>CM069540.1:41357500-46157500 GCA_035773235.1 Eospalax fontanierii | reverse complement strand
TTTCACTTGATCGTAGTCAAAAGTTATAAATATTAAGTGTCTACATACTATTTTATTTGGGAGGAATGACAACTGGGAACCACTTTTTTTGGTTATACAGGAACGGCAGCATTTGTTAAAGTATTTTGTTTATAATAAAATTTTGCTTCAACACTAACCATTCATTGTATTTGTGAAATAATACACATGCTAAATGTGACACTTGGGCTACCCAGTCTGTACCATGGGGAGGTTAACAAAGACATGGCAATTACTGATTTGATCTGGCTGCACCTCCTTATATGACAAGAACTAATTAAGTCCGAACAGGCACCATTATGGGATTTAACTGCACATGGTTAAAAAAAAAAAAAGGAACTGTGCTTCCCCCTCCCCCAAATGGTGCCTCTTTATGCACACAAGATCCCTTTCCTCTAGGACTTGAGAAAGATATATATTTCCATTTTACAGCTCATTCAGAAAATTGCTCGGATAACTTGGGAAAGCCCTGTTTATGCTTTCTGCTAGTGTGTGTGTATACACATGTGCTCCAGTGTGAGTCTGAATAAAAAAAAAAAAAAAACCCTGCCAGCCACAAAAGAAATTAAAAATAAACTTAAACATGCTTCCATATGCCAAGCAGGGGCCCAGAGACTTAAATTGTCTACATGAATCTTTGATTCAAAAAATGTATTAAGCAGTTTAATCACCACAATCACATAAAGTCAAATATATTTTCACCTGGGGAAAAATATTCCTCTGGCAAGCAATGGGATATTTTATTTAGACATTCAAGGATCAATTTACAATAAGTGAGTACTCTAATCTTTAAGAAGCCTAATAAAGCAAATGTATCAGCAGACGTTACATAGTGAAGAATATGGTGTAGAAAAGGGAGCATAAAACAATTTTATGGCATGATGGAGAATTTTAAAGTAAAATTAGACTAACAATTTCAGTGTTAAATGCCCATATGTCAGTTCCTTCAGATCCCTTTATACTGCTAAACAGAACTGAGGTTTGGTGACCTTTATTATTTGACACACACAGACCTCTCTCTTCCTCTTACCACTTTCAGACAATTTTCACACAGTGCCTTTGATTACCCAGGGTGCTTTTCAGACTCAAGAGAATGGAGTGGATGCAAATACATCAAGTCAGAAGAGAATCCTGATGTTGACAAGGGCTGTTTTTCTAAAACTTTATTTCACACTTTGAAGTCAGTGTCCTAATATCTTGTGATCTGGTTTTGGAGATGCGGGGTTGTTTGAAAAGGAGGCCTGTTACCTTGCTAGTAAATGACCAGGTCCTGAGTGCTCAGGTGCTGGCTGTCACTCCCCTTCTTTTATTTATGAAAGCTCAGAAAATATAGAGTGGAATCAATTTAGTTTTAATTCTAATTAAAACAAAAACAAAAGCTTGCTCCCAGTGTTGTGGTACACACCTTTAATCCCAGCACTCCGAAGGCAGAGGTGGGACGATCTCTGCAAGGTCAAGGCTAGCCTGGTCTACCTAAGGGAGTTCAGGCCAGCTGGGCCTACAGGAAGACCCTGTCTCACAAAAGTCACAAAACAAAACAAAAACTTGCCCTGAAAGCAAACAGGTGAGGACTTCTCAACCAAGTCAGGCAATGTAAAACTAGGGACTTTCAGTATCACAATACATGACACTTGCTGAGAGAAACTGAGGCGATCTTCTTAACTAGGATGGGAGGGGGCAGGGAACTCAGGAGGTTGGGTGGATGGGCTTGTTAGCAGAAAATCTACTTGTTTATTGAGAAACAGCCTCAATTAACTACTGGTGACAGTGGATAATTTGTTTATTGTTTCCACTTTGAGGAAAGGTTTTCTTACGTATTTCCAACCAAAATAATGGCCCCAGTGGTGCTGCTGCGTCTCTGGGGCCCCAGTGCCACCTGTTCCATTGCCACTCCCCCCCATCCCAGTGCCAGCTGCATCCGCAGAGACCTGGCAAGTGGGAAAGATACTCAGGAGTGGCAGAGGCTGCTGCAATCAGATAAAAAAAAAAAAAGACTTCAGTTAAAAGAAAAAAAAAGAGATGAGTTGGTTTGTGGAGGAGATCAACTAGAGAAGGATCAGCCAATCCTGAAACCTTGTGACAAACCAACTAAGTCCATGGGCTTTGGGGCTGGACACCATCCACAGGAAGCCAGGACACAATGAACATTTCCCGCTTTCAAATTATAAATATTGAATTTGAGGGCCTAGGATGCTGCTCCTTAGCAGAGCACTTACTTTGCTTATGGGAGGCCCTGGTTCCATCCTCAGCACTGCACACAAATGGCTAGTGTATATAGCCATACTGAGGGCAAGAATGAGCAGGACATGAAGTATTGTAAATATAGCCAGCTATTTCAGACAGCATGGCAGACTGACAGCCACTGAAGGCAGCAGGGAGTAGCCATGCTATGGTCCTACGTGGCTCCTGAGCTATTAGTCTTTCTGTTGGAACACACTGCGTCTAGCTGTCTTTCAGAGCTGAGATTTTCATTCATAATCTGAAGGAACAAGATGAAAGATTAGAGACACACCTCCAAGTCACGCTGACACATCTGTATCAACTACACATAAAATGTTTAAGAAGGAAACTGTGCCTTAGTCCAAGTTATTTAAAAAAGAAAAACAGTCATCCTCCATCCCTCCTGTGTGGTCCTCCTGCTGGGTTGCCCTCTTTCAAGCCTGACCTCTCCTTGATATCCACGTATTGTCCCCAGACCTCAACCCACTGGGCAATTAGACCACAGAACTCACTTTGCAAGATCAAGGCATCCCCTTGAAAGGGCAGGAAGCTTGGTCTCAGGGAACATCACAGGGGCTTTAAAGAGTGATGCCTGGCCTAGTCATCTGCCCCTCCAGTTACCCCAGCAACCCCAGAACATGGGGGGCCTCACTTTCCTGAGCTCTGCAGAGGATCTGCTACAGTCTCTCCTCTGCCAGGGCTCTAGCCCCCAGCCATCCAGATTCCTAGAAACTACTTACTGCAGGTCCTGAGACACACTTAGAAGGAAGTATCACCTAAAGTGTGTCTGTAGGCTTCTTAGTCTTTCCTGTGTAAAATAACATAGGCAGAATCCCATGCTTGATGCCAGAGAAGACACTAGTAGGGCTACAAAGCTCTGAAAGTTCTGCATTTATGAGACAAGAGGATAAAAGATGCCCCATGAATGGCTGAACCCTCACTAAAGAACTGAATGGCAAGGCCAATCAGCTTTCCTTGGCAGGGTTAGCAAAGCTGGCTTCTTTCATTCATGTCTGATCCCTGAACATGAAATCCACAAATTTCATCAGCAAAGGGGAGATTAATCTAGGTGGAGGCATTCTAGACCAAGCCAGCTTCGACAGCCCACAGTTTACTCTGTAGCAGACAATAGAGGTGTAGACGAGCACTCTCCTTTTCTTAAATCAAGATGGTGATTTTAGATGTCAAATTTCAAGAAAGATGCACAGGGGCACATCCTGCTTCTCAAACACCAACCTTTATTTTAATAATTTCTCCTACGATGAAACACAGGCCAGAAGGTGAAACCTCTGATGCCACCCACACAAGGCTCTATGCTGGGTGAGTACCGACCCCAACTGGGAATGGCCTATGCTGCTCCTCAACATATGAAAATACTGAGCCTAGAGGTGCTTGACTGATAAGCCAACTCCAAGAAAGGGGAACAAAACCCAACACAGCATGGCGGGGTTGGTACTATCATTTACCTCTGTGATCTGATGGGTAGGAACTAGCAGAGGCCCAGTGCAACTGTTACCACTCCCCCGATGATAAGACTGTGCAGTGAATGCAGTCAGGACCACAGGAAAGAAGCCAGTTCCTGAGACCAGGCCACGGCTGATTGCTGGTGCTGTCTAGTCTCCCCAGTGCCTGGGCACATACACACACATGCATGTGCACACAGGAACACATAAACACATAGGCACATACACACAAACACATATGCACGCATATACTTAAGTACACACAGTTTAGAGGGTGCATTTCAAAGATCAGTGTAGGTCATTGAGGCACTGAGTAGAAGCATCTATAGGCAGTGTGGGATGGGACAGGGTGGTTCTGGGGTGGCCTCTTGGTCATGACTATTGCTCCTTCATGGATGAATGTGTGTGCTGGAGTGGCTCTTCTTTAGCAGGATGTACGTCCAGCCACAAAGAGCAAGAATAGGCCAATAGAACCCATCATGGCTGCGATGTGGGATCTGAGAGCCACAGAGGAGGGACAGGGTTCTTCTAAACCGACTCAAAATGTCAACACACCACCCACATATTAACCAGAGCAATTACAGGAGAACAGCCTGGAACTGCTCGGTGGCAAGCTAAGATAAATTAATGTCCCTTCATTAGAAAAATTCAGCTTCATTTGTTTCTGGCTCAACTTGACCTTGCTTCAAATTTACCAAATGCCACATGCCCAGTCAGATCTGCCTGGGAAGTTATCTACTACCAACCTAGAAGCTCACCCAAGACACAGCTTCAGGCTTGTGAGAGGAGCCTCAGCCCAAGGTAAAAGCAGCTGAAACCACAGCAACACCCACTAATCAGAACCGTAGGTCCACTCTGACAAAGCTTGTTCTCGACATTGTCCTGGAGGGATACTGAACAGACAAGAAAGGGTCCAAGTGCAGGGGGAATACTTTCAAGCAGACTCTGGTTGCAACTCTTTATTGACAAGCAGGGCAAAAACTTAGATAGAAAACTGTGAGAGGCTGGGCCCTAGTACTCTTGAATGGCCCAAGACAAAGTTCTGCTAATGCTACATGGTAGGAAAGACTCCTGACAGAGAAAGGAACTGTGTCCTAAGTGAAAAAATAAACAGCCATATTGTGAGAAAATAGAACTTCAGGCAGAAGCCGCAAGTGCAAAGGCCCTGGGCAATGAAGGCACGTCTCAGTGACTGAAGCATTGTTAGTAAGGGGCAGACTGCAGTTAGTCAAAATGTCCCATCCTTTCCATCTTCTTGAGCTCTGTCAAATTGGAGGAGGTATCAGGCTAAATAACCCATGATTATCACTTGTGCTCCTATGTAGTGTGACTCCAGGGAGCAGTGGACAGAAGTGGTTATTGTCAGCTGTGTGACTGGAGGTAAGCAACTCTGCTTTTCTGACCTCTACGGACCCCTATGTAAATGCAGGTAATTACTGATACCCGGACAGGACTGCAGAACTGATATAAGCATGCTGGGCATGAAGATTTGCAATATTGCTTAGGACTCACTCTAAAATATTCCTGCGGCTAGAGAAGTAGCCCAATTGGTAATGTGCTTGCCATGCAAGCCTGAGGACCTGAGTTCAGATCCCCAGTACCCCAGGTGCATGTACCTGTAACCCCAGTTTGGGGAAGGTAGAAACATGAGGCTCTCTACAACTGGCCAGTCAGCCTGGCCTAACTGATGAGCTCCAGGTTCAATGAGGGAATCTGTCTCAACTAAGTAGAAGGCTCCTGCAGGTGACCCTGGGGTTGACCTCTGCTCTCTACCTGTTTGTACTCACATACATACACACACATTATTAAAAATAATAATAAAGTCTCCTGATTTATAGTAGCATCTTTTTTTTGCTTTTTGTTTTAGTTTTTTGAGACGGGGTCTCCCTGTAGCCTTAGCTGGCCTGGAACTCACTGTGTAGACCAGGCTGGCCTCTATCTCACAGAGATCAATCTGCTTCTGCCTCCCAAGTCCCGAGATTAAACGTGTGTGTCACCATGTCCAGTTTATTTAAGGAAAACTTTCTAAAGTGGATTTTTAAAATTTGGGTCGTTAACTTAAGGTCTTTCAAACTGAAACTCTCAGACCGATGTCAACAGACCAGTCTTAGGCCAGGTGAATATTTATTAATGCACCTTATTAATGTACCAGGAAACTATCCACTTAGCAAATGTGTTGCTTATATATTGTATTCAAAACTGCTTATCTGTACAACGTCGATTTTGCAAGTTAAACATCCCCTGCTACACCTTAGAGCAGCATTTATACTGAGCTTTGGTCCCAGAGCTTTCCCATCAAGCCCTGTCATGTGCTGTGGGGAAAACAGCTTTAAGGCCACCAAGGCTGCTTACAAAAGGCAAAACTAAGAACCACTGAGTAACACCACAGCAAACTGTAATTCTTTCAAAATGTGTTTAATAAATCTAAGCAGTCCTATGATCTGTGGTTTATATTTAATAATTAGATATCAGTTTGTGCAGCTGGGTTGGTGGCACAAGTCTGTAAATCTAATACTTACAGTCTCTAGTGTTTTATGTGGGCCCTTCAGACATACGGTGGCTCTGAAACTTCCTAACTACAGGGGTTTCTGCAGAGAGCTCAGATGGACTGTCATCAACAACCACCATTTCCATAGTCCCACTGGCCGGGTAGGAAGGCCTCCAGTGAAGGTCCCTTCTGGAACTTCACTCCAAGCTCTTTCCAGTGGTTATCGAGGGAAAGGGCAGAGCTATACAGCACGAACCAAAACTTGTCCTGTCTCTGGTAACAGCTCAAAGGTGACAGGTGCGAATCTGGTGGACTTACTCCAGACTCTGGCTCCCTTGCTTTCTTTCTGAGTCTGTATGCCTGAGGAAAACCAGATATTTCTATGTGTTAATCTCAACACAGTGAAAAACAGCAGGACTCTCTACCCCAGACGCCCTTGCTCCACTTGATACACCAGAGCCTGTGCCACCTAAATTAACAGCTGGGGCCCTGTCCTGAGGAACACCCAAGCAAAAACTCAGACAGCAGCAACACCTTTTATGATGATTGGTTATCTTCACTGACTGGACATAGAATTACTTTGGAAACCATACTTCTGGGTGTGTCAATAAGGGTGTTTCTAGGAAGATTTGACCAGAGGGAAGATCCTGAATGTACATAGCATCATCCCATAGACTAGGGTCCCAAACCGAATAAAAAGGAGAAAGGGAGCTGAGCACCAGCATTTATCTTTCTCCGCTTCCTGACTGCGGATGAAAGCTCACGTTCCTGCCACCATGGCTTTCCACAGTGACCACTGTACTGCAAACTGTGAGGCAGGGTAAATCTCCCCGTCCTTAGTGCCCTGTGCCAGGGAGTTACTTGGCCACAACAATGAAAAAAGTAACACATGGACTATCCCTCCTCTTCCCCAGTTAGATGTCTCCTTTTATCTAACATTAAAAATTAACAACAACAAAAACCCATTTTTCTGACTTCAGCAGATAGAGAAAAACTTATATAAGAATCTTTGTAGTGCTGGTTTCTGCAATTTGCAAAGAAATTTAAGTTTGCTCTTCTACTGATGTATAAACAGCTGTGCAAATGACTTTGGATATTTGGAAAAATCTAGAGCAACAGAAATCTATTTAAGAAATTGGCTATTCTAACTTTGGAGTACTTTATAAGTAACCCATCTGCTCCAGTGTGACACCCGGCCAGCCACAGGATCAGGACGGAGTGAATTTCACCTGCGAAAGCTGATTCCTTGGCAGAGTCACTGACAGGCAGCACCACTTGCTCTAGCTTCAAGTCCATTTGCACATCGTCATTTTACAGAAAAGAAATACAGAGAGCTAAGGATGTAGCTCTGTTGGCAGAGTGCTTGCCTGGCATGCATGAAACTCCGGGTCCCATCCCCAGTAACATATACATTGGCACAGTTGTACACATCTGCAATCCTTGCACTGGAGAGGTAGAGGCAGGAAGGCCAGAAGTTCAAGATCATCCTTGAGTACAAAATGAGTTTGAGGACTGCTCAGAATACAGGAGACATGGTCTCAGAAAAATAAAAAAGAGGAAAGAGCTAATGTAGGGAGGGTGGGAGAGAGGAAGGAATGGAGGGAGGAAGGGAGGGAGGGAGGGAGGGAGGAAAGAAGAAGGGATTTCCTACCGTTCCACTATGAGGCCAGGGTTGGAAATGAAGTCCATGTGGATGGTTCACTATGCCAGCCCATCACTGTTCTCTGTGGCTGGTATATCTTTCTCATAAGATACACAGACACATATGGTCTGTTGGCAACTTATGCCAACATGGCAGGACAGACCTAATGACCCTAACGTCCCTATCAGATTAGCAGATAGGAAAATGAAAATATTCACATGCCTGGAGAGAACGAAGGAAAGAGTCCTGGACCAACAGATCATGAGCAGGCACAAGTTTTGCTCAGGTTTAAGTCTCTAAAGTGACCCTTGCGTTGAACAGGGAGCGAGAACTCTAAAACCTGTGTGTCCAACAACGCAATTACCAGGTAAGCCAGTGAGAGGCTGAACGTGTGCATCAAATGTGGAAACAGGAGAGCGATACTGATCCCCCTGCACAGCTTGCTACTGGATGCCCTTCTCTCCCAGAAACAGGAAAGCCAGCTGGATTTTACTCTGGGGTCTTCGGCTGAGTCCAAGTGGAAGTGAATCTGAAAAGGGAAACTGTTGCCAACCCCTGTGCTTCCTGACAAAGGCCTCGAGTCACAGGAGAAAACTGCCACTGTGAGCAGAAGGCCCTTCATCTCCGCTCAGAGCATCCGGGTTTGCTTCTCACTCAAACTGATCTACACCCCACAGTGCTGCTCTTCCTCATCTGCATCCACTCCCAGAGCCACTGCTCCCAGGCCTGCAGAGGATCCAGGAGGTCTATCATTTCCTTCTAATTGAAACATTCTCTCTTAGAGGGAGGTTCATAAGACTCAGTAAGTAAAGGAAATTTACAAGGCTCATGAAACTTAAAACTAAACTGCCTTAGAATCACCCATGTTCCTGTGGGCAAGCCTTTATCCATACACCTGTAAGTAACCCCAATACGCTCACTGATTTACTAAGCTAGTCTTGGGTAGAATTATTTCTTTGGGCTGTTGGCCAGTCACTGCCCTCTCTGGGTCATCAGATGTTTGTTTATATTTCCTAGGAAAAGTCACAGAACAGGCTGTATCCCTGGTCCTCCTGATGCGTAGTTACCAGTGGCTCCCTTGGCTCACAGGGGTCCAGAGACTGATGGATGTTTGCATAGCATTTATATATCCACAAGCCAAAGGCACGATAGAAATGCAAATTGCTAGTACTCTGTCTTGCCCAGAACATTTACTTAATCATGCCTTATGAGAAAACCAGTGTTTAACCAGCTCTTTATCTTGGGGGGACAGCCCATTTACCATCCTAAACTACCCATGTCTGCACATCAGTCTGTGTTCCAAGTGCTTAAGGCACCTCCCCGGCCCCAAGAGCTGCATTCCTGGCTCCTTTGCCCAACACCTGCAAAAGAGATCAAGATCTGCTATTAAAAATCAGTTCATGTCTAGGAGGAAGTTTCATCTCTCACTTTCCATTCTTTGGGGGGAGATGGGTCAGAGGGCTTGACTTTCTAGGAAGTTTACCGGGTGCCTTGCCAGGACTTGGAGGCATAGACAAATTCACTTTGAGTTAACTGTACTGAGCTCCCTTTGAGGACTCCAGCTGCTTCGCATGCTGGGAGCATTTCCCGCCATTTCCTGCCCCTGAAGGTTCTGTGTCTTCTCTCCCATCACCTGTTCTGCTTAAGCAATGCTGTGCTTCGTGCTTGGGATAAATGATAGACATCAGACACGGGTGCCACTTTGCAATCTAGACTCCTGGCTTCTTTTGCATGAGACCTGGAAAAGCTTGTCATGGACCTTGTTAATGGGTCCTTACTGCCTTGGTGTGTTCCTCCTACACTTTAAACAGCTTTAAGGTCACACAAGCATTAGCCTGGTCTGGATAGGCAAATACCTATGGTAATTTTGTCCTCAGAGAGCACCAGGCTTCTGTACAGAACAACACTGACCTGCTATCAGTCTGTTCCCTGCTACCTTACTTCCGAGTAGATTTCCCCATATGCTTAGGAGAAAGGCCTCGAATTGGTCCTCACATATAGTAAAAACAGAAACAGGGCTGGGAGATGACTCAGTCAATAAAATACTTGCCTTGCAAACATGAAGACCTGAACTTGAATCCCCAGAAGAAGCTCGGTATGGTGGCCATGAACTGTAATTTCAGTGACAGCAAGATGAGAAACAGAGGCAGGTGGATCCCTGGGAGCTTGGGAGGCCTAGGCTGGCCTACATGGCAAAGTTCCAGGCCAATGGTAGACCCTGACTCAAACAAAAGGTAGATGGAACCTAAGGACCAACTGATGTCAGATGTTGTCCTTTAACCTCCACATGTGTGCCACGTGCGTGTGTGCACCTGTACTTACACATGAACATGCATACCACCTGTATACCTGCACCAAAAGAAGCAATGGGGCAGAAAAGGAAAAGAGGAACTCATATTAAGGTATGTTTCACCTTCTGGATACTTACTGAACCCTACACGACTGACATGGTGTTTGTCTTTGAGATAGGCCACTTCTTCCATTTAGACTCAAGAGCACTTAGAGGAAGGCAAGGTAGACAGCAGCTGAACTCCCATCCAGGAGGACTTTAACTCTCAAGTAGAAGAGCTGGGGCAACACTCTCGGACCCAGTCAGTGGCCGGGTAAGGAGGAAGCATAAAACTAAAAAGGAAGCAGCACTCTGTGGACCGTGTTATATGCACATAGGTGTCCGTGTTGCCCATTATGTCACTCAGAAAGTGCTTTAGATCTCCCTCACTGAGTCTTTACCCCTTCTCTTCCCACTGGAATAAAGACCATGCTAATTTGATAGACAGAAAACTTTGCTTCAAAGTACGCAGTCGGCTGAGATGCGCAGACTACACTGAGGCCCGGACTTTGAAAAGGTCCCTCTCTCCCCTCAACTTGACAGTGAGCAGGGTATTGGGCAGCCAAGGGAGGGAAATACATACTCTGCGGCATAGCTGTCTGCTGTCCATAATGACATGCTTTCTCAAAGCCCAGGCAGCACGTTGGAAGGTCCCAGTGAGAAAGACAGCCACACATTATGCCACACACACAGGTTATTACGCCAGTTGTCCACAGCTTTTCTAACATTGCAGTTGTTGCATTGTGGTCAGGCTCCCTGCAGCCCTTCATCAAAAGATGCTGTTTCTGAACCACAGCCAGTCCTGAATTTCAGGCTCTATACTTTCCCAGCTTCTCCGATG
The DNA here is from genome assembly GCA_035773235.1 of Eospalax fontanierii. Taxonomy (NCBI): domain Eukaryota; kingdom Metazoa; phylum Chordata; class Mammalia; order Rodentia; family Spalacidae; genus Eospalax; species Eospalax fontanierii. The sequence continues at coordinate 46,146,499 of CM069540.1, read as the reverse complement.
AGCCCAGACTGAGTCATGTTCCCTGAAAATGGCAGAGGAGTGGAGCAGCAGCAACCAGAGGCCCACGTGGGATGCTGGGCCTGTGACCTTCCCTGAACACCCAGGTCCTAGCTACCTGTAAGCTTGCCCCCAGCCCTTTGCCTGAAGCCTTGGCTTTCCTCCTCAACCCCTGGATACAGTGCTGAGCCTTCCTATGGACAGAAGACAGACAGCATGCTTCTTGCCACCCCTGACGTGCTAGTTCCAAGTTAGACTTCGCAGAAACACCTACTGCACTAGCTCGTGCTAGGCCCACACCCTCCCACCTACTCTCCAATCGACAGTGCCCTGATGAAGACTGCCTTGGGAGCCAGCTGTAAACCCTGAGGCAGGCAGTCTGCAGCTCTGTAAAGTTTTGGGTCTAAGCCTTGGGTGGCCCAAGGATGGGTGGTGGGACAGTTAGGAAAAGACCTTGAAGGTTGCTGAGCACCTTAGCAGCTACCATCCAGGTTCACCTCAATAACAGCGGGAGGAACAGTGTAGGGAAAAGTGCAACACAATAGGCTGATGCTGGCTGACAGGTTCCCACAGGGACAGTTTAGGGGACTGTCATTTAAATTTCCCATCTGTTATCCTCATGTCTGAAGTCCCAGGCCAGGGCCCACACATTCCTATGCCCTCCACAAGTACAACTAAACCAGATGCTTGGCACGTTGCTTATGACAAAGGCAGGATAGTTTCTAGGAGGAACTATTCTTCTCTGCATCTCTTCTTACTAGGGAAAACACAAGACCAAACCACAACATTCATCAAGCTATTGCCTAAGAGGACAAAGTAACCAACCCCAGGCTGAAAAGCCTATACATAAGGAAGAGACAGAGCGCCTTCCGCCCTCATGACATTTGGAGAGCATCATAAATGCAACCTCTAAAACTCTTTGCATCTCAGTCTCCTTCCCCCAGCTCTGGTCAGTCTGTGCTTTCAGAGTGAACTGATGCCATGTTCACAGTTTCCATTAGTTAGATGTTTTCCACTGAATGGAAATTAGTATCGTTGCTCCTTCTTCCAGAGCAGTGTTGATTCTACTCTCCTAAGGAAACACACTCACAATGCTTTCTTTAGACCAACTTGGTCAATCAGAATGCACAGTGCATTCTGTCTCTACCACAGGAATGAAACACTTCCTATGCCCTTGCTGGAATGGGACAAGCTGCCTGGGTAGACATGGTGGAGAATGGACTATGGAGCCACACATAATTCAAGTGCTTTAGAGCACTCTCCAATTGATTTTGGTAGCTCAATTGAAATGCTTGGGATAATCATATATGAGCATTATCTTCTGAAGTAAGAGCTGAGAGCATATTGATTAATAATTATTTGCACTAACAGACTCATCTAAGGCAATATCATCAATTACCTTAAAATTGGCATGGATCAATCACAATGGGATCAGCTGGGTCTGAGGATTCATTGTCTTTTGCTTGGTATTTCTAAAGAGATCAATAAAGAGGCAGGCCTTTGATGGAGTCCCGGGTGAACACTGCTGCTCCAGACAGAAGGCTCTGCAATGACTTCAGAACATCACATTGACCTAGACCTTTGCACAGAGTAATGGGTCTCCCACACTTCCGTAGAGCAGGTCTCCACGGTAAGCAGCTGTGTCATGATAGAAGATAACATGTACAGTTCAAGAAATATGCTGTTAATGCGCAAACAGGAAGGCAGGGAAGAAATGGTCTTGGAGGCCCAGAGCTGGTGGCACATGTACACACAAGTTTCAGGTACATGTGCCCTGGACTCAGTCACAGCATAGAAGTACACCCGTGAAACAATGCAGCTCAGTTTATTTGCGCAATTAAATGTGATTCTGAACAAAAACACCATCTCAAAGTGCTTAAGAACTTGAGACTTAATCGTGATCACCTATCCAGTAATTACAACAGAACAAGAAGACTTTTTTTCTGAGACTGGTGGATTCAAATTTGCTACGTAAGCAAAGATGACCCTGAATTTCTGACCCACCCATGTCCTAAGTGCTGGGATAACAGGTGTGTGCCATCATGCCTGGTTTATGTGGTGCTGGATGGAACTCAGGGTCTCATGCATGCTAGACAAGCACTCTTTCAACTGAACCACACCTCCAGCCCAAGATTATGATATTTTTGGCAATGCTACTCAGTTCAGATTCCCTAGCAACCCCAGAAGACGCCCCATTCCCCTGCCTTCACTTTAAGGCAAGGACTTGACCCAACCACTTCTCAATCACCCCATTCCTGTGCCAACCTCTGAAATCTGGCATGAGACGCCTCTACACGATGCTCCACCAGCCTCAAGGTGCCCAAAGTGCAGCTGTGCATACCAGGGGTTTCTGAGATGCTTCCTGAGGTTTTCGGGGTCAAAGTACTTTATGATTCTATGGGAACCTTCTCCACGCACTAAAGCTCCCACTGACACACAGACAGTGCAAAGGCTGTGGATGAGGCTAGTGTCACAAGGGAGATGCCGTACAGATCGGGGCAGCGAGTGGCCCAGGCAATAGTGGCAGGCATTCCATTTTCTCCTCCAAGCAGGTTTTGCTTGGATAGGCCCTGGATAAAGCAGTCAGTGCAAATTTGTGTGAATCTTGACCCCGAGCAGACATTTTCTTTAGTCTGTCTTAGGAAAACAAAAGCATGTTTCTGTCACACCCTGAGTGATGTCAATCTCCAGGAAAAGTGCAGGTGCCGTGGAGCTGCAAGGCTGCGTCCCCTGAAAAAGAATGACCGATCTAAAATAAACAAACATGTGTTGTTCAGATACACATAGCTATTTTTTGAAAATCAATTATTTATGCTCAATGACAAAATCTGAGTGTTTTGAGTAAAAATCAGAACGTTAGAGAACTTTCTTTTGGAAAATTTTATGTATTTATTTTATGTATGTATGTATGTGTTTATATTTTATGTGTATGAGTGCTATGCCTGCATGTGTCTAAGTGCACATGTGTCATGCATGCAGTGCCCAAGGAGGCCAGAAGAGGGCGTTGAAACCCCTGGAACTGGAGTTACAGGTGACTGTTAGCCACCATGTGAGTGCTGGGAACTGAACCCTGGTCCTCTGCAAGAGCAGCCAGTGCTCCTAATCACTGAGCCATCATTCCAGCCCTGAACTTAAGAAAACTTCAATCTACCACTGTGAGCTGACAGTTAAAAAATGTTTCATTTTCTTATCGTACAACAGAACACACCATCACTTGGCTGTTTTGAATAATTCAACGGATCTGTCTTTCAAGTGACTAATGTATGCATAGGCCAAAAACTCATTCAAAGCGTGGGACTCCTCTATGGTTCAAAAGTAAAGCATTGCAATGTTGTGATCACAGACCCTTCAACTGTGCAGTCTTGAATACTAGGGCAATAGTAAAAGGCTCTGAACTCACAACAACCAGAGATTAACTAAAAATCCAAAGTCATGAACCTGAGGTGTTTCTGGCAGTGCTCACCCATGCTGCATCCCACAATCTCACTGCAGGTTCTTAATGCACATACTCACAGTCTGCACCGTGCAGGCCATCACACCACACCATGTTGCGAACATTCCTGAAACATTTTGACTCTGACTGGAACTGCAGTGTTTTTACTTTAAGTACAAAGTTGCCTACCCTTATAAAAACGTCATAGTTTAATTAAGGAAAACAACAACTTTTCCTATTTTCCTAGCATCATTCTTCAGCATGCTGGGTGGAGGGACTGGGATATGGGTCCTCCTATGTTAGAATGACTGATTTTAAGTGTGGTTGCATGAACTGCTGGCGTGAATTTCAGAAACAATTGAACTTGGCTTGGGATTTGTGGAAAAGATTCTTCTGCCATTTTGTCCTATGAATTTGTGTGAAATGATATTCCCAGCATTGATAATTATAAACATCAGTCAATTCTGAAAAACACTGAAGATACTCTGTATCCTGTAATATCAGATATTGAGCTAAGATTTAATTCTTTATGTGAAAATCAACAAGCTCATTCATCTCCTAAGTATGTAAATTTGCTTTCATCTTTAATAAATGCTAAAATTACATGCATACCAAAGAATTATTTTGAAATAATTTCCTTATGATTTATTGCTCAAAAATGTTTGATTTGTATACCTACTATGTATACTTGTACACTCAGTAAAATGTATAAAAAGTTTAAGAAGTCCTGGTTTGGGTAAGGGGTCCCCGCAGTCCCATGTGCTAAGGTCTGGTCCCTGAGTGGCATTATTAGGAGTGGTAGAACCTTTAGAAGACCTGACCTGGGGTGGGGAGTGGCCTGAGATAACTAGGGGTGTATCCACAAAGGAGATGGTGGGATTTCCAGTGTTTTCCCTTCCTCTTTCGACCCCTGACTAGTGAGGTAGCTAGCTGGTTTCTGGCTTTGCTGTTACAAATTCTGCTGTGACAGCTGCATTATCACAGCTGGTTCAAAACAACAAACTCATCTGGTCATGGAATGGAACCTGAACTACAGTGAACCAAATACACATTTTCTTTCTGTAAATATATCTAAGGTATTTGGGGACGGTATTGAGAGCAGATTAACAAATGTGCCATGTTCACCCCTAAGGTTTCAGGAATCTGCTTCTATTAGAAAGTCAGAATCTACCAATTTCATGTTTTAGTGAAAAAAAGGAAAAAGAAAAAAAAAAGCCAAACCATAACCCATAATTAGGTACACTGTCTTCATAGTCTTTAAACAAAAGACTACAGCGTGCTGGACTGACTGTAGAAAAGAAATGACACAAAAATCTGGTGCTCCCAAGCCAGACATCACAAAGATGTTTACAAACGTAGTGCTGTTCCTGGAACATTTTACTGATACAAAAACACACCTTTCACAGAACTACATGTTTAGTGTTGCCAATTTTAAAGGAATAAACAACTTTAAAATTTCTGTGTATTTGCAAATATGGTAAATGTCCAAATTATAGGCCTTTAACCAAATAGTAAGTCAAAAGTTCTTTTAAGGCCTTTGGTAAGTTTTGCGGGTGAAGCAGTGAGGGGAGGCTGCAGAAATGGTCTCTCTCCTCAGGATCTGGAACATCCTGTGTAGGCCGGCTGGCCAGGGAGCCCCGGGAATCCACCCGGCTCCACCTCCCTAGCACTGGAATTACAAGCACACACCACCATGCTTCACCTCTTTATGTGAGTTTTGGGAACTGAACTCAACTTCTTATGCTCGTAAGACAAGCAAGCACTTTATCAACTGAGCCATCTCCCTAGCTGGTCCATCTACTCAACCTTAAAACTTCTAAAGGAGACTGATTTCCTTTCTTTTGTCCCTAGTGGACCAGTCAGAAGAACTAAGTCACTGCTCCTCAAAGTAAGGTGTCCTCTCAGATGGTGAGGTGGTGCCTGAGGAAGGTGCAGACTGACAAGCCTCCTCCCCCGCCCCCATCAGTCCTCTTTATCTTCCCAGACCATTTTAAAATTTTGGAGCTACAAATAAGAGAAAACATAAGCTATTTGTCCTTCTGAGACTGATTGAATACTTAGGTTAAACTCAGCTTTAAAGTTTAAATGAGTTTAACTCAGCATCTAACACTGAGTCCTGAGCTGTGGGCAAGCCTCTCCTTCATGACACAAAACACCTTTTGAGTTAAACAAGTAATTCTTACTACTGAAGCATCTAATTTGAATTTAAACATTTCCTTACATGCTACCTTAATTAGATGCACGTTCCTTTCAGCAACTTAATTTTATGCATTTTACACTCCTAGGCAGTGTGAGGGCTGCTTATTTGCATTCATTTACATACAATTTGCAAGAAATGTTGAAAAACTTAGAAAGGGAGAGATTGTAAATTCATGTATTTTCCCCTAAATAACGATGTCAGTTCTATGAGGAAATAAACAGTAAGTTTTTTTTCCCCTTGCATATCTATCGTATTCTCAAGACTACTTTTAATATTTGTATACACAAAGAACTCCATTTAATGAATGTTGGGATAGGAAAATTCTCTCTGCGAGTTAATAACTGCTACAAAAAGGCTCCCAACTTCTAACCGCTGTGTTTGTTTAGATGAATCACATTCAAGCACAGGATCCTCCAAAGTACATTTTTAAAAGTGCCTCTTCTGACAATGAGGATGCATTTGAACGTTTCTGCTCTAAAGATCCATTCCATTGAAGACTCATTTCTTTTAATGATGGACAGTCTATTCTGTGCAACTTCCAGTTTCATTAATTGGATTTTCTCCAGATCTCGTTCTCTTCTTGAGCTTATATTTATTTTCACAAAAGTCCTGGCTCACCCTTGTTAGGAGCTCAGAACTGTGCAGGAAGACTGGATTGGGCCACTGTTTACATGAGAGAATTCAACTAGCTTTTCATTAGAGATGCAGGAGGTTGACACTTGCCAGGTTTTCAATGCCCTGTGTCCGAACTGACATCACCACTCCTGGATGCTCCTGTTCCTTTGACCTTAACTTGGGCTCAAAGACTGCCCTGGGAATAGCTGTGTGTGCAGGGACCATAGAGGGAGCAGAATAGTAGAACATACTTAAAATACAAGTGCCTTCAATATTAAAATTTTATCTCTCTCATTTCATGAACATGGCAGGAGGTTCCCCTGCCAAGCTTTGTAAATAACCACCCACTTCTGGATTGTACCCCCTCTACATATTGAAAGCGATTTCCAGTCCCTGTTCTGAAGCAAGCTGCTTGTCCAAAATAAGACACACTCAGCAAAATTGAGTTTTGACATTCTTCTGGCTGAACAGTCATGTTTTCTGGCAGATGGAGTTTGTCCCTGAAAAAGAGATGAGGAGCCAGACATGGCAGCTGAGCGGTGCGGGGTGATGGAGGCCCAGGCATTTTTGCTATAGTGGTCACTGCACCATTGGGCACTGGGGGCTGCCTGTGGGGTCCACCCTGGTCATGTGGCTTCCTTGGTTCTTCATCTTCCTGATGGAAATCCAAGATCTCCAGAAATAACGAAACTAGATGCTGTCCTGGAGATGATCTCTGTAAACCGAGCAGGGAGCAGGGAGCAAGTCTAGGTCCCTGTAAGGTAGTGAGGATTGAGTCTCTTGAAATCCCTCAAGAATCACTAGGAATGTTGATTTTTGACATTTTAATTCTTTTAAGTAAACACCTTTTGTTCCAGCTTGAAGGCCCCATTGGATAGCTGACAAAGACAGGGACTCTGAACAGAAGATTAAATTTATCCAAATGATCACTGATAGCCCTGAGACGGTGGTGAAAAAACAATAGTATTTTAATTTAATACTTAAAAATGAGTGTGGTTCACAGACTGACAGCAGGACTTGGCGAACAAGCACAAGGGCCTTCATTCTAACCCTACCACCATGGAAACTAAACATAAATAAATGCTTAAGACTCCACCCCACACAGAACTCACAATTTACTATACACTTGCAGTTTTTAGTTTAAGAACACTTGCTTATTGTTACTGTGAGCACACTTTTTACAGTGGATGTGATCAAATGTATTAGAAAAGCCCAATGAACTGATGATTTGTATTAGTAAAGCTTCAGCCTGTGCTTATTGGCCAGACTTGCTACATTTGGTTTTGGGACCACTGTCATTCTTGGGACAGCACTTTCATAAACTACCTGTAAATATCTCAACATAAACCAACACAATTTCTCCATGTGAAATTACTAAGAGCAGCAAAGTACCTCATTTCACAAACACATATGCCACATGATGTCTCTTAAAGGAAAAACATGATTCCTAATGCATGACAAGAATAAATTGCAAAAAAAGTTAAATACAATCAATTCAATGCTTATACTGTTCTCAAACTTTTATCCAGCCTGTGTGAATGTGAAGGCCAGAAGTCAGCTCAGGTGTTCTCAGCAGGCATCAACCTTGTGATTTTGATTTAGGGCCTCTCACTGGCCTGGAACTGATCAAGTGGGCAGGACTGGCTGGCCAGCGAGCCCTACAAGATCCTCTTTACCTCCATATCTCAGCACTGGATTACAAGCATGAGCCACCACTCCTGGCTTGTTCATGTGGGTTGTGAACACACATTCCTGAGGAATGACACCCAGGCGCCGACTCTACATGTACCTGTACAGACACACACACACACACACACACACACACACACACACACATATATACATATGGCACCCCCCATGTGAACACATAAACACAAAATGCTTTTAGTTATGTGGATGGCACATGCTGCTATCAAATAGAATAGGAGGTGGGCTGCTGTCATGAACAAACACATATCTACATTCTACCAAAGCAGGAATGAAGACCACCTGATCTATGAAAACATGGGCAAGCTGGGGGACAGCCTGTAGCCCTTAGGTTCTGGAAGTGACAACTGGGATAACAATGGGAACTCTCTACAGAGTTGCTGCAGACAAACAATGTGAAATGAACAGAAAGGACTCCAAATCGCTTGGTGTGTGAAATATGTATTCCAAACATAATAGTTCCAACAGACCTGGTTAGAGCTAATTATTCATTCTTAGGTCATCTTACTTGTTCTCAGAATGATTCATTCCATGCTCTTAGTCAGTTCTATTACTGGCCTGTGGTCCTCTTGTCTACAACTTTTTAGAAACAAGTGACCCACTCAGAGTTCAAAGAGTTTCTGTGCTCTGCAGGGTTATGTCTAGCACACCATGACTTCATTCCAGATTTGTGACACAGTGCCTTTACAGAGTACATTAGATCTGGCTATTTTAATTTCACATCAAGTTGAATTGAAGAACACTATCATCTGAGAGTCTTTTAAAAGATCAACTTAGTCATCGTAGCCAGAGTGGACACTGGCTACTTTCTGTACTCAGACTGACTTTGAACTCTCCTGCCTTAGTCTCCTGAGTGCTGAGATTATCTTCTTGTGCTATGCTCTGGTTCTTGCTTTGGAGACCATTGCTGATACCACACAGGGCTGTCTCCACCTCTCATCTTAAGAAGAACAAAACTTGATATAAGTGGATTCCCCACTGGGCTTAGAATACTCTGTTATTTTTGTGATTCCTGAATCTCTTGTGAATTACTTTTGACCTGTGTAGTGCCCGTGGGTTACAAATATTTTGTAACCTTTCTGTTCTGATGATTTTCAGGAAGGCCAGACCTGAAATCTACATCTCGTATTCCTGTGACTTCCTACGAGGAGCCACGGAGGCTAAGCCTCTGGCTACTGCTGTGAGTTCTGTCCATCCCCCTTATAGGATGTAGGCACCTGGAGGCAGGTGGGCACACCACCTTTCCCATCTGCACTCAGCAGATCAGCCTGGGGTGAGGTGACATTAACTGGAAGAGTACAGTATTTTGAAAAGCTGTGCTATTCCTGGCTAAAGTATGAATGCACATGATGAAGAAATGGAAATAACCTGTCCGTCTACTGTTGAGCAAATGAACAGAACATGGTCCCCACACACTGTGGAATATCATTCAGCCTTAACAAAGAACAAAATCCTGTCAGTTGCAATAGCATGGACAGAACCAGAAGAAAACGGGGATGGGGATGTGGCTTGGCTGGTAGAGTGCTCATCTAGCAGACACGAAGCCCTGGGCTCCATCACCAGTAACCCATAAACCAGGCAAGGTGGTATAATCCCACCTAGTGCTGTAACCCCAGCAGTAGGGAGGAGGAGCCAGGAGGGTCAGAATTACCTCAGCTATGTAACAAGTTCAAGGTTAGCCCGGGCTACATCAGACGCACAAAACACACATGAATAATAAACATACAAAACAAAAAAGGAAGGAAATGAAAATAACTCATAATTTTAGTGATCAGAACGTCTACATTTTTGTCCTTTTGGGGGGTAAGTAGTTAACGTTTAATATGTGACCCCCAAAATGATTGGTTTGTAGTATTTCACTAAGTTCTACTCAGGTGCCAACTTAGCTCAAATTAATTAAAAGTCCAGAAGTGCGTATCTAGAACTGTTACAGGTCTGTGAGAAGCATGAGAAGCATGTGGACAGCTGAAGGATTGGCCTTTCGCATCAGTGGAGCATCGAACCATTTTTCTGTTTCTTTTTATGCTTTTCTGTATCTTTAAATTTCCATCATAAACACTGCTCTTCTTATTTATAAGTTAATATTATTTCATTTTGATGAAACATTTTCACTGGCTGTCATTCTGTTTTACAAGAACCATCAGAACCATAAATGCACCTCTGATACCTTTTTATAGGATTACAAAATCACCAAAAATAGCAATCCCTTCCAAAGGCAAACGCAAGGGGCAGTGCAACAGTCAGATTCGCTACAGGAGTTGGCTGATTCTTGTGCAGCAGGTGCCTGTTCACCCGAGAATAGAAGGTTTCAAGTAAGAATGCCCTGAGCTGAGAAGTCACAAACGTCCTACACAGCAAGCAGAGGGCACTGCCCAGAGATGCCAATGTGCAGGGCAGAGGGCAAAGCTGGGCTCTAAGCTGAGGATCCTGGGGGCCGGCGGGCACAGAATCCACAGAGCCACAGTCAAGGTTTATACAGGTGACCAGGGAGCTGTGCTTTCCCCTGTGACCTTCAGCAGCACCCCAACCCTAGCCATCTGTCATCAAGGGCCAGTCTGCTATATCAAAGCACAAAGAGAATAAAGAAACCTCAGTACTAGACAGTCACCTAGCAGTTGACTGGTGACAGCTTCGCCTGACTTTCACGAATTAGAGATGCCTTCTACATATCAGGGCAGGACACAGGAAACTCAGTCATAAGGAAAGGCAAGCTCCCAATTAGAACGCCTCCCTCCCTCCTCTCTCTCTTTCTCCCTGATTCTTCCCTCCCTCCTCTCTTTCTTAGAGGCAAGTTAGGGTGAATGTAACTTCTTTCTGCCTGCTCTCCCTCCCACAGTGCTGGAGATGGAGCCCAGGCTTGGGCAGGCTAGGTAAGTCTTCTGCCACTGAGCTACATCTCTGGGTCTAGTAATACCAATTTCTGCTTGGCCTTCTCCCAAGTTTTTGACAACAAAGACTCTTGCTCAAATGTGAGTAGCAAATTGCTCAGCCCCCAGAAGGCAGAATACCATGCTCATGGACAACAGTGTTGTGATTTCAGGTTCTTAACGCTAATATTTTGAATTTGGTAGAGACAGGGAAATCATCTGTTCAGCCACAAATAAGGTAGGTGAATGACATAATCAAAGTGACATAATTTCACAGCTGGTGAGCACTGCACATACTTCAGCCAATCCTGAGGACAGCCTCACAAGGCGGGGGAACGAGAAGTTACTTCCCGCCCTAGGCCTATTGACACTTTGTGAAACAAGACTCAGGTGCAGACAACAGGGCCGTGCTCATCAGCAGAGGGGTCAGGGGGCTGGTACAGTGTGACACTTCCATGAATGTGTTGTTCCCACCATGGCCTCTGACATTTAAGGACCAAAGTAGGAACAGAACAACTTCACTGGCAGCTTCCCGGCAAGCCTTTCCTGCCTTCCTTTCTCCCACTAGCCTGGACATGCAAGTAGACACTTTTGCCAGATTCACTTTGTACCCCACACTGCCACTGGCCTAAGGAGGCCACGTGGAATGGGAAAAGCCTGGGACTTAGACACAGACCTTGGTTCTGGCTCCTCTGTCCCCAAGTATTAGGTGGCAACCCTGAGTCTGGGATGCTGTGTCTGTTGAAGACGGGTGAAGCCTGGGTGGAGGGGGGGTGAAGCAGCAGGCAGTGCGGTGCAAGTGGCTTGCTGCAGCCTGCCTGTGTCATCTACTACTGCTGCTGGGAAGGGCTGTCCTCTGGAATACCAACCCGCAAGGCCACTGCAACTGTGAGGGCCTTCTGGGTCAAAAAACAGACGTTTAAAAGCTTCTCATCCAGGATTAGAGAGATGGCTCAGGGGTTAAGAGCACTGGCTGTTTTCACAGAGGCACTGGGTTTGATTCTTATCTTCTATTCCTAAGCTGGAGGCAAACTCAGGAAGAGTGGATTCTACAATACCACATGCAAAAACATGGCTTGGAATAAAAGAAAGTTCGTCATGTGAGTTTCAGATCTGCTGGGGAACAGTTTTGGTCACTCGTCTATGCAATGTGCTGCGTCAGTTCTGAACCTTTTCCTGCATGCACACATGTGACACATGGATGAGAAGCTTTTTAATTTTTTTTTAAATTTTATGTGTATAAGTATATTACTTGCATGTGTGTACGTACATCCATGTTGTGAAATGCCCTCAGAAGTCAGAAGAGAGCACTGGAATCCCTGGAACTGGAGTTACAGATAGTTGTTAGCTGCATGTGGATGCTGGGATTCAAACCCAGGTCCTCTGCAAGAGCAATCAGTGTTCTTAACCACTGAGCCATCTCAGCTCCAGAAGATAAGATTCTAAACAAGAGCTTCATGTTCTACCTTCCTAGCAACCTTCAAGGCACAACCCACAGACCTATCTCCCTTCCTGTGACATGGACAAAGGGCTACAGGGCAGAAAAAAGTAGAATACTCACCATCACAGGGACCAGGGATACTGTTATCCTGAGCTGGCTGCGTCTGAGATGTGAACACCACGCCTAACAATTCCAGGAGCCAGGGCATGAGTCCATGGAGGTCTGCACTTTATACAGTCCAAGGGCCCCTAACCTTGCTTACCTATGCTCCCTATCACCCAGCTCCCTAGCAGCTACGATACAGTGTCATCTTCTTCCCCACTTTCTCTTTTGCTTGAGCCAAGAAAACATGATGGTTTAATCCTGAGGATGGTTGCTCTACCTTCTGGAGCATGGAAAGACTAGCTACGTCTCCCTGCTTCTGCCAGAGCATGGGGAAGAATGCTTCAGTCTACAGGCTGAGCTACTGAAGAAGGAGGCAAGATAATCAATCGCCAGTAGCCCAGACACAGATCAGACCGAATGGCTCCTCGGAGGTCTGCAAGTTCCCAATGACTCTTCACTCCATCTGTATTATCTGCAAAGGTTCCAAACAGTCAGAGAAAAGAATAGCCAGGACTCCACACAGTGAGGCTTCAAGAAGGCGCTTACTGTAGTGGAAGTTACACTCAAGAAATGGCGACAGTGACAACTACACTTTGTTCAGATGCAACAAAGCTGGAGAGACATCTGATCATTTTCAAAGGAGTGTCGAACTGACTAGAAGATGCATTTGATGATTAAAAATCAAATGCAGCTAAACTGTAGTTAGAATATCCACAAGCCAGAATCCTAACACTTGATTAGAAGTCTCTGAAGAGTAAATAATTAAGTCTAGATTATATTCAGAAAGTAGAAGGTGGGTGACATGACTCAGCTGGAAAAGGCACTTGCTGCCAAACCTGACCACTAGAGATCTATCCCTGAACCCCACATGATGGATAAAGGGCACTGACTCCCATGAGACAAGTTGTTTCCTGACCTCCACACGCACAGTGTGGTGTGCACGCCCACACTCACACCTACACAAATAAATGAATGTAATAAGAAATGTAAAAATAAAGCAGAAAGCGAGACACTTATGTTTATTAACAGATTAGTAGTATTGATTTTAACTATGATCACATAATACTTTTCAAATGACAGCTGTAAGATCTGAATTTTCAAGTAGGCCCTGTTATTGCACACATCAGCCAGTCTCAGATTCTGGGGTCCTGTCATTTATCTTACAGCCTCCCACACAGATGTGTGCAACTTCAGAACTAGAACAATTGTCAGTTTAGCAAACTTTTTTTCTTTTTATCTAATTACAAGATCATTAATTTTTATAATCATACTAAAAAAAACTCCAATAAAACTTCTAATGACTCAAGGAAAGTAGTTTCAGACAATTAACCACAATCCAAACAAAATGATTATACGTGCATCATTACAGCAACTATGAGGTATGATTTGAGTCTGGGGATGATCATCTTCAGAGTAAACCTTTGCATTTTATGGTAGGGTGGCACGGGACTCTGGGAAATTCTTTATGTATGGGATATACTTCACAGAGCAAGAAAGCCTTCATTTTGTTTTTCTCAACTAATAGCATCTGATACTGAAGTCATCAGAACTTTCAGGTGCAAATTAGCAGAGCCTGAGATCATTCACACTTGCGTGTCAAACTCACCTGATCTGTCCGTATTTAGTCTCTTATACTAATACCAGATTTCTGTGGAACAGCATCTCTACAGGAACCTAAATTGTCTTCAGTGCAACCCAAACCAGGTGTGGCAGAAGAAAGCAAATTTTAATGCAACTGAAAACAAATCTGTAAGCATTCAAATCTCTCCATAGAGGTTTCAAAAGTTAATATTTAAGGGTTGGGGATGTGACTCAGTTGGAAGAGTACTTTCCTAGCATGAACAAAGTCCTGGGATCAAGCCCCCAAACTACATAAATAGGGCGTGTAGTGCACATTTTTAGTTCTAGCACTTGGGATATGGAGGCAGGAGGATTAGGAGTTCCATAAAACGAGTCTGAGGCCAGCCTAAGACTCTTAAAAACAAAATTAAAAACAAAATTTTTAAAAGGAGAACACTTCTCAGCTCTGATAACATTCTCTTCTTTCTGTTGGAAAATCTGCAAACTTCACCATCTGAAATTTGAAGCTTGCGGGGTCAGATTTGGAAGGGTAAGAAGAGCAGGGAGTGTGGTGCGTGGGGATCAAGACTTCTGGTGCAAGGAAAGGAGGACTGGGCGGCAGCCTGGCCTCCAGCAAAAGAAGCACTCCACCCTGGGACTGGGCCTCGGAGGACAGATGCTGGGGCCGGGAGGACTGGCAGACTCTTCATAGCACAGGCCATGAGTGGGGAAGGGATGATGTTCAAAGGCCCTTTAATGCGTATAACACAGTCAGTCACACATCATTTCATAGAACCTTCCCTTCAACCCTATGGAAGAGAAGAGAGAGAGAGAGGTCCCTGAGCAGGAGAAAGGCAGCCAGAGAAGAGGAGGAGGAGCAAGATGCTTGCCAGTCAGCAAGTCCCAGGACGGAGGCTGCAGAGCCTGGAGGCTCTGCCTTCTGGGTAGAGTCACTGCCTATAAGAGCTAAGGTCAGCAACAGGCATTTGCAGGATGGATCCAGGCCCTGTCCTGTAGTCAGAAACAAGCACTGTCACTCCTCACTTGCAAAAGGTCAATCTGGACTCAGCTATGGCTTCCCCTTCTGACCCACGGCCAACAATCAGGCGCTGGCCTGCACCAACCCCATCTGGCGCTGAGGTATGTGACTGCAGAATGCTCCTCAGACTTCCAGACCTGTCTGCTCTTCTTTTTTCTCTCATCTTTTTTTTTTGACAGGGTCTTGAGGCAACCTCCTCAACCTCTTACCTCTGTTTCACAAGTGCTGTTTACATGACCAAGCCTGATTTATACAGAGCTGGTGCTCAAACCCAGGCAGGGCCTTGAGTATCTAGGCAAGTAGTCTACCAACCAAGCCACATTCCTGGTCCCCTCTCTCTTAAAACTTCACCAGGGAGCAAGGTTTAGCAAGCACTCATCAGTAACTCTCAAGTGTGTTTCCTTTCTCTCTACTCCAGAGTCCCACAGTAGATGAGAGTCAGGCTCCTAATATTCCCCCATTCAGAAATGTATTTTGTAAACATGGGAGAGGACAAAAACAGAATGAATGTTAAAAATTAGCAAGGCACCAAGGGCTTTCTCTTTGCTTTTTGAGCCAGGACCTTACAATGTAGCTCAGGACTGTGTGGACCATGCCTTGATTTCTTTTCTATAAGCAGCCTGGATGTAAAGCCTACGGCTGAGTTGACCCCATGAGAGGGAATACAGTAAACACCATAGAAACAATGAAGGGGCAGGGAAAGCATTTACAGAGGTCAGGTAGAACAACAGCCCTTCCTTGGATGGGTCAGGTCCCCTCAGGCAGGGACCCCACGGATGAGGATTCATGCGGCACACAGCTGACTACAGAAATGAGACCATGAGTGAGGAGTTACAGGTGTATGCCACCCTTTTATTTCACCAAGATTTTTTTTTATTATCTTTCCTTTTGCAGATCCCCAAAATAAACACTATAAACAGACAAACTGGAAATTCCTAATTCCTTGAACCAAGAGCTTAATATAATATTTTTATTAAGTTTTTGAAAATGTCCACACAGTGTATTTCAATCATAGTCATGGCCCACTCTTCTCCTAACTCTTCTAAGATCTGCTCGTCCTACTCCTCCCAACTTACTGTCCTTTTGTCGCCCTAATAACCACCTGAGTCCAATTTGTGCTTGGTGTGGAGCAACTGACTGGAGAGTGGCCAATCTACTAGGGGTCATCCTCTAAAAGAACCATCTCGCTTTCCTCAGAAGCCAGGAGAGTTTCATTTTAAAACTCTCAATCCTTAACTTTTATAGGAAAAGTTTTTACAATGTGGACATAATCTGTATTCGTGACTTCTACCTAACCTTGTAACCAAAAAGTTATAATGTGAACAAGCTCACTGAGCCCTGTGTTCCTCTTGCGACCTGGGCGCATGACCTTAATCCCTCAGAACCCCACCCTGACCTCCACCCAAGGCAGGGAATAAACATGGGAGTGCACGACTGATATATCAAAGTGCTGATGCTTTTCTCATCGAAAACAGTGAGAAAAATTGTGAAATCTGTCTGAAATTGTGTGTGTGCTGTGATATTTTAGGCCTAGGGATCAAACAGCAAGTATAGCTTTAAAAGTCTTATTAATTTCCTCTAGAATGAACACTGAAGCTTTATAGAAAAGTTAAAATGGCTGATGTATTTATTAGCGCTTTTTTTTGGACTATGTAACCCAACCTGTGTTTTAAAACTCATGGCAATCCTCCTGCCTCAGTCTCCTGAGTTCTGGGATTACATCCAATTAAAACCTTTTTTTTTTTTTTTTTTTTTGAGAGCCTTCTGTCCCTTTCCAGAAAATAGAAAGTTTTGTGTCAAAGGATGCTGTTATCTAATATTTTGCCACAGAGAGAAAAAAGTAAAAACCTCTCTTTGCGAAAACTGCACTTGGAGTCTCACATGATGAACAGATCTTCTTCTCTTTTTCACGAAACCACTGGAAGTGTGCTTGGGTGTTAATGAACAAGCATAAATCAGCAGAGCCGAATTGTGGGAACATAATCGTGAACACATGATTTGATTTTATTTTTTCATATATCTTCTAAAAACTCTGTCATGGGTGGAGTCAAGTCAGGAATAATGAGCCATTCTTTAAAGTGCAAATGATAGCATTCACTAAAGAATTATTTTCGTCAAGAAAAATAACTTAGAAAAAGCGTGAGGCCTAAGTGAAGATCCCGTATGTTGTGGGACACGGGAGCAGAACAGTTACAGAGTGTTGCGCACTAGTTGCGCATCAGATGTTCACATGGTGACTTCTCCAGTGCTAAGGACCGCTCGCCTCTGTCTGCCTCTGGCAAGTCTCCTGCAGCAGCACAGGGAGATACCAGGCAAAACGTCACATATTGGCATTACCTGCTTCCTGTGAGTTCTGCTTGTCTTATGGTGGGGCCAGGGAATCCAGAGAAGAGTGGCAGCTTGTTTTGTGTGTATTCTTGGGATTGAACTCAGGAGCTCATACTTGTTAAAAAAAAAAAAAAAAAAAAAAAGCCAGGTGTGGTGGCCCATGATTATCATCCAGCCAAGTGTGGTGGCCTGTGATTGTCATTCCAACAGTGGAGGAAGAGACAGGAGGCCCCCTGGGGCTCACTGGTTAGCCAGCTTAGCCTACTTGGCAAGCTTCAGGCCAATGAGAGAACCTGTCTCAGAAAAGGTGGATGGTTCTTGACAAGTGACACCTGAGGTTGACCTCTGTCCTCCACATGAATGTGAGAGCATCTGCAAACATGAGCACTGCTCACAAAAATGAGGATGATGATGATAAAGGTAGTTCCTACTTCCTCACTGAATACCGGATTCTGCATTTTCTATAAACACACATATTAGAACTTCCCCAATAATCTAAATGTCTCAAGTTCTTTAAACTTACAGAAATGTACTTGTATATTGTGTGTGTGTGTGTGTGTGTGTGTGTGTGTGTGTATGTAGACACATAGCTAAAGGGAAAGTAATATTTGAAAATGACTTTTGAATGCAAACCGAATTTCCATATAGTATATTCTGACCAAGACAAACAAGTGAAACCATGTATAACTTAATATTGTTTCTACATCAGTCAAAGGGGGCAGGGTGACTTCAGTTTTCAATAACTTAAGAATCTCTTATTTCTTAAAATTCCATTTCTTGGGTCGAAAGACAAGAACTTATGAGAGAGCTCGTTTTTCTAATGAGAAATAAACCTCATTTCATAGGAAACATTTTCTTATCAAAAGTCTAACAATATTTGGTTGGAGGATTGTTTGGTTATGAGGAGCCCAAAGGATTTCTATATTACTTAATGTCTTTTAATATCATGCTATTAAGTATTCTAAGAGGAAAGGGGTGGGGTTGGCATGAAGATGGCATCAGGGGTAGAACTGGACTGCAGAGCACCAGGAAAGTGCTCGGAGGAGGCAAGCAGCACCGATTCTGTCCTTTTGTTGGGTGGCTGATATCAATGTGATGAGGAGGAGTAGAGCATCAGCATCATTTCAGACGTCCTAACAACAGCAAAAACACTAGAGTAAGAGGCAAAGACTGAGATCCTCAGCTGCCACTCAGGATGCAGAGTCGGCAGAGTGCCCACCTTGCCAGCATGAGGCCCTAGGTTCTATCTCCAGAACCCCATAAACTAGGTATAATGGTACATGCCTGTAATTCCAGCACTTGGGAGGGGGAGGCAGGAAGATGGAGGTCATTCTTAGCTATAATGTGACTGTGAGGTTAGCTTGGGATACACAAAAACCTGTATCAACCAAAACAAACAAAACGAAATCCTGGTTCTGCTACACACTAGCTATGGAGTCTTGACTGCATCATTTTTCTGAATACTTTGAGACTAAGATTGGTATTGGAAGGGACCAACCTCAGTCATCCTGTGAAAATTAAATGAGAAAATTCATGCAAATTCTTGCAAGAGAAAGCATTTAATAAATGTTAGCTATTATTAGTTGTCATTAACATTATTATTTTTATCACAGAGTTGTGGTAATTTTAAAACTGTACCAGTATAAGATATTTATGGGTAGAAACCCAAAATAGGTTTCTGAATATCATTCACATGGAAACTATGCCCAGTTACTAAAAATTCCTACTTTATAGAGATTAGATTCATTGAACTTCCAACGTTTTGGGGGGTGGGGGGATAAAATTAGTCATATACAGCAAGAGTCGGGAGATGTCCAGAATCATACCAGAATGTGAACACTGGCGTGCTCGGTGTTTGTGCAGTACGTCAAGTACAAGTCCAGAATTAAGGATCTCCCAGCACAAACACACACAGATATACCGCACAGTTCCTCTGCTTCTGTCATAAATAAGAGTGGGTCACAGCTGTGTGGACTGTGGACAGTGGGAGAAGGGGAACTGGAGGAGTGTGAGAAATATTGAGGCTTAATTTCTTCTCACCAGTAAGGTCTTGCTATGTGAGATCTTGGCTAAGGTCCTTGGTGACATGTTTATAGATATCAGAATGGCTTTCATGGGAAGATGGCCCAAAGTCTGCATGTGAACATTACAGGATAGAAATAGTAGACCAGAAGTCCTCCTGGTAGACACACACTCATGAAAGCCTGACTTCTCCACACCTAGACTATTCCAATTGCTACAACTTTTCAGTACTCTAAGAGGAGAGGGGCACCCACCAGGACTCTCCTGAAATGACATCACAGACATGAACCCAGCTCGGTGCCTATGAAGATGCTCTGATGGTAAGACAGGAATGACTAACCGTGTGCTCACCTGAGGATTCACACCCTAGCACTGCTGCCAGATGCAGACTGAACTGAGAACACACACACTCACAACAGATAAACTAAACGGTCTCCTCAAGCCATACATCCATGCCCCCATCAGGTACCCACCTCAATAGACTTGGACTCCATGCTGGGACAAGTCCTGTCCAAAGTACCTTGTTCAGTCTCATGCCTCTGTTAAGTCACAGGAGGGATAGGGAAATGACTGAGTACTCAGAGAAGCTCCATATCTGAAACAGGGGAAACAGCACAGCAGAAGACACAGTGCTCCCAGAAGCAGAAAGTGATGTTCTCCTTAGAAAGAGTTGCAGACACATCTGTCCATCCTGACAGCCTCACTGTCCATTAGCATCACCCCCTGTCACCCCAATGCTCTCTTGGGGGCAATGCACTTCCTTCTTTCCACCAATAGGAAAGACCACTTGCAGGCATATATTGTAAATGTTAGCAAAGAATCTGGGCTGGGGTCACAGCTCAGTGGTGGATGCTGGCCTGGCATGTGTGAGTCCTGGGGTTAATCCAAATGAAGACAAGGCTGACAGCACTCTGCACTCTCTCCCGCTCCATATATTCCCACTCGACTTTTGCCTCCATGAGTGTTTCTGCCCACTTCTATTCCTGGGTCTGCTAATTGAAATGTGCTCCAATCACTAGCATCCTATGTTAATTTATAGTGCTATGGATGTGTTACTTTGGGGAAATCAAATATAATTATGACTCCCCTTCCCACTCCCAAGACTTCAGTTCCTTATATCTCATAACTTCTCATTTATGCCTCTGTGTGTGTGTGTGTGTGTGTGCGTGCAAGTGCAGATGCATGTGTGGCCATGTGTGCAGACCAATGGTCAACCCTGGCTACAGTTCCTCAGGAACTGACTACCTTGTTTTTGCTCTCTCACTGGCCTGGATCTCATTGATAGACTGGCTGGATAGCCAGGGAGCCCTAGGGATGGCACCTGTCTCTGCTCCACCATGCTCATTTTTTTTACACGGGTTCTGGGGATTGAACTCAGGCTGTGAGGCTTGGTGGCAAGTACCTTTCCCCAACGATCCATCTCACTACTTCCCGTGTATGCACATTGAGAAAATACCTGTCATAAAATTCTGGGAGAAAGTGAGGCCCTAATATCAAGAGCCTCAGTAGATCCACTGCTGCCAAGCCTTGCATAAGCCAGCCAGTCTCTTACACTTCTCCAGTGTGAAAGGCTGATCCCCACTGCACCCACTCCAGCCCAAACCAGCATCCCTATTCCATTTTTGACTCCTGCCCCCAGTTCTGTTTTAGTCACCCAAAAGGAAGGACACGGATAGGCTCTGTAGCAGAGGTCATCAGAAAAGGCCTTTGTTTAGGGACAGCATTCCGAGGGTGACCAGGAAGTTTTACATGTCCAAACAGCCTGGATCTGCAACATTCTCCGCCCTGGTGAAGTAGGACACATGGAGATGGGCAGGAGAGCTCAGAGAGAGTGCTGTGTCGGGGCACTGAGTCCAGCACTGTGACTGGAAAATGCCTGGATGTCACTATGGGCTTTGTTGGAGTCAGTGGGTAGGAACAGGGGCTCCCTAAGAAAAGCCATTGATGAATCTGACATCCTATCGAGGACTGGAAAGAAAAGACACCTACGACTACAGACTAGGGGCTGGAGATACGGCTCAGCTGGCAGAGAGCCTGCCTGTCATTTACAAAGCCCAGTGTTCCAATCCCAGCGCACATTATAGTTCCAGCACCCAGGAGGTGGGGACAGGAGGATCAGAAGTTCAAGGTCATCCTAAACAGTGAATTTGAGGACATTCTGAGCTACTTGAGACCCTGTCTCAAAATTTACAAAAAGTCTAAGCCAAATGACAATCTAAAATGGTCAGACCTGATTTCCTTTAAGGGTCAGACCAGCAGAAACTTGTGCTCTGTGCTGAACTGTCTGTTATTTGACAAAGTGCAATTGCTTATTTTGCTGATCGAGTTCCCGCATGCATTAGTGTTCCAGGCACCATGCATGATTCCTGAAATAAACCAATTAAAATTTCATTAAAAGATAAAACCTAAAACTATGCCAATAAATGCTAAACATGCTTTAAACATAGTAATTTCCCACCTTACTCAGAAGGTGTAAAAAGGAATAGAACTCTGTAAATGTTGAGGAGTGTACTGGGGGAGGGCTGCAACCTCAGGAGGTCAAGCTGGAAAGTAACAGCTACGTCAGTCAAATGTGCCCAGACTCACGTTCTCAGGTCTGGTTCCTATTACAACTGTACTAAGGGATTTCCTAAGTTTCTACCTGTAGTAAGTAAGGGAGGTATTTCAGAGGTAAATGTGTTGAAAACATATAAAATATCATTCACAGGCAAGTTGAAATGTCAGTCAAAAAAAAATCTTTTATCCAAGTCATGCCACATATGTTTCACCAGAAAGTATGGCATTTCCTTGTGGTCACCTCATTGGAAGACAAAACTGTCTTTTCAGCAGGAAGTTCAAGTGCAACCACTATGAAGAGTCTTGAAGCGCTGACCCATTACAAATTCAAATGGTTACCCAAGCCTGGTGACTCATGCCTCTAATTCCAATACTCAGGAAACTAAGGCAGGAGCATTGCTAGAAGTTCCAGACCAGCCTGGACTACAAAATAAGACTCAAAAACCTAAGCAGCAACAGCCAACAAACTTAACTCTATGGATTATGAAAATGCCCCTTGGTCACCCCTTTAGGAGTACACACACAAACACACACTCAATTTGGGTCCCCCCACTCCCGCCAAAAGTTTGAGGGTAATAGGAAAAGTATCTCTTGGGGAAAGCCACATTTCTGTTAAGCTAAATAAAATCATGAAGATGAACTGTCTTTATTGTTAAGCAAGTTTGTAGTACGGAAGTGTGTGAGTAGGTACAGAGCGGCATGCTTTTATTTAAATGGCAAGGTGCTCGTGCTCCTGTAATAAGCTCTCACCTGTAAGCAACCCTAATAAAATTCAGTCAACCAACCCCAATTGGGAAGAGGAAAGGGATCATCAGGAGTAGGAGGTCAAGAGAGGGCAGTGGGGAGGGATATGATCAAAATACAGTGTATACATGCATGAAAGTGATGAAATCCACTATTATATATAGCTATATTATAGCTAATATATGCTAGTAAAAAGCTTTTAAAAAGGCAGAATCACAGGTTGACCCTCAAGTACTAACACAGATTCGGTATTAAATTATTACTACAGTGAAACAAATGCAGAATCATCAACTTAACCATTAAAAATAAATCTCTAAAATACTTGCATCCAAAACCACAAAATAATTTCTATTTATTATTCTGTTTTCACCCTACTTTTTACAATAGCAGTGAACGGCTATTAGAAACACAAGACCATTCACTTAATCTTAGAAAGAAAGAAAATACAACACTGAGTCAAGAGGCTTGAGCCCTGTGCTTCTCATCAACTGCTTCCCGGTGTTCCACTTACTGATGGCTGGGAAGGTCCCTCATCATTCCGGGGATCCTTCACCCAATTTGCTATTTGTACATAAATAAGAAACACAGAGAAAATTGTGGGAGCCACCACTTAAACAATAAACATTCCTCGAGCTGTTGGTAGCCCTACTCCAGACAAGGATGAGATCTTTGGAAATTTTATGGGTGGAACTCTGCAAAATTTACAGGGAACTTTTCAGACAGCAAGGGTACAGCCAGGAGGTTAGCATTCTTAAGCACTGCACACAGCTTAACCTTATCTCCCAGCACCACTGCCTTCCTGAGTAATTGATGCTTAGAGTCCCCAGTTTCACATAAACCAGGCCACTGTGTTATTGTCTGAAGTCACTGACTACTGGCAGAGACAGGAAGCTGCACAGAGCCTAGATCAATAGAGATGTCAACAGTAAGCTGCTTAATCTAATTTGGCCTATCTCATCTCGGGGCCCAGAATCTGCAGTTTGCTGTTGTGTCCTTCTGGCAGGAAATGGTTCAGAAAGTTTAGTCTTCAGAAGTTTAAGTGATATGCTTGTCCCCTAGGCACTTGGATGTTTACTCAGCAGAATCTCAGTCTTGAATGTTTTCTAGATGGCAGTAATATAAACGGGGCATGTCTGATTTTCCTCGTGGAAAACGGAGCTGGTGAATTTCTAGATTATGGACCGTGTTAGGGAAACTATGTTCTGAGCTAAGAGATATTCAAACTCTATCCCTTTCTGGTTCTGTGGAATCTTTCTGAGAAAGAGGTGCAATTGGTTTAAAATAAATATTTTCTCTTTTTTAACTAAATGATGGACAAATGACTTCTCTGGTTATGAAGTCTCAAACTGTTCATAGGTCGTTTCTCCTCAGATTAGTGTAAAGTGAGAAAGAGTGAGCTGGCTGGGAAGGTAATGGCTGAAATCCATCAAGTTCGGACACACTGCCATCTTGGGCCACAGCAAGCCTGTTTCTGTTCCTGTCTCTCCTCCAACTCGTTGTCATTGCCTAGAAGATGCTCTGTTCCTTCTCTGCTACTTTGTGCTCCATTATCCGGAAAGGAAAGGTGCATGTGTGACTTCCCACATTTGTGAAAACCCTCACTCCATAAGCTTCAGTATTTTATAAGCCTTTAAAGGGGATTTGTTATCGCTGTCACCTTAAAATGACTGGCTAATCGGTGTGCAAAATACTGGGGGGGGAGGGGCAGGCCCACTAGGCCATGCTGTGAGCAAGTGTGAGGCTAGTGGAGATGGGCATGGAGGTGGTCAGCTGACAGACAAGTTGGCAAAGAGGAGAGCTTTGTACCAGGAAATGCTACAGAATGCCAACCTCAAGATGTCTGGGGTGGTTAGTGTGGTCCCAGGGTCCCAGGCTGAGTTTTGAGTGTGGGACATTCATTCAGTGCATATTCACTGAATTCTTTTGCTTTAGGTACAAGATCACAGCAGTAATCAAGGCCGGCCTGGTCCTGCCTCCTGGGACCCACAGCTGCAAACAGGAGGTAGAGAGCCAGCAGGAAATGAACAGTACAGCTTCAGACCATGATGAGAGCTTTAGGGAGAGAGCACAGCAACGGAACAGAAGGGGTAGAGTGGGCAAGAAGAAGTGATGGCTGTGTCAGGTTGGCATCAACATCCTGGGCACAACCTGTGTGTTTTTTTCTGACAACACTGCACAAAGCTTCACTCCCAGTAGAGTCAAGATCATGAAAGACACCATGCACAATCTACTTCTCAGCCCATTAGACTTTTCTGGAAAATTCTATGGAACAGAAATAGAAATGACTTACTTCTCATTCTTTGCAGAAGGACTGGCACATTCAAGTGTGCTGTCCTTGTTTGTTTAAAGACAATTAAGGAACAGAACTGAAAACAAAACTTACAGGAAAGTCGTATTAACTGTTGAGAAGAAATAAGCTACAGAGAACCCTGCCTGCAATACTGAAGGCTGACCGCCACGCCCACCCTGCCTCGCTACACAGCTCTTTACAAACACTGGGGATTCTGGGATGTGTTCAGGTGAAGGGTTCTGTGCCCAGAAGGTTACTGGTGGTACTGGGCATGACTGGGACTCTAGAGCGGGCACTGCTGTTTCCTCAGAACACTCAGATTAGTGGAGGATGGAGAGGTGTCGTGCTGAAGTTAGTGTCTGGATGGAAATATTTTGCAATTTGGGGTATTTTTCCAAGAGTAAAACAAAAACTTACAGCTTTTTAAAATGTTTTAAAATCTTTGAAGATGATGACAATGATGGAGAAGAATGGGCTGAGGGCAAAGACGCTCTGGAATGGGGGTGTTTGGGAAACAGGAATGAACGAAGAGTTTACAGCGGATGGGATGCAGGGGGAGAAGGAAAGGGCAAAGTTGAAAGGCACAGCCCTTCTATAACAGGGGCACCAAGTAGGGCAGACTACGAAGATATTTTAAGATGATATCTAGTTTTGAAAATGAGTTGATAGCTGCTCTGTTGAACGAAACCAGGCGAATAGTGAGGAAACCATAGGAAATACGTTCAGGCACTGGGGAGATAGCTATTACTAAAATGCTGGCTTACCAAGCAGGAAGACCTGAGTTCAATCTCTATAACTCATGCCTAAAAGATCTGCATGTTGCTGGGTGTGGAGGTCCAGGCTTTAATTTAATGACATACCTTTAATCTCTTGAGAGGCAGAGGCAGGCCATCTCTGAGTCCAAGGCTAGCCTTGTCTACATAGCAAGTTCCAGACCAGCAAGGGCTATGTAGTAACACCTTGCCTCAACAAAACAAACCAAGGGGCTGGAGAGATGGCTGAGCAGTTAAAAGCAGCCCTCAGCTTTTGCAGAGGACCTAGGTTTTGTCACCAGCATGCACGTGGCAGCTAATAACCATCTATAACTCCAGTTCCAGAGGTTCTGACCCCCTCTTCTGACCTCGAGGGTATTGCATACAGAAGTGCATTTACATACATTCAGGTAAAACATTTCTACTCATAAAATAAAAATCAATAAATCGAAACAAAAACAAGAAAATAGTGCTGATAACCTCTGCACTGAGGGGAGTCAGAGACAGAGAGTCCCTGGGGGCTATTGGCCAGCCAGCCTAGTTGAATCATGAGTTTTAACAACAGACCCAGATCCTGTTTCAAAAATAAAAAATAAAAATAAAAAAGGTGGACAGCAGCTGACGAATGAAACCCAAGGCTGTCCTCTGGTCTTTATGTGCAGAGCTGCGTGCATACATATGCAGATATGTACACATAAGCACAGACATACACATATACACAGTGCACACATGCACACACACCACACACATTCATACATACACATGCACACACATAGACACATACCACATAATGTACACATGCCACACATGGACATACCACACACATGCACACACGCCACACACATAGGTATGCGCATATACCACACATGCATATGTATACCACACATACACACAAAGTACACACATACACACCACATACATGCACGTACCACACACATACAGCACATGTACACAAGCATACATGTGCACGCACACTACAGTCAGAAAGGGAATAGCAGCCATTAAACTCAAACCATGAAATCCTCCTAGAAGAAATCAAGTTGCCACAGACATCTATTAAGACAGCCAAGAAGCAGCAGTGAGGGGCTGGATGAGATTGAATACTGAGACCCTGAGACACAAAGAGGAAGGCAGAACTCGAGGAAATCAGGGTACAGAGAGCCAGCAGTTCCCAACCCACAGAACTGCCCACGCAGGTCCTGGACCCTGGTCTTCATGGATCCCAGCTAGCCCAGGAGCGATGGAATAACTTACTCAACGATAGAGCCCTAGCTATAAACACTTGCTTAACTGGCAACCTGCTTTACACTATTGCTAGTACAGTTTATCAGAATCTCACTTTTACAAATCTAAACATGGTGGCAAGCTAGGGTTAATTATGGCAATGCATTCTCCATCAAAATGAGCATCTAAAAGTAAGACCTTAGTGGTATCAGCGGCAAGAACATGAAAAAGCCTGTCATGTTCAGCAGGCTCCTTCACAGCTCGAAGTGATCTGTATTCAGCTTGAGTACACTAATTAGCAGGAAAGTCATGAAGCATCATCACTGCTAGTGAAGTCAGTAGCAAAACATTGGACACCCTCAGTCCACAGGAAGCACAGACGTACAGGTCACTGTGTGTATGTCAGGCACCCATACTCCCAATTGCAGGTCACTGTGTGTCAGGCTCTTGCACCCCCTAATCACAGGTTATTGTGTATGCGTCAAGCACTTGTGCAACCTAATGATGGGTTACTATGTGTGTGTCAGGGACTTGTATCCCCAATAATAGGTCACTGTGTGCATGTGTCAGACACTTGTCTTCCCTAATTGGAGGACTCTGCGTGTGTGTGTGTGTGTGTGTGTCGTACTTATGTCCCCAAATTGCAGGTTCCTTGTGTGACAGGCACTTGTATTCCACAATCACCGTTTAGTGTGTGTGTGTGTGTATATGTGCATGTGTGTGTCTCGTACCCCTCAACTGCAGGTCACTATGTTTATGTGCATCAGGACTTGCACCCCTAGATTGCAGATACTGTTCTGTTTTCTACCAGGCAAAGAACAGGCTCATAGTTTTCTCAGGCAGTCAGGCTGAGTAGATGGTGACATAACAGGATTCTGATTCTGGTTCCAAAGGCATTCCTGCAACTCCCTAATGGTCCCTTATACAACTGCCCAAGTTGCACACTGCATAATGCCATGACAACACGGGCACTGGGGAGACCACATACAGTGTCAATCTGTAATCGCAGTGACAGTTTTGTGGCAAACAGTATCTGTTTTAAAATGCCACAGAAAGGGTAAAGGGTGTTTTTAAAAATATTTTTATTTATTATTTTTATTTTTTGTGTCTGAGCATTTTGTCTACACGCATGTAAGTGCACCATGAGCATGTAATGCCCCAAGGAGGCCACAAAATGGTGTCAGATCCTCTGGAACTAGAGTTACAGATGGTTGTTAGCAACCATGTGCGTGCTTACAATCAAACCTGGTGGTCCACTGGGAGAACAGCAAGCAATCTTAACCACTGAGCCATCACTCCAGTCCTAGGGAAATGATATTTGTAGAAATGAGTGCCTTTTCTAACTTGTACAAAAATGCCCCATTGTCTATTAGCAGAGCTGACAAAAGGTACAGAATTCAGAAAACTAAAGAGCCAAACTGTGTCAGGAGACACATGCTCAGATTGCTTGCCCAAGTTCTCATTGTACCCAGATGCCCAAAGCGAGTACTCCAGAGTCCAACAGCCTGCACTGAGTTAGCCTCAAGTTACAGAGAGAGTCGGGGGATGGGATTGAGGTAGCCAGAGCATTCCTCAACAGCCTATGTGACTCTTTTTGGCCATATGGAGACAGGTGTCTCTGTGGAGCCGAGGCACTTCAAACTCTCCTGTGTCAGTCTCCTCAGAGCTCAGATTTTAAGTGTGTTTCACCTCACCTCACTGAGAATCTACCTTAAAAGCTCTGTTAAAAATCAAAGTACACGGGGATGAGAAATGGTTTAGGGGCTAACAGCATTACTGTTCTTCTAGAGGACCTAGGTTCAGGTCCCAGCACCCTATCAGGTGACTCACAACTGCCTACAGAAGGCCAGAGGGCATTGGATTCCCTGGAGCTGGAGTTATAGGCAGTTGTGAGTCACCTGATAGGGTGCTGGGACCTGAACCTAGGTCCTCTAGAAGAACAGTAATGCTGTTAGCCCCTAACAGTGAGCCTCTGGATCCGCAGTTATAGCTATGATATTCTTCATTTAAGAATTTGTCTCTGGGACTGAAGAGATGGCTCAGCAGTAAGAGCACTGGCTGCTCTGGCAGAGGACCTGGGTTCAGTTCCCAGCACCCACATGACAGCTAACAATCATCTGTCACTCCACCTCCAGGGGATTCAATGCCGGCTTCTGCTCTCGGCGGGCAATGCATGCAAGTGATGCCCTTCCACTCATGCACGTGTACACATGTTTTTAATTAAAAAAAAAAAAAAAAAGGAATTTGCTTGGTAATGAGCTACACAATTTGAATGTAAAACACTATCAATTCAACCCTGAGATTCTCCCAGCTAGAGGCAAAGCAAACTCCCATGGCCAGTTGGCAACTCTGCTTTCTGTTAGTAAGGCACCAGTGACTGAGAGAATAGTTAGATAAATGATTTGTAAATGAAAAGAAACATTTTTATGATTCACTGCAGTGCTCGCTTTGGGAGATACAAGGTTAAAAGTGAAAAGGAAACCTTTGAAGGTTATTGAAGCTAAACTGTTAATGCGCTCCACCTTCGTTTTGTCCTCTTTAGTCCTTGTGATTACTCACCTACAGTTTGACTCCTACAAGTTGTAGCTCAAATGAGATCTTTAAAGCACAAAGCCAACTGATTAAAATGTTTCGCCACGGGCTGCTATGGGAGTAGCATCCTGCTCTTGTGAGTGTGTGTGTTTTAATTATTTTTTACCTTTTAAAATATGGAGTTTGTGGAAGCTTTTTAAAAATATGTTGTAAAAATTGTGCACTTTTATGTCTGGAAATAACCCAGAGGGGCAATTCCATCTTTGAAATCTCTTTGCAACCTTCAAAATAATGAGGACTTTCTCCGTTCTGTCACATCTGGTGTCCTGCACTCAGGTGCATCTTACCAGGAGGGTTTTCTTCACACCTGAACTGCTTCACAGGGGTGGTGGCTGACAGCGGAGAGCCAAGCTTTCTTTCTGTCTGCTGAGGGGAGGTTTATTGAGGAAAGACAAGTGCCCTGCTAGACCTGAAGAGGCTAAGTTCTACCTTCCCCATGCTGGATGTCTCTTCCTCAGCAGTGGTCAGCCCATGGCTTCTTCGCAGGTCAGGGATGCAGATGTGACTTCAACTGTTGCACAGAGTTGATGGGCACCTGTGCTCTGTCCGGTTCTAAGATGATGGCTCTGACTAGTGAAATGCATGCCCTACAAAGAATGCCCATCAAGCGCTCCAGTCCTACCTCCTGGGCTGCCAACCCTGTGGCACCTGTGAGGAAGCCACTGCAGTGAAGCAGGCAGGAATGGGGCATGCTGGCCCCCAGGGACGTCCATCCCCCAGGAAAGCCATTCCTCCGAAATCTCTGCAAACAGCACCACCAACTGGGGAACGAGTGTTCAAATACTTGTGCCTGTGGGGGACAAGTTGTCAGCAAAATATTTTGCTAGATGTCTACACTGCAAAGTGACTAGATCAGTATTCAACATTGCTCTCCTACTTCTTCCCGGTGAGAATCTGTGACATTTACACTCCTTGCAACGGAACTGCTGTCGTGCAGAGAAGGCCGGAGCTCCGAGAAGGGTGCCGGCCACAAGCCCTGGAGCAGCTTTGACTAAACAGTGTGTCACGTCCCTGCATTAGCCAATCCATTATGCTAAAGGTGATAGCACATAAAAGAGAGGTTAGCCCCAGTGGCTACTTTTCTTTTCTACCTTCCCTTGCTTATCAACAGTCTAAAAAGCAGAGTGTGTGTGTGACGAGAACGGAGACAGGATGGGCTGGGTCACTCCTATGCAGGCCTCAGCATTCTGTGGACAACATAAAGTGCAGGAAGCACAAGCCAGAAGAGCAAACACTGGGACCCCAGGGGGTCCTCATTCCAGTTAGCGCTCACAGGCAGCCAGAGGGTGACATCAGCACCCTCCTCAAGGGCTCTGTACCTTATTTTTTGAGTCATCATCTCTCCCTGAACCTGGGGCTCACTGAGTAGGCTCTAGACTGGCTGTTCAGGAAGACATGGGGATCCTCCTGGCTCTACTTCCCCAGGGTTAAGGTGATAGGCACATGCTACCTGGCTTTTTACATGGGTTCTGGGAATTGAACTCAGGTCCTCATGAATACTGGTTGACACTTTAGCAGCTGAGCATCTGCCCAGTCCTTACTCTTACTTTTAAAAGTGGCACTGGCGTGGACTGTTGCAATGTGAAATCACTTAACGTTACTAAGTAGTTCACCTACTTATGCGCATGATGGTAAGCTTTGTCATGTGGTTTTTAACACACACACACACACACACACACACACACACACACACACAAATGAACCCATTGAGGTGCTACGTAAGGATCAAAGTAAAATCCAATGTAATAATTTAAAACTTTCATATTTTCTTTACATAGAAAAATATTCAGTGTAATTAAAAGCACCACCAAAGTCCACAAAGTCCACAATAAGACCACAGAAGAAAGGAGAAGCTTCTTACGTTAATGCCTTTACTCCACTCTTTTCTTGTGCTTTGAACACAGGCTCAGCATTTTCCTATGGCACTAAGCTTCCCTGTGGTAAAACATGACTCTCAGTTGCTTGAAGGCTATCCAAGGGCTGTCTGAAGCAGAGAGGTACCAAAGAGGCCACTGCTGGGCTAGCACAGTGCCTTTTGCACTTCCTCAGAGGCTCTCCATCATACTCTGCAGCCAGGGCTCTCATCTCGCCTCTCCAAGCAGTCAAGCAGAATTCTTAGGTCTGTCACACCTGGAGTTTGCCATGATCTATACTGTAGGAATGACCGGTAATGTGGGCAGAATCTGGATTGAAAAGACTACTGTTTATAACACAAAAAAGTGCACTAAGTCATGTGCTGTGTGTGTGTGTGTGTGTGTGTGTGTGTGTGATGTGTGTGTATAATTTAACCTTGCTTTCTTTTTTATTTTATTTATTTATTTTTATTTTATTTTATGTGTATGAGTGTTTTGCTTGCATGCAGGTAAGTGCACCCATGTCATGCAGTGCCTGTGGAGGTCAGAAGAAGACGTCAGATCCCTTGGAACTGGAGTTACAGATAGTTGTTAGGTGCCATGTGGGTGCTGGGAATCGAACCCAGGTCCTCCACAAGAGAAGCCAGTGCTCTCAACCACCAAGACATCTCTCTAGACCCATAACCCTTGCTTTCTTAAAGAAATAACACGATTTATGTTGAAAAAGTCTGTGTAGGTTGAAGCATTTGGAAAGGAAATGAATGGTGAATTCACACGATGGTGACAAATTTCTCATTACTGAGGCTTGGTAGAGCCATTTTGTCAGCCAATAACATTCAAATATAACAGCAGACATATAGAGTTGTGAATTTATATTCTAAAACATAATTATATATTTGTAGTCTGAGAATTATATCAGTTTAGTTATTATAGTACTTCCTACTTAAAAAAAAAAATTTCCTAGACTGTGATTTGTGTCTCTAGAAGGTCAATTAGAACATAGGTGAAGGCACACTGGAGTATAGAAGAGTAACAGAAAAATAATGGAAAACCTCTTGACAGTGAATGAATGTGGGTGAGCTAGCTCAGTCTATGTGAGCTGGAAGCAGCGCTCTCACAGTCACACCCTCATTGGAGCAGTGAGAACTGAGGAGTCTGCCTCGCTTTGTAGTGTCAGATATTTTAGGCCTAGAGATGGATGACAGGGCAAGATTCTCTGATAGGATAAAGGTGGAGCCAAGCTTATTGTTCCCCAATTGATGCAGGAGAAACTGTTTGAATAAAAGCATGAGTGAAGCTTGACTCAGGAGCAGAGTTCAGTGAGAGATCTGAAGGAACAAGCTCTCAGAGTCTGGGCCCACTCTTAAAACAAGCACTGAGAGTCAGTCAGGCGGATTCTTTTATTCAGGTACAATGTAATGTGGCTTAGTAACGCCACACTGCGCATGACTCATCTGACTGAAGCTTACGCGGTGCTCCAGCTGTATGCAGCACGCTGCATAAGAGAAGCAGGTTCTGGGAAGTGGAGGTGCACACGGCAAGGCAGAGTTCAGGGGTGGTGGGCAGTTCACTGAGCCTATGGACACAGTTACCTATCCCGCACAGTGAGTGACTCTAGCTGGGAAGCCTCCAGACATTCTCACAAAATGGCACTATCAAGCTACGCGAAGGGGTTATGGGTGGTGTGATGGTTCATCTTGATCATCAACTTGATAGAATTTAGAATCACTATGGAAACATACATCTGGGCGTGTCTGTGAAAGAGTTTCTGGATTAGGTTAATAGAGATGGGAAGACCCACTCTAAACGGGAGTGGCATCATCGCAGAGACTGGGGGCCGGGGCCAATCAGAAAGGAAAATGTGATAAGAGATAAAGTCAACTACTCCCAGAATGTGGAATTTCTTTAAAAAGAAACATTTTTTTTTAAATCTGAGAAATGGGTGCTCCAGGAAGTACAGATGTCATGGGAACTCATATGGGTCTAATAAACTGGCTCATTTCACCTCTGAAATAACAAAAGCAAAAAAAAAAAAAAAAAAAAGGACAGTAATAGGAGCCATCTACTAAGAACTTGTGAGCCAGGGATGGGCTTAGTTGGTAAAGTACTCACCTACCATGTAGGAGGCCCTGGGAGACTCACAGTTGGTAAGTGGTAGCCAGGGTCCCAACTCAGGTCCTTGTGGCTTTAAACCCCAGCAGAATCATTCTCCTAAAGTGGGTGCTTTAAACATGAGCGGTGAGGAGTGGGGAAGCTTGCTCCCAAGGCTGGAGAGATGGCTCAGCAGAAAACAGTACTGTCTGTCTTTGCAGAGGACCCCTCCCCCTCCCCCCAATTTGGTTCCCAGCAACCCAACAACTGCTGTAGCTCCAGTTCCAGAGGCTCCATCACACTCTTGTGGCCTCCAAGGGCACTGCATGCACATGGTGCACTTACATACATGCAGGCAAAACAGACGTAGACATAAAAGTAGATAAATAAATATTTTTTAAAAGAAAGAACCTTACTACTATGCCTGAAACTTGGAGCTGATTGCCAAAGTTTGATATGATTCACATTCGCAAGCAGACCAGCCTCAGGAAGAGCAGGTCTTGTCCCTAGAGAACAAGGCAAATCCCCTGGTCACCACAGCCCTCATATTCTGTCTTAAAACCACAAACAGGAAGAGGTGACTTCAGAGATTTCCATAAGGCCTACTTAAGATCAATATCCAGATGCACTGTTCCCTGAATCTTGTGTCTGTTGACAGTATGAGATTATCCTTTAGTGGGATTTGGAAAAAATCCTCAAAAGAATTTGTACAGGTACATGGGGGAATTGGGGCAATATTTCTTTGTGTTTCATCAATGTTTTAAACATATGGAACCCGCCTTGGGAATAAGGGGCCCATGGGGGGGGAGAGAGAGAGAGAGAGAGAGAGAGAGAGAGAGAGAGAGAGAGAATGAATGTCTCTGTGCACAAGGTGCAGAGAACAGAACTTTAGATATATTAAATTCTCAGTAAGTATGTGTAAACAAAATAGACTAGATTGTTTCCTACCTGAATAGAAAAAGATATTAGCAACCTCAAATGAAGAATAAACCCTAAAGTTTATCCTCATACCAATGATGTTGCAAATCTTCTGTGTCAGCTACCCTGTTGGAAGTGCAGCCGGAGGGAGATGGTAGAGCAGGTTCCTAGGATCTGCCTGGGATAGTGAGGAGTTCTTGGAGTGACTGGTAACCAATAAGAAATGGAACTGGTTGCCTAACCTCTGTGTCTGGGGGGGCTCCAGGTTTTCTAAATTTCATTTTTTGGGAGAGAGAGTATCATTGTAGCCTCAGACTTGTTATGTAGTTGAAGGTGATCTTGAATGTCTGACCCTCCTGTCTCTGCCTCTGGAATGCTGAGATTGCAAGCACGCACATCCATGTCAGGTTTATGTAGTAGTGCAGGCAATGGAGCCCTGGGGTCTGTGTTTGCTAGGTAAGCACTCTACCTCCCTAGCCCTCAGATTTGCTATGATAAGTCATCTCATTAGTTCTGGGGAAGGTGATCAAGATTCTTCCAATCACTGTCTCTTTCCACATTTATTTCAAAAAGCCACATGGCAGTTCTGTAGCAGTCAAGTAGAACCACTGGTTGTTTTTCCTGAGCAATTCAGTGCCCCACACTATTTTCATTGCTGCTGTTGTTTGAAACTCTAGTGTGTTTCAAACCTTGAGAGAGAAAAGGAAAGAAAAGGATGGGAGGATATTCAAAGACCACAGAGGCTGAATTTAATAAAATCCAACCCCAAACATTGTAGATCCTACTGTATTCACACACTGAGGACGAGGAAGAGAGAAGGAAGAGCAGGTCCCTGTGATCAGTCAGGGTCAGTGAGCTGACATTCTGACAGGTGTAACAGCCTTGGTACACTCCAAAATAGGACATCACATTCTGTAAGAGACAAAGGCACAAAGAGAGACTGCAGACAGCTATGCCCAGAAGAAGCAGAGCAGATGTGTATCTGCATACCTGAGAGAGTCTGTGAGGTATGAAGGGCAGGTTCTCTGTGTGTGTTTGTGTGTGTGCATATTTTGGGGGGGAAGCAGGTTCTCCCTAGTCCCAGTCCACCTATAAGTCAGTATGTGGACCAGGCTGGCCTCATCTCATAGAGATCTGCCTGCCTCTGCCTCCTGAAAGCCAGGATTAAATTTTAATTAGTCAAATTATCCACATGCAAATGGGAACTATTCATTCAACTAAACTCACTTTGGCTCCTTATCACCACCATATACAAAAATGGTCCCAAATACCAGAGCCGAGATGTAAGAGCAAAAGAGAAGCTTCTGGTAGAAAATCTAAGAGAAAAACTCTCATGGCCTTGGAATAGGAAAACATACAACACCAAAAGTGAGATCAAAGGAAGAAAATCTGGGCACTGAAGAGATGGGACACTGGTGGAGTGCTGGCCATGGGCATGGTTGGTGTGCACCTGTAACCCTGGTAATGGGGAGGTGGAGATGGACAGACCCCGGGGGCTCACTGTCCTGCCAACCTAGCCTACTTGGTGTACTCCAGGTCAGTGAGAGACCGTGTCTGAAAAAATATGGTAGACCAGTCCTGAGAAAGAAGACCTGAGGTTGAACTCTGGCCCCCAAGTGCATCTACCTCCACATGTTTACTCCTCACCTCTGCACACAAAGATAAAGAAAAAAGAAACATTGCTAGGCTGGGTTCATCAAAATTTAAAAGGTTCACAAGTCAAACGATATGATTAAGAAAATGAACAAGACTGCCAGACTGAAGAAATATCAGCAGATCCTGTATCATTTAGAGGACCTGTAATCAGGATGTATAAAGGACTCTTAAAAGTTAAAAATAAATGTTAAAAACTGAGAAGATAACCTTATAAAAACAGAAGCAGTAGGTCAGAAGGAATGGTTTACCAAAAAACAAAGAAGATGTGCAAGTGGCCATTAAGCAAAGGAAAAAGATGATTGTCATTAGGGAAATGCAAATTTTAATCAAGAGACTGCACTGCATACCCTCTAAGACACCCACAGCCAAAGCCACAAATGATGCCTATTGTTGGCAAGGAAACCAGCACACTGGAAAACTCAGACACTTTGAGAAACAGTGTGGCAATTTCTTTAAAACGTTAGATATAAATTTATCACAACCCCCAACAGCCTTCTGAGGAATGAAACATATCCACACTAAAACCTGGACGTACAAGGTCACGACAACATCACTCACAGGCTCTCAAACTGGAAGAATCCAAATTCTGGAACCTTTTAGTGACTTGAAAACTAAGTAGAGTGTGGACTTTTTACATTTGAATTCTTAACTTAGAATAAATGAAATGCAGTATTTCCCACACTGGAATACTATGAAACAGGAGAAAGGAGAGATCGCCATAAAAATGTTAGGTTAAGTTAAGAATTCAAATGCAAAAAGTCCACACTCTACTTAGTTTTCAAGTCACTAAAAGGTTCCGGAACAGTGACCACATAGACGCAGGTGAGTGGTTGCCTGGGGTTGGGAGTGAGATCAGGGACTGACGTCAACAGGTAACACACAGGATCTGCTGAGGACGAGCATTTCCTAACTCTGAAGGTGCAGCTGCACAACTCCACCAATCTGGTAAAAACAACTGACTTGTATGGCGAAGACAAGTGAAGTGCATGTTATAGAAATACAAGTTTTGTAAACCTGCCTAAAATGTTACTGGTTAAGATGAAAATAAGGTAAAAACAGATTTCAGCAAAATAGTTGAAAAGCTTGGTACTTAAAAATTATCTAAACAGTTGAGTAGGTAACTGAAAGGATGGGTTTCACACCCTAAACTTGCTACAAAATACCCCAGCCCTTGAGACATCCCTCACCCCATGTCCTATCCGTCACATGTATTTCTGTGGCACGAGGAGTTCTGGGGTCACTCTGAATTCTCTTTTCTTTCTGCTTCTTATTTCTATATCCAGCTTAACTTGCCTGTGGCTGTACTTTATCCCTCTTAAACTCAGATCATTCAAGGTTCCTGGTCTCCCGGGTGGATAACTATGGTCCTTTATCATGCTTTCTGAGTCCTCAGTCTCAAGACCTCCAGAAGCTGGCCTGCCTCCATCTTTGCCTCGTTCCCAAACTGACACCATCGCACCGACACATGTGGCCAACAGGCTCGGGACAAAGACTCCATTCCGTGGACACACGTGTCCAGCGTGGTCACTGACCCCTACTTCTCCACTTCTGATGTCAAGGGTTCCACTCTATAGCAGTTGATGCCTACTGCTCCTAATGTGGCCGGACACTCTTTCTTTTAAGCTCATCCGTCAGCCATGAAGGCCACACTGTCTCCTGGGGGCCTCCTTTGGCTATTGCTTATGCACCCTTTTGGAATTCTTCTCCAGTTTGATGATGGCGTTGAGTGGGTTCAACACAATTGAAAACCTAGGTTTCACCTTTCTATTCCACATTCCCATGCTTCCTATGCACCGCACTGACTTTTGCTGGTTTTGGTTTTGTTGCTGGGTAAGGAAGGAACATATGACCATGGAAAGAAGTGTTGATGAAATAAATAAAAAAATAATTCCTTCATTTTATTCATGCGACTTTTTTTATGCTTTTAGTCACACGAAAGTTTAAGTGGGACCTCCTCACCCGACTGCTCTCTCGCTCCCCCACTCATCGCTGTTTGCATTTACCCAGCTTAAAAACAGCACAGCATTCGGTCCTCATTTACGCACTTAGTCGGATATGAGGCTGGAGAGAAAACTCAAACACATTAATGTTCAATATGAATAACCTTTATTGCCCCACTCACAAGCTAAGGAAACTGGCCTTTGATTCTATTAAATACACTGGGCAACCACAAATCAAAGACCATAACCAGTAAATAAAAACAATGAGCAAAACATGAACACATGAACCACTATTGCCACAGAACCAGGAAAGCCTCAACCTGTCAACTTCCGGAACAGGAAGGAATATCCCAGGGAACAGTTGAGAATACCTCAGCACTTAGTACCAGAAATGGGGGCCCCTGTCTCCTTTCTCTCTTCTGTCCCCACCCATGAGGAGTTTCTGTCCAGATCCATACTGGTAGTGTGAGCAGTTTTGTATACCTGTCAAAAAGCAATAACAAAAAGATTCCAGGGGCTGAGGCTTGGCTTGGCTGGTAAAGTGCTTTCCTTCTAAGCATAGGGATCTGAACCTGATCAAGAACACTTGTTGGTTTTTTTTTTGGAAAAAAAAAAAAAAGCTGAGTGAGGTTGTGCATGCTTATAATCCCAGAGCTGGGAAGGCAGAGACAGGTATATCTCTGAGACTTGCTGGCCGGCCAGCCTAGCTTCATCGGCAAGTTCCATGTTTACTGAGAGCTCTTGTCTCAAAAAACAAGGTAGATGGCTCCTGAGGAATGATACCCAAGGTTGACCTTTTGCCTCCACACACATGTATTTACATGTACACGCACCCCCACACATAAAATAAATTCAGTGTAGCCAATGTCCAGGGCATTTGCTTCAGGAAGAGGCACATGGGAAGTTGTCCTCTCCTGGGAACTCTCCTAGATGCTGAATACAACCTGGACTGTTTCTCCTAATAATTTTTCTTTTAGGTACTTTAACTTTGAGGATATCCTGCTCTTTTACTTCTCAGTGCAAATCAGTCACCTGGAAAATAAAAATTGCTTTTGCTCTTCTCTCTAAAACAACAAGCATGCAAATCACAAGGAAAGTGTATAAGCCACAACTTTGAAAAATAACCCTCATGAGCTGGGGGTAGACTGCCCACCTGATAATGCTGGACACAATGCCCAGCAAAGCATGGAGTGCATAAATCCATCCTACAAACCTGCTTTCCAGTCTTAGGGTATTGTAGCTGTGTCCTTTCCATAACAATCTGACCTAGCTTTTCAAATCAGAGCTAGACATCTGTGTTTATACATGCTCAGATCCGTTCCTTGAAGTAAATGAAACTGTACGCACCTCACATTTACAAGAAATATATGTATGTGCACATACATCTACACACAAATGACTCTACAATTTTTACCTGTTATTTGACACACATTTTAATATGGAAATCTGTTTGTTTGGGTTTTGTTTTTGTTTTGTTTTTGAGACAGGGTCTCACTATGCAGTCCTAGCTGACCTGAAATTTCCTATGTAGATGAGGCTGGTCTAGAACTCAGAGATCCATCTGCCTCTGCCTCCACAGTGCTGGGATCAAAGGCATGTGCCACCATGCTTAGCTTAATCTGGAAATCTTAAAAGACAACAAAAGAACTTCCTTACAAGCTATTTCCCATAAAGGGCCAACTTTTGCTTCCTAGACTATATTATTTCCAGAAGTTTCACCAGCTAGAAATATCTGAGTTACTTCAGAAGGTCATAAAACTTCAATCAATTTTATAATGTCAAAGCTGTCAGCTCCAGTCTCCAAAACTCAGCACCCAGAGTGGCAGCTGTGACCTGAAGGTGATCATCTCTGGAGCTCACCCCTAGCAGAGATACATGCAAGGCTGGATGGAAGCAGACACCTGGTGAGAGTCTCCACTTGCCCTCAGCAGCCTCCCATGGCTTTCACATGGATGAACTTTAAGTTTTCATCTTGCTTGCTAATATCTTAACCTTGGCACCTGCTTCCAGATGACAGGTGATATGATCACTCCAACAATGAGGACCATTGCAAGAAACATAAGTAAGCTGGGTGAGTCACTGAACTCATTAGGGATACATTTGACATTATGCTCCAAGTGAACATACTTTAAACACAACCTTAACGAATAGCCCTGTGATCTGTTGATAAAATGAAACAATACATGTTTTGTCCTGCCAAGAAAACAGCACTTTGGCCAAGAAACAGATTTTTCTGCTCTTATCTTTCTAATTGTGACTGCAAAGTAAACCAAAAGATAACTTATGAGCCCAAAGATTATGGTTCAAATTCTCAGTGGAATGTCAGGCGTCTTAGAGAACTCCAAGAAGGTCCAAATATTAACCCATCTCTTAGCAACAAGGCCCTTTCCCACCCTGGCCCAGGAGCAGAAATGCACTGAGCTAACTCAACAGGAGGGATGCCTTCTGGGAGCCCAAGGCAGCCTCTCAACTGTTTTCCCACACAAGACAGGCTCCCAGTACCTTCAGTCTTCGGCAATTTTATCACTCTATCTTACTCAGTCCAGCTGGCTGACCTGGGCAGTTCAGGCAGGCAGGGAAACTGGAAAAGGGCCCAAAAGACTCTTCTGATACATTGGCATTGCATAGGGGAGTTGGAGTTCGGACACCTCCTGGGATGTCTCCACAGAGGCACTACTTCAGCATTTACAACAGTGAAGCATCCATTACAGCTCAAAATGGATGGAGTTCCTAACCCGAGAATTTCAAACAAGGTAACTTTTAGATGCACTGATGGACTTTTCTTCATAAATCGAGTAACATGACTGGAGAAAGATGGACATAAACGCCACAAAGTAGCAGACACAATGTAAGTGCCCTCTTGGTAGGGAAGGCAACTCGGAGGAGTGGATGAGAGTTCAGCCTTAGGCAGTATGACAATTTTCCACTTTTGTGACTACATACACAAGGCATTCAACTGAAAGCGAGGGTGGTTTACTTCATTTATTTATTTGTGTGTGCATGTACATGAATGTACGCGCCAGAGGTCAGCCTTGGATGCCTCCCTCAGGTACCATCTACCTTGACTTGATTTGTTCTTTCTTTTGAGATAGAGTCTCTCACTGGTAAACCACAGTCCTGTCTTCACCTCAGCAATGCTAGGAATACAAGCATGCAACACCACACCAGCTTTTTCAGATGGGTCTGGGGACCGAACCCAGACCCCAGGTATGCCCAGCAAGTGTTCTGGCACTGAGCTATACTCCAGTCCTCAAGGAAATGGATGGTTTTTAAATACCACCAATCACTTGGGGGGGGGGGGAAACCATGAGTAACTTTCTCTGTTTGTTGTTAAGAAAGATTTTTCCAGGCAGATTGATATCCTCTGAAGCCTCCAGGGAGAAAGCTACTTCACAATCCTACCCACAGCAGGCTCCTCTGGAAATGCGTTTGCTCAACAGCCTTTGTTGCTATTTGTAAATGTTCCTTAGTTCTATTCAACTAAGGAATTTCTCCAAGGATTCGATAAGTCTGAAAGTAATTAAATTACTGTTATATTTTTTTAAGATTCTATAATTCAGCCTGCTAATTTAGTTAGGTTTTCCTTCTACGACCGTGAGTTTATGAAGTTTTACCATATTTTCCCACTCATTTCTTCTAAAAGTCAGTTGGACTAGGTTGTACAACTGCAAAGATTCCTTTAATTAATTTGGATTCAAAACAGGTTTCCCTGGAAACATAGAAGCTACAGTGTGTCAAAGGCAGGGAAAGAAGAGGCCAAGGAGGATGTGGAGTCAGCTCAGTCCTGCTGCTGTACAGGATGGCTTGGGTGGCATTGACTGAGGGCTGAGCACTGTGGGCTGGAGTCTGGGGGCCAAGAGCTGGAGACTAAGGGCTGGGTGCTGAGAGCTGAGGACTGAGGGTAGGTGCTGAGGGTGGGGGACTGAGGGCTGAGGGTGGGGGGTTAAGGATAGAAGGCTAAGGGCTGAAGAGGGTTGAGGGCTGGTGCTGGGGGCTAGCTA
Organism: Eospalax fontanierii; assembly: GCA_035773235.1. Lineage (NCBI taxonomy): Eukaryota > Metazoa > Chordata > Mammalia > Rodentia > Spalacidae > Eospalax > Eospalax fontanierii. The sequence continues at coordinate 46,104,568 of CM069540.1, read as the reverse complement.
CTGGATAATATGTGTACAAGAATTTCTAGAAATCATGATCATTGAATTAGCATGTCTGAGTGTGTGTGTGTGTGTGTGTGTGTGTGTGTGTGTGTGTGTGTGTGTATACACCTGTGTCAACACAGGCATGTGGAAACCAGAGGTCAACCTCAGGAACTGTCCACCGTGCATTTTGAGATAGGGTCTTCTGCTTAACCTGGAGTTCCATTTAAGCTAGACTGTCTGGCCAGCAAGCCTCAGAGATTCTCCAGTACTGAAATTATGGACACATGCCACCACGCCCAGCTTTTCGCACAGGTGCTCAGAATTAAACTCAGATCCTCATGATTATGCAGCAAGCAATTTACTGACTGAACTGCCTCCCTAACCCCAACATATATTAATAATATAATTCTTTTCACAAAATATTAAAGTTGTCTTAGTAGTAAAATAATGTTTTCCATAGAAAATAGAAAAAGAATGAATCACTCACTCAACCCCCAAATCATAACTGTGGACATTTTGATATGTATTCCTAGCTGTGATCCTGGCTCTGGGGAAATGGGCACAGGAGGATCTCTGGTTCCCACTAGCTAGTCAGCCTGGCCTAATCTGCAAGCCCAGCCTAATCTTGAAAAATAGATGGAGAGTAACCAAGGAGGCTACCCATCAGTTTCTGACCTGCACATGCACGTGCACAAACCTGAACACACAATAAAAAACAAACTAATTTTTTTTAGTTTTTTAAAGCTTTGTTTTTACTTTTTATTGGGGTATGAGTGTTTTGCCTGCATGTGTGTAAATGTACCACCTTCATTCAGTGCCCATGGAGGCCAGAAGAGGGCATCATATCCCCTGCAACTGGAACTGGAGTTGAAGATAGTTGTGAGCTGCCATGTGGGTTCTGGGATCCAACTGTAGGTCCTCCGTGGAACAGCCAGTGCTCTTAATTGCTGAGCCATCTCTCCAACCCCACAAACTAAAAGAACTTTTAAACAACGAATTCTTTCTTTTCCACTGTTTTTAAGAGAAATTATAGCCTTCAGCACCTCACAGCTTTTTTTAAAGCTATTTTTTTTTTAAAGGTTTTTCTTTTAAAAGCCATCTTTTGTGCGTTTCTTTCTATCTTTCTTATCTTCTGTAGTCAGAGGCTATCTTTGGCTTCCAGATTCTTTGTCCTGGGTCCCTAAGTGTAAAGAGGCATGGGGCAGGGGAGTTGGACAGCCTTCCTGACCTTTATATTATTCAAGTGGAATTGGCTGTTGAGAAAAGAGGATACAAAAACCTGGTGATTGTTCCATTAACTCGGGAAGCTCCAGACCAAGTTAAAACCCAGAGACCCTTGGTAAGCCTGAATATGTTAGGCTATGCAATGCACCCTGGGTTCTGAGGACCGAAGGAAGGAGTGCATTTACAGCTTTAATGACTCATTTGGGATTTTACATTCTGTTGCCAAAGCCGGTTATCAACAGCTTTGATTAGAAATCAGGAAAGACAGCTGCTGAAAGGCAGAGTGAAAAGAATTGTATTGGATTAGAGAGGCATTCTTTTGAATCTGAAAGAGAAGGGAGGCATCTCTGGGAAACATCTGAATATGCATTTATTGTAATAATCCTGTGGTCGAGGTAGAGTGGTGCACTGGAAGTTGGAGTGGTTTCCTTATTAAATTAAGTGCCTTTGTTCAGTTCTCTGCCTGTTAGCGGCAGCCCCTTCCTCGTTTAGCTCCATTTTGATGCAGTGCTACATCCTGATTTGTGGGTTAAAACGTGTCAGTATTCATAAACTAAATTCGTGAACCATCCTTCCAATTATTTGGGCTGATGAAACATCATTTACCAGTATGAAACCAAGCCAGGAGAGGCCTGTGAGATAATGCATTCAAATGCTAAGTTTAAAAAGACAGTGTTCTTTATTCCCAGCCTTGGATGCAGGGAGAAGTGCTACCTTGAGCCTTATTATTATAACAATGTAATGTGGGATTATAATATACATCAGACTAAAGTACTCAGAGCTTGAGTAGAGCAGAATCTCATAGCCAGATGCACTTGTGTATTCAGAATTTGTAGCATTAAAACATGTCAAGAAGATGTGCTTCCCACCTCTGAAAACCGTGCTAGATATTGCATGGAAATTTACATGTGGTTACTTCTTCCTAACTTCATTTGAAGTTTTGTAGACAGCAGTATTTCTACAAAATTATTATGATCACAGGTACACACACACATACACACACACTCAGTTTGCATAGAAGTATGCCTATCCCCCAGATAACTCCATAAATAGTGTGTATTTATATTCTTCCTTGCAGTAGAGTAAACACTGTGCCAGTATACTATGAAAAATTATCGAATACTTGGTCTTCATGTGCTCTGGCTTCAAAATTAAAGCTGAAATTTTTTACCCAGTTATTTAACTCCAAGCAGTGTAATGCTTAAACAAAACAAAGATAACATTCTGTACCTACACAATGGATCAAAACAGCTCCTTCATCTCCACTTTGGACCATCTGTTTCAAAGAAAATAAAAGCCCTCAGGAAGCAAGCCTGTAGTCTGTAGTTAAGTTTCAAGGCGCAGGCTCATTCCCATAGCCCTGCAATGTGCACAAGTGCTATAATGGATTTGTGCTGGCTGGGAGGGCTCCATGCCCTGACCTCAGCGTCTGTCAGTTACAGCTTCCCTGTTCTCACTAGAAATTGAACAGTTCTATCTGCAGAAGATTAAATTTTGTTATCTTAACATCAACTTTAATAATTATTGGGAATAATATTTTCCAACAGCTAATTATTCTTAGTTTCCAAATGCTTTATGAACCATAATTCTCCCCCTGTCCTAAATGTGCTGTGTGTGTGTATGTATCCGCATCTGGAAGCCAGAAGAGACAACTTCTACTATTGTTCCTCAGCACAGCTGGCCGCTTTTGTTTTTCTTTGTTTTGGTTTGGGGGATTTGTTGTTGTTGATGATGTTGTATGTGTGTGCATGTATGTCGAAGCCAGAGCACAACCTCTGGTGTTGTTCCTGAGGAGCCATCCACCTTTTCCTTGAGACAGGCTGTCTCATTCGCCTAGAACCCACTGAACAGGCCAAGCTGGCTGGCCAGCAAGTCCCAGGAACTCAGTTGTCTCTGCCTCCCCAGCTCTGGGATTAGAGACATAGGTCCCCTCGCTCAACATTGTTTTTGGTTGTTGGTTTTGTTTTTCCCTCCAGAGTAAATGTAGATTTATTAAGGAAAAGTGAGAGGACTTCTGAGTAGCAGGAGTTCCAAGGAAAGAGTATTTTTTAATGTGGGTTCTAGTGAATGGTACTCATGTGCTCATTCTTTGGCCTGACTGAGCTCTCTTCTCAGCCCGTTTACATCTTCTTGATGGAAGGAGCCAGAGAGACACACACTGGTGACATCTGGCATCCTAGAAACCACTTAGACCTCCTGGAGAGTGGATCTGATTGATCTAAGTGGCAGTGAAGTCCTTCGACCTTATGTCATTTCTTATTGAGCCCACTAACACTACTGACAGTTTGCACCAGCTTAAGCGATTTGGGCATCTGTTACCATTTTCAGCATTGTAGTTGCAGGTTCATTCCTCCTGTGAACTAGTGTTTCAAGAAGACTGGTTTCAATCTTTGCATAATACCAAACAGGAAAAACAACCCCAACTACTGAAGAGCTCCAGTTTCCCAAAAGCAAAAGAATATCTTTTATAATAAAATGAAGTGCTTTTGGTTACTTTTCATTGTAGGAAAACACTATTACCTTTAGTCCTGTATTTACATAGCATTAATTCCCTATTCTTTATTATCACTGTGTGGAAACCTACTGAAGATGATATTGAAATGAGCTTGATCAAACAGCCCTAGAAAGTGAAGTGGAATGTGGGAGGGAAGTGACTATAAGTTTCAGTGTGTGGAAGCTAAGATAGTTTTCCACTGGCTACAGATAACCTAAGAAAATCAACCTGTTATGAGAGTTTTTTCCTGTCTCATAGTTTGAGATGCATCCATCTGAGGTTAGTTGAGTCTGCTGCTTTCAGGCCAGAGGCAGGGCAGTGTGGTGTGGTGGAGCAGTGCAACAAGGCAGAACAATGCCACGCAGGGGGAGGCATGTAACAGACAGACCAGAGCTCCCGACAGGCAGGAAGAAGGGACTGGGGGGGTCCTACTGTCCTTCATCGCATTATGCCCAGTGACCTAGGACCCCAACACCACCTTCACATTTACATATTTGCACTGGAAATTGCACTGAAATCATGAAGAGTTTGTGAATATTCTTATGTGGTCTCTCTCTCTCTCTCTCTCTCTCTCTCTCTTCCTCCCTCCCTCTCCTACAGGGATGAAACTGAAGTCCTCATACACCCTACCCTAAGCATGCACTCTATACCCTTGAATCTATGGTTGGCTATAGCGAGAACTAGTATGTCTGAAAGTATTTTAGCTGCAAAAAAACCTGAACTAGTTACTGTCAGGACTTTCTTTTTCAGAACAATTCAACATTCACACAGAAGTAATTATTGGAACCTTCACTCCTGTAGACACACACTGCTGATTCCCATTCAGACCTAGACTATAAAAGGTGCATTACTCAGGATGCCTGAAGACCTGATTTCATGCCAGTCACATCACACAGGCAGGTTTGTGCATGTCAGTCATTAGGACCCAGTAACTAAATGGCAGGGGTAGTTAATGCAGCTCTTTATAAACATGTAGAGCATTGGAGAAAAAGGGAAAGCAAATTATCCGTGAATAGTGACCAATAATTATAAGAAATGCTATACCATCTCGAAAACATCTGCTTACAGGAAAGAACTGGGCAGAGTCAGTGCTTTGAAGGAGGTTGCTAAGAAAGCCAGAGAAGTGGACTCTGGAAAGAGAACATTCTAGAAGTTAGACGAAAAAGGATTAGTAGCAAAATCCCATACTGACAGTCTTTGAAATTTTTTATTATTATTCCATATGGGTGTGGAAGTGTGCAAGTGTGTGGAGGCCAGAGGACAACTTGAGGAAGTTAGTCCTCTTCTTCCACCACATAGGTCCTGGGAATGATCTCAGGTCATCAGGCTTGGCAGCAAAAACCTTTATTCACTGAGCCACCTCTCTGGCCCCAGCAGCCTTTTAAAATATAATGGAGAAAAAGGAACTTTAAAAACAAGAGGCAGGAAGCCCTGTGAGTAGAGGCTTGCTTTGTTTCTGGATGGGGACGTTTTGGTGACAGACCCCCAGTTCCACAGGACGGTTGTCAAGGGTTGGTAAATAAATAGTTCCATCACATCAGGCAGGCTTCAAAAACACAGACAGCAGGAACCAGAGCAGACAGCACAGGGCAGGAAGAGGAGCTGTGGGCTGCCTGCGAATCCACGTCTGTGACCGTCCACCAGTGCCACAGCACTGGGACACGCCACAGATGTGACTGGGGGCATCAGATGGCCTGCGGGAGTAAAATAAGGAGGATGGGGGTTCTTGAAGGCAGAAGAAATGGCTTGGCAGTTAGACATCCCAGTCAGAGCATTCTGTCTGGGTTCTTATCAGAAGCCATGGATGAAGGAAATGTGGTGTCCATAAAAGGTCTACCCACTGCCAGCCTCACTGGATGCCTTAGACGCTTCACAACGGTTAACACTGCTAAGCACTAAGGCTGAATGAGTAGGTCACAGTCATAGCTGATTCTTTAAGTCTTATGTCTTCTCAATAAATAAAATTATTGACTTACATTTTAAGAAGTGACGGCTAAACAATCAAATCTCACAAGTTCTTCACTCACAAACAGCTCTGTTTAATTTTGAGATCTCTGTTTATAACTAACTGTAGTACACAGTTTCCTTGAAAGACTCTTACGTTTTAAAGTTCAAGTAAGACCCTTAACTAGGTATAATTTATAACAGGAATACCTAAACTGAGGGCTGGGAGGAAGCTCAGCTGACAGAGTGCTTGCCTGGCACACATGAAATCCTGGGCTGGATTCCCAGCGCCACATAAACCAGGCACTCAGGAGGAGGATCAGATGTTGTTCATGGTCATCTTCAGCTAAAAAGTGAGTTTGAGGGCAGTTTTACACCCTATCTCAGAAAACAACAATGAAAAAACCAGTACCTAAATCCAGATGCACAGAGGATGGACTCTGCATTGCAAGGTTGATGTCATGTATACTGTCGCACATGAATTTGTGACAGGCACTCCAGAGGTGATGGAGAAGGTCAGTTTGCAGGGATAACTGTCAAAGTGATCTCGTCTGGCACACAAGGCAGGGCAGGGCACCTTTCTCATCCATAACTTGATCAGGGTATCTTTCTTTCATAAATGGCAAGAGGGGAATGATTATCTCTCTTCAGGAATTTGTAAAAAGGCTACTGATAATTGGGGAAGGGGCTTGCCTAAGGCTCCAGGAAGGAGGCGACTAGCCCCGACATGCCTAAGGCTCTGGCCATGACAGTGACAGTAACAGGAAGCACTTTTACCTGGACCTCCCAGCTGTGCCCTATTGCTGAAACTTTAGGGGCTATGAAGTAGGCTCCTCCAAGTTCCAAAGTGGCAGGAATCTATGATTTTGGATATATTTTTGTGAACATCAAGTTTAATGAAAACCATTCATCAAAATGAAAGCAACACGGACCTTGCTCAGACTCACACACATTTAAAACAGCCTCCAGAAACAATCCTCCCTTTGCAGCCAGGGTAATAAGAAACAGGAGAATCCACCTGCATTCCTATCTGGTTAATTCCTGTTACGCTGGTGTTACTAATAATGCAAAATATTTAAAATTTGTGTTACACACAGAGCCAATTGTAATTACCTAGTGAGAAAACAATTTTATATCAGAATCTAAAAATAATCTATTTTACCACTGCAACAGATCATGTACATTATGAAATAAACTCTATCGCCAATTAACGTTTGCAGTCACTCTTCAACTGGCATGCTATGTTGAAACGTTCTCAATAGCTGGCATCTACATTGGCCACACAGGACTCAAAAACAGCAGACAGTAGCAATCACCATCAAACATGTGTAGCACATGCTGAGTGCACTGTCCAAAGGGTTACAGTCGAAGATTTCTGCATTTTCTTTACTCTCTACTTAGGCCAGCAATTCATATAGATTAAATACTATTTAAAATAATTTCTAAGAAGTTGTCTAAAATTTCATACTGTTCTAAGAATGAATGCTTATCTAAGTAACTACCATATGCTCGGAATTCTGATCTATTTATGGGAAAAAATTGATTTTAACCATAATTATTTTGTCATGAGGTTTCACCTGCACCATAATTAAATGAATGGATAACTCTGCAAGCAGTCACTACTCCAAATGTTTCACTTACATTATCCTGTTCATCCCACAAGACATCGATTCGACTTATTTGTATGTAGCTGTCTCATTTTACAGAGGGAAGAGAGATGCTTGGTGTCTGTGATAGTGAAATCTTTATGGTCAACTTGAAGGGATTTAGAATCACGACTGCAACACATCTCCGGTCATGTCTAGGGATGATCCAGATTAGGTTAGCCGAAGTGGGAAAAGCACGCAGCATCGTCCTATGGGCTCAGTCCAAACTCAACAGACAGGAGAAAATGAGCTGGCCACCAGCATTTATCTCTCTGATTCCCAACTGCAGCAGCCTCCGGCTCCTGCCACCATGGCTCCCCCACCATGATGGACTGCACCCTCACACTGTGAGTCAAAATAAATCTTTCCTCCCTTAAGGTGCTTGTGCCAGGTGTTTTGTCACAGAAATAAGTCACTAAAACAGTGTCTCACAGTCACATGGTACTTAAGTGTCAGTGATATGGAATTCCTGTGTCATTTCTCCAGTTCCTGTACATGGCTAATTAATTCAGACCAGTAAATTGATAACCATGCTAATAAACTTAATATTAATTTCTCCTGCATCCAAATCTGATAGTAGACACAGTGACGGGGTGCTCCTCACACAGTGTTTAATTACCAGTGCTTTGCTTAGAATTTGAAGCTAATTGGAATAAGACCATGTTTAGTATAAACAGACACCTCAAAAGAAGCTGATTAAGGGATAACATGTTTCTTACTCAGGAAACATTTCAAGGAAATCAGCAAAATGTTGTCTAGTTAAATTCAATACCCAGCAGAGCCCAATTATCTGCACAGGAGAGATGGAGGGAAAGGGGCAGAGAGTGAGGGAAGGAAGGAGGGAGGGAGGAGGGAACTGAGGGTCCCAAAATAACCCACACTGTTTCCTTTTAATACCTGAACTTGAATCCATTAGTGTCAGGAGAATGTGTCAGGGTCAATGGCTCAAGAAATTTACCCAGCCCCTCCCCCAATATGTGTGTGCATTCATCTTACAAATTGTTGTTTATTTGTTTGTTTGAAACAGGGTCTCATGTACCCAGGCTGGCCTTCAACTTGCCATGTAGCTGAGGATGAATTTGACCTTCTCGTCTTCCTGCCCCTACCTCCTTCCCAAGTGCTGGGATTACATGTGTGTGCCACCGTGCTGGGTTTAGGTGGTGCTGAGAATTGAACCCAGAGCTTCATGCATGTTAGTTAGGCAACCTCTCTACTAACTGAGCCCCAACCTCAGCTGCAATCAAATTTGAATTTAGTTTCATTTTTGATGAAAAGAGCCATCGCAAAATCACAGTATAACAATGGATTTGTCAAGTGATCCTTTCTATATACTTCATTCTTAAATCTGAATTACTTCGCTGAGGTCAACTGCTATGTAAAAGGTTCTTAAATAAATAAACTGAGTAAGTTCAGGTGTTTTTTTATATTCATTTTTACACACCCACCTTTAAATTCTTCAAAATGTCCAAAGGCTCTGGAGTGAACCAGGCCTGACCTTCATTCCAATCTCCGTGAGATTAGTCCTTCTCTCCTCGGAGGAGACAAGCCCATTTACCCCTGCTCCTTAGGGATTGCATTCTAGAAGCAAATAAATCTTAAAGCCTGCTCTAAGCAATGTATGAGGATTTCCCAGCATCACCAAGAAAGTGTCCAGAAGAATACATGGAAAATTCAAGTTGTATAAGAGAAGAGATGAAAACTCTTTTACACCATTCTGTGAAGACACCTAAGGCTATTTAGAAGAAGCACCCACTACTCAGGATCCACGTGAAGAGGAGACATTTGGTCTCAGTGTGCAGAAGGGACTTAGAAGCTTGGGACTGGCCCAGGGGGAAGACAGGAACACTCCACACCAGCAAGAGCAGGAAAAGACTCTTGACACATTCTGAAGCAGAAAACAGCCTGCAGTGAGGAGAGTTTTATGAGCACCGTGCAGGCAGGCATATGAGGGTGAGGACACCACACTGGAGAGAATGGACTAGGGTCTGCAGTCTGGAAGGTAGTGCTGATGAGTCTGAGTGAGCTGGTCAGAGCTGGCCAGGAGGAGCACAGAAACGAACCCGTTACTACTGTATTCCACCAGACATGGGTCAGCAGGCGGGGAAGAATCCACAGAGGAACAGCAGAGACAGAATCCATGGCACCGCAAGACAAGGCAAGGGGCCAAGGAAGGAGGAGGAGGAGGGTGTAAGAGAATGCTGGTAAGACAGAGGGAGAAGGGACACAGTGGCAGCCACGATCGATCGATCTCAGTAACGAAGACCACCTGCTGAGTTCTTGACTTGTCCAGATACCCAGAGAGCTATGCTGGAAGTCAGTTCTGCAACTTACCATAGGCAGCTATATCATGACTCTGGGAATGAGCTGTATGTAAGTGACAGGCAAAGGCAGGACAGGTAGAAGATAAGTCAGCTACGGCATGAAGGGAACAAAAGAATCTCCAGAAGGCCAGTCAGTAATGGAGGTCAGGGAGTGCATAAGACATCAAGAGAGAGGAGGATGTGGAAGGCCAAAAGTGGACACAGCAAAGATGACCCCCAGAGGGCAGCTTTGATGGGAGCCTTTAAAAAAAGAGGGGGTGGGGACTGAAACCAATCACAAGGGGTTTGTAAGAATGAAATAAGAATAGGAAAGAGCTTTTTGGTAGAACAATCATTCAAAAATATGTTAAGGAATTAGCACATCTGGCACTGATTAGAGTAGTCAAGAATTACCTTTCCAGTGCAGACAGCTAGAAAACAGAGGAAAAGAGAAGAACCAAGCATTTTCAGAACGTGAGTACCCAGAAGACTGTTACCCCTGAGCAAAAAACACTGCCATTGCCTCTGATTCCAGTCTGGTGGTCTCTCCTGCCCTACAGTAGAGAGAGGAAGGCAGAACACAGCGAGGGTCAGAACTCTAAACCTGGGATGCTCAGCTGGTCAGTATCTAAGTCTGCAGATGAACAAACCAGAGGCACTTCACAAAAGTGATCTAGAAATCTTTGTGGGTCCTCTTCAGTCCTCAGGAACGCATCTGGGCAGGAGTAAGGGAACCCCACAAGCCCACGGAAGAGTAGCTCTATGGAGAGAATGATGTCAGGCAGTGTCCAATCAGAGAAAGAGGCCACGTCACTGGATATTCAGTCAATCAGATCCACACCTAGGGGATGGGCTACATTAGGGCATAGAATGAAGTCCATTCTGAACCTAATCTAAAAGAGACTGAAGAAACAACCCATAAGTAAGAAACAGGACTGGAAGACAATTTGGCTGGCAGAGCACTTGCCTAGTATGAATGAAGCCCTGGGTTTAACCCCCAGTATCTCCTAAACTTGGCATGGTGGTGGAGTCCTGTGTCCCAGAATTTAAGAGGTGAAGGCAGGAGGATCAGAAGTTCAAGGTCATCCCTGACTACATTCTTAGTCAGCCATGACTCAATGACTCTCACACACACACACACACACACACACACACACACACACACAAAAGTGCATTAAGACCCAGTTCACAACAACAGAAAATCCAGTGTCTGACAACTAATACCAAACTATAACACATAAGGAAAAGGATGAAACTACAACCACAGGCCAGGAAAGCCCAGGCCAGGCTGGGGTGCAGCTCAGAGAGGGGCTCAGCATGCACAGGGCCCAGGGTTTGGTCCCAGCCTTAGAGGAAAGAACTAAAGGAGTGGGAGAGGCAGACCTGCAGGGAAAGTGCAGTGATGAAGCCAAGGGAGGGAAGTGTGCGCTAAAGAACCCGTGACCTCTCCCCGTCCAAAGCCCCCTTTCCAAGACATTAAACCAGTCAAAACTTAATTGGACTATGGTGTTTTGAGGTTTAGGTTTGGGGTAGGTGAAGATTAGACAAGGTCATTAGTATTAAACACCAAGATTGAATTCCGGGGCCTTTATAAGAAGACAATGTCCAGGGCAGACAGATTCCCAGGTGGCTCCCCTCACACTCAACATGTGGTGAGCTGTCCCTTTGGCCTCTCTCACCAGAGGCAGTATCTTGTTCCTGGACCTTCAGAACCCTGAGCCAAACTGCCTCTCTTTGTATAAGAGTCAGCCTAAGGCACTGCGATTCACATCAGAAAACAAAGAAAGGGCTCAAAGGAAAAAGAGAAAGAGGAAGAAAATGAAAACTAGTGATATATGTATATGTACAAATGGTGTGTTTGCTAAATAAAAAAGAAATGTTAAAACTGGGGTCCAGGGACATGGATAGAGTGCTTGCCTAGCATGCAAGAAGTCCTGGGTTCAGTCACCCCTGTATATAAAACCAGGAGTCTTGCCACACGCCTGAAATCCTAGCACCTGGGAGGCAGGACCAGAAGGGATTTGAAAAACTTTACATTCTGAATCCTTTATAAACTGAGAAATCATAGTCATCCTTTAAACCTACATTTTTGTGATGCTACACTAAATAACATTAAACTGTGATTTTATTTTTACATTTTTTAAGTATAACAATGCATGCAGAAGAAAGTAATTCTCTGGCGTGGATTCCCTCAGTTAGATGACTCAGGGCCATTCAGAATGTCCAAGGCCCCAGCACACTGTGATGTGCATTTCTTCCTAGACCACTGAGCATGCTGGTTGTCTACAGTTCTTTGATGCAACAAATTTCCAGTGACTGATGGAAGATAAGCTGTACTTTATCCCTTAAGATGGGTGTTTATATTACCAAGAGCTTGGAAAATGGATCCATTCAAGATAAAACATTTTGCTAACAACTTTCATGGTTCACTGGCAGGGAAAAGAAGGCTTATTAGCTTGGCACTTCAGATATGGCTTTGTCCATATGGCAAAACACATACCAGATTTTTTAAAAGTCAATCAAACCATTCTGGCCCAGCTATTAAAATAAACAGCATGGTCAATAAAACCGGTTGTGTTATTTAAGTCCGTCTGTTGTTCTCTCAGAAGACTGGAAGAGTGTTACCATCAGAGATCCTGTCTATACTTCTATTTCAGCCTGCTAGCTTCCAGCACGATCACAATGTGTGCTTATGAAGACCAGATTTCCTAATATAAAAAGCAGGATGCAGCTGACATATGCTCTAACAATGGGACAAGAAACGGAAAATAGAGATGATTATAACAAGGCCCAGGGAGGTCAAGAACTTGCCAAATATCCAAAAGGGAGCAAAGCTGGATTTGAATTCAAAGCCACGCCTGGCTGAGCTCATGCCTCCCTGTTCTGAAAGTGGGAAAGGCAGGTGGAGAGAGTCACAAAGACAAAGGACGGGCCCAATAAAGGACACTTAAATGCTGTAGTACACATTCTTCTAGGAATCCCAAACGGTCATCACAAGAGTAAAATTATTAAGACATATATATTTGCCAAAAGCAAGACATGCTAACTCTAATACCCTAAAAACAAAGCAATTGTTTTACAGAAAGCACAGCCACTAAATAAAACATATTCCTGTAAGTAGTTCTCTGTAAGTAGTTCCTTGTTTACCTATTGATAGTTCCTTAATGTTTTGTGTGTGTGTGTGTGTGTGTGTGTGTGTGTGTGTGCACATGCACATATATGGACAGGTATGTATGCAAGTGGGAACATGAATGTTAAAGCCAGAGGTCATCCCTAGATGCCATTCTTAAATACCCTCTACCTTGTTTTCTGACAAGGAGCTCTCACTGGCCTGGAGCTAGGCGGACTGGCCAGCAGGCTATAGGATCTGCCTTGTGTCTACCTCTCAGAGCACTGGGATTACCAGGGCACGTGTAGCACACTTAGCATTTTTATGTGAGTTCTAGGGACTGAACTAAAGTCCTCATGTTTACAAGGCAAGCAATCTACAAAATAAGCTACCTCCTCAGCCTGTTCTTAATTTTTAAAACACTTCTGGAACACAGCGAGACTAGTATTTACTTTTCTGAGAATTAATAGAAAGGAAACAAAGGGACCAATACAGTACTATATTTTTGCTTTTGAACACATATCCAAAAAACTTTAAGGACATGGATATTTATTTCTTAACAGTTAGCAATTTTTACTTAGCATCAAAATCAATATGATGAGTGAGTTACTAATCTGTACTTTACACAAACCATTTAGCTTGCTGCAAAGATGCAGGGCATTTCACAGTTAATCTAGAAGAAATGGGAAGTATCTACATATTGTCCTATTTATTTTCTTGTTCTCATTTTGGCACTAGTCAGCCAGAACCTCAGACAATACTAAGTGTGTCTACATTTTAGGTTAGTTGTTCCTAGCAAACCTAAGACATTACTATCCATGTGTTTTAAAAGAAGTGCTTGAAATTTGGGGGTTTAAGCAATTTAGCTAGATTCTCCTGACCCGGATGTCCTGTCCTTGTTTTTGATTTCACTGTTTACATGCAGTCCACAGACTGTAGAAGGAAAATGGTTCCACACTGCAGATATCCTGAGAGACCGAAGCAGGTCTCTCAATTCCTCTCGTCACTGCAGGCTTTCCTAGGTGGCAGACGAACAGCTCTAAACTGGGCAGGATGCTCATGAGACTAGGCAGTAGATGTTAGGTACATGTGTAGGTAGAGATGCCAGCCATGGAGCACTACACCAAGATGCTTTGCTCCTCCCCAGTGATAGTGAGTCCAAGAATGTAGAAGTGAAGAGCTCAGCTTTTTACGAGCTGACTTACACCCAAGACCTCAGCCTTAACTCTTGGGACATATAAAATAAAAAATTTACACATTATCAGCCATTCAAATAATGAAAAGAGACTTCCAATACACACATGTGCATGCATGTGTACACACACATACATGCTTACATACACACAAAAAAACTAGAGCTCTTAGCTTTAAGTACAGTTTTAAAAGTTGTTGGCTCAATTAGCGGCCTGTGAATGTTGGAGACGTCTCAACAGGCCTTAGAGATGAAAGAGCAGGCTACAGAGAGAGGAAGACAGAAAGCAAAATGCTGTCTGCAGTCACAATGAATGAAAGCCCAGAAGGAAGCCAGCAAGCCAGCAGGTTCTAATGAAATATTAAGGCAAATGATTACTGATGAAAAATGAATAAGCCTTTTTGATTTCAGCAACCTTTAAATCACACCTAGCTAATTAAAACAACCCCAATGCATCCATTTAATCCTTGACGGGTGTTTAGCCTGTTCTGGGTTTAATGAGAGTTCACTTGGAAGGCGTGAAGGCAGATGAACCCACATGAGTGGACAAAGGGTGGCGGGAAGACATGCTCATGAGAGTAAAGTGTGACTTGTCCTACTTCGTGTGTCATTTCCTAGTTGGAATCCTTCCTGCTTGTCAAAAGAGAAGACAGGTCATAGTTTACTATGTATTTATTCATATTTAATGTTATTTTAAATAATGATCCTATGATGAGCACAAGACATTTAAAATATTGATATGCGATTTTGTGGCACTTTTTATTTAGACGTATTAGAGAACTGTCACTCTACTCCACACTTCCAGGAGGGATGCGATCAAAAGTCTCAAGTGAGCCTCACATGCAGACAGAATGGCAGGCTGCAAGAGAAGCTGCCTAGGCCAGAGTACGGCCTTCACTAGCTCTTCTAACATGATCACCTGTGCACCTGAGCCTCCTGCTTTGGAAATTAATTTTAGACTTTTCAAGTTCAATACTATACCAAATTACTGCAGATTACATTGCTTTCTAATAACAGATATCACTCAGACATTCACAGTAATGTGTATTCAGCACTAGTATACCAGGTTCAGAGCTGCAGACAACTGTGATATCAAACTCAAAGCCAAAGGATGGAGAGACAGATCAGCAGTTAAAAGCACTTTTTGCTTTTCTAAAGGACCAGTGCTCAGTTCCCAGCAACCACGCTGGGAGGCTCTTAGCTGCCTATAACTCAAGCTCCTGGGTGATCCAATGCACCCTCACTCACATACACAAACCCACACAAGAAATACACATACACGTATTAAAAAAAAAAAAAACTAAACTAAAAAGCTTTTATACAACAAAGATGCTAAAAATGTGCGAGGAGCAATCATGAATCACACACACAAAAGGAATCAACACAGTCAATGTACTGCTTCTAAATGTCCTTAGAACTCAAGAATAAAGATGCCGATGGTGACAATGGAGGTGGTACAATAATCTTGATGGACAACTTTCCATTACTGTGAGAAAAAGCCTGAGATGGGAGAAATCATTTATGGGGGAGAAGGGTTCATCTAAGCTCACAGTCTCTGAGGTTTCAGTGCATGGTATAAAATCTTGGCCCTAGGCTTTAGGCCTGTGATGAGGCCCAACACTACACAGCAGGAAGTTGGCTCAACTTATCCTGAAAGATGAGAGAGAAAGGAAAGGGTGGGGCATGCCCTTAATAACCTCACTTCCTCCTCTAGGCCCCATCTCCTGAAAGGTTCCACCATCTCCCAATGGCACTACAGGCTGCTGAGCATACCTTTAATACATGGCCTTTGGGGACAGTGTAGAGACCCAACTATAGGAGAACTGAAGCTTATTGCTCTTCCTATGTGCTGGGCACTATTCCAGGTGCCTTGTACCATGTCACATAAAATTCTTAGTGAAGCAAACACTGCTGTTACCCGGATTCTGCAGATGCAGGAAGTGCACTACAAAGCCGGGATATAAACTCAACACCTATCGTACACTACACCCTATCAAGCTGTGGTATTATGGCACATCACCTGCCTATTACACAAACTCCACAAAGCTGGAAAGGGTATATGACTTCAATACCTAATTAGAAAAAGGGCTTTGCTACGTCACCCAGACTGACTTCCAGTTCCTGGGCTCCAGAGATTCCCCTGCCTCAGCCTCTTGTATAACTGAAACCACAGGCACTTGCAGAAAGGACGTTACCAATTAAGATGTTTACATTGCAATGTCCTTCTTCTGAAACAGGTCCCTTCCAGTGCTATGCAGGCACACTTCAGAAACTTTTTTTTTTCAATGTATAATGTTTATTGACTTTTTGTGGATGTTACACAGTACACTTTAATCCTATGCAGATCTCCCTTACCTGCACTTCCCATAGCCCACGCACATGATTTCATGCATTCTGTCTTATACAGGAGAAACTGTCTTTGCTATACTGATAAAGAATTCACTTTATTTCTCTTTAATTTTGTTTTTAAATTACATTTATTTATTTATTCATTGTGTGCTCACGTGTTTGCATGTGGAGGTCACAGGATAATTTCCACGAATCAGTTCTCTTCTACCATATGGGCCCCAGGGATTAAATTCATGTCATCAGGTTGGGGGCAATCACCTTTACCCATTGAGACATCTCACAGGCTCTCAAGTCTTAACTTATATAAACATATGTAAATGCCAATGTGTCAGAGCTTGGACTATAGCAGTGAACTAAACAGACAAACGCCTCTGCTTTAAAATGCAATTTCATTCCAATTGAAGACAGATGATAAAACTGCGGAAGTGCGCCACATGCCATGGCATGATGTCAAAGCACCAGCAGGAAAGATAAAACAGAAGGTAGACAGGGAGCGGGGGGCAAGGAGAACAAGGAGCAGGAAGCAGGGAGGAGGCAGGCTGCAGGTGGAAATCATGTGCATCTCCTAATGCCAAGACTCCAGTTACTGCCTGCTGGCCTTGCCTGCCCACCCTTGCTGCGGCTGTGGGGACAGAGCTGGTCCCTCACAGGTAGCCAAGCTCATTCCAGATGAGTGCACCCAAGAAAGTTGCATTCCATGTCAAAAAACCTGGGCTGTCTTTCCCAAGGGCTGAGCTTGTATGACCCTGGACTCTGAATGCCAGTCAGCCTGTCAGCGGCCCTGCCTGCCTCTCTGGCCACTTACCACTTCACTAGCTGCCCTTCCGCCCACTGTGAGTGACAACGCTTTCAAGCAGGAAGCCAAACAGGAAAACTCTGAGAATCAAGTGGTGCCACGAGCAAGCCTGTGCAGAATTCGGACAGGGACTAGAAAGGGGCACGAGCACCTGAGAAGCATGCTCTCAGGCTACACACACTGGTCCCTGTAGAGGTGACAAGGGAGCAGGACCAGCTTCTGTGTGAGTCAGCCCTAGTTCCCCACATAGTAGTGGGATTTATCACTGGTGTCTGCAGAGTATTAGTGTTAATCTGATCTTGATTTCTGCTCCCTAGGAGTACAGCCTCCTGCAACTCACAAACACATATTCATGTGTTGCGTTGTAAGTCCCTTGATTTTTAAACATCTTAAAAATGTCCAAGACTCAGAAGTCAGGAAAGGATACTCTCATTTGAGAGCTATGAACAAAGGCCCAGGACAAAAATGAGAGCTACCTTCCCTCCCCAAAATCAGCTCGAGGAAAGATCAGTTACAAACAGGACAGCGTATAAGAGATCCTAACTGTCCATCAGCAAGGGTAACACTACTCTGACATCCAGCCTGCCTTGCTCTAAAATAAAAGCTGGACATTTTAGGAAAATGAGGGCAAAAGAAACACAGTTTTTAGAAAGATACCAGGGCAGATAAGCTAGGGAGATGGACCAGTTGACAAAGTGCTCCCTGGACGTGACTTCAGATCCTTAGCACTAATATAAAAGCTGGATGTGGTGTCAGCGGGCTATAACTCCAGTACTGTGGAGACAGAGACAGAACGAGTCCACTGGCCGCAGAGCCCTGGAGCTCACTGGTCATTCAACATAGCTGAATCAGCAAATTCCGGGTTCAGGAAAATAATTTCTCAAAAATAAGGTAGAGAAAGATTGAGGAAGACAGATGACATTGGCTCTGGGCCTACACACACACACACACACACACACACACACACACACACACACACACACTGGGCTGGAATGATAGACTTGTCCATCTAAGATGGACATGTCATGGATTCAAGCAAATAAAAATCCTTACAAATGGCATCAGGAGGATGATGCTGACAAGATCCCAGCGCTGTGGAATGTGAAATGGGTCAGTCTGTGACCCATCTGCTCCATGTGATGCCCTGCAAAGCCTACAGTGCATCATGCATCATTCATAGTCATACAGGACCAAAATGAGAACTCCTAAGATTTCAAGTCTCAGATGCTTACAGTGACTATATTAAGATGCTCCCACTCTCACAGGCTGCCCTGAAGCCGACAGTAAGTCAGGGATGACTCCTAGCACCTGAGTCCTGGAACCCTTTCATGGTCACCTCCTTGGGCATGACGTCATGACTGGCTGTACCTTACCATACCAGAGGTCTTAAAGGCCCCGCTTGCTCAAGGTCTCTGAAGGCTGGAATCCTATGAATCTTTTCAAAGAATAAGATCAATCAGAGAAAAGCATAGCAATCGTCATAGGTGGCTGTTAAGTGCAGTAACTGTCAGGAACCGTGTGTGTGTGCACGCGTGCCTGTGAGTATATATGGAGACCAAAGGTTGATACTGGGTGCTTTCCTCAGTATCTTTTCACCTGTGCTTTCTGAGACATTGCCTTTCACTGAATTGGGGGCTCAATGATCAGCTGTACTGGCTGGTCAGTGAGCTCCAGGGATACACTTATCTCTGCCTCCCAGTGCTGATGCTCCCAGTGAACTCTGAACTCAGGTTCTCACCCTTGTGCCACAAGCTCTTTAGTCGGTGAGCTGTCTCTTCAGCCCTCCGTCTAGTAATTTTCATAGCACAGTGTTCATCATATTTAATATCTCATGGATATTATGGTTTGGATGAGAGTTAGCCAAGGGCCCATGTGTTAAAAGGTTTGGTTCCCAATACCTAGTACTACTGGTAGGTGCTAGAAGCTTTCAGGGGAGGGTCCAGAGAGAGGAGTTCTACTAATGTGTGTTTGGCTTGGGGGAGGGCTATCAAGACAACCTGTTAGTCTCTTCCTCACACTCAGCCATAAGGTAAATGGTCTAGCTCTCTCTGCCCTCCTGTTATGGGGTGAGAGTCACCCAGAGGCCTTAAAGCACTATGCTCTCCAATCCTGGACTGAAACCTTCACCAATGAGAGTCAAATTAAACTGCTCTCTTTTCAAGCAGATGGTCTTAGTTTACTGACACACACTTGGAAAGCTGGCATGCATCCAGAGAACCTGGACCCTGTACTTTAACTAGGTGCCTGTCAGTCACAAACCAGTCCTGCCTCCATATACAGCATAACTCTTAGCCACTGTGGATGCAGTTCAGGCACACCATCATCTTAAAAAAAAAGGGGGGCAAAACCATATACAGAAAATTCAGCTTAAAAATATTTGTGCATAAAAATACATATTTCCGCACATCGATATATGTCTATTTGTTCTAACTTTCGAATCCATTTTATTCAATTTCAAAGCATTTTCAAAACTTTATATCTACAGAATTCATGAATTATCTAGGTATTTTCAGTTCTTATTCATTTCTATCCACATCACTTACTACAAGCATTGGCACATGGACAGGATTAAATAGAATTTTGGGAGCTGCCAGCTATGCTGGCAGGTGGGTCTGTCAAAGACCTGTGGTATCAGAGGCTGGAGACATGGCTCAGCCATAAAGAGCACTAGCTGCTTTTACACAGGACCCAGGTTTGGTTCCTAATACCTACATGATGGCCATCCATAACTCCAGTTCCAAAGGATCCGACGCCCTCTTTTGACCTCCTCGGGCACTGCACAACACAGGTGTGCTTTCATACATGTAGTTTATATATTCATACATTTAAAAAAGTAAAAATAATAAAACATTAAAAAAGTTTGGACTTGTTCAAAGAGTTGACGCCTTTTACTAATGGACAGAACTTAAATGCAGAGAATAAAGGAAAGAAGGACATGAAATAGAAGAATCATTAGAAAAAGTGATTTATCCTCAGTAAGCTTTAGTTTCTCCTTACAAAGGCATTAAAAACGAAAAGAACAAAAAACAAAAACAATGTTACTAGCCTACAACCCCTCCAATCCCAAGTTCTGCTATCAAGGACTTCAACGACAAGACTTGACCCTAGATCCACACTCACCCAGGAAATATTCTAGTCACACTCTTAGCCCTTCTGTTCCATTTGGACTGTTTCTGGTTTTGTTTTGAGCTGGACATGGTGATCTTTTCCTCTGAACTGAGTCAAGTTCTGCCTCCTGCTGCAGTTACATGCCCCTGAGCTGGGCAGGACCAGCAAGTGTCTCTGCAGAAATTATCAGGAATGACAGTTAAAGGTGACAGAGTAAGAACTTGAATAAGGCTCTTGTGCATCCATCTTGTTTGTGCTCATGGTTTGTAAATACAGTTAAACTGATGGGGAGAGCCTCCCTACCAAAATGAATTTCGTTGGAGACCATTATGGGGCCCTCAGGTATTATATTTGGTGTATTAGTTGCTTTTGTTTTCTGATCTGATAAAAATACCTGACAGACGCAGCTTAAGGAGGGAGGATTTGTTTGGCTCACAGTGTGATGTGCAGAAGTCATGGCAGTGATGGTGAAAGGCACCTGGTCACATGGAATCCATAGTCAGGAAGCAGAGAGACAGGAATGCTGGTGCTTGGCTCATTTTCCCCTTTTAATGCCAGCTAGCACCCTGGCCTAGATGGTGTCACCCACATTTAGGCTTGGTCTTCCCACCTCAATCTTGTAAAATTAACAGTCAATATAAACCATCACATTTGGTTTGATCAGATATTTTCAAATATCTGTATCCCTAAAGACTCAATAGCACAGTCCCTGTAAACATTAAGGGATAAAAATAATGACATACATAAAATTATGTTTAAAATAGTTGTGGCATAATAATGTACATTTCTGGGGTGGAGATGTAGCTCAGTTGGTAGAGTACTTCTCTAGCACGTACAAAGGCCTGGGCTTGAGCTCCACATCACATAAACTGGGCATGGGGTGCATGCCTATATTCCCAGCACTTGGGAGGCAGAGGAGGTTCAGGAGTCTAGGGTCATCCTCAGCTACATAGCTAGTTTGAGGCCAGTCAGAACTATATGAAATCCTGTCTTAAAGAACAACAGCTGTGCGAGGTGCTGCATACCTTCAGTTCCAGCACTCGGAGGGCAGAGATAGGTGGATCTCTGTGAGACTAAGGTCAGCCTAGTCTATATGTTGAGTTCCAGACCAGCAGTGACTACTGGGAGAAAAGGAAATTTAAAGAAATCAACCAAAAAAACCTCAACAATACTCTCCCCAAAGTACATTTCTGTACACTAACATCTGAGTCCATTTTGGGCAATTTCAAAAGCATTTTCAAATATTTGCTACTCATAGACTACAAGAATTATATAGCTATTTTAGGTTTTTGTAACAATCTAGAAAGTTCACCCATATCCACGTTTTAATTTATATGCCTGTGTGAAAGGAGCTAAGGATAGTTCAACTATTTCCTTGATTAGAAAAGAAAAACACACCTTTTTAAATCACTCACTTCTTTGAGTGATTTGAGTTATGCAGAACCAGCCAATGAGGAAAACGCGGAGGAGAAAGGAAGGAGGGGGAAAGTTCAGGGTAATCAAACATCCACAGCAAGGACTCAGGGCGCCCAAAGAAGAGCCTGGAACATCTGGGAAGTTAATTTAAAAATGGATTGTGGATTCAGAGCTCGATAAAGTCTCCCAAAGAGCTGAAAACGCATCTCACCGCAGGGCTCTACACAAATCCTCATGAATTTATATTAATAGTAGACTGATACTCCATCCTTATGCAGGAGCAAAGAAGAAAATAATACCAGCCTAAGATTAGTAAACACCAATAAGACTGGTACTCGAAGCAGTGGGTTTGGACTATGCAAGGGACAAGAGAACCGGGAGGCCAGATGAAGAGAGGGGGATGGCTCACTGTGCCAAACTGCACAGAAAGTGGGACAGTAAAACCCACCAGACACTAAAACTGCAGTTATGCCATGCGGCTGGAGGAGAATTTGACCATAGCAGAAAAGCCAGCTCATCATCAAAAATGCTCAAGTTCAGAACTCTAAGACAGGGAAGGCATTAAGACAGAAATGACTGCACTCTGCTGGGGGCCACAGACTGATAACTATCAACGTCTAACATAGTTTTCATTTAGCCCCATATTTCTGCAGAACATTTAAGTGCTCCCTGAGGCTGAAATGAATATATAAATAAACATCCCCCAGATTACTTCTACAAACAAATTATGGTTTCGGGCAATGTTAATCAACAAAAGGAATTAAGCAAAAAGTCTTTAAAATTAGCCATGACCTTATTTATGGCTTCATTACTTTCAAGATTTTACTTGTTGGGCTGCTTGTGTCACCTCGGCCCTTAATTTAATTGCCATATCTCTTAACTGTATTAGAGCAGCCTGGTGAATGGGGTTTGCTATCTGTTCCTCACCAAAATTTAACACTTGCAGAACTTTAAACATCAAAAGGCCATTTGGTTCACCTGTGTACTTGGTGTGATGGAATTTATGCTTTTACACTGATAACCAGCAGAAACATGTGAACCATATAACCCAGTGTGATGGGACTGGAGAAAAGTCTGAACCGAGGAGCTTGGGAGGCCCATGTGCCCCACGCTGAAGGCACAGACCAAAGCTTGGTGACGATAAGTCACAAGAGAACAACGTCAAGGAAGGAAGATGTATGGTCCTCTTTTATCTTGGGTCCAAACCCCCAGATAGCGGGTCGAGTAAGGACTTGTGAAGAACAAGACAGGATGCGGGGAGGGCGCTGCCAGGTAGAAGGGTGGCAACTCTGAGTTCTTTAGCTTGGTAATCAGCAGGCACCTGTTATGAGCCACGGTTGGGTGGGCTACAGCCAAAAGGCTCGGTCTCCAGAGGAAGGTGATGGTGACAGTGAAAGAGTTCTGTTTTGCAGGGTGGGGCTGGGTCCCAGAAGCCAATTTCCTGAGCTGACCAGAAAGGAGGGCAGCGAAACCTCAGCAAGTAAAAAACGGGAAGAAGTGGGATGCTGGTGTAAATCGGTCACAGCTGGAGAGCTGATGGGGAGGCTGAAGGGAGCACTGGCGTTGGGAGGAGCAGCTAAGGCCATAAACGGGTGGCCGCCAGAGGCCACAGACACCTGACCCAGTCCAACAGAGCGTATGGGCTGGGATGGTACCCACCTGCAGACTCGCACACAGACTCACCACTGTCCAGGATTAACTTCTCACATTTCAAGAGAAGCAGAGATAGGTAACATTAAGTGAAAGAAAGTAAAGCAGTATTTGACTTTTTGAATAGCAAATGCAATTTTGTTATATGACCCAACATTTTTCAAAGTTCACATGTTTAATAACTGCCTGTATCTAAGAAAATTAGTTTTGCTCTGTGTTTTCTAGACTTCCTTTTGACACAACAGGACTCCAGTTTTAATGGGGAGGGGGACAAGTTCACAAAGGTCTTTTCTTTTAAAACTGGCATTTTCTCTTTCATGGTAAAATGCATGCAAAAAGCATATGATTATGGTATTTATGCTTCCATTAAGGTGTCCCAGGCAAGCTCAGGGAGTCTAGCCTAGTATTTTCCTGCTATTTAGATTTATAGCAGCATAGTTCCTATTTTATTTCAATTATATTTGAGGACAATGCACTTGGTGGCAAATGATTACATGGTGACAGTTGGCAAATGTCCATTAGAGCTGCTTTTCTGTAGAGTTTTTAACTACAGAGTCTGGTATCTGAATATAAAAGTACAGCTTGCATGGTGTCCTCAAGTAAATAGAAAACATTACTGACCAGGATTTCAGCATGCCTCTGTTAGAATTCAAAGCATTTTAAACTTTCTAAATTGGAATTATATAACTTGTATGAAAAGAAACTTTGTGTTGTCAAGAAACACTGAATAAGTTTAGGAATAATATCACACTTGGAAGATATTCACTTAAATAAAATATTGATCGAATCAAGGTGAACAATGGATGGGATGAGTTATGTTCAATGAAATCGATAATTATTCACAGTTTTACTGTTAACAGATGTTAATAAACTAGCTCATAGTTTTCTTTCCATGTGTTTCTTTCCATTAACTCAAGGGGCACTGCTTTTCTAAGTTGGATGAATCACTTGACCAAAAGTCAACCGTGAAGTGTGTTTAAAGCATGAGTGGGCAGTCCTCAGCCAGATGTACATGATCAAAACACCCAGGAGGAGATCAGAGTATCAGGGAGAGGTACACTGGGTTCTTTGTGCACATCCTAAAACTTGAAAACCATCATTCTAGAATGTTCCCTGTGTGTTGGCTTTGCACTAGTGCAAAAAATCCCTCAGATAATTAGCTTATAAAGAGTTTGTTCTAAAACTGGGATGTACTCAGTGGTTAGAGTGCCTGCCTAGCATGGCTGAAGCCTTGGGTTCTATCCTCAGCACTTGCATAAACCGGGTAAGGTGGCACACCCCTGTGATCCCAGGACTTGGAAGGTAGAGGCAGGAGGATGAGAAGATCAAAGTCATCCTAGGCCAGAGAAAAATGAGACTTTGTCTTGAAACTCATCCCCCCAAATGTTGTCCTGGCTCACAGTTTGGAGGTTTCAGTCCACCAACAATTCACCCATTGCTTTTGTGCCTGTGGTGAGGTAATGCATCGTGGTGGGAGTGCATGGTATAGCAACATGGTCACTGCCTGGAGGCCAGGAAGCAGAGTGAGAAAGAGACCAGGATCCCATAATGCCCCTCAAGGACACACCTCCAGTGACCCTGCACCTTTCATAGGCCTCCACCTGTTAAAAGTCAGTTACCACCCAGTGGTGCTGTGGGCAAGGGTCCAAGCTTTTATTACATGACTTCTGAGGGGTGTTCCAGTCCCCAAATACAGCCTAATATCTGCTAGTTACAATCATGACTCCTGTTGCTGGTCCCACCAGGAGCTAACCTGATCAAAAGTATAGATGAAGCTAGAGCAGTTCAAGACTCATTTTTCCATGAAAACTTGTGAGCTTAAGATCAGTAAAAATTCCATCAAAGAACAACATGAAAACTTTCAATCAAGTCTAAGAAAAAGCACAAAATGAAGATCTTCCAAATTCTCAAACGGACAGAAACTGGCTGAGAGACTCTGTTCTCACTCTCCATCCTCACTGAGCCCGAGACGCCTCATGCTAAACTCAGTATGTTCTATTGTCCTAATGTAAGGAGCGGGTATTCATGAGACCAGGCTATTTAATAGGGAAGTGGGGCCTGCAGGATTCCATCCCTACACTTTCATATCTATGTTGGGTCATAGGGATGTAAACCCGGCCTCAGAGAAGTGATTCCACTTCTTTGTTTCTCTCTCTGTATATGTGTGTTCTTGGAGGCCAGAGGGAAACTTTGGATATAAACTGTGTACCATCCACCCTTTTTTTTTAGCTGAGGGGTCTTTTTGAGACAGGGTCTTCCTGTAGCCCCAGCTAACCTGGAACTTGCTAGGTAGACCAGCCTGGCCTTGAACTCACAGAGATCCACTTGCCTCTGCCAGGATTAAAGGCATGTGCCACCATGCCCAGCTATCATCCACCTTTTTAAAGACATTTCTTGATGGCATGAAGCTAGCCAATTAGGCTAGGCTGCTGGCCAGCAAGCAAACCCAGAGATCCAACTGCCTTTTTCCTCTGAGCACTAAGAATTTCAAGCATGTGCCACCATGCCCAACAATTTCAATGTGAGTTCTGGGGGTCAAGTCCAGGTTCTTCTGTTTGTAAGGTAAGCACTTTACAACTGAGCAATCTCCCCAATAAATTCCATTTCATTTATCATTTTCTGTATCCATGTGGGGACACTGTGCTCTCCTGAGAGTAAAAGCCCATTTTTAAAAATTTTATTATTTTATGTGTATGATTGTATTGCCTGCATGTGTGTAAGTGTACCCATGTCATGCCATGCCCTCGGACGTCATAAGATGTCAGATCCCCCAGAATGGATTTATGGACAGTGGTTATCTGCCATGTGGGTCCTGGGAGTCAAACCCAAGTCCTCTGCAAAAGCAGTCAGTGCTCTTCACTGATGAGACATCTCTCTAGCCCCCTAAAGCCTATTCTGTAAGTAAATACTACAACACAACTTGTTGTGTTGCTTATTATCGGTGGGCAAAGAGCTAATTAACAGAGCTAATTAGCTATTAGCTATTAACAGACTAATCCTTCTGAAGCTTCATAAGCTAATGAAATTAATATCCATTTTATAGGTGAGGGGACTGAAGCAGTGTACACAGCTCACAGCAGAAGAGCACAGAACCAAACCCAGGCAAGCTGGTGCCATAGTTCATGCCAGCATCACAGCAGAATTGTCTGCAGGGGTGGGAGTTATCAGGGTCCCTAAGTGCCTTAAACAGTTAAATGAGATTTCTGCCAGGCAGCATCAGATTGACAACATCTTTGAGCAGGGCCTGAGAAAACAAAAGGCAGAGCCTTTGTGGATAGACAGCAAAGAATTCTAATCATGATTTCTTTTCATAAAACATCAAAATTCCTTGACCAGGGGATAGTTCTCCAAGATACTGACAATCTTGATTAAAGGATGATGTTACTGGGGATGAGGCTGAGGTTCAGTTGGTAGAGTACTTATCTAGTATGTCTCTTGAAGCCCTGGGTTCGATCCCCAGTATGATAAAACAGATGTGGTGGCACACACTTGTAGACCTCGCACTCAGGAGGTGCAGCAGGAGACTCAGAAGTTCAAGGTTATTCTTGGATATACAGTGAATTCAAGGTCAGTATGGGATACATATGACCCTGTATCAAAAAAATAGAAGGATGCAGAGTAAGAAAAGGCAGAGAAGTATGGGAGAAGGAGAGGAAGGGGAAGGAGAGGGAGGAAGAAGGAAGGCAGAAGGAAGAGAGGAGGGGAGGAAAGAGGAGGAGGAGGGAACGTGGTGAAGTGAGACACACCAGGCAC
Organism: Eospalax fontanierii; assembly: GCA_035773235.1. Taxonomy (NCBI): domain Eukaryota; kingdom Metazoa; phylum Chordata; class Mammalia; order Rodentia; family Spalacidae; genus Eospalax; species Eospalax fontanierii. The sequence goes on along the minus strand of CM069540.1, from coordinate 46,077,602 downwards.
AGTAGGGCCCTCAGCCAGGGAAATACGGGACCATGTACCACGGTCACACGCAATCTCTGAGGTCCCTAGTTATATAGTGGATAAAGAATGCGCACACCGACATTCTGGTGAGTTTAAGCCTAGTTATTCATGTAAAACATACATTAGGGTCTGCCTGTTTAGCAACCATGACTGCAGCATGCATTCAGGTACTAGCACATGTGACAATACAGCTGAGCATGCATGAAAATATTGATAATATTGATATGATTTAATATATAATGAGCAGTAGCAACCAAGGTAAGGTGACTACAGCATGCACTTGGTACCGGATCACGTGCTGACTCAAACAGGCAGGAATATTATTTCTAGACACAATTTGATGCTGCCTATAGAGCTATTTGACACACACAATGTGGAGTTGGGACGGTGTGGCATCAAGTTCACATTGTTTAATACATTTCTCCTGTTGCTTCCATGATTCTGGCTATGGGATCCATCACAATGATTAAGCGATGAATTCTGTGGACTGCTGTTTTATTGAACAAAGAAAATCTGAGAAGAGATGCAGGGTACACTTCAGATTATCAGCAATGCCTACATTCCTGTGAAATTCAGAAATTTGAATAGTAAAGTTCAACAGGCACCCACTGCAAATTTTGGTGACATTTAGTCAGTCAACAGGAATTTGTACATTATTCACGGAGGAAAGATCTCTCTAAGGATTTTCAGGTTTTATATTTCCATTAGGATGATTTTTTTTTTTTTAGCGTAACACAAGCATATTCTAGATCACCTTATAAGCATGTTATTTCACTATCTGAATTTAAGCTTACAAACAGGGAGACACCAAGAAGCACCACTTTCTCTGCCTCAGTTTATAAGAGGAAGCTGGGCTAAACGACGGAGCAATGTAGCAGACCCGCCAACAGAGAGTTGGACTACCAATTCTCAACAGCAGTGACAGAATCAGGAGAAAGGGATGATCGGCTCAAGTACGAACACAGATCAAACAGCCCTGACTATTCAGCCAGGACTGCAGGAGTGCTCCACCACACACAACTTGGCTTTTGTCATAATTTATCAATAAAAGAATATGATGAAAATAAATTGTTGGTTACATTAACACTGTTCACAGGTATGCGATGATTCTGCCATTTTGTTTGTACTTAATTTTGTGCAGATTTTGGTAATAGTTGTATAATGGTTCTGCACAGGAGGGGAGGGAAGTGGGGGAGGGGAGGAGAGGGGAGAGGAGGTGAGGGGAGGGGAGGAGAGGAGAGGAGAGGGAGGAGAGAACTTCTACACCACTCAAGTGTGAAACACTTCTCTAAAGCTTTCTCTCCAAGAAGGACGCTGGGGTAACACTAGGCTCCCAAGCCAAGTTGATGTTCAATGATCAGTGAAGAACTTGCCAGGCACAAGAATCCCCACTTCAAAAATAACATTCATAATTAATGGATATTTTATTCTCTGCAAAAGTAACAATTTGAGAAAACTAAAGTGTCTGTAACCTTTTGGTTTCCCAGAAAAAATAAGTTATGGTCTTCTAGGTAAGGCTGAGGGGCCTTTGGAAGAAAGCAGTGTCGAAGGTGTGACTCTTCCCTATGACCATTCTCTCATGGGAGGATTTGCCTGGTAGATTTGGATGGACATACACCAGGGGTCTGTTTCTGGTCAGGGGTTAGCAGGGTGGGAACCACAGGCTGAGATGCTGCAAGCTGGAGCAAGATTTCAACTGTTAGAGGGCACAGGTTGAAGGCTGCCACTTCTGGTGATCAGGAGCAGGACCGTACCACTGTAACTGGGACTGTAGGGTTATATAATAGCGACAAGTTCTTCCAGTGTCATCGTAGTTTTGTTTTTTTTTTTTCTCCCCAGATTCTCCAGACTACATATGGGAGATGTGAAAATGATAAGTGCTTTTACTAGCAACCAATAATTGGTTAGCCACTTTTTCACAGTTCCCCAGAAGTCACTAGCTGGCAGAGAGGGTGCTTCTGGGTACCTTTCTCTCAGGAAAGCACTTTCCAGAGGGACATTCACAGTGTTCCCTAACCTTCTGAAGGCAGCTCCACAGACAGCAGAAAGCTTTTAAAGAAAATGCCATGGCCCCTAATGACACTTCATTCTCTGAGTTCTGACATGTCAGTTAATTCACAAGCCAGCCTCCTGGAGAACCCAAGGAGCAGCAGGAGCGATCCTAAGAGTTCATGTTGGAGGATTCACCCTTTAGGCTCAACACCCAATACATTTTCTGAGATAATCAAGAAAATCTAAGCCACAACAATGGGGAAGCTTTTGGGATCTGCTTGTTCCAGAGTTGCTTTATGATCCTTTGTTCCTATTGGCTGTTTTTAAAAAATGCTTCCTTTTAGGACTGCCTGAGGTTAGTTTTTGCATTTGTAGACTTCTATTATGAATAGCTTGAAGTCAGTCATTAAAGTAAGGTCTGTTTGCAAAACTGTAGCAACCAACTACCACAGGGAGGCCAGGAAAGGAATAAATTCATTCTGTGTCTTGTTTTGCAAAGGACCCCAGAGTGCAGTCCTACAGGACCAGCCTCAGCCAAGATTTTCCTAAGAAATTCAAGTTCTTGGGCTCCACTCTCTTCAACTTGCTGCATCAGAGCAATTATTCAGTGTTTTAAGAAGCCCTTCAGGCGAGCACGATACACAGGAATGCTTCAGAAACACTGTCTTTAAGTGAAACCATTTATAATTTACAAAGCCCAGCTGCCAAAGAGATCGAAGAGTGATGTTTATAACATGATTAGTGTATTGTTTATGACAATACTATGCACACATTTGATATGAAAGGAAATAAGAATTATTTTCTTCACAAGCTAAACTCCATATGGTCCTTGAGTACACAAAAGGAGGGGCGGGGGAGCTTCATTTAAAATCGTTTCAGCTATAGTCTGAAATGCATATATAGCCATCTGAAATAAGCATAAACTGCAGTACACAGAGCCATTAATAAGTGCATATGAGAACATATAGAGCCTAAAATTTTAGTTTAGATAAGTTTTAAATAACTAGTAACTATTAAAACCCAATCAACACTGCAATCCATCTGTTGCATGGTTAAGCACTTCAGACCTGGGGCCTGTGGCTGCTGACAAGCCTCTTGTAGAATAACTGGGCTACATTTCTCATTTACTAATGCTTTCATGGTATAAAACCATGCCACCTCAAAAGGAGCCCTCTTAAGTCATAGTCAGAATGAATGTCCCTTTACGTAATTCTCCCAGATAGAGGTCTTTCTAGCAAGAACATACATTGTTTAAGTAGCCAGCTAGCATTTTGAGTTTGCCTTTGATCTGAGTTGTAACAGAAAGGCGGGTCCTGGGATACAAGGGCTCAGGAAGAGAAAAGTGAACTAGAGTCGTTAAGAAAGTGACCAAGCCTCTCACTGCTCTTTCCATTAGCCATTGGTTTGTGTCAACTCAGTCCCTTTAGACACAACAGCATCTTAAAGGCTATTAATAACCAGCATTTCACACTGAGCACTGATGAGCATCTACTACTCTGTCCAGAACCAGCTAAGACGAACATGGACAAAAAGTGGTGACTGCCAGTGCCTACCTGTCCCCAGGAGAGGGTTTGGAGCTCCGAGGCTTCTTCACTTGGGCATACAAAGTGTCCATCAGGTGCCCTTCTCTTGGGCTCTGTGGTCTGTTGTTGAGAGCCAGGCAGCCTTCGTAGGATGACATACCCCGGTACAGCATCTCATCGTCACAGCCAAAGGTCCGGTGGAAATCTTGGATTTCAGCATAGTCCCGTTCTCGAGCTTGTCGCTCCCTAAATTCTCGAGTTTTGGCTTGAATCCTGTGGAATGAGGAGAATGCTGAAGTAAGAAGAGTGGCCCCTCTTCATCACGCTGTATTCTGAGACACACTTTGCTTTGTGCAGCTAGGGAGGGCAGTGTTATGAACTGAAAGTCACATGCCTTTTAGATGCTCACCTAATGCGTGGATGCTAAAAGTAGTCATTTTGGATACATGGTTCAGGTCAATAAAATAACAAAGTGAACTCACATTGATCAGCTAACAAAAAAATTGAAAGGGGGGCCTGCGAACAGAGCTCAGTCAGTAAGGAGCTTGCTACACAGGCATGAAGACTTGAGTTCAATTCCCAGAACCCACATAAACACCAAGCATGGCAGAAGGTGCTTATGATCCAGGCACTAGGGACATGATGGATGATTCTTGGGGTTCATTGGCCAGCTAGTCTAGCCAATAAGAGTTTCATGGTCAGGGAACGACCATGGATCAAAATACACATGAGTGATGGAAGAAGACGTGCACATAAGCATTCTCTCTCTCTCTTTCTCTCTCTTTCTCTGTATGTGTGTGCGCATGCGTGTGCATGTGCATGTGTGTGTGTGTGTGTGTGTGTGTGTCTCAATAGGAACAGGTTGTTTTAAGTCTCTATTTGCATATTACTTGGATAGGATTTTTTAAGATAAAAAGTAATTTTACAAAAGTTGTATATTCTCTCTCATCTATCTGCCTGTATGTGTGGGTGCCATGCATATATCTTACTCAAAAATAAAACTCACAAACATTAAACCCATGAAGTTTCAATCTGAATGCACACCCTAGCCTGCATTAATGGCAGTAAGATTTCAGATCAGGGATACTGATTTTTATTTTAAGACCATACACAGAACAGAACCCAGAGATTAAAGACAAAAAGGTATGTATACAACCAAATTCGAAAATAAAATTTGCTTGCAATAGAACTAAGAAACAGATGTTAGAAGACCATTTTTACTAAATGTATGTTCACTAAGTTTTTATTTAATTATTTGGTACAGGGATCTCTTCAATTTATATTGAGAGAATTTATGTCTTCAATCAAAAACAATGAACAATTCTCAGATTTGATCATTTTTGATGGGGGAATATCTTTATCACACATCTATAAAACTAGGGAAACAGTATAGAGGCTTCCTGCAACATTCAGGATCACCACACATCTGGCAGGCCAAAAGGAAGCCATGCTTGAGCACAGTATTTGATGGATGTGTGGTTTGTTTTTGTCTTTTTTTTTTTTTTTTTTTTTTTTTTGAGACAGGGTCTCCCTATACCCCCAACTGCCCTGGAACTTTCTAAATAGAGCAGGCTGGCTTTGAACTTACAGAGGGTCTGCCTGCCTTGCCTCTTGAGTGCTGGAATATCTTTATCACACATCTATAAAACTAGGGAAACAGTATAGAGGCTTCCTGCAACATTCAGGATCACCACACATCTGGCAGGCCAAAAGGAAGCCATGCTTGAGCACAGTATTTGATGGATGTATGGTTTGTTTTTGTCTTTTTTTTTTTGAGACAGGGTCTCCCAATACCCCCAACTGCCCTGGAACTTTCTAAATAGAGCAGGCTGGCTTTGAACTTACAGAGGGTCTGCCTGCCTCTGCCTCTTGAGTGCTGGGATTAAAGATGTGCGCCACCATGCCTGCCAGTATTTGATGTTTTTAAGACAAGAAGTGATTTATTAAAAAGTTGCATCAAAATTTTACATAAAAAAATTCCTGCATTTACTGTAGCACTTTTCATCATAGTTCAGATATGGAATCAACCTAAGTACCCAAAAATGGATGAATTTATAAAGAAGATGTGATGTAGACACACAATTGAGTACTATTCAGTCACACAAAGAATGGAATTCTGTCTGTGAGGACAATGTGGATGAGGCTGGAGGACATCATGCACAGTGACAGAAGCCAGAGGCACAGACAAACACTGCATTCTCTCAGTGATGCATGGAATCCAAAGCCCTCATCTCATAGCATGAGTCAAAGAGCAGCTACCAGAAGCTGGGGTAAGGCAGTTTGGGGGCTGGGAAGGATGATCAGAGGGTTACAGTCATAACTAGGAAGGCAGGTTTGCTTCTCATTCTGTTGCACAGTATGGTGACCTCAGCTAGAGCAGGGCGTACCTCAAAACAGAAGACAGGATTCGGAATGACGAATATTTGAGAAGTTGGACATGGTCATCACTCTGATTTGATCATTACAATGGGTACAGAAGCATCGAACCATGCTTGGATACAGGTGCAATCGTGTTAAAATAAAAACCAGGGAAGATTTCTTTTATAAAGTAATATTTTAGACTCAAGTTTAATTTTTGTTGTTATTGTTGTTTTGAGACAGTGTCTTATTATGTAGCCCTGGCTGGCCTGAAACTTTCTATGCAGACCAAGCTGGCCTCGAACTTATAGAGATCCACAATAATATGGCCTACTTCATTATTAAAAAATGAACCATCTCAGTGTACCAGAGACTAGATGAAAGAGAGGCACATGATTCTATCAACTGTTGCTATTTTTATTCTATCAAATAAAAAATTATTTGACAAATTCAACTCCCACTGTGACAAAAATCCTCAGAAAATCAATACGAGAGCAGGGCCTTCTAAGTGCCATAAAAGGTTCTCTCCAAACCATTCCTCTTCCTTCACACATGATGGGGAAAATCTGCCTCTCAGATCAGCTCCTCTACTGCCATTCCACACAGGGCTGGAAATTCTCAACAATTCAACAACCCTGGCCAAGGAAACAAAAAGCTCACAGGTAGGAAAGGAAGAAATAGGTCTTTTCAATGACATGACAGTCTAATAGAAAATCTGAAGGTATAAAATCTAGAACAACAAAGCAAGTCCAGTAAGGTCGCAATAGAGGACTAATGTGTAAAACTCCCTGAGGTCGGCATGTAGCTGAGGCTGTTGAATGCTGGCCTAGTCTGCAAGAACCCTGGCTTTAACCCTTAGAACAATACAACCTGAGTGTGGCTGTGCACACCTGTAATCCTAGCATTTAACATGTGAGGCAGGAGGATCAGAAGTTTAAGGTCATCATTGGCTGTACTGTGAGTTCCAGGTTGGTCTGGGATGCACGAGACCCTGTCTCAAAACAACACAAAACTGAACGTTTAAAAAGATTTTTTTGAAATTTAAGTATTTATTTCTGTGTGTGCAGGGAGGGGCACACATGTGCTGTGGTGTACATGTGGAGGGCAAAGGCAACTCGCAAGAGTTGGTTCTTCCTTTTATCATGTGGGTTCCAGGTTTTGCGCCTGGGACAGCAGATCTGGTAGCAATTGCCTTTATCAGACAAGCCATTTCACCATATCCCCTGAACTTCCTATAAATAGGGACTAAGCAAAGAGGCACTGAAATTAAAACTATAATGCCATTGAAAAAATACCAAATGCTGTTTTGTAGATTAAAATTCTCAGCTGAAAATATAACAAAACATGAACAGGACCAATATGGTGCAATATAACAAAACACGAAAAGGACTAGTGTGGTGCAAACTATGTAATACTTCTGGGAAAAGTGAAAATGCACCTGAGAAACAGATGCACACTGTGATCACAATAGACTCAATGTGAGGAGTCAGCTGATTCTCCTCAAACTGATACACAGGTTTTGTGCAATTACTATAAAAAAAATAATCAACAAGATTTCTCTAGGTACCCGCGAGAGTGTTTTAAAACTGATTCTGTGCTAGGGGCATAGGTCTGTGGTAGTTTCTGCCTAGCATGTGTGAGGCCCTGACTTTGAACTTTGGTACTACATATATAAAAAAATACAGTATATAAGATGCATAAAGAAAAACAAGAACTAGGATAAATAATGATGAAAAGAACAGTAAGATGGAAGTTAACAATGACCGACAACTTGACAAGATTTAGAGTCATTCATTCAAATCTCTGGGCATATCTGGGAGGGGCTTTCTAGATTAGGTTAGTTGAGGAGAAAAACCCACCATAAATGTGGGTGACATCATCCCATGGGCTTCTGGACCGAATAAGAAGAGAAAGAGAGGTAGCAACAGCATCCAACTCTGCTTCCTATCACAGCTGCCTCTCGCATCTGCTGCCATGCCTTCCCCACCACGATGGTCTGCACCCTCATCTGGGAGCCAGAGTAAACTCTTCCTCCATAAACTGCTTTTGTCAGGTGGTTTGTGTACGGAGAGACAAATAACTAATAGGGGAAAAATCATTCTTCAGTGTGCAGGATCCTAACAGAGCGAGAATAATTTAGACCATGTGGTATTTGTGGATAGACAGATTTACAAACCACTGGAAAAGAATAAGGAACCCAGAAATAGCCAGCAAATATAACCAAGAGATCCTCACATACAACTGAATGGAATAAGATAGTTGTTCTAAGAAATGGTAGTAGAAAAATAAAACAGAACATTAAGCTGCTAGAAGTAAAGCATACCTCAAATCAAAATGAACTAAAGCAGAGTGTAGTCATACACATAAAACACAAAACCATAAAACCTTAGAACAAGAAAGAGGGGCGGGGCGTGGGGGCACGTGCCTTTAGACCCAGCACTCAGGAGGCAGATGCAAACGGGTTTCTGTTGAGTTCAAGGCCAGCCTGATCTACATAGTGAGTTACAGGTCACAGTTGGGGCTACAGCGAGATTGGTCTCAAAAAGATAAGAAACAAAACAAAACAAACAAACAAACAAAAACAGAAAAGAGAAGCTTTAGGTCTTAGTGCTTGGAGAATAATTATTAGAAACAACTCCAAAAACATTTCCCCTAAAATGAAAAATACCTAAACTCAGTGTCACTAAAATTACAAACTACCTTCTATGAAAAGCTCTGTTTAGAAAATGAAATGACAAGTTCAAACTGGGAGAAGATATTTGCAATCATTTATCCAACAAAGATAATGCGAAAAACACCCAAAACTCGGATTGGAGAAAACATTCCATGAGTAAAAACTTTGACAAGGCCTTTAAGTGAAAAAGACAGACATGATAAACAGAAGCACACAGATGCTAGCTTCTATCATCCTCAAAGTAAATCCAGCTAAGATCACAGTGAGAAGTCACTATACACCTAATAGTTTGGATAAAACAAAAAAATAAAATAAAAAATACAGGCCAGGATGAGGGAAATTGGATCCTTTGTGCATTGCTGGTGGAAGTGTAAAATGGTTCAGCCACCCAGGAAAACACTCTGGCAGCTTCTTTTAAAAAAAAAACAAAAACAAAACAAAAACCTAAAGGCACAATTACCACATGACCTATCAATTGCATGCTGGGAATTTATCCCCAATATATACTCTTACATCCATGTAAACGTAGATACGCAATTGTTCACGGTCACTGTATTTCAAAAGTTGGAAGCTGTCAAAATATCTCACAAACACGTCATGGAATGCCCCTACTGGGCAGTTCACAGGAACAAATCACTGCTACACTCAGCCCCCCAAATGACCTCGAGGGCAAACTGTGATGGGAATGAACAGCACACTGTCACAGCTACATCCTGCATGATGTCTTCTCCACAACCCTGACCAGAGGACAAAGCACAGAGGTGGGGTTGCTGTTTGCTGGGGCTTCGTTAGGTGGGTGTGAGGGGTGACGAGGGTCTCTGAGGTTCAATCGGTTATTCTTAACTGCGGTGGGAGACTACATCAATTTGCACACAATTAGGTGACGGAAACTGGACACAGTCTGCCTCCACGTCAGTGTCCTGGCGTTAGCTATCATCCTAAAGTAATACCCAGTGTTGCCATGGGGGCCAAAGCGGAAGGCGGAACCTGGGTAGAGGTACATGAGGCCTTGTACATTTCTTGTACACTCTTCCGATGATTCTAAAATGATTTCCAAATAAAAAAGGGCTTTTGGGGGAAAAAAACCCTTAAAACCATCACACACCACTACCACTAAACGTCTCAGTTTCCTCTCGTTTCTTTGTCATATTGAACACGTCTTCATCACTTTGGTCTTGTTTACCAAATACTAGACACGGTTGGGGTTGAATTTCTCCAGTTTTTCTTTTTTTTTTTTTTAATTTTGAAGTTTTTATTTATTATTAGTGTGTGCATGTGTGTGTGTGTGCACGTGTGTGTGTGTGTGTGTATTCCACATGCAATGATGAACATGTTTAAGGTGTAGAGGGCTGAGGACAACTGGAAGTGCGTTCTCCCTCTCTCCTGTGGGTTCTAGGGAATCAAGGTCACTTGTCAAGCTTGTGCAGAACCTATTTTTACTCACGAAGCTATTTTACTGGCCCAGTTCTTACTTTGCAGCTTTGAGATAAAATATTTTAACATGTCTCCCTCAGTGTTTCTTGGAAAGGGCTGGTGGCATCTGACAATGACAAGCTCCACTGGCCCTAGCTAGGGGACCACCAAGATGCTTTTCATAATCCACCTGCCCTCCTGAGCTGGGAACTACAGCCTTTCCTTCTGCTAGAATACACTGAAATGCAAGAAATCTCTACTGGGTGAATCCGAGATTCTAGCAACACAATTCCCATAGAATGCTCATCAGAGAGATAGTAACACAAATTCTAATGTCAATTTAGCTAAAGCAAAGAGCAGATTTTTAAAAATCACTCTATTCTCCCACTTAAGAGCAATTATGATAGTCAAGGATGTTATTATGAGAGTTGATTATTACAAAAAATTGGATCCAAAATGAAAGGTCTATGGAGCTGATAGGTAATTTTATTCTTTGCATCTTATTTTTTTCTCAACTCAGGTTCAGTCAGAAAAGAAAAAAACAAACAAACAAAAAAAAACACCCTAGCAGGAAAAGAGAAATGAGCCATTTATTTAGCTCAATAAGATTCTAATCTGAAGCTCAATTATTATGTATCTTACAACCCACTTCATCATTACATAATATTTAGTAGGTGTAAGACAATACCCTCTCAATGGTCATAGCCAGGGGTCCTGGGAATTCATATAAGTTATGCTCTGTCTCGCTCACACAATGCTGAGATGGAACCCAGGGTCTTACATAGACTAGGCAAGTGCTCTGTCATTGAGTCATTTCCCTGGATCATCCTTTGTTATATTTTAAAATAGCATCCTTGAATTGATAATGTTTCTGCTTCAGGCTCCAGAGAAAGTGAGATCACAAGCCTGTTCCACTATGCCCAGCCTCCCATAAGTTTGGAAATTTGATGAAATTTTGGTGGAAAAACTAGATATAAACATAAAGTTCAAAGTTCTGAATTTGGAAAGTCTTCAAATATCAAAATGAATGGCCTAAATTGGTTTATAAGTGACTGAACACAACTGCACACAAATCTCAGTTCATTACAAGTGTGGCTATCCAGGAGAAGTATATCATCAGGAGAAGGGCAGAGGCGTGGACTCTCTAGGGGAGTCACCACCCCACCTTCTGCCCATCACTCTCCTTGCATTGCAGACAGGGCCTGGATTAGAATATTCTTTCTGAATTAAACAGAAATTAATATTCACCGGGGGTCATTTTCATGTGTGTGTGTGTGTGTGTGTGTGTGTGTGTGTGTGTGTTTTCACATGGGTGCACAAGTTTATGGAGTCCTGAGGTCAACGCCAAGTGTCTTCTTCAATTGCACTCCACCTTAGTTTTTGAGACAGTATTTCTCAGTGAGGCTGGAACTCACCAGTTTGACTAGACTAGCTGTCTGGTGAGCCTCAGGGCTCCCCCGTCTCTGCCTCCCCAGCCTGAGATTACAGGTGGTGAGCAACCATACCAAGGGTCCTGAGGAGGGAACTCAGGTCCTTAGACTTGTGTGGTAAGCACTTTACCCACTAAGCCATCTCATCAACCTCAGGGGTCACTTTCTAAGAGGCTGGTTTCTCAGGAGGGTGCTCAATACTCAAGAGCATGAAACACTATTTGTGACACCCAGCTCAACTATTTCCTTTTAAACAAATGTGTATTCTACAGCTGATCAGTCACTGAACTCAGAGAGAACAACAGTCCCCTTGGTGCTAATATCCAAAAAAACACTGATTTTTTTCACTCTAACCTCTGATGATATGGGAAATTATTCTTTTTGATCATCTTGTCATCGATGTATATTTTCCCCAAAGTTCCTTTCCATCCTGACAACGCATGCTAATGACAAAACCTCAGTCTTAAAATTGCAGCATACCTGTGGTCCTCTATATGAAAACGATGCTACAAAAGGCTAGTGATGCTGACTTCCAAGCTCATTCTAATAACTACCACTGAAGAGGGCTCTTTTACTGTACAGATGGCAACAGAAGGTTGACTTTGAAAAACAGTCACATACTGTGGGTTTGTGTGTATGTGAATTTTAGGGACAATTCACAAGCAAAATAAATGAAAGACAGGAGTGGACTAGAGAGGCAAATGAGTGGGTAGAATGCTTGTTCCAAATGCACAAGGCCCTGGGTTATGTTCCTAGTACCGCCTAAACCACGCATGGTGGTGCACACACATAATCCCAGCATTCAGGAGGTAGAGGCAGGAGGATCTGAAGTTCAGGCTATCCTAAGCTACTTAGAGAGGGCCTGAATGACTTGAGTTACACAAAACCTTGCCTTAAAAACAAACAAAAAACTCAACCCAACAAAAAGCCCAAAGAACCAAAACAAAAGAGGTGATTTTCCTTATTAACTTTTAAAACTGACCCTTGAAGTTTTGTTTATTACCAAACATTCAGCAAAGGGATACTATACCATCCCAGAAGGTGATATCTGTGTCTTACACATTTTCATTCTTGTTGGAGAAACTTATTTCAGGAAAAAAAAATATATTATTTGGCTCAGGGGAGGAAAAAGAAAGCTAGTATCTCGCAGCTGAGCCCCTAATGTCTCCAGATGGTCAGTGCTATAACAGAACACCCTTCTATTCTTTTATTGCGACCCTGAGGTCACAAATTATCTCTGAGATGTAGGAGTTGTTGGCGTTTCCGAACAGTCCGGTTTTGTTCGGACTCATCTGTTTCATTCGTCTCGGGCCAGCCCTCAGAAATGACAGCAGCAATGGTAGCTCCGAATGCAGCCTAAGAAATAAAGGTCTCTTGCTTTATGCATCTCTACAAGCCTTTTCAGTTACAAAAGAACTATTCTGAGGTTTAAATTGTCTCAGGCACTGATGGACAACATCTCACAGTTTCCCCACTTTTAAGTGGGAAAGAAAAATTTGAAACAACAATTAAAACTTTTTATCAAGAATTATGAAAAAAAACTTATCATTTCAATTTGCTAGGCTCAAACACAAATATTCACACCTTTCTTTGTGCAAAAGAAAAAGAGTCTTTTCCATTATGATAATGAAATTGCCTTGAACTTGCATAGAAAATAATACACAAAATAATGCAATATACTAAATAAAGTAATAAGATTAATTCCCTTCCTGCTGTCACTGGATTCATGCTAACTGTCTCTCTCCAGCTTGACATCAATTAATGATTTTAATTCCAGACTCTGTCACAGTGCCCGCCACCCCTTTCTCTAATTAAAATGGATGATGCGCGATGGGGATAAAGCACACAAGACTTCTGTTCTTGTAACATTTCTATTCATTAGTATTTGTGCTTTTACAATAAATGGCTTTTAGCACTAATTGCAGTAGAGTAACATGAGGAGAACATTTTTGTGGCTGAGTATAGTCTTTATCCAGAGGAGGCATAAGGAATTACCAGCTTGGAAAAATTCATGCACGGTGTGCTGAGATCTCTCAGTTATGTACAAAATGCCTCTACTTCCCAAAGCAGAGGGCTTCAACACATAGAATCACCAGTTGGGGTAGGGTGGGTTGGGGTTTGAACCTGGGGCCTCGTGCATGCTAGGTAAGTGCTGTATCATTGAGCTATCCCCAATTCAGTTTTTACTTTTTCTTTTGAGGGTCTCAATAAATTGCCCACACTGGTTTTGATTGTTGAACTCACTCTAGTCTAAGCAAGTCTTGAACTGGTGATTCTCTTGCTCAGTCCTCTGAGTAGCTGCTATTACAATCCTGTGCTACTGGCCAGTCTCCATGGTGCAACTTTTTAAAAAGTCTTCAAGAAATCGAAATTAGCCATACATTTATTAAGTAATTGCTTCTTTTGGTGCTAGGAATTGAACTCAAGGTTTCATTCATGGTAAGCACATAGTCCACTACTGGGCTATATTTCTCAACTCTTTACAGATGTTTTTCAGACAGGGTCTTATCTATTCCAGGCTAGTCTCTAACTTTCTATGTAACTGAAGATGGAAGACGACCTTGACTTTCTGATCTTGCTTCCACCTCCTGAGTGCTGGAATTATGGACATATGCCACTACACCTGGTTTATACAGTGCTGGGGATACATGTCAAGGCTTTGTGACGCAGGAAAGCATTCTACCAACTGAGATACCCATCCTCTTGTGTTTTTTTTGCTTTTTTAAATGGGGCCTTCAGTAGCCCTGGCTAGCCACAAGCTTTTCATTTTCCTGCTTTACCAAGCTCTGGGATTATAGGTGTAAGTCACTGCGTCTGGCAACCTTTAATGATTTTATTAAAATATCCTGAGCTGTGGTTGTAGCTGAGTGGTAGAGAGCTTGATAGCATGAACAAGGCTCTGAGTTTTATCCTTAGTACCACACACACTACATATACATACACACACAAACACAGACACACGTACACAGCTGCTACTATCTACAGAAGTTAGGATATATTAATAATAGTTGAACTGAAAGCAATTTGAATACATTTCAGCTGCTTCATATTAGGTAGCTGCTAGCTGTCTTGAAGACACTGTATAAGATCTTAGGATCTGATGGTCTTTACCCCAACATACTGTTCACCATGCAGAAGCCTCACTCTGGGAATATAGTTCTTGCATCCTATTTCTAACAATATTTGGTCTCTCTAAAAAAGCTAGTTATGCTGACATTCATTAGATAAAACCTAAAATCATGGTAAAATTAAACTTAAGCTACAAGACAAAGGTTGGTACAATAACCATTTTTAGACGACTAAATAGCTTATGTGTTCCTCAAGACACCACAGGGAACGGCAGGCTGCTAGATCAGGGCGGCTGCTGCCCAGAAATCCAACAAATGCTTCTTAGGGGGCATGTAACCCAGCGTGTGTGCGTGCATGCGTGTGTGCTTCTGTATGTATGTGTGCTGAGTTCCCCAAAGCTAGACAATATTCCACTAAATTTCTCACTCTGAAAGCAATTATGATTTCAGAGGATTTTAATGTCTTGGCAATATTAATGTAAAGGTTGAGTATGAAAAACAGACACCCATATTTAAATGAGTTCTGAAAAAAATATGCCTGGAGTGAGAACAACTATTTTGAAGGAACATTAATTCCAGAGAAGAACACAGTGCTGCCTTCCACGGGTGGAAGGTGAGTTAAGGTGTAGCCATCAACTAACAACCAACTCACCACTGACACAATCACAATTTAAAATCAATCCAAGCAGTTCCAAGCCTCCCCACTCCAAGGGGAAGGGAGGGAGGCTGGACGTGGGGTAGGCAGGGTGCGTCCATTTTGCTAAACTGGGCCTGCGTTGGAAGTAAATGTAGCCCGGACTACTACCTCTATAAGGCACTCACAGATATCTCTAGCTCTGTTCGTCTATCTCTTCCCAGAGTCCTGAAGTCACCTACTACCACAGTTGACAGTCGCAGTCCATTTCTTTGTTCTTCTGGTTTCTTCTGAGTCAGGGTCTGGCTACTAAGCCCAAGACAACCTGGAATCCTCCTACTTAGGCTTTTTGGGAAGAGCTGGAATTATGAGCATGGGCCACTGTTCCCTTTTTATTTTAGAGACAGGGTCTCACTATGTAGCCATGGCTGACCTTGAACTGACAGAGATCTGACTGCCTCTGCTTCAGAGTGCTGGGATAAAAGGCCACTAAACCGAGCCTATGCCGATTTTTTAATGTTAACATTAAATCTTTTCTCTCTTAACAAGGCAAGTGATCTTTGAGAAACTAAACATTATAATAAAAAAAAGCTTTATACTATCATATACTTAATACAATGTAAAACAACTTCTCTTTTGTACCAACTAATAAAAATAACAAAATAGTATTTCATTAACCCAACACCCTTGCGCTCACAGACCACTCACTCATACCCCCACTCAAGTTCCCCACTCACTCACACGTCCCTTACTCCCTTACTGGCTCACTTACACGGACATACACTCACTCACACCCACACTCTCACATAATCTTACACATATGCACTCAACACAAAAGCACCAATAACTGTTCTGTTCCCAGTTCAAAGCCTTGCCCCACTAGCAAGCACATTTAGGATAGACATTGACTGTACTTCCTAACCTCGGCTGCAGTCTGGGTCAACAGAGTCAGTTCTATACCTTAGTCACTTTTATTTTCCCCCAGCATTGATATAGGTAGTGAACTTCGCAGCTCCTTAAACTTTCTTGTTCATCTACAGTAAAAATAAGAAATGAAGGCCTAGTGTAGTCGTGTGCACCTTTGATCCCAGCATGTGGGATGCAGAGTTCTCTATGTAATGGAGACCAGTCTGGTCTGCTTAGCAAGTTCCAGGCCAGCTGGAGTTACAGGGGGACCCTGTCTCAAAAATAAATGAAACAAAACAAAACCAAAAAACCCCAAAGTCTACAAAACTCTATAAAACTCTATTGAGATGAATCTCATTGACCAGAGTTGACATTTCTGAAGGATGCAAGAAGTCAGAGAAACCTTGAAAAATCCTGTAATAGGATAAATAAATAGATAAGTAAATACAGTTTCTATTAGGTTAATTGTAATTTTTACTTTTAAGTGGTGCTGAGAATGGAATCCATGCTCTTGTATATGGTAGACAATGCTCTACTGCTGAACCATGTGGCCCGCACAAAATGTAAACATGTAAACAGTTGCTTTTGTTTACATGGCAACAGGGAGGTGGCCAAGAACAAAGAACTGACAATCTTCAGCAAAGGAAACACTTATCACTTTCTGAGAACAGCCCTCACAATTGACGCTACCAGGTCCAGCAACAGCTCAACTTAATTACATTCAGCAGATACTGTGAACTAATAGTAAAATTAGGAAGATGGCTTGGAAATGTATGAATGGGAACTGTATGCCAAAATGCTGTGAAAACTTGCAGAACCACACTTTAATGAACGATCCCCTTGAAGGCATGCTAGTTCCAGTTTAGCATTAAAAATACGAAGTTTAGGGGCTGGTTGGAATATGCCTGCCACACAAGCATGAGGATCTGAGAGTTCAGGACCCATGTAAAAGCCAAGTGTGGTATACATGTGTGTGTAATCCCTGCACTATGGGACTGGATTCGGGTGGCTTTCTAAGACTCATTGGTCAGCCAGTCTAGCTAAATCAGGGAGCTCCAGGCTCAGTGAGATACTCCAAGTCTAAGTTCAAGAGCAAGTGAGGAAGACAAGCGACGTGGACATCTAGCCTCTATGAACACATATACACAAATGCACGCTCACCTTCATGGCTGTGCACAAATACAAGGTTTAGAAAGGTGATATAACATCAACAGATAAGAGTATAAAGTCATACATTTTGGTGATAGATTTTTGAATACCTTTCATATACTGGGAGGAATTCATAAGAATCCCTTAACTCTTTCCTGTCTCCATTAGAAGCATTTGGAATTCTGGGAAATACTTTTAAAAACAACTTTTTATGGAGACAGAGACAACGGTATTGTGACTGCTATCATTGCTGTTCTGTAACTAAAATGCAAGAAGGCTTTGTGGGCTAGGGAAATGTATTCAGAACCCTAGCATGGGACAGGGGACATGGCTCAGCTGGCAGAGTGCTTAGCTAGCATCCATCAAGCCTATGTTTGATCCCCAACATCACAGAAACAGGGTATGGTGGCATATATCTGTAATCCTAGTACTTGGGAGGTACAGACAAAGGATCAGATGTTCATGGTCATCCTCAGCTACACAGTGCGTTCAATGGCAGTCAGGAATACATGAGGCCCCATCTACAAAAACGCATGCATTAGTTTAAACAAATGTTGTACATGGAATCCTTTTTCTGATGCTCAACCATTTTTGGGAACCTCTGCTGTTTAGATGCTATCATTTAAACATTCTTGTTGATGTCACTGTAGCAAAAACACAAGAGAAAACCAAAACTTTACTTCTGATGCTTGGTCAATGGATCCTAGTAGATGCTGTACCCTTAAAGTTGCTAAAAAGATCTGAAGTTAATCACATCATTTTATGAGCATGTTCTGGTCTAGATTTGTATACTACATCTTTCCAGAGGATGAAACAAGTCAAACAGGTGGGCTGTTCATAAGCATGCCTGAAAAACAAGCCAGGATGAGTACAGAGCCTACAAAAGGTCCTGTACCTTGGTCCAGAGCTCAAAATAGGTTACCAGGACCAGGTTAACTCCTCTTTGGCATCACCCTGGGCACCCTTCTCCTTAGGATGAGACCCTGTCCCGTAGGCTCCACACACCACCATCCTAATCCTGAGCAACTCTGTGTGTGATAAGGAGGAGACATGTAAAAGAATGAAGCCCAAATTAGTTGAAGACCAGGCGCAGAAGAACTAAGCTCACATTCACTATCAGAATAAATAAGAATTTTAGGGCAAATATTCAAAAATTATAGACATATTTCTTTCAATTTTTTAACATTTATTTCTTGAGTAATGGGCTTCACAGGTGTGTGGGGGGGGGCAAGAAAGCATTTTGGTTTGAGGATATGTTGTAATTCATAACTAAGGAATGTCAGGTCTTCCAAATTTTCTGGAACACAAACAGTTATAGTGGAATGACTTATTGCTAATCAGCAGAGGGAGAGGCTGTGGGGAGAATGTTTCTTTTCTAGTTTATTTTAATCTTTTCCAGAAGATGTTACAGTCTACATTCTCAGAGTAGCGCTGCTAATGGCAACAGCAGAAGTGAAAGATGGACAGGCGAAGACTTAGCACCCGTCAGAGGCACCCGCACGCAGCGTGACTCAGTGCCCATCACGAGCACCGACGTGCAGTGTGACTCAGTGCCCACCACAAGCTCCAAGCATGCAGTGTGACTTCGTACACTATCAGAAGCATCAAATCGTGTACTGCCATCAGCTTCAGTGCTTACTCACTTTATTACACAATCCAGGAGTTGACATAAAGCATACATTTTGTATATTTTTTATTAAATTTTTGTGTATTTAATACACATCTTAATCATCTTTATACCTCCTTGCCCATCAGCACCCTTCCATACCCCCTACCCACTGGATTTCATACATTCGGTCATTTCTGTTAAGGCCTATCGAGTCACGTTAGTGTCCCAGAATGTCTGTCAGTGCAAGTTTATCCACTGAGGTTTAGTCAGCCTAATCAGCGGCCTAAGAGTTCTTCCGCTAAGGCTGGGCGGGGCCTGTTGTTCATTTCCATAGTTCTATGCTGAGTTTTTGTCTGCTTGAGTTTGCATAGGTCTTGGGCGTGCTGACATCATTACCGGGAGTTCATATGAGCCAAGTACCAGGAGTCTGCAGGACTCTATTTGCAAATGATCACGCACCTCCTCACATAAAACACACTTAAAAAATTATTAAAATACGAAGAACCATAATTTGCTTAAATTATGAGCTTAATTGATTTTTTAATGGGCCAATCACTTGTTCTTTCACTCTTTTTATTCTAGGCCTATGTACGCTGTAAATTTAGTATAACCAATGACGTTCCCAGAACATTGCATCATTAGAGGCACAGAATGAGATTAAAAGCCAAATTGAGATGTGAACTATGCCTTGGGCAAAGTAATAACGCAAGTGAAACCATTATGGAAAACACATTGTTTGGCTAGACACATGTGACTGTGTATTATGAAAATACTTTAGAAATATTGACAGAATCCTGCATGGACATACAGAAGTCACCTTAACCTGCAAACAGGACTATTTAGAACAACAAAAACAGAGTGGTTTAAAGAACCTATCCCCGTCAGCAAAGATTAAGAGACGGAAGAAGTACAGAGTGTTTCTTTCTATGGCTGCTCTCACTAAGTGACTCATATGTCTATGGACCACTTGAGCTCATACGCTGATCTAGAATGCTCTGTGTTTAGGGGAAAGAAACTTTTTTAGTATAAAAATAGGAGGGAGACAGGAGACAGATGGAGAAGGTACGAGAGGCTATGAGGAGGCGTGATTGATCAAAGTCTGTTAACACGCACACATGAGAGCGAAACAATGAAACGTACTATCAGTGTAATTCACACTAAAAGGAAACAGAAGCTCTGCCGGGAGAGACATGTAGAGTTTTGAGTAATGAAATGCCATATTACACAACTAAAGTACACTGTATATCCTGACCTAACAATAGAAGCATATTCATGTATTTGGAAGTCCCACTACTGGAGGAGATTGAAGGAAGTATGCTGAAGGGAAAAAGAAGTAGAAACAGAATCAGAGACTGGCCAGAAGTGATGGCACAGGCCCTTGATCCCCAGTAGTTCAGAGGCAGAGGCAGGTGGATCTCTGCGAGTTCAAGACCAGCCTGGTCTACTTAGGGAGTTCAGGGTCAGCGAGATCCTATCTCAAAAAGACCAAAAAACCAAAACCAAAAACTAACCAAAACCAAAACCAAACAAACAAAAAGCAAATGATGACTAAAGGTATAGCTCTGACTAACATATAGCTTGAAGGTAGAGTGCTTACCTAGCATGTGTGAGCCCCTGGGCTCTATCCTCAGCACTAAAAAGATAAATAGATGAGCAAATAAATTAAAAATATTGGGGGAAAGGCAGCAGAATAAACCCCCATTTAAACTGTACAATTTCTCCATGTCTCTGTTTTATAACCTGGAAAACTACAGAAAACAGAATGACCACTCCACTCAAAACAACAACAACAAAAACTAGGAGAAAAATAGAACTCTCAGAGGTTAGAGAAATATGAACAAAAACCATCCAAACACTAATTTGCATAAAGGGACTAGGGCTCAGCTCGGTGGGAGGGGGTGTGTTTGCCATGCATGAGGCATGGGGGCAATCAACTCCCTGGCACTGCAAAACAGAACATAACTGCAAAGCCCCTCAAACCATGGAATTTTTTAGTTTTTTCACTCATCCCTAAGTATAAGATACCCCATCTCTACAACAACACAACACTGTACTTGACCTCAAAGATGCTGTACAAGCTATGGACACAATGTCACTACACAGGGAAACTGAAACCTACTCCAACTCCAAATTATAGAAAGCAAAACAGACACAGGGCACCTGGCTGCCCATTCAGAAAAGGAAGTGCCAGGACACGGCTTGCTGTGCATTTGCAAACCCAAGTACAAGTGTGCAGTGCCCACTCACCCTGTGATGTTCATGTAGAAAAAACATCTGTTCACAAGTTCTAACTGCTTATATAAGTTTCAAGTGACTGCTTAAAGTAGCTCTTTGGTTCATTCAGCTGGTCTCTTGAGTTCTCCACATGGGATAATTTGTCCAGAGGTAACAGTTCTGGGAAATGTGCAGGTGGTGACTCAGAAGGAGAATCAAGGGAGAGTGTCAAGATGGGAAGGATGACAGTGGAGACTAATAACCTCAACTGCTTTTCTATAAAAAAAATATTGAAACTTAGACCTAATAACTCAAGTTTTAGAAAGCAGACCCTGAGAATGGAGCAGGGAGAGACAATAAAAAAGAGAGAGGAAGGGAGTAACATGAACAAGAAAGGAAGGGAGAGGAAGCAGGGAGCTGTATGCCGGAGGAGACTGCATGCTCACAGGAAACTGCAGAATACTTCCAACTAAATTTCTATTTACAGATCAGTGTTTCTTAAAGACTTACTATCTTATCTGCTTAAAGATGAATGACACAGGATTCTGAATACTATTTATGATTAAACAAAATCATATCCAAAAAACCAAAATAGTCATGAGTTGGATGTGACTGTGCACTCCTATAACCCAGCACTTGCGAGGCAGAGGCAGAAGGATCACTACAAATCTGAGAACAGCCTTGTTCACATGGTAGTTCTTTCCTAGTCAGGGCTACATGGTGAGACCTGGTTAAGAAAATAGAGGACGACACCAGACTTTAACTTCTGGCTTTTACATGCATGTACACATGCACCCCGTCTCTCCCCGCCAAAACATGTATAGACACATACACAGTACACAGACAAAATACTGCAATAAATAAATATCATAAAATCAGTATCAGTGGATAGCTGTCAAGTCTACTATGTAAAACTAAAACCATCAAAACTCACTTAAGTTCAAATAAATATAAAAGCTGCTCCTTTTTCTTTTTAAAAATATTCTTCTGCATAATATCTGACCCACAACCATCACACAGAAAATATGACCTAATGCAAACTATTTCCATTTAAGAGAGAGGCTGTGACAAGGCAGCCAGGGACAAGGACAGAGCCCTCACCAGGAGCCCCAGGCCCCTTAAGGCCTACCTCTCCTGCTCCTGCTTCATCCGCATTCTGTCCTCTTCCGACGTGAAGGAATCCTGGATTTTTATTCTACCCATTTTCTCAATCTTGTCATCTTTTCGATGTTTGCCAAACCTGTTAATAATAAAAAATTTACCGTGTCAATATATACAAAGTGAGTCATTCTTCCTTGCAATAAAGACATAAGACTTAGTGAAATGCTAGCTAGGTTCCTCACAATATGGCCCAGATGTCTCCTCAGTCAGAATGGATCATCTTCAACCAGAGTATTTTATTAATTTTTAATTAGAGTATTCCAGACAAAACCATTCTGGAAAATGGCCACAGAAGCCACATTTTTCTTGGCAAAACAAAACCCAAAATAAACAAGACTATGAATTTATTCTTACAAGAGGTCGGGAGATGGCTCACTTGGTAGACTGCTCATCTATCATGCATGAAGCCCTGGTTCCCCACCCCCTGGGACTTCATCCTTGGGGTGCACACCTGAAATTCCAGCACTCAGGAGGTAGAGGCATGAGGATCAGGTTCAGGGTTATTGTTGTCAACATAGGGACTTCAAGTCCAGCCTGAGCTACATGAGACCCTGTCTCAAAAACAACCATGAAAGAACAACGAAAGAAAGACTTGCAGCTTAACCTTATGAAACCAGTGGATAATAAGTGTGCAGATGGACATGCTGAATACTTCAGACACCAGAAGAAAAGAGATCTGCACAGAGGGAGCTCCTGAGGGCGAAAGACTGAGAATTCCAAATCATCTATTAATGATCTCTCTATAAACAATGATTTTTCTTTATTTTTAATGGCTAAGCTTATTGGAAACATTCATCATAGTTTAGAAACTGACAAAGAAGGCCATGTTCACAAGGTTTAAAGCACAGAGGATAATTCACACTGCTATATTTGGGGCTTATTATGCTGAAGGCTTTTGGTGTTCTCATCAAAAGCTCTCCTAAGTCCAATGAATAATGGCAGGATTCGGCATCTCTGGAATTCCATATATGATCAAAAACAACTGCAAGGAATGCCATATATGATCAAGATCAAATGCAAGGAATGCACACGGAATTGGGTCTCAGTCTATAAACTGATGAGGACAGCCTCCAACCTCAGGACTCTAAGAAAATGCCATGCTAGCCTATGCTGCTATCCAAACTTTGTGGGGACTCTTTTTTCTTCTGTTATTTTCATCTAAAAGGCCATGTGGGGCACTGGAGAGACTGTTTAGTGGTAAGAGCACTGGTTGCCTTTGCAAAGGGCCAAGGTTCTGTTTCTAGCACCCACACAGTGATTAACAACCATCTGGTTTCAGGGGCTCCAACACATTCAGATCTCTCTTCTGGCCTCTGCAAGCATTGCACGTACATGGTGTACTCACATACATGCAGGCAAAACACTCATACACATAGAATCAATTTTAAAATGTGCCCATGTGGTCTGTGAAGCTTGTCTCCCACATTCTCCCATCAGAGTCATCCACAGGGACTGCCAAGCCACCAGCTGCCTCAAAGAAGAAATCTTGGCCACATGGCTATACAAGTGCTTTACTTCTGTCTGAAAAGGTAACACAGAACAGGAAGATGGGTGACATCAAGGACATGAGAAGGAAAGCCCCCATCCCAGTCTGGCTGAAGCTCTAGCAAGCAAAGAATCAAGAATCCAGCACAAATAACATTTGATTTAGGCCCTTCTCCCTTCCCAGATATAAAACTGCAGTTTTCTAGGAATCGCACCAGAAACTCCCTTTTCAGTAAAAGGGCATGTTGTAAACCTTATACAACCTTATTAGACTGTATTCAAATCCCAGGCACCTCTGGAGCCAACCTATACTATCAATCACAGACGAGGGGACCAGAGGTAGCGGAGGGGAGGGGGCTTCTTAGAAATCCACTGAGCAATGAAATTCCAAAAGCTTCTAAAGTCCTGAGTACAGTCACCACCTTGAAGATGACCTCTCCCTCAAGAGTCCTTATACATACATAAGCCTTTCTTACTCTTTCTCTTAATCCACCCCCTCCCATAAGAAAAATCCGTGTTTAAAGTGTCATGTGTTGAATGGTGACTCTTCTTTGAGATGGCCACACTCATGCCCAAGGGTGTGCCTTATTCTTCCCCAGGGCATCTTTCTTTCTATTTTTCAGTAAACTCAACACTACTCCATACAGTGTGTCCTGAAATTCTTTTCTCCGTCAAAGCAGAGTATCTGGTTTTACCTAGTGAAGAACCTTAAGAGTAAGGGCATTCCTCAGGCTGCTGGGTTGACAGAGGAGAGTTTTATCTCCATCTCCACTGCTGTTGGCTGGCAGACAAACCAGAAATGAGGCTTACAGGGAAAATTTCATATCAAAAAGAGGAAGCGGGGAGGGGCTGGAGAGACGGCTCAGTGGTTAAGAGCACTGGTTACTCTTGCAGAGGAGCTGGGTTCAATTCTGAGCACCACATGGCAGCTAACATCCCAGGGGATCCAATGCTCTTCTGACCTCCATGGGCACTGCAGGATACAGGTGCACTTACATATATGCAGGCAATACATTCATACACTTGAAGTAAAAATAACAAATAAAATATTAAAAAAGAAGAAAGGGGTATTTATATAGTTGACAGAAAAAACTACTTCAAGTTACAGGTTGGTCAGTGGACAGGTCATTCCTTTTCTATATAAATCTCATTTTTAAATACTTGTCAACACAGGAAGTATCCAGAACAGACCCCCGACAGTAATTAAGTATAATGTGTTTGTTCAGTATCTGAGACCGCAGATAGTAATTAAGGCACACTGTGAAGGGTTTATGAACAAGGATATCATTCTCTAAATGTTAAGTATGGAAAAAGTTAACACATCATCACAACTGTTCCTTTAAAATTATATATTCTAATATCTGAAAATAACCAAAACAGGCTACAAATTAAGTCTGTCAAGCAAATCTGTGTCCTTGATATTTGGTCTGAGAATAGAAACTGGATGACAGTATCTTGGAAAAGGGAAGGAAGAGAAGGGGAAGGGAAGAAAAAAGGAAAGTGTTCTCATGAACTTTAACTTAGACCTAGAATCTGTCTGCTCTGACAGGAGATAAAGTATGAACTGAGCCTTTAAAACTAATACATACAAAGCGTTAAGATAAAGGACTTTACTGTCTTTTCATCAATACATCAGTAAAGCCTGAGTTAAGCATTATAAAGATAAGCTTTACAGAATGAATGAAAGAGCAAATATAAAAAAAATACATCCTAGGAGGGAACATCTAAAACATAATGTTCACTGATTCACTAAAAGGTTATTGAGCATCTCCCTGCAGAAGGGCTGATTTATCTACAGCACGGAGCCACATGCAATAAAGAAAGCATGTCATGTGACTGCAACATCAGGGAGGCTTGACTCTAGATCCACCCTAGCTAGACACTGGATACTTCTTGTGTGGACAGATATTTTAAAATGAGACTTATGTAGATAAGGAACGACCTCTGCCACTGGCTCCACTCGAGCTTGTGGACAGGTAACACAGGAGAAGATGGACAAGGGAGCACACTGCGCTTTGCGTAATGCAGAGACCTGAGAGAAGAAGGAATGACAAGGTGAGCTGGTGAGTGTACTTCAGACAGAGTTAAAGATGGCTTCTCTGAGACGACAGCATTCAGTGCGGATCTCACAGGCTTGTGGGAGCCAGCAGTGCTGAGGAGTCAGCAGTGTGGGCTGGCTGGGGCTCAGCCTGTAGAGTGCTGGCCCATCATGCATGACTCAATCTCTAGCATCCCATAAGCTGGGCGTGGTGGGACACATCCACAATCCTCACACTTGGGAGGTGTAGGCAGTAGGATCAAAAGTTCAAGGTTACCTTCAGATTTACAGGGAGTATGAGGCCAGCCTAAACTATATGAAACTTTGTCTCAAATAAAACAAAACACAAAGAAAAGCAGGAGGAGGAAATATACCCCAAAGCCTGAAGCAACATAAGCTGATTTTCTTTGAGGAACTGTAGGTGCCACAATATAGTACAAACTGAAGAGAACGGGGGAGGAGAGGAGATGAGAAAGGGGGCCTGAGGGCTGCTGAGAGGGCCCAGGGCTTAAGAGTGCTCGCCGTTCCCGCAGAGGACAGAGGTTCAGTTCCGAGCACCCAAACAGCAGCTCACAACTGCCTGTAACTTCCAGGGGCTTGGATATCCATCTCTGGTGTCCAGGAGCACTGAACATGCACATAGTTCACATATGGACATACAGGTAATGATACATATAAAATAATATAATATTTAAATTTTTAAAAAAATTTTTTATATGTATGAGTGCTTTGCCTACATGTATGTAAGTGTACCGATGTTGTACAATGTCCACAGAGGCCAGACAAGGGGTGTTGGCTAGCTGTTAGCCACCACGTGGATGGTAAGAACTGAACGTAGATCCTCTAGAAGTGAAGCCAGTGCTCTTAACCACTGAACCACTTCTCCATCCTTAAAGAAATAAAACTTTTTTTACAAGGCAGCCTGAGTCACAGATGTGTACCTTGTAGAACTAAGGTTTCTCTGAGATAAGATGAAAAGCCACCGAAGAGTCCAAATCCAGGCGCGGCACCGGGTAGGATTTTGTTATGAATGGCTACAGTGTGAAGAATGCGCAGTAAGAGGTTGAACCCTGGAGGGGAAAAATGTCTGGAGGCTGTGGTGCATGGCAGGTACATGGGCAAGGAAACCCAAGGTTAGCAAATATCAGCTGTGCTAAGGTTTTCAGATGAGGCCACAGGTGTGACAGAAAGTCACTGATGCTCTGAGGCTTAGTCAAGCACATGGATGAGGGACCTACCATCCAGTGACACACAGGAAGGGAGGGAGAATTCTGGTGAACCCAGGAGCCAGTGACTTGCACAGTCAAGACCCAGGAGACAGCATAGGGCAAAAAAGGCTGAGTGTCCTGTGAAGTCATCCAGAAAATTACATAACAGCAATACCCAACTATGTAAAAGGAATGAAATGCTAACTTCCAGAGACGTCTAAGCTCAGGGGCTGTGGCGATGGTGCCTCAGTTGGTAAAGTGCAAGAATGAAAGCCACAGCTCAAATCTAGTACCCATGTGAAAAGGCCAGGCACCCATGTGAAAAGGCCAGGGTGGCGGCATATGCTATAATGCCTAACTGGGGAGATCGAACAGGTGGGTCCTTTGGGCCTGTTGGTTGGGCAGTCTTGACTAATTGCTAAGACTCAGGTTCCAGTGAGAAATCATCTACAGATAAGGTAGACAGTGATCCCTAGGGTACAAGGCCTGAGGTTCTTGGACTTCTGCCTGAGAACAAACACAGGTACACATACACACAAAACAATCTAAGTTCAAATATTAACATATTGTATTTATTTATAATTATATAGTAACAAAGGTAAATTATTGCAGCTATTTCTTTTCAGTTTGTAAATGTCCCTCAAATGACACACTGTTGCCATGGTGACTCAAGTCACTCTAAGAAGATAATATACATCTGCTCCTTGAATGAATACTGTTGGGGGAACGCTAAGACCGGCTGAGTTTTGCATGTTTCTGAACCCAGGCCTTTTGCATGCTATGCAAATATTCTACCAGTGAGCTACACTTACAGCCCAATTTTTGCTCATTTAAAAATAGCTTAGTCCAAAATTAACTTGTGGTTTACCTGAGATAAAATATTTTTTAAAGACATAATCTTGATTCTGGTTTATGGAGAAAATCCCTGTTTGTTCATAGTTGCATAGCTACAAACTCACTCCAATCGACTTTCAATGTTTTGTCTTATATACCTATTAATTATAAAAGAAAAAAAGAGTAGAATCCAGGTTCATATATTATTTTTGGTATGTTTTGTTCGGTCTTTTTTTTTTTTTAAAGATGGGATCTCATCTAGCCTGGGCTGTTCTTGACTCTCTATGTAGCCTAAAGGTGACCTTGGATTTCCGATCTTCCGGACTCCACCTCCTGAATGTTGGGATTCCATGTAGTTACCAGCATGCCTGGTTTATGTGCTATGAGAGATGATACCTGGGCTTCACGCATGTTAGATGATCACCCTACAACTGAGCCACATTCCCAGCATCTGATTCTATTTGGGAATGTATTTTTCTCTTTTTGCTTGGTAGAAATGCTAACACATTTCCTATACTGCCCCTTAATCACTAGAATTACTATTATATTACTTAAGAATGTACTATCAAACTGTTATGGAACATTGTCCTTTTTATAGCAAAGATTCAAAATTAATATATGAAAGAAACTAAAGAAAACAGAGATATTTATAGGTTAACATTTGGATGCTTCCTTTATGTTTTCTTATGTCAATAAGTTATGTGGTTTCTTTAAGGCATACTATAAAAATCATATCATCATAGGGAGTTCAGCTGTCAAGCTGACACAACCTAGAGTCACCTAGAAGGAGAAACCTTAACGGAAGAACTGCAGAGATCAGAGTAGCCTGTGGCCATGTCTGTATTTTCTGAATTGTAGTTTATGTAGGAGGATCCAGCCCACTGTGCACAGTACCATCCCTGGACAAGTGGGCCTGGGCTGTATAAGAAAAGTAGCCGAGCAAGTCAGGGGATACAAAAAATAGCTTAGCTCAAAATTAACTTGTAAGTTAATTAACTTGTAAGCAGCATTCCTCCACGGCCTCTGCCTTCTGTTCCTGTACCCAGGTTCCTGCCTTGAGCTCCTTCCCTCAGCGATGGACTTTAACCTCTAAAGCAAATGTACTCTTTCCTCTCCTATCTGGTTCTGGTCATTGCTTTATCACAGCAACAAAAAAGTAACTAAAACAGAGACTTCATAACTGTGATAAAATGAATTCCTCAGTTCAAACTTTCTTCACAGAATGAAATAGAGTATAAATGAGAAAAACTATACCTATCATTCCAGAGAGTCAAAAGGAAAAAGTATCTATGCCTAAATTCATTCTCAAGGACATCATGTCTTGGTACTTCCTAATGTTAAGGTGTTTAATTTTCCCCGGAAGGTAGGGCGGGGTGGGGCGGGGGTGTTTTTCTATGCACAGCCCCTCAAAATCACCGTCATCATGAAGACAAGCCTTTAATACTGGGATGCTAACAACTTGGAAAGTTGTTTATATTCTTCTTTTTCAAGCCAGAGATGAATGGTTCAGATGGACACTTTCTAAGGTACAGCAGAGTGATGGAGAGTGTTGAGTTGCAGTCTGTGCAGGAGTCAACTCCGTTATTAGCCGAGAACCAGCACTTTGCAACCAAGAAACCTACACAATGTTCTTGCAAAAAAATATCACTCAGCTGGGTACTGTGGCCCATGCCTGTCATTCTAGCACCCAGAAGGCTGAGGCATGAGGGTTGTTGAGTTCAAGGCCAGCCAGGTCTACATAGTAAGTTCAAGACCAGTCAGGCTGGGCCACCACCGCAGCACCTCATGAAAATTTGTTCAAGGTATCCTTTGGGACGTATCAACAAAGAAGAATGACTTTAAGAAAGGGAAAATTTGGAAATTTCACACCCACACCCACACACTGCAGAACAAAACAAAACCACCGGTAGGAAGAACATTGCTCTTGAGGTAACTCGAAGTCCCGTATTCTGAATAGAATTGATTGCAACAGTTCCTAAACACAGGGCTTTCTTCCTGTAGGATTCATAATGTTTCTTACTCAGCCAAAGTAATCTCAAATAGTCGGTACAATGGGTTTCACTACAACAGAGGGAGGGAATTGCTAATGTCTGCCAGGCCACCTAAGAATAGTTATAGAAAAGAAGTGCAAGCAAGGTGCATACTTGCTTAAGCGTGGGGAAAGGTAACAGCAAGCCAAACAACTGGAAACTGTACTGCTTCCGTGTAGGAAGAACTGCCAGCAAGAATTAACCCTGCTAAGTGTTCCTTACTATTAAACCATCATTTTGGTTTTTAGTAAAGGAGGATAAATACTGCTGCGATATTTTGCCATTCAAACTGTGATATTTCTACTGCTACTAAAATTAGAAGTCTTTAGAAAAAAATTATGCTGAATGATAACACAGCAGACTGCTATAGATAAAATTAAAATATGATTGGCTTTATAATGAAATGGCTTTTCCTAATAACATATTTTAAAACATGGTACATTACAAAAAAAGTCTTTAAAAAAAAATACACTGCCATATATAAAAATAGATAGACGGGATCTCCAGAACCAATTATCTTACAGTCTTTGAAGAAAAAGTTTTAAAATAAGATTTTCTTCAAAAAGCCCAAGTGAAATGTCACTGAAGTCTGGTATTTCTCATTGCTAATTATCAGGGCCCTGTGACTAAGGAAAACTTTAACACAGTGTGAGCCTGATGATTTACCTCAGGAAATATGCAGGTTAAAATAAATGACACTGTGTGGTTGTGGAGGAAACCTTAAACTGGATCAAATGTGAATTTAGCCTCAGCCACCAGAGATTAGACATCCTCCAACACCCAGCCCCACTGCAGAGCTCAAGCGAGCTCTGTAGTCCCCCTGCATTCTGTGGATCATTTCCACACATTTGAACTAATGTGTTATTCATTCTTTCACTTCCTTTATCTGAGAATTCATTTCTTCTTTTGGGAACTTCCCAGTTGCTTCTGGTGGCTGTGGCAGTACAGTCAATACATGTAGCAGTGACCATGCTCTCATTTGCTCTAAAGATTCCTGAGGGGTCTCAGCTACTGAATGAGCCAGCTCAAGATTTGAACAGCAAAGTCACACTCCTATTCAGTTCCTGTGTGCCCTGAGCACATGTGCTTCCCATGAAAGCAGAGTAACAGCTTCCAGCATCCCTTCCCCAGCATCCCTTCTCCAACATCACTTCTCCAGCATCCCTCTCCAACATCACTTCCCCAGCATCCCTTTTCCAGCATCCCTTCTCCAGCATCACCTCTCCAGCATCCCTTGTCCAACATCACCTCTCCAGCATCCCTTCTCCAGCATCCCTTCTCCAACATCACCTCTCCAGCATCCCTTCTCCAGCATCACCTCTCCAGCAGCACTCCTCCAGCATTCCTTCTCCAGCAGCACCTCTCCAGCATCCCTTCTCCGCATCCCTTCTCCAACATCACTTCTCCAGCATCCCTTCTCCAGCATCACCTCTCCAGCATCCCTTGTCCAACATCACCTCTCCAGCATCCCTTCTCCAGCATCACTCCTCCAGCATTCCTTCTAAAGCAGCACCTCTCCAGCATCCCTTCTCCAGCATCCCTTCTCCAACATCACTTCTCCAGCATCACCTCTCCAGCATCGCCTCTCCAGCATCCCTTCTCCAGCATCACCTCTCCAGCATCACCTCTCCAGCACCACCTCTCCAGCATCACCTCTCCAGCATCCCTTCTCCAGCAGCACTCCTCCAGCATTCCTTCTAAAGCAGCACCTCTCCAGCATCCCTTCTCCGCATCCCTTCTCCAACATCACTTCTCCAGCATCCCTTCTCCAGCATCACCTCTCCAGCATCCCTTCTCCAACATCACCTCTCCAGCATCCCTTCTCCAGCATCACTCCTCCAGCATTCCTTCTAAAGCAGCACCTTTCCAGCATCCCTTCTCCAGCATCCCTTCTCCAACATCACTTCTCCAGCATCCCTTCTCCAACATCACCTCTCCAACATCACCTCTCCAGCATCCCTTCTCCAGCATCACCTCTCCAGCACCACCTCTCCAGCATCGCCTCTCCAGCATCCCTTCTCCAGCATCACCTCTCCAACATCCCTTCTCCAGTTTCACTTCCCTAGCAGCACTCCTCCAGCAGCACTTTCCCAGAGTTCTTGAGGTCATACTTTCCCAAAGCTATTTTAGTCCTAAGATGCCTTAGAAAACCATTTTCAGTTGATTCTGGAACATTAATCTATTTTTCTATATATTCTTGATGTATTAACTCCCCTTAGTCTGTCACGTGTTGGGATTTGAACGTGAAATGTCTGTGGACACTGACCAGCTGGTCTCCCTCCTACTCCTGCCACCAGGCCTTACCTGCCATGACGGATGATGAGCCATATTAACCCTCTCTGCTTTTCTGAGGTGCTTTGTTACGGTAATATGAAAATTAATTATAGTCTTGAACATAATTGCAAAATTAGTTTTGTTTACAAGCCTGAGTGCTTGGGGCTGGAGAGATGGCTCAGTGGTTAAGAGCCCTAGCTGCTCGTGCAGAGGACCCGCGTTCAGTTCGAAGCACTTACATGGTGGCTAACAACTAACTGTCCAGTTCCAGGGGATATGACGCCATCTGTTGGCCTCCCTGGACATTGCATGCAGTGGGGTGCATTTACATGCAGACAAAACACTAATACACATAAAATAACAATAAGTCAATTAAAAATGGGGGGGGGGAGCCTAAGTGCTCTAGATTTTGTCTAAAGAAAGTCCCCTCTAGTCATGTATCTGTTTAGGTTATACTTAGACTCCCTGCGGACAGATGTTAACAGGCTGGAAATCAAGGGATCAGTCCACCAGTCCAGTCGTCACTTGACAGAAAAAGAAACTGAAGCCCAGGAGGCCCTGGGAGCTGCCCCAAAAGCCACACTGCAGAATGAGGCAAACTACGCAGTTTAAGGTATCTCAATGGGTATGAATGTAGATACTCCCAAGAGAAAACAAACTTCCACACGATCTGTGAAGCTTACTCTGTGCAGTTCCTAAGTGAGACCCACAATCAGCCCCTGATGATGCTTGCTTGATTATGTAATTACATTTAACTGGAATTTGCTGAGTTCCCACAGCACCCTCTGAGGGAAATGCTGTTGTCCTGAATAGGAAGCTAAGGGGAAACTATTGACAGAGCAAATGAGTAACATCCAAATTCTTACCCAAGGCCCTTTCCACTTCATCCAGACACATTAATGCTTGAGGAGCCAAATAGCACTCCCTGTGCTGTGATCAGAGCTACTGGCTGATTTGTTCTTTAAGTACATACATGAGAGAAGGCTGGGGAGATAGCTCCATAGGAGAGGTCCTTACTATGTGAGCACGATGGCCTGAGTTCAATCCCTGATACACGCATAAAAAGCCTGGTGCAGTGTAATATGTGACTAATCTCAGTGTTTGGGAGGTGGAGACAGAAGACACCTCCAGCTAGCTGGCTGGCTAATCTAGCCAAACTGGCAAGTCCTGAGCTTAGTGGGAGACCGTGTTTCAAAAAATAAGGTAGAGAGTGATCAAGGAACACACCTGATATCCTCCTCTTGCTTCCACACATGCACGCACCCACACACACGTGCATGTATTCATGTATTCATAACACTTGTATTCACATGAACATACATCCAAAAATACATATGTTAATCTTGCACTATTTATAATATTATGATGTGGGAGCCAGGATTCCCCAAGGGAACTTATCTATAAAGATAAAGAGTTTGAAGGCCAGATCAAAACCTGCTCCTATGCATGGGAAAGGACCATTAAAAAGGCCCACACATCCACTCGGGAGCATTGCCAAATTTCTATCTTCAATGACACTGCAAATGTTAAAAATTCAGCCCAACATGTGCAAATATTGCCAAAGGTGTGTCAATGGTCAGTCCCTATTAAGAGGGAACAACATGAAGGGCTATGGGCACGCGCTTGTTAGCCACAGTGTGCTTGTGGGCTCCAGCCACATTTTCTTAATCTAGCTTAGACTCCATTTGACAAGTGAGAACGGGGGAAAACAGTCACTGGTGATCTGCGCTTCCCATACGTGATCCTGCACAGTTTAGTGACATTTTGAGAAATCGCTACTATGAAAGTGGTTGATTTGCTCAGCGGTAGATTGTGGAAATGATGCGGGAATCAGGGAAGAGGAGGCTGATTATGGAAAGCAGAAAGCTCCTATTTAGGGGGATAAAAAGGCATCTTGGTAATCAACAATGATGAGAAGGGAGGCTGAGAAAGGGCACAAGATGACTTGACAGCGCTTTTGTAAGAGGGGTGCTGTTCCAGTGGTGGAGTGGAGCAGGGGTGCTCTTTGCAAGGAAATTCACAAACTCGAGAGCCATTATTTGATTGTGTGCGGTTCTCATCAGTGCTAGTCTGATTGATTTAATAAACTAAGTGTGTGCTGCTTGGCATGCAGGGAAAAAGAAGTGACTTTCTTTAAAAGAAAAAAATAAAGCTTCTAGATAACCAAGCTCTTAAGGCTTTATGGAACTCTTGTCCTTTTCCATAGTCCCACTAACTACCTGTGAGCGCATTCTGCCCTCCACCGCCTCTGGTAGCTAAACAAGGATGCGCTGATATGCCTGGGAAATGGATGCTTCAGAAATCCTAGAAGGGTATGGAGCAAGGAAATCATAAAACTGTAATTGAGGAACCGTGAGGATGCTGGGGGAGGGGATTAGCCCTGAATCAATTCTGACTGTCAACTCCAAAGATCTCCAGGTCAAAAAATCCCCAATACACAAAAATGAGATCAGAAATAAAGATGTAAGCCGGAACAAGGCACACACAGAAATCCTTGCAAACGTGAGATAAATGTATCAATAACTCAAATGTCACAGGTGGACGGCACACAGGACCATTCTCCAAACATGGAGGGGATAAGTGGGAGTTCATCTTCATCAGGAGGCTGGAGCCCAGCCATTAGTGAGCTCACAGAATACATGACACGGTTTCCACTGCTTCTTGTAAAAAGAGGTCAGTTAGTAATTACTGCTTCACACCAGGTGTTTATAATGCTTGTTATACCTTATTTTTTATATCATACCCACACAGGTAATCAAGCCATACTAACCCCATAACCCTAACATCTAAATGCAAATGATATGCAAATTACATTGTTTTTTCTCTAAGTACCCTGACTTTATGATAATATGCACACATATACATACATACATTTGCCCATATACTTAAACACAGGAAAACAAAGCGGGATTCCGATTTTGCTAAATGCTTCCTTTTGCAAAGAAATCGGTCACAGCCTGGTGGAGTGATTCTGAGGGGTGCCTTTCAGCTCCTTGTCTGGGTCCTCTTGTACTGCTGTGCTCCTAATTCTTGCTCTGTTCATTTTAATGCATTATTGTTTCATAATACAATACCACAAATTGCAAATTACATTTGGCTCAAGGAGTGATTATGAAAAATACGATCGAGCTGCCTCTGCTCAAATCACGCTGATAATAATGAGGGCCTGATTGAGTTCGAAGCAGCCAAGTGATGAGAAGGGTCAATTTGAGCGTTTCTATTAAGCTTCTTTTGTTAAACCCAACACTTTGCCAGGTCAGAGGCAAATAATCACACCCTACATCTGGTTTCCATGGTTTTCCCGCAGCCTCAGAACGGTTCAGTAAGTGGTACTGCCCTGAGGCAGTCCCCACAAGAACCCGTAAGGAGCCCTAAGTCATAGAAACACTTCCATCTGAGAAGGCACAAAGTAAAAGGTAGATTTCACTACACATCTCACTCTAACAGAACAAAGAATTTCTGCTACCATCTGCCTCACTGATACTCAACTGGACACCCCAGCTGAAAACATCCAGTGTACCGAAGCCATTTGTTTACTGAGTTGGGAATATTCACCATCAACTACACATCTGAGTCAGATTCTATGTCTTTTCTACTGACTCACAAAGGCTTGGCAGAGGCAGCTGATGGAATGGTCTCCCCACTGACACTTGCCTCCCTTATATGTTTATGAAAGCCACAAAGAAAAATAGGAAGGCCGCTGACCCTTCATAAAGAAAAAAAAGTCTCGGACTTTTGGATCTGGCTACTGGAACTTTGAAAGACAGAAACTTCCCTAAAGATCTCATTATCTGTGAAGTCAGACATCAGTCAGCATTTTTTTCTGTTGATGACAGGAAACAATTTCTGTTGATTCACACTTCTTAGAGAATGCTCTCTACAGAGTAAATTAAGAGGTGCAGATTTCTACAGTTTATCTGTAGGTCGACTTGCATAGTCAGATCCAACCTGAAGGGGCAGAGGCATCTCTGAAGGCTGATAGAGAGCAAGGTGCCAAGGATCAGAGGCAGAGCCTCATTCTGAGAACCCAGAGCAACAAGCGAAGACAGGGCATCTGGTGTATCCTTACCACGGACCCTCCCAAGGAACGCAAGATTAAAAGCCACATATTTGCTTTACAGCTGTCCTTGCAACAGGCTTGCATGCTGAGGGTGACACTAAAGGCCAGCGGTGGCTCTTTTCCAGCCACTGTCCTGTCTAGAATGCACAAAGCCCAGGGTCTGATCCCCACAACTGCAGAGACGAAAGAGTGAGAGAAAGAGAGGGAGGGAGCAAGGGACAGTGGGAGGATGGAAGAGGATGAGTAAAGAAATAAACCTTGCCCTTCAAGGAAGCCAGCTATTTGTCTGCCTTAAGTATCCATCTCTGTGGGTCAACATAAAGAATGCTTGGACGAAGGTGCCTGATTTAGACTCTTACTCGACAAGACCTCTGGGAAG
Source organism: Eospalax fontanierii (assembly GCA_035773235.1). NCBI lineage: Eukaryota > Metazoa > Chordata > Mammalia > Rodentia > Spalacidae > Eospalax > Eospalax fontanierii. The sequence continues at coordinate 46,041,142 of CM069540.1, read as the reverse complement.
GCTGTGTAGATGATACCGGCCCCCACATGTGCAAGCAAAGAAACCCAGTAAGCCTGTGAAAACTCTTTTACTCTGCTCAAGTAATCACAGCCCAAATCAGCAAGACCTGCCACTAACACACTTTTTCTGCAAGTTGTACTTTGGGGAATCTACTAAAATGAGCGCCTCATTTATCTGGCTCCTGCTGCAGTTACTGGGATGACAGTAATATGAATTAGGAATAATAGTAACAGCAACAGTGGCCAGTATCTACTTAACCATTACTTGGAATGAGGAGCTGGCTTCTGATTTGGAACCACCTGTAGATTGGTTCAGAGTACAGAGCTCGGATTCCAGGCAGGCACTCCAGGCAGTCGACCTTCAGCCCTGGGTTCCCACCCACTACTGCTGCACCTCAAGCAAGGCCAGGAAGGCACTGCAGGCAGAGGTGTGCCCACTCCTTTGAGAAATGTTTACTTAAGCTTTTGGTGTGTATGACATATACACTGGTGTGGGGTGAATTTAGTTTCTCTCTGCCTTGAGGAATATGCCTCCAGGAATGTGCTTGACACAGATGAAGCCAATAGAGTCAACTACTTCCCAACCAAGCAGTGACTTAGGGAGGGTCCAGCGGGAAAGTAGAAAAAGCCAGGTAGGAGACTCGGCTGGGGCGCCTCGGGTCTCCATCTTGGGTATGTACACCAGAGGTCCACCGGACTTCTGATCAGAATGCTGGCTTCCCCTATACGAAATTTCTGTCTCTCTCCATGGGACGAATCCTTTGTAAGTAACCCGGAATGAACTGGTTTCTCCAATTGTAGAGCTCAATTGGTTCAAACCTGCGGGTAGGTGAAGCTGAACTCCTGGCCTCACTTCGAGAGGAGAAGTCATAAGAGAACTGAGCTGCAAGGCAGAAAGTATTTATTATGAAGGATGATAAAAGAGAATACTGTGGTGCTGGAGAAATGGCTCAGAGTAAGAACACTGGTTGTTCTTGCAGAGGATCTGGTTTGGTACCCAACACTTGCATGATGGCTGTAAACTGTTTTTAATTTTATTCCAGGAGAGCCAACACCCTTTCCTGGCCTCTGTGGGCAGCAAGCATGCACGTGGTACACTTACATGCATACAGGAAAAATACTTATACAAATACAATATAAATTAATAAAATCTTAAAATCACTTCTTCCATCCACTAAAAACACTTCCATCCACTATCGCAAAATCCGTCATTCCCCCAATACCTCTCCTTCAGATAGAGGTCTGAGAATACTTCACAGGTCTCAGTTCTAGTAATTTTCTTTCTAAAATATATTTTATTTATATTTTTAAATGTATGAGTATATTGCCTGAATAAATGCAAGTGAACCCATGGTGTGCAAACCTGGGTCCTCTGGGAGAGCAATCAGTACTCTTAACCACTAAGTCATCTCTCCAGCCCCCTAAAATTATTTTCGGAAAAGTAGCAGACTTATAAGTCTAGGCTAGACCCCTTTGCTGAAAGTTACCAGAACAGTTTCCACATAGCCCACTGGAGTGAAGCCCACTTATCATTAGGTTGGCATCTGCCACTGACCAGTCTTGTGGCCTGTTCTCAATCCCTAGAACCTAAACTTGAGCCTAGGCCAGAGTGAGTAGGCCCAATATTGGACAGATACTGAAGTGTAAAAACCATGACTAGGCCTCACAATCACTAAAGCCATCACACATGCACAGTAACTAGGCTTGGAAAAAGAACCACATCCACCTGTTCCGCTTAGAAAACATTCTCACCACATGAACAGTAAAATGTTCAGAGCTTATTTTACTGCCCAGGTGACTTTGTGTGGAGGAAAGACAGAATTTTATGTGAATCTATCTACTGCACTTATTTGTGAATCATCTGACAGTACAACTGACAGGGTGGGACAGAAGTAGGGCTTGGATATACTGAGGGAAACGTGTTCCCTTCAGCAGCAATCAGCCCTGCATGAGGCATGTAGCCTGTCCTGCCAGTGGCAGGAACTTGGGGAGAGCACTGGGTCAGGCCACACTTCACCAGCCTCCTTCCCTGAGGACAAGCTCCTGTACCAACCTCCACTTGCAGAAGAGCAATAAAAGTTAATCTTTAAGGAGACACTCATTGGTAGGCTGGCTGCTCATTTACAAATGCAATACCCCTGGAGGGGGATGTCAGACTATGGCACAGAGGAATCACCTTTTCTTCAGTATGGCCAGGGCAGCTCCGGGAGCACCTGAGGGTCACACATAAATGACCATCCGAACCTTGAACCTTGCCACTGTGCTCCAAGTGACACCAAGCAGTTACTGCTGAGATGTTTCCGGTAAGAACATCAGGAAAACTTCTAGGGTTAGAGATATGGCTCAAGAGGTGAAACACTTGCTTAGCATATGCAAAGACCTGGGTTCGATTCTCAGCACAGCATAAAAACAGGTATGTTGGTATATGTTTTTAACCCCAGCACTTAGGTAGTGGAGGCAAGAGGATCAGAAGTTCAAAATCATCCTTAGCTATACAGTAAGTTTCAGGTCAGCTGGGTTGTATGAGACCCTGTCTCAAAAGCAAACAAATAGACACTACCAGAACTACTCTATCAGAGCCCCTGTTGCATGGCCCATGGTGGTTTTCTTAAAATTGTGCCAGAATCAACCCATTCTGAGACAGACGGATGTCACCATCTTTGTGATTAAAAGAAATGAAAATAAAAATTTGGGCTTTGGGGGATATAGTTCAGTAGATGCCAGGCCATCCCCAACACTAGCTTAAAACTGTAACTTGATTTTCTTTTAAGGAAAGAAAATTGAAATTCTTGAGGTTCAAAAGTTTGGGATGTGTTCACACTAGCCATGAGAGCAGGAAATGGACAAGAGTTGTTAGCACATAGACAGCTGCCTGGAATAGAACCTCACATATTCTGGATCCCAAAGGCCAGGCTTGAGGATTCCAGAGATTCAAAGCAGGAAATGAGGAATGCTGAGATCAGCAGGTTGCCCAGAGGCAGAGCCTAAGAGGCAAACCACGGTCTCCCACATAGTCAGGATCAGGTGGGAAGACATGGAGATTGCAGGGTAGAATTAGAAAAGAAGTAAGGACTATAATAGACGGGCTCTGAGCAGACAAGGATGACCTCAGACTTCAAGAAAGAAAAAAAAGGGCAGGGGTGGAGCACGGTCAGAGGTGCAAGAAGGTGCACGTAAGGAATGAGGAAAAATGACGCGCAGGAGCTCGAAGGGAGCCCGAGCATTGTGGGATGACGCGGCCATCTTGAACTGTGCGAGAATGAGCAGGCTAATCGTCAGTGTTGAAGTGACTCTGCCATCACACAAGGTAAGTACAGCCAGTGCGCAGGAGAAGGCATGGGGAGGGAGGAATGTTGTAAGGACTGGTAAGATCCTTAACTTGGAAAGGAGGGATGTTAAGGGGTAGCCCACTGGCAGAGCATTTGCCAGACAGGCAGAAGCCTCTCTATTCTATCCTAGGCACTGCCAAAAAGAAAGAAAAAAACTGGGGCATAGTGAAAGAACCATAAAACTACGAACAGAATGCTACAGAAATGCAGGGTAAAACTCAACGGTTGGGGTCAAAGGACACTAACCTCCGCGTTGCAGAGCTAGCAGGAATGTGTTTTCTTTCTGCAGCAGCAGATTTGATGGCAGTGTGGCGTCAGGGAGTAGATTTCATGACAGCTATGGCCACTGCACAGGCCCAGAGAGCATGACCGGACCCCCGCCCAGGGGAGGGAGAAGGCTTGCCAGTTTGGCATCTGGCTCAGGGGCTCAGCCCCTGGGTGGAATGCCAGATGCTGGGTAGCTCTGCCCCAGGTCATAGTGTGCTTTGGCAAGTTAGGCACCTCTTTGAACTTGTGTGCTGTTAGTCTCTTCATCCATACAATACAGCTAAAAATAGCTCCTTGTGGGGTTATGGTGAGGATTAAATGGGCTAGGAAAATAACATTCTCAGCAGATGTGCACCAGCTTCAACATGCAATGAAAGACTGCCAACTGCCAGCTGTAGCGGGTTGTTGGAGCAATACCTTTCCCCTAAAGAAATCATATGACCAGCAGGTGCCCAACAGTGCCAGAAATGGGGGCCAAGCAGGGATGATGATGGTGTCGTGCAGGAACAGGAGCAGGATATCACTAGGAGCGATATTTACAGTTTCCTCAGATCATCTCAACTTCTTCGTTACTATACATAGACACAGAATGTAAAGTGGTTTCTTTCTTTTATTATGACAAGGTCTCATGTAGCCCAGGCTGGCCTGGAACTCACTAAGTAGCCTAGGGTGATCATGAACTTGTGTTCCCCTTGCCTTCATCTGCCTAGTAACAGGTGTGCTATCATGCTCTGTTTATGGGTGCCAGAGATGGAACCCAGGGCTTTGTGCATGCTATGTCCTCTACCCACTGAGCCACATGCCCTAAGCCTCTTCTAGTTTTCTTTTCCAAAAACTAAAATTGTCATATAAGGAGAAGAAGAGTGCGGTGGGGAGAAGTTAGTTACAATATAAATATGAATGTTACAGAAGGAGAGACCTAGGAGGTGTGGCTGTCATCGCCCTGTCACAGCACACGTCATTTAGGAGTGCCTGATGATTCTGGGCTGTGTCCCAGCTGAGTTCATGCAGCATCAGCACATGTGGATCCCAGGCTGACCTGCAGGACACCCGACAGCTGCAGCGCACTCCCTCTTGGCAGAACAGGCCTGTGACCCTCTATGCAGGTGGCTTCAGTAGGAAGGAGGGCTGGTGCAATTACACTCCTCGGTGGCCATTCACACTTTCTGAGACCCAAATCAAGGCTCTGGTTTCTTTTAGGGAAGGTTCCTATCCTATCTCATGAACTCAGATGCTCTGAGTCTTGGAAAGACACTTCTCCAGCAACTGCACCATTCATACCATTTTTTAACTGACTGCCCCTCCAGCGTGTACCCCTCAGCCCTGGGAACAGCCCAACGTGTGGGAAATTAGCGTGGCAAGCGCTCACCCATCACTAGGGCTACTGACAGCAGAGAAAATGACAACTTGAACAAGAAAGGTGTAGACTCGAGGAGTATCCATAGACTACCCTGTGGGACTTCCTACAGAGCACTGGAGTGTATACATGTAAGGCAGACATGACTGTGGCATCGTCTTCCAAAGGGGGGGAGGGTGCAGAAGGGACTAGCACTGCCACAAAACACAAAGTTCCCCCGAATGGGAACATCTCACTTGCTCTGATTACGACTTACTAAGTAGTCTCATTTGCTCAACATTTGCTGCCTGGGTCTAGATTTCCCAGAAGTTGACCCTGAGGTGAGGGAGCAGAAGTTTCTGGGAAGTAGCCAGGAACATCTGCCAGGGAAGGGGTGCTGAGGGGAGGGAATTCTGAGAAAGCAGCCAAGGGGCTGGGGTACTCTTAAGACCATCACCCTGTGGGCAAGGAGTGCCTAGACATAGAGACCAACTCAGGAAGCCTTGAGTGGGGAGTGCTGTCCTCTAATCTATGACATGCATATACCCTTCCCGGGCTACTCCCTGTGATTCTGATTTCAGTGGGTCTGTGATTCTGCCAGACACCGGGGTCTGTGATGATCCTTGTTAGAAGACTACACATTATGGCCAAGGTTGTAGAACCTCACCGAATGTTAATGACACAAGGGCAGTAGGGGTTAGGGTACATTTATATTGACGGCCAGACCACTGTCTGATGGCTTTGGTCAGGCATTCCCAGCAGGCCCAGAGTGCCAGAAACAGCTGTCTTTGAAGCTGTGTAGAGACCTTGGGCACAGAAGTGGAAGTCATGAAGGGGTTTGCACAACTGGCTTCTGTTAAAATACCTGGGCACAGACTATGCCAGTCTAGCAGGTATACAGCAGGAAAAGAAGCTAATGTTCTCGGCCATTGTTGACCTAAACTAACACAAGGAAATGGATGGATGTCTTAGGCAAAAGAAGAAAAAAAACATTACATCAAGAAGTGGGCAGAAGGTGCCAACATAGGAACAGTAAAGCTTGCAATTTTGGATCCAATACCCTGAAAAGCAGAGATGCCAAAAAACCAAGGGTATGTGTGTGTTAAGCGTATGTGTGTGCGCATGTGTGTGTGTGGGGGGGGGGTCATCTTAGGAAAGGATATGCCAAGTAGAGGTCAGAAAGGACAGGCTCTAGTAGCTGGGCAGTGCCAGGAATGGGGAGTTGAGCAGCTGGTAACAGGGAGGGAGAAGACAGGCTGTGTAACGTCCCTCAGGCCCGGAGTGAGAGAATGAGAGGGGCCTGGGATGTGGCTCACTTGGGTGAGTGCTTGTCTAGAGAGCAGGAGGTTCCAGGTTCCATCCCTAGCAATGCATCAACTCGGCACCATATACAGCAATAATCCCAGTACTCAGGAGGTGGAGACCAGAGGATCAGAAGCTCGAAGTCATCATTGGCTACACAGTGCATTGGAGGCTAGTCTGGACTACACGAGACAATGGGAAGAGAGAGAGAATACAGGAGAGTGGAGACAGCAAAGTGTTTGTTGCGAAGGGCAGAAGAAAAAGGAGCGAGGGACTGGCAGGGGAGGTGGAGCTAAAAAATTTTCTTCTGTGATGGAGAAAACCACAGCAGGTCACCAGACAATGTGGGTGATCTAGCAGAAGAGGATAGTTGTGGACCATGCAGACAGGGAGAAACCATTACGAAATCAGGTGTCAGACAGGCCAGCAAGGACCAGAGCAGCTCCAGGACCACCAGCATCGAAAGCATAGTAAGCGCAGGATCCTAAACACAACGCGCAAGCGGGAAGAAGGTCACCACACACTGCCCAATTATGCAAGATATCAGGCCTCAGTCACTTCATTAAAAAGCCCTTTGAGAGGACAAAAACAATTACTTTATATGATAATTTGTGGCTTGATTAAAATACACTTTGGAATGTGGTATATTTAATCTGGCACACTAAATGTAAAGATGTAGGTCCTCTAATGGTAACAAATTAAAGCACTGCACTGCTGAGAATGCCACAGAACCTATCTCCAGAACATCTTTCAATAGAGTGATAGCATTTATTTACCCTACATTATTAGAAAGTAAGTCGTCACTAGCCTTCAATTTTCACATCAATTGCAGGAAAAAGATTCCATTTTCTACAGAGTCTAGAATTGAAATTGACTTAGCATCTCAGAACTGTCAAAAATTCCTTTTACAGAAAGGTCTGCTTTCCTAAGACTATAAAGTAGGTGCCATCCTCCTGACACTGACATTCTATATTCATGCCATGGGTCTTTGCAGAAGGACAGCAAAGTGTGTCAGAAAAGGTCTTGGAGAGGCCTAGCCATCAGCTCTGTGTGGCATCACCTCCCAATGCAGGCAGCTTTGGAGCCATCGGCACTGTGGGTGTCAAGGGTTTCCATTTAAAAGTGCTAACAAGAGAAGAATATTTGAAAAAAACGGGATCAGCTACCCAACCTGTCATTGCTAACAGGTCAGCCTAACACTTATTTTCCAGTGTTTAGGAAACAGGAAACTGTTCTGATTTGAATTAAAAGTTATATGTATTAAGTTCTTGGAATTTACAAATTCAGAATTTGGCCCAAGGAAACCTCCCAGGTTTGGGCAATAATAAAAGGAGGTTGTGCTCTGTTATAGGGACAAGAAAACAAATTAAATAATGAAAATGTCTCTTTTTTAGCTCTTTTATTTCAATGTACTCCTTCTCTGTTTTGTTTACAGGTACAGAGTTTGTACATACATTTTTGTTGTTATGGTGTTGATCTTTTTGAGACAGGGTGTTGTGTATCCAAGGCTGGCTTTGAACTCATAAAGGCAAGGCTGATCTTAAACTTCTGATCTTCCTGTCTCTACTTCCCAAGTTTGGGGATTATAGGCCTGTACCACCATGCCTGGTTCACATGGTGCTTGACACTGTACCCAGGGCTTCATGCACGCTAGGCAGGCAGTCTGTCAACTGAACCACAGCCACTCTATGTGTGTATTTTAACTACAGTCCTGAAATCTCCATCAGAATCAGACCATTATTTAACTTCACCAGTGTGAAACTGGTCCCATAATTTCTAGAACTCCAGGAGTAGCTAGTTTTGCCATGGCAAAAGACCAGGGCTGGCTGCCTCCTTAGGGCCCAGGTGAGGGTCTTCCCAGGCAAGGTAGGGGCTGTATAATACTGCCACTTAAGTAGAGAAGAGTTAAAGCCCTCCCCACACAAACTGACTCCAACCATCCTTTGTTAAATGTCTTCATGCTCATTTCTCATTAGGACACAGATCTAACAGCCTCAGGAAACAGAGGCAAGTATCTCCGTCTGAAATCCCCAGTGTGAATAATGAAAGATCAGTAGCCACAGCCTTTTAGGAAGAAGAGGAAACCTGGGCCCCAGGAAAGGGAGACAGAATGTTGGACCGGGGAGAGTCTTTCGAGAAACATTTCCAAAAGACAGTGTCCCCTCTCACCTCTGTTCTCTATAAACCTGCACCAGCAGCCCCACTTTTAAACACTGGAAGAAATTACGGGTTTGGTCGCTCTAGAAATTCTTTTCTTCAGTTTGATTCATTTCTGGAACCCCATAAAGGAACTAACTCCTGCCAACTGTCATTTTCACCTCGAGCATTTGGTTACTGATCTTTGCACCTTGCATTTCATTCAGGGTGGGGGACAACTGCGACTCACACTCCTTATTCCTGTCCTGTTCCTTCCCCATTTGCCAGTGTCCCCCACATCAGCAAGGCACACAGGAGACCAGACTAGGGGCCCCTGTTGCTGCACTTCCTTTTAAAGGCACCAACTGTCACAAGCAATTGGTGTGTTCTTGTGTCTCAATACACCAAAAGGGAGGGCTGTGATTATCCACTAAGAAAAGAGGGCTATTTTAAAAACTGACAGGATAAAAGCCACATCTCTGTCTTTTAAAGTAGCAATTTAAACCCCCAAGCTTCAAATCAAGATCAAAAAGGTCCAGATTGGCTACAATAGGAATCTTGAAATCATCAAAACTTTGATATAATAAACAAAACTCATCAAGAGCCACTAAGAATTCATTGAAAGTGAATTTATTATTTGTTATTTTAAAACATTTTTTGAGACAGGGTTTCATGTATCCCAGGCTGGCCTCGAACTCACTATATAGTTGAGGATGACCTTGAACTTCTGATCCTCCTGCCTCCACCTCCCGAGTGCTGGGATTACAGGCATGCATCACCACACCTGGTACTGGGTGCTGATCCCAGGGTTTAGTGCATGTGAGGCAGACACTCTACCAACTGAGCCACATCCCTGGGCTCCGTGTTATTAAAAAACAACCGTACAACTCGTGCTGCTCAAAACAGCTTGAATCTGGTATGCTGTTCATCTCTTCTCAGGCTTCAGTTTGGCCAGGCTGGATGAGAAACACGTACAGACACAGTTAGTAAGGATGGAGAGGGAGCCACAATACACGCAATTCCCTCAAAAGCCCCAAATGGGTTATCTACGCCACACCATCGACCCTGGAGATCTGACCGGGGCCCTGTGATCTGATTATGTTCTAAAGAGAAGCATGCTCTGCCATCAACCAAACAGCGTCTCAAACCCGGCTTCCAAGTCCTCTTCCAGACCCAAGTCCAGCAATGCCACAGGGCCATGGTGACTGCCATAACTGCAATTGAAGGATTCAATTTTAATGAGAAGACTGCAGCATTTGGGTGGTGAGGGTTCAGCAAGGGAAGGTGCTTGCTGCTGAGTCTGGTGACCTGAATTCAGTCCCCAGGACCTACATGGTAGAAGAGAACTGACCTCTGCAAGTTGTCCTCTGACCTATACTTGTGACCATGGTATGAATGCCCCCTCCAAAAATAAATTTGATTAAAACATTTTAAAGACTTCAGCATTACTCCCCCCCCCCCCCCGCACAGTGACAAGTGCTCACTGTCATGTATAGAAAATAGCTAGAAATGCCTCTCAGCTGGACACAAGGATCCACACCTGCCATCCCAGAGCTGACAAGGCAGGGGCAGGAAGGCTGCAAGTCCCAGGCTAGCTTGAGTCACACAGCAAGACCCTATCTCAAAAAACAAACAAGGGTCAGGGAGCATGGAACAGTGGGGAAGGTCTCTGCCACAGAAGCATAAGTAGCAGAGTTCAGATCCCCAGCGCCTAAGTAAAAAAAAAAAAAATAGTGCACCTGTAATACAGTTGTAGTAACGGGAAGGAAAGGGGCATCCCGGGGCCTCAGCCCTCCTTGCACACACACCACACATCATACATGTGGCCACCTACTCACCACCCCACCCCACCCAAACATACACAAGCAAAACACCCCAAGAGGAATGTATAGTCAGGTCACTTCTAAGAATCTTCCATTCCGGGATGCATAGAGTTCTCAAGAGTCAAAGGATAATGGATCCAATTTCCTAGCAAAGCAATATTAAATTGGAAAAGAGAGGAGAATGTTCTTTTCAGTTCTTAATACCTGAAAAGGCAGGATCTCACTATCATGTTGATAATGTCAGTTTCAGTATGGAGACCCAGGCTGAAACAGCTGGTTCAAAATGCTGCTTCCATCCTTAATAGGTATGAATTTACCTTACTAGGTAGTGATACCTCCCTTACAAGAACACATTTGTTCCTTCTATAATAAAAATATTTTACAGTATGGAATGTGAACATCCAAGAATATGAGAATCTAACATACAGTTCTAAGTTTCAGACCTTCACCGTGCTGGGCACTTTACACACAGAAAGATTTCACTCAGGTGTCCTGATTACCTGTTTAGAGGCATGTTTGGTTGCTTAGATACAAAACCATTTTAATTAAGGCAGTGGGTGTTTCTTTGTACCAATGAAGATGCCTTGTGTACAGGAAGTTAACATAAAAATTAAGCATTGGGCTGGAGAGATGGTTCAATGGTTAAGAGCAATGACTACTCTTGCAGAGGACCTAGGTTCTGTCCCCATCACCCACATGGCAGCTAACAACTGTAACTCCAGAGGGGGTCTAAACCCTTTTCTGGCCTCCAAGGTCATTACATGGTATGGGTACACTTATATACACACAGGCAAAACTCACATATGTAAAAGAAAAATAAATAAAAATGTAAAACATTAAGCACATTTGATTTTAGACTCCTTACACATTTAAATTTGTGAGTTAAAACTAGCAAGGAGGCAGCTTTTATGTTTTATATACTCTATAATCAACAAACCAAAAAGGGATTCATACAACTCAACTAGTCTCTCTTAGAGGTAGTAATCATTAATGTGACTCTTCAATATGAGAAATAGCATATGCCAATGGCTCAAGACATCTACTCAGTGCACCAGGCATTCCCTCAGTGGCTTCTTGAAACACAGCTCCTCTGCCTGACACACATTATATTTAATAAAAAATATCATACAACCAACAGGGTAAGAAGAATGCAACCTCCACCCCACCCCTGTGTGTGTGTGTGTGTGTAAGCAAGGGTGGGTGGGGTAGAGAAGAGCTGTGAGCCTTGCTGTGAAGGAAAACTTCCTATCTCATTAGACTAAAGATTTAAGAAACAAACAAACAAACAAAACAACCTAGAATGTGGCTACATCGCCTAAAATGCTAGACTTGCAGGGTGGGGAGACAGTTCAGTGGGTAAACAACTTGCTGTGTAAGTACAGGGACCTCCGTTCTGATCCCCAGAATCCACATAAAGTCAAATGAGACAATATGCATCTGTGATTCCCAAAAGCCTAGTGTGTCTACAGCAAGATGGGAGGTACAGAATCCCCAGAAGCACACAGGCCAGCTGGGTCCTGGTGTGCACAGATGAAAAATAAGAGATCCTGCCTCAAACAAGGTGGAAGGTGAGGACTGATACCTAATGTCCTCTGACCCCAACATGCATGTAGCGTCACACCCCTACTTTAGACTTTCAATCTTTAATATCCCTGACCCCTTAGCCTTTTTGTCATCTAAACCACAAAATGGCAACAAGAACAATCCATAGAGGCACATGACTACATTGCACTAGAGTCTTTCACTGGCCACTGAACCCCTGGAAAACTTCAGGAAGAAAAGCATGTGGACACCTATTCTGACCTGTTCTTTAGAAGAGCCACCCCCTGCTAAGGACATCACATCCCTGCCTCATTCAAAGAACAAAGAGAAAGGAAGAAACTCATTTCAAGATCTTACTGCATTTCCTATGTAGATTAATAAAAGAAAAAAGAAATAATGAAGGACCAGAGGGTTGACTAGTTTTTCAAATTGTTAGATCCAACACGTATAGAAGGTTACTTAGAATATCTGAAAAGTCTAACAAGGCTCCACAAATGCTAACGGTATATAAAAACAGTGGGGAGGCAGGATAAGAGCTGACACACACACAAAAGCTTGTTTTATGTTTAATAGATTATGCTCAAGTTATTTGTAAGGAATACTGTTGGGCAAGCTTCAATGGTAAAGGGCTAAAGCAGCGGTCTACACTCAGACAGAACTCAGCCATGTCCAAAGGCAGAAAAGACGCATGACCCTGTCCAGAGACACATTTGTATTCCACCATGCAGAGTGAGATCAGCTCAATGTTCTGAAATTCAAGGGCCTCTTTGGTGTATCTTCACAGCAGGCTGATTTTGAGGTGCACTGTGTGATGTGCATGTCTATGAGCCAGGAAGGACAGTGCAGAATTCAGGATTACACAGTGTGCACATGTGCCCAAATGCAGGGATGGGCTAGTCATTCAGAGGCGGGGGTCATAGGATAGAGTTAAAATAATTAGAAAGTGATGAATTCTGAGCATTAATTACCTTTGGTTTTTATATAATTAACTTACTTCTTAATAGTGGCTGTACTTAGCAACTGGTTTTACAGTTTCTGAAAGCTGAGCGATTGGTGCTCACAAGCTAACTCCACAAGTCACTGATTCCAGGTATGTACCTGGTGTATGTACCTGGGATTTTCTTCCCAGCCATTCCTAAATACCAGGAGAATATAAATCTAATTTAACAAAGCAGAATGAAACAAAATGAAAAACCTTAGCCCCAGCACCTGGCTATACAATTTGATTTTCTTAAGTTGCAGGCTTTTGAATTTCTGAATGGGCCAACTTTTTTTTATCACAAAGCTGGCTTTCAGAATTAGGCACCACATGGCAGTGTTTGGTAGGCACTTCACAGAAGGAACACTGGCAGCAGTTCCTCAGGGCCCACATTATCACTCCTCTGACCCCAAGCAGAAAGCTCTACCACTGGAGTTGCAAGTTGCAGACAAAGGTAATTTATAATTACGGTGGTTGGTCAAAGATAGAACTTAGTTACTCCTCTATCAAGAAGAGAGCCCCATAGCTCTCAGATAAGTGCTGGTGATGAAGGAACACTAACAAGTGTTAATTTTTAGTAAAACTGTAGGAGAATGCTGCAGGCAGGAGTGGCCTGCATGCCTCAGGGCTGTTCTCCTCCACCTCCACCCATTTCACTGAGAACTTCAGATTATAGATAGGTGCCAGCTTCATTCCTGTACCTTGTGTGGGTGCCAGCTCTTGAGCTGCCACTTTGCAAAAGTGGAATTAACTCCCCTATCCTGGTGTAACACAGGAGCTGGAATCCAGTGGCAGAAAGTCTTTCTGCAGATATTTATGGACATGCAATATAATGAAGAAAGATCATCAGACAGAAAAGAGTCAGAAGGGGCCAGTATTAAAACGAGAAAAATTCTCATGAAAAACTATGAAGATGCCAAGATTCTGAGACTGCAGGAGACAGAAACACCAAAGCTCAGGCTGCTGACAGGCTACTGTGCGTTAATGTTGAGTCTCCACTTTCAAGTCTTGCACTTGTCCAGAACAGACATCCACAAAACACAACTGCTATGCTCTGCAGGCTCAGGTCAACCTGAGGATTGTAAATCAAGAAATTCTAGGAAAACAAAAACTCTTGCTCACATATCACAATTTAAAGCAAGTTGAAAGAAAGGGATTCACAATGCAGACAGAATATGTTTTGAAAAGTCAAGAGGCTCTGCAGTATGCTTTCAATTTTAAACATCACCTTGCTGTGTTTAGGGATTAATTTATGGGATAATCAGCACCTTCATATTTAAAGTTAGATGCTTGAATATTATAAATCATCTAAGATGAACATTTATGGAGGATTTTGGTACAACTTCTGAACAGTCTGTCACTTTTATTGTATAGCAGCGATTTGCAAAAAATGATATGCTAAGTAATCCAAAGGATAATTTAGGGACACAAAAACAACTGTCAAGAAGCAGCCAGAGACTATGTTTAATGAAATCTTTACAGACTGAAGTAATAAGTATTAAATTAATCAACACAGCTTAATTGAAGTTCTATCTGTAACATTTTTATTAGACTCGTTATTAATGAACCTTTAAATGCTACTACTAACTTGAGCTCTATGTTAAATTTAAATAATGAACCATTGTTCCGACACACAAAAAAGAACAAACAGCCCTTTAATAGGCCTTTGTCTCCGTGGTCCTTTTGCAGGCAGAGGGAAGAAGAGTTCCTTCTTCCAAACCACTGGCTGGCATGATACCTTCTTGAAGGGTACTGGAATAAAGAGCTTGAAATAACCAGAGGGAAATCTTAAGGAAGTAAAAATGTAGCAGTTCAGACAGGAAGGAGATTGATTCTCAAGCTGAGCTTGCTGTTAACTTCAGTCCCCTACAGTCATGTCCCACATATACAGAAGTATATATCATGTGGTAAGCAGGCGACACCAACCTGTTCCCTGACACTGCACTCTGTGATGTCAGCAGTCACAAAGTCGCCCGAGGATGCATTTCTCAGCATACATCTCATTGCTGAGTGATCAAGACTACACCTGTTGACATCCACAGACTTACCTGAACATGTCTCCCAAGCCCTTCAGCATGCCCTTCTTGGCTTTCAATTTATCCTTCTCCTTCTCTCGATCTTTTTTCTTCTCTTTTCCAGTTCTGTCCTTTTTCCTATCTGTCTTGTCTCCTTTCTCTGGGTTCCCATTCATCTGTCTCTCCAAAGAGTAGGAAGGCTGATCGCTGGCTGTGGACACAGACTCCCTCCCTGACCTTGAACTTTCTTCTGTGTCTTCTTCCACTTAAAAGAAGGGAAAAAAAGGGCAGATAAGGAATACATTGAGTCATAAGAACAAAATAAGGACACTCAACAGCACATGGAACCACTCTCTCCCAGTTCCTGCAATGGAAGGACCTTCCCACACACTGACTCAGAAAGGGCATGTGATTTGGTAACCTGAATAGACACACAGGCAAATCCTATGTGGAGATGGGGTGCCAGAGGCAGGAGAGGCACAACTTCCTGACTGCACTCCCTGTGCATTGCAACATGAAGGCATGGTGATGCCCTCATCGAGACAGAGTCTGAAGCACAGGAGCAACTTAGGAACCCTCTTTAGGTCACGTACACTATATTTGCAAATGGAAAAGCATGCAGACAAACATCCTAGGACATGTTTCCTTCCCCTTGGTTAAAGATCCTGAAGGTACCCATGGACCCCTCTTCAGTCTACTGAATGACCCTCACAACCAGCAATCACCACGGTAGCACAGAATTCTTGCCCCAGGCTTCCTGATACACAGATAATGCAGTTTCTGCACATAGGAAGTAGTTTTTTTGTTGTTTTTTGTTTTTTTGGGGGGCTTGTAGTGACAAGAGGACTTCATGGCCTCTGTGAGGTCTCCTTAGGTGTTCCTGAAGAAGGCGAACACCCTAAGTAAATGTTATGGTGTGTACTGGATATACCAATCCTCCACATGTGTGTGTGCATGTTCTCGTGGGTGTAGAGGTGTGGGTACATGTGCATGTGTGTGGACGCTGGGGATAAACTACAGGTGTTGTTCGTAGGTGCTGGCTTTCTTGATTTTTGAGACAGGGTCTCTCACTGGCCTGGAGCTGCGGAGCAGGCCAGGCTGGATAGCCAGCGAGTCTCAGGGATCTGACGGTGTCTGTCTTCTCAGGGCTGGGATTACAGAGGCACATCATCATGTCTGTCTTTTTATGTTAGTGCCAGGGATGGAACTGAGATTCTTCTGCTGAGTGCCAAGCATTTTACCAACTGAGCCATCTGCCCAGTCCTCCTCCATTGCTGAACAGAGGTGGATGAGCCATGAGAATGAGTGAATTAGTATTCTCACTCCTTCAGCTTTGTAGATGATGGACCACTACTGATAACACTGTCCAGTTCCTTCAGGCTCATGGTCTAGGCACTTCAATACCCTGAACCTTGTACACTTAAAAAACTGGCAAGAAAGTAAAATAGGCTTCTTGTACTGAAAGAACTTAAGAAATTCACTGCTAAGAGAGAAGCACTGAGTCATGTTAGCAGCAACTATCAGAAATTGATTCTGAGATTCTTCTCCTAAAATTGCCTTCTAAATACACACAGTACGAATTATAGGGGCTTCAGGTCACTTGGTGAATTCTAAGATCAGTTTTTTCTAGTAACAACAAATATAGATCTGGCTTTCTGAACTTCTAGTAATACAGAGCTAAATATGATGGTTAGGTTCCCTCTCAATGTTTTGGCCAGAAAATTAAGTCAGTCTTGACATGAAGTTCATCTTGCCTCACTCTCAGGCAAGGGCACCCACAGTATCCAGGGCAGCACCAGGAATGACAGACTTCTACCATTAAAGTTTCACAAATCCAAGACCATGGAGTAATGGCATAATCATGGCCAATTCTGGTTTAAAGACCCCAGATGTGGAATATAAGGGAATAAACACCCCCCCCCAAAAAAAAAACCTCTGGGTGCATAATTCTTTTTCCTGGATACATTATTACACCATGAATCAGCATATTTCTCCTTTTAGTAGATCACTCCCCAGGCACAACCAAAGCCTCAAAGTGCTACTGCATCCAAATCCGGAAAATGCTTTGAGGGTCATCTGACCCATTTCTTCCTTGGGCAGTAGCACCTCACAGGTAGGGTGACCATGCCTTGAAGCTATATTTCAGTGAGACTTCCGTGCTTTTCTTGATTAGTTCAGTTCCACATGGAACACAGCACACTGGGGATAGTCTTTCAGTGACTACACTGTCTGCCTAGACAGTAATTCCAAGATGTCAACACTGCACTCAAAAACCCTGTTGTTGGGAATGGAGGGATAATTTGGAAGTTACTGCTCTCTACTAGAGGACTCAAGTTCGGTTCCCAGAACCTAAGTCAGGTGGTTTACAACCAATGGTAACTCCTGATAGAGGGATCTGATAACCTCTTCTGGCTTCTGAGGGCATCTGCACTCACACATGCACAAACACATACTCAGCTACATACATATGCAAACATATATATATTTTTTTGAGACGGGGTCTCCCTGTAGCCCAACCTGGCCTGGAACTCGCTATATAGATCAGGCTGGCCTTGAACTCACAGATATCTGCCTGCCTCTGCCTCCTGAGTCCTGGGACTAAAGGCATGAACCACCACACCTGGCACAGACAATTTATTTTAAAAAGCCCTGTTGTCAATCCTGCATCTCCATGGGCTGAGGAGACTTGAGACTCACGTGGAAGAGCTCACTCGGGAAGTTAGGTCAGAACACAGTGGACTGTCGCCCAGGTACCACCCGCATAAAACGACTTGAGAAAGGTTAGCCTTTCCAGATACTGTTGTTATCTAAATTTGAGCCATCACCCTCCTCCAAAAGAAAGCGTGCTTAGAAAATGTGCTTCATAGAGTCTCAATGTACTGCAGTTGGCAGAGTGCTTGGCCACACTCTTTTTGCCAAACAAGCACTCTTTTTGCCAAACAAAGGCCTGGTTTCCATCCCTTACCAGATAAGCCTGGTGTGATGATGCACATATTTAATCTCAGCATTCCTGGAGGAATGGAGGAGGATCAGGAGTTCAAGGTCATTTTCAGGTACTGGCCTCAGAAGTAATTGGGGTCAGCCGGGGCTACATGAGATCATGAGAGCCTATCTCAAAACAAAGCAAACAAGACAAAAAGAAAGCCCAGGAAACGTGCTTCCTTTCCTCTGTGAATACGCAAGCATAAATTGTGGAAGTTCATTAGAAGCCAGTTAGCACTTTCAGATGGCTACAAGATCTGTAGCCTTACAAAAAACTAAGGCTGTATATAGAACAGGAACAAAGATCCTGGTCAACAGCTCTGGGCTTACTAATTACATTTTGTCTCAGATGACAGCTCCCTAAGAGAATGCAGCTATAGCTTCAGTGGAGCTCAGATCCTGCCTCAAACTCTCTGAATAGGACTGTGTTCTAACTACTTACAAGCCAGTGCTTCAACCCTTTGGGAAATGGGTGTGGTCCCAAACCTGTGATAACTGATCAATCACCAGGAAACAATTCTCAGGAGTTTAAGAACCTACACTTGCTGGCATACTTCAGTGAGCTGAGTGAGGCTGGTGATACTCTGCAATTCCTGCTTTTTCCTCACAACGTGTACTCTTTTATGGTCACATCTCTCAGAAGATAGCCAAACACGTTGTCTCCCATTCGCTTGGCTTCTAAAATGGAGACGACAGGTGGACTGCAACTATAAAGCAATGCCTATAGAAATGAAGAACGCTGGCAACACCTGACTGCTAACTTCTCAACCACATCTGGACCCAGCACCTGAGGACCACCAATCCTCCACCTTCAGAAAAACGCCTGTCTCCTCCAATGACGCCTGACAAACTGGGCCACGAGCAAGCTACAGGCGTGGATAGCCACTGTACTTGGTTTACCTCTGATTAGTTTCTGGCATATTCCTATGCTATCATTCTTTGAGCTGCGTATATCATGAAATAGATTTTATGACCTTCCACAATGTCTGAAATTGCAAACAAAAAAAGAACTCAATAAATGTAAATGATTTAGTCTTCCACAGCAGCCATTATCATAAATCATGAATGGTGTATGAGGAGCAATACTGTCGGTTTTTCTGCCTAATAGTTCTGGCAGGAGTTCAAGGGGCATATGTCTTCTCTTGGCTCCATCACAGCACAAACATGGTGCTTCACAACTCACTATATGCTGAAGTCGTGTTCGTGCCAACTCTTTCCATACTCACAATAATTTTCCCATGTATGTAATGTAACTTATTTCCAAAATTGGGTGAAACAGAGAAAGTATTAAATGATTTATTAATGTTGGGTTTATAAGATGAAAACTTCTACTTCAATCTTCTGCCCCAAGCAAGTGCGATGTTAAAAGGATACTTGCATATCTGAGAATTCTTTAGCTTGTTCTAAATACTCAGATTTAGATAATAAATAATCTCAGAGATGCTGCTGGGGGCATGCTGATCTAACCAATCCCTTTGAATGCCAACTAATTAAAAATATTTAGCAATATGGAATTTCATATGTACAAACATAAGATGTTCTTTTATGGTGTTACACTATATGCTTTAACTCAGAAAAATAAGAATTTCTCACTATACTCTGCCACTGTGTAGAAACACTTTTATAAAAAGCTCAAATAAATTGGTTGCATGTGTTTAACATATGAAAAATGTGTGTGTGTGTTTATGTGCATATATATATGTGTGTGTGTGTATGTGTGTGTGTCAGATTGTAAGCTTTAAAACCTGTTTGTATACTTAGAACTAGCTTTAAAATAAAGACCATGAAATTATTTATTTATTTTGATCATTCTGAGTCAGGGTCTCCCTGTATCCTCATCTGGCCTAGAACTTGCTATGTAGACCAAGCTGTCCTCAAACTCACTGAGATCCACCTGACTCTGCCTCCCAAATGCTGGGACTAAAGGCATACTCCACCATGCCCTGCCCATTAAATAATTTATTTCTTTATGCTACAAAAACAGAAAATACACATGTGAACAGTATTTAAGCCAAGAAAAGTATTAGCAATATAACAGGAGTAAGTGACCTGATCTGTACTGTCCCAACAACAAGTTATAGTGCAGAAGTTAATCATGAACGCATAATGGTACATTTAAAATGTACAATTTTAAATGCTATATAAATTGTGAAATTTTCCATTTTAATTCTGCTCATCTTTACAGATTTCTTGCTTGCTTGTGCTGACAGTTTGTACAAAAGGAGATGCTATCTTCTTCCAAACAAACAGAAATGATTTTTTAATTTTAATTTTTTTTAAACCACATTTCTGAGTCTAAAGCTGCCACACATTCTGAACTCTCAGCTCCTTCCCCTGTGATTACCTATAAAGACAGACACTTGCTTGTCTCTAAAAGAAGGTAAAGTGTGAGGCTGCTTATTTCCTTCAATGCAGCACAGTCATTCTGCAATTAAGACATACCTAATTACCATGTTTTCAACAGATGCAAATGTGGCTCAATTAAAATTCTAGACCAAGTGACAAACGGAATGCCTCAGTTCTGAAAGGTATCATGTTAGGACTGGGTCACTGAAAAGACTAGAAAAGACTGAGCACTTGCATGTCAACAGTTATGGAGAAAATGGCACTGGGCTTCAGCTGAAGCTCAGAGTTCTCCAGCCTTTGTGGTAAATGAAACATTTCTCTCGGGTTGCTGCAAATATCTAACTTCCACAGGTCAACTCCAGGCACATGGTCATCAGCCATTGTTTCCTCTGGGTGAGCTCTTCCCGTTGGCTGATTACCTAGAATGCACTTCTCCCTTTGCACTTCCCTATGAACTCAGGTTGTGCCTAGGAATGTAATCAAGCTTCAAGGAATCAACTCATTAAATTGAAAGCAATGTACCGAAGTCCTGCCTCAGAAGACATGGCAGTCCCAGGCTGCTGCACCAGTCATGGCCACCAGAGTAAATGGCCACATTCTCCGCTTGGAGCACTGGCTCTCTCCCTCCTTCTGCTGAAAAAGGAAACTGTGAAACTCCTTGGTGCAGTGCTGGGCTGCAGGATTAAGAAACTCAGAGGTTGCCCAATTCTGCATACAACACTACATCTATTTATTATTTAAGTTGTAGAGTTGGATTTAATTTTACATGTGGCTGAAATTACCATCAAGAGACAGGAATGGAGAGATGGCTCATCAAGAGACTGGAATGGAGAGATGGCTCAGGGTTAAAAGCACTGGCTCCTCTTGCAGAGAACCCAGGTTGGATTCCCAGCACCCACATGGCAGATAACAACCATCTGTAACTCCAGTTCAAGGGTACTGGATGCCATTTTCTGGCCTTCATGGTCATCATACGTACATGGTACATTTACATACATGCAGGTAAAACATACAATAAAAATAAATAAGTCAATATGCACACAATATAAATCAGATATTAAAGTAGCTTTGGAATATCTACCCTATCATTTATCTAAGATTTAGTAGCTAATGTCCTTTTAGGCAGTTCTGGCAATGCTGCTAGACTAAAATGAATTGTTTAAGAGGCATAAACAGACAAATATAAAGCAAACAAATACTATAATTTTATATTCACTCAACAGGCACTTTACTGTGAGAAGAAGGCCAAGAAAGCACAGGTTAATATCTGCTGAGTGAAAGAGCCCGTAAACTGACGCAGAACAATTTATTGTTCTCTCTTGTGAAAAACCATGCAAGAGTTAGGAAAGCTTCACAATACAAATGTGGGTTCCTAAAAAACTTACAATTCACCTAGGACAACAAGGGATCAAACAAGGGATGACTCACCAGCTTCGGAAGCCTTACTGACCTGAAGTAAGTTTAAAATGAGGTAGTAAGAAGGCAGAGTCGGGCTGTGCTGATGTCTCGGTGACATGTTTGCTGGAGAAGCACAAGAACCCATGTTCCTAGAACCCATGTAAAAAAGGGCTGGGCACAGCGATTCACACTTGTAATCCCTACTTTGCGGAGGGGGAGACAAGGAGGATCCTTGAAGCTTGCAAGAGACCAACCCAGTGAACTGGAATGCTCCAATGTTAGTGAAAAACCCAGTCTCAAAAAACAACGATGGAGGAAGATACCTAAGGTCAACCTTTATCCTCCACATTCACAGGAGCTAACACACACACACACACACACACACACTCACACACACACTCACACACATACACACACTCACACACACCCACATACACACATACACACACACATACACACACTCACACACATACACACACACACTCACACACATACACACACAAACACACAGGAATAGAGAATTTTACTGAACTTGGCAAATCAACTAGTCACTTTTTCTATCAGTGAGTGTGAGATAATGTTGTAATAGAAATTGCTGAGGACTGGACTCCCAGGTTCTGCCTGCAAAGCCTTTTGCAGGAACTGAGCACTAGTACTTTGGGGACATAAATATTATTGTTGGTTCTTATTTTAGTTGACTATTTTGACTTTGGAAAAGGAAGGAAGATGTAGGAAATGAACAGCTAGTGATGCAGATGGTGTCGAGTAACAGGATCTGCCGTTCTGGACTCTGACTTTTAACATCAGAATGATGAGCTCTTGGCAAGGGAAACACTTGGCTTTTTCTGAAAATTAAAAAAAAACAACAACAACAAAAAAAACTACACACACATGTTCAAGATGGGCATGAAACGTAAAGACTTCAGAAGCATTTCTGCTGAGGTGTGGAGTGGAAAAAAATAACTGATAGAGGCTGGGGTAGCGGTGGGCGCTCATGATCCCGACACTTAAGGGGCAAGGAAGGAGGATCAGGAGTTTAAGGTCATTCGTGGCTACATATTGAAGCCAGCCTGGGGTACATACAACTCTGGCTTAAAAAGAATAAATAAAAACAACTGATGAGATGAAGAGCCAACACTTCAGTGGGGGTGGATAAAGACACGACCAGGTGACAATTCCTAATGCTACCCAAGGAGGGCCATCAGCAACCAGCGCAGAGTTCACATGAAACCAACACTCTATTTTTAAAAATATCTTATTTCATTAAAAAAAAAATCCTTTGAGTATATATACAGGTAGAGAGACCAAGAATAATAGGATTGCCTTTCCAAAGAGCTCAAGACTTTTCCCCAAAGATCTATTTACTATTCTACTGTGTTTCCCAGACACAGTAGGCATGATGTTCCCAAAGACAATGACAGGATATCACCTGCATGGTCACCCTCCCCAACGTGTCCTGATGAATACACACCATGAGGCCCACGTGCTCAAAGCCTACAAGCCCACTTTTGGTGTCCAGCTGGTCACCCAAACAGGACTAGCTGTACAGATCCTCTGCTCCCAGGGGCATCATGACAATGAAACTTTTCTTTCAACAATTCTGACTGAGTGGCATAGTCACACAATCAAAATGGGAGCACTCCTGACTGCAGGAGGTGTCATTTAAAATACTGTTTTAAAGTTGGTGATGTAGCTCATTTGGTAGAGAGTTGGCAGAGTGATTGCCGTAGTGCCATATCAACCAGGCTTGGGTGTACACACCTGTAATTCAGCATTCAAAAAGTAGAGGCAGGAGGAGCTGGAGTTCAAAGTCATTCTTGGCTACAAGGAAGGTTTCAACACCAGCTGTAGATATATGAGGCTCTGTCTCAAATTTTTTTCTTTTTATTTTAAGCAAGGAGCCAACTTAATACCAAATGTATGTTTTAACTACCCACAAAATATTTATTATTGTGTCACAGAAAGAGATTCTAGCCACTGTTCAAACTTGAAAATGGAAAGCAAAAAACAATATAAAAGTGCACTGACAGGAGTCGGTAGTGAGGGGCTAGTGATACTTTACCAAGGTTCCTTTGTTTTGTTTTTCCCTGTAGGAGAAATCAGAATGTCTGTCCCCTAAAAGCCAGTGCTTTTAACCATTATGAAATATAATATATAGCAAGAAATACACAGAAACATTTGATGTTAAAACAAAAGAAAATAAAAATTCAACTGGGGTTGCAGCTCAGTGATAGAGAATTTGCCTAGCATGTACAAGGCTCTGGGTCTCCAGCACTGCAAAGCATAAACAAGAAAACGACACTCAGAAAAAAACAGCTCTTGAAGAAAAAAGGCAGGAGACGGTGGTGCTCACAAGCATGGCAGAAAGAAGAAAGGTGGTCCTTAGATGACAGACTTTGTACAACATGCATCACGTGGGCAGCACAAGCTGTACAGCACGGTGGGTGCCTGTGATCCCAGGACTCGGGAGCAGGCTACAGTGTGCAGTCAGAGCTCACTGGACGTCCATACAGGAAACTGAGAACCCAATGAAAACTTCTGTAACCAACAAAGAGGGTTCAGGTTCGACCGAAAAGGCGGAGGGAAAACAAATTTCTTATGAAGTTAAGCTAGCATGGCAGTAGGCTGGAGTCCAAGTCGGGGAGTGCACCCGAGGGAAGTGTACCACCACCTTTCTCAGTGTGCACTGCTGAGTGTCTGTGTTCTAGTCATGATAAAATTCAATTTAGGGACTGTGGACAGAGCTCAGGAGGTAGTATGCCTGCCTAGTATGCACAAAGCCCTATGTTAGATCCCCAGCACCACATAAAGCAGGCATAGTGATGTGCACCTGTCTTTCCAGTGCTCAGGAGGCGAAGGAAGGAAAAGCAGGAGTTCAAGACCACCCTTTGCTACATAGCAAATCTGAAGACAGCCTGGATTACATGAGACCCTGTCTCAAAAAGCTCATAATAAATAAATAAATTCAACTTAATTTATATTCTTTTTCCTCAAATAAGATGGTGGTAAAACAAGAGTAAATATGGGCAGAGTGCTAGGAAGCAAAAATTTGAGGCATCAACTGTAGTATTTACTTTACAGCTAATAAAACAATTCCCAGGGCTGGAGACATGGCTCAGTGGTTAAGAGTGCATACTGCTCTTGCAGAGGATCTGAGTTCAGTTCCCAGCACCCATCCAGGCAGCTAACAATTCCCTGTAACTCTAGCTCCAGAGGATCCATTGCCCTCTTCTAGCCTCTGCAGGCACCTGTACTCACACACATGTATTCATACACGATATATTCAGAGACACATAATTACAAATAACTCTTGGGGCCATACCTTTATCCCCTAAGAAGGGCACTATCCAAAAATAAGACAAGCTACTCAAACATGTAGACCTGTTTGCATACATAAAGCTTCTTCATATTGAACATTTTTAACTTTTTATATCTTAAAACCAATAATCACAATTAACAGGAGATATGTGGTTCTCCTGTGTTTCACTTTTTCAGCCTTAACAAAAGGTTGTAGCTGAATTAATAGGGCTAACAATTTCTGGAAAACTTTAAATTATGAAAAAATAGGATTAAAAAAAAAAAAGAAAACAAAGTAATATTATTTAATGCACTTTCTTGGCAGCAAGAACCACTGATCTATGATAGGGACCCCACAGCCATGTGCTGAGTTCCTGACTGTGGTGCCATCTGCAGGAGAGGAGGAGCAGATTTTGGATGCTCTGACCTGTCAAACACAGGTAGGGCCTCAGAGATAATGGGTTCCTGAATGCAAAACACCATCTCTACCCAGATAGACACACACCATGGAGAGGCCAGATGGACTAAATGAGAGACAAAAATGCTGGCTTCTGCCATCTCTGCAGGAAGAACACAAGTGCTAGAGAGAATGACGGAAACCAGATACCACATGGAGCCTGCTGCGGTCTCTTGGCCCACAGCGCAGTGTCTGTGCTACAACTTCAGCACCACAGAGGAATGACAAGCCTGACTGGCAGCACAGAATATAGTCACTGGGAAGGGCTGACCCAACCAACAACAGCAATTAGGGTCCCTTACCGCCTGCTAGCAGCAAATAGGGACCATGCTATTCCTGGTGATACTTGTCACCCACCACGTCGCCACCCAACCCACAGTCTGGGGGCTTTTCCACCATGCTCTGACCTGTATAGTTTATACTTGTGTCCTCACAAGATGACTGCCTGCCTAACCACAAACTCTTTGCTCGAAAATGCTCTTCTCTTCAGATCAATATTGGATGAGGATGCAGCATTTTCATTTCAACAGGCAGTTGGAACATAGTCACACCACAGTACAAGGGGATGCCTTCTGACCTGCTTCTCAGAAAACACAGACACGGGAGAATAGCGCTGAGGCACAGGCCCACCCAGGCCAGCACGCAAGAGACGTAGTGACGGAAAGTACACAGGCCAAACACTAGAAAAGTCAGGATTTATAATTCAGAGGAGGAACTGAGCCCACTGGCCTATCTCAAGCAGGAAGTCAAGAAACTCTTTCCAGTCCTACTCTTACATGAAGAGGAGAATCTTAGTCTCCTGACACTAGCCGCCATGCACCCTTGACTTTTATGAAGGTTTTCACTAAGCACCAAAAGGCTAGTGTGTACCAGGCCTCTAGTAGGTACAGCAAGGAGAGCTAAATGGCCTTGCCATGAGGACTGTCCCCCAGGAGTTCAACTCTCCTCCCTCTTCTGCACACCAGCAGTGGTTAAGTTTGCCTATAATGTATAATCTCAGTAACACTCAAGGAATCCTGTGCCTTGCCAAGCCTGATGTTGGGGATGAAGGACTGCAACAGACACAAGGTGGCTTTGTTTGTGGGCTCCACAGAAGGTGTAAGGGGTTAGCCTGCCTGACACAGGTAGGCTAGTGAACAGCCAGAGAGAGCTGAGTGATGACAAAGTGTGTGGCTCAGAACAGCAGGAACGCTGGAGCCAAAACATGTTAGAGTAGCTTCTCCAAACTACAAACTACTATTTTCAAAACCTGAAAGTTGCAAAAAAGCCCTAATATTTAAAAAGCAATGTCAAAACAACCCAAGGCAGAGGAACACTGACCATGGGAAGAGGATGAGAGGGCTCCTCTACACTCCAAGTTGGGGAGGTCCACTGCTGTCCAAGACTCAGCACATGGCTTGACACACACAGATTGAGCTACCCAGATCTTAGGCATCACAGATGAAAAGCTAAAGGTCCTGAGGATTAAGGAGTTTGTCCCAAATTCTACCTTGGCTGTCAGTCCCTGAATCTCTAATACTTCTTCCATCCATTCAAACAATGTCAACAGCTCAAATCACGAATGTTCGAGATGTACAAGGGCTGGTTTTCACTTGCTACATCTGATGCTCAGCAGCCTGGTCTGAAAATATGAATGCTGAACTTTGGAAAATGGTGGTGGGCTGTGGGCAGGTACAGCACACTTCGGACACCTGACAGGCTGTGTGCCATCCTCTACATGTTTGTTTGCTTAAATTCTTCTTAAAGATAGGTTAACGAATGCATTTTAATACTCTTCCTCCATTAGTAATCTCTAATCCCCCTCTCTCTTTTCCTGGGGACAGGGTTTCATGAGTCTCAGGCTGGCTTCAAATAAAGCCTGCAATGCAGCTGAGGACAGTATGAGCCACCATGCACAGATTATACAGTGCTGGGTATGGAACAGGCCCTTTTGTCTACCAATTGAAAAACATCTCCAACCCCTGTTAACCATTAAAATAGTTTTAAATTACATTTATTTATTTTGTGGGTGTATGTGTTTATGTATGTATGTAGGAATGCATGTGTGTGGGTATACGTGTGCTAAGCTAAGGCATACATGTGGAAGTCAGAGACCAACTTGCGAAAGTCAGTTCTTTCCTTCCACCATGTTAGCCCCAGGGATGGAACTCAGGTCATCAGGTTTGGCAACAGGTGCCTTAACTCACTAAACCATCCTCTCTGACCTCCTGTTTATCATTTTTTAAGAGGAACAGTTTATATGATGAAGTAAAAGCAGATAGCCAGGGGGCTGGAGTGATGGCTCATCGGTTAAGAATACTGGCTATTCTTCCAGAAGACACAGGTTCAAATCCAGAACCCACATGGTGGCTGGCAACCATCTAAAACTCCAGTTCCAAGGGATCCAAGGCCCTTTTTTGTCCTCTGAGGGTACTGCAAGATACAGGTACATTTACACACATGCACGTATAACACTAATACACATAAAATTTAAAAAATAATTTTTTAAAAAGAAGATAGTCACATTGGTGGAGAGTGCTGGAGGTTGAAGTTAAGCATGGTTTAGATGGGATTTCAGCAAGGATTGTTTATCAAAGGCTTAGTCACCAGGGCATCCCTTCAGGAAGGTGGGGGAAACCTTGAGCAATGTGTTCTCTTGGGGGACCTTAGCTCTTTGAGTGGGGACCCTGAGGGAGGACTGGAGATCTCCAACTCTCAGGATTGATATGCCCTATCTTGTGGTATGTGTAGTTTGCTTTGTCACATGTCCCCGTTATTGTCATACCAGTCTTAAAGCAATTGCACGGCCTGACCTGAGATAGGAACCTCCAGAACCATGAACTAAATGAACCTCTTCTCTTTAGAAATGAATGCTGCAGACAGCCATTAATAACCCAGAACTAGCTAAGCCTCAGGATGTGTTGTATTCATAGACATTCCACATCCCATATATGAAAACTGAATTTCAAAAAAAGGGTTAAAATCACACATTAACAGTACAAACAAACAGCTCAGTAACTTTGTGATTATGTGTAAAAAATACGTGTTAAGGGACCAGAATGCTCCATTTTCTGTAAATATACATCCATCATAGTCAGTAAACATGTAGCAAGAAGTGTTGGTGGGAAAGACAAGGAACCCTCCTTACAATGGAGAATATTCCACGGGCAGCAACACTGTGACTCAGGATCCTGGAGACCAGGTTTGGCAGCCAACTAGGAAATATGGTCTTCAACTGGCAAGAACAGGCCGCATCTATTTGAAATCACAGGCTGATGATAGTGAAAAAACTGTCCAGATTTAGACAGAGAATAGGGGGTTACTGGGTTGGTAGCGCTCCCCTCCCTTAGTTTTGCTTTGCATATTGCATTAGGTAGAAATATTCATTTCTCTAACATACTTTACAGGCAAAATCTCTGCAACTCTGCTTAAGCTCTCCAGAGAACACATTCTTTTTAGAGAGTCTTCTTCCTCACCACTGTCATCTTGAGGAACATGTTCTGAGGGTCGCCTATCCAAATGTGGAAATGAAAGTAATTTACAGTCCACATAAATTTTCTCTGGTTTCAGTTTTAGCATCAGGCTGTACAGGCCCCAGTTCTTCTTACAGGAAACAGTCATATGGGCAGAATCACATTTGATGATAAAAACTAAAATGTGATCTTATTTCTTCTCTGCTTTTCCCAATGACTCTCTAGGAG
Source organism: Eospalax fontanierii (assembly GCA_035773235.1). Classification (NCBI taxonomy): domain Eukaryota; kingdom Metazoa; phylum Chordata; class Mammalia; order Rodentia; family Spalacidae; genus Eospalax; species Eospalax fontanierii. The sequence goes on along the minus strand of CM069540.1, from coordinate 46,012,254 downwards.
TGTTTATTTGCTGTCAACAGAGTGAAATTAAGTGAATAAATGCAATTAGTTATGACCCTCTAGGAATCCTGAAATAAAAATGTCAGGCACGGTAGAGCTCCAATAAAAGACAGGCACCGGACGGGAACTGTAGCTCAGCAGTATGCTTGCTTCACATGCCTGAGGCCCTATGCTATTCAGTAGCACAGGGAAAAAAAAAAAAAAGAAAATGAAACAAACAAAAAAACTGGAAATGACAAAGGTCAACAAAGGGCTGAATATGACAAAAGCATGCTGTGTGCATGCATCAAAATATCATGATGAAACATCATTTGTATGATTAATAACAATAATAAAAAAGAAACATAATTAAAAGGAATAAAATATAAATCAGTAGTTATGGAATAACCTAACCAGAAACATCTCTCTGTTCCTTAAGTAAATGCCTTAATAGTCTGTTTCCCCTTATTTTTCAATAGAATAATTATTTTTAAAAATAAATGTTTAAATAGATACCTCTCAAGCACTTATTTATAAATACTAACTTTTCTTTTACTAGCTCATAGAAAAATATATTGGTCACTCTTATTCATCTGAGACTTTCAATTAGCTTGGCTTAAACTATTTAGTAATTTGGAAAACATACGCATATACAAATATATATTGCTAGTTAAGTTCAAAAATATGTTCTTAAGATCACAAATTGGGACTAGTTAAGACCACTAGCTAGTTTTGAAGAGAACAAAGTTAGCCACATGGTGGCTAACAACTCCCCTCACTCCAGTTCCAAGGGATCTGACACCCTCTTCTGGCCTCCACAGGCATCGCACACATATGGTACACTTACACACATGCAGGCAAAACATACACATAAAATAAAAGTAAATGGAAAAGATCACAAATTACTGTATATATTTACTGGTTCCATCAGTTTGTAGACATATATATATATATACATATATATATATAGAGAGAGAGAGAGAGAGAGAGAAAGAGAGAGAGAGAGAGAGTAATGGTTTACAAACATTTTGGTGTAACTTTATACCTTATGAGTTACTGAGAAATCCAAATGATTGTTTTTGAACAATATGCCTTGATCAAAAATTCAATTTAAACAGGTCTATTATATTATAAGAAGGGATAAAACAATTACATAGTAAGAAAACAGTTACACACACACACACACACACACACACACACACATATAACACTCTATATTTTCCAAAATAACTTTGTGAGCATAATGGTTTGGTTTTAGTTTAGTTTTTTCTTCTATCTCCTCCCCACCCAAATTTCACTTTAATGTTGGTTGAAAAGAGAAATTCTCACTGAGCATAGTGGCACAGGTCTGCATCTTTTGCACTAGAAGGGCTAGGCTTTCATATTCAAGGCTAGCCTGTGCTATTACATAGTGAGGTTCTTTTGCCTATCTGCTTTTGCTTGCATTCAGTAGCACATGGTGTGAAAGCCTAAGTATGAACTTGAGAGAGAAAAAGACCTCAAGCGCAACTGACTGACATCTCAACTCCGGGCACACTTTAGACCTCAAAGATCCTCCTGAGGAACCTGGGCACCCCATGGGTCCCTGAAGCACACTCTGAGAATCACTCCTCTGTCAAGACAATTTGCAATTGCTGTTCCTTCCGTAAGGACACTCACAGGTCTCCATGCCTTCGTCGTCGTCATCTACCATGGGCTTATCATAGGACTTGTCAATGGCGGCTCGGAAGCTCTCATTGCAGCCCCTTCCTCGGATGATGCGTGGCCGCGGGCGGTGGAAAGGAATGTTCCCATTCAAGGTCACCTCAGCAACTGCAGTCTGCAGACTCTCTAGGGAGCTGGACTTCTTCAGACCCAAAGAAGGTCCCACATCTCTACTGGGGGAGCCTTGGGGGTGGGGGTTCAGAACAATGCATTGTTAGTTATAGGTGGGTGATGATTACAAACCTGAGCATCTGTGCATCGCAGAAATTTTCAGGGGTATGAACTATTGACTCAGTGACTAAGTTCTAAAATAAAGATGGAAAAATACATAAAGAATAAATAATTATGGCTAATTGCAACTTTCCCTGGAGTTTTGTCTCTTATTTTCATTAGGAAAACCTTTAAATTACTAGTTTTTATCTCAACAGATGAAATCTTTTTTTTTTTTTTTTTTTCCTGAGATAGGGTCTCCCTGTAGCACCAGCTATCCTGAAACTTGCTATGTAGACCCAGCTGGCCTTGAACTCGCAGAGATCTGCCTTCCTCTGTCTCCCAAGTGCTGGGACTAAAGGTGTGCACTGCCACCATGCCTGGCTAACAGATGAAATCTTTATTAAATCATTTTGTCCACTGCAACACACACATAAACTAAAAGAACTAGAGTAGTCAATCATCACATTTAAAATGCAGAGGGCGAGAACTCTGCCTAGAGCAAGCTTTCCAGTCTAGCTGTAGACTCCTTCCCATAGGACAAAGTCATTCACAGAAGGTGGATGTCCTGTCACAGGTTTCATCCATTCTCCATCACCCTAACATAAACAAAAGCAGTTCTCCGGACTGTGAGCCACTAGCTCAGCTGGGTTGAGCTGGCGCCAGGTCAAAAGGTAATTCTGAGAAATAGAACTCTCTACAAAAAGAGCAGTAGAGATCTGAACAGACACCAATGATATTAAGGGCTTTTCCCAGAGAGAATGGAACGGTTGGAAATGCGTCCTCCAAGGACCAGTCCTGTTGTTGTTATTCTTGTTTGTTTTATTTTGTTGGTTTTTTGAGATAGCCTGTAGCCACAACTGGCCTAGAAATCACTATATAGACCAGGCTGACCAGTGCTGGGATTAAAAGCATACAAAATCACACCTGGTTTCAAGTCCTGTTTTTAAAAAACAGGAGGACCTAGCAATTACCAAGAAAATTTCAGCAAGGTAACAAGGGAGAATGCAGGGAACTGAAACCATAGCTCTTATTTCAAAGATCCAAGGCAGAAAGGCCTGAGACACCAAGCAAATCTGGCTTGGCAGGCAAACAAAACTCAATTCTTTAAGCAGATGAGACAGCCGCATCTATCACCACCTGACCTGGCACTCGGGGATGGACGACAGCAGCCTTTAATGGCTGACACCTCCACCTGGGCCAGCCAGGTGACAGGGCTGTTGTCTCCCGTAGACTGCTAAAAAGACAGGTGAGAAAAATGGCAAGGTGGAAAAACTAAATAGCTTATCTCCACATGGGGTCATCAGCCCATATGTCGATCAATAATTAGGAAGTAGCTTCGTCATGTTATTACCTAGAAGACAAATAGCGCTGACACGGGTTTCCCCCAGCTCAGAGGGTAAGACACAATGCAGATGAAATTGAAAGTGTCAGAACAGAATTATCTTCCAGAGCTTCGTTTACATTACATATTTCACCTAATTTTGTGGCGTAAGGAAGCAGTGCTCAGGGTGGGTAGGGATGCTAAACATGTAAAACAGACAAGAGAGGCAGGCATGATTCTAAAGACAAAAAATACTACATAAGTTATCAGGCTGCAGGCTTGGGGGAAAGAGTGATATATTTTGCTTTCTCAGTACAGGCTTGCATGTATCTGGTTACTTATTTTATAACAAAAGCACACATAGGATACTTCAGAGGAGACACATCTGACTCCTGCTGATCTTTTAACTGACAGGTACATTTTCCACATTACTCATAACCTTTAGGTTAGGTCACAGGAAGGAAATGAATCACATTCCAAAGACAGAAACCAAAAGGAAGATGTCAAGGAACCAAACCCAGAAGGAGACACTCATTCCTGAGTAGGGTGACCCTCCTTTACAGTCTCTAGAATCAGCACCAGGAAGAACTTTCTTTTTGAATGAATTATGCCTGTGCAATCTCACCTTTCCCAGCAGCACTTGGGTTACATGTATTAGGCAAATACTTGTGCTTACTTGGGTTCAGTAAGGGTGATAGCAGCTATGATGGTGTGTATCTATCTGTATACATAGATTCCCTAAATGTGATTTCATGCTTCCAGTAGGGACTGGCATCAAATGCCAATATACAGAGAAATCTACAGTAAGCTTTTCTTCAGAAGTTAAGCTGAGATTTTAGTTAATGTATTCAAAATAACAAAACCAAAAATTAATTTCAAAAATGGTATGAAGGTCCCTCAACATGAGTTAACAAGTCTGCAAGGAAGACAAAGGTACAGCATTAACTACACCAGCAAGAAAACTCTACATCTGTGTTGGGCCTGGATTCAGTTCCTAGCATCTTGCTCACACACAAATGATCAGTGTAAGTAGTTTAGAGCATGAGAGCCTCACTTGTCCATTTATTCCCCTAAATCTATAACACCTATATGAATTAGCATTTAGCAAACTGTTGGTAATTGTGAATGTGTTCATGCATAGTTGAAATTCTTACAAGAGAAAGATTTGGGGGAAGGGGAAGGAAGGGAGTTTGAGACAGGGTCTCCCTGTAGCCCCAGCTGGCCTGGAACTCATTATACAGACCAGGCTGGCCTCCATCTCACAGAGACCTGCCTGCCTTTCCTAGAATTAAAGCTGTGTGCCACCATACCTGGCCACAACAGAAAGCTTTACAAAATTTAGCCATCCTCTGTAATATATCAATCTATGGCAGACATCGGCAAAGAGAGGGACAAACCTAGACACTGTCATTGGAACAGAGCCCACACCCACTTTGATTCTGCCATTGCAACATTAAACAGTTGCCTGAGACCCAATGGCTTGCTAGTCCTAAATTCTTCCTATCTGGTTCCTAACAGAAGTACCCAGTTATACAACCAAGCGAGAAACTTTTCCAGTGATACATTAAGAGTTTAGGGCTGGAAATATAGCTCAGGGGTAGCGTACTTGTCTAGCATGTCCTCTCAGCTCTCTCCCCAGCATCACCACAACAGTATTATAAGTTTAACAGTCACTAGTGATGAAAGCTGAAAAGCCGTTCTTCTATATAAAATATGATTAATGCCAGGCTAGATGGACCTGCCTTTAATCTCAGCCTTCAGGAGGCAGAAGCAGGCAGATCTCTGTGAGATCAAGGTAAGTCTGGCCCACATAGTAACTTCCAGGTGGGTGAGACTGGGGAAAACAACAAACTAAAACCGGAAAAAAAAAAGTGGGCGGGGGACTACTTAGTATTATTATATGACAAACGGTATCATTTCATTTTGAAACAATATTTTAAGGTTCTCAATTTACATAAATCTTTTAGTTTCTTAGTGTATTTTGAATTTTACAACTGAAATATTAAAAGGTTAAAAATCTCATTATTCTTGTCCTTCTTTCAGAATGAGTATTTAGTATAGATCCCTAAATCTAGGAATCAGGGAAATCATAAGCAGACTGGGTTCCATAGAGCCTTTTGTTTGTTTTTCTGTTGCTGAGAATGGAATCCAGAGTGTCCACATGCTATGCTAGAGTTCTAACCACCGGACCCACAAGCCCTAGACTTGCTTTCTTTTTCCTGCCTACCAATGACTATCCCTCTTGGCGGGGGTGGAGGTGGGGGGGGGATAAAAAGACACAATGAAGGACATCTTTTGCAAGGGGTAAAAAGGAGAGGAAATTCCATTGTCATCATGCATGGCTTATGACAAACATCCATGCTACAATGCCAGCATGCCTTCCTCTGAGCTAACCTACAGAATCATGACAGCCTGAAGGGTAAGGCAAAGTAACTGCAAGTCTATTCACTGGGTGCTATTGGATGGGGAGAGCATACTGTAGGTATTTTATTAATGGTGATTCAAAACCAACAGACCCAAAAGCACCTTGGTATCTGTATAATGTTTGTCTCAAATCTTTCCAATTTAGTTGCACAGTACAGGTGTGTACACCATAAAAGCAAAATGCTCTTCTTCTCTAGGACCTAACGTTATGAAGCACAGAAACACAAAGGTTTGACTAGATGATAAAAATCTGACTTCTCACTATGAAAGTTACATAACATTTTCAGGTTAAGTCTGTATGCTGTTTCTAAATCACAATAAATATTTGTTTCCTCATAGTGGCTTTGGGCTGTTCAGTTAAACATTTCCCATTTTCACCTAGCTGACATAGTACCCAGAGCCCTGACTTGAGCATGAGCAGTTCAGTTTGCTGTAGGGTCTTTGTTTAGGGCATACTTTAAAAAAATATTTAATACTACTAATGCCACACACTGACTAATTGCTTTACTTATGCAAACTCTAGACTTTTTCTAGTTTTGTAGCTTTGTTTCAGAATTTCAATGAATTTTATGTCTGATAAGAAAAATAACTACTAGTAAGGTCTGGGGCTATAGTTAATTGCCTCACAACACAACTAATTTTATGATTTATTGAATTCAAGTTTTATAATCTATCATTTACTTCACAGAATATGGTAACTCCAACTATATCCAAAACAATCTTTATGCATATATGTGGGACACACAGGCTAAACCTAATCACCACAGCAGGTTAAAAAGGCAAATTAAAGTTAATGAGTGCTAAGTGATATAACTACATTACTCTGGATCTAGAATAATTAAAACAAAATTCCAAAATACACAAATAAATCAAGCATGCTCAACTGCACACAGTACATTGCTTAACTACTGACAGACTCTGCTGTTTATTTTCACATAGGAATATAAAATATATACTATACTGTTAAGCTGAGTTCAATGTAGCCCATTATTTCTATGAAATGATTTAGCCATGTTTTAGAAGCAGTGAATTTAGAACTGATTTCAAAAGTTAATGGAGCCATACACATCATATAGTCCAATCCAATGTCAGGTTTAACTATGAGCTAATTCCAGCATCCAAAAAAGAGGCAGTGAATAGCAGAGCCAGTATGTAAGCGTTGATAGCAGGCCTACATACTGTCATTTAGTTGATCCAGGTAGTGCTGCTTTTCAAATAAAAATCATTACTTGGAGCATTGGCTGTAACTTAGACAATACATAAATGACTTGGAAATTTAACAGCCCAAATTAAAGATATTTTCTCAGAATTTTGATTACTGAAAAAAAATCACTACAAAGCATTCCTACATAATAAGTATGAATGAAAATCTAAGGTTCTTTTTAACATGTGAAAGGTACTATATTATATTCTCATATGTTACAAACATTGCTGATAAATTTCTTACAATAGAAAAAAAATTTCTTTTCTTCTGTAATTTGATTTCCTACAATGAAAGCATTGGGGTGAGACTGGAAAGCTCGTGTTTACGAAATATGACTGGCAGCTATATAATTGTGATAAGCTCCTTGGACCATGGTTTCTATGGCAACAGTCTAACTGTCCATTCTTACCTGCTTTCTGGTCATCCACTGTATTGAGTTTAGTCTCGTCAGCTACTGTTAAAAGGTAAATGTATAATGGTTAGCCCAGTTAGTACCCAAAGCCCAACATGCTTCAACCCATTTCTGATCTGCACAGTTAGGGCACAATTCTTAAGGAATATTTCATGCAACTAAAACGAAACATCAAGCAAACATTCGTAATCAATAAAAGGAGAAAAATAAGCAGTATCTTCATGCAATATGCCAGTCATTTCATGTCACAGACACATGTGTTATTTGTATGTTAGCATATCATAATTAGCCAAGGCAATGCACTGTCAAATTTTCTCATATGCATCTGAGAAATTAATGCTTTTAGTCTTGAAGTAAAAACAGCCACCAGAAAACAGCATAAGTTATGGTAAGATTAATAAAGGTTTTAAAAATAATTTAGTTTATACATGTAATTTACTGAATTATTTATTTTTTGGCAAATTTTGCTTTAAAGAGAGACACTACCTAATTTGTGCCTGACTGAACAACTATGGTTATTTTCCTCCTCTCATTCGCTTTCAAGTATTTTCTAGAATATATATTCTCTTAAATTATTAATTTGATTCAAGGCCATAATGATCAAAACACAAAGGTGTCCCAAATAACCTTTCAAGAAGAGCAATGAAAGGAGGGTGTCAGTAGTCAAACTCCAGACATGGATTGAGATAATGATTTTTCTCCAAAACTTTGTTTTCTACTTGAAACTCCCACAATGACCCAAATATAATCCCAATAAAATTGCTTCTTAAATGGATAAAGTGCTGAAGTATGTCATTTAAATTTTATTTTATTTTATTTTATGAGTGTATTAACTTCATGAACGTTAAGTACACCCAAGTTGTGCAATGCCCAAAGAGGCCAGAAGAGGGCGTTGGTTCCCCTGGAACTGGAGTTATAGATGGTTGTTAGCCACCATGTGTGTGCTGGGAATTGAATCTCCATCCTCTGCAAGAGCAGTCAATGTTCTTAACTGTCCAGCCCTAATGTCATTTTAAAATAAAGATATGTGGCTATCACATAATTCACAAGCGTTTGCTTCCTCTCTCATATGAAAGCACATATCAACATATTGCATAATATGTAAACATGCCACTGTGAATAATATGGTTATCTCAAACTTGAGAAAAACTCATTTTTGCGCAATTGCCACATTTTACATTTATTTTTTTCTACTGTTTGAAGTAAACAGTTGTGTTTGGGACCATCAGTTTTATACTGAACGCATCTAAACCTTATTTAAATAAAGATTCATGGAGATTGTACTCACTACCTAAATCCATGCTTTTTGATTTTCGTGTTTTAACGAAATCCAATTGACTGGCATCTGAAAATTGCTTTGTGCGTTTTTCTGACATACTCTGGCGTCCAAATCCCTCTCGTTGAAAGGCGAGAACTGGGTCAACATCTGGACTCAAAGAGCTGGGGTAAACACAGAGAGAAACATAAAAGTAGTTACTAAAAAGCAGAAGACATTCAATTTTAAGGAAAGTTCACATATACTCATGGGTGAGTATGTCTAAATCTATGGACTCTCTTCAAACACTTAAACTAAATAACACAACATATTTCATTTCTTAAAAGGTGACTGAAGAGAAAGATGAAAAATTAATTTAACATTCTGAGTAACCCCATCTGTGTGAATTTCATTTTTCTCCCTTTGCCTGTTTTGTCATTGTATTCAATAATATACTATTTCTAAGCTGGGCGTGGTAGTGCTCACCATTAATCCCAGCACTCAGGAGGCAGAAACAAGCAGATCTCTGTGAGTTCAAGGCCAGCCTGGTCTACATACTGAGTCCCAGGTCAGCTGGGGTTACAGGGAGACCAAAGAAAAGACCAAAAAACAACAAAACAAACAACAAAATAGAATAAAAACCAAACACTACTTCTAAGTTCTTGTTTAAAATGATCCTGATATTTGTCAGACTTTGTAAAAGTTGAATATTTGAGATAATCTGCCCTGTACTCTACACATATGACCATGTATAAACTGAAATTTAACTGCTTTGAAAGGATGTGTTCTGACTCTCTTGTATGTATTTATCTTTTGTTTCATAAAACATGAGGATGTAGTCCCTCTGAAATAATCGTCCCCAAAGACCTCAACTCAACAAACTTCCAACTGATTGTTGTGCTGGGTAGACTCAGCTAAAAATAATACTGAAGAAAAGATCCCTATTCTCTGCAAGTTCTTTAGAAATATTCCATCCAATGTACAAAACAGATGGTGTAGGATAGGAGAATTAACAGTCCCTGAGAAGTCAGAAGTATGGTTAGGTTTGGATGACATTTGATTTGGGTGGTGCCAACACTGGCTCAAGTGAAGAGGATGCTGAGGAAAATCCCAGGCACTGAGCTATTCCAAAGTGTTTTCCCAGTGGAAGTGGCTGAAGACATAAGTCTATTTTAAAAAGGCACCTAGGTGTTCTCAGCACAGTTCCCACTCTGGAAATGTCCTTTTCTCCCTGCTGAACACAAGTAAATGAACACAGCAGCTCTTCTTTGTTGGCAAAGCCAACATGCCTATCCAGCCAGGTCGAAAACTGCCCCTCCTCGCCCAACAGGCCAGAGGCTCTGCTGAGGCAGTGGAATTTACCACAGACTTCCATGTTTCCCATGCCTGCAGCCCTCTCTAAGCCTGTCCTGCATTACAGGAAGTATCACTCATATTGATGAAGGGATGGGATCTGGTGTGGATACTGAGCTGAGAACCACCAAATGATGTGACAGCAGGCGGCTCTTCAGGAAGATCTAGGCCAAAGGTGGTAAGAAGAAGGGTTCCCGGGAAAGCTCCCTCTGGCAGCAGAACATTGCGAAGTGCCCAGCCTGTCTGCCTTCACATTCTTCACAGAAGCACTGGCTCATATCTTTCAAAGTCAGTGGGAGAACTCAAGCTCTGACTCCATTTCACCTTAGCAGTCTTGCCAGAGCCCAGGGCCAGAAATACAAAAAAGCGAAGCCACACCCCATCAGAATGCAAGGCAAGCAGTTCGTTTCAATGCAGTCATTTTGTTTGCACTCTACTCTCGAACTTTTCTTCTTAAATACAGGATCACAGCTCTTCTCTAGAACTTCAATGGATTTGAAACTGCTAGAAGTAAGGTCTTATTCAGCCTGGAGTCTGAGAGGTCCATTTACAGACTAGAACCAGCTTTTGACACAGATGGCCAATGATTTCCAGAGTGAAAAACCCGGTTGAGGAACATAACTTTAGAAATAAACAAATGAAAACCCACATGATAACCATGATTCAATTTTGGAGCAGCAAACACTAAACACATTTGTGATGACAACAATTCTTCTATATACAGAAAGTGGACCTCTTGGTTGCTTAGCAACTTCTTTTTTGTTTGTTTATCTTAGCTCTTTTTTGTAATGTGTAACACTTTAAAACCCAAACTCCAAGAAGGCATCAAATTTGCAGACATGAATTTGAAATACATTTTTTTTGGCTTATTTATTTACTTATTTGCAAATGTCTGTACATGTGGAAGGTGTGCATGTGCTCACCTGTGTATGTTTGTTTGTATGTTTGGGTGTAGGGGAGAGGCTCTGGAATATGTGCGTTTTTACAGACCAGAAGCTAATAACGGTTGTCTTCCTCAAAGACCCTTCAGTTATATCTACTGTTTATGCTGGATAGCTTCAATTGTCAGTAGTCAGCTAGACACGCCTGGGTGGAGGGTGCCTCAACTGAAGCATTTCCTTTATTGGACTGGCCTGTGGCTGTGTCTGTAAGGCATTTTCTTGATTGCTGAGCGATGTGGGCAGTACCACCCCTCGGCAGGTGGTCCTGTATTGTTTAACAAAGCAGACTAGGCACAGGTCAGGAGGGCAAGCCAATATGTAGCAAACCTCCTTGGTCTGTACTTGAGGTTCCTGCCCTTAGTTTCTTGGCTTCTCTCAGTAATGAACTGTGACCTGGGAGATAATGAAATAAACCCTTTTTTCTCCAAGTTGGTTTTGGTCAGTGTTTTTAACCACAGCAACAGAAAACTAACTAAGAGAGGGTCTCTGGCTGAACTCTGAACTCAAGGATTTTGCTAGTGTGGCTTGACCCTGGGATCCCCAGTTCCCTCCTCTGGGGGGCTGAAATTATAGGCAGATCACCAGATTTGTCCAGCTTTTTCTCTTTTTACTTTCTTTATTGGTCTTTTTAAGAAAAGGTTTCCCTGTAGCCATAGCTGGCCTGGAACTCACAGAGACTCCTGCCTCTGCCTCCTGAGTGCTGGGATTACAGGCGTGGCCACTATCCCCAGCTTTGTTCAACTTTTATGTGGGTGCCAGGGAGACAAACTCAGGTTCCCATGCCTGAGCAGAAAGCACTTTTCTCACCGAGCTATCTCATGAGCCCCATTAGTTGGTTTCCTTGTTGGTGGTAGTTTGTTTGAGACAGAGTCTTTCTGTAGCCCCAGATGGCCTGGAACTCACTATGTAGACTAGGCTTGGCCCCAAATCGAGGCCTGGCTTGGATTCCTGGTAGGAGTCTTACTGTAGCCCAAGCTGGCTTTGGGTTTTAATGGTCCCCTCTCAGCTTCTTGAGCTCAGGAATCTGCGGTCTGTAACATTACCACACCCACATGAAATACAGTTCAGCAGACATTTCTAGCAAAAATTTTCCAAAGAAATTTAAATGATTCCTGCTGACATTGCCTAAAATCTCCATTTAGCAATTTCCAAAGTCATTTTATGTCTTCCAAAATAATGCTATTTTCAAATTTATACTTTGTTATTCTTTCACTTCCCTTAAAAACATGCTCAATGGTCACTACATCAATTAATAGATTGAAAAGGTATATTCTATTAGTTAACAAATTAGTAGAGCCATCTGACACATTTAGCCTTGATAAGTGTACAGTCAACTATAAATGTACACATTTTAAAATGTCAAATGAGTCTGCAAATTAGTAAGTCTTAAAATAACTAAATATTCTTAAACCGTGACATAATTAATTCCTCCCTATTAATATCCCCATTAAACTCATTTTAGAGACAATAAACAGTGTACTAGAATATTAACAAGTGAGAATGCAAGACTGACAGGTGACTCTGAAGGAACCATATCTGCCCCCGCCCCCATGTTACTGAAATTCCAGTTATTAATCTTGCTCTACTGCTCTTCTGTTTTCCCAACATTTTTATCAAAGCCTGGGGGGTTACTGTCAGATTGGAAAAGCTTACATTCTCAGCTGTGAGCTTGAACAGCTGCCATGTGTCTTTCGATAACCCTTCACTCATATGCATTCCCTGAAGAAAAAACATAAAAGTCCTCACCAAAATCCACCTTGGAGAAATTAATGCCACAAGCCATGCCTGCAAGCTCTCTGTGCCTTTCTACCACTATAGAGTTTCCTGAGGCCCCAAGCAGATGTCCCTACAACTCCTCCACTGTGGCTCATCATGGTGGCGGTTCAAAGGCTTTTGTTCCCAAATCTAAATTCTATTATTTCTGTTTTCACTTCCAGAAAGATACGAACTCTAGTCACATTAACAGCATCCATAGACTTCAAGCATTTTTTCCTGTATACTGTTGCCTTCCCCACTCGCTTTACCAAAAAATTCATTCAAAGCTAAGCTATTATCATCTCAGCCAGCTCTATTTTTACATCCTGTATATTCAAAAAGAGAATTAAAACAGAAACAAAAGCTAGAGATAAACTTTTCAAGGGCTCCAATAATAAGCAAAGTTCTTTCAAGAGAACACCTGCAGAATTAGCAAATGGATGAACCATTTTTTTCCTGAGCTCATGTGAGAAGGAAAAGAAAACCAAGTCTTTCACTTGCTAAAATCACTGTTAAAATGCTTACACAAATAAATGCTTGTCCGCAATACCAACCAAACAGCTATCTGTTGTGACACAGAGAATGGGCAGGAGGTGCCCATGCAGACTAGTGAAACAAGTTTTGTTTGCTGACATGTGTTGTCTACCAGGCATGCAGACTAAAAAGACAGGACCACATTCTTGAGCCACACATTGATGAATAGTATCAAATGCCTTCTTTTACCATTACAAAAGCAAAAAATTATGAGAAGAGTACCTGAAAAGTCTCTGTGTTAGAAGCAGCCAAAGTCTGTTAAGACAGTAGAGTTGTAACACTCTGAAAAGAAAACCTAGGGTTGGAGAGATGGTTGTGGGGATCAAGCGGTGGCTGAATAAACATAAGGACCTGATTTTAGATTCCCAGCACCAACCTAAAAGGAGGGTGTGGCAGCACAAGCCTGTACTTCCAGTGCTGGGGAGATGGGGGCATCAGGGCGTACAGGAGTATCTCTGGAGCTTGCTGAACAACCAGCCTAACCAATGAGCAAGTTCTAGGTTCAGCAAGAGCAATTGAGGAAAACGCCCACTGTTCGCCTCACAGGCAAGCACACCCCACACATACGCATACATTCCCCAAACAGAAGAAAAAAGAAAGTAAAAGAAAAGAAAACCTCAATAAAGCCTTCCCCATTTCCCAAGCAGATGAACTATTGGCTTTTTAGCTAACTGTCAGAATCAATTAAAATTAGCAGCAATCTAAAATTAATAAATGTATAAACTTAAATGAGTAAGGTTTTTAATGGAGGGTAGTTTTGGTGTCACTGTAGTTAAGTCACTAACTATACAGCTCTCAAAGGCTAAAACAGTTGAGCAAGTTTACAGGGTTGGGAATAATTTTTTATTGAAAGAGCAATCAGGGAGAATATAAACTGCGAAAACAGCTGTGGTAAAGAGTTCATTAATTTTGTTCATTGATAAGCCACATAAAACAAAATAAAGGTGAATGCACTTGAGCAGTGTGTTCTAGCCCTGCACTGTTCACTCACCAGTCAGCTGAGTCACTGATGGCAGCCTTGGCCCATGTGCCGGCCTCTGTCATCACGAACCCCACGTCATCATGGGAGCTGGAAGAGGACTGGTCAGAGAGGTGAGGAGGAAGCACGGGCAGCCTGTCATCTTCAATCATGACAGTGTCATCGTGTGGCATGTTCACTGTGGGGGACAGCTGGCATTTACCTGTACAGTGAAAGAGAAAGTCTAGGTGTCAATGAAGGGGCCAAGCCCGTTAATTGTAAAACTTTGCTAAATTTAAAAAACTCCAAGTGTTGACACACCTGCTCAACCTGGTGGAATGAGCTAGAATTTAGTGTATTTATTTTTCAAAAAGGATTGTCAAAACACAGTCTATATTAATGACTCTGATACTATGGCTATACAGCCCATGACTCAGTATAAACCATCTCTAGTTTTAAATTTCCCAAAGACAAAGTTAACCATCAGAATGTCTTATTACTGTGAAAAAAATACAGACCTTCTACAGTATGAGAATGCTTTGGGAAATTTTACCAGGAAATTTGGAGAGATGCCACACTAACTTATAGTGATCATAGACCCATTCATTCACCAGGCAACTGCTACGTAACAGGTAGGAGATAGGAGACATCCTCTCTTTACTTAGTGGGTCATACCCTACAGAGGAGAGGACAAGTAGCAAAGACCAGAGCAACTGCAGGGCTGTGTGAGGACTGCTCCAAGACACCCTTGGTTGAGCAGAGGTCGTGGAGAGCAGAGGTTGGGGGAGAGCTGAGAATGTCAACAAAAGTTAAGATCAGATATGGGTCTGGAATGGTGACTGTGGCTTTTTACTGGAAGGAGTGATGGTATTTATCCCAGAAATTGACAAGGATATCATTAACCTATGACAAATTCAGGTGACAGTTGACCAGGCCCAGGATTCAGGAGATGAAGAGGGTGACTGTGAAGTGAAATGGAAGCTTAGAATCTGCTATATTTCCTTGAGTTTTTTTTTTTTTTTTTTTGGGGGGGGGAGTCCTGTCAATTCAGTTAGGTAAAAACCAAAGTGGCCCTTTCCCAGTCCTTTGCAGGAAAATATGCTGAGATCCACAGGTAAGCATGAAATTCACTTACACATCACAAACCTTTGGGGGACAAAATTATATTTTTAGGCCCTGAGTTCTTTAAGATAAAGTGGCACAAATGATGTTGTTTTTCCTCCCCAAATAATCTACAATTCTTGTAACTTCCTTCCAAAAATGTCCCATGTGTTTTTCTGAGCATAAATAAACTAACAAAATTTCGTTCAGAGGCATATCCTGTAAGAGACTGAATTCACAGGACAACCACACTAAAACATGGCCCCCAAAAGTGTGTTCCAACAAGTAAGACACCTGAATGATTTCCCTGCCCACCCCATAGGAGGCTAGGAAAATTCTCACTATAGGTATAATATCCAAATCTGTTCAATTATCTGTACTGGAAATCTGCTGAGCCCTCACAAGGTGTTCTTTCTTTACAAAATAAATTAAGATTTCAAAGTAATTCAACAAACCTTGTACATGAACTCTGTTAACTATATTTTTGGAAATAGGGTCTCCCAGTAGCCCCAGCTGGCCTAGAACTCACAATGTAGGGCATGCTAGCCTTGAGCTCACAGAGATCTTTTTACCTCTGTCTCCTGAGTGCTAGAATTAAAAGCCTGAGCTCCCACACCCAGCTCTATGACTGTTTTAATAACAGTCTTGGATCTAACTTTAAAATTGAGCATTCATTAACATGTTGAGTGTGTATAGATAAGCAGGAAAGGTAAATTTAAAGAATAATATATCTGCCTCAAGTATTTCAGAAAAGAAATAAAATAATTAAGTTACTGCACATCTTTCTAGGACAGTCCACACACACAAAGGAACTGGAAAATTACAAAGGCATCATTGTTAAGCATCAAGTGGTCTGTTAAAGAAACTGTAAGTGCTCACTGAAACCTCTACTCAGCAAACTACCAAGGAAAATGTCCTATTCTGATTTCAAATCTTGACAACCTCTAGAAACTGGCAGCTTCCTATGAATGCTCATAACACAAATATAAATAAAATGCAATCATTTATGTCTTGATTTCAAGTCACTCATTTCTTCCCATTCCAATTCTAGGATATTAGAGTAGAAACCTGTACAGCAATATATCACTCACAGATCAGGCAGGAAAATTCTATCTTCATTGGTCCAAGCAATGTTTCCTTTTGAGACATACCTTGTCTCTTAAATGACCATATAGAATTGACAAGCCAGGGATCCTTCCAGACTACAGAGGTATATGTCACATTATAAATGCCAGATACTAATCCTGGAATAATTTGCTGAAAGAACTACCACACTGTACACCTTTTAAAACAGAAGCATGGAAACTCTTGCATTGACACATATATTCTTAGTGAAAGCCTAATAAACAATACAGATCAGAAGATGGGTCACATAATCCTTTTTTGTGATGCTGTTTTATGTAAAAATATTTTAAGTGACCCAGAATTAAACACACGCACACACACACACACACACACACACACACACAAAATGATAAGTCTTTCTTGCATTTTTTCTTCTACGCTTTATCCTCCAGTCTAATATTTCATAAAATTTCAAGATCTTATTATTTATATTTCCATTTCTTAGATTGCTTGTCAGGAACTGTTTTGGGATCGGTTCTGGAAATCAGCAGAGGAACTGAACATGTAAATTTCAAAGTTACATATCCCACCAAGACACACCAGTGACTCTTAATGCCTCTGCTGGCCCTTGGCACATCCTAAGCATGAACTCTCCTAAGCACGACGAGAAGTGGTATCAGTCAGTCTTTGTCATGGGTAAATTCTCGGTGTTCTCTCAGTTAGTTAGTCAACATCTACAGAGTAAGCAGGAACATTCAGACTCTTATAGAGGAATGAAACAATAACATACAAAATGATTGTTTACTAAACATTTATTCATTGATGAACTTGAATTTACATGGAATGCAACACAATGCATAATGTAGCAACAAATGAAAAGAAAATTCAGCCAGCCACATGACTCATCATAGAAACAGCAAAAATGTCTCATTTTCTGTCAAACTTATAACAAGAGAACAGTCTGAAAATATGAAACTACGAAAATAATTCAGAATTATTTATTCTTACCATAAAAGCATGAATATAGAAACCACTGAGATAAATATGAAATTGGAACAAAATTTTAGCTCAATATAAAAATATTGCTTTAAACAGAATTATACAGACAAAAAAGCTTAAAAAAAAAAAGAAAGAAAGAAAAAGAAAAAGGTCCTATGTTCCTAAACTTGAATTTGTGATGCATTTTAAGAAGTGAACAAGTTGGTTAAATTAAGTGTGTCTATTCTTCTGTTGTTGTTATTACTACACATAGCGAACAGTTGTAAAAATGTTTTGAGTCTTTTCAAATGAGAAATTTTACATAGGCTCACTAAGGGATACTTCTCAGCAGATTGCCTATCATCCATCCACCTACCTACAATCTATCTATCATCTATCTTCCTATCAATCTATCTATCTATCATCTATCTATCTATCTATCTTCTTATCCACCTACTTATTTATTTAATTTCTGTGGTGCTGGAGATTGAATGCAGGGGACTGAAGGTATTAGACAAGCACTCTTAACTACATCTCCAGATGTATGAATTACTCTGTGAAATTAGAATAGGGTCCTCTTTTAAACCTAATGACAATGGAAATCCAGCCAAAACAAATGACTTGTGGATAAGCCTGGCTTTTGGTCACAATTCTGAGTGACCTAGTCATGCTAAGGAGATGATTCATCAGGAGTGGCTAACAAGGAACTCACAACCCAGAAAACCATACAATTATGGTTCAGAAACAGAAAATGTAACTTCAGTCAAGTCACTTAACTCCACTGGTTGGTAACTCCCTGAGAAGCGCAGAATGGGACAGATGGAAGCTGCGTGGACTAGGTTCTGGAGACACCCCATGCCTTTCAGAGGATGTAAAGGAGGAACAAATGCCAGGATGTCACTTAACACTCACCAGGAGATCCTGGCATTCCCAGAGAGGGTCACTTTTAGGAAGAGGAAATAGTCAAAACCAAAACCAAAACAAAATAAATATCATCATTTGGGCCTGGGGCTCAGCGTTTTTATCTGATAAGCTAAAAGTATATCTGAAGACATCTTACAAGCAGAAGGGGTACTCCTTTTTTTGGTGTGTTCCAGTTAGAAAACAATCACAACACCTCAGAACTTCTTTGGGTCTCATGCAGGGAGTATTCCTGATGGAAATTTTTCCCTGTTAGTATGAATCAATCACTTCTTTGTGTCATAAAATTTGGAATTTCAATACATAGTTCTCTTTCTATTATATGTGATCATACAGTCGTCTACACAGGAGTGACCCCAAAGATGTAGCAGACAATCACAAACTAGCTAGGTGGCACCTGGCTGAGAATGTGTATGCATGTGATACAGTGAAGACAGCAGGTTGATGGACACAACACTCTGATATCAGCTATTGTTTCAATACTTGTGGCAAGATAACATTTTTTTAAGAATGCCTTTTTTTTTATTATATATTTTATTTTTATGTGTGTGTTTTACCTGCATGTATATACATGCACATGTGATTGCAATGCTTATGGATGCTAGAAGAAAGCATCATATCCCTTGGAACTGGAGTTAGGGATGGTTATCAGCCACCATGCTTGTACTAGGAACCAAACCCAGATCCTCTGCAAAAGCAGCCAGTGCTCCTAACCACTGAGCCATCTCTTTAGTCCCTTTTGATGATTTATGATCTCAGCGTTAAGTAACTTTATCAATGGCATATAATTCCTAAGGCCAATGAATAAGGTTGGGCAAAGGCATAGTAATTCTTATTTGTAAAGAGCAAGATAAATTAAGTACATCCATTTCTCAAGGTGAAGTCACATGGGATGTAGTTCATAATATAATATATGAAAAACTCTCTTATGGACATATACAAATAAAGTCCAGGGATGTACCTCACTGAGAGACCCTGGATTCAATCCCCAGTATCCTTCCCCCAAAGGCATTCTACAGTGAACATTTGGCCTACGGAGTGTCACCCTCCAGTTCCTGTGGTTCAGGATATGTGCAGAACACAAGAAAGCAGAGCCAGGAATCAGGGCCTTGAGGGGAGCCCACTGGAGTGTTAGGGTTCGTACATACCTAGCAGGGGGAGGAGAAACAGTGCCAACCACAATACCAACTGAAAAGTACCGAAAAGTCAAGATAACAAAACTTGGTGACAGACTATGGAAAATATGATACACCCCTCAACCCATGTTACAGCATTTCAACAAGTTACTAGGTGAAAAATGGGCTGGGGGTTGGTGTATGTTTGAATATTAGGTTTTCGCCTTCCTCCGAAGCACCAGGGATTGGAGGCAGGATGCAGGTTACAGGAACTGGTGCACCAATGGGCTGATCAGTATGGCAAATCCTACGTTCCTATAATAAAGGGGAAATTACAGCATATCACTTTGTATGCATACAGATCCGGGAACACATGCACACTTACTCTTTCTCAGGAAGTCTAAAACTCTGTCAACAGAAAATAACTCAACAAAGATGCTTTACATCAACTAAGAATGCATGGACTACTAGTGAGCAGTTGTGAGTGGTAACTGACAGGCAAATAACAAGCCTGAGAAGTTATGTGTACCTAACAGTGCTCAAACCAACAGCAACTGGGCTGCACTAGCCATTCTTGATACAGGTTTTTCCTATTGTGCTCAACAGAAAGCTCTCTGAAGGAAAAATGTTCCTTAAGATTTGTGTGCTGCCATGTGGTGATGGGAACTGAACTTGGGTCCTCTGCAAGAGTAGTAAGTAGCCCTTAATCACTGAGCCATTCCAGCCCCAATACTGTTTCTTTAATTTATTCATTTATTTATTTACTCATTCATTCATTTATTTGTTTATGTATGTATGTGTTTATTTATTTATATTTATGTTGTTGTCTGTTTTATTTGGTTTTGTTTTGAGACAGGGTCTCCCTGTAGCTCCAGCTGGCTCGCTATATAGACCAGGCTGGCCTCAATCTCACCGAGATCCACTTGCCTCTGACTCCCAAAGGCTAGGATCAAAGGTGTGCTCTACCACACCCACTGAAACTATTTCTTAATTCACCTATATCTACTATGACACAATGTCTTGCCAAAACAAGCTTTCCATAAACACCCCCTGACAAATTAACCAAACTCGGTTTCAATGACACTGCATAATGGAAACTAGCATTTATATTACATGTGCACTGAATACATTCAAAATGCAATTAAATTCAGGGTTTTGCTTTAAATTAAGAGCGTTGCAAAATAGACCAGTAATCCCATTGTTTTGTGTCAGGTGTTGTTTCAATCAAAACCACCTCTTATAGTTTAAATTTGAAAAGTCTCTCAAGCTAATCTCAAGATGAGCAATTCTGTAAACCCATCCTCTCCAGGGACAGAACAAGGCTTTATTAACTGGGTCTGTTAGGAGAAGAATGAACTGCAGGAAAACAAGTGCTTATAAACCTCATTACCCACTGGGGGCTAGGCAGGCAGTATGGGGTAGATTCAAACAAAGGACACAGAGTTTTAAAGACTAAAGGATTTAAAGACAAAAGCTTTGATAGAGCAGAAATGTGATAAAGATCCTACTAAAAATAAGGGAACAACGACTACATGAATGTCCATGTGTGTACTTTCCATGTCCATCTAAGCAATGCTACTAAGAGTGGCAGAACTTCTGGATTTGTTTTGTCATAAACAACTAAATTTCAATTAGTGTACGTATATGCATGTGTAAGTGTATTCATGCGTGTACACACATGTCTGTGCATTCATGTAGAGATCAGAGGTCAACCTTGGGTTTTGGTCCTCAGGAGCTACCCACTATAAGGTCTCTTACTGTGACCTGGAGATTGCTGATTAGACTAAGCTGGTTGTCTGGAAATGAGCTCCAGGGATCTCCCTGTCTCCAGTGCTGGAATTACACACATGTGCCACCACACCTGGCTTTTTACAGGGGTTTTAGGAGATGGCAAGGCAAGGATTTTACCAACTGAGCTATCTCCTTGGCCCTTGGTGTTTTTTAAAATACAGTTTCCCTTATTATTTGCAACACGCTAAGGCTATGTTGATGACATTTCTTTCAGATCCTTTCCCCTTCTGTCCTCAGCATACTTTTGCGATTGGAAGCTCATTTCACCATTCAGTGTATGGTTGTATTCTCCTCACATTAGTGCTTCCTGCATGACCATAATGAACCTGCTCTTTCTCCTCTTGGAAACACAGGCCTCGTTTACATTAATATTGCATTAATCACCTCTTGGTGAACCAGAGCACACATAAACGTGAGATGACAAGAGACGAGATGAGAAGAAGAGATGATGAGGAGAGCTTTACCTGACTCACCTATTATCCTGCTGAGTGGAGCATTCCTTGTGGGTGACTCATCCAGCCCCTCTATCCCACTGTAGAGAGAATGGGAGATCCTCCGCTCTCGGTCATCCAACACTGTTTCAATGGGCAGCTCAGGTCCAGCTGGGCTCCCAGGTGATCGCAGCTACAGAGAAAATGGGTAGGAAAGTGAGTCCGGGAGGCCGTTAGCAGCATGGGAGCGTTATAACAACTTTCTAAGGCTTGCATCCAACCGGGCACCAAACGAACTAGAACTTTTCAACCTACACCAAAATAATTTGTGCTGACAGCTTGGTCTAATGACCAACTTTCAGTGGTCCTTTAGTTCATGCCTCCCGTGGAGTTCTGTCACATTTCACCACTGGAAGAAAAATATGTGTATTAAAATATTTTTTTTTGAAGTCTCATCTTGTTGCTTATTTTTTTTTCAATTTGACTGTTAGCATACATTGAGGTCAAGGTAAATTATAGCTTAATTTGGAATTCATTGTCAGCTGCTGTTCTGTCAAAGGTTGGCTTTGTCAGAACAGATGATAGACTTCAGTTCCTTCACTACCTATGGGTCATAAATATGTTTGCCTTCTCCATCTTTTAGCTTAGGTGTCTTTAGTAACACACTGTACTGAAATTCTGTAGAAATTAAGGCTCACTGCTGTATCAAAGTGCGACAATCTCTAAGTTTAAGGGAGTAACTGGGGAACACTAAGCATGTGCAGAATAGTATCACAGTAAGAACTAAAGTTTTTTATATGTGTATGTGTACATAGTGTGTGCATTATACATATGCATGTTTGCATGTGTGTGGACACATGCGTTTGGGTGTGCATGCATGTAGAATCCTGAATTGACCTTGGATGTCTTTCTCAATCACTTTCTACTTTATATATTGAGGCAGGGTCCTCCCTGAACCTGGAGCTTGCAGACTGCAGTTCGTCTAGCTAGTCAGCATGCTCAGGAAACCTTTACCTCTCTGTCTCACGAGTACTGCTCAGGGGACTTTATCTCTGTTTCACAAGTACTGATGTTACAGGCATCTGTCATGTCCGTCTGACTTTTTTGGTATATTCTAGGGACCTAAACACTATTCTCATTTAAGTGAGTATTCCACCAAGCCATGCTCTGATCGCAGGACCAAATGTTTTGATGAAACACACAATCATAAGAGCATGAAGTGCGGTCTACTAAATAAGTAAAAATTTGAGGAGCATGGCTCAGTTGGTAGAGTGCTTGTTTAGCATGCCCATGAGGCCCTGGGCTTAAATCTCTACTGCTGATGAACTGGGTATAGTGGCTCACACCAGTAATCCCAACACTTTAGAGGTGGATGCAGGTAGATCAGAAACTCGGGCTTATTGGCTACATAGTGAGTATGAGGTCAGCCTGGGACACAAGAGATCCAGTTTAAAAAAAAAAAAAATTAAGGGTCCTTTAGACGCTGTCTCTTACAAGTCATCTCCAGAGAAATAAGGGGATGGCCTTTGTGTTAATAAGGCCTTGAAACACCTCTGTTGGAGTCTGTACTACAGGCTCCAGCCCACTCTGAGGCTCTCTGGCACAGAGGGGCTGGGACAAGCAGGTAATGCACAGTAAAATGGAGAGGACACACCTTTCAGATACCGGAAGCCTCAACCACTGCACCGTCTTCCCCAGGACAGATTATTACTTCTGTTAGAAGCAATCATGTGCTTAATATAAATGAGATACTTAATGAAGTTCCAAATTGCAGACTTACTGCTCCCAGTCTGATAAGCACTAGGGAGGTGGAACCCACTGAAGGGTCAACACAATTACAATGAAACAGCAAGCTGCAGGAGAATAATAAACTTGCAGTGTAGTGAATTAGACTAATAAGGTTTAAACTGTGAAATCAGGGTTTGTTTTATTCCTTTTCTCTTAAAATTGCTGATTACAACTGACAGTTTTGCCGAAAAGTAAATTAAACATTCAAGGTCTCTGATAGACAAAAAAGAACATTTTCAAAAGGATCACAGTACCTAAATTCTAAAATACCCAGGGGGAAATAAAAACAAAACAAATAAAACTCATACCCTATATCTTTAAAGATAAGCATACCTTTTAAAGCTATGGATTTTTAGGGTGACAGGGTAGCTCAGTAGTAAAGTCCTTGCCTAGCACACCCAAGGCCTGGAAGTCCATCCTCAGCACAAGGAAAGACAACAAACAAAGAATCAAACAAAACCCTTTGATATTTCTAGTAATAGTAGACATTAAAGTCACTTGCCATATACAGCTCTATTCACAAGTTCTATTTGCTATAGACTATTTTATCAGAAGACAAAAACATCTTCACATTTGCTTTAAAAATAAATTCAACTCAATAAAAAATTCTGCAATTTTTCTGAATGACAAAACCTTTATTACCTTAAAAAAAAAAAAGACCAAGTATGCCAAGAGACTATTTTAAGATTTTATTAAGTGAAGGAAAAAAAAATCCATTAAAAATAGAATGGGCAGGTTTTGCAAAGAAAACCAAGAAAATGCCACCTCCTAAGGAACACATTGGAACACTTTCCTGGTAAGAATCACCACCTCCACTACCTCAGCTACTGCTAATTTACATATGAAAAGACAGATTTTAAATGAAGACATCAATAGACTACTACATAAATATTTAACAGACATACAATGCCTTTTAATTTCTCCAGTTTTAAAAGAAAGGATTGGGATACACACAGTTTTATCTTAAATCTTTTGATTTTTCCCCCCCTTCAAGTAAACAAGTATCAGAAAGTGCCAGGTGCCCCATTGGTCACACAGAAGGGATAAAGAATACTCATCCACTCTGCAGGCCTTCCCAGGCTCTGGACATCAGCACCTTATTAAAATTAATCTTAAGTAAAAGAAACGAAAGCAACCCCAGCTACACTTTGCCATATACAGCTCTATTAACAAGTTCTATCTGTTATAGAACATTTTATCAAAAGACAAAAACATCTTCACATTTACTTTAAAAGTAAATTCAACTCCAATATAAAATTCTGCAATTTTTCTGAATGACAAAACCTTATTATCTTAAAAAAAAATTATTCTGTCCAAAAAGCAAAAGCTTCTACAATCTTACTCAATCCAGACCAAGGGCAGGGACAGTGTGACCTCCCACAGTCTCCAGGACATATTTCTACCTATTAAGAAGCAATGTAGCTCTGGTTCCCGTACACAGCCCTCACCTGAAGGAAATGTAAATAAATTTCTTTGAGTGGCAATTTATTTCTCTTTATGGGTCCCTGTGCTAATGACATAAACTCAATAAGTTTTCAAGCAGATATTCAGATCATGTGTCACTTTTATAATGGGACAGTAACAAATTTTTTTTTTAATAACAAGCAACTGGATATTACCCAATGAATGTGTTTTTTATTATATACTTGGTATATTTTCCTCTTATGAAAAGTTAAAACTCTTGGTTTCTTTTAAAGAAACAAATACAATTTCCGGAGGGTAGGGGTTATGAATCCTTGTTTTTTCTAAGTACCCATTAGTGGACTGAATCCTGCCTTTCACATAAAAAGAATGAACCTAAAACCTCATCCAGAAACATGGGAAAGTAGGTGCAATAATCTCCTTTAATCCCCCTCAGTAAACCTTAAACTAGATCCCAGCTAGTAACTAGAAAGATCTTATTATCTGATATTTCAGAATATGTTATGAACATATTCCTTTCTATTTTATCACCACTTCTTGACATAGGGCAGGTTCTGGTTGAATGATCAGATGAATAAACTCATTTCTCAGAAAAGTGGATGAATTCTCTTGAAAATGGTACACTAGGTCATATGAAGGTGCTTTTTAACATTGGGTCCAGCAAGGTATGAGATTTGCCCCAGGTTATAGTAAGTCTTCACTGTGGAAAATTTACTAGTGTCCAAAGGCAAACAGAAACATGCACATTTCAGCTCTATGGTAAGTTTTAGGCTCCATGTCATGTTATTTAGCTTCCTTTACAACCCTGGGTGGCAAGAGCAAGAATCCGAGAGGCAAGTTAAGCATTCCGATCCCTGGGCTCTGCGGCAGAGGAACAAGCTGAGGCTTACACAGATATTCCACATTCCTTCTCCCACAGGACACAGGACAAGGAGGCAGTCAGAGCCGCTGTGGGTGGGTGAGGACCTTGTTCTAAGTGACTGCCACCACAGTGGCCACGTGGCCCTGCTCAGGTTACCAGCCTCTCTGTATCTCTTAACTCACATAGACAAGAATCAGGAATGATTCTGCAGTCCATTTTCTATTCTATGCAGCTTTCCAATTCTAAGAGGATTAAATCTAGGGAAATAATTCATTTTTCAAGCAGTCACTGATGCCTAAATCCACCCCACACGGGGTGTAAGACACAAGCTCACCTGTCAGTTCTTTACACTGAAGTTAAAACAAGACTTTATATAAAATTACCTCTAAAAGACATAATGAAATAACTATGCTATTTTGAATTACAGTAGTCTCCACATTCCTTTCCCTCAAATATTAAAATATTCTATTTACTGTGTACGAGTGCATTGCCTGCATATATGTAAGTGCACCTGTGTTGCGCAATGCCTTTGTCGGTCAGAGGAGGGTGGCAGAGCCCCTGGGAAATGGAGTTACAAATGGTTGTTAGCTGCCTCTGGAAGAACAGTCAGTGCTTTTTAACCACTGAGTCATCTTTTCAGCTCTTCCCTCAAATATTTTAAATTAGCATAATTCTCACACATAGGTAATTTTGAGTGCTAGAGGGGAAAAGGTGCCAGTCTGCAGAGGCCACCCTCCTTCAAAATGCAACAGAAACTCCCTAGGGGTAAATTATATCAATTTGATCTTCTTGTTTCATGTATTCCAAATCTGAAAAGAGAAGGAGAGGGTGAGGGATGGAAGAGGAAAGGCTGGAAGAGAGGGAGGTTAGGAGGAAGGAAGGGGAGAAGGGAATTGGAAGCAAAAGGGAGGACAAGGAGCCTCATGAGTACACCTCTTAATTCCAATATGGAGGCCGAGGCAGGACGATTCCAAGTTCAAAGCTAGCCTCTGCTGTAAAGTGAAGTCCAGGCAAGCCTGAGCTATACAGGGAGATTCTGTTCTGGAATAACTGTTCTAAGTGTGAACACCACATGAAGACAGAAGATTCAAAGTGATTGTAATACACCTGCTTTGTTTTCATGCCTGGGAGTCAGTGTTTTCATGCCTTGGGTCTCTCAAAGTAGTAACTAAGCAGTGACATACAACTCCACCCTCCAGGACTGTTTTCCAAGCTTCTCTGTCAGGTCAGGCCCTGGATCCATAAACAGTACGGACAGGAACACGGTAGCTGGGTGAGTCCTGGCAGGTTCAAAATCCACAGTTTTGGCAAAGACACTCAGAGGTACCCTGATAGGGAAGGTGGATGTGCCACTCAAGGGTAGTCACACAGGTCTGTGGAACAACACTGAGGAGAGAGTAGGGGAATTTACAGCCTGACGGGTGGGCACTCTGTCAGGACAGGGAGGTAGTGATATCAGACAGATTCAAACCAAAGAGAACGCACTAAGGGTGAGCAGCAGCTATGCGTGAAACAGATAGCTTGAGCAGGTCGATTCAATACAGACAGCACGAGGGCCCAGATTCCACAACGGGCCTGGGGACATGTGACAGGGCCAAGTCTCTAATCAGGATGCAGTCACATCAATTTGCTAGGTAGAAGAATCTCCCTTATCCCATGCAGAGAACCCCAGTAGGCCATGGACGGGGAGGGAGGAGGTCTGAATCCAAGTAGCAGAGACGTACACTAGGTTAAGGAAAGACCCACAGGCCAAACCACGGACACAGAGAAGGCACCTGAGAGATCAGGAGTAAACCTAAATCACTGGCTTATGCCTGAAGGAATTTTTGCAGTGTTTGGGAAATCTATGGGGCAACATTTTTGTAGACTCTGCCATAAAAGGAAAGCTGCAAGTAGGATATGGTATTAAGAGGTTCAACATTACATACTCATTCCTTGGTATCCTCAGGGGTTCAGTTCTAAGGTTCCCTTTAGATCCCCACCCCCAAACCCAAGGACATCCAAAGCCTTTATTTAGAAGAGAGCCATATCTGCACAGAACCTACACAAGGTCCTCCAAACATGAAGTCTTCTCTGCTTTTAAATGACAAAGAAATGACACAAATGGTCGATAAACTATATTAGATTGTACAATTTAGAGAATGGGCTATTTTAGTTCAGCACAAGGTTACTTTTTCCCCCTAATATTTCCTTGATGGATGTGAACTTAAACTGACTCTGAGGTGGACTGACATGCTGGGAAATGAGCATCAGTTTGAGTACAAGCTCAGAGTGAGGACTGGCTTGGGAAGAGCCTGAAGTTCGCAGATACAAGCACAGTCAGAGCCTAGCAGAGGAAAGGCAGTAAGGACTCATGTTGGGATGGGGCACTCAGAAGCCTTGATGGTCAAGCAAAATAGACCTGAAGCACTTCTGGGAGAACTTCATATGTTGCACAGGGAACAAAGCTAGCAAAGCATGGATTTAATACAGCACATACTAAAGAGATCAAACCCAAGGCCGTGTGGGTACTGGGCAGGCAACTGAGAAAACAGAACTGAGCAGATGACTCATGGATGAAGTGCTTCCCAGGGCTGTGTGGATTCAAGGCAGGCATTCTAGAAAAAGGCGTGGAGAGATGGCTCAATGCATAGAGAACTTACTGCACAAATATGAGGACCTTAGCCAAGATGCCAGAATACAGCTGCTTGTCTGTAACCCCAGTGCTGGGGGATGGAGGGCAGGAGGAAAGATGCAGACCCCAGGGGCTCACTGGCCATTCTAGCCAAAATGGTGAACCCCAGTTTCACTGAGACTCTGTCTCAAAAAATAACATAGATAAGCATCCACATATATGAATCACATGCACATATCGCAGACAGACAGACAGACAGACACACACACACACACAACCACAAGTACAACCATGTAGCACTTCCACATATAAGGAAAGAAACCATGCAAACAAGTACAGAAGTGTCTTTTCACCAGTTCTCATCTTCTCAAGCAAGAAATGATGAGTGCAAGTGCTGGAGTTCGAAAGGAGGTAAAGTTTAGTGCTCTGGCCCCAGGCTAGACTCACAACTGCCAAGGAAGAGCTCAAGCATCTCACTGTGGACTGAGGCTCATTCATGATAGCAATGTGTCCTACGTATAAGTCAGTATTTACTGTAATTTACTCAGCCCCTCCCAAAGACTTGGGGGAAGGCTTTCCTAAAGTGATAGAAGTCCCACACCAGCAAAATTATGTCGAAGGCCTCCTGGGAAGCTGAACTGAGCTCCTCTGTGTCTGTGTAATGCTTTAGTTAAACCCTGTCACTACAAACGGCTTTTCTATAGTATTACAAAAAAAGCACAGCACTCACGATAAGATTTTTTTTGATATAATTATGTTATAAGCTTCCTCTATCCTAAGGAATTGTAATAACCAACGATGTAGAAAAATAATACCATGAGGACTATGGAATATTAGAGTCTGTTACGGTCGATCACACCTGTGCCTGCACTTAAATCTTTTTTCATTCACATAAATTCATATGCAGAAGTAAATGCCACAGTGGTTATTTCCGTGGGATTCCAGATTCACATCCTTCACAGGGCAACAGGGAATAAAATCAGTGTCTTTATCAAAACATTTTCAGGCTGGCACAGGCTTGCTTTGCGGTGGGGGAATGCATATAGCTGGAGGCTTAGCACCAGAAGGAAACAAAAGGCTCCCCCTAAAAAATCAAATCATTCCTCACCTCAAGTCCTCTACAATATTCCAAGTTTTTTGTTACAGGGTTTTTTTTTTGGGGGGGGGTGAGGGAGGAGTACCAGAGGCTGATGAGCTTAGTCACTGTATTTTGAGCCAGTCTTTTACTGAACCTGAGCTCACTGATTTGGCTCTATTGGCTGGTCAGTGGGCTCTAGCCATAATAATGAGGATCAGTCCTTTAAGGTTGTAGGATGCCAAGAGTCAGACCTGAACTCACCCTATAGAAAGAAATGTCTGTTCTCTTTTGCTTTCTGAGACTTTTAGTTAGGATTATGTTGCTCTCTGCTACAAAAATTACTTTCTTAGTTGTGGGTAAGCTCATTATACATTTGGCAATAATAACAATGCAAGCATAAATCAATAGTCCTATGAAGGTCAATCCCCTTTAACTGCCAGTCACCAAGCTCAAGAAACATTCATTTTGCAAAATGTGACTGTAGTGTAGGGTTCGATGAGTGGCCATCAGCGTCTTTGTGCGTTTATTAAACAGAAACTTTAAAATTAAGAACACAGGGTTAATTTCTTTTTTCTGTTTTTGGTGGGTATGGTGTGTGTATACCTGATGTGTGTGTGTTGGTGCATACAAGTCATAGCAGGGATGTGGAAGTCAGAGGAAACCTTAGCTGTTGATCTTTGCCTTCCACCTGGTTTGAAAGAGGGTTGATTTCATTGCTTGCTGCTGTGTATACTCAGATAGCTGACCTGTAAGCTTCCAGGAATTCTCCTGTCACTGCCTCTCATCTTGCCACGTGAACACTGGGAATACAGACAAGTGCCATGGAGCTCAGGTCTATCACCCTTGTGTGTCTACTAGGTAGAGGGGAAATTGAAGGCTTGGAGGAGGACGGGTGGCGTCTGCTGTTCAGAAAAGATTCAGCTAGGCTCTGAGACAAGGTGTGTTCATTGCCACAGAATATTCACATAGGTTTAGAAAAACTTTTAACATTCAATTAAGAAAAGAAATCAGTCTGGAACTACAGTTCAGTTGTTAGAGTGCCTCCACAGCATGCATGAAGCCCTGGGTTTGGTTCCGTGTGCTGCATTAATCAGGTGTGGTGGCGCACACCTGTAATCTTAGCACTGGAGAAAAGCCATGGCAAGAAGATCAGAAGTTCAAGGTCATCATCTATTGTAAGTTTGAGGCTAGTCTGGGCTACATGAGGTAATGTCTCAAAACAAACAAAACAACAACAACAGAAAAACTACTGACAAACAACATCTGTAAGCCAAGGCAACCATGGCCTTTCAAGGTTACACCCTCAGGCCTGCTGTTCTGTCTAATATACAGGCAGGAAAGAGGCTCTCTGTAATCTGAAATGCCCGAAATTTCTGGAACTCTGCGCATTTACCTCATTGCACTTGCTGATCCTCCTGGCCACGATGAGCTGGATCATGCCACGCTTGTTGCCCTCAGTGGACATGGACCGCCGCAGGGTCTCCATGGCTTCCTGGTTGGCTTTGCCCAGCAGAGACTCCCCATTCACAGCTATCAGCTGGTCATTCACTCGAAGCCTTCCATCCTGGGGGGAAGGCAGGCAGAGTGAGTGATGTCTGAACAGGATGTCGCAAAAGAACCCCTCAGTTTAAACATTAAACAAAAGAAGCCAAAGCTTTAATTCCAATGTAAGCAGAGATTCATATAATCTCTATTTTAGTCTTTTAGGCATTCCTAAATCAAGTCATCATAATGTTTGCCAAAATGATATACTAATTCGTGGGACACAGTGGTCACTCTCTTGCATCCAGAAACACCCACTGAGGTGATTTACAACCCAAGATCAGTGAAGATCAAAGCTATTAGACAACAGTAGAAAAGAAGATGCCCCCCCCCCAATAAATAGACAGTAAATTTCTTCTGGGCTAAAACCTACAATCAGGAAGTGGGTAAGGGTGATTCTAATATGCCAGGACTTGTGCTAAGCCTTTGCATACATTATCTTCACTGAACTAAGAAGACCATGAGTTGTGGGTCCTGTGAAATAAAAAATGAAGAGTTGGAATGATGGGGTCCAGCCCCCAAATGATGTATCGATTCAACTTTTCATTACGACTGGGTCATGGGAAGGGCACTCTAAAGAAAGAAAGCATCTGCTAATAGAACACCTGTGCAAAGCAGGAAGACGCCAGGCGGGAACCTCTCTCATCAGGGGGCACGGATGGACAAGACTGACAGAGTCTTACTTTGGATGCAGCTCCTCCATTAATAATGGACTTAACAAAGATTCCCAAATCCGCATGATTCTCTTTGGACCGGTTCCCTTTGACGCTGACACCAAGGCCTGCAGATCCTGAGTCGTTGAGTGGAACTTCAAAAGTTAGAAACTCCCGGGTGCCATCTGGTGTGAGAACAATGTCCTCATCTTCGGCTTTCTAAAAGGGGACAGAATTGCACAGGGTTAGACCTTAAAGCTTCTTCCTCTCAGTCACTGCTCTAAAGACCTCTAAGGATAGTTCTCCAATCAGCCGAGGCATATTCTCTCCTCCACAACAGGATCCATGATAATGGTGTGGCTGCCCTTCCAGATACATGTTGGCCAGGCTGCAAGAAGTATCAGGCCAAACTTACTTCAGTGTGTTGCTCCAAACCTTGCAATATAATCTAAGAAATACTGGGGTGCTACACTGAAGGTAGATGACCCTAAACGTCTGAGGTCAGTATGTGAAGTGTTGTGGGGTTGCATTCTAAACTACTAGAGAAACACAGCAAAAGAAGTCAAGTCAAATATGTGTGTGTGTGTGTGTATATATATATATATATATATATATATGTATGTATGTATAATTCAGCTGGATGTGGTGGTGTACTCCTTTAATCCTAGACCTTGGGAGGCAGAGGCAGGTGGATCTCTGTGAGACTGAGGCCAGCCTGGTCTATACAGTTAGCTCTGTCTCAAAAAGACCAAAATGTATGTACATGTGTATACAGACATTTAATTTGCCCACTGCATGAAACACTTCAGGTAAAAATTTTCTCCAGCTAGTTACTTCATTGTTCACTACCGCTGTATTAACTTCTATGCATAAGCAGTATCAAATCGCAGTGATATAAATTCAGACAGAAAAGATGTTCAGGTTTAGGAAGATACAGAACTTTAACTACTAGCATCTGGGAAACAAAGTGACCTAAGTGACATCTGGGAAGAATTTTTGACCACAATGTTGTATTGCATATCATATAGCTGTTAAATATCACACAGGCAACGTTGTTTAATTAATCACTATGTATGAATATTTAATTTCATAACTGAAGTCACCAAGCTCAAAATGCAACACAGTCAAGATTTATAAATAAATTCTTATTCATCTCCTTCAAACACAGAGGAAGGAATGAAAGCTCAGTCTATAACCCAATGGAATATGGCAAGAGGCCCCATTTTGTCTCTAAGGAATTCCCTATCCCAGGAGAAAACACACTTGATGTCTGGCCTATGCAGCAAACCCAAGAAGGCCAAGGCCTCACCTGCCATCTCTATACCTGCCATTCTCACATCATCCATCTCAGAGGGCCTGCACCTCAGTAGGCCTGTAGCCAAGCCTGCTTCTTCTTAATTTTAAAACATTGCTTTGGCATCCAATTAGCCATGCAAAAAAAATTGTCAATTACAATGGAATAAAAGTAAGACATCATGGCATGCAGTTACAGTGCCTAATCACCTGTCCTAAACAAACTGCTTTCAAACAACTCTTGGCTATTCATAACTGTGGGTTATTTTAGAAGATAGAAATAGGATTACTTCTTTTTTTCTTTGCATCCTACGAGATTTTGCCACTTTCTGAAAACGAAGATCAATGTAATCATGAAGAAATAATTGAAAAGAGGATTTGAGGATTTCACATGTACTCTTGGTGGTCTTAATTGAATTACTTTTAGAAATACAGCATTTAACTGTGATTTAAAAATAAAAAAGAAAGATTATAATATAAATAATATGTTACTTTTAAACCTTAGAATTCAAAATGATGCTATCTGTAAAGCATGTTTCTTATTTGCTAGTGTATGCTTGTGCATATAACTGGTGATCAAGCCAGGGTCATGAAAGGTAGTCAATACCCAGTTTGCCCTGCCTTACATGACCTGCCACACAGGAAGAACACAACCAATAGTGAGTAGAGCAGGGGAACATTTCATTGAATAATATCACTAATCATTTTAGAACATAGAAACCATGCAATAAAGAATGAAAAGTAAGAAGTTGAAAAGATCCAGAGCCATGTGGCTACCTAGAATAGCAAAGTAAATATTCACCATCAAATTAAGCTTCTCAGTCTGTTATAAACACTAATATTTAAAATATTCCCAGAGAACAATTACAACTCAAATAAAAGCAATACATTGGAGAGACACACAAACACCCACACCAAAATATTGATGCATCACACATTTATTACTCAGAACGATCTTTAGACTCATATTTTGGTCTATAAACACAAACGCTCATCTTGCTTTTTATTTTTTTTTTAATTTATATGACTCAATATTATATGACTCTATATTCACATCTATGTGAATGACTACTGTAACCTAAATGTAAATTTTATAAAAATGGACCCTCTGGGGGCTGGGAGCAGCTGACTGTAAGAGCATACACAAGGCCCCAGGTTCATTCTTCAGTACCACACACAGACAGCCAAAGTAATAATAAAAGAGAAACATAACACATGGGTAGATTTCAATATCTGAAGCGAAAATAGCAACAATAACTTCATCCCATATCACTGTCTTCTATTCAAAATTCAGAAGCAACTAAGAGCTAAAATGGACTTTGTCAATCAGTATTTCCATTGCTGAAAAGGCTGCATGAGAATGGACACAGACAGCCTAGCTCCTCTGCCTTTAGCTAAGATCGGCTGTGCGAGGCATGGCACCCACAAGCTGTGAACGCAGGAAGACTGATCCTAGCCTTTCCTTCCCTCAAATCCAAAGTTTCTTCATTGTCATTTACTTACCTATATCTTCAGTTTTGCTTTTACATGCTTACTGATCTCAACATTTCCATAAGGTTTTTATAAAGGCTCAAAATTCTCCCCACCCCACTTGAAAAATCAAGACAGAGAGCTGAGGGAATTTATGAAGAAAAGGCTAATCAAGGCGGGAAGGTTTTCCCGCTGCCTTGCTCTGCAGCCATGGGGCAGTTTCACTTACGATGAAAACGGCAGGAGGTGGGGGGCAGCTATCTTTTCCAGTTTGCTTATCAAACCTTGAGACATTATTATCATTAAGAACAGTGAAGAGAGACCACTGTAAGTGTCAGCTGACATTTCATTATAATCCATTTGGCTCTTGACACAAGACTAAAATCACTGCAGCTTCTAGAAATTGATTCTCTGGCAGCAAAACGTTCAAAGTTTGCTCTTCAAAAAGTATTTGACACGTTACATTATGAAAACGTCCACGAAGTCCAGCTAGTATGGGAACCTCTACATTGTGACACAGACCAGAGAGAAGCTTGCTACCTCCTTGCTCTTCCATACAAAAGTGTGCCTTTTCAGACAGGAGTCTAGCTCTCCCCACAGACATGATGAGAAACTTGTTATCCAACATATTCAAGCCACTGGCACGTGTTCATCAACTTAAGCACACAGACAAGAGGTGTCTCTTGTGGACATCTATCTGTACCGCATGAACAATTTTTCCCATTAAACCAACCAGATAGCTTTTCACGTGCTCACTTAACAAAGTACATTTTTGCTAAGCATGTTAGAAACATGGACCCTGATGAATGGGTCACATGAAAGATGTCCAGCTTCCCACTAGCCTCAGAAATACAGAAGAGATGAGTATCTCTCATTTCCAGTGAGAAAGAAAAATAGTCAGGTGGCCTCCTTCTCACCCTAGTTTTCTTTCTTCTGTCAATAATAGTCCCAGTAGGTCTGAGATCCTGGCTGCCAACAAGGGGCTCTGAATCTACAGTGAACCCTCAGCACAGTCTCCTTTCTTAAAGAATAAAATATTGTGCAGGGAAGGGCACAGAACACTGTAAAATGTGAGAAGTAGAGAGTCTGAGATGGAGTGAGTCAGCACCAGTTCAACCTGACACCAGTCCGCTCAGTTCTCTCTCATGTCAGTCCTGCTCCACAGAGTTGCTATCCTTACTGCACACATCCCTGGTAGATTCACAATGAAGGAAGGCCACTAGCTCGTCATATGTAGAAGGGAGATGAGCAAGCCATTCAACTAATGAAACAAGAGAACAATCTTATCCAAGTTCCAAATTTACCGTAAAAAATATACTTATAGATCTAAAAATAGAAATCATCAAACCGTCAAAAGCTTTCTTTAGAACGATGACATTTAACAATGTATTATGAAATGGATATGCTTCTGCTGGACAAGGTGGTGCATAACTATGGATTCAGAAGACAGAAGCTCTTGAGGGCAAGGCCAAACTGGGCTACAAAGGGAGAGCCTGTCTGCCAAATGGGAGTGGGGAAGGAGAAAAGGGCAATATTTTGGAATCTCTGGCAAATGTATAAAAAGGTAGAGCATTTATGGGGGCAAAGAAAAACCTCTAAGTTTCCACAGCTTTCATCAGTATAAAAATTCTGATGCCTGCCTTCACTACAACAGCCTCAAATCAAGAACCAAAATGCCTTGACACTAAACTGATAAGCAAATTTTTGTGTACTTAAATAGAAGACTACCACGCACCTATTCAAAGTATCATAGAAAAATAGTGAAAGAAAAACATATTTATAATGAGAAAATAGGGTTTGTGGAAAATGTGGGCTTTCTTAATTTCTAGTACCTTGCCCAAAATAAGCCTGTACTGTTGTCAGTACTAGGCAGTACAGAAGACATGTCATTTACTGGCTACAGCACACGTATCTAGGACAGGATGCAGATTAGCTACATAGAACTACATAAAGAAAATTATGAGAAAGCAACAAAATGATAAATCATAAAATTACAGGTGACTTAAATTTTCTTTTGACTAAATTTTCTATAGTTGATATAATTATTTTTGTAATCTAAGAAATCTATAGTGTCCCAGTTAATTTCCCTTCCTCAAAAACACAATATGGAGTGATAGACACACATGTAAATCAAAGAAAAACATACTAGGGAGGGGAGAAAGGCAGAGGGCAGCTGGCTGGGGGCGGGGGTGAGTCTGGGGAGGGGTCTACACAGGAGGGGAGAGAAGCAAGTGGTTAAGCACAGGCAGTGATCTCAAGAAGTCATCAGGCACAGGGGCAGCCAGCACATCCCCACACCCAACAGAAATCCTCATAGAAGCAAAAGACGGAACAACTTATCAAAATAGAGATTAAACAACATGCAGAGATCACAGACAAATCTGAGTAATCATTTACCATTTTAATCAAGAGGATGATTTTTTTTAACAGAACTTACCTTGTTTTATTTTTAATTTTTGGACAAAATAAGGCCCCTTCACAGTTTAAAAAAATCTATATCTTTATAATTAAAAAAACATTCTTTGAAATAGATCTCATATATCCTAGGCTGGCTTTTAGCTCTCAGTCTAAGTGAAACAACCTTGGGTCCTAGATCATCTTGCTTCCACTCAAATGATAGGATTACAAGAGTGTCACCAAGCCCAGCTTATATTTTCATCTATCTCACATAGAAGATTAACATTTATTCTTTTGAGATTAGTTATTCATATTCCATTTATTTATTTTTTATTTTTGTAGTATTAGAGATTGAACTAAGGGTTCTATCACTAAGCTAAATCCTGAGCTTCTCCATTCCACCTTTTAAATACTTAAAAATTAGTTTTTTTTGAGGTAAAGTCTTCTTAAGCTTACTCAACTGGGCTTAAACCACTACATCCCAGGCAGGCCTTGAATCTGGGAGTCTCCGACCTCAGGCTCCCCAGTACTAGGATCACCAGGCAAGACTTACTAAATTAATCTTACATATGGCCGTACTGGTTCTTTTCTAATTAAAATAGTATATGCCAAATATCTTCTAAAGACTTGAAAAGATTTTCCTTGATAATAATAATAATGTTTACTTACATTCAGTACCTGCTCAGAAAAGTATCCAAGGAAAAATCATAAAAGCCCAAGTTGAAAAACATTCCCAAAGTGATACATTCTTTAAAAAATTTAAAATGTTCTTAAAGCAGTTCGCTTTTCAGAAGTATAGACAGTGAAGAATAGCCCAAAGTACAGATTTAAGACACATGATAACTAAACACTATGCAAAGTCTGACTTGGAGTGAGGCCCAGACCTGCATTCTTACTTGTTATTCATTCATTTACTTTATACACGACAACTGGTAGTTAGAATATTATTAAATCAATGTTCATTTACTGAACTTAATAACTATAGTACAGTTACTTAAGAAAATGTCTGAATGGAGACATTTAGGGGTAAAGAGGAATTACATAAATAAATCACTCTCAGCTCAGCATGTTACACAAGGAGAAAGAGGAAGACTGTGGAGGGGAATGAGAGAAGAAAATTGGCTGTAGAGTACAGTCAGGTGTTAACCATGGTGAAGGGGATAAAGAGTCTTCTGGAGTTACACACTCCAGGAAAAAAGTAAACACAGTAATCAACCCAAAACAGTTTTGCGACATTGGAAAGCCTATACCATAGTTTATAGAATTCAACTGAAATATATTAAAAATGAAAAACAGGCAAGTTATAAAGGCATTAAGTTTATCACTATGCTGCTAAAACATGATTGATAATGAATAATGAAAATCTATTTCTCAAGGGAAACACACCAGAGGCATGGTTAGCAATTTCAAATAAAGTCCTTACAAACCAGTTCAAAGACTCATAAAGGCCACACAAAAAGATCAGAGTAAGGGCATGTATAAGGTTTGACCTTAATCCCATTGTTTGGCAAAAGATTCTAACCTATTAAGATTCAAAGCTACAAAGAAGTGTCATTTACCCTGGAACCATGTTGCAATTTCTCTTTCAGGACAGGACTATAATTATCCAATCTATGCATAAAGATGCATCAGAACATGAGTATTCCTTGACTCAGTGGAATTACGTCTTGATAAACTCATTCTAAGCTGAAAATTCTGTAAACCCCAAATATATTTAATGCACCTAACCTACTGAATATCACAGCTAAGTCTAGTCTACCTTAAATGCACTCAGAACACTATTATTAGCTTACATTTAAATAAAACACCTATCACAAAGACTATTATCAGGATGGAAAGATAGCTCAGTGATTAAAATCACTGGCTGCTCTTCCAAAGGACTCTCAGTTGGGTTCCCAGCACCCACATGATGGTTCACAACTGTTGTAACTCCAGTTCCAGGGGATCCAATGCCCTCTTGTAGCCTCTGAGGTCGTGAAACAGGCATATATATATACAGGTAAAACACTTGTACACATAAAATAAAAATAAAATAAAGCTTTAAAAAGAGATTATTATTTAACGAGGCTTGAAAATGTCTTATAATGTACTGATTTCTCATCCAAAGTGAGTAAATGGGATGGGTGATATGTGTTCACTCATCCTTTGGTCAAGCTGAAAACCTGTAAGTTGATCCGCTGTACACTGAGGGCTCTCTGTGTATGAGCATCTTATGTCACAGGCACTTATTACCCAAAGTAAACAAAAATTCCCATACTTTTCTTTCAAAATTTGCCAGGAGTTCTTGAGGTTTAAATTCAAAACAAACTAGGATTTACTGTGATGTATAGTGAAAAAAAGGAATCTTCCTTTAAAAGTAAATGGTGGGCTACGGGTGCCACTCAGGGAATCGTCAGCATGTGTGAGGCCTGAGGTTGATCCAAGCGCACGCGTGCACACACACACACACACACATACACACACACACACACACACACACATTTTTATGTATGTATAAAATGTCAGTTTCCAGAATTACTCCTTGGTTTTAAATGACCTGCTTGTCCATTCCTTTGGCAATCTCTGCTTCCCTAAGATCTATAGCTTTTCATTATATTCTATCATGACAATCATCTTTTAAATGATGTGAGTTGCTCTTGCACAGTACTGCAATCTTTAGATGCTATCTCCTCATCTCTCCCCACCTCCTCACTGGCATTCGATGCCACTGTGGTATTCATGAACTATCATCAAATGACTTATTCTACAATCAAGCTTATGGGGCTGGAGAGATGCTCCAAAGTTAAGAGCATTGGCTGTTCTTGCAGAGGTCCCGGGTTTGGCCCCACCACCCAAAAGCTGGCTTACAGACATCTGTAATTCCAGTTCAAGGGGGATCTGATGCCCTTTTCTGGCCTCTGCAAGCAACACATATATGCAGTGCACTTACAAACATGCATACAAAATACTCATACACTTAAAATGAAAAGCAAATTTTAAAAACTTCCAAAAGAACTCAAGGTTGTTGAACTCCTCAATCTTCCTTCCTGATTCTGCTTCAGATTTTTGCAATCTGGTTTTAGAATGATGAAATATTTGAAAGAAAAATTCTGTTTATTAAAATTGTCTGTTTGTATATCTATATAAAAATACCAAATCTGTCAATTATGTTACACAAGACCTCTATATTCTGACAGTTTTGGTGTACTCCTGCGGTTACACATTTTGGAAACATGTAGCAACAGTACCCACTGTGGACATAGTTTTGTTATATTTTTTTATGTGCAAGAGTTTGGGAATAATGTTTTTTATTTTGTGCTATCTGATGTGCAAAATCCTGTTAGATTTCTACCAGATGACTATTGAGTGTCACTATTCAATATCCTTTCTCTCCACCATGTATGACATCATCAAAGATGAGAGGCTGCTGAGGGTTAGCACAGCCATCCTTTACTTCTAGTGTGAATTAATGTTATTCTTCCAACAGGCATTTGCAGTTGAACTTGAGCTAACAGTACTTGATTAAGAGAGATTATTTCATTTATTTCTATTATGACAACTATGCTTACCTTAATTACTGACATATCATCCAACCTTTCTAGACTATTCTCTTTCCTAGTCCTTGCTTTTTTTCCCCCGACCCCTGTCCTTGAATCAAGGTATTTGAAAACTCCCCTTACTTCTTATAGCACTTAGCTACTCATAAAACACTTTGCATGTTTCTCAAACTACTGACCTTACCAGGTCTGGCCCACCATATTATACAAGGAAATAACATCTATTTATATGCACGTCTGACTCCCGCCCCCTCCAAAAAAAAAAAAATCACAAACTATGGTAGTACCTAAAAATTGTTTTACAAACTAGACCACTTTGGCAAAATGGCAGGACAGGCAACTTCATACTGAAAATGTTAGCTCTGTTTACCTTTCCAACATCTCTATATCCTGCAAAAGACAAGGCTCTTACCGTTTCTTTTGGAATCTGCATCTGGCTTGGCTCTGCATTCTAGAAGAATCGAAGAAAAACATAAATACAGACAGACCAAAGCCATTTTCAACATAGAGGGACACAATGCTTTATTTAAAGGGGATTAGGTTGTTGTCAAAAGTATATATAAAGGACAGTTAAGAGCTGGATGACACATGACTGTCTTCCAGTCTCCACCACGTATGGGCATAGGTGGGCATAGGTGCAGATCTCAGCAGGTTTTCACCTGTTCATTCACGGGGCCTCATGAGTTTGTTATTTGCAGGAAAATGGACCAAACTGTATTTTTAATCATGCTACTGTGTCTAAATTTGTTTTCCGATCTCCCCAACCAAAATCTAAGTCTTTAGGTACAGGGTTATTTGACAGCTATACAGATATTAACAGTCTGTACCACAGTCTAAATCATAGGGGATATATATGTGATTTATTTCCCATATAATAGAGAATATGTAGTTTCGTATTTGGTTGACTTTTTTTTAAACAGAAGGCAAACACTGATTAATAAAATCTATTTAGATTAAGACCCACAGAATTGAAACACAGACACCCCAAACAGAAGGAAAGAGTTACATTTAATTGAATTTGAAGATTATTTTTAAATATCCCCTTGACTTTCCAGAATTCTTTTTTTTTTTTAAGTCTTAAAAAGCAGCTGCGACATGCGTAACAGACTGACAGCCTACTGGCCCAATTCTTAATGAAAAGCTCACACGCAATAAATTAAATAACCAGGAAGGGAAGAGGGGAAAAAAAGAGGAGCAGACGGGAGAAACAGAAGCCTGAAGATCCAAATTGGACCAGAAGAACCTGCATAACCCCAGGCTGGCACTCACGCCCCTGTGAGACTGCTGAAGAGCAGTGATTCAGCTCAGCAACCCCAGCAAGGCCAACCACCAGCCTCAGACTGCCAGGCAGAGTTAGAGCTGCCTGCCTGTCTGCCCAGGGGAGGCTGGGGCTTTGATAAGAGCTCATTTGCAATCGAATGGAGACATCCCAGATTTAGGATCAGGTGGCATCTTAAACACAAAATTGGATAACAGTGGGGGAAATGGGAAACTGAATTTAAATTGAGAAATAATGCATTAAACATTTTTTAACTATGGGGAAGTTTTCATAATTTATTCAGAATCAACCTAAAACACAAGTGCTCACTTCTCACCCTATCACAGCCTAAACTTGCAAACCATGTAAGATATTTAGGTCTGTATATAACGAAGGGACAGGGTATTCATGACTTAACCTTATATTTATTTATATAAATAATTAATGTAAACAGAGACTGTATTGACTATGACACATTGCACTT
Organism: Eospalax fontanierii; assembly: GCA_035773235.1. Taxonomy (NCBI): domain Eukaryota; kingdom Metazoa; phylum Chordata; class Mammalia; order Rodentia; family Spalacidae; genus Eospalax; species Eospalax fontanierii. The sequence continues at coordinate 45,970,402 of CM069540.1, read as the reverse complement.
GGGGAAGTTAAAAGAATTAGGTCTATATGACTAATCTGGGAACTATACTCCTGAACCTATCACTGTCATTTATAAAGATTAACTGCTGTTTGGATAACAGAAACTAGTTGAAAACAGAAAAAAGTCAAATCTGCTCTGGAATATTTAAGATACCACTTCTGCTTGAGTTAAAACAAGCTTCTTGCCATTTCAAAAGCTAAAGATGATTCTTCCAAGTGAGTCATATATACATATATAGGAAACCTAGCAATTTTTCTTCAGAGACGCATTCAGAACTACGTTCACTCCCCACATCTCAGTTCCATTAATACCACGTCAATGGCCCTGTCTAGTGCATGTCAGTATAGACAGTAAAGTAGGAAAGATGCAAATGAATTCATCATTTATGTCTTTTAAAATATGGTTACCTGTCTGGTAATTGATGGTTATGTCTCTTCTTGCTTCTTTTATCTTTTGACTTTCATAACAATCATTTTGTAAGGTTCACTTTTCATACAACAGGAAGCTACCATGGTTACTTGGCTTAAGGGCATTTACTATGAAAATCTGAAACCCAACACTTTGTCACACATGGGGGAAAAGATGGCAAGATTTCAACCACAGCCTTTGGAGTGACAGTTATGAAATAATTGACATCTTGTGTTCAGTGCAGCTGAGAGTGTACAGTGATAAACATTTGACTTCCTTGAAACCATCCCGATAAGCTGCTTATGAAACACTCATCCACTCATTATTGAGGCTATCCACTGCTCAGACTGAGCCATAGTTGAGAATGCTTGCACTGAGACAGGCCTATAGAAAATAAAAACCAGAGAAACTCCTTTGGACATGTGTCCATGAACATCCGCTATTGGGTGACTGGCCCAGATCACCGGCTCATGTGCACAAGAGACGTCCATCTGCCCTAAGTTTACACACCAGTTCCCTTGGGTGGAAGGCGTCTTCTTGACGAAAGACCAGAAGGCTCACAGTTCCCTCCATTTTGGTGCTTCTCAACAGGGAAACAACTTCTTCCTGGGACTTGCCTGCTAAATCCACTCCATTGACCTAAAACAATGAGAGAGTTTTCAGCTACAATCCTGTGCAGTCAGGAAACAGAAGAAAAGCTAGAGATCCAGCACTCAGAGCACTTGTTATGGAAACACACTCTTTTCATGCCAAATCTGACCCTGACCAGGAAGTCATGAAGCTTTGGTGGCATATCAAAAATAAAGTTGGCTAGACATCTAGAAGTCAGTAGGAAGTCAGTAGGAAGTAATAAATCCTTTAGTGTTCACCCATAAGCCAGAAGCCACAGCCACCACCCTCAACAAGCAGCAAGTCATAAATGGAACTAGAGTGTCAGGTCAACATGAAGCTGCCATGAGAGTTGAACATTAATGGCCTGTGCACCACAAGATATTACAGAGCCAAATAAAAAGGCGCTGCCTTTATAAGAATATGCTAGAAACATTTTATTACAAATGCTTTATGTTTCAATGAAAATTAAGAATATATATTTAATCCTGAAAAGGTAAACACTAAACAACAAATAAGAATCACTACAAAAGAGTAACAATTTGGGAAGGAAAACTATTGCATCTCAGCATATCTCAATGTTATAAGAAATTTCAAGGGGTAGTGTTTTAGAACAGATTTTTAAAGAACCTCTTATCTCATAGGAACTAACATAGTTCCAGAAAGGAAAAAAAAAAAAAAAATATATATATATATATGTATATCATCTTTGTGTGTGTGTATATATTTAAAGATATGGTCTGGCTGAAATCACTATATAGGCCAGGCTAGACTCGACTCATAATACACTTTCTTCATCTACTGAGTGCTGGGATTACATGCATCAAAGACCAGAGGGGCTGCGAAATGAACTTGGATCTTCTGCAAGGGTAGTATGTGATCTTAACCTCTGAACTGAGTCTCCATTCAGCCCTGAGATGCCCACTTTCATGGTGGTGTCTGAAGAACACATGACAAAGCAAGGTATGTGCCAAGAAGAGGAGACCATGAAGGGCCTTGGCAGGGCCTTCTGGATGGGGACGTGGTTCAGCAGTGGATGGTGGCTTGGTGTTGGGGCCTGGGGTACGGCTCAACAAAGGCAGAACCGGCTGGGGCATGGCTCAGTGCTAGAGCACTTGCTTAGCCTGAGTGTGGACCTGGGTTTCTTCCTCAGCACCCATAAAAATTAATGAATAAAAACAAAAATATAGACATTTTGTAAGAAAAAAAGACACACAGATCCTGAGTTCTGTCTGTTTCCCCACTTTGCTATGCGCACAGCTCCCCACAAACAGAAATGATGTATGACCTCAAACATCAGTGAAACAAAACCATTTAGTATCAAAAGGAAAAAACAAAATCGGTTTTTCTTTCTCCTGATGTTGGCTGTTGTGTTTCAATTCGTGCTCCAGGCTGCCATGTCTAACATTTTGTGTTTCCTTCTTCAAAATCTGCTGTTAATATTCACTTCATGTATCTCTGTTCTGATGTCAAAACAGAGAAGTGTCCTGTGCTGCCACACATAAGCATTAAACTGTCTAAAATCATAACCTCTCAGGCAAGGCACACTCATAATGACAAAACACGCTCTGCCCTCATAATCCAAATGTCTGGGTAACTAAAAGTTTAAAATAGTCTAGACAGGTCATTTCTCATGAGATAACATAAGGAAATGTAATGTAAAACAGTTTTTTGATATATACTTCTACTAACATACATGATTCCCTATTTTATGAAAATGTTTAGAAACAGGATTTAGAAAAAAAGGAGGCTTTCAGGAAACCAGAGACAGTGCTAGAAGCCACTCACCTCTATGAGCCGGTCCCCTGCCTTGAGTCGGCCATCCTGAATGGCAGCGCCACGTGGAAGGATGTTCTTCACATAAATGGGAGCTGAGCCACCAATGGTCACATCTCGGGAAGTGATACTGAACCCCAGGCCTTCTGTACCTAAGACAGAAACAGACATCTGTAAGTGCCACTGTGCAGTGTGACATGTATATGTGTGTCATACAGAGGACTGGCTAGTATTCTTTACCTCAGTTTTACTTTATAAACATTCACAGTGACTTACATTTTTTTCTAATACTTTAAAGGCTGCAGTAAGTTTTCAAACTAGACTAATGGGAGGTCCAAGTTGTTTAGTGCTCCAAAGTCATTAATCTTTTGGCAGTGTTCTCAAGGACAGGTGCAAGTTAATGCTGAAAATTTCTAAAATCAACTTGAATACTTTGAGTAATAGATGGACCTAACAGTTCTATGAGAAGAAAGGGAAATAAATATTTGAAAATTCGTATAATCTCAAAAGTCAAGCATTATCATATAATATTGATATCCAGATCTAAAACACATGGTGGGAAGAAAAGAGAAGAAATTTTCAAGGGGACAGTTAGAGGAGTACTTTCAGATGTATGGAATGAACTCCCCCATTACCACAGGTACAGCAACTGACATGGGGAACATGAACTATGTTATTTTACCATAGTCAAGTTCTCCTCCAATTAACCAAAATTCTCCTATACTTATCTCTACCCTTAACACAGGGTAAGTCATTCATGGAAGAATCCATCTAGGATCAGAGCTAGCTAGCTACCAAACCCCAGAGTCACCTTATCACATTTAAAGGCATCAAGATTAATGAGATATCAGTAAAATCACTTTCTTGGTTTATTATCTTAATTCTCTGGCAGATTTCATCTTAAAATTTTAATGTTTTTTAATGATTTTATTTTTATTTTATGTGTACAAGTGTTTTGCCTGCATGTATGTAAGTGCCCCATGTGTGCAACTGCCACAGAAGCTAGAAGCGGGCATCAGACCCTCGGGAATTGGACTTAACAGACAACTGTTAGTTGACAAGTGGGTGCTGGGAACCAACTCTGGGTCCTCTGCAAGAGTAGTGAGTCAAATACATGGTCACTGTGAGAAGAATAAAGAGACACACAAAGGTGAAGACTGAAGAGCATGTTAATAATGATGCCACATTAAAAAAAAAACTGTGTGGAGGCGACCACCTTTAACCTCAGAACTCAGAAGACAGAGGCAGGTAGATTTCTGTGTTTGAGGCCAGCCTGCTCTACCCAGCCAGCCAGGGCTTCAGAGTGAGACCCTGCCTCAAAAAATAAAACAAACAAACAAAAAAATATAACACATAGGAGAAGAAATAGAAATGGGTGGATAAAACATGTGGTCAAGAGTAAAGGGCAGAAACAAATGCTCAGGGATATCTGCAACAAAACCTGTCATCAGTAGTCTCAAGATCAGGCAAGATACTCATTTACTCCAAATCTGAGGTCATGTTTCCATGCTTAGACTGTTAAAATCGGTGGTGTCTGTGGCAACCCTTGAGAAGCAGGCTGCCTGTATGAATTCTCCTAATTATTCCTCTGGGGCTGTTCCATGTGTCTGTACTTTCACAGAACTCTAATGACTTGCAATAACATTTATTAAGAAAGAATTCTAAATTATTCTCCTTTGCAATATTAATTTGCACAAACAACAAAGACGGACTATTATACGAACCACGATTCTATTAAAATATCAGAAATAACCCCTAAATCTGTAAGCCAGAAGTTCAGGCAATGACCTTTAAAGGGAAGATAAATAGATATCAATTTTCATTTGGCAAAGCCAACAAAACATTTTGCTCTGACTAAAACAGATTACTGACCTTCTCCTCTGACTTTATTAAAAAGCTAATTTTGACAAAAGAGCAGGGTATTTGAGAATACCAGAGTGGTAATAAATATTAAGAAATCATAATTATGGAAGCAAGTACATTGAGGCTGTTCATATGACAGAGTTCCAAAATTATTCTAGAGAGTCATTATACTCGAGTCTTCTCTTTTTAGTACTAAGAGTTGATCCCAGTTTGTAAATTAGTGTCAAGTAAAATATGTCAGTTTAGGGACTGGAGAGATGGTTTAGCAGTTAACAGCACTGGCTGCTCTTTCAGAGAACCTGGGTTTGGTGCCCAGAACCTACATGGCTGGCTGACAACCATCAGTAATTACAATTCTTGGGAATCTGACATCCTCTTCTGGCCCCTGTAGGCACTGCACACACCTGACACACTTACATACAAGCAACCTTTTTAAAAAACTCATATACATAAAATAAAAACAAAATCCTTTAAAAATTAAACGAATGTCAGTTTATTTTGAACTGAACTTAAGTTTAACATGATCACACTAATTTTTAAAGAATTTCTTTAAAAATCTGAAATTTCGTAACTGCAAGGAAATCCTTAATTTATTAGTATATCTACACTTAGTGCTAATCAAAGACAATCAGCATCTTCTTCTGGTTTTGTATAGTCAATGTGATCTCTTTATATAAAATATCTCTAAGCACACTGGCAGCATTCAGAGGCAGCAGGTACTTTGTGGTAAACATTCACTGCTAGTTAGCTGAGATTAAGAGCCATCTTTGAAGTCCTACATCATTTTGATTACAAAAGGTTAAAGAAATATCTAAAAGAAAACCATCATTTCTAATTTTCTTTTATGGATAAGGATAGACTTCCTAATGCAGCCTGAATAAAGAGAATCACATCTTTCAACATGGCATTAAAGCAAAACTACTAGTTCCCCTATTCAAAAAAGGATGGTTCCTTTAGCAGCAAGCAAAATTACATTTCATGAAAAAGCTCACATTATACCATAATTTGATAAATAGATTGTACAAAATTACAATTAACTAAACGAATATTCTTCCATTAGTATAAAGAAGAAACACTATTTATAAACTAATATTACTAGAATATTGGTCAAGTACAAAAAATACTATATCTTTGCTGAGGGAATCAAAGCAAAATTTTTATCTTTCATATAATTCTAATAGTAGTTATTGACATGTTTTTGGTTAGCAACTGATCCTGCCATTTGAGTGGAGAAAGAGGGATAAGGACTATATGTTCTTCTCACTTGAAAACAGAGAGAAGAAAGAGGACTTCACAGAGAAGCCTCAGGACCCTCAAGGCACAATGCGATGTCCTGGTCATGCCAACCAAGTATCCACACTTTAAAAGCCTATAATCAGAAGCTGAGGCCCACATAAACTTCAATGGGAATATATGTTCTAGAACAGAAACAGCACCTACAGGGTCCACAGTCTTGAAGGCGTTATCCTAATGGCAAAGGGACTGGCCTCTATGTCAGGATACGGAAATGTTCTAGCAAGATTTTGCTGCCCATAGCCACAGAACATAGGGAAGTCACTCAGGATGACCCTCCAGTCGCGGTTAGAGGTGGCTGAGCTCTGAAAGGCATTTTTGATAATGACATAAAATGGAAAGGCACCATTCTGAAATACACCAAAATGCTCAGTGAGTGGATGCAGCACAAAGCAAGTCTATCTCATATCTAATGGACTTCCTCTGGCCATCTGAAGGTCAAGTCTGACAGTCTATACTGATCAGTGGAAGAGGCCAGCTGGAAAAATGTGTTCCCTGTATGCATGGATCCTTCATCTGCAGGGAGGAAGCATATGAATAAATCAAAAAGGTGGGGGAAGATGTACTGATATTCATCACAGTATCTCTTTTCAAAACCTTAGGGAAACAAAGTCATGATACGGAGAAGGGCAACCAGGAGACAACACTGGGCTTCTGAGCAACCGTGTGAATGAGACAGTCTCAAATATGGTGCCCCTTCCCACAACACGCTCGGGGTTAGAGCAACCTCTAGCACCCTTGTTAAGGAGAGATGCCTGGGGCAGGAGGCCACAGGACAGTCAGACCTCAGTTATTATTCCCAATCTGGTAGGAAAACCTAGAACCCACTTATTCATTATAAAAATGTTAATCTAGGAATAACTGCCACTGCTTCTTATAAACATATACTGCAACTTATTCCTTGAACCTTTACATCTTAATTTTGTCTGTCTGTGTGTGTGTGTGTGTGTGTGTGTGTGTGTGTGTGTGTGTGTGTAGGCCAGAGCATGGATTCAAGTATCTTCCTGAATTGCTCTATGACTTAATCTTTCAGACTAAGTCTCTTACTGAACCTGGAGCTTGCTGGTAGACTGGCTGGTCAGGAACCCTCAGCCATCTACTCCCCAACCCTTCCCCCAGTGCTGGGAATCTGAACTCAAGTCCTCATGCACATGCCACAAGCAAAAAGATTAAAAAAAAAAAAAAAAACCACAAACTCTCCAATACTCAAGGTACTTTTTTGGTTAGTTAGTTTGACTTTTAAAAGCAATGCATGGGCTGGAGAGATGGATTCATTTCCAGCACCCACATGGTGACTAACAACCATCTGTATCTCCAGTACCAGGGGATTCAATGCCCTCTTCTGACCTTGAAGGGCATTGTAGGACACAGGTGCACTTACATGCATGCAAGCAACATACTCATACACAAAATAAAATAAATATTTTTAAAAATTTTCTTCTAACAGTACTAAGTACAAGACTGTGTGAGGTACCTTTTTTAAGCTGAATGTTGAGTCTCTTGCCTACTTTTTTGGTATTGTATGCACTGCCCACACTAGTGCTAAGTGCATTCTGTGGAGACAGAGCTGGGGCTGTGGGGGGCTTGGTGGAGGGATGAGCGCTATGAGGTAGTCGGGGGTGAGAGTCCAGTTGCTCAGATGGATGGTTCAGTCTGGGCGCTCTGGGAAGTGCATGAGGCCCAGTGCTGGCCACACTCCTGTTGTCCAGGTAGTGGCTATCAGGGCTGAAGTGGCTGGAGGAGTAGTTGTTCTTCTCGCTTTGGGAGAGTTGTTCGTACTGCTCTTTATTTGCTGCAGGGACCACGTGGAACCAAATGATGGGCGTACGCATGGCTTGGCGGAACATATGCTGTGCTCTGGGTTTGACAAAGAATGGAAGATTAGCGAATGAAGACTGGCAGACCAGAAGATATCACGAGCTTGATTGAGTATACTAATTAAGCAATAAGAACCAACAGACTGTTGGAACCCTTTATTAACTAAGTTTGCAAGCTCTGATAAAAGAAGAGCAGTTTTCCAAACACACATTTCTTATTCTCTCTCTCTAAAAAAAAAAAAAGGATGGGTAACCCTATGATGGTAGATAGAATACAGTGTCCTCAACTGTGAACCATTAAAAATCATTAAATTCTAACAAATATATTCTAATTTTAACATTGGTAGAAATCAAACATAGCCTTTTCTCTACATGCATGTCCAACCTGTAGCCCAAAGCCACATGCATCCCACATTTCGTAATGTCGAGGGTAGACATTCCTGCACAGCATTATCTAATACAACATAAAAAAATTATAAAATAGTTTCTTACTAAGGGGCCATTTGGAATTTTTAAAGAAATAAATATTTTTAAAAATATACTTAAGGACAGGAGGCAACTATTACTTATTGGCAAAACTGGTTCAAGTTTACAAGCAAAAAAATCTCACCAACACTAATTCCTGCAAACAACACCTAACGATGCAGAAACTACCACCTACCAAGTCTCTGGGATTCTGCATGTTAAGCACATTGGAGCCTAGGGACTCCACGTCCAGAGTGAGGCAGCCCCACTTCATACTGGACCCCGAGGTCTCACTCCCAAGTTATGGGTTATATTCATATCTGCCCTATTTTAAAGTTGATAACCACAGGATAAAGAAAATCCGAGAAAGACAAAATACTGTGGTTCAAAGCCTTCCTGCTAGTCTACACTGACACTGGACATGTAAGTTGAAGTGAGCAGGGGTGAATTCCCTAAAAGAGAAAAAACAGCAGCACTGAGTACTTAAACTGGGCCCATGGCATTGTGGGAAGAGCTCAGTTGATCAGAGGACATTCTGAAATACAGCTAATGGGAGAAATCACATTGAGTTTGATTAAATTATTAACAGCTAGATAATGGCATAAAACCTTCCTTTCTGGTATAGTGCTCACAGATGAGTCAGAGTACTTCGGCTGATCGCACCCCATCAAGTTCCCGGGAAAAGGATCCTCTTGCCTCCCCAAACACTTACTGCTCAAATCTTCTGTTTCGAAGGTCGCCATCATTAATCCTCACAATGCAATCATTCTCTTGGAAAAGCTTTTCTTGCTCAGCTTTACCACCTTTCTCCAATCGTTTTACTAATAACCCCAGGGTTCTGGAACATTAAAAATGCAAACAATTACATGGGTAACATTTTCACTACACAAAATGCTCTAACTCTATGATGCGTGTTCAGGGACGCCAAAGGGATGGGCTAGAGCTACTGATATATTTTAAAATATAGCACCAAGACAAAAATCTTAACAGTCTAAATAATGTGTAGAAATGGACCTTTGCAGAAAATATCAGAAATTATTTTCTGACTTATCGGTTTTATCTTTCTGAAGCTAAAATCATACTGTTTCAAAATGCTGACATGGAAACTGCCTAGGGTAGTTTGAACAGAGATAAGCTGGTCTTGTGAATGACTCTGATGGGTTTCTGATTAAAGTCAGGTGGCATCTACTAGCAGTGGCCCCTGCCTTTCTTTTACGGAATAGATGGAGAGGAATGCCTACACTTGCTATCCTCTGGATTCAGCAAAAAGAGGCTGTCTCCTGCCTGTGAATTCAACAATAGGCCTGATACTCAGAATTTCAAAACATGGTAAGCTTCTTCATCAATTTGTTGCCAGATTTCCATTTGAAGAAACATGGGAGAAAGCAAGCAATTCAAAGAATGTCAATCACCATCTGTCTCCTCCAAATGTGAACGCAAACTTCAAGAAGTCGAGTTGAACTTTGTAGAGAAGGAGGCTAAGTAAAACGCCAGTTACTAATATCCTTTCTCTAGGAAATTGGCACGCGCACGTGTGTGTCCTTGTGTAGGTGTGTGTGATATCCATGTGTGCATGCCCACTTGTGTGTACCCGTGTGCTCAAATGCAGGAACACATGGAGAACGAAGTAACACTTATCTCTGGAGAGAAAGTGTCTCCCTGAATTCGGAGTTCATTGATTCGGTTGGCTTGCTCTGAGGGTCTGCCTGTCTCTGCTACCAAGTGCAAGGCAGACACATGAGCAGCCACGCCTGGTTTTCACATACATGCCAGGAATCCAAACTCAGTTCCTCCTGTTTGGTGGCAGGCATGCTACTGCCTGAACCATTTCCCCCACTCCTAGAACATTAGCTTTAATAGATAGTGATCTGTATGTCCAGAACAAATGGCAGATATTTTGAGGCACAGATGTAACAAAAGTTGTTAACTAGTTCTGACTGTTGTTACTGACTTCTTGGCAAAGGCTTTGAATCAAGATTTGATTGAGTCTTATGTGAACTTACTCCTGACATTTTGAAAGTTTGTGTTTTCTTTCATGTCATAGTTAAGAGACGAAAATGCCTAGAGAGTAGAATGTAGAATCCTAATTCAAACAACCATGATTTCCAATGGGTTCTTGTGTATTTTTCAATGAAATTACAATATGCACTATACTGTATGTGCTTCCCAGCAGAAATACACAGACAGCTTCTTCTTCCAAATGTTGGAAATAAGTATTGTAGATGTTCTATAACCATTTGTTTGGGTCTCTTGACTCGTGCAGTCTTATCTCTCCTATTCCTTTGTAAGTTTCTGGAAAATGGGCTTCAGTTAGACATGCTCAAACACTCAGCCCAAAGGAAAGTCTGATTAGTGACAACTGGATGAGTAGAGAAGTGAGTGTAGCTAAAGTAGCCAGTCTCAGATTTCGGATATATGTCTACAAAGCAGAACAGAAGTAGGTGGAAGGCAGGTGCAGGTTTTCTTCATGAGCATATTGTTGATGCTAATGACTCTCAAAAGCAAAAAATCCCATGAGGCAAAAGAAAAAACTGCAGTGTTTAGTGAGGTCTAGGTCAGATGAAGGAAAGAATGACTTGATTCTGATATCCGCTTTGTTTCTAAGAGATGAATTTTGAGCTGGGCATGTTGGTGCCTGAGTACAACCCCAGTACTCAGGAGGCTGAGGCTAGGATATCACGAGGTTCAGGTTAGCCAGGGGCTACATAACAAGACTTTCATTCAAAGAGAATTTTTGTTTGTTTTTGTTTGTAGGCACCAAGTTTGAGACAGGGTCTACCTGTAGACCTGACAAGCCTGAAATTTGTTATACAGACCAGACTGCCCTCAGATTCACAGAAATCCATTTGCCTTTGCCTTTACAGGACAGGATTCAAGGCATGTGCCACAGACTTTTTTTTTTCTTTTAAATACAGGGATCTAGAATTCTCAGGAATGGGTAAGATTTCTATAATAAACAAATTAAATCAGCCAGCCTTGGTGTCGCACACTTTAATCCCAGTACTCAGGGGACAGAGGCCAGGGATCTCTGTGAGATCAAGGCCAGCCAGGTCTACATAGCAAGTTCTCGCCAGTTGTATCTACAGGGGATCCTGCTGCACCCTCAATAAAAAAGGAAAAGGAAATTGAATCAGTTACTAGTACAACTAGAATGTGGACTCCTTGGGCTTCTGACTTGGCAAAGTAGTCATGAAAAGAAAAGCCTGAAAGATCACTGGCCACAGTCACCCACAAGTGATCCTCACATACCCACACAGATGGTGGCGTGCCTACTAAAAATGCCAACACTATAATCTAAGAGCCCTTTACTTTTGGGTTGACAGGATAGAGTGACACAAGTTCTCACCATGTATCCCAGGCTTGCCTGAAACTCACAAGACTTCTGCCTCAGTCACCAATGTGCTGATACTAGGTATGTAACACCAAGGACAGCTGTTTGATTCCTTTTTAATGTACATACATTTAGTCCTGGTGATAGGAATATACCCTGCCAAGACTGAGAGACTAATACTGGTTAATTGATCAATGTTTAATATAGAAAACAGTTTTATGTATTCTGAAATATTCTGTGTAAAAAGCAAATATGTACATATTTCATGAAGTTTATTTAGCAATTAGCTATCAGTGATAATTTGTCTATAGTTGTGAATTTATTGCAAATTAGCCTGTCAGTATTTATGACACTTTAAAATAGTATGATTACACACAGGCCCTGGATTTGATACCCAGCCCCCTCCCCAAGAAAAGAAAAAAAATCAACAAAAAAGTATACCTGCTAAATGTGGTTGAGGTATGTCCGTGGTCTCAGTTATTTGGAAAACTGAGGCAGGAGAGTCCCTTTGACTCTGAAGTACAAAGCCAATCTGAATGAGGGATGATTTTACCCACCTAACGTACTAATTAAACTTTAAAAATAGTAAAACTTAAAATCCAAACCTTAATTCTGCAAGTGACATTCACAATTTCTAGTAAATAGGTAAGTGGGTTTATGTTCTTCTAGACCATCACAGCAGAACAGAGATCCAGAGCAAACACCATCTAGTTTTGTTTCTGGAATGGTCATCCTGGCTATTAAATTTTTTTGTGTGATATTTTTCAGTACTGAGAAGCATGTACTTGACAGCTAAGTGCTCTACCACTGAGCTAAATCCTGAGCCTCTCCTAAAGGGTGGTTTTTCTGAATCTGTCATTCTACATGGCCAAATGTGTAACCCTAATGTACGATAAAATGTTCCAAATCATAAACAGATGGCCAGCCACAGTTACAGGCAGGGCAAAGGAAGCATGTCAACCCAGGCTGCAGCCATCATGCTCCAGTGACAGTGAGGCCAGATAATGGGTAACATGGGTGTGTCTGTGCAGGAGGAAGATCTGCAATCTGGGGCATCGTGAGGAAGACAGCCCTGGGGCCAGAGAACTGGAAACCACCTAAACTAATGTAAAGTCACAAAGACTATTTGCCCATGCTACTGAAATCATTACCTCCAAAGGACAAACTGTTAGAAAGGCAAAGTAAAACAACCTACGAACATTTTTCAGGATCAAAAACATCTCTCCCCAAAATGACCCTGGCCACAGTGAGCCGAGAATGGAAAGGTGGCCAGAAGGACCAGCCCAGGAAGCAGCAGGACCAGGCACTCTCATCATCCTGGGATCAGCTTGGGGCTAGTGGCCCCATTTCCATATCTACCACTTCTCATGGCAGTTTTCCTGGGTGGTTCAGTGAAAAGCACATCTTAGGTATATACCCCATGAACTCACATCATCAGCTACATGTTGTTCTGAAGTAATAAAAAACGAAAAATGATCTATGGTGTTATATTGGAAAGCCACAGGAACTAATGAGGCCTCCGGCCTGTGGTCTGTGGAGCTGGGATAGGCTTTCCTTCTGAGAAGCTACAGGCAGGCTTCTTTAGGAGACAACCGTGGTCCTTTAGAAGAAGCCAATGCTCAAAAAGGATGAGGCAGAGGGGAGGAACTAGGAGGAGGTCTTGGGACTGTTCCAGAATCAGAGACACCAGTGCTGGCTGCACTGAACCACATGGTACTGCATGAAGGGGCTGGGCAGAATTCTGAAGAAACGAATATAGTGTTGGGAACTGTGGAACGTGCCTGTCTCACCTCCCAGATGAACTTAAGGCAAATATTACTCAGTCCCATTATTTCCAAGAAAATGGATGTTTTTCTTGTAAATCTGAAATATTCTTCAAACCTACTCTTCCTCCACTGTTTACTTTCTCCATATTTTGGAGACGGAGAGAGGAAGGAGAGGAGGGACAAGGGGATACTATGCAGACTGGGTACAAATCCCACTGCTGAGTAAGTTTCCTAAAATAAACAAAATCCAGAATTAAATACATCTTTCAAGTCTTCTTCGTAGTTACAGAAGAGCACCTCTTGGGAAAAGGAAGGAAGAACAGTCTCAAAAAGCAAGGCGCTGGAAAGCGGCATCTCCGTACAGGATTTTGGTTGCATAATTAGAAATTTAACTGCTTGGATTATATTAAGGATTCGCCACTACAGTTTCACAAGGTTCATTAGCCTAATTATACACTTAATTAAAACAAACTCAGTTGCACATGTTAACATTTTAAATTCTAAGTATAAATTATAACCAATGATAAAACAGAAAATAAGTAACAAATGTTTTATTGACATCTAAATTGACTGAGCTAGTGTGAGTTTTGCTTTGATAATCTAAACTCCCACAACTGCCACCCAGCTGTATGGAAATGATCACAGTTTATCTTAATAAAAGCTGACACAGTACAAACATTACAACCACAGCAAAGGCAGGGGATGAGTGGCAGAAGGGGATTCTGGCAACAAACACCTGTCAGTTCCCCAAGGGTTACCTATGGAGTTCAGCAATTCTACATGGCCGTGAGAGAGAACCACAGTCACAGTGGATAGCCACAGAAGGAAATTAAACTATATAAGCATTATTGTTAAAATAATCTTCCTGGCACAGAGGAGGTCATGAACAACATACAAGATACACTCATAGGAAAACAGCCTTATGTAACACAGTACCATGTACAAAGAATCAATTAAGAGAATTCTGGTAGAGCCTTTGGCCAGCATGTTTGAGGCCCTATGAGCAAAAATAACAAAAGAAAGAAGGAAGTCAACTGAATGGGTGAGATTAATTTATTATAAGGGTAAATAAAAATGGGAAGGCAGAAATTAGACACCATTCTATTACATTTACAAAAACGTGTGTGGGTATGGGTGTGCGTGCACGTGCTGTTCCACCCAGGTACCTGGGAGTACTCTGAGTAAGCCAGGTAGCATGTGGCCAACTCAGTCACTAATATACCTGGAGAATGAATACCAAATGGCAAATAGAAAACCTATTTTTTTGGATGTTGTCTAGACAAAAAGGTGATTAACCAAGTAAAAGAATGGTGTATATAAATGTTCCTCAATGAGTTTATATATTAATATTTTTTCTTAATCTATAATAGGTTAATATATAATACATATGTATAGAATACAAATTTTAACCAACAAGGAATGCATAGTTTCCAATAAGGTCATTTTCATTTCAACATACACTGACCATAAGTATAAAATACTCTCTTCACATATGGTATTTCTTGTTGAGCTTAGATGGTGGAATTTACAGGAATAATGTAAGTAGCAAAGAAATAAAGAGAGAAAAATATAAAATGTAATAAAAGAGCCTAGCACAGAGATTGAACAAGGCTTCCTGACAGTGTTAGACTTTTATCTGATACTCTGGATATTATACTGAAAATAAATGTTTGAAAAGAATCATTTGTGGTAAAAATCGAAGGTAATCAGATGCAGCAAATGACAGAAATATATGTATAAAATAAGAAGCGGGGCTTCCAAAAGGATCCATAGCAGACAGCTAGGAAAACACTAAAACCCACAAACCTTCCCCTTCACGGGTAAGAGTGCACCCATACCCTCCAGCCCCACCTTACCAGGACCTCATTCCTAGCTAGGCTAGACTTGGATCTTTCCTTAAGTCTTCTGATGGACTGACAAGCGGACAGAAAGGAGAACTGTACAAGTGCATTTTACTAACTGGAAGATAACAGGTGGGTTGATTTACTTTTTCCTCTTTATCTGGGAATTCCTGAGAACCAAGAGTATATATTTCTGGAAAACAATTCATAGTTAGGACAAAAAAGAGGCTTTCTTATTAGCTATTGAGAGAATAGGAAAATGCAGACTCTTCCTTCAGTACATATGAAACAAGAAGCAGAAGAGAAGGCATTTTAGACAGGATAAATACTAGACTGTAAGCCCTGAGCTGGTCAGCAATTTTATTGTTGGTTTTCCTGGGAAAGGAGGGAAACCGGCCCACACACCACATTCCAGCAGCCGAGGGTGCCATATCCTCTGGAGCAGGAGTCACAGGTTGCTGTAAAACACCATGTAGGTGCTGGAAATTAAACTCAGGTCTCTGCAAGAGCACCAAGTACTCTGAACCACTCAGCAATTTCTCAAAACCACAATTTATCGTTTTTAAAAAAATCTGATTAAATTTTATTTATTTATGTGTGTACATACATGTATACACACCAGGGTGTATGAATGGAGGTCAGGGGACAAAACTTTGTGGAGTCACTTCTCTCCTTTTACCATGTGAGTCCTGGGGATGCAATTCAGGTTTTCAGGTTTGACAGCAGGAGCCTTACCTGCTGAGCAATCTCCCTGGATCCTTCTTATATTTTTAATCAATGAATTCTTTCACACTACAGTGAGTGTAAACAGCTACTTCTATGGCCTATATCAAAAGCTAAGTATCTGATCCTTTCCTGAAAGTTTGCAGCCCTTGATCTGTGAGGTCCCCAGCTCCAAGAATGGTGACTGCTAGACTCTTGACTTTAAAAAACATGTCAAGACCTTACATCTTAAAAAATAAATAAAACAAGTAAACAAATTCTTGACCAGGCATAGCGGCACACACCTTTAATCTGGAGCACTCAGGAGGCAGAGCCAGGCAGGTCTCTTCTGACTTCCAAGCCTGCCTGGTCTACATATGGAGTTCCAGGCCAGCTGCCATACAGGGAGACCCTGTCTCAAAAAGACCCTCCCCCCCAAAAAAATTGTTTTTTCTTTTTAAATTAAATTAACAAATCACTAGTTACATAAGAAAAAGTATTAGGAAAGAAAATATTTAGGAAAAAGGATTTTCATTACAAGAAAAAAAGAGCACCAGAAGCAGACTGTGCTACATTCAGGGCATGTGTTAGTAACAACTGGGGAAGATGTAGAACTTGTACTAAGAGGAAGACCTTGGAGTCCAAGTTAAACCTCTCCAGCATCTGCTGCAGCCACTCTGTGATTCAAATGACTGACACTCATTTTCTCCAAATTATGCCCACTTTGGAAAGCCCTCCTCCAAGAAAGACTACTTTTCCACAATAACATCCTAGGACAGGTCTAGTATTTCTTTCAAAGAACGGGTCAACTTCAGTGATTTCTGAGGACCTGCACAGCACCAACATTCAATAATCATACTTGCGAATATCTTGGGCAGGTGGTGTGTATTTAATACACATGTGTCTCAAAGAAGTACACCAAGCCAAATACAAAATCTGACAACTTTATAGGGCTGCCCCCTCTTTTTGGTAAATGATTTTACCAATGCTTTGTACTGACTTAAGGTCATACTGTAATCATATTTCTGTATCACTGGGAAGTCTCAGAAAATTCGTCAAATACTATCAAAGTCAGAATTTGTCATTATTTATTTATTTCACTTTATTTATTATTTATTTATTATTATTATTATTATTATTATTTTGGAGACAGGGTCTCCCTGTGGCTCCAGGCTGCCCTCCATCTCACAGAGCCTCTACCTCCTGAGTGCTGGGATTATGAAGGCCAGGCTGATCTTTAGTTCAAGATCTTTCTGCCTTAGTCATCACAATTGGCCAGCAGTTTTATTTTGTCTAAGAGCTTTAAACTATTATCTCTGGAAGAGTTTTAGAAACAAAAAGTAGAAATAAAATAAAGCATAGCTCTGCCAAAGGATGTCATAGTTATGTTTTAAACATCTTGAATTTAGTTGTACTTGTGACTTAAATAAGGTTATTTGCCATTCAGAGGGAAAGGAAATGGTAAGAATAAAGAGAAAGTTGTTTCAAAGTAATGAAACTAGATTAGGAGTGCTGCGTGAGATCGTCACTATTTTTGTGAAATGTCTGTGAAGAAGACTGACGAGACCCCAGTGTCACAGAGAAAATGATCCTGTCGAGTTTCCGATTATCTGCGTCTGGTCTATAGTCAGTCACCCAGGAAAGGTCTCGGAGATGAACCAACCATCCTTAATGCTGCTACTGAAGGCACATTCAACCTACTCCAAAAACACAATTAGGTAATTTACTTAAATGCCTTTTTAAAGAAGGCCTATTAAGGTCCCATTTAGAAAAACATGATGGTACATGAAGTTATAGTAACAGATAAGTGGCTGTAAAACTTTCTCCAACCTTATTTCACCAATTTAAATGACTATTTTTCTTCACTATATATCTGAGGTAGTCTGGGTTATGTCCCTATTCTCTATACACAATTCTCATTCTGAATGAAAATATATAATTAAAAATATAAACAAGAAAGCAAAGCTGAAACATCCTTTCTACAAAAAGGATATTTCTACAAAAAGGGAGATAGGAAGAGTTACTAAATTAGTTATGGCTCTGAGTTCAAGAAGGCCCAAGGCTGAATAACTTTTGGGTCATGGAAGTTATTTCTGGAGATTTCAATGTGCATATACTGCTGTACTCCCATGAGATAACATACAGCTTCCTCACTAGTTCCGCTTAACACCTTCCTTTTGGCTTTATAGAACTGCTTAATTTGCCTCACAGATCCCAAGTCAACCAGACTCCCTGAATGAGCTGCTAGCACATTCAAAATCATCCTCTACCACCAGGCCGAGTCACCAAATTCAGACACTCGACTCCCACCTCTCAGATTACCCATCATATAACAACAGCACAGCAATCACATAATCATATGGTGTGACTTCCCAGCCATCACTCTCTCCAGACTACAAATCTCTGCGTTCCATTCTTCTTGCTTTCTGGTGCCCACATCATTATCACAAGGTGAAGGACTCTCAGGGTTTCTGGTGGAACGGGAAGAATTGCTATATCACTAGGCTCTGGTAGATGGGTCTCTATAAATCTGAGCAGTCACCTCCAACTCTCCCACTTTCCACCCAACCCTGAAGTGCCATGAGTGTCAAGTCCACATGAAAGACTACAGACCAGCACACAGGGGATGAAAACCCAGGACCTCTATCCAGTTTCCACAGGAAAACAGGGTAACTGTAAAGAGTCTGCTTTAGTCATTGTTCTTTACATGGGAAGACTATACAATTTTCCTCACAAAGTATCAAATTAAAAGGAATTAAAAATGTGTGGACTGCAGAGTTACTAGTTCTGTAGGGGAACTCGGTCGGCTATGATGAATTCTGAATGCATCATACTGGCAGGTTTATCTCTCTGTTTTCTCCTTTTGCTTTAGGCTTGTCACCTATTTATTTTATCCTAATGTCTTTTCACGGTGAGGTAGGAAAGATGTAATAGAAGACAGAAAGTAACATGTTTATAATATAAATACTGGTTCGAAGTTGGCATATACACAATTAAAACTCATTTGTGATGAATCACAGTCCACATGCAATTTCAGATACATCAATATTAGAAAACTATAATCCATACATTTTAACTTTCTCATTTTTTCCTAAACATGAAAGAAATTTTAACACTTAAAATGTCGAAGGTTTTATATTTTGTTTTGTTTTATACTTTTAAAGACTGGGTTTCACTATGTAGCACTGGCTGGCCTGGAGCTCATTATGTAGATCAGGTTGGCCTTGAGCTCACAAGATCCTCTGCCTCCCAAATGCTGTGATTTAAGGCATGCGCTACCATACATGGCCTGCAATGATTTTAAATTATTTTTTTTTTGAGGAAAATAAAGGGATGGGCCCTTCTGAAAACCAATTGTTTAATTAAAAGTTCTGTGAAGATATGTTAATGCTTTTTCAGAGTTTAAAAGTATGGAAAAAATGGGGAGAAGAAAAGTGAAAGCAGCTAGACCCTGTGAATAAAACTGTCCTCTAGAATTCAAGGTGAATTCCACACTGGGCTGTAAACTACTGATATACATGGTGCTCCAACAGAACTAAGTGAACCATTTCAGCTGCTGGCCAACCCATGAATCTTATTTTACCAAAGGAACAAATTAAATCTGGACCATCACCATCATTAACAGTAACAGAGGATAATTCCTCAAATATTTATATTCGTATATTAAATAGAAGCTTAATTGTCTTCCACAGCACACTGGATTCATGTGACTCCTTGACAAAAACATTAGCAGATGTGGCTGGTTCTCAGTTACGTGTCCATGTTCTCGGCCTCTGGCCTCAGCTCACAATTATTATGTCTCTAGGTTCGTAACTGGTCTAGGTTCTGAGTCACTGTTCCAGGTTCCTAGTCACAGGTTCACATCGTGACTGGTCTGGTTTCAGAAATTATTTTAGGTTCTTATAGTCACTGTTCTAACTCTTCAATCACTGTAACAGGTTCTTACATGGGTAGAGGTTCTCAGTCACGGCTCTAACTTCCCCTTGCTATTCCAGGTTCTCATCAGTGTTCAAGATTTTATGGTCACTGACTGAGGATCCTAGTCACAAAGTTGTCTGTCACTAGTCTTAAGGTATTTTCCAACGTCTGTATTTTCCCCCATTAGAGAGCATAAATAATTTTTAAAACAGAGTAAGTTGATAACAAAAGAATGAAGGTATTTTAAAGGAAGGCATAAACATGTTTCATCAAATGATCATAAAGAGGACAAAATGCAGGAGGGAGAAAACGTCCACAAGTCACACGTGCATAGGGTGATACCCTGGGGAGGGAGGAGGACCCCTACCCCCTGCCATGGCATCTGCCCACCAACATTAACACAAACATTAATGGGCACTACTTGAATATATTAAAACCCAAAATACAATGGTTAATTCCTGGAAAAAACAGATGGAAGAATCAACAAAACTCATGCGACATTTGTAAACTTTAAGGAAGTATCTTCTTCACGGTTGTGAGGTCGGGAATGAGCATATTTTGGTCTTCTAAATGTTTGGAGATTAAGAGAAAGCTCATGCTGAGATACATTTTTAGGTTGCCTAACTTTCTAAAAGTTTTTTGCTTTTTCAAAAAAAATTATCAATGTCTTTTATAATTGCAGAAGTAAACTAGCATCGAGATAAATGTAAAGCAAATACCCACTTTAAGTTATCCAGGTCATTTCTATTGGGACAATTTTTTTCCAGATAATTGCTTTAAGTCTGGAAATTTGCAAATCCAGGTAGAGTTATCAGCTTAAGCAAAGTCAAATGTGCGCTAGTGTGTAACCAGATAAGGATGTTCTGAACACATGGCTCCTTTCTGTGTTGAGAAGCCTCCTTCATTATGTTCTGTGTCTTGTGCCTATGTCATTTATGTAAAAGGAAAGCAACTGATGCCAATGAAAACCTTCTCCATTATGAATGTGTGAAGTCAACACCAAAAACAGTGCACATTGTGATTCAATTAAAAACCTGCAAGATACATTACCTGCCGCCTCGAGCACTGAAAGGCACTACATGGATTCCCAGAGGCCCTCCATCGTTGGGGACTTGTACGAGCTTTACCATATCACTGTGAGACAATGATGAATGAGGGAGCGTGAACATGTACTGTAAACAAACCAAAACAGAAAAGAAAACACAAAAACAAAAACGAAAAAAACACAGATACACAGCATACAATAAAAGAGAACAAAACAAAATTCTCACCAGGCAGATAGGCATACACATACACACGTGAACACAGGTGTGGCGATGGAGGCAACACCAAAGCACACCTACCTGAATGCTAGTCTGATGGCATGAGGGAACAATGATTAGAGACAGCTACATTAAAAGGGACACAGAACTGGTTCTGTCAGACTACTCTCTTCTAAGCAACATGAGTTCCTGCTTTGCAGGTCAAATGTCTAGACTCCACTGAACACTCTCCATCCTGATACCTATCTCAAGGATTCTAGGTTTAGCTAAATACAGATACTGAGGACACAGAGCACAGAGATTTACAATGTGCTCGATTACGTGCCACTTGATCTATCCTTCCAATAACCGAACAAAGTGAAAGTTTTAGCTCATGCAGGTGACAGTCCAGAAGGGATCACTACTGTCATCATGATCACTATCTTATGATGATTCAGTCACCATTTCCTAGGCTATTATGAAAGAACAGCCAGGTGGTTTATGGAGCTCATTGTCTAAGCTCAATGCACCCACTGAAAACCAAATAATTTTTTGTTTGTAGCTGGAATTTAAATGTATGAAACTGTATTATATGAGGCAACATGTAGTAATATCTAAGTAGCTGAATTCCTTTGTGTGATGGGCAGGTGTCTGCATTATTAAAGTCACATTCATAGTTCTTTACTAATAATATTAGCTTGAGTTTAATGAAAATGATAATTCAAAGAAAGTATGTTTATTATTATAGATTTTGCTTTGTAAATTTTCCCACATATACATGCTGTCTCAGAGACTCATGTAATATATAGCAATCAATATTAGAGATAGTTCTTTAATTAAATATTTATTTTAAGCAATTTAGAAACTGTAAATGACTATCATTGGATTCAACAAAGATCAAAATGCAGGGTTTATTTTTTTGAAGTGTTTGTCTGTTGCTGTTGTCTTGCTCTAGCCCCAGCTCGCCTGGAACTCCCTATTGTGAACCACGCTAAACTTGATCTCACAGAAATCTGCCTGCCTCTGTTTCCAGAGTGCTGGGATTACAGGTGTAACACAACACCTGGTAAAACGTAGGTTTTACATAATACATAATCATAAATTTTCAAATATATCTCTTATATAAACACTTATGATAACATACATACTATGAATGCCCCACTTATACAACATACAGACTAAATATAATGAGTGATGGGGAATTTCCAACAAATCAAAACAAAATAGAAAGCATACACAGAGATTTAGTTACATATACTAATTAAAATAAAAGTCAGGTGTAGTGGTTTATGCCTGTAATCTCAATTCTCAGAAGCTGAAGCAGGAGGATTGTTTTAAGTCTGAGAGCAACCTGGGCTTCAAACAAGCAAATTAACTAACTAACCAAACAAACAAATAATATATTTGCCCATACTGCATTTTAAATGTTTACTAAAGTAACATTCTATCTGTTATTTAACTTTTAAAAAATTATTATTTTAATTTTATGTGTATGAGTGCATTGCCCACATGTATCTAAGTGCATTTGTGTCATGCAATGCCTGCTGGTGTCAGATTCCTTGGAACTGTAGTTATAATGATTAGCTGCCGTGTGGGTGCTGGAAACCAAATCCAGATCCTCTGCAAGAACAGCCAGTGCTCTTCACTGCTGACTTATCTCTAGCCCCTTATTTAACATTTTACAGAATTATATGAAATCCTATTTAGAAATTGCTAGTACTATTTGAACACTGCCAATTCAATGAAGAAAAGTGTAATTCTAGTAGCTTTATTTTCTTCTACAAAGAATTCTGGTATGTCAAACATCTCTTAAATAGAATTATCACAAATATTGGCTACTATATCTCTAAAGTTATCCTGTGCTGAGTCAGCTCACCATAAATGTTCACAGTGCCCTCCCTTGGAAAACTAAGAAAACATTGAATTAGGTGTGTAAATGGTGGTATCTACATCCTACATTTTGACCCAAAGATCTGTTTGACTGTCCTCTCTGCTGCAGGCTACTGGGAGATTGGAGTGGGGAGGGTTCAAGAGTAGCTTGCTAATTTCCAACACAACCCTAAGGAAATGCTTTTTTGTGTCCTCATGTTTAAAAGCATGTTCAAGGCTCCTACACTATGGCATTCAGCTTTCTACCAGGTAACTTCAAAGATTCTGTTTCTTTAATTAAAATACACACAAGTGCACATGACTAACGCATACTTTATTCAACTAGTTTTTCAAATAAAGTAAGTGCGTACCTTTTTAAAATTTATTAAACTTGAGCAAATGACCAAAATATGAGCAAAGCAGTCTGAAAAACCACTGTATTTACAGAGCTGTTGACATGACAAACATTTTCAATCAAATACTATTTTAATCTTCTGATTTAACAGTATTTGCCCAGGCCTGAAACCCGGAGCAGGTACACATGAACGTCCATGCTACACTACTTACAGGACATCACACATGAAAGATGCTCACTGGAAAAATAAAGCAATGCCAGGCATGGCTTCTACTTAAGCACAAACATTCTGCATGCCATATGCCTATAGAATACTTGCTGCAACAATGATACTACACAGGTACAGTACAAATTGAGTCAAAACCTCGAGAACTTACTCTAGAGAAAAGTTGGGCATATTCTCCACACCAGTATCAGCGTGTCCAACTGGCTCCACCCGGCTGTTGTCTTCTTCTGCCCCCTCCTCATCCTAGATGCAGCATGACAAAAAAAAATGGAGTTGGGTTAGGAAGGACGCTGCTTGGCCCTGGGGTCTAAAGGACACTATGATCCTCTTAAGAGAGGTGTGTCCTCTAGGGAAGGAGGCCTAGATGGTAAAATGAGAATGCATTCCTGAATACCTGAATCTTCAAGCAAGAACCCAGGAGCTATGTCCCAGGAGCAGTGGTTGAGCAGATACTCCCAGGATAAGAAAAACAAAAAGACCCTGAATTTAATGCCAATTTCCTCATCTTGTTATTTGGACTTTATTCTTTGGATGTATTTTTTAAGCAGTAATTTTATATTGCTTCAGTGCTGTGATATATTCATAAGTGACTATGTGCCGTGGGTATGCAAGCCTGAAATACTTAAGAGGCTAACAAGTCAAGACCACTATTAACCTAGAATCCTTCTTCTAGTGAAGTTTCCCTGAAATCACTCCTCACTGCTGACTGATCGCCTATAGAATCTGTCATAGTATTGTTTGCTTGTGTGTATCAAAACCAAGATAAGAAAAAGCATGAATGGATGAATGGCAACTTATGCAGCCCTTGGGCTTGCATATTGTCTTTGTAAAGGGTGCTGTGTTATGAAAATATGCTCCAGGGTATCACAGATATTGATGAGTATGCTGATACTCCAAAAGATTAAGAGGGCATGGCAGAGCACACTTTTAATCTCAGTACTCAGGTAATCTCTGTGAGTTCAAGGCCAACCTGGTCTACAAAGTGAGACCTTGTTTCAAAACCAAAACAAGCAAACAAACAAAAACAAACTAACAAGCAAAAGATAAAGGTGGAATAAATTTTGTGGTTCAATGTTGTGGCCAGTGTCTCTTAATTAAGTCCATTAGTCTTTGGTTTTCTGAAATACCTGAATAATCATAAATACCAAATTAGAATATTTACAAAAGACTCATTTTCTAGCACAGTGGCTTAAGAGGGCCAACTTGAATGGACAGTAGAGACTCTAAATATCTTGCCAATGAAAGCAAAACCACTCCCAAGGAATCTCTGAAGATGTCCAAAGGAGCCATGAATTATAACTTATTTAACTGACTTCCAAGCTTACAAAAATAATTTAGGAATACATGTAATTTTCAGGCTGTCTTATTTCTGATTTAGAAATTTCACTGTGAACTTATTAATCTATCTGCATTAGGAAAGAGTGCTCACCAGTGAAAAACATTTCATTTTGAGACAGGGTTTCACATAGTCCAGGCCTCAAACTTGCTTCGTAGCAAAGAATAACATTAAACTCCAAACCCCTAGCTCCACCTCCAAGTGCTGGGACCATACAGGATCACAGAGGCACATGCAACCATGTCTAATCAATTTTATATTTTCCTTCATGTACTTGACTTACAGTATCTATGGATATTACATCAACAGAGACATCAGTAAACAAAGTAATAAGCAGGACAAACGCAGGCAGTTCCTAAAGGGAGCTTAGGGAAAAGCAGAGCACTTCATCATGCCCTCTTGTCATCTCCTGAGAATCAGGAGCTGTAGGTACCACATTGTGATTGTGACAGATATTCTAGGAGTGGCAGACATGCCTATGCATGCTGCACGCCCTGCTCTGCATGGAGCTAGGTGCTTGAAGATTGATGATCCTGAGTTCTGAGAGGCTCTCATACGAACTGCTTAGTCATCTATCTCTCTTAAGCACCAGCACATAATACATCTCAAAGGTTAACAGCATCTTGAACCTGCCCGCAAGCAGAACCTCGAACGTAAACATGAAATCCTTAAATGATGTTTTTCCACTGGGAGTGGGGGTGGGGAGGAGAGCTGATGGGATTGTTTATAAACCAGATGTAAGACATAAAAATGATCTCACAGGTTACAGACATTTTGTTTCAAGGTTCATTTATATTTTAGGCCCCAGTGAAATGTCACCAAGAGGAGTGCCCTGATGAACATCTATGCAGCACTCGCTATGAAACAGCCATATAAATGATGCCAACTGCAGAAACACACCAGGAAGCAGCAATCTGCAGAGTCTGATTGCACTGTGGCCACCGCTAGACACCCAAGTATGGAGTACAAGGCTCTGGGAAGCTGGGCATGGTATTCAGCTTGGGCCACAAGATTTGGTGTCTTAAGACTGAGCGCATAGCTGCTGGGGGAATCACAGCTTACATGTCTCATTTTTCACATGGGTCACTATCAAGTCCTATATAGTTTATTTTGCCTGGTGCTTTTTAAAAACTGTGTAAATACAGTTTTGTCTGAAAAACTGCACACTGTGTTCCATTTAAAACTATAAAAAAATGTGGCTATTATACATGTCTAATCAATATTTAAGAACTACCACATTTATTTAAGCTAGACACTGTTAATAACCATCCACGTGAGACAACATGGCTATTTCCTCTGTTCTCTATTTTAACTGCAGAATTCAGAGGTTAAAAGCACAGGTTGGTGCATTAAAATGCCTGAGGGAGATACCAGCTCTCTGATTTTATAGCTTCAGGCATGTGACTGAATGTCTCTGCACCTTCTGCAAAATGGAGAACCATGGTGACCCATTTCTCACCAGGATATGGAACCTGCAAACCACATCTTCCAACATTGCAGTTTATGCAGGTCATCAAAAAACAAGCACGGGAAGCTGGAAGATAGAGAAGTGCGGGATCGGTGATGAAGAGTATGTACTGTTCTTGCACAGACCTGCTTTGGTTCAAAGCACCCACATTGGGCAGCTCACAATTGCCTGTGACTCTAGCTCCAGGGGATTTGAAGCCTCTGGCCTCTGAGGGCACCTGTACTCAGATACACATCCCCATAAGACACACATAAAGATAAAAACAAATGCTCTTTAAAAAAAAAAAAAGATATAAGAAACATCCTTTGATAAGATTTTAGGGTGATTTATGCTAATCAATACATTTTTAAGAGTAAATATTCATCCTCACATACTCTGCATGCCTTGAAGAGCAACTTAATATAAACATATTACCATTCAATTACAATAAAACTCTACACTTGGAGGGCTGGAGAGATGGCTCAGTGGTGGCTGCTCTTACAGAGAACCCAGATTACATTCCCAGCACCCACAAGGCAGCTAATCAACATCTATAACTCCAGTTTCAGAAGAACTGACGCCCTCTTCTGACCTCCTCCTCACATGTGCACATACCCACACAGAGACTTAATCTTTTCAAAAATTCACACTTAAGAAACTTGTGCAATACTGAATATTTACTGTATTTTATTGAACCCACAGAAATTTCACAGTGAAAATGCTGGAAAGCAAGGAAAAATCCTGAATATAGATATAGATGCACACACACAAAACTAAATGCTACAAGTGGATGGAGAAAGCAGTGTGGGTTACTGGTTGGAGAAATTTCAAAGGAAAAATAAATGCCAACAACAGGGATTACTCCAGTGCCAGGAAGATGGACTGTGGAGGCTCTAGATCCTAGGTCCTCCAAAGCCTCTCATAACTTCAGGAATGCTGCCACATCACACAGAGCCAGTGGAAAACAGACACACAGATAGATAGATAGATAGATAGATAGATAGATAGATAGATAGATAGATAGAGGGGGGGTGAGATTTCCCACTCAAGGCAAGGCCAAATCTTGTTCCTTAAGCACAGTGACTCTCAAGCATGGAGTTTTACAATGTGGCATGAAGGGGCCAGGGGACACTGACACAATGAACTCTGGGCTTAGGAAGCTGAAACAGCCTCACTGCTGTTACAGAAGTAGACACTGCCTATGACCAGAGTTATGAGCTGTGCAAACACTCTCACACGGATAGTCACACAGGGAAGAGAACCACAGAGGCCATTCCAACCACAGAGCTTAACCTAGACACTGACAAATGCTATCTGGATGAAAGGAGGAATGTTACTGACAGATGCACCCTGAAGACAATGGTAACAAATTCTACTAGGTACAAGGTTCATGACTTTTACACTGAGGAAAAACAATTTCTCAGAACCAAACACACAATGTGTGAGTGTGTGTGTGTGTGTGTGTGTGTGTGTGTATGTGTGTGTGTGAAGTGTACTCAGGTACACAGTACTATTACAATTAATGTGTACAAGGAAAATTAAAAACCAAATGTGAACGTGCTAAGAGAACATTTTTAGGATTTAAGGTCTCTACTTCCCATGGAGCCTTTCTTGAACATCTGTTTAAGCCTGAGCTCCAGCAAATTCCAAGAAACTTAAATAAAGTAGTGGACAGAAGCCATGGAAAGTCCCAGAATGTAGATGAAAGAACAGCTCAAGGAAAGAGGTAACATCAAAATAGTCAAGGAATGAGATGCTCAATTGACTAACTTGGCTGAATGAACACTTTTCCTATTCTTGGTGATAAAATTTGGCCTAAAGGAGGTACCATGTGAAGTGAACTCCAACCTACATTGATGAGTGTTAAAATCTATCCCAAGATGACATTTGTGTAAGGAACAAACTGCATCTCAGCCAATCCAGGCTGAGGGCTGCCAGATTCTGCACAAATAAGGCAAAAGTAGATTTGCATTAATCAGGCAACCTCGATACTTCATTTCTTCTTGTCCTGGTTAAAAATAACTCACTTTGGTGTGAGGGCATTCTGAACACTCCCTCAGGAATACTGCCTGGATCTAGAGCCTTTTTATTTGGGGTCATATCTAACCGCTCTCATATTTTTCTTTTAACAGAAAACAATGAACACTTGGCACAGCAGGATGAGAAGTTTTGGGTCAGGACACCATGAAAGTGCTTTGAGAAGCTACCTGCTCTCAGCTTCTTATGAAATCAATATTCTTACTCTCTCCCATTACACTAGTAACACAAAGGCTAACCCTGGAGTGAGAGTGCCTTCAAGCACCCATACAAGACATCTGGTAAGAAAAACTACATTTGCCTAAAATAATTATCACCAAAATCTGGAATGCTTTGTGGTTCTAGTTATCTTCTATTTGAGTGCTAAGTACGTTCTAAATGTCACAGATTAAAATAAAAATTTTAGTCCAAAAAGTTAAGTGAATGCCACAGCCATGTATACTCTCCCTTCCTCCCTCCCTCCCTTCCTCCCTCCCTCCCTCCCTCCCTTCCTCCCTCCCTCCCTTCTTTAATACCTCTTTTTGAGAAGGGTCTCACTTTGTAGACCTGGATGGCCTGGAATTCACCATGAAGATCAAACTGACTTCTAACTCACAAAGATCTGCTTGAGTAGCCACAGCAAGATACACCCAACGTAATTAGAGCTGTGAAGACTTGAATCTGTCTTCATTCATTGCCACATATATACAAAGTAGAAATGTTTACAAGGAAAGCAACACTATACCATGCATTTCACAAGACTCTCTAAACCTAATTAGAAGCTAATCATCCAACTACTTTTATTCAGAGTTCCAAGGAAATAGATATTATGAATAATTATTACTTGAAAGAAAAATCACCATTGTAAGAAAAAACTTGAAATTTAAAAATAATTTTATTAGGGGCTAGAGAGAGATGGCTCAGAAGTTAACATCACTGGCAGCTCTTACAGAGGACCTGGGTTTAGTTCCCAGCACCCACATGACAACTAATAACTGTCTGTAAATGTAGTTCCAGTGCCCTCTTCTGGCCTCCAAGGACACTGCATGCACATGATGCACTTACATATATGCAGGCAAAACACTCATACATAGAAAATAAACAAATCTTTAAAAAATTATTAAATACTAAAAATCTATTTCTCTACTTACACCTCTTATCTACCTATCTTTAATTTTTACACTTGGAAACTACAAAAGGAATGGAAAGCTCCTGTGGAGCTCTCTTAAAATTGCAACATTTCCTCAAACATTTTTATTCCTAACAGAATAAA
Source organism: Eospalax fontanierii (assembly GCA_035773235.1). NCBI lineage: Eukaryota > Metazoa > Chordata > Mammalia > Rodentia > Spalacidae > Eospalax > Eospalax fontanierii. The sequence continues at coordinate 45,940,850 of CM069540.1, read as the reverse complement.
TTTTCTAAATGATTCAGTAATTTTGCTAAATAACAACAACAAAAAAAATCTATACAATAGTTTTTTCACACTGTTGACCATAATTCCAGAATTTGTCCAACTTAATCAAAGACATGTTACCTATTTATGAACTACAGTATCATAGAGAAAATGTTATTTAGATATTAACAGATTGAATTTTTCTTTGCATTACAGCTGGTGGAAGATAATTCCTGAGGGAATCTCTTCCAAGTCCCCTAAGTATTGCGAACAGAATTCCAGAAGGCGTTTGTGTTAATGATGCAGTTCCTTGATTAATTGGCTCTATCCCCAGGGGAAAGTAATTTCCCTACATACTTGGGAAAACAAGTGAAAACATCTGTGGGCAGAGGGACTTCACAACAGAACGATAAAATTACAGCAACCATCCAAAGAGATAAAATGAGGAACCATGTGACACAAGTTGACTTCATGAACACTGTATTCGATGAGATTTATAAGGAAAAAGACCAAAATCATAAAAACAAAAACAATAACAAGAAACCCGACCAGATGCAGAGCCACATATCAGCATACAGAGCAGAAGGGTGGCAAAACTGAGGTCTGAGTTACACAGAATCCGACTCAAGGGTTAAAAAAAGAGAAAAGACCAAAGTCTTAACAGCAACAACAAAAACCCAAACCAAAGCAGGGCATGGTGGTGCATGCCTTCAATCCCAGCACTTGGGATGCAGAGGCAGGCAGATCTCTGTGAGCTGGGGAAGCAGAGGCAGGCGGATCTCTGTGAGATTGAGGTCACCCTGGTCTATACAGAAGTTCCAGGCCAGCCAGGGCTACAAGGAGACCCTATTTCAAAAAGACAAAACAAAACAAAAACCTAATTCAAACTTTTTTTTCATAGGCAGTACTATGTAGCAGGATCTTTTTATTGAAAAATAAGTTATTTATTATTTTTATCGAGTATTTTGCTTGCATACGTTTAACTGCACCATGTGTGCAATGCCTGCAGAGACCAGAAGAGGGCACTAGATCTCCAGGCACTGGAGTTGTGAATGATTGTTAGCCACCACATGGGCGCTGGAACAGAACCCAGGTCTTATGGAAGAACAGTTAACTGCTGAACCACCTCTCCAGTGTTGCATGATCTTTTAAAATAAAAATTTCTATTAGAAGAAAGTTAATTCAGTCAACTTTCAAGAATGGTTGACATATTAGAATAACACCCACTGATTTTGTTATGACTTAGGGAAAGTTGAAAAGTATATATTTTTGTATCATGACTAATTTTGCTTTCTATCAATTTAATTTCTTTTTTCTTTTTATGATACAGGGTAGCCCTGGACGACCTGGCTAAAACTAGCTATGTAGACCAGGCTGGCCTCAAATTCAGAGATCTGTCTGCCTCTGCCTTTGAGTGCTGAGATTAAGGGTACGAATCATGCCCAGCCAAATCATAAGCATTCTAATGTTCATGGAGATGAGGTATAAAATGTTTGACAGCTAGGGGTGATGATGCATAAATTGTAATCCCACTTGGAAGGGAACATGGGGAAACCCCAGGTAGTTCCAGGCAAACCTGGGCTGCACAGCAAGGTCTTTTCTAAAACAAAACAAAACAACAACAACAAAAAGACTAAAAAGTTTAAAAGAACATATATAGCAGGCTGGACAGCTCAGCAGTTAAGAGCACTAGCTGCTCTTGCACAGTACCCAAGTTCAATTACCACACCCACATGGTGGCTAACAACTGTCTGTAACTCCAGTTCTAGAGGATCTGACTCCCTCTTCTGACCTTTCTGACAACATGGGTGCACTTACATGTATGCAGGCAATACACTCATATACATAAAAATAAATAACATACATAAAATAAAAACAAATACAAAAATGTTTTATTGGAGGGGCAAGGAAAGTAACACAATAAACACCTTAATTCATACTCTCATTCAGGCAACAAATTTTCCTTGCTTAAAAATTTTTATTCCCACTACATAGCAAATTCAAGACTGACTTAGTATACATGAAACTATGCCACATGGCAGAAGGAAAGAACCACATCCTACAGGTTATCCCCAACAGAAACTATATAAAACAAATGCAAAAAATAAACTTAAGTAAATCAATACCTAAGAATCTGAGCAATTTTGTAAAATACTTTATTATTTTTATTTTATGTGTATGAGCATATTGGCTGTATGGACGTAAGTACACCTGTGTCATGCAATGCCCACGGAGATCAAAGAAGGGTATCAAATCCCCTGGTACTGGAGTTATAAGGAAATATTCTTAAGATTTATTTCTATTTATGTATTTATTGCTACGTGTGTGTGTGTGTGTGTGTGTGTGTGTGTGTGTGTGTGTGTGTGTGTCTCCCTAGAGGCCAGAATAGTGTTGTATCCTCCAGAGTTAAATTTACAGGCATTTGTGAGCTACCCAACATGGGAGCCAGGAAAGGAACTCAAGTCATCTAGAAGTACTACAAGTACTCTTAATTACTGAGCCACTTCACCAGCCCCTAAGGAAATATTTTATTGATACAAAGACAGTTCCAAGCCAGCCAGGGATTGACAGTGAGTCCTTATCTCAAAACAAAAACAATAATAACAAAAATAAAATTATATGTTTCAACCTCAGTGCCAAAAAAAATTTATTTATAATATATTTATAAGCTATATCTACAAATACACAACAAAAATAAGAAAACCATTAACATCCACTGAGAACTTATGATTGATAGCTTGTTCTTTGTTCTCAGAACAACCTCCCTGTAATCCTAAAGACAAACGTTCAAAGTAACTCAATAAACAAAATATACAATCTTTATCCAGCACAAGTGAGCTGCATACCCCTTGACAAGCTCCTGATCCTCTGAACACAGTAGAATTTGGAGAGTTGAGCTGTTGTTGGTGTGCAGAATACTCGTTGATAAGGTTTGCTTAACAGACTACATGACACTGTGCCTATCTATGTAGTCACGTATAAGAAAAACAGACACAGTGGGTCCAGGCTATGCTTTGCCTAATTCAGCTCATTACACCTGAGTTTCTCTTTTCTTCTTCACCCTCACCACAGTTCTCCACAAAGACAGATGGAACGCAGGGCCTACAAAGGAGCTCCACCCCTTCCTTAAACACAGTTTTTGGATCTGAATACAGGAAGTAATGGCTTTAACCATTTCATAATCTGGATGTCGGGGAAACATGGTGATCATTACCGGGAAAACAAAACACTCAGGGAAAAAGAGAGGAAAGTTCCAGAAATCATAACAATCATTGTTTTAATTAATTAATCCTCACAGTGAGGAAGCAATTCTTATTGGGTAAAATTGGGCCTAGACAAGATTTCCCATGTCCTTGCAGAGGCAAAGCTGGGTTTTGAAAACTGCATTTGCATTCTTCAATTCCACCATGTTTTTTTCCAGCAATTTCTACTTGTAGAAGAGCAACTGAGAATTATGGAATAACTGATCTGAGATGGCTGGCCAGGATAAAGAGAGGGTTTGTAAAAATAAATAAATAAATAAAATTCATGCAGGAAAAAAAATAAGTTCAGAACATATAATCAATGTACTTTCACATAAAATGAGAATTTCTACAAATCTTTCTTTGAGCATTTTCACATAAATGATGAGCAGCGGGGAGCTCGGGGGACATTCCCCCAGGCTCAGTGTGGTTGCAGGATCAGAGCTGACTTTTACTATGTCATATAGCTCAAAAGTGTTTTCACAATGAGCACAAAGTATTTTGGAATTAATATTTTCTTTCAGGTCAACAATACGTTTGTGAATCTCTTTTCATACTTAGATACCACTAAGTATCACTAAACATCTCTGCAAACATAATCAAAGCCTCAGAACGAAAACAGGGTATGGCAGATTGTTCCTGCAATGGTATGACAGTGTCCTGTTTAGTTAATATGAGAGACAGGCTGACTATAATAGCCATAACTAACTATGAAGGGCTTGTTACCAAAACATTAAGAAAAATACCCTTTACCTCTAGAAGTCCTACATTTCACTTTTTAAAATTATTTTTATTTTATCTGTACGAGTGTATTGCCTGCATGTATGTAAGTGCACCCATGTTGTGCATTGCCCATGGAGTTCAGAGAGGGTGTCAAAATCCCCCGGAACTGAAGTTACTGATGGTTCTAAGCCACCATGTGGGTACTAGGAATCAAACCCAGGTCCTCTGTAAGAGCCATCAGGACTCTTAACCACCGAGCCATCTCTCCAGTCTCTACATTTCATTTTTGTAAACTGATATTACTCAAGCCACACTCAGGTCCTAGATCACAAGAGAGCCAAAAGGCTGAGTAAGATGAACTGCTCTTGCTGACTGTGAGGGCCATACAGCAGTCTCTCCATATCTTCGGACTGAACTATATTGGGTCTTGAGCCTGTGTGTATGGGAAAGAAACTCTACATTAATAACAGGAGTATTGGAAGCATGTGTTCCAATTCCAAGGAGGTCTTGGGAATTTTTAGCATCCATACACATGTGTACCAATTCCTTAAAAGAAGCTTCTCCTGTTATGCTGGGAGGTGAAACTCAGTGGTACAGTGTGTGCTTAGTATGAGAAATCCTGGGTTCCATCCCCAGTGAAGGAGGGACTGAGGGGACCGTATGCACAGCCATGAAAGCAACTGGATGTTTAGATCTCAAAAAGATTTCAGCCACTTAGGAATGGTTTCATTTCATGTTAAATGAGGGTGTCGATATTAGGGAGTAATGCTTTTTTTAAATGTTTTTTTTTTGGTGTGTGTGTGATAGGGTCTCCCCATAACCCCAGCTGGCCTGGAACTCACTATGTAGATCAAGCTGGCCTCAATCACACAGAGATCCACCTCTGTGTCTCTGTGTCCTGAATGCTGCGATTAAAGGTGTGTGCCAACATGCACGGCTGCAATACTTTTTAAAGTAGTTAAGGCTGTGGTTCAGATTGGGGGCTGGCTGAGCATGCACTTGGCCAATAAATAAAATAAAACAATTTTCTGCCTTTAATCTTTTATTCTGTCTTTAGCAAAAAACTACACTGCACCTCCTGCCGCCTTTCCTTTAACAAAAGTCCTCACAGTACCTATACTCTAAAGGAGCGGGCAGGTAGAAGATCCAATTCACTGTACTTATGCATCCACCAAATTTCTAGGATCAGAAGGGATTGCAGGCTGTGAGATCACTTCATTACTTAATAACCTTATCATTTGCTTTTGATTTCACAATTTAGCCTGACGATGCTGGTGCTTTTAGTTTCCCTGGGCTTCCCTTGGGACATAATTAAATCCAAATTTATGGTTTCTAACTGGACCAAACATCTTCAGCTCATTATATGTAAGAGATTTTCTTATCAGTATTTTCCAGAAGAGAAGTCTTCTGAGAAAGTAACTCAAGGCAAGCCTGAGTAGGAAATGATTAAACAAAATATATGGAACAAATAAACATAAAATACAGCAGATATCTCTGTAAAAGGTTTGAAATATGTATTTAGGTCACAAGCAAGGACCACAACTGTTTTACTCTGGAAATATTCACTCTTAAATGTTCAGTTAGAAGAGGGTTCATATGTCTGATAGCTGGCTTGCAAAATAATATAGAAGGTGAACTGGGCTATGATCAACAGGAAAAAAGATGATTTTGCAGTACTTCAGGCAGCTAGAGAAATAGACTTTGTGAGTGAACCATTTCAAATACTTGACAATATGACCATGAATCCAAAACTAAAAGGAACCTGGACACCTCTCCTAACCTACACAACATCTCTGTAGCTGAGAGACAAAGGGGGAAGTCCTCTGCCTGTGGAAACTGTGTCCTAGAAGTCAAAAGAAGGAAGTCCCTCCTCAGTCCCTTAAGCTCCCCTGTGGAAGTAGCTATACTTTGCTATGCAGATGAGCTCTTCAAAGGGCCTAAGTTGCCTATTATTATTATTATTACTAGTAGAGAAACCCTTGAAATATCAAATAATAGTTTCTTGTTCAAACCCCTGAATCTCTTCCTGCAATCTCTACAGTAAGCCTCACAGTTCTTTCATCTTATTCTATCTTTCTGGTAGATCCAGAATGCTGTGTTTCCAACAGGGAAATGTCCCTTGGACATCCCAGGTAGAACCTGCTTCTTCTCTGAAACCATTTTAGTTTTATTTACAATCACTTGGTAAACTGCTTCTTTATAGAAAGGGGGGAAATGGGCTCAGGTTTATGACTACAAAATTTCTTTAAGGTGATGTAAACAAAACTTGGCGGGGTGGTAACATTTATCTTCAACTGGAACTCCTGCAAGGCTGATGAACTGATTAAAACATCAATGATTGTGTAGAGTTTGGAACAGTGCAGATCTAGCCTAATTGCAATCTCTCTTGCACTTCTTTAACCCCCTAAATAGGCATTCTTTGCCCACCTGAATCAGACATGATACCCTATGACTAACAGGGTGGAATGTATTAAGAAACCTAGTTTTACCAATCAAAGGCTGAGTGACATCAGACAGCATCTGAGATCTGTAGCTGAGATTTCTACACTTTTCTGTAACCACTTAATGTTTCCACCCAGGTATTTGAATGACATGATTTACGACTTGTTTTATTCGGTTTCCATAAAAACTTCATGAAACTGCTAACACACTGGAAAACAAAATTTGGGGTTGAGAAATAAAATAAAGTTTAAAATACTGTGAAAATGTACTGTGTGTCCCCTTAAGGAAGTGAAACTGTTTGAGACATAAAACTGCCTAAAACAATGGGAAACTTCTGAAACTGCCTAAGACAATGAGAAACTTCTAAAACCATAGAATGTATAAGAGCACGCTTGAAAAATTTTGTGATAAGATCACCTGGAGCACCTGTAACCTATTGCTGTAAGCTGTAAACTGTTTCCACCCCACCCGCTTTGCTTTGTTTCCCCTGAAACTGTAAGTTCTCAGAAACTAACAATGGCTCTGGAATTCTCCACCTGCAGTTTTCAGCTTTAAAAGTAGACAGGCCACTGTAAGCAGGCGCGCTTCTGTATCCCGAGGCAGGGCGCCCGCTTGTACAAGTGCTTTAATAAAAACCTCTTGCTTTTGCATCTGGCGTTGGTCTTCTTGGCCCTGCCTATGGGCTTGTGTCCCAGAGCAGGTGGCCATTAAGGGTTCGAGTCCCGAAGCCCTGGTGCCATTGGGTTCAAGTCCCAGGGCAAGGCGTCGGGTTGAAGTGATGGGGGTTCAAGTCCCACGGAACTCAACAGGGTGACCTAAATCTGTGTTCTCAGGCCATGGTGACTCATATTCAATTCCAGAATAAACTCTCTTATTCCCTTTGAGGTACTTTTGTGTGCCCAACAGGTAGGCCAACAATAATCGACTTTTTATTGGAGAAGTCTCCTGATAGAATCAAGATACCAGCATGGACCACTTGAGTTCCAGCCATTAGGTGCTGTTTTGTTATGTGGATTGTGGAATGTTCTTTCTAGGGCTCTTTCAGGGTCCAACTACTTATTCTGAGCTGGTTGTTTAAGGATCCTATTTGGTAGATACCTTTTTGGTTTTGATTTGCTTTCAAAGTATTTGGTTGGAGGTATTTATTTTGTTGATTTGCTTTGAAAGCATTCTGGCTTCAACAGTCAGTATATCTTTTGTTTCCTTTCAGATCTTGAAGGCATGTGGGATTCTGAGCATGTTTGTCCAACTTGCTAACAGTCTTTTCTTTTTTTTTTTCTTTGCACACTATTACCCTATATAATCTAAGGTATGGAGAAAGTCAAACAGATATTTCATACTCAAGCTAGTTTGAGATTTGATTAGCATGAATTCAAATAAAAATGTAAAAACAAACAAAAAACCCCAAAAGGAAAAGGCTACCTAAAGGAAAGAGACCATTTACTGCCTCTAAATTGGCTTATTTTGTGCACTTAAATAAAAGCCCTAGGTGATAAAAATTTTAAAACATTACAAATGGGCAGCCTTTAACGGGATAGTAAAATCATCTGAAAAGGAGTAAGAAATTATGAAACTGGTAATGTACAATACCTAACAAGAGCTCTAAAAGGTACACATGAGTTAAAAGGGAGTTATTGAAAATGAGAAATTAACTTTAAAATTTGTAGGTTTTATCAAAATTATAAATTCTGAGACTAATCCCTCACTCTCATAGCTTTCACTAATCTTGCTTTGTTCTTTATTGCCTAACAGAAAAATTCTACATTCCCATAGATTATGGCCTGTTTTAAGATAAAAACTTAAAAGAAGGAGGGAGGAAGGAAGGGAGGGAGGGAGATTCTATGTTATATTCAAAATTCTCATTTGTAAAAGTCACAGTCACTTGGGAAACTATATTCGTACTTGGATATGTCTCATATTGTTCCTTGGGTAGCTCTTTTTTTTTTTTTCTTTTAGCCATCATGATTAAGCCACATTAAAATTCATTTATTGCATTATTTAGTCCTAAAATTCCTTTCAGAAACTGACACCATGAATCTTCATTTGACCTGAATACAGGGCCCTAAAAGCTTCGGGAGACACCTCAGGCTGCGAAGGAGAACCATGTGGGAAGAGCTCTACGACTCCTCTCTGCTAACATTTCTCAGAGCTGTTGCTGAGATATACTAGAAGCTCTGTTGGCCAGTTTCCCTATTAGTTGCCTGATTGATTACCATATTAAGCAAGGCTTATATGTTATTTTGAGTTCCTTTGCTTCTGTTTTTCCAGGCCAGAGACCCACTTCATACTGAGAAGTGCTGCTGGTGCCAAATAAAACACTCATCAGCCTGGTGTTCCTTGGTCATACTAAATAGGACATGGCTTTTCTGGTGAACATCAATATAAGAGTTCATAACCTAGATGTCCTAAACCAGCCTCTTGCCTCCAAGACAGCATTCTGAGAACAATAAGAGAACTGCTTCCCCAAAGCAGCAGATTCTGGATCCAGGCAGAACATTAGCAACAGCTGCTCCTGAAGTCTAAACAAGTGCTCTCTAGTTCTTTGCTGTTCTGCCTGTCTCCTCTGCTTAGAAAGGGAAGACTGCCAATTTCCTTCCCCTATGAGGAAAACATTTACATCAGTAAAGACATCTCCCCCTAGGTTATTTAGTTCTTTAAAAGAGAAAGAGATATCACCTTCAGTTTACAGGGCAAAATTCATCTTTTGATCTTTTATGCTACTAAATCTGCCTCGCATCTAAGAAGGTCATAAACTTGATCCTTTTCCCTCCTGGGGTTCATATCATTGTGCCATGTATCTCTATGATACTTGTTTTCATTTGTTGTTTCAAACTCATTTTTTAATAAACTGTGGTCACTTTAATTTTTTTTTCAACCATTTTGTTTGCTAAAACTATTAGTTTAATGTATTTGGCATGCCCAGTTAAAATGCAAATGTGCAGGTTTATAAATGTGACTATGTTGGTAGTGTATTAAAATACCTGATAAATATGTACTGCCTTATAGACTTGAAGGCTTCACTGGCTAGTTCCAGTTCTGATGCCAGCCTGGCATCAAACCTGTGGGCAATCCTCCTGCCTCAGCCTCCTAGGTGTTGAGACTGCAGGTGTGTGGTACCACACCTAGCATCTTCCTTCTAGTATCATTCATGGAAATTATTTACATGACTAATGACAGCAAATCTTTTTCTTTGGACATTAGATGGACATCTAGCACTGTTTATTTCATATTATACATATACAATAATCCTTATTATTGAATGAAAACACTTCACTGACACAGAATACAGCCTACAAAGATGATGTAAAAGTGCATTTATAATACTAAGGAGCACAGGAAACCCCAGTTTGCCCTCCTATTTTAAATGCTAACATTCAAAACTATATACACATTATTCATTATTTGAATTTTCGTAACTGGGGCTGGCAAAATGGCTCATCAAGTTAAGGTACATGCTAAGAATGACAATGCCCTGAGTTTGATTCAGGACCCACATGGTTGAATAAAAGAACCAATTTGTACAAACTGTCCATTTACTTCCACATGCACACTGGGGCATGCACATACCCACACACTAAAGGAGGTAATAAAAATTTTTGAATTCTGATAATATTCAAGGTGTAATTTTAAAATACGAAGCACAGTTTATCTTTCCAAAATGATCTCAAGAAAATGTTCAAAATGAACTGGTGTTTAGTAGCACTTCTTTTATTTTTTGAGACAGGGTCTCACTATGTAATCCTGGCTGGCTTGGAATTCACTATGTAGACCAGGATGGCCTTGAAGTCTTGGATCTGTCTGAATCCCAAGTGATGGTATTAAAGGTATATTCCACCCCCCCCCATCTATGTCTAGTATTTATTTCTGTGGTTCTTATGTAGCTAAGAACCAGTCATTCATGGTGTTTTTAATTCAATGTGATGAATCATCATCACTGTGGAGTAAAATTTAGGTCTACCCTGATAAAATGAAAATCTGCTTAAAGCTATGAGCCCTTTTCCTAGCAGCAAGCACATAAAAAAAATCCAACCAACTGCTTTGCTTATTCACTCATCCATCTATCCAATGTCTAGAATATGCTGAGCATCATTATATACACATAGGATTTAGAAGTGAAGAAGGCTCTGCTGAAGTAGATCTTTAAAATGAACATAGCCAGATAATGTACAATAGATATAGTAACATACAGTAAATTATGAACATGTCAGAAGTGCTGTTAAAAATGAGTGGTGTGAGTAACAGGAAAAGAGAAGGCGAGGTTGCATCCAGGGCAGCAAAAGAGTTGTGAATTTTAAGTAGAGGGTGGGGAAGATCTTGGTAAGGAACAAAGCTATCAAGCACCCAGGTGTTCAGAGGCTGTCTGCAGCAAAGTACAGACCACTGGGTGCAGAGATCCTCAGGAGTGAACCAACAGAAAGGATTCAAGGAGGAAACCTTTCCATAGTTCTAATAATATTCCCCTGGGAATATTAGATTATTAGTCACCTGTGAACCGGAAGTTCCCACAAAAGCCACACCTATACTGGGTGTTCTATAAGGCTGTTCAACTGATGAAAACATTTGAATGACTGTGGAGAGTTGGAAAGTTCCAAGGTCAGAGCCAATTTATCTTGGGCTATCTTAGCCTGTAAATAGCTATTTATTTACAGCCCAATTCTTAGTGTAACCTAACATCCTGTAACTGAATTCACAGAAAGATAAGAGTTAGGGGTTGGGGGCGTTTCCAAAGATTCAAATTTTTAATTCAACAAGAAGAACAGGTTTGGGGGATATATCTATAGTCAACAATGTATTATATTCTTGACATTTTTCACTGTTAGTCTTTAATGGCCAAACTATCTCTCCAAACCCAGAGTATTATATTGTTGAAAACTGCTAAGAGAACAAAATTAAGGTGTTCCAGGACAAAGGAGGGAAAAAAAAATATACATATCAGGTAATACATATGCTAATTAGCTCAATTCAGCATTCTACCATGTATGCATAGTGCCAATCAGCATGTGGTACATGACAAATGTATAAAATATTTATCAGTTAATTTTAAAAGATTAGAAAGAAATAGCATTTCTCATAATTATGATTAACTGAAAATAATGCTAAATACATTACCGAGATTTACACAGACCCAGAGACAAAAAGAATTGAACCCTGGAGAGGAAACAGTCATGAATTCACTGTCACCAAAATGGGCTTTCTGAGAACTGAAGCTTTCTAAATGGTGGCTTAAATTATCTATCAGTTCCCCAAGTTTTCCAGACCACCTTAAAATCACAGTGGTGCTGTTCAGTTCAAAGACCGTTATTAAAGTTCAAATACTAACCACCTATTAAATTTATATTCACATGGGAAAGTGAAAAGAAACCATAAAGCTCTGCTCCAATTCTTCTCAGCGAGTCCCTAAGCAGTATTATTCCTGCAGAAGCTACATGCAGGCTGCAGTAACCCTTCGAGTTCCTTGGTTTTCAAGGTGATGCGTACGTGTATATTTTCAAGTGTTGAATCCAGCAAGTGATGATTTAGATATTAACATTTTACTAAGCATAAAAGTAAAGGAGTAATGTCCTCAGGAGGCAGAGACTGGCAGTTATCTGTGAGACTGAGGCCAGCCTAGTCTACAACGTGACTGCCAGACCAGTTGGGACTATGGAAACCCTGTCAAAAACAAACCAACAAATATACAAACAAACCACCAACAAAAACAACAAAAAGGTAGCAGGAGCAGCTTAATGCTCATGAACATCTCCTTCAGGATTCTACAGAGTGATGAGTGTAGTGAAATTATCAGCTATATGGATTTTCTGACAAATGTGATAAGTTTCTTAGCTTGAAGAGAGATTTTAATGTCAGGTTCCTTCAGGATAAAAACCAAAACCAGTGTTATTTTCTAAAGTCGTGATCATCTGTTTGGAAGAAACAGACAACAAGATGTATTCCAGTAACATGAAACCAGTTAGATCAGGAGAAAGCAGAAGAGGCTTTGAGAGAGTCCAGAAGGAACTAATCAAATACAAAGCATGATGAAATTTGGCTTATTATTGCGAGTAATCAAGATGCTAAATTTAAAATTTAAACAAACAGCCCTATCAAGTGGGCTGGGGCTTCTTACCAGCAGCAGGCAATTGGGCAACCAACATCCCTATCATTAAAAGACAAAACAAATCACCACCCTCCATTTCCTAGCAGGCCATGTTTAGGCCTCTCATTTTCCCCTCAACCCTCCAGAAGCCTACACATCCCCTTCCGTTCTACTGGTGCTGCTGTGCACCACTCTCAGTGTCTGCTTGGATATTAAAGCCCTTTTATGATGATGAAGACCAGTAAATCTGCCCCTCAGACTGACTGGTTTCTACCCTACTCCACCAGCCTAGAGGACTTGGATATGATCTCTTCTCTTCAACAGCCTTTCTCCCTGTTGATTCTCTGCTCTCTAGTTTCTTTTCAGCATGCTTTTCTAGTGTGCTGGGTTACCAGCATGATGGGTTCCAGTTTTCTTTCACCAATCTGCCTCCTAATATCAAACACTTTGCCAGCTTGAAGCTAGTCTAAGCTCTATGATCCTTCTTGTGACCCGCACACAGTGTTCAGCACACAAGACCCACTCACAAAACTGCTGCCTACTTTATGTTTTGGTGCCTTGACTCTGTCTCTTCTAGATCATTTGTCACCAGTGTTTCCTGGTCAAAGTGAATGCCACCCACATAGCCTAGGAGTTTGGCAGCATCCTAGATTCTCTGACTAGCTGGCATACCCTCTTCTATCCTGTATCACAGGAATATCAGTTCTAGTCCTCTGCTGCCCCAGTCAGGTGTAAAGGAATATTTAACTGAATAAAATCTTAGAATATTTTTCACAAGCCTGGGTATGTATACAGTAGGTTTAAGTTACAATTATTTGGTAACAGAAATACATGGACCTTAGGAAAAGCTGAATTTATCTTTCAACAAGAGTGATAGTACTCAAGCTACTCACAAGATCACTGGCACTAATGGTCAGCACAAACCAAGGGACATAGTGGCCACAATGCAAGTTGGTTTCATTTGTTACACTTTATAAACAGGAATGCTAACTTTACTTGTTTTGGCAACATGATCTGGCCCTGGCTCACATTGAACTTGCTATGTAGCCCAAAGATCACTCTGAGATTCTGATTTCCTGCTTCACTTACAGAGTGGTAGAGTAGACGGTAAATGTGTATCAGCATGCCGGGTTTATGAGCTACAGACCCAGCCAGCAATGTTAACTTCAAGAAATTATCAATAGAATCCATGTGTTCCATGTGTTTGTTGTTTTACTTTACAGTTCAGTGTCCTTTAAAGAAAGTTATTCTTCCAGAGAAAAAAGAAAAATAGAGCAAACATAGTTTTAGTATCATGCAATCCAGATCTGTAACTGAAAGAAGAGGGTAATTTAAAAACCAACTGTCAGGCTAGATGTGGTCGCACACCTACATGTATAATCCCAGAACTTGGGAGATAGAGACAGGAGGATCTCTGTGAGATCCAAGCCAGCTTGGTCTACTTAGCAAGTTCCTGGCCAGCCAGGGTTCCATAGTGAAACCTTGATTGAAAAACCAAAAAAAGAGAAAGAAAGAAACAAACAAAAATCTAATTAATAAAGCTCATTAAGTTTATAACTAGTTCCACACAGGGAATAAGTGTCTGTGAGATGCTCAACCCTAAGTGACACATCTACAATGGAATTTCCTCACCTGAGACTCATGGAAGAGTGGAACGAGGGGCAGAGAAAATACTACTGCCTCTCTCAACTCACATCAACAAAGCCCCCTCATGAAACAGAAACCAATGAGCCCAGGGATCAGGACCAATGAGGAAGAGGTGGTGGAAAGACTGTAAGAGTCAGGGGAAGAGGTGCATGACCATATGGATACAGTCTTACAGGCTTCTGGGACCTTGCTCACATGAACCTACAGCAATGGTGCCAGCATGCACAAGATCCATGAAAACTGAAGCAGACAAAACCTAGCACAGTACTGTAGAAATGGGCAGCAGGCCCCAATCTTAGTCGAAGAACTACTGGGTTGCTGATTACTACATTAGATGAGGAAGAGCTGGTCTTCTTTAAAGGAGGGACTCTAGATAGGCTGACTAGACCCCAGTGGCTGAACTTGTACTGAGGGAAGTCAGGAGACACTAGCTTGACTGAATAAGCCTTAACATAAATAACAGATTGCATGAAATCCGGGGCAGAGTCGGGAGAAGGGAAGGTCCCGATGTGGACCAGGTATAAAGGAGAGTTAAGATGTTATATAGGAAATACACAAAAATTCAATAAAAATATATTTTAAAAAATATTTAGCAGGGTGTGGTGATACATACCTTTAATTTCAACACTCAGGAAGATACTGTCTTAAAAACAGATTCCTCCCCCTCAAAAAAGAACTTTTAAAAAAGAATAGCAATTGACATAACACTAGCTTCAATTAGCACGTTCTACTAATCAAAGTAACTAGTATTTATTAAATATGAGTTGTGTTACATCATCAAATCTTCCTAAAGTTCATGAACAAGGAAATAAATAGGAACACTGAAACAAGAAGTCAGTCAAGCGGGGCATGGTGGTGTATGCCTTTAATCTGTACTCAGCAGGAGGATCTCTGAGAGATCAAGTCCAGCCTGGTCTACACAGCAAGTTCCAGGTCACCTGAGGCTACAAGGAGACCCTATCTCAAAAAAAAAAAAAAAAAAAAAAAAAAACTAAACAAAACAAAGTCAGTCAACACTCCAAAGCAACGCACCTAGACAATACAGATCTAACTTCCTCTGGATCAAGTATATAAGCTGGTCATCTCACAGCATGTCATTAAGGTTCTCAACAAGTATATTAGAAAAAACTGAGATAACACCACTAATTATTCAGATGCAAACATGGAAGCTCAGAGGGGTCAGGGTAATAAGCCCCTGGATAAGAAGAGGAACCTAAGCATCTGATAGTGAAAGTTTGCTTCTCTTCTCACATCACAGAGTGTTGCACCTGCCACCACAGCAGAAAGGCAAGTCACGAAGCAGAATCACATTTTGTGATGAAAAGATCATTCACTGAGATACTTTTTCCCTCCAGAAAGTTTTGAGATACTAGTTTTCATTAAGTAACCTTTTAATCACAGATTCTCAGCAATCTGAAGCTGCGTAGCCTGCTCAAGATTCCAGTCACTGAGGGTGAAGAGATGTCTCGGTAGCTAAGAACATAGGCTACTCTTGCAGAGGACCCCGGTTCAGCCCCAGCACCCAGATAGCAGGTAGCAATCATCTTTAATTCTAGTTCCAGGGGATTCAACACCCTCTTCTGACCTCTGCAGGCACTATACAACATGGGTGCACTTACTTACATGCAGGCAATACACTCATACATATAAAAAAAAATAAAAAGATTCCAATCAGCGTGGCAGGTGCTAGTTCCCAACCATCCAAACCTCCCAGTCCTCCAAGCAGAGGTCTGTTTTAGAGCAAGATCTGGTATGTGTGACCCTTGAAGCTGAATATACCTGGCATGCTCCAAATATTGGTGACTGGTTACAGCCAGGAATAATGGGACAGCACTGATTCGCAAGGCCAGAGGAGAGCTGGAGGTTGATGACAAGGGAAGAAAGAGGTTAGTTCAGATGATCACAGCACAGAATAGGCATGAGGCCACGACAGAGATGGAATCTAGCAACCAGAAATCAGAATCTGTATTGCAGAGAAGGCAGGATATGATACCATGCTAATGAGTTTCTTAAATCAGAGTACAGTTGGAGTTTCTTCATGCTTCTAAAGTTGACTGAGGCAATCCAAGTGGTGGTTCTGACGACTAATCAACTAGGACTATGTAGAAATGATTTTTTTAAAGAAACAGATGGCACAGTGAGACAATCATATCAGTGCCGTGAATAGGAACAGGACTAAAATGAGAACAGGTGCTGTGAGAGTTGAAAGATGTGCACACGCACAATTTTAGTACCTGGCGAGAAATGAAATGTAGAAAGGAAGAAAAAGGAGAAAATAAATTTGAACCTGGGAGATACATGAAAAATTTAAACAAGAGAATCAGGGCCGGAGAGATGGCTCAGTGGTTTAGAACAACGCTGCTCCAGCTGAGGAGCTGGGCTCAATTCCCAGTACCACACAGTGATTAACAGGCATCCGTAACTCTAGTTCCAGGGGATCTGACACCCTCTTTTGACCTCCGAAGGCACTGCATGACATGGGTGCACTTACATACATGCAGGCAATACACTCATACGCATTAAGTAAAAACAAAAGAAATAAGAAAATCATAGACTGTCAGAATTTGATGTAGGAAACAGTGGAAACTGTCTACTCTTAACTTCATGGGTGAGGGTGTAACCCTGCACACAGAGGATATATGAGCTCTCCAGGGGAAGCCAGGTCACAGGTTTTGGCTAGCATCTCTTTTTGCAGAGGACCACCTTCCCTCCCTTGGGAGAATCCATCACCATCATCCATGTAGAATCTGAGTGATCCAGTAATGGTAGGTGTCTGTGATGCTAAAGAAGTGGGAGGAGAAAGCAGGGCAATGGAGAAGTTCAGATAGAGAATCCCTCCCTAAGGTGAAACCCCTCTCTGAAGCAGAACCAGCTAGCTTGTAGAAAGAGCAGGAGGCTTCTGCCAGATATGCAAAATGCAAGTGTACCCAGAAGTGAAGCATCCCGAGGACCAAAGGGATGCCTGAGACCTGCCTTGAGGCAAGTAGTTTTCAGAGATAGCTCAGCAACATGGAACTTCACCTGCATGTAGTCACACAATCCCTTCACTAAGCACAGCCGCCACCACTCCACCCTAACAACTCCCAACAGCTCCCTAGCAACCTTTTGTAGGCAAACACATCCCAGAACTTGTTCTGGAATAAAAGCAGTGTGCTGTTTCTGTCTGGAATGATTTTTGGTGTATGTACAGTAAGGCAAACTGTGTCCTCTGGGTGAACTTTTAGGGAAAATCCCCTATTTACTATCTTATGCCTATGCATGACTAGAACATGCATATGATTAATATCAGACGCATCATGGAAAAGGACATGTGTAGTGAACAAGGTTTATGTAACCCAAGTTTGTCAATTAAAACAGGAAACCAACCACATTCTGCCCCTACCAACCAGCTCCCCTTCCTGCACTCTTGAAAGAAGCCCAAGAAGAATTATGGGCTCTTGAACAAATTTCACTCTGAGCCAATGGCTCCACTGCAGCATGCCTGCTCAGGACTCTTGCTCCTGAGCTGTTTGTGCCTGCTGCTTCTATTCATCAAACAAGACCTTGTCAAGACAGAGACCAGTGATAACAGTTTCAGGCTCTCACTAACCACATATGGG
This sequence comes from Eospalax fontanierii, assembly GCA_035773235.1. Classification (NCBI taxonomy): domain Eukaryota; kingdom Metazoa; phylum Chordata; class Mammalia; order Rodentia; family Spalacidae; genus Eospalax; species Eospalax fontanierii. The sequence goes on along the minus strand of CM069540.1, from coordinate 45,923,142 downwards.
ACCTAAAGAAAACACTTCAAAGTGCCCCAAAGCACCTCAGATCAAATGTTCATCTTTATATAAACTGTGTGCATTTTACCATTCTAAACATAAGAGAATAAGACAGGATTTGCCTTTGATTAAAATACACAACAAGAGAGAATAAGTTATCTAACACTCATTCTTAAATTAAAAGCAAAGCCTTCAAATTCAAAAGGTAGTTCTACTAAGCCACGGCAAATGTATCAACTGTCAATGTCGTGTCCAATCTTAGACAATTCAATTAGCAAAAAAGAGTTTAACACATTGCTCAATGGGAAAAAATCTTAAAAAAATAACAAGTACATTATTTTCATTTGAATTGAGACCTGTTTTTCTTGGCCAAGCCACATAAATATATGTTTCTCTGTCTCAAAGTTCAGGACATTAATGTTGAAGTTTCAGCCAAAAGTTTATAAAAGTATTGCTAAACTGGGTCTGTTTATGATTAGTGAACAAGGTGCTCATGAAAATTAGTCCCTTTAGGGACTTACAATATGAGTAATACCAAAAAAAGAAGGAAAGAAAATCTAGATTTGGAATGATAAAATCAAACTAATATTCCTTTCTCCCTCAAATTTTCTTTAATTTAAACTTAAAGAGATTCTTATAAAGTTACATATTTAATGTAAGAAAATACTTATAAGATTTATCAAAATGCTTGCTATAAAACATTTAAAGGGAAGAATACTTTCAAATACACAAATTAGAAACAGCTATTTCTCAACAATAAATGTATTCAATAAAAAGCATAGTCAGAGCTGATATGTCAGTATACTAAAGAAAGATCCAATGTTTCCCTCAAAACCACCCAGAGGAACACAAAGAAGCCTGTCTTGTTAAAGACCACTAAGGGTTGTGACAGAAAAGGAACACCTCTAGGCATTCTGCTTCAAGGGCAAGGTGGGGCCATGTGTTGGGGTGTCTAGAGTAATGAACAGTGGGAAGAAAGCAGAACAGGAACCAGAAAGGAGAGGATTCAGCCAGTATATTAAGGTCAGAGGAACAAAGACAAGGGAATGAGGAAGCCAGAATGGGTTCGGTTTAGGTGGCAACACAGAAAACCCAAATCCCGAAGATGCCAGCAGGACAGAACAGGACACTGGCCCCAACCAGGACAGAGCTCAAGCTTCAAACCGAACACAGCACCAACACCAAGGGAACAGAACACAACCACAACAGGTATCTCAGGACTCATCTAGGGACAGATGTTTTTGTTTGTTTGGATGTGTGACACAGAGCGTCTCCCTCTGCAGCCCGAGCTACTATCGAAGTCCTGATTCTCCTGCCTCAGGTTCTAGAGTACTGGACCACAAGTGTGATTACCACGAAAGGTAGGATTATTATCAGCCATTTACTCCTTCAGCCACGTGATGAAAAGAGAAAAATGGAAAGTGTGTCTGGTCTTCACAGCAGACAAGGAAGAGAACACACAATCATCCCTCAGGGAAGGTTACAAATGAGACTCTAGTATCACGGCATCAAAATTCTCAAGGTCTCAAAGAGACCTTTTCATCATCTGCCTCAAGAGGATCCCTTTCCAATGAATCCCTGTAATCAAGATAACACAGCAATGGAAGGTTGGCAAAAAGATTGTGCCAGACCCTAAATCTTCCAAATACGTGGTTTCCAGACAATTATGCAATGCATGGTCTGAAGTCTACAGAAAAAATTGATAACGCATAAATAAAGATAGCACCTCACCCTGGGGTATAATAAGGGTTATGAAAACTTTTGAATTTGTTCACATAGAGTTTATATACTCCCAAAACACTGAGAACCTAATTTAAAGCTTCTATATGGGTCGGATGTAGCTAAACTGTAGACTGTGCCCTCAGTATGTATAAAGCTGTAGAGTGCTCACTTTATCTCAAAAAAGCAGCCTTTAACGAGCCACCTACCTTTAAAAAGTCTTATCCCTTTCCAGTCAACAACACTCTATTCATTAAAAAAATTACACCACGAACAATAACTGAGAATTGCCCTCTGATATTAGCAGGCAGGACTGGCAGAAACACAAAAACAGAACAAGTCTAATTAGAGGTAGAAAAAAATGCACCAAATATATGATTCAAACAAGAAAACAGACAAGAATGGGAATATGGGGTCACAAAGAACAATTCTAGTTGAAAACAGAAAAAGTCAAATGTCTACAACTCTTAAGTATGAAGATGACATGGAAGTCAAAGGTGAAAAATCTTCCACAAAAAGTCGAATTTGATTTATGCAAATATGAGATATTTACTGTTTTCCAAAGATTAGTAAACTTTCAAAGTGAGGCAAGAGAACTGAAGTATACCCCAAGCGTAAACCTTCAGCTCTACATTTTTAACACTAATAATGAACATATAACACTTAGATTTGAGGTGCTGGGGATGGGACTTGGTGCTAGAGCTGGGCATAGCCAGTGCAAATCCCTTGGTTCAATCTCCAGAAATACCACTGACAACAACAACAAAAAATTAAAAATCCTTTTAAATTATCAGTGATTCATGTAAGAGGTATTCAAACTCTGAGAATCCTCATTTAGTGACCAGATATCTTAGGGTGGTGACCCTGGAACAATGTGATGTGGTGACCACAGAATACTGTGCTATGATGGACTGAACAGATCCTCTAAGGCAGTGCTAGTGGATGAGTTGGTCTGAGGTCAGCTTGGCAACATCTAAGTCACAGTACATACTCTCACACACTTATCCCAGCAGGTACACTGACATACACAAGAGTTACCTGCTGCAGAATTTTATTTTTGCAACAACAAAAGTCAGCCAACATTCTAAATCTCTATCAACAGAAGCGGTCTACCCATGAACAACAACACAAGACTGTATCAACCCTCTATGCACCTAGATGGAAAGACTGGCGTGCTATACCAAAACATACCACATACAAGGAAAGTTAAAAAGCAAAGCACACTGTACATGGTGCTCATAGAAAAAAATAAAAGAAGGGCTGATGTGGTAGCCCACACCTTTAATCTCAGCCCTTGGGAGACAGAAGCAGGTGGCTCTCTGGGACACAGAGGCCTTCCTAGTCTATGCAGCTAGTTCAAGGGCAGCCAGAGCTACAAGGTAAAACGCTGTCTCAAAAACAAAACAAAACAAACACAAAAGTAAAGAGATAGCAGCATGGTGCCACGTGAAAGAATGCGCAGGAACTTCTAACTGTGTCTGCATGTGGGAAGGAGACATCCGCCACTGAAGACGACTGTGGGGGAGCCACCAAGTGTGTCATATCTCTGTATGATGTCCAACTTTCAAACTATGAATTTGTTACCTTTGCAAAATTCAAATACATCTTTAAAATACACGTGGGAGGAGGATTAGAACGTTGTTCAAGGTCAGCCCCAGCTACATATCAAGTTTGAGGTCAGCAGGAGCTAACTAAGACCTTGCCTCAAAAAGAGTAAATTAGGGGGCTGGAGAGACAGCGCATGGTTAAGCATACTTGATGCTCTTCCAGAGGGCTTGTTCTGTTCCTAGCACGAACATCGGGCAGTTCACAGCTGCCTATAACTCTAGCTCCCAGGGATCTAACTCTCTCTCTCTTCTGGCCTACACACATGTGGCATACACAGAGACGGAGGCGGGGGGTGGGGGGATGAAGGAGGGATGGAGGGAAGGACAGGAACAGAGAGGAACAGAGACAGAAAAACAAATAATAATAATAATAATAAATTAAAATTGAGTGGTAGCACATGCCTTTATTCCCAGCACTCAGGAGGCAGAGGCAGGCAGATCTCTGTGAGTTCAAGACTAGCCTGGTCTATATAATGAGTTCCAGGCCAGCTGGGGCTACAGGAAGACCCTGTTTCAAAAAGACAAATAAGTAAATAAATAAATTAAATTAAAAGAAACCAATGGGGAAATGACTCAACAGATAAAAACACTTGCCCCATAGGCATGAGCACTAGAGCTTATAGGAAAGCTGAGTGGGTGTACAGGCCAACTTATAATCCTAGCACTCAGGAGGCAGAGATGGGATTAGCTAGCAAAACTATTCCAAAGGCAGTTCTGGGTTAAGCAAGAGTCCCTGCCTCAGGAAAATGAAGTAGAGAGCAATCTGGGAAGGCACTGATGTCACCCTTGGCTTCCACAAGCAGGTATATATGTGTGCATACACCCACACACATGTGCCCAAATACATGCTAACATGTATACAAATATGCATATATAAACCATCTATCAGCAAAAAAGAAAAAAGGATCAAAGAAATGGCTGAGGCACTGGAATTATCAGGTCATTTATCAGGAATTTCAGGTCATCCTAAGCTACACGGTGAATTTAGAGTCAGCCTGGGATACACAAGTCCTCATATTAAATAACAATAATAATAGTAATAATAAAAGTGTGTTTATGTCAGTCCTACATTGTTTATTAACTTATACTGTGTTCACACAAAAAAAGGGAAGACGTTTAATTCTAATGCCTCACCTACATACTTGTGCAATAGACAACTTGGAACAATAAATGAGAAGAAATATTAATAGAAACCAAAACTCCCTTAAAGCTGGCATGGGATCATTTCTGTACCAGAATCAATTCAATTTTAAATTAAGAAGCTTTGATAGAATATTATAATGAATGAGTATTTTCTTTCAATTAGAAAATAATTTCAGGGGCTAGAGAGATGGTGTAATATTAATATTGTTTGCTGCTCCTATAGAGATCCCAAGTTCGGTTCCTAGTACCTATTTGGCAGCTCACAGCCATTTGTGATTCCAGCTCTTCTAGCCTGTTCAAGCATCTACACATATGTGGCATTTACACACACACAGATCCATGAATATAAATTTAAAAATAAACCTTTAAAATAAAAAAATGAGGAGCTGGAGAGGTAGCTCAGTGATTCCAGCGGTCCTGGTTTGGTTCCCAGAACCCAAAGGAAGCTAAAAGCCATCTATAAATCCAGTTCCAGGGGATCTATTGCCCTCTTCTGGCCTCCATGGGCATGCCACAACATGGGTGTATTTACATATATGCAGGCAGAAAACACTCATATACATTAAAATAAAATAAAGAATTTCAAAATCTCAACATAGTCTTCGTATCAAATATTCATACATAAACAAAACTTACTCAGGGAATTGAATAGAAAAATAATCTCAAGAGGCTATATCCTATGTACAATATATTAATGCTACTCCATAATTTGTAGCCTCTGTAATTTATGTGACTGAATGTGACTACCAAAAATGTACTGTTCCCACAGCAAGGAAAAAAAAAAAATCACCTCTAAAGGAAAATTTTCCCAGCTTGTAACCACAGATGATAGATAGAATCATTCATTTATATTCTAATGAGAATGAAGAAAACCCTGAATGCTAAAACACAAAATTTATAGCATTTTCAGGAGAGACGATTAACTATGTTATATCCAACTCAAACGCTTATAAATTATGCAACATAATCAAATATTTTGTTCAAACACTGTTCTCAAATTAAGCAGAAAATTCATGTCACTTTGGTTTCAGGCATAAAAAAATAATTTACTATGACCTTGATAATTAAACATTTTACTATTTAAGTAAATATTTTATAGCTAACAGTTATTTGGGGCTTATAACAACATTTTTTTGGCCTTTTCTTTTTTCTTCTGGTTCCATAAAAATCTCACTTGGCTGGGTCCCAGTAGCTCTTATCTCTGCCCCACCACCTCAGCAAGCTCCGACTGCCTCAAGATCTCCCAGGACGAACCAAGGAGCAGCTCTCAAGCAGCAGCTTCATTAGGACAGAGGGGGCAGCAGGAGCAGCTGATGACTTTGCAGAGCAGCACTTCAATCCATGGTCAATTAGGAGGCGTTCCCAGAGGGCACACAGGCGATCACACTTCATAAGAAAGGCAGTGCTCTCCACCATGTGGCTCTGCTTTTCATCTACCCTAGCTCTTGGTCCTTTCCTTTGTAATACTTTCACAATATTTCTGTCAGGTAGATGCTGTATGACAAGCAATGATGTCATCAATATCACGATGTAAAGCATGACCATTAATGAAATTTACATGTGTGTACCCTGGTAGTCAATAACTTTTCCTTGATTCACCTATGAGCTACAGCTTTGGGGGCTGGAGATGTGGCCTAGTATGTTTGTGGGGACCTGCATTCTATCCCCCAGGCAGAGGCAGGTGGATCTCTGTCAGATAGAAGTCAGTCTCGTTTATAGATGGAGTCCAGGCCAGATGGGGATATAAGAAGACTCTGTCTCAAAAAGACCAAAAACATCAACAAAAATGTCTTGTGAATAATTCAGTTTCCACAGACAGAGAATTAGAAATGGGTAGTTAAAACAATGTAACGTGGGCTAAGAATGTTAATGCAACTTCTTAACTTCATAGAACAGAAATAAGCAGCAAATTTTCAAAAGCAAGTGAGATGTGGAGGAGTGAAATCGTGAGTTACAGAGTGTGGAATGAGGAATCTTTCATCCTATTTGATCATCAAGCTCAAACAAAGGGCTTTAGGCCTGCCTTCAGAGAGTACACGGAAAGGCCCAAGATCAGATTAGAAGCAAAAATGCATTTTTATCCACCATGGAATACAAGTTCAACGTGGCTGGCTGTAGTCATAGTAGTCACAGGTGGAAAACACAGCAGACACTAGCAGATCCCCATGAGGGCTACTCTGCACAGTACCACAGATGTTTTTGCTATGTAGAAATTCTGACTCGCTTGCTGGTTTCTTGCATATGTTCAGTTCAGGTCAAAGAAGCAACAATGAGCCATGAAAAAGGAAAAACAGAGGCTGGATGGGGCTCAGTTGGTAGAGTGCTTGCTTGCCTCGCATGCAGGAAATCCTTAGTTACACCCCCAGCTCTACAAAAATTGGGCATGGTGGGTGCACACCTGTAATCACAACGCTGAGCAAATAGGAAGATCAGAAGTTCAAAGCCATCCTAGCAAAGGGCCAGAAACTGTCTCTAAAATAAATAAAGATAGATGATTGATAGACAGATAGATAGATGATGGATGAATATAGACTGACAGATGAGATAGATAGGATAGACATAGATATAGATAGATGAATAGATGATAGATAGATAGATAGATAGATAGATGATAGATGATAGATAAAACAGAACCTGACAAATGAGTGACTGACAGTTGTCTCCAAATTCTATTCAGAATGCAGAGACCCATATGCTTAGCAACTGGCTGAATAGAAATGCTCAGAGGGCACCAACCTAATATTCTAGTATTCATAAATGGAACCCTTACATTTAATCCTATCAAAACCACAGAAACATGAACAAAACAAAAGGAGACATGAAATAGACACAAAGACTAACATTAAATTCATTCTTATGTCAGATTACGTTCTTCAGAAAAAAACCAGAGATGATTTTAAGGGACTAAATTTTATTCTCATTCTGATAAGATACCATAGAGGTAAGAATCCAATTCTGAGAAGATGATGAAGGCATTAGAAATACACCAGGGAGGACAGCGAGGCAGCCCAGCATACCAAACAGTACTTCCAGGATGAGAAGAGAAAATAAGCTTCCAGACAATAAAATCAGTTACCCGGGGCTGGGTTGCAGCTCAGCAGCAGGACACGTGCCTGCCAAGCACAAGGCCCTGGGTTCCAGCTCCACCTCTACCATAAAACTGTATTTCCTAAAAATGTTAAGAATTATTCCATAGTGGCTGAGTTGTAACTGATCTTTAAACTCCTTCGGCCTAAAACACAAAGAGAGGAGAGCAGGCCTGCACTGAACTTGCTTCCTGTCAGATGCACAAGCCCAAAGGTGCTGAGTAGTACCAGTGCCCACTCGGGACAGGCACAGATGAAACTAAAGAGTGCTCACTTCCTGACGGCCACACAGCCAGAAAGCAAAGGGTCTGACAGAACTCTGCCAGGGAAGCAGGCTTCTGATGCTGATGCAAACTTCGAAAACTCAATTTGGGTTTTTGTGAAAGGGTGAAAACACTCCCTTTCTTTCTTAGGAGAAAAATGAAACCACCAAAGTGGCTCTGCCTGTGGCCAAAAAGACTTCCCCAAGAAAGGAGCGCATCCTCAGCAGAGCACCACGCCATGAGGCCTCGGTCTACTCTGGCTCTCCATGACGGCTATAGTCCACAGAACTGTGATGATAAAAACAGAAAATATGTAGGGTTCCTAGAAAACAAAGCACCAAACCTACACATGGGGAGCAATCCCAGCACTGAAAAGGCAGAGGCAGGAGGATCTTTGTAAATTCAGTGCTAGCCTGGTCCATGTAGGGAGTTCCAGGTCATCTGGGGCTACAGGGAGAACCTGTTTCAAAAGGACAAAAGAAAAAAAAAAAGTCCTTATAACAGTAGCCATTTATTGACAAAGCATAACAAAGAAATATGTGATATACCTACAGGTGTGAAGACAGCCTACCTAGAAGGTTGTTTTGGTTTAATTCTTGATGATACTGTGAATAGGATAGATTTCTGTTATGAATTTAAATCTCTGGAATTTCATAATAAAAGCCAAATTTAATTTTAAAACAACCTGGATGGCTTTCAGATTCTTCATTAGATGATACTAGAGAAAAACACTATTACTTTTGCTTCTGCACAAATTTTGCAAATCTTTGCCAACTGGGAAATAACATTAATAAACCCCTTTCCTTTTAATAGAAAACAGTACAGATTTTAGGGTTTACAGGCAAGTAGCTCGAACTTTTTCAATCAGCCTTCTGGCAGCCACAGAACCGAACCTCTAGTTCTGTTGGCAGTGGTCACTATAGGGCGCTGGCTGGCTATTCCTACTCTGGGTTTCCACAGCCTGTCTATGTTTTTATTCTGTGACCCATGAGTCATCTCACTGGCCAGTCCACAGCTGTTATAATCAGATTTCTGAGTGAGCCATTTCCTAATTTCATAATTAAGAAAGTAAGATCATTCCATACTCTGGAAACTAACTTCTTTTTCTTTGTCATCTGGACAGTTCTAGAATTACATAAAATTAGATTCCTTGCCCCCTTTTTTCTTTCTTTCTTTTTTTTTTTATTTAGAGAAGACTAGTAAGCACATGGGAAGAAAAGAAAGGAAGACTTTCTTACATATAAGGAGATCTGTGGAAGGAAAAGAAAAAAGCAACTGTGGCTAACTGAATAGAAATGTAGAAACAGGAGCCACAGTTTGCCTGCTTAGGGTAAACCTACCAGTTTACAGCATCAAGTTAAAACACACATGCACCCACAGAGGCACACAGCACTGGTGAGATGTGAGGCACGACCCTGGGTGCTGGGGTTCCTTTGGGACCAGGAAGGGACAAAGCTGATAGAACCGTGTCCTCACCAAATATTTAGGACAGTTTTTAATCTTCAGCAATTCTGCCAATTCAGTGAAATTTTCCTTGATGGAAAGAATACTAAAACACAGGTTTTCTCCAAAGGCCAGGGTAGTTACTCCCAGCACAGAGCGGAAGCAGCAGCCGGAGGTGCCGCAGACCTCTTCTCCCTGGCTCTCCTAATTGGGTTCAGGTCTGTTCAAGACAAGGCAGTGAAAATGGCAGGCTCCCAATTAGCTTAAGGTTTCCTTCAGGTCCCTCTACTTTCTGGTCCTAACTTCTTCCAGCCATGAGCTTTATAAAGCTTGGTCTCCTCTTATGTGGATTTTATGAGTTGCAATAAAGTATAAAGAAACAAGAAGAAAGCCAGCTTATGATCCATTATCTGCTTGAATTAAATAATACTTGAAGACAGAGTGAGGAAAATGATACAGTTGAAAGGAATTCAAACTTCTTTTAAAAAACTGTCTGACATCAAAACCAAAAACTTGCCTTTTTGGTTTCCTGAGTCTAGAGTAAAAATTTCCAAAGCAGAAAAACTCAAAATAACATTTCACTTTGAAATCCTTTGCGTTTTCTCTGAGAAAGCTCAAAAGAAAGTCACAAGGTTGACATAAGAAAAGGTTGCTCTCAGAAATACACACCATCCTTTGCCTCCTGAAACAAGTCTCATCTAAGACTGTACCACATGGAAGGTTCTGGGTTCCAGAGACACAGCAGACAAGAAGGGACCAGACACTCCGCTGTGAGCTAACAGGACCCGGTTTTAGTAAAAGACCAGCTGGGACTAGCTTCTCCACAAGAAATGCTAGCCTCCCCAAAGAGATGGGGGAGGCTAGCCTCCTCACCCCCATCTTGGGGCTGGGGCTCCGGGAACTGGGCTGTCGTGCCAGGCTCCAGATCGGGATGGATGAGCTCCCTCAGGGAGAGTGAGCTCGGCCCCAAGCCGAAGTCCCAATTCCTAGTTCCAGTCCCTGTCCCAAAAGCCTCAAAGCCTCAAAGCCTTAAAAAACCCTCAGCCCCCTCCTGTTTTTTAGGGGAGGGGATTGGGATTGCCATGACATCTGATTGATGTTTAAGGTAAGCTTCCGGCCAGGAAGTAGTCCTTTTTACAGCTGTTTGTGAATCCTGGGTTGGGGACCTTAACTATTCAAAAGTCAGTTCTTTTCTAGGATCTCTCAGATCTCAGAGGGCCCAGAGAGTCTGGTTTGGAACGGGGCGGGGCGGGAAGCGGGGGATTTGGAAGTTCCAGTCACACCTAACACCACAATCTATGCTGAGCAAGGCAAGTTCATCACTTAAAAGCAAGACCCCAAGTCTGGAGACCAAGTCCAGCCTCACCCCAAGTGCTTCCTAATGCACGTTCTACTGAGACTCATCAACTCCTTTAAGTTACACTAGCAAACCCCACCCCTCCCATTATGCAGATCAGTTCCCACAAAGAACAAGACAAATCTGACTCCTGGAGGAGCCTGCTAGCTCAGCATCAAAGCACTCCTTTGTCCTTTACACCCCTTGTTTATTCCCATTGGCAAAGCTGCTGTGGTCATAACTGCCTTCAGAAACAGAGGTAATGAGCAACAAGCTCTCTAGTAGGAAACAGAGCAAAGACAGAACCACTGGAGGCATATAAAATCTAGAACTTTCCTGAACTCCTCGGTGTAGATGGCATCTCTAAAGGAGGACAGCCATCAGTTCTACCCTGGTGATTCCCAACAGTCAAGGCAGAGGACTATTTTTTTTAACCTACATTCTTGTACCCACAGAATGCAATCCACCTCATTATATTTACAGTAGCAAAACTAAAGGAAATGAAAGCTTCTGCAGAGGATTCAAGGAGGATATTTAACCAAATAAACCACAATTAACAAAGAATACTTGGATGCTATTTTCAATGTGTAAGACAGAGTTCCTCTTCTGGCAAAAACTATAATCCGAGTTTTGTCTCATTTTGTTTCTGAGGTTCTTGTTCCAATAAATGGATTCTGAGTAACTGTCCTGCCAATAAGATGCATCCAGGGCTCTCCTTCCTTTACCCCAAACTGAGAGAGGTCTTAACTGAGGAAGATGATTCCAGATCAGAAATCAGGCAGCTAAAGCTGTCAGCATGGACAGATACCATTCTTTATAACCTGCCTATCAAGTATTACAAATAACCTTAACAGAGGCAAATCAAGGCTCGGTCTCTGGGGAAAAAGCAAGCATGCAGTTTCTCAGTTGGAAATTTGGCATCTACAATTGTAAGATCAAGTTTGTATCCTGTTTTTTTTGTTTTTTTTTTAAACCAGGCTGGACTTGAACTCACAAAGATCTACCTCTGTTGCTGTCTCTCAAGTGTTGGGATTACAGGCACGTACCACCAAGCCGGGCTCAAAGCTGTATCTTCATAATCAAGTTTATCACCTTTTAGACACCCTGGGTTGCCAGTTTCTCTCCAAATAGTGCAACAGAAAAAGTCATATTTATATTTAACACATATAACAAACTACTGGCTGTCAAGTGAGAACATGGAACTTTTACCTGATCTTGCTTTTCCAGCCACCGGTCCACCATTGGGTGGCTGGCACTCAGAGAAGAGCGGGTGTTGTCTCTCTGGAACTGGTTGGACCAGCCACCAGGATCTCTTGGTAGGCTCCTGTAGTTTTCATCTTTCTATTCAAAAACAAACAAAAAAGACATCTTTGTAAAAACACAGACTTCACAAATTAATGATGTACTTGTATTTCCTAAAACGGAGGAAAAGTTATTCTATGTATTTGAAATATTTTTTCAAGTCTATACAAAATACTTAAGTGAGGACACTGAAGCCAGTTCACCTCGGAAATGCAGGTGAATATGCCAAGGATGAGGAAGTTTAGTGAAAGAGCAGGAAAGAAGGTAACACAGAATACACACAGTAGGCAAGATTCCTGCATACTTCATACTCTAACCAAAACCAGCTTCCCAGCCAAGTGTGCAGAAAAAAAACTTGGGCTGGAGAGATGGCTCAGTGGTTTAAAGCACTGGGTGCTCTTGTAGAGGATCCAAGTATGATTCCCAGCATCCACATGGCAAGTAACAACCATCCACAACTCCAGTTCCAGGGGACCCGACACCCTCTTCTGACCTCTGAGGGTTCTGCAAGAGCAACAAGTTATCTTAACCACTGAGCCATCTCTAGCCCCTAGACTCTGAGGCTTGACCTGTAAATATGATGACAATTTTCTGAGAAGAATGGGAAAATCTAACATGAAAGTACAAAAGTAGTATTTTTAGCTCAATAATTAAAAGTATTTCCAACATGGACACGTTTTAAATGTTATCCCCAGTCCAACCCAGATAGCATGCCAAGCTAAGAAAATATGACATTCTCCATAATAATTTTAACTATAATAACCCTAAGTATATACACCATGCACATTTTAAGATTTACTTTTATTTATATATATGTGTGTGTGTGTGTGTGTGTGTGTGTTGATACAATTGAATACCATGATGTGCAGGTGCCCCCAGAGGCTATAAAAGGACACTGGATCCCATGAATGAACTTCGATCCTCTTCAAGAGCAGCAAACACTTTTAACTGATAAGCCACCTCTCCAGCCCCATTATTTTATTTTATTCTTACTCTTCATCTCCCCATCCCGTCCGTGTGTTTGTGTGTTGCATGCACATATATGTGCCCGTGGATGGAGGCCAGAGGTCAACTTTAGGTATCTTTCTCTACTTCTCTCCACCATATTTTTTATGCAGTATCTCTCTTTGAATCTGGGGCTTGAAGTTTCAGCTACACTGACTGGCCAGTGAGCCCCCTGCTGGCCTCCTGTCTCCTCTTCTCCCTAGGTGCTGGGTTTACAAGCATGGGTGCTACTATACCCAGTTGTTTGCTATTGTGGGTTTGGGAGATCCAAATTCAGGCTTTTTACCCACTGAGCTGTCTCCCCAGTCTTTATTCTTCATTTTTAAAGCTGGACAAAAGCCCAAAACTACAAAAAGAACACAATGCAATACGATATAGGTTTATACAAAATAGACCTTAGCTGTGGACCAGGACCAGCTCTTATGGAGCTCTGCAAGGAAATTAAGCAGGCATAAGATAGTCTTGGATCTATCTTAACAGTATGACCTGTGAAAGTAAACAAAACCTATGTTTATCAATACAAACTTTGACATGCAAAATCAGAAACCTTTTTATCAGAATTAAAACACAAACATAAAATCATCTTTTAAAACTAAAATAAACTGAGCAACAAGTTCTTTTTAAATAGAAAAAGAAAACCCTACACATCTATGATTCTAGGAGCTTGAGAAAGTGGTAAGTAAAAATAAAAACAAAAAACAAAAAACCATTTCTGTACACCAACAGAAATGCAGGGAAGTCAGAAAGGGTGGGCAGGTATGTTAAGGACAGAAATCTTGACATCCACAAAGAGAAACATGATTGCATCAAGGTGTGGTATAATTTGCAAGTGGTGATATTAACCAGCTCCTAACTCAGAAGACAAACCACTTGACACAGAAGCTAAAAGTCCCAACCTGTCTTTTTAACTAGAACTATATTTCAGAGAAAGGAACAGTGACAGTCAATGATGTGATCGATCTTTCAGAAAACTGCCAGACCATGGAAGTAGAGTCAATACTAGACAAAACTGAGCATGCTATCACACAGTGCAATGGACGCTAAGAGAGTGACACAGCAGGAAGAAGCCCTCCTATCCCTCCCCTCCCTCTGCCGTCATCAGAGCTTCTAAGTCCTACTGACCCAAAGTCCTCTACGAGACTGTACCCCTTGACTGCAATAACCACTCGCCTCTGATACCCACTCAGCCCAACACTTGCTTCAGCCACATCCTCCCCAAGTTCTACACTATTCCTGGGCAGATCTTTCTAGAAGGTATACTGGATCACACCATGCCCGATGCCAGATGAGCCTTCAAAAAGTCAGGTTGCCTGCATTATATGCTCTTCTTTTACCTCCACTCCAGCTTTCCCAGATGTGAACTGCACTTCTTCTGGGGAAAAATCTGGCCATTATTCAAAGTCAGTCGATTGCCACTCTCTCCCAGGAGCAGCTGCTGGCTCCCAGTATACCACTGCTTCTGTTACTATGATACTCTGATTTTATTTTCAGTGTAGTATAGTTCTAACTCACAATTTAATTTTTCAAAGTTTCTATTTTTACTGTTACACTGAAGCCTGGGCAAGATCACCATTCACAGCGAACCCAGTCAGTCATCACAGAGGCCTACACTACTGTGGATGGCCTTGAGTATTTTTCACTTCCTATTTCACATGGTTTCAGAATCTAGAATATGAAAAGAACATTTTGCTAAGTTGCTTTGAAAGGTACTAAGAGAATGGCATAAAGAGGTTTCATGACAAACCTCAGTGCAGTATATTTAGACTGAAATGTAATGACTATACTTTCAGATTTTCCTAAAAGATGAAAGGCATGAGCATATACCAATCTCAGTTTAATGTCACACCAATAGTATACAATGTTGTGGCAACTGTGATTATTTCTTATTGTATAAAAGAAATACTGGGCTGTTTCTCTATTTAACTCAATTATGACATAATTCATACAATAGGATACCTACAGATAATCATATGAAGGGAGATTATAGCAAAAGATCAGAGGCTCTGTCTTTTTTGTTTTTCCTGTACTTGAAAACTTCTGTAGTTTTGCATGTATACAATGAATTCTTAGGAGTTAATGGATAAGAAAAATAAAATTGACATTAATTCTTCAAAGTAAAAGTTTTCCTAATCCCAGGTAAAAATCAATAATAAATCTATGAGTTAATACAATTACCAATTAAGAGGTTTAAAATATATATATATATAATTCCTATGAAACATACCCTTTATCATGTTAATAGCAGCAGCAGCAGATTCCAGAAATTTAGATGTGTTCTATACAACCTTGTCTAAATCTGAGGTCAAGTGAAAACAGACAGCAAAGACCTAAAATCTGTGTTCTGTGTTCATGAAGAGAGGGTACAGATAAATGTCAAAGAGGAAGTGACTTCTCTATGTCACAACATTTGGTTAGTCACTACTGCTCATTGAAATATATACTCTATTTTCGTTTGAAGATGTGTTTTCAGGTAATATTTTAAAACATGGCAGTCTTAACTCCATCTATACAAGATTATATAAGCTCATTTATAAATTATAACTACAAAATAGTGAAAACAAAATCATTTTCAATCTTTTACAACTTAAAGACAGGAACACCAAACTATCAAACTTTGCCCTTCATTTTCTGCATAAGTCTACAAAAAGTTTATTAAAACATCAGAAAATGACTTTTTAAATTTGTCTTATTTCATGATTAAAGTAATGACAAAATTCTGTATATCAGTAAATACCAGAACAATTATTTTTTCTTTTTAAATATTTTATTTATTGTTTTATTATTTTATTTAATGAATGTATTGCCTGCAGGTATGTAAGTGCACCTGCAATTCCTGCAGAGGTCAGAAGAAGGTGTCAGATTCCCCTGAAACTGGGGTTATAAACAGTTGTTAACTGCCATGTGGGTACTGGGAATCCAATCTGGGAGTTCTGAGAGAACAGTCAGTGCTCCTAACTACTAAGCCATAGTTTTCATTTTAAAAAATATTATTTTATTTATTTAATATGTAAGGGTATTTTACCTGCATGTATATGAGTGCACTTGTGTGTGCAATGCCCATGTAGTCCAGAAGAGAGCCCCAGATACCCTCAAACTGGAGTATGGACATATTAACCAAACTTGGGTCCTTTGCAAGAGTAGTCAATGCTCTTAACTGCTGGGCCTCTCTCCAGATCAGAAATATTTTTCTTTAAACACAAAAATCAGCTGGGCATGGCAGTGCATGCCCGCAATCTTAATACTTGGAAGGTTGGGGCAGGAGAATCATGGCAAGTTTGAGGGTACCTGGACCACACAGTGAGTTCTAAGTCAGTTTGAGCTGCAAAGTGAGACCCTATATTAAAATAAAAACTGTATCAGTCAGTGGTGCTGATATGGTTCATTAAAACATAAAATACTAAAGATCATTAGGTTTGCTAATGACTACCAATACTCACATACAACAGGACTTTATCTAAAAGATTACATAAGAAAAATACTATGAGGACTGCTCCTCTCCCCTTCCTTCCTTCCTTTTTTAATTATAATGTCAATCTTTCACCTAGGAGGCAACTCCAAACAGCAGCTCAGCTTCATGATAGATGGAGAGACTTTCCCCGGGGCCAGGGAAAGGCAGGTGTGGCTTGTGTGATCAGGGACTGTCTTGTCACCAGTTGTCAAAAGTCACAGGCATGGGAAATAAATATGAATTTCGAGGCTGCTTGGCAGCAGCATCCTGATTATGAGATGTGTCTCTTCCAGAGACGGGTGTGAGAGTGCGTCCTCCCCTATATCTTCAGAAGCCAACCACCATCAGCCAGAAGAAATTCCACATAACCACCCACTTCCTCAGACAGCAACTGACTACTGGCTAAGTGGAGGCTTCACGGCTCAGAAACCTGCTGGTCAGACTTCCCGGCAAGGCTGTGAATATGAAGGCTATTTCATTTCATGGTTGCCATGGAGGTGATGGGCGTCCCCCAGCACAGGAAGCCCAACTACGATTCCATGTAGCTGTGGAGCAGAAACTCCAAACACCTCTTTAAAAACCATGAGGAATCACACCATATTGCAAAATGCAAAACACTCAATGCATATAAATTTCACTTTTGCACCCTCTGTGCATCATCTGGTTCCAAAGACTCCCTCAAGATTTTAAACTTGTAACATTCTCAACACATCAATTGTAGTTAAAAAAAAAAAAAAAAGAAGAAGAAGAATTTGTTTTTCCACTTTATTGGTTCATTTTTCTTCCTTTTAATTTTACATTTATTTATTCGTTTGGGGGAGGCAGCATGCAGAAGTCAGAGGGCAACTGAGAGAGTCAGTTTTATCTTTCTACCACGTGGGTTCAGGGGAGGCTTGAATTCAGAGCATCAGGCTTGGCTCAAGCTTCTTAAACACTGAGGCACCTCACCAGCCCTACATTATCATTTATCAAGCCAGAAACTATGAGACCTAAGCAAAATTGATAATCAAGGCTTAGAATAATTTTTGTCCTAAGAAACAATGTGAAATTTGCTAGTCTTTAGTAGTCGGCACACCGACTTGATGTGGAGACTCTTTCCCATCTTTGGGGTCAGGGTTTATCTTTTCTTCCCTTTGATAGTTATTCCAGAGACCATGACTTTGGAAGCAGCATGAAAGCCAAAGCTTCCAAGGACACGTGGTCTGTGTATAAAATTGCTGGCAGAGTACTTCTCTGACCTCCAAATCATATTCTAACAAATAAATGAGAGAAGGCAAGACAGGAGAGAGGGGGTGAGAAGAAATAATGCCACCTTATGAATGAACACAGAAAGTCAGTGTGGGCCAGTTACATACTTACTAAGGCATTTTCAAAACTAAGGGAGATAAAGCGTTTCATGGTAAACAGTACAGGTTGAATACCCTTTTCCAAACCATTTGGAGCAAGTGTTTCAGATTTCACATACTTTTTTTTTTTTTTTAGAAATATTTTCATACACAGGAGGTATTTGGAGGATGTGAACCTGTCGGGGGCCATGTGCCTGCCTTGAACTATGCCCTAGTTTGGGGTTAGGCAGAAGACAATCTCGTGCACAGAAGTGCTGTTGGAAGCAGGAGTTTTTATTAGGCAAAATGATTTACATCTGAGGAGAAGTTTATTTTTCACCTAAGACTGAGGTCACATGAAGATCTTTGAAGGAAGCCAATCATGTCTTAAGTTATTTTGCCTGTGTTAGTATTGTTTTGCTCACCTCACAGTATAAACAGGAGGGACTTAATAAAGGCAAGCTGCTTCAGTATGACTGACAGCCGTCCTGACTCTGTCCTGCGCGCGTGCGCTCTCTCTCTCTCTCTCTCTCTCTCTCTCCCTCTCTCTCTCTCTCCCTCACTCCCTGCTTTGGGTATGGTCCGATTTCTGCCAGCAGGCTCCAGCAAGTGGCGCCTGGACCAGGGACCTGAGGACTGGGGGTGAAGTGAAGGACACCGCGGTATGAGTGAGCTCACTTAAAGAATGTAAAGTAAAAGGAAGAGTAAAGGAAAATAAAGGAAAAGTGTGCGCTGAGAAATCTCAGGAGTAAAATGGGTCAGGGTGATAGTCATTTGCTTTTTGTAAACATGTTGGGAGTTCCATAGGTTTAAGATAAGTTTATGTATTAAATAGTTTATATTCCTAAGTATAAAAAGCACGTGCTAAGTAATTAAGTCTTATAAGCTTACTAGTTTGTAAGTTGTAACAATGTATAAGTATAAGCAATAGGCAATTAGTTTATAAGTAGTGAATAAGTTGTGATCTTTTTTCTTACTAATGTGGTGATCTAATGGGGCTTTGATTAGGAATGGTTTGGATCTTGGACACAGGACAGAAAAGGTTTCAGAAAGAAAAGAAAAAAAAGCAAATGGAAATGGGATCGAGCCTCAAGCCACTTTGCTTGAGGAGCTAGCTTTTGTGAAACCTGAAATCAAGCAATTATTCAAGAGTCATTAGATCCCAAAGAAAAAGAAGAGAGGGAAAAGGAAGCAGCTAGATGTCTGAGAGAGGAGGATTTTTCACCATTTGTTGCATAAGCAAAGCCTAAGGCTGAGCCAAAGCAAGGAATATCTAGAAGAAATGTGGCATTTACAGGGTGTAGTTGAATATCTTTATAAGTCCATCCTCCTACAGCAGCTCGTGGTCAAGGAGGCTAGAGCCTAGAACATCAAAGGACCATGATCTCAGGTTTTGTTAATTACTATTTAATTACCAGGTGAATCACATAAATTTCATCAGTCTTAGGGTGCTTTGTTTTCCGAAATAACTACTAAATAGGCAGTTCTTTTTTCAGTTTACAGTTTGCTAGGTTGAGACTATAGCTTAGTGGTAGGATACTTACCTAGCATACATAATGCTGTGAGCTCAATTCTCGTCCATGTCTCTTATTTGAACAACGCAAGCAGAACTGATCTTTTCCCAATCAGACAGCTGGTTCCTGTCCTAACAGTGCTTGGTATTAATTGTACTACTATTTTGCTACTCAGCAGAGGTGATGGCAACAGAAATAGGATAGGTGTTTTCATTCTTACTGGTAGTTACTGAACTCGGCAGCTCTTTTGTCCCTTGTAAACTCTGAGTTAAAGGACACAGGATGAGGCTGGCCACCTGACCCTGTGCAAAGCAGCCTCAGAGTAAGGACATTGTGCTGTTGAGAGTAACTGAGAAATAAACTAATTTTAATAGAGATGACTATTCATTTTATGGTGTAACATGTCTATAGCAAATGTAGTTCATGGAATTCTCTATTTTCTCATACCAACAAAAAGTCACTAATACAATTTACAGTTCCTGGAGAAGATAAATGGCAACCTCTACCTAAAAACTTCTCAGTTAGTGCTGTAAGCTTAAGGACCTTTGCTATGATTGCATTTACCTGTATCACCTGCTAGAGTGTTAACTCATTATGAGGCTGTGGCGTGTTTAATTCAAATGGCTAGAGCTGAGTAAAAGAACCTACTGTAATAGGACTTCCATTTACAAAACAACACAACAGATAGGTTGGTTATTTCAAAATGTGGATGCTTTTGGTCTTTCTGCTGCAGATAGGTTGTGGCATCCTAAGACTTTGGATACCTATGCACAAGTGAAATGGAAGGATCCGATTGATGGGAAATGGAATGGCCCAGACCTGGTATTAATTTGGGGAAGAGGGCATGTTTGTGTCTTTCCACAGGACGCTGAGAATGCCAGGTGGCTGCCAGAAAGGCTGGTCGGTTCGCAGGGACAGAACGAGGAAAGAGTGACGTTGCTGTTGCTGTGGAATCAGTTCCTGATGGACTTATTGGACTTACGTAATAAATCCAACTATGCTGCATCCAGCCATATGGGAAGAAAGAGATTGCAGCGATGGAGAATGATACTCGCCTGTCAAGACGTCATTATATGAAAAGAACAACGGTGAATCAGGATTCTACTGCAGGGAATGCTGATGAACGAGAAGAAGAGCTAAGTATAGGACTTTGGTGATCAGATGACAGTTTCCCGCAGACTTATATGGGGAAACAGACAACAACTATGGACAAAGTTAAGAACGTGTGATAGCTTGCCTAAGTCAATCCTATATATACTTTTGATTGGACAGTTTAAATATTGCTTATAATGGTACTAGTTTCAATGTTTTCTGTGTTCAATGTATTTCTTGTGTTTTAATGTAATTTGATTAATTACATTTCAATTGTTTCCATGGGTGAATGCAAGTTATGGTATCTTAGCAATTTTCATTTATTATGATTTCTGCAAATGTTATGTGTGGTTTGAGGGTTATAAATGTTGCAAGGTTTTGGCATAATGAACATATATCCTTAGATTTATGTTAACTGTAAAAATAGTTATTTGACTTTGACGCAGTAGAAACTGCTGCTGATTTGTTAGATAAGCTAAAAGTCTCTTTGCCTTCAGGATCTTCTTTGACCTCAGATCAGGAAATATTATAATTTTGGGTCTACCTATTCTCCTTAAAATTTGCATACTCCTTCCATAGGACCTATGTCCTCAGCACATTCTGGGATGTTACAGCTAACGTGCACAGTGTTCGGCTCTGAACTCTATCATGAGTAGAGTTGCCCCTTGCAGGAGAGGCTGGTAGCCAAAGACGGGCAACTTTCTCTCAAACTAAGCTAACCTAAGACAGGGCGTGGATGGTGGGCATTCACGTACCAATGACGGGTAAGGCTTGTGTTTCGGAGAGAATGACCTAAGACAGGCACAGTCTTCCTGGCCATAATCAGAAAGGTTATGGTATCTTTAGAAAATAGAAAAGGGGGAGATGTCGGGGGCCATGTGCCTGCCTTTAACTATGCCC
This sequence comes from Eospalax fontanierii, assembly GCA_035773235.1. Taxonomy (NCBI): domain Eukaryota; kingdom Metazoa; phylum Chordata; class Mammalia; order Rodentia; family Spalacidae; genus Eospalax; species Eospalax fontanierii. Next base: position 45,901,968 of record CM069540.1, on the reverse strand, counting down.
TAGTTTTGGGTTAGGCAGAAGACAATCTCGTGTACAGAAGTGCTGTTGGAAGCAGGAGTTTTCATTAGGCAAAATGATTTACATCTGAGAAGTTTATTTTTCACCTAAGACTGAGGTCACATGAAGATCTTTGAAGGAAGCCAATCATGTCTTAAGTTATTTTGCCTGTGTTAGTTTTGGTCACCTCACAGTATAAATAGGGGGGGACTTAATAAAGGCAAGCTGCTTCAGTATGACTGACAGCCCTCCTGAGTCTATCCCGTTCTCTCTCTCCATTTTCTCATCCTCACTCCCTGCTTTGGGTATGGTCTGATTTCTGCCTGCGGGCTCTGGCATGAACCAAATTTAAACACACATTTACTTAGGCTTCATATACATCCCACTGGGCATCACCTTGCAGCTTTTGCCTGCCGGCTCTCACTCCTTATACCTATTGCTGTGGACGCTGTTGTCTCTTGTTCACCATCAGAAGCCCGCTTCTTTAGCCTTCCAACATGGACTGAAGACCTGCAGTTCTCCAGGAATCCTTCAGGGCTTCAGTGTCAGGTTGAGACTGCTGCAGCAAACAGCCTCGTGGGCTGACAAGTTACCTAGTTCTCAGCCTCTCCAGCAGACAGCTACTGTTGGAATACCCAGGCCACAACATGTAAGCCAATCCCACAAATTCCTTTTGTAATCGTTCTACCCTTTCTGCTCCTCTAGAGATCCCCGACTAAAACACAGACAGCTTAAAGGTAGCTTTGTGCAATGTTTTAGTAATTTAGTATATTTCTTGTGGAATTTACCATGTCAAGGCTTGGGCAATGCCAGAATTTTCCAAGTAGAATGTTCTGTGTCAGCATGGCTTAGCACATGTGCATGGCTATGTTAGAGCAGAGAAGCCCTCTTTTCTGTGGTTCAGTTTCTTTGAGGTCCTAGTTACTCATGGTCAACCCAAGTCCAAAAATGACAAATGGAAAACTACACAAATGAAACACTGTTTTAAAATATCCTATTTATTTTATTATGTGTATGAGTATATTGCCTGCATGTATGTAAGTGCACCCATGTAGTGCAATGCCTATGGAAGTCAGAAGAGGGCATCAGATCCCTGGAACTGGAGTTAAGGAAGGTTGTTAGCTGCCATTAGGGTGCTGGGATTCAAACCTGAACTCTCAGCAAGGACAGTCAGTGCTCTTAACTGTGGAGCCATCTCTCCAGCTCCAAATCATTATTTTATTCTCATCTGTCCTCAGGACATGAGCTATCCCCTGTCTAGTTCTCAGACTGTGTATACTACTTGCCCATGAGTCACTGGAGAACAGACAACCATCACAAGAACGGTCACAGCAGCATAGGACCCAGGACCAGATGATCTTCACTCTTTTAGCAATAACCCCAGGGCGCAAGCATGGTGGTGGTCGCACTAGAGGTGCCTCCTTCCATGGAGAAGGTGCAGGTTCTCAATAAGGAAAGAAAAAGCCACATGCTGAGGTTGAAGAGATCAACAGACATAATGACTGATGTATGAAATTGTGAAGGGACATAAACCAGGGCTTGTTTACTGTGAGGCCTCAAATTAAAGTGGCCACAGCACATGTAGTCCAGTTAAGACAGGAAAGCACTAACTTACAATGTACAGAATTACCTAAGATTTCAAGAATCACCAGGAGTGTTGGTGATCCAATGTGTTCTCCATGGGGGGCAGGAATGTGCAAAATGAACCTAAAGGCATTACGGGAAATCAAAACACCCCTGGTGAAACTCGACTCAGAAGTACCCATGCAAGAACCACAGTCTGAAAGAAGCTCCCTGGCACAGTCAACCCTCCAGGTCCACAGCTTCAACAAAACCAGAAGGAAAGCATTCTGCTTTTATCTCAAATACTACAAATGGTAACTAGTTTAGTACCAATATTATTATTAGGCATGAATAATACCTGCAGGAAGACAGACCTGTATGGAGCTATAAACAAAGATTGATCAGGTATAAAGAGGTTTGGGCAGAATTTCTCCTGGAGATTTAGGCCTTAGGAAGAAAAATGGGCACTGATCTCTCTGAAGCCACTAGACCTGTTCTCAGAGCAGACCTAGAACATCAACACCCACACTCACACAAGCGCCAACTCGCCCAGCTGTTCCCCATATTCGTCAATACACTTTTTCTTTTTCTGGGGTAGGGAAAACTCTGGGCTAGGCCAGGGCTCCACCTCTCAGCTCCATACCCACCCCGCAATGTAGAACTCTGAAGCTCTAAGGAATACTAGATGACACCCAGCTTAATCTCCTGACTGAAGGACTCCTTCTGCAAAATGTAGATGATTCCTGTGATAGATCTGGCACCTAGGATCCCATCCCTCATCTGTTCCCCAGTGAGATGACACTACAATTCACTTCTCATCCACTTATCGTTAGTTTATATTTACATGAGGAAAGACAAGAATTTCTGAAATCCAGCTATTCTTACACATTGACCCTCCCATTGCAAACAACTTCCTACATCTTTACATTAGCACACGAAGCAGTAAAGGCACACAACCTTCACTGACAGATTATATTTATAGTACAGATTGTTGGGTAACCAACACACACTACCTAGTCTTCAGAGCAACCATAAGTAAAACACCTGCTTTTCAAACTCTGTTACATTACAACAATCTCTTTCCAGGTGTAACTGAGATTATATTCTTTCTCCTGGAAAACACTCCAAAGGGAGTGATAAGATGAGAAATGAGAGGGAAGTTTACATTTTTCCTGAATTACAAAACTCCCTTTTCTCCTTGGGCTTTGAAGTATTATGGAACAGAGCTAATGGAGAACAACCAGTAAGAGCAAAAGCTTTTATTTTCTTTATTGCAAGGTCTTTCATAGAAAGCAACAGGACCACTTAATTTTCCTGGTAGGAACAGTATTTGACAATCAGCCAATGTCAGGACCAGAGAAAGCCAGACTGCCATTTTGACCTATACTCTTTTATCTAAGTGCAGGAGAAGAGAGAAAAACATAAGTATGTCACATCAGATTAAATTTAGAACACTCTAAGATCTTGGTGTGTGTGTGTGTCTGTGTGTGTATGTTTGTGTCAGGGGAAGGGCTGTTTTTACTAGAGATTGAACCCAGGTCCTTACACATTGTAGGCAAGGGCTCATTCAGTCCCTGACTCGTTTTCTTAAACTATAACAAGAGCATCGTTTGATTACTGCCATTTGACTTTGAAAAAACAAGTCTGACCTTGATGTGTATCTCTGACTTTGGAGGCAAGCAATATCTATCCACATTTGTGTTTCTTTCTTAAACACATACCTCTAAGTGTTTCTAACGCAAAGCTAATATTATGAATAAAATCTAATGTTGTCCTGAGACCTCTGTATAATACCAAATGGAGATGCCATGGAACCAGACAGAGAAAGTCAAACAACAGGTGCCAGGTCCAGAGCGCCCACAGTCAAACTAAGTATCCAAATGCACTTGGTAACTGTTCCAGATGAATCTACCTACACATTTTCATCTGACAAGGATCTATATACTCAAATTATTCAAATTTTCAAGACTAAGCTACTTGCATCATGTACTACCAATCTGCCAAAGCAAAGTATTAACATTCCTTCTCAATATTTTAGGAACGTAGAAGGTCTAAGTGAATAGAACAAGAGGACAATTTCAACAGAAATTCCTCTGCTATAATCCCCTGTAGGATTTGTCATCACCTTTGAGCCTCCAAATGCTTCCTGAGGTAGGCTCTGTGCATGAACACATAACTGAAAGGGTAGAAAATGGTTACATGTGTCATAATGTCACCTTGCACACTCCTGCTTATGACACCTATACTCAAGGGGGATTCTTTGCATCCTCCAAATTAAAAATTATGTAACCCCTTAAAAAAAGGGGGATACAAAGAATTTATGAGTCTTTTCTGTAGAAATCCTGTCACTATCAAAAATTTCCTTTGACTAAATTAAGAACAAAGAGCAGCACCCAGATGTCTCAGGAAAATGAAAGATGAAAGGGGGACTCAGCGAAGAGAATTCAGCACGTCTGAACCAGTGAGCATTTCTCAAATTTAGGCTTACCACAAAATGGCTCTAACCACATATCAGCAATCAGTAAAGTCAGTTGAAGAACTTTCATCATATCTCTTTTCCAGATAGAAACACATGTCAGGGAAGAGCCTGGGGTGTCAGCAGGCTTGAGAGATCAGCAGGGGAATTCTGTTTGTGTACTTCTGTTTACTTGGCTGCAAAACTCATCCTGAGTCCTAGCAAATCATGAGGGTGATACAGCAGGTGAGGTCCAGCACAACTTATTTTGGAAAAATGTTCAATTTACAGAAAATATTCAGACAGCAAAGGTATGCTCTTTGCTCATCATCCTCTATGTTAGCCTTCTATGTAACTGTGGTGTATTTCCAAAACTAACAGGGAAGGCCTGGCACAGGGCTACTAGCCTGTGGGCTTTGTTCTCATTTCCTCTCATGCTCTTGTTTTGTGCCAAGATCTAACCCGGGATCCACAAGGTCCCCAAGTCTTTCTCTGATGGGAGACAGTATCTCTACGAATTCTAGTCAGGTACTTTTCTCTCCCAGTTTGGGGAAAAGGCAGGGAGGTGGGAGGTTGGCCCACATATACAACTCAGATCAGGAATTCGTGAGACAGTGTGATTGTCACTGCTGCGGTGAGCCTAGGGTTTTGGTTTAGGTGAGCTGATCAAATTCCTCTACTATAAAGCCAGTAATTTTAATTTCCCACCTCTGTTCTTGGAAATGAATTGCCAAGCAGAAGGTAGTAAGCGTTACCCTCTGGAGAAGGAAATACTACACAGTTATTTATGGGAGGTGGGGGATCTTCTACAAAGAAAGATGTCTCTTCATTCAGCCCCAGTTATATTTTTATTCAGTCAATTACATGTGGGCTCACAGTTTTCTTAGTTCTTAAGCTATTAATCAATGACAAGCATTCTGTAGTTACTAAGCTATCTTGAGTAACAGACAGAAGGCTAAGGATATCACTTTTCAAAAATAACAATTAATAGGAATACAAAGAATTAGAGGAAAGAGACAAAAGTAGGCATGAAATGCAACAGTGGTAGTTAACATAATAGATTATAAGCAATGATACTAATGAAGTTAGCATATTTTTAAACACAACCTTAAAAAATTTAAGTTTTCATTTTTAATAATATTCTGGGGGTAGCAGAGAATGTGTCTGAATGCAGTGACCTCAGAAGTCATAAGAATCAGTCAAATCCTCAGGAGCTGGAGTTACAGGGAGTTGTGAGCCATCAGATGTAGGCACTGAGAACCTAACTTGAGTCTACCGCAGGTCCAAAATGCTCTCTTAACCAGAGTCGTCTCTCCTGCCCCCAATTACTACATTTTCATTTAAGACTAGAAATACTGGATTATAACAGAATTGATCGGGGCTTTTCAAAACACAGACCAATTTTAATAAGTGTTCATTATTGCTACATTCATAAAGCTGCTTATAAAAAAAAATCACAAAATATTTTACTTTGAAATAGTCAACTAAAAGGTCATTTGGTAAAGCAATTTCTTTCATCTCGGAGAGCACTCTAAAACACTCTCCAATGTTCTAAAGGGAGGGACATACCAGGAATGTCCTAAAGGGATGTTCAGAAGGCAGGTAAAATCCAGGATACTGGAAAAGGAAGTAAACAACCCGAAAGTTTCAGAACTTCCTGAAACTAACCAAATTCACCAAGCTCTTCCCTCCACATGTACGTTGAGCCCTAAGGATTCCTAAGAGGCAGTCTCAGGTAAGCCAAGCTACTCAGAAGAAGCAGACATCAGGTAGCTGAGTTTCCTAGAAAAGGCAGAAAACAACTGAACTGCCTAGAAGAGATTCAGATAACATGAGCTACCTGGAAAGGATACTTTCCAACCTATTGAGCTGTCTGAAGGTTGTACAGTGGGCTCTAGGTTTCCAGCTTCTGCCGACCATGCTGGGGTGGGCTTTTAATAACGTAACTGTCGTTTAGTAATTTCTGTTTCTCTAAGTATCACCCTTTACCCCCAAGTTGGATTTTGGTAATATCCTTACTTTGGTTTGTGTTGGTTTCCTATCTGGGGTGAGTAGATATATTAACATACATTAACATGTCTCCTCAGGAATAGTGTCACACAACATTTGGTCACATATCAAATCTCTATGTGGGTTGGGAGATAGTTTATTTATTTTGGAGACAAATCTCTAACCCAGACTGGTCTTGAACTTACTATATAGCCAAGAATGGCCTTGAATTCCTGATATCTGCTGTCACGCTCAGTTATATGTGGAACAGAGGATGGAATCCAAGGCTTCTGATGCTAGGCAAGTGCTCTACTAACTAAGCTACAGCCCAACCTGAGAAAACAAATAAAAGTGAACAATCTGAACTCATATTACAACTTCATCATGTAACTAAGAGTTCATTAGGTAAGTTACTTCAAGTCTCTAAGTATATTAGTCCCTTTTCTGTTACTGTAAAAAAACACCATAAGCAAGACAACTAATAAAAGGAAGAGTTTATTTGGGCTTATGATTCTAGAGAAGGAAGAGATCATCCCGGAGGGGGAGACACGGCAGGAGGCAGCCAGAGCAGAAAACCGAGAACTCACATCGTCAAGTACATACAGGAAGCAGAAAGAGTGAGCTAGAACCAAGGCAAGGCTAGGAATTCTCAGCTGCATCCAGTGCTATGCACCTCGTAAAGGTTCCATGACCCTCCTTAACCGTCAACTGACCCAGTACACAAATACTTAAGCTGATGGGGACACTTCTCATTCAAACCACCATATTAAGTCTTTGTCTTCACATCAATAAAGCGTCAAATTCAATACTACCTATACTTGAGAGATGCTTACATGATTTATAACTTGTTACATAACAGTGCTTTCACATAACTCTAGATAAGGGCAATATCCCCAGAAAGACTCATGTATTACTAAAGTTTTGGTTCCCAAGGTGGAGCTATTGAAATATTTCTGTGAATCTTTAGGAAGAGGGCCTTATGGATCGCCGTGAGGTCACTGGGAGTGTGTGGCGAGGACTGGGGATGCATCCCAGTTGTGTCTCTCTGCTTCCTAGCTTGTAAAGTCAGTGGTATGACCCACCACATGGTCCCACTACAGTGTGCAGCCCTTATACCAGACTCAAAAGAGCAGGGATGACTCCACTTAGAAATATGAACCCCAAATAAATGCTGTTCTTTAGAAAACTGCTTAAACTCTTATGGTAAAGTGAAGCTAACCAGTACAAACGGAACCCATTTCTACCCAAGGCTGGAATGAGTTTCTCCAGAGGCACTAAAACCACAGCAGCACCAAGGATACCCAGAGCTGAGTCAAACTGCAGGTCCTTCCCGCACAAGAATCCCACCTGACACTCTCATCAATGGTAGGGCCAAGAGTAGCTAGATCTATTTTCATAATACAAAACTGGTAAGTTTGTAAGTTAAATGACCAAAATTTTAATATTAAAAAATGTTTTTAAAGATAAAATAGGGCCAAAATACTTTTAAATGAATAAAGACTTTGTGAATTCTAAAATAAATAGAACTACTTGGTGCTAGTTCTTGGTCCTCGCCTCTATGAAAAGCAGGTGTAACAGGCTCATTAGCCCCAGTGCTGTATGGGAGGGTTCTGAAGAATTCCAACTTAATTTTGGATTTATAGTTCTAGGCTTATAAATGGTAAAAATATCATATGCACGCTTAAATTAAAATTTTCTTTATAGCACCTTTGGATTCTATAAATCTGAACACAAATTATAATATTTATAGAACATGAAAGCTGATTATATCCTAAATGTGGTACAGAGACAGATAAAACTGGGTTATTAACAGCTAGGTGCATCTGGCACTTAGAGCCTAGGTATTGTCCTGACAATTATATCCACCAATGACAGAAAACCCAAAACTGTACTGTGTTCAATTTAAAATCTTTTAGTATGTAAAACAGATGAGTGAAATTCATGGGTTTAGAGCTCTTCAACAAGAAGTACATGTTGCAGCAAATAGTATAAGATCTGGGTCTCAGCTGGATCTCCCTTGAAGCTGATGCTGTCGAAAATTAACCACAGCTATAGGTGTGCTACATGGAAGGATATGTGGCTTGAAGCTGTCTTGACTCACCTTTTAGGTGTTGGGGGCTATTGTGGTACCTGCAACTAAGCCTGGCTCACACATAACCAAAGGACAGGCAATTTCTTCTTGACAGCTACCTGGACAAGGGTTGGATTTTATTTTAGTGTGTGTGTGTGTGTGTGTGTGTGTGTGTGTATGTGTACATGTTTGTATACACAGATGTGCTTGAATATGTGCAGTTATATGTGTGCACAAGGTGACCAGAGGTTAACCTTGGCTATCACGCCTCACCACTGTCCAGGGCTCATCAATCCTCAGCCACACTGGCTGGCCAGTGAACCCTAGGCTTTGCCCGCCTCCGTACTCCAGAGCTCAGAATCACACACCATGTCACCATTATGTCTAGCATTTTGAACGTGGATTTGGGGGTCTGTGGATTGAACTCCGGTTTTCATGCCTGTGTGGCAGTATTTCACTGACTGAGCTAGCTCCTTAGTCTCTAGTCTAAAAACCAAATTGCACTTGCAGTTTGACTGAAAGGGTGTCTGTTCTTATACAACAGAAAGAATAAACTAGGACAAGAGAGACCAGAAGGCCAAATAATTTTGAAATGGGTGAGGGTCCAGGGTTAGGGTTAGGGTAAAATGTCACTGCATAATGAACAGAAGAACAAAGAACGAAGAAGTGAGACTGAAGAGAGCTCAGAAGTTAAGAGCACACTCTGCTTTTCAAGAGGACCTGAACTGAGTTCCCAGTGCACACATAGTACTTCTACTTGTAGCTTTACTTGAACAGGAAGAGCCAGTATTCCAACAAGCAGTTAAGTTACACAACAGCTTTTGAAAAACTCAAAATAAGTCAATTTTAATTGATTTTCATTTGAAAATGATTAATTTGTGCAATCTAAATATGAAAAGAGGTTAAAAGTCAAAAAACCAAATACATGCTCCAAATTCTATTCTGCTATGATTTATGGGAGTAGGGGGGCTCTCGAAGGGAGCAGTTTCGGAATAACTAGGATATTGAATGCGCCTCATCCTTCGCTTTCTCACTCTCCTTTTTGAGACAGTGTCACAGAGTGCAGCGTAGGCTGGACTGGATATTACTAAGCTTCATTTCCAGCTTCCCTGGTGTTGGGATGCCAAGCGTGCACCTGAGCTGGTTCCAATACACACTTTCTATCATCAAGTAAATAAACTCTTCCATTAGACTTTAGAACTTTCCAGAGAAGATGGAGATCTGGAGTGGAAAAGCTGTAAACATTCTCTCATATCATTCTCTCCTCTGTCCCCCCTTCTCCCTCTCTATCTCTCTTTTCTTCCTTCCCCTTCTTCCTCTCCCTCTCCCTCTCCTTCTCCTGACTGTATAAGTTCACTAATAATTCTAATGCACACTCAAATAGGGCCACTGAGCTTTTCAGCAAGGTGGTGCATTCTGAGCTGGGAAACCCTACCACTAGTGTCAAGTATACACCCCTCAGGACCACCTCCAGGCGACCTAGCTATTCTCACACTACTGTGCATTCTATTTGTGAACTTAGGTGAGACAACTAACAATGGTTTCAGAACTGTTGACCTTCTTATGAGATAGGTCTAGCCAAGGAATCCAGTTAAAGAAAATGCAGATATCAACATAAATTGATACACAGGAACACTATCTGAAAAAACCATTCCGGAAGTTACTTATGAGAGCGACAATACTGGAAAAATATGTGTGTCAAATACAGAAAAGCCTCCCAAATAAAGTTAATAAGTAACAAGCCTAAAAATTTCAGTACAAGAAAGAATATTCTGGGGAATGGAGAGAGATGGCTCAGTGGTTAACTGGCTGTTTTACCAAGGGAACCAGTTTGATTTCCAGCACCCAGATGGCCGCTGACAACCATCCATAACACCAGTTCCAATCATACACCCTCTTGTGACCTCTGTAGGCATTGGCATGTAATGTGATGTACTTACTTACATGCAGGCAAAACACTCATATACATAAAAATAATACTTTTTTAAAAGAAAGAATATTCTTCAAGTACCAATATTTATGAGACACAGCAAAATTATTTCAATGCCCGAGAAATTAGGAATATTTGCTAGAAATTAAACCATCCTGCTGTAAGACTCCACACCATAATGAGGATGGCTGCTGCCTGCATAGATGTATACACGGAGCTCCCAGCAACATACCTCTTCATGAGTTCAAAGGACTTGCTTCTTTATCCCTTCATTACTAGGCAAATAAAAAGCAGACTAGTATTGTCATAGATTGAAGGGCCGAAAATGTACTGCAAGAAATGTTTATAAAAACTATTCTCCAGGAACTGGAGAGATGGCCCAGCAGTTAGAGCACTTTCTGTTCTTTCAGAACGGGTTCAGTTCCTAGAACCTATGAGGTACTAACAACCATCCATAACTCCAATTCTAGGAATCCAGTGCCCTCTTCTGGTTTCTGTAGGGACTGCATGCATATAGTTCACTTACATTCATGCAGGCAAAAAACTCAGACACAGGAAATAAAATTTAAAAAAAAAAATGTTTTCTAGGTTGTCAGGACAGCATGGGGGTTCATTAACTTACCATATATGAGACCCTAGGTTTCATTCATCATGAGCATCAGTCAGTAAAGTTAACGACCTAACTCTGAATCTGCAGCCTGCACATAAAAAATCCATGTGAAGTGGCCTACTCCTGCAACCTTCACGAAGGGAAGGCAGAAGCAGGTGGATCCCTAGAGCTTACTGGCCAGCCACCTCGACAAAAGCAGGGGGCCAGGATCAGTGAGAGATTATGTCTCAAAAAATAAGTGGAAAAACTAAGAAGACACCAGGGCTGACCTCTTCTCTATCTACATGCACACAAGTCCATCACAGGCTTCCAAAGGTACACACACACACACACACACACACACCATTCTGGAGTTAGGAGAAAGAGCTCCCATTTCCTATAGAAGGTAAAGAGATGGCAGAGGTGAAGTTGAAAAGCACCTCCTCTAAGTGGGTGCATGTATTGAACGGTCTCAAAGACAACCCTAAGCATGGTCAACAAACCACAGAAAATAAGAAGCTCAAAGCCCAAACAAACCCTCTCTTTGAAAAACCAAAAAGAGAAGCCAATGACACCAACACATGGTGCTTTTACAACAGTTTTCTTTCCCTTTCCCTAATCGGATTTAGAATTTCTCTTAAAAATTATTCAACATTATTGACTGGATGGTAAAGTCCTCTGATGGCTCACGCTGTCCTCAATAAGAAAGCAACCTAACGTAGTAACCTGCCGAACCTATGACACCAAGGCTAAATACTAAACCACCGGGTAACAACCCCAAACTATTCCCTTTCTACTTTTGAGCCCTACAAGATGCTTCTCAGTTTTTATTGCATTATTGTTTTGCAGTACTAGAGACTGAAGGCAGGATCTTACAAGTGCTTACTTAGCAAATACTCTACCACTAAGGTATATTGCCAGCCAGATATTGGTTGTTTCAAATTACATATCCCATGCATGGTTTTTGTTTTTCCTTGAATTAATGTAGAACAGTGTGTTGGAATGTAAAAGAGAGTAACAAGGGACTTCACAAAGAACTTTTACATGAAGGATAGGTCAAACAAATCTGAAGCTATATCCATTTTTCTACTAATGTGATTGTCACCGTGTGGTGGCATCTCCGCATTTCTCGTTCCATACTGTGAGGTTACTGGCTGTACTGAAAAATGTTCCTAAGTCATTTAAGAGATATTTACTGATACTGCAACTACAGAATTGAAACTGAAATTGAAATTGAAAATGATAACATAGCTCAAGATTCTACTGGGTTAGGGTGAGATGTGGCAGGAAGGGTGCTGGGGTCCTATAGGGATAGGTGATAAAGTCCATTTGCAAATAAACTTTTTAATAGAGTAAAGTTTATTTATTTGGGTGAAATAATTTAGGACAAGAAAGTAAGCTGCACTGTGACCAGAAAGTACACTTCCACTCTGAAGGTAAGCAGGTCAATGATGGAAGAAAATCCAGCAATCTTTAGTACACTTTTACACTTGAAAGCCCATTGTGTGCACCTTCAACAGTATACCTCCTAAGCCAATATGGGTATCTGCTTATTCGTCTATAAAGTATCTCCATAAGGACCTGCAGAAAGCAGAAAGAAAAAAATTTTCTAAGAAGAGAAATGAGAGACAAAATGGGAACTTTACAGATTCGGTGACACTTCATGTCTAAGTTCTCTTTTCAGAGGGTTGCTGTTAGCACACCTGCCTGGCAGGCTGGAGGCCCTTGGTTTTCATTTCTGGGACTGGAGTGGGAAACAGAGGGGTGGGGCAAAGGACAGGCAAGAGGAACAGTGGGAAAGGAGAGGGGTGGAGGGGAGAGAGGGGGGATGGGATAGGAGATGAAAATTTGCCTTCTTAATCATATGGATATATCATAACTCAAAATATGGGTCCGGTCCACAGATGCCCACACTCTACACACAGCACTGAATTCTATCAGAAAATTCAAGCATATTATAGGTTAGGTTCTCCACAGATTGATGAGAGAACCAGTAACACTCACACAGGTGCCCAGGGGGTACGTGGTCACCCCCGATTAGCACCAGAAGACAGGAGATGCTGGACTACAGAGTCAAGCAGAGTGGTGGTTACCTTCCTGTTGCAGGTCTTGGGACTCCCAGCGCTGTTCTGCTTGAGGAAGCCAGCTGTTGTGGACCAACGGGTGGGGTTTTTCCTGGAGGGCTCCTCAGACGAAAAGTTATTCTCACTGACTGAAGTAGAGAGGCCAGTTAACGCTGGGTCACTGCTCCGTCGGACGTGAAGAGGCATATCTACACACACAAAGACAGGATGGGGCTTAGAGAGCAGACAGAAACATCCGAAAGCCCCGTGAGGAGAGATTTGATTCAACCCAAGGACCAATGACCAGAAAAATTATGTGTGTGTGTGTGTGTGTGTGTGTGTGTGTGTGTGTTATATGTACACAAGCCATAGCATGCATAGCAGTTTGGGGGATACCTTGTGTTATTTAGTTCTCTCCTTTTACCACATGTGTTCTGGAAAATGGACTCAAGTTTTCAGCCTTGGCAGCAAACACCTCTACCCACTGAGCCATCTGCACTGGCCAAGGAACACTTTTAAAAAAATATTTATTTAGTTATTTTTATTTTATGAACATGAATGTTTTATCTGTATATATGTATGTGCACCAAATGTGTGCCTAATGCCAGCAGAGGACAGAAGAGAGCATTGAATCCTCTGGAACAAGAGCTACAAATGGTTGAGTTGCCATGTGGGTACTGGGAGCCAAACTCAATCCTCTGCCAGAGAGGCCAATGCTTAGCCTTGGAGCTATCTCTCCAGCCCACAGAATAGTATCTTTTAAAATGAACAGTGGGGCAGCATTCTAACATAAATCTTATTAGTTCTTCCAAAAACTTGGAGATTAAAAAAAAAAAAAAGATTGAAGAGGCACCTGGCTCTGAAAAAAGACAGCCTAGACTAGTAGCTAGGCTTGATCACATGTTACTTACATGACTGTAGACAAGTGCCCCAGCTGTCCTTTACCTCTACTGACTTGCTACCAGAATAATACAAATTAATACTCTCCTTGATAAGAGTACTGGGAGACTAGATAAGCGACAGTACCTGGCACATGAAGAATACCAATTGAAAGGGACAGCCTACACTTTTATTACCCCAGTAGATTAACCCTACAGATTATGAAAGACATAAACTAAACAAATAGCATTACTTCATCTAATTTTTAACTCTATATGCCGAATTGATAATACGGAATCTAGACAATGCTTAGCGAGTCGACTTATAGAACTATGCTAAATACATGCTTCTTTTCTTCTAAAAAGAATTATAAAAAGGGGCGGAGCACACCTCTGATTCTTCTCATTATGGTGACTGTGGTGGACAGTTTTCACGGTTAACCTGACTAGTTTAGGTTCTTCTTGGAGGCACATCTCGGAGCATGTCTATGAGGGTGTTTCCAGAGAGGTTTAAATGAGATCAAAGACCCATCCTGAATGGCAACAGCTCTCCACAGACTGAACAGAGAGGAGAAAGTGAGCTGAGCACCCACGCTCATGCCCCTGCTTCCAGACTGTGAGTGCACTGTGACCAGCGGCCTCACACTCTAGCTGTTGTGACTTCCCTGCCATGATGGACTGGACTGTCACACTGTGAGCCCAAACCAGCCTGTCCTTCCTCTAGTTGCTCTTGTCAGGTATTCTGTCATATGAACACTGATCTTGAGAGTGCTAGCGATCACACAGGCACTTTCTGTCACATACATAGAGCACTATACGGAAGACTACTTTATCAACATACTCATACAGAATTAGAATTTGCCTAGAACTATTTTAACACAATCATTAACAGATTCAGGTCAACATCTGGACTAAGACCACTGAGAACAAGTTGAGAGATAGGACCGCAGCAGAGAAGAAAATTGGAAAACAAATCAAAATAGTCATCTAACAAAGCAGTTTTCCCTGGAAGCAGTGAGCTCAGTATTTATTCTCAGTGAAGCATTTTGGAGATGGGTCAATGGTGAAGATACCAAGACCCTCCAGGACAATAAAGGCAGGCAATTTACTTAACAGATACATTTAAACCATTGCCAACTCAACTATCCTCAAACCAGAAAAGGTGAAAAACAAAAAAACACAGAAGCCTATCGATCACAGGCACACCATGAGAACCTGGCAACAGTCACACAGCCTAAGCAGCATTATCCAAGAGAAAAAAAATTCAGCATTAGTTTATTACTGGTGGTAGTTAGCTCCATTTGATGGGAGAAACACAGACGTGAAAACTGAAGAAGAAAATTTCTGGTTTTTAAGCATGTGGAGAAGTACCTGTGGCAACAATCATTACTTATAATTGCAATTTAAAAATTAAATAATGGCTGGGGATAAAGCTCTGCTGGTAAAGTGCTTGCCTAGCATGCAGTAAGCCTTGGGTTTAAATCTCAGCACTGCATAAATCAAGATGGGTGGTGGATCTGTAATCCCAGAATTTGGAGGCAGAAAGATCAGAAGTTCAAGGTCATTCTTGGCTATATAGGGAGCTTGAAGCCAGCCTGAGCTATATGTAACCCTGCTCATAAACAAACCAACAAAGAAATAAAAGAACTATATGGTCACTTTCTGCGTGACGGTAAATTCATAGTAAGACACATGTAAGATCTATGTGTGCTAATATGATAGTGTACTTATAAGAAAAATTCTATACCAGGAGGAAACAAAATCATTCCCCAAATCAGGAAGACTAAAATACTCTCAATAATTACTTTGGGTAACATAAGTGCTAGGGCTGTTGGTTTCCAGTTATTAAACAGGTCTATACATCAATTTCCCTCCCTAACCTCAAGTGCTTAAATATAAAAATCAAACTAGCTCAAAAGAAGTCTTTAATAATTGCACAGACATAAGATCAAAACAGACACCCATCATGTGCCATCAGATAACCACAGAAAAGTATATTCTATCTCAAAGTAAATTCAAAGTACTTATACAAATTCACTGAATTCTCTTGACCACAATAGCTGCACTTATGATTCTATCATATCACGTCACTGGACAATCATCTTCTGCCTAGACATGAGCTCTGTGAACCTGGAAGAGACAATGGCAACTCACAACTTCTTTGGCTCCATAACTATCTATAAGGAAAAAGTGACTGTGGGAAGAGGGGCTCAGAGGTGGACTGCCTGTCAAGTGGATGAAGAGGTACAGAACCTAGGCAGTGCTACAGAAAACTGCACCAGCAATGCCCCTCCAGGGAGACAGGGCCATGTAGTCCTTCCTGTGATACCTTCACCATGAAGCCATGCTTGCATTTTAGTGAGACTAATTTAAAGTTATTATGAATATACTCTGGGCCACATCTTTGTGCTGCCCTCTAATGAGCACTCCCAGATATTGTCAGATTCCTTCTTTTACATTTGAGAGCGCTGTCAAATTCAGCAAGGTGACCAGGAATTGATAACCCCACTCGTCAGAAAAGTACAGAACTATGGACCAGATGTGGTGGCTCATGCCTTTAATCCAACACTTGGGAGGCAAAGGCAGATGAATCTTTGAATTCAAGGCTACATAGTGAGTTCCAGGCCAGCTGGAGCTACAGAGAGACTGTGTCTCAAAAAAATCAGTGGATTCTTACTGGACGAGTCCCAGATGATCACTACCACCACAGAGGAAATCCCAGGGTTCTAAGGCCCTAAAGATCCTTAGGACTACACTGAAGCAGCACATGCTGTCCTGATGGAAAGACCCCAACATTAAGGTGACTGAAATAATCCAGACACAGAGACATAGCATACCATCTCATTCACAGGAGAAAGCAGGATGTGCCTTCTGAGCTGGAAGAGAGTTAAAAAGGAAAATTGATAGAAACATAGATGAGGGAACAAGTTCTTAGAGCCTTGATTGGAGAGCAGGGTAGCTGCGGCCAAGAAGGATTAATCATGTATTTCAAAATCACAAAATGAAAGGATTCTGAATACTCCCAACACAGAGAAATGACAAATGTTTGAGGAGATGGAGATGCTAATTACACATTACACATGCACACATAGATCACTGCACATCATATATGCAGGGCAGTATCACACTGTACTTCATGAATATGCACAGTAACTATGTGTCAAGTAAGCATACTTTTAGAAAGAAAGAGACTACATTGTGTCTATGCATTCCCATTTCCAGAGATCCAGACTACTTGGTAGCACATGATCAAATCTCCCAACAGTCGTGATGGATGTACACTGGTTTGTCTTCTTGGTTCTGTAACTCCATGAAAATTCTAAGGTATTTTTATGCAGTTTACAGAAAAGCAAAGGTTTAGCCATACTATATTAGAACCAGTGGTTTCATTTAGTACAGTCTGAATGATTTTTTTTTAAATATATGAGCCCTGCATATACTAGTCACAATGGACATACATTTGATTCACTTCACAGACGACTGAGCCAGGGCTCAAAAAAGACACTAGAAGAAGCCCACTGTAGTCACAAAGTACAGTTGAGGTTCTCTAAGCCTATAGTGACTGGACAAATCACAAAATAAATCCTGTTATTCAGCAACATATTAAAAAACACACTTCATTTGTAGCTACAATGTTGGTGACAGTTATAAAAGAAAAGAACATTGTTGTTTTTAAACTATATACTAAATTGAGAGACAATTTCCCTTCAGAGAGTGGAAGAACACTAATTATAATTACAGATTGTAATAGCAGGCATGTAAATTTCAAGAGGGTGACTAGGTCATGTAAGGACGGTTTGATGAAACAGCAGAATAGAGAAGGAGACTAGTGGTTATCAAACATTCACCGTGGTATCTGTTCATAGTATAAAAAATGAAGGTCTCAAACAGCTGTGGTCATGACTTGGGGTGCTTACCACTTAATAAGTAAAAATTAGAAATTGCCAAATATTTACCAATTTGTTCACTTTTAAGTAACAATAATAAGCCTACTACATGTCATCTACAACATGAGTTTATGACAATGACTTCCTCAAAACCAAAATACACAAAAGAGGGAAGAGAGCAACTGTTTAATGTTTTACTCAACAGAAGACACTTGAATCCCCATATCTGCTTCTGCAAGAATTCTGTTGCAAGATGGTAAAGTGCAGGCAGAAAACAAGGTCAGAAGCACAGAGCTGGAAGGAGAACCATATTCTAATGCCCTTTAAAAGAAAAAAATTTTATGCGTATTATGAGCGTATGGTTTCATGTATCTAAGTGCACCCATGTTGTGCAATACCTTGGAGAACAGAAGAGGGCATCTTATCCCCTGGAACTTAAGTTATGTATAGTTAGCCACCATGTGGGTACTGGGATTCGAACCCAGGTCTTGTGCAAGAACAGCCAGTGCTCTTAACCAGTGAGCCATCTCTACAGTCCTCTCCAATGGCCTTTTGAGAGAACTGTGGAGAGTCTTCTTCCACACTCCACTAATGGCAGATTCTCAAAGGTCAAATGCAACACAAATATGAACTTTTCCATTATACTAAAATCTGCATAAAGAAACAAAAGTGGGGGGAAGAAACCCAATAAAGAAATCAATGAAATGAAAAGTTGGTTCTTTGAAAAGATTAACCAGTCTTCAGTCAAATTAATCGGGGGGTGCAGGGGCAAATAATAAAACTGCAGATAAAACTGGAAACATTACAACAAATCCTAAGGAAATTCAGAAATCATAAGGACATGTTAAAAAAATCTACATTCCACTAAAATATGCTTGTCTGTCTTACGTTCTTGATGGATCTTCTACTAATAAAAAATTCTAAAGCATCAGTTTTCTAAAAAACATTAATTACTGAGTTACACCAATCTTCCAAATGTTATCATTTTTCTTATCAGAAAATCACATTTGTTAACATCTCTTCTTAACAGGAACATGTTAAGGGTAGGGAGTATTGGGCATGCTCACAGTGGGTGTGTTTCCAAAACTTGCTTTTCACCCAAAGGTTTAAATTTTATCTTTGGCAAGGACTACTATCAGTCTTGCCCTTGTTTGACAAACTTCTGCCATTCACGTGTTTGAGAATCTGTCAGATGCCCTAGTACGAATATCCACAATCTTTCTGCCCTTCTTTTAAATAAAAATATCATTCCAGGACTGGAGAGAGAGAGCTCAGTGGGTAAAGCTGCGCAAAAATAAGGACCTGATCCAAGCATCCACGTGGAGGTGAATCCCTGTGGAACTGAAGGTTGAGGAGGCAGAGAAATGTGAAACACTAGGGCTCCCTGGCCAGCCAGTCAAGACCCAGTTCACTGAGAGACTCTCAGGTATCCAATATCTACCATAGATATATATGCCATCCAATATATGCCATATGGCATAGACAGGCACATACACGCACACAGAGAAGCACAAACACAGATGTGTACACATACACAGAAAAAGAAAGGTCCAATTCAAGCCATCTCCTAGCTGTCCTTAGAGACGGCAGACGTTCTGACATTCAAATGCTCATATCACATCTACAATCAAGAGCAGAGTGCTGGTGCTGAACTGGCCAGTCTCCCCTGTATATAGTCTGCCTAGGGAATGGTGCTTCCCACAGTGAGCTGGGTCTTCCCACCTTAATTACTTTAATCAAGACAATCTCACACAGAACTGCCCAACCTTACCTGGCTAATCCCTTCACTGAAACTCTCTTCCCGAGTGTTCTAGATGTTCAACCATCCCAAGTCTTCTGCAACTTGTCCAGTGATCCTTGATCTACTGCAGCTTCACTAGTCATCTGGTGGACCTTGTGTCCATCATAGTAATTAGAAATAACAGGCACTTCTTGTCTGTGAGAATGTGGTCATTTTATTACTGAAATTCCTCAGCCCCAATTTTAGGAAAATAGAAGCATTTAAAAATATGAAAATAAAACTTTCCAACCAAGCTGGATCTTCTGTTTTATTTAAGATATAGATGTTCAAAGTGTATCCTCTGAAACATTAAAAAGAAAATTCAAAGATGGGCATCTTTAATAATTAAGCTGCTGGCTACAGCTCAGAGGGATGAGTGGTGTCACTGGGCCAGGACAGTAGTGCAAGCTTTTGATGTTGGTGATGCTTTGAAGAGGGGATAAGACATCAATAAAAACGTGATCACAAGATTCCAGATTCTCTGTGGCACTAATGCACTGTAAATATTGATTTGTCTTTCTAGATAAGGTGCTTTTTAAATAAGTGGAAGAAAGGGCAAATCTAATAAGGAATTAGAATAAACCCTAAACAGGAGACACATGTGCTAAACATTACACCTCCTACAAAACCACACCTACACTGAACCTTCTACAAAGGCTGATTGATTAATACTTCAGTGATTGTGGACAGCTGGAATGTTGCAGGGCTACGGTGAAACTACCTAGGGTTATCATAGCCTATAAGAAGCCACTTATACCTACTTCTTTGTGTAACTTAACATCCTATGACTACTGGATAAGTTCTTTTGGAATGTACTAATAGACTCAACTGAAAGGCAAAGAATATCCTCAGAAAGTATCTGAGGCCTATGGCAGAGACTACCCCACTTTGTGGTAAATCACTTGATCACACTGCCGCCCATGTATTTGAGAAGTGCCTTGATTTATCTTTGCTTTATTACTACAGAAACTCTGTGAAACTGTTACTGTGTAAGAACATGGAATTTAGGGTTAGCTGAATCAGAGTTTTCAGGCTGTGGTCACTGACATTTGGCTCCAGGATAAACTCTTTTTTCTCTTCTTGGTAAGAGTTGTGGGGTTTGTGTCTGGATAGATATAAACATCTCTAAGGCCTCACGTGCAAATGCAGCTGAAGGTGACAAGTGTTCGCAGGTCTGTCTGGGGTAGGCACTGCCCTCTCTGAGGCTCCCCCAGCCAAATGAAAGCAATGCTTACACTGACTTCATCAGTTAGAACTCCTCTCCCTTATTAAATTCAATTCTACCTCTAGCACAGAGAATGGTACTTGGAAATGTTTGCTACAGTGTTACTTTATAATCAAAGCAGATGAAGAATGTGAAGACCTGACATCTCTGTCCTTTTTAGGGTGTCTCAAAGTATTATAAGGCCAATCTTTTTAGCCAAGAAGAAACAACTGTCCATACTGGATAGCCCAGAGGGGGGAAATTTTTTTTTTTTATCTTGCTGAGAAAATAATGAATTGGTAGAACTGTTAGTTCAAACACCGGTGATAAACTGGCAGACAGAACCCCAGTGATGCTTCATGTCCGTATTATTCATTTATTTTTACTATGAATGTTCCACTGCTATCCATGTAGTGGAGTCTCCTAGGGATAAGAGAATAGGGCAAGTCTAAGCTGATGCTCCAGGTCAATCTGTATCAAATTCCTCACATTGCTACCACTTTACCAGTTCCATTCAAAAATCATGGAATCAAATTAGAATATTATCAGACCTGACAAGAAATTTTTCTCTAACAATTGCCACTGACTATTGATCAAGTTGAAGATACTCTGTAAAGGTTTAATGTCTTCCTCAGTCATTTCTCTTCTGTTACTTTATTAAGGATTTGAGGATTTCAGTAACTGCCAAGTTAATTTTTGAGAAGCATCATTTTCCCATCCCTTTATTATTCTAAACTTTAACCCTCGACGCCATGGAAAAGTGTACTGTTTTTCGCTCACTCTGAGACTACTGATCAACCACTTTCATTAACTGATTTTCTGTTAAAAGGGCCTCTGTGTTCATCTGATTCTATGATTACTTCATTCTCTTCTTTACTCTCTGATTTTAAGTCCACTGGTCTCTAAACTTTTATTATTATTACTGGGTTATTTCTTTCTTTATTTTTGGTGTGTGTGTGTGTGTGTTACTGGAAACAGATCCTAGGCCTTCACATCTACACAAGTGCTCTACCTACCACTGAGATACACTCCAGCCTGAGTCTCTATACTTTATTTTGTCAACAATTGGACTTTTCATCTTGAAAACGAATCTTCACTGTATAAGTTTTGTAAGAAGGCCTAATCATTCATGAGGACAATTATCTATAGAGGACCTACATTCTAGGCAGTCCACTGGCTGTGTTGGTAGTAAGTAGACTTCAGTGAGGATAGAGGGACATATCATGAGGGTATCAAAGTTGTGAAAAGCTAAACGGAATAAAGGATTAGGGCCACAGGAAGTGAAGGAAATGTCATTCTGTACAGGGAGAGCGTGACAGTACATTATCTTGTTTTGCATGTTCCAGTTTCAAATTAATTCCTTACTATGGTGCCTTGTACACCAAACTGGCAATAAAGTCATGTGGCACCAATCAGTTGCTCCAAGCAGCAACAGGGCTTCAAGATTCTGAAAAATGACTGCCTGTCTGTATATTACCTTCAAGGAGTGGAGATCGTTCACCGCTAATATAATCCAGTCATTCTTCTCCTTAAGGGCAGAATAATGGATATATTAATATGTTCCATTCATCTATAACAGACAATTTGACATTGGCACAGCACTTACTATAGTTATGCATGGGTGAGGAACTTTAGAACATTAACCAGGAAATCTTCAAAGCAAGGCTAGGTTGCAGCTAGATAAAGCTGGGAA
Source organism: Eospalax fontanierii (assembly GCA_035773235.1). Lineage (NCBI taxonomy): Eukaryota > Metazoa > Chordata > Mammalia > Rodentia > Spalacidae > Eospalax > Eospalax fontanierii. Next base: position 45,879,869 of record CM069540.1, on the reverse strand, counting down.
ACAAGAGGCCCTTAATTTACCATAACTTACTGTATTGTTCGGGGACTTTTATGCGGGGAAGGGAGTGTCACACTGAAGGGGAAGGACTTTATCCTGTGAATGTCCCCATGTGTGCAAATAGTTCACACTTCACCTCTGTGCCACAAGCATGATGTGGGTTAACTGAAGTGTGTTCGATGACATCATGACCTTAATCTATATGTTCACACATTGCATCTCTATCATCTCATTAAATGGGCTTATTTGTACCAAAAGAATCATTTCAGGCAAACTCTTGGTGAGTTTGGTATAATGTCTACCCCATACCAGGCACTGAAGAAGGGTGGACTCCTGTGTATCCCATCATATATCTAACTTTAAATAAGTAGAGGTAGAAATCCAGGCCAGGAGTAAACTCAGGATTGTGTGTATAGTCTTTGAGAAACATCAATGTTTCTAAACCTTTGTTAGTTGTAAAATGATATGGGAGTATTTCATGGCATGCTGGTACCAGGGCCCTATGCAGAAGTACTAAAGATTGAATGTGGGTAAACCCAAGCCTGTTCTCACAGCTATGATGGGTGACTCCAGTATGATGCCAAGACACAAACCACAGCTCTGTGCTGTCATTTACTGCAGGTCAGTCCTGGGGATCTTGGTAAGAAGACAGATTCTGATGCCAGTGACCAGAGTCTGCCCTGAGGAGCCACTGTCCCTCACTCTCTCAGTTCAAGCCCTCAGTCTCCTTGGCCTCATTTCAGTGCTACACAGGCACAGTGGTTGCTCTATGGCTCAGATACACATCTCTCTGGGGTGTTTTAAGTATCTGGTAATGCTGCAGACCACTAAGGACAAAAGCGTAATGCAAAAACTGTAGTGTGACACTCTGTTTTACTGACTTTTCATCATTCAGAAAATTTCCACAATTAATTTTTTTTTACTTATCAAATATAGAGCAGAAAAATCTGTATTCTCTAACATATAACAATTTTATGTAATATTTTATGTTTATATTTACACCTCAGAGAATCACAGTACATGTCTAGACCCTCCAAAGAAATTAATAAACATTCACAGAGCTTTGTTTATTGAGATGAAATATTTAGCACTGACCCACTGTGACAATACAGCTCCTATCATAAATTTGTATACAAAATTAAATCCCAATCATAATCAACGCAATTAACAATCCTATTATTTTCTATTTTAAGAACACTAAACAAACGCTTGGCTGCTTTTTAATTGGGGAGATAAACTAATGCTGAGGAAAGATTTCTAATATTTAAGTACCACTTTTATACCAGTAAATCCAAACAACTGTACCTATCACTCTGCCAGCCTGACAACCAAGCAAACAGAATTCAACCCAGTAGTGGTTTCCTAGGCAACAAGGAGAGAGGACCGTGGGGGGACAAATCGAAAACAAGAAAAAGCACTGTGGCATTTCCAGTAGGCCTAAGAAATGTGTTCTAATTGTCCAAATGTCACAAAGACAAGAATATTGAAAATCATTTCATAGGAAATGATTCAATGGAGAATGTTGTTTTCATTATGGCAAACGAGGTGTGAAAAAATAGAAAAATTAGATTTCCTTTCTTTGTTCTGAATTAAGTAGGATCAGTCATTAATCTTGTTTGATTTTATGAAATATATCTACATTACTACAGATTTCTAATATGCCTCCTTATTTTTCTCTAGCAAGTACAAGCCAACACTGACTCAACACACAAAGAAGAGCCAGGCCCCCCAGAGTGAGAAGACAGTCTGAGGTAGAGCCTCTGGGCATCTCAGACTGCAAAGAGGAGCTCACACATGCGGATGTCTTCATTCAAAAGGAAAGCCTAATACTGACTGTCAACTTATCTAAAATCACCTTCGAGATAAACTTCTGGGCACATCCATGAGGAAGTTTCTGGGTTAGATTAACTGAAGTAGAGGAAGTTTCTGGGTTAGATTAACTGAAGTACAAAGACACACCCTAAATGTGGACAGGACCCAATAAAGAGGAGTAAGCTGGTTGAGTACCAGCATACCTCAAGCTCCTGCCTCCACACCTCCCCTGCCATGATGGACTACACCCTCACACTGTGAGCCAAAGTAAACCCTTCATTCCTAAAGCTGCTTTTGTCAAACATCTTTTCACAGCAATAAGAAAAGGAAATAACAGAACCATCCTTGAAAACAAAGATAAAGCTGGACCCATAGATAAGGCTGAATATTCTCTCTTAGCTTCAGTTTTCTCATCTACTGACAGAGAAAGGGTTTATATTCAATCTCACAAATCTTGTAATTTCTAGAAGTACAAAAGGGCTGATTTGTCCAGAATACTGCAGATAAAATAAGTACTCTATTCTAAGCTATTTGAAGTTTTATCTACAGAACCTAAACACTGATATACATTTAAAAAACAATACTATTACTATACTACACATATTAAAATGTCTAAATTTCAGCATCTCTTGTAAGACAATGGTATTTCCTCTTATCTCTATGTCTGGAGTTTTTACCTGCAGTAAAGAGAGTGCACCTTCAATCCACAGAGTGTCACTGCAGTGCTGTGAAACATTCCATATTGTTAACCAAAGAATCTTCTCAATCAAACAGTCAATTTAGGAACTTAGGTGGAATCGACCCAGTAATTCACTCAAAATCACCAATTTAGTAGCTGCAGGCAAATACTGCTAAAATGTTTTTCTGAATATTCACCTCTTGGTAAAATAAGGGGATAAACTGTAAAATGGAGATTAGATATTGCTAAAGTGTTTTTCTGATAATTCACCTCTCAATGATTGGAAAAATAAGGGGATAAACAGTAAAATGGAGATTCCAAGAAAGAAAATGTTCACCATTTAAAAAACTTTATTTACTCATTTTTTAATTTTATGTGTATGAATGTTTTGCTGGGATGTGTAAGTGTACCTGTGCTGTACAATTCTCATGGGGGACAGAAATGGGCACTGGATTCCCTGGAACTGGAGTTACAGATGGCTGCTAGCTATGAGGGTGCTGGGAACTAAACCCAGGTCCTCTGCAAAAGCACACAGTGCTCTTAACTGCTGAGCCATCTCTCCAGCCCTGTCGATTTTGTTTCCAATATGTACATCTAACAAAGAAAGACTGACACTCTGTAATTCTTTTCTTGGAGAGCACCATCAGACCCATACTGATACCCAGCAAATCAATATGCCATCCCATGACCTTCTGGTTGCACGTCTATGGACTGTCCTTTTTATATATGTTTGCTCTCATATAAAAGAGTGACAGAAGGGATGAATATTATTACAGAACAAGTTGATAATTTGTGAAGAAAAAGAATTCCAAGAAACAGAAGCACATATGTTGGTGAACACAATCCTATAAATCAATTTCATTTGATTTAAACTTGCTTTCTTCATTGTTTTTTATCAGGCTCGCTCAATTATCTTACTGGTTACTACACACAACAGAGGTGATCACTGTACTATATTCAAACACCACACAAAATCAGCACAATGAAAATTTAAACAGTATGGCTTTTAAAAGAAACCTGAGCAAGAAGTGGAGGTACATATCTGTAATGCTAGCATGCAGAAAGCTGAGGAGAAGGATATGAACCAAGACTAGCCTAGGCCATACTTGGGAATTCAGAGGTGAGTCTGGGCTTCATATTGAGATTCTAGGTTTTAAAAAAGGAAGTGAACCTTAAGAGTCTCTCAGATAAAGGGTCTTCCACTTCCCATAGGCTACCAAGGCAAAGCTTTGGGATCTAAATCCTGTGTGTTATTTGCTACAGATTCAGATCAGAAAAAAATTCCCTTCCTTTGCCTTAGTTTTAACATTAACATTTTCCTTTCCCACAATTCTTTCTTTTCAAGAGACTGCTTTTCAGACTGTTATTCAGATAATATGTTTACCAACTAAGACAATATTTAAAAAGCACCAATTATATACAAAGAATAATAAGCACTGATGTATCAAAATTAATAAGATACATAGCTGGGGAGGTAGCTCAGTTGGTAAAATGTTTGTCTTACATACAAAAAGCTGTGGGTTTGCTCCCCAAAACCACAGAAAATAAGTGTGGTGTGTAGGACTATAATCCCAGCACTCAAGAAGAAGAGGCAATAGGAATTCGAGGACATCCTTGGCTACACAGCAAGTTTGAGGATGGCCTGGGCTACAGGAGACCCTGTCTAAAAGAAGAGGGGAGGAGAAGAAAGGAGAGGAAAAGAAAAATCTGGGTATGGTGGTACACGCCTTTAATTCCAGCACCCATGACGCAGAGGCAAGAGGATCTCTGTGAGTTCTAGGGCTACATAATGAGACCTTGCCTCAAAAAACAAATATAAAAACAAACCCTGTTTCCCCCGCAAAAAAAGAAAAAGAAAAATTAAGTAAGATATAAAGTGACTCTACCATATCAATAATTAGTGCATAGAAAGTACATGCAGAACAAGTTAATTAGAATTAATTTATTCCAAGCAACACTCTTTCAATTATACATTCTATAATTTACAGAGGACAGGCACCAAACCACTGCTCTTCTTTGATGAAAAAAAAGTGTTGTTTTTTTTTTTTTTTACAGAACTTTCAAACCTTTGAAATCTGATTTCAAAACATTTCATATGTTCTAAAGCAAACTATCGGTATGACTTATCATGACCCAAATGAAGCAGCTTTGCAAAATTAGACAATATTTTGGCAAACCACATTCCTTTTTGTGCTTAGATTTGAGCAGACATTCCCTACTGAGAAGCAATAACATTCAATGCCCTTAAAACTTAGTAAGCAATGACCCTCTGGGATGGTGCTTCAGCTTCTGCCTTCAGGTTCCTGCACTGAGTTCCTGCCTTGGCTTCCCTCAAACATGGACTGTAAGTTGTAAGTTGAAATAAACTTCTTCCTCCTCCAAGCTGGTTTTGGTTAGTTTTGATCACAACAAGAGAAACCAAACTAGGACAACCAGTCACCTCAGAATTAGAATAGTCTGTGTAAACCAAGTGCCCCCCTCTTCAAACTCAAAATTGGTGACCTGTCTGTGCTCAGGCTGGGATTTCTACACTAGTTCATACCTCTGCAGGAGAACCAATTATTGAAAGAAACTGTGAGACCCAATTATTAAGACAAAGCCATTATTAAAAATTAAGTCAGGTAAACTTTCAACTACATATATTAAAACAAATACACCTGAAACTCTCTGCTCTTTGTTTTACTGAATCTCTCCATCTTCTGTGCACTTGCTGCAGATCTTACAATAGACACTTCATATAGTAGTTGATTTTAGTCACTTCTGCCCAGGTCAGTCTTCAATGGTGTGTGAAACTGGCCATAGGACACTGACATCTTGAAAACAGTCAAATGATTCAGTATAGACTACCTTAGATTTTAGAAAGTCAGTCATTAAACTTACCAGCATACCAGGAGATCCACAAAACTAAAGCACATTCTCTCTTCTTTAAGTGAATCCAAACAAAAGACAATATAAATAGAATTATCCAGAAAGTTCCCAGTTTCAGTGAAGTCCTATCTGAAAAGCAGTTTCGAAGACTATGTCCAGGTCTACAGGTGGTCAGACAAGTTTTACTAGGCAGGGCAGAAACTCAGAGAGGCCCATGGTGGTGAAGAGTTAAGACATAAGCTAAACCTAAATTACAGCACACACAAAAGGCCCTGGGTTTGATCCCCAGCACCATATAAACCATGTATGGTATGGCGTGCCTGAAATTCTAACAGATCTCTGTGAGATGTAGGCCAGCCTGGTCTACAAGGCAAGTTCTGGACCAAGTGGCTAAAGGAACACCCTGTCTCAGAAACAACACACACACACACACACACAAACTGCACCCCCCCCCCAAAATACCAAACAACCCCTCCACTCCACAAAATCCAAACAAAACAAAAGAAAGCCTAACAGTGTTTAACTGGGGCCAGGGAGGTGTTAAGGGGGAGCAGGGACTTGTCTCAGGTGCTTATGAAAGCACCTGCCACACAAACATGAGGACCAGAGTTTAGAGGACTGGAGTTTGGATACATAAAAGTTGGATGAGGTGCTGCATGACTGTAACCCCAGCATTCCTACAGCCTGATGGGAGGCAGAGACAAGAGAATCCCCTAGAAACTCACAGGCCAGCTAGCCTGGGCCATGTAGCTCAGTGGCAAACAAGAGACCCTACTTCAAAGAAGGTTGAAGGTGAATAGTGACATGCAATTGTTCTCTTTGACCGCCACAAAAGCACTGTGATAAGTATGTGCTCCCCCACTGCACCCCTGGGAAGCTGGCAACAGGGTACAAACCTATTATCCAGCTACTGGGAGCCTAAAGCTGTAAGAGCTCCAATTCCAGACCAGTCTGGACTACACAGCATAGCAATACTCTGACTCCAACACCTTCTCCTCACAAAAATACTTCAAAAAGGGGTGGGGGAAAGGGTGATCCATAGCATAAGGAGAGGTAAAAAGCAATCTAAGAATCTTAAAGAACATTAGTGCTCTCTTATGGTGAAGATTTTTTTCAAAAGGAAGCAGCCTACAGGTCCATATTTACAGTAACGACTCCAGCAATATTTTCTCTTATACCGTTCTAACTTTACACAGCATTCATTCCGAGGACCAGCAAATCAAGTCTCCACAAAGGAGCAAATGAACATGAAATTGCTAAACTTGATGAGCAGGTTCAGATGGACCTAGACCTCATTCCTCAAGTGCACTCAGAGTGAATAAATACTACTACAGTTGGTCTCTTGCTTTTTAAGCAAAGAGTAAGCATATTTGATGATATAAAATATCGAAATGTGAAATGCTGCTGTTATCCATGAACCATATGAATAAATGCATTCTAAAGAAAATATATGTCAATGAGATTAATAGATATATAGGAAGAAAACCAAGATTTTGCCATGTAAGTTTCAGAAAAATTTGAAACCCATAAGAACAGAAAGCAAATTAAAAGAAGTGCTCAGGTATAGGCAGATTTCATTATTTATTAGCTTTATCTGATTGATAATTCCCTTAAAAGTCTGTCTGGGGAGAAAGATACATTGGACTGAAGCAATTCAAGGACATACTTCACTAAAGTAAAATTTTTAAATATCAAGATGGGTATGGAGGGGCTGGAGAGATGGCTCAATGGTTAAGAACACTGGCTGCTCTTCCAGAGGACCTACGTATGTTCAGTTCCCAGCACCCACATCATGGGTGCTGCAACTCGAGTTGCAGGAAATCCAACCCTCTCTGGTCTTTGCAGGCATTGCATACATAGGTGCACTTACACACATGCAGGCAAAACATTCAGACACATAAAAGAAATAAATACTTTAAAATACCCAGAGACTGTAACAAGTAGAAGCCTACCAACTGCTTTAAAAGTCACCACATGAGATTTATGAACATTATTTTCATGATACACATACCGTGTTTGATTTCCATCAATAAATAAACAAACATTCAACACCAAAGGCAAGAAGGCTTCAAACCCTGCTATACCACCAGAACAACAGGGTTCTGAAGTTCTTCAACACTTTCATTTCCAATATCTGCTGAGTTCAGAAAAGATTTGTATGTTTTTTTTCCTGTCTTTAAAGTTGCCAAGGGAAAACAGCCACAAATATAAACCTATAGCTAAATCAAACCTCACTGAAGCAATAAAGCTTGCACTAAGATTGTGAGCAAAAATTCAGCAATTTACCTGCCTTGATAACATATGAGGTGAATGGAGATGTGAGACATAATCACAAGGTAAAAGCGTCAAGTGAGACATGCTTTCTGTAGTTATATTTTCTAATTAAGGGTCTCCAGTTTCTATGCTAACAGAGTATTACAGGAACACTAGTCAATCACGATACAGATGTGTGAAGTTACTCGTGCACTGGGGCTATAGCTCAGTTGGTGGAGTGTGTGCCCCGCAGACACAAAATCCTCAGTTTAATCCTTAGCACCACATGGCTATAATCCCAGCAGTAGTAAGAAAAAGGCTGGAGGATTCAAAGTTTAAGGTTATTTTAAATTATAATATGGCATCAGAGACCAGCCTAGGCCAGAGATTCTACTTCAAAAAAAATAAAAAATAAAAAGTTGCTTGTTAGGTTTCCATATACCTTTACAATCTTAGAGAACATATAAAAATGAACTATGTAACAATGGTGTACAGTGAGAGACTTTGCTACGCAACCCTTCAGTGTAAAGCCCATCCACATTATAGGACTTTAGTCAGTCAAATTAGCAGATCAAATATACCACTGGACCTAGGTCCTATTATACTGGATAGACACGAACAGTGGTCTGTTATGTTACAATTGCCTCAGAATCTGTCTCCTCCTCCTTCAGCTTGGATCAAGATCATTCTCTATGCCACAATCAGTCATGGGCTAAGAGAAAGAATAATGCATTTCAGTAATGTGGAGCTCTGAGCTAGCTGGCACACAGACACAGGAAGGTTTGATACATTTTTTTCTTTAAATTTTTTATTTATTTTTATTTTATGTGTATGAGTGTCTTGCCTGTACCTATGTAAGTGTGCCATGCGCATGCAATGCCCAAAGAGACCAGAAGAGGGCAATGGATCCCCTGGAACCTGAGTTTTGAATGACTGTTAGTCTCTGGAACAGCAACCAGTGCTCTTAACCACTGAGCCATCTCTCTAGCCCCCTTTCAGAATCTTTTGAAAGAGGGTTTCCCCATGTTGCTGAGATGGCTTTGAACTCCTGGCCTTAAGTGATCCTGCTCAGCCTCTCACATAGCCTGAATCAAACCACTGAGCCTGGCTTGATTCTTGCTGTACCAAAACAAACAAAAAATCTCATTCTCAGGAGATATAGCTCAAACTAGGAAAAAAGAGCTATGTTGAAGAAAATCTTCAAGTCTTTAAAAGATTGGAAAATGTCCAAGAAGTCATTTTTTCCCAATCAAAACAAGGAAAGCAAGATGGAATGAACAAAAGGCTTTCTGGTAAATGTCTCCTGACAGCTTAGGTGTCCTCTCACGTCATTTTTAAGGCACTATTCTAAAGAGAATTATCAGAAAAGACTGAACTAGTTCAAGTATGGCAGCTGAGGTAGAGGCTTCAATGGGCATTATACACAATGTTTAATTAACATGATACAGAAGTGTATGCTATATTACAATAAAGAGCATAAGCAACAGTGATGTTTGCTGTTTATCTAACCTCCATGGATGATAAGGAAGACAAGGTAGAGAGCGAGGATGAAATTGCCCCACGAGATCAGGACTCACAGCCTGAACATGATTTTCCTAATCAAAATTTCACAGTATAAAAGTAAATATGATGAAAATTCTAATTATGCAAACAAGCTAAAAAAAACCTGAACCAACACATTTACCACAGAGAATTTTATCAATTAAACAGAATTATATAATAATAATGGTTAGAATTTTGTTTTTACAAAATATTGCTCCATTGACCAGGTGTGGTGGCACATGCCTTTAATCCCAGCACTCAGAAGACAGAGACAGGTAGATAGATCTCTGTGAGTTAAAGCCAATCTGGTCTACACAACAAGTTTCAGGACAGCTGGGGCTCTAGGAAGATCCTGTCTCAAAAAGAACCCCCACAAAGAAAATTGCTCCGTTGGGCCCACCTAAATAAAACAGGGTCTCAGTAAAACATTACACTGTTTGTCTTTACTGGGCATTCCTGACATATTTGAAATGACAGGTCCATCAATGCCACGGGGTCAAATGATCATTTTATTAGTGCATCCAGAAACACCTGACCAGGAAAGGCAGTGGCTCCCACATTCAGCAGGGCTGAGGGCATGCCCCTGTGTTGGAACACTTGTGTAGAACAAAGGAGACCTATATAGCAGAGCCAGCACCATTCAATGTTGAATGGATGGATGGATGGATGGATGGGTGGATGGATGGATGGGTGGACAGATGGCAGCAATGGAAGTAGTGCTCTTTACAATGCTTTAAGTTATTAAAACATGAATACGGCAGTCCCAATCCCAACTGAGGCTTTGTTTGCCAAGGCTTAAATTTATCTGGGATATTACTGTTTCAAGATGAAATGTCCCCACAAGTTCATGTGTTTGAATACTTGATCCCCAGCTAGTGGTTCTAATTTGGAAGACTGTAGATCTTTAGGAGGTAAAGTCTTCTAGGGGAGCAGAGCAAGCAGTGTGAGGCTTGGTAGCTAGCCCCATATCCCTTCAGCTCTCTGCTTCTGACCTCTAGATGCAATGAGATTAGCTGTCTCATGCTCCTGCCATCATGCCTTGCCGTCCACGACAGACTGTCTCCGTCCCTGGACTGGGAGCCCAAATAAACCCTTCCTAAGTTACTTTTTTTGGGCATTTTTTTCACAGCAACCAGAAGAGTAACCAACACAGGGTCAACTACAAGACAAAAATATGGACTGGAAACTTCCAAAAATAAAGAACTAATAACTAATAAACTGCATGGCACTCGAGTAACAGGATGAAATCTGGAGTCACGCTTCCAGGTCTGCTCCATCCACCTGCCCAAAATATCCTCACTGTGTACACTGCTAGCTCAATGGCATCAGTTATGGAGTTGACTGTTACGTATTGCAGAGCTTTTATTTAAGTGACATGCATTTTACTTAAAAAAAAAAAAACAGCGCCACAGTACAAGATTTGTGGTGTGGCAAAATAGACAAGTCAAAAGAGCTGCAAGGTGTGTCCTTTAAGTCACTTCTCATATTACACATCCTGAAGCCTGAGAAGACAGTAAGATACTTGTTCACAGAGACACCAGTATCGCAAATATTATTACAACATGCTACAGCAACTGTTCTTATTATTAGCTGTTATTAATTTCTTACCATGTCTATCTTAAAATTAAACTTTATTACAGATATGGCAGCCCGTGCCTTTAATCCCAGCACTTGGAAGGTAGAGGCGAGAAGATCGAGAGTTCAAGGTCATCCTCAGGCACGTAGTAGCTTCAAGACCAACTTGAGCATCATAAGATCCTCTCTCCCATAAAATGAGAATACACATATCTAAGTGTTACCTGCAGAATGAGATATGCCTGAGAGTCTTAGAAGATACACTCTGAGGTAAGGAAGACTAATGTATTGTATAATAGTAGCAGCCATTTCAACTGAGATCTATATCCCAGTCCCTAGAGCCTCCCATCCCATTGATGTGCCAAGGTACTTCACAGGTGTGACTATGGTAAGGACCCAGAAGAGAGGATAGTACTATGGGGCTACTAGCTGAACATCTGAATGACCTCAAATTTTTCTGTTGAAGTCCTGATGCTTTTACCAGAAACAAGATACGCCAGCACTAATCCCTTCCCTCATCTAGCACTTACCAGACCATAGAAGTGTGAGGTAGAAGTTTTTGTTGTCTATAGGTCACCAGCATATTTTGTTTGGTAGGCTAAGCATGCCAATATGCCTGGTTATCTAAGTGGAACCTAGGTGATCACATGAGTATTGAACAGTGGCAGAAAAGAGTCAAAACAACAGAGAGACATAGTTATGAAAGAGAGGCACAGGGGTGCTCATGCCAGAAACAAAGGAAGTCAATGCACCCAAGAGTACAAGTCATCTCCAGAATACGGGAATAGAACAAAATGAAGACCCAGAGGGAAGACAGGCCAGTCGACAGCTGAGATCCACCTTAGGTTCTGATTTACAGAACTGATATATACATGGTTATGGGCTCCCCAAGTCTGTGGCAACTTGTCATAACATCAATAGACTGATACACATATACAAAAACAAATATATACACTGTTATCTACAACCTTCACCTCAAAGCTGAAGCAGGTAAAGTATATATCAACTTGGACTAACCTACTAAATGGGTAGCCTGGGATATAACTTAGTTGGGAGAATATCTGGACAGAATACATGAAGCCCAGGGTTTTAATTCTACCACTGCACAAAATGGAGTAGTAGTTCAAGCCTATAATCCCAGCACTTAGAAGGTAAAGGCAGGATCAGAATTTCAAGGTCATCCACAGCTACACAGAGTGGAGGGGGCCAGCATGGAATTAAAAAAAAAAAAAATTAAAAAGCTACCAACTTGGAAACAAACTTCCTTTCCAGAATGGCAATGAGGAGGCTGCTTCCCTGGCTTACCCCTCCCTCTAGACGGGCTATATGGTCCTCCTAAGCCTCACCTACATTCCAGAGGCCTAATGCAGAATTCAAAACAGGCTTGCTCTGCGAGTTTTGATACACCAGGACACTGTTTCTGTCTCCCTTTCCCACACCACTGCTCTCGTTACAAGAGAATGGCCATGATGAGGCCGTACTAGATGTTCATATGCTATTTAAGCTTTCTGATCGCCAGCTGGTTTTCCGTATTCTAAGACATAAATCTTTAGACTGTAGCATCTCTGCCAAGCAACACAATATTCTTTTCCAATTCATTAACACAAACTCTATATTTAAAATAAATACTTCTCCAGCTGATTTAAATAACAAATTAGCCAATGGATCAGCCACAGCCCACAGTGACATTTTAATTAAGTGTGATAATAGGCTGCATAACCTCACAGAGCTTAGATGCCCTTCCGTCATGGCCTTTCCCAGATACTGTGGGTCCAGTCTGTACTGATTGATCCAGTTGTAATTTTCCACCTTTAAAATGAGAATTAACATTTGAAATTTATTTTCCTGAAGGGATTATCTACTTCTAAAATCCTTCCACACGATTTCATGATAAGCTAGCTATAAGTGCACATATAGACATAAGCACATTTATGAATGCAAACTTACACTGTGTTAATTACTGGAATATATATCATTGTGTGTGTGTGTGTGTGTGTGTGTGTGTTATAATTATTAACCAGTTCCTACTACAAGGACAAAAAAGATAACATTATTGCTATCAAGGGCTTTCGACAGTGGTAACTAGCTCTTGTCAAAGCGGTACCTTCATTCTTAAGAAAAAGTTGAGAGGGACAGGAGAGATGGCTGCTCTTGCAGAGAATTGGGGTTCAATTCCCAGAACCCACATGGCAGTTCACAACTGTTCATAATTCCAGTTCCAGGGGAATTCAGTGCCCTATTCTGACCTCCACGGGCACTGTGTGACATGGATACACTTATATACAGGCAGATAATAAATACACTCATACAGAAAATAACGGGTAGCAGCTGTGAATCCCTAGAACAAATGCACGCAGTCTAAACCTTACAGAGAGTATGGGTGAAAGGAAGTCCACGTCAGGAACTCACAGTATAGTGGGAATTAAGAACAAATGAAGTCAATGGTTTGGTTGGCATTTATGACACCAAGAGGCAGAAATAGCGGGCAAGATAATAAAAAACAACAACAACAAAAAATAACCACAAAGTTCTAGATTAAGTTCAGCTTTCACATGCCTCTGGGGAAGATGCTGAAAGGACATATCAAATCCAGGACACAAAAAAACCTTTATTATAAAACACCTATTTTCTGAAGAGGAGAAAACTCATCACATTTTTCTGCAGCATGTTTGAGCTTGGTTCATCGGCACTTCTGCACTAACAAGCCTCTATGTGAGCACATGAGTCATAATTAAGGATCCTCATGGAGCAGAAGGATGACTGATGTTCTGTGGGGGCTGCAGCTTTGATGTGAAATGTCCCCCAGAAGCTGTAGCACTTCTGGGAAGCACTGGAACCTTTAGAAGGAGGGAGAGACTGGGGAGAAGTCAGGTAACTGGCATGAGCTCTCCAGGGGGATGGAGGAGCCATCCTAGTCCCTTATTCTCTTCTTTTTTACCCCCTGGAAGCCATGAGGTATTCATGGTTCACTCCTGACATGATTCATGGTGTCACCACAGACTGAAGCAACAGGGCGAGGTGACCATGGACCGAAGGCATGAGCTAGAACAAATAATTTGATCACAGTGACAGTAAATTGGCTATCTGAGGTATTTGTCACAGTGATGGAAATCTCACACAGTAGGCTGTGAATTGATAAGTAAAAATTGCAACAATACAAATGTAAACACAAAATGATTTAGGCTTTAAGGGACGTTTTTGTCCTTTAAAATGTCCTTTAAAACACACTCACCTTCTGTATATGCCACAGGGACATTAAGTTACACAAAAGTGGGGGCTACAATATCTAAGGCTCACCTCCCAAGGCTCTCGCTTGGCCCCCTCATCACAGGGACTGACTCAGTAGTTGAGTTATGAGATACAAAGGAAATCTCCAGCACAGGGAGCTAGGGCACAGGAGCCAGATAAGAGCAAATAGAACAGGGAGCACAGAAAAGCTGCTCCTGACATTAAAAGCAGAAAATACAAAAATAAATAAGCAAACATATTCTTAAGGAACAAGTAAGAGATTCATGTCAGATTCAGTAAGAGAAAAGAGGGGATTTAATCTGAAAGGCTTTCGTGTTGACAAAGTAACCCCCAATAATGTGTCTCTCTGGGATAGGAATGAATAGAAAAAAGGACTTAAATACTCGAGGGACTAGAAGATGAAAACTTCACTATGTCTACTGAAACAAAGATTCTCATGAAATTATTTTTCATTGTGACAACACACTTTTTTTATGTGTATAAGTGTTTTTGCCTGCATATATATGAGTCAATTCAATACCCCTGAGGCCACAAGGGGGCGCCAGATCCCCTTGAACTGGAGTGATAGTCGTCAGCAGTCTTGGGGGTCCTGGGAACTAAACCTGGGTCCTCTGCAAGAGCAATCAGTGCTCTTAATCACTAAGCCATCCTTCCAGAACTCACAACAGACTTCCCATTGATGTCTTGAAATGGGCTTTATACTTTCTTAACATAGTCACAGCAACACAGACTTTCAGGAATAAACTGTTTCTGATTTGATTTGGTAGACAATATAATTGGGCATATCAGGTATATTTCCATACAAAGAGACCAAAGTAAGCCCTCAAGGTCAATCAAAATTTAACTGTCAAGGACAAGAAGTGAAGAAACAGTTGGATAGTGGGGAAATCTTTGAGGAAGAAAGGGTGAACTTGTGAAGTACTCCCACAGAAGATTTTAAATGCCAAAGAGCTTTCTGTATAATAAAGGGTCCATTTCCACATGGTTTGGGTCTAATTTCAAAAGCAACTTCTGAAGAAGCCTCTAGCTCATCTACCCTACAGTGCTATATATCAAAGGTATGGAGATGCTACCAGGTCACACTGAATCTCACCAGATCAGTTTATTCCAATGAGAACCAGGATGCCATATGAAGCCAACAAGTATATGTGCTTATGGAGGCACAAAAATCTCTAGAACACAATACTTCTCAGGCCAATGAACTCTTGGTCATATATGAAAGTGCTCTTTTTTTCTTGACTTTACCGTAAGTGCTTTGGGGGTTAAGCGTATCTCAGTGGAAGAGCATATCCTTAGAAAGCACAGGGCACTGGGTTCAAGCCCCAGCACCAAAGCAACAAGGTGCTTCTCACAGGCATAAATAAAAGCAAAACCCTACTATTTCTTGTCATTCAAGATGTCTTAGAAAATGCTGACATCAGGCATGAAGTGCAAAGATGTATTCGATTCAAGTATGTTGAAATGCTACAATAAACCAATAAAGAGTCTTGAAGTGTATACACTGAGTGCCACTTTATATTTCAGCAATACGTCTTGTCTTGAATATAAAAATTTAAGTTGTGGCACACCTTAAACACACATGCTATTGTTTTACCTCATTGAGTCTGCTTCCTGGTGGTGTAAATAGGAAAAGGGACGTGGAAGTTTCCTATGGGGCTATATGCTTATATTTTTTAAAGGTATGGAGATATCCAATTGTCCTACAAACAGTACAATGTGCCAACAGCCTCCATGGGAGGATCAGGCCCAGTGAAGATGTCCCAGTGCTTCCCAGATATCAACAGCACAGTTCCCTGAAGATGGCAGTGTAACTGGAGCACTGCTATGGAATGACCACAGGTGAAATGCCACTGTCCAGTGAATGAGCCGACCACCTTAGCCTTATAAATATGCTTTGAAATCTAGCATTACTTAGGCTCCAAGATAGGCAAACCTGCTTTATTTTTTTTATAGATGAAACATGTGAACAAGCAAGTAAAAAATTATTTTACAATGTAAGTCACTGTATGTTTACTGCTGATTGTTTAACTGAAAATCTGAAGAACAAAATACACTTCTTTGTGATACCAAATACCAGTGGAAATGGATGCTTTTCCCTTGCTGTATTTAAACGTCATCCTCTGGAACAAACAACGAGGCTTGCAGGCAGAGAGCTGCCATTGCCTGACAGCTTGTCTTATCTGCCAAATTGCTCATTAGGTTTGGTGATTTTCACCTGCGTCTCCAGTTTATACTTCAGTGGGGAACAAGCATCAGTCTGCTCTTACCATCTCTGCAGTGAGCTTTTTCCGGCAGCCCTTTGTTAGCACAGCACACCCATTCACCGTCTCAAAATGAACTCACCTTTTATACATACCACTATTTTTAAAACGTCAACTGAGCTTCCAGCGTGGGAAGCCAACTTAGCTTAAAAAAAGCAGTGAGTATGCTATGTAAGTAAAATCACCCAAAACTAACCTGATT
The DNA here is from genome assembly GCA_035773235.1 of Eospalax fontanierii. NCBI lineage: Eukaryota > Metazoa > Chordata > Mammalia > Rodentia > Spalacidae > Eospalax > Eospalax fontanierii. The sequence goes on along the minus strand of CM069540.1, from coordinate 45,863,431 downwards.
CTTACTCAAAGAACAGAACCCATAAACTATATGCATTGATTTCATTAAAATGCTGCTATCTAGGAGTAAGTAAAGTGGGGTACAGGAGACAAGGACACTGGGCTTCTCTTTCTATTGGACAGGGTCATCAACCTCCTTTACAGGCCTTAAAGAGGGGGTTCGAATTATAAACCAACAATGATGGTAATGTGGTAACCAGAACAGAGATGAGCCTGTGAGCAGTGACATTTGTAGTAGATCGATACATGGTGGGCAAAAATCACCAAAGATATAAAACAAAATGTCTGATGCCCCATAAAACAACTTCTGATGGAATACTGTTTTTCATTTTGCAGAAGTAAAATATTCACTACCAAGCCTGCAATTAGCTAGAAAATTACAATAATTACAGCAATTCTGTATCCCATCTCCAATCCAATTAATAGATATATGACCTTGTCAACATATAATAATCAGATTGCATCTACAACAAAACTGGAAGGGTTTTCGATGTTGAATGGAGCTCGCTCAGTGAGGAGTAATTATCTGAAATTCTGAGAACAGCATTTGTATGACATACTCTACTTCACAACTCAAAAGGAAATACAATAGAATCTTATTTCTAGTTCAGTGTATATTTAAATCAGATCTAACAAATAACACACTAATATCAGGTAAGCGTTAAGAGACTAGATCTCTAAACCAAAGATCTTAGGTCTCCTGAATCCTTGAACAAATCTTTAATACAGATCTCTATATTCTTAGGTAAGGGAGAAAAATGAGATTTAAAAGGAAATGAGCAAGGCAGGTGGGGGACAAGATGGCTGAGTGGGTAAAGGGACTGGGTGTGTGAGCCAGGTGGCCTGAGTTCAATGCCCAGAACCCAGATAAAGGTGGACAAAGAGAACCAACTCCACAAAGTTGTCCTCTGATCTCTGCACACATGCTGTGACAAACACAACATACATATAATCACACCTTTACATACACAGTAATAGTTTTCTTTTTTAATTTACAAATCAAGAAAAGGGGGATGTTTACTTCATGATATAATCTTTCAATAAATATCACTATTCCTTTGAATTTTAAAACTTATGAAATTAGTAATACCTTAAAATTAAATAACATTTCAGGAAAAACTTATAAATTGAAAGAGCTTAAAACAACTTTAAAATGCTTAAAAATATTGCCTTAAAAGTTATTATAATAATCAGGCATAGTGGCACACACATTTAATCCTAGCACTCAGGAGTCAGAGGCTGGTAAGTCTCAGTGAGATCAAGGCCGGCCTGGACTATACAGTAAGTTCCAGGCCAGCTGTGCCTAGAGAAAAACCCTGTCACACACAAAAATAAAAGTTACTAAAACAGGGTCAGCCAGGTGGCTTAGCAGATAAAGGAACTTGCCACCAAGCCTAATTACCTGAGTTTGATCCCTGGGTCCCAAGTGGTAGAAAGAGAAATACTCCTGTAAATTATGCTCTGAATTCCACATGCATACCATGGTTTTCATGGGCCCACACACATAATTAAATACATGAAAAAACTTTAAATGTTACTAAAATAAGTTGTAACAAATCAAGATACTTTGCCAAAACATTTTACAGCAGTTCTATTTCCAGAAACCATGACATCAGCAGGGTATTTGGCAATGCCAAATTAACAGGAATCTTCATTTGAGTTTTGGCTCGGACGAGAAAGACTCGATCCTGAAGGAAAGAAATGCTGCCAGAAATCCAAGGCCAGATACCTGTCTCCGGCTTTTGGAAATTTAAGAAGCCATTAAAAATCTAAAGCAGCATGAAACAAACAAACAAAGCAATCTGCTGAAACGCCCCCAGTCCCAAGCATCTCCAGGAGAGCATGGTCATTAATACACCATACACACCTCCTCCTCTAAGAACTGCTGGCCAGGGCAGGATGACCAAGTACAGCACAGACTACGAGACTTTCAGAGTTCCTGCGTGCACTGCAGCTCTCTCTTCAGGCTACCTACCCCTCTGTGCTATATTGTAAAGACACTTGATATGTTTGAGCTACCAGATACATTCATATCCATGTTTTGGTGCGATTCATTCATTTCATTCCTAAAGATTTGAGGGTTTTTTTGTTTGTTTGTTTAATTCTGGGTGTATGTGCATATATTAGCACACATGGGTGTACTCATCAAAGAACCTGAGCAAAGGTCAGAGGACAACTTACAAGATTGGGTTCACCACTTCCCAATGAGTTAGCTCAGGTTATCAGGCTTGGTGACAAGTGCCTTTACCTGCTGAGCCATTTCACTAGTCCTCAATGAAGTTTTTCTCTCAACTTTCAGGTAATTGCAATTTGAGCATAAGATATGAATCCACTTACTTCTGGACTTCTCGATCTTGGCTCTACTGACCTTTGTGCACATGTGTGTGCCTTCTGATCACTCTTTAAGGCAAAAATCAGGACTTTACCTGACGAATTTTGTTAATCACAAATGATTCGAGTTGTTTCTCCACTGAACAAATCTGTTCATACAGTTGGCTACTGTGTGTAAATAAGAAGACTGTAGGACAGTCCTGTGACAGCAAGGATAATCTCTCATCACTCTTCAGACTCTCAGCAAACAGGATACTACCTAGCAAGCACAGATAGTCTTTCTTGCCTATTGTGTTTGGATACCATGAACACAGTAGGAGAAAACATCATCACAGATGACATGTATAATGACTAAATTCCCCATGGTTATAAGGAGTGTATACAGTAGACGTTTAACATGTACTTACTTACCTAAGTGCCAGCCTAGGCATAAATCTAAACAAATTTCACACACACACACACACACACACGTATGCGTATATATATATGTAAGAGCAAGAAAGCAAAATTTACAGTCTCCCCTAGTGATATCCTCAAAACAAGACAGATACTTGAAATACAACTTTCTTTCTTTCTTTTTTTTTTTTGATAAATGCATAAGAGAGACAATTTGGGTTGAACACAATATTCAGCTTTAGCACACAGAACCAGCCAAATGTCAATGGCTATATGTAAGGAATTCTGATGAGTCCATGGGAGGCAAAAAATAAAAATTAACAGAAGGCATGCCGTTCAAATTCTTCCCAACATAAACACAGGAGGTACTGCTTAGTCAATACTTTTTTGGGGGAGGGGGTATCTTTTCAAGATAGGATCTCCCTGTAGCCCCAGCTGTCCTGAAACTTACTATGTAGACCAGGTTGGCCTTGAACTCACAGAGATTCAACTGCCTCTGCCTCTGCTGTGATTAAAGGCATGCACCACCATGCCCAGCCAGTCAATACTTTTCTTTATGGTACCATTAATCACAGGTACATTTCACTTTAGATAACACTCAAACACAAAACACAAGTTCAACAACAAAGCACAACAGAAGTTCAACAGTTAAGATGTACAGACAGAACTGCACAACATACTATATTCCCCAAACTTCAAGTAGCTGAGTATCTATGTTGTATGAAAATTTAATTTTCATAAATCCTATTTAGGCAATCTACTTTTTATACAGCAGCTCATTCTAAGCAGACATCCATTTGTCGTGGGCTAGGTACACTGGTATATGATAACCAAGACCAGGCTAGGCTGTGGACAACCTCATCTCACCACACAGAGTACACGTCTCATGTTTTCAAGCACACTGAATGAAGTAAACCTAACTATACTTTTTTTTCTTTTTCTTTTTTTTTGACACAGGGTCTCATAGAGTCTGGGGTAGTCTCAAATTTGTTGCATAGGCAAGGCTGACCATGAACTCTTGATCCTCTGGCCTATACCTCCTAAATTCTGGGATGACAGAAGTACACCACCACACTTTTTGAATACTACTATATCCTTGAAATGACCAATTATTATCCCCACAAAATTGGTTTTAAATAGATTGCTTACACTTTTGCAAAATGTAAATCTCACATGAAGAAATGGTCAAGCACTGTGTGCTGACTGACAGGAAGTGTAGGTCACCTGAGAACATCCTTAGTAAAAAAGAGGGAATGGGAAAGTGAGGAAGGGACAGGGAGAGAAAAGAACAGGGAAGGTGAGTGGGGCCTTCAACCAAACCACCTTCCAATGGCAGTTCTTCAACCCTGGAAACATCTCTCCCTGTCTCTAGATCTCATCTGGTCCAGAGGAGGAAAACAACTGAGGGAACTGGCTACCACTGCTCTGCATGCAGGAACAATCTTAGGCCCACATTCATGTACCCTGCCCCACAACTCATCAGCTGGCTCTCTATCCCTCTAGGGCATACTTTCACAGTAATTCCTGTCACCCTGTTAGATTTGTTAGATGTTATGGTGTGTTCTACTTATTCTCCCTATACACACTTTAGTTCACGCTGTGATAGAACCCATGGCTTAGTGTATGTTACATACATAACATACAACTGAGCTATATCCCCAGTCCTTAAATACAAATTTATGACAGAAAAGTAAACACAGGGATGCAAAGGGGGGGTGGGTGAAAGGGAAAAGTTGGGGTGGATATGATCAAGATACACCACAAACATGTATCAAAGTGTCAAAGAAAAAAGAAAAATATTCTAAAAAATAAAATAGAATAAACAAAGGAAAGAAACAACACTTGGTGGGAACCGAAGGATGTTAGAGAGTAACAAAGAATTTCGTTTTATTTTGTTCTCCATAGAGAATTTCCTTTATTTTTATGTAGGGTGTCTGGGAGAACTATTTGTCTATTTGTTTACTGAATTCTTGATTTCAGCTTCAAGTTATCTGCATACATTAAACTTCTAGTTAAACATATAGATAAAACAGAAAGAAAGAAAAAAATAACCAAAAAAAAAAAAAAAACCAATAAGTAAATGTAGTTCTTCAAACACCTAGAAGCAAACTGCTAAAACACTGCAGGCTACCAGCAATGAGGAAAACAGGAATGAGAATGCATTCTAGGAGAATAAAACACACATTCTAAATAATTACCTGTATATCTATACCATTTTATATGTTACATATCATATAATTACATGTGATCAGTCAATTACACACAAAAATTGGCTAACCAAAGACTCAGTAAACCCACTCAAGACTAAGCATTTTACTTGAAAAGCTGAAATGATCCTAGAGAGAGATGCCTAAAAGATAAATGAGCTTTAAACTTCTTAATTTCTTTGGGGAAGGAAGGTAGGAGAGACAAGGTCCCACTGTGTAGCCCAGGGTGACCTCAACTCAGAGTCCTCTTGCCTCAGCCAGCTGATAGCCTGATTATAGGTGTACGGCACCATACCTCACCTAAACTTATACATTATTTGAAATGTGCCTTCTTATCCATAACACAGTCCGGTTATATTTTAGAAACAAGAAATATTATTTCTAACAAAGGTATCACACCTTTCTGAGTAAACCTTCCAGAAATTGATACAGAATTCTTAACATGTCCTGAAACTGGAGTACTCTGGAGCACATGACTCCACAGACTGTGTTTCTAACTCTTTTCTCACTAAGGTTCTAGTAGTTACTTTCCCAAACCCCACACATGATTTTGGCCTGGAGGTTTCTTCTTTTCTAGTTATTCACGTAAAATACATGCAATATGAATTAGGGCTGTGACTGAGTTGACTGTGAGATGCCTTTGATTATTTCTATCCATAAAGATAGGGCCAAGTAATCTACTGGTGATCTACCTTTCTTTATCCTTAGTGAAAAACCAGAACTCTCTGGCTTAGAAGAAAATAAGCCCCATCTATGAATAGGTGCAAAACTCCTGCTTTCTCTTGCAAAGGACACTGGCCTGGGTTCTAAATGTAATTCAAATCTAATACACACAGATAATGAATTCCATTTGCAGGAGCACAGATAGATAGCAGAAATTCAGATACTTGTAAATTAAGATGAAATGCACAGAGGACGGAGAACTCTCACTTACTTGCCCGTAGGACTGAAGGCGTGACCTCAATTTCACTTGTAGCTTGATACGGCTGAAAGGCGGAGGCATTGTGGGTGCTGAGCTCACTCCCGAACATTTCTGGGCTCTGGGTCCCGGTGGAGCTTGCGCTGGTCCCATCTCCTCCATGGTGGGGATCTTGCTCATCAAATATTGCTACCAGCTGCAAATGACAGGCAAAGGGGCACTTATGAACAAAGGTGAAGCTACTTCCAAATAGCCTACCATCCTAAGCCAAATCCAATGGAAAACAGTGCTTCCTTGAGGCTGAATGCTTCACCTGAACATTCCTAGAAGAGTGATTCATACCTAAAATTCTATTTATTAAAAAAAGTAGTAATAATATGACACACTGGTATCACAGAAGGCCATGGTGGGGGTGAGTTTCAATCTGTTTTTACACAGGATATGCTGCTAAATGCAAACAGCATCCATGTATACGTATAGATAAATGTTTCCTGTCTTTTGTAGACAACTTCTCAAGTCATCCAGGATGGCCTCAAACTTTCTATGTTTAAGGATGACCCAGAATTTCTGATCTTCCTGTTTCCACTTCCCAAGTACTGGGATTACAAACTTGTGGCACACCATCCACAGTCCCCACTGGGGACTGAATCCAGACCATCCTGCATGCTAAGCAGACACTGTATCAACTCCAGTTACATAAGTATGTACATATGTATATAGAGTTGTGTTTGTACTTGAATACACATGTTATAAACTACCCTTCACATGGGAGGAAGGGGATACTAAAAATTATAATCTACTCACGGCTGGATAAAAATACAGGAAGAAAGACTGACGAAATGGGTCATTTGCAAGGAGTAAAAAGAACTGAGACTGAAAGAAAGGGACTGGGAATAATGGAGGCGTAGACGGAAGGCGTTCTTGAACAGCTCTGCACCTCAGAGCTCCATTGTGATTTGTTACATCAAACACAAATAAGTAACTGAAACCAACCAGGATGACAAGGTGAGGCTGGGAGTCTGAGAAGGAAGGAGCGGCACACAAACAGAAAATGATGATTTTTTTAACTTACTATTTTTTATTTTATGTGTATGAGTGTATTTCCTGCAGGTGTAAGTGTACCCATGCTGTATACTGTCCTTAGAGTCAGAGGAGGGTGTTGGGTCCCCTGGAACTGGAGTAAATGATGGTTGTTAACTGCCATATGGGCACTGGGAATGGAACCAGGTCTTCTGCAAGAGCAATCAGTACTTTTAACCACTGAGCCATCTCTCTAGCCCCATATCCTGATCATTTTACAACAGAATACTGTGAACATGTGGAATGGGGTAGAAATAAATTAGCTTCGGTGTGAAAGGCCCACCACTGTTTAATGTAAAGCTAAAGACAAAAAGAACTGTCATGTAAACACTATACTCTAGTGAGTCAGTTTACTTCTTATATGCATACAGTTTAGCAATTCTCACTTCGCTACACAAACACATATACCAGGAATGAATGAAAAAGTAAAATATTCTGGATAGTGAAAACCAATATTCTCACTGTCAGAAACCGGAGTTACAGAAAAGGAAAAGCTGGAATAAGCTGTGCAGTGTTAGACGGGACCTGGGGCCTCAGTACAATCTCACGGTTCCTATGGGTAAGTGCAGCCATTATCCATTATCGAAATGCACCTTGGAAGATTTTGATGCAATGGTAATTTCATCAATATTAAACTTTTCTATAAAACAACCACTCTCTAATACACCACAGCCATGCATTACTATTATCAAGCAATGAACAGCATGCATGACTGGGAGTGTAGTAGGTTATTAAACACCAGCACTACTGCAAACAAATGGGAAAACATTGTGTTACGATCTCACAGAGCCAATGAACAGTCCCAGCATCACTGCAATCTAATGTAGAAACTTGGTAGAAAGATCATACTGTAGTAAATGGCAACTACAATGGTCAGGCACTGATGCCATTCTGAGAGCTTCCAACATTGAGAAGCAATGGAATCTCCAGATCAACAAAGATGCCTCATGCCCAGATCGTGGTATCTAATGTCATTCACTAATAAACAGCCAAGGCATCTTGATTTTTTTAATTATTTTATTTTTGTTTATTTATTATTATTATTGTTTGGTTTATTTCTTTATGTGTATGAATACATTGCAGGCAATGCCTGAGAAAGTCAGAAGACACATTGGATTCCCTTGGAACTGGAATTACAGACGACTGTTAGCAGTCATGTGGGTGCTGGGAAACGAAGCTGGGTCCTCTGGAAGAGCAGCCAGTGTTTTTAAACACTGAATCATCTCTCCAGCCCCTGTTATATTTTTTTGAGACAGAGTCTCCCTGTAGCTCCAGCTGGCTGGCTTGCCACTCACTATGTAGAAAGAGATCCACCTGTTTCTGCCTCCCTCAAGGCATCTTGAAAGGGTAGCTGATTTTAGAGGTAGCACAAAGAAAACACAAAATGAGTTAGAATGTCCAGTGATACTGCGAACGAGGAATTATTCAAAAGTAAAAGAGGCACATTAAATGGAAACAGGTACAACCTCAACTCACTGCACCTCCCACAACCAAAGTTGGGGCAACCTGTAAAATAAATAATTCTACCATGGTACATAATCCAAAAGTAAATAAATAGCTGTGAGTCTGCAGCGGCTAAATAATGATGGAAAGCAGACAACTGTCCTCTGTTACAGTATTCTAAATAATAAAGACAAGCAGAGGGTTTGAATATAGCTCAGTTGGTACAGGGCTTTGCCTAGCATGTGTGCAACACCCCTGATTTCAACTCCAGGACCATGTAAACCTGTCATTGGAACAAATGTCTGTAATCCCAGCACTAAAGAAGAAGAGGCAGGAGGAAAAAGAACTTCAAGGTTATCTTTGGCTCCATATCAAGTTGGAGGCCAGCCTGAGCTACAGGACACTCTGTGCCATTAATTAATTAATTAATTAATTAAGCAAATGGGAAAGGAACAGTGTAAACATGTTATCATTAGGAAAATCCATAAAAATAATAGTTTCTGATAAGACCTACGAATGGATGCCAAAGTTAATGGGCAGAAGGGGAGGGGAAGCAGGACCCATGCCCCTCTCAAAAGGCCTCCCCAGAGGATATGCTTCAGATGAAGCGGGGGAGATACATTATCTCTGAAGTGCAAAAAGTTGGCAGGCACAACTCTCCATGGCTAAGATCAGCAGTGATAAGGATGTCAGTTTGAGAAGGACAAGGCATAGCTTGTGTGGTTACTGTTGCTGCTAAAAATGTGTCACTTCAATTTAATCATGAACTAGCAGACAAATTCAAACTGAAGGGCAATCCGTAAAACAAAGAACACTCTGGATCAGAGCATAAAGGTCATGAAAGCAAAAGAATGAAGAAGTCATATAAACTCGAGACCACAGAAAAACAAGGAATACATGTGGCAGGATCCTCTGCTGGATATTGGGCCAGAAAAGATTCTAACCCAGAGAGAGACAAAATCTGAGTGAACTTTGAAAATGGGCTGACATACGAGCTAAAGATTTTCTCTTTTTTATGTTGTCTTTGATTATAGAGGATGTGACTAGAAGGGACCGGTAACTGGACATGGAAACATCCCAGAGCTACTTCCCAACTTTTCTGAAATTTATATACACTTCAAATTGAAATTTTAAAATGTTAAGTACAGTATAATGGTGAGAAAGATTCATTCTGGTTCTTATAACTGATGCAGTTCTTAAACTAATGTTTCCCCTTTAAAAGGATCAAGGAGAGCTACAAGTCTGAGATTTATCTACATTCTGGTGTCTAGCAGCTAAGCAGGTTTCCTAGGACAGGTGAACTATGGCTACTACCAAAATGAACCACCTCTCCAATCTCCCTTCTGAGACTGTTCAATGTCCAGACTCTGTAGTTAAAAGGTCCATTAACAAAATTAGGAGCAGCATTTCCTCATTTCACAGGCATCTTTTTCATTTTGAACAAATGGATATTTACATATGATTAATCAATTCATGAAATGAAGCAGTTCTCACAGGAAAGAGACATGATGTGTATTAATATGTAATTAACTGATTAAATAATCCAGTGGAAGAGTAAGTGGAAAAAACAAAGAAAATCTGTATAAAAACTTGGGCCATTCAACCTTGTAAATAAACAACATAAAAAAATTATGATTAATGGCTATAAAAACCAAAAAAGTGTTGGTGGGCATAGCCCCAGTTTTCAGATAAGGCAATAAATCAGCTTTTCATCTGACATTGACTGTCAGATGGCTCCTGCATTTGAGGCACAGAAGTCCCATGACAACAGAGATCAATCCACTCCTTTTGAAAATGGTCATATGAATTCTTTTGGAACTGTTGTTTAGATTATTCTGGCCATGATTCTGCTCTACTATGGCATCATGAAAGTGGCATAAAGAACATGTGAAGGAGTCGACATAGCTCTGTTTAAATAAAACTTTATTTAAAAATAGGTTGCTGCTCAGATTTGGTTCATGGTGATATATCTATAAGACCCTCTTCACAAGGGTGCCTATCTTTCTGTCAACACTCAACTGTAAATTTTCAGTTTTGCAAACAAAAACAAAGCCAAAGCTACCCTGGGAGCCCTAATAAGCTAACAATATCCATTTTGAGATATCAATCAGAACACAGGATTTAAATAGCATATTCTGTAGAATATATAGGTTAATAAGCATTCTGAAGATATTAAGTTTTAACATTTTGGTCTTTCATTGGAAACTGAAATTCAAGTTTGTTATTAACTTTCAACTATGAGATCTTCTCTCAAGAATCAGGTCCTTTCTGCAAAGTGAAAATGGATAGAAAATTAGATATAAGTCTTTAAATTCCAAACATGATGGAAGAGCTTATACATGTATATTAGTTTCAATAATTATCTGCAACATTTGGAGAAAACACAGGATGATGAAATCTGGACTTTGTCATGAACAAATGCTATATGAATTTCAGTGGCAGAATCACAGCTGGTGATTTGCAATGTGCCAATAACACACAATTTTACAGCTTTCTTTTAAACCGAAATTTAAGTGCCAGGTGCAGATATGAAGTAATTTTGTGTTAAATTGGGAAGCATATATAATTTTAGAAAACCTACGCTATAAGAATGCATATAGTAACACTGCAAAAGACCTCCATGAAAGCGTCACATATTGAAAAATCCCTGTGTGCCCTTCAGAAAGTGAAAGAAATGTCTCTTACGCTTCTTACATGGGACTCAGTTCCATATTTAAGAGATGCAATCTTCACTGTCTATGAAGCAGAATGTTCTTGAAGGTCTACTTTTTGATATTAAGTAGCTATTCATTAATCTCTCTTCTGTTCCTTGCATTCGACAAGTATGAGGGGAAAAAAAAGACAGGCTGAATTTGGATATAGCCAAATGTAAGTACACCCTACTCACTGCCATGCATTGCCCACTCACGACAGATCAAGTCACTCTAACTCCCAGAAACGTCAGAACTTCTGGATCTGGTACTCATATGTAAATGAGTGAAAACCACTCAGGTAAAATCATGAGGGAAAAGTACACAACTGCATTGACAAAACGGCCAAGAGGAGAGAATGGATCCTGAGAGATGCACTCAAGACCAGTTTCTTCAGGGTCGGTGTGGCTGGTCAGTCATGGGCCTATACCTGTCTCCAAGCCCTTCCTAAGGCAGAAGGGGGACGGGGGAGCCTGCTGCTAAGTAGAACAAACGTCTCCGGAAATGTTAGCCTCTGTGCCCAGTGCTGCTTCAACAAAGGGATCTGGTTACTGTCATGAAAACCCAGCTCATCCAGGGGACTTAGAGCCAGAACACCATCTATTCATAGGAGTGTGTGAACATGGAGAATATTGCCTGACTATGGATGGAAAGCTATGGTGATGGACAGAGATGCTGACCACTGGATCTCAAGATAAAGAGTAGGAGCCTTGAACCAATGAATCATGACAGCATACGGAGAGCCAGAAAGCAACACCCAAGAACCTCAAGAGAGAAACACAGCTATGCTAACTCTGTGACTCTCCCCTGGGACACCGAGGGCACTCCGCCATCCAGAACTGCATGTTCATTAGCATACCACTCAGAGCCACTGGCTTGTAGTAATGCCTTAGGGCAGAAAGAAGAAACTAATAGAGATAATCTTACCTGTGACATATAAAGAACACAGCAAGCACACAACTGTTATTCCTATCAAATTACATCATGGTAGTTTATACATATTTGTAACTACAGAAGAGTAATGAAGTCTACCTAAGGCAAAGCTCCACTGAGTTTTTTGGTTTTGCTTTTGAGAATAAAAAGAAAAGTCATGAAGCCTTCCAGAAAATGCTCGGATCAACACCTAATAATGGAATGAAGCTTACATCTCCCTCTGTGCCTCACAATTCCCTGTAACAGAAAAGGAAACTGAAGGCAAGGCAGATAGGTTGATGAGAGTTGCAGTAAGGAGGGGAAGCCTGGAAGTCAGATCTACCTGATCTCTCACAGCCCAGGCTCTCCAATCTCCAGGCCTCAAAACTTCTCCCACACCAGCAGCACAGTTACAGACTCTATGGGGACTACCCACTGTAGACTTCAAAAGCTTCTGGGCAGGACTCTCCTGATCAAAGGCCATAACTCTCCTGTCAATCAATACAATTTTGATTCTAATACCTACAATTTGCTAAGTATGTTTGATAGCAATCAAGATAACTGCAAACAATCCCATTTTGGTGAATGGTGTGGCTCACAACTCAGTCTTAATAAGGGAGTTTAAAAGACTCAAGAGGAATTTTCAAGTTCTTGCCTTTGTACAGAAGATGGCAGGTAATAGAAGCCAAGTCACTGACCTTGAGGCCCGGGCTACATACACTTAGAAACTGCTTCTTCAAAACAGGCCAAGCTCATCTAGAGGAAGTAGGTAATCAGGGGTCACATGGATGTTCCCCAAGTAGTTAACAGTAAAAGGCAGAGTTGTTTTAAGGAAGGCAAGAATCAGAGACTGCTTAGTCCCTGGGATTGTTCGGTTTGGGGTACGTGCCCACTCCCCTACCACCTTGTCACAAAGCACACAGCCGCCTGGCTCTTTCACATGTAGAAAAATACACTCCTCTCCAAACAATATACCTAGCAACCCCAGAATCCCCTGACCAGCCAGGCACCTGCATTGAGCTACACACATTCCCATCTCTGAAGGAAGTATAAGTTTCTCTATCCACAGTAACAATAAAATTTAGAGTTTCTACTCCAGTGTATTTCTAATGTATCTGAGTATAAAAACTGAAAGGGCTGATCTGATCTGAACTGGATTTAGGGACATGCACAGTTAGGTTACAGACACATTACAGCTCGACTTCAGTGATAATAAAAAGCCAGGCCAAGTGGCATAGCTAGTAATCTCAACTACTTGGGAGGCTAAGGCAGGTGACAAGCTCAAGGCCAGCCTGGACAACAGAGACTCTTTATCAAAATAAGACATAAGAAGAAGGCTTGGGATGTGGCTCAATGGTGGAGCACTTGCCTAACGTGTCCCTAGCATCAAAATGGAGGGAGGGATGCAGAGAGGCATATTTCTTTTTCTGGGACATTTTAAGAGAAAGAAGACTTTAAGCACGTCAGAACAGCTACTGAACCCTACTGGGAGCCTAAAGATGTGACCTTTGAGTTTAACCTCATCAGCAGATGCTTCTTCCTGTAAACCTGTACTTTTCTAGGAAAAAAAAAAGTCTTAAACAAGGTTATGAATCATGTTTGGAGTCAAAACATATGTCTTGACTTCCTTGTAACCTAAGAATAGAAGAATTTCTGCACTCTTGCATCTGCATTCTTCTCTCATGTGTAAACCTATATAATACACTTTATCCACCACCCTCACAAGCTAAGAATAGAAGAATTTCTACATTCTTTATCTGCATTCTTTTCTCATGCGTAAATCTATACAATACACCTATTCACTACCTTCACAAGCTATCTGATTTACTAAAGAAAAATTCTTTCCATTTCAATGTGTATACCAAAACATTTTTATTTAATCTTTTAAATTCTTTGAACAGTGTAACTTTAAAAGCCAACAAAATCATATTGCTAAGACATTGAAATACAAGTCTTGAGAATCTACTCTCACACATGGGTGTACATAGTTCTTGGGCATGGGTGTGTATATTCATTTTCAAGTTTGTTTTCTTTTTAAAAAAAATTATTTGTTTGTTTTTATTTATGTGCATGTCAACACCCCAGGTGCATGCAGTGCCTACTAAGTGGAGTTAGGGATAGTTTTAAGCTACCATGTAAGTGCTAAGAACTGAAATTTAGTTCTCTGGAAAAGCAGCGAGCACTCTTAATGGCTAAGCCATCTCTCTAGGCCCTCAAGTTTACTTTCTAAACCAACTGCTTCATACTATCCCACCTGGAATGCTTTTCTTCAGTGAGGTGAAAATCCCAGCTTTATCTAAGTAAAGATCTCTGTCAAGGAGCCCTCAGCTCATGTCTCCATGTGTTCCTGAGGGATCCTATCCACCAAAAACTCAAAGCTGAATCCTACTTAGGAAAACTGTTTTTATTCATTTAACTTTTTAAATTAGTTGAGACCATTGAGCCAGGGTCTGCTTGTTTCACTGGCTGGGAAAATTTGCCTTCCTAGCCTTACCACCAAGTTATTCCCATAACCTGCACCCAGGCTGGAGTGTGGATCAGAGAACACAGGTGACTTCTATCTATGTTCAGGAACTCAAGGCTCTCAGTGTCGGTGTCCAGGAACTCGGGTCTCCCAGAACTCGGACACTCATGCATCATCTATAATCTACCCATGAGCACACAGGGATGGGGGTGGGAAAACTTCCTGCCAGTGAAAACTGGTGTAATAGCACTTTAGCTTTTGACAATCAGTGCTCAAAAACTTTCCACCCTAAAATAGAAATTTGAAAAATCATTTAGTTTGGGAAACTGTGTTTAAATTTAACAGAAGTAGGAGTGAGAACTTGGCTAAGGCTGAATTAGTCAAAGGGGCCCTGGGAAGTAGTTCCCCAAAATTCGCAGGATATCGCAGATCTCCGTTGACCTGGGATTAAGCAATAGAAGCCAGATTATCACCATCATGTGCTTAATAACAAAATAACATTTAAGATGGAGATATCTGCCTGTTTCCAAGGCAAACTGTCATGTGCACGGAGAACTCCCCTGGGCAGAGTTCAGTGTTTGAACAAGAACCTCTCACTGGCAACCTAGCTCCCCTTGAAAGCATGACCAGGAAATAGAAGTTTAGCTACTTTAAAGAAAGAAGGCGTTATTAAGATGTGGAGATGGTGGAATAAAAAAGAAAAAAAGTGACCCAAAATAAAATAGTAAACGTGATTTACTTCCAGATTAAAATGCACCATTCGTGGGTATTCTAGAGGTGTAAGAAACATTAAATATTAGTCTTTTCTTTCAGACCACATAAAACTTGCTTTTATAAGAAAGAAGTCTAGTCCTTTAATACCACCACACCCAGTAAAACTTTTGTTTAAGGAAAGGCCCTGATGCTTTACTGAGCCTCTTGAGTTAGAAATAACCAAAAGCCCAGCAAGCCTCCAGGTCCTGTCTACTTCCTGGATCCGAATGATGACACAACTCTCCTTTTTGCAAAAGTAAAATCTGCTTTGCTAAGTTGTGTGGCACTGATGGAGTCCTCAGACCTCAGATTTTATTTTGAACAGAAGCAAGCCTATAATCCTAACACTTGAGAGGCTGAAAGCAAAAGTATAGTCAAGTCCAGATTAGCCGGGACCATATAGATCCTGTCTCAAAAATCCAAAAAGAACCACCAAAAGTATGCTCAAAGTTCTGCATAAAAGTTAAGTTGGCAATGATACATACTGAGAAGTCAGTATGACAGTATGACACAGAAGTCACACTGACAGCCAGCAGGCAATATCAGCAAAAGATCAAAGTCCAATCTATTTGTTCTACAAAATCTAAGCCCCATATTATATTGTAAAATGACTTTCAGTTTAATTTGCATGCAAAAGGAAAGAGCATGATTTTTAAATATCTACCAGGGCACAGATGGGAAGCGTCTGTTGCTCTGTTCATTGTTTTAATACCTTCTACAAGATAGATGAAGATGTCCTTGACATTAGCTTAAATTATCTCTGGTGTTCGGTACCTTGCTGATTAAATTAGGCTCATTTTAATCAGATAGCAGGTGTAGTCTAAAAGCAACCAAATAATAAAATTCTTTTATCAACTCTTCATTAATATAACCTGTTTAGCAGTGCTTTTAAAAAGCAAACACAATAAATACTAATTGTGTGCCAATCCTCTCTCCCCCATGTATCTGATGGATAAAAACAAAATAATAACTTAGTGGTATTTCTTCCAGTCAACAAATTCCTTAAAACACTTAAATAAGATGCAAACCTATTGAAACGTAAATGCAAGGGTTCTAAAGGGTTTAGCTAAGAACAAAGAATTTGGAAACTTTATATTTTAAAGAACAATTGGTTCTAAGGAAAGCCAAGCTTCTACCTTCCCTTCCTCTTCACAGAAAATGTGCCAGAATGCAACCTGGAACTTGTGAGGCCAAGTTAGACTCCCCATGGTGAGTAAGGCACTGAGAGGCAACTAGCTAGCTGTGTGTGTAACACTGGGCATTTTCTTCATCTATCCGGGCTTAGTATTATGGGGTGTCGTAGCCTGTTATTTAATGATGACAAACTGCACAAAATGGTCCCGGCAAGCAACAACTACTTAGAAAGTATTAACTATTATCACTGCTAGACAAAATGTCAGGAGGTGAGGTTCTAGACAAAGTGGTGACAAGCATTGGTATGCAGGTAAGCCACACAGACTAGATAGATCCCCAAAGCTGTGGGGCTTCCTTGAAGACAGGCTATTTATTTGCATTTATTCTGCAGATGGTTTCAAGGGGTGCAGAGAAAGGACTAGAAGGGTAAATGTTCATAGCTCGTTAGTCCAGTAATGAAGAAGTCACAAGGGCCTAGACTAATAGAAAGGCAGTGGGGTGAAAAGACAGTTAAATTATGAAATGCAGAGTCCAGACTTATTTAAAGGACTTGGCATGTGCTGTGTGGGTGGCACCATGGCAGGTGGAGGAAGCAGGGGTTGCAGTTTCTCCTGGTGACTGGACATAGGACAAGGACAAGGACAAGGACAAGGACAAGGACAAGGACAAACCAGTGAGGATGTGTTCAGTCTGAGGAAAACCTACGAGGCTGGAAGACAGGGACAATGAAAGGGGCCCGAGAAGGAAAAGACACTCCTCACAGGAGTCTGGCTGAAGCACCAAAAGCTAGAATCCAGAGTCCCAACACAATCAACACTTGCTGCAAATACTGCCAACATAGAGACAATGTTTTTTTATATAAAAATATTTTCAGATAAATGTTAAAATAGCATCAAAAGCCGGGTATGGTGGCACACACCTTTAATCCCAGTACTCCAGAGGCAGAGACTGGCAGATCTCTGTGAGTTCAAGGCCAGCCTAGTCTACATAATGAGTTCCAGGCCAGGTGGGGCTATAGGAAAACCCTAACTCAAAACAAAACCAAAAGACTAAATAAAGAAAATAAAATAGCAGCAAAGTAGGCCTTAGGCCTGCCTGAGTGTGTATGACCTTAGGCAAGGCCTCACAAACAAAACTGCTATCCTGTTTACTGTGCTGTGAATTTTAATTCTCTGAAAGATTCTGCACCTACAAGGCTGACTGGCTGATGAGAATGTCAGTCATAGTGGAAAGGTTGGAATGTTGCCTGTCCAGAGCATATTTACAAATTATCTTGGGGAGCTGGGAGCTGGGAGCTGGCTCAGTAGGTAAGAGTGCTTCCTGTGAGAGCCTAAATATGTGAGTTCAAATGCCCTAGCACCTATGTAAAAGTTCAGGCATGGCTGTACATGCTGATAGCCTCAATGTTGCAGGGTTAAGATAGTCAGATCTCCCAATCTGCCTAGACAGACAGCCTAGCCTAAAACAGGCAGAAACTGATAAAGATACCTAAAGGCCTCCATGGCCTGCATGAGCACATCCACAAAGGGGCAGGAGCACTCACATTATCCTGGGCTCTCTGACAGCTCTAATTCATTGTCCAGCTCTGTGTGTGCTCTAATAGCCTGTTCTATTAGATGGATCTTTTTGGAATGTGTGAACAGGTCCCTAGCTTCCACCAATGAAAGCTAAGCATGTCATCAGACAGCATCTGAGTCCTGCAATAAAGATGTCCCTGCTTTGCTGTAACCTGATTTGAAAACTGCCTTGATTTACTTTAAATGATCTTTAAAAAAAAAAAAATGGTTACTATATTGGAACGTGGCATTTGGGGGTAACCTAAATCTGTGTTCCTGGGCTATAGTCATTCATCTTTGGTTCCTGTGAGGTAAGAACTGTGTTTTTCCCACATTGTCAGTTGAGATATCCTAGTTTCCTGCATGCTTGTGATCTGGAGTTCTACCATCTATAACTATCATTCAAAAATATGTAAGCTTTAGAAAGTCCAGTCTTGTAGTGAGATTGTCCACTCTGTGATCCCAACATTTAGAAAGCAGAAGAGTGCAGAGAGTTCAAGGCTAGCCTGGTCTACATAGCAAGTCTCAAAAAAAACAAAACAAAACCAACCAGAAATACTAACTTGAAAGGAAAAGAACCAAAAACTCAAACCTGGCTATAAATTGTATATTGTATACCACAGACCAGATTACAAAATTAGCATCAAGACTGCCTAAAAATATAGACAAACCTCACATAAGTACATCGTTAATAAGCTATGAACTTCCCTTTGGGAAAATAAGTACTGTTTGTAAATTGCTGCCACATCAGAAATGACCTGATTCAAATGCGTCAGACAGTGAAGTACACTGAGAAAAGTGGGAAATCATGAGGAAAAAGGTCACATCAGAAATGGAAGCATCTTATTCTGAGCGTAACAGACGAATAAGATACCTCACAGCATTACCATTACCCAGTCCTGTTCACCAAGTTAAGAAAAATCTTAGGGAGCCTGGTCTACGAGAGTTTCAGGTCAGTTGGGGCTACAGAGAGACTCTGTCTCAAAAAGACAAAAGAAAGGTCTGAGGTTAGGACTCGGAGACGGGACAATCCATAAAGTGCTTGCCATGTAAGCATGAGGACTGTGTTAGAACCCCAAAACTTGTGTGCACAGCTGGAATCCCAGCACTGGGGACGTAGAGACAAGAAGCTTCTTGGGAGTCCCAGAGTAGTGAGAGACCCTATCTCCAGGAAAAAAGAAAATACTGGACAGTGCCTGCAGAACAATACCCAAGGTTGTCCTCTGGCTTCCACATGCATGCATGCAGGCACATACACATACACATGGACACACAGACACACAGACACACACACACACACACACACACACACACACACACACACACACACACAGGTCTGAGGCTGAATTAGCCTTCTACAAAGTGTAAATAAAATATGCTATATTTGCCTGCTAATTCTCCTTTTTAAAATTATTAGTGAAAAATCCTGAAATTATTAAGACTGCTATGTACTACCAAATGTCCCCTGTAGAATCTTAAAAACCATGAGAAATCAAAGAAACTGAATCTAAGCTTGGACTGATTGTGTGGAGCAATCTGAGCATTTACTCCTATCTCTGATGTGGATCTACATGTCACCAAAAGTGAGGTCCTTCAAAAGCACACTCCTAATAGACAAGGCACACGAGGCATATAAAGTGGTCAGTGACTGAGTAGAACCTAGTTGAAGCTGTATCTATCACACACATTAATGAAAGGAAGCTTTAAAGGAACAGGAGGCAGCAGGCCAGGCTCCTTGGAAACTCATTCCTGATGCCCAAATCATGTTCAGAGAGAGCTCGGCATTTCCTTCTGCTCTCTTACAAGCTGGACCTGTGATTTCCTGGCCTTGTAGTTATTCACAGGTGGCAAAGAAAATCAAACAGGAAGTGAAAAGAGCAGCTATGGAAACTTGCGTTGAGGAGAGTCAGATGGACTGGCATGGAACCTGGGAAGCTTGGCAGGAAGAGTTGGCCCAAGATGTGATGCAAGTGATGGAAAACAATGGTCAATCAGGGAGGCCTGTGAGCACCTCCCCAGTAGGGCACCCAGGATCTGAGCAGGAAAGCAGGCTGAGGTTCTACAGCCTCTTCACATGGAGAAAGCAGACACAGTGGCCTTGTTAGACCTGGAATGCCCTGATGACTTGAAACCATGACAGAAGCATGGGTTGCCTCACCCTCAGCTTGAATAGTTTTCTTTGCAAGCACATTAAAAGAAGCTCTTCAAGAAGTTTGTAAGATGTAAACATGGTGGCAAGCCTGAGAGGACCCAGAGCTGTTCGCAGTTACTTGTGTGGCTAATGTTCATAGGCTTTTCTACAGAAACATCATTCCACCTCAGAGGTCACAGGAGCAGCTGTGTTTTGAGGTCAGCTACATGCTACCTTTCTGAGATGTGGGCAACACTGGATTCCAACAGTCACCCGGTCTACCGGCTTCAGGGAAGCATGGAAGTGTGGGTTCTGGGCTTCGGTCAGTGAATAGTGTCTTGTGAGAACTGATTATTCAACATTCAAGAATTTAGCAACCTACTTGTTAAAAAATTATTAAAAATCAAATTATATGAACGTATAATTAAATTAAAATCAAAGGCAATGTTTAAAATTCATAAATGCTTAACAACTTCATTATTTTAATCATGGTCTTTGCATATATTTAGGCTTATTGCAAATGTATGGAGAAATACTGTATAATAGTTTATTATAGGCTGGGGCTGGAACTCCACTGCCAAAGTCCCTGTATATCATTCATTAATCCCTGGGTTCTATCCCCACCATTGTTTAAATGGGGTATAATAGTACAGGCCTGCCATTCCAGCACTCAAAGTGGAGGCAGGAGGATCTTTAGTTCAAGGTCACCCTGGCTACACAGAGACCTGGTCTTAAAGCAAAAGTCTATGAGTCACTAATACCAAGTTTGACACTCAGGGACATCACACCAGCTTGAAGCAGGTCACTGTGTTCTCAGACTTAAACTATAATCTAGATGCTGGAAACAGTAAACGGATAAAGAAAAGGGTTGCTGTGGCCTCAGTTTTAGTGGAATCCACCCACGATCAGTTGGTCCTGAAGCTTTGGGCACTGGGGATACAGCATGGAAGGAGCAGGAAGTAGAACAAAGCTGCCTGTCTTGTGAATAGGAAGTGAAGAACAAAGTGTCCACGTCTCCTACAAGATCCAGCTCCTAGATGGGTCTGAGCCTTTACACATGAGCTTCTGAGGTACACTTCAGGTGCAGGCAAAAGGGAGTATTTATACCACAAATCTGGCAAACATTAGGCATCAGCCCTGCTCCTTCAGCTCCAGCTGGGAGTGGCTACTGGTTACTTACAGCACATCAGCTCTAGGATCTCTTCCTGGGCTTGCTGAACACACAGTATGAAAGGCTGAGTTCACAAAAGAGAAGCTTCCAGAACCATGGTACATATGAGAAGCTGTGTCGTGACACAAGGATTCACCAGCCTTCCTGTCGTTTGGACTCACGGCGGCAGGGCTGCGACCTGGAGCTCCATGGGCTCGAACCCCTTCCTGTTCTCTGTTACTTCCTGGCCAGGAGGCTCCACCTAGTGCCTCCCCTGTGTCGTGCTTCCGAAGCCCAAACCTTCAGGGCCAGCTCAGGATGGGCTGAGGACGGTGCTCTATACATCGCTATAGGGTTCACGCCAGTCAATGTTTACTAAAGGAAAGAGTCTTCACCACATGCTGTGGCTCAACACTGACAGTGCTTCAAACCCCACAAGTCAAGAAAACTAGCAAAAGCCCTCTGCAAAGCCATCCCTTCTAGTGAGGAACTACCGTGAGAAAAAGAATGTCCCAGGACACCTATAGAGATTAATTACCCGGTATTTCCATGACATTTCTTTTCTGATGGGTTTAAATAAGTCTTTACTGAGTCTGAAATCTATTATTTCCAATATTATTTCTGTGAGAAAAACAACTTCTAAATAACCAATTTGAGCACACAAACTCATTCCTAGATTAGAAATAAAAACTTAATACAGAACTACCACAGCAATTTCCCCCAGACTTTCTCTCAGAGCCTTAAGATATAGACAAAATTTTAATGCAAGATAATAATAACGTACTTAAAAATTAAGTATTCAAAACATTTCACAAAGGTATATCACAAATACCAATACAGAGTCAGAGGTGATTTTTTAAAAAATAAAGCAAGTAAGTTTTTTCTTTAACCAATTATTTAGTTAGGTACTTTGAGAATGTTTTCTAAACTGACAAAAGCAATATTTTTCTCCTTCACTCAACTGCAGGATAATTGATATTTCACACATAGTAAAATATAAGAAATGTAAACATAAAGGAGGCAAGGACTTCCAGCATTGGTACACTTAACACCAAGAATATTGATTTAGGGACATGAAAACTTAATCTAAATCTATCTCATCTCAATGCCTTCACCAAGATCCAACTGCATTTCTCAAGGGTCCCTCGTTCTATGAAAGACATATCACAAAGAAATCTTAAACCTCTGAAGGCCAGTAAGAAGTAATCCCTTCCTGCCAATAGAGAAACATCATCCCCTAAACAAAAATAGCCACTGTCTAGGCCACACAGCTGGCAATCTGCCTCCTTGTACTTCACACCACCACCACCTTGTGGCATCAGAGAAATGCAGGAGTCATACTCTGTAGCACTGGTTGCCTTGCTGTAAGGAATCCCAGACAGGTCAAGAACAGTCATCTTCATTGCACAGGCTTTTAAGATGAATATGAAATAATCAAATTTCAAGTAGGCCAGGCTGTGCCCATACACATATGCATGTCTACATTCCCTAGACTGTTACTCTAACTCCAGGGCTGGGTTTTGTTGTTTTTTTCCCTTTTGGTCTTTTTGAGACAGAGTCTCCCTGTAGCCAGCCACAGAGTGGCCTGGAACTCACTATGTAGTCCAGGCTAAATTCCACTTCACAGAGATCCATCTGCCTCTGCCACTCAAGTGCTGGGATGGGGCTGTGCTTTTTAATGAGGACAAATTTGAAACCAGGTGACACTAGCAAAGTCTGAATGCAAATTTGGGTGTCACAACTAGGATACAGTATGCTAACTCAGAGAAGCCACAAAGCTTTCTATGGTGCGCAGTGCAGTCACACACAACAGAATAGAACCCAGCCCTAGCAATATAGGCTGAGAGTCTGTTCTAGGATAGATCACTCCCCAACCCTGGGCTTTACTGACCTAGAAAACATCATGTAAATTTAGAAGTGAATTCCTTTACATGAGTATGCTAGTACTTACAAGTAACAATAGGTTCTCAACAGGTACATTTAAAAAAATATTTTTCCTAATTATAAAAATCATGGATGTTCACTGCAGAAAACTATGGAACTGGAAAGAATGAAGCAGAGACACTGAGATGTATCTGAAGGTGAAGGCACTTGCTGCCAAGCTTGACAACCTTTGGTCCCAACATACACTCAGACACAAGCATGCTTAAAAAAGAATCAAGCATACCATCATATAGTTTTAGAAAGAGGAAAGGTGCCATCATTTCTGAATCTTTTGCCAGAAAGTGACACATTCCTGTGATATAAACTGTTTTTCATATTTTGTTTAGAACTCATAATTTTCACATAACACTAATGATAAACAACTGTCATGTCTATCATCATAGCATACCAAAGAGCTGGATTTGGGAATTAATTTGAAAAACTCTGTTTGGCTGGGGAAGATAGCTTAGTCAGTAGAATGCCTGTTTTACAGCATGAGCCACTGGGTTCAATGCTCCACCCACAGCAAAAAAATAAAATAAAAGTCATGCAAAGCAGTTCGTGTTTGTAATCCCAGTGCTGAGAAGGTAAAGACAGGCAGATCCCTGGGGCTCACTGGTCAGCTAGCCTAGCCTATTTGGTTGAGATACAGACCAGTGAGAGATGCTATCTCAAAAAGAAAAGAAAGGAGTGATGGGGAGGGGAGGGGGCCTGAAGATCAACACTTGAGGTTGACCTCTGTCACCTCAACACATGAACACAAATATGCACAATCCTAACATTTAAGTTGACTAATCAGAGAACAGGCTAGAAAGAAAAGAGTGGGAAAAAAAAGTCCAAACTAGGAAAAAACAAACAAAAATCTACCAGCTATTTGCCATGCCTGCTTATTCAAACTACAAGTGGACAGTTCTGACTTGAGAAGGCTGAGCCTCCAGGAGCAGTCTGCAACCAGGTCACAGCATGGGAGACCACGGCTAAGGATACGGCATGGTAAATCAGCTGTTCCTTATCTTCCAAATGATGGAGAAAAAGCAACCGCAACTACCTCCAGCAGCCAAACAAGTCATAACGTCACAAGTCGTAACAAGTCAGGAATCTTGTCAAAAATACAGCTTTTAATCATACCCTGATAAATCTTAGTCAGTATATTATTGCCTTCGCAAGAAAAGGGACTGTGCACATTGGTTCTAAT
The DNA here is from genome assembly GCA_035773235.1 of Eospalax fontanierii. Taxonomy (NCBI): domain Eukaryota; kingdom Metazoa; phylum Chordata; class Mammalia; order Rodentia; family Spalacidae; genus Eospalax; species Eospalax fontanierii. Next base: position 45,839,148 of record CM069540.1, on the reverse strand, counting down.
GGGCTCTAAGGGCATGGACAGTTTCAGAGTGGCAGCTAACATCTAGGGTGCATTTTGACATCATTTGAACAGGTGCAAGTTTTATCAGAAGGCCAATTAATAGTCAATTTAATAACTTTGTGGGAGGAGTACTAAATTAAGCATGTCAATACCACATATATTATATTGGACCCCATCTTACACTCATCAAGAAAATTACGAGTGAAGGTAATTCTCACAGATGAGAGGGATAGTGGGCAAATCGTGATCTTGGCTGACAATTCCAGTTGTTTTCAACATCTGGTAGTGATAATGCCATTAAAAGGAGCTCATTCCCTGTGGACCTTTCACACAGAGAAAAAAATAAATTAACTCATGCTCACAGCAGAACAGTTGTTTAAGGGGAGGGGGAATCCCAAGTTTAAGGAAATCACGGTGTTCCAACCTTAGGAAAATAATGTTCATTTAATCATTTTTATTAAAAATAAGCCAATATTCTATGTATATAGAATATATATACTATCATCTCAAGAATCAAAATCCTAGCCCTACATTAGCTAAGTCATTCAACTCTAATCTCTTTAATAATCCCAGACAACTCATTCTTGACTGCCTGGGTGAAGAACTTTACATGACACCAAGCCTGCCCACTACAGGATACCAAATTTCACCATCTCAGATATTAACCACACCATTTAAAAAATGGAGGGAGGATTAAAAGTATTTGTATGGCATGTTAACACATACCTTTAATCCTAGCTCTCTGGAGGCAGTGGCAGGAGGATTTCTGGGGATTCTGAGCCAGCCTGGTCTACATAGCCAGTTCCAGGCCAGTCAGGAGTAAACAGTGAGATCCTGTTTTTTTAAAAAAAAAAAAAAAAAGTTTTATTTCCTGGTTCAAAACAGCAACTAACCTTCTATCTCTTCCACTAAGGGGTTCTAAAAATATGGTCCATGCAGCACCTGACAGTTTGTTAGAAATCCAACTCCTGGAGAGATGGTCCAGCAGTTCAGAGCACTGACTGCTCTTGCAGAGAACCCTGGGTTCGGTGTCCAGCACCCACATGGCAGCCAGCAGCCATGCACTGTAGTTCCAGGGGTTCCAATGCCCTCTTCTGACCTCCATGGGCATTGCACAACACAGGTGCATCCATCTACATGCACGCATTTACACTCATACACATAAAATAAAAATAATGAATAAAATATTTTTAAAGGACATGCAAATATTCAAACCCACTAAATCAGAAACTCTAGCTGCAACCTCAAAATCTGTACTACAAACTTAAGTATGTGGACACTGCCCTCTCCTTTTAGAGATAACCACACGGGGTGAAGGAGTCCTTCTGAAGACCTGCTGTTTAAAGTGATTCCCATTCTACATTTCATTAGTTCTGGATACCATGGTGTTGAGAACTGTTATTCTTAGAGTACTGCAACTCGGACTTGTCAAACTTAGCAAAAGGCCAAGATGCTAAGAAGAGCGAAGCTGTAGTTCATGATTAATTAACCAGGCTGCCATCCTGGTGTCACACTGGCGTTCACATGCTCAATGAATGTGCAGCCAAGGACTTTAGAAGGCAAAGGGGCTCCTGAATGTAGCTCTACCACGTGAGCATGAGAAACCACTTGCACTGACTCTGCCCTTCCCGGAACACAGGCAGGTATAAGTGCCATCTGATTTCTCTGTCAGGTTTTGCTTTAACTGTTTGACTGAAAATACCTTATTTGTCTACCCTGTCATCTCGGCTGCCAGATTACTTGTTCTAGAATCAAGGCCAAGTTTCCACTACTGGGTAATTCATCTCAGATCCCAAACTCAATACTGCCACCTGAAGGGGTGACGTGGGCGAACACAAATGAAGGCACTCTGGGAATTCAGTTTTCAAGTGGTCTCCATTTCAAACTCATGGAAATGAGACATGTCAGGGCCACATACAACCACTGTCCAAAGCCTCCTGTGCTGAGACAGACACAGGGACAAAATGAACAGAAGACTATATATGGGGTACAGTTCAATGACAGAGCCTGGGGTTCCATCTAAGCACACCTCTAAGAAATCTACAAACATAGATGTTGAAAGGTAAGTTATGAATGACTGGTTTAATTTTAAAAATCTAAATATTCTCAAGTACATATAAGGAGACTGATTAAGGAGGGGGTGGTGGCTCACATCTATAATCTCAGCATTTGGGATACGCAGGCAGGAGAATCAGGAGTTCAAGGTCATCCTGGGCTATATGAGATTCCTCCCCATAACACCCCCAAATCAGGGAGACTGATTAAACAACTCTATATACTACATCCAGAATATTAAAGGCCTATCCATACTATTAAAAAACTAGTGTGTGTGTGTGTGTGTGTGTGTGCGCGCACTTGTACATGTGCATGGGGGAGGGATGTGTTCCTGCCCCCACAGAAGTGGAAACACCAAGAAAATGCACCAGATATCAACATACTAAAATAAATATGTCATATTATAGACTTTTACAGTGTGCATTTTCTACAGTGTACGTCTGTCTTTCCCAGTTCTTTATATTATAAATGTGATTTTTAAAAAAACAAACAAACAAACAAAAAAAACAAATTTTAGGAGCTGGAGAGATGGCTCAGCAGTTAAGAGCACTGGCTACTCTTCCAGAAGACCTGGGTTCAAATCCTAGCAGCCACATGATGACTAACAACCTCCCATAACTCCAGTTCCAACTCCCTCTTCTGGTTGCCACAGGCAATGCACAACATGGGTACATTTACATACCATACGGGCACAACACTCATACACAAAATACAGAAATAACAATTCTTTTATTTTAAAAAGGTTTTTAAAGTTTATGTGTATGAATGTTTCGCCTGCCTTTATATAAGTGCACCCATGCACGCAATGCCCATGGAGGGCAGAAGTGAGCATCTCCCTGGAACCAGAGTAATAGATGGTTGTTGGCTGCCATGTGGGTGCTGGGAACTGAAGCTGGGTCCTCTGCAAAAGCAGCCACTGCTCTTAACCATTGAGCCATCTCTCCTGCTCCCTATAAATGTGTTTTTAATATGAAAATGTACGGAGCTGGAGAGATGGCTCAGCAGTTAAGAGCACTGGCTGCTCCTGCAGAAGACCCATGTTTGAAACCCAGCACCCACATGGCAGCTAACAACCATCCGAAACTCCAATTCCAGGAGATCCAACACTATCTTCTGTCCTCCATGTGTACTGTATGACACAGACGCACTTAGACACATGCTGGCATAACATTCATACACATAAAATGAAAATAAACAGAACTTTAAAATACATTTATAGAGCCACGTGTGATAGAACACGTCTTTAATCCTAGCACTCAGGAGGCAGAAGCAGGAGGATCTTGGGAGAGTTCAAGACCAACCTGGTCTACAGCCTGGTACCCCAGGCTAGCCAGGACTACACAAAGATAACTCATCTTTTTTTTTTTAAGTATACTTATAATAAAATCAGAAGTAAACACAAGTAAACAGAAGTAAACAGAAGTTCTTAGAATCTGGCAAAATACCAACATAAATAAAAAAGGATACTATTCAGTAATCAAAGTGATTTTAATATTTGAGATTAACGTTTATAATAATAAATTTTAAATACAGCACATTTTTGTGAAACTAACTTTTCAAAATACTGAATATACATATACTTTTCTATGAAGAAATCAGAGTTGTGCAGTTTATAATAACCAGTAACCAACTCATCATCAAATTCAGGCCCCTCAGGGAATTCTATTTTCATTGGAATTAACTAAGCTCTCCTCATCTTTTAGATTGTTTTTCATATTTAATGTATTCTTCAGGCGCAACACAATGAACAAATACATTAGAATCTAAGGCTACCCCAGCACCCTTGGCAGCCAGATCAAACATGCCTATTACTATCTGAGCACAGGTGAAATCACCTGAAACAGTCAGGAGTTACTGGCCCATTGTCTGGTTTTTAAAACAAACAAAAGCAAGAAATACTCTTAAATGTTTAGTTTAGTCTCCGAGCAGATTATCTCATAAAACTTAGCTATTCAATCTTTACTAATAACTAGTAACACAGACATGTTCCTAATCTACATAGCTCATGAAACGGTTAGGCCTTATGCAAATTTATAGAGTGGGGAACATGACTGAATGGTTCATCACAATTTAGGGGGAGGCTCCAGTTGTCAGCAGACTCCCATTAGCAGGTCAACTCAAGGAACATCAGCAATTAACAACAAGTGACAGGAAATATTTAAAAAGAGATTACATGCTCCACCTGAACTCCTTATTTCCACACTACTGTTTAAAAATAGAACAGCAGGAGTTTCAATATCCAAAACATGGCAAGTTTTACATACATTTTAAATGTAACGTAAGTAATCTGCCAGAATCATGCCACTTCATTTCTCCCATTGGGAAGATTATGAATATTACATGTACCACATGTATTAAGTAATTATGACTAGAGATCATCATAGCACAATAAAACACAGGAGTTACTGCCAAAATTCATCCAGAGATGTATCACATTGAGACACTCAGCTTTTAAATTCTGTAAGAAAATCACGTATTTAGTTTTTAACATTATAGAGAAATAATAATCAAAGCTTGCAGAAGGAACTTATAAGCACCTGGGCAAGTTCCCAAAGGGACAGATTATTAGTGGGAGCTCTCCTGCCTTCTAGTGGCATTACCTGCCTTCTATTCTTGAAGTAGAGATGCTAATAAAAATACTGCTGCTCTGCTATCACAGAAAAAATGCATTGTACAGTCTAGAAAATCAGATTTGGGGCAGAGAAGATGTTTAAAGGAGGCTGAATAAATAAGGGGGAAAATTGGCTAACTAACTAGACCACCTTGACCATTAGTTCTAGGAGTTGCTGAAAAATTAGCCTGTGTGATTAAATCAACATATTATACTTCCATGAGCTTTTGTTACTGTGCTTCCTTGGGCTCTAAAGTGAGCCAAATGGTGACAGGAAAGTTACACAGTGAGGCTAGACATCTCTTCAGGCAACTCAGTTTCTCCTGAACAAGCATACAAAGCTCCTATTTCATTCATTAGTTTGTATCAGTGAGCTAAGCTGTGTAATCAAACCTAGTTTATACCCCTTCTTATTTACTAACCCTATAAACTTAGTTTTCTGGATCATAGGTAGTCTGTTACTTCCTTTGTTCTCCATTTCCTACAGGAAGTCATGCTGCAGATGCAGCATGAAATTGACTCTTCAAGAGCAATAACCCAGAATGAAAGTCAACTACAAAGCACCTTAACTGGTTTCACTTTTGCAATTTTTATTTATATTTATTTATTTATTTTATGTATATGAGTGTTTTGCCTGCATGTATGTAAATGGAACCATTTTGTGCATGGTTAGAAGTCAGAAGAGGGTGTCCAATTCCCTGAAGTTACAGATGGTTGTTAGCTGTCATATGGGTGCTGGAATTGAACCTGAGTCCCCTGCATCCAATGCTCTTAACTGCTCTGCCAACTTTCCAGCCTTGACAAAGGTTTATCACCTCCTATAAGTCTTTCCATGTCTCCACAACATCCCAAACCCCAATGATTGCTCTAAAAGTAGACAGCTTTTGAAGAGCAGGAATCTAGGTACAGTTGTTCTTAGATCTTGCTTCAGCTAGTTATGATCCATTTGCTGATCATTTGAAGGATGGAACCTCCCTTGTGTGCTGAGAGTCGGATGCATATGTGTGTGATAAGGAAGAGAAAGCATGTAAAATTACTGTGACATCAGATTATGCTCCACCTTTAATGTACATGAACCCCATGAAGAAATTCAAGTCTTGCATTTGAAAAAAAAATCTTAGAATGCAATATAACCATCAAGGAAATCATGTTCACAGAAGCTTAAGAAAAACAAACGTCCCTCATTGGAGTTTATTTGATTTTATAGTCACTCCATATTTGGAGCTAATTAGGATTTTCCTCCAACCCAGGGAAAAAAAAAGTTTGTTATGCTCTATTAGCTATTCGTTTAAAAATAAAACAGCAGGGGTATGATATTACAGGTTTCACTTTAAAAATATGTTTTTCATTATTTAAATAACCTACTCATTTTTCACCTATTCATTATTCTCTAAGAAAGCATGTCTGTCATCCCTACCTACAGCATTATAGATGAGGACCCACATTACACATGTCCTATTTTAGAACAGTCACCAGAGCTCTACCTATGCATGCTAATTTAAAGCTACAAATATGAGAAATTGTCTCTTGTCTACCCAGATCTCCTGAATTCCACCTACAGAAATGTGTTGGAATTATTAATTATGCATGCAAAAAATGAGTGACCCTAGATCAAATGGAACTGTAAATGAAAACACTGTATAAATCGTCTAATATGTGGCTTGACATGAATACTTGGTGTGAAATTTCAAAGTCACAAATCTGCATAAATGTACACCAAGGAAGGTAAGAGGGAGATATCTGTGTGTGAGGCCTGCAGCTGACTAGCATGGCATTCTGGGGAGAGCAGTGAGGCAACAGAAGGCACAGTTATCAATACCAAAGTCCCCCACGTAAGAAAACTGTCAGAGTTCAGAAAATACCAAAGATAGCTTTTGACATGCTTAACACTTGACCTGAGAAACACTGGATACAGTCTTTCTGACCATCTTTCTCCTGTTTCACTTTCTCTCCAACGTCGTCTCATAGAAACTAGAAATCCTCTTCTCTAAGATAGGTCAAAGAAACTCTAACCCCTCTCCCCCAGAGCCAGCCAGGGCTCTAGAAATACTCCTGAAACCCTCCTCTACCTCTCCACATAAGAGCTGGCCACAAGACGATTCCCCTACACAAGGAAGAACTGCCACAGAGAGACTAAGAGTATGAACAAGACAGCCTTGGTGAGCCCCTTGCTCAACCTACCATCGCTTTCATTTCCCCACCTGTATTTCTACACAGTTGCTCATCCTTCATCCAATGTATGGAAAACATGGGACTTTATTCCTGGGTCATTGAGACTTCATTTCTAAAGGCTCCTGTGTTATATAAAAATTTGATGAAATAATCTGTTATGTTTTCTTTCTCTTAACCTGTTTTTAGATGCAGCTGTGTCAATGATGGGAAAGAAAACTATGGCACCTTTCCACCCCAGGAATACCTTTTTTTTTTCTTTAATTTTATGAATATAAGTGTTTTGCTTAAATGCATATAAGTCTACCTATGTCGTGTAATACATGGAGATGTCAGAAGACAGATTCAGGTTCCCTGGAATTAGAGTTACAGAAGGCTGTTAGCCACCATGTGGGCGCTGAGATCCAAACCTGGATCCTTTGCAAGAGGTGTTGAGCTACCTTTCCACTCTCCCAACACCATAATTTTTAAACACCTAAGGTTACTGCATATAATCATCAGCCTGCCATAAAACTTCTATATTCACAAAGCCAACCTAGCACATTTATCCTCTAAAACGAACAGAGACAGCACCTCTTACACACTGCTTCAATGTCAAAGAGTCTAGGAGCTCACTGGACATACCCTTCCTTTTGACTGCCCTGGCCTTAGGCTCCAGATAAGTCAGGGGAGATTGGCCAGGCTACATTTCTATAAAAATAAAGCAAAACATCAAGGAACAGGAGTGTTGGAAGGGGGCCCTGGTGAAGTGCACAGCCTCCTCCACAATCAGTGTCCAGCTCCCCCAGCAAGCAGCTGAAGGAAAGTAAATGGGCCTCAGAAAGTAAGAAAGAAAAGGCCAAGCTCTCAAGTACAAGTGAGCATGGATTAACCCTATAGGAAGTGGGCATGGTTACACACATCATTTACAATAACTGACCAATCAGGACTGAGCATCCATGCAGCCCTCACATGCATGGAGGTGGAACCTGTATAAGAACTTTCCCCTTGGAAGTCAGGATTTTTGTCCTTGCAAGGGCACCTTAGCTTGGTATCTAGGGATGAGCCAGCCTTCCTTCCTTCCTTTCTTCCTTCCTTCCTCCCTCCCTCTCTCCCTCCCTCCCTTCCTCCTTCCCTCCCTTTCACCTTCTCTCCTCCCTCCCTTTTTCCTAATTAAAGAATCATTTTCTTCTTGAATCCTTTTCTACTCAATCTTCTGGAGAGACATGAGGAAGGACAGGATGGACACTAGGTACAGCTGTACATAAGGACATGAGTCAAATCTTTGTTTTGAGCCACAGATACCACATACAGTAGAAACTGTGATATCATTGCCTATGACAACATGGTTTAGCCAACACACTGTGAAAACCCAAAAGTCTATCAGGAAAAGAAGAGGCAATTCAGTCTTATTACCACTCTCCAAGTGTGTGCTTGGACCCTGCCACACACACAAAAAAAAACCAGGTCAGGACTTGAGAGAAAAGAAGGACACCACATAATCACAGATGTTCAATACCAGGCTTTATGAAACACACCTACGGTGACACTTCAGGCACACAGTGCTCCAAAAGTAAACCAAATGCTGAAGGAATCATCAAATAATCATTTAAATCTCAGTACAAGTTTCAAGAATTGTATGGTGTAATGCAGGATGGGCCTTAGCCAGGCCACCTGTCATGAGGAATAACGGAATGGCTCCTGTGGATGCGGCGCTCCGCTCTGGCCAGGCGTGACACCAGCTTCCGCCCAGCGTGTCTGGAGAGAACCTGGACTGAGATGATCTACCTGAGGACAGATCACTATTGGCTGCAGTCGGGAACCATCCCATAGGGCGATTGGGTAACCAAACTCATATAACCCCTTGCACTTCTTTGAATAAACCAAGTTTGCAATAGCTCGCCATCCGCATGCTTTTCACCCAGCTCGCAGTGTCTGTGTTTTGACTCCATTCCACTCACTCCCTCATGGGTAGAGACCCCTGTGTCCCGCTCAGGCCGACCCTGAGCAGAGAGACTCCAACAAAGAATCATATAGTTTATTGCTTATGGCAAATTTTTAGCTTTAATAGACTGTAATAAATGCACTGAAAGGCATTTAAGACCTGAAGAGAAACAGCAATGTGTTTACCAGGCTCATGTTCAGCTAGGCTCTAAGCCCCTTCAAACACTCCCCACAAGAATGCCACACCATTCAAGTGAAGAATTGTACTGTGAGGCCAACCTCTAAAGGGTGCTCAAACACAGACCATGTAGCTGATCAACACTGATCTAGGGAGCTGTGGAAAAGACTAAGCAGATATAGCAAACACGGAGGCCTGGGCCAGACCCACCGGAATCCATAAAATAAGATGTCCCAGGAACTGTTAATATTCAGATAAAATAGGCCTTGGAAAATCTCTCAGTAACAATACAGTAAATGTACAGTCACACAGAAATCTAACTGTAAAAACAGACTGTTGGACCAATGGCAAATTCTAAGGAAGCCCAGACAAAAGTGAGGGAGTATAAGCAAGTACACAGAAGGGTGGTTGCTCAGGGTACAAGCATGCTGGTTTCTGTTGGAACATGCTGAGTAGTTAAGTTAGAATGGGAGAAAATTCGGATAAAATACACAAACATTAACACCGAGTGTAAGTGTGAGATACAGAAGTTTACATTCATCATATCATGGGGTTTCAGAAAAAATGATCTGCTTTGTTTAACCTTACTAGACCAAATTAGCAACAACACCACACACACACACACACACACACACACACACACACACACACACACACGCACACACAAAAGCATGCAATGTTTTTGTTCAAAAAAACCCTAAGGCCTTTACCATAAAAAGATACTAAAGTGGCGCCATCAAAGTCTCCCAAGGCAGGATGATGACTAGCACCCTGATGTTCTGGTAAAGTCACAGACTTCTATTTTGGGCATTTTACTGTTACACTAGTATGCATTTAACACACAAATGCCAGCAACTCCAGGCCAGAATACAAAAATTTATTGTGGATGTGCTTTTAAGTTAATGTCACCCAATGGTTTACCATCCATTAGCTATTCTAGTGCCAATTAGCACCTTTAAAACTTGCATGTAAATATTTGAAAAACATGTTTGCAATTAAAAGGAGGAAATATTATACATTAAAATCAGGAAGAGACTTTGGGTTAAATGCTGAATGGTAGCTGATTCTCAAAGTGTCACATTTTCACATGGTATATCCACCCTGAAACAAAAACACAACATGCAGATCCTACTTGAAATTCAGCAAATGCCAATTATTGTTTACTACTTCCAAAGCTAATAGGCTCACTAATTGAATATAAGAGGTTTAAACTCAGGGCATCATTAACTTATATGCTACATCAGTAATGAAGTGTTGACGAGCACTTTCAGTATCAAGAAGGGAAAGATCCATAATTATTTGTACCAGTTTTTAATGGCTGATTTTTTTTTAAATAATGGTGAAAGTTAGAGTGTTCAACACTTGGCTTAAAAGCAAGCTTTCTTTTTATATAAACTAAAGGGAAGAATCGAAATTTATCAAAACATAAGGGCTAGAGTTTCTAAAGAAAATAACCTGTCACAATAAGAAGCAGTATAATCTGAAAGAAACTTAATCTAAGAAGTTAGAATGCAGCAGCCATTCATCAGGAATCAGAGTTTCACATTATTGGGGCAGTTTTTAATGATGCTAAGCTTTAAAACTACTAGTAGGAGAAACGGTTATAATTTATGGATACCATAGCAATTTCTCACTATCGAAAGAAAGAAAGAAAGAAAGAAAGAAAGAAAGAAAGAAAGAAAGAAAGAAAGAAAGAAGAAAGAAAGAAACCAAAGGCATTCATTCATGAAGAAAAGTCAAGAAAAGCTGGTAGATATTTAAATGAGGACTCTTCTAGTGCTTAGGAATCTTTAATTGGTTGAAAGATTTAGTCTTTATAAAACTGTAATTCAAGGGCAAGTGAGATGCCTCAGTGGATAAAGGCATTTGCCACCAAACCTGACTCCTACAAATTGTCCTTTGACCACACATATGCTGAGGCATGCACACCCACACACTCACACACAAAGTAAATTAAAAAAAAAACAAATTGTACTGCTAACTAAAGATGGGCAAAGGGGCAGGAGACAGGATTTTGAAGGTAATGATTCAATACTCTCTGGTTTATAATACTGCCGTTTTAACGTGTGCAAATCCACACAATGTGCAACTCCAAAAGTGACTCTATTGGGACTGGAGAGATAGTTCAGTGGTTAAGAACACTGACTGTTCTTGAAGAGGACCCAGGTTTGGTACCTAGCACCTGGGCAGTTCACATCCATCCATAACTCCAGTTTCAGAGGATCTGATGACACCCTCTCCTGATCCTTTTAGGCATTACATGCATGTAGTATGCTCTAATGTACATTCAGGCAACACACACATACACATAAATTAAATTAAAAATTTTTAAAGGTGACTGTACTGTAAGTGGCATGTCCTACAGCTCCATCCATGATGGTAAATACACTGTGGTAGGGGTGTTCATCAGATGAATACTGAGCAAAATGTCTGCACCATGCATTCTCTTTTGCTGTGGACCTAAAACTGCTCTATTAATAATGATAAGAATGACAGCTGTAAAGAAATGATGTGGCCACTTCATTCAAACAGAAGATGAGGCCACTCTTCATTTTGAAGACAATGACGGGAAGCTAAATTCAGTTATCTGGACATGGTGGTATACACCTTTAATCCCAGCCCTTGGGAGGCAAAGGCAGGTAGATATGTATGAGATGGAGGCCGGCCTGGTCTAAATGGTGAATTCCAGGACAGCTAGAGCTACAGGGAGACCCTGTTTCAGAATAAAAAAAAATCGAAATTCAGTTAGAAGACACAAACCTTTTGTATTGCATACAGGGGAAAATTATTTTAATTTTGTGAATCAGAAAGAATTGAGAAGAAATTATAGCATCAAAGAACTGTGAACATCTCCATTCTTTCTGTACTTATTAGACTGGAAATTTGCCAGGAGATAGATCACGAAACTCTGATATGAGTGACCATCTTACATTACAGCCTACTCTTAACTATTTATGTCCTCAATACTTGCATTCTTCATAACTGTGGACACCAAAGGCCAACTCAGTCCACTGCAGTAATACTTGTGATTCTGAGCGGCATCTCCACCCACTCCAAGAAGCACAGCAGGCCTGGCAGACTTGATGTCTGCAGGGCTCTTCCACACGTGACACTATCCTGTCACCACCCCTTCCAGCTCCAACCAATGAGACAGATCCAGGTTCACTAGATCTGAGGTGGACCAACAGATTTTCTCCCCACAGAACTTGGATAAGGAGAAAGACAGACAGAACTGTGGTGAGGAAAACTCAGCAATGCGAAGCTGTCCAAGAGTGGCATGGATGAAGAAGGGCAAGCAGAGAAAACTTCCCTAGGCCAGAAAGATACAGCTCGGCCTCCAGAAGAACCTCCACGGAGACACAGGACTCCTTCCTCTTCTTGCGTCTATCACCTTCCAGGGTTGGCTGTGGTTAGGAAAAGCCCTTGTGGCACGGCAGCTTTATGTTTTAACTTTACTATGAAATCATCAATGCTTTCTTGATGTGCAACATGTGGTACAAAATTGTATACAACTGATATCCTGAATCCAATAAGGAGTTAATATATGTCAAGGTACTATGTCCATTCAACCCCTATAAGAAAATCTAGATGAACAGAACTGGATCCCAGGTTGATTTATTTATTTTTGCCCATGTTCGCTATGATCATGAACCGAAAGGGTTAACCACCACCCCAAACCAAATCTTTTCCTACCCTAAGTCACTGCCTTACTTCTAAGATCAACACCCTGAATATCTATGAAAGAACAATTCTGTTTCACAAGCTGTGTTCACTCTCACATAAAACCATTCTAGACAAAGTAATTTACCAAACCTCGCTCCCATGCCAAACCAGGTGGCTTTCCTCCTTTAAATGCCCAGAGGGATGAGGAGGGGATTTTTCTACCTATCACTTAGAAGGCTTCTTATCCACACCAACTCCAGGGCCTTCTGTGCCGTGCCCCTGACAAGGTAGACCACTACTACCATTACAATGTATTTATTGCTTTTACTCTAGCATATGAATTTATCTCCAATTTTTTTCGGAGGAAACTAGACTTAAATCAGCTAAACCACACTTAATGGTTATGCTTTATTCATTCTGTATTATCAGTGCTCAACATAGCATTTTTAGGACATAGTTTATACCCAGAAAATAATTACCAAACAGGATAACTAGAAAACACCAAGGTTATAATGCTAGCAGCTGCATCATTGTTGTTATTATTATTATTACTATTATTATTTTCAAGGGCACTTTTTCCTTAAAAGATGGAGGACATTTGGTGCTTTTGGCTATGTATCAAGTGAGCAGAGATGAACTGTTCCTCTTCAAAAGATGCCAAACATTGCTCAGTTTCTTCTTCCCTTGCAGGGAGAGGATATGTCTCTTTGATCTAAACTATCAGACTCTTACACCTTGCCTTGTTATACCACAACAAGCCTAGCACCGCTATTGACAGGCTTATTTGTGACTTGCCTTATTCCAAATCTATTTGAGTTAATGCTGTTACACAAAATCTGGTAGATACAGTTCTTAATGGAAAGGCTGCCCCGTTGTATGAGCCATGTGAAATTGAAGGCAAGAAATCCTGAGTAAATTACTATAAATGCTTTGCTTTACAGAGTAATAGATAAAATGTTTGTCATCCCTACTAATGTTTTCAAGTGTTAAGTCTTACATGAGAATGAATTCTTTCTCTTTTCTGAAAACCTCACGACTGCCACAGTAAATATGGAAGAGGCTGAAATAAACTACTACCAACAAAGCTGAGGCATCTTGGGTTCCACTGCATAATATCCTTTCTCTAAAACAGACAAACAGCTCAAATTACACTGAAGCCGTTATTAATTCTATAAATACATGGAGTGTGTTTGCTTTTTGTTTTGTTGTTGTGTGTGTGTACATTTGTATGCGCAGTACTGGGGACAGACTCTATGCCCCACACATGCTGAGCAGGTGCTGCCCACTGAGCTATACCTTTAGATTGCCACCTTCTCAGTCTGGGATATATTCCCTCAGAGTGGAAATCAATTTCACACATCCCCCAAAGCTAATCTCTAAAACTATCTTCTTTTGTTTTTGAACCCCTCGAATAAATCAATTCTCTTAGCCCCTCTCTTTATCTGCACGTCTTATTTCCACAGGTGTCTTCCATGTTCTGTATTTCAATTAATTGTCCACATATCTTGTAAGAGCTCATTTTAATTAAATCAATCTCATTGGCAAAGTAATATTTTTCATTGATACTAAGCTGTTATGATTTTCTAAACCCCAAGAATTTAGTGGGCTATTATAGCCTCTTAAAATCATTAAACACTTGGTATTCTTGTGAATTTTTAGATGGATGTGATAATAAGAAGAACTGGAGAAGTAGTCAGGTATTATTGATTATGAAAAACCAATTTTTTTATTTTTCAAAAATTTTTTTTCTAGTCCATTCATAAGATCTTCTCAAAGAAAGCTGGAACATTAAGGCAAGAATTCTGCCCAAGTTGTATAAGTGGCTGCTGAGGGAAGCACACATGTCTCCAAACTAGTGCCCAAGGTGGCTGTCCTTTAACAAAAACCAAGAGTTCTCACATAAACTCAACCTGTCAATGCCACACCTTCCTCTGTAAGTCATGATTCCACAATTAACTAATAGTTACTCCTCCAACAGAACACACGGTCATTGCAGGCAATGAGAAGGATAGCTGCTAGGTCAGGGAGAGAACCTGCCCTCACTTATTCCAGGAGGCATAACTTGCCCTGAAGCCACCTGTTAAATAAAGTGCCATCAAGATGATTGCAGGCAGCCAGGATACCTCAATGGGAGAGTGCATGCCTAGCAGAAGTAAGGTCCTAGGCTCAATGCCCAGCACCACAAAAGATGTCCCTAGGAGCTGAACTGAGACAGTCTTACATTGAACAAACATTTAAAATATGTCAGAAGGAAGATAAAGTGCTTTGTTTCTTAAGTTTTAAAAGTTTAACAGAGCCTACCATTGGTCACTTGTCCTCACTGTCTTCATTATCACTAATGATAAGCAATATCTTCTGCATGTACAAGTACAGAATCATTCAAAGTACTGGTAAACACTGGGCATCCTAGGAAAAAGAGAGGACTGAATTTTTTAAGAACTGAATAAATAGATGATTATGAATGCTGGAGAAAAAATTACTTAGCACCGAAAGCAGCATTTTTGGAGACTTACACTCTGTTTTCCTCAGACTCTGTAGTGGCATACCTGCGCATAACAGTGCAATCAGAGCTGTGGTTCAAAATATAGTCATGAAGAAAAAGTTAATGATACCACAGACATTTTTCATGAGTAAATATGTTTATATGTGTCAAACTCTTGTCTCTTGTCAATTGTTTAAATGATTTGTGGGGTTGTTTGCTCTTCGTGAAGGACATAATCACACAGTAAAGACAGAACCCCAGTAAGGACAGCACAGGAAACAGCAACTCTCCCTTAAGTGGAAAACCTTCTTTTATTTTAGTTCTTCCATATTATACATTTTTGAAATTCAGTTTTGTTGAATGGCTCACAGTTATTCTTACACTTAAAGTTACTACCCATAGATGAAAATTTTTCTTTTAAGAACTCCATGGAGACATAAATGTTTCCAAGAACGGGGGCTGACCTCCAGTAACATGGGGATAGGAAATGGTTAGAAAACAGAAAGCAGAAATTGTCCACTAAGTACGCTAGAAGTCTACTCCTTTAGGGACAATGGTGTTAAACCAACTGATGGTACTGATGAGCTGCAAAGGATGGCCGGGGTGACAAGTCAGTGCTAGCACTCCACAGTCATCCGGCGCTGTCCACGCCTTCACTCCCTGTGGTCACAGAGGTAAAACTCAAATGTCAAATCCGTGTCATTGGAACATGGATTCTGTAAGGATCCCCTGTAAAACAGTATTTGGGTAAAGTTTAGTTTCATTTATTTTACTTACTTATTAGTGGCTTTGGTTGTGCTGGAGATTGAACCCTAGGCGTGCATGCACTCTACCTCTGAACTGCAGCCCCAGCCCCTGCTTCAAGTCAAAAACACCCTGGCAATGAAAACCTGTGTCCTTGTCACTTAGTAACTGTACAAGGGCTGAATTCCAGCCCTGAGAAGGCAGAAAGGAGAAGGGAAGCATAGTTCTGTTTACAGCAAACGGTTGGTGTGAATTTCATCTTATCTCCAATTTCCTGAGGATAGGAGTAAGGATGAGGGTAGCAAGGAATGAGTAGTTCAAAGCAATGTCTTTATCTTCATTTTCAACCCTTTCTGTTCTTTAGGAAATAAATTGTTTCTGTCTGACCTCACAGTCTTCACAATGACAATTATCAAGGGAAAAGAATAAAGCTCTCATCTCACTAAAATTCCTTTGAAGTTTCCTCTTAATCAGTTCCAGTTTCCCATAGTTCTTACCCCAAATTATACAGCTTAAAGCCAGGTGCTGAATATGCAGTCGTTTGAGTCTGCCATGTCCTTAAAAGGACCATGTGCTCCCAGCTTGGTAGTCCGTGAGGTGATACTGGGAAGTGGAGAACCTGTCAAAGGTGTGCAAAGTCGGGGAGGACACGGAGCCATGCTATATACACGATGGTTACAGAGCGCAAGAATCTTGCTATTTCTTTCCTTTGTCAGCCCTGAGGAGAGCATCTTTCTTTAAGCACACCATGACCTGCTTACCGTCTCATCGTAGGTACAAAGCAAAGATGCCCATCAATTATGAACTGGACCCATGAGGCAAAATACACCTTTTTTCTTCATAACTTATCACTTTAGGTATTTGTTACAGTGACTGACAGTATACAGAAGCAATGCTAGAATACCTTATACAACATCAAACATCTTAGTGTGAAGCACAATAAGAATTATGTCCTCAAGTCCTCAGGGTCTACTCCCCTTCACCACATCAAAGGCGCTGAGTGCACAAAGATTTATATTCTACAGTTCTCGTCAAAGTACCCACTGTCCAAGTTTCATGTGAAAAAATTTACAGAACGGCTGGTTTTTATTTTTTAAGTCTGCCAATGTTCACACCATGTCATAACGGAAAACAAAAAACAATCCTCACCAAAATCGAAATGAAACACCATCACCTTCTGGAAGGAAGTGGAAAAGTACCAAGAGGAAGTGATCTTCCTGAACTACTGCAACATGTGATTTTAATTAATTTGGGAATAAAAACAGTTCTAAATCCAAACATAAATCAATTCAACTCCATACTAACAACTACAGCATGGCATTCACCAATCCTTTCACATGCGGCCTTACTTTTAGGGTTATCGTTTTAGTTATTTTAATTACAAAGATAATACTCTTTTTAACATAGACAAAAATAGCCTTTTTTTTTAAACCATCTTCCAAACTTGCATTTAAAATGCATGTTTTAAAATGAGTTCATGAAGTCATAGGGCTTAGACTTAAGTGCTTACATATTAACACAGATTGCATATCACATTTATATTTGATAAAAAGAGGTAATTCACTAGGAAAATGTCGTTCATGTGACAAAGTGGAACAATTATCTTGGGCAAAACCTATCCATACAAAAAACTCATAACTTCAAAAATAAAGGTATAATTGAAACATTATTAAGATCATGAGATTTGTGTTAACATCCTGATGATCATGGAGACTCAGAAATTCATGCTGTAAGGAAAAGGTTGACTCTAGAGGGCTACATTTAATCAACAGTTCCTTGAACAACAGCCTCTCTCCTCCATGGAATGAAGTTGATTTCTACTCCAAAGAATCCTGTTTGCTTGTCTGTTTGTTTCTTTGTTGGAAACAGGGTCTCCCTATGGCCCCAGCTGGTTTAGAACTCACTATGTAGACCAGGCTGACCTCAATTTCACACAGATCCACCTGCACCTGTCTCTCAAAGGCCACCATGCCAACTCTCCAAAGAGCTTTTATGACTAGGCATTGTGTGTGTGTGTGTGTGTATGTTAGTCATAAGTTATTAATTAGTCTACATCCTGGTAAGTAGGTCAGTAGAGTAGTAAAATGTTAGCCCTTTTAAGTTTTATATAAACTAAGGCTATTTATCTGCAAAAATAAAACAATACAACAGATATTGGTAGTGAACTAAAGGTCCACCCCACCCTCTCATTCTCACTTATCACACCCAAATTATTTTCAGGCATCTGTTGGCTGTGTTTGGCTGTGTGAGTCTCTTCATTTTATTTTCAGGATTTGCGATTAAGGACCAAAGCGAGCCAATTTCAGCCCCTCTTCTCCAGGGAAGTCTAAGGGCCCTGGGTACAGGTTTCCTGCTCGTGAGGCTGGAACGTGGGCAAAGCTGCCACCACTGCTGGGTACTGAGTCAGTGCTGATGCAGAAGTTAACAAAGCAAAAGCAGAGTTCTTGATAATATCACTGAATTAATGAGCACAATCCCTGAGGAATGGGATTCTGTATTTATTTAAAAATACAGATCCTCAGATACCTGAACCTCTTTCACACGAATGTTCTAATACTTATTTGCATGTTGAGTGAAGAAATGGTTAAAATGCTCCTGCTCTGTGAGACTGCAAAAGCATTTTGTTTTCCAGGTCCATATAAGTGCGAGACATGAATATAATGACTTTGCTTTATTCTGAGATAAAATACCAATACTTCTCAAAAATTCACTGTAACTCCTTTATTTCCTACAACGTCATAAGGTAGAAAACCCTCTTATTTTAAAGATAGGGAAACTGAGGGCCAGGAGAGCCAAATAAATTGCCTGAGTTCATAGATTATAAAGACTTAAGCTCAGGTACACAATGATGATGGTAATACCTCCTCTAACAAGTGAGCAGCAGTTTAAAGTTAGGCAATCAGAGGTAGTAACCACTGCTCAAACCTATTGGTAATGTATTACTGTACAATTACACCCAATTACAAGAGCAAGTTCAGTTTTATCAAGATAGCTCACCTGGTCACTTCTGAAGATGATGTGGCCAAATGCACAGCATGACAAGAGTTAAGCACTTGGAACTGGAGAAACTTTTTGGTGGTAGTGGGGGGGGGTTCTTCCTGTAGCCCCAGCCAACCTGTAACTCCCTATGTAGACCAGGCTGGCCTCAGTCTCACAGAGATCCACCTGCCTCTGCTGGAATTAAAAGTGTACAGCACCACACTGGCTCCAGAAACAAATATCTTAATAACCTTATACTTGAGGTCATTCCCAATTCTTTTTAGTGCATGAATGTAAGTGCACAAAGAGGACACTGGATCACCTATAACTAGAGTTAGGGGCAGTTGTTAGCTGCCATGTGGGTGCTGAAAACTGAACCTTGGTCCTTTGCAAGAGTTCTTAACAGTTAAGCCATCTCTTAAAACTTTGAATTTTTAAGAAGTGATTTAGATGCACACCACACCTGGGAACTAATTCAGTTTTCAGGTCATGTCTAATTTGCTTTTAGTAACAGGCAGTTACATTTTTATTCTAGTAGACTGTGGCACCCCTCCTTTAAGACCCTGTGAAAGCTGAGCACGGTGGTACTAACCAGCAATCCCAGCACTTGGGAGGCTGAGGCTGGAGGATGGCAGTTCCAGAACAGCCTGGGAAAAAGAGGGACACTTTGTCTCTAAAGCTAAACTAAAATTATTTATTGTCTGTTTGTTTGTTTTGAGGCAGGGTATCTTAGAGCCCCAGTTGGCCTCAATCTCACAGAGATCCACCAGCCTCTGCTTCTTGAACAATGGGATTACGGCATAACCACCACACCCAACTAAAACAAAATTTATAAAGACCCTAAGGTCTGGACAATGTATCTTGTTAGAAATCAAGCCTGAGGTCCAAGGACTCCCCCCTGTACCACACAAAGAGCACAGGGACAAAGGGAAAGCAACCTGGCAAGGTAGATTTTACTTTTGAAAAGGGTGTTTTGCTTAGTCAGATCCCACACAGACACAGGACATAGACTGATAGGTTTTATCCTCTCTGACCCAAGAGAACTGAGCCTTTTGCCCACTGGCTTCTTCTAGCCTCAACCTCTTTCTCAGATGGCTGGGATTGGCTAGTTTAAAAAGAATTAACAGAAAGGAAGGGAAGAGCTTCACAGTCCCTGGCCTTTCCTTAAATAAAGGTCTTACAGGGTGTGGTGAGATGAAAAGTTTAGAATTATTTGTCATAAGCCAAGTTTATTAATGTTTCTTACACTTCAGTTGGCAGTGTTTTCTGTGCATGACAAAGCCCTGGGTTATGTCACGTGAATAAAGCCTTGAGTTCAATAATGCCAAGTAGAACTGGGCATGGTAAAACAGGCCCACGATCCCAGCCCCTAGGATGAGGAGACAGGATGATGAGAAGTTCAAGTTCACCCTCCACTGCAAGGCTACCCTGGGGTGCATGAGACCTTGTTCCGAAGGTTCAACTCCTCCCACCCCACAAAAAAAGTAAAAGAAGTGAGAAGAAAATACTTTTGAGGATTAGCAATTCAAATTTAAGTTTTAAACTGTTATTTAAAATGTTATTTTTTAATGTTATTTAAAGTGGTTTTATTTGACAATTTCATGCACACACTGAGTGCATTCTGATCACACTCCATTATCTACTCCCATCTCCCCCACTCTCTATGCACCCCTTATTTCCACCGAGTCCCCTCTTCATTCATATCTTTTTGTAAATATGTGTGCATGAATGAGACCCATAAAGACTGCTTGCATGAGTGTGAAGGCGGGTGGGGGGGGTTCAAGTTTTTTATTGTTTATTTAAAGAAAGTACCAAATATGTGGACTTGAATTCATGATGATACTCGACTTTTCCTAATCTGTCCCATCTTTAAATTCAAGAAACAAAAAGTCACGATTCAACTGCTTTTCTATCTTACCAAAATGAAAATACCTTGATTTATCCATGATTTAATGGAATCTGATAAACTGATCTCTGATAACCTAATATCTATTCCATTGCTCCTGGGAGGAGGTAATTCCTCCTGCCTCTCTCTGCAGGGTTCAAGGCTAAGGTAACCATGTTCATGATGGCCCTACTGCTGGCCAACACATGAAGAAGTCTCCTTCAAAAAGTCAGGGACTATTTCTTACCTCCAGAGAATAACAGGCAGACACAGGCATCCTTGTAAGCAATGTGAAACCAACATGAAGCCTCCCTAGAGACATCTCTAGTTGGACCACTGAATGTGCCCAGCTGTGGGCACCCCTGCAGGGTTCTGGGTTTACAGAAAAACACACATTTTGAGTGGTTTGAACAGATGAAATCTTCTAGGAGTAAGGCTTGGTCTTCTTTGTGATACAAGTGCAAAGGTAAAGAGAGTGGATGCTCAGAGGTGTAAAGGCTAAGTGTATGGCAAACACAACCACAGAGTGCAAGAACAGCTCGCCAACAATGACAAAGGAGTGGCGCAGATCAAGATCATAACAAAGTAGAGGCAGGTCCGGGGGCTCTCTGGCCAATCATTCCAGCCTACTCAACAAGCTTCAGGCCATGCTTGAGACTCCAGCTCAAAAAGAAAAACAGTGAAATGGTTCCTAAGGACTGATAACATCAAAGTTAACTTTTGGCTTTCACATGCATGCACACAAGTGCACATGCGACCACACATATAACACAAACATATGCACAAAGAATACATCTGTTCTATTTATAGTCGCTTCATCCGTAAAGACGTGGACATAAAGACTATACTGACTAAAGAAAAATTGCCACACAGGAAACTAATAACAGGAAATGCAATTTGTAGCTGCTAGTAGAGCACACCACTCAAGAAAATATGAGGTTAATGAGATCTTACTGAGAGCCAGCCTTTCCAAAGGGAGGAAGAATGGGGGGGCGGGGGAGGGGGGAGTCCCAGGAGCGTGTGAGTATCAAAGCTCACCGTGCAGCTCCACTTCACTACAGGATGATCAAAACATGTTCCGAAAGTTAAATGCCAATCCATCGCAAAAACCTTGGAAGACAGTGTTACTATAAACATTTACCACCAAAGGAAAATAAACTGAGTCCATTCAAATGAAAATACTTGCTAAATGATCATACAAATATTTGCTTGACTATATGTGTGTAACCAATAGCATAAAAGTGGCAATCACTATGTTATTTCTGAAATAAGAACCTCAGGTGAAACTATACCATGCCCCCCATACTTGTTCTTACAGTGGTTTAACTTAACCTTAAACATGTGGTTCTCTCAGAACTGCTACCTCTCACACATAGCCTTCATCCAGAGTACTTCTTTAAAGGCTTTTAAAGAACTAATGATACTGTTATCTAAATTAAAACTGAAGCCAACCATTACAGCTGGACTTTAGTCTACTGCTGTTCTAACAGAATGGCTAGACAACAGATTTGATGTTCAAATTTGTGCCCTGGCTTTCTGTCTTCTGAAGCACTTGGTTATATATGATTATGGCAGCATGTAGCTAGCACAATTAGGTGACCACCAGGCATTTGCTTCATGATTCTATGTTCAAGAAAATACAAAGAAATTTTGTCCACTGGAGAAATACAGACAGGTGGGTTAAAGGAGAAAGGTGGTATCATCCAGTGGCCAGGCACTCCAGGCTCTGGGAAGCACAAACCACCTGTCACTCTGAGCAACATTCAAAACTGTTCTCTGTGGGCATGTGGCAGACAGAGAAGTATCTTTAGAAAATACCTCCAAAGAATTCCACTGCTGAGTCTATCACTGGCTGTTTCTCAATAGCCAAACTGCAGTTGTGATTACCAATGGACGCCCCTGGCAAACAGAAATTAAAACTGTATGCATTTCATAGAAAAATAAACTAGAGATCATTTTTAAAACTATTGAATTCTAGGAATAGTAATTTACATAGTTGTACAACAACAGGGCAGCAGGGCCAGCCAAGCAAACCCTTCTCCTCAGAAACAGCAATTTGCAAAACAAGAAAGTCTGGCCCACAAGGGCTAACAACTAAAATCCAAGCCCTGCACCCATCTGATTCAGGTGGAGTCACCCAGGAGACCGCTGCCCTCTACGTGGAAGAGCATGTACTTGCCAGGTGTCCAACTCCTTTTCCTAACTTCTTTTTTCAAATAATATTCAACATGGAATTATTCATTAATACAAACATAACTAAATGTATAGTGTATGTTTGGTATACCAAAGAAAAGGCAAACCAAAGAGACACTAAGAACATGAATATTCCAACATAAATAATCACATTTCTCAAGCAGCCTCCTCATGCTAAAAGATTTTTTTTTTTTTTTTTGGTTTTTATTTTTTCATGTTTGCTGCTGGAGACAGAACACAGGGCCTCTTGCATGCTGACCATACCCTACCTCACACACACTCACTGACCACCATAAATACACTGTTCCAGGTCCAAATGAACAGAATTTCTAACAAATAATCAATCTAAGGAAAAACAGTACTTTCACTCAGAAGAAAATCACTGTTAAACAACTTGGGGCAAGCAGAGGCAGTCACACATAACAAGAACAAGAACCTACACAGGTGCAAGGCACCCACGACAGTGTGCGATCTGCATTGTGACAAAGTCACCTAGTGGCACAATGGTGGAGCCCAGCACAAGAAAGTTTGTACAGAATATGAAAACTCACTTTGATCTTAAAGTATTTTTAAATTACGAGATAAATTTTTCCAGAAATAAAATTGGAATGCCTAAATATAATACTATGCTTTAAGTAGTGACAGTAATGTTCTTTAAAAGAAGTCAACATCAGTCAGCATGACGGGATACAAAGTTTTTAGAAAAACTCTTATTATTAATATTAGAAAAGCTGATGAAATAAAGGCTGTCCATTGAGGTTTAAGTGAGAATTATGTAACAGCAGCTTGAATGAGTCTTTCCTTCAGATTCTGGCAACAAGACATACTACATTAGATTACAAACACCCTGCTTCCCGTTATTACAGACTTTATGCCAGGCTTAAATAAAAATAGGTAATTTCAAATATATCAAGAACCTTTTTTTTCACTTCCTTCAAGCAAAGAGAAAACTTAGACTCAGATGAAATTTTCCAAAATGAGAAAAACAAAAGAAAAACCTTGTGCCTAATCCTTTAAGAATTTTCAGTTTCAAATTCTAAACAGTTGTTTATTCTCCTGGTTGGAGGTAAAATACTCTTGAAGTGTATTTACATTTGCACCTGTGGTTTGAATTATTTTACAAACACAGTAAAGATGTTGGATTACTGCAGCAGCACCTCAGGGCTGAGGCTAGGACTGAAGGACAAGTAAGGAAAAAAAGTCAAGTTATAATAGTCTTTCTTTCCTATTCAAAATTCCAATAGTTAATAACTCAAAATTCCCTTAATTCCCTCAAATTGTGAGGGAACTTGTTAATGTATTCTTAGATATTAGAATGAAATTTAATGTCACTCTTTAGATAGTAAAGTAGATAGTAAATAGATTCTATGAAAGGGACCAACAAAGTTGATAACTTAAGGTTCTTAATTTTTGTTTTTCCTTTGAAATGGGTCTCATGATGTAGGTCAGACTGGTCCAGGCCTTTCCATCCTCCTCAAGTTTCCCAAGAGTTGGGCTTCACCCAACAGGGCTCCACCACCACAACAAGGTTTTCTTTTTTTTTAAACCCAGCAAAATGAGTTGATAAAGCTCTGTATAGCCCTGGGGAGCAAACAGCTGGGACTCATCCCTTTTCTGTTCAGACCCAAGTTTGAAGGACTTAGGAATCTCAACATTAAGGAACTCCAAAACTACCCACATGAACCCAAGAATATATATACATGTGCTATCATATATATGTATGTGTGTGTGTGTATACACTATCAGATGATCTCAGCACACATCATACAGCTTCTAGAAAAATGCAGTGCACATTGTAAAAGAATGAATCAACATGATCACTAAGATACCTGTTACCTGAAGAAACCTTGTAGAGGTCTAAAGGACCCCAAATTGCCCACATTATAATCCAGGAACCACAGTACCAAGTGTCTTCATCATAAGTTACATAAAACTACCAGCTGGACCACTCAGGCACCTGCAGTCCTCTTTATATCAAGGATAAGATGGAATATTCTCAGTGATTAAACATAAAGATTTTTACATTTTGCATAATAAATCTGAGTACTGGAAGGGCAGTATTGATTAATATTGATGATGCTGTTAACAGGATGATGGTGATGATAATGAAGATAACAACAGATAACTTTTGTACCCAGCAGAGTGCACACATTGCTCTAAATCATTTCCATATATAATTTATTTGGTTTTCACAACCCTGTGAATTAGGATTTAAAAAAAAAAATCACACCTCATAAAATGTGAGCGTTTGCAAGGCTTCTCCTTCAGCAATAGATAGCAAAACTAGTAATAATGCTCAATGACAAAAGCAAAATCTTATGAGTCTGGGAAATAAAGCAAATAGCACACCAAAGAACAGTCAACCTGTGGAGCTGACAGAATGTGAACTCCTGAGAAGGCAAGGCCGGATCACATTAGGAGCACAACGGCCTGCACAGTGACTAAACCTGGCAATTCAAGGTTTTGGTACACTGGCTTATGAAATTACTTTCTCAATTAAATGCAGGTTTTATGTGATTTGCTGTCATGTGATGTACATGGTTAGCTATTTGCACAAGTAAGAAACAGTTACTCAGCAGATATGAGGCAGGAGTACAGGTTAGCAGAAAATGTAAACCAGCAGCACCATGTGCTCTAGCTGGTAAGAAATGATGTGTTCTCATGTCACCCAGGCAACCAGCATTTCTACAAAGAAAAATCACCTCAGAAATTACAATAAATATGAACTTTGGGGACCATGGATTACAAGAGTATATAACTATAACTGCTTTCCACAATTGTATAAGGTGTTCTGGTTTGATATCTCCCTCCAAGTTAACAGAAAGAGTGGTTTTACTAACAAAACTAAGAGATTTTGTGTAAGAATGTGACTTGAAAACAGCACTCAATTAGGATGAGTCGGCAGAGCAAAGCGGAAGCAATCTCAGAATGACCAGCACCCTATCTTACCGTGGTTCTCTTGGCATCAGCTTTTACACAAGACCTCATAAATGGATATTTTCCCCTTTACAGAAAAAATAGATCACTAAAATCTAACTACTAGGTATGTTATTAAAACCAAAGGATAATGGGGGTGGGAGAGATGGCTCCTCAGTGACTAAGAGAGGGTACTGCCCTTACAGAGGACCCAAGTTTGGTTCCCAGCATCCAAGTCCAGTAGCTCATGACCACCTCTGTTCTCACAGGCACTTGCACTAACGAGCAGAGACATACATATAATAAAAAGAATAATAAATTTTTAAAAAGCAAATTATACTGAAATAACCTGATAAAATAAGGAAGAAATACAAACAATACCGATTTCTCTCCTAAAGGGATCGCAGCATCTTCTCCCTTTCTTAACATATTTTGGGGAGAGGCATTATCTAAGATACCGATATTCCGGTGTATTAAAGACTTAAAAGAACTCTTTGTTTCATGTCAAGTATTTCAAGATATAGTACAGTCATGGATTAGAAAGAGCTCACAAAGTCAACCCAGCACTGTTTCTGACTCAGTTTACCTACAGGGAATGCTCAGTTTGGTTATGCCTAAACATTTACAAGTTAGAGTGACATTAGAGAAAAGAGAGAGGAGCTCTTTTTTTCCTGTAGTTCCAACTGTCCTGGCTGGATCTTGAACTCAGAGCAAGCTCATTTCCAGCCTGTCTCTGCCTCCAAAGTGCTGGGATTCAAGGTGTGAACCACCACACCCAATGTCAATGGTGTCCTTTATCTTCTAACAGCTAATCAGCCTATTCTGTCTAGAAAGACAGCCTCTGGCTCTCATTATGGACTAACATAACACATGCCCTCTCCCCCTCTGTTCACTTACTGCATTTGGAGGTAGGTGACCTGTTTAAAGATTTTCCATTCAGGACACTAAAAGATGAGCTTCCACAAGATTCCTAACCTGGGAAGACACTTAGAATGCAAAAATTATGTACATGGATGTGAAACTGGGAGTGGTGGCAAGCACTTACAATCCAAGCATAGTTGGGCTGGAATTCACTGTGGAATCGGTGTTCCTCATTTGCTTTAGTGTTTAAAGGCTGTTTTCAACCTAATTCAGGAATCTTTAAAAATGAATTTAAATCTAATTAATTTACCCATAGACACAAATTGCATTCATTTAGTATTATTATTATTAAGTGCAAAAAAAAACCCTATTGAAAAGGGCTATTTGGGAAGAACGGAGAATAAAGCAGAACATGATGGAACAAGTCTGTAACCACAGCCCTTGGGAGGCTGAAGCAGGAAGATCTCTAGCTGGAGGACGGCCTGGGTTACACAGGGAGACACTAAAGCAAATGAAATAAAGAATGAGGCAAAGAAGAGAAAGGCTTTTGATACCTTATAAACAACAAATCACCAGATGGTTCTGGTTTTCATTTCACTCCTCCACCATCCCCTAATCAAGTGTGTCACCACGGACTGCACTAATCAGAATCCTACTGAAAGAGATGGCTGTGAGGATTTATTTGAAACCAAATAAATCGCTACAGAAATAGCCTCCCAAACCCAAAGACAAGTCTGTGTGCTGACCAGTGTCGAGATCAGCATACTAAAACATACTAATTCAGACCTAGCTGCTGCTGAGATATTTTCACTTTCTGTTGACTGTGTTATCATATAGCTTCTCTGCATCTAATACATAAATATGAAATGAAATTTACTTTCGACTTTGCACCCCACTAAAACAACCTGCAACCAATTAACTGCTGTCAGCAGCAAAAGTCAATTTTCTACATGCGTTTGGGGGCGAACATGGAGAACAGGTTGATAATTCCCGGTGAGCATGTGGCCAAGTGTTTCTAGGCAACCTTGTTCTATCATCTTCCCCTACAAAAACAAGGGAAAGAGTTTGAACTGCAGGCTGATGGAGCTCAGAATACTAATGAAGGGACAGAGAGGAATTATTCAGAACTGATCTTGTGGAGAAAACTGGGAAGAGCTTCCAGCTGAAAATAAATCCTAATTAAATATCAGGGTGTGGCTCATATAGTCAAATCCAATACAACACATCCAGCTACCACCATCCATGCAAGTCAGATGCACATAGAAACACATCTATACAGTTAGCTTAGCAAATGATTGTGTGTGGTTAGGTTCTGGAAATCACTTGGGGGAGGAAGGCTTCCAAACAGAGCCATGTACTTGCTGTGGAATGCACTTAGTCTTCTGAAGACCATTTGAACTGCCCAAGACACTTTGCATAGTGTCATATGCACTGAACTCTGTGACAATCTGGGGTCCAAACTGACCCTGTGCCAGCTGCCACCCGCCTGCAGTAGGCAGCATTAATAGCAAGTGAGCATCATACCCTATATCACCCTCTTCCTGCTCTGGGCAAATCATTCTGTCCACAGCTGTGCCCAGATAAGCAGCATACGCCTCCTCTTCTGTCTTGGAAATAAAGTGAAAAACAACCTCTCATCAAATCAACAGGATTCATGGGGGGAAAAAATGTATGTTCCATCATTAAGTTTTAAATCAGAGTGTTATACTCTCTGTGGAGAGCAAGTATTTATTTATTCAATGTGCCAAGTAATACGAAAATAAACTTTTTAGAAACACCACCCCTGAGGCTAAGGAGATGGTTCAAGGGGGACAGTGCCTACTTCAAAGCATGAGGACCTGAGTTTAGAAATCAAACATCCACTTAGACACATAGTGAACTGGCATGTGTCTATAACCCCAGCATTAGAGGGGCAGAGACAGCAAAATCCCAAAGCTATGTGGTTAGTCAGTTGACCCAGTTATTAACCTCTGGGTTCAGTGAGAGACCTGGAAGAAATTCATGCATGATACTATAAACATAGTCAAGTACTCATGGTTGGAGAGGTCATAAATCCTGAAGAACCTACTTCTGTCACTTCCCTACACCAAAGTAAATTTCTTACTATACTGTAAATATGGAGCCTCATATTTATAAACAAGTGTACTTCTCATCATTCAAAGAAGCTTTTTCATGCAACATGGAGACTATTTCAAAGTTCCATAACTGGTCAAAGTGCCAAAAATAAGGGACCGTGAGGAGCCCAGCCCTAAGTACTACATCTACAATGCAGAGTCTACACCTAGGGCTCAGGGAACATTGCTGAAGAGGGGGCAGAAAGAATGTAAGAGCCAGGGGGACAAGACAGCTGCTGCTAGTTCATGCATTCTTGACATGATTGGGAAACTGCACCCATGAAATCTCCACAGTATGGTAGTCTAACAAGATCTGCATCATGACAAATGCAGTTGACATGCCGAGGCTGATGGGGAAATGTCACTGGGTTCCACGTCAAGATGAAGAGCTATAGGCGAACAATAGATGCTGATGGAGGGTGAACTCCAGGGACTAGCTCCCTGAGATGTCATCTAATCCCGAGTAGGCAGCCCTAAACAAGGGTACAATGAGCACCAATAAATGGACTAACATTAAACATGTGTGCATATTTATAAATGTATGCATGTGTAACAACAATAACCAAAGAAGAGGACAAGAAGTTGAGGGGGAGTGGAGGGGGACTGGAAGGGATAGAAAAAATGCAAATACAATGCTCATGTATAAAATTCTCAAAATAAAAATAAAGGTTTTTTAAGGAAAGATAAAGAACAATAGTGGAAGACTGCCCAAGTGAACCCTGGCTTACCACACTCAGAGTCATACAGTCATATACATGTACAGAAAGTCACACATACGTTAGAAAGGGGTTGGGGAGAGCTTCCCCCATGGCCTCTTCTTAGCTCCTGACCTCTACGGATTTTTCCAATTGAAACATACCTATCAAAGATTCAAAGTTAGTATTCACTTATGAGAGGGAATGTGACAGTTAACTTTCTGGGTTACCTCACTCAGAATGATTGTTTCTAGCTCTCTCCATTTACCTGAGAATTTCATAATAGCATTTCTTTCATAGACAAGTGTAATATTTAATGAATATATTAGGCATGCTCTTACATGGACTCCAATAGTGATACGATCACTGAACACACGGGGCTGGAGGGATGGCTCAGTGAGTAAGAGCACTGGCTGCTCTTGCAGGGGACACCGTTAGCCCACTCATGGTTGCATTTTTATAAGCTGAATACTATTCTACTGTATAAATGTGCCATACTTTCATTATCCATCATCCATCAGCTGACAGGCATCGGGGTTGTTTCCATTTCTTGCGTACAGAGCAGCAATGAGAACAGATAAGCAGCTAACTCGGGAGTAGGAGAGAATCCTTTGGAGAGACACCCGAGAGTGGTATGGCTGGATCATGGGGCATAGTTCTTTTAAACTTCTTGCAGAGCCTTCTCACTGGTCTTCATGGTGACCGCACCAGTTTGCACTCCCACCAGCAGTAAGTAAGTGCTCCCCTTTCCCCGTACTCCTCAAAAACATGTGTCATTATTTGATTTTTGGATCTTCGCCATTCTGACTAGGTTAAGGTAAAATCTCAAAAGTAGTTTTAGTTTGCATTTCTCTGATGGCTAAAGATGTTGAATATTTAAAAAACTATTTCTCAGCCTGACATAGTGGTACACACCTTTAATCCCAGCATTCAGGAGACAGAGGCAGGCAGATCTCTATGAGATGGTGACATCAAGGCCAGCCCAGTCAACTTCCAGGTTGCTTGTGGCTATGGAGAGATCCTGTCTGAGAGAGAAAGAGAGGGAGAGAAAGACAGAGACTGAGATTCTCTGCCATTTGTATTTTATTTGAGAACTCTCTGCTTAGTTCCCTGGCCAGATTTTAAATTGGGGGCGGGGGGGGGGGTTAGAATGCTGTAATATAAAGGGTAACAGAGTAATAATGGGATAGGAAGGGCTAAATAGAGAAGAGAATGGAAGGACAGGTGCTGTGCATGATACTAGAAGAAAATAAAAATCATCCACCTCTTACTCAGCTTCAAACCCTGCAAGCTACAAAAACAACTGCTCTGCAAGATATGCCCACTGGCACAACAGTGGTACTGCTATCATTGGAGTAACCACCATCTTCTTAAGGGAATTAAGGCCCACTTCCCAAGATGGAGCCCATATATGGCACTGTTATCAGGGACAAGAAGAGGTCATAGACCATAAGGAAGAACCTACTACTATACTCTATTATTCTGCTAACCAGAGAGAATATTCATCGAATCCCTATAATCTTGTTATACCCATAGATCAGTGCATCTCTCATTTCTCACCAGAGAAGCTTCTTCTTGTAGCAGTAGTGATTAACACAAAACCCCACACCTAGTCAATATGCTTAGGCCTAAATGGGATACCTCTATTACATCCTCTCCTCCTAAGGCTCAGAGATCACTGCAGTAGAGAGGATGGAAAGATTGTAAGAGCCAGGGGTGGTAGCTGAATATAAGGAAACCATGTTGTCTGGATACAATAGGCCAGTTGCATGTATGAACCCACAGAGCTTGGTACAGCATGCAAAAGACCTGTGCAAGCCCAAGCCAGACAAAAACCCAAGATGGATGGGAGAGGTGAGTGAAAAGCCCCAGTCCTATCTGACAATCTACTGGCAACTGACAGCTGCTAGGAGAAGGAGACTCAAGTTTTCTTCACCCAAGAGCATTTAGGGAGCACAAACTAGATTTGATAGCCCTTTAAATCACAGATGAACAAGTATTACATTTTTATCTTATGTGTGGTTCCTAAAGATTTTAAAATTTTATTTTTATTATTTTCAATTATGTGTGAATAGACAGATAGATACACACATACATATCTGTATGTGAGTTTGTGTACATGAGTGTGGCAGGTGTTCTTGGAAAACCAAAGCATCAAACCAAAACCAAAACCAGAAGCATCAGATCCTCTGAAAGTGGTACAAGCGGTTGTGAGCTGCCTAGTGTGTGATATGTGTGCTGGGACTCAGACTAGAATCTAGTGGCAAGTGTCATTAACCACTGAGCCATCTCCTCAGCCTCGTTCCCAGTTTTCAAATGGATACATAAAATCATGAATGTACATATGGCATCAAAGTAGAAGTACAGCTCTCTAAAATGGGACCAGAGGGAGAGAGAGAAGGGGGGCTTAGGAGGTTATGAGGAAGAACATGCTCAACATATAATACATACATGTAAGGAAGTATGAAACTTTTCTTTAATCTCAGAAGAATGAAAAAATTCCAGTTGTATGCAAACTACAGCAACTATTTTGAAACACTTTTTAAACTGTCTTATCATAAGTACACTGAAAACTTGGGTTGCAGGAAATTCCACAGAATTTTCTTGATAAATAAATCACAACAATATGCTCAATACTGAGTAAATCTTCACTTCCTTTGAGGATTCTTAAAACACGTCATTTTTCTTAAACCAAATAAGAAGCTATTTATCCGTCAACGAATAATGGAATTACCAAAGGATAAATTAACAAAAGCAAGGGTAACTGAAGTTCATTAAGAACAAACAATGTGGGGCTCTGGAGCTGGCTCAGTTGGTAATGTGGCTGTTGTGGAAGCATGAGGACCTGAGTGCAGCTCACTAGCACATACATAAAAGCAAGACATGGTGGCTCAGGCCTGTAACCCCAGCACTGCTAAAGCAGAAACAGGAGGACTTGCTGGGCAGTAGTCTAGTTGAAATAGAAAGTTTCAGGTTCAGTGAGAGACTCTGTCTCAAAAAATATGATGGAGAATAATCAAGAAGGCATCTCTTCGACCTCTGGCCTCCATATAGACTCAATACACACAGATGCACAGGAGTCGTGAGTTAGGGTGCAGAGCAAGGAGCTGGATGGTTCTGGCTAAGAACAATGTCACAATAACAGTATTTCAGCCATTCCTCCAGTACCCAAAGCTGCTTTTTAACAGCCTAGCCAACTGAGGCCCACATGAGCTGATTCACTGGCTAACTAACAGCATTCTTTATATCACAGCAAGCCATTTTCACATTAGCTCTGTAACTGAAAAAGAGAGAGAGAGAGAGAGAGACAGAGAAAGCTGTTATCAACTCTTTAAAAATTTACACCAAGAACCAAGGAATTCCCCAGAAGAAATATAAAAACTTGCTAGAAGTTTCATTATGTGAATTTATTGCCAATGCAGTCATCTTAAAAGTTGTGTTATAAAATATATTGTCCTTTGCTGTTCCAAATAACATTTGAAAGAAATGATGACTTTCTTAACTATTGCCGGAATGTTCTCACATTCTCTAAAGCCAAATCTAGACACTTAAAGAAATGGTGAGCTAGAATTTTGCCCATTTTTTTGCCAGACAATAATGGGATGGGGGGGGGGGTCACATGCGGCTTAC
Source organism: Eospalax fontanierii (assembly GCA_035773235.1). Lineage (NCBI taxonomy): Eukaryota > Metazoa > Chordata > Mammalia > Rodentia > Spalacidae > Eospalax > Eospalax fontanierii. The sequence goes on along the minus strand of CM069540.1, from coordinate 45,806,050 downwards.
ATTTCTTCATGAAGACAATGTGGGAGTTAGAAGCAGTAAGGAGTCCTGGTAGGATTACTAGCTCAGAGTGGTTTAGAAAAATAAGTATGTTCTCCAGTATCTTGTACCCATTCATCTGAGTGATTGAAGTACTTTTTAAAAAATATTTCATTATTTATTTTATGTGTATAAGTGTATTGCCCATGTGTATGTCAGTGCACCTGTGTCATGCAATGTCTGCTGAGGTCAGAAGAGGGTAACAAACTGCCCTGGAACTGGACTTACCAACAGTTGCCAGCCACCATGTGGGTGCCAGGAATCGAAGTTGGGTCCTCTGCAAGAGTAATCACTGCTCTTAACTGCTGGGCCAACTCTCCAATCCCATGAAGTAAGTACTTATGCATGCATTTATGTGTATATAAAATGGACTGACTGCAGAGACACATCCATGGACTGGTTCTCTCTGAAAAGACTAACCGGTATGCCACCATGGCCCCTTCCTGCTTGGAAAGCAGCTTGAGTGTCAGCTCACTTTAGCAAGCTGTTTGTACATCAACTCTTAATAAAAACATGGTAACAGAAAGAGTACTATTTGGCACTTCACAAAAGCATCCAAGAAAGTTCACCACATGCCCTTCTTCTTTCCTTTCTTTTGTTACCAGGAATACAAACATGATGGCTGAAGCACAGAAGTCACCTTGGACCATGAGGTGACACACTAAGAAAAGATAACAGTGAGAGAAGTGTCTACACTGGGGCCCAGACTACTAAGTGTGGCACATACCAGAAAAATAAACTATAAGGATATTTAAGCCGCTATTGTCGTTATGTGGAGGTCTTGTAGTGAATATCACCATATTGAATCCTGAATAATAGAGTAAAAACTACATTGAAATTCTCATACGGATACTTAATTTAACTATGACAAGAAAGATAAAGACATCTTAGATTGTAATGGTATGAAATTTAAATCAAGTTAAGCATGTCTCATTAAAGCAATACATCACCAAGGAGGAAAAATAAAGTTGTGTGAACAAACACAGACATCCACGCAATCAGTTCTCAAAGCACAGGGTACGAAAGCTGCTCCCAGTAGTAACAGGCTGGAGACAGCTTCAGATCCCTCTGCTATCATCAGATCTGGCTTTGGATTTTCTATCTATGGGAAATGAGTGAGACTGCCACTCGCATCAGGTATAACTTTCTCTACTCCAGGCCCCTCTTTTCCTCCACCTTCTTGAACATTCTCTCAAAAAGCTAATCAGTTCCGTTGAGGAAATGGAACTCAATCCATCAGCTCTGACGCAGAGTTAAGAAACAGACATTAAAAGGACATAATTGGGAAATCTTATCTTCCAGAGGTCTTTGCACAGATGAAAGATGAGAATACAGATGAATCACTTTGTAAACACATGTAATACAAATGATGTCAGTATTGATTCCGTGTTAAAATGATCAGGAGAGGAAAATAGGCAGTTTTCCCTCCAACAAGCAGAACATGCTTTGCAATTTTCTATTGTTGTAATGCTCCAAATTTTTCAACATAATTGGCAGTTGTCTTTAAAACAAAACAAAAAAATCAATGTAAATAAGGGTCTAATTTTAATTCCTTCATTTTCACCGACTTAGTTCATATCAATAATTTCTAGATATTCTGCTTAGCAGTGACTGATGTGTGCAAATAATACAGTCAAGTAAAGAAAATTCTTGTATCATTCAGATTATAAAACTTATAGTTGATACAAGAATATAGCAATATAAAATGCCCAACATGGCTTATTGATTTCTTTTAAATTATTACTTCTACATGGTTGAAACTAGACAGAAGCATTTATCAATGTTAAGACTCTAAGTCAAAAAGGAGGCCCATCATTACAGCTTTGGAGATTGAAGCCTTACCCTTCTTAGTTCATGCATACACACCGTAACTGCTTCCTAACATGAAGGATGGGCACTGATATTGCTAGAAGATTCCATGGCCAAGGTCCTTAAATGCATTAAGACCTGAGCCTCACCTGAACAAAGACCCAACAGTTTCAATTCCACTTGTCAGGTTCCTTGCTGTAGCATTAGAAAGCACATGGCAATTTCTCTAAGCTGAAACCTGAAGGTGCAGAATAGAGACAATCCCTAAGAAAGCTTTCAGATACTAGTCCCTCAGCCACTCCCTGTCAGGTCTTCTCAGACATCTAGAGCTAGACCTGAAGGAATGTGGAATCCAACTACCTAAAATATTGACATGACAACTAGTCAAAATGTTGATATAAACTCAAATGTCAGCCAGGTTTCATGGGTATCTACAACACATTTTTTAATATTTTCAGTTGACACACATTTCTGTTGGAAAATTCCATAAATGTGGAAGTTCTTGGTTTGTCCAATCTTAATACCATGTAATGATGGCTGATTGTTGGACTGATTGGTCAGACAAACATACTGTAGACCAAAAACACTGTTTGGTATTCTTCCATTATATAGACTAAAGAACTTCAGGTGAATTGTACCAGAAGTTCATATCTAATTCATAAAATAATCAACTATTATCTGATATTCAATTCTTAAAACAGATACCTGATTACTAGCTGTTTCCCCTCCATTGACCCCAGTATTTTTATTATTTCTCTCCAGATATATTAGTAATCTATTTGCAAAAAAAAAAAATTCATGCTTCCATCCTATGTACTCACATCTGACCCACTGCATCATTCTCAGTAACACTCAGAAAACTCAAACAGAAGGTGTTGCCATCCAATGTTGCCTGTAGATTTCATTAACACACTGCTTCGCTGATTAGTCCAGATCATTAAAGAAAATATATACATTATCCTGTAATTCTCCTCATTTCTATCTGTTTTCAGTGAATATACCTCATGGACAGTTTATTACACATTTATTATTTCTTTATTCAATTCAGTTAATTTGGCATGTAAGATTTCAAAAATATTGTTTTCTCAAAATCATGGTATCCACCAGTGACAGCCTTTTTTTAATCAAGTAATTCTATAAAGCTATCAAGGGAAGCAATCAGGTTTTTGTGTGATGATTGCTGCTTTACAGCCTCTCTTCTCACTTCCATTATCATATAGATGTTTACACGTTCGTGTTAATGCTTATTTCATCTGTCTATTAGGAACTGAAATTAAACCAGCTAGATGCTAATTTTTCTTTTTAAAAACAATCTACTATATTTGCCTACTAATTCTTTCCTATTTCTAACACTGAGCCCCTATTTCTAACCCTTGGCTCCAGAGCCCTCAAACAACATTGTCTACATGGGAAGAAAAACAGGTGACCAGAGCTTGTAGGGGACATCAGAGTTTTCTAGGCACACACTTCCTACTGTTCAAATGCTTCTGCCTTTAGTCTTCAAGAGTTTTGCCCTTAGAAGAAATCTCATGTCACAGCATCCTTGTAAGAAAAAATGTGGCCACAGACATTTACTGAGGGCAGGCCATGCGAGGACACAAGGAGGAGTGACCATTACAAGCCAAAGAGACAAACCAAAGGAGAAACAAATCCTGCCAGCACCTTGACCTCAGGGGTCCAGACTTCCAACTGAGAAAATAAATTTGTGTTGTAGTACTTTGCTATGGTAGTCCTCACAGAACTAACGCATGTACAAAGCAAAAAGAAGCAAACACATCGAAGAACAGAAAGTCGTCTCTTCCTTTTTTAAAATATCTTTTATTGAGCTTTTGTACATTTTATACAACAGTTCTTAATCAAATTTAGACCCCCTCCCCCACTTATGACCCCACACATACTTTCTACCTCACGTACTCCCTAACCCTATCTGGTGGACATTTGTATGCAGATGTTCCTTGGTGCAAGTGCAAGTTCATCCACTGGAGTCTAATCAGTCTATCTAAAGATCTTAAGGAAGGTCGACTATTCTCCCTCACCCAGCAGTAATCAGTCTCCAACAGTTCCCAGGCTAGGGTTGGCCTACCACCCAATTCCCTTGTTTCTAAGAACATTTACTCACAGTTCCACTGGGGATAGAGGAAAGGGGGAAAAAAACCCAGATTTGCTTTTTAAAACTTCAGCTGGCAACTGAGGAAGATGGCTTTATGGGTAAAGTAGTTGCCACAGAAGCATAGAAGACATCCCCAGCACCATGTAAAAGGTGGCTTTGGCATTGTAACTCTGTAATCCCACAGATGGAAGGGGAAGGAGAGGGATGAGGGTGATGGGGACAGGATACCTGGGCTCTACTGACCAGAGAGTTAAGCCAGTTCAGCCAGAGACCTTGTCTTCGAAAATAGCTGGAAAGCAATATACAGACCCATATACAGACCTAATATTTATCAGTAACATAGTGTTTATTCATAACTCCTATAGCTGCACACACTAGAATTTGAAAGAGAAAAGAAAGCAGAAGAATGAAGATGACTCAATAGATACTTTTGCCACTGGTGGACCTTAGAATCTCAGCACCTAGGAAGCTGAGGCTGGCCTTCAATAGTGTGACTACCCTCCCCTCCTTGCCAAAAAGGTCCTAGACTGCTCACTTTCTGTTTATATTTATATGAAGACACTGAGCACCATCAGTCATTTCATAGATGCCAACTGCATTCTCATGGGTTTTCGTGACTATGGGCTTAATTAGACCTTGCATGAAAGGCCAATCAATCCATTCTCAAATCCACTAGTCAAATGGGATATGGGTCCCATTATTCAGGGGTGCTAGCATGTATGGCATGTGAGGGCTACTCACTAATCACCCTGCAAATCTAACTGGAAACTGAAACTGAAGAACAAGACTTAGATTATCACTCAATAAATCCTATCACTGAAGAACAAACCCACTATGACTTTATACCTACTTGCTTTTCAGTATATAAGAAGTGTTTGTTTTTTTGCTTTTGTTTTCTTGTTTCCAATTTTTCGCCTTAGAAGAAAAAGGACAAAGAACAACACCAACATTTATTTGAAAATGGTGACATGATTGCATTTTCATTGATTCTCAGTGCAATTCTGCTTATTATTTTAAATTGAGGGTGGAAGGAGGAGTGGGAAATTGAACTACAGAGCAGCAAGGACAACTGTAGCTTTTCTTTTTTGTGTTAGTGGAAGAGAAGCTGCATTCAGGGGTGCTGTTAAGAATCAAGTTCAGGACACTCTTTCTAGTTTGCAAAAGGGAATAATTTCCAAAATAAAATGGTGCCTAAAAGCAAGCATGTAGATGGGCATGTCCAAAGAGCCTGAGTGTTATGTTAACATATATGAGAACAAACGGCATTCACCCTGGAGCAGCTGCACAGAGACAGGTGCGGGGCAGATTTTTAAAAATGGTCTTACTGTCTTTACTACGACCGCTGATTACATCCACAGTTCCTCTCCTCTGCTCCAGGACCAGACATGGTCTGGATGAGCAGGAACAAGAGAAAGTGAGTGCCTCTGCCACCCAGCAGAGCACCCAGTCCTGGATCCTAGCAACAGCTTTTTTCCCAGTTCCACCTAGCTCACAGTCCCACACTCCACAGCAGCCATCTACCTTCTAAGATAGAATGTCCACTCTTGAGTCTGCAGCTTCTTCCAAAGAGTAATTTTTACTTTACAACTGTGTGTAACCATACAGCCTGCATCATACAGCACTCAGTGCTTGAAGTAATCAAGCGCCAGCCTTCTATTTTCTGCTAAGATGTGAGTGAGGTAAGAATGGGAAAGGAAGCACAGGGAATGAGGCTGAGGTGTGCTTCTTGCTTCTTTTGTTCTTCCTCTCTTCTCTCATTCAAACAGCACTGGGTGTCCACCATTTGTCAAACCCCATTCTACACAGGGGGTGGATAGTTCAGTGAGCCACAGGAAGACCCAGTTGTTTTGAGTTCAAATGGCAACAAAAGCATCAGATACCAAAGTAACAACTCTAACATAGGAATGCGGTGTAGAAACGCTTGTTGATCCCAAGAGAGCTTCTCTGACCATCAAGACAAGAAACTTGAGGGAAGAGAAGTCTCGGCAAGGAGGGAAGGTTCGGCAAGGAGGGAAGGAAGGCCAAGGTCCTAATGCAGAATGAAGGTGGTGGGTTCAAGGAAGAAAAGGCATCACAGGGGATATGGTGCTGTTGAAACAAGACAGGCTACAGGAGATGAGGTCAGAGGCTCCCTACTTTACTGTAGGCTTAAAACCTGGATGTGCCTGCCTAACACAGCGGCGAGACACCACATATACAGCAGCAAACCAAGCATGGACCAGTGGAGAGTGGATTCAGCAGAAGAGCCTGAAGGTCACTGTGACAAGGGACAGATGGATTGGGGGAAGGGAGGGGACACTCCTCTGACTCCAGTCCTGGCATGGACCTAAACTTCAGAAACTCCAAACGCCCCATCAAGTTAAGAACAAATTACTTGTCCTTAATCCAGGGTCCTCCACAGCAATGATCAAGAGGTATTACTCCCCAACATCGCCCCTGTTTGCTAAGTCTCAGAATTTGGTGTCACTCATACTGAAGGAACAAATGTTACTACAAGAGGAGGTAAGAGTCATGCTGTGAATCACTTGAGACAAAAGTTTTGTCACTCTGGATAGGAACCAACACAAGGATGGTAACCACTTGGGCTGAGCGGCTGCCATATCCCTTCAGAATATCTTCCCTCCCATCAGTATTATGGTGGCAAGCACAGAATACATTGCATTCACCAAAGGAAGCCCTGTCCTGAAAGCTGCCATTTGTAGGCCACACACAGAAGTTTCACACAAGACCTTGTTAATGAGTCAATGATATCCGGTGCTGTATATTTTATAAATAAAGAACCAAGTCTCAAGAGAAGAAAAAACTGAGCCAGTGAGATGGCCCAGTGAGTTAAAGTGCATGTTGTACAAACCTGATGATAATCTGAGTTCAATCCCAGAACCCAAGTAAAAAAGCCAGATGCAATGACATATATCTACAATCCCAGCATTCCTATAGCAAGATGGAGGGATGACAGGAGAAGCAGCAGGAAGTTCCTGAGCTAGCTAGCACAGGAAGAAATAATAAAAGAGACTCTGCCTCAACTAGGTGGAAGGCAAGGACAGATTCTGAAAGTTGCCTTCCGGCCTCCACACATGCTGTGGTACACCATGTGCCAGCATGCACACTCACACATCACACTCATACAAAAATACACTAACAATAAACAGAAATTTTAGAAAAAAATGAATCAACGAAAAAGAGGTCTAGGATAGCATAAAGCGACTGTGTCAATGGCCCTTGTCCCCAGGGTCTTGGAATACTGTGTTAGCACAGGAAAGAGCCAGCACAAGTCTACCCTGAGCCAGATTCTGCTCAGACACTAAATGCAACGTTTTTAAAGGGGTAGGCAGCAAGGAAGGCACAGGATGTTAGCAGTGTGAGCTGGAGGCTGAAGCGTGCTGAGACAGACCTACAAACTGTGTAATGGAAACTGACAGATGAGGACACTAATGACAACTGATGGAAGTTCATAGTATTAGTACTTGCAGTAAGTTCTGAAATTGCTTAAAAATAAAAAGGACTAAATACGCACACCAGTGTGTTGTGTATATGCATGAACATACACACAATACATGCCCATCTTATGTAAAGGTATCTGTACTACTGGGGTGCTTGGAATTGAACCCAGGGACTCAAACATACTCACAGTTGCCACTGAAAGGTTGGTACAGAAGGTGCATCATTTCTACTCACTTATGTAGATTAATTAGCATGTGTTCAGGTACCCACCACCACCACCACCACAACCTAGAAATCACTGAATATCTCAGCGCTATTGGAAAATGTAACTCAATCCCTCAAGTTAAACTACATTTCACAATTTCCATCAATGGAGTCGAACGGAACCTTGAGATGATTAATGTTTATCATAGATTATCCTGGCAGGAAAACAGAGAGCCTGCCACTTCAAATCCCAAAAGTTAGCTCAGTACCACTGACTAAGCAAAGACCTGGGCATCATTTGTCTGAGTATTATTTAAATGCAATAGTGAAAACCAGAAAGTTGTACATAGTTAGGAATTCATCTCTGCCATTTAAGACTTTATACTTTTCTCCTGCTGCAGAGCATGAGAGCAGAGACTTCTGTGAAGGCTCAGGAACAGCCCTGTTAAAAAGATGGGTAATTCTTGTATGCTGCAGGCTCCTGAGAGGACTGTGTGGTTTTAAAAGCCTACTCCTCAGTGATTTAAATTCAAACTATTTTTCGTGGATTTACATTTATTAGAGCTTACCATTATGACTTATGTCTCTCTCAAGTACTCAAATAATAGCTTCTTTTTGGACCTCAGAGAGAGCAAAGGAAAGGTTTATTATGTCATTGGCTTTAAGCCCTAGGGGCAGCACAGAGTGGAGGACAAGTTCTCTTAGTGGAAACTTTCTGTTCAATCAGTGTGCACTACTCCAAGGACACAGAATGGATGCATCAATTTGTAAAAACAGCGTCTCTGAAATAGTCCACATTTCACACTTAACTAATGACAATCACTTTTTAACTCCTATTTCCAACGACCAGAAAGTCTTAATAAACTGCATATGGTCATTTCTGTGTAAATTGAACTCAGTGGGCTCCTCGGGGATTGTTTCTGAACACACACACAACCTGTAGCAATAGCTCCTTCATGCTCCTTTCCCGGGGCTCTGCAAGAAGTTAAGAAAACTCCATAACAAGGAATAAATGACACAGACAGGATCACTTTGCCCAACAAGTCCTTTTGGGGACAGACAAAGACAACAGAAAGAAAATGGGCTTTAAAAAGACATTTTATTTTATTACGCTGGGTCCTATAAGGCCGTTCTCATCAAGCACATAACGTACTCTAGGTGTATTTCCCTCGTGCTGTCTCCCCTCCTCTGTCACTCTCCCTATTTCCCATCCCCTGCCTCTGTTCCCTACACAGTTTGGTTTGTTTCAGTGATGTCTGTACATACGTGACTTCATGTATCTATATAAAATCTGGGACCCGCAATGAAAATGTGATGTGTATCTTTCTTTTTTATATTTGTATGTGTATATGTGTGTGTCCTGTGTGTCATATGACCACACTCAGGTTTTTATGTGGATGCTGGGATCCAAACTCAGGTCCTTAATCTTGTGTAACAAGTGCCCCCACCCACTAAGGCATTCCAATATTTTTCTTTCTGTGACTGACTTAATTTGCATAATATGATTATCTCTACTTGTATTTCTTGTATTTTTTTTCCTACAGAAGACATAACTTTGTTCTCCTTTTAATGTATGTACCAGATTTTCTTTACACATTCCTCTATCATTGGACACCTAGGTTAGCTGTTGTGAATAATGCTAATGGGGCTGGAAGAGATGACTCAGTAGTTAAAAGGACTTGCTGCTCTTGCAGAGGACTCTAGTTCAATTTGAAGCAACCACATCAGGTGGCTCACAATCACCTGTAATTCCAGTTTCAGGGGATCCAACACCCATTTCTGGCCTCCACAGGCACCTGAATGCACATGGTATATATACATATACTCAGGCACACACACATACACATACAATTAAAAATTAAATAAATCTTAAAACAAAACCACTGACAAGTTTTTAAATATGGGGCCCTAGGCTTTCACTCCAGTTCTGACATGTCTACATGGGATCTTAATAAGGAAAAGTTTCACTTCGTAGATGGCCACTGGACAATGCTCCCTCCAAACAAAACGCAAGGTGTAAAACACACTGGACCAATCAAGGGAGCAGACAGGCAGTCGAGTATGCAGGGCAATGATTGACTATTGACTATTCATCTTCACTGTCCACTCAACTGGACCACGGAAAGACATCTCTACTGTACCCATGAGGAGTTTCCTGAAAGGTTTTGCTGAGGTGAGAAGACCCAGCCCACGTGGGTGGCACCATTCCATGAGGAAACGCTTCTCTCTCTGCTTCCTGACTGCAAAAGAGATGTGACCAAGTGCCTCAAGCCCCAGCTGTCATTCCTCCCACTACAAGGAATGTACCTTTAAACCACAGACCAAAATAAACCCTTGCTTCCTTAAGATGTTTTTGTCACATCCGGACAGAAGGGGATAGAAAGATAGCTCAGCCGTTAAGAACACTTGCTGTTCTTCCAGAGTACCCAGAGTTTGGTTCCCAGCACCCACATGGCAGCTGATGATCATCTGCTACTCCAGTTCCAAAGAATGTGATGACCTCCTCTGCTCTCCACAGGCACTACATGAATGGTACACTTACACACATGCAGGAAAAAAAAAACATACATACACAGAAAAAAATAAATATTTTTTTTCTTTTTGAGATAGTGTCTCCCTATACATCCAGCTTGTCTGGAACTCACTATATAAACAAGGCTCTAGCCTTGATCTCACAGGGATCCACCTGCCTCTGCCTCCCAAGTGTTGGAATCAAAGGCCTGTACTACCATGTCCTGCATCCAAAAACAATTTTTTAAAAATAATCAAGTCAAAATATTAGGCTCAGGTTGTAACTCTGTAGTAGAGAACTTCTCTAGCATGTACAACACCCTGGGTTTCATCCACAGTAGCACGAAGTGGAAGAAAAAATTCTAAGATCAGGACATCCAGTATTAGGTTCTAGGTCAGGCCTCTTAATCTGTGAAATTCTAGTTGCATTCTTCTATTGAAACTTTGAAGACATAAAATGAACCTCTGACTAAACCATTTTAATAGGAGGAGGTGGGACAGAGAGGAAAAGTAAATAACTTTTGCCTGTGTGTATATAAGATGTCATGCAATGCCCACAGAGGTCAGAAGAAGGCATTGGATCGCCTGGATCTGGAGTTGCACATGGTTGTCAGCCAGAACCAAACCAGGGTCCTCTGCAAGAGCAGCCGTGCTTTTAACAGCTGAGCCATCTGTCCAGCCCAGCGTAAATCTTTTAAATCTAAGATAATGAACTAAAAAACATGACTCTACCCCCTAAAGCACTTTACAGGCCACAATGCTAACAACTCGGTGAACTTTAGGGTGACTTCACCATGCTTTATGCTTTCCTATTAATCCTGGAGGCCCTGTTCCAATGAACGGAGACTACAGGGAGACTCTGTCTCAAAAACAAACAAACAAATACCTCAATTTTAAGCCCAGCATGGTGCTTCATGCCCACCATTCCAGCCCTCAGAAGACTGAGGCTGAAGGAATGAGGTGAGGTCAAGAACAGCCTGGGCTACATACACCCAGTAAGCTCTAGGCTATCTTGGGATACATAAACAAGACTCTGTTTTAACAACCCTATAGTACTCACAAGAAAATAAAAATATGTAACTTTGCCCTCTGGTTGCACACCCATCCTTTCCTTAAAATGCAAATTTAAGGTTCAAGGAAATGTCTCAGTGGGTACGGGTGTTTCCCATAAAGCCTGCAGACTTGAGTCCAACCCCCAGAACCCACATAGAAAGAGAAAACTAATTCCCACAAGTTGTCTTCTGACCTTCTGACCACATATACTCACTAAATAACTTGGTGCCAATTATTGTTTTAGTTTCTGAGGTCTAACACTGGTCAAACAGAAAAGACTCACTGTGGATCAGAAGAGACAGGACATAGTTCAGTACATAACCTTTTGGGAGTATTCAAGTTTGACAGTATTTATGCAAACCAATGTTTGTTCCTGCTTAAGAAATGTACCTACGTGACTACACATAACTCCATCTGAATTCCCTTCTGCTATGAACACTCAGTGCTCAAAGCCCTGTAGAAATCGTCCACGTACACCACAGGTGTCTAAGGCAATTCTGAACGTTGGAAGGATGATAAAGGGAAGGTTTGTGTTTCCTAATGTATCAGTCTCACAGAACAGCAGGGGCTGCACCAGCAATTTTTAATATATTATCTAAATCTTGAATAAATCTAGAGAGAGAGGCTGCTAAAGAGAGCAGGGATTTAATGAGCTTTAGGCGTATAAATAGGAAATTGCTCCCAGATGTAGAGTTTCGACAGAGGGTTGGAAGGTTTTACAACCCAGAGGCAAAGGCATTTCAAGGGACTGCTTTATCAAAGAAACAATGAGGCCCTCAAGTCTCTAGAAGCTCCAAAACAGTGGTCAAGGAGCACTGGGCCCTGAAGCCAAGTTAGTAGGTGATGGGTATTAGAGCAGGCAGAGAGCAAGGTGAGCACAGAAAAGGAACATCTGTAGAGCTGATGGTACAAGGGTGGCCACAGCTGCCGGGAGAAGCCAACAGCCTAAGAGATGCCGTAACTGTACTTCTTCCATAAACTGACTGCGACCTCCACTACCAATATCCTGTAAATCTGACTGGCTTTATGTATATTTTGTACTTTGTTTTAGTTTTGAGACAGGGTCTTATGTAGCCCAGGCTGGCCTCAACTTATATAGCAGAGGATATCCTTGAACTTCTGATCTTCTTACCTCCACCTTCCAAGTGCTAGGATTACAAACACATACCTCCATGCCAAGTTTATGGGATGTTAAGAATCAAACCCAGGACTCAGAGAATGCTAGGCAAGAACTCTTAAACTGAGCTACATTTGCAGCATATATAATTGCAGTGAGCAATTAAATCCTGAATATTTGCTCTTGATAAAAAGAAAAAAAAGGAGATACATTTATATATATAAACAGAAGATTGGAAATCAAACTCAGAGCCTAGTATGTGCTAAGCAAGTACTTGACCACTGAGTTATACCCTAAATGCTTTTGTTTCTGTCTATACAAAACAAAATATGGACATGCTTATCATTTGTGTATGGCATATTTACTTGTAGTTATTTTCAGTAAGTTGTATGGTCACAAACAGTTTTTTATTCAATGTCACTCTACCATTACTTAAAACACTGTCTCTGAGGGAAAACAATTCTTAGAACTACTCTAATTCTAGGTGAGTAGGAAAGATGAAATAAGGGTGAGCTTGGGTGCCCCAGTAGAGACAAGAAATGTTGAAAAGACAAAGTCCTGGCACTGGAGGAGGCAGTCGTGACTCTGCAGTCACTCTGCCTGGGCTGGTTCTTCACTAAGCCAGGCACCAACATCTCCAGATGAGAGAAGACTGTACTCCAGTTTTGGGAGGAGGTACACACAGGGAGTAGCTCGGCAACTTAGGACTTTGCTTGGTTGTGCACACAACCCTTTTCGAATAATGCACTTGACAGGCAAGATTCCTTACCTGCACTTCATAACAATGCATCTAGTGACCTGGGATCCCCTCCCCACTCCACACACACAACACTGAGCTGCAGGACACCCTTCTCTGAACAAAGAAATAAGCTTCTCTTTCCAGTAAGGATCATCAAACTTGGATTCTATTCAGTTATACTGTCCTTGTGTCTAGTCCCAGAATAGGAAGATGGAAATAGCCTGAAGTGGTTTGGGTTCACGATAAAGCAAAACTTATGTCCTCGAGTGAATTTTCAAGGAGAATCACCTATTTGCCATCTTATGCCTATGCATAATTGAGCATCCATATAATTAAAACTCTGAGAAGGCACTCATACAACAAACAAAGGCTTGCATATTCCAAACCTTTTCATCAAAGCAAAGAACTGCCTGTGCTATACCTCTTAGTATCCCACTCCTCCTTCTCTTGAGCCTCATAAAAGGAAGCTTTAAACAATAACCAGGGCTCTTGAGTATCCTCACTATTATGGACCACTGCTCTCTTGCAGAGCATTCAGATTTTTCTATGATTTGTGGGCTGCTTTTTAATTCTTGAATAAGAATCCAAGAAACTGAAAAGACCCAATTCACAGTCCTGACTACCAGTAACACAGTGAGTAATTAAATCTTGAGACTTTGCTCTTGAAAACAAAGCAAAAAAGGAAATACTGATTTTTGCCACTGGGTGTCAAAACCTATTTGTTCTGCAATGATTCATAAATAGTACCCTTCTTGCAGTCCCTACACCTACCTCCATTAAGATCCTATAAGGCTAACAACAAGAATTTGGAAAACACCTTTTCTTGACTCTTCACAGACCTTCTTCCGACTTAAAAAATGAAGTCACGGGGCTAGGGAGATATTTCAGTCAGTAAAATGCTTACTGGGCAAGCATGAGAACCAATGGTTGGAATCCATATAAAAATTTGGCTATGGTACACACTTGTAATCCCAACACCAGAGACGTGGAGACAGTAAGATCCTTGGGGTTCACTCCAGCCTTGCCTAATTGGCAAGCTCCAGGTCAATGACAGGCCCTGTCCCAAAAACCACGATGGACAGCACCTGACCTCTGCTCCACACATATACATACAAACATGTCCACATATACACACATATATACCCATACACACATACAATGACCCTGAATAAAAGCTGTTGATCATAAATACCTGCCTATGAGCTGAAGAGAAATGCTTAAGATGTGATGAATATATACAGTCATAGGTTCATAAACTCTACTTAGGTCATCAAAAAAGTTGAAGGTTAAGGAGCAACTCTGAAATTTCCACTGAATGAAGGAAGAATACTAAAGTAAAATTATGAAAAATGCATATTACTAGTTAAAAGAAAGTCAGTTCAGTGGTAGAGTGCTTACCTAGCTTTCCCATGTCTCAACAACCTCAACAACATCAAAGAAAACATGCAAACAAAAAATATATATATGAAAGAGGAATTCTGAATACATAATATACTGAAACATAGAACTGGTACCAGATATGAGATTGAAATCAAACTTCTGGCTTTAACACAAGGAACTGCCCACCCTAGAATAACATTCTAGCATTCAAAGCCCCCCCAAATAACTAGAACATTCAATTTATATAACCTCATAGGTTATCAGATTGCCTCACAGGAGCTGGCATTATTAGCATGTGTCCTTGAGGTGCTGGGGATGGAACTAGGGTTTCCGATGCATGCTAGGCAAGTACTCTTTCAACTGAGCCCCATCTCCAGCCTTTCATCTCTGTCCTTGTTGGCATCCTGTCCTTGGCAGGAGGACAGGCACATTTCACAAACCCCTGGGGTTAATGATAAGTAGGAATGGGACATAAAGCTGCTGGCTGAGAGAATGGATCCGTTCAAGAGCCTAAGACCATAGGACTTCCCTGTAACACTGAAGGATCTGGGGAACTATGATGTGCCTGCAGGATTGACTGAACAAAAGGCCAACAGAACACTAAAATAGGGCATGCAGATCATTTCCCTTTCAGGCTGAAAACAGAATGAAGACCAACAAAACTGACCATAACCTCCCCACCCCCACCCCCGCCCGCCCCCAGCATAAAGAGAGCATAGTTAACACAAAGGCAGTATCCCATTCAACAGTGAGATCAGGGTGGCTCCAATCCCTAACTCCTATCTAAAACCATGAGACAATAACCCTCTGTGCTCAGTGAGCTTGGGGACTTTCTATTAAGAACCCACCAGGATTTCTCACTTGCATAATTTAAATAAAGTTGCTTCTTGCTTGATCCCAATCCATGTAGGAGTCTATATGGCCTACACAGGCAACACAGAGCCTGAAGCTATAGGACCAGCAACCACCAAGGTGCCTGGTACACACAGAACCTTCCAACTACAGGCCAATCACTCTAAAACCAATCACCCAACATAGTCTGCAGTGTGGGTTCAGGGTTCCTTCTGGCTAGTTTGTTCTTCTAAGGGGCCACAGAGTTATAGTTCAATGAAAGTTAGAATGAGCCTAGCTTCTTGTGAGTCTGTGTTGCTGCCCATGGAACACTAGCTGGAATCTTTGACTTGATCTTGATGTTCAGACACCCCTCCAATACCGACATCTTGAGGTTTGTAACATCTGACACATCTTGGGTGTCATGAAATTCAGACACACCATGGGAAAAAACTAAGCATAAGGAGACTAACTTTGGATT
Source organism: Eospalax fontanierii (assembly GCA_035773235.1). Classification (NCBI taxonomy): domain Eukaryota; kingdom Metazoa; phylum Chordata; class Mammalia; order Rodentia; family Spalacidae; genus Eospalax; species Eospalax fontanierii. The sequence goes on along the minus strand of CM069540.1, from coordinate 45,790,338 downwards.
CGAGTTGGCATTTCTTCAACATGATAGAGGAACATTTTCTAAACACTAACCATTCTAGGTAAACCTGAAACTATAAGCTTATGTTCAGCTCTGTGATTATTTTTGGTGAAATACTTTTAATCTAACCATTAATATTCAGATGTTAAAGCAAGATTCCTCTAGCAGCTAAAATGTTCCAGTGTACAAGGATAAGCTCTAAGAGTTTACTGTTTGGCAGTATGAAGGGCCTCAAAAAGCAAGGAACACAGTTTGAAGGTGTTAAAAAAGCAAGCCACATAAGGTAGGCAGTACCTATCTGCACACTAGCCAGACTTTGAAAACTGAAACCTGCCCTGAAACTAATCAGGTTTCTGGTGCTCAACTCCCAGTAAAGGAGCATCAGAAGCAAGCCTTTAAGCCTTGAACAGTGTTTGTAAAAGCAAGAGAAAATGTCAGGAAGTTATAAAATTCTTGGCAATGGACTATGAGAGGAGACTTCGGTAATGTGAAATTACCTTTAGAAAGATGCTCTGCAAAAGTATTACTCTTATCAGGAGTAAAGAAGCTGCTACTTGGTAGAAATATAGCTAACTTTCAGAATATTGTAACTGTACAAGCAGTCAGATAATTGTTTCAAAGTGTAGGCTTTTACGCCTAAGTGTACTTCACTGAAGCTCTATTTATGACAGAATTGACAACATCTAGTGCAGTGCCTGGTCATTTATTTCTGCACTTATCAATGTATATTCTGTTGGCAACAATAGGAAATACTCTTACATAAATCTGAGAGACTGTGGCAGGAAAGCCCAGAGCCTTAATGCACCCCAGATCTCTAGCAGACCATACTGGGACTGTGAAAGCTATTAGGCACTCTTAGAAGACAAAATTATAAAAACTGTGATCATTCTTCCCTCATCCAAATAATCAGATGATAAAGAATTGTTACTACTCAACAAAACAGAAGAACAAAAGATGGTAATGAGGGGAGGGAAAACTAAGGTACAAACAAATAACATTTTTTCTCATATGCACACATAGACCTGAATTCACACACATATATGTGTATGTATGTATGTGCCATAAAAGCAGAAGGGGGTCTATTAGGGGAGAGACAAGGGACCAGCAGGAGGAGAGAAGAAAATAGGGGAAGGAGGGAGGGAGGGAGGGAGGGAGGGAGGGAGGGAGGGAGGGAGGGAGGGAGGGAGGGAGGGAGGGAGGGAATATGAGCAATGTACAATGACTGCATGCATGAAACTGGCATAAGGAAACACACTGTTTTGTAAACCAACTAAAAGAATAATGATAATAAACCTAGAACAGAGTGTCACTCATGTAGAACTTCCCAGGCTTTAGGAAACAGAAAACTCATCAAACAACTGATTCAATATATTGAATATATGAACAGAGATCTAGCCTTTAAGGGTGACTAGCAAGACAGCCTTACCTACCAATATGTGATATATTAGGGATGTACTGCTGGTCTTTGAGAAAGGAATGGAATCTCATGGTAACCAAAGATGACGCAAGGAAACCCCTTAGGACCCAGCATCATTGTGAGCTGTGCACTCACTAAAGAACACTCAAGGTGTTCCTAAGATATGCTAGGCACGCTACTAGGTGCTTTTCTTTAATAAAGTTGCTGGTGACATTTTATTTCAATTCAAATTTCTTTTGGTTTTGAGCAAAACAAAACTGATGAACAGTGTATATTCAGGAATAAGTAATAGATTCATTCTAAGATTGGCAAAGGCCTATTTATATCAGCAAATTCAACTTGACTTGGATATATATGTGCATGAATATAATGTGTATATTTATGTAAAGAGTGAAGAGTGGCAATTTTAAACTTAATAACTGCAGAAACTAAGCAGGACTCGGAACACTGAGTTCAAACAGTTACAAACTGGACAGCTTTTTTTTTCTTTTTTTGTAAAAAGACTTTGTTAGTGAAAACATTCTAGTCCCTGGATAACTTAGGAAAGCTGCAGTGATTCTTTTCTGGTGATGCTTGCCAAACTCAGTCTCAAACATGGAAAGAAATCAGGCACCCAGAATCAAGCAGAGTTAGGACTGGTTCATTCTCACACTCAATAATACTCAGATGCTGGCCTTAAGTGGAAGTCTGTGGTGGCTGGTAATGTTAATTAGAGCTTTCAAAGGTCTTCAGTGTTTGCTGGTTACTTATAAAACATAAACACATGAAGAAATGCTTCCATGAAGACTCTGTACAGGAAGTGAGACATTACACAGCCTTCCTTAACAGCTAAATTAACTCCCTGTTAAGCAAATACAGTCCTCAAAAGCAAGAGGGAAGAAAGTGAACCAAAGGGTGAAATGTTTCCAGAAATGCAATACTTTTTACAAGAAAGCAGAGCCCCATAGAGATGTGCCCTTAACCAAACAGGAGGGAAGACACGAAACCCCCTGCTCTAGAGAACACAGTGCCTAAAGGAAGAAGGGCAAGGTGAAAGCAGACTTGGAACAGGAGCTGCAGGGTTCCCTACTTCTCAGGTTCAATTTCAAAGGCAAAGAGTAAAGTTAACTCAGCAGCAATCATTAGAATCCAGTCCTTCTAACAGTTTTTAAAAAGCCTACATCTTGGAGCAATCACATGCATTCCACCACTCCTAAGGTCTAACATACAATTTTTCATAATAAAGTTTTTTTTGTTTTTAATGTTAAGAACTGGTCATTTATTTTCATTTATGCGCATGATGGTGGAAAATAAACCCAATGCACTGAGAACCAAATAATTCAATGTATTATGCATTTACACACACAACCTGTCTTCCTAAATTGCTTTATTTTATTATTTTTTTATTGAATCACTGTGTTGTTTCATGCAGAACATCTCAATCTTAATCATCCTTATATCCCTTTCCTCACTGCCGTCCCCTCCCCACATAGTCCTCCAACAGGAATCCATACATTCTTCCATCTGTGTTAAAGTCTATTGCTTCAAGTTAAGTGTCCCCAAGTGACCTCGATTCAGGTTCATCCACTGAGGTCTAGTCAGCCTACCCAGAGTCCCTCGCTTTAGGAAGACTAGCTCATCCTCACCCAACAGTAATCAGTTGCCAGTATTTCTTAAGCAAAGGTTGGGGTCTGATAACCATTTCTCCAGTGCCATGCTGGGATTTTGTCTACTTGAAGTTTGCACAGATCTTGAGCAAGCCAAAACAATTGCTGTAGGTTCCTATGAGCAGGATCCCAAGAACTTCTAGGATTCTATTTCCATTGGTCAGGCACCTTCTCACTGGCACATCTACAATCCAGTCTCTAGGGCTCACGCAATACAGGACAAGGGAAAAGAAGTCACTAATGAATCTCTCAACTCTCATTAATGAAGCTCCAGTATGCAAAAAGGGACCAGTAACACAGAAGGTCACAAATAACTAAATCATGGAGATTAGGAATTTGCAAGGAATGGGTCTCTGAAAAGAATTCTTATATTAAGTTTCACTTACCCAGGACTCAGGAACCATTGTGGAAGAGGGGGCTTAAACTGTTTTAAATGAAAACAAAAATCACAATAAAAAATAATTTTAATGAATTATTCTCCAAGGTCTAGTCCCTAAATCTTTAAATCTATACACTGTTTTTCTATCAGAAAGAAATTATCAATTAGGATAGGAAGAAAAATTTAAAATAAAAAAAAATCCAACATTCTAAAAGGTTAAGCAGAATTTGTTTCCAACTTCTGGCTCATTTATTCAGGGTGATCATAATGAATCTATAAGCAATTTTATAGATCTATTACAGTGGTATTGACATGTACAGAGATGGGGTCGCATGCCATATCTATGCATGATGAGGTCCTCAGGAGTGCTGAACAATCCTGGGGAAACAGCACTGGACACGGTGAGTGGAACTGCTCTGCAAGCCACCCTAACAATACAGTCTAAGTGGGTATCATTATTCTCATGTGGGGAGAATTAAGGCCAAGAGACCTTAAGTGATCTGTTTTTGAAGTGATTGAGCAATTGTGGACTGGAAAATGATGGAGCGATGATAAAGTACTTGAATAGCCAATCAAGTAAGCAATAATAGTTAATCATTATTAAAAATTAATCTTGTGAGTTAATCTTTGTTACACAAAACTTAAATCGTATAGGTAACCATCAATCAGCCAAAGCTACTCACAGTACAAATACGAATAAACATTTCTACTAATAGTGTAACATATAAATAACATTTTCTCTTGAATTTAAAGGTAAGCCATAACTGCTCAACCACTCACGCTATTTCAAAGCATTAACATAAATGTGTTTTGCACTTCTATAAAAGCACAGTCAGGTGAACAATGAATTGAAGAAGCACACTCTTGCCTCCTGACTAATAAGAGCACGCTACTGGATGGAGCATGCTACTGACGATGCACTTTATGATTCAGCTTTTTCCTTTGTTGTAACATGTGAAATGCAGGTGTCTAATCCTTTACGCTCATTAGAAAGCCACACCAAAGTACTCTATGGTTTGAAATCTGAACTCAACAGCATCTGTGCAACTGCAGGAACAACTGAGCTGTGTGTCATAAATACGTACCAGTAGCACAAGGCTAAATCATTAAGTTTTATTTAATTACCATTCACTCTGAAATGCACATGGTCCAGGCTGTGATCAATCATAAGGATGCAATCACACAGCATAGCACTGCACAGCACCAGAGAATTAGGAAACACGTGGCCTTCTACTCTTTCTGTCTCTTGTAAGAACAGAAAGAAACTCAGATAATACGGCAAGGCAGGAAGAGGGAAAACATGCATTTCCTGTAAACTAAGAAAAAGTTCTAAAGGGCTGGAGAGACGGCTCAGCAGTTAAGAGCATCGGCTGCTCTTACACAGGACCTGGGTGCTATTCCCAACACATACATGGTGGCTAACAAATGTCCCTAACTCCAGTTCTAGGGGATTCAATGCCTTCTTCAGATGTCCTCCGGCACTGCACCACATGTGTGCACTTACACACAGGCAGGCAATACACTCATACACATAAAAAATAAAAATAAACATTTCTTTAAAGAAAAACAAAGTTTTAAAAATAAATTCTGTTCAGTGTTCACTCAATGTCAGTTTCCAAGCATCTGGGTTTAGGGAAGGAAATACTTAAATAAATGTGCAAAACTCACTTTGCATATTTTTCTTAAAGCTTGATTATTTATTATTTTAATTTGCTTTTTAAAATTACATTGAAGGAACTAGAAAGATGGTTTAGCAGTTAAGAGTACTGGTTGCTCTTGCAAAGGTCCTGAGTTCAATTCCCAGCACCCACGTGGCAGCTAACATCCATGTGTCCATAACTCCAGTTCAAGAGGACCTGATGCCTTCTTCTGACCTCCACAGGCACTGCATGACATAGGTGCACCTACCTACAAGCAGTCAATATATACTCATGCACATAAAGTAATAAACAAAAATATATTTTTTAAAAATTACATTGCATCATAAACTGCAGATTAACAATGCCAAAGGTACTGGTTACTAAACTGTTCAATTAACAGGCTGTCCAAGTTGCTGAAATTATAACTTCTCTAAGAAGTTAGTGCTATGCTCTTGTATGGGACACACATTCACACATATGTGTGTGCACATGCTAGGTGCACCTCTCAAAGGCACACAGCAGATTAAGAAAAGGAAGGTCATCCTGCTTTGCAATCTTGTTCCTTAGGTCAATCAACACAGAGAAGCTATTTGCATCCTGGCCCCTGACCTTCTGTTCTATTGCATGGGTGGAGGGACCAACTCATTCGGAAGGCCTGGACCTCTGAAATTATTTCAGAGCTGACCTTGAAGGAGAGTCCATACGAGCTGAAGCTCTGGAGACTGCAGATTCAAAGACAGCAAGAAGTACTCTAAAGGAGTAGCTGGAGGAAGAAGAGAAAAGGGGAGTAAAAACTATCCAAAAAAATCATGGTGAGATTGAAAACTGTATGCTATTAGAGGGCAAAACCTGATGAAGAGAATTAAGCAGAGTTCATTAACAAGTTTTCTAGCTATACTCACAGCCCTTCCTTTAGATCACACTTGAAATGTCTAACCTATATTTAAAGTATTTTAAATACTGGTTGATACTTTTGCTCAGTTTCCAAAGTTAAAAAATTTTAAAGCATATTTCATGTATCTATACATGACCTAGTAATTTGCCCATGAGAGAGTAATTATGTCATAGACCAGAGGAAAGGGCTGAGGGTCAGCAGGCAGCTCTCAGAGGCAGGTTTTATAAATCTGCAAACTACATTCACAGACTAAAGGCCTGGGCTCTAGGAGCACAGAGAGCCTTGGAAAGGTCAAAACTATACAGTTTTAATTATTTTGAATTTTTTTATTTCTTAGCAAGTCTATGAGTTGCTTGGTACAATTATGAAAGATTAAATTTATAAGAAATACAATTTATTTTTAGACATTTTTGTGTATGTAGATGTGTTTGTACATTTGTGTATGTATGTGAATGTGTGTGTGGTGCACATGTGTATATGCTTGTGTGTATGTGGAAGCCAGATATCAATACTGGGTATCTTCCATGATCAATTGTTCTACACTGTTTTGTTTTGTTTTGTTTTTGAGAAAGTCCTCAGGTTCTCTTTGTGATCCTAGAGCCCAGACCTTTATTCTGTGAACATAGGATGCAGATTTATAAAACCTAACCTGTGAGAGCTGTCCACTGACCCTCAGCTCCCCCTGCTTTGCCTCCAGCTGATTGTCTATGGCATGGTTATTATCACATGGGCAAATTACTAGGTTATTTACAGATACACTGATGCTTTTACATTTTTTGGCTTTGGAAACCAAGGAAAAATCTCAACCAATATTTAAGATAATCTAGATCTAGTTTAGACATTTAAATTGTGATGTAAAGGAAAACTTCCCTATGGAACCCTGGCTGGCCTGCAACGCACTATGTAGAGCAGGCGGGCCTTGAACTCAAGAGAGATCAACTTAAAGGCATGGGCCACCACAAATATCCTACATCTTATTTTTTGAGATAGGGTCTCTTACTGAATCTGGAGCTCACTGACTGGCTAAGCGGGCTGGCCAGCTAGTCCCTGGTATCTTCCTGTCTCTGTCTCTTCCCAGTACTGGGATTCTAATAGGTATGAACCACAGTGCCTGGCTTTTATATGGGGGCTGGGAATCCGAACTGAAGTCCTCATGCGTGTGTGGCAAGCACTTTACAAAGAGCCATCTTCCCAACCTCTGGTTTGAGATTTTAAAAGGAAAACATTTAAAAGTACTAGCCATTGCCTCTGTATAAATACTGATTCTCAATTCAATTGAGAATTCCATTCTCTGGTTCAAAAATTACATAGTAAAAGCCAAGAACCATCAAAATGCTACTGTCCTATACAGTAACCCCAAAGCTAAATAAGTAATATGCATAAATCCTTTACATCTTTCTTTAAAACTTCCTAATCTTTATTTCAAAAGAAAAATTAAGAACTTTAAACACTGTCTCTAAGTCTAACAATGACTTACAAAAAAAGAACCAAAATAAAAGACCTTTCAGACATTAGAAATTGCACAAATGTGTAAGTTCTTCAGAAATTCATTCTTCTTATTCTTGCTTGAAAGTCAGTACCTTCTATAAGATTCCCACCACATTTAACATAGCTCCCCGCACCCCCCCCTCCCCATCAAGAATGTACCAGTGGAGGGGACAGATGAAAGTGCTTCCTTTGACAGTGACAGAGTCACAATTAGGGGAAAAAATTAGAAAGTGACAGGGGCATTGCTACATAGTGCAGTAAAGGCCTATGAATCCATTTAAAAGAAAATATGATGTAAACAAAAGACCATCTAAAATGAACCAAAGGTGTTTTAAATCAGACAAGCCACATGCAAAACTCCAAATGTCTTTTTGGCTATGACACCCCTCTGGGAGAACTACTTTCCACTAGATCTCCACCATGTCAAACTGCACAAATCTGTAAGAATGGTTAATTCTTACCCACTCCGTATTTCTGTATGTTGGGGAGCATTTGCCAACAAACACACCCCTCCCTCCATACACAGTCACATGGTCCACACCACAGTGCTCAGGTAATACTGCGACAGTCAAGTGAGTCCCGGTCTCCGGCTACTACCTCCCTAAGATGCCCTCATGGTATCCCAGGCCCATTTCATCTCTTATATTACTCGGCTTTACCTGCCAGAACACTCAGGAATATTCTAGCCCACCATACATTCTTAAACATCCCTTATGGTCCAGTTCAACTCCACCCTCTTCTAGAAGTTTCTCCTGTTCTCACCAACTGCAAGTATGACCCAGGCACTTGTTTATTGGCATCTGGATATTTACAGAGTGAACGAATGGCTTACATATATCAGTTTACTTTGCCAACTTTTTTTTTTCTCCCAATTTACCACCACCAGGAGCTTGGGAATCCCTGAGTGCAAGCAGGTAACAAAGATCCCAACTTGTTCATTTGCCCCTGGGAGTCACGAAGTTATGAAAACAGAAGTTGCTAGGCTCATGGGGTCTCAGAACATAAACAGCATCTGAGAATCGACTCCTCAAACTACCAACAAAACAGGTCTAAAAACCTTCCATGATCTTCCCACCACCCACCCCTGTTGAGGGCCTTCCTCCTTGGCAGCCAAAGCAAGCTTTGACCCTGGGCCCCTGACACTGTAGAGACCTACAGCAAGCAGGTAAACTTCTGTACTTTCTGTACACTGACGTCGAAAGAAACATGAATGCTATACTGTTATCTAGGATTGTCCATGACAGACTATGCTAAAGAATACAGGTATAAGCATATTATGCAAAGTTTACAACGTTCAACATCAGAATTCTTGCTGAAGTCTACAGTACAGTAACAACATTGAAAAAAAAAAAAAAAGACTGTGTACCTGAACTTATTTTCATTTATAATGCATGTAGAGAAAAATCAGTATCTAAACCAGTGTTCAGGTTTTACAATGTTCCATGAAAGTCAGAGAAAAAAGGTTTCTCAACCACATGATTGTCAGTTATGTAATCACTTTCTCACATATTTCTTAAAATCCAAGATGGGAAGCAGGCACTCCTAGAGGTGGCCAGTACAGTCCTTGCTTTCAATTAGACAATTTGGGCTCATATCTATAATCCCAACAGTCTAGAGGCTGGGGTATGAGGATTACAGATAGTTTGAGGCCAGCCTGTGCCATAGAGCCTCACTGACTAGAAACATATAAAAAGATACATTTATAGAACTTCATTTGAAAACATTCCCAGAAAAAAATTTCTGACATGCATTTCTCATAATTTTTACATAAATATTAATTCTGGATTTACAGATTGATGCTTTTTTAAAAATTAAAACCCAGAGCCTCCAGATATCATGAATTAAAAGAGAAAAGAAATATGCAAATTAGTCATTTGAAAGAATGGTTGAAGTAATACATGTCCTAAGTTTTTCTTCCCTCTTCTATGGCTGGAGGGGAGGAAAGTGACTTCAGAGATCCAAATGAGTTTTGTTTCTAAGCAAGATACTTGATCAGGCCAATCAGGCTACATCAAAATGCTGAATAAATTAAGACCAAATGAATTTACAGAACATACTTCAGCTGGTTGTTTTTAGTTTCTTTCACAAAAACAAGACTTTGGGGAAAACAAGCCTATTTTCTAGGGAAAATTGAGGACAAAAAGAGAGATGACTACAGTGATGGGTGTGTTTGTGACTAGCCTGGCTGGGTGGGTTTTGCTTTCTATGCAGAGTGGGCTCCTTCATAATATTTCCTATGTTCCCTCTGAGATGACAGCTGTGGCTGATATGTGTGCAGCCCTGATTTCTTGGGGCTAGGGGAGCACGCCGTTCTCTCTGAATTTCTCACAAAGGACTTCAGTGTGGGCCCTGCTGCCAAACAGGGGAGTTCAGTTTGCAGGTCACCTGTGAACCCTCAGTGTTTCTGCCCCTAAGGCACTATAAGAAAAGTGATGAAAGAACAAGACTTGATCCTGAGTGTTCTACAAAGGCACAAAGAAGCATACAGAAATAGACAGAAACTAGACTCCCATCACCTGAAAGTGAAAACTGATACTTTCATGAAGCTGTGTGGTTAGCACATACAGGAGAAGCTGGAGGGACACAGTAAAGGGGGGCAGACTAACTCCTCAGCATGCACAACTATTCACACACATTCCAGATGTGTCATTCAGCACCACTGGGCAAAACCAGGAATTTCCTATGCATTTTTTGATAAGATGCCAAACTTCTTTTCCTCTAAATAATTGTGTTCAAATGTATAGAAACTGACTATTCAATCTTAATTGAAATGGCTTTTGAAGTTAAATGTTCTAAATCAGAATGAAGAAAACTTGAAGACTGAGATATCCCATATTTAAACAAAAGGTGTTTGAAACAAAAAGTAAACTAACCAAGTACATTATAGCAAAAGGAACAATCTGATCAACTCTTCAACTCGAAAAACCCAGCCCTGTGGAAAACCTCCCCCAATACTCATCTGTCTCTGTGATGACTCCTTATCAAGTCACCTGGCCCCAAAGGCGTGATTAACTATTATTCATTATTAACAACAGAGCACTGCTGTGATTTGCATGTGGTTTCTTTCGATCAAGTCCTGCACAGTGTGTGCTCCCATGTTGAAAACTGCCCTTAGTGTTCCGTTCCCCAAAGTAACGTCTGGCTCTTCTTGTTGAGAGCAGGAAAATGTGTGAAAAACCTTTTTGCAGGACATGTAGAAGCCGGAAGATGAGCTGTAGCTTTTCCATGTTAAATGTGATGTCCTGAACCTCATCCTACAGCTGGGATTAGAGAACTCTGAAAGGAAGTAGGTAGAGACCACAAAGAAAAGCAACTGGCAGAGACTTCTCAGCCACAGTTACCCTTGCTCCAGGCCTTACAAGGTATCAACTGCCACTGTCCAAGCACCCAAAGCAAGAACAAACTCTGTGACCAGCCCAGGTCTCCAATGCCTAATATGCCAACAGAGCAAGGAAGGCCATATGAAAGGAACACCGCCCTTAACATGTCAGGGAGCTGGGCCAGAAGCAGCCTGAAGGACAAGGAAGGCAGACCTTGATACACACACACACACACACACACACACACACACACACACATACACACACACACACACACACACCACTGTCCCCAGCAGGATGATGACTATCTGCTGTACAGGCCCTCCTGGGAAGCAAGTACCCAGAAAGAATGCCTCCACCTCCCACAACAGCTCTCCACGAGAGACCGGGTGAAGATACACAGGTTACTGCGCCCTCCTCAATGTCCCGGCCACACTGCATAGTCATCAAGTCCAGCTCTGACAGAGAGTCTCCCAAAATATTACTCAAAACTCAATCCCAGGTATACTACTGGGACCAGTAGCTTCACAAGACTCAGGCCAGAGATGTGGTCTCCAGATGTCAACACATGGGCACCAGCTCTAAACTGTAACACCCATGAGAGCTATGGAAGGTGGCCTTTCACAAAGTCTTCAGCCCTGACCAAGCTCAGCCAGATATTACATGAGCATCACTGCCTGGTACTCTGTGTCAATAGTACCCAAAGGTGGATGGCTCTTAATGCCCAGAGGCCAGAACATTCAGTAAGTATGAGTCATGATTTCTGGAATCACCACCTACTTCTGGTTCAAATCTGACCTTAGAACGAAAATTCTGAAAGGCACTTCATAGGCAAGTGACATTTTACACTTTCCCAGAATGTCTCTCCTCAAACACCAAGACCAGGCACAGGGGTTCAGAAAAGAGCCTAAATACCAACTATGCATCTTATACATGTCCTACCTAGTCTGCTGGCATTTGTGTTCCTGCAAGCACAGAGTAATACTAGAAGCGACCCTCAAGACTGCTCGTGGTCAAGCTGATACGGTATCTGGAAATACATATTATAAAAATACAACTAGAAAAATATACTCAGTTATTTTATATTAATGAGACTTGAATGGAGAATCTATCTTTAAATTTTTGGGGGGAGGGAAATAAACAGAACTAAGAAAACTCAAAAAAAAAAAAAAAAAAAAAAAGAGGCGCTATTTTGACAGAGCTCTATCTTACTTCCAGACTGAATTCAAAAGCCTATGTCAGGAAATATGCTAGCATAACATCCTGTCTAATCAACAATGTCTTTTAAAAACCTCTTCTAACTGCCCAGAAGTGGAACATATTGCTCTCAGTTTGGATGCCTAAAGCATGAAGTAGCTGATTGGTATGTAAGAGTCAGAGTAATCTACCATCTTTTCTTAAAAAGAGGGCTAAGGAGAAAGACTTACCCTGGAATTATACTCAGCGCAACAAGCTGCTAACTAACACTGGACAGGAAGAAAGAGCAGGTACCAGGACAAGAGTAGACTCCCATCTCCATCCCACAGTCACTCAGATGGGCCCACTGAATGGGACAGCAGGAGCAGGGGCAATGCCAATCACTCGCTGTCTCTGTTTTTGTGTACTTTCTGTCCTCTCTGTATAGAGAATGCTGGGGGGGGGGGGGGGGCTGGTTTGATTTTTATTTCTTTTTCTTTGGGGGAAGGGAAAGAGAACAAGAAGAGATAAAAATAACAAACCATACAACTGTGACTAACTCATACCTCCACATTTTGGCCAAATATATAGCTTGTGAAAACGTGCATAGAGCATATATTGCATCTGCTCTGAACGGCAGACACAATCAAGAATGAAATGCTGACCGTCTGAAGGAGCCCTGCCTCACATTTGAGTGTAAACATGTAACAAGTAGCCAAGGAAGTGACAAAACTCATGAGCAGAACATGGTTGCAATCTTCAAGCCTAGCATGGTAATTTCAGGGCAGACCTCCAAAACCAGCACTTTCTTCTAACCACACACCAAAATATGAAACTGTGAACATGCAAAGAGAAGTGTCAGGCACTCTGAGCCATGCCTAAGTCCATTCTAAAGCCCCAGTCAATCATGGATGTCTTCAGGCTCTGAAATACATCCTTCTAAAATATCTGTACTGAATTGAATCATGACCATAAAAAAAAAAAAAGATATGTTGAAGTCCTAGGTCCTAACATATTCAGATGTGATCTTATTTGGGGCTGGGATCTTCAGACATAATTAAGTCACAGCAAGGCATTAGAGAAGACCCTAATGTGACATGCTTAACATATTATATAAAGAATAAATGTGAGCAGACGCCTAAGATGTGAAAATAAATGCAATGCAGATGTGATGTGGATGGAGGTACCTGCAAGCAAGGAATACCTGGCTTACCCACAGCCATCCCAGGAGAGCCTGGAGCACACGTGGTTGACTAGGGCTTTGGAATAAGCTTAGGCATGGCTCACAGTGCTGGACACAGGAACAGAAGAGATGCTAACCTGAGGCCTTTCATACAGCTGGAGTTTGCTGACACCTTGATCTTGGACTGTAGGCTTCTGTAGCTGAAAGTTACCCAGTTCTCAATATTTTGTTGTGACATTTCTGCAAACTAACAGTCCATACACAAGCCATGCCTGCAATGCAGTCACTGACTTCTAGGAGGACGTGAGGGGCATGAATGGACACACAGGTAAGTCTCCTCGGTTTTAGAAGTTGGTACACATGCTGGTCAGCACTCTTAGGCAGGCTGGTCCACCTTTTGACTTAAAATTCAACAAAGCATGGCACATCAGTTCACTCATGGTATCCTAACTGTGCCCTACAGTCCTTGAGAAACAGTTTGCCACATGCTCACTTTCCAAGGTGAGCAACTTCATTCTCCAACACTTCTTTTCCACTGAGAGCCCCCATACTGGAGACACATGAGGTTTTCACTGAATGGTGACTTGACTGATGCATGTGAGCACACTCAAGCACACACCACTGCATCTTAACCAAAGGGTGCACAAGCATGGGGTACCAGACACTGAAGGATTTGTTTATATAGTATGAGGAATCTACTAAGAAATTTTCAATAAGCTCATTCATGCAACAGTTTCTGAACAGTCAGGTTTAAAAAAAAAAAAAAATCTCAAGATGCAGCCTTGGAACTTGCTATGTAAACCGGGCTGGCCTCAAACTCATGAAGATCTGCCTGCCCTTGCCTCCCTGTAATTAAAGGTGTGTGCCACCCTGCCTGGCTAGATCAAAAAACCAGAAGAGGGAGGTGGAGAGGCCTAGGAAGATGTCTCAATGGGTAAAGTGCTTACTGTACAAGCATCAACACCCAAGTTCAAATCCCCCAGAATCCACATAAAAAGCCAAGTGTAGTGATAAACACTCGTAATCCTAGCACTGGGGAAGTGGAGACAAGAAGTGGGCATTCTGGTCAGCCAGTCTAGCTAAATGGGACTGGGACTGGATTTGGCTCTTCCTTCATAAAATGATGGGGAGGAGAGGCAGCCCTGGCCACCCATGGCTTCGTTTAGCCATGAGAAACGGACCAGAAAACAAATGGCTTTAATAGATAGTGCTGACAAGTAGCCCCAGTGACAGGAGTGGGGGTCCACCTGTGTTCTAAGTCTGCACAACTTCAGCAAGTAAGACAGTAAAAAGTTAGAAAACAGCAGTCCTCTCCCACACTCCACCAGAGAGAAAAAGTATATTCCAGATACAAATCACAAGACATCTATCAATGTTACAGGTGACATGAATATTACTTGCCTACAACCTTAAAATATGATTTTTTAAAATCCCTGTGAAAAGTCAAATGGCCTACAAATAGGTAAGAGAATAGGCCTTTAACCACCTCCCCCCAAAGGAGAGAGGTGGGGCTAAATCCCTCCTTCGGCACCAGTCTCCCAGCCATCTATTACTGCAGAATTATGAGGTGAGGATAACAGCTCTGACTGGGGCAGAAATGCAGAGTTTCTGCACAGAAACACATGCTCTGCCCACTCTGAGCTGCAGACATCTGTTTTAACAAGCCACGCATGATTTACTGCCTCTGACTCTCATATTAAACATGTTCAATATCTTTTAGCAGGTTGATAGAACCTGTTAAAATTAAATTTCAACCACACCTTAGGAGGCAAAGGCCTAATATCTCTTTACAGCCCTGGGAAAGAAAAGGCGGGTATCTCGTTCCATGTGCATGTGCAGGAATAGTAATTCATACTCAGGAAGCAGTATTTCCCCTTAACTTACATACCTGTGTGTACCTGCACACACACAAAAGCAAGATCACTGGACAGAGTTAGAGTGGTTATACCACTCGGTGTCAACACAGACCTAAAAAGATCACCTCCAATCTGCTGGATACAAACCTCAAAGATGACTTCAGCTGCAGGTCCCCTACCTATGTACACAGACTGGAATTAGTGTTGGATTGCATTGCTGGGGAGCATCAAGAAGCTAGTACTCAGCAGTTCAGATGCTAGAGATGAAATACTCACCTAGCTCTTATAACCCTCTCTTTACAACAAAAGGTGGGACCCAGTGTTAGAGCACTTGCCTACTGAGCACAGGATCGGAGGTTCAATCACAAGGACAACTCCCTACCCCCCAAAAGAGAAACCAAGACCCTTGCCTTTTATTGGAAGATTTTAACTTTTTTTTTCTCGATGATTTGCATTGTCTTGGTCAGCGGTCTATGGTGCTTATTATACACTAAATAAAATGTATAGGTAGAGGATCCGTTCACACAAAGTATGCTCAGTATCTGGAGATATTTAGTTGACTACCCAGTGTATAATAAAGTAAAATACATGAGGGGCTGAGGGTTAGCTCAGATAGTAGAGTGCTCGCTTAGCACAAGGACCTAGGTTTCATTCTGAGCACCAGGATAAACTGGATGTGGGAAGATACAACTGGAATCCCAGCATTCAGGAGATGAAGGTAGGAGGATCAGAAGTTCAAGGTCATCCTCAACTGTACAGTAAGTGCAATGCCAGTCTGGTCTACCCTGTCTCAACAAAAATCAATCAATCAGATAGGATAAATTATATATAGATGATAGAGAAAATATCTATATAGATAGATGATAGACAGATAGACAGATTAGATAGATAGATGATAGATCATAAGAATGTATTTTTATCTATTCCTTCCTGTGTTCAGCTAAACTTGGGATGGAACAGGAAATCTAGAATTACATACAGATAAACAATGTTAAGCTGAAATTAAAACCTTTTCAACTCCTTGTAGAGCTCAGTTTCTTTTGAACGGACCAACCCACTTGCCCAGGGAAATCAGGTTCCCTCTGCCTCCAACCCACCATGTTGGGTTGTATGAAGACATAAAGACATAAGCCGCAGTCGCAACACCCTGCTAGGGTTCAATAGGACTTCACTTGCAGGTTCCCAACCTGCAAATACACAGGCCACCAGCCATGCCCTGCCTGGCAACTAGGGCACATTCATCTTTGTTACGGCTGCAGGGGAAGGAAGAGGTGCACAAGGTGGCTTCAGGAGTGGAGAGTTTCATCTCCCATCATCCCAATGTGCAAGTCACCACAGCTAGCTGAAAGGCTCCACTGAGAGAAATGCAGTGGGTGGCTTTCCAAATGATCATGTTCTCCTGCCCTTCAACAATAACCCAGCATTTCCCCCTCTACATTAGGAACAGGAACAATCCAACAGGACAAGAAAGCTAACTGACAGAGCCAAGTACGTGGTCAGGGAAGGAAGCAAAGCAAAGAGACCAACGAAAACAGACCAAGCCCATCTCATCCTGGGAGGAGCAGGGGCTCGGGGGGAGCACCTGTAGGACAGCTCCACTTTCTCATCCCCTGCGTGCCTCAGGCCTGGAGCATCATAGGTACTGCCAGGATGCAGAAATCAAATCCTCCTGCTCTGAATTCACATAGCAAGGCCTGGGATTTGCTGTGAAATAATCAGGCAATTATATTTAAGCATCAACAGGAGAGACCTGTCAGTTAAGCAAAGAAACTCGTCATCTAAGCCCTCAGTAAACAGGTCTCTGCTGATGCTCCACGGGGCATCTCCTAGCACCACACCCTTCTGAAACCCAGTCCCACACATACCCTATCCACCCCCTAGTTAGTTGGCCATCGTAATCTCCATCATATCAGACAGCTGACTGAACAGCTGCCTCACTCCTAAGTGCCTCAAACTCATAGAGAAAAAAGGAATTATCTTTGGTTTTCAGGAATTAGCAAAAGACATACCAGAAAACAAATGGGGGACTAGGGGAAGGAAAGCACATGAATAGTCTGATAGAGGGACTCGGAGACAAAGCTGCCAGCACCAGCTTCTGCGGCATTCACATCAGTTAGATGGGATTCAGAACTGCTGCCTTTGGTGACAAATTAGAAATGGTTCACAAAAAGGAAAAAAAAAGTGAATTTTTAAAATGAAACTATTAAGCTATCAAAGGCAAATTACAGAGCCAAAGAAATGGCTCAGCAGTTAAGAGCTCTGGCTGATCCATCAGAGAACTCTGGCTTGATTTCAAGCACCCAAGTGGTGTCTCACTAAATGCATGTAGCTCCAGTTCTAAGGGATCTGACATCCTCTTCTGGCCTCCCTGGGCACTAGGCACCGACATGTGGCACACATACATATAAGCATGTAGACACTGATACACACAAACTACAAATAAATATTTTTAAAATTCTAATTATAATTCTATGTAGAAATCAGTAGTTTTGGCTATCCTTAGCTCTAGAAAGTAAACCGAATAAGTTACAGTTTAATGAACCACTTATAACACACTCCCATTGATTAAAATGTAAAGAATTCATCAATCATAATTTTCACTATGATTTTTGGCCCTTGCCTTTTGTTTCTTTTCAGACAGGGCCTTGTGTAGCCTAGGCTGGCCTCAAATTCCCTGTGAAGCCCAAGGACGACCTTGAACTTCTGATGTTCCTGCCTTTATTTCCCTAGTGCTTTGATTACAGAGGGTATGCCGTCATGCTAGGTTTATGTGGTGCAGTGCATAGAACCAGGTACCTTATGCATGGTAGGCAAGCGCCAACTGAGTCACATTCCCAGATCATTCACTGGGCTTTCCCTAATACATTATTTTTGCTTCCATTCAGTCAGTATGGAGAAAAGAGCTCCAGAGGCCACAAATGGCTCAGGGAAACAAGGGAGTAAGGGATGACAGGATGCTGTTCAAATAATAAACAGGTCAGGAGTAATGGCACACCACTGTCTCAGAACACAAAAAAATAAGCAACAACATCAACAAAGAAAGCTAGACCAGAAACAGAAAGGTACTCTCATCCCCAACTCACCAGATGTCCAACTTGGAGGCTCAGGACTTGAAGCTCTGGGGACCAGGCAGTCCCTGCCTGTCTTAAGTCTCAGTCTGAATTCCCAGCCGGGCAGTCTCTCACCTACCTGTTGCCATCAACACAGTGAAGAGCAACACTCCTGTATAGGCGGATGCCAGTGAAAGAGCTGTAAGAGCACTGAAAAGACAAGGTGGACTGGGGACAATCCTGGGAACATCTCCAAAGCAGCTTGTTTGGGGAGCAAAACAAGGGGACAAAATAAGGAATTACCCCCACTTCCTAACTGTTAGCAGATGAAGTCGGTTTCTACTCACCCCATCATTACTAAGGACAGTTAACAGAAGTCAGTCTATATTCACTGCTACAGAAACATATCCAATAGACACCAGCAAAACAGTGCTTACAGCAGGAAGTCATTTGTGTGTGTTAGGAGGGTGGTGCTTACAACACATGTGCAAAAAACTGTGGAAGAATGAGGGTGTTGGGGAGGGTGGTGGCAACGCCCAACACAAAACATGGCAATGTGTCTTCCCTCAAGGGGATGGAATGGGAATGGTATTCAGGGAACTCTCCCTTCTTTCTCACTTTACTTATTTTTTCTAGTTTCTTTCTCCATAACCACGAACTACTGTAATAAACAAGAAACACAAAGGCCGCACAGGAGTGGAGATTGCTGGGAGTGGGGAACGGCCGGCAGGGTGAGTATTTAATGAGAAGCAAAGGAACAAGCAGGACACAAGTGCTCTCAGGCATACTGTGCATAGCTGGGGTGCGAGACATGTCTGCTTTTTGCAGAGATATCAAGCTAGTGCTTTTAGAGCCTTTACAGACTCAATGGAAGGCACAAAACACCTTTTCCAGAATCAGGAAGGAGCTTTTCGATTTGTTGGGTGGATTCTGGTGAAGACTGAGCCTGTACTGAACAAAAGACATCAGAGAGAAAAGGTCTTCCCTCAGTGAAACACACTTGTGAAGCACTCCCAGTGCTGACACTGGGAGGCGAGGGGACGCTCGTGCTCGGGGCCCACTTGGAGAATGGGAGCCTCATTCCACCTCCAGGGAGTGACTTGAAGCTCGAGAGCTGGCACAGAAACCATCATAAACCTCTATTTAAAATACTCAGTACAGGAGAACCAAGGGCCAAAGAAGAGAAGTAACTGGCTCACAGCAGACCTGGAACCAAGCAGGGCTCTCAGGAGATCTTGGCTTCCACACAGCTGCACTCAGTTTAGACTCATAGAACCAGTGTCAAGGAGATCCACTTAGATAGGTGTTAGTGACTGAAATGAGAAAAGACCAGAACAGCACCTAGAAAGATTCGAATTCCTGGGACTGAGAATACTAATCAATCTGTTTCACTCTCCTACAAGTAGGTTCACTAGCATAGGGTATCAGAGCATTCTGTTTATGCTTTATTCATTTCTTTTTATTCAATCTTAAAAGATGATGGAGAAAAAGAAAATGTGTGCTTTTTGCTCTACCAGATAGATATGATGTGAGGCTAAAACACAAAGGAATTTTGCAGTTGTTCAACACAGAAACCTGGTAGACAAATGCTTACTAAGCTAGACATTCACAACTCTAAAAAAGACAACAAGAAAGCAGAAAGGAAGGAAGGCCCAGGAACTAAAGGAAGTAGAAATCAAGAGGGTACTCGAAAGCATAACTCATGTCAACAATACAAAAATAAGCTTGGAGGTATTCACATCCCCTTTCCAGAGAGCTGCAACAGCGTATATAGAAGTGACCTAGTTCTGTGTCTGTTTTATTTTCAGAAATCAGTAAATAAAGTAAACCTGTTAGGGCTCAAGAAGGTTGTATAATCAAAGTCCCCTGCAAGATGGATAAAAGAGTCTACATGCCTTTATTTACAAGTAGTTTTCATTCTTTTCAAAAGCAAAGATGGAAACTGCTTATGCACAGGCTTTTTCCTGGCTGACTCTTTGGGGTTCTATGTCTTGACATTATTCAAAGGATGATTACAAAATAAAATAAAACCCTGACTGCCAAAGGTCTGCCACATATTTTGAAGCTCTAATAAGAGAGTCCACTAACATCATAGCTCATCCCATCCACAAGGATCATTAATTACAAGTGACCCTATGTATCAGGTCTTGCCCTGGAGCCCTGTCACAGGGACACTGGAATCTATACAGATCGTGTATTTGAGTTCACTATGCTGCTTTGTCATGGAGTGTTAGAAGCTCAGTAATAACGTGCTTTGTTCTCAAAAGTGTCCCCGATACCTGTCAACTGAGAGACAAGGAGGTTCTGAGAGTGTACTGTGCAATGAATGGTGCTGCCCTCTAGTGGTGGCTCTAAGCAATGTTTCTAAAGACTGGAGCAGATTCAGAGGGAAAAAACATGAGAACTCAGCAATGGAGCCTCCACAAGAAGGAACATCAGAAGAAAAAGAGGAACAGAAGCTAACACCAGGGGAAAATTAGATCATGTCTAAAATTTCACAAGTATCTTCACATTTTATAGATATAAAACAAATTTACAGGGCACATAACTTGCAAGCATGTCTGCCCACTTAAAAACCTTAACGTACAAAAGAGCTTGGTCAAAATACACGCAAAACTCTAAGCACACAATGCATACACACTAATCAATTATAGCTGTAGCACAAGAAAACACTGACAAGTTAAGGTCTACAGAATGTAACAGTGCATTACACAGGTAGGAACCTGAAATATATTTGGAACATTGTAAAGAGATTGGCTCTAACTAGGTTGTGTAATTCTCTATTTGAAATGTAACTGTTTTCACATAAAGTGTGGTGACACAAACTTGCACTTGGGAGGCTAAATGGGAGGTAGTAAGTCAAAGCCAGCCTGAGCTACAGAACAGCATGTTTCAGGTGAGATTAGACTACATAATAAAACCCTGTCTTGCAGATTCAGAGCAAGTCCAAAATTTCAGAAAACTTAAAAATTAACAGAAATCACTAAAGTGATCAATAAGGATCACATGTTTGGGGGGAACTGACAAATCAAAATCACATCAAAATTTAAATTTACCCCATATGTTCATATACAGGTAAGATTTCCTTCGTAAAAGTCAGAATTAAGTCCACGGTGGGTGGAGAGAACAACATGAGGCATCAAGCCAGTTTCATACCAGTCTCTTCCAGTCAGTACATGTAAGTAACAGCAAACAGCGAGGACTCCTGAACTCCTGTAATAACCTTTATAAAAATATCATAAAATCCACCTTCACAAAACAGACCAGCTTTCTCTGGAAAGTGTGCCCATGTGGGTTACTTAACAGTAAGCATTATGCTCAACTGCAAACGGACAGCGACCTCTGCTGGACTACCAAGAAACACTCCCGACAAGAAGACAAAGCCTGCATCCATCCTTTCCTGGGTAAAAACCACAAAATGCCCTGGCCTCTTACCCCATTCCGCAGGCCACAAACCATATCCAAGGTTAAACTCTGAGCACATGTCTTTGATTTGGAAATGACTTATGAACTGAGTTCAAACATCTTTTGCCCTTGTTACTACATAATAATTTATTGGGAAAATTAAGTTCTTTCACAATTCTGAGCAACACAAAATATGAAATATGATTGAGTCTATTTCACAGATTATTTCTAACTATGCCTAGGATTTCCATACCAGTAGCATAATCTCTTGAAAATTCATGTAACAATAAACATGGAAGGATACACAAAATAGAATACTTGCTTCTAACCAAACAGGAAAGTATCTTGGTGCCTGGAGCATACCAAGCCAGGGAGTGTGGGGGGAGAGAGCCCAACTGAATCTCCCTCACCACTGCCTAGTAATCTTTGGCCTCAAGTAGTTAACTATTAATACAAAGGAGGGAAGGGAGCTACTGCCTGCCATGGAGTTTTTAGGCCATACTTAGTAAGTGCATCAAGCACAAAGTTTGCACTTGATGAACACTACATCTCATCCCCTCCCCCGCCACCCCCCCACACAAATAAACAGGTTATTTGTGGATATTCCCTCCACAAATCCTCTCCCAATTCTCTATAACGGAAAGAAGTACGTCCTGATGTCAGGACTAGACTTCAAAACAGTTTAAGAAAAGAGTAACATAGAGCTGCAGCAACCAGGGTACACTGCTCCAAGTTATGGTGAGGATCCCAGGGAACCTGGGCAAAGCCTATCCATCCCAGGCTCTGAAGACTGCAGCAGACATGGTTCCCACAGGAGCAGCAGCTTAAGGCTCTCAATGTGCCTTTGTGTTCTGAGAAGCTAGAACTTAAAACCATACATACCTTTAAAGTGGGCATTTGGAG
This sequence comes from Eospalax fontanierii, assembly GCA_035773235.1. Taxonomy (NCBI): domain Eukaryota; kingdom Metazoa; phylum Chordata; class Mammalia; order Rodentia; family Spalacidae; genus Eospalax; species Eospalax fontanierii. The sequence continues at coordinate 45,767,983 of CM069540.1, read as the reverse complement.
CCCGAGTGGTACACACCTGTGAATCTATCAGACAAGTGGCTGAGGCATTAGGACTGTCAATTCAAAGCCAGCAGGGATATAGATAGGCAGGCCCTGTCTCAAGGGCAAAAAAGCGGGAAAATGACCTACTTATTAAGGACAACTTGACAACATCTATCCAAACATAAACAAATGTCATTTAACCCATCATGTCCTTTGTCAGTTATGTATTTGTGAGATATAGTTAAATAAGTTTAATACAATATTGTTTTAGTGAGAAAAATAAAGGGAAGGAATGTGATACATTCATAAAGATGAAACACTTTTAAATGTTAAAAAGGCCTTAGTATAACATATGCTCAAGTAAGATACTCAAATTATATGCTAAAAACTAAAAGGAAGTTTATAGAAGACTACACTTGTATTATGTCTGTCTTTTCTATACATTTAGCATCTCGGGAATTAATTCTGGGAATGAAGTGGGGCTGCTCAGTGGGAGGTTTACCTTCTTCTCTTCAAAATGCTGCATTACTAAAGGAATTCCAACACATAATTTTAACCCATGTTAACACACATCCAAGAAAGTCAATGAGCAATTAAAATTAGTCAAGATCTTCTTCCAGGAACCCATCTCTCTGAGACCCAGAGGAAACCTTGGAGAGACTGAACTGTGACAGGTAAGGGATGACAGGGAGTGGGTTACGTGCAAAGGAGGAGTCTACAAGGAGGTGAGCCCTGCATTTGACTGAATCTTTAACTCAGGCCTTGACTGACAGATGAAGGAATCATTACATATTGTATGAAGGTCTCAGGCATTGGGCTCTTCTTATGGTGTGCCTGGGAAATGACATTTTCTACCCTTCTACACATTACCCCACCTCAATACCACACACACCAAAGTGCCCATATCTCCCCACACCTGAGGCACAGGCTAAGTGACTAGCCATATTGCAAGTCATTAGGAATGCACTCCTTTCTCTCAAACACTGTCCCCTCAATGTGTAAAAGAGGGTGACGACCCCCTAGTTGTGAGGCTAATGCCAGTCGCCCAGTAGGTCAGCAGACTGACCTCTAATCCTGCCCTGTGCCATGTTCACTGTCCTTACACGAACACGCAGGGCGTCAGGGAAAGGGGGTGCACAGAAGAGGACAGGCAGCATGAGGAATGCTTCCCTTGGCTGTCAGTTAGGTCCTGCTCTAGTCACATGAGATTCCTCACCTCTTAGCCTGCAGCCCCCATGCCCCATCCAAGAGCTTGAGGCTGGGGGTCTCTAAGCTTATTTCCCCTGTCCATTCCTCCCATGAGCCCCAAATCAGATTGCCTCTATGATACTTCAACACAAATGCAATGCAGCACCCTGATTCTGCGCTGCCTATGTAGAGTACGCCTCTCAGCTGTTCTCCTACCCAGACCTCTTGCCCTACCCTGCTGTGATAGCCTATAGCCTGGAGGGCACCCACCCACCATTCTGCCTCCAAGCAAGACAACACAGAGCACACAGCACACCACAACCCCCTCCTGCCTTCCTCAATGTCATTTTAGAGGCTCAACAACCTCTAGTGAGCAGAATCCCATCAGAACACAGACCTTATTGCTCTCCAGTAAAACCCCTGCCTCTTGGCTTCAAAATACTCAGATAATGGACCTGCACTGGCCTTGAATGGTCTTTACTACACCTCCTCCCACTCTATCCTGCCATCCCTGATGTGTCACATGCTATATTAGGGGTATACAAAATCTATTGTCCACTACAAAGATCACAGGCACAAGTATGTCTTGCTGAACCAAGAACCATGATAAGTCCTAAGTCCGTCAAGCATCCATGGGATGCTGGTGGCTGAGAGTCCAGTGCCTGACCACCCTTCTTGAGCTCTCTTCTTCCCTTCCTACAAGAGAACCAGTCCCCCTTCTCCCTCTGCCATCTCCCTCACATCCTACAACTATCGAACTCCTTCCATTTCCATTCAGAGGCCACAGAGAAAGTGTGCACCACGCCCACCCAAACATGAGCTTCAGCCTCCCATTACAAGCTGTAATGCTGGACCATCATTCACCTGTAAGGTGTTCATGATTCTGGTGTCAGCCTGCTGTCCCCACCCACAGCCCAAACACAAAAAGAACTCAGAGAACACATATCCAGAAGTCTCTTCCGTGACATAGTGTGGTAGTACAGGGAGGACTGAAAGGCAGGAAGACTTTGTAGGTGACATTCAAGAGGTAGTGCATTTGCATGCAAGATTGTGACTCAGAAGTCCAAGGTAATCATGCCTTTAATCTTTAACCTACTCGCTGTTAAAGCAAAAACATAAAATAAGTAAGTGAAAAAAGGACTAACGGCTTTCTCTAAATATGCCACGTAGTGTTTGACATTTACTGGAGTGTCAATGAACTTCTCTTATCTCTGGATATCACATTTTAAAACAGCATCATTCTTCATATACACCTGCAAGGATCATGGTGTGTAACAAAGTAAAACTCCAGGGAGGTTTTGTGTGTGTGTGTGTGTGTGTGTGTGTGTGTGTGTGTGTGTGTGTGTAAGCATGCAAGGACACTTCTTCAGATTTTTATTCCAATTTGTAGTCTGTATGTTTAGGCTTCAAAGTTGCACACAGTAACTGGTTGTTCAACTCCAAAGTAAAATAATGAGACAATACACAAACTTCAAAGCCATTTCTCCTTGCCCTTTGGGCTCCTAGAGTCCAGTCTTCCAGCTACGCATTCTAGTTCCTACAGCTGCAGCCAGGGGGAGACCTCTGCTTGCACACCTGAAGTTAGAAACTTACAGAGGATAGAAAGGGGCCTTTAGGGCATGTAGTCTAAATTCAGAGCGGCTGTTTCTACCTCAATATTTTTAAACTGTTTCATACAAGTAGTAGCTAAATCCCAAGGGCCACTATGACATGCATGGGTTTAATCACTGGTCTCACAATGTCACTGGTCACCATCATGGTTCCAGGCATGCTAAGAGTTTCATACAGGATACTGGCATTCTTGAAGGAAGCTTATTTCTGCAACAAATCTACAGAATAAAGGCAAGAGCTATTCCCCTTGACGTCTATGTCTCAAGATTATCTTTAAAGAAATAGAACAACACTATACCGATCTTTACACTCCCTCACAGTCTGACTGATGGGTGTGACATGTTCATGGGGGTAAGGGAGTATGTTCTAATACATCAACATTCAGAGATGGAAACACTGAGTATCCAACTTCTCACATAGTTAATAAACTTTATGGAATTAACCTGCTGGGTAAAGAGAGAATAAGAACACAGCATGAATTTTACACGATAAAAATAAAGCAGCACATTGCTAGGACACTCACCTGTCATACACTGACCAACAGGTAGCAAAGCTTAAATGAAATGCAATGGTATGAGTAAACAAGGAGCAGAGGGTCCTCTCATCCCACCCAGGGGAGGATGAGACAGGAGGATCACAAGTTCTAGAGGAACCTGGGTGGGTCATAAAACCTCAAACCCCAAAAACCAAAACAAAGAGAAATTAAGGCACCTGGCTTCTTCTAGACCAAAGGTATTGCTAAAGCTGAAACATTAGAGACCAGTTTGCAGAAAGGAACCATCTGATAATGACCACAACCTTGTTAAAGTCTTCCCTGGCTTTATATTTACACAGTATTTTACTATAAGAAAAAAAAAAGCAAACAACAACAAAACAAAACAACAACAACAAAAAAAAACTATACAAAACCAAAATAGACCAGAAAAATCTCTTTAGGCTCAAAGACAATCATCATTCTTAATGAAAGTTTAGACTGGAGTGAGTAGGTGCTCTCCCCAACCAATCCCCCCGCCGCCCACACACACACACACAGTGCCCCAGAGAGGCAAATGAAAACTATGAACAAGGTGTTGACAGTTATAATGTTCAATGCCCACAGACAAAAACAAATTCTTTTTCCTAACAATCGTCAATAGTTTTTCATCTATGTTTCTGGATTGGTGCAGATTCATCTGAATACAATTAGTAAAGCTTTTATGTTGGATCATAATTAAGTCCAGGTACACAGAAAGAGAGACTCCTCTCTGGTAAACAGTTTACAAAACAATATACTTTAGTATGGAGGCTCTACTCTTAAGTTTTCTCTCCTGTCCAAATAATCTCCCAACTGCATTTCAAATTAAACTCCAGAGTTTTCCTCCTGCCCCTCAGGGTATTCCCTGCATCAAAGCATACTTTAACATATGTAAATGCTAGTGATGCTCTGAAGTGCTATTTCTCATCAAAGCAGTTACTACTGTCATTTCATACCTCAGAGGACATAGCAGCAACTTGGCCATGAAACAAGTGTGACCATCATGGGGTAATTACCTGACAGCGGAATCCTACGAAGACTTTACTTCCATTGCGGAACACTCTTCACATGACAGTGCTCTCATACTATATGCTGGAACACTCTTCACATGACAGTGCTCCCATACTATATGCTGGAACACTCTTCACATGACGGTGCTCCCATACTATATGCTGGAACACTCTTCACACGACGGTGCTCCCATACTATATGCTGGAACACTCTTCACACGACGGTGCTCCCATACTATATGCTGGAACACTCTTCACATGACAGTGCTCCCATACTATATGCTGGAACACTCTTCACATGACAGTGCTCCCATACTATATGCTGGAATACTCTTCACACGACAGTGCTCCCATATTATATGCTGGAACACTCTTCATATGACGATGCTCCCATACTATATGCTGGAATACTCTTCACACGACAGTGCTCCCATATTATATGCTGGAACACTCTTCACATGACAGTGCTCCCATACTATATGCTGGAATACTCTTCACATGACAGTGCTCCCATACTATATGCTGGAACACTCTTCACATGACGATGCTCCCATACTATATGCTGGAATACTCGTCACACGACAGTGCTCCCATACTATATGCTGGAACACTCTTCACATGACGATGCTCCCATACTATATGCTGGAACACTCTTCACATGACAGTGCTCCCATACTATATGCTGGAACACTCTTCACATGACGATGCTCCCATACTATATGCTGGAACACTCTTCACACGACAGTGCTCCCATACTATATGCTGGAACACTCTTCACACGACAGTGCTCCCATACTATATGCTGGAACACTCTTCACATGACAGTGCTCCCATATTATATGCTGGAACACTCTTCACATGACAGTGCTCCCATACTATATGCTAATTCAATAACTACCCATTCTTTCACAAAATGTTTCAAATACCCATGCACACCTCCCGGATGGTCCTCCTTGACAAGAGAGCCGTGCTACTTGCACGTGACTATTTTTTCAGAAATTTGAAGTAATTTTCCTTTGTTTCAGGGGGAAAAAAATCTTTATTAATTACATTTCTGTCTCCCCCTGCCCCCATGCCCCCCCATGCCCCCGGTGCTGAAACACAGTTTGGGCTTTATGCACACTGCACAAGCGTTCCCACGGAGCTGAGCTACACCACCCGCCAAGAGTCTTTCACCCTGCCTGATGCCTTGCACTCTAAGAAGGGAGGAAAGCACCTTTAAATGCAGCAAGAAGGCTGTTCACACCTGGACCTTTGTTTTCCCTGCATCTAAGAATCACATTTTGAAGAAAAGTCCATTATTCATCCCTTCCTGTGAATAACCTTGCATGGCCTTATGACTTACTTACGTGACAAGCAGCTGGAGGATGCATCCCTTGGGGCACAGGCTCTCCTCCATCAGTGCTACGCCTCACATCTAGAAGACATGCTGGAGGTATTCGGTGCAAACTTACTGACACAGAGTATGTGCACTGCAAAAGGAAGGTAGCTGAGAGGCGAGAGGCACGGGAGTCTGTCAGGCAAAGCTTTAGCAAATTCAGCAACAAGCCGCAAGTTGTTCTGTGATCTACCACATAAAATAATACCAGGGCATTAAAAATGGAAACTTTAAAAGACTTTTCTCTTTGAGCCCACAGAGGCAGATCTATACCTGACACAAAATCAAAAGTCTGTCAGAGCTCATATTCTAGAAAGTTCTTTGTAGCCCTCTTTCCAGCAGAGAAGAGAGCTTTGCTTTCTGTCTTCTAGTAACTATTGATAAGACCTATTAGAGAAATTCTAGAGTGAGAACTGGGTAGAAAGCGCTTAGGCAGTTTAGGGCAAAAAGACCAAAGCTAAGAGCTGGAAATGCCTTAGGCAAGGACAAGTCTACTGGCAGACCCAGGTCAGAAAAGCCTGTCTAAGCCAAAGATGCTTCAGATGCCAGGTTTTTTGCTTATCTCTTTTCCCTAAAGATGTTATCTATTCCTGGCAACCAGACAGAGAACTGAGGGACCTGGACCCTAGGAAAGGGAACTGGACTGACCAGCTCATCTCACCTCCTCCCTCCACTAAAGCCTTATTAACTTCTGAGCACTGAGGCTCAACAGAATCCCACTCCTGAGAACTCCTCCTGCTGTACAGAAGCACTGTCTTCTTTCTCCTAAGCTCTCTATAATAAAATACTTCTTCTAAAATTCATCCTCTGCGGTCTGTAAATTTTATTCTTCCAATTCACAAGACAAGAACCCAAAAGCCTCTGGCTTGATGTACCTTTGGTGGCCATTGAGTTTCTGGGATTCAAGCCTCTCAAGATAGGCACAGGAGAGACAAGAAAGGCTGTCACTCTCAAAGATACCCTAATATTCCATGTCACTAGGATGAGTGAGTGTGAGCAAATATTTCACAAACAAAAGATCAATATATTTGGAAATCTAGCTTGTACTATGTAGACTGGTTGCAGGTATGGTGCTGCTGCCTGGGAGTCTAAATTAAAAGCCTCGGAAAAATTTCAAGGAGCAGGGTTCAGGGGACTCCATGCAGATATGTACCAATTCAAATCAGAACCCCAATATGTGAATCACATCTAAGATCCTCATGAATACATATTTTATGAACAGAAAAGCGTTTCTCTTCCCAGCATTACCATGTGGCATGTACATGGGTCTGAATGGTGCATTTGATTTATATAAACAGACTGAAATTTCATGCAATGCTATATCATCCTAAAACACATATGCAAATCCAGGATTAAAACCTGAAACACAGAGTTGGACTGCAGTGACTGTAACAGATGCAGCAATAGCAAGTCAACCTCAAATTCTTAAAAGAAACTCCAATGACTTTTATAAATGTCTTATAGTTTATTTTCTATTACTGATATAATCATGCCACAACCACTGTCAAGAGTTAAAGGCCCTTCTTCACATACTGGGGCTACTGCTATGTGTCTTTGGTAAGACTAAAACCACCTGTGGCAGTGAGCCATCCAAATAATATATAGAAATGTGGAAATAGCATGTCTCCATGGGTGATCCTTCAATAGATGCACAGCCACCCCTGATAGCCTATCATTCACCACTTCCTGGCTGGGTCAGAATTCCTGCTGCTCCTTAGACAGTAGCTAGTTTAAAGTTATTATAGCCACTCACAAATAAATCCTCCAAAGATTGCAAACCAACATTATCAGTTCTGAAAATGGATACGGAACTACAAATGCTAAGAACTGAATGGTCCAAGTTCAGCAGATCTCAGAACCTCAAGGGACTTACAGCCCCCAGCAAGTCTCATCCAGCAAACAACTCTGACGACGTCCAGTACAGATCAGCCTTTGCACAAGGGCTTTCTCATGCTTGCTCTTGAACTATAAAGCTAAAAACTCCAAGCATATCTGCAGAGCTGAGCAGTGAGTGAATACAGTAGGCACCCTACAGTTAACACAGGGGGGTGAGAAAGATTTTTTTTTTTTTTAAGTTGCTTCAATGACTGGAAAAGGCCCAGCAAGATCTAAGCCTTAAGAAACTGCTCTTAGAAACTGTCTTCCTAGTCAGCTCAGAATGTAACCATCACTTGGGTCAAAGAGTCAGAAAGACCCTGAAATAAAAGGGGGACAAAAAGTAAAGCAGACCCAACCACCCTCTGACTGAAGGTACCTTCGAGTGGCTAAGTAGCTGCAATCAACAGCCTAGTGTGCGTGGGAGGAGTTCTGCGTCTACCCATGCACAAGGAACCATGGCACACACGGACTACATGGTGACATGCTGTTCTTCATCCCCTTTTCATAGAAATGAAGCTTCTGCAAACGGCAGAAATCAATGCAGTAAAGACTTTTCACAAATTCTTTCTCTTTAGTCTGAGTGAAGAATAATACACACATCCCAGCATCTTTACTGCAATAGGAGTGCCAATTGTCCCTTGATTCTCCTTTCCAAAACAGCATCTAAACAAGTTATTTCTCTGCCACCTATATATTAGACAGGGCACTACTGAGCCAAAAGTGGTCCACACATAAAAAAGAAAGAAACGGTCTGGGATGGTGGTTGAAAAACAAGAAGGTAATAGCTGAAGATGTGCCATACCTTTCTATTGCTTTCTGGCATCCTGTTTCCTTAAGTAACTTGGTTTACTGTTTCCCAAAGCTGAAAAGAAGGTAACAGAAAATAGGCAACACACAAGGTGGAAAACTTGTGGTAGATCACAGAAACAGTGAAGCCACCGGTTCACTAAAGAAATGGTACAACTCAGAAGTAGTCAGTATCCTTCCAGGAACAGGCAATATCAAGGCATAGACAGATCCAGTAGATGTCATCTTATAATAACTTCTACTGTCTGCACTGTACACTGAATCTGTGCAGTGGTCTCATTTGTTTAGAGCAAGGAGACACCTGCCTCTCCCTGTGTTCACAGCTTCCCTAGACAGCATCACATGGACAGATTCTGGAGAATGAGAATATGCCAACCCAACCCTTATTACAGCCATATTAAATGACTGTGCAAACTCCTCAGTCAGAGACGAGCTGTACAAATGTATGAGCAGGCTTGTTATGGACATTTTCAAAGTCAGCAGTTGGAGAGATGGCTCAGTGGTTAGGAGTATATACTGTTCTTGCACAAGACCTGGATTTAGTTCCCAGCATCCACAGGGCAGCTCACAGTCACCTGTCACTCCAAATTTGGGGGATCCAACACCCTGTTCAAGCCTCTTTGGGCACCAAGCATGTACACAGCGCACTAATCAAAATACTTGTATGCATAAATTTTTTTAATTTTTTTTTTAAGTTAGTGACTAAAGCAAATGGGACAGTGAGGTGGACATCATGCCAAAAGAGGTCTTGCTCAGGTGGTAGAGCTCAGAGCAATGAAGGAGGATACTGAGGAGAAAGGTATACAGGGCTGTTATGGGGCCGCTTAATTTTAAAGAGAACAAAGTGTTTCAGCATGGAGAAGGAGACAGTGTTGGCAGCAATACTAGGAGGCAGAAAGCCGTCTTTCAAAGGCTTCAGTTTGAAACAGTCACAGTCCTTCTGAGGGACATCCAGCCAAGATAGATCCCAGTGGCCTCCACCCTAATACTCAGTAATAACCTCAGTTCCCCAAACATGTGATCGTCACCCATAGGGACTGAACTCCTATCTTTTATTCCTTGCTTGGAGAAGTTCCTTCCTCTGGAACTAACAGCTCCCTGGATGAACTATGACAGCAGTTATGTGTAGCTGTAGTAGCCTAACCACAGTTCAGTGGTGACATTCTCTGAAGGAACAAAGCAAAGCACTTAGACTGGCCTGACTACAGAAAAATGCATACACCTGCCTGACTCTGGTGACTTCAAGAGACAATTTCAGGACAAAAATCAAAGAAAAATAGAAGAGACACAACACATACAGTGTGAAGACATGCGTAGCCAGTCACAGAAGAATGTTCATACGCTGCTCCCCAGTAACACAAGACATGAGCTCACAGAACAATTCACACCTTGTCTTTATTAATTGTTTTAATATTAAACTGACAATCTTGTAAAAATATGGATATGACTACATGGCTCTAATGGGATTAGGTGAGGATAAACACACTGGGTGCCAGAAAAATTGTGAACAACAGTTCAAAGAACTATCATAAAGAGAATCCCACTGTGGGCTTCTGGGAGAGGACCTACAAACACAAGAATGTGAGAATAAAACAGAGAATGTATATAAAGTGACACTCTCACAGCAACCACAGGTGATAGGTAATGGTCAGAATTTACAGGTTCACTAAGAGGATGAGTAACTTACCCAAAGACACACAAGACAAGCTAAATGGATTCAAGTTCTGCCCTTCAAAATCCAAAATGCCCTCCCTGCCTTTCCATGGGAAAGAAACCAATACACAAACTATACAGATGACTGACAAGAGAGAACCACAGTGAAGACGGAGGCTTATGTTGCTAAACAGTATTGAAATTCGCACCAGATTCATGATCCACTTCTCATTCCCCATTTCATTGGCTCCATTGACTTGAATCACTCAGAAGACTCTAAGCCACCGTGGGTTCTTTCCAAGCTGTTCTCTAACAGAGGAACCAGGCTCCTACATAAACATACAGCCCATTTTCAACACCCTGCCCACCTAGAAACCAATTTCCTCTTAACATTGAAATTTCCAGAACATTCGGACCCTCAGCTTTTCCTTCTAAAATCACTATCTGACCCTGATTACTCACACCTGCTGACTCCTCCCCCAGCCTCCCCCTTGCAATCCTGCTGCCTGGTAACAAGAACTGCTGGATCAAGCACTTAATTGTTTTTACTTCTTTTCTATCACGGATCTCTATACTATCACAGGATAAATGCTTTTTCTGAACCCCAAACTTCACTGGCCCTTTTGTTGAGCACATTAAAAACTTTCAGCAAAGAAGTTAATGCTCAGTATCTACTGGGACTGGTTCCAGTACACCACAGGTACCAAATAGGAAGATACTCTATTTATTTAAGACACTGCAGAATGTTCACAAAGTTGGCTATATAAACTCTCCGTACACTGTATTAGTTGTGAAGTGGGGATCATGCAAGCTAGGTGAGCACTGTCCCATGAAGTCACATCACCAACCTTCCTGTATACATTAAATCATGTCTGCATCACACAGTATCATATGGGATCATGTAAATAGCTGCCCTACTGTACTGTTTATGCAAGAATGCAAATGAAAGTCTGGATGTTTAATCAAGGGCCGTATTTTTTCCCGAATATTTCTGACCTGTGGTTAATCTACGGATGCAAACCCCATAAATATGGAGGGCTGGCTGTATTTGCCACTCGACTCTGGTTAGAAACCTGTTAAGAAAAACAGCCACTTCTTTACATGACCAAGAGATTTTTGTGTACCTTAACATGCTCACTTTACAGTCTTATATGCATGATGCTGGTAAGTGAAGAAGGGTTCATTCAAAAGAAAGTAAACTCAGCCCCATGTATGACCACCACAAACTTTCAAACAGCAAAGTCTGAATTGCACACAACACAAAGACACTGTCTTTTCAGGAACACCTGCTTGGCTCTTTTAAAGTGTGCAGTGTTTGTCTATACATCTTTGTAGCTTATGAATTCACACTGATTTCTCTGTGTGTTTTTTCTATAAAATACAATCAGCAGTGCCCTAGCTTATTTTTCTCCCAGGCACACACAGGGTAGGAACTGAGGACATGAATACTCCCCTGCAAAGAATGACAGAATGAACTGATAGTGAACAGGGAATGAGAGCCCTGAGAACATGGCCACCTTCACTGTAAGGGCAGGATCTAGAGACATGGTCACCTTCACTGTAAGGCCAGGAGTTTATGGACATGGCCACCTGCACAGTCAGGGCAGTAATGAAGTTGCACTGTCTGTGCTCTGTAACCCAGAGCTTGTCAATAAAGCACAGGGATGACACTAGGGGGCAGTATAGCCACCTCTAACCTAAGGGGAAATTTGGTTTCTAAGAGCTTCACATTCTAAAAATACAAGTCTCAGAAAGGGGAATGAGCCAGCCAGCTATCATGGCCCATACCTTTAACCACAGAACTGGGATACTAAGGCAGGATGATCCCAATTCCAGGCCAGTCCGGGCTACATGGTGAAACTCTGTCTCAAAAATGCAACAAAAACGAAGGAAATGAACCCAGTTAAGGGCCCCTAGAGATGTGATGAGAAAAAGCATCAAACAGCACCAACTAAAGAGATGCCCAGGACTCTTCAGAATTAAATCTAAAACTCAAAAGAATTCTCTGATAAATCTTCAATGCAAACTCACAGTCAAATATTTGAGGCTGGCTTAGAAACAGACCTCTTACATACTAGCAAAATGTTTTATTTTATACAGATTGGAGGTTAAAGAAAAAAATAAGGGTTTTATGTTTTTGTTTTTTAAGATAGTCTCATGTATCCCTGGCTGGCTTGTACTGGATATGTAGCTGTAGATGAACTTAAACTTCTAAAAAGCTGCAAGAACCACACTATTAACAGAATGACTACTAAACGCATTCCACTCTTTATCTGGGGCTCTCTCTGGCCTTAGTTACTTAGTATTTTCTTTTTCACCTTTAAGATTAAAAAAATATATATATGCAGTACATTCCGTTCCAAAATTTTCTTGAGGTGACTGACCTCAATTTCAAGAAATGTTATATAATGAATATATTGTTGGTAAAGAGTTTAGACATTGCTACTAGAGATGCAATTATAGATGCTCAAGTTTTCATACTACTGGGACAGACTCATTAAAATCTGGCACTGTGGATGAAAACTGGGGAACAAATGAATAGGAAGATGATGCGTGTTTCACAGGCGGATGGCATAAGATTCTAGGTCTGTGTCTGTAATCACTTTAATCATCTTTCAATACCAAAGAACCAATCCGTCAAAACCCACAGGGGTTTGCTTACTCCTCCGCTTCTGCAGCACGCCAGGTATTTCCAAATGCTTCCTAATGACAATAATTAAACATCTGGTAATGGTGACCTTCTTGTGGCTGCTGTACTTCTGGGGTCCTCCTCTCAGTTAATTATGTACATGCTGGGAACTGAGAGACTTTACCTTGTGAATAAAGACTGCAGGAAGAGTCGAAACTGACAGGCACAACTCCTCACTGTCCCCACAGCTATCTGTAAGAAGGCCTCGTTAGAGAGCTCAGATATAGAAAGAGATGCTGCAAAAAAACTGTAAAAGCTCCCAGCAAAGGCATGCATGAAAGCTTGAGATAAACACACTGTGAGAAGGAGGCTGTTATGAAACCTTCAAGACTGTGGCTGGGGTATGGGGTGGCCAAGCTGTCACAATTCCTACATTTCACTCCATAGGGAATCATGTTCAGGTGCAAATTTTGACCCAGAACTTGGCACACAATGCCCAAGTCTGGCAAAGTCTTGGCAAGAGAATAAATAAAAAGCCAGATTTAAAATGTTCATACTTTCAAAGATCATTTCACGCTTCCTTAAGTTTCAAGGTGAAAAGGAGGAGAGAGAAGTGGGCATTCAGAGATGTGTGTGAGAGTCTGAAATTCATCTGGTTATTAAAGAATCTCTGTTAAAATAAAAACCCACTTTGATCTTATTAAATCAGTTGATAACTATTTACTGTAGCTGTATCTGCATATGCCCTCAAAGCCACAACATTTTACTAATACATCACTGCTACGTATTTCTTTACAGACTCATTTAACTTTCCTAGAGAAGAAAAAAAGAAAAACCATCGCATAACTTTTTTAAAATGTGTGTTTTTACTGAATTTGTGTGCATTTCATACAAAACAACTGAACTGTCTTTAAACCCCTTCCTCACCTGCGGCCCCCATACCCGTCCCAACCAGATTTCAAGCATTCTCTCATATGTGTTAAGGCCTACCAAGTCAAGCTGGTGTACCCCGATATCCTCAGTACAAGTTTACCCACTAGGGCCACACCACTTTTTAAGAAAACTGTTTGGATTTTATGACTTCTGGTACAAAGATATAGAAATATGCACTGGTCACTAAGACCTAAGAAATGTTCTATATTACAATGTTACTTAGAGCAAGTTTATCAACATTATTTTCTTATCTAATTTGCTCAATTCTGAATATTACTTGATATACACTAGTTAGTATACTAAGGATCCACCAGAGAAAACTGAATTCTCAACAAAGAAAATTTAGGAACAAAATGGCCAGTAAACTGTGGAGGGCCCAGCCCTGGAGTGAGAAACAAAAGCTGAGGTCAGTTGGAGGAGGTTCCTAGCAAGCAGGACTCAGCCCTCAAAGACAGGAAACATGTATGTGGACTGTTTAGCAAAAAGACTTGGGGCAGGGAGGCAGAAGACTGAATATCCCCGAGGGTTGGGGTTGATTCCTCCAAAGAGGACCAGAGAAAGATGCTAAGAAACATAAAAAGAAAAAGGCTGAGAACCAGAAGAGATATTTTGCACCCCTTGCTAGTCACCCAGGGATGAGCAATGCTCTTGTTAAAATGTGGTGATTGAGGCTGCCACTAGTAATGCTAAATTTTAAATACATGCAGATGTTTCTGGTATTTGCTATTTAATTCTACAGTTAGAATGGTTAGAATTTATCCATACAAACTATTTTGTCAGTTAAATTAACTCGATATAAGAAGACATTACAGCACTGGCTTGGCAGTGGCAGAGAAGCTGATCTTTAAAAGGATAACAGCCAGCAAGGAAGCAGAGACCTGCACCCATAGAGATTTGACCATCAGCCCACCCGGGGAGGCGGAGTCAGGCCATCTGGGTCTGAGCTTTCTTCATTCGAAAATGAGAATCTTATACCATCATTCATGGAGTTCCTACTAGTGTTTAAAATTATTATAAGCATGAAAGTTTTTTTTAACTTTTATATAATTTTGTACACTTGCATAAAAGTAAAGTCATTTGGGGCTGGAAAGATGACTCAGTGATTAAAAGCAATGGCTGTTCTTCTAGAGGACCTGAGTTCAAATCCCAGTACCCACATGGCAGCTAAAAATCATCTGTAACTCCAATTCCAAGAGATCTGACTTCCTCACCTGACCTCTGCAGGCATTTTATAACACAAACACACTTACATACATGCAGGCAATACACTCATATACATAAAATAAAAATGAATTCTAAAAAACTTTAAAGGTAGATTCATTTAATGAATCTCTACACATGCGTATCTCTTACTTGGTTACGATAGTTCCCAATATTTTGCTAAAATTAACCATTCCCTTTGGTGGGCGGTAGTGGCTGGGTATGATGAAACAAGTGTCACTATGCTACAGGGCTGGGAAGCCATGTCAGTAACTGTTGGTAGCAAATAGTAAGAGGATACACAGTAACACTGAGATTAAGATATCACAGTTCCAGATAGGTGAGTGGGTATATCTCTTTTTTGAAAAAGGGTCTCAAACTCACTATGTGCCAGAGAATGACTATTAACTTCTGACCATTCTGCCTCTATTTCCGAACTGGGAAACAGAATTGTAAACAGGCATGTACCACCTCACCTGGTTTGTTTAATGCTGGGGATCAAACCCAGGGCTTCATATACACTATGCAAGAAAACCATAGTTCAAATGAATAAAGGTGTATTAATTCTTTTCCTCAAAGTCCGGATTACTTTTGATACTCCCAACATCATTTCTGTCAATTTACATTTCAGGGTAAAAATGACCTCACCTAGAACCAAACAGCTCTACTGAGGATTACAAACTGGAAATTCTTCAACCAGGAAAGCTTGGTTTTAGAGAAAAGAGTATTTGCCATACCGTAATCAGAGAGCAGCAAATATTCAAGATTTATATGGGGTTTATGTCTTAAACTGTGATAGATACTGTTGGTAAATACACATTTTCAGGGCTAGAGTGATGGTTCAGCAGTTACGAGCACTGGTTACTCTTGCAGAGGACCCAGGTTCAAATCCCAGCACCTACATGGCAGCTAACCACCATTCTAACTCCAGTTCCAGGGGTTCCAACACCCTCTTCTGACCTCTGTGGGCATTGCATGACATGGGTGCACTTACATACATACAGGCAATACACTCAAACACATATAATGAAAAATACTAAGTAAAAATTTTTTAAATACACATTTCTACCTAACTGCCCATGAGAAAGCTAAAACTTAGCATTCAAAAACCTAGATGTTACTCTTGGATAACTGAGCTCTATTTAATTTGTAAACCACATCAATTAGGCTTGCTAAGGAAGCCAGAAACTATAACTACAACACATGAATAAGAAAAAAATTAAGATTCATGATATTTTTTATTTGTACATCAAAACAACATTTTACAAAACTCAAGAACATACTTCTTTAGGATGCAGGGACATTAGTAACCAGAACCGCTTTTCCTTCTATGATTGGGAGACAATTCTGTCAAAAAAGAAAAACATTCTTGCAACTGAGTCACACTTGCATTATCTATTTAAGAATCTAAGTCATTCTTTCTTTTACAAATGAAAAGGGCAGGTAGGATTGCAGTCACTTTATAAAACAAGAAGATTACGCTCTCATTTTCTATAGCTATCCTTAATACCATCAACTGTGGAGAGGATGGCTGGCAAAAACACAACTATATACACAAAACAGAGCTCCACTTCTAGTAATTTATGGGGAAAAAAAAAAAAATCACAGGACAACACTCCTGAGGAAGCCATCTTCCTTTGTGTACTTGAGGGACTAGAAGTCACAGACAGAAAAAGGGCCACTGACAAACTCCAGCTTCCACCTCACAAACACCTGGCAGACTTTTCTCCTGTTGGCAAGGCTCCCTCTGACTCACCAGCTTAGTGAAAGCCACTCCTCAACAGATCTCAGTTTGGAGCTGTGGACTAAGGGACCTCCCTTCTTTAAGTTGACCAATCCAAACTTGCGGAAAGAGATCTGCCCATACCACAAGGAACACTTAAAAAGACCAAATCACCCTTGGAGCTTTAGATTTTTTGATTTCCAAATCTCCTCTCCACTTGTGGACAGCTTTTCTATCTCTGTGAGCATGTGCTATATATATGTTTCTTTGCTTTTCATAAGGTGTTACCTGCTGTGTCTAATTTTTTTCCTGCCTTTTAATTCTTTAATTGGCAGATAAAACCAAGTAATATAATCATAATCGCATATAATAACAACTGTTTAGGTACAAATCCTCAGATTTCCTTGTTCCTTTGCTTTGGGAACAAAGCAGTTTGAAAGTCAGGTAAAGTCCTATAGGGTCAAGGTGCATTGTTTTGTATTTTGTGTATTCTATGTATACTTCCTTAAGAGGGAGGAACTTTTTCTCTGGGTGTAGTGGTAGACACCTTTAAGTCCAGTACTTGAGAGGGAGAGGCAGTAGGATGTCTGTGAATTCCAAGCCAGCCAGGGCTACCTAGTGAGACCCGTCTCAAAACAAAAGACAACTTTTTAAACAAATTAACTCTGAACTGCATTTCTGAGTTTTTAAGACTTCTTTCCTTACTTTCTGAGTTAGCAACACTGGTACTCCACCATTATACAATATTGTCAGATGCTTTAGTCTACTGGGTTTTTATTTGAGGCAGGGTCTCGATATTCAACATAGGCTGGCTGGTCCTGAACTCTCAGTCAGAGTGATGGGATTATAACTTGCAACACACAACGTGTCTCTTGCAGTTTTCTCTTTCCCATTTAATACATGATTTCAATTTTCTTGGCAAATATAAAGGAGTATATACTCTTTTTATAATGATCTTTTCTTCCCCATGGAATGTATACAAAATGATTCTATACTTATTGTTTCTCTATAAAACCATATGCTGACTCCCAGGAGGAAAACCATGCTCTATAGGAGGAGATGTTTCATGCTTTAGAGCAAAGCTTTTTCACAGTGCCACATAGTTTCATAAACAAGATGACCCAAGTCTTTACACAGGCAAATGTTTTCCCAGTGACAATGTCCTTGTGCATCCTTCCAGAAGCCACATCTCATCTTTAAGATGGAAAATTAATACCACCTTACCCAACAGCTCAGAACTTAATCATTTAAGAGCATGTTTTACCAGAGCAGGATGGCACCATCATCACTACCGGAACTACAAGCAATGAGGTAGTTTAGGGCAGAAAGTCAGAAACATTTTGTAAAACCCAGTTAAGGAGACTGGATTCTGGCAGAGGACTGTAGGTTAGCAACCTGCTTCTACAAACAGGCTGCGAGCTACTTTCAGCACTACACATGTCCTGACACTCAGGATGCCAAACCCCAGCCTACAGGCCTCCACACTCTCAGGCAAGCTGCTTTCTTATCTACTGTTTCTCCAGAGGAAAAAGTCTCTTCCAGTAGAATCAACAAAGATGCTTCCAGGCAGTGCCTTGATTTCTCCATTCACCTTTCCTATAACATTATATATATACTTTATGTAGAAGGTTTCATTCTTTTTTTTTTAATCAAAGCTTTACTGTTTGTCAAATTAATTCCGAAAAAACATTATTATATTGAAATAAATCAAGAATGGTAAAAATGTTTAACCACAAAACATCTACTATTATGATTTCTACCTAAGTAATTATAGTACTCAGCTGATAGAATGCTTGCCTAGCATACAAGAAGCACTGGCTAGCTTCAATCCCAACACAGCATAAACTGAGAATGGTAGCCCACACCTATAATCCTGGTACTCTAGGAGGAGGAAGGGAGGTAAGAAGATCAGAAATTGCAGGTTATCCTTAACTACAGAGAGTTTAAGGTCAGCTTGGGTTACATGATAACCTGTCTCAGAAACTGAAATAAACAGAGACTCAGAATGTTCCTGATTTACTTCAAATGTCAATATCCTCCATGACAAATAAGTAAAATAAGGCAGGAAGAAGAAACTAAAAGCCCGAAAGACTGAGCAGACATGGTGAAGACAAAACAAGAGAATACTGAAAACATAGTAAAACCAGGCCCGCTTCTCTACAGCAACTGCAGTATTTCCCCAAGAAACACCAGCCATAAACTACTGGAGTCAATCCCCTCTCTGAGAGGAATCTGAACGATGGGAGGAAGACAATTTTGAGTCATCTACACTGACCCAGCAGAGACACAGAAACCAGAGTTTAAAATTAGAAATGACTGTTTCTTCAGAAGACCACTGGGGGGCAAACTCAGCCCACAGCTCCAACCCCAAAAGCACATTAACACAAACATAATACCCACTTCCTATCACTTTCATTCAGTCCTTACTTTCAAAGCATCTTTATGAAAAGTAAATTATATTGTAACACTATGGAAGAGTACTTCTATGACATAATATACACATATTTTCTTCTATTATTTTGTTATACCTAAAAGACACCTAATCCCTTTTTTCAAGATGTTTTGGTGACATAAATATCTTCATTAAAATCATGTTTAGAAGATTACACATGGGAATCAGAACCTTCTGGTAACATGACAACTGTCACTTATGAGACCCAGCTGTGACATTTGTGTAAGAAATGAATAAACACAGATGAATGATCAACATCCACCCAGAGACTGTAAGCATAGAAAACATCAGTAAATTTTGAAACATTCAAATTAATTAGGAAGTTTTTTCTAAAGAATCTTAAGGAATAAACAGAGAGAAAAAGGTTTTTTTTTTTTTTTTGGTCAACTCTCAAACTTTAGAGGGATCAAAAATAGCTGTACCAACCTGTCTTTTGCTGACTTTTGAAGTGGCTCTTTTGAGGTTTAAAGATCTTGACACCCGCAGGGCCTTCACTGAATCCTTCCTGGAGGCACCAGAGAAGGAAAAATATTTCCCTCTATGTTTCTGCCTTGCTCCATCTGCCATTTCCAGCCATAGAAAAGAAAAGAAAAGAAAAGAAAAGAAAAGAAAAGAAAAGAAAAGAAAAGAAAAGAAAAGAAAAGAAAAGAAAAGAAAAGAAAAGAAAACCCAGCCAAGATGACCTGGACTGCAAACCTAACTAAGCAGCAGAAAAATAATTCCCCAAGAGTCCTCAAGACCCAAATATCGGATCTATGTTTGCTTAGTCCCAGGAAGGAGGAACAACCTGAAAAAGGAAGAAAATAAGCTAAAGCCTTGTCCAGGTAAGGTTAGTCCCCTATGATGGCTGGCACAGACTATACAGGGCTGCGTGGGTCCAGCTCATCCAAGACGCAGGGACAAGCCCCAAGCACCAAATTAAAACACCCTTCACCAGTTAAACAGGCTGGGTAGTTTGTCAACCAAGTGTAGCAACACACCCTCACATAAACTGGGTGTGAGTGAAATCCATCAGGGTCAAGGCAGCCTCTAGCACAGCTCCCACTTCACCACAGAGGCCTCTTCAGGATTCTACTGTGGGACGTCCCGAGAACGTTCTCTTCCACCAGGGAAGGAGAAGCGGATGGTAAGACATGCAAGTGCACACAAATATAGAATTAAGAATACACAAATATTACACACTATGGCCTAGGACACCTGTCCTCTGGCCTAGAAAGGGAGGGAGGTAAGGGTCTGTTTATGTCCTCTCCAAAGATCTCATGAGCACTGTCCTTCAGTGTGCCTCTTGTTCTAAGTTGAGAATGAGGAAAGGTCATGAAAGGCAGATGTGAGGGTTAGGGTGACGTTCGGTGGGAGAACTCTTGCCTAGCCATGCCAGGCCTGAGGTCTACCTTTTCTAGGGTTGCCAGGAGGAAAAAAGAGAGAGAAGGAGAAGATAATGAGAAAAATGGAGATATAAGTCTTCATAAAGTACTGAATTCTGAGAACACTTTCAATACAACAAAAACTGAAATTATACTAAGACAAAATTCTATACAAAAATCAAGGCTTTAGGAGAGATAGTTCAGTGGAGAAATCGCTTGCCATCCAACTGTGAGGACCTGAGTTTGAATCCCCAGAATCCATATAAGGGCAGGTCTACAATCCTAGTGTTCCTGTAATAGGATGGAAGACAGAGACAGGTTACTCTAGAAAGCTCATGGGCCAGCTACCTTGTATATGCAGCAGTGAACCCTGTAAAAGGGAAAGACTGATAACCGAGGAGTCCTCTGATCTCCACACGTGCATGTGGCATGCATATACCTGCAAATCATCCATACAAACATCAGACATACATGACAAGAACACACAAAATTAAATAAATATAAAAAGTTCAAACTCAAATCTTTAGGACACAAGTCTAACTCAAGGATTAAAAAGCAGTGTGCATTCAATTCAAGGCCCATGAGATGGCTCAGGGGTAAAAGCACCTGACTCCAAGTCAACAACCTGAGTTTGATCCCTGAGTTCCCAACATGGTAGAGAGAACCAACTCCTGTAAGCTGCCCTCTGGCCTCCACTTGAGGGCCATGGCACCTTTCCACATACACAAACAATAAATAAATAGATGATTGATAGATAGATAGATAGATAGATAGATAGATAGATAGATAGATGATAGACAGATAGATAGATAGACAGACAGACAAATAAGGTGAGTGAGTGAGAGCAATCACATAAAAAGTGCAGTACACGTCAGGTGGTATAGTGGCACATGCCTTTAAACCAAGCACTCCGGAGGCAGAGACAGGTTAGATGAGGCCAGCCTGCTCTACACAGTGAGTTCCAGATTGGCTGAGGCTTCCAGAGGCCCTATGTAAAAAAAAAATTTCTAGTGCAATGCACTCAAGGTAACATTTTCCAATTCAACTACGAATCCTAAACACTTAATTTTTTTAAACAAGAGGCATACAATTATCTGTGATCATTAAAGACACTACATTACAGAAGAAACTATAAACCAAACATTAGCCTGTACCAGAACTAGAAAGCTGATGACTATAACACAAACGGGAAATTTAAAGGCAACTGCATTTAACAAAGACCTGTGTGTTGCAGCCTGCTACAAGTACGGTTCCAGCTGCAGTGAGAGACAAACGGGGAGTAAGCTTTTGCAAACAAGCAACTTGAGAAAGCAGTGGCAATGCTATGACCTCTACTGGTAGAGAAAATAAATGCATGCAGAACACAAACCAGCTCTTCCCTGCAATTCCTTTGCACTGCACTTAGCAAAAGTAATGCTCTGCCCCAGACTAGAAAAGAGAAGGAAATTTCATCCTTCACACAGAACTGAACAGGGCAGAAGGAGGTGACAGTTGGATTCATGAAGGCAGAACATCAGACACTGGCGTGAGGAAGAGCAGGTACCGCAGCACGGCCTGTAGGTGGAGGCTGACAGGAACAAGCCTCCTTGGCAACCCCGCCTGAACATTTCTACCTACATTTGGAGTCTTGTTTCCTTTAAAAGCACTCAGAATGAAATTATACTAAAAAGAGTCAACTACTTTAGAGAGCATAGGGCAAAACTGGTATAGCTGAAAATAGCTTGTTAGCCATGCCACACCTTCCTGTTTTGCAATGGACCCCTAAAGCGACGCATTCTCTGTTGTCTTCTGTATCTCCAGGCCTACCCAAAATGGAATGTATGCTCAATAAGCAAGTGCAGGCTACCTTCAAGATAATGACGCTGCCCTGGGATAGATGTAGCTCCTCTGAGAAGACATGATAGATTAGTAATAAAATGCCTTCAGACAGAGGCTCCTCCCCTCACCATCCCTGGGTTCTTAGCAACCTTTTCAAGAGAATAAATCAAGATCTATGCTATAGATTTTGAAAGGAAGACATTGAAATCCTGAAAGACAGGGTTCCGGACTCTGTAATTCTCTCACTTGCAGAGGATTCCTGCTTGTAGACAGTATACTGCTCTTCCCTGGGTGGAGCTGAAAGCAGACTACCTCAACACCCAAAAGTCATAACAGCCAAGAATATCTATGGAGTTCTGGGTATGACTTTCAGAACATGTCTTAGAAATAATGCCACCATTGTCTAAGTTCAAGGCATCATCTCCCTTAATTATCTCATTTACTTTCAAAATCTAAATTTTATGTCATCAAATATTTTGATACAGGAGAATTCAAGAAGTTTTACTCCCATCTTATAGTCTATTTCCTAATTAAAATTCATTAGTATTTCCATTACTTTCAAGAAGGTGTGCCATCACAAAAGCTGAAAATAAATGATGAAAGAGGAATGATGACAAACCTTGGCCGTGTGGACATGCCATCTGTCACATGCATTTACTATGCATTCTCTGTGGTGTGACTTACCAGTTCTTACCTCTGGCCTTTCCTTGGGCCCTAAGCTTACTTGTCTGGTAGCCTGCTGGGCATCTTCCCTGGATGCCTCATCAGTATTTCAAAATCAGTTAGCTGTTCCAGCAGAAGACTTGACTTCTCTCTCAGCCTATTTCTCTCAGTAAGAGGAGCTTCTAGGTCCCCTCCTCTTCTGTTCTACTAAAAGCTTTTAAATCATCTTGATTCCTGATTTGCTCTCCTTCCTCAGAAGCTGGGGTCCTAGAAATTCCAATTTTAAAACATCTTTCAATACCATTCATTCTTCCAATTTTTCAATCTCTTCATTGGGTGGCAGTCACGTTCTCCCAGACCTTCCCCTTCTCTTATGCATTCATGAAGCTGTTAGTGAAGCAAGCTGCCAAGATTACACATCAGGTGAAGTCACTCCCTAGTTAGACGGTTTGGTGACCTTTGAACAGTACTCCCTTCATAAAATTTATCTTCTCACCCCACCTCCACCAGGCTCTCACTGCAGCTCAACCACACTATTCCATTTTTATCCACACAAGCCTCCACCCCCTTGCTCCTCAGGGTCTGGTGCCTCTTTAACAGCACTCTTCTCCTGTTGGCCCTCCCTACCCAGCCCATCTATCTCTTCCTGATGTCTTCTCCAACCATATGGTTCCACTGTCACACCCCCTGTCTGTCCTAACTCATGTTCACTTCCTTAGCCTGTACTTCTCACCCCTAACAAGTCAGGAGATTTCTGCTCACTGACAGCCTCAGCACTTCCTGATGTCCCTCAAATGTCTAAGCAAGCACTTGTTTAATGAACACCAGAGAACAGAATGAATGAAGAACTAAGTGGTTTGCAAGATCTGCTTAGCCTTTGCTCAACTCCATAATTTTAGGTTTATGTATGAACAGTAGGTACTGGTAAATAAGATCTGTGATCCTGACATTTAACAAATAGACATATAACAAGACACAAAAATTTTACAATGTGAAAAACGGATAAAACTTATATCTCCTATCATAGGCAATTCTGGAAATATTTACTACTCAAGATCATGGAGAAGCTCAAAAAAATTGAAAGAGATCTGTGATCTAGAGGGAAAAAAAATTTTTTTTGAGATAGGGTCTTACTAACCTATATTGGCCTGGAACTCACTATGAAGACCCATCTGGTCTGGAACTCACAGAAATCTTCCTGACTCTGCTTCCTTAGTGCTGGAATTAAAAGGCTTGCACACCATACCCAGTGCTAAGAACATTTTTATTCAATGGGGACACTCAATCTATACTATAGGGTTGATGCAACATATGACCAAGTTCTTTAAGAATGTATCACATACGGTCAAAAAGCTTCCTGGTTACAAGTTACTTCATCGTGCAGTTATAAGAGAATGAAAGGTACAGTTCTGACTATATTTCTTCTTGTTATACATTCTGAGAGAAATAAAATCTGTTACATTCTGTAGGATTTCTACACTTCTATGAAAGAATGGCAAGGTCGCCTTTAGTGTTTAAAAGTAAACACTTTTAAGTAAAAGTAAAATTACTTCCAGAAAAATACGTATGAAGAAGAAACTAACCATTATCTGTTGTCTTGTCTTTTTTTTTTTTTTTTTTTTGAAGGATTAGGATGGGGAGGGATGAGAATAAGAGAACAACATGGTCTTTTGTCACCAAATACTAAAAATATAAACTTAGACTCTCAGATTCCTTTAATTTAAAAAAATAAATAAATACACAGATTGACATTACACTGGGAACTGTCAAACTCTGAAGATGCAGAAAACAGTGTATTTCCTCCAACAACTACTGATGACTTTAATGATTAATCATTATCCCCTACTTACAGACAAATCGGGGTTAAATAGCATGTAACATACACCCCTCTCCTGGTACCAGGGATGTGGCAGATTGAATGAGACTGTCCCCCACAGGCTCTAAGTATCTGGACATTCTGTCCCAAGTTGATGACTGTTTTAGGAGGTCTTAGAAGGTGGCCATGCTGGAAGAAGTACATCACTGGGCTTAGAGAGTTCTTGTCATGTCAGATCTCCAGTCACTCTCTGCTTCCTGTGTCTACTTCAAGATGTGAGCACTTAGCTTCTGCATCTACTCTAGCTACCACTGTTCCCAGTCCTCCCTGCCATAATGGACTTGTGCCCCTTTGGAGCATAAGTTAAATAAACTCTTCCTTTTCTAAGTTCACATAAATAAAAGCCTAGAGCAGCCTGGTTAACCTGCTTACTCTGAAACCTTTAGCTGGTGTTAAAGGCACCACTGGTGTCAGCGTCAGTGACCAAATGCCAAGGACCCCGGCAAGTAACCTTTCCCAGAGCTAAACACAAACCAGAGTTAAAACCTGTACATCAATTCTCAGCCTTAATCATCACCCCCTACTTGCAGATAGGGAAACTGCGGTTAAATAACGTGCCCAGGCTCAAAAAGCAAAGCCCACTAGCAAGTAAGGACTGGAAGACTGTGCAGTGGCAGACACTGTGGCTCCAAGTTCTACAGTGCAAGCTGCCCTTGGCATGCGAAGTAAGGAACAGAGGACCGTGCTCTTGAAGCTTGCAGTGGTTAAGACAGCTGGAAAAGTGACTATTCCTCACTCCTCCTGCCTCACTGGGTAGCAATCTACAGGACCTTCATGGCTGTCTCTGGGAAGGCTGAGGACAGGCTGACATGGCCAGAGTGTAACCAGCCACAAAGCCCCTGCTGCTTCTAAGGGGCCTGTACTCTCACCCATGGGAGACACAGCCCCTCTAATCCTGACTCCATGTTCTCACAACCTTCAGCACCCCAGCCTCTGTCACACACAGGACATGCTGTACCTAACTCAGTACCTGCAGTATATTTAAATGCTAGGGAATATAATTGGAATTCCATTTAGGAGGAAATGACTCAAGCCATCTAGTTACTGATGTCTATTTATACAAAGTATTTCCATTTCACATTATCAAACTTTTCAATCATCACTTCCCTATGCCAAGTCCAACCAAAACTGGAAAGATAAGGAATGTTTCTACCCTAAGGTATATTTAGAACTGCCTACTGCTTTCTTCCTGCTGGAAATAGAAGTAGACTTATAGAAAAAATTTAAAGTAGATAGCTTAAAGCCACCCCTCTCCAAGTCCATCATATCCAGACCTCAGATAACCACAATTAACACTCTGGGCTGACCATTCAAATTATTTCCAAAGTGCATAATTATTTCCACTAAAATCAAACCATACCATGTACACCGTTGTAAACTCACTTTAATAAATTCATCCCTGTGTCACAAACATGAACATCTGATCCTCAAGTCTTCACTCCCCACCACCCTTGGCCCGGCCCCAGTTGCTGGGATTGCAGATGCACACCACCACATCCAGTTCATGGGCTGTGGGGGACTGGGCCCAGGGCTCTATGCATGCTAGATCAGCACTCTACTAACTGAGCTACATCTTCAATATTGTAAATATAGTTTTCTGGGTATAACTTTTAGTGAGTCCTTCAGCCTATGAAGTCATTTAAAATCAAGTATTTCTTAATAAATAAAATTCTGATTTAAAAGCTATTTCTCACTTTGGTAAGTTATAGTCCTTAGCAATTTTCTGTTTGGAAACTGATTGCAAGTAGCACAATATGAAACTGTCCAAATAAAGGTTTCACTTACTAATACTTAAATGTTTTTCTCATATTAAAGAACCTATGGATTATGTAAATCATATAAAATTACAAAGTCTAAAATATAGTTTACTCATCCTATGATCTTGATATGTATTTCTTTTACTAATGAGACCCAGTGTGCCTTGTTCCTGACTCTGTGTATCTTCTTAACAGTTAACTAACCGTCTCAGAAGTACGTGTGGCTTTCAGGTGCTAAATCACTAATTACCCCAAAGATCTAAATAGCATCCACTACTTTAACTTAATGGATTTTCACTACACGCTACCTGGCAACAGCAGAGCATATACTACAGAGGGCAGAAAAGTACAAGAAAAATAAGAGGGGAAAGAATAAAAAAGAGTAGTCAATATAGCATTAGTTTTCTCTTTCTAACACTATGGTTGGGAAAAGCACCTGTGAATTCTTCAAGTCCCAGCAGTCAGTTTTGGAGTTGAACCAACAACAAACTGACCTCACTTTCAGGACCCCTCATCAGTGTTTGCAGGAAATCAGTTGGGAGTGACTCCTGCTAACTAAAAACCTCAAAGAAGAGAAATAGCACTCAAGAAAAGCAGCATCCAATCATAAACAGGCCTGAAAGTTGTGTATTCTGGGCACTATGTGTTCCTGGCTCGTGGAAGCTAGAAGACACACTCTACTACATACAGCAGGTGCTGATACAGCAAATCTCCCTGAATTTATACAATATTTGTACCTAAAATATTGTTTTCCTTGAGATTTAAAGAGAACATGTAAGATTTCTGCCAGTTCAAAGTAGGCATGATGTCAACTATCAAAAACATATGTGTTAGTAAGAGCTGACCAGCTCGGCCCAGCAAGTGACTAAAGGGAGAGTAAGGTAGAGGATCATCAGTCATCAATTGAGTATCTCAAGGACCATGCCTTCCTCCAGCCTCCTGAAGTGAATGGGCTGGTTTGGCACCCTGTGTTAACACAGTGATGAGGACAAGGGCCTATCTTCAGCATTCTCAACACAGTTGTGGCAATATAACTGAGTCTGTGGCTGTGAGCCCTGATGCAATTTCAGTTTAAGCCGAACACGACAGGAGGTATGACCAAGTAGCTCTTCAAGCCCAGCACTCTCCATGTATCAGTGCAATAAAAGATCTACTGGACTTCCATATGCAGAGCCAAACACCCTGCCACAAAGTCATGCAAAGACATCGCTTCTCCCTCCCTCCTCACTCTCTCTTGTTTCTCCTCCGCTTCCTCCCCATTCCCTCAGAGCAACGGGGAGGAATATGCATAAACTGGTATGGGCTGCTATATTTGTGACAATAAAGTTCCAGACTACCTCTGAGCTGGCAATGAACAAACAGAGTAAAGGCAGCAGAAGAGACTGCTTTCTGAAAGGAAAGCACACACATTCAACCAAAATGTCTGGTAGCAAGATGTAGGCCAGCTGTCAGGACCAGACTACCTCTGTACCAGTGCTGGGACCAGAACTCGAAGACTGTATATCCTACAATGTCAGAAACATGGTCCTCAAAAAGATAATCCTGTGCTAACAAGGAAGAACTTGTGTTTGGTACAAACACAGGAAATAAACGGCATAGAACAGTTTCTGCATATTTCCATTTCAAAAGCTGCTGTTTAAAATGCCAGAACTTAAATATTAAGTCCCAGGTACCAAGGAACTCATCATTGCCTAACACCAGTTCACTGAGATTCTTGATACTTAGCATAAAACAGACCAGAGTAGGTAGCATGCGTCTTCTTTCACCTATGTTTTGAGCATAGAAAGGAAAGGACTCCTCCCAGCAACCACCATCTTGGAAAACTGCCTTTAGAGTAGTTGTCCTGGTTGTGAACTTACTCTGTCTTTGTCATCAGCAACGTCACAAAGGATGTCATCCAGGTCTAGAATTCCTCCATCACCATGCTCCAAGCGATGCACCTGTATCCAGTAGTTTGGATCCTAGACAAAATAACAGAAATAACTAATAGGCTACCATCACTGAAAGAGGATTCAACAAATTGTGATAATTTCCTGCTATAAAAAGGAATCAAATATATTAACAATATTGCAACTGATTAAAATTTCAGGCAGGGCTCTAAGCGTGTATTAAGTCAGTTTTCCTCTTCTGTGATAGTCACTCATACATACTCTTTCCCCTTGGCTGACACACTATTATAACAGGAAAACCCACAGTCTCAGGAACTCCAACTTCTCTAAAATAGATCAAGATTCCCATCATCCAATATATGAAATGCATAAAAATTCCCTCAATGCAATCTTCCAACATATTTTCTAATCTTCAAATAACAGGCTGCATACCCTGAAGGTTCAATGTGCTCCTCACCAACAGATCTGAAAGAATGGGTGCAGAGCTACCAACAGAGCTGCTGGCCATCCGGTACGCAGCAGAGCAGGCTGAAACATATGCCTACTCTCACCAAGGACAAATCCAGACTCTATGTGTGTCTGTATAATAAACCATGTAAAACACACCTGCCAGCATGTACAGTGCCCGTGCTCACAAGTGGTGTTGGGGAGAAAGGAAAAAAAAAAGACACCACTTAAAAGTACAGACATTTCTTAGGCGCTAGAGAGATGGCTCAGTGGTTAAGGGCACTTGCTGCTCTTACAAGGGACCTGGGTTCAGTTCCCAGCACCCCCATGGCAGTTGACCCCTCAGAGACAAGGCACACACATAGTGCACTTATATACATACACATAGAGGAAAAACACTTATATACATAAAATTTAAAAAGTTTTAGATACTCCTACATGGTATATTTAAAAAACAAAAACACCTTGTTTTGAAATTACTTGAAGAGGCACATGGCTGTCCTTGACCTTTCACAATCATTCTCACTTCCATATTCATACTGAAATACAGGAAACTATCTGTTGCTATTATAATCTGATTTTCCTACAAAACATAATTGCTACCCAAGACTTTGTTAACATTTTTGTTTTTTCCTATCTAAGAAGGGACATTTGATACAGTTCTTGAAGAAAAAGTAGGGAATCAAAAGATGAATGTTAGTTAAGATTCAGGTTCTACCTGATCTGTGAGCCAAGACTCCTGCAGGGTAGGAGCAGAGGTCAGCGTTCTTAGGATGTTCCAAAGCTCATCTCTCAAACAGGCATGCCTCAGAGCCCCTAATATGCAACACTTGTCAGAAACGCAGAATTACTGATCCTTGTCAGTGTTAAGCCAGCAAGACAACAGCTCAGACCTTAATTGGAGTTATGAGGTATTACCATATGCAGGACCATGAAAATCACCTTAGCTCCTCTCACCTCATGAACCAGAACCTCTGTAAGGGGAATTGTTCTATCAGAATGAACACACGTGCACACCAGACACATACACACACACACACACACACACACACACACACACACACACACACACACCCTGGCATCCTGTTCATCTTTGGCTTATCTGACCCACATGATTCCTTAATTTCAATGTCACTCAGAGCATCCTTAGGAGTTCACCATTCTGAATGCTGCAGAATGTTTTTTTTATACTATCTCAGTCCTCAAATCAAATGGTTTATTTACTGTGCTAGGTCCAAAACTGAAGTAACTGATGTTCTGGGGTAAATAAGAAAAGGGAGTCCCTTGGCCATCTCCTGACCAGTGAACACAAGTAAACCCTGCCCCACCCCGAACGAGAGAGAGAGAGAGAGAGAGAGAGAGAGAGAGAGAGAGAGAGAGAGAGAGAGAGAATGTGAATGGATGAATATGCTAGCATGAGTTAATCAGTCTAAATAGCAGTGCTTCCTTTTCTAAAGTACTTCTATATGCACAGGCAGACAACCCTACCAAATCCAGCTTACAGAACCTGCTCTTCCTAAACCTGTCCCCTTCTGCTGGCTTCACAGGACACTGCAGTCACTCCTACAAAGTAAGTCCCACCGAAGGGCTTTCTCAACTTCCTGCCTTCATCCTTCTAAGTGTGCTCTACTCCAGCCTCTTCCTCAATGCCTCCCTGAGGTTCTGAAGCTAGTCAATCTAGGCTAGCTGGTGTGCTCCAGGAATGGAGCTGGAAGTCCCTGTTTCAAAGCAGTGTTCCTAAGGATAACACCCAAGGTTGTCCTCCAGCTTAACACACCCCCATACACATAAGCATTTTTTTTAAAAAAGTGAATTAATATTCATGTTGCCTCAGACTCACCTCCTCCCACAGTCCATGGCAGGTAGGCCACCTCCCACCACACTCCCAAAATTGCTGGCAAGTCACCAGAAGCCCCTGCACTATTCATGCAAATGGTTCTTTCACAATCCTTCCAGGGCTATCAACAGAATCTGATACTGGTAATCACTGCCTCTTCTTTGAAATACTCCATAAACTTGGTTTACAATCCTCCAACTAGCTGACCAAGGCTTTCTGAATTTGAGACTTACTTATTAGTCCTGCATCAGGAGGGGTCCTGATGCAACAGTCAGCTACGTAGGTGGTTACGACATGTTTCAGGCTGTTACATTAAGACACTCCAAAGATAAGTGCTGAATTAAGTGACCTTCAGAAGAGAGGGGATGGGCAGATGATCTGCTCTTCCCACAGAGCACATCTCATTAAACAAACTAGAGAAGGGCTTGTGGAAATGATCTCCCTTCACAGCATGAAGACCAAAAAGGGTCTGTTGTTTTGGTTTGGGTTTTGTGTTTGTTGGATTTAATTGCTCTGTGTATCACGGATTGTCTGGAACTAACTTACATAAACAAGGCTGGCTCTGAACACAGGATGATCCTCCTGCATCAGCTTCCTGAGTGGTGGGATTACAGACTTTCTTTCCTACTCCTAACACTAACTTCCCAGGAAGCTGTGTCTTTCACTCTCTACATCTCCTGCTTTCTCCCTTTCCACTCTGAATATTCTTTCTCCACTTTCTTTTTTTTAATATTTTATTAGTTTAGGTATACAACTGTATTGCCTGCAACTATGTAAGTGCACCCATTTCGGGCAATGCCTGCAGAGGCCAGTATTCCAATTCCTCTGGAACTGGAGTTATAGACAGTTGTTAACCACCATGTGGGTGCTGGGAATCAAACCCAGATCCTCTGCAAGAGCAAGCAGTGCTCTTAACCGCTGAGCCATCCCTCCGGCCCTTTCTCCATTTTCTTCATTTCTAACTTTCTTTTCTTTTAATCATCTTTTAAAACCTTTTGGTATATATTATATGCTATTTCTGTCCCCACCATTCCCACTGTTGTTCCTGTTGTTAGCATTGTAGATACTATGGTTGATAATTAGTTTTTACTACATGTCTGTATCTGACTCATTGCTAATAGTAGTCATTACTGTTACTTGTGTTCCCCTTTCTGTGAGGTGCAGTGTGTGAGTAGGGCACTTTCTGAATATGTTGTAGATGCTCTACCACTGAACTACACCCTCAGCCTAGCAAAGACTTATCTACACAAAACACAACCTTGCTCAAACTTCAAGTAATACTTGAATTCAAAGAATGGAGGAAATAAAAACACCGAGCCAAACGCCAGGACCTGAAAACCCACTCCTGGACAACCCCCATTATTGCAGAGAGAAGTCAACAGTAGATACCACAGCTACTAGGAACTGTGGCATGGGTGATTCTTGTATCCTTCATTACCATGCATCAATGACAAAACTATACGGTAATTATCAAGGGTATACCCATATGCTCCAGTGTCCACAGAACACCTGCTTGATCTGGAAATATCTCCACTCTTATAAAACCCCCATACTTGGGCTTGGGCTCTAATAATATAATATCACTGTGGCACCAAAGAGGAGACTGTATGACAAAATCCAGTAATATAGTAACCCTTTACTATACAGAACAGTCATATAGAACAACCCATTATTCTAGAAACCATTGTCAGCAGAAGGCTATTCCCTGCACAAAGCATGTCTGTAGTTCTGATGGTGGAGTGCTTACTTAGCAAGCATGAAGCTCTGAGTTCCATCCCTAGTACCCTGAAAACCAGGGAGGGAGAGAGGGGGAACGAGAGGGGGAAGGAGGTGGGGAATGGGGGAGAGAAGAAAGGGCAGATCTCTGGCTGCATAGAGGAGACCCAGGTTCACTGAGAGACCCTGTCTAAAAAAGACTGGAGAATGACTAAGAAGAGACATTTAAGGTCAACATAGGGCCTCATGGGTGTCTGTATGCACAACACACACAGTTTTAAAAACTGAAAAAAAAAAAAAAAGGAACTCATCACTAGGTACCAGATGAAAGTAATTCACTAGCTTCAAAATTCCTATGAGAAATAATCTTCACCCAAGAATCCCATGCCTTATCTAACTATCAGTAAAACTTAAAAGAAAAAGAACTTTTAGAAATGTGACACCCCCTCCCAACCCCGTACCTTTCT
The DNA here is from genome assembly GCA_035773235.1 of Eospalax fontanierii. Taxonomy (NCBI): domain Eukaryota; kingdom Metazoa; phylum Chordata; class Mammalia; order Rodentia; family Spalacidae; genus Eospalax; species Eospalax fontanierii. The sequence continues at coordinate 45,735,191 of CM069540.1, read as the reverse complement.
CTGGAAAGTACTAGAAGATGTGTACCATGAAAGCAATGAGCAGCTATGAATGAGAATGGCAGAAGAGAACTCCCAAGACGCTGCAGAGCACTGATGAGGCTGGTGCAGGGTGGACACGGACCCAGGAGAACACTGCAGAACAGCTGTAGGAAGTGACCCACTTAGAGTGAATCTCCAAATGAGATGTCTCGGGATGATGTGGAAAGAACATGCAAAGCACCAAGACACACTGAGACACTGCTGGACAATAGGTAGGACTGGGGCTAAGTTATGAGGAAAGTCACAGCCAAACAACAGTGTTAAAAAGAAAAAAGACTCAAAAGTCATACAGTTCAACTAGAAAAAGCACTTAATAACGCAAAATACTTAATCTTTATATAATCAAAATCATAACTTCATTTGGTGGAAAGCAGTCTCAGTATTAATAAATATGTGTATGAGCAAGATATATACACCATGCAGCAGGGGATCCAAGAGTGGCTTTCTGAGGAGGAGGGAGGGGAGGAGGGAGAGGGATGGAGGGAAGGAAGTAAAAGCCCATGCAGGCAGTGAACAGGGTTAGTCAATACATGATGAAAAACTTAAAAAAATAATAATAATATAAGCAATTTACACAGAAATACAGTGGTAAGATTCTAAAAGAATGGGCTAGAAAAACCAGTGTCTCACAGAGAAGGTACCCTTCACTCAGGACCATCGCTGGAGTATTTGTTAACTCTACAGGTATGTTAAGAAGCAAAAGACTTAACAGGCAACAGTTTGAGAACTTTCTTTAAATAACAGTCATGGCACATAAGTTAACACTTAACATCCACTGACCCAGTTAACAACAAAGTAATGAGGTCCCCAAGACAAATGAAGCTACTGTTATTAACAAAATAAATTAAAAAACATTTCATATTTCAAAGTTACTAGGCCCAGTCAAAGGAATTATTCTTCATTCTAGATGGTACTGTAACTCTCTAAGCATGTAAGCCAAAAAAGGAGACATTTTTAACATATGTTCTAAACTATGGAGGTTATTTAATTAAACACTGGCACTTCAATGCAGGCATAACTCATGTGTCTTTACCTAATTCAATCACATTTCCATCTCAGAAGACCCTGCCTGCAGTATAAACTCACAGGACTCACTTTCAGTTTTGTTATGGTAACACAAACATTTTTGCTGTCTTCTCGACAGAGGTGGAAGACATGGATGGTCAAGTGTCACACCTGAAGTCAACATGACCTGCATCCCTACCAAGGGGTGACTAATACTGAATGCATGCACTCTGCCTCCACTCTGCCTCAACCTCTAGCCACACCCAACCCCAATACCTCACCTCCACCCCATAACACAAACAAAGCATAAACCTGCTGCCCCACAGAGGGCGGATGCCCGCACTTAGCCTGTCAATCAAAAAGGAAAAAGGCAAGAGGAGATATAAGGAAATAATCTTGTGTTCCTTAGAACTAGGAAGCGTGTCACAGGGCCCATGACATTGAGCTGTCAGTGGCCTCTTCCTCTCAGAGCACTTTCATAATGACTGGCATGGATATGGTGGAAGCCTTTGATTCCTCCCCCATTCCACACCAGGGAAGAACAGAACAGCTTCGTTTCCATTCCACTGGAGGCAACAAGAATCCTCCTCTGATTCAACCTGAGCAGGTCAGAACCTTCCTAGTGGGTAGCAATGGAATGGAGCAATTGGTAAACAGCACCACAAGGAAGCAACCAAATCCAGAATGTAAAATGCAAGCTGTAAAAACACAACTGAGTTGATCTTTAGGAAAGAAAAAGTTCACTGCATCTGACCTAAGTGCAGTGTTAGGACCCTAACGTAGACCCTGTCTAGAGACAAAAGCTTGTGAAAGGTAACTGAAGATCTGCCAAGAGCAACAAGCAGCACAGCACGAGCACTGCGCAGTGGGTACGCAGGAACACGCTCACGTTTGAAGGCCTAATAGAAAAGCAGCTAGTCTCGCCGTAATCCTGATGTTCGGTGATGCTTGTACAAACAGGAAGAAGATGAAAGCCACGCCATGTCAACAGCTGAAACTAAGCAAAGGCTGTACTGGTTTCATTCACCGAGCTGTACCATCGAAAATTTGCAAGGAAAAAAAATTTGTTAAAATTCCGCCATTTAAAAATAACAGGAGGACTATTCTAGGTCAAAGAGACCTCGGAGGCGTGATGACATTCAAGCGTGGTTCTTAGCTGAATCCTACTTAGATTTAGAAAAGGTCAGGCTGGGAACATGACTCAGAGTCACAGCAACTCATGCCTAGTTGCACCAGGTCCTGACTTCCATCCACAATACCCATACTTTTTTTCCATTTTTATTGAGTTTTTGTGCCTTTCATATAATACATCCTAGTCAAATTAGACAGCTCCCCTCCCCACCCTCCAATACCCCCCACCACTGGATTTCAGGTATTATGCCCTGTATGTTAAGCCTTTCTATTCAGGTATCCCTCAATACAAGTCACCTGCTGGAGTCTAGTCAGCCTATCTAGACTTATTCCCTTGAAGAATATGATCAAGATATGCTATATACAGGTATGAAACTGTGAAAGAATAAAAAATACTGTAGCTCTGGGGACTGAGCCCCCTTACACAAGCCAGGAAAGCACTCTACCACTATGTCCCCAGCTCCCTCCCCCACCTCTAATTTTGAAACATGGTCTCATAAGTTGAAGAGGCTGGTCTTAAATTTGCTCTGTAGCTCAGGCAGACATTCCTTGAACCTGTAGTTGGGATTATAGGCTTGCACCACTGTACCTAACACACACAAAAAAATGTAAAGTCACCAAAAAAAGAAATCCTGTGAAGTGAGCTCCAGGTCAGAGACATAGTATAAAAAGAGTTAGATAGTGTTCCTGAGGATGCCACTTAAAAGTCATCCTCCAGTCTCCACACATACATGCTCACATGTGCATATGCATCCATGCTACACATGAACACATCACATCCATTCAGTTATACACACACACACACACACACACACACACACACACAGATTGTTCTTGATACAGATATATACAAATGCACACATGTAAACACCTATCATGCAACATGGAAGAAGAGAAACACAAATCACCCCAAGCATTCAAACAGATGAAGGCGAATATAGAGAATAGGTTTCAAAGATGAGGAAGAGCTGAGGTTTCAACACAGAGCAGTCTCAAGGCTAAGAGGTGGCAGCCGAGCTGGGCTGAGCTAGGCTGGCTGCAGCAGACCAGTGGAGGACAGAGATGCTGGAACTGCGATCTGTGGAGAGCCTTCTCTGAAGACTCAACAAGGCAGGAGCAGGGATCAGTCCTGGATAATCTCATCCCAGACTTTCATCTCCACCATCCTTCCCATGGCTGAGCACGGCCAGAGGTCAGTGGACATGGCTGACCCAAAACTACCCTTGGGCTATCTCATAAAAAAACTGGAAGCCAGATGAACTTTAGACAAATGTGATGACCAAGTTCATGGCAACATGGAAGCCAGCATGCTCACCATGACTGACTATAAAGCTGTCAAGCACATTCAGAGAGTCTGGAAGATGGATAAATTGTGTTTAGTGCTAGGAGTGAAATTTAGAGTACCACACGTGCAAAGCAAGTACTTTACCACTGAGCTAAACCTCCAACCAAAGAGCAGAGGTAAGGGGGAGATTTGGTGCCATGAAAAAATATGTTTTTTAAAAGCTCTTTAAACTTAAAATATGCACAGATTCAGAAACTAAAAATATAGAAAAGGTGGTTAAGAAAAAAACAAAAACAGTGACATGTAATACAAAACAGGAACCCACTACAGATGGAGCAATGAAAAACAGAGTGGGCATCTCCAATCCATGCAACACCAGGCCACAATTCAAACTTTCCCCCCCAGTTTTGAGGACGTGACTCAGCTGGCAGAATACTTGCCTAGTATGTATGAAGCCCTGGGTTGTATGTACAGCACCACACAAACCAAATATAATGGTGCATGTCTGCAAACCCAACACTTAGGAAGTGAGGTAAGAGGACCAAAAGTTCAAGGACAATGACATCTTCCACTAAATGGTGAGTTCCAGGTCAGCCTGAGCAACATGAGACCCTGTCACAAAAAAAAAGTCCCCAGTGCATTCTTAAAGATAAGTACTCCCTGTTGGCTCACAGTACACGTGTTTATAGTTTCTGAATTCTTGTAAGGAAGCTATTTAAAGTCAGTGAACGCATTTCTCCCTTTCCTGCTGCTAGTCTCTTGAGCAGTGATTACTGTCCATGTGATCTTACTTGGCTCCTGTCAGTCCTACCCTGCATCTTGCTACTATGTAAACAATCACACAGTATCTCTCCTGTGGTGTCTTTGTCCTGTACTGTCAATCCCGGTGACATGTTGCATTCTAAAGGTCCTAGGTTAAGTATAGGAAGGCCTTTCCCCATGCCTGTGTCCCAAGCTCCTGAAACCTGACCTCTTCCTGTTAGTTCTATTTATCTTCCTACATCTCGTTCAAAAACCTCCCCTGAAATACGGGTCTCAGCCCTAATGTACTTATCCAGACTTGTACCAAACATCCTACTACCTTGCGGTATTTTGCATTTCTTTTGGTAAGATCCCCAAAGGGACCATCATCGGTTATTTTCCATACCCAACCTCAACCCCACAACAATCCTACAAGGTAAGTAGAAGAGACCAAGGACCAAGCAAGAAACATGACTTTTGTGAGGTCATCACCATGTAACCAAAGTTGAAGGGCAAGGCCAGAGGGTGCTCCTGACTTAGAAATATCCAATCATCCCTCCAGGACACGTCACCATCTCTTCTTGAAGGTCTAAGAGTCTGGCCAAAGAAACCAATGTGTAAAGAAGAAATTAAACTGACCATCAACCAAGAGAAAAGAATTTTTAAAATTAAAGCGGAGAGTAATAAAGAAAATGGTATCAAGGCTGGAGAGAGAAATCAGTTGGCAAAGTGGCTGTCTGCCTCACAAGCATGGGACCCAAGTGATCTCCAAAACCCATGTTTAAAAAAAAATATTTGGCATGGTGAGGCATATTTATAATTCCACCACTGGGAAACTGGAGACCAGGAAATCTCTGGGACTTGCTTGAGTATGAAGAAAGGCTGTGGGCATCAGGTCAGAGCCATGTTTCCAGCAAGGGTACATCCAAACTGCAGAGAAAAGAATCCACCACTCCAAGTGGTGCCAGGGACCTCAAGTGAGCTGTTTCTCTTATACATGGCAAAGAAAGAATCCCAAATAACCATGCCAAAAGATCCTTAGAGATAGATAGCCACCAGCTGGTAAAAGAAAACCTATGCTCATATACTGACTCCTCAAACAGCAGAGAGAACACAACTCAGACCCAAAGGAACTTTTATGACCTGGTGAAAAAAATAATAATCCTACTGAAATAGGGCTCGTTCTCAACAGCTCTGAATCCTGAGGCAAACAATGCCATCTGGAAACAGCTCCCTACTCCTACGGAATTCAAATCCACCTCCTGATTTGTTCTTACTGATTAAAAAATAAACTCTCAGATTACCCAATCCCACAGGGGTAATCCCATACACCTGGCTATCCTAAACACAAATGAATCAGAAGAAACAGCCCTAAACTAATTGAGCAGAAGAAACTGTACAGGAACAAAGCATTCAAAGGGCTTGGCGCCTACCTCTGCTTTCCGCCTTAGAAGCCAGGGCAAGCAGTGGGCCAGCTGTAGCTTGTGGCCCTTCCACTGAAACTCAGTCCAGCTGTCCCTGTGCAGGCTCTGGGGTGGGGCACCACAGCACCACATTGTCACCATACCGGTGTAGCCCAAGTCTGGGCCCCAGACAGTGCTATACTGCGGTGCAACTGAGAGCACAGCCCCTAGGAGGCTGGTGGGCCGGTGCTCAGGTGGCCCAGGGACTGCTGATGCTAGAGGTGGGGCTTTCTCCTCCCAGGAACTCCCAGCCCAGTCAAGGGAGGGATCTAAGATGCTATCTTCAAAGGACTGCCAAGACAGAGGTGCTCCCAAGTGTGGCTACCTGGGCACCTTTTGCAGGCAAGGAATACATAGGGCAGGGAGTGACAGGCTCATGGACAAGGCTTCAATGTCTGTCTCTCTCTGTATCCCTGTACACCGAAGATCATGGGCTCTCCTCCCACTCAGGGGTGTGTGTGTGTGTGTGTGTGTACTTCCTGGAAAGCAGGCTCATCCACCTGCTGTGGCACTCATTACCTGCACTCCATTTCCTGGTATGCAGCTAATTCTTCCTGAGACAGGTCTTCATTCCACTTTACCTCAGCCCAATCTCTCCACAACAACTGAAATGACAGAAGCCACATGCTACACACTCTGCCACTTATCGCTGACAAGTCTGTAGGTAATATCTCTCAGTCAAGAGGGCTTCAGGCAGGAAATGAGCCCCACCCTCCCCAAATCTCTAGCCTAGCATTTGAAACAGCAGGGCCTGTCTTACACAGAGCCCCCACACTCCAATATACTCACTGGTATGCATTACTGGTTACCTCAAGCCAAAGATCAATTTGCATTCCGGAAGAACCTATTTATTCCAAAATTTGTTGACACTTTGATTTTCCTGGAAGGCCCAATACATGAGTCAAGTTTTTCTTGCCCAAATGGTCCATTTCCAACACGGGCATCCATTTAGAATATAGGAATCTTTTCTATGTTTGTTTATTCACTGTGTTGGAGGGAGCTGCATGCCACTACATGTGTGTGGAGGTCAGAGGACAGTTTGCAGGAACTGGGTCTCTCCTTCCACCATATGAGTCATCAGGCTCAGCAACAAGCACCTTCACCCATGGATCCATCACACCAGTCAAAATGAGGGAATGTTTTATTTTAATTCTTTCGAAAATTCCATCTTTATTAAAATCCCCCCCCACCAATTCTCCCTTTAACTCCTCCCAAATCCACTCCCATCTCCCTAACCACCCCAACTTCATGGCCTTTTTTTTTTTTTTTAATAACTCATTGAGTCCAATTTGTGCTGCCCACAAACTCCAGAGTGTGGGCCATCCACTGGAGCATGGTGGATCTACCAGGGGCCACACTCTTAAAGAAAGCTGACCCTCCCTCCAGCTGAAGCCATCAACTGTCCACAGCTCCCCCAGTTAAGGGTGGGGGCTCATGAGCCCCTCCAAATGCCATGCTGGAGTGTTGCCTGGATTGATCTTGTGCAGGGAACCACAGCTATTGTGAGCTCATGAGTGAAGACATAGTTTTACTCCGGTTTTCCTGACTTCTGGTTCTTATATCTTTCCATCTGCTTGCCCATAATGCTCTCAGAGTCTAGACAAGGTGGAGGTGGGTGAGGGTGATATACATGTCCCATTTGTGGCTGGGCACTCCACTGACATTTATTCTGAAATAGGGCAATTTTTAAATAAGGACTCCAAGGTACCTTATAAAATATACATGAAAATTACCTTTCACCATGGAGTTGGAGGTGTTTTGTTTTGTGTTGTTTGAGACAGGGTCTCATGTTGCCTAAGACGGTCTCAAACTTGCTATGCTGCCAGGGCTAGTACTGAACTCTTGATCCCCCTGCCTCCAACCTCCCAAATACTGGGATTATCTATGTATGCTCCCACGCCTGGCTTATATACTTCTCTTAATTACTGAAAAAATGCATGGTTAGTTCTTGATCCTGAAAAAGTTCTCCCTTATAAGAATATTAAAGTGTAGTTACTAATGCTTCCAATTTATTCCTTGTAAGAAACTAAGCTACAAAATACTTTCTGAGAAGAGAGATACTGAGTCACAAATCCTGGGTAATCACCTATCCCAATGGCTTCAGAAACACTGCTGCACAAACAGGATCAGCCTGCGGGGAGGCCACTCCCAAGCACCCTGAAAGTTCTTGGTAAAAATCCCCATTGGAAGTAAATAAACAAAGTAGATCTGTAGGCACTGAGGCAAAAGGCAATTACAGTAGTAATTATTGGAACAGACTTCCTCAAATAACAATAACACTAGACTATATAATTATAAGAAGAGGAAGAGAACACCACAGGAGCAGCCATACAGTAACAGAGTGGAGAGCAGACGCACTACTACTCGGGAACAGAGTGGAGAGCAGGAGCCTTACTACACATAGGCAGGGGCTCCACCATGCAGTCAGCATGGACAAGCAGGGGCCTCAGCACACAGGGACAGAAAAGGGTCTTCAAGACATACCCAGAGAGTAGTAGCAATGAAGAACTCAGCTTGGACAAATAGGGCATCTTGGGGGCAGCTGCTCTGTCAGCAACCACTAAATGGCAATAAAACTGCTCAGCAGGCTGACCATGCCCAAGTCATTCCACTTTGTGGGCACTGTGGACCCATTCACACACACACTGCCCTATGGTCTATGCTGCTACAGGAGCCTGAAAACAAAGCACACTCCAGGCAGATTTTTTTTTCCCCTAAGTATAAATAAGGTAACTGTCATTGCCCACATATACTTTAATCATGGAAACAACTTATAATGCATAATTCAGACTACTCAAACCAGTCTAAAACATTATCTGTCGAACATACACTCAAAAACATATAAACCTGCACTATAACCAGTTAAGAGTAATCATGATACCAGGGTATAGTTCAGTGGTTGAATGTGTACTTAGCATGAGCCAGGACCTGAGTTTCATCCCCAGGACCAACAAAGAAAGAAAAAGAACCAGTCACCTATTCTGAAGTAAACACCCTGCAGAATATGGGGGGGTATAACAGGTTCCATGAGGATATTCCTGTTCTTCAGGACTTAAAAAGCAACACTGGGAGGCAAGTCACGGGAGTCACAGCGTCTTAAAAAGCCTTCCTCCACACTGCTGCTACTGCCACAACAAAATCCAGTCACAGAAACCAAATGCCAACCACACTGATAGTAAATTCCAACACTGCCGTAAATACCTAAGACGAAGAATGCTTCGTGAAGGAATCACCATTTCCTTTCAATAGGGAAACTTAGGACAGAGGTGAGCAGGTCAAAACACTCACCGTGTGTCTGAGCAGAGCCTGGACACAACCCATACCTGGGCATGAGTGTATCCATTCACTTCACTCTTTGCTCTCCAGAGGTAGTGTTATACTGACCTGTCCCTGGGGATGTCCCCTGCCACAAAGGCCAGGGTAGGGTCATCCCTGGACCTGTGTGAGAGTACTCAGTGCTCAAGACCAGGCACTCACTATCACCATGGGCCACTTTTGTTATAAGGAGATACCTGCCACTACCAGCAACCACAAGCACAAACCCAAAACCTATGGTCAGAAGGAAAAAGCGTGTGCAAGACCCAAAGTTAAACTTTTAAATTTTAAAGACTGTTTGGTTATCTTACTGGAACTTTCTCTTTTTTTTTTTTTTAAAAAAAGGGGAGAGGGCTGTATCTTTCTAGTTAAAATTCTCATCCTTCAAATTTGTTTAATACTTCTTTAAAACATTCCCTAAGAGGATTGAAGCAGCTCTTCCTGTTTATCAAAAGACTAAAATAACCAGCCAGTCAACAAGACGAGGCAAGGGAACACAAAACTTGCTTGAAGGCTAGGCTGCAAATATGTGCCTGTGAGTTCCAGAGAAACCAGCTGGCCCCAGTGTGACAGCCAGCAAGCCATCCCTGCCACCTCTAGTCCACGCCCTCCAAACTTTCCACAGCTAAAACCTTCTGAGCAGTCTGAGATTTGCACTCTGAATTCACGAACTTGAAGACTTCAGCTCTCACAACCCAGCTGGATAACATGTATGATACCTGTGACATGACTCTACATTTGATTAACATAAAATCAAGACAGCTACATGTGTGAAATAAATGTCAGAGTTTGTGCCGGCTGGTAATCTAGGATGGAGAACCACACACCCACTCACCCAAGCCTCAGGGGCTAAGATTCAATTTGTGTCTCTGAGAAGCCCGAGGCTGGTTAAGGCACAGGCCTGCCCCATACTCACCTGGCATTCCTGCAAAAACTTGCTTTCCTTTGTTTGCACTCTCAAAGTACAGGGTTGGAAAACATTCAAGGTAGAGCACAAAGTGCATTAGCAATGATTTCTCCCTCAGGTCTAATGTTTATTATTGACCCTCTTTGTTGCTGCTGTTTTCTTTTTTTAAAAAATCCTTTGGGGCTTGAAATATGGTTCAGCAGCTAAGAACACTTGCTCCAAAATCATGAGGACTAGAGTTTGGATCCTAGCACCCAGGTAAAAAGCCAGGTATCCCCGGAAACTCTGGTAACCAAATAGGATGGCCACAGGAGGACTGCAACCCTCTGGGACTTGCTGGTTTTCCAGTCTGGCTGAGAAAGCACAAGCCCCAAGTTCAGGGAGAGACCCTGCCTCAAAGGAAAACACCAGACAGTGATAAAGAAGAGGTCACCCTCTTCTGGTTTCCATGTGTGCACAGATATACACACGTACATGAAGAAATAAATGTTTTGTTTTCTTTTAATGCCTTGGAAATAGTACTACCTTGTAGACATGGTGATGCACACCTGTAATGTCAGTCTTGGAGGACGAGGCACAAAGATCTGAAATCAGCTGGATAACACAGTGAGACCCTGTCACAAAAATGGGAGGGAGGAAGGAATGGAGAAGAGAGATGGAAAAGGGAGGGAGGGAAGGAGGGAGGGAGAGAGACAAGGGGGGAGGAGACGGGGGGAGGAAGGGAGGCAGGAGTAAGATAAAGGAAAAGAGAGAGGTAAAGGAAAGAAACAAATATACTAAAGCAAAATTACAATTCCTTTGGCATCATAAAAATTATTTAGTAAATTTAAAACTGTCACAATTTAAAGAAAATAGTTTGTCTTTAAAAACTGTTCCTCCCTTTCATGTTTTGATTGTTAGACTTAGCCTTTAATGGCCTGTTCTTCTCCCCCAGCAATGACTGGCACAGCAAAAGACATTGGTACAGCAGTGGCACTTGTATCTTGGGGGTAATCATCAGCCATCTAATTGGGTATAAAGCCCACTCAATGGGACAAAACTCATGTGTGTTACTGTAAACATTCCCAAATATACATGGTGAAGAGGTCATAGATCTTACAGAGCATCACATCCCTAGACAAATGCAATTTCTTACTATGAGCAAATTATGGATCCTTATATTTAGATAAGTTTCTCAGTCACCACTCATCAAAGACGCTTCTTTTGCAACAGATGTAGATTATTACAGAGTTCCATAACTGGTGATACAGAGATTGTCTATTAATTGCCCAACCCTAAATGACACATCTACAGTGCAATCTCTACATCTAAGGTTCATGGAACATAGTGGACAAGAGGTAGAGAGAATACTGATGCATCTCTCAACTCTGATCAATGAAGCTTCCTCATGCAACAGAGGGCCATGAACACAAAAGGACATAAATGGCCAAAGCGCAGAGAGGTAAGAGTCTACAAAGTATGGGGTCCTTGGACTCCTAGATTAAACTCCACCCAGGGCTCAGAAACGATTGCAGAAGAGGCAGACATAAAGATTGTAAGACCCAGGGAGAAAGTGCATGATCATATGGCAAGAGAGTCATACAGACTCCTGGGATATTGCTTTTGTGAACCTATAGCAATGATGTCAGCACGCACAAGATCCATGCAAACACAAGCAGACAAAAACCCAGCACAGAACTGTGGAAATGGGTAGCAGACCCCAATCTTAGCCAAAGAACTGCTGGCAGCTAATTACTGTTGGATGAGGAAGAGCTGATCTTCTTAAAGGGAGGGACTCTAGATAGGTTGACTAGACCTCAGTGGATGAACTTACATTGAGGGATTTGTGGGGACACTAACTTAACTTGATAGGTCTTAACACAAATAACAGAATGCATGAATTCCAGTGGGGGGAGGAACCTACGGGAGGTGCCAGTGGGGACGTGGGTACAAAGATGATGAAGACATTCTGTATGACATGTGCAAAAAATTCAATTAAAAATTTACAAAAGAAACCTGTTCCTACCCAAAGCTACAATGTTATGATGAAATAAAACACTGCTGAGGTAAGGAGAGGACATCAGATATAAATATGTGCTTCTTTAAATGGGAAAGGCAACTGAGGGCCAGGGGAGATGGTTCAGTGGTAAAGCACATGCCACACAAGCCAGAGGACCCGAGTTCAATTCCTAGAACCCATGTAAAAACTCAGTACTGCAGTATGTGTCAGTAATCACAGCACAGGAGGGCAGGCACACAGGGACAGCAGAGTCCTGGAGCTCATTGGCTAGCCAGTCCAGCTAGTGTGAACTACAGGTTCAGCAAAAATTGTGGCAACTGATAAGGACGATACCCAACATCAACCTCTGGCTTCAACAAACATTCACACATACACAGAAATGTACATAAACATTCACCATACACATATACAGAAATAAGTTTTCAATTTAAAGAAACAGCATTTTTTGAGAATGATGATTCATGTATTCTAAATCAAAACCAAAGTATCCTTCACAAAACCTTCATAAAGCAGTATGAATTTGTGGCAAATATTAACAGTGTATTCATACTCTACAAAAACTCATGGCCACAAAAGAGGTCAAGTCCAGAATTGAAGACAATGCATTCATTCAAGAAAAAAAAAAAAAAAAAAAACTAATACTGATCTTTAAAAAATTTGCTGCTTCTTTAGAACACCCCAAACCTACCTTAAAAAAGAATCTAACCACTGTGAGAAGAATGGATCTGCATAAAGAAGGAAGAATGAAACTACTCTGCAGAAATGCTGAGTCCTGGCAGGTGGCTGACCCTTTTCCTCAGCCCCACAGCAGCAGGTACAACCCTGGGAGAAGGCTCTGAGCCTGTGGGGGGCATGGAGGCCTTAGAGATGTCAGAAATCTGAGACCCATGAAGTTCACATTTCACTTCTTGTGGGGTGATGAGGGGAGCACACGTCCATTCACAGACAGAAATTCTGAACAAGTCTGTCCTGGAGGGTAGAAGCCAAGCCAATTTCACCAGCCATGGTAAACTACAGAGCATGGTAGATGATAACACAGGGGAATTCAGAAGTCTGGTAGGAGATACAATAAAGCATTAAACATCACTCTAGCCTGAAGTGTAAGACAGAGTGATAGCTGGCAGTTCTGCTAGTACTTGCAAGCAAGCACATAAAATATTATAAATATAAATCAACTCAACACTAGGAAAAAAGAATGAAAAATCACTACCAGCATCCTGTCCTTCACCCTGGCAGTTTCTCCTATATATCACCAATACAGAAAAAGAAATGTTTAACCTGCCCAGTGCTCTGCACAGAATCACTGCAAACTATAGTTAGAGAGAAATGAAACAAACATAGAAGGTAAGGTCACTGTGTCAACCCTGACAAAGGGAAATAAAAAGCCAGAAGGTAGCAGAGGCAGGATCTATAGAATGATGTTCATCACAGAAGACTCATCTAGACCACAGGCTTACATGGAAGACAAGCACTGTGATACATATTTGTAATGTGAGCACGCAGGAGGCTGAGGCAAGAGAGCTGCCCCAAGCAGACTTGAGGCCTCCCTGGCTGTATAGCGAGTACCAGAGCTACCAGTGCTACATATCGAGGTCAAAAAACCAAAGGGATAAAAAAAGTACATAAGCCCAGAATCTGCTGTCCAACCAGGGGCTAAGACCTCTTCTCATTATTAATCATATAGCTAAAGATTACTATTTCCAAGTGTCTGATGTTGGGACTGGGGAGATGGCTCAGTGGGTAACGTACTGGCCATGCATGCCTGATGTGCAGTTAGAAAAATCCTTAAATACCATGAAAGGCCAAGTCTGGTGGTGCATGCTTGTAATTCCAGAACTGGGGAAGCAGAAGCAGGAAGACGTGGGGCTCACTGGCCAAACAGTCTACCCTAATCAACTAGTTCCAGGTCAAGTTCAGGGCAAGGAAGAGACAGTCTCAAAAAATAAAGTGGACAGCACCAAAGGAAGAATGCATGCACATATGGACACACACACACACACACACACACACACACACAATGTCTGGTATAACCTGCCATGTGTAAAAACTTCTTCTGGCCTCCATATTCAAATTCCCAAATAAATCTGCGTCGTCTTTAGAGGATCTCTCTGTGTTAGAGTTTTTATTTTGGTTTGGTTTTTAAAATTCAGATTGTTAAAGACATCTACAGAGATGTTACAACTGACAAGGATCAAAGCCCAGACCTAGCCACTGCCCCTCTGTGATAGTCATCAAAGCTAGACCTGATGCTCAACAAAGCATTCCCTGGTTTATTCTGTCAGCACAGTGCATCAGCCTCCTGCTCCTTACACAGGGTTTTTGAGTCTGTAGTGTAAGCAACCCGAGGCCTTGATCTCAAAATCTTTCAACTGCAGACTGCTTTCCATTTGTAGATAAAATCTCACAAAGTTTATTTTTCTCCTGCTGTTTTTCATGGAACCCAGAGCTTATGGCATGCTCAATAAGCACTCTATCCCTGAGCTGTACCACAAAGCACTCTGTAAACCACCTTTGAGACTCAGAATCTCTTCACCAAGTGTGACTGAGGGAAGTTTAACATTCCCAAATGCAAAATACACATGGAGACTTGGAGAGGCAGATGGTACTTTTGTATTTTATTTTTGTGATGGTGGGAAAGGAACTCGGGACTAGTCAGGAGGTCACTGTTACACCCTAGCCCTAGAGAGAGCTCTTCACTCACATGTTTACAACAAAACTAAGAGCTTCGCAGGAGCTTTACACACATGTGCACATGTAGACATATGTATACGTAGGCACAGCACACACATACACAGAAGCACACACCCATGTATGCAAATGTACATGTATACATAAGCACAACTGTGCACACATACGTGTGTATGCACATGTGTACACACAGACACATGTGCACACACCCAGGTGCACACTCATGCATGTGTGCACTCTAAGGACACCAGGGTATGTGACTCACTAAACTGTATTAGATATCAGTCTGATCACAGAAAGTTGCTCTCAGCTTCATTATGTCAGAAAACTTTTAAGTTTCCATTTTCTGTAGCTATTTTCCAGCTTGAGAAAAATTAACACACAGCCACCTCATAAATTCTGCATTGCTCTGGTGCCCGGGGTTTTTAAATAAACTAAAGTATTGTATTGTTTATAGGGAAGCAGGCAGGCACTGGAGCTGCGGGAAATGGCACAGCACAGGGACATGGGTGACTCTGGTGGCAGCTCTAAGGAGCTGCCTACAGGCTCCAACTGGCTCCATGATTTCTGAGTGACAGGCACCTTAAAGGCTGAGGCCAGGCTCCAGTGTCCTAATTCTGCTCTCCTTCCTAGACAGGTCTCTACTAGTGTCAAACCCAAAGCCACCAGCAGAGGGAGATCTTGGAGCACAAGTACACAGGTCTCATTCTCCGCAGAGCGGAAGGAGGGCTCTCCAGTTCCTGGGGGAGAAACACACTTCAAGGAAGCACCTAGACCAGCAAGAAAGACTTTAACCTGAAGTGTGAACAAACTAGTGTTCATGAGAAAGTAAACAGGCAATCTGAAGATGTCAGAAAACAAATCACATTATTTGAAATATTTTTAAGGTTAAAGAAAAATCAATACTTGTGATGGGAAATTACATTGTGATTCATGGCTTTCTCTCTGCAATTTCAGGAACCTTGGGCCGGAGAGATGATTCAGTGTATAAAGTGCATGGAGCACAAGCATGAAGACCTAAGTTCAAATCCCTCACCTATGTAAATGCTAAGCACAGTGTTAAATCATATAATCCCAGCTCTTGAAGAACACAGGAGACAAGCAGAGGCAGATCCCAGGGACGGGTTAGTCAGCTAGCTCAGCTGAAACAGCAAACTCCAGATTCCACCTCAAAAAATGAGAAAAGAGCAGACGGAGGCCACATGGGTAGAGGGTTTGCTACCAAGTCTGATGACCTGTTCCATTCTGGGAACCCACATGATAGAAGGAAAATCAACCTTCAGAAACTGTCCTCTGGCCTCCACACACAGGCTGGCAGGAAGGCAACACGGGAGAGGGCTTGCCACAAAGCCTGATGATCCATCCTGGGAACCCACATGAGGGAAGGAAATATGACTTCCATAAATTGTGTCTGGCCTCCACATACACACACACACACACACACACACATACACACACACACATCATGGTCACATGTGTGTGCACACACACAAATAATGAAGTGGAGGGTAATGAAGGATAACAAGAGCAGACCTCTGCTGACTGTACCCACACAAGCACTCTCCCACATACATGCACACTCTCGTACAACTTTTCGACTCATGCTCATTTTTAACAGCTGGAGTGATTCCATTCTCTTGCAATGAATGGAGCTGTTCATTTCTCTTTGTTCTCTTACATGCCTAGTTTTACTAGGAACTTTGCATTCTTTGCAGTGCTGAGGTGGAACCCACAGCCTCCAGCAGACAAGAGTGAGCACTACCCTCAGACTAATCCTGATTTTGTTGAGTACTATTTCCTTAAGGCTCACATATTTCTAAATGTTAGTAAAAATATCCTACATCTACTAATAATTTTCTAAACCTTCCAGTAAAATATTAAATTATATGTAATAGGCTATCCTATTCCTAATCCCTATCAAATAGTTGAAGTAATCTGATGACCACCACAGTAAACACAAAGATTCCCAAAAGATACTAATGAAAATGTGTTTATTAATTAAATGGATCAGTTTTCATAAGCCAAGAATTAGGAATTAGCCACACCCTATCAATTTATACAATTGCTATGTGTCAATTCAAAATAAAATATAAAATGGAATATTGCCTGTGAGATATTTTCCACAGACACATCCCACAGCCTACTGGATGCTGTGGCCCAAGGGACAAAGTCTAGGCTAAGGAGGTAACATCCAAGCTAGGCACGGCAGAACTTTAAAAATGAGCTTTATGAGCATCACAGCTTCTCTGAGGGTAGAAATGTATGCCTAAGAGCTAAGAGGAAATGCAACAAGAATATCTAATTCAGAGTTGTTAGAAGGATTAAATGAACCACTATGTTTGAAGAATTTCTAGCTAGGTAAGGCAGAAAAAGCCTGTCATCATGTTACTTGAAAGCTAAGGCTGGAGGATGGAATTGGGAGTCCAGCCCAAGGCTAAGACCCTGTCTCAGTAAACAGATGATTAATAGATAGATAGTAGATAGACAGAAAGATAGATAGTTGAGTTGTAGTTATCCTGATTATTCGTAGAATTCAAATACTGAGGCACAAGCTTTAAAAAATAAATACATAAAAAGATTTCAAACGACTCAGGGCCTTTAGTCTTGCTCAAAAGGCACTAGTTACTACTTTGTGAGCCAAGATTTTCCAAGGAGTCCCTGTGTTCCTCAGCTATGAAGACTTGTGTTTTATGCTGCAAAACCTTTTAGGTGGACATGAATGTCCTGTGTCGACATTATTCATGGGTGTCAGCCTAGCCACATCAATACGAGGTGAGCTTGATTAACCAGCTACCTACCAGGCAAACTCAGAACTATGGAAGGAGCAATCTAGGTGGGGCCCAGTGATTTGGGTATAGGGATCGAGTAACAAAAGTTATTGTGCCACCAAGCAACATCTCCCTTCCCTAAAGTTTTACTTGCCTGATATGAACTAATTCTACTGTCTTAGGTAAGCACTTCTGAGGAGAGAGAGGTGGAGCGGGGAGGGAGGGAGGTAGGAAAGGAAGAAGAGATGTCACATTCTGAGGAGGTAAATGCAATGTTTAAACATAAATTTCTGAGGAGTTTTGTTGAGCCCTTCCAGCTTTAAGGGTCTCTGTAGTAATCAATGCAAGCCTCATAGATTTCTGCCTAAAATGTGTCTCAGCCATCAACAGAAGCCATGCTGTTTCCTGAAGCTCCTAGCTGTGACTCTTTTTATACCTGGGTTAGAGCAGAGTTAATGATTTCTGGAAATCAGAGTGTGTCTGTTTCACAGTTCTGACACCCTACCGCACCCTACCAACACATCCTTAGGCTTCTGCAACCACAGGGTCTCAGAGGACTCAGGGGCCCTCTTTCGCCCACTGTCTATGGACAATAATAAATCTACTCTAGCACCTGCTCTGCTAGTAACAAACTATGTGAAACCTGGACAATGAAAGGTCTCAGCCATGACCCTACTGGCAAGTAAAGGGGCAGTACAAGATCATAGAACCCTGCAGTCTTAATATGCTAGCCTCAACGCCCACAAAAAAAAAAAAAAAAAAAGATCAACCTGAGTAGGGCAATAGCTCATTTGGTAAAGTGCTTTACCTTACAGATACAAGGACCTGAGTTCAATCCCTAGAATCCACGTTAAAAAGCCAGGCGTAGTGTCACATACATGTAATCCTAGTGAAGGGGAGACAGAGACAGGAGCATCCCTAGAGCTCAATGGCCAGCCCGGCTAGGCTACTCTCCAGGACTGGCTCAAAAAACAAGGTAGACAATTTGAGAATTAACACCCAAGGATTGATCTCTGGTCTCCACATACCTGAACACACAAGTGCACCTGCAAAACATACAAACAGACACATGGGTGCCCAAAAAACTCTTCTGCAGCAAGTTCTCTGAGATAAACTTTCCTCTTTGAAGGAAAGTTCCTTAGGATACAGGATGTTCTAAAAGGAAATGAATCATTCCAACCAGAACTGAAACCCCTTAAGCTTCAGGAAGTAAACAACTCAAAGGCTTCAGGAAATCTCCAGAACTGACCGGATTCACTAGGCCCCTCCCTCTCTGAGTATATTTTAGAAGTAAGGGCAGCTCAAAAACAATCTCAGACAAAGTGACCTGCTAGATGAGGCTCAGACTAGTGGAGTGGCTGAAAGCGGTTCAAACCAGTTGAGCTCTGGAGAAGAGACACTCTCCAACCTTGTTGAGCTGCCTAGAAGTTGTGCAGTGGGCTCGGGGTTTCAGCTTTCATCTGGGGGGGGGGGGGGCAGAGGGGCAGGGGAGCGGCACTTTGGATGATGCAGCCCTCTTAGAGTCATTTCTGCTCCTGTGTGTGAGCCTTCTATACTCCTGTGGGTTAACTCCAGTAAAATCAATGGTTCACTACGTTGGACTTTGGTGATAACCTTACTTTGGTCGTTTGCAGGTTCCCTGTTTGGGGTGAAGAGACATTTCTTCACATCTCTCTACGGACAGCATCACACTACAACTACCCTCACCACTTTAGACAGCCGGGCAGGCCTAGAAACAAAACTGCCTTGGTCCAAGAGCCAAAGGTTCGCAAGCCTATAGGAGCCACTGAAACAGGCAGGCAGGAGGTAGAAAATCTTGTAAGCTGCAGACTGTTAGCTGCACCTAAGGAGCAACTGTTGGGCCTGCAGTGTGCCACCCACTACCCCATTCTCATCTCTCCAAAAGAGGGGGCTGTAGGCTGGCTGTGATGCCGTCAGGGTCTTCTTCCCACCTTCTTAGACCATGTTACAGTCAACATGAAAGTCATGCTGTTTCAACCCTCCTGTAGACAGGTAAGCCCCCCAGCCAGCCAGTCCTTCCACACTGCATTCACGTGGAAACACAGCAATCTACTTGGACTTTGGAAAGGATCAAAATTCATTTAACTGACGCAAGTCTGAACACAGCAAGAAGACAAATCGCTGGGTTCATGTAGAGGGAAAAATAAAACAATGTTTACATACATGGTGATTTGCACTTTGAAGCCTCTAAGATTTTCTTTCTGCCCTAGGCTCTCCCAATCCTATACGGGGATGTCAGAATAAAATCCTTCCAGCACGGCTGTCAAACACTATCCTGTTTGAGAACAGAACACGTGGATCGATCTACTTCTCTCCCCCTCTATCTGTCCAGCCTCATTCACGTCCATTAACAAACACAGCTTCTCACAGTGCCCCACATTTGACATGCAGTCAGTGTCCAACTCATTAACCTGGGATAGCAAGAGACCCCTTAAATCCTTCCTGTATCAACCAAAGACATTAGTCAAGTTTAATAATTCTAGGTATTTAGAAGCTTCTGCAGTGTATATGATACATGTGTAGATGAGATACATGCAGAGTAAAAACCCTACTATCTCCATTTTCCTACAACAAGAAGCTATAATTAATCAAGGCTGAGGAGATGATTCAGTGGATAAAGCACTTGCTCCATAAATGTAGGAACAGAGTCCAGATGCAGAATTCACTTAAAACTGGATGTGGTGATATGCATCTGTAATTGCAGCACGCCTATGGCAAGGAGAGAGGTACAGGCAAAACAGTCCCCAGAAACTCACAGGCCAACTAGCCTGTTGTATACAGCAGTGAATAAGAGACTTAGCCTGAGACTGTCCTCTGACTTCCCCACACACTCTGTGGCACATACAAACATACATAAACACAGAACATACATATGTACATACACAAGCATGCACACGTCATCCACATTAAATAAATAACCTTATGATTGGGGCTGGGAACATAGCCCAGCGGTAAAGCACTTGGCCAGCATGTACAGATCCTGGGTTCCATCCCAGCAACACACAAGAAAATTAAGAATTTATTATAAGTAATAAAATGGTCTTTTTGGAAAACACTTTCAAGCACAGATTTTCAGACAGTCGACAAAATTATATGGTGTTTTAGACTCGTCAGATGGCTCAGGAGGTACGGACACTTGCTGCACAGGCCAGACACCCAGGGTTTGATCCTCAGAACTTATATAAAGATGGAAGGAGAGAACAGATCCCAAAAGATTGTCCTCTGACCTCCACATGCCTGCCACGGCATGTACCCAGCCTTCTCCCAAATATACACAAGTAATATATATAATTCTGACATCTTGTATCATTTAGTGTCCAAGTAGAAAAATGGATACATTAGTAGCTAGCTAATCTCACACACAAAATACTTCCAGAGTACAGAGACTCACAGTAAACTCTCTCGATCCTGATAAAGTCCTAACCAATGAGCAACGCAAGCATGTATTCGCTGCCCGGACACTACAACCAGCACGCAGTAAACACAGCAGTATCACCTATTTTAACTGTTCCCAGTTTAGATGATGTCACTGAAGACAGGAAATTGCTTCCATTACTCAGTAAAATACAACCATTTCTAAGCTTCACATTCTATTTCCTCAAAGCAGCAAGAAAAAAATTCAAAAGTTCACAAAGCATATTAATTATTTAAATAATTTGTTATGTTTAATGAAGTATCATGGATTTTATACCAGGCAAAACCCTCAAATTATCCTTGCACATAAATCATTAAAATGCTAAAATCGGGAGCTAGAGAGATGGCTCAGCAGGTAAAAGGACTGACGGCTTTTGCAGAGAACCTACCTGGGTTTGGTTCATAGCACCCACATGGAGGCTAACAACTATCCGTAACTAAAGTTCCAAAGGATCTGATACTGTCTTCTGACCTCCAAAGGCACTGCACAATACAGGTACACTTCCATGCACGCAGGCAAAACTTTACTCATGCACATGAAAAATAAATAAACTTTTAAAATACTAAAATCAATTTACTTCATTGAAGAGATGAATGAAGATACCAAAAAGAGAAAGAGTGTGGAAATCTGAGGTATTCCACATATGAAATGGAAATGAGCCTCTCTATACAGTCTATCATAATGCAGAAGGTCTGCTGCAGTAAACCAACCTAATGACTAAAATTGTTGAAAAACCTTTGCACTTAACTAAAAATTCACAAATGAAGTTGCAGCCAATCACATGGAATTTCAGTCTCCAAGGGGAACCGGAATTGGTCTCATAACTACCAGGGTTCATTGTGTCTCATGCCTGGCTCCATCTCCAAGGAGAGATGGCATTTAAACGATGGCAAAAGGAAGCAAAGATCCTTCCAATAAGTCATACCTCATATCCCATGGATGGACTCATGGAAACCAAGGGCCCTCTGAGGTGCATGGAGAATTTTAACTGTTTCTATCCCGAACCAAAACTGAACAAGTCATAAAGTCATAGACATGTTCATGTGCTTCTTAAAATACTCAGTAGTTCCTCAGGGCTCCATCCAGACCCAAGTTAATGTGATCTCCTGCACACATGAAACACAGATGTGCCACTTATTTTATGAAATGTATGGTTTTTATGACACTGTGGAGATCGTTCTTGTTCTCAATCCAGCATCTTTTCTGACTAGAATTAGAAGCAAAAAGGGTTTCAAGTGCACACAGAACATTCTGGCTACAGAATTAAGTGTGTAATGGAGATACAGGAAAAATTTCCAAGTTGTTTCCATATCTGAAAATTCAGGAAGCTGCTTCTTGATGGCCAAAGACAGAAGAACTCACCGGGGATTAGAAATATTCTGAACTGGATGATGATACAATTGCAACCTAGGTAATTTGTGGACTATAGCTAAAACCTGATAGGGAATTTATACCTTTAAATGCTTACTGCAGAAAAGCAAAGGAGTGAAAAGCAATGATCGAAATGTCTGCCTTAGGGAAAATGAGAGATTAAACCAAAGTAAGCAGAAAGAAGGAAACAATAAGGTCAAACTACAAAATCAACTACAAAGAAAATGAACAATAACACAATGTCAAACAAACCTGGAACTCTTGTATCCTTAAAAATGGGTAAGGCCCCAGACAACTTAATCAAGGGAAAAGAAAAAGAAAAAAATTATAATATTGGGCTTAGGAAACAGCTAAATCTGTTTGCCTTACAAGTGTGAAGACCTGAGTGAGTTCAATCCCTAAAACTCTTGTGGAAAAGCCAGGCTTGTTGGCACATGCTTCTAACCCCAGAAGTGGGGAGGCTGAGACAGGAGGTTCTGTGGGGCTCCCTAGCCAATCAGCCAGCCTAGCCTAGCCTAGCCTAGCCTACATGATGAGTATCAGGCCAGTGAGAGACTTAGTTTCCAAAAAAAAAGGTAGACAGCAGTACCTAGAGGAACAACACATAAGGTTTTCCTCCAACCCCTTCATGAACATGTATACCCATATATGTGTTTTACACACACACACACAAAATTGTAATACTAAGAACCTAATAACGACATCAGTACCCATCAAACAGTTGTTAAGGGCTAAAAATGGAATACCATGAACAACTTTATGCAGATAAATTTGATAACTTAGATAAGATAGACCAATTACTGTGAAACTTCAAAGTATCATAACAAATATAAGATAATACACAAAATCTGAATAATCCCACGTTTTTAAGTCTACATTTACAATCTGAAACTGTCTCACAGTGAAAACCCCAAGTTCAGAGGATTTCATTTTGAAATCTCTTCAGACAGAATGATTATCAATTCCACATCAAATATTTACAACTAGCACAGGAAATGTCTTAATTCATTACTATCCTCAGTTCAGACCTGATGAAATCTGTTGTCCTTCACAGCTCTAACATAAAATCCCCTAGTAATACATTAACAAATGATATTCAGTAATAGGTCAAATAAGGATTTGGCACATGATACAAAGACAACTGAAACTCTCTTCCTGAAATCCAAATCATTTTTTGCACTAAAGAATCCTGAACATTAATGAATTGAGTTTGCAGACGGAAAAGATTTCAGTAACTCCAAACTGTATTGTGTAGCTGCAAATCAACACAGAAAAGGAACATTTGCTTAATAATCTCAAAGTCAGAAGTAGAGAAACTCATTTTAAAAATAAGACAGAGCCAGAGGCAGTGCTGGAAAAGCACAGGTCTTTAAATTCAGGCAGATGGAGCCCCTGGTGCTAAGTGGATTTTAGCAGCCTTAAGGAACACAGGCGCACAAAGCCATAACTATTTCTATTACCAGCAAGAAATTTCTTTTGTGAATTTGCATTGAGAATGGTAGCTGAGGCTCAGTAACCCTTACGCTCAAAGCCATGCATTAATCTAGCTTTGAGTTTTAAAGGCATGCTCATTTGAATAAGTCTCAAAGCAATGTCGTCTACTACCAAAACCAAGTTATAGGGGTGGAGAATCTGGTCTGGCTATACATCGCTCTTAGCATAAGTTACATAACTTTGTTCGCCAAACTTAAGAATTTTGCAACTAAAAATTTCCACAGGCAGTCTGCACAGGATGAAGATGCCTGCCTTTCCCCAAACCTATATGTGGCACTGAGTCACTGCTCTAATCAGCTAGAGAATATGCTCTGGGCTTTCTTTAAAAATTTTTTTTATATTTTGTTATTATTATTATTATTATTATTATTGTGTATGTGTGTATAATGTGTATGTGTGTGTTAGGCAAGTGGGTACAGGTGAGCTCAGGCCGGTTCCTGACAGACGCTATCTTCCTGAACTTACCTGTACCCACTTGCCTAAGATCATCACAGCTGAGCTTGTAGGCTGTTTACACCCCCACACGGAAGGAGGGGCATGAACAGTAACAGGACCCAGGCCTGGGAGTCCAGACACACCTCCCAACCTGTTTTGAGCCATTCAGCACTAATTACAAGTGAACTGGGGGAGGGGCTAGGGCATGTATAGGAAAGACTAGGGGATATTTCATATGGCTATGGGGAAGTCATCATTTATACCAGGGTGAAGGCTTTCTGCGTGGCCTTAGGTAGGGAACACTCAAACTCCTTTAAGTAAACCCTCATCCCCTTGACGAGAAAGGGGGGGGGGGGAGCGCTCTATAAGTATGTCCAATAAAAAAAAAAAAATCAGTTTCCCCAGAGTGCATTTTGGTGAAATGGTACTTCAGTTTGTCAAACCTTGGCTTGTCATTGAGACCAGGGGAGGAGAGAGTGGACATAGTTTACATTCTCTATGTGTGGGCATGAACACAGCATAGTACACCTGTGGTCCTAGGACAACTTCTGTGGAATTGATTCTCTTTCCATATTTACTTGGGTTCTAGGACTGACCTCTGGTAGTCACATGGCAAGTACCTTTACCTGCTGAACCATCTCACTGGCCCCTGGGCTGTTTTGTTATTCTAACTTTGGCATGTTTTTTTAATTTTGAAGAATGTTAAAATACAAAATCATGACTGATCACCTATTAGGAACTCTTCTATGGAGCAGGTTTGAGTTTTAAATAGCAATGCAGAAAGCACATTCAAACATAGTACAGTGCTGCTGGGAGACCCTCAACTCCCCTGTAACCATCCTCTATGTGAAAAGCAGTTCTTGGGCACTTTCTTTGATCAAAGACCTTCAAACAGTGAGGGGGTGGTGGTGTGTGCCTTTAATCCCAGCACTGGAAGGCAGAGATAGGCAGATCTGGGTGAGAGTGAGGCCAGCCTGGGGAGACCCTGACTCAAAAAACAAAAACGAAAAAACACCTTCAAGTGCATTTTTATACTAATCCCTGATGCAGATTGTCAAAGGTGAGCTTCTAGGCAAAGACCAAAGCAGGTCTGAGGCAGATTCAGAATGTTCAGGGAACTATTTTCTGTATCTATTCAAAAGCAGCACAAAAACCAACAGCCATATGTGCTGTAAAATTAAGATGACAACTTTTAGAGCATAAAAGCATATAAAACAATAATTTTCTATTAAAATCACTGCATTGTAAGAGACTGTAAAGACTCTTACAATGGAGGTCACCTCCCAACAGAGGAAGCTGAGGCTCAAACAGGCAGTTATACAGCCAAACCTACCACTTTCTCGTGCCAGTGTTCTCTGGCACAAATCTGCCTAAATTTTTATTTTTAAGTTAAACCACGGGAAAAGCAAACAAGGCAATGAACTGGCAAATATTTGGAAGTGGATAAGCCAAAGAATCCACAGAAGATTATCACACACAGGATCCCAAGGCTATTCTGCATCCAAGGGTCTCAGAATGGATAAGAAAAGAATGTTGCAAGTCTGGCACTCAGAAGGAAAACCTGTTTGTCAAGGGTGGATCTGGGAGGAGAAGAGAGAGAGTGGGAATAGAGTAAAATATATTGTATGAAGCTGTCAAAGAATTAACAAAAATAAACAAACGCAAACAGTAAAAAGAAAACCTATTTGTGAAATGAATGACAGAGATTAATCTTTCCTTGGAAAATGTAAGACAGCAAAATATTACCCTTCTCTCGAACTTTAAAACACCCTTGCCCAGGAATCATTAGAGGAAAACACTACTTACTTCTGCTAAGATGTGCTGTCTAGGAAAATGACAAACTGCAGGATAGCTAACTAGAGCCTTAACAGGTATATTGTGAAGTGTGCAGCAACATGTACCTTTGCCTTCTGACTCGGGTGCAGGAGCACTGTGGAGCATGCTGTAGGTAAGAACACTGAGGTGCACTACACACCAGCATCTTCTTACTCCCCTCTCCAGGACAAAAATGCCTTTAAATGCTCTCTTACCTACCTGAGTTTTGTTCTTTAAATACATATACAATTCACATCTTTCTCCAAAAGGGCTGAATCTTTGAATAAGTGGATAACTAGATCAGACATGCCCACAGCTGCTCCCAGTTGAAGTTCATCACTGAAAGCTACAGGCCAGTAAAAAAAACTTGGGGCCATCCCCTCAGCACCAGCAAAGGAGGAAGTCCAGGCAGAGGCTCTTCGATGGGACCCACCTCCTTGGAGCTCCCTCTCTACCTGATACAGGCAACAGAAGCGATACTGCAATGGAGGATTCTGGGCCAAAGTCTGATAAGGAAACGTGAAGTGTCTCATGGGACACCCAGATGCTGGCCACACCTCAATCAGCTGCCAGCAAGAAGCTTCACTGCCACATGGAAACACTGTCTTCTCTCTGTAGACCTTAAACCAAAATTCAAAGGTAACCCCACTCAGGGTCAAGTGCAGGATGAATAACCAGTCATTCCCTGGTTATTCAGAAGAAACTGAACCTTCCCAGGACCCCAGGATCTCTATGGTGACCATGAGCATTCAAAGCCCAATGTCATCAACTTCTCAATGGATTTTCCTTTTTAAAATTAAATTGAGGGCTGAAGTTAAGCAGTTAAGAGCACTGACTGCTCTTACAGAGGACCTGGGTTCAATTCTCAGTAACTACATGGTGGCCTACAACTCCAGTTCATAACTCCAGTTCCAGGGGATCCCACACCCTCTTCTGACCTCCCAGGGAGTTGCACGACATAGGTGCACCTACCTACAAGCACCTACACTTATACACATAAAATAAAAATAATTTTTTAAAAAAGAGATTAAATTGGAGGGAGGGGAGGAGCAAAGGTAACATTTTATTTTCTACCAGTCTCTAAAATTCTAAGACAAATATATCTCTATTTGTAAGTAACAGAAAAATAATTCAGTTCCAAGGGAGAGCAAGAAGGGCAAGTATGATTAGTGTTTTGATCAGGTATTGGTCTGAGTAGACACAGTCAACACAAACTATCCTGTTCAAAACCCTCACAGAGGGGTTAGGGCTGCAGCTTAGTTGGTAGAATACTTGCCTAGAATGCATGAAACCCTGAGTTCCATCCCCAGCACCATATAAACCTGGGTATAGTGAAGCACACCTGCAATCCTAGGACTCAGGAGGTAGAGGGAGGAGGATGAGAAGTTGAAGGTCATATGCTTATGAAAGTAAATCAAAGCTGGGCACTACAGATTTCTCACTGACAAAAGGAACTCGCCAACAGAACCACCATTCATAGCTAAAGGTAAGGATGCTGCCTCCCTATCCCCCAACTCATCTCTTAGAGAGGTGGAGTGTATTACCCAGGTAGAAAACTCATCGCAGGCAAAGCATCAGTTACTGTCCAACCCTAAAAAGTAACCATGAAGGCTGGGCTTGATGGTGCATGCTTTTAAACCCCAGCATTCAGAGGGAAGCGGAGGCCAGAGGAACTCTGTGAGATCAAAGCCAGACTGGTCTACATAGCAAGTTCCAGGCCAGATGTAGCTACCAGGGAGACCCTGTTTCAAAAAAACAAAAGGAAAAAAAGTAAAGGTACATCAATGCACATAAATTCCTCCTGAGGATGCAAATCGGGCATTTTCATCAAAGAACGTGCAAGAAAATAAATTTAAAAAAGCTTTCAGCAAACAGCTGACGAACCACCTTGGGGGTCCAGGACCAAGCAAAGAACAAATTAGACACTATCTTACCAAACACAAAATTTTGGTCACATTACTTTTAAAGTACTGAATTTAAAGAACAGAGATTTTTTTTTTTCCACTTCAAGGCAAAGCTTTATTAAGCAAGACACTACATGTTCAATTAAAACTGAAAGCCAGAAATTTTCTACAGAGTAAGATATATACTGTAAAAAAGTTAAATAACAAGCCAACGGGGGGTGGGGAATACTTTCAATATGTTTCACAGTTAAAGCTGCCATAGTAAAGTGCTTATTAAACAACAACAACAATCCTGGGGCCAGAGAGGTGGCTCAGTGATTAAGAGCCCTTCTTGCTCTTAAGAGAGCCCAACTTCAGCTCCCAGCACCCACCATTCCAGGGGAATCTTATGCTCCCTTCTGGACTCTGCAGGAACTGCACTCATGTTACACACACACACACACACACACACACACACAGACACACACAGACACAGACACACACACACACACACACATTTAATAAAAGAAGAAAAAGACTTTAATATTAGCACTCAGGAGGCAGAAGGCAGGCACATCACTGTGAGATTGAGGCCAGCCTGGTCTATGTAGCAAGTTCTACCTAGCTGTGGCTACAGAGAGACCCTGTCTCAAAAAGAAAAGAAACAATCCAAGAGGAAAAAACAAAAGAGGATAAGCAGAAAATTTGGGGAAAGAGATATAAATATGAGAAAATGATGAAACTCATCAAAAGTGAAGGAAAAAATAAAACAATGATGATAAACTAATTGCTGACTATCCTCCAATAAATCAACCTAGTTTGCACAGATGAAAAGATAACAGATTATACTGAAAAGGGGACGTTAACTAAATCTAATAAAACCTGGTACATCTCCTGTGCCCCCAGCTTCTTGGGTATTCTACAGCAAAGTTCTTACACAATGGAGGGACAAAGATGCCACACTGTTTTTAGCAAAACACTAGAAACATACTAACATTATCACATCACAAAATAGTCTTATTTACTCTTGTTTGAGGTTTTGCTCTCTTGGATTCAACCATAGCTGGGTTGTCTTTCAAGAGAAAAAGACCACACTCAAAACTTCTGTTATACTATACTGCTATAAGAACTTTACCCCATTTTTACTTATTGCTGTTAATCTTTTACTGGGCCTAAACTAAAAATTAGCCATTATCATGGGTATAAAAGTATAGTACAGTCACCCGCCAGCTGCCTGGAATCACTTGAGCAAGGCAATGTAAGCCATATAATACCACTTTAAAAATAATTATTTGGTGAGGCTGGAAATGGCTCAGTGGGTACAAGCACTTGTTGTTTAGGCATGAGGATTTGTGTTCCAGTCCCAGCACCAACATAAAAAAAGTCAGACAAGCGGCGAGAGAGATGGCTCAGTGGTTAAGAGCTCTGGCTGTTTTTACAGAAGACTGAGGTTCAGTTCCCAGCACACACATGGCAGCTGACAACCATCATAACTCCAGTTCCAGGGGATCCAACATCCTCTTCTGGCCTCCACTCCTCAGGTACTACAGGCACGTGGTGCACTTACATATATGCAGGCAAAACACTGACACACATGAAAAATAAAGCCAGACAAAATGTCTAAATGCCATGTACTGAGGAAAAAAACAGACATGCACAGCATGGGCTCCTCTCCCTGAGGCTGTGTTACAAAGGGACATACATTTCTTTTAAAACTATTATCAGTCTTTGAAAGTTTTATGTATGATCTATTTGATTGGCCTATAAAAATATATTGTCAGTCCTATATAAACTAATAGTATTTTTGCACCACATAAAATTGCCTTCCAAAATCCTATTTTTCTCTATTTATCCAGCCATATTATATACACAGATAATCTTTCAAGGCTTTTTAAATTTTTATATGTCTTAGGGTTTTGCCTGTGTGAGTAAGTGTGTGTGTAAAAAAACTGTACCCCTGCACACAATGCCTGAAGAGGCCAGAAGATAGCACTGGATTCCCTGGAACTGGGGTTATGGATGGTTGTTAGCTACCATGGGGGTGCTGGGAGCAGAACGCAAGTCCTCTCAAGAGTGGTCAGTGCTCTTAACCACTGAGTCATCTCTCTTCAGCCTCCACAGATAAATCTTAGAAGCAGATAAAATACAAATATGTAGTGATATATCTTGTGGAGACTTGAAAAAACTTCATACCATAGACTGTGATGTAATCAAATGAGGTATATTTTAAGTCTTTCAGGAGTAATCAAGTTTCCTTAACTTACAGTGTATTCTAAGGTACCCATTTATGGTGGGACGTGTTAGCCAACAGCCTAGCTTCAGGTCTAGTAAGACACCCTATCTCAAAGTTAAGAGGTAAACAGTAATAGGGCAGAGCATCTAATGTTCAATTCCAGCCTCCACAGGCTGGTAGGGGAACATAGACCACACATACCTATCAATAAATACATACATAAATTACTGTTTTATATGCTATTCTCTCATGTGAGACAGGCACTCTTTCTGGAATAAAAATTCTGGCTTTCTTCATATGTGGTTTTACTAGAATATGTACACATGCAAGTAAGATTTATAAAATATTAATCCCAGCATTCAGGAGGCAGAGGCAGGTGGATCTCCCTGAGTTCAAGGCCAGACTAGTCTACATAGCCAGTTTCAGGGCAGCTGGGGTTACAGTGAGACCCTGTCTCAAAAAGACCAAAAAATAAGTGAGGTTGAATTCCATCAACATAGTTTAACTACCTAACAATGGATCGGAAGTTAAAGCCTGTCACAACTCTCCAGGGCTCCAGCATTACTGCCCTAGTTCTTTGATAGCTACGTTTTTCAAGTTATAAATGAAGGGATTTTTTTTAACATCAAAAATTTGCATCATTCAGAAACACAAAGTTAAATTATCTTTGACCCCACAATCCTGTCACAAGTTATCTCAACTTTTTTCAACTATCTTCTAATACCAACTTTATTCACTAAAGAAACATATTCCATTTATTCTGAAACACTTTGCTGCCAGTATCAGAAAACAATCTGAACATAAAGAAATCTCAAAGCACTCTACTGTGGATACCCAGGTACCCACTACTTACATTCTGTACTTCACCATAATTGCTTCATTACAGGTAGACCTAGCCATCAAACCCTCTCTACAGCCATTATTCCAGCTTATAAAAGAAACTGCAGACTGCTGCATTTGCCCTTTATCCTTCAACATACACAGCATTAGCTTGCTATCAAAGGTTTAAACACTTGGGTTTTTGTTTAGACATGTTTTCTTGCCTATAGCCAGAGCTGTATTTAATATGAAGAAAGCAGCCATGGGCTGGAAGGATATATCCTACATGGGAAAAAATAAACAGGCAATAATGAAAAATGTCAAATGGTCCAGACACAGTAGGGAGCTTGAATAGTGGGTGTGGGTATCCCACCCACAATCTCTCATCAGGCTACAGGACTTTGAGCCACCCAGCAGTACATCCTCAGATACCCAGGACAAAATATTTCAAGAGCCCTGATGGACTTTGCTGGGCTCATGATTACTCTGTCACTCCTATGACACCTATATAATTTGAAACTGCCAATATCTGTATGTCTTACCTACTCAAGTAGTTTCCTATCTTCTAAAAGTAGGAACTACTCTCTAGAGTATTAAATGAATTCAAAGCGAGCTTTAATTCAAATATACAGCATAGACTAAAGCAAAGAACTATTTCTGTATATTGCCTTGACACTTGGGGCAAATTAGCGGGGGTCTTAAAGGGTCTTAAGGTATGGTCCCTCCACACTAGATCCCTGCTGACAAGGTCCCTGAGCCAGACAAGCCTCCTTACAACAGTGATATGTACATTCTTGTGGAGTGCACACACATACACACACACACACACACACACACACACACACACACACACACCACTCCCCAACTCCCAAACATACCACCCCCCATCCATCCCTGCTTACATGCACAGCATGGGCTCCTCTCCCTGAGGCTGTAAGCAGGGTGATTGACAGGGTGCTTCTACCAGGTCATCTCCTCAATAACAGGGTAGCAGTGCCTCTTTCATCCACATGGTGAAAAGACAATCAAAATAAAATGCTCATTTCTAATTAATACATACATGATGACGGGAGACAAAAAAAAAATGGCCACTGTAACTGAACATTCATCGCAAGCAAATTTAACCTACAAAACAGAACAACAGGAGGCTGTGAGCCAGTGCATGACTTGAGAAACCTGGGCTTGCCATCAGCTGCTGCAGCCCAGCACATATAATAGATTACAGAACATAGGACGTGCACTCTGTAACTGTCTGTGGGATGGAAAAATCAATGCTATGGTGTTTGAAAGGCATGGTCACTTGTCCTGAGCCCCAAACACGTGTAATATGAATTTTGTTCAACTCAGCTCAGAAGTGATTTTGCTCTTGGTTAACAGAGTAAGCTATAATACAAACCTAGGAAAGTGATCCTGCAAATCATGACCTTTATAGAAAAGCGACACTCTCACAAAAGTGAAGAGTTTCAAAATTTTGGAAATGAGTTACTTTAGTCATTCAAAGACACTGAAAGCAGCCAAGTTCCACGTGTCCCTACTCCATTCTGATGCAGACAATCTACAACCCCAGATAGAATATCAAGCTCTAGTCACAGAAGCATGGGAGACGGGGAAGAAAGAGAGACACAGAGAAAGAAAGGAAGAGGCAAGAAGCATGATCCTCAGGGTGTGTGTTTGTGTGGTTGAGCTAACAGTCCCTGAAGTCAAAGGTGCCTCGCTCACAATTTGCCTTTAGCTTTTCAACAGAAGCCAAAGTTTATCCTGTGATTATGTGGTCAGGCAAGCAAGCTTGGCTACTTCTGTGCCAACAACAGTCCAATGCTAAAAGCTTTCTCAGGCACTTGGGTACGTTTTTTGCCCTCAAGCTTTGCCCCACCATGGGCTGGGACTGATGTCTATTACACATGCCAGAGTAACACCCACTCCACGGCCACAGAGCAAAGCCACACAAAGTAAAACCACAAGGCTATGGTTTGAATGTCTGTATGCCCTCCAAGATTCAGGTTGAAATTGAATCCTAAAAGCAACAACACTAAGAAGAAGGGTTTTTTCCTTCTATTTTTATTAGCATATACTAATTAAATGTAATAACAGGTTTCACTATATTTTCATACATGTATATAATGTATTATGACATTCCACCCTTCATTACCCTCTCTTGTCCCCTTTGTACCCCCTCCTCATTCCTTTCCTCTTCCAACTACCTCCCCCGCCCCATACACACACTATCACACTGAATTTTTGGTGAACCAATGAGTTCCTTACAGGATCATGGGCTCCTTACCAGTGGTTATACTATTAAAGAAAATATCTATTAAGAGGAGGAGCTTTTAGAAGGGGAACAGTACCTTGCTAAGGAGAACTAGCTAAACTCTCTGGCCCTCTGCCTTCCACCATGTGAGGACCCAACAGCAAGCCACCACTGTGGAAGCAGAGACACAGCCTCACCCAATACAAACCTCTAGAGCCTTGACCTTACCTTTCCAGCCTTCAGAACTGTGAGAAGCAAACTTCTGTTGCGCAGAAATAAACTATTCTCAGCTTTCTGTCATAGCCATGCAAATGGTTTAAAAGAGCAAAGCAACACGTGATACCCTTCTAGGAAATCAGAACACAAGGAGACGATGGTCCTAGCAGAGACAAGGTTCTCGCAACCACAATGGAGACAGGCCACCTGCAGCAGAGGCTGCACCAGACAAGCTCCTCCAGAAGAAAGGGAGATTGGATGTGATGTCTTGCTAGGTAAGACAAGGTTCTGGACCAGTCTTCAAAGCAGTGGGTCTTACTACTTGAATTCCAAATATTCTCTTTTGTCTTTTTGTTTAAATTCTTAACTAACACATAAAAATTTCATGTTTGGAGAACAACATGTGTTGACATGAAACACAGCTCTCACGTTAAACAAAGTAAAACGAAAAAGTCATAAATCAATTCATTTACCAAATATATTATTGGGACCACAGAAAGCTGGGTTACAGCAAAGTGAGGAAATCTCTGCTGTAGGTATCAGATGCTATCTGATGACATTCTTAGATTTGGGGATGATGGTGGCTGGGGAATGCTAAAAATATATTTCAAAAGCTTTACCTGATAGTCAAAAGGATATCAAGTTATACACAGGAGTGGGCCATGAGTGGCTATTATAGAGAGTAAAGAAAGCCCAAGATAAGTTGGCTCTGGACAGGCAGCACTCGAACTCTCCACAACCAGGAATCATTCAGGCTTTTAGACACAGTTGAGGCTTTTATGTTCTGGGACCTTCAGTATATACATGCTATATTTTAATACATTGCTTTATTTCAGTACCAATTTTAACTTATAAAGGAATACAACCTTTTCACTGCTATGCCTACATACAGAGAGAAAAGAATGAATGAGAAGAGCTTAACAACTTTCCCTGGATCAAGGTATGGATGCACCATTATTGGCCTAACAAGCAGGGACTAAAGTTCACCTGCACTGTTCTCCTCACAAATACTATGGAAGATCCTACACTTAGCAGGGTTTCTGCACCTGCAATGCAGAATATTACCTGAAACTTCATGGTATGGAAACAATTCTCTTCTTTCAAAGAGTCAGGAAACCAGAAGTCATAGGAGAAAGTACTAGCTCAGGTACAATGAAGACCACAGGGCTTGGCCTTCCACATGCTCACTGAGCCTGGGACTCCAGCAGCTCCCAGAGAAGCAGAGGGGAGAGGGAGTGCCAGATGATTTCAGGGATAGAGAAAACAAAGACAGCAGCTGGTGAGAAGTGCCAACCCCCACCCTACCCCCTTAGTAAGGAGGGAGAAAAGAATGTGAAATCCCTGCTAGGGGGAAGCAGTGTTCCCAGGACCTGCTGCTTCTGAGTAACTCATAGCATAAATGGGGGCTTGGAGACGGAAGCTCAGACTGTCTCCTGAGTAAGCTTTCCGCAGGGTGCAGGACGAGACTCTGAGAGATCTCCTATGTTCTGGGATAGTTTGTCCAAGGAGACAGGAATGTTCAGAAATGATGGGGTGGGGGGGACTTCAGTAAATCTATTGATTCTGAGTACCTTCAAGTCATCAACTTTCCAAACAGTGTCAGTGGCCCAAGAAAACTCCCTTTGCCAATCACATTGCCAATTTATAGCAAAATGATGCCTGACATGAGTTACTGACAGCACCGTGAGATGTTCAAGCCAAGTTATTTCTTCCCCTTCCTCCAGATCAAGTCTCCCCTTCCTTTCTCTGTCCTCCCCAGGCTCCTCCAGGTTTCTATCAAGATGTCTCTCCCACCACTTTTCATACACCAAAGGAACAACAAATGTTCCCTCCCCCCATCCTCCAAATGGCTCAAACAGTGAACCTTTATTTAGAAAAAATAAACGGCATATTTTTTTTTTCTTTTTGAGATTCAGAGTTAACAACATAATAAGATCTATTAAGTCTACTAGTTAATGCATTATACCCAGTGGAGTAAAAAGGATCCTAAAAAATGTGTCAGTGTGAAACTTGACTTTGTAAGTACTTCCACAGAACTGTCACTATAGAACTGTCACTATAGAACCTGCCTCAAGCATACAATGTTGCTAAGGCCCTTAATCAGCAGTACAAACTAGGGGCAGGGGGAGGAGGGTCATGTTGCTTAGGCTGGCCTTGAACTCTGTGTACCTCATACTTCTGCCTGCCTCCCCTTCCTAGTGCTGAGATTTCAAGTATGCACCACCAGTTTATGTGTTTCTGGGATGGAACTAAGGGCCTCGTCCATGCTAAGTAATAAGTACTCTACCAACTGAGCTACATCCACCAACCATGGGGGGATAGAGGATGGTTACACATAAAATGTATGTCTTAATGGAACTAGTCTACTTTCACCTGAACAGACCTACAGGCTAGAGAATTATTCACTATCACACTCTCAAATACAATAAAATGTCAAATTTAGAATTAAGCTATTGCTTTTGTAAACCCAGTACTCTGTTTACACAAGACTAGCATTATTTTAATTCTTTTTATTTTGATTTTTTATTATTATTTATTATTTTTATTGTATATGTATGAGTGTATTGCCTGCATGTATATAAGTGCATTCCTGTCATGCTTAAGTAGATACGTATTGTGCAATGCCCACAGAAGGCCAGAAGAGGGCATCAGACCCCCTGGAACTGGAATTACATATGGTTGTTAGCCACCATGTGGGTTCTGGGAATCAAACTCAAGTCCTTTACAAAAACAGTCAGTGTGCCCTTAATCTCTGAGTCATCTATCCAGGCCCCTTATTTTTATTTTATGTGTTTGCCTGAATATATGTAATTGGTAGCCTGTGTGCGTACCACCCTATGGGACCAGTAGAAGGTATCAGATTCACTAGAACTGTAGTTATAGTTGTTAGCTACCATGTGAGTGCTGGGAACTGAACCTGGTTCACTGCAAAAGTAGTAAGTGCTCTTAACTGTGAAGCCATCTCTCCAGCTCCTATTTTAATTTTAAGAGTATCTTTGGTGAACTAGAAAGAGAACAGCCACTGATGATTTATTAAGTTTGGTGTACCCCAGTCTAACAGTTCTGCATGGTCCCAGTACACCTCCAAATCTATGCAGGAGTAATTGCCCTTTGAGGATGAGAAAAACCATCTGCAACTGATAGCCATCTCAACTGACAGAACATCCACATCAGCATAGCCAGGGCTACTGTTGAATCCCAACCATCTCCTGACTTTCAGGCCTTAGACTTGATGCTTTAGACAACATCACCCATGGACAATCTCCAATTTGTGGATACCATGATTCCAGTTCTTTACTTCATTTCAATTTCTCAGTTCATTAAAATCCTGACAGTGAAACTGTATCATAAGGTCAAAGGTTATCGCACACAGAGACTCACAGGTGATGCTATGATGAACTACTCCTGTCCAATCAACATGGAACAGTTTACCTGGCATCACTCTATGGCTACACAGAGAACCTGTTGGCTTTTCTGTTCCACTCACCACCAGGAAGGGAAACTGCTGAGAACACCCTCCTGAACCATTAAGGTCCACTTCTACGTGTGTCCCAACATCCTGTGATTACCAAACAGACCTTCAGCTTCTACCAACCCCAAAGCTAAGAGTGTCATCTGAGAGCATCTGTGGTGCATGAAAGTCTTCCCTGCTTCGCTGTGTAACCTACCTATCTATCTAGTGTTTCCACCAATATGATTTTAAAAGGGTTCTGATGAGTTTCTTCATTCTATTACTAGAAGAGACCTGATGAAACTGTGACCTCATCGGAACATGGAATCTTAGGTAACCAAGTTTGTATTTCGGGAACATGGTCACTCATATCTGGTTCCAGAATAAAGTATCTTTTATTCCCTTAGAAATGAGAGCTGTGTTTTTTCACTGAAACCCTTGTATGTAGTGAATATATAATTATTTGAGTTAAAAAGTAATGTGCTGGGTCTGTGGGGGAGAACAGTTCAAAGAGTAAAGTGGTGGCTGCACAATGAGGACCAGAGTTCAGATCCCAGCATCCATGGAGAAAGTCAGGCACAGGAGTACATACCCATAACCTCAGAGCTAGAGATGCAGAGACAGGAAGACCGGTGGAATCCACTAGCCGGCCAGCCTAACCTGCCAGTGAGTGCCAGGTTGAAAGGCCCTGTACCAAAAACTCAGGTGGAGAAAGACAGAGGAAACACCTGATGCCAACCCTGTACTCCACACATAAACTCTGCACACATGCACATGCATACACATGCACTGTGCTGGACAGCTTCAGTTTTCAACTTGTCACACCTGGGTAAAGGAAACCTCAACTGACGAACAGCCTCCACTGGAATGGCATGTGGTCATGTCTGTGGGGCATTTTCTGGATGACTGGGTGATGTGAGAGTGTCCAGCCCATTGTGTGTGTTGCTGCCCCTGGGCTGGTGGTCCTGCGTTGTTTAAGAAAACAAGCTAAGCACAGGCCAGAGGAGCAGCAACCCTCCGTGACCTGTGTTTCAGCTTCTGTTTGCAGGTTCCTGCCCTGACTTCCCTCGGTGATAAACTGTGATCTGGGAGATGAAGATAAAATAAACCCTCTCCTCCCCAAATTGGTCAGTGTCTTTATCACAGCAATGGGCAGAAACTAGGACAGAAGTTGGTACCGGGATCGTGGAGTACTGCTTTCACAGATCTGACCATATATGTCTGAAAGCACTGTAGAAGTTTTGGGAGGTTTGGACTGGAAAAGTGCCTAGAGCTCACTGAGTTGTTCTGTAGGAACTTGGAAGATAATGCTGAAAGAACAGCAGACGGTGGAGGCCTGGCTTGTGACACGACAAAGGGCTATTTATGTGAAAGTAAGAATTTGGGGAAGTGAAACGTTTTGTGCTTTACTGAGACAATTGATGCTGGTTAGATGAGGCTGAAAATCAGCTGAAACAACAGACCAACATCATCAAGATGAACTATCTTGGGAAATATTTCCTCAGGGTCAGAACATAGAAACTGTGGTCCTGAGGGGACCAAAGCTGCACATCGAACAGGCAGTCGAACCTGGCAATGTGTAAGAGTCTCCCAGGTAGCACTGGTTTTAAAGGCATGAAGGGGTCATGAAAAGCAACTGAGCCTTGGCACTGTGACAGGTCAGGAGAGACGATTGGTGGAAGTGCAGCTTCAGTTTCAATAGAGACTCCAGCATGGGATGACCCCAAGGGCGGCAGCAAGTGTGTAGTGCAGCCGGCCTGAACCTCCCAGACAAGCTGTGTGTGCTATGGACGGCTGAGCTAGAGAAGTGGAGCTGCCCCAAGCCCTCTGGAGCCCTGAAAATTGTGAGTGAATCCCAGATGACCAACACTGAGATACATTGCTGAACTTTGGTTTTGCTCATGTGCCCAGTTCTTCCCGTTAGAAATAAGACAGTATGTAACTTGTTCTGGATTTTATAGGAGCTCACAACTAAGAGACTTTTTAAAGAGACTAAGAACTTATAAACTGTTGGAGATTTTTTTCAAGACTGTGGGACTTTTAAAGTACTGTTTTATACTGTGATATTAATATTAACATCATAGCTTGGGGACAGGAAATGGAAAGGTTGTTGTTTCATAATGATGTGTTTGTCAAGTTGATAGATTCATATGTCAACTTAACACACCTGGGTAGAGGGGCCCTCACTTGAAGAATCTCCTCCATTGGATCAGCCTGTGGCCATGTCTGTGCGGCATTTTCTTCATTACTGAGTGATGTGGGAGGGACTAGTTCACTGTGGGTGGTGCCGCCTCTGGGCAGGTGTCCTGTGTGTATAAGAAAGCAGGCTGAGTACAGGCCAGGGAAGCAAACCAGTAAGCAGCATTTCTCCATGGTCTGTGCTTCTGTTCCTGCCTCCAGGTTCCTGACCTCTGACTTCCCTCAGTGATGAACTGTGACCTGGGAGATGTAAGATAAATAACCCTTTCCTCCCCAAGTTGTTTTTAGTCAGTGCTTATAGCACAGAGACAGAAATAAACTAGGACATCATATACAACACACACACCCCACATAAATACACACCAAAGGGAAAAAAGTTGTGAGTTGAAAAACAAGAATTATGCTAACATTAGTAGATAATCAATGAAAAGTTACATTACCATCTCATCATTAAGTTTCCATTATATTTTTGTCCTAACCAGAAGCCTCTGGGAACATCTAGTTTCCATAACCACACATGCACAGAAAGGGCCAAGCCAGACAGTACTGCACTGCAGGTCATGCTTGTCTACTGCTGTCTTCACCAGGTAGCAAACCATGTTCTAAAGAACTTAGCAAGGAGTTTGTCCTTGTGAGGCCTCCGTGCACTGACAGGACAAATGGTCCCCTTGGAGATGATGAAACACAGGTTCTGACCAGCTCCTATGACAGAATTGGATATAGAACATACCCATCTCAAAGGACTCAAACCTACCACCTGTCACTCAGCCTTTCAATTTAGTCCAGAGCACAGAACCACAAATTCAAATAGCCAAACTCTCTGGAATATGAAATCAGCTTTCTTGGAGCCACACAGACATCCTGACAAGCTTCAACAGATTTTGACACACAGTGCTGAATGAAAACAAACATCGGAAGCTAAAGTGACTGTTCCAGTTAACATGAATCAACCTGCATATCAGCTACTATGATGCCATGATTGGGGGGAAGGAAATGGAAAACCAGGAGCATGAATAAGCCTCATGAATGATCAGTCCAGATAGGGGCATGGTGAGCCCTCTCATTGAGTTTCAGTCAAATGTAGCAGCCCTAGGCTCCTGGCCCCTGGGTCACTCATAGCTACCTGCAAAATTGCTCAGAATAACGGCGTGTCTCTGCTTGACAAAGGGATCTTTAGACGCTGAGCCTGTGAAAGCAGCAGCAAATAGCCAGACCTGGCCAACACAAATGACAGACAGACAGCAGCAGTCACAGGTGCTCAGGCTAGTCCATTAGGACCTCACCTCTGAACCTCCCTGATACCCAGCAGCTTTCCCAGTGCCCTAAGAAATGGGAGCAGCACACCTCATTTTTACACTTAAGAAACAACAAGTCAGCTGAGCGCGGTAGCACACACCTCTAATCCAGCTCTTGGGAGGCAGAGGCAGGTGGATCTATGAGTTTAAGTCAGTCTGGTCTACACTGTAAGTTCCAGGTAAGCCAGGGCTACACAGTGAGACCCTGTCTCAAAAACAAAATAAAATTAAGAGGCAACTAGTCAGCTTGTTCTCTAACCCTTCCCACGTTGAGGCAAAACTTACATGATCCATGCAAACTGAAATATTTAATACATTTTCCTCTTCTCACTTAGTTGGGTAAAGGATTAACTTTTAAAAGCTCTATGGTTAAGCAAGGTAACTGTGGCAGGACTGTATCCATCAGCCAGATGGCTTCATTCATGATATGTATATACTTCACAACTTTATAACAGAATAAAATCATACACACTGGTTTTGGGTTATTTTTCTTAATAACAAAATAATTAAGACTCATCGTTAAGAGAAACTCAGTAACAAAGATACTACATTTCTAACTCAAAAGTAATTTTAAAAATTAAAGTTAAATCAGTAAGTGGCTATTTATGACTTCCCACACAGGATTAGACATTCTTTTCTCTAAGAAAACTTTCTCTGTTCGCCTTAAGGCTCTGTGTTGTGTCTGTAGGTTTTATACAAAGCATGTACCATGGCACATGAATGTAGGTTACAGGACAACCAGGAGTGTGGTCCTCGCCTTCTACCTTGTTTGAGACAAGGCTTTTCTTGTTCCTCACCTCTGCATATACCAGGCCAGCTGGCCCTGGAGCTTGTGGGATTCTCCCGTCTCCACCTCCCATCTTATAGGAGCAATGGGATCACATACCCAGGCCACCACATCTGGTCTACCTGGGTTCTACAGATCCAAGCTCTAGCAAGTGCTTTTACTCACTGAGCCACCTCCCCAGCTGGCCCTAAGGCTGTTTTCATTCTAGGATTTTACAACTACAAGCACAGATGAAATCAGCATAAACATCTGCCTTCCAGCCTATTGTTGAAGCTCTTTAAACCTCCAAACTTCTTGGCATTGATTTACTACTTTTTAATTATAACTACAAAGAATTTTAAGGTTTACGAGACAGTAATTGAGCAGGGCACGAATTTAACATAGTGTCAAAATCTCAATTGTTATAATAGCTCAATGTAATAATGGGGGGAAAGTAATGTACAAATTCCAACATAAGAAAAATGCCAAATTTTAAAATAAAGATAAGATCATTTGGGTACCCTTATCTGATAAGGAGCATACTAAGAAAATTTCTCTCTGACATGGTCAATCTCTGATGACCCTGGCATTGTCATCAACCAAATTCATTCATTAATCAAGTTTCAAAAACAAAATGCAAAAAGACCCATAATGTTTCAAGTAAGTTTATAATTTTGTGTTGGGTCACACTCTAAGCATCCTGGGTGACCTACACACACTTGTACTCATGTACACATACACACACACACACACACACACACATTCACATAATTAAAATTTTTTTAAGTGGGGGAAAAACTCAGCTGGGGATATGTTCAGTAAGTAAAGAGCTTGCCATGCAAGTATGAGGACTTAAGTTCAATTGCCATAACCCGACTAAAAAAAGTCTGGCATGGTGGTGTGCACTTTTAATCCTGCAGAGATAGGAGGATCCCTGAAGTTCGATGGCCAGCCAGCCTAGCCAAATCCTCAAGTTCCAGGCCAGTGGAACAAGATGGACATGCATACTCACATGTGCACACAAACCTACACAAACACACCCACAGAGCAAAGAAATTGTAGCTATGAATATAAAGTCAATTCTCACAGTAGTAATTTCTACTGTCACCTTAGGGACATCTCAATCAAAAACAAAAAAAATCGACTCTAGTTTCTTTTTGATAGCACTGTCCTCACATTTCCAGGGCCTCAGACACCATTTCCAGCTAGTACATTCCAGAAGTGGAATTATAGCTCATTCATCATAAAGGCTTACTCATGAAAATTTGCTTAACCAAAGGTTTCATGACCAACATGACTTAAAACCACTTGTAAAAGATGCTGCAACAGGTGCACAATCCCGTGAGTAAAAAGCACAAGTATCAAGAACAGGACAGCTCTGCATTCCACACGGCAAATGGCTGACTCAATGTCCTGTCCTACTCCCCCATCCCACCCCTCCTGGCTGTCTTCACCTACGGTGAATGGAAGAAAAGAATCCTGGGACTCACTTAAAGCTGGGCATGGCCGCGAGGCACAAGTTCCTAAACAAGATTCATATCAATCATTCATGGAGCAGGGACAGCGCAAAGGAACAGACTAAAGGGTATATATAGCCTTAAGCCTTTCCTGCCACCTCATTCCTCGGCCAACACCCACACCTGAACATAGTAAACTAATTCATCTGCACCCAAGCCTTCAAGCAAGGTCCTCTCCCTCTCTTCCCATCTCTCTACTGGCAAAACCCCAGCTTATCCCCTCCATGATGCAGGCCCAGAACACCATCATCAGTGATTTCTTTCATCAGTTAATGCAGATCTGGGCTGTGTCCTGTTCTAGATGTGAAGACTGTGGCAGTGATGGTGATGATGTGGCCTGGTAAAATCATATGACATTATCACTCAGGTTTCCACTGCACTCTTCAACAGAATAAATCTTTCCTTATCTATCCAGATAGACCACCTGGTCACAGTGATTTCAACATAGGACATTTTTCTCTATTTTTGAGACAGTGTATCCCTGGCTATCCTCTAATTGCCTATGTAGAAGATGACCTTCAATTTTTAATCCTCTTTCTAATTCCAGAGAGCTGAGATTACAGGCATGTTCCACCATGCCTAGTTTATGCAGTGCTGGGGATTAAACTCAGGGCTTTATGCATGCTAGGCTGAGTACTCTACCACCTGAGCCACATGCCCAGGCCCTAGCTGGCTCTTAAACAACACTGAATCACCAGGCAGCATTGTGACCATATCACCCAGAAACCTGTACCAACTTGCCTTTTCTATTAGATTTTTTTGTGACTTTTCAAAACCTACCCCTCTTAGCCCCCTGTGCATTTATTTCTGTCTCCGCTTCACCTGTTTCCACAGTACATCATGATGGCCTTGTGCCACATACATCATATGTCTACACATCTTGTGAACTGGAGGCTTCCTGGCATTACTGTCCTTTAATATCACTCTGAGAGCTGGAAAGATATCTCAGTGGTTAAGAGTAACAACTGCTGTTCCAGAGGACCTGGGTTCCCAGCACCCACGTGGCAGCTAACTGTCCTTAATTCCAGTGCCAGGAAATCCAAAACCTCTCTTCTGGCCTCCATGAGTGCTGCACAACAGGAGTACACTTACATACATGCAAGCAAAGCACTCATACACATAAAATTAAATATATAAATAATAAAGCTATTTTATATCATTCTGTAAAGGCTAACCAGTACAATCTGACAGAGAAGTACATTTTTACTATAAATGCAAAAATGAGACAAAGTCTTCATTATTTGTTTAGAATACAGTTGCATGCTGGAACAGTCACTACATTACCTTGAATTATTATAAAACTAAGAGGTCTTCGTTTTAAAGGTTACATAATGAATTCTAAAATAAGTATAATATGGGTCTGGAGAGATGGCTCAGCAGCTAAAAACACTTTCTGCTCTTCAGAGAACCCAAGTTTGGTTCCCAGCACCCATGTTA
This sequence comes from Eospalax fontanierii, assembly GCA_035773235.1. Taxonomy (NCBI): domain Eukaryota; kingdom Metazoa; phylum Chordata; class Mammalia; order Rodentia; family Spalacidae; genus Eospalax; species Eospalax fontanierii. Next base: position 45,691,235 of record CM069540.1, on the reverse strand, counting down.
GGAGGCTCACAACCACCAGTTCCAGAAGATTCGATGCCTCTATTGGCCTCTACAGGCACCCACATACATGTGGCACACATAAACATATACATGTAAGACTTTCTCTAAATTGTGAGTATAATCAAGGACTTTCTACCTTTAAATTATAATTACCTTAAAAATATGAAAAATATTGACAGTACCTGGGGAAAAGCAAATATGTATATACGAACACACACATATGTGTGTGCATATATATATATATATCTTAGATAATAAACTTAAGAGAATAAAATCCCACTCCCCCGCCCCCCAAAAAAAGATGCAATTAAAAAAGAAGTTAATATATTCAGGCTGATTGTTCCTTATCCTAAATACTTGGGACCAGAAGTATTTCAGACTTTGGATTTTTTTAAACATACGCATTTACATGACGAAGACTCTCACAGACCCAAGTATACCCAAGAGCTTGTTTGTTTCATACATACACTACATACTGCAGCCTGAGGCATGATTTAGACCACTTCTCCCATACACCCATGCTCTGACTGGGACTCATCTCTTGAGACCAAGTGTGGAATCTTTCACTTGAGGCACGTCAACAAAAAAAGATTTCAGATTTGGGGACTGGAGAGATGGCTCAGCGGTTAAAAGCACTGACTGCTCTTGCAGAGGACCGGGGTTCAATCCCAGCATCCACCTAGCAGCTAACAACTGTTCATTAACTCCAGTTCCAGGGAATCCAACACCCACTTTCTGACTTCCATGAGCATTGCACAACATAAGTGCACCTACCTACATGCAAACAATACACTCAGACACATAAAATAAAAATCACAAATATTAAAATAAATAAATAAATGAAATGTCAGGGTTGGGGAGATGGCTTAGGAGATAGGGTACCCACTGTGAAAGCATGAGGACATGAGTTCAAATCCCCAGCACCAAGTAAAGAAAAGCCAGAGGTTGTAGCACATCTGTAATCCCAGATCTAGGAGAACAGGCAGAGGCAGGAGAATCCAACGCTTACTGGCTGCTAGCCTAGCCAAAGAAATCAAGTGTTCCAGAATCAGTGAGAGATCCTTGCTCTTAGGAATAGAGTAGAGAGCAATAGAAGACAGAACACCTATTCTCCTGCTCTGGCCCTCCACACTCCCATACACATACACACACACAATATAAAAAATAAAATAAAATGCCTATTTACAGACAGTTATATAGACACATTTGTAGTCAGACCAAAATTAGCACAGTAGCTTATTTTTCTCAAACATAACTATATATGTGTGTGTGTATGTACACATACATACCCAAGGACACACCCCAGAGAGGAGGTACAATGAACATGTTTACCTCCGCAGGAGATGAATAGCAGCAAGGAGTCATATTTTATCTCTTAAGTCATTTAAATATGATGTTAATGTCAATTCGGATATTCTCAGTATTAGCATAGCCCATTATTATTTACAATCTTTTGTAACATGGAACTGAGGGACCCAGAGAAGCACTGCCCTTTGCGTCAGACAAATCCAAGTTCAACAACACCCACGCTTCTGTGCACATTGCGACACTCTCCAAGTAACTGTTTGTCTTCTCTGAGCCCATCCTTGCAACCACAGTATGAGGGTAATTCCCAGCCTCACTAAAATGAGAGACACTAAATGCTATCACCCTGCAACCTGGTACACGATCACCTGACAGAAGCCCTGCTGTGCTGACAGTATCACAGCTGACTATGGTCAGAAAAGCACGGTTCCTCACATCTGCAGAGTGCTGTGTGCTCCTAAGACAGAAAAGGGAGCACCAGCTATGTATCTGAGACAGCTATCTCCTATTTTGTTCTTGTAAGGCTTCTCCCTGCACAACATATTTCTGATACATTTCTTACAAAATAAGAATTTATTCTTATGGGAGATTTTTCTGTAGTATGAGAAAAAAAAAAAACAGCTTTTAGGGTACTTGGAAAACTAATGTTCATAGCAAGGAAATATCAGAGCAAAGAGTGTGTGAGGAATGGCCACCTCCTTTCTGTTCCTAGTGAAACCGTTCTGAAGACTTGAAAATGACCTGTTTGAATAACTGTGGTGCAGGTCTCATTTCCAATTTGGCAGTAAGCACAAAGTACGACATCATTCCTAAAGCCAGTCCTGAGTATTATTCATGCTAATTGTTTTTAAGGAAGCTTGCTTAGATGTTCCTGAGATATCAGAAAAATCTAATAGTCTTGTTCAAAAGCAAAATACGAAGGTGAGGATTGACTGTCAGGAAACCAGTCCCAACATGCAAAGCCTTACATAAGCCCAAGTACAACTGAGCCCTAAATCATTTATTGTTCCAACAGAGTAGAATCTCTACACGGCACTCAAACCAAACTCAAGTGTCATCCCATGCATACTATGACTGATCAGACAGATGTCCAAGACAGAAGAGGGATGCTGCTGCCTGCCGCCCAGCACAGGGGGAAAAGGGAAGGAGAAAGACCAGCCAGAGCCCCTTGCCAGTCAAGAATCAGAATTCCGGCAAAATTAACAGCATGTGCTGCCCACATATAGACAATATTCCTTCGATACTGAGAGGAATGTTAAAATAAGATTGAGCCATACTTAACGCCTGAGCATATGTGACCTTCAAATATGGCCTTATTCCTTTCCCAAGTATTTTTTGGGAATCCCCAAAACAAGACTAATGACAGTTAAAATATCTTAACGTTCCCTGAAACCTGTGACCTAGCATTTTAAGGTATAGACTGTGACCAGTGAATGCACAGAAAATACTCCATGAAGTAACCCCACTGTAAAGCAACCTTCCAGATGCAACCAGAAGCCAACCAAAACAGTACATATGGTTGCTATAAAGACAATTACTTGAAGTTCTTTCAGAAGTCCAGCCCATGCTTTCAGGTGTCTCTTACTTTCTTCCAGAGCACTTTACCTTAACCTTCAAGCTTAAAAATATCTTCGAGTAAACTAAATTTTGCTTCACACTGTCTCATCCTGAATTTCTTTTCTATGCCTTGTCCAAGGATCTCATTTTACTTGAGCTGAGGTGCCTAAAAGCTTAAGGGAACTCCTCAGGGTGTTTTGAGCAACAGCACTGAGCACTGTCTGTCCCCATTGACAAGATAAAAGACTGGAACTGGGTAAACATCAGGCAGTTGTGCTGTCACTGGTGGGATTAACCTGCCTGAGAACACCTGGGCTAAAAGCTTTGTTCTGAGAAAGTCTATAGTCACATCCCACGCACTCAGAGATGAGTCTCAATGTCTAAGTAGAAATTCTGTTTTTACCAAAGGTCCCATCATGAAATGTTTTAAAGTTTTAAAATCACATTTTGGGAATGAGGAACACACCTGAGCACAGGCATGTGTGAAAATCAGAAGAAAACTTGTTTAAATCAGTTCTTCCTTTCACCAAGAGATTCCTGGGAATTGAGCTCCGGTTATCAGGCTTGACAGCAAGCACCATCACCTGCTGAGGCTGTCTCACCAGCTTTCCATCATTAAATGTTTTATACTGCAAAGAAATAGCCAGAACAGCAGCTACATACCTAAGCTCCTAGGTCCATGGCTGTCCTAACCCCAAGGACATGGCTTTAGGCTCAGTCCTTAGAGTCACAAAGTCCCAGTAGCCAGCTCAACTGCTGTGCATACCAAGGTCTCTGCTCTCACAAAAAGCCAAGTGAGGTGGAGCCGGGGCACATGCATAAGACCCAAGGACATGTGGGTTGACAAATGGAAAAACAGACTGAGAACCCAGGACACCTCAAGAGAACCTGGCAGACAAGATCCAGGGATCCTCCAAGAACAGGCAAATGAGTCAATTGTGATCTCACTGAGTACCACATCTGACTATCCAAGTACACTAGTGACTTTATGATTGTGTTGACTCCTCGTGTGGAGATATGAATGACAAAGTAAGGCTCAGACCTAAATCCAACTTGGTGAATCAATGGATTTATTGATCTTATTCAGGGAGCATGGATGAAGGGTGCATGGAGGACCCCAAATCAGCTGCATCACAACAAAGTCATAGCTTATGGATGGCAACCTCCAGGCGCACCCTGGAGTCCACCTTTAGTTATCCTTCTGCTTCCTGTATACCATCTCCCAAGAGCCTCTGCAGCCGAGGGAGGGCAAGACAGAGTAATGGGTAGAACCCACTCTTCCACTCCCTCCCTCCTGCTAGATGTTAACAGCTCTACTATCATCGCCGTAGAACCCCCACCAAATTGCTCTGCTCAATTAGTCACCATAGTTATGGGCCTAGGTGTCTACTCTGACAGTAAGGTGCAAAAAAACAAAAAGGAATGATAGCAACAATAATTCTCAGAAATAAGCTCCTCCTTTTAAGAAGTGACAATTCTGATTAACTAACAATAGGAAGAGAAAGACCCAACTGCACATAAGGATGCTGATGATGACGAGAAGGAATCAGGCTTTCAGCAAAGACCCTGATTGTAAGACACAGGGTGACAGGTAAGAAATCCTAAAACTGGTACGTCGGGGGCTGGAGAGATGGCTCAGCAGTTAAGAACACTGACTGCGCTTGCAGAGAAACCACATGGCAGCTAACAACCATCTGTAACTCTAGTCACAGGATATCTGACGCCCCCTTCTGTCCTTTGCGTGCTCTACCTAATACAAGTGCTCTTACATACATGCAGGAATACCACTCATACACATAAAACTAGAAACTGAAGATAAATAAAAACTGATGTTATCACCACAAGATCAAGCTAGTTAAAATTCAGCATGGATGGGGACAGGGCCCCCAAGGCTCCGTCCCTAACTTTTGGACAGTTAATGGCTGCTGGAAAAGGAGTCACTTTTCATTAGGGCTACAGCCAACTGGTGGGCTGCCCATACCCCAGTGGTGAGTCCCACACCCATGTGCATACAGGCAGCACAACTAGATTCAGCAGGTTATACTTATATAACAGGATGGATACAATCAAATTATACTGTATGCATGTGTGAAATTCTTAAAGAATAAATAAAAAATATTATTTTTCAAGTCACCTCATGAACAATCTGAGGACTTCAGTCACGGTAAGGTTATCATTTCTGAATGTGAAAAGTAGGAAGTTTTCAGTGAGGCAAAGGATGACTGCACAGTAAAAACTACTACGCCATCTCCAAGGTCCAGGGCATGCCTCCCCTCAGGTGGAAATCATCCTTCCTGAGGTTTGCCTGCTAACTCCTGAGGAGGTGACCCTGGTGAGTCTGTGTGTGGTGCTGCCACATTGTGTCAAGAGTCTTTGGTGATAGCAGACAGCTCAGGTTGAACTTACTGTAAAGTCAGATCTATATTAGATTCTCACTAATTTTCAAATCAATAGTAACATTATCCCCAATTTACAAATCAGGAAATTCAAAGACAGGAAGGGTTAAGTTACATTTTTAAATAGTTCAGCTAGGAAATGGCAGAGCTGGAGAGATGATGCAGTTCAATCAAGTGTAAACCTGACTTTGATCCCTAGAGGCCATGTAAAAAATTCAGGCACAGTAGTACATGCTTATAATCCCAACTGGGGAGGTAAAGACAGGAAGACCCTTCTGGCTCACTGGCCAGCTAGATTGGCATGCTAGGTGAGCCCCAGGTCTCAGTGAGAAATGTCTCCAAGAACAAAAAAACAACAACAAAAAAAGCCACCAAGGCACACGCATACACACACACACACACACACACACACACACATACACAAACACACACACACACACGCGACTGATTGAGCCCATCTGGCTCTCCATGCAATGTCACACAGCTAGCTTTGAGAAGAAGGATATTCAGGGAAGGAGGTAATTGTGTCTAAAGAACAGCTGTCTCACCACGATTTCTTTTTTTCCCTCTATCACGTCACACTGGCTGCAGAGCCGCACCTAGCAGTAAATTAACAGGGTCTATTTAGGGCACTCGAGCATGCAAATCTTCAACTTGGTGGTATATAAATGTTTAAATTCTGGCAAGGATTGAGTTAGGAATAACCTCACTGACTCTTTCACATGAGACAACAGTTCCTACACACAATGCAAGAATCAGAGGGGCTTAGGGTCCCTGAAAGGAAGTACACACTTGCAAAAGCCTTCCATGTAAGGCTGGTGATGAGTGCCAAGAAAGGCTCAGCCACAATGGAATCTCCCCTGTATAAATTTTATAATGGATGTGACCAAAACACAAAGAGAGTCAGGATAGGTTCTGCGCCCCACCCCCGAGAAAGATTGTGTGAACCAAGGATAACAAAAAAAAAAAAGGGTTTTGAGTCTATCATTACCCAGGAAGAACAAAAGGACTGGCCAAGGCCAAGAATCATGGGCACTGAGGACAAATGAAAAGTAAAATAGGAAATCATATTTGCACCTGCTTGTTGCAGTGTAACTCAATCAAAAGTCAATATGGAGAACAGACATAAGTCAAGGAGCACTGGATATTAAAGACTTAATTATTCTTTATTATAAAATTGGGGCTAGGGACAGAAGGATACTCAATCAGTAAAGAGCTGATTATCACACAAATATGAGAACCTAACTTCAGATCCCCAGCATCCACATAAAAGGCAGGCATGACAGCAAGGACCTGTAACTCCAGAGTGGAGGCAGGCAGAACTCAAGAGGCCTGATGATCCAGCCAGACTAGCCAGACTGGTAAGTTCCAGGTTCAGTTAGAGACCATGCTTTAAAAAATAAGATAGAGAGCAACTGAGGAAGACATTTGTCATAAACCTTTGGCCTCCACACACATACACATGCATCTGTGCATGCATACACACACACACACACACACACACACACACACACACACATACACACACACAAAACCAAAGAAATATACTACAGCACAGAAATCAATTACAGAAGAAGTTTAGGGTCTGAACTTAGGATTAAGATGATCCAATCATCTTCTAAGAAAACTCAGAAAAATTTAATCAAATGCTCTCCACCAGATGCAGTCTCCTCCTCAGGGTAGCTTCACAAACAACACATGAAGAAGAACATTGCATCTTGGTTACAGACACACATTTACAAAATTCATTATCTCAGGAAAAGGGGAAAGGTTTCAACTATGAACATTTTTTTAAAGGAAATATACTTAGCAATTGCACATTCCAATTTACAGTAAATGAAGACAAAGAAAAATTAATTTGAATGAAGAATGATGCATGCCTATAAAGCCAGTACTCAACTGACCAAGGCAGGGGGACTCCTAGCTGGAGTCCAGGCTGGGTTACACAGTCTGTGCAAGGTGGGGAATTAACAGCATTAGTTAGAGCAGCCCATTCCACAGCCCATCACATAAGCCAAAGGCAAAAACACTTTGGGCAAACAGCACAAAATTAAGCACAAGGACTTCAGCCAACATAATGTGCTGAGGTACAAACTAATATTAAAGAAGATTACTGAAATAAAGGCACCCATGAGGGCAATTCACAAGTCAACACATTTCACATACGAAATAATAAAGAAAATGGTCCTAGAGCTTAATTTTCAATACAGTGAAAAGCTGTTCATGTATTGCTGAGCTTTCAGCCTTATCCCCACTGTGAATAGTGAACTTAAACTATTTATGAATAAAAATGAACTTTGTTTCCTTTGGAGTAGGACTCATTCATTCTCATTCTTCTTCCCCTACCCGCCCCTCCTACTAAGGATAGAACCTAGGGCTTCACCAATGAGCTACACCCTCAGCCTTTCATATTCAAAACTGCAAGCATAACTTAATCAAAATCTTCCACCCCTGCCATCAGGTACACACACTGCAACAAGTCTGATATAACTCCAGATTTCATAGATCATGTTATAGAAGCAAATTTAAGGTGGTAGGTACAGAAGTGAACTTAAGGTGGTAGATACAGAAGTAAACGTAATGAAAAAAAAAAAGAGAAAAGTAAACATAATATAGATTATCTCCTCTCTCTCTCTCTTTCTTTCTCTCTCTCTGTGTATGTGTGTGTGTGTGTTTGTGTGTCACGCACACGTGCTCACATCCCCAAACAACCCCCTCCCTGCTTCACTCCAAATGAAAAGAATATAACTGAAAAGATGTGCTGTCATTTCCAAATCAGCTCATAGGAACATGAGGGCTTTAGATACTCACTGGCTCTCTCTCAAATTACCAGCTGCATGTGGACAGGGGTAAGGCCTTCTGCCAACAGCCTCATGTGGGAGCCTCCCATCAATCCCCAACCCTGCTCAAGCCACCAGAAGGTTAAAGCCTCCTAAGACATGGCTAGCCACAGAGCTCCAACAGCACCATATCTGGAGTTCCAGCCACAAAAACTCTGAAGGTTTTGGTCACTAAGTCTGGGTGGAATATTCTATATTGTGAAATATAATTATATGAATAAGATAAATATATAAATGACTTATTCACAGGGCTGGAGAGATGACTCAGCAGTTAAGAGCACATATTGCTCTTTCAGAGCACCAGAGTTTGATTTCCAGGCTGGCCTCGATCTCAAAAAGATCCACCTGCCTCTGTCCCCACCCAGTGCTAGGACTAATATCACGCACCACCATGTCTGGCAGTAGGGAAAAAAATGTTTAAACTATGCATTTATTCTATTATATAGGCTAGCTAAAAACAAAAACTAAATTTGCTGTTTTTCTACTCTAAGAAATGATATGAAACACTTTAGAAATATAGCCAAATTATAAAACTACTTGGAGAGTCCAGCAGCAAATAATGGCATGCTTCTGGCTCACGTGAAACTAGCATTCCTCCAGTGACGCTTTAAAATTTTTATTTATTTTTATTTTATTTGCACAAGTATTTTGCCTGCATGTAGTGCACTCATGTAGTGGCCTGTGGAGGCCAGAAGAGAGCATTAGATCCCCTGGAACTGGAGTTATACAAAACTGTTAGCTGCCATGTGGGTGCTGAGAACCAAACCTGGGTCCTCTGCAAAAGCAGCCAGTGTTCCTAACCATTGAGTTGTCTCTCCAGCCCCCTCCACTGACACTTAAAATGAGCACATTACCCTAGAGAGACAGTGAGAACAAAGAAAAGCATCCTGTTGTTTCTGTGGAGCATTTTATGCTTTTCTTCAAGGCAAGGGCTATGGCTTGTTACTTATCTATGACTCCTGAGAGGAAAGTGTTACAGTCTGAAAAATTACGATAAATCACCTGGGGGCTGGCTGTCTGCAACACAGGTCTAGAGGAATTGCTTCCACATACAAGCAAGCACTTGTGCATGATGTTCAAGGACACATAGAATCCATTCCTGCAACACACACATGATGTGTGCATGCCCACCAGAGCATCTGGTTCGCTTACCAAGGCTAATAGGGCACTTTGTAGTGTAACACTTGTACTTTTTACTGAGTGAAAAAAGTCATCTTCAAAAATGAAGTCATAAAAACAGAAACTTCTTAAAATCAGGTGAGGTGACACTCAGAAGGTGAAGGCAGGAGGTTTGGGGATTCATGCACTCAGGTTCTCTTCAGCTATATATGAAGTTCAAGAACAGACTGAGATATGAGATCTTGTCTCAAAAAGGGGGTGGAGAGGGGTCACTGGCCATCAGCATTTGGTTCTCAAGCCTTTTCATTTTACTATATATATAGGGTATGGAATTTGTACGACACCCCTAAAGCTACCCACACTTGGCCTTCCTAAGGGGGAAGGTTAGGGAGCTGCGAGCTACCCCAGGCATTAACTAAGTAGTATCACACAAAGGTTTTGTATTCTTAAGAAACCTGTCCAGATATTGTTTATCAGTAGAGGGTCTGTCTGCAAGACCTTCAGGAGATGAACGACCTATGATTTCTTTGAAATGCATAAAGGCATACCATCTGTCTAAATATTGTAGCTCATTAAGTAAAAAGCCAGGCATGGTGACACAAACCTGTGATTCTAGCACTCTGGAGGCAGAGGCAGAAGGACTGTATCCCAGAAAGGAGGCCAGCCTGGGCTACATAGTGAGCAGTGTACACTGTCAACAACTAAATTTTAATTTTAAATTATTAAAGTTTTATAAGATACATATTAAAGCTTTGACTACTATACACAGAGGAATTGACTTTTTAAAATGTTATGTCTGGAGACTCAGTCTGGAAAAAACAGGACAAGGATGGGGGAAGAGGAGTTACAGAATAAACGGACAACCCACGTGAGGGTGTTGATAGTTTTTGAAGCTGAGTGCCAGGTATCTGAGGACTCTTATTCTGCCCTCTGGTCACCTATGTGTGAACATTTCCACAGTGAAAAGCTACCCTTAAAATAGTTTGGGTGTATGTGAAGGACAGCACACTGAGAGGTGAGTATATCAGAGGAAAGTCACCCAAAACTGAAGAAAGCAGGTCAGAAGTGGTTATTTGCCAAGGGAAACACTTCAAGGTACAAGAGCAGATTTAAAATGCTTCAGTTCAACACTGACATCTGTTCTGCCATATGTGACCATCTGCTTCTTATCACAGACAGCAAAATATTTCAATAGGAAGTGTTAGAGCCAACTCCTAATCAGGAAACAATTACCTACATGTGCTACCAGCCCGAAGCTGATTAGAAACTCCCAGGCAGACGTTAATGGAAAAACCACAGTGCAGGTACACATTCTAATGAGAGCAGTTAATGGGCAAAGATTCCTACCAGTTCTGATATTTTAAACCTCTGGGTGAAAGATTCAGTGGTGTTCTGGTCCTCTAAGAATAAAGTACTTGGCCAGGGACTGCACTGAGTAAAACCAGTCCCAGACCCAAAGAATCTGAGGGCAAAGCGGTTACAAGGCACATGTCGAAGTATTTTTCAGAAAACTAAAATGAATTTCAAAAGGTCAGAAGAACAAACGGAGGAGTCAGCTAGAATGTAAGGAACGGTTCTCTGAAGAGGACTCAGTACAACTGGCCGAAAGCCTCCCAGCTTCCCCAGGTCCAAAAAGGACATTTCAGGTAAAGAAATCAGCCAGCAGCACAGCCTAGCCAGGGGGCTGCAACAGTGGAGTCCCCAGTATGACTCAGATGGCACAAAAAGCAGCTTGGTGCAAGCTGAAGATGGGGTAAACAAAGTTCTGCAACTGTGTCCACCGACTTTTCTGGGGGCTTCCTTTGAGGAACACAGCTGGTGTTTCATAAGAGTAAGTCCTGGGAGGCTGGCCATGAGCTGAAGAAAAGCAACCTGAAGTATGACAGAATGACATAAAATCATGGAGCCATGGGAGGGCAAAGGAGCCCCTCAGTCTGCAATCTGATTAAAGCTTCTTGCATGCTCCGAAAAATCAAGAATTCCAATGCAATTGAGAGCATCTGCTATGAAGGCTATAAAGACAATATTCCTTTGATACAGAGAAAAATGTCAAAATAACATTACGCCATGCTTAAGTCCTGAGCCTATATGACCCAAAAGCACAGCCTCACTCCTTTCCCGGGTATTTTCTGGGAGTCTCACAAACAATACTATAACTTTGTTCACAGAAAAATACTAGCTTACCCTGACCTAGGCTTGTACCGTATCAGCTGTGACCCTATCCAATGCATAAGAACCATTCTAGGATCCCATTTCGGTTCCTTAGCAGACTCTGAGTGTAAGGTCAAAGGTCACTGAAGACAGTATAAATGGCTACTTTATAAATGCACTTAATTGTGACCTCTTTGAAAAGTCCACAGCCATGCTTCCGATATGTTTTACTTTTTTCCCAAGCACCTTTCTAAAGGTCTACTCCAACCCTCCTTCAAAATGGTTGGCCTAAAATTCTTTTCTGCAGTTTATCAAGACTCTAGTTTTACCCAAGTCGAGATCCCTAGAAGGTTAAAGGAAGTTCTCAGATGCGGGGGACAGCTGTGCCTCCACCACTGACAACGGTTGTTTGTGACAGAGCTTGGGTTCTAGGTGACAAAGTCAATACTAAGTATGTGAGGTCACTCAGCTACTAAGAAAGTCACAGAAAGCAGGAAGATGGAGAGACAGGGATGTCCTTAGTGAGTCCTGCAGGTGTTTCATGCTGCTTCTCCTTCAAGCTACGAGGGGTCACTGGAGACAGGAGGGGAAAGGTGAAGGGTAGATTATCAGACCAGCCCTCAAAGAAGGCCCTTCCAGCAGCTCAGGAAGACTCTCTGTCTCTAGGTCTCTTTAAGTCAACCTCATAATTAAGCTAATGAAAGGCTGCTTGCAAAATTACTTCTCATTAATACAGAGAACAGAAGGATCATGAAAGTGGTATCAAGTTCTCTTTGGGGTTTGGCTAACAAACAGTTCCCATCCTGCTCCTTCGTGCTGCATGAAGGCACCAGTGTGTCCCCTCCCCACACAAGCTTAAGGAGCAGAGCACCAGAGAAAGCACAGTACAGTGAGTGCAATTTGGGGGCAAAATAAGCATGTAAGTAATTAGTAGTTAATGCAGAATGGAAGAAGTACCTACACACAATGCTGCTATGAGGATGAGCCACTGCGTTATATGTTGTCTCTTTGACTCAATAATTCCAAACTTGGAAGTAACAGATAAAAATAAATATTTAGATAAGTATTTTCAAATGAGTAACTGTAGTGTGGTGTTAAGTTACAAAAACAAATATTCAGTAAGAACAATTAAATCAACATTATACTTATTATTAAGAATGTTTAACATATTTCTGGGGCTGGAGAGATGGCTTCAGGGTTAAGCACTTGCTGATCTTCCAGAGGACCCAGACTCAGTTCCCAGCACCCACATGTGACTCACAACCATCTCCAACTACAATTCCAGGGGAATTTCAGCCAGCATTGGCTTTCTCTGGCCTCCACAGGCACCACACGCACATGGTGCACTCACATACATGCAGAGAAAATAATCATATCAATAAAATAAAACACAATCTAAAAGAAAAATTTTTTAAGAAAGAAAAGATGTCTTTATTTAGTGTGATCCTCAAATTCATGAGTATGAGACAGTAGATGTCAAAATTTAGGTCAGTGGTACAGAACTTGAAAGGCCCTGAATTCAATCCCTAGCTCCAGAGAAAAATGAAAGTACAAAATGTTAATGGGATGCGAATCTCTTTAAAAAGTATGATTTTTTGTTGTTGTTTATTTTGAGACAGAGTGTCCCTGTAGCCCCAGCTGGCCTGGTACTCAATATGCAGATCAGGCTGACCAAGATCTGCCTGCCTATGCCTCCTGAGTGCTGAAATTAAAGGTGTGTGTCACTACACCTGGCCCTAAATTTGTTTTTTAAAATATGCATTCAAAATTTTCTTTCTTCCAACACAACACATTTGGTCTCCTAATGTAGGTCCCTTACTGGACAGAACATAAAAGTTCTAAGGTTACCCAAGGTTCTAAGCTTTCTGTAACAGAGCTAGAGAGCTCTGAGCATGTCAGGAGCACGGGAAGCCTGACTTGGTCTGACCTGCTTTGCTCTTCTGAACACTGGATGGTGAAGCCAGGCACATGGCTGGGTCCGTGGCTCCTGGCTCTGGGTGCAACCCTGCATACAAGCTACCACCTGTAGAACACAATCGGGTGTGGCTCCACCCCTGGGCAAAGTGACAGAACTAAGATGGGGTGTGACTGTCTTTTGTACAAGGAGGTAAACATTCAGTTCCCCAGAGCTGACCTCCACTACCTAGTGCCTGATTGTGCCCCCAGTATCACTACCTGATTCCTTTAAGTTCCCAATTTCTGCCTCCTACCCAAAGTCATGAATTCCACTGGTCCACCCTATCTCTGTCTCACACTGATGTTCTTGTCAGCAAATACTCATTCTCTGCAGTTGCTTGAGTGGGGTGAGAGTACCACTGAGCTCAGCACTTCTGCATGCTCATGGACTTCCAAGGACACAGAGTACCACTCCTACAGCCACCACCCTGGCCATGTCCACCTGCCACAATGGCCTGTACTTTCTGACTAACCGCCTGACCAAATCTGTCACAACTCAGCTCCCTGAGATCCAGGAAAACCACATGCACCAAATTTAGCATCAGCAAAACAGGCGCCACCCCACCATGTTCCCAGTCCCACACTCAAGCCTGAAGCCTCCAACCTGTAAGAACCTGTCTTTTTTAAACTGATAACTAAGAATGGTATACACTTTCCCACCTCCAAGACACTATCATCTGCTTTCAGCTACACCTTGCCTTGACCATGAACACACTTTAATCACTGGCCCTGTACATTGTCCCAAAGACAACCTCAGGGACCAATAATGGACCAGCCTTTACCACACAGCTCTGTGCTCCATGAGTTCTCATGTGCTCTCATATGCTACACACAGCTCTGTATGCTCCATGAGTTCTCTGGGAGAATCCATCTGCAGGCTATCAACACATAGAAAGAGATGGAAGTGAGCAGGTGGTCAGGCCCCCACTCTCCCTTGTCCTCTGATACTGCTAGGGATTAGGAGCTAGTTCACCACCAATTTCTAGCGTAACATGGGGCAGAAGTTAGGCAGTAATGGCTGCCTCCTTCATGAGGACGCTTGCAATTTATTCCACTAATCACAAAAGCTTGCATTCCACTCCACAAACTCAATCCACTTCACTGTAACTGTATGCATGTTAAGTATACATGTGTACTGGCTTCTCCTCTGAGTACAGCCTGGCTCTCCAGGAATACACAGTTTGGCAATAATAAAATTAAGTAAAAACATTTGTGCTCTTACGTTACAATGTAAGCATATTGACACTGATAGCCACACACAGGTGGAAGGAGGAAGGGGCACCACTGGGCTAGTCAAAAAACACTTCTCAAGCAGTCAGAAAGTCAACTGGAGAGACCAGCATCGACAGAATGGAAAAGTGTCTCTTCTTCAATATTTCAACTCTGAGAGGACTGGACAAATAAACTGGACTCAATTTTTCCCAGTTGTTACCTAGTAAACATAGAACATGGAGTGGGGGTGTTGCTCAACTGGTAGAATGTTTCTCTGGCAGGAGTAATGCCCTGGGTTCTGCCCCTAGTACTGCATAAAACTATGCATGGTGGCACATGCTTATAATCCCAACACTCAGGAGAAAAAGACAGGAAGATCAGAAGTAAGACTATCCACAGCTATAACCTATTTCATACATTAATAAATAGAACAAAATATTAGAACGCTTTACATACACATGAAAAATCAACTCAAAGGTCTTTTAAGCCTTATTTTGTATTTATTTTCATTTATGTCTTTAAGTGTTTTGCCTGCATATAAGTGGACCCATGTCATGTAGAGCCTGTGGAGGACATAAAAGGGCGTCAGATCCCCTGGAACTGGAGTCATGGGTGGTTATTAGTTGCCATGTGGGTGCTGGGAATTGAACCTAGGTCCTCTGAATAAACAGCCAAAGCTCTCAACTGCTAAGCCATCTCTCCAGACCCAATTTATTTTTAATAAGTGTGGGGTGGGGAGAGTTGCACAGGAGTCTGGGTTGTTGCAGAAGCCAGCAGAAGGTATCAAATTCCCTGGACCTGGAGTTACAGACAGGTGTGAGCCACCCAACGTGGTTGCTAGGCATGGAAGTCAGGTCCTCCAGAAGAGCAGTGAGTGCTCTTAACCACTGAGCCATTTCTCAGGCCCCAAAAGATCTCTTTCAAAACAGGTTATACAGCCAGGCATTAACCCTGATGGACTAAGGAATTACACCATACGAAATCCATTGATGTAATTTTTCTATGCAAAATCACACTCAATGATACCCATGCTAATCCTAATGAGAATGATGGTGTCCTCCTGTATGTCTTCTAACTAGCCTAGTGGGTGCTTTCCCTGGCAGTGTGCTGCCACTTATTTTCACAGCTCTGACTTGGCTCCATATGACCACATCTACATAGGTACGAAATGGGCTGTGAGTTCTCGTGTCTGGGTGGAAAGCCAGTCCCACAACTGCCCAGTTTCTGGCACTCTTTTCCTATTTGCCATCAATTAAGAATAAAGGAAGGAGCCAGGTGGTGGCGGAGAATTTGGGATGCAGAGGCAGGCAGATCTCTGTGAGAGGTTAAGTGGGGCTACTGGTAGACTCTGTCTCAAAAGGGGCTGAAGAGATGGCTCAGCAGTTAAAAGCACTGTTCCTATAGGACCAGAGTTCAATTTCCAGCACTCATATGGCAGCTAACAACCATCCTTAACTCCAGTTTCAGGGGATCCAATGCCCTCTTCTGGCCTCTGTGAACAATGCAGGACACAGATGTACTTATGTAAAGACAGGCAAAACATTCATACACATAAAATAAAAATAAAGGAATTTTTTCAAACTAATTTAAAAAAATAAAAATAAAGAGGGAGAAAAGAATCCCTGCTCAAATCTACCTTTGCATCAACTACTGCATTAAAATACAGACCCGGTCCCTTATTCTCCTGCTCAAAAACTTTCAATGTCTCCCAATTACATTCTATGTCTGCTGGTGGTGGTACATTCAATACCCTTCAGTACATAATATCACCTTGCAGTCTCAGCTTGACCTTCACCCTACATCATCCAGCCAGATATCTGCTCCAAGTCACCCCTACCTGTCTGTGGCTCCTTGTGCTGTCACAAGCATGAAACACACCTGTTCTTTTCTGAAGATCCACTGGACACTACCTCATTCCCAGTGTCTTTTTCTAGTTACCAGTCCATGATCACTGCTCATGATTGTAAAATCCAAGAACACTTTCATTGTGTGACTTTCCCTGGGGAAATGTGAACAAATGTCTGTTCACCTCAGATTAGGTACAACAACAGACCAAAAAAGCAATTCTACCAAATCTAGCAAGGGGTTTCCTGGAGCATGGATGGCTCAAAGACAAATGTATCACTGAAAAGCCCTCCACAGTATATATTCCTGGACTACCTGGAGAGAGCTCAGACTGGACTACTTGATCAGAAAGTCTCGTCTTCCCACAATCAGTACTGTGCTTATTTAACACTGGGGAGAGTTTTATGGATCTAGCAACTTTCAGGAGCACCCTAGGCCTTCTAAGTTCCTTTTACTTCCTGAGTCTTACTATTTTCCTCTCCTGTCTCTTCCTTCTCTCCTCCCTCTTGGAGGAATTGCTTCAGTTTTGGAGGAGATAGCTACATAACTTTATACTTCTACTTTCTGCACATCTAATTAAAACCCTCGCTTTTTGCTGGTAGCTAAGGTACCCTAAACTGATACTACCTCCAATCCCAGCTTGGTCTACAAACTCCTGGAGAACGGAGATTTGGAATCTGACTCTTCTCAGCAGCAAACCATTCTGCAGGTAAAGGTCATCTGGATGTGAAGTAACTGCCACTCATCCAGGCCCTTACTGTCAGAAGAAGTGTGTAGAGAAGAGAGCCTGGCATATCCAGAGCTTGAGCATCATGTAACTGGAGCTGCTTTCTAAGAGAACTCAGTGGCCTGGCAAAGGGAAAGCAAGGGGCTGAGTAAAAGCCACTGCAAGTTCCCAAGCAGAGCTGCCCAGAAAGGCCTGGCCTGTGTTGAACAGAAATATCAGCAGATGGGAGACAGGGCAAGAAATCAATCCATCAGGTACTAGAGGATCTTTGACACAGAAACTGGAACAGGTGACTCACCCACTGGACACTTTAAGAATCTGATCTAGAATTTTTGCCTTGGGAATAAATTAGTAATGGCAAACAAATTGTGCCTGGAGTCCTAGCTCCAATCTCCTCCCAAAGACTGCCTGCAGTGACACAGAGACTCCTTCTCAGTGACCAATGCAGTCTTCTGAAGGCAGACAGACACAGGAGGCCAGGGATATACTGGGCCTCTTTGAAGTTCAATGTCAGTGAATGTGAGATACCAAGATGCACTTCTGGGAACCGAAGGCCTAAAGTCTATGAGGCTGTTCTACACTGGGGCTAAAAGGTTCCTAGAGTCAAAGGAAGGAGGGCAGGAAGAGGAAAGGGAGGCAAAGGAAGAAGGGTGGGAGTTGAGCAATGGCCTAGTATTAAAACTTGTTGTTCTGGGGGCTGGAGAGATGCCTCCAGCAGCTTACAGCACACACATACTGCTCTTGCAGAGGACCCAAGTTTGGTTCCCTGGCACCCATACCAGGCACACATAACCACCTCTAAGCTCCAGGGAATCCAACATCATCTTCTGGCCTGAGAGCACCAACACTCTCGTACATGTACAACACACAAAGACACACACACACACATACATGCACACTACCAAAGACACACACACACACACATACAAAAGACACACATACATATATACCACACAAAGCACACACTTGTATACCACACAAAGACACACACACATACACGTACACCACACAAAGACACACATACATATATACCACACAAAGCACACACTTGAATACCACACAAAGACACACACGTGCACCACACAAAGACACACACTTACATACACGTACACCAAACAAAGACATACACACCTTTTTAAAAAATTTGCTCTGTGATAATATGTTCTGGCCTTTGAAAGAAACTGGTAAAGCAGATGTTGGGCACACAGGAACTGCCAGTCAAGGATAAACCATGGGACCCACTTATCCCACTGTTTAACTCCACATCACTCAGCCTCCCCATGTCATATCCTGAGGACAACACTGCCACTCACACCCTCCAGACAGGAAGGCAGTGATGGAAGAAACAGTGCATGGCACACAGGATCACAGCTACTGTTAGCATTGTTAGAATCAACACCATGCATTTACCACGATGTCCCCCAGTTGTCAGTGAAAGCAATGTTTTAAAATACAGAATATACACAAATGGAGAAAGGAAAACCACATAGTTCTATCCTGCTACACATGTTTTGTGACCATTTGCTGGCTTTTCTTTAGTGCAGAGTCCTGGAATATTTTTTTCGCTTAGTGGCTAATTTTGTGGTGTATCTTATGAAGCAATAGATTAGGCAAAGATACACACATGTCCAGGCTGGCATTATGTAAAAGGCATAGATACAAACATGTCCAGGCTGGCATTATGTAAAAGATAGGGTGGAAATGAACAGAGTGTGCTCAGACCTAACTCTTCAGAGCTTCACGGGAACACACCAAATTAAAATGATCAGCTGAGGAAGGCTGGCCACCTGGAAACGGCAGCTCACTCTGGGTAGCAGTGAGAGGATAGAGATGCCTTACTGAAAGTAGAGTACGGAGGAGTTCAATCTAGACGGCAGGACTGTGCTGGAGAGCTTTAGTGTCAGCTTGACACACCTGGGTTGAGGGACCCTTAACTGGGGAACTGCCTCCATTGGACTGGCCTGTGACGATGTCTGTGGGATATTTTCTTAATTGTTGAGTGATGCAGGAAGGTCCAGCCCTAAGTGGTGCCACCCCTGGGCAGGCTGTTCTGTACTGATTAAGAAAGCAGGCTGAGGATCAGGGGAGCAGTGTTATATAAGCCAATGAGCAGCATTCCTCCATGGCCTGGGCTCCAGGTCCTGCCCTGGACTCCCTGATGAACTGTATGACCTGGGAGATGCTAAGCCAAATAAACACTTTCCTGCCAAAGTTGGTATTGGTTAGTGTGTTGTCACAGCAATTAAAGGCAAACTAGAGCAAGGACTAACCACTGATCAGCAGAACACATGATCCATGCCACTGAGGGTGTCAACTTTTGTAAGCAACTCTACAGCAGAAAGACACAGAGTAACACGTTCAACTCACATGGCACTCAACATCTGGTACCAGGAAGACTGTAGGCCCACAGGAACCGACTGTACCAATACTGTTGTACACAAACAGGAACAGATCCTCATGTGAGCACTGTCGGTTCTGAGCCCACCCCACTTCAAGCAGCTGATCTCTTTAAATCCCTACATGGCGTGAGAAATGCACCCACATCCACAGCTGAGGAATTTGATAAAGGAGTTGGTGGCAAAGGCTGTGTGCCATCTACAACCATCTGCACTGTTAGTACCAAAAACACAGACTGCAGGGAACATTTTCACATTACATAACCCATGTTCCTGCTTCTGAGCATGGTGTATGTGTATGTATATGTCTGTGATGAGGACAAGAGTGGTTTGCTGCTGCAGCTGTAAATAACACACAACGTCAGCCATCCACAATGTCAACTACCCACAACAAATACAAATACACCACCGTGAAATCATATGAAACTTGACAAAAATAAAAGCTGTGCCCCAAAACCCAATTACATTAAAAATATGAATTGAAAATAAGGCACATAGCCTAGTGCACATCATCAAGAAGCTCTAATCTAATTTTAAAAGTACATATTGATTAATTTAGTAAGTCCACCCCTTACATGGCAGGCAACCAATACTTTTAAATTACCTCAAATGTTTCCATAAAGCAATCACCAGAGCAAAACTTCTCCAAAAGCATAGGAAACACAATGGGGAAAGACACTGGAAGTCAGAGTAATTTAAGTCTCGCCTGACCTGTTCTTTTTCATTGTTTTCTCTGTATTTCCCATTTTTTAAAATGCCTATTTATAGATATTTCTCTATAAGGGATATAATCAGGAGCCAGACTCTCAAAAAAAAAGATAATTCCATCTTTTGCCCAGGATTACCTGCATAAGCAACTTAAATGACTTTGTTTCAAATCATTTGACACCAAAATGTGACATACATTCATGCTTAAAATTTCACTAATATCTTTCACAAAGTATTTCATTTCCTATGCTGTCAAAAATAAAAGGAGGCTACTGGGTTTTCTGAAACTATTAAAATAAACGGTACTAATTTTCCGGTCTGTTCAGATGGCGATTTGCCAAGTCGTTTGGAAACATATTTTTACAGCCAACATTCTGCAGTGTGATTCTATAACATTTGAAAGTACAACTGCTCAAGTGGAGCCAAGATTCTGATAAGTAAAATGTTTTTTGAGAAATTAATATTTCTAAACAAGGTCACAAAAGGGCAGAAAGCAGAGTTCTTGTTTTTAATGCTTTGGCAAAGGAGAGCAAAGAGCAAACAAAATCTGCTCTCACTGCACTAAAACTCAGGAACACAGTTTCTTCCTACCATCAAGGAATGCAATGTAGTCCCACTACAGAGCCTACCTGCTCCCAGCTAGACACAGAGACTCATCATCACCTGGGAACTTACCTGAAAGGTATGCTCTCAGGCCCTACCTTTACAAGAGCCCCAGGGAACTTGAGTACTTGCTAAAATTAGGAAAGAATGGCATCTAAAGTAAAGCTTTAAATAAAATGTCAACAAAAGACCAGGCCTCAACCAGTTGTGCTGACAAAGGCCTTTCATCCCAGCAACTCAGGAGACAGAGGCAGGCAGATTTTGTGTGTTCAAGGGCAGCCTGGTCTACATAGAGTTAGTTCCAGGCCAGCTGGGGCTACAGAGTCAAAAAGATAAAACAAATAAACCAAAAAAAAAAAACAGGCCTCAGGTGATGGTTCAGCCTTTAATCCCAGCACTGGGAGGCAGAGACGGACAGATCTTTGTCAGATTGAGGCCAGCACAGCAAACTCCAGGCCAGCTGGGGCTACAGAGAGACCCTGTCTCGAAAAAAAACTTAAAAAAAAAAGCCTCCCCTCCCTACCAGGTCCCACGAAGATGGTGCAAGGCCTGAAATCACTCTTGAATGAAAGCAGGATATGAAGACAACGACAGCACTCCCAAGTTCCAAGGAATTCGCAAGTTCGGTTTTTAGAGATTAGGAAAGTGATGTTGTGCAGGGTGTTTCTTTGTTCGAGGTGGGGGTGGAGGGGTGCAGGCTCTCACACAGCTAGCCATGAACTTCATACATAGCCACAGTTGCCTTTGAACTCCTGATTATCTCAGTGCTGGGATAATAAGCGGATACCATAATGCCTGGTTCTGACTTTAACTTATGACTAAATAATTCTTGATAACAAAAATGGAGCCACTGGGTGAAAATATAGCTCAGTGGGTGAGGGTGCTTGCTGCCATGCCTAAATGACCTTAGTTCAATGCCTAGAATTCACATGGTAGAAAGAACAGACTCCTGCAGGTTGTCCTCTGACCTCCACATGCAAGTGCCCATACACATATACACACAGTTAAAAAAAAAAAAACAAATAAATGCAAAAAATTTTAAGTACAGCTCATTATTTTAATATGGAGTCAAGATTCTTATTAAATGATTCTATTGTGGAGTTCTATTGTGGAGTTATGCTTTGTGACTTTTCCAAAGCACATCAATCTCTGATTCTGGATGGCTTAAAATCCTTTTGAGTGAACTAGGGTTACAGCTGAGAGGTAGTGAGTGCCAATCACTGTAAAAATAACATAATCTTTCGGATTGCTATGCCTTTTCCAGCACTATCTTCCTAGACTAGGAATGTCTCCTCTTCAGCCTTCCTTGGGTCCCCTCTCCTCTTCCCACCTCTCTTCCTAGAGAGTAAGACAGCCCTGTCTAATATTCTTCCCCTCCCTTCCTTCCACAGCTCCCAGCCTCCCTCTGTGCACTGCACTAGCAAATTTAAGATTGCTCAAATTAGTCCTGATCTAGAATTTATTATTCAAATGCTACCCGCTCCTCAAGCCAAATACCATGCGCTCCCCTGGAGCCTCCTTTGAGCAGGTTGAGGATGAGACTTTCTGGGTCCTATACCTCTGGGGAAAATTCATGTTCAGACCTAGTCTTCATGATAACTCCCACAAGATAAGTAAGTGTATTTTGGATCCTCTTAATGAGAATCCTAGTAAGAGATCAATAAACACACTAGGAGTGAGTCATGACTGGTTAAGCATACAAGAAAGAGAACTTTGGGCTGGAGAGATAGCTCAGTTGGTCCCTGAAGTTCTGTCTTTCAAGAATCCTGTCCTTTAAAATAATCTAGGAAGATGTCTCAGTCACTAAAGTGATTATCTTGCAAACATGACGACAAGAGTTTGATTTCAAGACCCACATAAAAAAAGCATTGCCTAGTGGTACAAGTTTTTAATCCCAGCACTCCAGAGGTAGAGGTAGAAGGATCTCTGGGAGATTAAGCCCAGCCTGATCTACATAGTAAATTCCAGCTGGAGCTATGGGGAGACTCTGTCCCAGGGAAGAAGGGGCAGGGGAGGGGATGCTCTATATGATGTTAAGTTTGTAATCCAATAGCTGGGAAGGTAGAGACAGGAAAGAGTCCTGGGGCTAGCCTAGGCTACCAGCCTGTTGGCATAGCCTAGCCTAACCTTCTTGGCCAGATCCAGGTGCAGTAAAAGACCCTATCTCAAAAACAAGGGGGACAACACCTGAGCACACACGCATATGCAGGCACACTTGCTCACACACACACACAAAATAAAGAAAAGGAGTTTCTTCTAAATTGGTACCAAAACATACCCAACCCAAGTAAAGATTGGCAAAGTCTTTTTCTGAAAAAAGCAGGGAGAAAAACAGATCGCTCACTGCAAGTTTTTCTACCAACAATCTTAGATATAACCCTGGCTGGCCTGGAACTCACTATGTGGCCCATGCTGGCCTCAAAAATCACAGAGATCTGCCTGCCTCTGCTTCCCAAGTGCTGGGATTAAAGGCATGCACCACTATTTTTGGTGCCCTCACTCACCTTTTTTTAATATTTTATTTATTATTTTTATCTTATGTGTGTGAGTGTATTGTGTGCATGTATGTGAGTGAACCCGTATCATGCATTGCCCACGGAGATCAGAAGAGGACATCAAATCCTCTGGAACTAGAATTACAGACAGTTGCTAGCTACCATATGGGTGCTGGGAATCAAACAAGGGTCCTCTCTAAGAGCACCCAAGTGTTCTTAACCATTGAGTCATCTCGCCAGCTTCCTCAAATATTCTTACCTGATTACATTTTCATTATAAGAGTAAAGTTTCTTCTACATCAATAAAGAAAACTGTACAAATTTTAAAATAATAATAATAATAACTAGAAGAGCATAGGGAATAGCTAAGATCCACCAGAAATGCATGGATAAGTACTTATACAAATTTCAGCATCCATCCAAAAAATGTGTGATCTCAGTTGGGAAGAGCTACATATGTCTAGGAGACCTGTGCTACAAAAAAAGGACAGTACATTTCCTAGAAGCATCAGCCAATATATTATTTATAAATTCATTTCAAATGTTGAAATCAACTGACAATACCAAATAGGACAGTACTTTAGGAACAATGTATATGAAAATGATACAATGCTTTGAAAATGAGGAGTCAAGTACTGATGACTTTAAGATTCACTCTAAAGTGATTAAGAAAAGGCCCACATGATCCTATAGCTTGTATTCTCAACAGAGCATGTAAAGCTGCAGTAAATACCTCTGTTGACACAGACACTCAGCAGATGGGATGTGAGCTTTAAAATATGGTCCTCAAATATTAATTCACCAAAATTATTTCTCATTCATTCCAAGAAAAGCTGTATCAATGAATGGAGCAGATGAACCAGCAGCATACCCCACACACATCCCCTAGGACTAATAAGAGACAGTTCTGCATCTCAGTCCATCCCACGATAGCCTTCAGTGTGTTCTCCTCACATTGATGAAGTTACTAATCACAAAGAAAAATAATACAGAGGAAAATATATCTATAAGCTCTGTACTTTCCACAAAGAATCTCTGAATGCTTGTCTCAGTCCTGATGCTCACACTGTTCTAACCTCTGGGCTCTTAGAACTTTGTCCTTTTTCTCACTTAGCACAATATACCCTTTTCCACTTTGCTAAACAATCTGTATATCCATATACATATATATAGACATATATATAGACATATACATATATATAATGTCTGCACATATATTTATTCTGATTGACAAGCTACAGTTGACTTGACCATGCTCCTGTTGTTGGCCCTTTGAAGTTATTCCGATTGTTTCGGAATTTAAATAATGCCAGACTGCATATCCTTACCCACAACTGCATTTCCCTGGGATATATCCCAAGAAAGAAAGAGGATGAATGGTTTTATGCATTTCATAATCTTGCCAAGTTGTTTTTCAAGGCAGTATACAATTCCACAGGACTCGGCCAGCAGTGGGCAAACACACCGTCATTATGCGTTGCAGAACTAGGTATGCCAATCATTTTTACTTTTACCAATTTAATAGGATAACATTTTCATTTCTGATTTTTTTGAATATTAGATTTAGTCAACATTTTGCAGAGAGCTTTATATTGGTTAATTCCTCTGCAAACTGCCTAAATGAGTCCTTTGGGCAAGCGTCCCTGGGCTCTTAATGTTCTTCTCATCAGTTTGATGTAGATCAAGTGCTCTGTAAGTGCTCTGCATTTTCAATTAGAAGCCTTCATATTAGTAGAATAAGAAAAACTTAATTCTATCACTGATAGGTTGGTTAAGTGTTCAGAAGTAAAGGCATCACAACTCCCATGGTCTTCCACCTCAGCAAAGTAAAATCTGCTTTACTCTAAGCAGGGGCTCTCCACTTTACTAAACACAGCTCACACTTCCCACACATGCTACTCTCCAACAGAGCAAAGTCCATCATAAAAATAGATGGCACCACACATACTAATAGAGATGAGAAAATAGCATTGACATAGAAATTTGGTCATCGACAATTCATGTTTGAAAGGAGAAAGGAACTGGGCTTCAATTTTTCTTAGTAAGAGGAGCAAAATTCCCAAATCCCGCTGCTGATAAACTAAATCACTTCACCTTGTGTGTTTGGCTGAAGAATCCACAGCACACTGCCTACAGTCACCTTATACACAAGGTACAGCTGCTAACATGAAGACAAATGTTAACACAAAACTATCTTTGAAAACTAAGCAGCGTACACAGTAAGCACTTGTGGACTGTCAAGCACTGTACTGTCTTCCACAGAACTCAGTGTCTCTAGTTCCCTTCAGTGCTGGAAGAGCGTGCTGCTAAATACCCAAGGGAAAGGCTCAGGCCTGTATTTAAGGGGCTGTTGGATGAAAAACAGTGCTAATTATTCCTAAGCACACACTGATAGTTCAGTTAGTGACAAACGGATGCATACAATAAAATACAATGCAAAAGAACTGATAATATAAAAGCAGAAAAAAAAAAAAAGGCAGCAGCAATCAAAAACACCACTAACTCAAGACCACAGGGAGCGTATATGGACAAAACATCCTTCTCGAAGAATCTGTATTAGAACCAGCTACACAAGCATAATCCATCACTGCTTAGCACTCTCTCCAAGTGACACCTAGAATTCAGAGCACAGAACTCAAATCAAAGTAATGTACTGATATGCACGTATTTCTTTTACAGATAAATTTAGAAACTCTTGGAAGTTCAGAAACTCTTTTAATAAAGATGATAGAATGATAAAACCCAAGAAAGAATTCACAATAAATAGCACTTCAGACATCTTTGGAACTATGCTTTAAAAAGGGCCATTCTAGGTTCTTAAGGAAAAATTGGCAGTTTTTTCCATTTATAATAAATTTATAGGTGTAGTGATTAGCCATACTGACATGTGCATAGGAATTATGAATAAGGAAGTTCTTTTTAAAATGTATTTTATGCCAGGCCTAGTGGTGCACACCTTTAATTCCAACACTCAGGAGGCAGAGGCAGGGGGATCTCTGTGAGTTCAAGGCCAGCCTGGTCTATAATAGCAGGTTCTAGGCCAGCTGGGGCTAAAAGGAGACCCTGTCTCAAAAAATGAATTATATATATACACACACACACACACATATATGTGTGTGTGTGTGTGTGTGCGTGCGTGTGTGATGTGTGTGGGGGGGGATGAATGAAAGCAATCTAAAATGAGGACATGATGGTAGAGTGCATACATAAGAAGAATGTGTGACTTCACGATTCTCTTCATTTGGATTGTATTACTCTCTTCAGGAGTGAGGATTCTAACTTTGAAAGTAACAAAATATTTCAGAAGATAATCTATTACTTTCAGTTCTAAATGGTACTCGTGCTGTTTTCTTGCCAGTCTACGTTTCTGCATAAAGCATATGATTACTGAGGTGTCAATTGCCTGTATAATAGAAATTTTGCCTTTGGTAATACTATTATCTCATTTCAAGGAGAAAATAACCCATCAACAGTCTGAATTACTTTGATCCTTCTATGGTTCAGCATCTTTTACCAGCAGGGAAAACATGTGATCTCTGGAATCAACATATACATCTTTTAGTAATGGCAGCAACTTTGCTATTTCTTCTAGCAATCTCTCCCTTAATTGTACCCTCCAGGTGGAAGGCTGCTTAGAGACATGGACGGCTTCATCTTGCTGATCTTTCATTCAGTTCAGTTCTCTAGGCCGAAGGCCCTGATCATCCAGGTTGCCCAAGCCCATCCCCATAACATGATGCCCTCAGGTTCATCAGCAATTTTTTAGAAGTCCAAATCCCTTTCATTTGGAGATCTATACAAAACAGAAATAAACAGCATAGTACCTGGCAAGGATATATGATAGAGAAACTGCTGAAAATCCAGTAGTGGCATTAATGCCAGTTTTATGTTGCATTAAACAAAGCCTCTAGACAGAGGCTGGCAGGCAGGTAGAATGCAAGATTACCTGTTCTAAAAACTTACCACCAGAAGACATCTTCAGGGAAGAGCAGGACGAGATGTGGGTAAAAGTCAAAAGGGAGCTATCTTTCTTGGGGACTGCGGAGATGGCTCAGACCTAAGTTTATTACCCCAGCACCCATGTAAAGAGCCAGACATGACAGCATGTCTGTAACACCATCACTAGGGGAAGGAAGGGTGAAAGCAAGAAGATCCCTGTGGTTCATTGGCCAGTCAGTTAAATAAGTGAGCTCCAGGTTAGAGGGATCCTGGCCCCCAAAATGAGGGAGGGAGAGAGGAAGAGAGGGCAGGTGGGCAGGCAGACAGGAAGCACTGCTATTAGAGCTTGGCTGCAGGGAGCCGGTCAGCGCCATTACAAAATGGCGCCGACTTCCTGGAGCCGCCTGTCAAACTGCTCCATTGAGGAAATGTTTTGGCGCGCAAGCCATCCCGAGGCTGCGCATGCGCGTCAATTCGCGCGTCAATTTAAACTCTCCCGAGCCAATCCCGTGGCTTTGCTTGTGGCGGGCTGACAGCATCCAATCCCGAGCTGTCATACCGCCCTGCTTACTATAAAAGGCCGCTGAACAAGCCCGCTCTTTGCCCCTCGTCATCAACGCCCATCAGTCAACCGAGAGGCTCTCCAATAAAGTGCGATCCAAGAAGAATCTTCGTTGTGGTGGTTTTCTTCCTCTGCTGGTCGGAGGGTGTTCGCCGCAAAGTGGTGCCGAAACCCGGGACGCCGGGTTGCAGTGCGGCTACCTGGCGAGGGGCCGAAGAGGATTCAGAACTTGACGCACGGAGAGGAAAGGCGCCGGTAAGTCATCCCCATGATCGTGTCTGAGCTGCAGCTCACCCTGATCTGTGCTATTGCCCTTATTTTGTGGTTCTTTGTGGTTGCTGTTTTTTGCCATTGCCTCCGATGTGACGACCCGAGCAAAGCGTGCTGCCGCGATTCCGTTTAGTCAGCGGCGAAAAGGTGAAAGTAATTCCTTGATAGTGAGCAAAGGCGTTTCCCTTGTTCCTTAAGAAGGTTTAAGCTCTGCCTTAAGGTAAAAAAGGGCACGCATTTGCTAGTTATGGGTCACGGTCCCAGCTCTGAAATTCCGGGTGGGGACTTTATTACACCTATTAAGGAGTTACTTCGGCAGAGAGACATCAAGATCTCCAATCAGACCATAAAAAAGATCGTAAGGGACCTGGATGCGGCCGCTCCATGGTTCGCGATCTCGGGAGACCTTTCTCTCCCTTCATGGGAAAAATTGGGTAAAGACCTAGAGAGAGTCAAGGAAGAGGGAGAGTTAGGGAAAGGTACCCTCCCCTTTTGGAGATTAATCCATTCGTGTCTCAGCAAAGGAAGCCATACCAATCTCATTAAGGAGGGAAGAAGGGCACTAGTAAGGCATCAGGATAGCCTCTCAGAGTCAGATGTGAGTGGGGAAATGCAAGTAAGGCCTAAAAGAAAACAAAAACAGAAGGAAAAAAGTTTAAAAGAAGAGCTCCAAGAAGCTAGTCATAGTAAAGATCCCGGTGAAAGGGATATTAAGAATGAAAAATGGCGGTCGCCGTCCCCTAAACCCTTATATCCTTCCTTGGAGGAGTTTGCACATTTGTCAATACAGGGACAAAGTTCTAGTGAGGAGGTATCTGAAGAGGAGCAGGAAGTAGAGGAAGTAATTATCCCTCATGCAACAGGGCCCTGGCACCCCCCGGAAGGAGGAGGGGCCTCCGTAAAGAAAAGGGCTACTGTTTCGGCGGGAAATTTTAAACAAGGGGCGGGGCCTATAGCACCCCCACCCTATGCATCCAACACGGGTCAGTGTTGTTTTATCCAGCCAGGAACCTGGTCTCGTTTATTTTCTATTTTCCCCGTGTTTGAGGATTTAGCCACTCATATTAGAAGGCATGAGCCAGTGCCTTACAAACAGCTTAAAGATTTAGTGCATATTGCTTGATGTATTTTGGTAAGCTGCCTGATAAGTTGATAATTCCCTACACTAAACAACAGGTGGAAGTTTTGGCTGCCACGGTGGATGATTGGAGTATATTAGTATGTGCTTTTCCTTATAAAATAGATAACCATTATCCCAAAAGTCCCATCTTAACCTTTGTTGAACATAATTTAGTGTATTTTCCCAAAGTTACTGCCATTAGGCCCATTACAAATGCTATTACAATTTTTACTGATGGGTCCAAGACAGGCCGGGGAGCCTATCTTGTACAAGGTAGAAAGCCTGTGGTCCGCATGTTTCGACCCGATGCTCCTCAGGTTGTAGAGTGTATGATTGTGCTGGAGGTTTTCCAAACGTTTTCTGAATCTTTTAATTTATATACGGATTCCCAATACGTGGCTAATGCACTGTCCGCC
The DNA here is from genome assembly GCA_035773235.1 of Eospalax fontanierii. Lineage (NCBI taxonomy): Eukaryota > Metazoa > Chordata > Mammalia > Rodentia > Spalacidae > Eospalax > Eospalax fontanierii. The sequence continues at coordinate 45,661,618 of CM069540.1, read as the reverse complement.
TTGGAGGTGGCAGCTTATGTAAAACCTGCTAGCACAGTTTTCACTATTTTAGTCCAACTCCAAGCATTAATTTTACAACGAGCTTGCCCTTTTTTCGTTTCACATTTACGTGCTCATTCTTTGCTTCCTGGTCCCCTAACACAAGGCAATGATATCGTAGATCAAGCCACCAGGATGGCTATGCTTTCCCTAAATGATAAAACATCACTTGCCTTTGACTTCCATAAATTGTACCATGTGCCTGCTGAAACTCTAAGGCGCAAATTTTCCCTTTCCCGTCAAGAGGCACGAAATATAGTTAAGGCTTGTCAAACCTGTGTCACCTTTTTACCATCTCCCCATGTTGGGGTTAATCCTCGTGGCCTTCGCCCTGGAGACTTATGGCAAATGGATGTGACACATATTTCTGAATTTGGAAAGTTAAAGTATGTTCATGTGTCCGTGGACACTTGTTCTGGCATTGTTCACGCCACTCCCCTGACGGGAGAAAAGGTGCTTCACGTAAAGACCCATTGCTTGGAAGCTTGGGCTGCCTGGGGAAGGCCAGGTCGCCTAAAGACAGATAATGGTCCAGCGTATTCCTCTTCAGGTTTCCGTGCTTTTTGTGCCTTAATGCAAGTAGCCCATGCCACTGGCCTTCCATACAATCCACAGGGCCAAGGTATAGTAGAAAGGGCTAATAAAACCTTGCAGGCCATTTTGATTAAGCAAAGAAAAGGTATTGCAGAGAATGCAACCCCCAAGGAGCGAGTTTCCCTCGCCCTTTTTACAATAAATTTCCTAATATTAGACCCTCATGGCCAGTCTGCTGCTGACAGACATAGTCAAAGGGATGTTTCTAAGTCCCGCGAAATGGTCATGTGGAAGGATGTTATATCCAATAAATGGATGGGACCGGATCTGGTTATTAACAGATCCAGGGGAGCTGTTTGTGTTTTTCCTCAGACTGAAGAATCGCCTCATTGGGTCCCCAGTCGCTTGGTGAAGACCATCCAACCCGCGCTGGACGATGCCTCTGCACAGGGCAAGACGGAGCCTGCCAATGTTGCTGATCCTCCTCCAACTCTGGACATCGAGTGAAGGAGAACAACGCTGGGGATTTCTGTCTGTCTTCCCAATACCTGTTCCAGTTCGCCATGATTCGTCGGTCTTTCCTCGCTTCTTCACAACTGAAAAGGACTTAGGTTTGCCATTGCTTCCGGAGGACACTCTTATTGCATTCCTACAGGGTTCTCGGAGTTTTGTTGAGACTGGTGCCTTGTGTTTTACTCTTGATACTCCCCGCAATTCTTGCATCCCATTGAGGCAGCAGAGTTTTGCATGGTTTAAGGACAAAAACAGCAAAACTTATGTTGGTATACCTCAGGTTACAGATGTAGAAAATAACACAAAGCGGGTTCATAATATGACCTTCATCGACACAGCTGTCTGGTTCAATGGAACCTTGCCAGATGTTACACACTGGCACTCTAAGGAGACACTTCACCAGCCTCGTCTCGCTCCACATTGTTCAGGCACATATGAACAGGACCTTTGGCCTTGGTCTGAGTGTCAGTCCACTTCTGTCAATTGGGCAGATGCAGGCAGGTTTTTCACTTTTTCACCAGACATGCGTGGCCAAAGGCCGTTTCAAAATACATGGACAATGGGACCTTTTCTACAAGATGCCAGATATTATCCTTTTACCAAGTGGTTGTTGTGTGGGGTTAATGGAAGTTGTACTGATATGACGCCCTTTGTTCTCTTACAAGGAGGGTCCGTAGCCTATAGCAGTATCACATTTACTAGCTTAGTATGGGCAGACAGGTCAAAACCACCTACCCAAAATGAAGGAGCATCATATACAATCTTTAATACAACAGGAGGAGCGGTTGTAATCAATCGCCATTTAGACCCAACAAAAAATAAGACTTATACCATAACTCCAGTTTGTGTATATCCACCCTTTCTATTTGTGCTTAGCAATTACACCTTTAATAATTGTACTAAGAATACATGTGCTCTTGCACAATGCTGGAAGGCTAATCAATGGAAAAGTGCTCTAGTACTTAGAGTGCCCCGCTGGGTTCCAGTCCCTGTGGAAGTCCCTGGTACCCTAACCCTTTTCCGCTCTAAAAGGGACTTTGGAATTACGGCTGCAGTAATTACAGCTATAGTTGCAGCTACCGCTGCTGCTACTGCGGCAGGAATAGCCCTAAGTCAGGATGTCCAAACTGCAGAGACACTTAATAACATGGCCTCAGAGACTGCACAGGCCTTAGACTCTCAACGATTCTTAGATTCTAGAGTGAAAGGAGGGATTATGATATTGAATCAAAGAATAGATTTGGTACAAGAACAACTTGACATGTTGTGGCAAGTAGCCCAATTGGGATGTGAGTGGAAATTTCAAGCGTTATGTGTTACAAGTGTTCTGTATGATAATACTTCTATAGCAGCAGATTTGTCTAAACAATTGTCAAATTATTTAGTGGGTAATTGGAGTGACGCTTTTGATAAGGATTTGGAAAAACTTCGGAGAGCTGTTATTACCATTAATTCCACCCGTGTAGACCCCAGCCTGACAAATGGGTTTGTTTCTTGGTTTTCCTCTGTATTTTCGCATTTTAAAGAATGGGTGGGAGTAGGCATGTTTGCGGTCTGCAGCATTGGAGGATGCATACTATGTCTGTGGTTAATTTGTAGGATGAGAGCCCAAGCAAAAAGGGACAAAGTTATTATTTCTCAGGCATTGGCCGCCTTGGAATGTGGAGAATCCCCTCAAATATGGCTGGCAGCCCTAAAGAAATAAAAAATTGGCTCTGCCCTGGCCCTTGCACCCTCTGGGATCAGTATGACCCATTGCACGAGGATGGGCAGTGGCAGAGATATTTTTGGCCCAGACTTTGCCTTAGCACGCCCAGGGAGTATTTGCCCATTGCACGGGCTTAGGAAAGACTGTTTGGCCTTTGTTTCCCTTGATCGGTCGGCACATCATGAGGTGAAGACCAGATCGGGAACGTTGTATTTCCTAGGGCTCTGCTAGCATATAAGAAAAAAGGGGGAGCTGCAGGGAGCCGGTCAGCGCCATTACAAAATGGCGCCGACTTCCTGGAGCCGCCTGTCAAACTGCTCCATTGAGGAAATGTTTTGGCGCGCAAGCCATCCCGAGGCTGCGCATGCGCGTCAATTCGCGCGTCAATTTAAACTCTCCCGAGCCAATCCCGTGGCTTTGCTTGTGGCGGGCTGACAGCATCCAATCCCGAGCTGTCATACCGCCCTGCTTACTATAAAAGGCCGCTGAACAAGCCCGCTCTTTGCCCCTCGTCATCAACGCCCATCAGTCAACCGAGAGGCTCTCCAATAAAGTGCGATCCAAGAAGAATCTTCGTTGTGGTGGTTTTCTTCCTCTGCTGGTCGGAGGGTGTTCGCCGCACTTGGCCATTTACTGGCCAGAGAATTTCCAGACACAGTAACAGAACGTGAGAATAATAAGCACAGGGAGACACACTTCTATACCCTATAGAACTAATTCTCAGAAGTTCAAAAAACAAATACATTCACACCTATGAGAGATGACTGCCTTTGTGGCACAGCAGACATAAAAGTACAACAAACTGAGAGAAAAGATAACACCATTCAAAGCAATTAATCTGACTGGCTGGCCAACTTGGGTTTAAACAATAGCTCTGAGAACCCAGAAGCAGGCACATAGCCACTGAGGAAACAAAACTGTGAAAAATCTACAGAGAACTCTAACAGGAACATAAATGCCAAAATTTACTGAAGCAAATAGTTTCTTAGCAGCAGGCAGAGGAAGAAAACATGTTTTAAGCCACATTTGGAGCAAAGAAGAGAGATGCTGCAGTGTGAAGATGCTGCAGTGTGAAGAATACTGCAACTGAACCAAGGGCTTTGCTCCTCTCTCTCAACCTACGAAGAATCTTCAAGCCAGAGGAACTATATGAGCTGAAAATTAGAAGCCCCTTACAGCGCACACCCCACACACAGACACCCCCCACTCCACCCTCCAGACAGACACATACACACTTCTAAGGTAAAAGCTTCAAAGCATCTCTGTCATCTGTCATTTTCAGCTTGAGGGCTTTTCCAAGGCACCAGACTGCACATGGAAGGAGGTTCAAACCCTTCTGTACCAGGACCCTGTGCTCAGTACTGCAAATCCCTGAGCCCCACCTTCCTCCTCCTGTGGACAAACTTTCTTGAATCGACCTCCAAGGCCTTCTGCATGGTATGACAGCCGCCATCAGTTGGGCAATGTGTGTCTCCTTCCCCACGGCTCACCTCAGCTGAGGTCATCTGTATGGCCATCTTACTGGGGACTGGGAGCTGCAAGGACATCCTTCTTTGTTATCTCCAGCAGCACAGTAGGAGACATTCTTTAAACTCTGGTTAATTAGGAGCTGAAGAGATGGCTCAGCAGTTAGGACCACTGGCTGCTCTTAAAGATGACCCAGTTTCGGTTCCCAGCACCCACACAGTGGCTCACAATTGTCCATAACTCCAGTTCCAAGGAATCTATTGCCCTTTTCTGTCATCCGCTGACACTGCATACACATGGTACACGTACATACATGCAGGCAAAAACTGATACACATAAAATAAAAATAGAAAATAAAATTTTTAAAAACACTTTTAATTAATCAACCTGTTAGTGATTGGAGAGACAGGAGCAGTCTGAAGACCACCCCATCATTTAGGGACTTCAATTGGCAAAGCCAGAGTTTGTGACTTCAATGCCAAATTCAAAACGAGACAATATGAAGCATAGTTGATGTTTAATAAAGATATTCTAACATACATTTAAGCACAATGGTTAAAAGAAGGAGGGGCACTCAGAAGAAAGTAAGACACACCCAAGAGCATGAGTGTAAGCTTCCCAGAGAGAGAATCCAGGCTCATTTACCTTTACAACAGTCACATATGGGATTGTGGTGGGAGGTGAAGCAATTATCTTCAGAGAGTTGCTAAGGAATCTAAATTAGATCATTGGGTGGTTCCTTAGGAACCTCTGACAGGATTACAATTGATAAGGTGGAAGTCTATAACACAGAGATACAGAAAGGTAAGCTATCTTCACTGTAAACAAAGCTAACCAATCTTTGTGAGATTCCCAGAAGTCTAAAGAAAAGAATGAGAGCCTACTCAAGGTCATAGACACATAGGCCTTAAGCCCTGGTCTACTACTATTTTAAAATAAATATCTATATATACAAAGAAATATTTTTATGTTAGCAACCTTTACATAAATATGTTCATTGTGCTACAATTCCTGCTTCTCAGATGGTGAGAGGCTTCAACCAAACCAAGGTAATGGGCTCCTTTCCTTCCCATGACACCCTAATTTTCTGCCCTTTCAGGATGCCTCAAATCAATGACAAATCAATTTCCTGTGAGACAGGAAAGGGACCAGAAAATTAAGACAAATGCTATACCACCTCCTCAAAGACGTAGGCTGGGAAGGGAACTCGGCAAAACTACCACCATGCAGGGCTGACTTAATAAGACTTTCTCCTCCATTGCTCGCCATACAAAAAGAAAGGAGAGAAATACACATCTCAGCAACTGAGTAACCTGTGTGAGGCTCCCAGAGTAATCAATGGTTGCACATCCCATGTCTATAAGCCTACAAGGCTTAATGCTTCTTCACCTTAGGAAAAAAATCAAACAGACTAATCTGAGGGGACCAGAGAAGAGTAAGAATTGCTGGCTATCCTGACCCCAACAGGGTCAGCATGAAAATTTGTTGGTTTTAGAATATGGTTGTCCAATGACAGCAAAATGTTTTCAACAACGCTCCACAACATTAAATAAGGGAGTAATTTCTTTAGAAGTTCACCCGGCTCAAAACCACACTAAAAAGCAAGAACTATTAACTTTTCAGCTTAGACAGCAAGGTCCCTTTTCATTACTGAACTCAGACCTGAAATAAAACTCCCTGAACTTAAAGTCAGTGTATACAGCTTCACCTTACATATTTAAGTTTTGCACTTTCTCGAGGTAAGAAAGAGAGGGAGCGAACTAGAGGAAGGTTGGTTGGTTACAAAAAGACCAAGCAATTCATGAAACAGAAAGAATGTGGGGGGGGGAGAAGGAGGGAGGGAAGGAGGAGCTTAGAGCAAAAACTGAAAGGAAGATGGTTGTTTCCAAGATCAAGTAATTTCTAAGTGAGATTCCCAGTGGGCTGGATTCTGAACCCAAAACAGCCAGAAAGCAATAATTGTTTCAATCCATTCATTGCAAGAGGTCAGTTAATACTACCATAGTGCCTTAACTTCATCCTTCAGAGCTGGGTATCCTAAACTCAGGGAACAGTGAGGTCTATACTGTTATGTGGTAAATAATATGAATTAGTGATAGTGAAAATACAACTACAAAAAAAAAAAAAAAATGAGGAGAGCATTTCTGACAAAAGATGTCCTTGCTTAGAACCAGTTATTTGACAAGGCCAGCAGTACACAGTCCCAGGGCATGCCTAGCAAAGCTGCGGGAGATCATTCCTCGTCCATGTTCAAAAGGTCCACACATTTAGAAGTAACTCTAAATTCCACTGTATAAATACTATGGGCTGAGACTGTATACTGCATTGATATAAAAGTCATTTTTTTCAATGTGTGTGTATACATATGTTCATGTGTATGTGCATGTAGAAACATCTGGTACCATTTCTCAAGGGCCAGCCATCTACCTTGGAGATGATTTTTTGCAGTAATTTTTGTTTTTTGAGGTAAGATCTTTCAGTGGGACCTGAGGGCTAGCTGATTTGGCTATTCTGGCTGGCCAGCAAGTGGCAGGGATCTGCCTATCTAGTCCTCTTGAGTGCTGAGATTATGAATGCATGCTACCATGCCTACTGGTTTTTTTTTTTTTTTATGTGGATGTCAGGCATAGTGGCACACATTTGGAATGCCAACACTGGGGAAATGAAGAACAGGAGGTTCACTAGTTTCAGACCAGCCTGAGGTTATTGAGCTTTAAGGTAATCCTGGAATAGTCAGAACTTATTTTTAAAAAATAAATTAATTAATTAAAAATTTAAAAAAGGAGCTGAGGATACAGCTTGGTGGTACAGAACGTACTTCAGCAGGGGTTCCATTCCCTAGGAAAGGGACAGAGAGAAGAAGGAAGGGAGGGCTAATATCTTACAGTCCGTTGCTGGTTTTTGTGGGCTCTCTCTTCTGGCTTAATTTTCTAGATGCATGGACTTGGACAAAGAATGACATTAAGACTTCTGGGTAGGGGTTGAAATCAACCATGACACTCTACCCACCTTTCCCCAACACAGCCTGGGGCTTTCTTCTCCTGTCCCTGGAAGGTTCTGTGTATCTGTAGGTAAGCCCCATGGAAACTACAATGGGCGTCATAGCCACTGTGTCTTTTCTGAATGATTTCAAAGTTACTAGGACTTGTTCTATAAAAATGTTATTTTGCCCTTGACAAAAATAACTTCAAATACAAATCTTCAAGCACTGTCTTGCTTTTCTATCTCTTCCTCCCCACTCCCCAAAACCTAGTTGGTTTCCAACAATGGAATTGTACGTATGATTTGTGAGATGCTTTAACAGTACTCCCTGGGGCTGGAGAAAGGGCTCAGTGGTTGAGAGCACTGGCTGTCCTTGCAGAAGACCAAGGTTCAAATCCAAGGACCCATGTGGCAGCTAACAATGGTCCTTAACTCCAGGGGATCCAATGCCCACTCTGTCCTCCAAAGGCATCGCACACACAGGCAGACAACACACTCATACACATAAAATTACTTTAATTCATCAATCAATTATAAAAAAGAGTATTCCCTGTTAAGCTCAAGTTTTGGTTTATGGCAAGCCTCCAAGGGACTTAGTGCAAGCACTCTCAAAATAGTTCAGGAATGATACAGAACACAAAGTAAAATTGGCATAATTGGAGGCATAAGCACTTCCCTTACACTAGTAATAAATTTTTGTTGGCAATATTTTCAAGGACAAAGGTCTCATTATTACAAGCCTGTAATCAGAAAAGTGTCACGTGCACACTGCAATACAGAGTTATTTCTCAGACTCACTAGGACACACAAAGGGAGGAAGTCCGGCTCTGCAGTGAAAGGTCTGCTGGGAATCATTAATAAAGTCATTGGGAAGGGATCTTAGGTTTTGGTCTCATGCCCGCTTTATTCTCGGGGACCGCAGTATCCCCTTGTCTCATGCCAACTTTGCAAATGCTATACTTTTTTAAAAATAAAAAGAGAGCCTCAATCCCAAATTGCTATTATTTTCCTGTTCTGTTTCTGTAGGTAAAACAAGACTTCTAAACTAACAAAATGCACTAATCAATCCTGAAGCAAGACACAATGCACTATAACAAAGAAATGCTGAAAATGCCACTCACGATGCCCATCGGGCCACAATACATAAAAGGGAGCTGAAACTCAGCATTCAGGATAAATCTTAAGATGTTATTTCACACAGCTATTAATGGGGAAAAAAAAATAAAAGAAATTTAGGATTTCCTACAGTTGAGAGGCGTGTTTCCATTTACTCACCCTAAACTTGGGACAGGAGCTCAAGTTCAGATCCCACATGTCTCTGTTCAGGTTAGCTGTTCAGATGAAGCTCTAGGCCTCTGGGGCCTGGGGGTCTTGCTGAACCTAGCCCACATGAGTGCCATATGTATCCACAAATCCTACCTCACAATGGCCTTCCCTTCCTGGTGACTGAGACAGTCTTTCAGGAGGGAGATGGAGTTCACTTTTCCCTCTGACCTGAGCCCATGCTCCTTAAATGAGCTGAGAGGCTTGAGGGGGGTAGGAATTTCCTGTCTGCTCTTCAGTCATTTCCCAGTCTCCTTTTATTTGTTTATTGGGGGGGGGGGGGGTGAAACAGAATAAAGAGATTCACCAGACCTCAGCTTCATTTGTCTGTTTGCATGTTTTTAATTTTTATTTCTGTATTTATTTTTAATTTATGTGTATGTATACGCATCATACATGAGCAATGCACTCAGAGACCAGAAGCAGATATCAGATCCCCAGAACTGGAGTTATAGACAGTTGTTTGCCCTCTGCAAGAGCAGCCAATGCTCTTAACAGTGAGCCATCTCTCCAGCCCACTTGCTTGTTTTCAATAGGTAATTCTTGGGTAGGAGATGTGATTCAATTAGGAAAGTGCTTATCTAGAATGCAAAGAAACAGTCAAGATCTCTCATGAATGCATGCATGATACATAGTGAAACTGAGTCAGGATTTCCTCTGAGTGTAAGCATGATATGCAGTGAGACAGGATCTCTTGTAAATCATGCATGATATTCAGTAAGACAGAGCCAGAATCTCCTTCCCCACTCTGTAACCCAACATCAGAAAATTTAAAGTAAATAATCTAGACCAGGGAATATTTATACATATTTCAAGGTAGTCAAGGTAGCCTGAGCTTGCTACATAGCCCAGGCTGGCTTCAAACTCACAATCCCCCTGCTTCACGCAGCCTTCCAAGTACTTTAGATCACAGGCTTTTGCTACCATGCCAGCCATGTGGACAAAATGTTATATACTTGCACTGGTGAGATGGCTCAGCAGAACAAAACACTTGCTCCGTAAGCCCAACAACCTGAGCTGAATCCCTGGAACCCACAGTGTAAAATCAGAAACAACTCCTGAAAGCTGTCCACTTCTGACCTCCACATAGGGAGATCACATACACAGATTAATAAATTAATAAAATGGTAAACACTAAAACTATTGTATTTTAAATGGGGAAATAAACTAAATTTCCAAACAGGTAAATTTCATATATCTCTAGGAAATAAACTAAATTTCCAAACAGGTAAATTTCATATATCTCTACACAGTGAAATGCTATATAGCCTTTAAAAACTATTACGAAAACATTAAAAGACAGGGCTTAGCAATTAGGAGCACTGGCTGCTCTTGCAGGAGACCCAGGTTCGAAATCCCAACACCCAAATGGCAGCTAACAAACTGTCCATAATTCCAGTTTCAGAGGATCCGACACCCTCTTCTGACCTCCAAGGGCACAGCACGATACAGGTGCACTTACATACATGCAAGCAATACACTCACACACATAAAATAAAAATAATAATAATAATAATAGAAGACATGGGGAAATGTTAATAAGTTATGTGAAGTGAGTAGAAACAATTATATATGGCTGGGCATGGTGGCACACATCTTTAATTGCAGCAGTTGGAGTCTGTGAGTTTGAGACCAGCTGGGGCAACATAGTGAGGCCCTGTCTTAAAAAAATTAAGCATGCACCATGCCTTCAACTATTTTAATTATCATTTGTGGTTCTGGACATATAATGGATGGTGAAGCATTTAGCAGGTTCAGGGCCCTGGATTCTAACCTTAGCACCCTACACAAACTCATCAATATATAAACCTCAGGTTTCTGTGCTTATACATAAGCACACAGAAAGACTGCAAAGAAACAGTCTCTTAAGTTTTAGAGTATTCTTAGGGGTGGTTATGAATTATTTATTATCCTGTTTAAATCACCCAGATTTCTGAATTTCATTTAATATATATTTGCTTTATTATAAATTAATGTTTGACATTTTCCTTGAAAGTGTCCAGTATGCTAACCCACACCAGCGGCCTCTTAGAGAATCTTGGGCTCTAGGGTGCTAAACAGGAACTGTGAAGACAGTCCCTTGCAGAAACATCGGAAAACGGCAACTATGAGCTGAGACAAAACCTGTCACAGTCTTGGATGAATCTGGAAGCAGCCTCAAGTTATTAAAGATGCACACGCTCTCACAGGCAGCAGCAACATGCTCTGAGGCCTGGAATCTAGTGTGCACCGTGATGGAATCACTTGTGGTCTTCTCATTCTAGGCACAAAATCCAATAAAACAAATTGTAGAGTCTATTTGCTTAAATAAAGCACCACTTACATACTGTCTTCTACTTCACTGCTGGCACTAATTTACCAATCAGTCAGGTCCCTGAGGAAACATGCACAGTAATGATGCTGGATAAACAAGGGGAAAGAAGATGCTGGAATTACTCCACTGGTTACAGCACAAAGCACCAAACTGAAAAGTGAAAAGATGGAAACCTGGGAGCTTCAGTCTCCCACTGGGCAGAGGAAGCCCTTCCTGATCCTGATTAGGATACCCAACCCCTTAACAACACCACTTCCATCACAGTCAGACCTGTGAAAGAGGCAGAGTTTATACACTGTGGGGAAAGAGGGCACACGCTCTCTCAAAGGAAGCAGGAACACCAAGTTACAGCAAAGTCAGTGAAAGGAATGAAAAAGGTGGAAAGTGGCCCTGTTAAAACTTCCCTTTAAAAATTCCAGCAAATTCTAAGTATTTCAGTATGAACAGTTTAAGATTTATGAGTCTTACAAAAATTGACTACATTCCTTAGCCCACAGAGTTACATAAGAGTTGATTATTACCTTAAAGACATTTGAAAGCCTGTGGCTACAAAGTAAATCCCAAGCCTATCAGTAGCAGGGAAACACTTGGTAATAAGAATCCCTTTCATCAAGGCCCCCACAGTTCGTATACACACATATGCACATGAGTACACACTGACACACAGACATGCACAGACTAAATGACACACACAAAGATACACCAAAATACAAAACAATCTCATTTGGAGAAAACAAATACAAGCCACAACAACTATCTCCCTCCAAGATGCATATTCCCCTGCTGAGGTAGGAAATGCAAAACCTCAGCCAGATGGCCCAGCCCTGTTCAGCTCTGCTCCCTGCAGGTGGTGGGGATCACAGGGCCCAGGAAGCTGGGGTCTAAGCCAGTGAGCTTTGTCTAAAGGTGCGTATTCAGAAGCACTGCTTCAGCCTCCTTGGAAGAGATGATGAAGGAGATCTGTGGAGGTAGGTCACCACAGCCACTGGTAATCACTAGCACCTTCTCAGGGTGCTAAAGTGTGGTTGATGCCTACTTTAACTTAAGAACTCTCGAGCTCCAAAATGCTGTCCTGGGCCACAAAAGGACTCCTTGTTATGCTTCCTGCTTTTACAACTTCCACTCTGACTTTACTGGAGAAGTATGAACAACTCTTATTCACTCCAGATGGAACAATGACAACAGACCGAGGAAATGATTCTTACTACATCCAGATTTGGGAACCACTGAGTTCATACAGGTTACTTGAGGAGCATGGGTGACTGAAAGGCAGCTGTATCCCCAAAAAGCTCACCCCAACATGGGTGAACACTCGGGAGAGCTGCATCCCTGGAATTCACTGAAACTTGGAGACAATTCTAGAGGTGCTTCCTTTCCTCCGATTGCTTACTGCTTCTGTAACTGGGGAGAGGCCTTGTAAATCTTCTAACTTGCTGAATCTTCTAAATGTGGTAAGTTTCCTTGGCTTCCTGAGTCCTCCTTCCTTCCAGGAGGGAATGTCTGAATCGGGAGTATGGCTCTTGAGATGACAGTCTACAGACAATTATCCACTTCCAGAAAGAGAGTAACTAAAAATCTAGCTCGGTGGTAGTACAATTACATCACATGCATAAAAGCCCTGGATTCGATTCCCAGCACCACAAAATGAAAAAAAAATGGATGAATGAATGAATGAAGTGAATGAATGGACCAATGATACAGAGTCCAGTTCAAACAATTCTTCCAGAAATATGGCAGAACACATCCCCACATGGTCAACATGATGCCAATTCCATGCTGTAAAAAGCACACCCTCAACAATCCTCTGAGCTTAATTACAAAACATGACATAAAATTATGGGCTCCTCAAAACTGGAGAGATATTCCTTAACGACAAACTGCATCAGTCATGAGTCCTGTGGTTTTGACCTTGATTTTGCATGAAAAATACATTCCATCTTCTTTTACTTTCTTTATGGATAAGTCTCCCACCACCTGGAGCTTGAATATCCACCCAAAACTTTACAGTGACATGGGCTGCATGGGGGTGCCATCAATGCAGCAAGTCAGGTCACAGAGTTGGCAGTAACAGAGCTCTGCAGATGTTTCATGAGGAATCCTGAAAGGGTGAGCATCCACATCACAGAGGGGAGAATGGGTGAGCACCCACACCATGAAAGGGAGAGCAGGAACTCACACCAGAGAGTGGAGGCAGGGAGGGAGAATGGACAAGACTGAAGAAGAGAGGGAGGGAAGGAAGGGAGCCAAAATGGGAGGGAAACTCCCATAGGACATGCCATTGTGGAAGGCAAGCACAAGGCATGGGGAAGTAGCAGAACTTTGGGAAATGGTGCATGATGGAAATATCCCTGATATACCAGCCAGGTCCCACTGTTCACAGAACCACATCTAAGGAGGACAGACTGGTGCTAGAGTTCTAATCAGCTCATCCTATAAAAAGTCACCCTCTGCATTATGCTAGCTAGTGGACTGATGAAATCACTGCACAGGACATTCCCATAAGGGGTCTCACTCGAGTGGCTCAACCACTTTGAACAAGCCACATAATCTCAAGCTGTTATTATCATTATCTCTCTAGCTTGTAGCCTGGGAAAGCTGTCAGATCTCTGGGCTTGTGAAGTATGTATACAAACTCCTTTTTAGGTTGGTCAGCTCAAATGCTCACGCTATATACTTTACTACTCTTGACAGATTCTTGCAAATTCTCAACATGACACATCTCAATTAAAAAGATGCTTGGTGTTATGTGTAGTACATGCATGCATAGACACTCGCACACATACTACGGCAGGGACATACCTAACCCTGAGAAGTAGACTGCGTCCTGCACCAGTAGAATCCACACAGGCCTGGTGACTGACTTGGTAAATACAAGGATGATACAGTTATGCTGACCTCAGTCTCAAGAAAGCAGCAACATCCTCACCCTGACCTGGCACTCTTTGCAGGATCCTGAGACTCAGCCTACGATGTCTAACAAGCCTGGGGCCTGCACACTGATCCACCACACACACAGGCACTCTAGCTAGCAGAGCCTGCTGAGCCCCACCTCATGGACATCTTCCACCAACACCAGACATGTGCACTGTGCCATCTTGGACCCTCCAGGCTACGATACCTCCAAGAAATCCAGCTAGAACAGAAGAAAAATTCATCTGAGCTCCAGTCAAATTCCTAACTCAACAAGTCATAAAACCTTATTAAACAGGTGTTAACTTAAACCATTAAATTTAGGTAGCAATATCTAAATACACATTCATTACTAACAATTTTTACTAATCAACTTTACTTTTAATTGCAATTTCAAACTGCTAAATAAAAAATTCTCACATGGACATTGTTATTAGACACCTCATGTATTTTAATTTGGGTCTATAAAATTCAGCATTAACATGTTCTCATGGATGGATGTAGTGATGCAACATATTTGAAGAGATGCTTTTTTTTTTTGTTTGTTTGGTCTTACTGAGACAGGGTCTCCCCGTAGCCCTCGCTCACTCTGGAGACCAAACTGGCCTCAGTCTTTAGAGATCCACCTACCTCTGCCTCCTGGGTGCTGGGATTAAAGGTGTGCACCACCATAACCAGCTTGAAGAGATGCTTTTATCATTTTATTATCACTGTGAATTACACTCTGAGCTTCTGAAGGCCCTCCTAGGGGAACCCTGAGCTCTCCACAGGCAGCCACAAATACTGCAGCTCTGTGCAGTCCTTGGCTTGCTAAGTATACACACTGTGGGCCACAGGGGGAAGACGACGAAGGGAAAGAGGGCCAGCCCAAAACCAGAGCTGTGCCCAAGAGCCCAACCTGCCAATGCAAACTATCTAAACAAAAGCTGGCAACTTCCAGGCTACAAATCCTCTTCCCATACTTTCAGTGATTTATAAAATATAAAAGTGAGCTAAAGAGATGGCTCAGTGAGTAAAGGTGCTTGCTGCCAAGCCTGACGACCTGAGTTCAATCCCAGAGTGCACATGGAAGACTGAGAGAACCCATTCCTCCAAGGTGTCCTCTGCCCACCACACAAATGTACAGAGAGAGAGAGAGAGAGAGAGAGAAATGAATAAATAAGTAAATGTTAAAATAATTATATGGCCAGATGTGGTGGCTCATGCCTTTAATTCCAGCATGCAGGCAAAACTCTAAGCTGGTCTACATAGCAGCCATTCATGACTAAATAGTGACACTCTGTCCTCCTCAAAGTAGAAGTATTAAATAAATAACTAATAAAATAGTAAAATATACAAGCTGCTGGTGAGCACGTTGATAATAACAGTAGAAAAACAATAGCAAGGCTGAAGATAAGGCTCAACAGTTAAGAGCACTGCCTGCTCTTGCAGAGGACCCCATTTGGATTCGCAGCACCCACATGGCAGCTAACAACTGTCCGTAACTCCAGTTCCAGAGGATTCAGGGGATCCAGCACCTTCTTCTGACCTCCAGGACACTGCACAACACAAGTAAAGTTACATACCTGCAGGCAATATACTCATGCACAGAAAATAAAAGTAACAAATTTTTTTTAAAAAAAAGAAAAAAGAAAAACAATAGCAATACCACACTACACACAGCTCTTCTGGCCTAGGGTCAGGTTCACAGTCCCAACAGGGTCAGGTTCACAATCCTTGGTACTCTAGAGCAATAGTAAGACTGTCAGTGGGACTGTCTAAAGAATCAGAGCATCAAAGTATGTAAATGGAATCCCCTAATGGCCAGGAAGAGTGTCTCCTTGCTTCTCTATCATTGTCCATCGAGCAGACAGAAGTAAATCCACAAACAAGCATGGGAAGAAAGTCTAACAAGTGAGGAACCTAGCCTACTACTCATGAGCGTTCTACCAGACTTCACCCAAAAACAACCTTAGTTGTTCTGTCTGGAAGTCACAAACTCCAGGGCCCATAGTGGGACTGGCCACCTCACCCCACCCTTCCTTTCCTGCTCTAGTTATAACTCCCCTTTTGTCCTTTTACTTCCTCTTCTTAATACCCTGATCCAGTTTGGGTAGTAAAGAGGCTACTAAACACAGGCCATCATTACGAGTTCCAGTCATGGTGGGAGCCCAGTTGATACAGTGCATGTTAAGTATACACAAGACCAGTTCTTCGGCCCCTGGCTGACCTCCCCAACTGCGCTTTGGACTACCTAGCCACAGGCAGCTTGTACCGCACATCCCAAGATGCAATCACCTGAGATGTCTGCAGACTGTCAAGGACCAGTCATTCTCCATCCTGGTTGTCCAGATACCCACAATGAAGAACTCTGCAGTCCTGACACAAGGACTTTAGACTCCCTTGCCGTGTCAGGTGTGGACGTCGGTTTCAAGATCTTCCTGCATTGCCGTGTCAGGTTTGGACGTCGGTTTCAAGGTCTCCCTGCATTGCAGATTCAGTTTTCCCTGCTCTGGCCTCACCTGCAGATCTAAATAAAATGCAGACTCTGACAAAGAGTCAAGATCCTGTTATGTCTGTCTAAGAGATGCCAATTCTGCTGGCCAGGGGCCAGTTTAATAACCAGAGACTTTAGACAGTTGGACAACTGATCCTCATCAGTTTTACAGTCATCCCCAAAGGGCACTTATTCCCTGAACCCAAAAGTCACTCAAGCAAACTCAAGTCAGAGAAGAACCTGCTCTTCTGGAGAATTTTCCCATAGAACTGCAGCATCCTGCAGTGTGTGGGCCGCAGCAGTGTGTCGTCTTGTGTGAGGACTCCCAGTCTAGGGATTCTCATTGCTGCTGCAGAGCTCTGCTTAAGAGGGGCCAAGCATGCATCATTTGCAACCTTTCAAAATGTGCTTGTCCTTTAGCCCAAGGTTCCTCATCCAGGAACTCAAAACCACACCAACACCAATGCTCAGTGGGGTGGACACACCCACAGGTAAAGCACTCAGCCATAACAAGCACCACAATCACCACCGTTTCCTAACTTCATCATCTCTGGGGTCTTCTCCCTCCATTCTGAAATGCCCTCACAGTAAACTAGACCTGAGACAACATGATTATCTGTGAAAAGTCTTTTCTCAACAACCATCCCACAAGCACAACAAGTTTCTGTCAACATTCTGACAGAAAGTGCTTTGGACACCAAAAAATCAAAGACACCAAGAACAAATCTAACACCCTGAATTTGTGAAAACAGCTTCCCTTTTCATGGAGGGAAAGGGACCAAAATCACTCCTACAAAACAGATGATATAAAACTTCTCCAGGTCTCCATTCTTTCAAACTTTCTTGACTTTTTAAATTTATTTTTATTTTATGAGTGTTTTGCCTCCATGTATATAGGTACAACTGTGTATGCAATGCCCATGAAGGCCAGAAGAAGGCACTGGACCCCCTGCAACTGGAGTTACAGATGACTGCTAACTGCCATATTGTTGCTGGGAACTGAACCTGAGTCTTCTGCAAGAGCAGCCAGTACTCTTAACCACTGAATCATCTCTCCATCTACTTGGTTTTGGTTTTTTGAGACTGGGTCTCACGATACAGCCCAGCTGGCCTGGAACTCACTATGTAGACCTTGAACTTGTAGCAATACTCCTGCCTCTGTCTCCCAAATGCTGAGATTACACGTGTGTACTAGCTTCTACCACTGTTTCTACAAAATATTTGATTTATTCAAGAAAGTTTTTGAAAACAGCATTCATCATTTTATCAGCAAAGCACAAAAACCAAAAGGACCAAACACATAAATCCATCTGTGTGGCTCTCTTTTTTCATGTCAAGATTTTAATTTCAAAAGTACTTCCTGTGAAAAATGTTTACAAACAAATGCTGGAAGGAAGAGGAATGAAACAGGAGCACTGCCCGTTCTGATCACTGCTTAGCAAATTCTCCAAGTACCTGCTGACATAAAGAAGCACTGTTTTAATTAATAAAGCCTCTAAGGATAGTGTACTTGGTCTAGAAAAGATGGACAAGAACAGCCAGGTTCTTTTGAATATGAAGCCAGGATAGCCATGATTCTGCAAGTCTAACCCTGCCTGTTCTGCCAAGAACCCATCAGGCCCTCAAGATACCACTCCCTATTTCTCATATGGCAAATAGGTCAACTGTTGGGTGAAGTCAGTAGGTAATTGGCAATGGTGCCCTTAGCTACACTAAGTATTAAAAAATGCCATCAATCTGTCAGCTCTTACAACTACCTACCCAAGCAAAAGACATTCTGTGTTCCTATATGCTGACTTAGCTGTTCAAAATTGCAGTCTTAGGGGAAAGAGTAACGAGGTACACAGGCCCATGAATTATAGAGGCCTACAGAACAAAGGCTTAAGTGATATCAAAAGATGTCTCCTTTCCGTTCCATTTCATAGTACAAATGATCTCTGAATCCCAGGTAGTCTCAGAACTGCTGTTAGTCAAGAAATCATGAAGGTCTGTAAAAGCCTTGTACAAATTACAAATAAACAATACAGTTCCTACTTTTATTTTTTCAAAAGATATTTAAGTGGAAAATACAAAATTGATGTCTTTTAAAACATTTCAAGGGGGGACTGGAGAGATGGCTCAGTAGTTACAAGCACTGTCTACTCTTGCAGAGGACCGGGGTTCAGTTCTCAGTACTCAAGTAGCAGCTAACAATCATTCATAACTCCAGTTTCAGAGGATCCAAAACCCTCTCAGGACCTCCTCAGGCACTGCACAACATGGGTGCATTTATATATACATACAGGCAATACACTCATATACATAAAATAAAAATAATAAGTAAAATATTTTAAAAATACATTTCAAGGGGCTTGGGATGTCACTCATATGAGTGCATAGCACTCATAAAGCCCTGAGTTCTATCCTCACCACAGCCAAAACTGGGACTGATAGTGTATACCTTTAATCCTAGAAGTAGAAAGATCAGAAGTTCCAGGTCATCCTGAGATACACAGGGAGTTTGAGGTCAGCTTGGATGTCATAAAGTCCTATCTCAAAAATGTCAACTACATAAATAAAGATTTCAATTATAGGAAATAAATGTTAACTTCCTTTAACCTACAGTATGGCAGTTGGTAGTATAGTACAAAATAGCAAAGATTAATGGAAAACCTATGCACAAGGCCAAGAGTGTAGTTCAGTAGTGGAGTGCTGGCCTAGCATGTGCATAGTCCATGGGTTCTATCCTCAGCTGCTGCACCCAAGAACAAAGGAAACAGTTCAGGTAGATGAGCAAAAACAATTCTCCTTGATATGCTAGAGTAGTTCCTAAGGAGGTATCTGTACTACCTCCATTTCCAATTGATTTATAAAGACCAAACACTTGAATCCCTACAGAACTTCTAAAGAAAAAGTGATTCCTTAGCACACCATCTAGAAAAACAATCCTTGATAACATAAATCAGTATGAAGCTGATTAATAAGGTAGCCACAAAAATTGAACCTAACCAATATTTAAAACTGAAGAGGAAGAAAACAATCTAATACTAACAATGTATTATATAACAAGGAAACTGTAGTTGAATTACTACTCTTCATTAAAGCCTAGGAAAGAAACACTCCCAGGTACAGAAGAGAAAACTGCTGGTGGGAGGGGCCATCAGGGCCAAGACCAGAAACTTAAAAAGTACCTCCTTTATGGGTATTTCTGGGACATCCCAGCCAACTACTGAGAATTTTTTTCTAAAGTAGATGAGTGTTTCCTGGAATGATTTTAGAAGGAAGTTAGTTTTTACCACCTACCCAATTGCCCACACCTACTGTTGTTCCAATGAGGATGAGAAGAAACAATTTACTAAAGTGATCAACAGTTACCATTCTTAGCAAAACTGAGTTACAGTACACAGGACATAAACTAGGTTTCACTTCCTAAAATGCCTTGTCTTTCTCTTTTGGATGCAGCTCCATAGTAGCAGACAGCAAGTGGCACTGGGTACGATGCCCAATACGTAATCTTCACCCCCCAAAAATTCTCATTTTCTCTTCAAACCCTGGCAAAACCTCATGAGATAGGGGACATTAAATACCCAACATCATCCTGAATCCTTTGTCACTGATGTGCCTGCCTCCTAGAAGAAAAAGCACCTACTACTGGAGACTACTAGGTAGCTCCAGTTTCAGCTACCTATATTTTTACAAACATGTGGGTCATCAGTAAATCATAAAACATGAAAACTAAAGTTGACCTTATCATTAGCAAGGCGTGGTGGCACATGCCTTTAATGCACTCAGAAGGCAGAGGCAGGCAGATAGATCTCTGTGAGTTCAAGGCCAGCCTAGTCTACATAGCCAGGCCAGCTGGGGCTACAGGGAGACCCTGTCTCAAAAAGATCTCATCAGAGAATACTTATGGCTTATTTGGCATTTTAAGTTTCCTTGGAAAAAACAAAAACAAAAAGCCACTGTGTTTGGATCTGCCTTCATCATTAACTTCACTCAGTCTATATTCTTCAGAGGCTGAACACTGATATGGCGCACTTCCAGGTGCAGTTGTTTTGATGCTGTGTACACACAGGAGGTACTCTCATAGCGGAGTTTCTGGATTTTTCTAGAGGTCTGACAAAGAGATGAGGATCCCAAATCCCACATCCAGCTTCAGTGTATTTAGTAGTTACTCACATCCTATGTGACACTCTGCCAGGAACCCACATCCTGCACTTTCTACCTCTCCTTTCTGCAGGCGCTCTGCATTGCAGTATGAGAACTCTGGACTCAGAGGATAACCTGCTGAGCAGGAACCTGGCTAACCATCACTCACAAATGACTCGGCACATTGGGTTTCTGAATGATAAATACACATCTGAAATGCCTTTGTGGTATAAGAAAATGTGTTTCCTGGAAAATAACTTATATTTTAAAAAATAGGTTTAATAATGGACTTAGAAATGAAAATTAAAAGATAGGCATGCAAGACTTGCCAATTTTCATTTGTTTTATACACAAAAGTAAAACATAAAACCTATGTTCAACCACCTACACAAATCCAGCACTTTTCTGGGTGTGGTGGCACACTCCTTTAATCCAAGTACTCAGGCAGAGGCAGGAGGATCTCTGTGAGATCATGGCCAGCCTGCTGTACATACTGAATGTCAGGCCAGCCTGGGCTACAGGGAGACTTTGTCTCAAACGTTCCCCTTCTTCCTCCCAAAAAAGAAAAGGCAAGAAACCCAGCACTTGCTGTTTTGTGGTTTTCATCTGTTAATACTATCACATTTTGGTGAGTTGGCCATTTTCATTTTGGGTATGATCAGTTATTTACTTAGTTATTTCTTATTAGGAAACACTGATTTTTTTTTAGTGTAGGCTATCTCAAAAAGTCTCTTCTAAATCATAATCCTTGTAATCTAGTTTTCTATTCTAAAAAGATGTACAACAAATACAAGCAGAACACACATACACACACACACATGGCCTCAAACTTTAACAATTTAACTGTCTATACTATCTGAGAGCAGAACACCAGGAGTAAGACAAATGAAGTTGCTTTGTCATCACTAAAACCACTTGAAGTTATGAAGACACTTATCTTGAAACAGTGAGGAATTCCAAGGGATACCCTAATGTTCCTGACTCCCACCAGCACAAGTCTCGGTACAAGCGCCTCACTTCAACCAAGGGAAGCAAAGTTCTCTCAGCACAGTGGAGTGGGGTGAAATGCAATACCTGTCTGGTCCTTAGCAAAGCTCCTATATGGCATACTTGCCTGTACTCCCTGACCATGTATACAGTGTACACCCTGACCAAGACTGCAGACTAGAAGTATTGATGGAGCTTGGGCCTAAAACCAGAGCCACCAGGCTTCTCAATGCAATTAGATGAGTGTGGAAAAAAGCAGGAGTACTGAAAGTCAAATGCAAACATGGGAAAGGCTCCTTCAGGATATATCTTTGCGACGTCTTAGTCAACCTTCATTCAGCAAAGGGAGCTGGGGACCGGGGAGGGAGGCGTATCTGGATGAGGGAAAATATGCACAGCTGGAAAGCCTTGGGGGAGCGGGGGGCAAGAAAGGACAGGGGATACAAAAATTCTTTAGGTGAGCATTTCCCAGACAGTCAACAGGATAGCCTGCCCAGGCGCAAAGAAGCAGAGTTAATGTATTATATGCCAAATCCCTAAACAGCACGTTTTCATTTGATGTGTTTGGTGTCTCTGATACACAAACATGTTTTATGAGACTCCCAAAACTATAAAATAGCTAAATAGGGAGTCTTATTCATAATGTCTATGTAATCTGTTTTTAACACCTTTACTGAGATATAATCATAAACCATAAAATTCACTCACTTAAAATATACAATTAGGGGTTACGAAGATAGCTCAGTCATTTAAGTGCTTGCCACAGAAGTTTGAGGGCATGGGTCTGATCCCAAGCACCCATGTAAAAGTTGTACTTGATAAAATGCACATCTGTAATCTCAGAGGCAGAGACAGGAGTATCCCTGGTGCTCTCTGGCTAGCCGGTCTAGCAGATTCAGTGACCTCCAGATCCATCAAGGGACTTTGTCTCAAAAAAGAAGTGCAGTACAAATGAGGAAGACACCCTATGTCAGCCTTTGGCCTACAACACAAACATACACAGGGCATACAAGCAATGATTTTCAGTATATTCATAGTTGTACAACCATTCACATTTAGATATTTAATCACTACTATAAGAAAGACCTGTTTGCAGTCACTTTGAATCCCCCTAACCTCACACCCTAGGCAAGCAATGCTCTGTGATCTTTGCAGATACCCACTATGGTCATTTCTTGGCAACTGAATCACAGAATATGGTCTTTGGGACCTGGCTTTGCTCACACACAGCATGCCCTGGTGAGTTTAGTTATCAACTTTATACACCTGGGAAGAAGGAACTCAATTGTAGAACTGCCTCCATCAGATCAGCTCTATGGGGCATTTTCTTGACTGCTCACTGATGTAGGATAGACCAGCCCACTGTGGGCATTATGTCCCTAGGCAGATGAACCCAGGCAGTAAAACAAAGATGAATGTGAGCCTGGGAGCAAGCAGTAAGCAGCTTTCCTCCATGGTCTCTGCCTCAGTTCCTGCCCTGCATTCCTGCCCTGGCTTCCCTTGATACTGGACTGTGAAGTGTTAAGATGAAATAAACCCTTTGCTCCCTAGGTTGCTTTTGGTGTTTATCAGAGCAAAAAAAAGAAAACTAAGACACAGGACATTCACACACCTGGGTGGTGCTACATTTCTATATGGATGCATTTGCTGCATCATTTGCAGATGCATCTCATTCTGTCCATGAACTTGACAGCTGGTCAACGCAGGGGCCATTTGGTACCATTATAGATAATGCAGCTATGAACATTTATATATAAGCTCATGAATAATGTCTTTGCATTTATTTTAGCTATGTGTCAGGCAATTTATATTTGAGAAGAAATTAAATAATATTCTAAGCTATTTGAATGTGGAGCTTAAAATTTTATTTTTAAGTGTCAATATTAATTGATAGAAAACAAAGAAGAAAGAATGTTGGGTTTTTCTTCATTCACTGCTGGTGGGATTGCAAATCAGTGCAACCACTGTGAAAAGCATGGAGAACTCTTTAAAAAACTAAAAATAAATCTACCACATGATCCGGTTATACCAATCCTTCACATATACCCAAAGGATTCATCCTACGGCAGAGATACTTGCTCAACCATGTTTGCTGTTGCTCTTTTCACAATAACTAAGAAATGGAAACAACCTAAATGTTCCTCAGCTGTCAGATGGATAATGAAAAGGTGGTACATTTCCACAATGGAGTTCTACTCAGTGGTAAAGAAAAATAAAATCATGAAATTTGCAGGGAAATGCATGGAAGTAGAAGTTGTTAAACTAAGTGAAGTAACACAGACTCGGAAAAACAAGTGAAACATGTTCTCTATCATTTGTAGATCTTAGCACCAAATCCTTAGATGTGAGTGTAGATAGTGATGTAACTTCAAGAGTCAGGAAAATGGAAAGGAAGCATTCGGGTAAAGGAGAGAGGGAATGGTAGGAAACAGGTGTTATCAAGGGCAAATGGGGGAAAGTGAGGATATTTTAACAGGGGAAGAAGGACAGAAGATCATGTAGAGGGAGAAAGAGGAGAGATAAATAACACTTAGGTGGCATGAAAACCCTATGGGAAATGTATTAGTTCAAAAGTCTATTGAAAAATACACATTACACACACACACACACACACACACACACACACACACACACACAAGTACATAGATTAAGGCTATAACAGAAAACACAGTGCCAAGCAAGAGAAACCTCCTTTGGAGTTGTTGGTCAAGCCAGTCTAAAAGACTCGCAAAAATACTCAGGCTACTGCCACGGCCCTTGATTATCTCCCAGAACTTGAAAGACCCTATTGCTGAAAAGAGGACATACTTCAGATACAGGACTTAGAGCAATGGAGCTGGAAGTGACCTGGAAGCCTCCTTCCTGAAGACTAGCTCTCATAGTGTCAGAGGATACTATGCAAGCTGTCAAGGGAGAAAAACCAAACACAAAAATGACCAGCCCATCAAACTATCTCTGTTGGTACAGTAGTGACACTCTTATATTGGAGATAATCAACAGTTGTCTAATCGGACTTAAGGCCTGCTCAATGGGGGAAAACTCATATATGGAACTGTAAACATAGCCAAGTATACATGGTTGGATAGGTCATAGATCCTAGAGAAAAATCTACTTTCCTTACATCCCCAGACCAACATAATTTCTTGCTATACTCTAAATATGTATCCTTATATTTACAGACAAGTGTACTTCTCATCACTCATCAAAGGTTCTTTTCCCAACAGATGGAGACTATTTTAGAGTTCCACAACTGAGATGTTCAGCCCTACGTGACACAAGTACAATGCAACTTTTCACCTCAGACTCAGAGAACACAGCAGAATGGGGGAGAGAATATTAATGCGTCGCTCAACACTTATGAGTGAAGCTTCCTCATGCGATAGATAGTGATGAACCCAGAAAGTCACAACTGGACAAAGTGCAGAGAATAAGAGACCACAGAGTGATTGTCTCTGGATAGGATAGTTGTATTAAACCTGTTACTCAAGGTTTGGGGAGCCCTGTAGAAGAAAGGGCTAAAAGACTGTAAGAGCCATAGGTGATAGACGACCACAAGGAAACAGCAGTATCCCAGGCTGCTGGAAAGTTGCTCATATGAACTTACAGCAATGGCAACAGCATATGCAAGACCATACAAGCTCAAACCAGACAAAAATCAAGCAAAGAAAGGGGGAAATGAGTAAGAAGCCACAACTTTAGCTGAAGAACTCTTGGCAACCGATGACTACTGGGTGAGTGAGAGCTGGTCTCCTTTAAGGAAGTGATGCCAAATGGGTTCACTAGTCTCCAATGGATGGACTCACACCAAAGGACAATCTCGGACAAAAATGTGGCTTGATAGGCCTTAACATATATGACAGAATGCATTAAATCCAGTAGGGAGTTATAACAGGGTTGTAAATATTGGAGAGAATCTAAATTATGATCAATATGTGTTGTACTAAATTTGAAAAAAATTTAATAAAAAATAAAAATAATTTTTTTAAGTGTGCTGGGCTGGGCATGGTGGTGCATGCCTTTAGTCCCAGCACTCAGGAGGCAGAGGCAGGCCGATCTCTATGAGTTCAAGGCCAAAGCTGGTCTACATAGTAGGGTCCAGGTCAGCTGCGGCTACAGGGAGACCCTGTCTCAAAAAAAGAGACCAATAAATAAAAATAAAGTACGTTGGGTTTTTGCTTGTTTTGTTTTGAGACAAGGTCTCTGGTAGCCCTTGGAGGCTTGAATTTGCTATGTTGAACTTGCTAGGTGACTGAAGGTAACCCTGAGCTTCTGATCCTCCTGTGTCCACCTACCAAGTAAACCGATTATGGAAGCCCCTCCAAACCATGCATCAATGGGATGGAACCCAGTACTCCTTTGCACAGGAGAGGCAAGCACTGAAACAACTGAGTTATATCCCCAACACAAAAATGTTATTTAGTGGTGTAAACCACAAAAGTCATGAGGCCTAAGCCAAGAAGACACAGAGTCATGAAAGAAACTTATTTTCACATAATCTTTCCAGTTTTTAAATAAAGTAAAAATAATGCCAGAGACAAAAATCAGTCACCATCTTCTTCTGTTCACCTAACATGAATTTATTTTCACAAAGATGTTATTTGCTAGCCAGGCATGGTGGTGTATAACTGTCCTTAGGAGAAAGAGACAAGAAGATCATCACAAATCTGAGGCCAACCTGGGCTATAGAGAGAAACAGAATTAAAAAAAAAAAAAAGGGAGAAAAATAAAAAACAGGGGCTGGAAAGATGGCTCAGCAGTTAAAAGCACTAGCTGCTCTTGCAGACAACCCAGGTTCAATTCCCAGCACCCACATAGTGGCTAACTGCCATCTGTAACTCCATTTCCAGGGAATCTGACACCCACTTCTGACCTCCACGGGCACTGCAGGACATGAGCACACTTACATACATGCAAACAATACACTCACACACACACATATGCACACAAAATAATAATAAATAAAATAAATAAAAATAAAATTAAAAACATTAACAAACTATTTGATTTTGCTATTTTCGATGTTAAACAGAAAGATACCAAAAACAGGCAAAGTATAAATTCGCTGACCCTTTGCTCTACTCCCACTGACCTCTGTTTAACTGGGGATGTGGTGGGGCTATAGAGTGAGGATGTTGTAAGGGCCTAAAACGCCAACTCCACCCAGTGGAAAATAACTTATGGAAAGAGCCTACTGACCTAATTTTCCCCATTTCTTTTCCATCCCTGAAAGTGGGTGGAGGTGGGGGGAGGCTTCTATCATCTATCACCACAAGCCATGCTTTTCCAATCTCAGCCAGATTCACTCTGTGACTCTCAGATCCTGAACACTTGTACTCACTTCTGGCCCTGCCCCAAGGATTCACACTGAAAGAGGCACCAGACCAAGTCTAGGTGTACTCAGGGCCAGATTCCCACATTGCTCTGGCCATGTGCCTTGAACCTTACCCAATGCAAACCCCAGGACTAAGCTCTGCTTGGTCTGACAAAGAGAGGGAACTCCCTCAAAATAGCTGACAGGAAAAAGAATCTTCCAGGTATTCCAAATACCACTCCATCTTAGTTCTAATTACACGCTGTTTGTGCTGCATGCCAAGCACGAGCATTACAATCCTTCAAACTCATGTGTGAAAAGCAGTCTTCTCAGAAGGCTCCTTCTTGTGTGTCATTCATGTGATGTGTTTATTTTCAACTCTCTTTACTCAGTCTTTTTTTTTTTTTTATGTGAACAAGTTTTATGTCTGCACCCGTGTAAGTGGGCCGGTGTTGTGCAGTGCCAGCAAAGGACAGAAGAGGGTGTCAGATCCCCTGGAACCAGAGTTACTGACTGTTGTTAGCAGCCATGAGGGTGCCAGGATTTGAACCTGGGTCTTCTGCAAGAATAGCCAGTGTTCTTAACCACTGAGCCATCTCTCCAGACCTTTACTCAGCTTTTATGATGGCCATGTGACAGACACTGGCTGAACAAGAAATGCCTTGGCATTAACCATTTTACCTAGAGGGGGATCACAGCACCCTGCTGTACAGCCTTGAGCCCTAAGCAAGGGGGCACCTTCTTCAGCGACAGTAGAAGAAATACAGGAAGTCATCAGGGACAGCAGAGGAGGGCCTCGAACAGCTAGGGACAACACAACCAATCCTCAGAGAAGACTGGCCTGAGCTGAGGGTTGAAAAAGGCCTGCAAAAACGGAGCAAGCAGCCCAGGAAGAAGTCGGAAAGGTCAGAGTGGGAAGTGCAGGCAAGTCCAAGCAACTGTGGAGTCTAGAGGAGACTAGAAAGCAAAAGGTCACCAGAGGACCGAGCCTCTGGGATAAGAGAACACAGAATTTGAGACCAGCCTTCTAACTATGTTTCTTTTCCTCTCTGAAAGAAATGTTGCAAATAACTGAATGTCTTTGATGTTGCTATTTTTTATGCTTGTCTCTATCTTATCTCAATCACTGAAACAAGGTAGCTGTTTTCACAAAGGTTCCAGTAAGCTTGCAACTGTGTGACAACATGAAGTTATACACTTATTCACAAAAATCTCCTAACAATTACAAGGCATTTCATAAAAATTATGACTCACATAAATTTAGTAATTAATAATATAGCCCCCAAAAAAGTAGAATTTCAAAAGTTTCAGTCCATTCGTTGTATTAATTTTTGGTTCTTTGAAATACTGACTGGCCTGAAATTCACTATGCAGATAGACCAGGCTGACCTGGAACTTGTGAGCAATCTCTTGCCCCTGCCATCTAGTGCTGGGAATACAGGTACTGCTAGGATTATAGGAATGTACCTCCTCCATAGCTCTTTAAGATGTTCTTTAAACAACAAATTGCTATTAAGTCATTCTTAAGAGACTTGTTTAAGAAGCAGAGGCCCAGCCAGCCCACCTGAAATACATGTAGCTGCTTTGACCTTCTGCTCAGAGGCCCTATCAGCCCCTCTGAAGGCAGAGCACACAGGCACCTACTCTTCAATTAAATCACACCCTTCTTCTTGAGCAAAGGAGAGAAAAGTCAAGCAGGAACTGTGAGACAAGCGAAAGTTGAGTCATTTGGCAGATGAAATGTAACAGTGTTTCTATCTTTACTGAGCAGCTAGCTTCTACAGACCAGATCTAATTAGGAATTCAAAGTCACCACAGTTCAGCACTCAACTTGAGAAAACTCAGGCTCTGAAGGGTTGGCTTGACTAAAGTTAAATGGCTAATAAAGCCAGGTCTCCAAAACTTTCTCCTGAGACAGGGCATTGGGGGGACATAGGAGAGACCAAGGGTTCCAACACCGCCCACTCTCACCCTCCTTCAGTCCCTTCTCCTGTCTACACTAGCTTGTCTTTCCACCTAAAGCAAAGATCATCCCATTGACTATTGTTCTGCCCTAATACCCAGGTCTCTTCTGGTCTATCAAACCATACAATGTCTCAGCGTGCCCCCTGGCATTTACTGACCTCCATAGTTTGATCCTGAAACTGGCCCTCTAACAAACGCGGTATTCCCGTTCCCAAAATGTATTCCCTCCTGCTCCTGGGATGGCAATACGCTCTCCAGATATGCATAGGGAGACCTCCACTGCAGATCTGCAGATCCAGAATTCTCATCTCACCTCAAGTCAGGCAGTTTATAAAATCACTTAACTATTTAGAAAGCAGGGCCCTAATTCCCACCAGGCCCAATGAAAACCCCAGTGACTAAATGATGCCCATCACCCTCCACTCTTCACTGGTGGTTCACACCTTGGGCACAAAATTTAGTACACAGCATCCCTTCAACAAACCCCGTGCTTACAGCCAATGTTCTGTGTCTACCAGTAATGATAAGGTTCTGTGTACACAAAGAGAGGCAGAAAGAATCCTCCAATTGGATACACCATTAAAAGCATCCACATAACCTGGTTCTCAGTGTTTAGCACAGCGACTGCTTGAGAAGAGTCTAACCGGTGGGTAAAAGAGGACAAACAGCCTTTTTCCCCATTACCACTCATAACCACTATGTTTTTATACTAGATTGACTATGACTAAGGGTAAGCCTTCAAACTGGCTTACTGAAGGCATTTGTTTCTAAGACTGCCCAGAAAAATTGATTTGTTCAACCTACAGAGAAAACAGCTCAAATGTACAAACACGATGCCAGAAAATTAGCCCCACTATACCACAAAATGCTTACTGCACAGAAAACTTGGTTGGGGTTTTTCTAGCTCTTTTATTTTCTTCCTTTCTTTTTCTTCTTTTGCTTCATTGGTTTTCATACATTGAACATGATCTGCCTATTTTTTTTTCCCCCACCAGATGGGAGCTCATCATGTCTCCTGTCACCTAGCAACCTAAGCAGGACTTTATCACTACCTGGATACCTAATTCTTCATACAGGATCTATCTTGCTCTATTAAGCAAAAGAGATAAGAGAGTAGAAGTTACAACAGTAATATTGCTAATGTGTTAGCTTCTTAATCACCTTATGTAAGATGGGAGAAGTGTGAAGGAAGACTAAACATTAATCTCACTGGTTACCTCACTATTTAAGAGGAAAAACTACAGAGAGACTAACTAGGAAGGTACTCAAGTCATATGAGCACTTACAAGTCAGCAGTCATGATTCAGTAGTTGAAATCTACATACTAGAGTCCACCTTAAAATTCACCTCCTGAGCTAGGGAAGTCATTCGGTGTGGTAAAGCATCCGCAAATGCAAGCCTGAGTATGTGAGTTGGGCATCCCAACACCCAGGTTAAATTAGGGTGCAACAGCTTGTACCTACAAGCACAGTGCAGGGGGCAGGAGGTAAGAGACAACAGAGATAGGTAGATCCCAGGGGCTCACTGGCCAGTCAGTCTAGTCTAAACAGCAAGCTCCAGGTTCACTGAGACGGTGTCAAAAACTAAGGCACAAGAGACTGAGGAAGACACCCCATACCAATACCAAGTTCTGGCCTATACACACACACACACACACACACACACACACACACACACACGAGAGAGAGAGAGAGAGAGAGAGAGAGAGAGAGAGAGAGGAAGGAAGGAAGGAAACAGGGAGAGAGAGAGATCACCTTCTAAACTGAGTTGCTTTTAAAAATTTTTGGAGACCCCTAAACCTTCCCTGCCTTTATCTCCAACTCTAAACAACAGAATCCCTCTCCTTCCTCCCTCCCGGCCTTCTCATAATTACTTGCTATGGCTGCTACTCCCTCTGTGACCCCGTCCCCAGCCCCACTGCTGATAGTGAAGAACAGGCCACACCTATCAACATGGGTCAATTCCACTGGACAGCATAACAAGCCACACCACAGCCCTCTTGACCTGAGGAAACCACAGAAATATTGTCTTAGGCTTTCATAGTTCTTCTTCTACAAAGAAGCTTATGGATCCCCTAAATGTCCAGTACTAACAACAGTGCCTGGGACATAGTTTCTAGGGTAAAAATTAATGATTCAGTTACGTGTGTATCAACCCAACAGGCAACTCAACCAATGCCACAGTGTGGGAGAAGAAACGTGGCTAGTTTTACAGATGTCAAATTAGCAAAGGAGAAGGCAACAGCATCAAACTGCCTATTCTGGAACCATGCATAATACACAGTACGTGTTAATGCAGTTTTTCTTTTCTTTCACAATTGATAGTGTTAGCCTGCACAGTACACAGACAACCTTGTTATTCACAAAACCTAAAGCACCAACTTTCAATCAGAAAGGAGGCTTAAAAACACTAAGCGTGAAGTTAAAGGATGTACCCTCTTGTCAACTTTACAAGATAAACAGGTGCCCAATCTCCACTAACACTGATTTGCAATGAGTTCAACCAACTGCAGGAACATTTACAGCTGTTGAACTTAGCATCTCCTATCCCTGTATCAAATTCCTAACCAGCCCCCAAAGTTATCCTTAAAAGGAAAAATTTATGGAGTGTCTTTTTCCAATACAGAATAAAAACAAATCAACAGTGTAAATGTATTTCTTCTTAATCTTAAAAGAAAAATGAAGGGTGGCCTACGAGCCCAGCGGTTTAGGTAGACAAAGCCACCCTTCCCTACACTGTCGCGAAGTCACAAACGCCAGGTCACTCTACTACAGAAGAGATAAGAAATACCAAAAGGAACACATTCCACTCTCTTACAAAGGAAATATCCTCAGGTGCTGGAGCGAAACTTCGGCGTGGGCTGTTGTCAAACAGAGGGTAAAACAATCTAACAAAACGCCCTTCCACTTCTGACCCATTATGGAAGAATGCGTTTTGGGAGGAGGGGGCCAATGTTATTATCACTCCAGCGAGAGAAATCGACTCAACTCTGACATCTGGCCCTGGTAGCGCAGCCCCCGGCTTCACATGGGAACAGACCCGGCTAGGGACGGGGCGAAGGTCGGCAAGGAGCACTGACTCGGGGCTGACTACGGACTGAGACGTCTTAAAAAGCCCTGCACCGGAGCGTCTCCATCCCCCACGGTCGCTCACCAAGTCTGGCCGACCAAACCAGGGCGGCCTGCTCAGCCCGGTTACCCCGCGGGCACCCAGAGGGGCCGCGGCCCGGCTCCGGCTCCGGCTCCCGCCGGTGTGGAACTGCCCAACTCTTCCCACACCACCCAAGTTCCCAGGCCCAGGATCCGCCGCGGGCCCAGCTCGGGGAGAGGCCCGGGGTTGGATTGCAAGGGCCGCGGGCGGGCGGGCACAGGCGCCCCGCCAGCCTCCCCCGCGTCCCCCGAGCGCGGGACTCAGGCTGGCCCCGGGCCGGCTCCGGGTTCCGGGCTCCGAGCCGCCTGCCTCGCCGCGGGGCCCCGGAGGGCTGGCCGGCGTCCGGGGCCCGCGAGCGTGGCGAGCGGGCCGGGCCGGAGCGCGCCGAGAACTTTGCGGCCGCGGCTCGGGGCGGGGGGCGCCAGCGAGGCCGCCCGGCTCCGCACTTTCCCTGTCCCCGCCTCCCGGTCTCCCTCCTCCGTCTCCGGGAAGCGCCATATTGATCCCCGCGCCTCCCCGGTCCGCTCCCCGCCGCGCGCCCCGCGCCCCGCGCGCCCCAGGCCCCTCACCTTGGCCACGGCCTTCCGGTAGCGGGTCACCGCCTGCTGGATGAGGCTGAAAACTTTCATGTGGCCGTCCCCGCACGGCACGACCACCCGGGTCCTCCCGAAGCACACGGTCACTTTCATGCCGCCGTCCCTCGCGGCCCGCGGCCCGGGCGGCGCGGGCTGCAGGCGGGGCGCCGAGGGGCCGCTGCGGGGCGGCTAGGGGCGCGGGCGGGCGGCGCGGGGCCGCTCCGCTACCATGCCCGGCCCGGCCCGGCCGCCTCGCCGCCTCTCCGGTCCGCGCCGCTGCGCTCGCAGCCTCCGGCCACCTGTTCGGCGTCTCGGCGTCTCGGCGCGCTCGGCGGCGGCCCGGGGCTGTGTGGCGCTCGCTCTCCGACGGGGCTACGGGGAGGGGATGGCGGCGAAGGAAGGAGGAGCAGCGGCGGAGCCGAGCGCACAGCACCGCGCGCAGGCGGCGGGAGGAGGCGCAGGGCGGGGCGCACCGAGGCCGCCGCCGCTGCCCCGCCGCCTGGTTCCGGGCACCGCGCTGCGCCCTCGGGACTCTGGCCGCGCCACGCGTCCCAGTCCGCGGCCGAGAACCGGGGCCGGCCCTCGGCAGGGCGCGCCCTCCTCCCACCAACTTGGGGGCAGCTGCGCGAGCCCAACTCAGGGACGCCCCATCCACGCCCCCGAGAGAGCTCCGCCGAGGCCGCCTCCCTTTCTTTGTCACTTTTAATCCCCTTCCTGGGACTCCAGGGTTTCCAGCGCAATCGCGTCTGAAGAAAGCAGTTTAGGCTCGGCGATGCCTCTGGAGCCCTGCAGCCACCGAGGCGCCCCGGGAGGATATGGACAGGACTGCGGACGATGCTCCAGGCCAGGGCTCTCTCCTCCCGCAGCATGGCAGGGGCTCTGTTCTAGTCGCCTCGCTCGGCTGCAAGGCCGGGCAGCATTGTTCTGAAAGAGAGATTAATCGCCTGCTCCCGGAAGAGGTTGGTGATGCTTTGATGCGCTAATACTTTCTCTTGAGGCCACTGTTTACCTTAAAGTTTCCTGTTGACCCCTTAGTGACCCACTTAACTTAAATAAGTAGAACTTAAAACAGTAGTTCAGGTACATTTATTTCTTGAAAATTCTGCAACCTAAGCAACCTTAACATAATTCTACGGAAAATACAATTCGAATGTTCCAGGGTACCCCCACGCTGCGCTGGCTCATAACCCAGGCGCACCCCAACTCCTTAGTTGGGTGATAGGCAGACTCCAAGATGTTTAAGAACAAACGTGGACCAAGCCTAGAGAAGTAAGCAGAGCTCGTTTCTGTTATCTTCTTATAAGCTGTAGTTCCTAAAATGTATAACGCTATCGTTAAAGAATAGGGAATGTCAAGAGAGTCGCTGTTGACCTACGTTTGCCCCAGTCTATACAGTAAATACATTTTGCCAGTTATTTGCAAGATTTCTGAACGCAGTAAAGCGCCTGAGAGCTCCAGAAGAACTTCATTTAAAGCTGGTGATCGATCGCCATCCATCCCTCCTGTACTTTTAAAATAAGTAAACAAGACAAAGATTCCAATGCTTTTCAGAATCCCTGTTCTTTTCCTGTGTCCCTGACAACCTAGGTCAGAGGAAGCACTACACTTCTTACAGCCTCAATCCACCTGATCATAACCTGTCCCAGGAAATCAGTACCATCGTGCATCCTCGTTGAGGATGACCATCAAGAAGTCACCATCCCAGGCCCACAGAGAACACCTGAATGCACACAGCCCTGGGAAACTCATTACGTCTATCTACATGACCGCAGCACTCAACTTGTCCACCAGTAGCTCCGTTTATCACATTATGCCAGTAACTCTTGCTGAAGTTTGCTTGCTTCTAAGGTAATTAAGTCTTGAGTACATGGGCCAGTGAAATGGCTCAGCAGATAAGGGCATCTGCCGCCAAACCTGAAGACCTGATTCAGTCCCTTTGAGCCACATGGTGAAAAGAAGAGATGACTCCCACAAGTTGTCCTCTGACTGTCACACACTGGGTTACATGTTCCCACACACATACAATAATAAATAAAATGCAATAAAAATATTTTAAAAATTAGGTGAGTCCACAATAATTCCAGACCATTACAGGTAGTATATCTGGGTTTTGTTTTGCTTTTTAATTACATATATATATATATATATATATATGTATATATTGCCTGCATGTGTGTAAGTGCATCTGTGTTGTGCAATGCCTGCAGAGATCAGAAGATGGCATTGGATTCCCCTGGAACTGGAGTCCAGGACAGTTGCCAACTGCCATGTGAGTGCTGGGAATCAAACCCAGGTTCTGTACAAAAACAGCCAGTGCAACATGGTGCACTTACATATGTGCAGGCATAACACTCATATGTATAAAATAAAAATAAATTGAAAATATAAACACTAGTGCCATAGAGAGTGCCAGACTAGTGACACTCTCTCCTGCCTTGGTTTTAATCTGCTGAGAAAAGATATTGATGAGATCCATTTCATACACTGTGAAGATTAAACAAAATAACATTAAAAATCAGCACACACTGTTGTATGGGAGTATGTGACATAGAAAAGTGTTGTTGTAGGACAGTTATAAAGTTTAGGACAAAATAGCAAATGACTGGGGAGAGGACCTGCAAGAGAAGCCCAAAGTCAGAGAAAGTACTGGACAAGAGGCTGGGGATATAGCTCAGTTGGTAGAGTGCTGCCTAGCATGTCCAAAGCTCTGGGTATGATTATTAGTACTGCATAAAACTGGGTGTGGAGCTACACACTTGTAATCCCAGCACAGAGAAGTCATCCTCAGCTGTATAGCAAGTTCAGAACAACCTGGACTACATGAGACCCC
The DNA here is from genome assembly GCA_035773235.1 of Eospalax fontanierii. Taxonomy (NCBI): domain Eukaryota; kingdom Metazoa; phylum Chordata; class Mammalia; order Rodentia; family Spalacidae; genus Eospalax; species Eospalax fontanierii. The sequence continues at coordinate 45,626,406 of CM069540.1, read as the reverse complement.
TACTTTTAAAAAAAAGTATAAGACTTTATCTGATACATTGAACAAATATGTCATCATCATTCATCTTATAGGTCATATTTTGAAAAATGCTCCAAACTTTTATTAACAGCTAAACAGATATATATCAAATAGCATGTCACCCCTCATGAAATCAAGCCTCACTCCCTAATGAGGCCATAAATACTGTTCTAGCACCTTCAGCTTAATGTCTTAAAATCTAGTTACTGGAGTTGTTATCTTCTAATCTTTTCATAATTCACCTGTGGAATCCTGTAACATTCTCAGGGATTTGCATGTGGAAAGCTGCAGTACTTACAGACGGAACTGAGTTTTCACAAGTAAGATATAGTCTGAGAGTCTTGAGGGCTGCCTTTCCATTTTGATTCTTTGATTTGACTCTTTAAATCAACTATCCAGTAATTTTTTCCTGTTTTTTTTTTTTTGAGAGATTTCACATATCCAAGACAGGCCTAAACTTTCTATGTAGTCAAGGATGACCTTGAACTTCTGATCCCCGTACCTTCATCTCCAGATTTCTGAGATTACAGGCAAGTGCCACCACATGGTTTATGTTGTGCTGGGAATGGAACTTCTTTGTGCATTCTAGGCAAGTGTGCTACCAACGCAGCTACATCCCTAGCTAGTCCCTGCCATATACTTTTATTTAAATCTATCTATTTTATCTAGATGTAATGGTTATTGCATTAATAACTGATGAAAAACTAAAGTTTTGTCATTTTAGAAGCCAGACACTTTGGTGTCTTGAAAACGTTTCATAAAATTCTATGACAAATAATGATTCTATTTCACTAATATATTCCTCAAATGACATCTACCCATGAAGTTGGACTATGGCCAAGCCATCTTCCTTTCAGTAAAATATTCAGCTTAGCAAAATTGCTTCTAGCCTACAGTAAGCATTAAAGCAACCCAGTTCATTGACAAGCAAAATCATCAAAGCCAGGGGTCAAATGTTATACAAATATCTTATAATGTGTTTACTTTCTTAAATTCTACATTTCCAGTAAAAAAAAAAAAAAAAAAAAAATCATGGCCCTTGTCTATTTTTCTGTTTCACAGTTGATTGGTTCAATTGGCTATGAATATCCCTGGGGGTTCTGAGCATTAATTAGGGTTTATCTGGGCTTTGTGCCTATGTGCAAGTGGGCACATGTGACCACACAGAATATAACTTCAATTATAGCTAGTTTACTCACATACCCCATGAGATAGATACACACAGACACACCCTGTGAAGAAAACGGGAGAGCATACAGCAAAGCATATATACAGCATATGTGTGTGGCTATATAACAAAAATTACAGTTCCAGGCAAGGGAAATCTCCCTTCCAGTTGTTGGACAAGATAAGTCCAAGAAACTACCAAAATAATGCAAGCTATTGCCACAGCCTTTGATTGCCTCCCAGAACTTGAAGGCAAGACCTTTTTACTGAAGACACAACATATTTGGGACATAGGACTTGGAGCATTGACCTGAAAGCCTCCACCTTGAAGACTAGTTCTCATAGTATCAGAAGGTACTAGCAAGACGCTAAGAGAAAAAAAAAAAAAAACAATAGTCCTATTCAGCTATAAAGCCTATGAACCCCAACAATGATTGGCCCAGCAAATTATCTCTGTTGATATAATAGTGGTGTTTTATCTTGGAGGTAATCGACAGCTGTCTAATTGGACTTAAGGCTCACTTAATAGAAGAGAATCCATGTATGGTACTGTAAACAGTATACATGGTTGGAGAGGTCATAAACCATAGAGAAGAACCTTCTGCTGTCACTTTCCTAGACCAACATAATTTTTTACTATATTCTAAAACATATCTTTATATTCATAGACAAGGATAACTCTCACTGTTCATCGAAGAAGCTTCTTCTTGCAACGGATTTATAAAGTTCCACAACTGGTCAAATGCAGAGAACAAGTGACTGTGAGGCGCCTAGCACTAAGAGACACATCTATAGTGCAATCTCTACACCTAAAGCTTGGAGAATATCCCAGAAGAGGGGGTATAGGCATAAAGAATCTAAGAGCCAGAGGACCAAGACACATATGCTAGTTTATGCATTCTAGACTTAATAGAGAAGCTTCACCCATGAAATCTCCACATACAGTAGTCTAATAAGATCTGCATAATGACAATGCCATTTGACAAGCCAATGTGGATGGGAGAAAGTTCATAGGGTCCAACCTCAAGATGAAGAGCTACAGGTATTCAATAGATGCTGAGGGAGAAAGAATTAGTTTTCTCCAGGGACTAGATCCCTGAAATGCTATCTGATCCCAAGTGGGTGGCCCCAAACAAGGTACACACAAGCACCACTAAATGAACTCGGTGCATTATATATAGTTGTCTTATATAATTTCATTATATATAAATGTATGTATATGTAACAATAATAACCAAAGAAAAGGACAAGAAATCATGAAAGAGGGCAAAGGACACAGGAGGAATTGGAGGGTTCCTGGGAGGGGCAGAAATAATGAAAATATGATACTCATGAATGAAATTCTCAAAAAACACATATTTTTTTTAATTAAAAAAAGAAAGATGGGGGTTGGGGAGATGGCTCAGTTCCCAATACCCACATGTAAAACAAACAAACAAACAGAAACAGGCTTGGTGGCACACTAGAAATCACAGCCCTGGAGATCTCTGAGGCTTTTTGGCCAGCCAACTTAACCTACTTGGTGAATGTTTGACTGAAGAAAGAGAAAGAAAGAAAGAAAAAAAGAAAGAAAGAAAGAAAGAGAGAGGGAGAGAGAAGAGGAGGGAGAGAGAAGGGGAGGGAGGGAGAAGGAGGGAAGGAAAAAAAGGAAGGAAGGAAGGGAGGGAGGAAGGAAAGAAGGAAGGAAGGTGTACAGCATCCAAGGAACAACACCCAAGGACCCAAGGCTATCATCTGGACTCCACATGCACATGTACACACACATACACACACACACACACAAATACACACACACAAATACACACACACAAAGAATAAAGATAGGCTGGAGAGAAGGCTCAGTGCTTAAGAGCACTGGCTGCCCTTGCAGAGGACCCAGGTTCAATTCCCAGCACACATGGGCAACTAACAACTGCCTGTAACTCCAGTTCCAGGGGATGGGATCCAGTGCCCTTTTCTAGCTTCTGCAGGCATTGCTCTTAGGGTGCACTTAGATACATGCAGGCAAAACACTCATACACATAAAATAAAAATTCTTAAAAAGAATGAAGATAGAGTGTGCAAGGTTTCATAATGCAGACATTCTGTGACCTGTATGTTTAGGCATTTCACACACATGTAGTGTTTACTCTTAAATTACCTACTTAAGAAAGTGTTCACAATGTCATTTTCTTGGCTTCTCCCAAAGTGGGACTGATATGAGAAGTGTCATGTTCATTCAATATCAACCAACTGACTTGATTGTTTTTTTTTAAATCAAGTCCTACACAACACCCTGCTCTTCAGTCCCTTCCTCAAAGGTGCCCAGTTTGGTAAAGATTTTGTGCATAAGCAGCAACTGCAATACAGTTAAGTGCTATATAACAGCAATTAACAGTGCTGGGAATCGAACCTGGGTCCTCTGAAAGGGCAGCCAGTGCTCTTAACCACTGAGCCTTCTCTCCAGCCTATATTTATTCTTTGTGTGTGTGCGTGCGTGTGTGTGTGTGTGTGTGTGTGTGTGTGTGTGTGTAGGAGAAAGTGCTTTTCTTCTGGGAGACAGAGAAAGGTGAGAGAGAAACAGGCCATCTAATGTCATTCAAGAGAAATATAATGTGAATCACATTTGTGGATTAAGATATTCTCACTGTTGCTGGACGTGGTGGCGTATGCCTTTAATCTCAGCACCCTGGGGGCAGAGGCAGGTGGATCTCTGTGAGTTCAAGGTCAGCCTGCTCTCCATAGTGAGTTCCAGGCCAGCTGGGACTACAGGGAGACCCTGTCTCAAAAAAACCAAAGGAAAAAAAAATACTCCCTGCCACAAATGAAATTAATTATAATAATGTAGCTTATTTAACCCAAGATATGCTACATGTTACAATTTAAATATATACATGTTTTAGAGATATTAATGAGGCTTTGCTTTGAAGCACGTAAGATGCATGGCTCAGCACAGCCACACTGATGTTAGGGAATGCTGAATATAAGGCTAAAAGCCACATTTTTTTCACTAATAATGTTCCTGTCACTTGTATAGTAAGAGTATCAATCAACAAACACGAGCAAAATAAAAAAGGGAGAAAAAGAGGAGTGCCTTAAAGATCCTCCAACTGCCAGAAGCAGTCATCAGACATAAGTACAAGGAAGATTCTGATTAAAAACAGAAGTGGTACAGGACTGAGAAAGCTCTGCCAGACTTCCTGGGCCCAACTCAGCTTCTCCTGTGTCCAGACTAATGTCATGCAAATGACACCTGACTCACCAGCCATGTGTACTGCATGCACTAATCATGTTCTGCTTGTCTTCACCTGCCCAAGCACAGTTCCCTCCAAAATGCTCCAGGGTCAGCATCTGGCACATGTGTCTCTGCCTGGCTTTTTACATGGGTGCTGGGGACTCTGACTCAGACCTTCATACTGTCCTGGCATTTTATTTACCGAGCATCTTCCCAGCACCCTCTGCCATGATTTTATACCCATGTTCCAGTTCCTAGAACGTGCTAGAAGTTGTGTCATCAGGGCCCTGCCCAGAAAGCCTGTCATAAATCACTTCATGTTACTGTAATGGAGTTATCTGTTACTGGAAAATTTATAATGGAGAGAAGTTTGTCTAGACTGTGTTATAGAAGCTAGGAAGATCAGGATTGGAGTCCATATTGAATGAAGGCCACATGCTGCTTCTAATGCCAAAAATAGGAAAGGCAAATAGACATATGCAGAAAAGAAAGCACAGCATGTATTCCATTCAAGAAGTCAGGAAGCTGAGGCAGAACACAAGGTCCAGGACACCCTAGACCATTGGACAAGTCTCTAAATAAATAAAAGAATAAATAAATAAATAAATAAATAAATAAATAAATAAATGAAGAGCAGCCTCACTTTATAACGGCCCACTATCATGGTAACTCTTGACAGTCCGGTGAGAAGGAGAACTTACTCCTGTGAGAAAAGAGTCAAACCCTCTTAAAACCCTACCTCTGGATGCTACTGTCCTAGCAAAGCCCTGTCAACAGGAGCTTTGTTTGGGGAAACATTGTATTCAAACTACATCAGAGCCCATCATAAAAGGCTAAGGGACTGGAGAGCTGGCTCAGCAATTAAAAGCACTTGCTGCTCTTGCAGAAGACCTGGTTCAATTCCCAACAGCCGCCACATGGCGACTAACAGCCATCCATAACTCCAGTTCCAGGGGATCCAATACCTTTTTCTGGCCCCCCTGGGTACTACACACATGTGGTGCACTTATGTACATACAGGCAAAGGACTCATATGCATAAAATATAAATATAAAAACAAACAAATAAATAAAGATTGTAAGCTAAGATTCAAGCTGAGATCATACTAAGGAAAATTCCATTGCCACTCAGTCCCAAGGTGCCAGAAATGGTCTGGGTTGCTTGGAGAGAACAATTATCTGTGAAGGCTTAAATACCACACTCAGAATCCTGGTCCCCAATCGCATGTCCCAATTCCTAAGTTAAAAAAGAAGGGAGTTCGTTAATGCCAATCAGGTTATAAGATATTAACATTCAATTCTGGAGGCTAGGGATGTGGCCCACTTAGTAGAGTGTTTCCCTCACATGCAAGAAACCTGGGTTCAACTCCCAGCAACACATAAAATCCAGCATGGTGGTGTACGCCTGCGATCTCAGCACGAGGGAGGTCGAGGTGGGAGGATCAGAAGCTCAAGGTATTTTGAGGATATAGTGATATAGCTCATCAGATAGAGTGCCCACCTCAAAGTTCATGGAAGTTCAAGTTCAGCCTAAATTATATATGAAGTTCAAGGCCAACTGGGGCTATGTGTGATCTTGTCTAAAAAGAACAAATTGGGTGTGGTGATGTACAGCTTTAATCCCAGCCCTTGGGAGACTGGGGCAGGTAGATCTCTGTGAGTTCAAGGTCAGCCAGGACTACCTAGGAGAGCTTGTCTCAAAAAAAACAAAAATAAAACAAACAAAGATCTCAACTCTATTAATGGCCAGATTGCTAGAAGGCCCAGAACAGAGGTTAAAGCCCTTTAACCTAGCCTGATCCCAGACAGGATTGATAGAACTCAGTGGCATGGAAGAGTGGCTCCATGTGAAGCTTTATAAATGCCATCTCAAAAAAAAAAGAAACAGGGTTACAGGATGGCTCGGTAGGTAAAGGCAAGTCAGGCTTGATGGCGTTTGATCTCTGACACCCACATAATAGAAGGAGAACACTGACTCCTGCAAGTTGTCTGTTGACCTCTACTCTTGCACAGTGACACAAATAATAATAATAATAATAATAATAATAATAATGGGGTGGAAAGTTGGCTCAGTGGTTAAGAACACTGGCTGCTCTTATAGAGGATGTGGGTTTGAATCCCAGCTCCCATGTGGTGGCTAGCAACCATTTCCAGGGAATCTAACACCCTCTTCTGACCTGTGAGGGCATTGCATGACACAGGTGCAGTTACACACATGCAGGCAAAACACACATAAAATTAAAAAATAATAATTAAAAAAATATAAAAACTAATAATGTAACAAAAGAATTTAAAGAAGAAAGAATGAAAAGTATTTGCATGAAATTTCATCCCAATGCTTAGATAAACCCCAGCTCTGGTGAAGGGCTTATAGAGATGGCCTTTAAAAGACCATTTCACAAATGTAACTCAGCAGTTTCATTCAGTAACAACCTACTTTTGCGTGTGATACTGCGAAGATCAGATGACTGACATTCTGGTGACCTACACCATATTGATAAGGAAAGGCAGTTTTCACTGACGCCAGCATAGCGAGTTAAACAAGATCCTGCCCGAGACATTCCTGTAGCGCCTTTTCCATCATTCACAAGTGTGCTCATGCCCACAGGCCACAGGTCACCAGAGCCAGCCCAGGCCTGCAACTTGTGCCCATCCAGCCTGAGGATGTTCCCTATGTGATGTAAGATGGCTAGCTTGTCCTTCTTCCTCTCTTAGCCACCCTGGTAAACTCAAAACTTGCTTTCACAGATCCCTTGCTTTTGGCTACCAGTGCCCAAGCAGAGGTGCCACACTTACTTTTCTGGGCTTTTACTTGGGTGGGACATTTTATAGTGGGCTTCTTGTCTCAGATCCAGAACCCACAGAGCAAGAAATCTTTGCACCCACAAACAATAACAACAGACCTTCTTGTTGTGCCCAGTCCTCCCCTCCCATTGGTTAATTTGCAGACCAAGGATGTGGTTTCTCTTCTCAGCACCCTGTGAAGCCTAGCATTCCATTCAGAGACAGAATCCTTATCCTCACAATAATTTACAGAGGCCAGCATGATCCCTCCTCACTCCCAACGCCCTCTTCCTCCAAAGCTTCCCGTGCTCTCTCTGAGGGTTATCCCCAGTCTTCCTGCTTGATACCTAGCCAGGCTGAGTGGAATCTTGCTTCAGGGCCTTTGCACTTGCTGTTCACAAATCCCAGAATGCTCTTCTTCTTAACCGCTGCCAGGCTTCCTCTCTCGTCCTTCAGGCCTGCTCGATGTCATTTCATCTCCTGACCTCCTAACATAGAATAATAATAGTAGGTTTTCTCCATCCCAGTGCCCCTAACTTTATTCTCCACGGCAATTAGCACCATTTGACATATAGATTGATTAGTTACCCATCTCTCCAGAAAGCCTGTAAACACCCTTCTTCCCCGGCCCCAGAGATGAGACCTCTTCTGTTTTGTTTACCATTGTGACCTCAGGGTCGGTGTAGTGCTTAGTCCACAAAGGGGGATCAACATATTTGTTTTAAGAATAAAGTCTGTGCCACAAATAACCAGCTAAGACTGAAAAGATAGCTCAGTAGGTAAAGGGCTTACTATGCAAGTATGAAGGCCTGGTAAAAATAACATCTGTTGGTTCATTTTCAAAGGTGCCTTGAGGCAGCTTAGATGCAACTCCAAATGAACAGAAAACAGTCGGCCCCTGCTAATGCCTGCCAGTCTGACTAGTCCCCTCCCAACCCAAGCTCTGCTAAGCTACCTCTCCCAATACTCAAACCACAAGTTTAGAGTAGAAATTGCAGCCAAGCTTGTGTGCAAGATCATATGTTTGATAAGTTTTAAAATAAACAGGATGTAAAATGTAGAGATGAAGCAACACACCTTTTTTTAAAAGGATATTTTATTTATTTTAGTTTTTATGAATATGATTGTATTACCTGAATGCAGGTAAGTGCTCCCATGTCCTGCAATGCCCACAGAGGTCAGAAGAGGGCATCAGATACCCTGGAACTAGAGTTACTGGTGGTTGGTAGCTGCCATGTGGGTGCCGGGAATTGAACCTGGGTCCTCTAAGAGCAGTCAATGCTCTTAACTGCTAAGCCATCTCTCCAGCCTCTCACACATGATTTTTTGTTGAGAAAAGGAGAGACTTGAGCAATAGAGAGAAAGATAAGAACTAGGTACCATAAGATTTTACCTTCCTGATTAGTCAAAGATAGAGGAAGGATCACATATTCAGGGTTCATATATTGTCCTCTGCACTCAGTCAGCATGTCTGCCATTCCAGGTTGACACCCGACCATGTAAAGTTGTAAATAAAACTGCTTCTCTCGAACTTCTCTGTCTCCAGCACTCCTTTTAAAAAATGTTTTATTTATTTTTATTTTATCTGTATGAGTGTTTTGCCCACACATATATGTAAAGTATACCACAGTACATTCAGTGTTCCTGGAGACAAGAAGACGGCCTTGATTGGATCCCCTGAAACTGGGTGCTGGGAACTGAAGCTGGGTCTTCTGCAAGAACAGTAAATGCTCTTAACTGCTGAGTCATCTTGCCAGCACTCTAGTACTCTTATTGTGAAGTGAGGATCATAGCTTCTCACAGGTCTGAGTTTAATTCCCAGAACTCACATAAAAAAAGCTAGGCCACATAAGGAAGCTAGGCATGCTGGCACATGCTCATGATCCCTGGGCTAGGGAGGTAGAGGAATCTTGGAGCCTGCCAGCCAGCCACCCTAGTACCACTGGCTGTTCCAGGCCAATGAGAGACCAAGTCTCGAAAAACAAGATGGATAGATGGCTCCTGAAGAATAACCCTGGAGTTGATCTCTGGTTCCATATGCATGTACATACTTGTACATCAATAGGATTATCACTTGGGTTTTGTTTTTTGGTTTTTTTTTTTGTTTTATTTTTTCTGTCCTACCTGATCCATGGCATCACCTCCACTTCAGGAAGTAACCTGATGAAGCAGGTGTTATTATGACTCCTAAGTTGTTATTTAAAAAACAGTAAATTCCAGCTATGTGTGCAGCAGTTGTCCACCAAGAGGGACAGAGTTTAGTCAGCTGTGGCTTGCAGGCCTAATCTGGCACACCACCTGTTTTGTATGACCTGTGAACTAAGAATGTTTTTGCGTTGCTTTGTTTTGCTTATGGCTCTTTGAAGTGATTCTGAAAAAAAATCAGAACCACGATAACAATGTGTGATGGTTCCATGTCAGTGTCCATGGATAATTATGATTGTCTGTGGTCAAGTGTGTGTGCTATACTGTCTGATAAGCAGTTACGACAACAGATGGCTCATGAAACATAAACCTTTACTGTCTATTTACAGCAGATATTTACTGGCCTATAGTTTCAGGCAACACACGGTGATTAAAAGGTGGGAGGCAGCGCAGGAGAGATGACTCTGGGTTAAGGTGCTTGCCGCCAAGCTCAACGACCTGAGTTTGATCCATGAGAGCCACACAGGAGCAAGAGAGACATGCCCCTCCCCCGAAATTTTTTTTAAAGAAAGGTAAGAGGCAGTATAAGATAGAAGGAATATATCATTCCATCTTTGGAAGCAAGAAATATGTTTTTATCTTGGGATCTCAACAAGCTAATGACTCTGAGCCTCCACATCCTGGACAGCATTGTGATAAGGGCATCCCAATGCAAGTAGACCAGTGTAACCCCTCTTGCCCTATGCAGACAGAAACTTTGGCTAAACCTCAATCAACAGGACCCAGAATGTGACAGGATACTGCTGCTGTGACTGTGTTCCATAATTGAAGGCTCTACAATAGCAGACCACAAAAAATGCCATGCTGTCAGCTAACCTCAGAGGGGCCATGTGGCAGGAACTGTGGGTGACCCCTGGGTTCTGAGAGCAGCTTTAGCTCACAGCAAGTCAGAAGTCAGGGTTCTCTGCATGCAGAGATGGAAACAAATTCCATCCATGGCGTATGGGTTTAGAACAACTTCCACCCTGACTGGGCCTCCGAATGGAAAGATCGAATATTTTGATTTGAAATTCACAAGCAACTGCCATCTCAGTGCCCATGGATAAATGGTTGTTGGGACCTGGTATGCTTATTTGTTGCCTGGAGTCCTGGTTCACAGAAACTGAAACAATAAAGATGTGTGGTTTCAAGCCACTACGTGTGGGGCCATTTGTCCACATACCACTAGAAAGTGAATACAGCTATACAATAAAGTGCCGGAATTGTGCTTTAAATACCTTGCAATTCTCAGGTTCTTCAAGCAGTATGGCCTGATCCTAAGTCACAGAGGTCGCTGGGACTGTGATTCTGTAGGTGTAAATCTGGAATTTGACCAGCATCCTGGATGATTCTTATCACTCAGCAAGGTTAGAAAATATTGACTTTGAAAAAAAAAAAGGAAGCAGCAAAGTAATCATGAGCTGAAGTGGTCGGAAGTGAAGTAACCACAGAATGATCTTTAAGTAGGAATATTTGTGTGGCAAGCATGCACATTGTTCTTGCTGGGTTGCAAGCTATGTTCTCTGGCTTGAATATTCTCTAGTTGAAATTTTCTAGCTAGGCATGGTGGTATCAGCTTTAATCCCAGCACTAAGGAGGCTGAGGCAGGAAGATCAGAATTTCAAAGCTAGCCTGTGCTATACAATTAAGATCGTGTCTCAAAAAAAAATTATTTTCCAACATTAATTCTCTGTGAATCTGTCATCAAAATACCTCATCACCTCACTTCTGGGATCCTACTGTTTTTTTTTATGCAATTCTATTTTTCATTCAACAAATATTTTTTGAGCATATATATATGTATGTATATATGTATATGCTGAAGCCCCTAAGGGTATGCCTATTAATTACAATAGTGAAACCTTCCCATTACTTGGTTTATATCAAGTTATATTGTGCCTATATTATACCTAGTATATTGACCTATGTCCCTACAATGAGTATTGGTTTATAACAGTGATTCTCAGGGTGTGACCTGGGGCCCACCACTAGCAGCTGGAACTTCTTAGAGGTGCAGACTTTTGGGCCCTACCCCCTACTGAATTGGAAACCCTGAGGATAGGACTTGGCCACCCGAACTTTAAGACACACTCCTGAGGATTTTAATTTACCTTGAAGTTTGAGGAGCACTGTTCAGCCGACCTGTTTTCCAACTGGAACAAAGCTTTTATAATATCCTATTCAACATTAGCTTACACAAAAGGTGCTTAACGTATGTGTTGAATAAGTTATGTAATGGGTGATTGAGGTTAGGATCATTCTTAGTGTAACATGCGGCCCAGGAGTACCAGTAAACAAATCCAAAATAGATCACATAGGCCCCTTCAGTTAATGTCATTGAAATCATGTTAAGCTGTACGTCAAGAGAACACTTGGTGCAAAGTAAAGCATCTTGAGCTTAAAAGTGATTATTGGATGTAATCTGAGAGGGGCTGCGGGAAGCAGGCACTGGAGACCTTGCTGCAGACGCACCAGGAACTTCTACCATCTGCACATGGGCACATGCACGTGATTATAAACCCACATTGTCATACAGCTTCCCATGCTGCCCCCGGTCCTTCTGATCCCTGCAAAGATGTGGGGCAAATTACTGCTACCTTTATTCCCTGCGTTTAAGGGTAGCTCTGATTGGTCTCCAAGTGGCTATGTAGCATAGGATAACCTTGAACTTCTGATCCTCCTGGACCCTCTTCCCGTGTACCTCAATTACTAAAGTGGATGTACCACCATGCTCAGTTTATATGCAGTGCTAGGGATGGGACCCAAGGCTTTGTGTATGCTATGCTGACAACGGAGGGCCACGTCCCCATCCCATCTGAGGGAAATTCAGGCAAGGTGTTCCACAGAGCAATTGCAAGGGATAGAAGCACACTAGACATGATTGTAGAGGAGTGGTCACTCAACAGACCTTGTGGAAATGGAAGGTCCTTAGTGGAGAGCATTGATTGGAAAGTAAGGCATAAAAGGCAAGTGGTTGAACCTGACAGTGGTCGGCATTTCATGATAAACTTTCTTTTTTCACTTAGTAAGTCACTGAGACATCTTTTAAGGTATTGGAGTACAAATGCTCCTTGGCTTTCAGTGGTGTTATGTCCTAAGAAACATTAGCACATCCTTGCCAACCTTGACTGTTCTCAGAACACTTATGTTATTCTGTGGTTTGGAAGTCTTCTACCACAAGGTCTATTTCCAGGGTAGGGATGCAGAACAGTGGTAGAGTGCTTGCCTGGCACGTGCTGGGTTGCAAAGCAAGCGCAGGGCAAGTATACAGTTACACACACACACACACACACACACATGCACGACACACAGCCCTTTTATAATAAAAATTTAGACTCTCATCTCATTTATTAAATGCTCTGCCCAGCACATGGCAGAGTATCAGCTGTTGCTCTTAATGATGACACGTTTGGGAGCTGTGGTTAGTTAGTACCACTGCCCAGAGCAGCACAACAGTTCTACTGCCTATACGTTGGAAGCCTAGGAAATGATCCACAGTTGGAGCTTCAAAGGGAGGAGTCTACTAAATGCATACTGCTTTCAAACATAATAAATCATGAAACATCCCAAGATGAGCTACTGTAAATTGGGAAAACTACAAGACTGGGTGGTGGAAGTATCTGGTGGAGAAGGAAGCTAGGTGGGCTTCACTGACTTCAAAATGACAACCAACAGAGATTTGGAAGGCCTCTTTGCTCCCTGAAGTTGGGGACTGAGTCATCAGGACTCCCCCTTGCCTGCTCTCTGCAAGGCTACACCATCACGACTTCTGGCTCAGGCTTGTTTCCAGTGTGGCTAGTGGAACATATCCCCACCATGTTGCTGTAGCTCACCCCTGCAGACCCTGGTGAGGGGATGGGACATCATGCTGCTCATGGGGCAAACCCTGAGCTGACTCACCCACGGTCAGAGATCAGTCACTCCAGCATCCTCTGTACCACCTCAGAAACTTTTCTGCGATGCTATGGCTGCCCAGAGACTGGCAGGCTGAGAACAGGTCACTTTTCCAAGAGGCCTCACCTTGCTAGTCAGGTACCTCTCCACATTCTGTCATCATACCTAGATCATAACCCAGGGTCCCGTACCTTAGCCATCTCCCAGTGACCCTCTCCCACATCTGGTGCAAACTGATTTCACATGCTTCAAAGGCATGCCTTGAATCTTTCGTAATCACTACATTTATTCAGTTTGGGGGGGGGGATACTCAGTATTTTGCAAAGCACTATACTAAATTGTAGTGATACAAAGGTAAGACAAAATGTTGCTCTAGGGTTGTCCTTTCCTTAGGGCAAGGGCTGGAAATTGATGCCAGCAGGCTGTTGTTGCTGAGACAGGTTCTCATGTAGCGCAGGCCAGCCTCAAACTCAATATGTAGCCAAAGAAGACCTTGAATCTCTGACCCTCCTTTCTTCACCTCCCTAGTACTGGGATCATACTCGGTTTTGTGCAGTGCTGGGGATGGAACCCAAGCCTCTGTGTATTATAGGCAAGTACTCTACCAACTAAGCTGGGAGAATAGTTCCTGACCAGCAGGTGGTCTTGTAGTGTAGCTCACTGTGTGATGAAATGGAAAGAATGTGGGATTTAGGGCCAGAAGACCTGAATTTGAGACTATTCTCCCTCAACCCAGCAGGCAAGGTTTTAGGCCAAGCAAAGTAACCAACAATTATGGTGCTCAAGTTGCATCTGCAGTGTGAGCCAGTCACATGTGTCACTCAGACTACTGGACCACCCAAATGAGATGTCAAAAACACAGTGGCACTTAGAATGCAATGCAGTCAACAAATGTGGGCTGTGAGGACTGCCCCTTCCTTTTTTGGCTTGCTCTTTTTCTAGGATCTTTTATTTTTATTATTTATTCATCTATCTGTTTGTGTCTGTATTTTTGACACAGAGTCTCATGTACGTCAGGTTGACTTTGTGCTCAGTGTGTAGTTGAGAATGACCTTGAACTTCTGATCTTCCTGCATCCGCATCTCGAGGGCAGAGATTACCCGTGTGTGGCACCATGCCCGTTTCTGTGTGGTACTGATGGATGATTCAACACACATACAGCACACACAAAGCTTTGTGAATACCAGAAAGTATTCTAAACACCAAGCTACATCCCCAGCATTTTTTGCTAAGATTTTACTTATACTGTGTTTGTGCATGTACAAAAATATGTGCATGTGGAGTCCAGAGGTTGATATTGGATGTCTTCCTCAATTGATCCCAACCTTTACTATTTTTTTAAATTTCTTTTTTCTTGGTCTTTTTGATACACAGTCTCCCTGCATCCTCAGCTGGCCTGGAACTCACTATGTAGACCAGGCTGGTCTTGATCTCAGAGAGATCCACCTGCCTCTGCCTCCTGAGTGCTGGGATTAAAGGTGTGTGCCACCACGCCCAGCTCCCACATTATTTATTAATTTTGAGACAAGGTCTTTCACTGAACCTAGAGTTTGCTTATTTGACTAGACTGTGGCCAGCAAGCTACTAGAATCCTCCGGTCTCTGCCTACCCAGTGCTGAGATTATAGGCACATACCTTTTTTTTTTTTTTTCATGGGTGCTGGGGACTCAGGTCCTCATGCTTGAACAGCAAATACTTTACCAAATAAACCATTTTTCCAACCCTCTTCATACCTTTGAAACATCAAAAGCAGTATTTTTTGCCTGCTATTTTGTATGGACAAGCTTATCATCATGGTTTTTCTGATTACAACATGGAGCCATGTTCTGTTTACACAATTCAAACATAATGGAAGTAGTTAAGAGAAAAAATAAACACCACCCATACCTCCTCCCTTCAGAGATACCCAGAGTGTGGTGAGTGCTCTTTCTGTTTATGAACCTAGCTTTCCAGGGAGCATAACAGGAACATAACTGGACTCCACCTTATTATTAATAAGAGGGGGATTTCCTTTGCCACCATCTGAAAATGCAGCACACATCTCAGTTTTCTTTCCCAAGAGATTGTTCTGCAATTACAAAATAGTGCCCAATCAGAAATTATGACCGAGATTTATTCATCAATACTACTTTGTTCAAAGGAATGGTTTCTCCTTTCCTCAGAGGCATGGGTTATGGTTTTCTTCAACCTGCTGTCCACTTGCTTACTTGACAAAGTCAAAGGGGATGGGCAAGAGAGAGGAGGGATCAGATGGGGACCTTTCTATCCGTGTTGTCTGGGCTAACAGATGTTCAGAGCCAACATCACCTCTCTAAGGTATTTTAAAAAATATTTTTATTACTTTTATTTTTGTATACAAGTGTAATTGCCTGCATGTATGTAACTCCATCCATGTCATGGAATGCCCAAGGAGGTTAGAAGAGGGGATCAGATCCCCTGGACCTGGAGTTACGGACAGTTGTTAGTGCCATGTGGGTGCTGGGAATTGAACCTGGGTCCTCTGCAAGAGCAGCCAGTATTCTTAACCACTGAGCCACCTCTCCAGCCTTCCCCCGTGTAAGGCATTTTTGAGATTACCTGGGAGGCTCTGAGGCCTGTCTGATCCCCATTTTTCAATGGGTTACATCCCCCTGCAGTCAAGTTTCTGAGGACATCTTCCTTTCTAAGAAGGCTTCACTGAATAGGACTTAGTGATTGCAGACTGGTTCTCCTCCCTGTTTGCCTAGCTCTTTGAGAGATAGCAGTGCCTTCTTATCCAGGAACCTGGCCTTCAGTGGAAGCATAGCTGTTTCTCAAATGCAGCCCTCCAATCTGCCCTGAACAAGCCTCTTCAACTTTCTCAGTTGCAAACCAGGTAGGTGTGGGTGGTTCTCCATTTCCAGCACAGCTGTTGTGCTCCAGCCATGCCAGAGAATGGAGAAGGATCCAACAGGGCCTCAGGTGGCTCAGAGTGCAGTGGGAGGAGGAGTTCCCAGGGTATATACTATGTCAGTGAGTAATTCGGTTATCAAAACCAAGGTAGGGGTTTATATAGGGAGGCCTTTCTGACCGTTACAGAAGGTGGGAAAGTTAAAGGTGGGGTTCTTTGAGGTAAAAGTGGGAAGGTTGTAGGGCTGACGTGGAAGTTCAGGAACAAGGAGACAAAACCCAAAAACCTGGTTCTGGTCTGGGATGGGGGAAAAGAAGATTTGTATCTACAGTGGCTTCCTGGGGCGAGGTTATCACATCAGGCAGAGCAGGCCAGACACCTGCCGTCCCTTCAGGGTATCTGGGGTTGCTTGCCTTGCTCAATACCCAGACCCCCACAGGTAGGTATGCCAATCCGTGGGCTCTCCCAATACTATGGAAGACAGAGCAAGCTCTGTGTCACAGAACCTACCCTTTGTCCTTATTCCCCACGTAAACTGCTCACATAAACTGCCTCACAAAAACCTCTACTTTCATTGTCTTATAGAAGTATAAGAGTCAAGGGTCTCTGAGTCAGTTCTTAAGTGTTACTATGAATGTCCCTCCAGCATATTATTATTTTATTTTACAATTTTTATTGAATATTTGAGAATTTCAGTCAATGTATTTCCATTAGATTTAGACCTCTTTCCCTGTCTGCACCCATCTTATAGCCACCACTATCTTATGCCGGACAAATGTTAAGGACCATCAAGCCAAGTTTGTGTCCCCAAATGTCCTTCAGTACATATCCATCTGCTGGAGTCTGATTAGCTTATCTAGTGTCACATGCTAAGAGAAAACCAACCTCTTTCTTCTAGCAGTTATCAGTTGCCAATAGTTCCCCAGCTGAGGTTGGGGTTTCTCACCCACTTCCCCTCTTCTGTGCTGGGACTTTGGCTTGAACTTGCATTGGTCTTGTGCATGCGGTTACCATTGCTGTAAGTTCATATGAGTAACTTCCCAGCTGTCCGGAACACACTGCTCCATTTACCACCTATGGATTTACACTCGTTTTTGTTCCCTTTTCACAATGGTGTGAACACATTATTTTATGATAATATTGTAACATCAACCATGAAGTAAAAATCATGTTGTACAGTTGTATTCTTAAACGTTTTCCCTACCCGAATAAATAATTAATATATAATTAATATATTCTTATTTTATTCCAAAATTTCACTTCACCTAAATCTTCTTAAATGTAGATGTAAAAGCTGGGGAGGGGGTACACACTGGTAATCCCCATGCTTGATAAGTGGAAACAGAAGGATTGGGAGTTCAAAATCATCCTCAGCTACATCGTGAATTCAAAGACTGCCAGGGCTAATTAGAATTTTGTCTCAAAAAGACAAGTAAGTAAAACTGGAGAGATGGCTCAGTGGTTAAGAGAACTGGCTGCTTTTGCAGAGAACCTGGATTTGGCTCTCAGCACCAACAGGTGGCTAACAACCATTCCTAACTCCAGTTCCAAGGGATCTGATGTCTTCTTCTGGCCTCCACAGGCATTGTATGCAAATTTATATACACCTAGGCAAAAACAACAACAACAAAAAACAAAAAAACCCGTGCATACACATACAAATAAACAAACAAATAAAAATTTAAAAGTAAGCTGTAGAACTGGAGAGATGGCTCAGTGTTTAAGAGAACTGGATGCTCTTGCAGAGGACCTGGTTTGGTTCTCAGCACCCACGTGCAACAAACTCCAGTTCCAGGTGATCTGACTCCCTCTTCTGATCTCTGTAGGCACTGCACAGCACAGGGGTACTTACATACATGTAGACAGTACACTCATACACATAAAATTTTTAAAAATTTAAAGTGAACTGGGCGTGGTGGTGCATTCCTTTAATCCCAGCACTTGGGAGACAGGCATGCAGGAACCTCTGTGAAACTGAGGCCAGCCTGGTCTGCATAGTGAGTTCCAGGTCAAGTGGGACTACAGGGAAACCCTGTCTAAAAACAAAGAAACAAACAAAAAGGTAGTAAGTAAATAAATAAAAGAATAACAAAATAAATTTAAAGAGTTTAAAACTTTTTTACATTTTCAGTTTAATGTTTCCACATAAATTATAGTAAAATATTTTAAAAATTAATTAATCTAAAATTTTGTTTCCCAGACTGCAGACGTGAACCGTCCATTAAGAGCACTGGCTGTTCTCACAAAGGACCCAGGTTTAATTCTCAGCACCCACATGGTGGTTAACAATTGTCTTTCACTCCAGTTCCAGGGAATCGGACACGCTCTTCTGACCCCTGAGGGCACTGCATGACATGGGTGCACTTACATACATGTAGACAGTACATTCATACATAAAAATAAAAATAATAAATAAAATATTAAAAAATTTGTTTCCCATTGGAAGTGATTTCAGGAGAGTAAAGCCAGGGTCTCTCTTATAGTGCTTATGCACAGATAACAAATATTAACATTTAGCAATTGATTACCCTCTAGGTTGGTATTAAAAATGAAAGGAAGTCTTTTCTCTCAAGAGTCCATGCAATAAGAGGTTCTCACTCCCAGGGGAACTTCATGATCCAGATAGGAGGGAACTCAGTAAGAATCTTAGCTTCGTACAAGCTTACCACACAGGCAGGTGCTTCTCTACCTGAGCATCATTTCTGCCTACCAAGGTCTTAGAAAATTGCAAAGGAAATATAAAATAGTATAAAACACAGTTCAAGTTCATAAGCAGATTGCAATATGAACATACACACAATTTTTCTGAACTCCAAATAAAGAATTTTGAGAAAATGTAGATAACCTTACACACAGCTTGTCAGGATTTGTCCTGAAAAGACAAGATTTATTCCCAAAGGGTTATGTGTTTTCAGGCAATAGCTGCTGTGTAAGAATAGACTTGTATCAGCAACAGCAACCCTTTTAGATATAGGGGGAAAATGTAATGATTCCAAATGGGAAAAGAATGAAGCAACTTCCCAAGAGGACAGTGTGGCATGTCCCCAAGATCTTGTCAGACAGTTGCAATTAAGCCAAGATATTTTCTGGTAGGAGTCCAGTGTGGAAAGACATCTGTAGGGAGATCACCAACTCTGAATCTGTGTACCTCTGGGCAACCAAAGCACTTTGGCATCTCCCGGATTTAATTTGAATCAGAACTGGGATTAATTCAACTCTTGGAGCCTCAACTTCCACATCTGTAAAACTCTGTAAACAAAATTATATATATATATATATATATATATATATATATATATATTTCAGCTATATTTATAATATAGTATACGGTAGTATATATGTACATAATAATATATATTATATACTCATGTAGATGCTGTCTCAGTGATAAAGTAAATAAAGAAGCAGAGTATCTGAACTATACAAAGTGCTTAGTAGAAATGGCTGGTTCACCATAGTCATTATTACTACTAATATTAATCTTTATTTCATAGATTTGAGGGGGACCTTGATGGTTTCAAAATGAATTTTTAGTCATACTCTGTTGTCAACAACCCAAACTCTGTTTCTTATCCCTTTTTATCTCAAAAACTTAGATACCAAAATTTTCATGAGCATTTTCTTCCCTATTCAGTCATTTCCACAAACATATCAACACAGTGCAGATCCTCATATCTCAAGTGACATCAAGACCCACCAAACATCTTCTGTCCAGAGAGCATCCCCATCCCTCGTTTCATTAGAGCAGAGGTTGATGACAGGCCTCTTCTCCCTCCTAATCCATAAAATCATGTTCCTGACTCCCCAATTACAATGAAATCCCTTTTGTAAAATCATACTTCTCAATTTTCAAGCAAATACTCTTCCTCAGGAATCTATAGACTTCATTCTTTTTTTTTTTTTTTTTTTTTTATTGCTTTTTGTTTTGTTTTAAGACACAACCCCAGGCAGGCCAGACTGGTAGTGAACTCTTTAAGTAGATAATGACCTTGAACCTTCTGTCTCTACCTTCTAGGTGCTGGGACTATTGTGTGTGCCCAGCTAGAATCTTCATTCTTTGATCTTCTTCATATATATTTTAGGATGAGTTTGTCAAGTTCCAAACAGGGAAAGGTAAGGGGATACCTTTGTTACCTTGATTCAAAGCAAGTTGATCAGTTTAGAAACAATTAGCATTGAGTTTTCCCATTCATCAGTCTGACTCTTCTTTCCAACCCATGGAATTATAAATGTGTTCTTGTAAGGCTTGCTCATTTTGGAAGATTTCTTTCTTGTTACTCTGTACTTTTGCTGCTACTATAATTGACTTTTAAATTGTCGCTGTTTGAGACAGAGTCTTACTAAGTATCCCAAGCTGGCCTGGGACGTAGCCCAGGTTGGCCTGGAAATCATGGCAGTTCTTCTGCTTCAGCCTTCTCAGTCTCGCACTAACAGGCATATGACAACACAGCTGTATCCTGGTATCATTTTCAAAGTTGATCTTTTGGAGTATCTTTTCGTAAACATAAAAGTATCACTAATGTTTATGTATTGATTTTTGTATTCAGCAACTTACCAAACTCTTCTTGACTTTCTTACTTTTTCTGCAGATTTCTTTTTAAATTTTTGCATGTGTGTAATCACATGATGAACAAGTAATATGTTTATTTCTTCCATGTGAGGAAGAGTTAGAGGAATGTAGGCTGATGGGGGAAGCAGGGACAGGCTCGTGCCACAGTGCTCTCCATGTCTGTGGATCTCTCACTCCCACTACCTGTAGCTTTGTCGCTTTGAGTCCCGGGCTCCCCTCTGGCAGCAGCTCAGGCAGCTCCCGTGGTGGCAGCACCTAAGCCACTTGCAGTGCCCTCATCCTGCAGTTGCCATGGTAATGGCTTATGCCCCTGAGCTCCTGGTTGCCATGGTAACGGCTTCCAAGCATCTAGGACAACTTGGAAGCTGCTCCAGCTCCTCCTGCTGCAGTTTCCTAGCCGTGTCTCCCTCTCCCCTCCTACCTGTCAACTTCGTTCCACTGGCTGGCCACTGCAGCCGTAATCCTCCAGACCCCCTGCTCGGTACTTCCACTTGTATGAGAGTCCCACTTCCTCTTGCTTATTTTTCTCATTTTTCTTTTTTACAAGGTCTCACTGCATAGACCTGGCTGGCCTGGAACTTACTATGTAGACTAGAGTGGTCTTGAACTCATAGCGATCTGTCTGCCTCTGCCTTCTGAGTGCTGGGATTAAAGACATGTGCTGCCATGCCAGGCTCCCTTGCCCCTAGTCTGTATTTTTTATGTAAATATTTTTCCCATTTTGGCGGCTGTCTTCTTACTCAAATGATGGTGTCCTTTGCCGTACAGAAGACTTCACGAGGTCCCATTTGTCAATTGTTAGACTTAATGCCTGTGCTATTAGGGTCATGTTCAGAAAGTCCTTTCCTTGCCTATATGTTCTAGGGAATTCCCTACTTTCTCTTCTGTCAGATCAGGGTATTAGGTCTTCTGTTAAGGGTCTTGATACACTTGGAGTTGAGTTTTATGCACATAGCTATCCAGTTTGACCAGAACTATTTGTAGAACATTCTGTCTTTTCTCCAAAGTGTATTTTTGGTCCCTTGTCAAAAATCAGGTGGCTGTAAGTACATGCACTTAAATCTGGGGCCTCGGCTCTATTCTGTTGATCAATGTGTCTGTTTTTATGCCAGGATCATGCAGTTTTTATTACTATAAGTGTGTAACATAATTATTACTATAAGTGTATAATATAATTTGAAATCTGGGATGGCGATGCATTTAAGCTCTTATTCTATTGTTCAGGACTGTTAACTATCCCTGGTTTTTCATGTTTCCACATGAAAGTTGAAATTATTTTTTTCAATTTCTGTAAAGAATTATCTTGGAATTTTAATAGGTATTGCATTCAATCTGTAGATTGCTTTTGGTAGGATGACCATCACAATATTAATCTTACCAACCCATGAGCATGGGAAATCTTTCCATTTTTCTGGTATCTTCTTCAATTCCTTTCTTCAGTACCTTCAATTTTTTATTATACACATGTCTTGCACTTCCTTGTTCCTATCTATTCTCAGATACTTTCATTTTTTTTTTTTTTGAGGCTATCATGAATAGGATGTTTCCCTGGTTTCATTCAGGGTATGCTCATTGCTGGTATATAGGAAGGCTACTGATTTTTATGTAATTAATTAGTGGTGTAATTAATTAATTTTGTATCCTGCTACTTTGCTGAATGTGTTTTTTTCAGCTCTAGTTTCCTGGTGGATGATAGCTTTCAATTCTTATTTATGTGTGTTCCAATTGGAAAATCCATAAAGGCCAGGAAACTAGTAAGGGGCCATGGGAGGTAGGCTTCATGGGAGGGGAGAAAGAAGGCAATGATATAAACGAGGACAGAGGCATAATGGAATAGGAAGGGTTAAATGAGGTGGGAACGGGAAGGGCAGGACAGAGGAAGGAGTGTGGGGAGGGATAAAGGACTTGAAAAAGTCATATGGAAACCTACCACTATATAAGCTTCTTAAAGTATATACATATACGATATAAAAGGAACTTAAATATAATTACCCTATAATGGGGGACGACAATGTCCTTACCAGACATCACAGACTAGCAAATAAAAAACTCAATACTAGGAATGAGCTCCCTCTTTTGAAACTGTTGACCAAGTGTCCCATAGGCTCTCAAAAAATACTGGCTATTGCTCTTGCTCTTGGTTACCTGCCAGACCGTGATGGTACGACCCTATTGCTGAGGGTACCAGCAATTTAGCATTTAGAAGAGAGAAAAAGAATTATCAACCTTACTCAGATGTGAACCTTGCAAGATACAATAATAACTGACCTGGTAAGATCTCCCCTCTAGTGTAATAGTAGCACAAATGTTGAGGTCTGCTTCACAAGACGGAGCCCATATCTGACACTAATATCAAAACTAGGAACTTGTGACTAGACAAATCACAGGCCACAGGGGATTGCTTACTAATACTACACTGATAAATGAATTTAACATTAAACTGATTCCTAATTGCTTGTTATTCCCATAGATTGCTGCATCTCTCAGCTCTTACCAGAGAAGCATTTTCTTGCAGCAGATGGCAATTAACATAGAGACCCACAACTGAGCAATGTGCGGAGAATAAGAGAATGCAGTGTGCTTATCGCCAAAAAGGACACATATTAAACCCTTCCCTCCCAAGGCTCAGGAATCATTGCAGAAGAGGTGGAGGAAAGGTTATAAGAGCCAGAGGTGTGGATGACTATAGAAAGCAGTGCTTTCCAGACAGGAGGGTAGTTATTCATACAAATTCACAGCAATGGTGACAGCATACAAGTCCCACATAAGCTCAAACATAGGAGAAAGGTAGATAAGAAGAAGCCCTGATCCTAGCTGAAAGTATTGGTTTCTTTTCTGTTGCTGTGACAAAAACCCCATGATCAGAGCAACTTATAGAAGGAAGAAATTTTCAGAATATGGTTCCAGAGGGGTAAGAGGCTATTATGGTGGGGAGGCATGGCAGGAGACAGCTGGAGCAGAAAGCTGAGCCCTCACATCTTCAAGCACACACAGGAAACAGAGATGACAAGCTGAAAGTGGAGCAAGGCTATGAACTCTCCAAGCCGGACACCAGTGTCATGTTTCCTCCAGCAAGGCCACGCCTCCTAACAGTTTCACTGCTTTTCCCAGAAAGCACCACCAAATGACTAAATGTTCAAATCCTGAGAGCCTATGGGGAACGCGGTCATTCAAACTACCAGAATCTACTTACTGGCCCCCAGAGGCTCATGGACATATCATAATGCAAAACACATTTAGTCCAACTTAAAAATTCCTGATAGTTTTAAACAGTCTCAACCTTGTTCATAAGTCCAAACTCCAATGTTTCTTCTAAGACTCAAGGCCAAAATGAAAAGGCAAATTACATAAATCCAATAATCCATGGCTCAGAATACATACTTTGGTTTCGAAAGGGAGGAATTACGGAACCAAACAAAATAAAAAACCAGCAGACAAAACACTAAGTCCTGTCACTCCATGTCTGATGCCTGGAACTTAAGTTTCAAAGGGCTTAGATGGGCTCTGCCCTCCAACTTTGTCCTTCACCTGGCAGTGATCAATTGTCAATAGTCCCCAGCTAAGGTTGGGGCTTCTTACCCAGTTCCTCACTTCTGTGCTGGGTTATTGTCTGGTTTGAGTTTGCATGGCTCTTGTGTATGCTGTCACCATTGCTGTACGTTCATATGAGCAAGTTCCCAGGCACTTGGTAAATTGTTTCTTTGTGGTCATCTACCACCCCTGGTTCTTACAGTCTTACCGCTCCTGGCTCTTAAAGTCTTTCCACCCTCTCTTCCACAATGGTACCTGAGCTCTGGGTGGCAAAGGTTTAATACAGGAGTCCCATCCAGGGACTTATTCTCTGTATGTGAGCAGTTGTGGAACTCTGTACTAGCCTCCATCTATTGCAAAAGAAGCTTCTTTGATGAGTGGTGATGGACATACTTTACTGTAAACATAAGGGTCCATATTTAGCATTTAGTAAATTGTGTTTGTCTAGAGATGCCCCAGATGTAAGGTTTGCTGTAAGATTTATGACCTCTCTAGTCAAGTGTATTTGGCTATGTTTACAGTGCCAGGTGAGTTCCCTCCCATTTGAGTGGGCTTTAAGAACAGTTAGATGGCTGTTGATTACCCCCAAGATAAAGAGTGGGCTTTAAGAACAGTTAGATGGCTGTTGATTACCCCCAAGATAAAGAGTGGGCTTTAAGAACAGTTAGATGGCTGTTGATTACCCCCAAGATAAAGAGTGGGCTTTAAGTACAGTTAGATGGCTGTTGATTACCCCCAAGATAAAGAGTGGGCTTTAAGTACAGTTAGATGGCTGTTGATTACCCCCAAGATAAAGAGTGGGCTTTAAGTACAGTTAGATGGCTGTTGATTACCCCCAAGATAAAGAGTGGGCTTTAAGTACAGTTAGATGGCTGTTGATTACCCCCAAGATAAAGAGTGGGCTTTAAGTACAGTTAGATGGCTGTTGATTACCCCCAAGATAAAGAGTGGGCTTTAAGTACAGTTAGATGGCTGTTGATTACCCCCAAGATAAAAGTGCCACTGCTACAACAAAGTAGTTTACTGGGCTTGTCATTGTTGGGGTTATTAAGCTTTAAAGTTGGGGTTGGACCATTGATTGATTTCTCCCTTCGCAGCACACACAGTGTCCTCTAACCCTATGACAGCTAGTCTTCAGAGAGGAGGCTTCTAGGTCAGTTCCAGCTCCACTGGTTCAAGTCCTGTGTCCGAAGTATGTCCTGTCTTCAACCATAAGGTCTTACCTTTAAGTTCTCGAAGGTAATCAAGGGCTATGGTAATTCTTATTATAATCCAGAATCACGTGCCGCCAGGAGGTGGTGCTGTTCACAGTGGCCCTCCCACATCCATCAACAATCAAGAAAATTCCCCACAGACTTGGCCACAGGCCAATCCAATAATCTAGGTAATCTCTCAATTGAGAATTCCTGTTCTCAGATGACTCTTGGTTGAATCAAATAGACAAAAAAAAAAAAAAAAAAATTAGCCACTACAATATCACATGGGTAAGGAAAGGAAAAATAAAAACTCTGTCTTTCATTTATTCATCAAATATTTATTGAGAACTCACTATAGCATATAGCATATCTTAGAAAATGGACAGGAAAAGATGAACAAGCCTTTAAGAGCTTTAAGTTATTTAGAGGAACAGCCTTATGAACATCAAACCGCTAGTGGTATGAGCTGTAAGCCAGGTCTGAGCAGCTAAAAGACTTCATTGAACAGATGATATTATTTCTCAAGGAATGAACAGGAGTTTGCAAGATGAAAGCAGGAATGATAGTATAGAAATGGGCCAACAGTCGACTAAACATTCCTGGATTATGGAGCAGGCGAGTGAGACTCTGTGGGTGACCAGGACACAATGTCATGGTCTCTCTGCTGGGTAGTGTCAGGCTCCTAAGGCTGAGTTGAAGGTTGGTTATTGACAGCACTGGAGTTCAAACTTAGAGACCACTCACTTATGCTCAAGAGAGACTACCGATGCTCAGGCCCCAGACACTTACGAAATCATTCACCTGAATAAGGGCCATGGCACACACTCTAAACAGCCAGGGTTTTGGCGAACCTATGGGAGATGTCTGCAGGAACTAGGGATGTTTGCTTGAAGGGCCCAGCATGGCACAAATACATGTCAGCAAAGAGCCTGAGGCAGAGAGATGCTAATGACTCTACAGAAGCAGGCTCTGGGATTATAAAGGGCCTTTCATGTCTTTCCAAGATGTATAGTTACTGCCTCTTCCTGCAGGCAAGGGCCAACTATTAGGCTGCTTTGCACCTCTGCAATGTGGAGAAGTGGAAAGCTGCAACAATGCTAAACTTCTTTAAAAGTCCGATGGAGGGGAGCGGTAGATACCCTGCTGTGTCTCAGTACTCAGTGGCAGGATCCTGCAATGATGCAAAAGATAAGGATGGAAGACAGCTTCTGGAGAGGATGGTACTGGGGGATGCCTGCTTGTAATGAACCTGTGGGTCACGGGCATCTTGTGAGAACCAGGAATAACTGAAAGCATACTGGCAAGAGCTGACCACTACGTTGACCACATTGCTGAGTGTTTACTGCAGCCCTGTCTAAATGAGGGGAAACTGAGGCATGAAGGTAACTGCCCATGTGTGTGAGAAAGCTACATCAGAACCCAAGCCCATTTCACACAGGTCTGGACTACCCTGGGACTTTGAGGGACGAGTTGGTCAGATCCAACCAGATCCCATTTGCATCAAGATCTGAGGTGAAGAAGTCATTAAAGGGAAGGCATGGAACAGAGGAAAGGCTACCCAGAAGGCAGTTGGGAGCTCAGGCTGTCTAGCCCACACCCCTCTCCAGGGACTTGTGCTGGAGCCTTGAATAGAGCAGATGCTGATAGCAAAAGGCCTGTGACATGTGACAAGCAGGTAAGGGGTAGCACACTGGTGGCCTTGGGAGAGACTGGAGGCCACAGGATTGTAGCTGGGCAGCTGTGCTCCTAGTGGGTGTGCTGGGCTGGATGAAGTCATCTTGAAGGGGTTTGGACACATTAGAATCTTCTAAGATGACTTCAAGGGTCAGTCAGAGGCAGCCAAGAGTACTTTCTTTTCAAACAGATCTGTGATGCTCCCGGAGGGTTGCCTGAGCCATTCAGAAGAAGCTGGGGGTTCTTGAAATACTGGGGGTGCACGTATGATAAGTAGAGTGTTTTACTATTGTATTCCTAGTTCCTTTTTGGTGAGTGCATGCAGCCAGGCTGCACAACAAATAATAACAGCCAACAGTTCCTGAGCATTTGTTCTGCCCAGGGTGAAGCACCCAGTGCTTACACGTGCTTCCTTCCCTTCCTCTCTCCTCCTCTGTTCTCTTCCCTGTCTGGTCGTCTCCTCTTGCCTTTTCTCCTCTTCCACCATTACGTCCTTCTCATTCTCCTCCAGGAAAGAACCCAGGGCCTCGTGCATACTAGGCAAGAACTCTACCACTGAGTTAAACCCCAGCCCATATTATTTAAATCCAAATGATACTACTGTCCCATCCTATCCATGAGAGACTTAGACAAGAAGAGAAAACCCTAAGCTCTGTCTAGAGATAAAAATATAGGCATATTGTAATCATTGCCTTTTCTTACTAAATTGAGAAGCCCTGAACACATCTTATATAAATCATAAGGCTATTCTGATGGCCAGGTGTGGTGGCATACACCTTTAATCCCAGCACTCAGCACTAGAAAGGCAGAGGCAGACAGATCTCTGTGAGTTCAAGGCCAGCCTCATCTACATAGTGAGACACTGTCTTTAAAAAAAAAAAAAAGTGAAGCTGGAGAGACGGCTCAGTGCTTAAGAGCACTGGCTGCTCTTGCAGAGGACCCAGGTTCAGTTCTCAGAACCTACATGGCTGCTAACAACTGTCCATAACTCCAGTTTCAGGGCATCCAAGGCCCTCT
Source organism: Eospalax fontanierii (assembly GCA_035773235.1). Lineage (NCBI taxonomy): Eukaryota > Metazoa > Chordata > Mammalia > Rodentia > Spalacidae > Eospalax > Eospalax fontanierii. The sequence continues at coordinate 45,598,289 of CM069540.1, read as the reverse complement.
TCTGACCTCTGTGGGCATTGCACAACATGGGCGCCTTTACACACGCAGGTAATACACTCATACACTTAAAATAAAAATAATAATAATAAAAAAATTTAAAATTTAATTTAAAAAAGGGTCAATGTGTTGTGTCCCTAAGCTCTCATTTTGAAGTTTGTTTTTTCAGCTGTCTGTTTTTGTCCCCGGGCACCCTGGAGGGGTGAAGTGACATCATCTGATCCACATCTGAAACATTTGATTTGGTTAATGTAAAAAGAAAGACCAAGATTTACATGTGGCCCTGCTTTATATCTGACCATCTGAGCACGCTGCATGCAAACCCTGGGAGGACAGCCCGCTCCACAGTTTGTTTTTAAAACAAGCTTTTCAGTCTTGCAAGCTGGGAGGATTCTGTTAAAGGGTGTACACTGTGAATCACAGTTTCAAAGGAAGACGACAAATACAGATCTCAGCCAAGCAATTTGTAAGGCTGGATGGCTGACAGAAATCCAGGAGGCAGCAGAAAAACAACCAAAACAAAAACAGAGTCAAGTGGCTGGATGTAAGCCGAAGTAACAGTGTGATGAGCCAAAATGGAGCAAATCATAGGAGGGAGCAGACGCACAGGCAGGCTTGCTTTGACAAGCCGAGCCACCTTGGATGACCTGAGACTTGCGGACTCTCAGAGGACTCAGGATGAGTCTGAGCAAGCAGAAGCCACAGCTCCTAAAATGTGCTGTTTCCCTTAGAAGCTTCAGTTCTACTCAGGGCTAATTATTGCCATTAACACAATCCATACAAATCTTCATGATTCCTCTCATGCATTTCATGGTTCTTTTTTGTGGGGACAAGGTCTCATATAGCCCAGGCTGACCCTGACTTCCTGATCCTGCAGCTTCCACCTGCAGAATACTGGAATTTCAAGTCTGCACTGCCACACTTAGTTTATGTGGTGCCGGGGATCAAACCCAGAGCTTTGTGTATGTTAGACAAGTACTGTGCCAACTGAGCCACACTGCCAGCCTTCATGGTCTTTCTCTCATTAGTCATATAAGAACAATTGGCCCTACAGAATATATCCATTTTTCCCATTGGATGAATGTTCCTCTTTGGTTGGGGTTATTCATAACTGTTCTGTTCACTGAGGCATATACAGCACCTAGATATCACAGGGTCCAGCAGATGCTCACTAACGTTTGGACCAACAAGCACATGCTTATACCTCGACAGAGCCTCCATGTGCTTTATTGATCCATTTACTCTGCTTCACAATCTCATGAGGTAGGCATTTATTACTGTTTCTCTTTTTATAGTTGAGAAAACTGGGTCCCAATAAAGTTAACTAGTTTTGTCAAGGGTGCATAAATGGATGTACAGGAATGAGACAGAAACAAACCTGAGCAGTCTGGTTCACAAATCCACTTGTTAGTCTTTGCAACTCTACATGACTGGCCTTTAAGTTCCAGATACTCCCTTTTAGTTTCTTTTCCTAAATCACCTTGCTACAATATTCTTCTAACCAGTCAAAGTATTTTAAATGGAAGCCATCATTTTATTTTATTATTTATTATTATGATAATATTATGATAATTTATTATTATTTTATTGTTTTTGGACAGTGTCTCACTATGTAACCCAGGTTGGTTTGGAACTCTTGATCCTCTTGCCTCGGTCTCCTGAATGCTGGGATTTCAGACACAAGCAACCATTCCTGGCTTCATTCTGCTCTTTTTAAAACACCCATTAAACAATAATCTTATTGGTTATGCCAAAGAACCTTAAATTAGCTTAGCTGTTCAAAAAAACTAAGACTGGAGAATGGAAATATTGCTTCAAGGAGAACTGTAAGTTTAAATTTTGTTTTAATAGATGATGATAAGCCATTTGTGTATTTTTCTCAAAAATTTATTTATGCTCAAGGCTTTATCATGCTACAGCATAAAAAATCATTTTTAAGAAGTAGCAACATTGCCATTTATAATATATATTATAAATGTCTTTTAACTTTTAATATGTGTTTAGCCTTAATAATTCTTCAGGGTAGTTTCATTTCTTTAAAAGCCATCAGATATATACTGACACCATGTATAAAGAAACACAAGTGTGACAATAAAGTTGTACATCCAAGAATATCATTTTCTTGCAAATGATGCCTGTGCCAGGTTGTCAGTTGTTCCCTGTGTCTGTTTGTGGATGCAAGCCCCATGGGGGGTGTGTGGTGGTCAGAAGACAACTTTCTTTCTGGAGTCAGAAAAGTCAGTTCATGAGACTTCCATGGCAAGCATCTTTACCAACTGAAGTGTCTCACCTTGTTTTGTTCAAGACAGAGTCTGATGTCTCATGTAGCTCAGGCTGGCTTTGAAGTCCCTATGCAGGTGAAGATAATCATGTGCTTCTGATTCTCCTGCCTCACCTCTGAAGTGTTGGGATTACAGGTGTGCACCACCACATTAGTGCTAAGGTGCTAAGGATGGCATGCCAGACTGGCACCCTACTGTAAACAGCTACATCTCCAGCCCCTTTAGATTTTGAACATATGATTAATTTTTAGCATTGAAGCTTCCCACATGATAAGACCCTGCTTTCTACCTTCTGCACCCCATCTCCTGTTATCTCCTAACCCCAATGCCTGCTCTATTGAATAAAAACCATACAGAGGCTCTCGCCTTTCCCAAGGATTGGTCACTACTTATTTGTCTGACGAAGATGATAGAAGCAGTGAACTGTGGCTAAGAGTGAGTCCATTGTAGGGCTTTCTGACTACCGTCCAGGGAGGATGTGGTAGCAGCCACACACCCCTCAGCAGCCAGATTGCAAGTTTCAATGATTCTTCAAAGAGAGTTCATACTCAATTGCACACCCTTGGGCCTTTAGGAATCTTTTCAGGCAACCTCCTGGGTAATAATTGCATATTCACCAACTCATTGCCAAGTGGCATTAGTAGAAAGCTAGAATCATCATCATTACATTCTTAAGTTCTTTAAAAAAAATTCCTTTTCCTTTGAAAATGACTTATGATTGACATGGAAACCAAGGCATTGTAATTTATGTCTGTCTCCAGGTTAGCTGAGTCAGTGGAAAGCCTCCTAGTGGAATGGCTCCTTCTCGTTATGACCTCCCATTCCACTAGTCTTCTCAGACAGTTCAAATGTGAACTCCAACTCTTACTTGACTGTGTGGAAAATACACCATGAAATTGTTATTTCCTAAGCCCAGTGCTACCCTACATGTTAGTTTAAAAGCTTCCCTCTCAAGAGAACACAGCTCAGCACCTGCTTAGATTTTCCAAATAATGATCATGACGAGCTGTATGTCTCTGTCTACCCTTAGGCGAGGGTCTCCAGGAATTTCCCTTTGTGATCACGGAGTGTTCTCCTTTCGTAAATGCAGATCTCCTCCTCCTGTTCCTTCTGCTCCTCCCCCTGTTCCACACAGGAGGGTTCAGTGACAGGATCTTCCCAAGGATGGAGTCTCCATCCTCCAGGAACACATTCTCTCTAACCTAACCTGTGATTAGCTTCTTCCTATGACACCCTCTGAGCTTTTAAGGTTTTTTTTTTTTTTTTTTTTTTTGGTGGTGGTGGTGGTAAATCCTCATTTTTCATCATTAAAAATTAAATATCTAACTAGCTGACAAGATGGCTCAGTGGGCAAAGGCTATTGCTAAGCCTGACAATTTGAATTCAAACTCTGGGACCCATATGATGAAAGGAGAGAATAGACTCCCATAAGTTGTCCTCTGACAGTGTGCAGTAGTAGCACATTCATACACATACACACACACACACACATCTTTAAGTAAATGCATAGGGCTGAAGAGATGACTTAGCAGGTAGGATGACTTAGCATGCTTGCTATGCAAGCATGAAGGCCCAAGTTTAACTACCAACTTACAAAGCTGGGCATGAGGCAGAGGTAGGCAGATCTCCCTTGATCTGGGAGATCAAGACCCACCTGGTCTATGTAGTGAATTCCAGGCCAGTTGCATACAACAGTAAGTGTAGTTAACCCCAGTGCTTTGGAGGGTAGAGACAAGAGGATGGCTGGGGCTTGTAGACCACTGGCCTACCTCCAGATCCAGTGAGAAACCCTGTCTCAAACAAACATGGTGAATAAGGATAAGGTAGGACACATACACCCTCCTTTGGCCTCCAAGTGGGAAAAGGTATATGCACCCCTTCCATATATACACATGTATGCATTCCCCCCCACCACACGGACAATTAAATACTAGGGAGATGGTTCATCAGGTACAGTGCTTGCTATAAAAGTGTGAGGCCTGGAGATCTTATACCCAGAACTGACATAAAAGCTGAGAGGATGTGGTGGCCCACCAGTAATCCCAGTGCACGGGAATCCCTGCAGCAAGCTAGACTAGCTGAAACCTCAAGTTCTGGGTTTATTAAGAGAGTCTGACTCAATATAGAAGGTGGAGACCCATTGAAGAAGACACCCTATTTTAGGCCCTGGGCCTACACACACATATTGCACACATAGGCAAATGCATGTATGCACACTACACATGCATACATGTCAGAAAAGGGAATATCTCCAAATATATGTGACTTCAAGAGTAAGCATTCTATACTACCTTAATTCACAAGCTCAAAGCTGGCTGAAGTAAGTCAGCAAAGTTCTAAAAGAGACCCATTTGATGCAGTGATACAACTGCTCTTTCTTTTCCAAAGCTCCTGTGGAAATGAGTCTACATGCTCACATTTAATGGATGTTGTGCTTTGAAAGTACATAACACAGAGTAAGGACACAATTAATGCCACTTAAAGAATTTCATGATTGAAAAAGAATAGAATTACTGAATTCCATTCTACACGGGTTCATAACTCTATACAGGTCAAGACAAATTTAATTTACCAGTATGTGTATTACTTGCTGTTATTTAATTCAAGTTGTTTTCCTTTGATAGTCCCAGGTGAGAGCACTGTCTGCACAAGATACAGAACCTGGGAGAGGAGAGACCTTTTATTTATTTAAAAGAAAGCATGATTGTATAAGCTCTGTACTTCTGAAGAATGTGGGAGGATTTCCACACTACCAACAAGCTCGCCAACTCTCCAGGCAAAAGTTCGTATCCTAAAACTCATTTCAATTGAATTCTTGCACCGTCTCCCTGGAGAAAGCACGAGCCTCCCAGGTTGAGGATTCGGTCCCACAGACTCCAGACTCCAGTTTAAAATGCTGGACATTTCTAAATGATTAGCCACTAAGGATTGTTTACTGTGACTCATCTCATGATTGATCATTGACCATCATGGCTCATGAATTCAGGGAAACACTTCTCATTATTACTAGTTTGTTGGAAAGAATGTCCAAAGACCCCTATATGTAAAGGGCCAGATGAGTAGGTACAGAGTGACGTCCAGAGGTCTCTGAGTGTAAGAGTTTCTGTTCCTGCAAAGATGGGGATACCACCCTCTTGTTAGTCAGGGCTCTGCCAACATGTAAAACCTCCATTTTTTTGAACTGTGACAATTCCTACAACTACAATATTTGGTTTCTAAAACTATAGTAATTTGTTTCTCTAGATTCTTGAGTGCCCTGCCCAAAGGACCCCAGTAATGGCCAGTGATCAGAATTGTTTATTGATTGCCTAATATTATATTTCCCCCTCTTTAAAAAATTGTTTTATGTGTATGAGGGTTATGCCTGCATGTATGGAAGTGCATCTGTGTCATGCGGTGCCTGGGGAGGCCAGAGGGCGGGGTAAGATACTCTGGAACTGGTAAGTGGTTGTTAGCTGCCATGTGGGTGCTGGGATTTTAACCCCAGTCCTTTGCAAGAGCAGTCAGTGCTCTTAACTGCCAAGTCATCTCTCCGGCCTATACCTAATATTTTTTAACTGACTGCTCAGCTGGTTTCCCCTAGCAATAGCCAACTGCAGGTCCCCAAAGAAACTTTCCAGCCTCTTTCCCTGCAGCCCCCTCTGCCCTATTACTACTGCAACTTGTAAGCAGATGGTGAGCTCTGCAAGTTTTAAACTCCAGTAAAAGCCTACATTATTGGCAATTCCTTGTTCCTTGTCTATCTGTCCTTCTCACTGACCTTTCGCCTCCTAGTAAATGGGTACATTTACTTACCTGGAAGCCCTCTAGGTCTTGTTATTTAGGGGTTTTATGGAGACTTCATTACACAGATAAATGCTATGCTTTGGATTATAAATAATCCCCAAGGCCAAGTGCTGCCTTTGGGAGGTGGGAAAGCTTTAGAGGTGGAGCCTCATAAGAGGGAGTTGGATCATTGGAGACTGCCCTTGAAAGTAGTGTTGTAGAGCTGGTGAGATGACTCAGAGGTTAAGAGCCCTGCCTGTTCCTGCAAAGGACCCAGGTTTAGTTCCTACCACCCACATGCTGGTTAACAACTATCTGTAACTCCCGTTCCAGGGGAGCCAACACCCTCCTCCGGCCTCCACGAGCATTGCATGCAAAGGTGCACTTACATAACTTACATACATCCTGTCAAAACACTTATACATAGAAAATAAAAATAACATAATTTTTAGAAATTAAAAAAAGTAGTATCGAGACACTGTTCTTCTCTTCCTCTTCTCGTTCTCTTCTTCCTCTTCTCCTCTTCCTCCTCCTCCTGCTCCTTCTCTTCTACCTGTTCTTCCTTCTCTTCTTCCTCCATATGGAAAGCAGTACTGTTCCACCACATACTCCCACTGTGATGCTCTACCCCTCCACAGGCTGAAAAACAATGGAGCCAACTAACAATGGACTGAAATCTCCGAGTCATGAGTCAAAACAAGTCTTTCTTTCTTATAAGGAATTTATAAGTTTCAGGGATTTTTGTTGGAACACGAAGTCTGGAAGTCTGACTAACACAACATGACAGATGAAATCACTGGCCATTGGTGGCTGGACTGTCTCTAGTCCATCTGTGCTCCCTTGAGATTAGGGATGGGGCTGAGTTTCAATACTCTAACCACACAGTTAGTTCTTCTGGCAGCTTCTATCCCTATCTAGGGACACATACCCTGCAGTCTCTTATTCTCTGCACTTTGGCCAGCTGTGGCCTTCTGTGTTAAGATACATTGATATTCTCTCTGCCCCCTGTTTCACTATGTTCCCTGAACCTGAGATATAGAGGTTGCATCGTAGATGTGTTACTTAGGGCTGGGCAACTCACAGACACTTATTCTCTGCGTTTGACCACTTGTCTATCATAGTCTCCATCTGTTGCAAAAAGAAGCTCCTTTGATGAGTAGTGTCAGGTATACTTGTCTGTAAATATAAGGATACATATTTAGTATACAGTAAGGAAATTCTCTAGGGATGTGACAGAGTTTTCTCTAGGATCTTTGACTTCTCCAGCCATGTGTATTTGGCTATGTTTATTACAGTGAGAGTTGAGACAGGATTAGGAGGGTCTAGCTAACTAAGCAGAGTAGATGTCGGCCCTGGAGCAGCAAGAATTAAGCTGGCCCCTGAGAACGGTGATCAAGACCCAGTGGACAGATCTGATTTACCAGGGTAGTCTGGAGGCTTCAGGTAGAATGAACAGGAAGGGGCCTTGGACCAAGGTGGGGGTAGGTACAGTGTGATAACCCAGTTGCTGTTTAAGTCCTTGTTTCCATCTCCCCCTGGAATATCTTGAGCCAGGCCTCTACAGTCCAAGCTCCTACTAAAATGGCCCATTAAGCTGGGCTTCCAGAATTCAATAGCTTTTCTAATCCAAACATCTAAATTCTTCCATATGACAACAGATGTATTGTATGAAAGTCGCAAAAATATACATTGAAAAGAAATTTTTTAAAAAAGGAAAAGAAAGCTAGCTGAGCCTGAGCTAGATAGAGTGAGGCCACTGAGGTCTTACTTCATGGTTTATGCCTCCAGATACTTTCATTAAGTTCCTGCTCTGATTCTCCTCAGTGATGGATTGTAACCTGGAAATACAAGTCAAATAAACCCTTTCTTCCCCAATTTACTTTTGGTTGGAGTGTTTTTATCACAGCAATAGAAAGCAAACTAAAACACTGTATGTGTCCAAAAGCCAAATAATATGAGGAAGTAGAGAACTTCCAAAGGATGGATTCCTAGAGATTTGAAATACATTTCTTGATAAATACAGCACTGGTAACCAGAATAGTTAGGTTAGTTTCCTTAATTGTCTTTTGGGCTTTGAACTGTAGCACAATGTCTTATAGTACTTAGCCAGATGGGTCAGCTACCGTGGAGTTCCAGAAGCTCATCATATACTCATGATGACCATGAGTTTAGAGTGTTAGTGAAACCGACTGAAGTGGTTCTGGTTACTTTTTCCATTGCTGTGACAAAATAACTGACATAAACAACTTAAGTAAGGGAGAGTTTATTTGAGCTCATAGTTTGAAGATACATCCATCATGGAAACTGTCCAGTTTTCACTGGGAGAGTGTTTTTTCCCTTCAGTTAATCTTTCCTCGAAATATCCTCACAGACCCATTCAGAGGGTGTCTCTTAGTTGATTCCAGATCCCATCAATTTGAACATCAAGACTAACCATCACAGAGGCCTTGAAAATAAATCTCTGGGAAAATTGTGTTAATCAGTCTTTCCTTGCTGTGACAAGAATACCAGGGTATGGAAGGGCTGGAGAGATGGCTCAGTGGTTAAGAGCACCGGCTGCTCTTATAGAAGACCTGAGTTTGGTTCCCAGCACCACATGGCAGCTAACAACTGTTTATAATTCCAGTTCCAGAGGATCTGATGCCCTTCCCTGGCCTCCAGGGCCACTGCCTGCATGTGGGCAAAATATTCAGACACATGAAATAAATAAATAAAATTTAAAAAATTATAGAGACAAGCAAGTCTTAAGGATACAAGCTTTTTTCTATGGTCCAGTTTCAGAGGCTTCAGTCTGCAGTTGGTTAGTTCTGTTGCTCTGGGGACTGTGGGAAGACAGAGCACTGCAGTAGAGAATGTATGACAGATCAAAACTGCTTACCTCACGGTGGCTGGCATGTAGAGGAAGTGGGGATTCAAAATCTCCCTGCAAGGCACACCCTACAATGACCTAACTTCTTTTTACTGGGCACTAGCTCCAAAGATTGCCACAGGGCAAGGACCTAGCCTTTAACATATGGGCTCTTGGGGACAACCCAATCTAACTATGACAAAAGTGAAGTCCAGCTATGGCCCCTCCACTGAGTGATAGAATGCAAAGAGGTTTTAAACTTTGTCACAAGTAAAGAACATTAAAGTCAACAATTGAATATTGAATATCCTAAATGCTCACAGTGAGACAAGCACTGTGCTAAATATTTCATAAACATCAACTTATTTAACCTTCATGATGTTCATGACATAGGATGTAAATCCTAGGGCACTAGAGCACCGGTCTTTGCTCTTTAAAACATCCGGAGCTAGAGAAGATGGTTTAACTGGTTTGCTCTGCAAACTTAAAAATGTGGGTTTGATTCCTAGTACTCATGTAAAAGTCGAGCATGGTGCTATGCATCTGTGATCCTGATGATTAGAAAGAAGAGACAGGAGGATCCCTTGGACTCAGTGAGTCCCGGGTTCAATGAGAGACCCTGCTTCAGAAAATAAGGTGCAGAGCAATTGAGAAACATCCCCAGCATCAATCTCTGGCTTCCATGTGTAATGTCTTCAGAGTGTGGCAAGCCCAGATTCTGACAAGGTGAACCCCTCACGGTGACAGGTAGCAATGAGAATGGATACAAATTGTCTGACTTGGGGTGTCTTCCAATAAGAAATTGTTTGTCAACACGATGGTGTAGGGGGCAGAGGCCCAGCCAGCACTTCTGAATTTATCTGAAGACCTGTAAGGGGAGACTTCAGAGGTGGGTATCTCAGTGGTCCCCATGGATCATCCCAGATCCCACTTTCACTCCATTACATGTACATGCTACCTTTATATTCAGCTTCCAACTACGATTCAAGTTTAGTAGAAATTGGTCTGGACTTGACCCTAAGATCCCAGAAGTGCTCATAAGGGACTAAGTCAGGGTGAAGATGTAAGTCTTCATAGGCCTCTGCAGTGGAGAAAGCCTAAAATCCTCATAAGTCTAGCAGCTGAAATAATAATTACGCCAACAGATCAGCCCGGGCTAATCCCCTGTGACAGATACTATGATCTAAATAGTTTTTTATGGTCTCCCCAATTTAATTTTCCCATTGGATAAAACCCAAACAGGATATAAATTTGTGACAGAAACACCCTAACCCTCTAGTTTTTCTTTTTTTCAGTGTTGGAGATTGAATCCCCTGCTAAGGGAGTGCTTTACTTTTGAGTCACATTCCTAGTTCCTGTGTCCTGTATTGTCAGACCAAAATGCGTCCTTTTGACTTGGTTTGGAGAGCTACCTCTGGACCAACTCCCTTCTCAGGGTGTGGTAGGCCCTGCCTTCAGCCTTTACATGTCCCAAGAGGCATCGGTCTACTTGCTGAAATCCAGAGGCACACAGTGTCAATACAGCACTCCTCAGCAAAAAGAAAATGTCTCCTCCGCCCATGCTACCAATTTTCTAGCAGACGGCAAGATGAATTGAAGAATTAATGCACGCATTAAAATAATTTCTCCTAAGAGCCTAAGCATCCCCTGGGCTGGCCTCATCACAACTTAACCTTAATGGCTCTCTCCCTCTGCTCTGCCCCCTCCTCCTGCTTCTCTAATAAAAAGCATTCTGTGTCTTTAGCTCTGTTGGCAAAGAGAATTAAATTGCTATTTGCCACCTGGTGTTGCTTTAACTTAATATATTTCCAAACTGCCTCTAAATCTCCCTTTGGAACTTGGAGTTTAAATGCTATAAGAAAGACCAATAAAACAGAGAGAAACAGAAAAGAGGAAATTGGGCTATTTCTTAACAGTTCCTTGACAAAGGCTCTCCATCGGCCCAGGCTGGCCTCCAACCCTCTATGTAGCCTGAGAATGACCCTGAACTCTTGATCCTCCTGCCTCCACTCCTGAGTTCTGGGATTAGAGGCACATAGTATCATGCCCAGTTTTGTGTGGTGAGGTGATGGAACTCAAGGCTTTGTGGAGGTTAGGCTACGAAATGCACTCCATCCCCATCCCAGCATTTCCTTTAAATAGGCCGGCTCTCCTTTGTCTTGACTCTGTTCTTTATTTTTTTTTCTCTTTTCACCCTTCAGAATTAAAAAAAAAAACTCTTTCATTTATTTATTTATTTTTATTTTATGTGTACGAGTGATTTGCCTAAATGTAAGTGCATCCATGCATGCAGTGCCCTGTCAGGTCAGAGGAGGGAGTTGGAATGGGAGTTTCAGATAGCTCTTATCCACCATCTGGGTGCTGGGAACCAAACCTGGATCCCCTGCAAGAGCAGCCAGTGCTCTGAACTACTGACTCATCTCTCCAGCCCCAACCCTTCAGAATTGAATCAAAGAAGGATAATTAATCCATGCTCAGACTCAAAATGGACTGGTCTGAATGTCTTAATGGAATTTCATGTCAGATGTTCTGGGATTTGGAAGTTTTCAGGTTCTGTATCTTCTAATTTATTGATTCAGCAAAGCTGTGTTGAGAACTGTATTCCCACTGCCTTCTTTTTTCCATTGTTTTTTAACTATTTCTTTTTGTTTGTTTATTTGTTTTGTTTCTTTGAGACTGGGTCTCTTTAGTAGCTCCGGGTAGCCTCAAGCTTGCTATGTAGTTGATCGAGGATGACCTTGAACTCCTGATCCTCTTGCCTCCTTCTCTGAAGTACTAGAATCATAGTCATTGCTACTATGCTCAATTTGACTATTTTCTTTTTTCTTTCAGTTATGACTTATCAGGAACAAGTGAAATAATAAAATCCAATGACTCACTCAACTGAAAAAAGTCCATTCATTTCAACTATAAGAGACTTTCCCTTTTGGTAAAATGAAGGGTTGTAATTAGCAAGGCATTCTATAAGACTGTCAAATAGCAAATACTTTGTTTCTGTTACAGTGTTATTTTAAGGAGCAGAAGAGCTCAGCTATCCTCAACTACTAGTGTAAATAATGGTTTTGCTTTAAATGGAATTCAATACACTTTGGAAGCTAATTTATTCTAATAGCAACTTGCTGAAGGCTTAAACGAGAAACAAGGGAGGGAATACCAGCTGAGGAATCTGTAACAACTGCAGAATCAAGTTTAAGGTCCTTTATGAGACAGGAGGACCCACAGACAGAAGAGAACTACGGCAGGCACTCCATCGATAAACGTTTCGCTGATGAACCATGTGAGCAGACTGATGTGGCCTCAGACATCTGGGAGCTGAAGGGCGGTTTCCAAAGACAAAGGATAAGTTCAGGGTGGGAAGGAACAGGTGTAAACCCATCCTGCTGCAATGGTTCAGTTGTTCAGAATTCTGACTATTGTGTTCAGCTTAGAACCACAAGTTCTGTGGAAGTTGGGAACTAAATACAGACAGATGAAGTGTTATCCTGCCCTAACAGGGCTGACTTTAACCAAAGACTGTCGAGAGGAAAGCTTTTGAATTCCAGGAAAAGGGAGAGAAGTGTGTGTGTGTTGAGAAGGCAAGAGCTTCTTGGGGGGATTTGAGACTGTAAGAGAGGGGCAAGGAAATGTTAAAAATGTAAATTCTTAAGAGCAGCACAGTACAGACTAGAGCAGATGAAGCCGAGATAATCTGAAAGTAGGTGAAAGCTCAAGGCTGGGTGACGCAGAGCCAGAGAACAGTTCACTGTGTTTCCTATTAACGCTGCTTTCATTGGCATCTTGAGTCCTCATAAGAAGATCATTTCTGCACTGGGGTATATACGTGTAATCTCAGCACTCTGGAGGTGGGGGCAGGGCCAGAAGTTCAAGGTTATCCTTCATCACATACTAAGTTTGAGGCTTGCTTTGGCTACTCGAAATTCTGTTTTTTGTTTTTGTTTTTTAAAAAGGTGCCAGGTATAGCGGGACACACTTCAATCTCAACACACAGGAGGGTCTCTATGAGATTGAGGCCAGCCTGGTTTACATAGTGAGTTCTAGGCGAGCGGAGGCTACAGAAAGACTCTGTTCCTCTCCTCCCTCCAAAAAGGGTGGCTTGTGTATTCTCATCCAAGTGAACAGCTTCTCTGGAGAACTGTACTTGTACGTAAGATGAGGAGTGTATCCCGACATATCTGCTCTATGCGTCTAGAAATAAGTAACTATCAGTGAAATGACAGCTCCAAGCCTAAAAGTCACAGGGGAAATCTTGCTCTGAGCTTCACTGGGATACCTCCACCTTCCACAAATGGCACTTAGAATATGGAGACAGGTCGTCACTCAGACACAAAAGGCAGTTCCAGATGAAATACATGGTGAAGCCCTAGAGTGGGAAGCCACAGCCGGCAAAGCTTAAGAGAAGCACATACTTGCAAAAGCTGAAGTGTAGACAGGCAAGAGCTCATGGATCTCCTGACATTCTTCAAAACTACATGGTGTGTGATTCAGAAAGTGCCTGGAGTTTTGAAGAGGTGGGACAGAGTAAGGGTCGAGGAGCAAAGGCGAGAACCAGTTAGTGATACCGGGGAAACTGGGATCCTGCTTTTTGGGGTTCTCAGTCTCAGTAATAAAAAAATTCAATAATGCATTCAAAAGGAAGCTGAGGGCAAAAAGGCCTTGTCGTGGAGGCCACATAGTGGCCGGCAGCTAATGGCCAGAAGAGAAGGGTTAGAGAACGAATGAAGCCAAAGCACCAGGAAAAGCACATTTAGAAAAAAGACAGAGGAAAAGTTAAAGTTACATTTTAGCAATTCAGCAAAGTGGGCCAACTTAGGAAGCTGTGTGACTGTGACCCCATAAGCTACCGTGTGGGGGGATGGGAATTCTAGGAAGGAACAGTATGTCATCTTGGAGAAAATAGTTTTCCCTTAATGGACTCTTACTGCTGCTGTGTCTTTAAGGCTTGACTTGTTTCTCTGCTGCATGAGAGTGGTGCACAGGAAGAACAAGTCTCTGGTAAAAGAACAAACAGAAAAACCTAGGGCTGGGGATGTAGCACAGTTAAGAGAATGCTTGCCTCACATTCATGAGGCTGGGGTTCCACCCACAGCACTGCTTAAACTGAGTCTGGTGGCTTACACTTGTAATCCAAGCGCTTAAGAGGTGGAAGCAAGGAGGAACAAAAGTTAAAGGTCATCCTCAGCTACACAGAAATTCAAGGCTAGCCTGGGCTACATGAGACTCTGTCTCAAAAAACCAAGTGTCAGTTATAATTTTGGTTAGTAAAATGTTTAAAATTTTCACTCCAAACTAGTCAAGGGTTTTTTGTTTTGTTTTGTTTTGTTGAGACAAGGCTATACTCTATTCTCCAAGCTGCTTATCTCAGGTCCACGTCTACCTCAGTCCTTTGAATGCTGGGATTACATATGTGAGCCACAACACCTGGCCCAAAACTGTTTTTTGTTGTTGTCATTTTGAGTGTGAATATATGTGAGCTGAGGTATAAACAGTGTCAAAGCCCTGGCTTAGCATGTATAAGGTCCTGGGTTTCATGGCCAGCACTGCAAATACAGAAACAAAAACAAGACATAAACATATATACTTTGTCCTCAATGCTGTTCCTCAAGACAGACTTTCAATTCAGATATTGAAATGAACAAAAGAGCAATTAATGTAAGATACAGATAGAGGAATGCAAAAAATAGGAGACTTTTATTTAAAGGGTTCCCTAGGATTACAGTCACCTCACAGCTGTGAAGATAAGAAGTCATCAAACCATTCATTGCCACTAGAATGACAATGATGATTCTTAGATCGGCAAGTTGTCTGACAATGGAGAGGTACTATTTTATTGACATCTTTTGTTGTTCTCCAGGATGTCAAATTTGATTTATAATATGACTGTGGTAGCAAAACATAATATGTTAGTTCATAAGGCTAAAAAATGAATGCAGTATAGACATGGGGATTCCCCAGTCCTACCTGAGGAATTTTCGACAGCTGATGGCTGCAGGAAGTTTCCCTTAAATGTCAGACTCTAAGTAGGTTGACCAAGCTCCAGGGGATGAACCCATATTGAAGGTCATTTGGGGGCATAAACCTGACCTTATAGACCATATATATATATGTATATGCCATATATATATATGTATATATATCAGAGGACAGAAATTTAGTGGGGGACTAGTTATGAGGGGCTGCAGATATGGGAAGGGATCTAGATATGATCAAAGTATACTGAATGGTATTCACAAGATTTTGATAGAAAATTAACTAGAAAATAAATACGTTATAAAATTATTAAAAAGATTAATATCTGTGCTGGAGAGATGGTTCAGTGGGTAAGAGTGTTTGCCTCACAAGCATGAGGGCCTGACTTCAGATCCTAGTATTCGTGTAAAAGCCAGGCTTGGATATGCACGCCTGTGACCCCAGTGTTGTAAGTGGCAAAAACAAGAGGATCACCGGGGTCTGTGGCTGCCAGCCTAGCTCCAGGTTTAGTGAGAGACTCTGTGGCAAGGGAATAAGGCGAGCGTGATGGAGCAAGGCATTTAAAGTCCTCCCCCGTCTTCCATGTGTGCATGAATGTATGCAGCACATACACGTGCGTATATACCAAACACATACAACACCCCACATACATACAAATAACTATTTTTTTTAAAAGAAGGAAAAACGAGAAAATCCACAATAGCACTCTTTAATTCTGGCTCACCATTTCTCGGTGCTGGGCTCAGAGCCTTCACAGGGAGGTGCACTTTCCAAGTTGAAGAGGGGTTTGGGGACTGAAGTGGGTACTCTAGTGGGGGTCCGGTGTTTCTCCATGATCTTTCTCCAATTTTAAAGATCAAACTGACTCCAGGGCAGTAAGAATGTATAAGTTTATGTTATCCGGGGGAAAAAGAAAACTAAATGGAGTTTGGTTTGGGTCAGATTGTGTCATCCAATGTGGATACTTAGTGTTTCTTGGTTCCCTTCAAGGATGGTGTTGGGGTGTCTCATGATTTGTCAACTGTTTTATCTGCACCGTGATGAGGGTTGTTTGCCAGCTTTGCATGTGCCATCTCTTTTTAAAAAATGTTTTCATTGGTTTGAGAATCCCACAGACTGCATTTTGATTATATTCAGGCCCCCACCCTTTGACACCCTCTGCTTTCTACTCCCCCTCGACCTCATGTCCTCTTTTATTTTTTGTCCTTTTATACAGCCTATCAAATCTAATCTGTGTTTCCCAAATGTTCTTCAGAGTAGTTCTATCCCTTGGAGTCTTATCAAATCATCAGGGATCAAAATCAGTAAGAAAAACCGTCCCAGTAGCTGTCAGTTGCCAATGGATCCTCGGTCAGGACTGGGGCTTCTTGATTACTACCCACTTCTCTGCTGGGATTTGTGTCTTGGGTTTACATAGGTCTTGTACATGCAATCACAAGTGCTGTGGGTTCCTGTGCACAATTACTCTGTTGTATCCAGATAACATAGTTTCCTTGTATTCGTCTCCCACCTCTGGCTCTTATAATCTTCCTTTCTCTTTTTCTGCAATGATTCCTGAGCCTTGGGAGGTGTGGTTGTGACATAGGTGTCCCATTTAGGGCTGAACACTCCACAGCCTCTTATTTTCTACATGGTCACAAGTTGTGGATCTCTGTCAATTACCATCTGCTTCAAGAAGAATGCTCTCTGATGAGAGTTGAGAGATGCACTAATCTATGGGTATAACAGTAAGTTATTAAGAGTTAGTTTAATGCAATGTCTATTTAGCAGAATAATGGTAGTAGTAGATTCTCCCCTATGGCCTATGACTTCTCTAGCATTCTTGGCCCTGATTACGGTGTCAGGTATGAACTCCATCTTGTGAAGTGGACCTTACATCTAACCAGAAGGTGGTTGGTTACTCCCATAACAAACTCCCACATGCCCCTATTGCACCAGTGGGGTGCAATATTTTGCCGAATCAGTCATTCATTATTGTAGCTTGCAGGGTTCACAGCTGGGCAAAGTTGATGATTACTTTCTCTGCCAGTACCATATATAACCTATTATTAAGAAGGTTAGTCACGAAAAATGAAGTTTTGTGGTCAGTCATTTCTTCTTGTTTGTTCACTTCAGCAGTAAGGTCTAACTACCATGTTTTGACAGGTAACCAAGAGCAATGGTAATAGTCAGTATTGTTTGATGGTCAATGGGAGCTCCCCGGTCAACAACTCCAGAAGAGGGACTCCATTGCTGGCACGTGCTTTTCATTTGCCAGCCTTTGGTGTCTATCAGGGTCACTGAACCTCTGCTATAGAGTAACTACATTTAAACTCGTTTTATAATGTATACGTATATATTGAAAGAAGCCTCTATAGTGGATTTTATATGACTGTTTCAAAAGGCCTTAAGTGTTAGTTATTCCTCCTCTTAGTCCCTCTTCTGTCCTAACTTCCCATTCCTCACCCCACTGAACCGATCCTATCACAAAAACAAAAGATGACAAATGCTGGCAAGGATGTGGGAAAGGGGAACACTTACTGTTGGTGAGAGTAAAAACTGGAGCAGCAACTACGGAAATCAGCATGGGATTCCCTCAAAAAGCTAAAAATAGATGTCCCATGTGAGCCAGCCATGCCACTCTTAAGCGTATATCCCAAGGACTCAATATCTTCCTACAGAGATACCCATTCATCCATGTTCACTGCTGCTCATTCACAACAGCCAGGCAACGGAAACACCAAGATGTCCATCAACTGATGAGTGGATAATAAATGGCCCATATACACAATGGAATATTATCCAGCAGTTATGAAAAGCAAAATTACCAACTTCACAGATAAATAGAAGGAAGTGGAAACAATCATCCTAAGGGAGGTAACCCAGACCCAGAATGACAAACCTCACAAGCTCTCTCTCACAAGTGGATGGATGCTAGCTTTGCCTCTCTATAGATGTGCTTCAGTTGGAAAATCCCTGGAGGTCAGGGGGCTGGTTCGTGGGAAGGGAGATAGAATGCTCGTGCCATCTCTTGCCTTCCTTACCTCTTTTTTAAAAATGTGTTTAGGAAACAAATATACAATATATAATACTCACTGTCCAAGGAGCATAGAAAACAGAAGGTTATGCATTTGTTGTCAGGGAACAAGGTACTCCTCTTGCTGAGAATTTTTTTTTAAAAGCTGCAAATGGTATTCCCATGGGAGCAGTCACAGACCCTTCTGAAAGGAATGTGATGCTGAGACAGATGTCCCAGGCATGAAGACTTGGAGACAGCTGTTTGGACCTGACACTAAATTTTGTTGCACGTAGCAGACGTCCTGGTTTAAGTTATCTATGTACTTAGGTCAGTTGTGTGTATGTGTTCGTGAGAGTGTGTGTGTGTGTGTGTGTGTGTGTGTGTGTGTGTGTGTGTGGTTGTTTGTTTGTTTGAGACCGGGTGTCAAGTAGCTGAGGCTGGCTTCAAACTTGCTGTGTTACTAAGGATGGCTTTGAATTCATCATCCTCCTGTCTCCACCTCCCAAGTCCTGAGGGAAATAATTACAAGGAATTAAAACATTTTCTATCACAAGAATGACCACAGACATCTAATCTTCGCAATGCTGTTTGGTAATCTCCCCCGCCTCGTAAAACTTTTTGTTTACACAAAAGCCCTGCCATGTATCCAGAAGTCTGACCTGGCACAGCCAACTTCTGCCTTTCCTCCATTTCTTTCTGCATCTGTTCTTTTAAAACTAGTCAACCTCAAGGGCTGTGAGATCAGACCCCTCAGAAAAGACAGTATTCTTGTGGTTGGATGAAAACCTATCAGATTTCCTGTTCAGTGTGTCTGCTTGCTACCTGAATAAAGTAGCTCACCCTTTTGTAAAAGTAGAAACTGCCTTGCCAAGTTATTTTTGCTCTGTCTACCTGTTCTTAATGCAGAATTGATGCTCTCCTTTAACCACAGATTTTGTTTTCAACACCACTGAACCCAGTTAATGGGGTGTTTCAGGTGGAACCTTGGGCTTTCTTCATGTTAGACAAGCACTTCACCAACTGAGTTACAGCCTCAGCCCAGATCAATGATATTCTGAAACTAAAGAAATATATTTTATTATTTTTGAATTTTATGTGTATGAGCATTGTCTGCATGTATATAAGTGCACTCACGTTGTGCAATGCCTGTGGAGATCAAAAGAGAGTGTTGGGTTCCCTGGAACTGGAGTTAGGTACAGCTGTTAGCTGCCTTGTGGCTGCTGGGAATTGAACCTGGGTCCTCTGCAAGAGCAGCCACTGTTCTTAACCACTGTGCCATCTCTCTAGTTCCTGAAATTTTTTTTCAATCACTTTCAACTTGAAGAGGTTGGGATTGGAAAAGAAATGAAGAGGATTTTGTTCATTTTCAAGCCTAGTCAACTTCATATATCATGTTAGAGGAAATCTGGAAACGAAGGAAGCAGTAAGGCATGGATGTGTGGGATTCGAAGCTGTTTGGGAAGCAGGCTCCTTGCACAGACTTTCAACAGAGGACCTCTGGACTCATAGGGCCCAGAGAAGACATGGATTGGGAAAGATGCTTCACAGAAACAGGTGGGGCAGACTTCAAAGGGAATGATCATAGGTAATAAGAGCCTCCAGGGTACTTCAGTGTGAAAAGAATTATTTAAACTCACTTGGTGTTGTTGTACTAAGGAAGTTACATTTCCAGTAAAATAACTGACAATCATAACTCACAGTCCAAAACGTCCCTACACTTCTGTGACATCTTCAGTCCAAGCCACCTGCCTCCCTCACGAGACGGCGATGCAGTCCTTCCTCTCCCGTTGCCTCTTCCAGACCAAAGTGTTAGAAACACATGTAGGAATGACCCTCACCAACTCTAGTGCCGACGAGCTGAACCACAGCTCTGCTTCAGACTACCACTAACAGTGAAGCTATAGCAACCCTGTTACAGGAGGTATAGGCCCTGTCACCCAAACCCCCCCATGGCTCCCTTTTTACTCGGACATTAATCAGAGTTTCCACAGTGGCTTCAAGGCCTTACTTGTGCCCCCCCAACCTCATCTCCTGCTAGTGTTCTTATTTAGCACCTTTTTTTTTTCTTTCTGATCTCTTTGAGACAGGATCTCTGTAGGCCCAGCTGTCCTGGAACTCACTATGTAGACCCCTGTCTCTTTTCTTGTCACTCAACTTTATCTCCAGGACCTTTGCACAGGCTGTTTCCATTTCTTAGAGCATTCCTTTGCAAGACTTATTCTGTGACTCCTTTCAAAACTTTACAAAGATGTCACCTTCTCAGTGAGCCTCACAAGGCTATCCCTAGTTAATGTGGACCTCTGTGGTTAAGGCCTTTATCTCCCTCCCATGCTTGATTTTCTTCCAAATTCTTCACAAATCTGTTTGTCTTGCTAAGTTACTACTGATGCAGCAATGCTTGGTGAATGTGAATCCTTAACAAATGTTTGTTAGGCAAATAAATGACTGAATGAATGTATGGGTGATGAGTCAAGTCAAGGAAACAGACTCCAAAACTTATGTCATGATCTTGCTGTGAAGACTAGAAGGGGAGGATTACATGATCAAGAAAGTGATAAATAGCTATAAACAGAATAAACCAGATGTGGTGGCACACACTTAGAATCTTGGCACTCAAGAGGCTGAGGCAGAAGATATTGAGAATTCCAGGACAGCTACATAATGAGATTTTATGCAAGAAAAACAAAACAAAACAAAAGCCCCAAAACAAAACAAAACAAACCTACCCAAAACAAACCCTAACAACAACAAACAAAACCCCAAATAACTTGAAGATAAGAGATCATGTCAACAAAGATCAGGGTAATGTTTATGTTTGAAAAATCTAGCATTTTCCAAAAGTGTATTAGTGTCTAAAGCAATTATGACCCATAAGAGTGTATTTTCTCCACTTTGAGCCCATATGAAAATAGATGAAGGAGTTGGGCCATAGCTCAGTGGTCGAGTGCTTGCCTAGCAGAATCCTGGGCTCCATCCTTAGCACTACAAAACAAACTACAACAAATGGGTTGAAATAATGCAAAGTAAACTTGTGGGGAACTGGGTCTCTGACCAGGGCTGATGCTGATGGTACCTCTGCCTGACCCTGAGGACACTGACTCTGGAGAATAGGAGCCAGGCATGTATTTATGTGGTCATCCTGAGCAAAGTTGGGAAATCATAACTAAAACCTTTATGTATGAAGTTTTCAGTGGTATCAAGAAAACTCAGTATACAGTGTTTTGATCCTCAAAGAGCCCCTACGAGGTCGGGAGGTGAACATATTTTTCAGAGAAGAATTTGACCTGGGATATCACCTAGCATCTTCCTCAAACTGTACCTAACTGGACCTCCTCCTGGGCTAGAATATGACCCCGTCTCTTCCCTGTAGGATACTGGCTTCTCTAGGACAACTTGGGCTGGCTTTGGCTCCCTTCTGCCCAACGTGGTCATCATAGTTGTTTTCCCTTGGGCACCTCTCCCACCTCCAGCCACTTGGCTAGGCTATTCAGACAGAACCCCACAGAAAACTTCCAGCAACTTCTTTAAGGGATTAAGACACTGAGGGTCAGAGAGATTAAGACACTGAGGGTCAAGACACTAGAAGAGACCTGTCAGGGAGTGGCTGAACCTTGGCAACACCAGACTTCATTTCCTCCATGAAAGTTGGCCCGTTTCTTCCATTTTATCTACAAATATGTACTGAGTGATTTCCATGGTTCCAAGAGGATTGACATCAGAAAAAAAAAAAATAGAAAAGGGCCACACTCTCAAGGGGTACATATTCTAATAGGGGGCAAGCAAACAAATCCCTTTTTTGTGGTATATCAATACCAATATAATATGCTTAGAAAATACAGGGCAGTACTTTAATGACTGTGAGATGATTGTTTGTTTGCTTATTTATTCATTCAAATTTATGAAACAGGGTCTCACTATGCATCCCTGTTTGGCTCACAAACCCCTGAGTTAAAATCATTCTCCTGACTCAGTCTCTTGATTAGCTGAGACTATAGGCAATGGGCCCTGACACCTGAGAAAAGCAATTTCCTTAATGTTTTCCTTTTCTTTTCATCGTTGCTTCCTTCTTTCTTTTTTCTTGCCTTCTGAGCTATACCCCAGCACAATGCTGTTTAGACAGGGTGGCTAGAAAAGGTCACCATCATGGTTGACGGCTAAGCAGAGTTGAGCCGAGGTGAGAGAGTAAGCCACTCCACACCCCGAGGGAAAGGCAGTTTCAAGAAAGGTCTCCAAGTGCAATGCCCAGGGTGTTCCATAAATCAAGAGGGAAGGCAATTACAGGACGAAGATGGGGACAGCAGGAGAGGTCAAAGACCAGGGTCCTTCAAATGAACTTGATGAAGAGTTTGTTTTCTGAAATGATTTGTAGGAGAGTGTTCTAAAGATCTTCATGGTATATATTCATTTTACATGATAGCTTTGGTTCTAGTGAACCCTTGAGTGAGTTCTCTCTCGGGGGCCTGGCCAAGATGGTTCAGTGGTGTACAACCCTTGCTCCCTTACAAAGGACTCAAGTTTGACTGCCATTACTCATGTCAGTTGAGTCACAATTGCCTGCAACTCCAGCTTCAGGGGATCTAGGGACCTCTTCAGGCCTCTGTGGGCCCCTGCACACACAGGACATGTATACACAGGCACAGACACATAAATAAAAATAAAGATAAACCTTTTCTGGAGTCGAAGAGATGGCTCAGCAGCTAAGAGCTCTGACTGCTTTTGTAGAGGATCTGGGTTTGGTTCCCAGCACCCACATATTGGCTAACAACCATCTGTAACTCCAGTTCTAGGGGATTCGATGCCTTCTGCTCACCTCCACAGGCATTGTATGACACAGGTGTACTTACACACATGCAGGAAATCCAGTCATGCACATAAAGTCATAAAAATATTAAAAATTAAAACTTTTAACAAAAGGGATCTCTCTTGCTAGGAAGATTGAAAAGAAACCACCATGTAGAATGATAGGTGCTCTGACAGAAAACTGAAATAGCCCAGGCTGAGGTCAGGTAGGTGACTGGTGGAAAAGGTGTGCATCTGGAACATTCAATCAACAGAAGTTATACCAGACTGAGTGTGGATTTTGAAAAGGTGGTCAAGGAGGGCTTGGCTGGAGTATGCAGCACAGTCTCAGTAGCACAGTGTGCCAACTTGGACCTTGTGGGAGAGAATGAAAGTCTGCAGGGTGGAGAGGGGACACAGCAATTAAAGTTCTGAGTGTAGAGGAAATTAAGCTCCCCAGGTAACTCTGAAATGCAGCCACTGCCGAGATCCACAGAAGAGGAAGAGGCTGCAGATTGAGATGGGGCGGACTGGGGACTGTGTGTGGAAGGGAGCAGGTTGTGCCCTGTTTCCAGGAAGACAGGTCCCTGTTGCAGTGTATCTATTGGCATGATGACACAAATGCCCATAGTAAAACCTGTATGGTCTGCAAGCCTCTGAAACTCCAATTTAGTGGTAGCTTTATAAATATTTTATGTGTTTGGGCGTTTTGCCTGTATGTATGTAAGTACACCATGTGCATGCATTGTCCTTCACAGATCAGAGGAGGGTGTTGGATCCCCTGGAACTGGGGTTACAGATGGTTGTTAGCTGCCACGTGAGTGCTGAGAATCAAACCCAGATCCTCTGGAAGAACAGCAAATGTTCTTAACTGCTGAGCCATCTCTCCAGCCTCTAGCAGTAGCTTTTTACAAGTAGTACTTCATGCTAAGGTCATTACTGACTCCTTCAGCTGCCTTGAATCATTCCTTCCACCCAAGCTTATTTCTCAGATACAGCTTAGCATTTGTGACATTGTTTTACAATTATTAGAGCTCATGATTCACCTCCCTACCTGCCTGTCAGTGCAGTTCAATGGATGTATGTAGGTTTGGTGAATGAATGAGGAAGTCTGAGGCACATCAATGGCCTCTTTGGGAATAGTTGGTCATAGAAAGTTTCAGGTTCTCCCCAAGGGCAAGACTGCCAAGCACAATCCTGGGGTAGTGCTGGAACCCGAAGTGCACCAATGATTGCTGTGGGGTATACGATGAGCTAATTCTAGCTGAAATGACAGGATTCCTTTGGCTTGACATTCATTTATCAGAAACACATTTCAGACACATATAGGCTGGGGATTACAGTTCAGTTGGTGGAGTGCTTCTTAGCATGCCTGAAGCTCTGGGTTTCATCCCCAGCACTACATAAACCAGGAGTAGTGAAGTGTGCCTATAGTCCCAGCACCTGGATATGGAGGTAAGAGGACTGGCATTCAAGGTTACCTCAGTTATATTTTATGGTTGAGGATAGCCTGGGCTTCACGAGATCCTGCCTCAACAAGAAAAAATAAAAGGACAAAGTCTAGGCAAATGTCTATGTAGTCTGAACAGCTGAAGACACTATAGGAGGGTTCCTACTGTGATTAGAACAGTTGACCAAGTGCCTGGGACTTTCAATGCCACAACATGGAAAGTCCCAGCAAACAGAGCCAAACATTAGCCTAGCTGAAAGGTTTGTTCAAAACATGGGACATGATAGGTGCCCAGGGAATGAGTGAATACATCAAATTCTATGATTCTAGGAACTTCATCCATTCTATTACAGTCGTCTATTATAATAGCAAATAAAACTTTTCTTTGTGAAGAAAGTTTTTCTAAAGGATAATTTAATGCAATACAAAGCATTCAAACGAATTCAAGTTCAAGTGTAGATCATGGAAGGTTGCAAAGATCACTTATAATCTGGACATGACAGCTCACACCTGTGATACTGAGGCAGGAGGATCAAGTTTAAGGCCAGCTTGAGATACATCTGGAGATCTAGTCCTAAAGTGAGCAAACGGAAATGAAAAAGAAAGAAAAACAGATCGTGCAGTCAATCCAAAACAACAATAAACGCCCCCAAATCAAAATAGGAAAATAGGCAGGCGTTAAGTGGTCTAGAGCAGGGAGATAGGAACTATTTGGAAATAAAGCAAAAAATGAATCAGGTTCTTTCTGTTCCACTTTATCCCTCTCCTGTCCCCCCTCCCACTTTCCTTTGTTCTCTCTCTTTACTTCTTTCTGTGATCCTACTCGGCTTTTTTTTTCATACTGCCACCAACCTATGTGGTTCTTTTTACACACAGAGATTAACTCCAAAATGTCTCAAGCCTAATATTAACATGACCTGTCAGTTTTGTTCATCACATCAAATTATCTTAGGTGCTTGACTATTAGGTCTTGGAAGAACCTGATAAATGGGCGATACAGGTGCCGATCTTTGTTACTCATGATGACTGGAGGGGAAGGGGCAAGATCAGGCCTCCCTTGTGAACTGTGAACATTCATCTTTACTGGCAGGATGATGGTCGCCTGTGGTGAAGAGCATAGGACACGGGGTGCTCCATGGGTGAATTTCACTACTTTATTTTTCTTTTATTCTTAAATTTATGGTGAGTTCCTGGGTGTTTATTATATTACTTTCTTATATCATTTTGCTTGAAATTTTTTTTCGAAGCTTCAAAATGAAAACAAGGGTTTCTTTTCTAAACCGCAAGAAAGTATCTATCCAGTCGCATGAATATAGACATGCACACCTCTACCAGTTAAGAGCTTTTGGTAGGATTACTAAATAATTCTCTTAATTCTTGATTCTTGAACTCCTCCCCTAGTTCACTGATAGTTTTATATGGGAGTTGGTGACTGAGTCATACCCCCAATAAATATTTTTATTTTTTAATTATTTCTATTTTATGTATTACTTACATGTATGTAAGTATACCCCTGTCATTCAATGCCAGCATAGGTCAGAAGAAGGAATTGGATTCACCTGAAACTGGAGTTTTGAACAGTTATTAGTGCCCATGTGGATGTTGGGATTCAAACCTGGGTCCTCTGCAAGAACAGCTAATGCTCTTAACTGCTGAGCCATCTCTCCAGCCCCCAAAATATTTATTGACAGTCCTCTGTCGTCTAGGCAAGGTAGGAAGCCCTGGATCTACAAAGGCTCAAACCAGGAAGGTAGATTGCAGCCACTAAATACTGTATAGATGGAAATAATTTCTTTCTTTTAATGTGATGTGAGCATCTGTCTAAAATATTTTCTTGTAATTTATATACAGGAAAATCCTCACATATTTGAGAGCAACTGTCATTCTTTTTCAAACTAAAAAGAAGATGGTTTCTCTTTTGTTCAATTTTTGGTGGCCCTGGGAATGGGACACAGGATGTACCCCCAGCCTGAGGAAATGGTCCTCACATAGGAAAAGAGGTAATGGAGGGTAAGGGTCATTCTTTACTCAAAACAATGAAATGAAAATGCATTCATATATTCATGTATGCGTGGTTTAAGAAGTATTTTCTTTTCTTTATTGTAGTTTTGAGACAAGGTTTCATACAGCCCGGGCTGGCCTCAAATTTGCTATGTAGCTGTTGAGGACCTTGAAGTTCTGATCCTCATGTCTTCACGTCCGGAGTGCTGAGGTCACCACCTTGTGCCTCTATTTCCGGTGCTTTTGGAGATGGAACTCAGAATCCTGCACATGCTAGGCAAGCAGTCTAACTGAGCCCTATCCCAGCCCAATAGTTTATTTTCTGAATTCCTCTTTGCAATAAGAGGTGAGGAGGAGGTGGGCAACCTTGCTAAGAGACTAAGGACCTCCTTAGGAAGAAGTAGAAGACTAAAGCACTCACTCCTTTCTTCTTTCTCCCTCCCCTCCCCTCTCCTCCCCCCCCCCCCCCCCCCTCCCCTCGCCTCCTCTCCCTTCCTTCCATCTTTTCTTTCATTTCTGAGACAGGAGATTATTTTGTAGCCCAGATTACCTGGGAACCAACTCTGTGGCCCAGGCTGGTTTCAAATTCTTAATCTTTTTCTTAGCCTCCTAAGAGCTAGGATTTTAGACCTGTGCCACCACGTTCAGCCAAACTAGCTTTTAAAATTGAGATGACATCAAGGGATCGCTCTGCTGGTAGACAAAATGCAAAGGGTGCTGGAAGGAAATTCTTAAGAAGGGAGGAGTGTCTAAGGTCACCTAATGACAGTTGATCCCCTGAAGAGCAAGAATTCATTTGTCTGTGGTTTGCAGCTGTCATCCCAGGGAAACAGCAAGGATGTGGGGGCCTGGCAAGCAAGTGCTCAAGCATTGCTGATGGCAGCTTCAACTGTTGCCTGAAGCGCTGACAGGACTGTCACATGGGGGCTTTGGGGAGGAAGGTCATGGAGTTAGTGAAAGTGATCCCAGTGAACCTCAGCAAAGTACACCACAGACTGCAACAAGGTGATGTGAACTAGCTAGCTGAGAGAGAGCCCTTCTGGCCATGCGTGGGCATAGGAGCTGTGTCAGGTGCTTGGCCTACCAGCTGGAACTCCGTCAACCCTAGAACCACCCCTGCCCCAGCTGGAACTCCGTCAACCCTAGAACCACCCCTGCCCCAGCTGGAACTCCGTCAACCCTAGAACCACCCCTGCCCCAGCTGGAACTCCGTCAACCCTAGAACCACCCCTGCCCCAGCTGGAACTCCGTCAACCCTAGAACCACCCCTGCCCCCTTGGCATTCTGAGCCCTCTTCAGAAATCACCGACGACCAGGTTGTTGTTCTGCCTAAGAAAAACTGGATGCCTCAGACTGTGAGTTCTGGCCTGACCCAAGGCACCTGAGCAGGGGATGATGGTCTATCACAGTATACAGTGCCTGTTCAACAACAGGAGCGGAAATAGTTTAAAACCAGAGTGAACAACTTGACTTGTCCAGTATTTGATCTCATTCTTGTCAAAATATTAAGAAGGAGAGGTCCTTCTTGGCTACACAGCCTGCCTGGGCTACATGAGACCCTGTCTCAAAAAACAAAAACAAACAAACAAACAAAAACCTCAAAACAAACAGACAAACACCAAACCAAACCCAGACAAAAATAGAACACAGCACACAGAGCAGGCGGGGAACTGGCCCCTTTCAGCTAAGCAAATGTCTCCAAGAACTCTGGCTCCTTAATGGCAAGGAGCTTCCTGGAAATCTGGCAAGTGGAAACTAGAGCCAGTTCTGACTTGAAGGATGAAACATTCTGAACTAATGCTCACTCCAAGCTGGTGAAGCAGGTCATACCAGTTACAGAAATCACAGGGCAGCTTCAAACTGCAGTAAATGCTATGGCTGTAAACCTATGTTTCTTCTTTTTAATTAAAAAAATTTTTATGGGCCTGGAGAGATGGCTCAGAGGTTAAGAACACTGGCTTTTCTTGCAGAAGACCTGGGTTCAAATCCATACACCCACATGGCAGCTAACAACTGTCCATAACTCCAGTTCCAGGGGATCGACCCTCTTCTGTCCTCCTCAGGCTTTGCACAACACAGATGCATTTACATGCAGACAATACATGCATACACATAAGATTTAAAAAGGTTACATGTATGAGTTTTTTGCTTACATGTATGTAAGTGTACCACATGCATGCAGTGCCCATGGAGACCAGAAGAGGCCATCAGATTCCTCAGGATTTGTAGTTACAGACTGTTGTGAGCTGTCATGTGGGTGCTGAGAACACAGCCCTGGTCCTCTGTAGAACAGCGGTGCTCTTAACCTCTGAGCCATCTCTCCAGCCCATTCCCATGTTTCAGTGAGCAAATAAGGACATCTATTGGATTTGGGGAAAAAAGGATACTAGAATTCTGAATAAAACTGTACCTTAACAGAGCCTGGAGAACTGGTCTACGGAGTGCAAAGAAACAGCATGAGCAAAATCTAGAAGCTGTTTAAAGACCCTAGATAGAGCAGAGAGCCATGGTAAGAGTCTATAGTCCCAGCTACTCCCAGTTCAGGAGCTCAGGATTGGATTAGCCTGGGTTGTGTAGTGAGCTCCTATTTCAAACAAACATACAAGCAAACACAACTAGCCAACACCCACAGCAGGTTAGGATGGTCCCAGAATAGTAGGCAAGCAACAACATGGCTCTGGAGAGGCTGAGAAGGATGTCAGGGGCTTGGTCATGAATAGTCCTAAAACATCAAGGATCTCTGCAGCTTCACTACGGTCAAGGGCTATACTGAAGAGATCATCAGAGACAGTGGGCTTGATAAAGTCTACTCTTTAAAGACAGATTTAAAGATAAAGAATGTTCAGGGCATGGTGTCCCACACCTTTGATTCTAACACTAGAGAGGAGAACTCCGTGAGTTCTAGGCCAGCCTGATGTATATAGGAAGTTCCAGGCCAGTCAAGGTTACAGAGTGAGACCGTGTCTCCAAGCGAGTGTTCTCAGGCTCTTATGAGAAAAATGGACTAAAGCCAGGCATGACTGGGGAAGGGAGCACTGCATGAACAGGTGCACTTGCAAATATGCCGGCAAACACCTCATAGACATTAGTTAATCAATTAACAATTTTGATTTAATTGCATTAACTTTTTAAAAAGACGGTGCAGTCCCTGCCAGCCCAACAGCCACGAAGCTCAGCTTGCTCTGCCTTATCGTTCTGAGTCTCGCACTTTCTCATTCAGCATTTCCCTTCCGTTTTACTTTCTTTTCGGTGCTAGCCAGAACCCTTGTTTTTCCTGACACTTCGGACTTCCTTTTTCTTATTCTGAAGCCCCCCCCCTCACCACGCTGCTGCTTGTTTCGATGTGACTATGTGACTGACCTCCATCCTCATCTAAATGGCTTTCCCCTCTCGCCTTCATTCTCCTTTGAACAGATGCTGAGATTTATAGCTTGCCTGTTTAGGGAGGTTTTCTTTTAAATTCTAGTAACATTGTTTTTGAGCTTAAAGAAAGAAAGAAAGAAACAAGGAAAAGAACACAGCTTATTGCTGGCTCGAGACAGGGAACTCTCAGAGTCTTCTTACTTGTATGGTTCTTTCTTTCTGTTCATTGTAAATAGTCCACAATAGAAGCAGTACATGCTTAATGGTTAAGCCTCTCCATTCAAACTTTCCGTCAAATATCAGATATAATAAAAGAATATTTTAATTTTTTTCTGTACTTTGACTACCCTAATTAAAAATATTTTATTTTTTATTTTTATCTTATGTGTATGAGTGTTTTGCCTGCATGAATGTAAGTACGCCTGTGTTGTACAATGCCTGTGGCAGTCAGAAGAGGGTATTAGATCGTCTGGAACTGGAGTTACCAATGGTTCTTAGCTGCCACGTAGGCGCGGGGATTTCAACCTGAGCCCTTTTTAAGAGTAGTCAGTGCTCTTAACTGCTGAGCCATATCTCCAGCCCAGATTACCCTAATTTTAAAAAGAAATTTATGTGTGTGTGTGTGTTTGTGTGTGTGTGTGTGTGTGTGCGCGCGTGTGTCTATGTGCTCATGTGTGGATGTCAGAGAAGTTAGTCCTCGGGAAGCAGTTCTCACCTTCTACCATGTGGGTCCCAGGAATTTAACTTTGATTGTCAGACTTGGCAGCAGGAGCCTTTAAAACATTGAGCCATTTCTTCTGCCCCAGGATGTGGAAAGTTTTGAAAATCCCCTCCTATGCACTCAGGAAGTTTCTGTAGGATAGCCGTCATCCAAATGAGGGAATAAGTAAAAGGAGAGGAGGCTATGGAGTGGAGGGAACAGGAAGTCTAACACCGGAGCGGGAGAAAGCATCCCCAGGATGAGGAAGTGATGGCCCGGGATGACAGCGGTGCAGTGTGGGAGGGCAGAGGGCGAAGATTCAGAAGAGTTAAGTCCAAACCTCAAAGGGAAAAAAAGACAATAGCAAACCCAGTTTATGCAATAAAATAAAGGGCAGGAGAGATGGCGCAGGAGTTAAGAACACTTCCTGCTTTCCTAGAGGACCAGAGTTGGTTCCTAATCACCAATGTTAGACAGCTCATAGCCATCTGTAACTCCGCTTCAAGTGATCTGACACCTTCTTCTGGCCTCAGCAGGTACACAAACACACACACACACACACACACACTTTAAAAAGGCTTAAAATAATAAAATAGACATCAATCAATGAATAATTGAATTATTTCCTCTAAATGGAAAACAGTAGCAGAAAGAGAATGTATTTCCAGTATTCAGTGACTCTGCTAGGAATGATATGCACTGTCACAATATAGAGACAAATCATAGTAATTGAACAAAAATTGTGCTATATTCCTCCTGATGAGATGGGAAGGCAAGAAGAGGTAATGTGTGTGGAAAGTTAGTAAAAGTTAATCCCTAATGATAACCAGTGTGTTTAATGAATTGGTCCAGAGACCTTTCACCTAAAAAAAAAAAAAAAAAATCACTGCTCTTTTTTCAAATGTGGTCTATTTGAAAAAAAAAAATTCCACTCATTCTTGGAAGCAGTTCTATAGATCCATGGTTACTTTAAGTAATATCAGAAAGTGTCTTTTTTTTTCAGGCGTTAAAGGGATCATTTTGTGTGTTCTAATATTAAAACTGCAGTCTAGTGTTTGCTTCTAGGTATGATAGAGTAGAATGCAGTCTGAGAAGCCTGATTCAAAAAAGAACTATAGAGCTGGAGAGATGCTCAGCGCTTGAGAGTGCTGGCTGTTCTTGCAGAGGCCCTGGGTTCAATTCCCAGCATCATCTTGGCAGCTAACAAGCATGTGAAACTCCAGTTCAGGAGATCTGACACCCTCTCCTGTTCTCTGCAGGCACTGCACAACGCAGGTGTACTTTCACACATGCAGGCATGGCACTCACACACATAATCTAAAAACAAAGCCAAAAAAATAAAAACAAAAACAAAAAAAACACTATAAAGCCAGGTAGTGCAAGAGGAGAAACTCTGTAAACACTAGCAGAGGGACTGGGGATGGAGGTCAGTTGTTGCAGTACTTGCCTGGCACTCATGAAGCCCGGGGTTCAATCTAGCACCACACATATCTGAAGTAGTGATGCATGACTATCATCCCAGCCCTGGAGAGGCGGAGGCAGGACGGTCAGCAGTGGAAGGTCATCCTTGGTTACATATCAAGAAGCATAAGACCTTACTTCAAGCAAGCAAGCAAACAAACATGAAACAAAAGAAAGTATCAGAAAGAAACAGGGAGACTATTTCACAGCACAAGTTGGGTGATTTCTTAGAGATGACCCTAGGAAGCACAGAAAGAAAAAGTAAAATCAGACAAAGGAAAAAATTAACAGAGTGAGGAGATTACCCAAAGATGAGAAGATGTTTGCTAACCAGATATATGATGTGAAAGCAATTATTGGCCATAGTGGAGAATTAACAATACTGAGACCCCCGAGGGGGGGAAGGCCTAGACGGAGGAGGGGAGGCTGGGAGCCGTACCAATGAATTCCTGTCTCTTTGGCTGTTTGCACTGGGCTCCATACAGTCCACACATCATGGACAGCAGCTGCAATGGTATATGTGGAAGCCACAGGATTTTTGGTCTGGGAACCAGAATAGAGCCAGTGAGATAGAAAGGTGAAACCAGGAAAGTATTTAGTGTTGAAGGGTGTGGGAAGGTTCCAGAATGAAGAGATTCAGAGATGGGCTGCGCGAACTCTATCTAGCCATTTCTCTGACAGACACTTGAGGTACACATGTGCAAGTCAGACTTAAGATAAGACCTTATTTGAGACCAAAAGCACCATTCAAGAAATATAGTTGTCACACTAAACTTTCTTCTGACACAAAGGAGGAAACAAAACAAGGACTCAGAGACAAATAACAGAATCTAGAATCTCTTCAGTTTGTTTGGGGTCAATCCAAATTTCTTGCAAATGAAAGAATTAAGAAAATAGAACACAGACTCAAGAGAAAAGAAATTCTATTAAACCATACCCCAATATGAACCCAACTCAAAACTCACAGAATTTAATAGTGGTAGATGATCTAAAAGAAATATACTTTCAACAGTAGAAAATCTCAGCACAGAAACAGGAAATTTCCTCAGAAATATAGTAGGTAAAGGCACTTTCAGCCAAGCCTGACAATCTGAGTTTGACCATAGGAGAGAATTGACTCTTGCAAGTTATCCCTTGACTGCCACCGATGTGAAACACCCCCACCCATAAATAAATGTAAAAAATTATTTTATAAAGTAAATGGAAACTGTTTTAGAACAAAAAATACAGTTTCTGAAACAAAATTTTCTCAGGATAGATTTAATATTTGTACGAATATAACAGAGGAAAGACTGAACAAAATGTAAGATAGGTGAACAAAATTTATCCAAGATGAAAAAACATGGAACTTTACTTTAAGGTGATAGTCAAACTCCAGCACAAAAATACCCAAGAGTCTATCCAATCAAAATGGTGAGCTGGCTTAGCAGTTAAGAGCGTGGCTGCTCTTCCAGAGGACACCATTTCTGTTCCCAGAGCCCACGTCAGGTGATTCATAGGTGCCTGTAAGTCTACCTTCAGGGGATTGGATGCTCTCTTCTGGCCTCTGTGCATACCTATACAAATGTGACATATATTCATATAGACACACACAGACACAGACACAGACATACACAGACACACACACACAAATAAAGATAAAACAAATCTTTAAAATAGAATACTTTGAAATCAGGAAGAGAAAGATAACATCGTCCATGTGTGACTAGCTAGTCCATTAACTGCTGACCTCCTATCTGAAACTATAGTGGCCAGGGGAAACACAAGGATCTCATTAAAGTGCTGAAAGATAACACAGAATCCTGTGGTGACAGTAGTGGTTACCAGAGCCCAGAGGCAAGTAGAAAGAATCAACTACAAAGGAGCAGGACAAAAGTTTGTATAGTGATTACTTCTCTATCTTTCTTTTTATTTCTGAGACAGTATCTTGCTATGCAGACCCAGGCTGTCCTCCAGCTTGAAATCTTCCTGCATGAGCCTCCCAAATGCTGGGTTTACAACAGGCATGTACAACAATGCCCGGCTTTTATTCTATGTTTTTATAGTGGTTATAATGAATGAAGTATGTCATACTGTATCATTAAAATTGCCATCTATCAATCTGTCTATCCATCCATCTATCATCTATCTCTTTTATCCATCATTTATTATCTATCTATTTTCATCTATCTATCATCTATCTCTCATTTATTAATCATCTATCTATCTATCTATCTATCATCTATCATCTAATGAGCTGTCCGGTTGGCCTGGAACTGGTGCTATGTAGACCAGGCTGGCCTCAGATTTATAAAGAGCTACTTGTCTCTGTCTCCCAAGTGGTAGGATTAAAGCTATGTGCCACCATACCACCAGACTCAAAATTGATATTTCTTATGTAACTAATTCCTTGACTTAAAAATCTGCAAAAGAGAGGCTGGAGAGATGGCTCAGTGATTAACAGAACTTGCTGCTCTTTCAGAGAACTTGAGTTGAGTTCCCAGCAGCTGTGGCTCACAATTGCCTATAACTCTAGCTCCAGAGGATCCTACCTTTTCTTCTAGTCTCTATGGACATTCCCACAATAAATTAAAGTCAAAATAAAGAAATATTTAAAAGTTTGATAAAAAAATCCACAAAAGAATAAACATAGTACAAACCTTGCAGTATATCAGAGAAGAAGGAATAGATTCCAAACTATTCAATGAGTCCCGCTTTACTTCTGTCATATAATCAATTCCCTGAATTAAAGTTTCCCCATTTTAAAGTTTTTAGGGTGGCTTCTGTTTCTATTTATTTATTGTTGTTATTTTGAATTTTAAATATTTAATTTATTGTCTTTGTTTTATGTGAACCAGTGTATTGCCTGCATATATGTAAGTGCACCCATGTCATGCAATTCCCAGAGAGGCCAGAAGAGAATGTTGAATTACTCTGAAACTGGAGTTGTTACAGACAGTTGTTAGCTGCTGTGTGGGTGCTGGGAACCAATTCCAGGTCATCTGCAAGAGCAGCCAGTACTCTTTACTGCTGTGACATCTCCCCAGACCCTATTTTTAATTTTAAATTTGTGTGTGTGTGTGTGTGTGTGTGTGTGTGCTCATGGGCATGTACTCCTGTGTGTGTCTTGCCAGAGGTCAGTGTCAAGTGTCTTTCTCAATTGGTCTCCATATTATTATTGTTATTAATTTTGTTATTATTATTATTGGCACAGGTTCTGTCACTGACTTAGGGTTTGTTGATTTGGCTAGACCGGCTGGCCAGCAAACTCCAGGAATTATGGATATGCACTGCTTTGTTGGGCTTTTATGAGGGGTCCTGGGGGTTGAATTCTGGTCCTAATGCTTGTGAACACTTTACCAACTGAACAACCCCTTCAGAGACAGTTTCGTTTTTTTTACCTCAAGTGATGTAAAAGCTGATAACTCAAGTAAGCAATAAGCATATTAAGAGAGCCAAGAGTGATGGCAACAGAAACTATATTATTGTTTTAAAATAATATGGTAATGGGATAGAAAGGATGAGGAAACACAGCAATTTTCTCCCTCTTCTTAGGAGTGAATTCATGGATATATTATAAGTATAGGGTTAAAGGTTTGTACAAAATTATTATTATGAAGGTATAGCAGAAAAAATATAACTATTTCTAAATATCATAAGAAATACATATTTTAAAGAGGCAAAGAAGCTGAGCATGGTGGCATGTCCCTTCAATCCCAGCTATTCGGGAAGCTAAGCAGATGGATTTCTTGAGCCCAGCATTCACAGCCTGCTTATGCAACATAGTGAGACCTCATGTTGAAAATAAGACAAAACCAAGACAAATAAGAAATAAATGAAAGAAACCAATTGTGGTGGTTTGAATGACAATATCCCTCATGGACTCAAGTATTGGAACACTTGGTACTTAGTTGGTGGTGCTGATTGGGGAGGCCATGGAATCTTTAGGGGGTGCAGCCTTGTTGAAGGAAATGTGTTATTGGGGGTGGGCTTTGCGAGTTCATTGCCTTGACCCACTTCTTCCCCTCTCTCTGCCTCATGTTTGCAGTTGAAGATGTGAACTCTTAGCTTCCCGCCTGCCATGTGCTGCCATGCCTCCTCTTAGTCCCTTGGAGCCATAAGCCCAGACAAACTCTTCCTTCTATGAATTTCCTTGGTCATGGTGTTCTATAACAACAGCAGAAAGGTAATTAATACACCAATAATAATTAATAATAATATTAAAAAAGAATTGTATAGAGTTAAAAAGAAACTCAAGGGCTGGGGTATAGCTTAGTTTATAGCAAGTGTTTAGCATTCACAGGGAGGTATTTGTCACACACACACACAACAACAATAACAACTCTAAAAGTCATCCATAAATAAAACACAAAATGGTAGATGTGTAATTGAGGCAGAGAGCTTGCCCTGGGTTCCGTCCCCAACACTGTAAAACAGACAAGCAAGCAACAAAACTAGGCTTTCTGCCCCTGAAAAGCAACCAAGAATAGCCACACATCAATAAATACACATAGGATTAGGATTAAAAACATAACAAAGAGAAAAATAATTTCATATTAAATCACAGAGCTAAACTTAGTTTAGTTTTAGATTTAGTTGTGGAATACAACTAAACGAAACCTAAGACTGAGAATGAAAGAGAAACACAGGGCATCTGGGATGATCCACCAAGGAAAACATAAAAATGTTAGGTGAGTGTGTATTCAGGATCCCGAAACCAATTTAGCAACTCCAGTAAAAACTCTGTCTAATGCTGAAGAATGTGATTCACCATGAAGAAAGAAGAGTCATAAGTGGCTAAACATCCAATAAAAAATAAACTGCACTCATAACTCTGAAATTATAGACATAAAGGGGAATTCAACAGAAACACAGTGGTTTCATTCTTGTTCCTGTGACAAATCAAGCGGATGAAAATAAATAAAAGCAATAATATAGAACTCATATGATCTATACCAAATACAATCACTCTAAGCATAAATACACCATACATACATCAACATATATGTGTGTATATATTTCCAATACAGAGAGTACGGGCTTATTTTCAAGAGTATATACAGGTGGAATAATCAAGCTACTTGACCACATAACTGGGCTGAAGTAATATTTGTAGCCCAAAGCTATAAATAGCTAAGAAATACCTTATGATTGCTGTGCAATTGACTGACAAGTTAATTTTTAAAATCAGCTAAGACTTCCCTTCTACTTGAAAAATTGTCAATATTTGTCTTAAATGAGTTTTAGTTTTAGAAATCCATCAATAGATCAAAAAAGAAAGTAAACTTAAAACAGAGACTATCTGAAACCGATAATAACAACAGAATAAATTTCTTGCATGTTAAAATCTATAACACTAAACTAGTACGTCATAGTAAATTATATACTATGAGATAGTACTAACGTAGAACTCAGAGAAAATCCGCAGGCTTAAATACTTAAAATGAGAACAATGAATTGAACGTTCAGCTTAGAAAATGAACAACAAAACAAAGTGAAGGAAAGCAGAAAGAACGGATTGGTAAAAACAAAAGGAGAATTGCCAAAAATGATTGAGTTACAAGCAAACACAGAAATTGCATCCTCGGGCAGAAAACAAGGAAAGAGGTCAGTAATAGGTAACCTAATGAATCAAGAGTAAAAGTTGAAAAATGCAGATATACAAAATAATAAGAAGAAAAGAATCATAAAATGTATTAAATTAAATGAAGCATAATGAATGTTTTGCTTCAGTTCATGCAAGCAAATTCAACAGGGCAGGCACACACCTTTAATCCCAGCACTGGAGAGGCAGTGTCAGAAGGGTCTCTGTGAGTTCAAGGCCAGCTTGGCCTACATAGAAAGTTCCAGGTCAGCCAGGGCTACACAATGATTTCCTAGCTCAAAACAAGACAAACAAAGCAAATTTCAAAACTTTAATGAACCATACAATTTTCTTGACAAAGATAATTTAATTGATCTCAGGAAGAGAAAGAAATCAAAGCAGACTAGTTTTCATACAATAGGAAAAAGTCAGAGACAAGTACGCTAGAGCAAAAAACTATGTCCATCTCATTTATTACTGCAAAAATCATAAAAACATAGAAGACTTTACAAAAATGAAGTAAATTATTTAGAGGTGAGTTTGTGATGCTTATTAGAAAATGCTACCTGGTATAAGACTTCCATATGGGGACCACTGGGAACTCGCCAGTAATCTCTGATACTTGTATAGCTGGTGGCCTGGAATCTACTACGTAACTGCAAGTTCTGGATAAAACCTGCTCAGGAAGTCCTCAGAAAGTGCATTCCCTCATAGATTGGTCCTTCACTGAGCAACACAAAGCCCCTCAATTGCTCCGATACCTCTTCCCAGTATCAGAATGTTCCAGATAGTTCCAGACATGGCACCTTCCCATGAAACTGCATGGTTTTAATTCTTCATTCATCAGGTCTATCCCATGCCAGGCTTCCTAGTTGAACAAAGTCAATTTGCAATTGTCTATAGTAGTAATTATGGCCTTATGTTGATTATTTTCCCATTATTACAATGAAATTTCCAAGATAATGGTCTTGTAAAGAAGACCCAATCCAGGCCCATGTGTTGTGCCAAGTCCACTCTTCTACCAACTTGCACCCCCACTCTTCAACTTTTGAAGAGAAAAGGTTTATTTTTGTTCTATTTGGGCAAGGTTGATCTATCAGTCCAAATGCTTGGTCCTGCTGCAAGCCTGCACATCACAGCTTGAGGCAGATGATGGAACAAAAGTATGTACCTCATTGTAAGGAAAGCAGCCAAAAAAGAAAGGAGGTTGGAGTTCTGCAGTTCCCCCTGAGGGCACACCAACATGACCTCACTTCCTCCCATCGGACCTCAACTACAGAAGGTTCTACCACCTCTTAGGAGCAAAGAGATAGGGACCAAACTTTTAACATACTTTCCTTTTGGAGACTCTTCAGACTGAAGCTGTGGCAGGCTATCCCTCAGGGTAACATATTTGCATTTCAATTGTGAGTTTCCTTGGTTTTCTGCTGCAATAAATTATTCAGGCACAGCATCTCACGAAGAAGAAGGCCATTTTGGGTTAGGAAACATTTGTTGTCTCACATATTGGGCATCGCTGTAGCAGTCAGTTTGGTTGGGGTCGGAGACCTATAAAGTGTTCAGTTTTCCCACCCTCCAACCTGTTGTGGTAACTGAAATATCACATGTTCTTAGAAATATCTTGTTTATTGCAGGTAGGTTCTCAGTCTGTCCAGCATTCAAGGCTTCTCACCATTTCTGCTACTGTGTTGTGAGCTTGGGTCTCAGTGTCAGAGATTACTGGTGAGCCTGCAGTGGTCTCCTATCCTGCACTGTGGAGTGTCGTTTGCACAAAAAAGGGATTTGGAAAGTGGAACTTGACAGTCAGTCCCTTTAAGAGAAGCTTCCTCAAACACTGCTCCTGAGCTGAGAGACCACCTAGTTTCAGGGAAGTACTGTGATCAAGACCTTGACCACTTAGGCCCCTGGTCATTCCTCCAGATCCGTCAAGCATCAGATTTCCCATTTGAATGTTTGGGTGCTCACCCTTGAAGGAGGTTAGGATCAGTCCTCTAGTTGGTTTTGAGATTCTTCCTCCTTCTCACTGGGGTTGTGGGCTGCTATCACATGGGACATAGGCCAAAGATCACTTATGTTGAAAACAGGAAGGGATGAGGGGAAAAGGATGTGGCTTTATGGGGGAATTTTCAGAGGGAAAAAATCATCAGACTTATAGATAGACCCAGTGAGAGGAAGTGAGGTGTTGGGAGGTTCTCAGCCCTAGGTTATAAAGAACTGACTGATCTCTTCCCAGATGCCAGGCACAGAGGATTAGGGAGGAGGGTGTGTTTTATTCCGTCAGTAGCTTGTAGAGGGCATGCTCAGACCTGCCTCTCTGTCCTACTCTGCATAGGTCTGGCTGATTACAGCAGCAGCTGCATTTTGGGCAGAATAACAGAATAGCAACAACACAGAACACAAACCAAACCAAACAAAACACCCCAAGAACAACAACAACAAAAAACCCAACAAAAATAAAGAAACAATGGGGCTGGGAAAATAGCTCACTGATTGAGTGCTTCCTGCCCTTCTAGCGACCCAGTTTGGGTACCCAGCACCTGGGTTGGGTGGCTCATAAGAACCTGTAACTCTAGCTCCAGGCTATCTGATGTTCTCTTCTGGCTTCTGTAGGCACCTGCATGCTTATGTCAGACACTCACATAGACACACAGACAAAAAAGTCCCAAACTAAAATAAAAAAGCATAGTAAAAGATCAGTTTCAGAATCTGAGCTAGACATAAACTACAGTTACAGTTCGATCAGAATATTTCAGACTACATGAAGTCAAATTTCACTTTTAAAACAACAGGTGAGGGGCTGGAGAGATGGCTCAGTGGTTAAGAGCACTGGCTGCTCTTATGGAGGACCCAGATTCAGTTCCTAGCACCTACATGACAGCTAACCATGTTGGCAACTTCAGATCCGGGCAATCCGACTCTGTCTTATGACCTCCGCAGGCATTCCATGACATGAGTACACTTACATATTTGCAGGCAAAACACTCATGCACATGAAATAAAAATAATAAATAAAATACAAGAAACCCAACAACAACAGGAGAATCTCTTTGTCTCTGAGGACAGTATTGGCATGGCTCATATGACTTTGGTAACAAATTCCCGACATCTCAGCATTGTTGGGGGTGCATTAGTAAGCCTGATTGTTCCTATCTCATCAGTGTAACAGATAAAGTAATCTTAAAGCTGAGCACAGTGGTGCATGCTTGCAGTCCCAGTAGTTGGGAGGCCGAGGACTTGGAAATTGTGAGTTCCAAGTCAGCCTGGGCTACATATTGAGGTGCTGTATCAAAACACAACACAACAAAACACAAATATTCACAGGAGTTTAAGCCATAAGAATGAAGTGACTAAAATGGATCGCATACCACCAGCTTACCCCAAGTCTGATTCACAACCATGAGAGATTATCTGGTGGAATAACCCTGTCTCTGCCCGGCATATTTATGGAGAACTCTTGTCATCCTTGCTCTGTGTTGAGGAGTCTGCATCTTGTATAAGGAGCTGTGTGGGGTCCAGATGTTGTGGTGCATTGTCATTCCAGTGCTAGGTAAGGTCAGAAGGACCCTAAGTTTCAGGCTAGCCTGAACTATATGTGGAGATATAAAAGCATATATCTCTAAAAACACATAAGCAACAACAGCAACCAAACCAAACAAGGTGGTACAGAAGTTCTGTGCTTTGACAAATGTGAGGGCTGATGTGACACAATTAGGCCTCAGGGAGCACATGGGAGATGTGCAAAGGCTGATACTAGGCAGGGGAGCAGCTTGGCCTGTGCATAGAAGGAGCTTCAGAGGAAGACCTCGTTTCCCTAGGAGAGGCTCTGCTGAAGTCTGGGAGATGACAGACTTTGTGTGGACTCGCACTGATGTACTGGGTTGAGGACAGGGGCCACCAGGGCAAACTGGCGAAGTGTCCCATGTGTTACACACACTGCTGCATGAGCTGCAACCTCCAGTCTCTGCTTCTTCTTTACCAGTGTATCAGTTGTTTCTCTGTTGCTGTGATATAATATCCGGTAAGAGCAAATTAAGGAAGGAAGAGATTATTTTGGTCTGGCCCATCATGGTCACGGCGGCAGGGCTCAAGGCCGTGGGTCACACTGCCTCCACAGTGACGAAGGAAGGAAGACTCATGCTCCTACTCAGCTCATTTTCATGCAGTCCAGGGAATAGTGTTATCCAAGGTAGGCTGTTCTTCCAACCACAATTAGTCTAATCAAGACAATCCCCCATTTCCAGGGCCCATCTCCCAGATGGTTTTTAGCTCTCATGAAAGGGATCGTTGCAATTGATCATGGTGGACAGTGGCACAGACAGTGGGACGCCTGGGCAAACCTCATGATTGTGAGCTAGTTCTGACGGATACATCCCCCTACACAGGGATAAGTCTAGGAATGTCTGCCACTTGGGCTGGAAAGGCAGGGGCCCTGGGAAAGGAGCTCTTTCTTGTTTATGAGATGAGATGCTAGTGAAGATGTGGTGTCGCTCTAGCTGGATGTGAGATTTGGACCTGCAGCTATTGCTTTGTAACTGCTAGGTGGAGTTCACACCAAGAGAGGAAGAGTGGAGGATGAGAAGGGCAGGGTCCCCTGAGCCAGAGAATGCACCTATCCCTAGCCATCGTCTCCTAGGCATCTTAGAAGGCCCAATATGGGTGGGTCTCCATCTCCAGCACGGCTGTTGTGCTCCAGCCATGCCAGAGAATGGAGGACGATTGAACAGGACCTCAGGTGGCTGAGAGTGCGGCGGGAGGAGTTCTCTCCCGGGAGACTACGTCGGTGGGTAGTTCAGTTATTAGAGCCAATGCAGGGACTTATATAGGGAAGCCTCTCTGACCATTACAGAAGGCGGGAAAGGTGGGGTGTCGGGGTAAAGGCGGGAAGGTTGTGGAAGTTCAGGAATGAGGAAATGAAACCCAAAAACCTGGTTCTGGTCTGGGGTGGGGGAAAGGAAGATTCATATCTACAGTAGCTTCCTGGGGCCAGGTTATCACACAGGCAGAGCAGGTCAGACACCTGCCATCCCTTTAGGGTATCTGGAGCTGCTTGCCTTGCTCAGTAACCAGATCCCCACAGCCCAGCAGACTCTAGTCATTTCGGAACGTTAATTTGGGCTTTCTGTTACATTCAAAACTACCATGAACTGATACCTAAAGAGACTTAGAAGAGAAAGAAGGAAGGGAGTGGGGGGTGGGGAAGGGAGGAGGAGGGACAGAGAGAGGAAGATAGCCCTGGCTGTGAATGAATCCACTAAGACAGAAGGAAACAAAAGGAGAAAGCTTGTTAGTTGCACTACAGTGCAGAGGCAGTGGGCAAGACTGTAGAAAC
The DNA here is from genome assembly GCA_035773235.1 of Eospalax fontanierii. Taxonomy (NCBI): domain Eukaryota; kingdom Metazoa; phylum Chordata; class Mammalia; order Rodentia; family Spalacidae; genus Eospalax; species Eospalax fontanierii. The sequence goes on along the minus strand of CM069540.1, from coordinate 45,555,786 downwards.
TGGGCCCAGGGTCTGAGGACTGCTGGTAGGAGGCCAGCAGGCAGTGTCTCTATGCTGTAATTGCAGCCTGGCTCTGAAGCAATGATGTTCTTTTCTCAAGTCAGAAACAGCTCAGCATGGCCACCTCCGCATAAACTAGCATCTATTTTTTGCAGCTAGGCTTACAGACCTGCTCAGAGGTAACAGGGGCCTTGCTCTGAGCCCAATCTGCTCTGAGTTGAAAGCAGCCTTGTTGTGACCCAGAATGTCATCCACTGGAAGAAAGTCAGATTCCTTAGCAGAAATGCTGGCTGCCCTCACAGGCCACGGTCCTGGCTACCACAGGCAATGTTTCAGGGTGGTATCATAGGAAATGGGGGCGGGGTGTCCACCGCACTGAATGTGCAGACATCTCTGAGGCCCCTCTCTTACAGGTGCCAGAAACCTTCTCACATGATATGACGTCTCAGTCAGTCAGTAGCACTCTGTCCATGACTGAACAATCAACACATGCTTGTGAGGCAATATTAACGTGGAATGAGAATTACTCCCTTTGATGATTGTTTATTATTTTATTCAGCTCTGATCTAGAAAATGAGTCAAAGACCAAACCCTTTCTCATCTGGAGTCCCCACTTCTCCCACATGCTCAGATGTTTTCTGTGTTCTAGTTTAGGCTCTTGAAATCCTAAGTGCTAAGTATTTAAGATGGAACAAGTGTTACTAAAGAGATTGGGAGTCCAGGGAAGCCCATGACTCCTTTATCACAAAATGTTTTAAGGTGTAAAAATAATAAGTTTACGAGGACAAGTTGAGTACAGTAGCACATGTACATAGTCCCACTGTGGTATACGAATGAGAAATGACTCCCACAGGCTCAAGTTTTTCAACACTTGATCCATAGTAGGCGGTGCTGTTTGGAGAGGTTTAGGAGGTGCAACCTGGTTGAACCAAGTATGTCACTTGGTGTTGAGATTTTATAGTGTCCTCCCACTTCTAGTTCATTCTCTGGGCTTCGTGCTCCTGCTGCCATTATTGCCTGTCCATCTGGAATCATACCCCCAATAAACTCTTTCTTCAATAAGTCACTATGGTCATGGCACTTTATCACAGCAACAAAAAAGTAACTAATATACCCAGTTACAGAGGAAGCTGAAGCAAAAAGATTACTTGACCTTGGAACTCAAAGCCAGTCTTAGTAATATAGCTGAAGACCCATCTCAATCAATCAATCAATCAATCAATCACATAAGAATACAAAATTAACCCAATTAATGAGAACACATAGTTGAGGCAGGTAAGCCCAGGGAATGCTTAGCAATAGCCTCTTGGTTTGTGTTATGAACACATCCTTCTTCTAATACTTCTCTCCCTGCATGCACTGTGCACACACAGCCCTCCCTGAATAATGTATCTAGCAACCTGTATGGAGTTGTATGAGTAACCCTCTCTGAGCAATGGGATAAATTTCTCTCCTCCTACAACAATCAGATAGTTTCTATTCAAATATATTCCCAGTGTACCCAGAAAAGAATAGAAAGACTGATCTAGCCTGAACTGGTTTTGGGTGCATATGAAATAAGGCAACTACGTCCTCAAGTAAACTTTTAGGAACAATCCCCTACTTTATGCCTATGAACAGTTGGGTGTACATATAATTAAAATCAGATGCATTATGGGAAGGGACATGAGCAATAAGAAAATGATTATATGACTTAATCTCTCAATCAAAACCACCCACACTATGCCCCTTGATATCTAAACTCCTCCTTCTCTTGAATCCCATAAAAGGATGCCCAAACAGTTAGGGCCTATGAATATCTGCTCTCGTGTTGCCAGCTGCTGTCCTGCAATGTATTCTGACCTGTTTTATCGCTTTGCTTAGCTAGTTTCCTCCCTCCTTTGAAATCTGTGTGGGCTTTTATTTCAATTCTTTGGCTAAAAGCCGAGAACAAGAAAAACAACAACACAACACAACACACACACACACACACACCACCACCACCATCAACAACAACAGCAACAACCCAGCCCAGACCCTGACCACCCAAGGCATATTTACCAAAAATATTTGAGTTGTTATAATTCTTCTTTTCATTAAGGGATGTAAGGAGACACATTTACAGCTAGTATAAATGACACCTAAACTAAGAGCCCAACAATAACTGCCACAGGCTCTAACAATACCGGAATTTCCACTGGCAGCGAGGTCACAGATCTGGTTTGTATGCCTGTATACATAATTAGGGAGAGGCCCCATTCTAGTTAGGGGCTATCATATATAAAGATGGGCTATTCACAAGCCAGGCATGGTGGCAGACACTTGTAAGAAAAGTAGCACAAGTAGAGCGTTTTATGGCTCAGACTGGTCCTCCTTTGAAAGGTCCTAACAATGCTAACCATTCATATATCTTCTTTCAAGATGTAACTACATGGGTGCTATAATTTGGATCTGGTATAGCCTCCAAAGGCGAATGTGTTAAAAGCTTGTGCTACTTGGGAGATGTGGATTATTAAAGAGGTAAGGATTAGCAGGTGGTCTTTAGCTCATCACCAGTGTCCTTGAAAGGTACAGTGTGATCCTAGCCCCTTCCTCCTCCACTTCCACTTCTTTGCTTCCTGATCATCGAGTGAGGATTTTGCTCCTTACATGTTTCTCAGTCACGAGGTGCTGCTACAATGCCAAGTAGCAGCAGGACTGATCGGTCCTGGGTTGAAACCTCCCAAATGTGAGCCAAAATAAGCCTTTCCTATTTACAAGTTCATTATCCCTGGAATTTGAGGCAGGGGTGGAAAGGTGATGAGCACACAGTGGGGGAGAAGAGTTAAAAGGGTGCCACGTTACAGTTATGTGGCTAACTAGCAGACTCAGAAGTCAGCAGGAAATGTCTAAACGTGGTTGAGAAAACAGCAGAATAACAGAGCATTTAGAAACAGGCAGGAACCTGCCAGAAGAAAGCTGGAACAAACCTAGTGCTTCCTTCTGGGGAGTAGGGTGGCTGACAGTGATCCGCCAGTCTGCAGTGCTGGGAAAGCGTACTGTGTGGTCTGCTAGGATGGCTTCAGAGGGTGTCCATGCCTGTGGCTGCAGCCAGAGGGCAGCTCTGTCCTGTAAAGACCACGGGCGCTGTGAAAGGAAGAGGAGAACCGAGAAGAGAAAATAAAATAAAATGAAAGAGGAGCAGGATAAGGGGGAAACGAATAGAGAGCAATGAAAAGAAAGCAGCCCTGGGAATATGGCTCAGTGGGTAGAGTACCTGCCCAGCATGCATGAGGTGCTGGGTTTGATCTCAAGCACAGCCTAGATCATGTGTAGTGATGTATGTTCAGTACTTGGGAGGTGGAAGCAGGAGGATCAGAAGTTTAAAGGCATCCTCGTTACATAAGCCAGCGTAGGGTACAGGAGACCCTGTCACAGGGAGGAAGAAAGGAAAGAAGGAAGGAAGAAAGGAAGGAAGGAAGTCAGGCAAGTAGTGATGGGGATGGCTATTCAGCTCAGTGGTAGAATGCTTGCTTAGTATACCTAGAGCCCTGGCTTTAATCCTCAGTCTCTCTGCCACCCCCCCCCCAAAAAAAATAAATAAAAATGAAATAATAAAGATAAACAGAAGTAATGAAAGCAGTGAAGACTAACACAGACTGAAAATGTGTTTAAGAATTTGTCCTCTTGGACCTGTGGGATGGCTCAATGGGTAAAGGCACTTGCTTAGAGCCTCTGGGAAAGGCTGACAACCTGAAGTCCACATAAAGGTGGAAGGCGAGAACTGACTACATATGTGTGTACACACAATAACTAGCTAACGAACGAATGAATGAATGAACTAGATAGATAAATATTCTTTGCCAGGATGTTAAGAACTGACAAGTATCTTTCTAGAAGGACTAAGTCCATGATGCCTCCTTTTCCCCTTTCCTTTGTCTTTTGAGATAGAACGTCATGTTTCTTATGCTGGTTTTGAACTCACAGTGTATCCAAGGATGACCATGAACTCCTGAATCCGCCTATTTCCATATCTGGTTTGTGTGGTGCTGGGAACTGAACCTGGTGTTTCAAGCATGCTAGGCAAGCACTCTATCAACTGAGTTATATCACTAGCACAACACTGTGATACTTTCTATCAAGTCTTTGTAGGTTGAAAAGAAGGAGGTGACTGGATTAGGAGAAATTTTGTTTCAAGTTGGCAGTGATTGTAGGTATTGATTTTTTTCGAACATCCACATTGAGAGTGGGGGGCCTGGGTAAGAAGTAGATATGGCTAACTTTGCTATCTGATCTGAGGAGGAAGGGAACATTTACGGCAGGGGTGCTCAGGGCATAAGGATGCTCTTAGTAGCTCCATGTTGGATGCAGAGACATTCCGGTGTGGTTAGGCAGCCGAAGACATATTAAAAACTTGTTTTGATTGACAGATAACGAATGGAACTCCCTCTCCAAATTTCTTTTGAAGACCACTAACCCTTGAGAAAGATATACATAGGACTGGGCGTGTAGCTCTGTTGTAGAGTGCTTGCCTAGCAAGTATGAGATTAGAGGTTCAATTCCTAACCCTGGGGAAAAAAAGGACACATTTTATTCTAACTTCGTCAGAGGTTGGAAATAGAAGAAATGATGGGAAAGAAACTACAGCCAGCAGAGTCAGTCATTCTGAAACTATGCATGTAGCTTTAGTGTATTTTTCTAACTGTCAGGACATGCTTACAAGCATGTGTTTGTATTTGCTAAGATTAATTGGGAATGAGGAGTTTGGACTAAAGGTGACATTTTTTTCTGTACCTCTGGCATGGGGATACTGTCTATAATAGTTACATTTTGTTGCTGTGATAAAACACTGTGACCAATGTGATTTATAGGAGAGTTTATTTTGGCTTATAGTCTCAGAGGGAGAATCCATATTGGCAGGGAAGGCATGGCAGCAGGTGACCGGAGCAGGAAGTTGAGAGATCATATCTCCATCTGCATGCAAGAATCAGAGAGAGTGATCTGTAAGCGGGAGGAGGCTATAAACTCTTAAAGCCTACCCTCTGTGACATATTCCCTCTAGCAAGGCTGCTCCTCCTTAACCTCCCTCCAAAGCTCTTTCAGCTGTAGACCAAGTGTTCAAATACCTGAGCCTATGGGAGACATTTCTCATTCATTTCTCATTTAAACCAGCACACCCACGGAAGCACCGTTGACTGCCCTTGGAAATATTAAATGTTAGGATGGCAAAGACAGCACATTTCTTTTACATTTCTCATAATTTCCCCCTCTTTTACAATACAGGGTTTTTGTTTTTTTGTTTGTTTGTTGTTGTTTTCTTTTCTTTTCTTTTCTTTTCTTTTTTTTTGTTTTGAGTCAGAGTTTCCCTATAGTCTTAGCTGTCTTGGAATTTATAATGTAGACCAGGCTGACCTCAGTCTCACGAAACCTATCTACCTGCCTGTTTCCTTTGTGCTGGGATTAAAGTCATGTGCCACCACGTCTGACTTACAATACATTTTTATGTGTATGAGTGTATTGCCTGCATGTATGTAAGTACACCCATGCCATGAAATGCCTGTGGAAGTTAGAAGAAGGTGTCCAGTCTCCTGGAACTGGAATTACAGATGGCTGTTAGCTGCGATGTGGGTGCTGGGAATCGAACCTAGGTCCTCTGTAGTACGAGTGAGTGCTCGTAACCACTGAGCTATCTCTTCAGTCCCATATTTTTATTAAAAAATTTTAATTAACATTGTCTAACATTTTTTGTTTTGTGATACTCATTGGTAACATTCGATGATAAGATGTAAGAATTTTGGCAGTTATTGATGTTTTAACTAGTCATTAGACTAATCCTTGCATACATGGGATCATATAACATCCCATTTTAATCACGACTCCTAGGATTATAATAAGGGAAGTTAGGACTTAGGTCATTATCCCTTTTTAAATTCTAAGCCATTGTTCTAAAACATTAGAAAAAGAGAAGTTTTAGTTAACTCATTGGATAAAGTAATTCATCCCTTAAAGGACCTTTGTAATTATTCCATGAGGAATGGTATTATGGGAATAAAAGGACAACATCTTTTATGAAGCATAATGCAAATGTGCTAGACAGTTTCATTTGTCAACTTGATACATCAGGGCAGAAAGAACTTAACTGGGGAATTGCCTTCATTGGCTTGCCCTGTGGTCATATCTACGGGACACTTTCTTGATTGTTGAGTGATGTGGGAGGGCCCAGCCCACTGTAGGCAGTGCTACCCCAGGCAGGTGGTCCTGTGCTGTATAAGAAAGCAGGCTCAGGGCCTGGAGAGATGACTCAGTGGCTAAGAGCACTGGCTGCTCTTGCAGAGGATTGGGGTTCGATTCTTAGCACCCGCATGGAGACTAACAACTGCTGATAACTCTAGTTCCAGGGTATCTGATGCCCTCTTCCGACCTCTGTGGATACTGCACAACATGGGTGCACTTGCACACATGCATGCAATGCACTTGCTCTAGTTTGCATTTAATTGCTGTGACAAAACACTTTGACCAATACCAATTTGCCGGGAGAGGGGGAGTGTATTTCACTTATACCTACCGGGTCACACAGTCGTTTATCACTAAGGAAGCCCAAGGCAGGAACTCAGAGCAGGAACCTGAAGGTAGGAGCTGGAGCACAGGCCATGGAGGAATGCTGCTTACTGGTTTGCAACTCTGGCCCAAGCTCAGCCTGCTTTCTTAAACAATACTGAACAATCTGCCCATGGATGGCACTGCCCACAGTGGGCTGGATCCTCCCATATCACTCAACAATCAAGAAAGTACCTCACAGATATGACCACAGGTCAGTCCAATGGAGGCAATTCCCTATTTGAGGCTCCCTCAACCCAGGCGTGTGAAGTTGATTACTAAAGCTATCCAGCACAACACTCATACATAGAACACATAAAATAAAGACAATAAATTAAAAAAAAAAAAAAAAGAAAGCAGGCTGAACACAGGCCAGGGTAGCAAGCCAGTCAACAGCATTCTTCTGCTGCACAACAAATCTCTCTCTTTTCTGTTGGCACCATGTCAAGCTGTGATCATGTTCTCCCAAGCTTTCCAGGCATCCAGGTATATAGTTATTCCTTTAAGGGCATCCATGGTATAACTGATAAATCTTGATTACTTTCTATTTTTGCATGTTGTTTACTATCAGAATTTAGTATATCTGAATGTTATTTGATTTCTAGCCTTAAATTCATTTGGAACTGTCCTGGGAGCTCCTTTGGAGTCAACATGAACATTAAAGATTCTAGGTATTGCTTGCTCTCTTTGTTTTAGGATTAATTTTGCTAAAAGGAGGCGGTCTGCAGGCCAGGGCAAATGTTCTGGCTAGTTGAACCAATGTGCAGGTCCCATACTATTCAAGTATTAGGGTAAAGTTTCTCTTATCCGTGGTATCACTATATGCCAGCAGGGAGATACTGAGTAGAGAGTTAGTTGCCTGTCTGCTGTTTGAGACACTGAGGACATGCGCATAGGCTTTATGATCTCCATCTGTCCAGTGAGTCATGAGGAATAATTCATCCTTCCTACTGATAGGGAGGTTCTGGTGGCCTAGCTTGTATAGGCAGGACCAGGAGCAACAGACTTATTTTCCCATGGGTCCTATTCTGTCATAAGGTTAGTATGCAATTTATTGTGGTGAAGGCTGTGTCCCACCCAAGGGGAGAGGTACTGCTTAAGTTTGGGGATGTCTCAATCAAGCATGTATTGTGTATTTAATTAATTTTATCTAAGTATTTAATTTTCCATATCCAGTTTCTAGTTTAAAGCCTGTATAAAATCTTTGTTTTATATATATCATATATATAATTTGTTTTTTATTTTCTCAATTCCCACAACAAAACTTTGCATTCATCAGACTTTATGGTAAGTGGTGGTGAAGTATTAGCTACATTAATCATTAAGCTAATAGGGAAAGAATATAGAGCAACTTTCTGGACTTTTTTATCCTATTTGAAAATTTTCTATTTTCTGTATAATAATTTGTCTTCCACATACTAGACTTTAGAGATAGAGTCAGCTGGTGAGGTGGTCCTTATCAACAGTAAGTATTTTAATTTTTCAACCTTAGGCATTTTTGTGAAGTCCATATGGATACTGAAAAACAGCTTTAGCTAAGGTGTCCTCCTGTCTGGGATTTGTTTTTCATTACCCTTTACTTTTGACAATTTGACATATCAATACACACACATTTATTTATCAGTACTGGAGACCTCAGTACAATTACAACTTTGCATTTTTCACACATAGCATGACTCAACTTCCCAAAGCAGTGATAGTCAAACAAAGTTAACAGAAACATAATTTTCTTTATTATCTGTATTTATTCTTTTAGGCTATTTCTTATAAGTGTTACTGTGAGTAGATCAGTATAAGCTAAGGAATTTCAATCACCAATCACATATCATATTTAAGTCCCATCATTCAAAATCTTGTATACTTAGACCTTCTGTGACTTGGCTGTAAGCGTCAGAGTTTTGTCCCCACTTTCTACTTTTCATTTTTAAGATAAAATCCTATTTTATTATATTAAATCCATCCTGATCTAAAATATTTCTTTTTACTTAACCTGTTACTCTCATTCTTACATTCTTCTCAGCAATTTTCTCTCCTGCCAACTTACTGCTTATTTCATTTCCCCCAATAGGATCTAAATTCAAATAGCACATATGGCACATTGTAGCAAATTAAGATTAAATATTTTTAACTATCAAGCTTTTTCCTGTTGCAAGATTCATGCAAATTTTCTCTCCGTTTGGATTTCGTTTTTTTGAGATAGGGGCTCCCTGGAGTCACAGCTGGCCTGCAACTCACTATGTAGCCAAGCTGACCTTGATCTCACAGAGATCCTCCTGCCTTGGCCTTCAAGTGCTGAGATTAAATGCCTGCACCCCCATGCCTGGCTTACTGTTCTCTTTTTAAGGCAGTGCATTCTCTCTTGAAATGTCCGGTCTCTATCCATTTACAGGATTATTTCCTCTGTCTATTTTCTGTCCTTTCAAGCCTCAATTCTCATTATGTCTGGCCAACTGTTAGTTAAACGTGCTGTTTGTGCATGCCCTTTTCCAGGGACTCTTCTGTGTCCAATCCTGAGGTCTCATGTGATCCTTTAGCCTTTCTGGGGACCCTGCGGTGGGAATGACTTTTACAAAATGGACATTCTCTGGATAACTGACTTTTAGCTACACTAGAAACTAAAGAGTGAATCTTACCAAGCTTGTTTACAAAACTAGCTCATTGAGCCCTGTGTTCTTCTTATGACCTGGGCATATGACCTAAATCTCTCATGACCCTTCCTTGCCCTGGATCCAAAACACTGTATGAATGTGTGTGTGTATGTTTCCCATATTCAAGAAAGCACCATACATGACATAGGATAGTTGTTGGGAACAACAAAGATATGAAGATTATCCCATTTGTGTTGCAAACAATAACTGATTAAATTGATAGCATCTGTGATTGTGTGCGTACTGGTCTATGGCAGTAAGGATCAGAAGGGGTTAAAATCCTTCTGCCTTTTACTTCTCCATTTCAAGCTGGATAGACTATTTCAATAGAAGGAAGAGATTGCCCTCATTTGAGTTCACAGTTCCAAGAGAATTCTGAAGGAACAGATTCTCAGCAGTTTGGGCCCATTCTTGGCTCAAAGTGAATGCTAAGAGTCAAGCTGATTTTATTCAAGTATAGCCTGAACACTACAATGATATATTAAGCCTCGTAGTAAACAGTGCACTTTGTAAGCCTATTTTCTTTAATGTTGTACATTAAAGGCTTTATTTATATTCTGGGACTGACTTGATTTGTAAACAACTCTTATAAGCAAGTTTTGAAGATCCCACATGTGGCCTTGATGGACTTCATTATTTTCCTATGTGGGTTGTTAGTTGTGAATTTTTAATCTGGTGTCATTTCATCTTATCTGGATGGATGTTTTCTTTCCCAAGTGGTCATGGAGGCCCCTTTCCTCATCCCTTTCTTCACCAGAGAAGAGAATACTCAAACTTGACAGCAACTCTAGCTAAGCATGGAGTTGGGGATTCAAATAATTGATTGCCCACCCCATGTGGCTCTTTTCTCAGAGGCCTCGATTCCCTTTTACAGTGTCAAGCCCTGATCTGGTAAGGGAGACCATAGGCGAATCTTGTCATTCTCTTGCCCAGGGAAACCTCTCTGAGTGGGAACATTAATTAAGGGGTTCCTTTTTTGATATCCTTCTGAATATCCTTTTGACAGTACTTCAAGCGTCTTTCTTAATCTGAGGAGTGAGGGATAAACAGGGCCTGGGACTGGAGCTGGAGCTGGGGTTGTGGCTAGAGCTGGGGCTGCAGGTGGAGCTGGGGCTGCAGATGGCAGTTCAAACACTAGGGCTCCTGGCACAAGAGGAGGAGGAAGGCGAACAAGGAGACCCCATTGAGAAGGTGGGATCTTGTTTACTTTGCAGCTATTGTAGTTTCAGAAGAAAGAAGGCAACAGGTTCCTTTCTCCATCAAAGAGCATAATCTATCCCCTCCTGACTCTGGGGCTTTTACTATTAACTTATTCTATGAGAAGGTGACACATCCAATCTTCATCTATTGCTCCTTTTTTCCTTGTGCTAGAGAGTATTTTCCCAGTACTGGAACATGTGATCCAGAGGGCTATTCCTCAGGAAATTTATTCTGATTGGTCTGAGAACTTTCATCCTTCCCCTCACCCAAAGAGGAAGCCTAGTTTTCTGTCCCTATCTTGTATTTGTGATATCTTCATCAGAGGCTTGGTCCCTCTCTTTTCTACCATGAAAAAACTCATAAAACAACACTGAGGCCCTTGCCGGCTGCTGCTTGGTATAAACCCTCTGCTGGAATCTGTGTGTATAACCTTATGCTGTATGAATGTGTCTTCCAGATCATTACCCTTAGGTTCCGTGTGACTGTTACTTGCATTCTACCTAAATTGTTGCCTTTGTTTCCGGCCAGATCCCTCGTGGAAGACTGGAACCATGGCTTGGGAGTCTATACTTCATCTTTGATTACACATCTTGGTCACATTTACACTACTTCCAGGATGTCCCAACCACTAAAGCAATATTAAGATTTCAATTTTATTTTCTCTTGGTTCAGGGATTGTCTTTCTGGAACCTCAGTATTCACCTTAAGAGACCATTGGGGAAATGTCACAGAGAAAATCCTCATTTCTTCCCTTTTCCATTCTCCTTGGAGTTATTTACATCCCCATGTACTGGAGGTTTCTTGTATTCTCTCTGGACCATTTGTTTCCCATTTTTGGAGTAATTTTGTAACTTACATCTCATTGGAAAATGCCCAACCATCAATGAATACTGGGTTCCCTTGTCAACTATTCCTACTTTGACTTATGCATGAGATGACCTGGTTGCCATGGCATTTTGCTTTGTTTTGGGCCCTTATTTCCAGGTTGCTGATTTACTTTTGATTTTATGTTTCTAGGATCCAGAGAGTATCTCCATATCCAGGACTGCCTCAACAATAAGGTAGTGTTATTGACTTCTCAGAATGGGAATCATCCCCCCAAGAGCCTGGGTCATGGAGAGAACCCCTTGTTGGGTGCCAAACTGTTAGAAATGGCTTTAGGGTCTTGTAGTGATTTGAATGAGAATGTCCCTCATAGGCTCCAAGTATTTAGACATTTTTGTCTCAAGTTAGTGGTGATGTTTTTGGAGGTCTTAGAAGGTGTGGCCATGCTAGAGGAAGGACATCACTGGGGGCTGACTTTTGGAGCATTCTTAAGCCTTGCAGAATCCCCAGTCATGCTCTCCTTCCTGTGTCTATGTGAGGAAGTGAATGCTTAGCTGTTGCATCTACTCCAGCCACCACTTCTGCCGTGCCTCCCTGCCATGATGAGCTCTTGCGTGTTTGGAACTGTAAGCTAAATAAACTTTCCTTTTATAAGTGCCCTTGGTCAGTGTTTCTATTGCAGCAACAGAAAAGTAACTAATAAAGTAATTGGTACCAGGGAGTGGGCTGTTGGCCGTGAAGAACCTGACCATGTAGGTTTTTGGAGGAATGTGGAAGACTTTGGAAGTTTGGGCTAGAAAAGCGTTTGACTGTTGTAAGCAGAGCTTAATGGGTCATTGCAGTAGGTGTCTGGAGGAAAGTAATGCTGAGAACATTGTGCTTCCCAAAGGAAATAAGGATTTAAGCAGCAATTGGGATATTTTAGTAAAGAATCTGACTGGAGTCTGCCCACAGTCAAAAAGTTTGCCTGAGGCTAAGTTGAAAAGCAATGGACTAATTTCTTTGGCAGAGGAAGTTTCAAGGCAGCCTAACATAGAAATTAAAAATGAATTATTATGCAGATCTACAGTGAAAAAGAACAAATGGGGCAGAAAGAAATGCAGAATGTACACTTTGGATTGAAAAAGAACACTCTGAAGATTAATGTTGGGAGTCAAGGCAAGTGCCAAAGGAGAAGATTCCTTTGATAAGGAGATTAAAGTGATTAAGGAGAGGACTAGAGATTTTCAGTTAAACAATAGGGAGCATGCTTCCAGGTTGAGAGCACAGCCAGCTAAGCCTCTAACTTGTGAAAGGAAAATGGTGCAAGTGTTTTCTACTAGAAAACCACTGATGAGAAAGGCTTTGAGAGTGGATGAAGTTGGCTGGGGTCCATCTCAAACCTGCAGCCAAACTTGGCAGTGTCATTCACCTAGTGCTGGCTTTAGAGGCATGAAAGATGAAAGAGTGAGGGGTCATTGGTTCTTCCTCTGTGGCTTCAGAGAGCTTCCAAGGCCAAGCAGTGTGCAGCAGGGGCGCCCTGAGAGGCCGTTTTGTGAAGCTGTGAAGGTGAAGCCTGCTTGGCAGTGGAGACCCCAAGAAGACGTTTGCGATGCCAGAGCTGTGAGACATCTGCCAAAGAGAACTGCACACAGGGAGTGGTACTAGCGCAAGAGACAGAAGTATGCTGCACACAGCAAAGCTGGAGGAGATGCGTCATCTAAGCCCTTTGGATGGAAAGTCCCAGAATTCAGACATGGAGCTACTGGATTTGATGTTTTCCCTACTGGTTTTTGGTCTTGTTTTGGTCCAGTATTTCTTTACTATGCCTCTATTCCTCCATTTTGGAATGAGAATGTGTATTCAGTTCCATTGTATGTTGGGAGTATGCAATTTGTCTTTTGGTTTTCAGAGAGTTGCAGTTAAGAGATTGCTTTAAATCTCAGAAGAGACTCTGGACTGTGGACTTTTAAGCAGTATTGAGACTGGTAAAGACTATGGAGACTTTTTAAGGATGGACTAAATGCATTTTGCATTTTATGTGGTAATGAGCCCATGGGGGCCAGGGAGTGGAATATGGTGAATGAGAATGTCCCCGAAAGGCCCAAGTATTTGGACATTTTATCTCTAGTTGGTGGCATTGTTTTGGGAGGTCTTAGAAGGTGTGGCCATGCTGGAGGAAGCACATCACTGGGGGTGGGCTTAGAGAGTTCTTAAGCCTTGGTGGATCTCTAGTCACTCCCTGCTTCCTGTACTTGCTTGAGGGTGTGAACACTTAGCTGCTGCATCTGCTCTGGCCACCTCTGCCACCAGGCCTCCCTGCCATGATGGACTGTTGCCCCCTTTGGAACTGTAAGCTAAATAAACTCTTCCTTTTTTTTTTTTTTTTTAATCTTTATTTGAAACGAGTTCTCCTCATAGCCCCAGCCTGGAACTCACCATGTAGACCAGGCTGGCCTTGAACTTATAGAGGTCCACCTGCCTCTGCCTCCCCAGAGCTGGGATTAAAGGTGTGGGCTACCAAGCCCAGCCCAACTCTTCCTTTTATAAGTTCCCTTGGTCAGTGTTTCTATCACAGCAACAGAAAGCAAACTAATACAATACAAGACAATGACAACACAGTCGAAAGTATTTTGACAGAGCAAAATGTTTTACTTCTGCAGAAGGGTGTATAGCGGAGCCAAAGCATGTAGGCAAACACAGCCAACAGGGGTCCTACTGGCTTTCTATTCTTAATACTGTGCGTCACTCTTAGTGGTCTGAGCTTGGCCTCACATGCTTGTGCAATTGGTTGATTTTAAAGTGACACAGTTGGTGAACAGAATACAGTTTTCAGCACGAAGTGCAACCTTGAACACATTTGATTTCAAGAAGTGCTGACCCTGGAAGAATTTGAATTTCTGCCACATGTCTTCTTTACAATTTTTAAAACAAAGTTTTTTTTCTTATTTAACCCTTTGATAGAAAAGACACTCCATTTCTTTTACATTTCCCACAACAGGAGATGATAGGAGATGTAGACATCACAACAAGCGTATCATTTCCCTCTCCAGCCTTAGGAAAAGAAATTTCTGGGATCCTCAACTTTAGTTCTAAATTTGTTCTCTGAATGGATTTGTGTAGACACATGGCCTAGAACAGATCTTCTAATGAGGAGCAGCGCAGTGCGGCTGAGGTAGGTGCACCCTGGTCGGGGTGAGGTAGGTGCACCCTGGTCGGGGGTGAGGTAGATGTACCCCAGTCGTGGTGAGGTAGGTGCACCCCGGTCGGGGGTGAGGTAGGTGCACCCCGGTCGGGGTGAGGTAGGTGCACCCAGGTCTGGTACGATAACCCTCCCCTCTGTTCCCGAAACATCACATCAAGTCAGCAGTGTTACGTTTCTTTTGTAAACAAGGAGAACAGAACACTCATTCCCTCCTGTTGCAGAGCTGTGAGGAGCTGACCTTGGAAGTGAAGCTGTGTTTGTGGGACTCAAGCTTGGGTATTGCCCTTTTCTTCTAGTGTGCAGGTGGGCATGCATTCGTGTGCCCATGCAGGCCCATGTATATGTGCTTTTCAGTTTTATGATTCTGGAAACATTCTATATCAAGTCAAAATACACACCCCCATGGGAGAAAGCAGGAAAAAAACCCAATAAGCCTGCAAGCAAACAGGGTGACAAGGCCCAATCTCCAGTAGCAGATCTCAGGCCCAGTGTGCTATGTTCACTCTGCAGCAGCTGAGAAACCCTGAGCTCATTATAGACAGATCTGAAAGCCTGGGAGAAGCGACTCATCCTCAGCTTCCCCAGGGGAAGACAGACTCCTTCCCCCTCAAGTTCTAAGTATAAAAAATGAAGTACGGTTTCAGGTGTGGCTCCTATAAAATCTGTGGGCTACTCTGAGACTGCCAATTGCTAACAGATGTATTTTGGTTAAAGTTGTAGATACATTCTTGTCCATAAATGAGACACTAGGAAACATAGATGATGTTGTTACAGAAGTAAAGCACATCCATTTTCCAGGTATGTAGGATGCAGAGTTTGAAATCTCCTGCAAAAAAGACCATCTAATTTATAGCTGGAGAAAGTTTCCTGTTTGTGGGGAAGCCAATAGATTCATCTGAATTTTACCACACTATATATGTTTAAATTTATCCCTTAGGGCAGGGGCATTTTCTTTAATGTTTAATTTAAATATGCTTTGGGTCACTATCCCATATTTTACTGCTAAAACCACATCAGAGCCTAGACCATTTGTTTGTTTGTTTGTTTGTTTGTTTGGACACCAGACTGGCTTTGAGCTAGTTATATACCCAAAGATGACCTTAAACTCCTGATTTTCCTGCCTCAAACTTCCCAAATACTGGTATTATAGGCATGTGACAACATACCTGGCGTTTTCTTTTGTGTTCTTATTCTACAATCATGTATAAGAAATTATAGGATTTCAGTAAAAGAGTTGTAATTTATCTTTTTGTAGGGCTTTACGTTGTGTATTTTACGATCAGGCTTAGAGTGTCGTTATCATAAGATTTCTCTGTTAAAGGTATTTACTAGTGTGATTAAACATGCCCCAAAGTACCAGTAGTCAATGCCTTTGACATTAATTAGGTGAAATTGATTGGGGCAAGCCTAATTCAACAGTTAGTTTGACCAGTTGGTAGTGCCACATGCCTGTGCTCTCAGCACTCGGGAGCTGTAAACTGGAGGATCAGGACTCCAAGGTCATTATTGGCTATGTAGCAAGTTTGAGGGCAGCCTGTTCTAGATGAGAGCCAAATGAATAAAAAACTGTCTTTTATTACATATGAAACATTTCATGAAAAAACCACCCTTTGTACCACTGCTTTTATGAGGCACATTAAATAAAAAAAATTCAGAAGTGTGTTTACTGAATCAGCTATAAGTAGAGAAATGGTAGCTAAGAATGTTCTGACTTCTGATGAGGTTGGGTCCTCAAAGCTCAACATGGAGATTTTGGGGATCTGGAAAGAGAGATATTTTCCTTTATTACTCAAATGTATATATTTGTTAGATTCTTTGTAATGGGAGACCAGGAAGCTCTTAAGTGGGGAAAGTTAGCTGTATTTGACTAGCTAATCCAGCCAGAAACCAGCAGGCTTTTAGCACTTAATTTTTGGGGAGAGCACAAGGCCCCAAGCCACAGAAAATAACAGAGCAGCCTGGGAACTGCTGCAAATGAACTTTCTTTCCACTCATGGCTGTCCCTGTATTTAAATATTTTAAATTAAATCAAGCAACTAATTTATGTGTGTACATGTGCTACAGTGTATGTGTGGAGGTTAGAGGACAATTTATAGGACTTGGTTTTCTCCTTCTACCGTGTGGGTCCTGGGGATGGAACTCAGGCTGTAGGACTTGTTGGCAAGCGTCTTTACACTCTAAGCCATCTTGTTTGCTCCTCTGCATTTAATACCACTGTCAGCCTCTGAGAGCTGAATCTCCTGGATGGAGTGGTTTTGTAGGACTTTAAGCCAGTTGCAGTAGAGTCTCTTTCTCCATTCACCTCGCATACCATCCCACTTTGGATGGATCCACTGCAGCATACTTACTTATTTTTATACTTTGCTTCATTAAGAGAAGGCAGCTTTCTAGCAGCCAACAATCAATCAACCAGTCCATCAATCAGTGTTTACTGAGCATCTTCCAAGTGCCCAGCACTTGCTCCCTGAATATCGTCTATGGATATGTGAGAGAGCAAAAAGGAGGATGTCATGGTTTGAATGTAAAATGTCCTCCGCAGGCTCATATGATGAGCAATTGATCTCCAACTGATAGTGATCTTCTAGGAGGCTGTGGAACCTTTAGGAGGTGGGCTCTAGGGGATCAAACACAGACTTCAAGAGAAGAGAAAGACTTCTCTTTCTTCTCCCAGGAAAAAAAGAGAGGGAGAGGGGGAGGGAGAGGGAGGGATGGAGGAACGGAAAGATCCTGACAATATGAAGTGTTTTCTTCAACTCCTGTTGACTTTCATCCACAGAACATGAAAGACCTTGTACTCAGCAGACTTTTGATGTTACAGCATTGAAGATTCTTAAAGAAAGAACTTTAAAATGTCAGCGTCTAAACTCGTAGCCAGTTCTTCCCTTCCTTGATCTGGGGAGAACAGAAATAGTGTTGGGTGGCAGCAAGAAGCCCGCCAGGAAAATGTCATCTCCGTGGAACAGTGGGATCATAATTTCAGTTTTAATCTGAGTTCTTTTAAGCTTGGCTTATTTGGTTCAGGCTCTGAAACTGTGAGTCAGATTCAATTTGTGGAGCAGACCGACATGCTCTGAGTTTCAATACTATAACTTAAGAAAGAAAACAAGAACAGCCTGTGTTTTCAGTTCTTAGCATCTGGGTTTACTAGTTTCATATCAGATACGTCTGAAGACTGCCTCGGAGTGGCTCTGTGTGGAAGCTTGTTCATGGCATGGTTTTCTTAATCTCCCTAGCAGCCTGGGTTGTTTTCGAGTGATCCTAATTCATGTACACGTGGTTGCCTGACTCAAGCCCACATGCCATTTGTTCACAAAAATGTCAAGGACATATTGCTTACACAGCCTTGACTGAACGCCTGGAACCTGAGCACAGGAAAGTGTTTGGCTAGCCTGACCTACAAAGTCTTCCAACTCACCTCCCTGTTCCTATATCACATGTCATTAACAAATTCTTCCTTGTGATTATGCAAATAGCTCTGGCAGGGTATGATATTTGTATGGCGAATTTGCTAGTTAATGCTGGAGATTTTTATCTTCTTCAGAGGCTTAGAATTAGATCCTAGAGGGACTCTTAGGTAGGGTTAGTCCTTAAAGGCAATCTTTTAAAATTCAATTCTTAACCTTGTCAATTACTGGTGGCAGACAGTAGTGAAATGCAGCAAGCTTGTGTTCATGGGTTGCAGAGGAAGGCTTCCTCAGTTTGAATCCCAGCTTGGACTCTTTCTGTGTGGCTTTGAGCAAGTGGCCTTGCTTCTCTGTTCTTCCATCTCCCCATCTGTACACAGCGATGGTATCAACAGCAGTCAGGCATGGTTTAACAGGGCCTCTATCTGAGAAATGAGTGGCTAAGTGATCCTGTTGTGTGAGCAAACTTGTGTCCTCAGATCCAAAGATTCTACCTCCGTCACTGGACATGGCATTATTAAGCAGTTGACAGAGAGGTGTGCAGCCATGCTGGCCTAACAAGTAAGCATTTTTTAATGAGTGGAAGTAGACTCTGGCACAGTAATAAGTGTAGTACTGTAAGTATGTAAGTCAATAGCATGCCGGTTAATATCATCATCAAGCATGTCTGTATATTAGCGTGTCTTATGCTGTTAGTGACCAGAGGCAGAATAGGTTTATTCACACCACAGATACGTAATCTACATATTACATTACAATGTCACTGCTTTAAGCATGCTTGGTGGAAGGAAGTTTTAGGTCTATTATGATCTTACGGGGCCACTGTGTTACATGTGCCATAACTGGCTTAAGTCACTCAGCAGCATGTGATTGTACATGAGACAGTGCTGGATATACAATGCATATTCACAAGCGTGTAGTGTGATTTTCAGAGGAGACATGCAGAAGGCTCTTCTCTAATACCAGTGGACCATCAAACATGCCAAGAAGTGCCCACTAGGGATGGAGCACATTCTTCTAGCCATGAGTGTAAAATGCTCACCAGACTTCGGAAGCAAGGATTACCACTGCCATCTGATGGCCAGGTAGGCAGTACCAAGATTTAAACTGAGGCCTAGAAACTCCCAACTCTGAGCCCCCACACTCTTCAGAGCTTCCTTAAATGATGAGCCTGACACAAGCATGTTTGGTTCTTGAAAAGTGTATCTGTTAGGAGAACTCTATGAGATTGCTGGGTTTGACCACATGTTTATTGTCCTTGAAGTTTTGTTCATCTTACTGATCATGTAGAATGATCATCCACTTAGAATTTAATCTACCAAGGGTTTGAAGAGAGGTTAGCTCAGGGTACTTCTCAGGGAAGGCCTTATTCAGGATCTGACAGTGAACCGCTGGTCACCTGAGCAGGCTGCTACCTATAAGGCATGAGAACCAGATTGGAAATGGGGAAGACCATCTCTGCCAGTCTCACTTTGGCAAAGGCAGCCACTGTGGGCCCAATCTGCAGCAGGAGCAGAACTTGGCTTTGAGCCACATAGGGAAAAAGATTTGTTCACTATCTAAAATCTATGATTACTGTGCTTTAAAAACTGACTCTGAAAGCAAGCACCCTTTTATTAGAGAGCTTATAAGCAGTTTTTGCTCACTGAGAAGGCTTAATAGATATTTTGGAATTAGAAGAAAAGTCATAATAAATTTCTTGCTTTTGGAAAACAAAAGAGCTCCCCCCGCCCCCGCCACAGCCCACAGCTTTTGCTGTTCTCACTCCCAAGCTTTGCCAACACCCAGATACAAGCTGTGCTGCTGGAACTGACAGGTCTATTAGAAGAAGCCATTGATGCCAAGTCCCTCCCTCCCAGGTCCTAGGACAGTCTGCCCTGGCCAGCCCGGGCCTTGTCACTTTTCCCAAGGCAGTGACTGTCCTGTTGCCTTTATCAAAGAATGTAGAGTTAATGCCACAGTTTGCATCATTTCCGTTCTGTGATCAGAAGAGCACATATTTGCTTCATATTTGCTTTTTTATTGTTATCTGAATTTTTATTGAATGAATAACTGAATGAAATCTCTTCATGCCCCCCCCCCCCCGCTTTTAAATATCTTTCTCTGGTCTGATTTAATCTCAAAGTCTTTCTAGTGTAAGTCTAAAAGGTCTGTCTGAGACAGGGTCTCCCTGGAGCCCTAGTTGGCCTGGAATTAGCTATGTAGACCAGGATGGCCTTGATATCATAGAAGTCATCCTGCTTCTGCCTCCCAAGCACTGGGATTAAAAATGTGTGCTACCATGCCTGGCTGTGCAAAGCAACAGGAACAAAGTTCTAGACCCTTCTCACAAGTTCAGGCTTAGGGCTGGGTCTGAAGCTCAGTTGTTGCAGTGCTTGTCTAACATGCATGAAACCCTGGATTTAATCATCAGCACCACATAAACCAGATGTACTCATTCATGCCTGTAATCCAAGCATTGGTAAATTTAATACCATGGTAATCCCTGTGCCCAGATTCCTTAATTTCACATCATTTCAGTCCTGTGATCAGTACAGGAGGTGTCTGTTGAGCTTCCAGTCAGATACTGAGATGAGACAACACAGGCATCGTTTCTGCCCTCAGGGGCTCAGAGTGCCTTTTGGGAGACTTGGACTGTGCTCAGGGGCAGATGGAGAACGGGGCACTGTCCCTCTTTCATGCCTAACTGGGCAGTCTAGAACAGGAGGACAACAAGATACTCCATAGGAACAGACTGAAGTATAAGAAGAGAAGGACCTGGAAGATGGAGAGTTGAAGGGTGATGGAGGAATGTAAGCAAAGGTCAGGAGGCAGGAAGGAGATGAGATGGAGGAGGAACATTCATGTTGGAGAAGAACGGGGCTTGAAGGAGAACAGGAGCATGAGAACATGGGCCCTTGCAAGAGAGAGCCTTGAAGTCCTTCGGGATCAAAGAGGGGCCACCATTTGCATCATGTGAATATTCCTCAGTGTACCACATCTGTCTTTTTTAACATATCATTTATTCATATTATGAGTTTATTGCCAGCATGTATATAAGTGTGCCTGTGTCATGCAGTGCCCACAGAGATCAGAAGAGGGCACTGGATTCCCCTGAAACGGGAGTTACAGACTGTTGTTAGTACCATGTGGGTGCTGGGAACTGAATCTGGGTCTTCTGTAAGACTAGCTAGTGCTCTTAAATGCTGAGCCATCTCTCTAGCCTTGCTAGCTGTCTATCTTGCCCTTACTTAGTCATTTGAAGCCTTTGCTATCTCATGGACAGACTAGGACAGTTAGCTGTGGTCTGTCACACAGTTAAAAAGTAGAACCCAGATGGAGACCCAGAACCAGCTCCATATCCCACAGCTGTGGTCTCACTTCGAGGGCTGCAATCATCAGATTTCCACATGCCACATTCTCAGGAAGGTAGATTCACATCTGTGACTTGAATCAAGCTCCAGGGATTTTCTCTTCCCCCGTAGCTAATGCTAAACTGTGGGTGACTGACATTATAAACACAGTATTTGTACAAGCAGCCCCTGTCATGGAGAAGCTGGCTGACCTTGGTAACCGCCATGGAAAGGCAGTTGGAACAATGACTCCTCTCTGGATGAGAAGAAATGAGATGTCTATAATAGATAGGTGATTGGTGGTGGTGGGTCTACACTTAGTCATACCTCCTTCAGCAGAGCACCCACAAAGCTGTAGAAGCATGTTGTAGAGTAATTTCCTCTAAGATAAAGTGCTCCGTTTTGGAAGGAAGCTCACGAAGATATAGGATGTTGTAAAGGGAGGTGAAAGATTCCATCCTGCAGGGAAATTCCTCAAAATTCAGGAAATAATTCGGTAACATCAGAAAGTCCCTGAAACTTGCCTAGATTCACGAGGCTCCTCCCTCCCAGGTATATCTAAGCAGTAAGGATTGCTGAAAGACACACGTGGACAAATCAAGTGCCCAGAAGAGGCTCCGACCAGAGCGGGCAAATGGAAGCGGCAGAGACCTGTTAAGATGCTTGGAACAGGGAGAGACCAGCAGAGCAGCCTGGGAGAGGCTCAGACCCACTGAGCTGCTGGGAAGAGACACTTCAGCCCATTGAGATGCCTGCCAGTTGCACAATGAGCTCCTGGTTTTCAGCTTCCATGAGATGTCAGCTACACTTTTGGTGCAGCTGTCTTTGAGTCATTTCTTCTCCTGCATGTAACCCCAATAAAACCCATTGGTTCATCAAGCTGGACTTTGGAGGGATCCTTCCGTGGTCTAGTAGAGGTTTCCTATGCGGGGGGGATAGTTCTTTGTTCATGTCTCCTCAGAAATAGTGTTACATAGAGCGTTCTAACCCTGTTACGTCATGACTAGCACAGAACTGGTTTCTTTCCCTAACATTCTCCATGCCTATGGGTGACAAGGCCTTTATCCTCTAACTGCCGATGTGACATAAGATATGTAAAGCAGTAAGAAAATCACTGACACAGGTGTGCTGCCAAATGCTTGACGTGACCCAAACAGCTGAATCAGGGCCAGGCACAATGCTCCCTTTTCCAGCCTAGAAAATACCCCTGGGGTCTGCCAAAGCCCTGGCAGCAGCTGTCTGTCACCTGGCAGTTTTGCTCAGGAAGTCCTGTCCTCCAGGACCTGCCGGATTGGGCTATTTGGAGCAAAGCTCTGCAGAGGCTCCTACTTCGGCTGCTGTCTTGTCCTGTGATTAGTTGTTCTCCATGGTTTACAACCTCCGGGAGGACTTCACAGCTGCTCTAGGCAAGACACCCCTCCATACACTTTCTTCTCATTGCATTGTCTGGAGCAGCAGAATTATGACCAACCATCTCACCATCAGTCTCCTCCAGACATTAATGAATAGGAGAGGCCTTTGTCCCCTCAGACGTTTCTAAATGCCCATTGCTCAGAAGTCTCACATGGGTCCTCTTAATTTCCCATCAGTCCGAGGGATGTGACAGGGCTTTGTCTTGTTCTGTACAGCTGCCTTTGGGGACACATGAGGAGGTGTGCTCCCTGCTGCCCCTCCTGGATTCAAAGGAGTGTAATGGAGTGATCTCTGTCAGAACTCATATATTTAATGTGACTGAATCTTCATTTGCTTCTACTCGCTACAAGGTGGTTTTGCATTTAACAGAATCACAGCGCCCCATGCTCCATTTTAATCAGAGCCCGTGGCAGCTCACACTTTGATTTGCAGCATGAACTTTTTGTTTGTGATATGCAGTAGGCATATTTTTGATTCCTCTTTAAAAGACGGAGTGCAGCCCTCAACTGGCTTGTGCTAGTCTGACTTAAGTAGTAGGAACCCAAGGGCCCAGCTGTCCTCTACAGTCTTTTGCTACTTCCCAGGCCCTGAGAGCCCCACAGGCCCACGCAATCCCACTGAAGCTTACGGAGCCTGAATTTCTGAGAAAGGTGTAGAACTTTGTTTTCCAGCGCTTTGCCTAAACAAGCTCCTTAGACTCAAACCAGAAATCCTTTGGTATCAAATCAGACCAGAATAAGGGACTGACAGGTAGGGAGAATATGAAGCTTCATTCATTTATTTACTCACTCAATAAAAAATCAGATGACAATGAAGCAAATATGCCTACCTTGACCTCACTCAGCCATTTGAGGCCTTTGCTAACCCATGGATAGGCAAGGACACTTAGTTGTGGACTGTTCACAATCACACAGTTAAGAGGTAGAACCTGGACTGAGGCCCAGGACTAACTCCACAACCCAAAGCCTTTGCCTCAGACCCAGGGCTACAGTGATACCTGCAGAGTCTCCAAATGCTGCACTCCCAGAGGGTGATAGGAGTCATGAAGAGAAATAAATTTTGTTTCACAGAGCAAGGAAGGTCGAGGACTGGAAGCACAGTAGCTGAGACTGTGATTAGCATGTGTTAGGCCTGGAATCCAGTTCCCAGCATCAAACAATTACAAAATGAAGAGGAGGAGGAGGAGGAAGAGGAGGAGGAGGAGGGGGAGGACGACAGAGGGGAAAGAGAAGGGGGAGGAAGCACGGTAATGTGTTCCTCGGTGACATCCCGACTAGAAAAGAGAGAGCTAAGAGTCCCACAAGGACAGGGAGAGTCTGCAAACAGAGGTTGGAAATGTTTATTTTAATTTATTTATTAATTTTTACTTTTAAGATTTTATTGTAATTTGGGGGCATTAGTGGCAAAACATGATTTAAAAAAACCAATACATGGTTTCACTTAAATTCACTACTGAACTTAGTGTATTTTATTTTTTTTCTTTTGAGACAAGGTCTCCCTGTGGCCTCATTTGTCCTTGAACTCACTATGTACAGTAGGCTTGCCTTGATCTCACAGAGATCCACCTGCCTCTGCCTCCTAGGTGCTAGAATTGATCAAGGGTGTGCACTACCACACCCAGAAAAGTGTATTTTATTCTTTAAGCAAGAATTTTAGCTATTCAAATGGCAGAGTGTGAAGATTGTTAGGAGTATATTTAGAATAATAATTTTGAAATTCCTGAGAATTCTTGGGGATACTGATTTATTGTCTCTGACTCTCGAGAGTGACATGCCAGGAATTTGTCTTGTTTGAGCTTTAGTCGTACTTGTGCATGCTGTCACCATTGCTGTGAGTTCACATGAGTAACTTCCCCAGCTACCTGGAAAACTATCTCTTTGGGGACATCTACGACTTCTGATTCTTTCAGTCTTTCTGCCACCTCTTCCCCGTGATCCTTGAACCTTTGGAGGCAGAAATTTGATATAGGTGTCCATTTCAGGGATAATCACTCTGTATTCTCTTACTCTCTACATGTTGGCCAGTTTTGAGTTTCCTTGTTAATCACCATCTGCTGCATAGGAAAGGTTCTCTGGTGAGAGCTGAGAGATGCATTAATCTATGGGTATAACAATAATTCAATAGGAGTTGTATTTTTTTTAGCAAAATAATAGTTTTAGGCTCTCCTGTATGATCTGTGGCCTATGTAGCCACATGTTTCTATGCCTGATATCAATGTCAGGTATGGGCTCTGTTGTGTACATTAACAGTTGTCTCTCTGCTTTGAGGGATAGGCTTCCAAATGTGATTGACAGCCAACTAACCAATGACTTAAGGAGGAAAGTCTAGCGGAAGCACATGGAAGGATGGGAAGGAGAGAGGCGGGCATGGCGCCAGGGCCCCATTCTTGCGCAT
The DNA here is from genome assembly GCA_035773235.1 of Eospalax fontanierii. Lineage (NCBI taxonomy): Eukaryota > Metazoa > Chordata > Mammalia > Rodentia > Spalacidae > Eospalax > Eospalax fontanierii. Next base: position 45,530,831 of record CM069540.1, on the reverse strand, counting down.
GTGTTCCAGAGGTCCGGGGGACTTATGATCAAAATGTAGGCTCTCTGACTCCCTCCCTGGAAATGAATCTTTTGTAAGTAACTTGGAATAAACTGGTTTCTTTAATTGAAGAGCATTCTCCGTTTGCTCAATCAGTTCAAACTTGGGGGTAGGGTGGAGCTGAATGCCGGGCCTCACAGTGAGAGAATTCATGATACAGGCTCCATCTTATGAAGTGGACTCTAAATCCATTTATAACGTGATTAGTTACTCCAGTAATATTTGTGCTGCTATTTGACCAGAGAGCATCTATTGCCAGGCTAGTTGCTGAAGCACACAGGATTCATAGCTGGGTCAGGTTAATGATTTTAATTTTTTTTCTCCTGGTAGCATACATAGCACCTTCTAACACTATGAAAGATCGCCAGTAGAGATGAAGCTTTGAAGTCAGTACCAGCTTGATATTTTTCCTTGTATGTGTACTCATGCATGTATCTTTAGCAACAGGGTCTTACTGTCAAGTTCTGATGGGTAGCCAAGAACAGGGGCAATGGTCAGTATTGTTTCAGGGATCTCTGGTTAACAGCTTCAAAAGAGGGAGTCCATCCCCGGCATTGAGCTTCTACTGTGCTAGTCTATGGGATCTAGTGGGTCAATGTCCCCCTGTTATTATGTTACTCTGTTCCATCTCCTTTTATAATATATGTACATACACTTTAAGAAGCTTCTATAGTGGTAGCTTTCCATATAGCTTTTTTTCTAAAGGCCTCTAGTGTTAATTATTTGTCGTCATGCTCCCTGCTCTGTCCTGTTCTCCCATTTCCCACCCAATTAACACTTCCTACTCTGTTATTACCATTTGAAGCTCCCCCGAGACCATTTATTTTTTTTCCATAACCTCTCTGGATTTTCCAATTGGAACATATATATCTAAGGATTCAAAGTTAGCATCCACTTAAGAGAGAGAGAACATATCATGTTTGTCTTTCAGGATCTGCATTATCTCATTCAGGATGATTGTTGAGCATTTTCTTATGTATTTCTCAGCCATTTGTTTTTCATCTTTTGAGAACTCCCTGTTCAACTCTTTGCCCCATTAAAAAATTTTTTTTGATGTTCAGTTTTTTTAGTTCTTTGTGTATTCTAAATACTAGCTCTCTGTCAGACATAGAGCTGGTAAAGATTTTTCCCATTCTATATATTACCTCTTTACTTAAACGATAGTGTCCTTTGTTGTACAGAAGCTTTTTAGTTTCATTAGGTTCCATTTGTTAATTGTTGGACTTAATGACTATTCTCTAGGAGATAGATAATGATCCTAAAATAGAAAACTCTCTTGGCAATGCAGGGGAAGGCTCAAGTTAGCACTACACTGACCAGGTAACCCTCTGTACAGACCAAGATAAGAAAAATCATGGGTTTGATGAAGTATTGCCTTGGTAATCGGGACATTTGGGAGGTTGTTTATAATGAATGAAATATATTGAATAAATATGAATGAAGCAACTGTGGAGGATCCTCTTGGTTGGGGACTGCTTCACCTATATTTTATGACCAACAATCAGCCAGATATTTCTAACAAGCTACAAAAGATGGAAAATTGGAGAAGTCAGAGTGGCTTGGTGTGGTTAGGTCTAACACTGCCTTAGACTGTGTGGTTCCTGGGCAGTAGCTTTTCTAACTAGCTAAAAGTACTACACAAGATGACCAACGTTTTAAATAAGGATTAACTATTTTCAAAAGTTGGCTTCTAAAGGACTTATAATCCTGCCAATGGAAAGGCTACAGATCTGTCTAATTTCAGTCTATACCAATACTTGGGTGCGATACAATGGTACCAAGGTCACTTTCTCCTTATCAGTTTCTCCATGTGCTCCCAGAGCAACAGCACCACCAATAGGCACTGGGCATCTATCCCCATTCCTCCAATTTCCTTCATGGGTTCCTTTCTGAGCAACAACTTTTACCTAGGTGCTGAGGACAGATCCAAATGAGATTCAGATGCTTATCACTTGGCGTTCATCATTACAACCATTGATAAGAGTATGGACTCTCCTTCCTCAGTTTCTTGAGTTATTTTTTTGGCCCATATGACTAGGACACTGGTACATTCTCCTGCTTTATCTATGCTAATCTAACTTGTGTGCCTTTTCTTTTTAAAGAAGAGGGGTGACTGTCCACATTTAATCTGCGAGATGTGTGATCCAATGGGGACTCAAGTCCTGGTGAGTGATGGGCTCATTCATTGGTTAGTGACATCATCAAAATGATGACCACTTCTATCCTGGCCAAACATAGCAGTACCCACAAAACTTCCTGGTACCACTGAGTCCTTAGGGAATCACTGCACCTTGGGAATTTCTTGAGCCACAGGTATTAAGTTTCAAACCCTAATTCTCTTCTAATTTTCTTTTCTTTTTGCTTTTCACCTTGTCTCATGAAATTTATTGTCCACACCTTAGTGGGCAGGGTCTGGTCAATCTGGTTGAATAAAATGGAAACTGGTCTTCCATTTAGAGAGACTGATTTATTTAGGGCGACTCATAAAATTATTGTTTAAACATATGGCCTGCCACCAGCCGCCCTTTCTTTGGCAAGATCCGGCAGGGCTCCTATCCCATTGCCAGCCTGAATTTCACTTCCACTCACACAATTCTTAAGACTGCTGTCTCCTGAGTCTTGGCCTTCTATGGGCCTGGGGCCAGGGCACTTTTCCTCGTGGCTTTGAGTATTCTCCATGCTCCTTGCCAGGATTAGTAGCCATGTTTCCTCTCCTCTCTCCCTGCCTTCCTGTCCCCTTATTGGTCAGAGGGCAGGACTTGACACTGAATGAACCAATAGTAAAAAAAATAAAAAACTCAGAAACATGTATCTACAATACACACCTTCATAGATGCTTAATGGGATGAAGAAAAGGAGTTCCAGAGGCCACTACAACATAGGCTCCACTGCCATATGATATGATCAATTCAATTTTTTATGTCTGACTCAGGAGGTGATACTAGACACCCATGATGGATTTTGACACACTATTTTGCATGGAATATTTACAGGTTTCTAAAGGTGACCAAGAGTTTCTCCAGCCATGTGCCTCCAGCACTGGCCAGCTACCAAAGGGAGCTGACGCCTTGGGAGGGCTAGACTTGGGAAGCTAGTGTGAATTTGTAGGGCCTAAGGCTGTGTCTCAGAAAAGCAAAGAACCCAACTGGGACTGAAAAGATAGGTTGCCAAGTGTGACAGGCAGCCACCAGTGGGCTGCTGCAGAAACTTGACCTTCACGGCTGGATTTTGGGTTTTTCTTTGATTTCATTGTAACTGTACCTGGTTCTGTTTCTGCACTTTAGAGTTGAAATACTTAGTTTGATTTTGATTTTATAGGAATCCACAGCTGAGAGATGTTGGATTTTTAATGAGACATTGGGCTTTTAAATGATGGGAAAATGTAAAGGACGATTAGGCTTTTCCAAAGTGAACTATTTTATATTGTGATAGTAACATGAGATCTTGGGGACAAAGAACTGTAGAACATGGCTTAATGTGATATGTTTGTATGTCAGGTTGACAAGGGGTCAATTGTGCCAGTTAGTTTTTGTCAGCTTGAGACAATTTTAGTTATATGAGAAGGGGAAGCATCAATTGAAGAATTCCCAGATTAGACTGGCCTGTGGTCATGTCTGTGAGGCATTTTCTTAATGGTCTTTCCTTCAGTTTCTGCTTCCAGGATCCTGCCCTGTTTGAGTTCCTGGCTTAAGTTCACTGATGATAGACTGTGAAGTATAAGATGAATCCAATCCTTTCCTCAAATTGGTTTTGGTCATGATGTTTAGTATAATGACACAAAAGTAAACTAGGACAAAAACTAAGCTTAAGAGGTTCTTGGATATGTCTCAATGATGGCTGTGTTATAAGCAGTCTTTGCTTTCAATTCATCATAAAATGATCACTATTGGAAAGGGGCCTAAATGAGCATCTGAAAAAGGAACACTCCCAGGATCTAAGACTGATTCCCTAGTTGTACTTCAAAGGAGAAGTTTAGTGGAAAAAGCTCTAACATCTAGTGGGAAAACTTTCTATATAATAAGCCTTCATATCTTTTTGTAAATTAACACATTATTGTCAAAAGGAAAAGAAGCCCTAGAAAAAGCAGTTATAGCAACAAGTGAATATGTTTCCTTCTTTGATCCCTGGAGAGAAGTAGATATAAGTTTCTCAAATGCTCCTCAAAGGATGTCTGTGTTGTAATCAGTCTTTTCTTCCAATGTAACATACATTGTTCTTTATAAGTAAAGAGGCCTCAGTGACTATGTCAAAAAGCAACACACCCAGAAGCTAAGACCAACTTCACTTGTTGCATTCTAAAAGAAAAGTTAAGTGGACAAAGCTCTAATATGTAACAAAAAACCCTTTCTGAATAATAAGGCTTTAATTCTCTGCATAAGTTATTGTCAAAGGGAAAAGAAGCCTGTTGTAGCCTTTGAAAAAGGAAATAGTCATAGAAGCAACTGAATGTTTCCTTCTCTGAATCCTTAAGAGAAGTCAGTTTAAGTTTCAAGGATTCACCTCAGAAGATGTGTTTGTTATAAAAAGAGGCGGCCTCCATAGCCACTTCAAAAGCAATCTTGCAAAATATCTAACACTGATTTCTTTAGGTGCAATACAGAAGAGGAGGAGAGTGGACAAAGTTCCAACAGTTAGCAGAAATTCTGAGAAATGAGCCTTCACTTCTTTTGGCATTTGAACATGCTGTTGTCAAAGGGAAGAGACGACTATTGCAGCCTTTGGAAAAGCAGTTACAAAGCAAGTGAACACGTGTCCTTTGACTCCCTGAAAGAAGTAAGTTTTATGAATGCATCTCAAAATAGGCTGTGTAATAAGCAGACTTTCCTTCAAATTCACCATGTATTGTTCTCTGTAGGTAAAGGGACCTATATAACCACATCAAAAAGCAACATTCCCAGAAACCTTAAGACGTGTTTTCTCAGTTACCCCCAGAAGAGTCGAAGCTCTAACAGCTAGCATAGATGCTTGCTCAGTAAGAAGCTTTCTATTCTTGTTGCACATGAACATGTTATTGTCAAAGGAAAAGAAGCCTATTATAGCTTTTGAAAAGGCAAATAGAAAGTAAAATGAACATGTTTCATTTTATGAATCCTTGTAAGAATGTTTAATAAATTTCTTGGATGCATCTAGAAGGATGGGTGTGGGTAGAGCCACCTCAAACAGTGATTCTCCAAGAATCTCATTTTATTAGTTGTATACCAAAACAGATGTAAAATAGACAAAGATCTAAAGGTTAGCACAAATACTGTTTGAATAATAAGCATTCAATTCAATGTGTATGCAAAAACATTGTTGTCAAAGAAAAAAAGAAGCCTATTGTAGCTTTTGATAAAATAAGCAGGAAGCAAGTGACTATGTTTCCTTCCTTGACTCTTAGAGAGAAATAGGTATGAAAAGTTTCTTGAATGCACCTCAAAGGGTGTCAGTGTTATAAACAGTCTTTCTTTCCAATTCATCATGCATTGTTCACTGTATGTAAAGAGACCAATATAACTACTTCAAAAAATAATACTCCCAGAGCCCAAGATTGATTTCATCAATTGAACTACAAAGAGAAGTTTAGTGGAAAAGCTGTAATGGCTAGTACAAACACTTTCTGAATAAGGACTCTTCATTTCATTCATTTATTGTATATGAACACACTGCTGTCAAAGAAAAAAGAGCCCCATTGTAGTCTTTGAAAAAGCAACCAGTTATAGAAGATACTGAACATATTTTGGTATTTGATTCCCTGAGAGGGATACTAATAAATTTCTTGGATATACTTCAAATTTATGGCTGTGTTCAAATCAGTTTTCTTTTTTAAAGAAAACATGATAGGTAAAAGAAGCCTACATGACCGCTTCAGAAAGTCTGACTCTGAGAAACTAATTTCATTAGCTGCACTCCAAGGCAGGAGAGTTCAGTATGCTATAAAACTAACAAAATACTTTCTGCGTAACAAGACTTCATTCCTTCTTGCATTTGAATACTTTATTGAAAATGAAAAAGAAGTCTAATGTAGTCTTTGAATAAGGAAATAGGAAGGAAATAAAAACATTTCCTTCACTAACTCTTTGAGAGAAGTAACTGCAACAGTCTTATGAGATATACCTCAAAGGGTGACTGTGTCACCTTTCCACCCAATTTATCATGCATTTTGCAGTAAAGAGGCCTATCTGATTGCTTCAAAAAACAGTGCTCACAGAACTTAACCTGATTGCTTTAACTGTGCTCCAAACAGAAGTCGAGTGCAAACAACTCTAGCCGCTGGCACAGATACTTTGGATAATAAGCCTTAATTTCTTGCTGCATATGAAGATGCTATTGTCAAACAGATGCCTGTTTTACCCTCTAGAGAAGCAAGTGAACATACTTCTTTCCCTAACCCCTTGTCAGAATTAACTCTAATAGATTTCTTGGATACATCTTATGATGGTTTGAATGAGAAATGTTCCCCATACAACTGTGATGTTTGAATAATTGAGCATTCAGTTGATAGCGCTGTTTGGTGACATTTAGGAGGTACAGCCTTGTTGGAGGAAATATGTCGCTAATGGACTTTGAGAGTTTGGAGTCTTCCCCAACTCCAGTTCCGTCCTCTCTCTGCTTTGTGTTTGTGATTGAAAATGTGATCTCTTAATTTCCCGCTGCCATGCTCTCCCGCCAGTGTGGATTCTCCCTCTGGAAACTTAAGCCAAAATAAACTCTTTTTTCCCTAAGTTGAGGTTGGTGTTTTATCACAGCAATTCAAAAAATAACTAATACATATTTCAAAGGGTGGCTGTCTTGTCCACAGTCTTTCTTTCTAGCTAATTGCTTACTGCTCAATATAGGTAAGCAATCCCATAATGCCACTATAAAAAGCAATACGGGCAAAAGCTTAAGACTGATTTATTCAATTGCACTGCCAGAGAGAAGAGCAGTGAACAAAACTCTAACAGCAAGCACAAGTATTTCTTGTAATAAGCCTTCATTTCTGGCAGAATATGTTACATGTTATTGTGAGGAGGAAGAAAAGCTTATTGTACCCTTCAAGAAGCAAGCATAGGAAGCAGGAGAACACGTTTCCTTTCTTTGTCTCCTTCAGAATACTATTTTTAATAAGGTTTGTGGATTCATCTCAAAGGATTGCTGTACTGTAGGCAGTGAATCCTTCATATTAAACATGCATCGCCCACTGTAGTTGTAGAGATGTATGTGTTCTTTCTTATTTGTGGATCCTCATTCTGAATCATTAGATGTGAGTGTATAACTTGAAGAAACTGCAGGAGCCGGGAAAGGAGAAAGGGAGCATGGGGGTGGAGATGAAAAGGAGTTCTGGAGAGCGGGATGTTAGGACACAGGTGATGTCAGTGGAGAGATGGGAAGGAAGTTAGGGATTTCATTTCAGGCAGGAGGAGGGAGAGGGAGGAGGGAGAGACAAAACATGTTGAGGATGCTTGAAGTCATAGGGCAATTTTGAAACATTATTTTATACGCTTATTTAAATTACATATACTATTCATGTGCATCTATATGTGTGTACACACACATACACGCATATATGTTGTAAAAGGGGTTATGCCCGTGGTAATGTTCCCCCAAGAGCCATAGATAACAAAAATCCCATGTCAGGCCTGGAAAACCTCCCTTTGATTTGTTGGTTAGGTTAGTCAAAGAGATTCCCCAAACAATATGAACTATTGCCATTGTCCTTGGTGGTCTCTCATAATTTGAAGACAAGACTGTATTGCTGAAGATATTATGTATTTCACAGAGAAGACTTGGAGGAATCAAGCTGGAACTGACTGAAAGTTCTCAGGGAAGGCTAGCTCTCATAGTTTTAGAAGGTGCTATGCAGGATGTTACAGGAGAAAAGCAATCAATAGTCCTACCTAGCTGTAAAGCCTATGAACCACCACAATGACTGACTCAGCAAGGTATTGTCAATGATGCAATAGTGGCATGCTTATCTTTCAGATAACCAACAACTGCCTAATTGGATATAGGGCTCACTCAATAGGAGGGAATTCATGCCTGGAACTGTACACCTAGCAGAAGACCTATGGCTGGAGAGGTCATACACACTAGAAGAAAGTGTACTATTATCACTTTTCTAAACTAATATAATTTCTAACTATATTCTAAATGCTTATACACACAGGTTAGTATAGCTCTCATCTCTCATCAAGGATGTTCCTACTTCAGCAGCAGATGGAGACTATTACAGAGATTCACAGCAGGCTCAAATGCAGAGCATAAGTGACCTGAGGTGCCCATTCCAAATTGATTTATCTACAGCCCAACTCCTATACCGAAGGCTCAGGAAACATCACAGAAAAGGGGGATGGAAAGCTTGTCATGGCCAAAGGACCAGGACACTTGCTGATAGATAGTGTCTTCTAGACATGACAGAGAAACCACACCCATGAAAGTTCAACAATGTGTCTACCTAAACAAGATCTGCATAATGACAACACCAATTGACATGCCAATGTGGAGAGAGAAATTTCACAAGGTCCCATATCTAGATGAAGAGTGATAGGTAATCAATAGCTTCTGAGAGAAAGAATCAGTTCCTTCAGCTACAAACACCCTGATAGATTATGAACATCACAATTTGGCTTGTAACGTAGAGGATTCTGTGTTGTAAGCAGTCTGTTTTCCAATTCACCATGTATTATTTACTGTAGATAAAAAAGGCCTATATCACCACTTCAGAAACCCCAAATCCCAAAAGCTTAAAAAAGATTTTGTGGGTTTTACCTGAAAGGAGATGGAGACAAATCTTGAATAGCTAGCACAAATATGTTGAGTAATAAGCCCACATTTCTTGTTGCATGTGAACATGTTATTTTCAAAGAGAAGAGAAGCCACTTGTAGCCTTTGAAAAGGCAAAAAGTTAAGAAGCAAATGAACATGTTTCCTTCTTTGACTTCTTGAGAGAGGTAAGTTTAATGAGTTTCTTGGCTGACTATCAAAGGGGAGCTATGCTGTAAGCTGCCTTCCCTTCTAATTTACCAGAGGCTGTTTACCGGAGGTAAAGAGACCTATAGGGTCCCTTTAAAAAGTACCACTCCCAGAAGACTAATATAGATTGTGAGTTGCGCAATCTGTATTGTGCAAAGAGAAGTTAAGTTGACAAATACTGAGTAGTAAGACTTTGTTTCCTATTGCATATGGCTACTTTAGTTTTGAAGGGAAAAGAAGCTTTTTTGCCTTTGAAAAGCAAATAGGTAAGAAGCAAGTGAACAGGTTTCCTTCTTTGACTCTTTGAGAGACAAGAAAAGGAAGTTTAACCCGTTCCTTGGCTACATCTCAAATGGGGGCTCTAATGTTAGCAGCTTTCCAATTCACTATCTATTTAGTTCTTTGCCCTATTTTTATTTGATTTTTATTTTTGATGTTTAGTGTTTTTTTTTAGTTTTAAAACTTTTACTTATTCATTTCTTTTCACAATAGCTAAGAAATGGAAGCAACCTAAGTGTCCCTCAACTGATAAGTGGGTAATGAACACGTGGTGTATTTACAACATGGAGTTCTACGCAGCGGTAAAGAAAGACTAAATGAAATTTGCAGGTGAATGGAGGGAACTGGAGGCAATTATACTAAGTGAAATAACAAATGACACAAGCTCGCCTTCATTTGTGGATCACAGCACCAAACCCTTATATGTGAGTACATATCCTGATGTAACTGGGACAGCCAGGAAAATGGCAAGGAATCAGGGAAGTAATGGGATAGAAGGAGCCTGAAAGAGAACAGTAGAATACAGGTGTTACCATCGGGGGAAAGAATAAATAAGGTTATTTAACTAGGAGGGGGAGACGGAGGGTTATACAAGGACCTATGGGGATAAAGGAGAAGAAGGCGCTCAAGGGTGGTGGTGGGGCGTAGAAGACAGGTATTATCCAGAGTGAAATGGGGAAAATGTGGGCACTGTAACTGGAGAGGGAGTAGGCAGGGTTAGACGGGGGAGAGAGAGAGAGGAAGAAAGAGAGAGAAAGAGAGAGGAGATAAATAATGCTTAGATGGTATGAAAATCCAGAGGGAAATGTCTTAGTTCAAAATCCTACTGAAAGATTACACATATAACATCTCTATATGAGTCCGTGTGTATAGCTGAAGGTTATATAACAAGAAACAGAGCCGGACAGGAGAAACCTCTCTTTGAGTTGTTGGCCAGTGTGCATGACCATGTGGAAATAGAGTCCTACAGGCTCCTGGGACCTTGCTCATGTGAATCTACAGCAATGTCTGTCAGGATGCACAAGACCCATGCAAATTCATGTAGACAAAAACCCAGCATAGAACGGTGGAAATGAGCAGCAGGCACCAATCTCAGCCAAAGAACTATTGGCAACGATTAATGCTGGGTGAGGTAGAGATGATCTTTTAAAAGGGAGGGACTCTAGATAGGCTGACTAGACCTTAATGGATGAATTTGCACTGAGGGATGTCTAGGGACACTAACTCGACTTGATAGTCCTTAACACAAATGACAGCATGCATGAAATCCAGTGGGGGCGTTATGGGAGGTGCCTGTGGGGAGAGGGATAATGATGATCAACCTGCCTGTAGGAAATACACAAAAATTCAATAAAATTTAATATTTTATTTGTTGTTTTTTGCATATGAATATATTGGCTGCATGTATGTAAGTGCACCTGTGTTGTACAATGCCTACAAGGTCAGAAGAGGACATCAGAGTCTTCTGGAACTGGAGTTATGGACCAGTTGTTAGTTGCAATGTGGGTGTTGGGAATCAAATCCAGGTCCTCTGAAAAAGCAGTCATTACTCTTGACCATTGAGCCATCTCTCCATCCCCTGATGTTTCAGTTTTTGAGTTCTTTGTGTATTCTAGATAATAACCTTCCTTCAGATGTATATTTAGTGAAGATATTTTCCCATTCTATGGGCTGTCTTTTCACTTGAATGATGGTACCCTTTGCTTTATGGAAGCTTTTCAGTATCATGAGGCCCAACTTGTCAATTGTTGGTCTTAATGTACGATCATGGTCCTGTTTCAAAAGTCATTTCCCGTACTAATAATTCCAATGTACGCCTTACTTCTTTCTCTAGCAGATTCAGGGCATCAGGTCTTTGTGTTTCTGGAATTTTGGGAGTCCCTTAGTGATTGCCAGAAAAGACAAGGGAAAATGGGGTCTCCTTTTAGGTTCTTAGTCTTACTAAAAAAAGAATTTGAGAATGGATTCAAACAGAAACTTTAGGCCAATCTTATTCTAGTTGAAAAGAAAACTCCTAAGGGCAGGAAAGCTATATATCTCAGCAGCTGAAGAGGAGAATGGATGGGAAGAAGGAAAAAAAAAAGTCATAAATCCACACATATTTAGAACCAGTGTCCATTTAGAGCCAGACATGTTGAAAACTAGTAGCTGCATGGTGGGAGGGAGCTTTAAAGAAAGAATAAAGAAACTCAAACTTTGAGCAGCACAGTCTGTTAGAAAAACCATGCTCAGAAGAGAGATAGGAAGAAGAGGAGACTTAGAGAGCGACATGTCTGTTGCCTAACCATAGGCAGCTTCCCCGGGAGGCAGGAGTTCCAGGCGGGAAAAGGTCATCTCAGCAATGCACTAGGTATTTCACTAATCTCTTTAGCATGACCTAAGTTGAACCCATCTTCCTAGGGGTGGCCCTGTCACCAAATGATTGACCTGGAAAAACTGGAAAGTTAAGGCTCCACCCGGGGCCAGAGATTTTTATTCCTCTGACCAATTTCCTCTTAAGGGAGCTTTATTGCTACTGTAATATTCGATCCACTCGGAGTTGAATTTTGTGCAGGATAAGAGAAAGGGATCTAATTTAATTTTTCTACATGTAGCTATCTAGTTTTCTTTTCTATATATTTTTTTTGTTTTAAACTTTTAATTTTATGTGTATGAGTGTGTTACCTATATGTGTGTACGTGTACCTGTGTCACGCAATGCACACAGAGGTCAGAAGAAGGCCTTATATCACCTGGAACTGGGTGCTGGGGCTCGAACCTGGGTTCTCTACAAAAGCAGTCAGTGCTCTTAACCACTGAGCCATCTCTCCAGCCTTGTAGCTATCCAGTTTGACAACTACCATTTGCTGATCTTTTCACCAACATGTTTTGGCCACTTTGTTAATAATTAGGTGGCTGTAAGTACAAACTTTATGGTAGCTCAATTCTATTCCATTGATCAGTGTGTCCATTTTTATGCCAGAATAAATGTTGTTCTTATTATTATAGCTCAGTAGTGTCATGTGAAATCAGGAATGGTGATTTGTCTAGCTCATCTTTTATTATTCAAAGTTGTTTTGGCTATCCTGTCTTTGTGTGTTTTCATATGGAATTTAAATTTTTAAAAATCTTTGTGAAGAATTGTGTTGGGATTTTAATAGGGCGTTGTATTGAATCTGTGGATTGCTTATGGTAGAATGGCCATTTTTACACTTTTAATCCAACCAACCCACGAGCATGGGAGGTCTTCCCATCTTCCAGTGTCTCCTACAATTTCTTTCTTCAGTGTTTTAGAGTTTTCCTTATATAAACCTTTTACTTCCTTGGTTAAATTTATTCTCAGATATTTTATTTTTTTGAGGCTATCATTAGTGGGATCATTTTACTAGTTTCTTTCTCAACATGTTTGTTGTTGGGATAAAGAATGGCTGCACATTTTAAGTGGATCTGGTGAGTGGGCTGAAGCGCTCGCCTGGGCGGGAAAGAGAAAGCAGCCCTCGGACCTGGCGTTTAGTTGCTCCTCTTCCCTTTTTGGTTTTCTCATCTGTCCAAGAGGAAGACCAGGAAGAAGGTGGCGGCGGCGGCCTGGGAGGAGCCGGGCTGGGCAACTACACCGCCTGGGAGGGGCCCAGGAAGCAGTAGCCTCGCATAGAGCTGCAGCAGCAGCAGCAGCCCAGACGAGGACAGGCTGGAGCTCCAGCGGCCCCCGACAGGGCCACTTGCGCCGCGCGACCTGCGGAGCTCACCAAGGACCACGTCAAACTTGAAGGGTCCAAGTGCAAAGAGCAGCTTTTGATTCTGGGGGCAGCCAACTGGGCTTTGATTGGTGGGAAGGAAGTGCCTAAACAGCAAGCTGCTCACCGCAATTTTGGTCAGAATTTGTGCGCACCCCACAGATATGGGTGCCTGTCCGGAGTCCGGGTGCCGATGTGGTCTTGGGTTCATGTGCCGCCCACCGCCTCCTCATCCCCACAGGAAGGAAGCTGTGGAGCTGGGGTCCAAAGGAAAAGGGGCAGCTGGGCCACGGTGACACCAGGAGGGTTGAAGCCCCCAGACTCACCGAGGCCCTCAGCCATGTGGCGATTGTGCTGGTCCTGATGGAAACTGGCTCGGTGTTTGCCTTTCGAGAGAATAGGATGGGCCAACTGGGCGTCAGCAACCAGACAGATGCAGTCCTGAGCCCCGCCCAGGTAATGTACAACTGCCAGCCAATGACCGAGATGGCCTGTGGGGCTGAATTCAGTATGATAATGGACAGCAAACGGAACCTCTACTCCTTTGGGTGTCCTGAGTATGCCCAGCTGGGGCACAACTCGGATGGGAAGTTTATCGCAAGGGCGCAGCAGATAGAATATGACTGTGAGCTGGTGCCCCGGCCATCTCCATGGAGAAGACAAAAGGCAGGCAGATCTTGCCTGTCTCGAATGTGATGGCTGGAGATGTGGCTGTGGTGCCAATCACGCGCTGATCTTGGACTCCTGGAAGCGTGTTTTCTCCTGGGGCTTTGGTAGTTACCACCCGCTGGGCCACGCAGAGCAAAAAGGACCGGATGCTACCTCGATTGGTGAAGCTCTTTGACATCTCAGGGCCGGTTACAACACAGATCTATGTGGAATACACCCAATCCTTTGCCATTAGTGAAGTGAGTGGCCTGTTTTACTGGGGGGACACCAACACCTTCCGAGAATCTACCACGTACTGGAAGGCAGGACCTCTGTGGCTGGGCTGCCAGATCCCCAACCTGCCTGTGGAAAGCGCAGCAGTATCTCGGGCCATGAGTTGGGGCTCATCACCAACCTTCGGGGAACTGGGATACAGGAACCATAAGCCCAAAGTCTTTCACTGCGGCTCAGGAAGTGAAGCCTCTGGACGGCATCTTCTCAGAGTCGGTGGCCATGGGCTACTCACAGTCCTTGGTGATCGCTTGGGATGAGAGCAAGGCAGAGAAGAACTGCACACTGTAAGGTGGAGCCCATGCTCCCCTTGGTGGCAGTTGTCATTTATGTGTGCACTGGGACCGAAGTCAGACCAGGAATTTAAGAAGCAAAAGTTGACCTGAGGTGCATCTTCATTAGCCTCCCTGAGGTTCCATTTTCTAAGTGTTTCAACGTTAACTACCCTTTATGTATGCTTTCCAAAGTCTCCTCCCTCTCAATGTTTAATTAAAATACTTGCTCATAGTTGGTTTGCCTTTCTTACAAAGAGGCAGGAACTTTGAGTAATTTAGGTTTTTGTTTTGTTTTTTAAGTTGTATTTCTTTTCTCCCCTCCTGAGTATACTTGCCCAGCCCTCCCGTTCCAGTTGTAATTAGTATTATGATCCCAGTGGGTTCCACTTGGGAGAGAAATTGCCATTTACCTAGGCAGAAACGACCCTTTCAGGAAGCAGTAGCATCCAGGCTGAGATGTCCCTGGTGGTCGGTCTCCATGCAAACTCCTAGCTGCGCGTTTTGGGGGCCTGGTCATTTGCTTGCTTCCCCCAACCCCGACCAGCTGAGCACCACCAGCTGAGGTCAGGGCCATGCTGTTGCTGACTTTAGCTGCCTGTAAGGCCCACAGCCTTTTGGCTGGAGCGTTCATAGAACTGGCCGCTTCCCCCTGGCGGGGTTTTGGGAGGGGTGTCTGTGTTTAGCCATTTATATCTACTTTAGCTGTCAGAGAAGTCCAAATGAGAATTGGGACCAGGGAACTGTGGGGTGCACCGGGTGGGGTTGAAGGCCTGGTTTTATGGCTCTTATGGAGCCAGGCCCTGTTGCTAGTGCTTGCCAGTTAAGAGATTGATCAGCCAGCAGTCAAAAGTGCTTTCTCAGCCCTCTTAAGGACAGACCAGCCCTCCTTCGAATCCCCCACCCCCTCTACCGCCTGTGGGCTTCGCCTGTCCGCTCCTGCTGTCCTGCCTGCGGAGCCCGTCTTCATGTTGACAGCATCGCTGAGTTCCGAGGTTCCTTTCCCAGATCCCCCCTCAAGAACTCTAGCGAGGCGGCAGCTCTTGTTTTCCAGAGGGTCTGGGCTGGTTTGGGTGCTTTAACTCGGTTTAGCTCAGTGGTGCTCTGGTGAACAGGAACAGGGATTTTCATTTGTGGCGGGGTGAATGGGAAAGTTAAATTCTGTCTTCTCCTTTTGGTTTTACTTTTCCTGTTGTGACCCCTGTTACTGTCTCGATGCTAAAATGTCAAAAATGATCTAGTCATTGCTTTCCTCCCTGTCCTCCCTCCCCAGCACTCCACAGCGGCTTCTGCCCTTGCGAGGTGTGTCTTTCTTGGCCAGTGCAGAAAGGAATGGCTCAGCATTACCCCTGCCTCCCCTCCAGTGTGGCTGTAGTCAGGTTGCAAATCTCTGCAGGGGCGGAGCTTCAGCAAAACCAAACTGCTTCTTCCAAGTCACCCAGACACCTCCCCTAGCTTCTGCGTGCAGGACCTGAGCTCTGGAATTCGGCTCAGCGTCTGCTCCTTGTAGCCTGGAGGTCTCCCTGGAGTTGTGTGGTCACCAAGATGGTTGAGGTGGCGCAGCGGCCCCAGGTTGAGCTGGGCACGGATCTTCCAAGGCAACAAAACTAAAACAGCAATCAGCCATCCTGGTGAGAGCCCCTGTCAGGGAAGCGGAGAAAGGACTTCCAGGAGGCAGCCCTGTGCCTTGCCACCCCTCCCCCGTTGCCTAAAATTTCACCTGAGCTTCCCCAAAGGGAAATCCCTTTAGAACAGGAGAACAATTTTGAAGTTCTTGAGGGGCGGGAGGAGGTGGGGACGGGGGACGGGGGTGCGGACAGGGGGTGGCTCTGACTGGCCCCTGGGGTCCTGCAGTCTTCTGGTCAGGAAGGAGGGCTTGAGAAGATGGTGGCTGGAGGGAACAAACAAGGATGCTGGGATCTGGTTGAAGGTGCCTGGTTTAGTGCTGTTAATTGTCTTATTTTAAATATATATGTCTATCTATCTATATTTGGAGTAAACATTTTAAATAAACGGCATCATTGTTTACTCTGAAAAAGAAAACAGAATGGCTGTTCATTGTTGTGTGTTACTTTTGTATCTTGCTGCTTTTCTGAATGTGCTTATCAGCATTAGGAGTTTTCTGGTGGAGATTTTAGGGTCTTTCATTGTAGAATCATATCATCTTCAAATAAGAATATTTTAACTTCTTCTTTTCCAATTTATATCCCATTTATCTCCTTCGCTTCTCTTCCTGCTCCAGATAAAACTTCAACACTGTATTGAACAAGAATATCAAGGCATTAAGACCCATACTTAACAAATGAAACAAAGGGAGCCCGAGATAAATGCAGTCTTTCCTGTTAATTCACCATTCATTATTCACTATGGGTAAAGAGGCCTCAGTTAAAAATCAAAAGCTGTTGGTGGAGAGATGGCTCAGCAGTTCAGAACGCTGGTGGCTCTTACACCCAGGACCTGGATTCGGTTTCCAGCACCCGTATGTAGCTAACAACTATTCACAACTCCAGTTCCAGGGGATCCAACACTGTTCTGACCTCCTTGAGCAGTGCACAACACAGGTGCGCTTACATATATGCTGGCAATATACTCATACACATAAAAGAAACATAATAAATAAAGTATTTCTTAAAAATCAAAAGTCGCAAAAGCTTAAGACCAGTTTTCTTCATTCCACTCCATAAACTGTTAGGTGGGCAAACAGCTAGCACCAATGATGTCTGAGTTATGTCTCCTTTTCTTGTTGCATATCAGGACATTTATTAGGATGAAGAAAACATGTTTCCTTCATCATCTTCAGGGAAGTATGTTTTGTGAGTTTCTGGGTTACTAGTCAAAGGAAGTCTGAGAAATATGCATTCTTTTCTTCCAATTCACCACACGTTGTTCACTACAGTTTAAGAGGTTTCCATGACCAGTTCAAAAAAGCAGAAGTCCCAGAAGCCTAAAACTGGTTTTCCTCATCCCAATCCATAAACCACATCGAGTGGGCAAAGCTCTCACAGATAGCACAAATACTGCCTGAGTTATTAGCCCCTTTTTCTTATATAATATCAACACATTTATTGTTAACTATAAGAAAAGAAGCTTGTATGATTCATTCAAAAAGTGAAAGCCCCAGAATCATAAGAACAGTTTTTCTAGTTCCACTCCATAAACTAAGTTAGGCAGGCAAAGCTCTAACAGCTAACATAAACTCTGAATAAATCGCATGCCTCCTTTTCTTGCCTCACATGAAGAAATTTTTGGCAGCAGGAAAACACTCAATATTTGCTTTTGAAAAAGCCAGCAGTTAGGATACAAGTGCATGTTTCTTTCTTCATCTTCAGGGAAGTAAGTTAGATGAGTTTCTGGGTTGCCAGTCAGAAGGAGTCAGAGATATATGTATTATTTCCTTCCAATTTACCATGCTATAGGTAAATAGGCTTTTTTGAGCAGTTCAGAAACAAAATCCCAATGACTTGCTTTCCTAGTTCTGTTCCATAATCCAAGTTTGGAAAGCAAAGTTTAACAGCTAGCACAAATACTGCCTGAGTCATAAGCCTACTTTTCATGTTGCATGTGAACACATTTATTGTCAATGGGAAAAGAACCCCATTATCTCATAGAAAAAGTAAACAGGAAGTCAGTGAACACGTATTCTTCTTCGGTGAGTTTCATGGTTGCTAGTCAAATTGAATCTGAGATATACTCATTCTTTCCTTCCAATTCACCATGCATTGTTGCCTATAGTAACTAGGCCTCAATGACCACTTCAGAAAGCAAAAGTCCCAGAAGACTAAGATTGGTTTTTATAGTTCTGCTCGATAAACCAAGTTATATAAACAAAGTTCTAACTGTCTACACAAACACAGTCTGATATATAACTCTCCCTTTCTTACATAACAGGACATGTTTACTACTACCAAAAAAAAAAAACAACAACACACAAAAAAACTCCATTGTGGCATTGGAAGGTCCAAAAAGTTACAGAGCTATCGAATATGATTTCCTCTTTGCCTCCTTCAGAGAAGTAGGTATGATTTATTCCTTGGTTGCCAAAGAAGTCTGAGATACACGCAGTTCTTCCTTTGAATTTGCCATGTGTTGTTCACTATAGATAAAGAGGCTGAAATAACCACTTAAAAAAGCAAATGTCCCAGAAGTCTAAGACTGATTTTCCTAGATGTACTCCATAAACTTAAGTTATGTAAGTAAAACTGTAACATCTAGGACAGATACTCTTGAATTAGAATCTGTAGCATATGAACACATTTATTATTAATGGAAACAAAACTCCAGTGTTGCCTTTGAAAATGCAGTAAGGAAGCAAGTGAGCATGTTTCCTTCTTTGACTCCTTCAGAGAATGAAGTTTGGTGAGTTTCTTGGCTGCCTGTCAAAAGGAACTGTATGCAAGCTTTCCTTTAAGTTCGGTGTGTGGTTTAGTACAGGTAGAGGTGATTTAAGCATTGTAAAAAGCAAATATCACAGAGGCTTCAGACTGATTCTCTTGGTGCTTATGTCATAAACTAAAACTAACTCATGTGGGCAAAGCTCTAAGAGCCAGCACAAAATGTGAGTTGAAAGCCTGTATCTAATTCTGACCCTAGCCCCAATCCTAATCCTAATGCTAACTCCTAAACCAAACTCTAACCAATTTCTAACCTAACTCTAAACCTAACCGAAACCCTAACCTTAACACTAACCCTATTCCTAAACCTAACCAGAAATCTAACCCAAACCACAATGCTTAACCATAACAGTAACCCTAACCCTTATCCCTACCACAATCCTAGTGCTAACACTAATTCTAACCGTAACCTCACCCTAAACCATAGTCCTACAGTTGTCTTAATACTTTATTAATGATAAATGTAAAAGTAACCCTATTCTAGCCTAAAACCCTAAACCTAATCCTAACTCTAACCTTATCAAGCTACTAAATTTCACTTTCTCTGTACCTCAGTCCTAACCCAAACCCTGACCCTATTCCTAATCCTAAACTCTAACCCTAACATGGCCCCTAGCCTAACTCTAAGACTAACACTAACCCTATATTAACCCTAACACTAAACATTATCCTTAAGATAACCCTAAATATAACTCTAATCGTACGTATATCCCTAATCTTACCATATCCTTAAACCTAACCTTAACTCTCCCTAAATCTATCCAAAACACTAACTCTAAAATTACCATAACTCTAACCCTTACACTAAACCCTAACCCCAAGACTAATTCCAAATCTAATCCTAAACCTAAACTCTAACCCTAATCAAAACCCTATCCCTAAACCTATCACTCTAACCCTAACCCTAACCCTACTTAGAACATTACCACTACCCCACCCTGACATCAACAGTAGTGCAAACCATGACCCTAACTCTAACCTAACCCTAACCCCTAATCCTAATCCAAACAATGCACTTACTCTAACCCTAACCCTAACCCTAAAGCTAAATCCAACAGTAGCTCTATTCCTAACTCTAGACTCTAATCCTTATCTTTAACAATATCCCTACCCCAACTCTAACCCTAACCCTAATCCTAAATCAACCCTAACCTTAACTCTCACCATAATCCTAAACCTGTTCTTATCCTAACCCTAACCCTAACTCTAACCCTAAGAGGACCCTGACTTTTTCCCTAATATTAAGCCTAACTAATGCTACATTAACCCTATCTCTACACCTAACCATATAACTAACTTATCCCTAGACTTAAAACTAATACTAACCCTAACGTTACAACTGCCACCAGCCTTGCCATATTCCTAACTCTAAAATGAAATCTAACCTAACTCTATCCCTAACCCTAACCCTAACTCTACCATAGAAACTCTAAATCTAAGCCTAATCCTAACACTAAACCCTAAATCTAACCCTGGCTCTAAAGCTAACTCTAACCCTAACACTGAACCCTAAATCCAACCCCAACTCTAACCCTAAACCTAAATCTAACTTTAACCCTAACCATTAACCCTAACCCTAACCCTAAGTGTAATCCTAAAACTACCTCTGCACTAATCCTAAACCTAACTTCTGACCCCTAACCCTAATCCTAACCCTAACTTTAACCCAAACTGAGAACCTTAAGCCTAGACCTGATCATACCTCTACTCTAACCCTAACTAACTAACTAACTAACTAACTAACTAACTAACTAACTAACCCCACCCCAGAATTCAGTGTTTGCTCTCCCTCCCATGTCACTAGGGCTAGCTAAGGTCCTGCACCTCCATGCACCAGACAGATCTATGAGTTCCCCAAGTCCAACATTCCTTGTCCCCAGTGTGATAGTCCCAGGCTTAGCCCTGGTTGTACATTCTCACTCTGACACCAGACCTCTGAGTTCCCCAACCTGAGGATTCCCTATCTGTCCTCCTATGCTCCCAGCTCCACACTCCCAGCTCCCAGCTCCACTCTCCCAGCTCCCAGCTCCACTCTCCCAGCTCCACTCTCCCAGCTCCAATCTCCACTCTCCCAGCTCCACGCTCCCAGCTCCAGTCTCCCAGCTCCACACTCCCAGCTCCCAGCTCCACTCTCCCAGCTCCACACTCCAAGCTCCAGGGTCCCAGCTCCACTCTCCCAGCTCCCAGCTCCACACTCCCAGCTCCACACTCCAAGCTCCAGGGTCCCAGCTCCACTCTCCCAGCTCCACACTGCCAGCTCCCAGCTCATGCTTAGTCCCTTTTGCATCTGTCTCATCTAAGAGTTCCACAACTTCAGCATTCCTTGTCCAGGGCCCATGCTCCGTGATATAGATGGATTCCCCACCTTCCAAATTGATGAGTTCTACAACCCCCACAGTCCCTGACCATTGTTGCAGCTCTCAGGACTAGTTCAGGTTAGGACCCCTTCCACCGCCCGCCCTGTCCCCGCCCCCATGCAACATGAAAGACCTACCAGTTCCATTACTGCAGCATTTCCTGTCTAGTCCTAGCTGGGGTCATGTTTACTCACACACTGTCCTGATCTGCCTTCTGAGGCTCCCAGGCCTGGGTCAGGTTGACTACCTGCCAGATCAAGGTTTACCTCTAGCTGAACAGTCATAGTCTGCAAGTTGTGAGTTCCTGAACAATACTCACAGGCATATCTCAGAATTCAGAACCACAGGCAGCCATCAGACCAGTAAGTTTTGCAACCCTAGACTATCCTGCCTGCTGTCCAGTGTTGGAAGGCCCAGCTTGGGTTGCCCACTCCTGCTTCACCACCACCAGACTTGTGAGTTCCTCAACACCAGCACTTCCTGATGGCTAACAAAATCTGTCCAGCCTAACTCAGGTCATGCACATCATGAACTAGCCAGACATGACTTTTGTAAATGCAGAATTATCTGTTCCCCAACCGACGCTAATGGCCTCCACTTGAGTAGCATACACCCTTCCATTCAACAGATCTGTGAGTTCCCCAATCCCAGCATTCCCTGTCCACTGTCCCACCCTCCCAGGCCTAGAGTGCAGCGTGTACTCCCAAGAATCCATCATCCCTGTGAGTTCTGCAATCCCAGCATAACCTGCACACCATCAGAGGCTCCCAGGCCTTGCCCAAGTTATGCAACCCTGTGGACTTACCAGACCAGCAAGTTCCACAACCTTAGCCTCTGTGTCTGCTGTCCCAGGCTCTCAGGCCTAAATCAGTCCATGCATTCCTGGGACCTGCCAGACCAGCATTCCCTCCCCTCTGTCCTACTCTAACAAATGTAGCTTGGGTTGCACATTTTGTGGACCCTCCAGACATGAGTTCTTCAATCCCAGTATCCATCCCCCAGGCTCTAGGCAGACCAGAATTCAGTTAGTCCAACTTTTCCTGTCTTCCTTCTCAAGCTCCCAGGCCTAGATGGGTTGCACTCCAACACACTTGCCAGAAGAGTGAGTTCCTCAGTCCGTGCACTCAGTGTCCACCATGCTCCATTCCCAGGCAAAGTCTGGATGGTATACCCCCAATGCACCTTCTGTGCAACCCTAGCATTCTCTGTCTGCCATTCAAAGCCCTCAGGCATAGTGTGGGTGATGCACCTCCATCCATCTGCGCCCATCCGGCAAGCTGTCTTACTGAAGTCTGTGGGTCCCACAGGTCACGTGTACCCATGTGCTCACCACGTGCCCTTCCGCGTTTCCCCTTCTGCTGAACCACGTCAGTCTGGCTCATGCATGTGCATGAGCTCACCAGTGTGACCTCGTGCTCCCTCCTGGGTCCCTCTCAGTTCTGGCTGTGTCCTCCAGTTCACCTGTGTGTCCTGTTCTCCCATGCGGCTTCTGCTCACCCGTGGCCATCCCTGCTCCTCTGCATTTCCTGCTGTTCGCCTGTGTCCGCTCCTGTTCGCCCTGTCTCCTAGCATTCACCAGCTGCCTCCTGCGCATACTTTGTCCGCCTGCTTACTCCTGTGTCCTGCCGAGCCTCTTCCTGCCCACCGTGTGCCCTCCTGCTCAGCCATATGTCTTCCTTTTCACACTTGTCCCCTCTCGCTCAGTCATGTCCCCTCCTGCTCACGTTTTCTCTGACTCACCCATGCATCCTTCTGCTCAATCTTGGGTCCTCATCTACACCCGTGTGGCCTGCAGATAACCCATGTGTCAAAGATCCCCTGTCCTAACACATGCTACAAGTCTCATAACAATGGTACATTACAATCACAGTGCTCCACTGTCTAATCAGAATGGTCCACACATCCATCACAACTATCCACTGCCTCATCACAATGCACCAGTGTTCCATAACAGTGATCCACTGTCCGAGCACATGCTAAACTGTGTTGTGACAATGGTTACCTGTCTCACCACAATGCTCCATTGTCTTATAGCAATGTTCCTTTGTTACTTCACAAATGTTCACTATTTCATCACAGTCCTCCACCACTGTGCCATCACATGCTCCACAATACCATGACAATTCTCTGTTGTTGTGTGATTCACTCTTCCAGCATCATGCTCTATTCTCTCATGACAGTTGTCCTTTCTTTTCTTTTTTTTTTGGTGGGAAGAGGGGTGTCTTTTTGAGACAGGGTCTCCCTGTAGCCCTAGCTGGCCTGGAACTCACAGAGATCTGTCTGCCTCTCCCTTCCACATTCTGGGATTAAAGGCATCCAGCACCAGGTAACAGTGCTCCTTCCTTACATAACGATGGTCTATTGTCCTATCAAAATGGTTCACTTTGTCATTGAATTGTCCACTTTCTAACCACATTGCTCTATTGTTACATGAGAATCATTTACTAGCTTATTAGAATACTCTCTTTCTTATAGCAATTCTCTCTTGCTACATCAAAAGGGTCCATTGTTCAATCACAGTGATATTTTGTCTCATCATAGTGCTATATTTTTTTCAGCACAAACGTTCACTCTCCCATACATGCTCCAGTGTCTCATCACAATGCACCATTGTTATATTAAAATAGTCCACTGTCATAACACATGCATGCTAAACTGTCTCATCACAAAGATCCACTGTCCCATTATAATGCTCCACTGTCTCATCACAGTGCTCCATTGTTGCACCACAATGTTCCAGTCCTACCATAATAGGTCTCAATCCAAGAGCAGTGCTCCACTGTCTTATCCCAGTGCTCCACTGTTGTATCCCAATGGTCCACTGTCCTTTCACAATACCACACTCTAAATATAATAGTCCACTGTC
The DNA here is from genome assembly GCA_035773235.1 of Eospalax fontanierii. Classification (NCBI taxonomy): domain Eukaryota; kingdom Metazoa; phylum Chordata; class Mammalia; order Rodentia; family Spalacidae; genus Eospalax; species Eospalax fontanierii. Next base: position 45,507,045 of record CM069540.1, on the reverse strand, counting down.
CCATAACAATGCTCCATTGTCTCACTACAATGCTGAATTTTTACATTGCAATTATCCACAGCTCTATCACAATGTTCTACTGATGTATCACTGTGGTCTATGATCCCAAATTAATGCTCTATTGTCTGGTCATTGTGCTCCATTGTTGAAACACAGTCCTCCATTGTCCCATCACATTGTTCCTGGTCTCCGTGCCAATGCTACAGTATTGTATCCCAGTGTTTCAATATCGCATCACAGTATTTTATTCTTGTATCTCAAGTGTGCACTGTTCTGTTCCAAGGCTCTGTTATTGCATGCCAGTTAGCCACTGTCCTAATACACTGCTCCACTGTTGCATCACAGTGGTTTACTATTCAATCACAGTGCTCAGATTCTCATCACAATTCTTTTTTGCATTATTATAGTGCACCCTTCTATCGTAACACTCCATTGTTACCTAAAACAGGTTCCGTCTTATCACAGTACTCTATTTTTGCATTTCAGGGACCTATTGTGCTATCATAATACTCCATTGTCTCATCACGATGGTCCAATATATGAAAAATGTTCTATTATTGCATCACAAGGGTCCACTGTCATATTATAATGCTTCACTGTGTTATAACCATGCGGAATTGTTGTATCACAGTGATGAATTGTACAATCGCAAATGCTCCCGTCTCTACACAAAACGTTCCATTGTTGCATCACTATGGTCCATGGTCCTATGACAAAGTTTCACTATCCCATCACACTATTGAAGTGTTGTGACACAATGATCTTGTGTCCCATCATAATGTGATACTTTCATCACAGTGGTCCACTGTCCTTTCAGAATGCTTTCCTGCCTCTTATAGTGCTCCATTACTGCCTAACAATGTTCTACTCTCCAATCACCATGCTTTGCTGTCTCATTAAATGCTCCACTGCTGTGTCACAATGATCTACTGTCCTATTACATTGTTTCATCATTGCATTGTAGTAGTGCACTGTCCTATCAAAATGCCCCCCTCCCATTTCACCATCACAGTGATCCATTGTTTCACCACAGTGGTCAACTTTTCTATTAAAGTGCTCCTTAATCTGATCATAGTGGTCCATTGTGCCATCACAGTGATAAACTTTCTAATCACAATGGGCAACTTTTATATCACAGTGGTCCAATTTACCACCACCAGGTTCCATTGTTACAACAAAATGACCCTCTGTTCCACCACATGGTCTACTCTGGCATTATAAAAGTGTTCCATTTTGCATCACTTATGCCCACTGTCTTATTACGGTACTCCAATCACAATGCTCTACTGTTTCATCAGTGTTCAGTTTTCCCATCACATTGCTCAGTTGTTGTATCCCAATGGTTCACTGTCGAATGAAAATGCTCCTGTCTCGTTACAATGCTCACTGTTGCCTCACTGGGGTTTACCGTAAAATAGCTATGTTAACCTATCTCATCACAGTGCTCCATTGATGTGTCACAATGGCTTATTGTCACATCACAACATTTCACTGTCTCATAACATTGTTCCATTGTTGTATTACAATGACTCACTGTTTTATCACAGTATACCATTTTACCTATCACAAGCTCCCATTGTTGCATCTCAGTGGTCATTACATTCTAATGTAATGTTCCATTCTTTTGTTATAACAGTCCACTATCCCTTCACATTGTTCTCCTGTCTCATTAAATTCTTCATTGCTACCTCACAATGGTCTATTCTCCCTTTCCAATGTTTTGCGGTCCCATCATAATGATCCATTGTCCCATCACCATGGCTGACTCTCTAGTTATAGTGCTTGATTTTCATGTCAGAATGACTGGATATTCCATCACAATGTTCCCCAATCTCATTATAATGCTCCATTTTGTGTCATAGTGTTCTATAGTACAATAACAATTTCCCCATGTTTCATCACACCGATCCAGTGCTGTAGCACAATGGTGAAGAGTCCATCACAGCACTCTACTGTCTCATCATAATGTTTAATCACAGTTCTCCTTGTAGTCACAATATTGCTTTTTTGTATCACTATAGACCACTGTTCTATCATAGTTTTCCACTGTCTCAACACACTTGTCCACTCTCTTATCACAATGTTACACTGTTTCAACACAATGGTCCCATTTAAATATTCCCTTAAAAAATCATCCCACGTTTTATCACAATGCTCCATTTTTGCTTCACAATTGTCCAGTTTCTCATCACAGTGCCCCACAGTCTCATCACAATATTGTTATATCATAATAGTCCATTGTGCCTTCATACTGTGCCATTGTCTCATATATTTTTCTATTGTTGCATCACAATGGTCCACTATCCCATCACATTGCTCACCTCTTTCATTATAATGCTCAGTTGTTGCATCATCTTGTTTCACTGTCCCATCACAATGCTTCCCAGTCAAATCAGAATGCTCCATTGTTGAATCACAATTTTCTAATGTCCTATCACAATGTTCCATGTTGCATCAAAATGGTCCACTGTATAATCACAATGGTCTGTTAGCTAATCAAAGCTCTCCACTGTTGAATCATAGCCATCCACTATTCCAGCTCAGTGGTCTGTCTCATCACAATTCTCCATTTTTGCTTCAGAGTGGTTCCCTTTCCCATCTCAGTGCTCCCCTGTATTCTTACAGTGGTCCACTGTCCTAGCACAATGCTTCATTGTTACAACACAATAGTGCCCCATCCTATCACAATGATCAACTGTCTTATCGCATTGCTTCATTTTGCATCATAGTGGTCCACAGTCTCACCAGTATGCTCTATTGGTGAATCACAAAGGTCTATTGTCCCATCGTATTATTTCATTGTGTCACCACGATGTTCCATTTTTGTATGACAATTGTCCACAGTCCTATCAAAATGTTCCTCTATCATATCACAATGCCACATTGTTTCATCACACTGCTCTACTGTCTAATCAACACTCTATTGTTGCATCTAGTGGTCCTCTATCATGTCACAATGGTCCACTGTCTCATCACAGTTGTCTAATATTCAATCAAAATGCTCCATTTTGCATCACAATGGTCCTTTGTCATATCACAGGGTTCTACCATTTTACCACAGTGCTCCATTATTAAATCACAATTGTCCACTGTCCTATCAAAACAATCCATTTTTACCTAACAATTGTCCTTGTTCCATCACAATGCTCTAGTGTTGCACTGCAGTGGCCCAGTGTTTTATCACAATGCTCTACTCTCTCATTAGAATGATGCACTGTCATCCCAGTAGTCCACTGTCTCCTCACAGTACTCCAGTCTTACATCCCAGTGGTTTTCTGTCCTATCACAATACTTATTTGATTAATAACAACAGTACATATTTTATCACACTACTCTGTTTTTGCATTAAAATGGTCCACTGTCTAGCAAAATACTCAATTGTAACATAACAATGCTCCATTGTTTCATCACAATGGTCCATTCTCAGTATTCTCTTTTTACACTACAATATTTTACTTTCTCATCACAATGCTCTTCTGTCTCACACCAGTGCTTGATTTTGCCTCATAGATGTTCACTGTCTCATCAGTGTTTCATCACATGGCTATGTTATCACATCACAATGGTCTAGTTTTCCATTATAGTGCTCCAGTGTCCCATTACAATGCTCCCCTCTCTCTGTACAATGCTCCTATATATCTAATCATAATGCTCCATTGCTGCATCACTGTGGTCCAGTGTCCTATTACAATGCTTGATATTTACATAAAAATGGTCCAATCTCCCACTGCAGTGTTCTTTTATTTCATCAATGGCTCTACTGTTGCATCTCAGTGTCCCGTTATTCTATCACAGTGTTCCACTGTCTCATCACAAGGCTATACTTTTGCATCAAAATTGCCCATATAACAATCCTCCATAGTCTCATCACAATGGTCCAGTTTCCCATCACAAGGCTCCAGTGTCTCAGCACAGTTCACAAATGTATTCCAATGGTGCACTGTCTTATATGTATACCCCAATGTTACATTAAACGATTCATTCTCCCTTCACAATTTTACCCTGTCTCATCACAATACTTTATTGTTGCATCTCAGTGGTAAACTCTCCTATCACAATGCTTCACTGTCTCATCACAATAATCAATATCCTATCCAAATGCTCCTTTGTTGAATCACAGTGATCCACTGACACATTACAGTGTCTCAGAGTGTTATCATCATGCTCTATCACACTGTCTACCTTATGATCACAATGTTCCTGTGTCTCATTATAATGCTCCATTGTTGAATCACTATGTTGGTCACTGCCTCATCACAGTGACCCAATGTCTCACATCACAGTACTGCTTTGTATCACTATGGTTAAATGTTCCATCATAATGTTCTACTGTTTCATTATAATGTTCTGTTTTTACCATAAATATACTCCATTGTCTAATCATAAAGCTCTATTGTAACAACATAATAGTCTTCTGTCCTATCACATGCTCCACTGTGCCATTACAATGCTACAATTTTGCATCATGTATGTCCACTGTCATATCATAGTGTTCCGCTGTGCTATCAGTATGCTCATTGTTGTATCCCAATGGTCTACTTTCTTATCATAGTGCTACCATGTCTCAACACAATGCCTGATGGTTGCAACTCAAGTGTCCATGGTCATATTACAACAACCAACTGTTTCATTATAGTTGTCTATTGTCTGATTACAATGTGCTACTGTCTCTTCATAATGTTCAGATGCTCTATCATATTACTTCATTACTGCATCCCAATGGTCCACTGTCCAATCAAAATACTCCCATATCTCAATACTTTGCTCCATTGTTGCCTCTACTATACAATAGCAATGTTATCTGGTCTCATCATAATGCTTCATTGATGTATCATAATGCATCCACTGTCTCACCACATTGTTGTTCACTGTCATATCATAGTACACCATTGTTACTTAAATGTTTCCCTGTCTTATCACAATGCTCCCATTGTTACACCTCAGTGGTCCAGAATCCAATCCCTGTGCTCTAATATCTCATTACAATGGTCCATTGTCCATCACAATGTTCTCCTGTCTCATAACTATGCAGTGCTTCACGGTGGTCCACTCTCCCAACTCATTACTTCACTGTCTAATCACAATGCTCCATTTAAACTGCAGTGGCCCACCCTCTGATTGCAATGCTTGGTTTTTATATCACAGTGTTCTGTTATGCCAACTCCATGCTCCCTTATCATATCAAAATACTCATTGCTGCATCACAATGCTGCATTCTCCTATAAAAATGCTCCATTCTCATCACAGTGATCTACCGTCTCAACAAAATGTTCCAACTTCTCATCACAATGCTGCACAAATGCATCCCCATAGTCAACTGTCCTATAATAATGGTCCACAGTGGCCTACTGTCTCATCAAAATGATCCTGTCTTATTACATAGTTTTCTTACATTGTTTGACTATGCTATCAAAATGTTCCACAGTCTCTTCACAATGGTGCACTATGGCTTCACAATATCCACTCTCTCAACAAAATGGGAAATTGTTACATCACAATAGTCTATTTTCTCATAATCATGCTCCTTTTTCTCATCACAATGCTCCATTTTTATAATACAATGGCCCTTTGTCTATCACATGCCTCACTTTGTCATCACAATGCTCAATGTTTGCATCACATCTGTCCACTGTACTATTATAATGCTTCACTGTGCTCCACTGTTGCATCCCAATGGTCCACTGTGCTATCAGAATGCTCTATTTCTATATCACAATAGTCCACTGTTACATCAAACTGATCCCCCATATCATCAGATTGTTCCATTTTTGCAAAACAATTGTCCACTATCCTATCACAGTGCTCCCCTATGTCAATGCAATGCTCCATTTTTGCAACACAATGTTCCATTGTCATATAACAATGCCCAGAACTCTCAACACAGTGTTCCAATGTCCCATCACAATGGTCCACTGTTTCATCACAATGCTCCGTTGTTGCATTATAATATGCCACTGTCCTATAACAATGCTGCATTCCTGAATAGCAGTGGTATACTGTCCCATCTTAACGCTCCATTGTATCATCATAATGCTCCATGTTTTATTCCAGTAGTCCACTGTCCATCAAAATGTTCCCATGTTGCATCAAATGGTCAAATGTCCCACCACAGTATCTCATTGTTGCATCACAATGTTCCATTGTTTCATCATAATACTCAATTGTGTCATAACAATTTTCTACTATTTCATCACAGTGCTCCCTTTCCAATCACAAAGTTGCCTTTCCCATCATAATGCTCTCTAATAATACTCCATTTTTGCATCACAGTGATTCAGTGTCCCATAATAATGCTCCATTGTCTCATCTCAGTGCTCCATTCCTGCATCCAAATGGTCCCTGGTCCTAGCAAATGCTCCACTTTTACATTACAAAGGTGCCTTGTATCAACTCAATTCTCTACTGTCTCATCACAGTGTTCTATTGTTTTATCACATTGGTCCATTGTCCTGTCACAGTGCTCCAGTGTCTCATAGCAATGGTCAGTCTCCCATCATAGTGTTCCACTATCTCATCACAATACTCTATGCCTCATCTCAGTGCTCTATTGTTGAAAACCAACGGCCTACTGTCTTAAAACAATGCTTCATTTTTACATCATAAAGGTCCACTTTTTCATCACAATGTTCCATTGTTGCATCACAGTTTTTCACTTTCCCATCAAAATACCTTCCAGTCTCCTTGAACTGTTCCATGTTACATCACAATGGTCTTACACCACTCTACCATCCGATCACAATGATTCACAGAGTCATCACATTGGGAAATTGCTACATCTCAATAGTTCTTTTTACCATCACAATGCTACCTTGTCTTGTCACAAAGCTCTTTTTTAAAACAACAGTGTTCAAATTTCCCATGACATACTTTACTGTGTAATTCAAATACTCCATTGTTGCAACTCAGTGGTCTACTCTGTTATGATACTGCTCCACTGTCTCATCACACTGGCCATCTGTCATATCAGTGTTCCCTTGTCACAATTCATCCTATTTGGATCAAAATGCTTCATTCAATCACAGTGCTACATTGTCTCATCATAATGCTCCATCATTACATCACAATATTCCACTGTCTCATACATGTTCTACTGTCTCATCACAAAGATTAACTGTCTAATAACAATGCTTATCTGTCTGAACACAATGATCCATTGTTGTATCATAATATTCCACTGTCTCATCACAGTACCCTAGTATTCCTTAACACTGGTCCCCAGTCCTATCACAGTGTTTCATTGTTGCACCATGATGGTACACTGTCCAATCACAATTCTGCATTTTCCATGATCAAATGTACCATTTCATTTTTGCATTGTGCTACCACAATGCTCCATTTTTATACCAAATGGTCCACAGTTTTATCACATTGTTACTTAACAACGGTTCCCTCTTCTATTGCAATTCTCTGTTGTTTCATCACAGTAGTCAAACCTCCTAACATCACATTCGTTGTTGTATTATAATGGTTCATTTCCCCATCTCAGTGCTTCCCTATCTCATCAAAATGCTCCATTGTTGCACCGCAGTGTACTACTGTTATATCACAGTGTTCCCTTGTATCATCACAATGCTCATTTGTTGCATCACAATAGTCCTCTGTCTTATAACAATGCTCAGTGTCTCATCAACAATGATCCACTGTCCCATCAGTTATCCGATATGTCATTACAATTTTCCCTTGATGCATCCCAATTACCCCTGTTTTACACTAGTGCTCCATTCTTACACAACAATGGTCATATTCCATCACAGTGCTCCATTTTTGCACCTTTATGGTCCACTGTCTCCCACAGTGCTCTACTGTTGCATCCTAAAGGTCCTCTGTCCTATCACATCTCATTATTGTTGCATCACAATGGTTTACTCTCTTATGACAATTCTCCATTGTTGTATCAAATCGTCCACCATCCTATAACATTTTTTTCTACTGTGTCATCACAATGCTCCATTTTTGTAAAACAGTGGTCTACTGTTCTATCATAATAGTCCATTGTTACCTCACAGTGTTTCCAGGTCCTATCACAATGCTCCATTGTTGCATCAAAATGGTCCAATATCACATCACAATACTCATTTGTCTTATAACAATTATCCATTTTCATCACAGTGTTCTCTTTCCTATTACAATGCTTCCTTATCTCATAACAATGTTCCATTTCTTTGCATCATAGTGGTCATCTTTCTCATCACAAAGCTCCAATGCCTTGACTCAATATTCCATTGCTGCAACACAGTGGTCCATTTCCTAACACAATGCTCTGCAATCTCATCACAGTGCTCCATTTTTATATCTCAGTGGTTCACTATCTTGTCAGAATGCTCTATTGGTAAATCAAAATGGTGTCCTCTCCCATCATAGTGCTTGTCTGTCTCATCACAATGCTTCATTGAATTGGTCCAGTATCCAATTACAATGCTCCACTCTATCATAAGAGTGGTCCATTGTCCATTCACAGTGTTTTCCTGTCTTATCACAATGACTGATTCTTGCCACACAATGGTTCACTTTCCTATCACAATGCTTCCCTGTCTCATCACAATGCTTGACTATTGCATCACAATTCTCCACTGTCCTGTTACAATGCTTTATTTTTATATCAGAGTGATCCCTTGTCCCAAATCAATGTTCCCCTCATTCATCACAATACACCATTGTTACATCACAGTGGTGCATTCTCCTATAACAATGCTCCACTGTCTCATCATAATTCTCCAGAAATGCATCTCAGTAGTCAACTATCTTATAACAATGCTCCATTATTCTATTACAGTGCTCAATATTGACATCAGAATGGTCTGCTGTTTCAAATCAATCTTCCCATATATCATCACAGTTCTCCATTGTTATGTCAAAATGGTACACTCTCCTATGACAATGGCCTACAATGTCTCATTCCAATGGTTCACTGTCCCATCACAGTGCTTCCCTGTCTCATTACAATTCTCCACAAATATCCCAATAGTCAACTGTCTCACGTTCCCATTTCAGTGATCTCTTGTCTCATCACAATGCTCTATTATTAAATCATAGTGGTCTACTCTCCTATCACAATGCTCCACAGTGGTCCATTGTTGCATCAAAATGCCCAACTGTACTTTCTAAATCTCAATAGTAACCTATTGGTTGTACCATGTCCTATCACAAAACTCTTTTTTGGGGGGCTGGAGAGATGGCCCAGTGGTTAAGTGCACAGGCTGCTCTTGCAAAGGCTTCGGGTTCCATTCCCAGCACCCACATTAGGGCTAACACTATTTGTAACTCCAGTTCCAGAGGTCCCAGTGCCTCTTTCTGGTCTCTGTTGACATTGCATGACATAGGTGAACTTATATACATGCAGGCAAGACAGCCATTCATATAAAAATAAAAAGTTAAGCAAACAAAAAACAAAAAATGGTCAATTGTTGCATAATAGTGGTACAACTTCCTATCACAGTGATCCATTGTTGCACCAAATTGGTCCAGCGTCCTATTACAATGTCCATTGTTGTATCACAATGCTCCATTGTTCTAGCACAATGGTCCTCTGTCCCTTCACAATGATCCCATGTCTCACAACTGTGTTGTATCAGAGTTGTCCAATATCCCATCACAGTTTTCCTGTCTCATCACAAGAATCCGTTGTTGCATCACAATAGTTCACTGTTCTATCTCAGTGTTCTATTCTCATTACAGTGGTCCACTGTTCTGTCACAATGTTCTACTGTCATAACTTTGGTTAATTGTCCCATCTCAGTGCCCTACTGTCTGATCACAATACTCCATTCTTATATTACATTGGTTCACTGTGTAATCACAATGCTCCACTCTCTTTTCCGAATGCCCCATTTTTGCATCACAATTGTCCAGAATCTATCACAATGTCAGAAAGTTGCATGAGTGATCCACTCTCTCCTCTCAGTGCTCCATTATATCATCACAATGTTCAACAGTTGACTCACAATACTGTCCTTTTATAATGTTTCCCACTCTCATCCCAATGCTCCATTGTTGCATCCAAATAGTCAAGTGTTTCATCATAAAGCTCCATTGTCGTAACCCAGTATTCCACTATTCTATCATAATGATCACTTGTTCAGTCCTCATGGTGCACTGTGCATCACACTGAACAATTATTGCATCACAACAGTCCACAGTCCCATCACAGTGCTCAAAATCATCTCAAAACAATGTTCCATTATTTCATCCCAATGGTTCTCTGTCCTATCACAATACTCCATTGTTGCTCCTCAGTGGACCAAAGTCCTACCTCACTGTTCCAGTGTTTCATAACAATAGTCCACTGAACCATCACAGTGCTCCATTGTCTCATCTCAGTACTCCACTCTTGCAACAGCATGGTCTAATTTCTCATCACAGTGCTCCCTATCGCATCACAATGCTCCATTGCTGCATCCAAATAAAAATGCTCCTTTGTTTCATCATAACAATGATCTATTGTCCTGACACAGTACTTCACTACCTTATCACAAATCTCCATAGTTGTACCACAGTGTCTCACTGTCGTATCACAATGGCTTACTGCCCCATCACAATGTTCCATTGCTACATAACAAATGTTTCCATATTCTATCACAATGCTCATAGTTGTATTAAAATGAATCTCTGTCCCATCACAATGCTTCACTGCCTCATCAAAATTTTCCATTGATGTCTCAATGGTCCACTGTCCTATAACAGTGTTCCATTGTTGATGCTCCAATGTTTCATTACAATGCTTCATTGCATCATAATGATCAACTCTTATCACAATACTCCACAGACTCAACATGATTATCCACCATCCCATCACAATGGAACATTGTCACCTCAAAATGGTCCATGGTCCAATCAGAATGCTGCACTATTTCGTCATATTATTGCATTTTTACATCATAATGGTCCACTGTCTCAACACACACTCCTGTGCCTCATCACAACAGTTAACTGTTCTTTTGCAATGCTCCATTAGCTCATCACATGCTCCATTGTTACATCACAACATTGCACTGAAGTTTTGAGTAACAGTGGTCCATTGTCTCATCTCAAGACTTCATTGTTTCATCATAATGCTCCATTGTTTACAGCAATGGTCCACTGTGCTAGTACAATGATTCCCTGTCTCATCACAATGCTCAATATTCCTTTACAATTGTACAATGTCCTATGGCAATGCTCCTCTGACTCAACATAATGTTCCACTGTCCTATCACAATGCTTTGTTGTTGTATCACAGATGCAACATAGATCCACTATCCTATGACAAAAATCCACTGTCCTATCACTATCCTCTAGGGACTTATCATAATGCTACCTTGTTTCATCCTGTTAGTTCACTGTTCTGTGACAATTCTAAATTGTTAAATCACAAGCATTCACTGTTCTATAGAAATGCTTTCCTGTATAATCACAGTGCCACATTGCTGGAACAGAGTGGTTCATTGTCTCATTCCAATGTTCCCTTGTCTCATCACAGTGCTCCATTGTTTCATCCCATTAGAGATCCCATCACAGTGTTCCACTCTCTTCAAAATACTCCACTATTGCAGCACAATGTTCCACTCTCTATCACAATGCTGGATTGTTGCATAACACTTCTCCATGCTGCATCTCAGTGTTTCATTCTCTTGGCAAAAATGCTATTGTTGATAAACAGTAGTCTACTGTCTTTTCACAATAATCCCATGTTTCATCCCAATGCTCCCTTATATCTAAATGGTCCACTGTCCCATTACAATACCCAATTGTTTCGTAACATTGCTCCATTGTTTCAACACAACGCTACACTGTGTCATCACAGTGCTCCTGTACTGCATCACTAGAGACCACTCTCCCAACACAATGCTCTCCGATTCCATCCAGCGCTCCATTTTTGCATCACAGTGGTACAATCTCTCATCATAAAGCTCTACTTTCAGATCACATTGCTCCATTGTTTTACAATAATGGTCCACTGTCCTATTGTAATCCTCCATTTTTATCTATCAGTGGTTCCTTGCCCAGTCCGAATGCTCTGTTTTTGCACCACAATGGTCTATTATCTCACCCCAGTGCACTCATGTCTCATCACAGTGCTCCATTCTTGCAACAATTGTGTAATGTACTATCACAGTGCTCTACTGTCTCATCACAATTATCCATTCTTGCTTAACATCAGCTTTACATCAAAATGGTTCACTGTCCCATTACAATGCAGCACTCTTTCATCACAGTGTCCCACTGTACTATCACAGTATTCCAGTATTGCAACACAATGGCCTACTGTCACATCCTATCACTGCATTGTACCATCACTGAAGGGAGACCTCCATTATCCCCAAACCATAAAAATATTCTTGCTTTTCAAACAAATCCATTAACCCTAACCATAAAGTTCTACAAACAAGCCCTTCCAAGGTCCTTATCGGGAAGAATGCAAGCCCTAAATCCTTTGCACAACTCCCAAGACTCTATTTACATACACAAAAGTACCTGAGCTCCCCTATTTGGTCAGTGTGACTACTGCAGACTCCCCCTGGTCAGCAGTCACCCCTCATTGACTAATAAAGGTCAGTTTGGACTATATGTGGTTGGTTGCTTTGTCTTTCCACCTGTGACTCTTTTCAATGCCTAATCCCTACCCTTTTGTTGCTGAAACCTGGGAGAGAGTTCTCATCTTAAAATCCCAATTCCTAACATTATAGTGCCAAAACTAGGGGCAGGTCCCTGATATCTCTCTCTCTCTCTCTCTCTCTCTCTCTCTCTCTCTCTCTCTCAAGTTACATTTAAGAAATGACTGACTGTGCATATCTTAGGCTCCTTCTCATTGGTGCATAAGAAAATTACAGAAAATACTTTACTCATGGTGTTAAAGATGATTACTGTCTCTTTTCTATACTTCTTAAATGTTTGCATATTCTTGGGTAATGATCGGGTTCCTTTTTCTTTTGCAATAAACATGCTCTTATGCCTCATGGAATGGTGGTTTATAACTCCAGAGTGTTTCACCTACATCTTAAAGTTGTGCCTAAATTCACTGCTTTTTGGCAGAGATCTAGGAAAATATGTCTAAGTTTTCTGGGAAGTAGTTTTTTGAGTCACTTAGAAAGGCCTCTGTACCAGCTGTCAGTAATGGGAAGTCAAATGTCAGAAATGATCATGTGCATCTCAGACTCCTCAATGATAAGCAAGAAATTTATGGAATGCAGGCTTATACTCCAGAAGTATTTGACCTACATGCTATAGCTGTGCCTAAATTACATGTTTTTTGGTGGGGATCAAGGGAAATAAGTCCTCCCTTGGTTCTTACAGTCTTTCTCTGTCCCCTCTTCTGAATGGTCCCGTAGCCCTAGCTGAGTGAAGTTTAATACAGGAGTCCTGTCCAGGGACCCACACTTTGCAGACTCTTATTTTCTATGCTTTGGCCATTTTTGTCCTTTTGTGTTCATGGCCCTCTGCTTTATGAGGGAGCTTCCTTGATAAGTGTTGAGAGATACATTAATATTCTCTTCCTCTTTGTCCACTATATTCCATGAACCCTAGGTTTAGAGATTCCATTGTATTTGTGTTACTTGGGGTTGGGCAATTCACAGGCAATCTCTGTGTGTGACCAGTTGTGAAACTCTGTAATAATCTGCATCTGTTTCCAAAGAAGTTTCTTTGATGAGCGGGGACTGGTGTACCTGTCTATAAATATAAGGGCACATATTTAGCACACAGTAAGGAAATTACATTCATCTAGGAATGTGACAGTCTTAGGATTTTCTCAAAGATCTATGCCTTCTCCAGATATGTATATTTAGCAATGTTTAAAGTATCACACATGAGTTTCCTCCCATTGAGTGGGTTTTAGGTCTGATTAGGTAGCTGTTGATTACCCCCAAGATAAAAATACCACGACTTCCTCAATGTAGTTTGCTGTTCCAGTCATTATTGTGGTTATTAAGCCTTTAAACTGGGTTCAGACCATTAAGTGATGTTCTCCCTTAGCAGCTTGCATAGTATTCTCTGAAACTATGAAATTATTGCTTCGAATCTTGTGTCCAAAGTATGTCCTATTCAACAATAGAGTCTGATCTCCAAGTCTGGGAGGCAATCAAAGGCTGTGACAATAGCCTGTGCAAATTTTGAGAGTCCCTTGGACTACTCTGGCCCAATAACTTGAAGGGAGTTTGCTCCTTTCTGGCACTGTTGTTATATAGCCTTCAGCTATGCACATGGACTCAAGTAGAGTTATTGTAGGTGTAATTTTTCGTGGTTTTTAAACCAATACGTTTCCCCCTGTTTTTTCATACCAGTTAAGCTTTATTTGTCTCTCCGCTGTCTTCCGGTCTAACCATCCCTCGTCTCTCCCCAGTCGAAGTACCTGCTTCCTGTAGCGCTCCTTCTTACCCTTTACTCCTGTAGTTCCTTGTAGAGCCATCCCTCCCCCCTTCCTACTTAAACGCCCCCATGTTACCCACTTTCCCCTTGGAAACACCCGTCTCCTACTGTTCTCTCTCTGGCTCATTCTTTCTCTTTACCTCCCTGAGTCCTTTCCATTTTCTGGCTCCTGCTGTTATATCAGGATACTTACTCACATGTAAGGATTTGGTGCTAGGATCCACAAGGGAGGGAGAACATGCACTGTTTGTTTTTCTGAGTCTGTGTTACTTCATATAGTATATTTCTTTCCAGTGTTTTCTGAGTCTATATGACTTCACACAGTATATTTCTTTCCAGTTCCATCTATTTACCTACAAATTTCATGATTTCCTCTTCTTTTATCACTGAGTAGAGCCGGATTGTGTAAACGTATCACACTTTCATTACCCGTTTGTCAGTTGAGGGACACTCAGTTTGCTTCACTTTCTTAGCTATTGTGAAAAGATCAGTGACAAACGTGAATCTACAAGTATCTCTGCAGTAGGATAAGTCCTTTGGGTACATGCCAAGGAGTGGTATAACCAGATTATATGGTAGGCTCATTTTTAGTTTATGAAGAGATCGCCACACTACTTTCCAGAGTGGTGGCACAAGCTTGGAATCCTTCTTAGCCATCTTTGCTTCTTGTTTTAAGAAGTCTCTGTTCAGACCTACAGCTCATCTTTCAATTGGGTCATTTGTTTTCCTGTTTCTTTTTTTTTTTTTATTGAGTTCTTTATATATTCTAGATGTTAGACATCTGTCAGATGGGTCAGTGGTGAATAGTTCATCCTACTCTGTGGGTTTTCTCTTTACTTCCTTGGTTGTTTCTTTTGCTTTTTAATTTAATGAGGTCCCACTTGTTGATTATTGACCTTAATTCCTGAGCAACCGATGCCCAATTTAGAAAGTCCTTTCCTACACCTATATCTTGTAGGTTACTGTTTTCTTCTAACAGTTTCAGAGTTTCAGGTTTCACATTGATGTCTTTGGTCCATTTGGAGTTGATTTTGTGCAAGGTGAAAGATAAGGGTTTAATGTCATTCTCCTACAGGTAGAGATTCTGTTTTGCTAGTACCATTTGTTGAAGATGCTGTCTTTTCTCCAGTGTGTATTATTGGCACCTTTGTCAAATATCAGATGGCTTAAATTGCATGTACTCATGTTTGGGTCTTCAATTATGCTTTGATTCATTTATAAAGGCATCTCCACTTATTGTCAATAATGGGAAATTACATGTAAGAAATTACTATGTATATTTCAGATTCCTTCTCATTGATAAATAAGAAACTTACAGAAAGATTACATGTCACCTGATTACTTAAATGTTTTTATATTCTAAGGCAACAATATGTGTTCTTTCTCTTTGGCAATAAACGTATTCGTATATTTTATTTAAGGAATGCTTGTATCTCCAAAAGTGATTCACCTACGGTCCTATGATTGTGATTAAATAAAATGGTTGAGGAGTAGATTTAGGAAATATTTCTAAGTTTTCTGGAGAATTCTCTTTTGAATCAGTAATAATGGCTTCTCTACTGATTGTGAATAATGGGAAGTTAAATGGAAGAAATGATTGTGTACATCTCAGACTCCTTTCACTGATAAAGAAGAAAGTTACATAGAGAACTACTCCACTCAAGGCGTTAAAGAAGATGACATGTCACTTGACTTCCTAACTGTATGCATATTTTAAGGTAACAATATGAATCCCTTCTTTTTAGCAATTAACTGTTCATATGTTTTATGGAATGGAGATTTATAATTCCAGAATTATTTCACCTACAGTTTAAAGATGTGCCTAATTTAAATGGTTTCTGGAATGCTAAGAAAATATGTTGATGTTCTTGGGAAGATCTAGTTTGAGTCCGTCATAAAGGCCCATGTACTGACTGCAAATCATGGAAATTAAATGGAAGAAATGACTGTGTATATCTCAGACACCTTCTCAGTTGTAAGTAAGAAACTTATGTAACGAACTTCAATAAAAGTGTAAAAGAGTACATGTCACCTGAATTATTTTTTAAGCTTTATTTATTTATTTTTAGTTTGTGTTTATGAGTGTATTGTCTGCATTTATGCAAGTGTACATGTCACCTGAATTATTTTTTAAGCTTTATTTATTTACTTTTACTTTATGTTTATGAGTGCATTGTCTGCATGTATGTAAGTGTATTGTATCATGCAATGCCCGTAGAGGACAGAGAGGGCATTGGGAACTTTAACTCCAGAGAACTGGAGTAAAAGACAGTTTTTAGCTACCATGTGGGTCCTGGGAATTGAACCTGGATCTTCTACAAGAGCAGCCAGTGCTCTTAACCACTAAGTCATCTCTCCAGCTCCAGTCATCTGCATTCTTAACTGTTTAGATATTCTTAGGGAACAATATGGTTCCTTTCTCATGGGCAATAAACTTTGATCAAGGTGTGAAAGATTACATGTCACCTGAATTCTTAACTGTTTGCATATTTTTAACAATATAGTTCCTTTCTCTTTAACAATAAACATGTTCATATGTTTCACGGAATGGAGGCTTATAACTCTGGAGGTGCTGAAATTACCTGGTTTGGGGAGTTGATTTAGGAAAATATTTCTAAGTTTTCTGGGAATATCTTTTTTGCATCATCATAAGGGCCTCTGTACTAACTGTGAATAATTGGAAGTTTAGTGTAAGAAATGACTATATGTCGGATTCCTCTCTCACAAGAAATTTATGGAAAATACTTTAGTCAAGGAGACAAAGATGATTACAGGTCACTAGCTTTCTTAAGTATTTGTTTATTCTCAGATAATGGGAGCCAAGAAAATGGAAAGGAACCTTGATGGTAAAGGGAGAGAAAGTGGTTCAAGAGAGAAGGACAGTGGGAGAGAGGTGCAATCAAGGGGAAACGGGAAAGACGGATACATTAACAGGTGGGAGCAGGAAGTTAGACAACAGATAAATAATGCTTAGATGGTTTAAAACACCAGAAATGTATTAGTTCAAATTCAAAAAATACGGGACACGAATGCATGTATATTTCTAAATGCTATATAACAAAACACACAAGGCCAGGCAAGAGAAACTCCCTTTGAGCTGTTGGTCAGAGAGTTCTAAGACTCTCCCCAAATCATACAGGCTATTGCCACAGCCCTTGATTACCTCCCAGGACTTGAAGACCCTATTACTGAAGACAGGACATACTTTGGAAACAGGATATGGAGCAACTGAACTGGAACTGACCTGGAAGATGCCTCCCTGAAGTCTATCATCGCATCAGAGGACAGTATAAAAACTGAGGGCAAAAACCAACCAATGGTTCTACCCATGTGTAAAGCGTAATAAACAACTGGCCCTACTTTACTATTGTTGAAGTAGTGGCACTTTTATCTTGGGGATAATCAATAACTGTGTAATTGGAATTAAGGCCAACTCAATGCTACAGAACGTATGTGCAGGACTGGAAACATAGCCCAAACCTCATGATTGGAGAGGTTGTAGATCCTAGAGAAAAATTTGCTTGTCACATCTCTAGAGCAACGTAATTTCTTACAGTACTCTAAATATGCATCCTCATATTTACAGACAAGTGCACCTCTCACCACTCATCAAAAAGCTTCTTTTTGCAACAGAGACTAATAGAGAATTCTATAGTTGGTCAAATGCTGAGAATAAAGGTCCCTGAGACGCTTAGCCCTAAGTGACACATCTTCAGTGCAACCTCTACACATAAGATGAATGCATGGCTTAACTCTCACCAGAGATGTTTCCTCATGCAGCAGATGGTGATTAGCACAGAAACCTACAACTGGTCAAAGTGCAGAAAACAAGGAGCTGCAGAGTGCTTATCTCTGAACAGGACACGTATATCAAACTTCTGCCTCCCAAGACTCAGGGATCATTGCAGAAGTGGGAACACAAAGACTATAAGAGCCATAGGTGGTGGATGAGCCCAAGGAAACAGAGGTTTTCAGACAGCTGGTCAGTTGCTCATGAATTCACAGAAGAGGTGACAGTATGCACAAGCTCTATGCAAGCTCAAGGGCAAGTGTTTAGAAAATCCCAACCCGAACTTAGTAACTTTTGGCAACCGTTAACTGCCAGGAGTGGGGGAGATAGTCTCTTTGGGGATGGGTCACCTGCTAAGTTAATCAGGCTCCAATGGATGGGTCCACAGTGAAGGAACTGTGGGGATGCAAAGCAGACTCCGTAGGTGTGTGTGTGTGTATATATATATATATGTATATATATATGTATATATTTGAGCAGGGGCAGTAGGGGTGGTGTGGATAGAGGAGGCGATCTAAATACCACAAAATTAAATGGTAAGAAAATCACAACAATGCAATAAATTAAAAGAAAAGATTTAGGGAGAGATAATCTAGAAATTGAAATCCACTGTATTAGATAAAATATAATATTCATGTGCTTTCAGAACACTTTTTCAATGTTAAACTAGATTAAACATTCAAAATTCATCTAATAAGATTTATCTAATAGCAAACAAACGAACAATCGTACTTGCCAAAACATTGTTTTTTCACTGGTTTAAAGCAGAGTTCGTCCTTAGCACATGTGGCCACTAGGTGGCAAACTTTGCTAAAAAATGCTGTTACCATTGATACAGTTTTTGGTTTTCTGTTTTGTTTCATTTTGTTTTCCTTTTCAGTCAACTCCCAGAAACAGTATTTCGGTTATAGCTGCCATCAAATCCTGAAACACTACCCAAGAGTTCACATTGCCTCTGTAGCTGAGAAGTAAATTCTCAATTTCACATTTGCAGATTTTAAATGTTATCTAATTAAGTCCCTTTCATGTGTGAGAATCCCCTGGCCCCAAATAATTGAAGGGTTTGCTGTTGTATTTGTTAATGACAGTGATGGGCTCACTCTCAGGCCTTTGGTACCTCTTCCTTTAGTACTTTTCCACTCTTCTCTAAAGCATGGTGGCAGTTACTGCTATCTGAACAGAGCCATTCTGGCAAATATCAAGACATCCTTTTATGTGGAAATTTTAAAGTCACTGCTTTTGAAAGTCAGTTCTTTCACGATGTACTATTTAAAGTAACTTATTGGTCATAGAAGTCCCAGAGGCAGCTAAAACAATACAGGCTTTTGGCATTGCATCTGGTTATACTACAACTGAATGTAAAACCCTATTGCTGAAGTCATCACCCTCTTTAGGTACAGGGCTTCAATAAATCAATCTCAAACTGACCAATCTCAAATCTCTCTCTGCTGGCCACTTTCCAAGGGGCTGGGAGGTGCTAGGCAGGCTGCTGGAGGTGAAAAGACACCATCAGTGGTCTTAATGAGAGTTGGACCCTGCATGCTACAGTACTGACCTGACAGGCAAGCTGTCCCCACTGGTACATTAGTGGCATGATGATTATGGGGTAATCAATTTTTCTGATAGTTCTGAGTCTTGCTTCACAGGAAAGATTTCACGTCTGTTGTTATAAACTTGGTCAAAAGCCTATGACTTGGGATATTATAGGCCCTAGTGGGGAACCTATTGGTGTTGTTTCCCTAAATGGTCGTGTTGTTAAAATACCTTCTTAGTGTTTATGTTGTAGCCATAGATTCTGCTGCCCTCAAACTTGGTCATAGAAACGTCTTTTGAAGTGGTTAGTGGATGATGAAAAGATACAGAACTGTTCAAAGTGCTGAGAAAAACTGATTGTTAGTGCTCACTTCTAGAAGGCTCATCTATATCAACATACTCATCCAAGGCTCAGGAAACATCTCAGAAGAGTGGACCAAAAGCATTTAAGATGGGGGATGGGAAGCTGAGGTGTGAAATATTGTCTTCTGGACATTATGTGGCTCATGGAAACATCAATTCATAACAGCTACAGTGGTTTGCATTAAGACATGTACAACATCAAACTAGTCAAAATTCTAGCACTGGATGGGGTGAGGCTCCCAAGGTCTCACCCCTAGCTAAGGAACATTGGCAATTGACAGCTGGATAGAAAAGGAGAGTTATTATTATTTTTCTTTGTTATTTTTATTTTATGTGCATGAATATATTGCCTGCATACGTATGTATGTAAGTAGGTGCACTCAGTGTCTGTTGCATCAGGAGAGGGTGTTGTATCCCTACAACTGGAATTATGGATGGCTATTAGCCACCATGTGGGTGCTGGGAACCAAACCTAGGTCATCTTCAAGAGAAGCTAGTGCTCTTAATGGCTAAGCTATATAGCCCCAAGAGTCTATTCTTTGGGGATGTGACTGCTAGTAGGTTGCCTGTGCCACAGGCCACAGTGGATGTCCCCATACTGATCACACATGGTTAGAACTAATTGGATTTGTCAGGGAAATAATACTAATAATGAAAAGAAAGGACATGAAGTCAGTGGTGAGACAGGTTGGTGGATCCTGCAGTGGGCACAGGATGTGGGAGTGGGAGGGGATGAATAAGACCAAAACACACTGTATAGTAGTGGAGGGTGGAGACACATGCCATTAGTCCTGGTTCTTAACAGGCAAATCTCTGTGGGCTTAAAGTCAGTTTGTTTTACCTCATGAGTTCCAGGTTAGCCAAATGCTACATAGTAGGCTCCTGTTTAAAAAATGTATACATGTATGACATTTTCTTTTTAAATTATTTTTGTTTTATGTGTATGAGTGTATTACCTGTATGTAGTAAGTGCACCCATGTTGTCAGAAGAGGGCGTAGGATCCCCTGAAACTGGAGTTACAGTTGTTAGCCGCCATGTGGGTGCTGGGAATTGAAGCTGGGTCTTCTGCAAGAGCAGCCAGTGCTCTTAACTACTGAGACATCGCTCCAACTCCCATTTTTGATATTTTCAAAGACTGCAAATGTAGATTAAAATAAATAATAAATAAATAAAATTTAAAAATGGCTCAAGAAATAAACTTATCTAAAGTTAAAGATTACATGTCTTGTGACTTCTTAACTCTTAGTATATTCCTGGTAAAAATATGGTTCCTTACTGTTTGGCCATAAACCTGTTCAAATGCTTCACGGAATGGAGACTTATAACACCTGAAGTGTTTTTACATCCCAAAGCTGTGCCTAAATTACATAGGTTTCGGAATAGATCTTTGAAAATATGGCTAAGTTTTCTAGGAAATTCTCTTTTGAGTCAGCCACAAAGTCCTCTGTACTAATTGTCAATAATTGGAAGTTAAATGTAAAAAATGACTATGTATATCTCAGACTCCACCATTCTGGTATGTTGTAAACTTATGTAAAGTACTCAAAATTTGGAAGAATACTGTATGTCACTGGTCTTCTTAACTGTTTGCACATAAAAATAAGGTTCCTTTCTTTTTGGCAATAAACCTGATCGTGTGCTTCATGGAATCGAGGCTTATGAACCTGCAAGTATTTGACATATATGCTAAAGCTATGCCTAAATCTCATGGTTTTAAAGGTGAATCTACACAATACGTCTAAGTTTCTTGGGAAGTTTTCTTGGGTCAGTCATTAAGGCCTCAGTACCAGTTGTGAATAATGTGAAGCTCAATGTGAAGAAATGACTGTGTCTATCTCAGACTCCTCACTGTGGAAATAAGTCTGGAGAACTCTTAATGAACTAAACACAAATCTGTCATATCAGTGGAATACACACAAAGGGCTCATTCTACTGCAGAGATACTTTCACTGCCATGCCTGTACCTGCTTTATTCACAATCACTAAGAAAAAGAAACAACCTAACTGCCCCTCAGCTGATGAATGGATAATGAAAATGTGGGACGTTTACAGAATGGCTTTCTACTCAGTAGTCAAGAAAAACAAAACCATGAAATTTGCAGGCAAATGGATGGAATGCCACACAACAGGTTACATTAAGTGAGGTAGACTCAGAGAAAGAAGCAACGTGTGTCAGTTTTTATTTGTGGATCTTAGTTCCAAATCCTTAGATGTTAATATATATCCTGGTGTAACCAAAGGAGTCAAGAAAATGGAAAGGAACTATCGGGGCAAAGAGGACAAATGGTTAGTAGGAGCCAGGGGAGAAATAGACAGAAGGGGATGTTTTACCTGGTGATCGAGTGTGGGGCAT
The DNA here is from genome assembly GCA_035773235.1 of Eospalax fontanierii. Taxonomy (NCBI): domain Eukaryota; kingdom Metazoa; phylum Chordata; class Mammalia; order Rodentia; family Spalacidae; genus Eospalax; species Eospalax fontanierii. The sequence goes on along the minus strand of CM069540.1, from coordinate 45,484,665 downwards.
TATGCAGGGAGTGACAGGAGAATAAATAATGCTTGGTACAAAAACCAGAGGTAAATACAATAGTTCAAAGTCCTACTGAAATACACGTACAACATATACACGTGCATGTGTATAGCTGAAAGCAATATTACTAAAAATAGTGCCAGGCAGGAGAAATAACATTTGAGTTGTTGGCGGGGGTATAGTCCAGGAGACTCACAAAAAAGAACACAGGTAATCCTAGACTGTCATGCCCTCCCTGTCATGACAGACTACATCTGTTCAGACAAGACTTAGAAACTTCCAGCTGCCAGGAAGGAGCACTCCTTTGTCATCCAGGCCAGTTTGCAGAATGAAGCAACAGTTGTCTAACCCAGACCAGGGAGCCCTGTTGGTCTGGAAAACAAGGGAAGCCAAGAAATTGTACCACAGAGATATCAAAGCCTTTGAGGCCCCAGTAATAGAGAAGCAGACAGGAGAAAGCAGGAAATGTCAAAGACTAGAGAGTGTTGGGCAGCCATCAGTCACTGGTCCTAGCCTTAGAGTCACCAAGAAAATTAGTGCCACATTTTCATTCAACTTCTCAGAAGCCCCATAGAGTCCGGATTGTTCCCCTCCACCCAAGCTCATCACTCTCTAGAAGAGTTTACAAAACCTCAGTGCACTGGATGGAACCTTCCCCTTCTTGGGAAAGCTATTGAACGCCATATCATCCAATAAGCAGTGAATACACATTGTTTTGTTGTTTGCTTACTTTTTAAAAAAATTGCCACAGAATTAAATACTTCATATTAATTTCAAAAAATAACACAGGCCACTTCAAGAGCTCTAGATTGCCTCCAAGAATTTGAAGGAAAGACCTTATTCCTGAAGGCAGGCCATTCATCGATCAGGGGGCATGGAGCAATTAAGCTAGCATTGACCTGGGAGCCTCATGATACAAGAGGATACTATGAAGCTGCCAAGAAAGAAAATCAATCAATTTTCTTATCCAATTGTAGAGCCTAACAAACAACGAGTGACCGTCCCCAGCGCCCCCCACCCCCAAAAACTGGCTATTGGTGCAGTAGTGGCACTTTTATCATGGGGATAATCAATAATTGTCTAACTGGAATTAAGGCCCACTTGATGGGAGGGAACTTCCATGTGGTACTATAAACATAGCCAAATACATATGGCTGGGGAAGCCACAGATTTTAGAGAAAGACCTACTTTTGTCCCATCTTCATATCAATGTAATTTCTTGCAGTAGTCTAAATATGCAACCCTTTGTTTAGAGCAAGTGTACTTCTAGAAGCTCCTCTGCTTCTGTGGAGACTAATGCAGAATTCTACAACTGGTCATGTGAAAAAATAAAGTGTCTTTGAGATAATTAGCCCAAAGTTCAATGCAACCCTCTTCAAATAAGATGAATGCACCTCTCAACTCTCACCAGAGAGGTTTCCTTATGCAGTATGTGGAGATTAATACAGAAACCCACAGTGAACAAGAGGCGGAACTGTTTGCTCCTGAACAGGACACCTATTTCAAACCTCTGCATCCAGACTCAGGGAACATTGCAGACGAAGGAGCACAATACGTTTAAGATTCAAAGATGGTAGTTGACCTCAAAGAAACAGATTTTCGGACAGTTGATCAGTTACTCATATGAACTCACAGCAAAGCTGACAGCATGCACAAGTCCTGTGCCAGCTCGAATTAAACAAAATCCCAGCATAGACATGGGCAAGTGTGTAAGAAATCCCAGCCCAACCTGAGTAAGTGTGGGCTCTTGGGAGGGGGAGAGGCAGTCTCTTTTGAGGCTGGGCCTCTTAGGTTAACCTGGCTCCAGTGGAGGGACCCACACTGAAGCACATTTGGGGACACATATCAGACTCTATAGACCTTACTATAAATATAAATAGGAACACGGAATTGGGAAGGAGCAGTAAGAAAAGGCGTAGAGAGGAGGGGCTATCTCAATACCACACACTTAATTGTAAGAGAATCACAGATTTAATACGTTTTGTTGGGATTTCGGGAAGGATGACAATCTAAAAATTAAAAACTGCTGTAATAGCTAAGATTCAAGATTCACGTGCTTTTAGAAGACTTTCTCCATTTTAAAATATATTAAACGATCAAAATTTATCTAGCTAATATGATAATCATCGTGAATGGTTATACTTAGCAAATGCCTTGTTTGTTCACTGGTTTAGAGTTTTTCCTTAGCGTTTGTGGCCACTAGGTGGCGAACTTTGCTAAAAAAATGCTGCTTCCATTGACAAGGTTTTTTTGGGGGGCGGGGAGGGTGGTTGTGTTTTGTTTTGTTTTTCCTTTTCAGTCAACTCTTAGTAAAGCATTTGGGTTCTAGCTGCCATCAAATCCTGAAATACTACCCAAGAGTTCACATTGCCTCTGTAGTTAAAAAGTAAATCCACAATTTCACAATCGAAGATTTTAGATGTTATCTAATTGAATCCCTTTCATGTTTGAGAGTCCCGTGGCCCCAAATAATTGAAGGATTTGCTGTTGCATTCCTTAATGACAGCGATGGGCTCAAACTCAGGCCCTTGGTATCCTTCCTTTAGTACTTTTCCACTCTTCTCTAAAGCATGGTAGCATTATCTGAACAGAGTCATTCTGGCAAATATTAAGACATTCTTTTATGAGGAACTTTTAAATCACTGCAATTTCATGCTTTGAAAGTCAGTTCGTTCACGATGTATTACTTAAAGCAACTTATTTAAAATGATCCTTTAAAATACTTCCTTATGAATTATTGGTCATAGAGGTCCTAGAGGCACTAATTGGATTTGGGGGCTAATGAATAAACATAAGAGAAGAAGGAGGAGGAGGAGGAGGAGGAGGCAGACTTCTGAGTTTATACCAGTTTTGTCTACATAGTGCTCCAGGCCAGTCAATTGCTTTGTAGAAATTCCCTGTCTCAAAAAATGTATACATTTAAGAAAATTTCAAAGAATAAAAGTATAGATTAAAGGGCTGGAAATACAGCTCAGCAGTTAAAAGCACTGGCTGCTCTTGCAGAGGACCTGGGTTTGATTCCCTGAACCTACATGGTGGCTAAAGCTCGTCCATAATCCAGTTCCAAGGGATCCAATGTCCCCTTCTGACCTCCACGGGCACTGCATGACACAGATTCTTTGTTTTTTGTATATTCTGGATATTAATCATCTGTCAGATGTATAGCTGGGAAACATTTCTACCACTCTGTGGGCTTCCTCTTCACTCCATTGGCTGTTTCCTTTGCTGTACAGAGAAATTTTAGCTTAAAGAAGTTCCATTTGTCCATTTTTGACCTTAATTCCTGAGTGCCTGAAGTCTGATTTAGGAAATCATGTCCTGAGCCTGTATCCTGTAGGTTGCTGCCTAAGTAGTTTTCTAAGTTTCAGCATTTCAGGTTTCGCATTGATTTATTTGATCTATTTGCAACTGACTTTTCTACAAGGTAATAGATATAGGTCTAATTTCATTTTCTACTTGTGGAGACCCAGTTTTGCCAGCACCATTTGTTGAAGATGCTGTCTTTCTTTCAGTGTGTGTATTCTTGGCACCTTTGTTAAATATCAGGTGGCTAAAATTGCATAAACTCATGTTTGGGTACTCTATCTTATTCCACTGATATACATGACAATACCATGCTTTTTTATGTCTATAATTCTATGACATAGTTTAAGACCTGGTATGGCAATTCTCCCAGCATTGCACTTTGTGCTCAGGATTGCTCTGGCTATCTGTGGTCTTTTGTGATTCCACATGAATTTTAGTATTTTTCTTCTATTTCTGTGAAGAATAACATGGAGATTTTATTTGGGACTGCATTGAATCTATGAATTGATTTTGGTAGGATGGTGATTTTTACAATATTAATTCTACCAATTAATGAGCACAGGAGGTCTTTCTATTTTCTTGTGTTCTTCAAACATCTAACATTTTCATTATAGAGATCACTCATGACTTTGGATAGCTTTATTCCTAGATATTTTTTTGAGGCTACTGTGATTTGGAGTATTTCTGTGATTTCTTTCTTTGTTTGTTATTGGTATATAGAAAGGCTAGTGACTTTTATAATTGATTTTGTATCCTGCCACTTTGCTGAATGTGTTGATCAGTTTTGGAAATGGTCTGGTGGAATTCTTGGGATCTCTTACATATATCATCTATATATAGAAATAATTTGACCTATTTTTTGTTAATTAGTACCCATTTAATTTCCTTCTCTTGTCTTACTGCTCTAGCTAGAGTTCCAAGCATTATGTTGAAAAGGAGTAGGGACATTGTACAGCCTTGTCTTGCTCTTAATTTTATTTTAAAAAATATTTTCTTTAGTATTTTTATTTTATGTGCATGAGTGTACTGCTTGCATGTAAGGGCACCTGTGTTGCCCAGTGCGCATGGAGGTCAGAAGAGGGCATCAGATCCCGTGAAACTGGAGTTACAGACAGTTGCTAGTGCCATGTGGGTGCTGGGAATTGAAGCTACTCTGCAAGAGTAGCCCAGTGCTCTTAACCTGCTGAGGCCCCTTGTTCGTAATTTTAATGGGACTCCTTCAACTCTTTCTCCATTTAGAATAATGTTAGATAGAGTTTTGACGGATGTAGCCTTAATACGCTGTGGTATGCTCCCTCCGTTCCAATGCCCTCTTGGAATTTTATCATCAATGCGTGTTGCATTTCGTCAAATGTCTTTTCTGGGTCTGGAGAGGTGGCATCTCTGGAATAAAGCCAACTTGATCATGGAGGACCATTTTTTTCATATCTTGCATGTGATCTGCAAGAGTTTGTTGAGAATTTTGCATCTATGTTCATTCGAGATATCAGCCTGTAGTTTTCTTTTTTGTTATGTCTTTACCTGGATTTGCTATTTGAGTAGTATTGACATCATAGAAGGAGTTTGGGAGTTCTCCCTCTGTTTCTATATTTTTGAATAATTTAAGCAGTATTAGTTGTAGGTGTTCTTTAGGTCTGGTAGAAGTCTGTTGTTAATCCATCTGGACCAGGGTTTATTTATAGTGTGGAGCATTTGTATTACTAGTTCAATTTCCTTATTTGTTATGGGTTTGTTTAAGTTGTTAATCTTTCCTTGGTTTAATTTTGGTGATTCCATTAAATTTAAAAGTATTTTTTCCATTTCTTTTAAAATTTCTAACTTAATAGAGTACAGATCTTTAAAGGATTTCATTATAATATTTTGAATATCTTTGGTATCTGTTGTAATATTTCCCCTTTCATCTCTGATTTTGTGGATTTGAATATACTTTGGTTAGCTGGGCTAGGGGTCTGTGCAATTTGTTTTTCTTTCCAAAGAACCAGCTCTTAAATTTATTGATTATTTGTATTGTTTTCTTTGTGTTTATTTCATTGATTTCTGCTCTGGTTTTGTTATTTTTTCTTTGTCTGCTGGATTTAGGTTTGAATTGTTCTTGTTTTTCTGGATTCTTGAGTTGTACCATTAGGTCATTTATTTGTGCTTTTTCTGATTTTTTTTAAATATATAAATGTCCCTCTCAGGACTGTTTTTAGTGTGTCCCAGAGGTTTTCTTGTGTTTTTGTTTTCATTTAGTTGCAGGAATAGTTTTAATTCTTTCTTGTTTTCCTTCTTTTACCCATTTGTCATTCAGGAGTGTTTGCTTAATTTCCATGAGGTACTAAAGCTTCTTTTCCTGTTGATTTCAAGCTTTATTGCATTGTGGCCCAACTGAATACATGGACTTATTTCAGTTGTTTTGGTTTGCTTTGTGCACCAGTGTATGGTCTATTTTAATTAAACTTCCATGAGCTGCTGAGTAGATTGTGTATTTTTTGGATACTTGGGTGGAATATTCCATACATATCTGTTAGGTCCATTTGATGTATGATATAGTTTAATTGAGATGTTTCTCAGTTTATCATTGTCCAGATGACATGTTATTGGAGAAAGTGAGGTATTAAAAGTACGATTACTGACTAGGAGTTAATCTGTCTTAATGTCTAGTAGTACTCTATGAAATTAGGTGCACCACAGTTTGATGCATGTATGTTCATGATTACAGTGTCTTTTTGGTTGACTGTTCTCTTGATCAGAAAGAAGCGACCTTCTTTATCTTTCTGATTAATTCTAGTTAGAATAGTAACACCTGCATGTTTCCTAGTGCTATTTGCTTGGAATATTTTTTTTTCTCATCCTTTCATTCTAAGGACCTACCTGTACTTGAAGGAAAGATGAATTTCTTGTAGACAAGAAAGAGATGGATTTTGTTTCTTTTATTATCATCACTACTTTTTTAGTGACTTGTGTATTTCATACAAAATATCTCGATCAGTCTTAGTCATCTTTACACTCCCTTCCCCACTACGCTCCCATGTGCCCCCAAATTGGAACCCATACATTCTTTCATCTGTGTTAAGATCTGCTGTGTCAAGTTAGTGTCCCCTAATGTTCCTCAGTGCAGGTTCATTCACTGAGATCTAGTCTACCTATCTAGAGTCCTATGCTTTAGGAAGATTATTTTATGTGTATGAGTGCATTGCCTGCATGGAGAAAGGTGCACCCATGTTGTGCAATGCCCACGGAGGTCATAAGAAAGTGTTGGATCCCCTGGAACTGGAGCTACAGATGGTTGCTAGCCACCATGTGGGTATTGGGAATTGAACCGGGTCCTCTGCAAGAGCAGTCAGTGCTTTTAACCTCTGAGTCATCTCTCCAGCCTAGAAATTCTATTCTTTAAAAAAATATATAAATATATACGTAATTATATATGCAATCATTGTGTGTTTCTTACAGAACATCTCAATCAATCTCAATCACGTTTACACCCCTTCCCCACTGGCACCTTCCACAGCCCCCCAACTGGAATTCATACATTCTTTCATCTGTGTTAAGGCCTATTGTGTCAAATTAGTGTCCCTAAATGACCTCAGTGCAGGTTCATCCACTGGGTCTACTCAGCCTACCAAGATTCCATTGCTAGTCCCTTGCAAGACTAGCTTATCCTCACTCAATAGTAATCAGTTGCCAATATTTCTTAAGCAAAGGTTGGGGTCTGCTACCCATTTCCGCAGGCCCATGCTGGGTTTTAGTCTGTTTCACTTGGCATGGGTCTTGAGCATGCCAAAACCATCGCAGTAGGTTCATATGAGCAGGGTTCCAGGAGCTTGTCCTCACTGACTCTTACAACCTTTCAGCCCCCTGCCTTCTGCAATGGTCCCTGAGCCCTGGGTGAGTGAGACATAATATAAGAGTCCTGTCCAGGGACCCACAATCTTCAGATTTCTAATTTCCATGATTTATGCATTTGTCCCTTTGTTGCACCAGGGAGCTTCATTAATGAGACTTGAGAGATTCATCAGTTGCTTCTTTCCCCTTGTTCTATATCACATAAGCTTTGGGCATAGAGGCTGCATTGTAGATGTCCTGCTTAGGCATGGGCAATTCACAAACAATGTCTGTGTGTGACTAGTGTGGTACTCTGTAGTAACACCCTGTCTGGTGCAAAAGAAGCTTCTTTGATGAGTGGTGACTGAGATACTTGACTGTACATATAAGGATACATTTTTTTCATTTAATAAGAAGTTATGCTAGCCTAGGAATGTGACAGCCTTGGGGATTTCTCTAAGTTCCACCTCTTCAGTCAGGTATATTTGGCTATACAGTATCATACTTGGGTTTCCTTCTATTGAGTGGGCTCAATAGGTAGCTATTGATTGACTCCAAGATAAAAGTGCCACTACTGCATCAGTGTTGAATGCTGTGCCAGTCCTTGATGTGGTTATTTGGTCATGAAGCTAGTATTGGGCCATCAACTGATGTTCTCCGTTGGCTACCTACATAGTGCTCTCCAGAGATATAAGTGCTAACTTCAGGAGAAGTGGCTTCCAGGTCAGTTCCAATTCCATTGCTCCAAATCCAGTCTCTGAAGTATGCCCTGTCTTCAGTAATAGGGTCTTATTTGTTATGGGTCTGTTTATGCTGTTGATCTTGTCTTGGTTTAGCTTTAGTGATTCCCATAATTTTAGGTACACATCCACTTCTTTAAGGTTTTCAAATTTAATAGCATATATGTTTTTAAAGTATTCCTTTATAATGTTCCAGATCTTTTTGTTGTCTGTTGTGATGCTTCCCTTTCGATCTCTGATTGTGTTGATTTGGAGTTGCTCTTTATTCCTTTTGGTTAACTGGGCTAAAAGGTCTGTCTATTTTGTTTATCTTTTCAAAGAACCAGATCTTGGATTCATTGATTCTTTGTATTATTTTCTTTGTTTCTTCTTCACTAATTTTTGCTTTGATTTTTGTTATTTCTTCTTGTTTACTGGGTTTGGATTTTATTTGTTGTTGACTTTTCAGATTCTTGAGTTGCAATGTTAAATAACTTATTTGTGCTCTTTCAGATTTTTTAATGTAGGCATTTAGAGCTGTAAACTTTTCTTTCAAGACTGCATTTAATGTGTCCCAGAAATTTTCTTGGGTTGTATTGTCCTTTTCATTTAATTCATGGAATACATTTATTTCTTTCTTAATTTCTCTTTTGAATCGTTCATAATTCAGGAGTGTGTTGTTTGGTCTCTACGAGTTTGTTAAGTTTTTTATGGCTTCTTCCTGTCTTGATTTTAAGCTTTATTGCATTGTGGTCTGATAGAATGCATTGAATTATAAAAACTGCTTTATATCTGTTGAAAATTTTTTTGTGCCCTAGTAAGTAGTGGAGTGCTATTCTTTGATGTGTATTCTTTGATGATTGGGTGGAATATTCAGTCGATGTCTGTTAGGTCCATTTGATATATGGTATTGTTTAATTTAGATATCTCTCTGTTTATTCTCTATCTGGTTGACCTTTTTAATGGAGTCAGTAGGGTATTGAAGACCCATACTATTAGTGAGTTGGGATTAATCTGTGTCTTAAAGTCCTGTAGTACTATTTTTATGAAGTTGGGTGCACTGGAGTTTGGTGCATATATGTTCATGATTGTAATATCTTCTTTGTTAATTGTTCCTTTGATTAGAGTGAAGTGACTCTCTTTTGCTCTTCTGATTGGTTCTGGTTTGAAGTCTATTTTGTCAGATATTAGAATGGCAACTCTTAGTACCATTTGCTTGGAATATATTTTTCCTTAAGGTAGTGTCTTAAGACACTTGCAGACAACAAAAGGATGGATTTTGTTTCTTGATCCATTCAATTAGCCTGTGTCTTTTGATTGGGAAGTTCAATCCATTGATATTTAAAGTTATTATTGAAAGATGTGTATTGATTCCCATATTTTAAATTCTGTTTGCATTTTTGGTCTAACTTTGTGGTTCCCCAGTTAAAGCATCATTTAGTTTCTTTCTGTTGCCCCTGAAGTACAGTCATTCCTTTCTTCAGCTTTTTCCATTGCTTCAAGCACTCTAGGAAGGGCTTCTTTTCTGGATATGAATTCTTTCAGCCTATTCATGTTTTGGAAGATTTTTCTTTCCCCTTCAATTATACTAGACATTTTTCCTGGGTAAAGTATTCTAGGTTGGCATCTATGGCCACTTAGATCTGGGAATACTTCGATCCAGGCTTTTCTGGCTTTCAGAGTTTGCATTGAAAAGTCAGCTATAATTCTGGTAGGTTTTCCTTTATATGTGACTTGTTTTTTTTCTTTTACAGCTTTCAGAATTCTCTCTTTGTTCTGTATGCTTATTGTCTTTACTATAATATGCTGTGGGGAGGTTCTTTTCTGGTCCTGTCTATTTGGTGTTCTGTGTGCTTTTGGTATTTGTATGGGAATGTCTTTCCTTAATTTTGGGAAATTTTCTTCTACAATCTGGTTGGAGATTTGGTCAGTACCATTATCCTGAGATTCTTCTTCTTCCTTTCTGACTGTGATGTGTAGATTTGGTCTTTTCATGGTGTCCCAAAATTCCTGCATATTCCATTCCTGTGTTTTTAAATTTTTTTAAAATAATCTTGGCTTGAGTGCCCCTATTCTTCAACATTATCACCCAGTATTGATATTCTGTTTTCCATTTCATTCATTCTATTGGTGAGACTTTTTATCTATTCAAATTGCATTACTGAGTTTTTCACTTCTTCATTTCAGCCTGAGTTTTAATATTTGTCTCTTTTGTGAATTCAGTCAGAAATTTATCCCTGTCTTTCTTTAGTTCTTTGATTGTGTGTTCTTTAAGTTCAATGAATTCTTTGATCACGTTTACTATTGTTCTTTTAAACTCTGTGTCCTGAGTTATCTCTGTGGGATCCTTGCTGCAGAACTCTCCTATAGGACTGGTAATATTTAGTGGGGACATATTATGTGGGTTTTTCATATTATCATGTTTTTCATTGTGATCTTGGCCTGTGGATTTCTTTTGTTGTTTGTGATTCTGATGTAAGACTCAAGCCTTCCTTTGTTGAGTTGAGGTCTGATTCTGATTGGTTACTTGATATGACTTGGTTGTTTTCTTATTGGGTATGAAAAACTGGTTGGTCAAGGCTTCAGGTTTTCTCTTTTATTTTATATTGGAGGGACCAGATGGCTGTAGTCCAGCTGCTCCAGAGTTCCCTCAGAGGCACAGGTTAAGTGAGATCAGATGCTCTCAGGCTCTCTCTTAAAGTCTGGGTCTCTCTAGTCTGCAGACATGACACAATTTGGCAAAATTGCTAAGCAGAGGCTGAATTCAGGCTTCCTCAGGCAGCCTACAAGTGTGGGGTTCTACAAAAGGGCACAAAAGCCTAGCCCTAAAACAGTGGGAGGGGCTGCATAGGGTACCAATGTAGGGGAATGGGAAAGGTGTGATTTGGAGAGTTCGCAGCTCACCAGATGTAAGAGGGTAGTCTAGAGATGTGGGGGGCCACCAGTAAGTGTGCTTGTGCCCAAGGCTAGATGGAGAACAGGATGTGGGATCGGGGAGTTTGGAGTTGCTCTGGCAGTAGGGGTGTGGAGAACAGTGTCCAGGATCAGATTTACCAGGGAAGAAAGAAAATTGGTTTCTGGAATCCAAGGCAAGTTGGGGGTGGGGACAGCCTGTGAAGACACTAACAAACTAGACTGAAAAATTGAACTAATCTGAGTATAGAGGATCAGGTTGCAGTGGGCATGTTTGAACTAGGAAGATAGTCCAGGGATCTGGAGTACTGAAAGCAAAAGCAGGCTTGTGTCCAAGGTTTAAGGGTAGAAAAAGAAAGGGATGTGGGGCAGGGAGCAAGGAGTTTCTCAGTTGCGAGGGGAGTAGAAGGCAGTGGGAGGGTCAGACTTACCAGTAAGGAAGGCTTCTCACGGAGAGCCTGAGAGCCGGCTGGCTGGGGAGAGGACAGCCAAGGGAGATGGGTGGTCACAGGAATGCAATGCAAAGTGGGGGTGGGCAGCCTTGAAGGCTCTTTCCCCCTTTCATCTCAGTTCCCAGGAAACCTCCACCCTTGGGCATTTGTTTGTTCCCTGACTTCTCTTGATTTTTTCCAACTGAAATATATATGTATCTAAGAATTCTAAGTTAACATCCAGTTGTAGGAGGGACTGTGATGCTTGTCTTTCTTGGTCTGGGTTATCCCACTCAGGATGATTGCTTCCAGATTCATTCACTTACCTGTGAAGTCCATAATTTTGTTTTTCTTAGCTGCTGGATCGTATCCCATTGTGTATCTGTATCACACTTCCATTATCCATTCATCAATTGATGAATTTCTAGATGTTTCCATTTCCCAGCTACTATGAAAAGAGTAGCAATGAACACTAATGAACAAGTACCTTTGTGGGATAAAAGAGTGGAAAAAGCTATTCCAAGCAAATAGAACTAAGAAACACGCAGGTATATCTATTCTCATATCAGACAAAATAAACTTCAACCCAAAACTAGCCAGAAGAGATAAGGAACATCATTTCATAATCATTGAAAGAAAAATATATCAAGAATATATTACAATCATAAACATATATGCACTACATATAGGGGCACCCAATCTCATAAAAGAAATTGTATTAGGTATAAAAATCACACTTCAACCCACAACACAGTAATACTGAGAGACTTCAATACCTCCTTGTTACCAATAAACTGGTCAATTAGACAAAAGCTAAATAGATGAACCCTGAAATTAAATGACATCATAAATCAAACGGACCTAGTAGATATCTACATAGCATTCCACCCAAAGCCCACAGGATACACTTTCTTCTCAGGAACCCATGAAACTTTCTCCAAAATTAAATGTATATTAGGCCACAAGGCAAGTCTGCACAAATTTATAAAAATTGAAATAGTATCCTGTATTCTATCTGACCACAGTTAAGAACAATAAATATGGGAAAAGCGCACAAAATCATGGAAGCCAAATAACACAGTACTGAATGAAAATTGGATCAAAGGAGAAATCAAGAAGAAAGTTTAAAAATTCTTAGACTTGAAAATGAAAACGGAAACATAACATGCCAAAATCTATGTGACACAACAAAGACAAACCTGAGGAAAGTTTATAGCAGTGTCTACACCAGAAAATTAGAAACATTCTATATAAATATCTTAAAACACATGCAAAGAACAGATGGGAAGAGATAAAGGAAATCAGATTGAAATTAATGAAACAGAAATGAAAAAAACCAGGGACTGGAGATCTGGCTTAGCAGTTAAGAGCATCAGCTGTTTTTGCAGAGGATCCAAGTTTGACACTTAGCACCCACATGGCAGCTAACAATCATCCCTAACTCCAGTTCCAGGGAATTTGATGCCCTCATCTGATCCCCACAATACACTCATACACATAAAATAAAGATGTTTTTAAATACAAAATTTAAAATACAATGTTTTTAAAAAGAAATTAAGAAAGCAATACAAAGCATCAATGAAATGAAGAGTTATCTCAGATTTTAACACTTTCTTCTAAGGACTAGTTTTTTTGTCGCTCTCTCTCATGGTGGAGCTGCAGGCACCAACAGGCACACCCCCTCACCAGGTCCTCTGTCTCCCAGCCAGCAGGAAGGAACTGCGAGGGGGATCCAGTACCAAGCTTGTGTCCCACTTCCCTTGGATTGCCCCAGCTCCCTCCCCGGTAGGAAGGGGCCTTTCAGGGGATCAAAGGGACGTCGGGTGCTGCGGCCTGCCCATTCTCAGCCTTCTGGCCCCCTCCAGAAAACAGTCAGGCACAACCCGGGCTCATCCATCTGACCAAAGAAGCGTGCAGCTAGCCAGCTCTTATGATGATATAGCTTTATTAAAGTAACTTCTTCAATGGTACCACAGGGAGCCATTTACGGAACTTATCAGACACATTATAATGGTTTAGAATTACAGGTATTAGCATACAGCGGGATGTTTCTACCAATCATTTTACTGGTCACTCTGATCATGCTTTTACTTTACATAGAGGCTACTACTGTCCACGCGCTGTTCATGAGGGAAGAGGTAATTTCCCTCCAATGGCACTTAAGACCCTAGTTCACCTAATTACCATGGTGTATGTGGTATGTGCCTATCTCTTCTGGCTGGTCTTTGTTTTAGCCCCTCTCAGCGCCATCTTGCCCAGGCCACGAGGTGCTAGCTGGGCAATTAGGATTTCTTAAGGCCCAACAGTTTTTAAAAATGAATTTTGCGCATTTCATACAAAATACCTTAAACATCTTTATACTCCGCATTCCACTAGGTTTCATACATTTGGTAATATTTGTTAAGGTCTATTTAGTGCAGTGAGTGTACCCAGACATCACTCAGTGCAAGTTCATCTAGTTAGCCTATCTAGAGTCTCTCCCTTAAAGAAGATCAACTTTCCATCCCAAGCAGTAATCAACTGCCAATAGTTCTTCCGCTAAGATTAGGGCCTGCTGCCCATTTCCCCAGTCTTTCTTGTTTTTTTTTTTTTGTTTCTTCTTGAGTTTGCATGGGTCTTTGGCTGACACCATTGCTAGAGGTTCATATGAGCAAGGTCCCAGGAACTTATAAGACTCTGTTTCCATGTGGTCATGAACCTCCTCCCTTCGCTCTTATAATCTTTCTTTCCCTTCTTCTCAATGGTCCCTAAGCCTTGGGTGTGTGAAATTTAATATAAGAGACCTGTTAAAGGACTCACGCTCTGCAGACTCTTATTCTCTAAACTTTGGCCATTTGTAGACTTTTGTGTTCATTGCCCACTGTTGTATGAGAGAGCTTCATTGATGGGAGTTGAGAGATGCATTAGTGTTATCTCTGGGACTTGTTCTGCTATTTTCCCCAAGACTTAGGTGTAGAAGTTTCATTGTAGATGTGTTGCTTAAGGTTGTTCATCTTATCCTCTGTGTGTGAGCAGTTTTGGAACTCTGTAAGTCTCTGTCTTTTGCAAAAGAAGTTTCCTTAATGAGTGGTGACTGGGATACCTGTCAGTGCAAGGATCTATATTTTGCACATAGTAAGAAATTGCATTTGTCTAGGGATGTGACAGCCTTAAGGTGTTCTCTAAGATCTATGACCTCTCCAGCTATGGTATTTGGCTATGTTTGCAGTACTACATATGAGTTCCTTCCCATAGAGCGGGCTTTAAGGCCAATTAGGTAGTTGTTGATTACCCCAAAGCTAACAGTACCACCCCTGCCCCAATATAGTTCTCTGTGCTGGTCACTGTTATGATTATTAGTCCTCGAAGATAGGGTGGACCATTGATTGATGTTCTCCCTTAGCAGCTTGCATAGCCAAGTACCACTTTAAAAAACAATTTGAATATAGTGCTAGAGGTATAGCTGAGTAGTAGGATATTTTCCTAGCATATTGAAGCCATAATTTTCATCCCCAACACTGGGGAAATAAAGCAAAGCAAAACAAAACAAAACAAAATACAACAAAACTCAACCACCTTTGAGGTGTACACTTTAGAGCCAAGCACAGTGCTGTACACATTTAGCTGTATATAAGACAAAAGATTTCTTAAGTGCAGGAGTTTGAAGCCAGAGAATACAACATAGTGAGACCCATCTCTGAAAAATAATAAAAGGCCCATTGTCTAACTTTTAGGTATTACATGATAAACTCTATCATGTATAGTATCATATAATGGCCTTCCAGACTTCAGGAAAAAAATGTCTTAGCACTATAGAGTCTGAGCATTCACATTAATCATATTCAGCTTCTTGGAAGAAATAGTTATTTTGGTATCAAGGAGGTGGCTTATAGAGTGAAAAAAAGCTCTTGTTACACAAGTCTGAAGAGATGAATTAAATGCCTGGAATATCCCTGGAACTCACATGGAGACCTGGATGTGGTGGAACACATTTGCAATCCAAGCTCTCCTTTCGTGAGGTGGGAATAGATGCAGGGGAATCAGCAGGAAGCTCCCAGGCAGGAGCTGGGAGTGCCACAATGCAACCCAGAGAAGAGAGACTCCTCTTCAACGAGGTGGAAGGTGAGAACTGACTCCTACAGTTTGTCCTCTGATCTCCACCCATATGCCAGGTGTCTGTACACACACACACGCACACGCACACACACACACACACACACATACACACACACACACACACACACATATATATATATATATATATAGAGAGAGAGAGAGAGAGAGAGAGAGAGGATAAATAAGGAAAGAAAAATACTTGTTTTGAATAGTTTTAATTACTGTAAATTTTCACACAAAAGGTGAATTTTCCTTTAACCTTTTGAATGGTAAAATGATCACTATGCCTTCACAGATTTATAGAGTTAAATAAAGGAAATGACTGGGGCCTGGAGAGATGGCTCAGCAATTAAGAGCACAGTGGCAGAGGGCTGATGACTTGCACACAGGTGAAGAGTCCTGTGCGATGACACAGAACTCTGCTTTGTTCCATGTTTTCATCATGAGCCAGTAAACAGACTTATGGAAGTAATGTCAAGGAGAACAATGTGGTGACTGGCTGAGAAATGGGATCTGAGGTGACCTCAGAGGTTAGGATGAAGTGTTGATAACATGTTGGTTTTCAAGGGGGCAGGTGACAATAGTTTACTTGGTAACAAGCCCCAGTAACACAGGTGTGGCGTATGGTAAATGGAAGCAGGCAAGTACTGCTGGGTTTCAAGTACCCACTGAAGCCTTCTGCTGTGTGAGCCAGGTGCATTTCCCAGCAGCCCTGGGGGGGAGCTCTTTGGATGGAGAGTGCTGATCCCAAGGCTGCAGAGAAGGCTCTGTTCAATACTGAGAAGAGAAAATCAGCTGCCTTTAAACTGAACAACTGACACAAAGAAGAGTCTATGTGCTATAAGAGTGCCAGAGTGAAGGTGACAGAGAACAGATACCTCTACAAACACAGTCCTGGAAAATTCGTCAGCTAGCAAAATGTTGAATGAACTATCTGATCATGGCAAGTTCCCTGTCATTAGAGTCCTCAGGGCTTCTGTCTCCAGGCATCCAACCCTCTGGGGAAAATGATCATATGTATTAATTAAGGTTTGGCTGCTGCTGACTCTAAAATTGAGCTGAATAATGTAGCTCAAGTGGGCTCCAGTGTCTGGCTTCCGGGTAGTGTTGAAGCCCTAAGCATGGAACTGTGGAGATTACAATTAGGCCTTGGCACAAGTTAATCTCCACAGATGGCATTCCAGGGAGAGGGGAAGTAGAGGTCTGCCTTTCAAAGCCGTGTGTAAGTACCATTAGGAGAAGAATTTCTCTGCAGTAAACAGCTGTGGTGGCTCTAAAACAATTTAGAAAACACAGCTAACGGCAGGAGAGAATTTCCTGCTAGCTTTTACTCTCTTAAAGGTCCTGACGCCCACCTCGAAGACTGCACCCAATCCGGGAGGACCTGGCCTCAGTGATGTTTTCAAGATGTAGCTCATGCAACTGTTTACAGAGAAACTCTGTTGGGGAAGAGATGGCTGTTGTGTGCTGATACAACTGTGACTAGAGCAACATTATGGCAGTGAGCGCATGCTGTCCTCCAGGAGGCTATCACCTCTGTCAAGTATTTGTCATGATCTTCCAATATACTGACCTAGATTGGAAAACTAGGTCAGCTAGCCCCTGGGCAGTTAATGCAAGAGGTTTTATGAGCTCCTAGGACTGTTCTTTACCTGAATGCAATCAGTGATCTTGAGAAGTGATATTATTGAGACATAAGGCAATTTGTAGCTCTGTTAAGTAGGGGGTTGCTCTGGGGGATTTTCTAAAGATGTTGGTGGATGCTGGGCTCCATTCAGACTGGTCAGACTGGTTGCCAAGTCTACCTGCTTCGTGTCTCAGGATCTCAGAAAAGAAATCACAAAGTAAAAGAAGGGTGAAATTTGGGTACCATGAGTGTGCCTATAGCCACAATTTTTCTAGAGGCTGAGGCAGGAGAAGAATTTGATTCCAGGAATTTAGGCCCATCATAGGCAGTATAAAAAGATGCTATCTTGCAAGACGGTTCATAGGGTAGAGGTACTTGTTGCCAAAACTTAAGGCCTGAATTGAATTCTGTGCCCCACATGGTAGGAGGAAAGAACTAATTCTTGCAAGTTGCCTTTTGACCTCTGATGAGCTGCGGTGCATATACACACTAACATGCACACCCAAACCCAAACAGACACACTAAAATAAAACAAAATACATAAATGGAACTAAAAACAAAGTTTAAATATCTTGTCTCAAACAAAGAAAAGGAAAGGAGTAAAAAGGAAGAACGGATAGAGTCCATGAGATGCCATCTTGTGGCGTTTGTGTCACTGTATGTAATATAGTTCCAGTTCTGAGATTCTGAATCGAATTTATTAGATTATCCTACTTTTCATTTCTAATATAAACTTGAGAATGGGAATACTCTATCGTTTATTTTTAAATTCCACATATAATCAGGGAAATTTTTAGAAGACATGGATAAACACTGTTAAATGTGCAACATGCATAGAGATCAGACCCCGAGAGGCCGTTGGCAGGAAGATGTCCCACTCCCTACCTTTCAAGGACTTTTCAGTGCATTTTTCAGCCTGATGAGAAGAGACTACCCTCAGAGGAAAGGAACAGCTGTCCATAGCTGGTACTCTGCAAAGGGGAGAATTAGCAGCAGTGGACTCACCAGCCTGCTCTTTCCAACCAATTTCAGCATTCCTGCTGGTGTGTGGGATGGACCATGCTGAGTAGCTATGACAAAGGGCTATTTTGCCTTCTCCCGAGCATAACCCTTGCCATCATGGCTTGCTGTCAATGACTTTCAACTTTCAGAGCAAAATGACAGTTTCTAAATCTTAAAAATATTTAAAACACTTCACATGTCATAGCTGGAAACAAAACCAAATGAGTCAGATGAGATCGCCTCTACCAACACATGCATTTGTCACACAATGTGAAATTTTTGTGTAACCAAACACAGATGAAGATTAAGCTCAGTAGCTTGTTGGAATGGGGTCACAATCCACTTAATTCCAAGGTATAAATGAACAAAGCAGTATAGAAAAAATCACACTTATGATATATGGGAACAGATAGGAGAGAAGATATAGAAGCATTTTAGAAATTGGTGTTCCTTTTTTCTTTAAGTCATGAGGAAGGAGAGTAAGATAGGTAAAGAAGCTTGAATGTTTACTAAGAGCTATAGGTTAACAAAGATAAAGCCCAATGCCAGGAATGGATTCCTTCTCTTGAAGCTGTTGATCAGGGGTCTCGTCGACTCTCAAAGACCTGCTCTTCATTGCTCACCAGTAAGTCCCTATTGCTGGAGATACTACATACTTAAGTTGTAGAGCAAACAAGGATAAATCAATCTGGTACTGACCTCAAAGCTTCATCTCCATTGGCTAACTTTCATAGAGCTGGAATGTGCTATGCCTGCTACTGGAAGAGGAAAGTAATCATCCAATTTGCCTAGCTGTGAATCCTGCAAGCTACAACTGGCCTGGCAAGAAATCACTGGTGCAATGGTAGCATGTGTGTCATGGGAGTAACCAACCACTTTCTGGTTGGATTTAAGGTCCACTTCTCAAGACGGAGTACATACATGATACTGACATCAGACCTAGGAACGTGTGGCACTGTCTTTCTTGTAATATACTATTCAGCTTTTCTTGATAATTTAATTGTTTTATTTTTATTTTTCTGGGTGATCATATCATTTGAAATATAATTAGCATTGATAGTCATATATTATTGTTAAAAAAGAATTCTTTCTTTTTAAAATTTATTTTTATTTAGTTACTTTTGTTTTATGTGTATGAGTGTTTTACCTGAATGTATGTAAGTATACCTGTGTTGTGCAAAGCCTGCAGAGGCTAGAAGAGGGCATCAGATCCCTTGGAACTGGAATTATGGACAGATGTTGGCCACCATGTGGATGCTTGGAATTGACCCAGGTTCTTTGCAAGAGCAGTCAGTGCTCTTAACCACTGAACCATCTCTCCACCCTCCAGAATTATTTCTGTTCGTAAACAATAGATAAGTAAACTTATTCACAAAGTTGGATTTTATTTTACATAATTTCTGAAACTCACCTTCTCCAACTGATCTGTATGTCATATGATATTCCTATTTTTAGTGATGTTGGGGACTGAACACTGAGACAAGCACACAGTAAAAAAAAAATAGCTTACCACTGAGCTACATCATTTTTTCAAAAGATAATTTGTCTATGAAATATTTTTTTCTTGGATTAAGGAGAGTATGGCATTATATGGAGTTACAATCATACATTGATATAGTAAAATGGTTCTTCACTGTTGCAAGGTCATCTATGTTACAGACTGAAATACATTGTTGCTAAGCCAGTTCTTCCTCCAATATTGAAAGCCTGTTGAAAGTCAAGGAAACTAGTCAAGGAAATGTGGGCTATACAAGTGCTGGAAAAAATCAGAGTATACTTTCTTTTCAAATACTTTAAAATGGTTATTTTTGAGAATTTCAAGTGAGTATATATTTGCATTATTTCCACCCCTTCAAGACCCTTCCAACTATTCCCTTGCCCCCTGCTCCCTCTCAGTTTTTTGTCCTCTTTGTTGATTATTATTACATTTACATCTATCTATCTATCTATCTATCTATCTATCTATCTGTCTGTCTGTCTGTCTGTCTGTCTACCTATCTATCTATCTAGAGCCCATTTAGTAGTACTTGTCTTTAGGGCTACCCATTTCAAATTAGATGATGTAAGATTTGGTTCCGAGACCCAGCAGTAACGCTCCAGAAACTCTGCAGGAGAGTTAACTGGACCAATTTATTAATAAGGGCATGGGCTAGCTTCCCTAGATCTGGAAATGAGGAAACTAGCCTGGGGCTAGCCTCCCCCATTGGGAAATAAGAAAGCTAGCAAAGCCTAGCTGGCCAGTAAGCCTTTTTATGGGGAGGAGATCCCCATAACATCTGATTGATATTCAGAGGAGATAGTTAACACCTGGTATCAGGAAGCTTACCTGGCCAGGAATCTAAAAAGTCAGTTCCTTTTCACAGATGCTTGTGGATTCTGGAAGTTGTGGCCTGGAGTCACCGCGGTGTCTGTCAGTCCCGAGTCCTGGAACTGCTGGAGGGTTTCCTTTCAGTCACACCTCACAGACAGCCTCTCAGAAAGCTCTCTGGTTCTTACATTCTATCTCCTCTTCTGCAATGTTCCCTAAGGCTGAGGTATAGAGGTTCTGTTGTAGAGGTATAGCTTAAGACTGGACACCTCACAGACACTTACTCTCTGCGTTTGACCAGTTGTGGACCCTTGTAGTAGTCTCTATAGTTGTAAAAAGAAGCTTCTTTGATGAGAAGTGAGAGGTACGCTTGTCTGTATCTATAAGGGTACCTACTTAGAATATAGTGAGAAATTACACTGGTCTATGGAAGGGAAAGAAGTAGATTCTTCTCTAGGATCTATGACCTTTCCAGCCATGCATATGTGGTTATCTTCACATTACATGTGCGAATTCACTTCCACTGACAGGCCTTGAATCCAATTAAACGGTTGTTGATTACCCCCCAACATTAAAGTGTTACTACTATACCAATGAGAGATAATTTGCTGGGCCTATCATTGTTGTGGTTCATAGGTTTTACAGCTGGGTGGAACCATTGATTGATGTTTTCCCTTGGCACTTTGCATAGTATCTTCTGATACTATGAGAGCTAGTCTTCAGGAAGCAGGCTTCCAGGTCAGTTCCTCCTTGATTGTTTCAAGTCCTGTGTCTGAAAGGTAGCATGTCTTCAGCAATTGAATCTTGCTTCCAAGATCAAGGGCTGTGACAATAGCGTTATATTAGTTTAGGGGTCCCTTGGACTACTCTGACCAACAACTCAAAGGTAGGTTTTCCTTGCCTGGTACTTTGATTTTTGTTATATAGCCTTCTGCTGTACTCATGTTTATTTTTTCAGTAGGCTTATTAAATACATTTCCCTTTGGCTTTGCACATCACTTCCTTTTCCTCTCAGCCTCAATAGCCCTCGGTCTCTGTTAAAGTATCCCTCATCACTCCCTTAATAAGACTGGTCTTGCCTTTCTCAGATTTCTTCACTCTTTTCTCCCCATGTTTCTTTTCCTGGCTTCAGCGGTTACATCATGATTTATACTCACATCTTAGGATTTGAAGCTAGGATCTGCATATATGAAAGAATATGCGTCTTTTGTTTTTCTGAGTCTTTGCTACCTCAACTGGCCTAACTAACTATTTCCATCAACTTACCTGTGATTTCAATTTTTCTTTACCTCTAAATAGAACTCCATTGTATAAATGTACCACATTTTGATAAATCATTCAATGGTTAAGGGGTATTTAAGTTTCCATTTCCTAGCTGTTGTAAAAGAGCAACAACAAACATGTCTGAGAAAGGATCTCTGTAGTAGAATATCAAGTTCTGTGGGTATATACCAAGGAACGGCATAGCCAGATCATATGGTACATCTATTTTCAGTTTTCTAAGCGTTCTTTACACTGATTTCCGTAGTGGTTACATGAGTTTGTAACCACTCAAATGAAGGATTCCCTTTCCCTGAATGCTTGCCAGCATTTGTGGTCATCTATATTTTTGATCTTAGCCATTTTGACCAGAGTAAGATGAAATCTTTAAGACATTTTATTTTGCATTTCTCTAATTACTAAGGATGTTGACTATTTTAAAAAGTATTTCTTAGCTATTTTTATTTCTTCTTTTGAGAATTCTCTGTTTAGATCTGTAGTCTATTTTAAAATTTGTTCATTTATTGAAAGCTTTCTCATTCCTGATTTTTATAGGAATTCTTCATGTTTTTCTCCATTTAGAATGATGTTGGCTTTAGTTTGGCCTCAGGTAATCTTAACTATGTTGAAGTATGCTCCCTCCAGTTCATTTCTTCTAGGATTTTTATCATGAAGACATGTTAATTTTTTTCAAGGCCTTTTCTGCATCTGTTGAGATGATCATGTAATTTTAATCTCTAAGTTCTTTTTATATTGTGCTAGCCTGAGTTCCTCTGTTTTATGCAAGACCATCATCTTGATGAGCTGTGACTCTGGCAGGCAGTTCCAGGAAGAATTAATCACAGGGGTGTTCAAGGAAAAATTAACCGTAGGAAAATACTCCTGCCATCAACCTTTCCCTTAAAAAACCCCCAGAACGTCTCAGTTAATATTCTACAGATTTTGTAACCATTTGCTTAATGCTTCTCTGGTTTTTTAATTGCTTGCTTGCTCACCTGGAGGAACAAACATGTCATTCTTGTGTAATCTTGTACAACTGCCTGATCCATCAGGATGCAGTTTTTACCTTTAGAAGCTATGTTCCTCTTCTGAGTCTATGCTGTACTCTCTAAATTCCAACCCAGGGAGTGCAGTTACTGGCCAGCTAAATAAAATTCAGCTAATTCTTAGCATCTGGAGTCTGGGTGGTCCTTCTCAGGGGTCTTAATGCCATAACAATATGATGTATTACATTTACTGACTTATGTATACTGAACCATCCCTGCATCTCTAGAGTAAAGTCAACATGGTTATGATGAATGGTCATGTTGATATGTCCCAGAATGTGGTTTACAATTACTTTATTGGCAATTCTTGCATCAATATGATTAAGGATACTGACTGTAGTTTTTTATTGTTGTTGTTGTCTTTAACTGGTTTTGTATCAGAGCAATACTGGCACCCTAGGATTTGGGGAATTCATTCCCTTTCTTTATAGCTCTGAATTATTTTAACAGTGGTTGTAGTTCTTCTTTGAAAGTCTAGTAAAATTCTACTCCAAATCTATCTGAACATGGGCTTTTTTTAGTCCTAAGGCTTTGTACTATTATTTAAGTTTCCTTATTTGTTATGGTTCTGTTTAAGTTCTTGATTTCTTTGTAGTTTTACTTTGTTGGTTCCATTAAATCTAGAAATTCATCCATTTATTTTAGATTCTCTAATTTGATAGTGTATAGACTTTGAAGTATTCCCTTATTATAATCTGGATTACTTTGGTGTCTTTTGTGATGTTTCCCCTTTCATAGCTAATGATGCTGGTTTGAATTTTCTTTTTCTTTCTTTTGATTTGCTGGGTTAAGGATATATCTATCTTGCTTATCTTTTCAAAGAACCAACTCTTACATTCATTTCTTCTTTGCATTATTTTCTTCCTTTCTGTTTCATTGATTTCTGCTCTGACTTTTATTATTTCTTATCTGCTGGGTTTGGGTTTGGTTTGTTTTTGTTTTTCCAGATTCTTGAGTTATATCAGTAAGTGACTTATTTGTAAATCTTTCTGATTTTTTAATGTAGGCACTTTAGAGCTATAAACTTCCCTATTAGGTCTACTTATAGTACATCCCACAGGCCTTGTTGTGTTTTCGTTTTCACTTAGCTTAAGGAATTTTTAAAATTTCTTTCCTGATTTCTTCTTTGACTCATTTATCAGTTAGTAGGATGCTCTTTAATCTCTATGAGTTCATGTCATTTCCAGAGCTTCTTTTGCTGCTGATTATAAGCTTTATTGTATTGTGTTCTAAGAAGATACATGGAATTACTTTGATATTTTTGTTTGTTGAGATTTGTTTTGTGCCCCAGTATGTGGTCTGTTTTAGACTACTGAGTAGAATGTGTATTTTTTTTTTTTGCTTGATGTTTTGATGTTTGTTAGATCCACTTGATATTCTATATCATTTAATTGAGAAGTTTATTCTTTGTTCAAATGAACTGGCTATTGGAGAAAGTAGGGCACTGAAGTCACCTACTATTACTGAGTTGGTGTAAATCTGTGTCTTGAAGTCATGTATGACTACGAAACTGGTTCTGTATGAGTTTGGTGAATATATGTTTGCAAAATCTTCTTTGTTGACTGTTCCTTTGATCAGAAAAAAGCGACCTTCTTTATCTTCTGATTAATTTTAGTTTTAATTCTATTTTGTCAGCTACTAGGATAGCAACTCCTTCTTGTTTCTTGGTCCCATTTGCTTGTAATATTTCTTTCTATCTTTTCAGTCCAAGGTGGTGACTGTCCTTGAGGATAGGATGAGTTTCTTGCAGACAAGAAAGAGATGGATTTTGTTTTTGAATCCATTTAACCAGCCTGCGTTTTTTGAATGGGTATTTGAGGCCACTGATATTTAAAGTTATTATCGAAAGATCTGTTTTGGTTACTGTTAAGTTATTTTTTGTTTTATTTTAAAAATTATTTTTATTTTATGTGTATCAGTGCCTACGTGTATGTAAGTGTAGCTATGATGTGCAATGCCTTTGGAAGAGGGCATCAGAGTCCCTGGAACTGGAGTTATAGTTGTTAGCTTCTATGTGGGGTCTGGGAATCAAACCCCGGTCCTCTGTAAGAAAATCAGTTCTCTTAAGAGCTGAGCCATCTTTCCAGGCCCTACTTTGTGTTTTTCATTTGTTTTCTTTCCCTAGCCTCTCTGATACAGTTATTTTTTTCAACAGTTCGTTGTATTGCTTCCAGTATACTCTTTAGGGTTGGTTTGCTGGACATGAATTTTTTTTTTCAGTCTATTTACATCATGGAAGATTTCTCTTTCTTCCTCAACTATGATAGACAGTTTTACTGGGTAAAGTAGTCTGGGTTGGCATCTGTGACTCTTTAGAAATTGAGGTGATTTGCTTCAGACTTGTTTGGTTTTTAAAGTTTGCATGAAAAGTCAGCTGTAAATCTGATGGGTTTTCCTTTATATGTAACTTGTTGATTTTCTTGCAGTTTTCAGTACCCTCTCTTTGTCTCTTAGTGTTTTGTTACAAATATTTTATTTATTATTTTTATTTTATGTGTATGGGTGCATTGCCTGTGGAGGTCAGAAGAGGGGGTCAGATTCCCCTGGGACTAGAGTTAGAGACAGTTGTTGGCCACCATGTGGGTGCTGGGACTCAAACCCAGGTCATCAGCAAGAACAGCCAGTGCTCTTGACCCCTTAGCCATCTCTCTCATCTCTTATCTAGTGTTTTTAATATGATATACTGTAGGGAGTTTCTCTTCTGATCCTCTCTATTTGGTGTTCTATGTACTTCTTACATCTGTATGGCTATGTCTTTCTTTAATTTAGGCAATTTTTCATCTATACTTCTGTTGACCATCAGACCAATGCCATTGACCTGAGTCTCTTCTTTATCTGTGCCTATGATTCATAGATTTGGTCTTTTCATGGTTTCCCACACTCCTGAATATTCCATTCTTGTGTTTTAATTTTTTTATATTCATTGCTGAGCAGTCCATTTCTTCATCTTTATCTTCCAATTTTGATATTCTATTTTCCATTCTATTCATTCTGCTGTTGATGCTTTCGCCTGTCTTTTCTAACTGGCTGATTGAGTTTTCCAATTCCATCTTTGTCTCAGCATGGATTTTCATCAATATTTCTTTTTCATGAATTCACTTTTCAAACTCTGAATTGTCTGTGGCATTTCATTTATTCATCTGTATACTTGTGTTTTCTTGAACTTCAGTCAGGGATTGATTTTTATTTTTTGATATTTTGACAGCTCTGGCTGTCCTGGAACTTGTTATGTAGACCAGGCTAGTCTTGATGTCACAGAGGTCCTTCTGCATTCATGTCTAGAGTGCTGAGATTAAAGGTGTGCATGACCACACCTAGTGAGTTTCTTCCTGTCCCCTTTGAGTTCTAAATGGTGTCTGTATATTCTTTAAAGTCCTTCAATTCTTTTCTCATATTTATTGTTTTTTTAAACTCTGTGTCCTGTGGTTCCTCTGAGTCATTCTCATTGTAGAACATTTCTATAGGACTGGTGGGATTTAATCAGGACACATTATCTTGGTTTTTCTTATTTTGGTGACTTTTCAGTGTTACCTATGGACTTCTTTTATTGGTTGTGTGTCTGGAATGAAATTCTAACTTTCTTTTGCTGAGTGGAAGTTTTTTTTTCTGTTCTTACTGCTGTCAGAGCTTGGCTGATTTCTGATAAGGTCTGAGTAGTTTTGATTCTTTAACTGGAGGAGCAGGAGCAATTCTGTGCTGGTTCAGTGTGGGAAGTGAATAATCACAGCCAGGCCTATGAGTATGGAGATAGCTACAGGCTGGACCATTTCTAGCTATAGAACTTGGCTATTCCAGAGCTGAAGTAGTCCTTTCCAGGTCTATTCCAGACAGGGGAGATGGCTACTGAGTGCGCAGGGTTCTGGCTAGTTTGCCAAGCTGGTCTGGAGACCTCCAGCTCACTCTTCTTGGTGTAGTTCCAGAGGGTTAAGATGGTGTCAGAATGAATGAGCCTACATATTTTCACATGAGTCTCTGTACACCACCATCTTTTCTCTCTTTTAGCACAGAACCAAGTGGAAGCCTGGGGAGAAAAAATCTTTATTCCAGAAACTGCATTGCCACACATAGAACAACTGTCCGGTTTGTAGTAGAAGAAACACTGATATGTGTGTGCGAACAATGGTTATTTACTGTTGGAATGCATGATTTGAGACTTTGCTTAATATATTTTAGATTATTTTTCCAATTCCCTCTGAGATAAATACCTCCCCCCAAAATCTTTAAAAAATTTTATGTGTATATATATGAATGCTATGCTTGCATGTGTCTAAGTATACCCATGTTATGCAGTGACTGTGGAGAACAGAAGACGGTATTGGATCCCCTCAAACTGGAGTTACAGACAGTTGTTAACTGCCATATGGGTACTGGGATTTGAACCTGGGTCTTCTGAAAGAACAACCAGAGCTCTTAACTGCTAAACCACCTCTGTAGCCCCTCCACATTTTTAAACAGGGGGAAAAAATTCACGAAATGAATGTCAATTAAAAAAATTTTTTTTGTTGTATTTATTTTTATTTTATGTGTATGAGTGTTGGGCTTGCGTGTGAGGGCACCCATGTTGTGTAATGCTCACAGAGGACAGAAGAGGGTGTCAGATCCCCTGGAACTGGAGTTATAGATGGTTGTTAGCTCACATGTGGATGCTAGGATTTGAACCTCAATCTTCTGCAAAAGCAGCCAGTACTCTTAACCACTGAGCCATCTCTCCAGTTCATAAATGCCAATTTTATAAACTTTGGAGAATGATCAAGAGTACCAAAGATTTCTGGAGGAGGTATGAAATTTTCAAAAATTCAATTAAAAAAATCAAAAAGTTCCAATCAGAAATCATAATGTGATTTATGTTTTCTATACATGGTATGTTATATTATTACATATTTTTATATTTTTAGTTGAAAAATACCAAAGAACAAGAGTCAAAAAAAAAAAAAAGAAAATAAAAGTATGTCCTTATATAAACTAAATAACCATTTCTATGGTCACTAATGGAATTACTCTGCAAACACTGCTTTGCAAATCACCAAACCCATCCCAGACCCCAGAACTAGATCACACAGTGTGGCTGATGTATCTTTATATATTCTCTGTGGAGTCAGACCAAGGGTGTATGGGTCCTGGGTTTATGCATTCAAAATCAGATGCAAAGAACATATCAATATTTATAATGGGAAATAACAAAAGTCTGTAAAATGTTTTCTGCATGCTAATCTCACAATACAAGAGGCCTCGGCATGGTACTGTGAGCCCCTCCGAAGGTGATTTCACTTTATTAGTCTTACAAAAAATGTCTTCCTGCCAGTGTGGGGTGATTTACTCATTTGTTTTCTCTTTGATAAATATTTGGGTTTGTTACAGTTTTACTTTAATTATTTCCTGTTAAAACAATATTGGAGAAAGAATATTTTTTGGGGGGAGTTCTATGTCACTTGAAGTTATTCCTACAAATGTGTAGCTGTCCTCCCTTCCTCTCTAGATCTAGATGCCATGGGTAGAAAGTAGAGACACTGGAACTCTAGATTCCACATGTTGTGGCCTTAAGGAAGTGGTTATCTGTGAACCGCCCTTAGATTTGGAGAACGACATGGAAACACTCCTTTTTGAACATCCGTTAGCACTTTCCATGCTAAAATTGTGGAACAACCTTGGTGTATGTGTGGGTATGAAGGAGTGTGTGCCTGCTCGTGTGTACCTGTATCTGTGTATGACTTTTTCTGTGTGTGTGCCTGTGATCCTTGGAGTCAGGTGTTGAGTCTTTCATTGTACAAACCAGGAAATAGAGGTTCTGGACCCCATTCCCACAGCTACCCTGTGCCAAGAGCTGTGCATAGAACAATTGTCTCTCCTAGAGGATGGGGCCTAACCCAGCATGTGCTGAACTGCTTCAGTAGAATGACGACTCATTAGCATGCCTCCATGTGATAAGGAATAATTAATATCCAGTTGGTAACACTGCTTTGCCTGTCAGTCCTCAGAGCAGGCCTAGTATTTGCTCTGCCTTAGAGAAAGAGAGTTTGAGTTTTAGAAAAGTTACGTGATTTGGCCTTGTGAACTTGCCAGTAAACGGCCATGTAAGAGGAGAATTAACAACTCACAGTAGGGTAGAGCCACATGCTACTGTGTGTGGGGGGGTGGTGGTAGGCGGGGAACAGCTGAAGGGTTTGCAGTGGGAAGCAAACGTGGAGGAAGATAGTGATGGAAGGCAGGGTCAAAATACGTTCCACAAATGTATGGAACTTTCAATGAATAAATAGAAGCATTAAAAAAATTCAGAATTCTGAGTATGTAGCCCAGCTTTGGCACAGAAACGAAAGAGAAACTCAGGGGCCAAGTTGCCTAAACTGCAAGGAACATCTTGTTCCGTGCCTTGCTTTCCTTAAAAGACACCCTTGGGACTGGAGAGATGGTTCAGCAGTTAAAAGCACTGGCTGCTTTTGCAGAAGACCCAGGTTCAGTTCCCAGTACCCACATGGCATCTAAAAACAGTCAGTAACTCCAGTTCTAGGGGATCTGATATCCTCTTCTGACCTCCATGAGCATTGCACCACACGAATGCATTTACATACATCCAGGCAATCCACTAATACACATTTTTAAAAAGGTGAATTTCCTATTTTCTCTTTGCCTCTCTCTCTCTATCCCTCTGACTTCTCTCATTGGGAGAGTAAAGACCAGGTGATGAAGAACCCTGAGATAAGCCTGCATTTTCTGCTTTTCGCCAATCATAGCTTTAAGAAACAGTCAGTCTGCTTTTAATTTTCCTGTTCTTTTTGTGCCATCTAGTGAACCAAATCTCCTTGAACGTCTTCATCATCATCTGTTATGCATGATGGAGGCCACCAGGTCAGATGCTTTAAGAAGAGGAGGCCACTGTGAACCCCTTCTCTGAAGTACTGTAGACATGTATTCATCCCATCTTTCCTCCCAGAGGGAAATGTTTCTGTGATCACAGAAAGGCCCAGATCATGCCATCCATACTGATAACTCACATAGTTCACGTGTCAAAGACTTTTAGAGGGTTAAAAAGGAACAAGAACAGAAAAAGTTAGTACTTTCCAAATGACTACAATCTAAAGAAAAATAAAGAAGTGCTAATACTATCCCTTGGAAAGTTCTGGGGAAGTCTTTAAAGCAGTCTTCCAAGTCTTATGAATTTTCATCGTTATGAGTCGTGGTTCTGAATGCCCAAAATGCTTCTAGATTCTTTCTCAGTTTGCATAAATAATTGCTTTGCTTGCCAAAGAGCAGGATCTGTCTAGAATCTGAGAACTTAACCTCAGTGAAAATGCTATCCCACAGCAAATAAGAGAAACAGAAGGACACCTAAACTAGTATATATTTCCTTTTAGCTTACTCTTCCACAAATGGATCAAGACATGAATATAAAGTCTGGAACTCTGAAAGTGGCTACTGTACAGAATGATGAAAGCATGCTATTAATACTATTAGCAGGCTTTGTAATAAAGTCGTCTTCCTCTTTGTAGCACAGACACTAAGTAGAAGTCTACACTCCACGTTTTGCTTCCCGCTCTGTGGTCTCAAATGTAAGGATCCTCACCAAAATAGTCTGAACACATGGATGCTTGACACTTGGGAGGTTTCTGGTGACGGCATCACCTCACAGGTTAGGCTGCTCTCACAGACTATATTTCCACAGCGGTGAATGAGCCTTCCTGGCCCTGTTGCCCGAAGCCCACTGCTCAGGAGAGTTGACAAAGCAAACACCCTGAGCTTGGTGTCTGCACAGGGCAGCTGTCTCCTACGACTCGCTGAGCTCTCTTCCAAGGATAAGAAGCTGGAAGTTGGATGCTGCTTTAGGCCAATTCATGGAGCCAATCCTCAGCTCTGTAGAATAGGTTGAACTTTTTATAGGTCAGACATGCCTGCCAAGAGTTGTATTTCAGGGTCTTGTTGGTTGTACTTCCTTCCCGTCTCACACATGGTTTTGCCATCATCTGCAATAGAAATGTTGTACTACAAAGCCAGCTGCTACATACTCAAAGGCCTGGCTGCGCTCACTCACTTCCCACACTTGACCAGCACGGAACTGTTCCTGCTCCTCCAGATTAAAAAATCAAAACTACTCAGAACTTATCAGAAATCAGCTAAGCCATGACAGCAGGAAGAAGAGAAAACCTTCCATTCAGCAAAAGAAAGTTAGAATTTCATTCAATACACACAACCAATAAAAGAAGACCTGATTAAATCCCAGCAGCCCTGTGGAAGTGTCTACAATGAGAACAACCCAGAGGAACCCCAGGACACAGAACTTAAAAAAAACAATAATAAACATGAGAAAAGATTTGAAGGACTTTAAAGAATATACAGACACGTCATAGAACTCTAGTAAAAAACTTCTATGGAACTCGGAATAGGGTTAGTAATACACCTGTAATAAGTTGCTTCATTACTTCTTGTCTATTTAAGACCACAGATATGAATAGAAATGACTATTTCTGAATAGAAAATTTTACATCAGGAAAGGACAAGGGAAAAAAAAAACCCCATGAAGTGTCTATAACACAAGAAGGTAAAATATGTCCTCTCTCTGCTGCCACCGACTGGGACTCAAACTTGCAGAGGAGCAGCTGGAAGAGTATTTGTGGATAACGTTTTGAGCTAAGAAATCAGAAAGGCTAGTAATTCCAAATGCAGTGGAATGAAAAAGAACAACACAACTCTGAACATAAAAACAACCACACACGAAAAGCGCAACCACAGAAGTTCTTACACTTATAACATAGACTAATCAAACAAAGCGCAGAGCAAAACCCGAGAAACAATGACATTGTGGGCTGATACCAGCACGAGGGTGCGCACTGACAGGCATCCCTGGACCATTTAGCGCATCTTCCTTTCTCTAGATAAAGGTTGAAGAAACCAAGAGGCAGACTGGCTGACTGGATATCAAAATCTCCCTTATTTGGGAATCTTTTGATTAAAATAGAAGGGCCACGTAAGAATACTGGGTGGGTTAGGACGGGGAATATGAAGTTAACCAATGAAGTAAACTCCATACGTATGGATTCTCAGACCCGGGAACTTCATACTTGAATTGGTAATTCTTTAAAATGCAGACACTAGAAGTCCTTTTAATTCCTTATCTCAGACCCAAACTCCAAACTGACTGGTCTTCAGCAACCTCATCAAAACCACACTTCTCATGTGGAAATTGCTGGACATCTTCTGGTGTCTCTGCTCAGAGTGACTGATACGGGAAGGTCATTTGTAGTTAGATCAGCACAGGAATGACATCTGTGCTCTGTGACATTTGATATCACAAGCTTTTTTTGAACTATCACAAAAGGTATATAATCACAATTTCTTCCATATGGATGCTATACATGTGATGATAAAATCCTTTCTTCCAGTCCCATCCTAACAATAACATAATATAGAAAAAAATGTCTTACAGTATTTGTGTGGGTGGGTACAATTTAAGATTGTTGGGCTCTCACCTTATATTTTATTTGCACGTGTCCCACATCATGAAATAAAAAGAAATTGTGGCACATTTAACTGCAGGGCTCTGTATGACAGTGGCACAAATCCCACTCCCCAAATTAAAGCTCCACAAGGAGCCTCCTAATCTCACCTTTTAGGGCTTTCCTGAGCATTTGCTGAACTCAGTGCTAACTGAATTGCCAGCTCAAGTGTGAAAGATAGAGAGGTCTGTACATGACTCCTCCCCAGTAATGTGCATATAGGGCTCACCTTCCTCTCCATTCTGTGCTTAGCAGTGCAGGTGACACACGACACAGGACATTAAGGAGATGTGAAAACAGTTCTGTGGGCTGCCACCAGCATTGCTTTAAGGAAATGGAGTAGACAAGGAAATGTTAGGGTGGATTAGTCATCGTGTTTGAGGATTTCAAGGAAGAAAGAACCTTGTAGAGCATCTTATCCAGGCTCTTACCCCATCTGAGCACACAGGCACACATTTAAAGTTTGGCAAAGCACTGCGTACCCGAAGAACGCTCAGCACTTCGTGTGTGGCTTTCAGAGCCTGATGCTGTGGCCTACAACATCAGCTCTCTTCAGTGTGGGCACCTCAGTGGCTCCTGCTTTCTGCTACTCAAGGTCAGACTTATGAACACAATGAGAGCTTTCTTCCTCCAAACTGAAATTTCCAATCAACAGATTTTTCGTTTCTTAAATCATTCAACTCTCAGGACTAGAGATGGGGACCGAAGTTCAGTTCTCAGCACCCACATAAGTGGCTAACAACCATCGTTAACTCCAGCTCCAGTGTATCTGATAACCTTCTTGGGCCTCTAGGGGAATTACACCAGATGGGTGTACTTACATACATGCAGGCAAAACACTCATACACATAAAACAAAAATAAATAAACCAGAAAATTTTATTTATTCAACTCTCCTTGATTCTATGGCAGGTGACAGAAAGACGTACACGTGCCCGAGGAAGGCTGGAGGGGATGCAGATGACCGTCCTCATCTCCTGGCTTTCTTTTGCCTTCCTTCTCTGGTGATATTGGTTTTTCAGTCCGCACTTATTTGTCTATATTAAGGACTATTACCATCAGGACCTTTCAAGGTACTAATCATTATATTTTCCATTTCTTAGTTTATAATAGATTTATACAGGTAAAATATTCACTTATCATTTTTATCACATAGCTCTTTTTATTTTGCTGGTGCTTGTAAAGCAGAATCCTTATTTTGCAAGGTTGACAGGATTCTCCTCCATAATGTTCTGATTTAGAAAGAGTAATGGTATCTAAACTAGGAATTGGGGCTGAAATACTGCCCTTATCATTGACAAATTGGCCAGTTGGGACCACAGATCATTTTAGGGATAGAATCTCTGAAGCTGTGGTCATGCCCAAGTGCTAGATAGTACACAATAGTAAAAAAGTATATATCCTTAAAAACAATCACTTTTAAAAAAATGTCATACACTCAAGTATATTCTGTGTTTTAGAAAATTCCCAACTACTAGCTGAGTCTGATTCGAGTTTTCATTTCATCAAAATTAAGAGGAAATTTCTTCTACAAGTAAGAGTATTTCACAATTCATAACCTCATTCTGCATCCAGGATGACTATCTTTTATTAAAAGTTATTTTTATAAGATATATTTGGTGCAAGAGAGATGGATCATCAGTTAAATGCATGTGGCCAGACGACCCAAGCTCTGATCTCAGTGCTCATGTCTAATGGCCCACAACACCTGCAACCTCAGCTTCAGGGGATCTGATGCTCTTTTTGAGGTCTCTGAAGGAACTTGCATTCACGTGCATGTGCCTGTACACACACACACACACACACACACACACACACACGCACACACACACACACACACGATTAAATATAGAACAAATCTTTTGTAAAATGATGTATTTTAAAAATCCCATCAGTTACAAAGGTCTGTCTTAGTATATAAGGCTTGCCATTTCTTGACATCATGGGCAGGATGTCTGGGTGAATCTCTTTCAGCTCAGGTTTAGTGTGCGGATTTTTAAGAAACCAAATGAATCTTCTAAGTTACAAAGATGGTGGTTTTAGCAAACCATATGCTTTCTATTCTTTTGAATGCTTTTATGTTATTCTGTGTTTGTACCTTAATTTTAAGTAAAATGTCAGCTCAAGTGTGATGCCTAATCTTTGCCAACTTGACTGGAGCTATTCAGTACAGTCCTAGAGGAATTTTCTTTTCTTTTTTTAAATGCATTTAAAAATTTTGTTTTTATTTTATGTGCATGAGTGTTCCACTTGCATGTATGTCAGTGCAACCATGTCATGCAATGCCCACAGAAGACAGAATAGGGCATCTCATTCCCTGGAACTGGAGTCATGGATGGTTGTTAACCACTATGTAGGTGCTGGGAGTCAAACCCATGTCTTCTGCAAGAACAGCCAGTGCTCTTAACCACTGAGCCATCTCTCCAGCCACCTTAGAGGAATTTTCCTGACTAGAGTATTAAAGCAGGAGGACGCATCCTAAATGAAGAAAAAGACACGGAAGAAGCAAAATTCATTTTTGCTCACTTGCCTTCGCTCTCACTGGTGAGTTTATCCTGTTGTGGCATTCCTTTGCCAGTACTGGAAGTAACTTCTTTGAGTTTCGATAAAGACTGATAGGCCACAGCTTTCCAACAAACTTCAAAGCCAGGTTGGAATTGAGCAACTACCAGATGTACAGACTGAGCAACTACCAGATATACAGCCTCTCCAGTGTAATAGAGCTGTTGTTGAACTACTGAGACACTATCTTGTAAGTCAATCTACTAAGTTCCTTTTTAATTCATTCTACTAGTTCTGTTCCTCTAAAGAACACTGACTAATACATTAAGAAAAGGTGCAGATTGAACACCAAGGGCTTAACTCCCAGAACCGAAAATGTACATAAAGTCCCTGATGCAAGGCAAGGCAGTGAGGATCGCTCCAGAGGAAGCTGGACTCAGAGCACCGGGTACAGCGACGCAGTGCTGTGAGCAGTTGTGGGTGTAGGAAATGGGGAGGCTGGGAGCCTGCGAGACCAGTCAGAAAGCACTGTGAGGACACTGGGCCAAAAAGCCCCAGGGTTTCAGGGGAGGGGCGCATCTAACTCTTGGATCATGACAAAAAGACTTCTGGGAGACAATGTGCCGATGTGAACAAGACCATCTGAAGGAGGACTCACATGTATGGTAATTTTTAATAGTGATAGTGCACTGTTATGCAAGAAACAAATTAGTGTTGAGAGATATGTGGTATGAAGTATAGAAGACAGCATGATGGGCATTCTGATCTGATGATGTAGTTTTCAGATATTTCAGAAAATCAAGGACAGATGTATGGAAAGAAAAAAAAAATCATGATTCTGCCTCTAGATGCATATGACAGCCCCTGTGAATAACTGAAAATTACAGCAAAGTTTACCAGAAATCCCCTTTAACGGCCCTCCCCTTCTAAGTGTGCTTTGCAAGTCCTACACAGAATGCAGAGGAAGTTTATACAAACTGGGACCCTTGCAGTGCTCAATATATTAGCTGACAATTCCAAAACAACCTGAAAAACAAAAGTGCAGGGCTGAAGAGATGGCTCAGTGCTTAAGGACCTGAGGTTCGATTCCGTGCATCCAAATGGATACTAACAACCGTCTGTAACTCCAGTGCCAAGGGAATCTGGTGTTGTCTTTTGACCTCTACAGGCATTGCATGGCATGTGGTGCATTTACATACATGCAGGCAATATACTCATACACATAAAATAAAAATAAGAAATAATTTTTAAAAAAAAGGAAAAACAAAAGTGCTTATATTACATGAACCTATTATTAGAAAAATACCTTAAAAACAAAGCCTGTTTTTACTTAACATATTTGTATGTCTAGTACAGAGAAAAAATCCTGGAAGGACACCTCTCCAGCCCTGACTGTGAGAGCTGGAAGCTAGTGGATCCGAAAGCAAGTCTATCATTCTCTACCCTTGAACTTCTAACACAGAGAAGATCACTTTTCTTTCTTGTAATTAAGATACAGCCAAACAATGAAGGAAAGAATGAATAAATTTAGACAGGAAAACAATGCTGGGGAGTAGAAGAGCAAGGCAGGAACAAAACCAAAAGGACCAGGTAGGCAAGCTGACCAGTGCCAAGAGCTGAGTGTCTTCAAAGCCAAAGGTCAGAGAAATATGTATAACATTTTGGTTATATCACAAAGACCTTTTTTTTTTTTTTAAAGTAGAAACCAAGTGTCAGGGGTTGATAGCATGACTAAGTTCCATTAGCTGAAAAGAGACTCCCCTGGTAATCATAGGAAAAAGCCTGGTTGAAGAGCTTTGCTGGCCTGGAACAATTTGATCACTTCAAATAAAAACTTAAATTGAGAACATGAAGCATAGTCCAACTAACTACTCATATGTGATCAGAAAACAACCAAGCCACATTAACAATAAAAACAGAACTGAACTTTGACTCAACAAAAGCAGGCTATAATTTCGTATCAGGCACACAACCAAAAAATAAGTCCGTATACCTAGATCACAATGCAAAAGCACAAATAATATGAAAACCAAAATAACATGTCCTAATCAATTCCATCAGCTCTGTAAAAGTGTCCTACAATGACAATTACCCAGAGGAACCCCAGGACACAATTCAAAAGAATAATCATAAACATGATAAAAAATTCAAGGACTTTAAAGAATACACGAAGAACTCAAAGAAGATAGGAATAAACTCCTGATTGAAGCTCAAGAAAATAAAAATATACAGCTGAACGAAATAAAAAGAGACAATTCAGGATTTGAAAAGTGAATTCATGAAAAAAATAGAAATATTGAAGAAAACTCAGGCTG
Source organism: Eospalax fontanierii (assembly GCA_035773235.1). Classification (NCBI taxonomy): domain Eukaryota; kingdom Metazoa; phylum Chordata; class Mammalia; order Rodentia; family Spalacidae; genus Eospalax; species Eospalax fontanierii. The sequence continues at coordinate 45,447,850 of CM069540.1, read as the reverse complement.
AAACAAAAATGAAATTGAAAAAACTCACTAGGCCAGTTTGAAACGACATGAAAAAGCCTCACCAGCAGAATGAATCATACGGAAAACAGACTATCAGGACTGGACAATAAAGTTAGAGAACTGGAACTGCCCAAGAAAAGAATGTGAAAAAATTAAAACATAGGAATGGAACAGGAAGGATATGTGGGACACCAGGAAAAGACCAAAATTGTGTTTTATAAGAAGAATCTCAGGTCAATTGCATTAACCAGATCTTCAGCAAGATTATGAAGGAAAACTTCTCTAAATTAAGGGCAGACATGCTTATACAGATACAAGAAGTACACAGAAGACAAAATAGACAGGAACGAAGAGAAAATCCCCAAATCATACCATAGAAAAAGCACTAAGTGTACAGAACAAAGAAAGGGTATTGAAAGCTGCGAGAGAAAAACAAGTTACATATAAAGGAAAACCTGCTAGAATTACAGATGACTTTTAAAGGCAAAGTACAAATATAGAAGACCCTGGAACAAAGTATTCCAAGTCCTAAATGATCATAAATGCCAACCCAGACTACTCTACACAGCAAAACTGTCTATCATAGTTGAAGAGGAAAAAAAATATCTTCCATGATATAAATAGGTTGAAAGAATTCATGTCCACCAAACCAGTCCTCCAGAGAATGCTCAAAGCGATACAAAGGAGTGAAGGAAGGATGATGCCCAAGAGGCTCAGAAGAAGAACTAATGAAGGTGTAATTATAGAACCACAAAAAAGACCAAGAGCACAAACAGAAAATGAAATGACAGTAATCAATGCACATCTTTAAATAAAATCTTTATTCATGGCCTCAACTCCCCAATAAAAAGGCAAAGAATAGCACATACACATAATTAAATCTTTAAAGAAAATCGTGGTGTTTCTGTAGTCATGTGGGAGAGTAGGTGGAGTTTTACTTAACACAGTTGACAAGAAATCCAAATTACAAAGCAGAAGAGGTCAGGGCAGTGGCCACTGCATATCCCTAGCCTTTTTACAGTGTAGGTGCCCATATTCAGTCCAAATTCCTAGAGAACTCATTCTCCCTAAAGAGAGGAGGTTACTAACTGCTCAGCTCAACGTTGCTTTTATATTTCTAACATGGTATAGGCACAGTTCTATGAGCATTCGTATTCCATTTTAGAACTGTTCAGCAGTTTATAAAACTTTCTAAAAAGCTGTTAAAAATTTGCCTGCCTCTAAATTTTAGGCCATTTATTTTAGGTATCAGCCTGTATCCACTGATGTGAAAACACTCTCTCAGTTCAAAGGGAATAAAATATAGTTTATTCTGGAATCAAATATTAGTAACGACGGCCTGGGAACACAGATTTAGGTCACCCTGAATTCCATGTTCCAAGGCGGTAACAGTTTCATGAAATTTTTATAGTAAGAGAACAAATCAAGACACTTTTCAAATGCAGTGGTGGAAATATCAGAGAGGTGGGATAGAGCAGATTGGGGAGAACTTTGCGATAGTTCTTAGATGCTATCTGACAGGCTTCTTAGCCTTTGGGCTGGTAGAAACTGGTGGTCTGGTAAGTTAATGTATCTCAAAATGTTTTTAAGCTGTTATTCACAGGATGTTAGGTCAGACACTGAGGTAGGCGAACGAACATGGTTATTTAAGAGGCTCAAGATAGCCCAAGATAAACCGTAAATAGGCTCTGGACCTGCAACATTCCAAAGCCTCCACAATCACAATTACAGTTTGTTGATCAGCCTTCTAGGAGGGTCAACTGAAGATACAGGGTTTTTCTGGGAACTTTTGTTCACACATCTGTCCTATGTACAAGATCCCTGCCTTCGAATACTCAGCACAGATTTTTCTCTTCTCTACGGCTACCTTCCATTTCACAAACTGCAGCTCACTCTGGCTTCTTAAAAATGTGTTATGAGCTGCATATTCTACACACATTCTGAACAGCACAAGGCATGGTCATATGATTAATTTCTGAATATAAGACACTGTACTTTTATTAATAGAGTCTAACATCCACACCCCCTTTTGTTAATTCGTACTGAACCTGCATCCAACCCAAACACCCAGACCTTTTTCACACTTGTGTAATTGGTGTTTTTCATTCCACCAGTCACTCAACAAATATTGCCTTCAAGAACGTTATTTCCACATTAAAGGTTGACAAGTTTCCCTTAGACGATGGAGGCACAAACAGACTATGGAAACACTTTGAATTTTGACCTATAGTTGAAACTGAATTTTATTAATTAAAAAATTGACTATATTATTTATCAGTGATTTGTTAAAAGCTGAATGGTAAGTGAACTGGGAACACAAAAGGCAAATAAGGTAAAAATTCCATCCCATCTCAGTTGCATGTTCAAATGGGTTTGTTCAGAGAGGCATAAAGTAGATTTCTGGGAAAATTTGGATCCTGACAATGACCAGCTTGAAGATCAGTAGGAACAAAATCTTTAGGACAGACTATAAATCAAAATATATGATATTTAGAAATTATGCACATGGTATTGGCAGTTGCCTTTCAGTCTAAGCCAATCGGTTTGGTTATCTTCCACTGTCAACTTGACACAGCATACAATCACCTGGGAAGAGTCTCAACTGGGGCTTGTCTACAGTTGGTGGTCAGTGGGAAATTGGGGGGAGGTGTCTTGACTAAGTTAATTGATGTGGGAAGATGCAGCCCCATGGACAGCACCATCCTCTAGGCAGGAGGTTGGTGAACTGTGCAAGAACAGAGCAACCAAGCTGAGCACAAGAAGCAGCATGCACTTCCCTCTGCTCTGCTTAGGGTGTGATGTTGAAGTTCCCGCTGCCTTGATCTCCTTGAAGGATGGACTGTAACCAGGAACTGTGAATCCAATGAGCCCTTCTCTGCTAAGCTGCCTACTGTGAAGGTATTTTATCACGTCAACAGAAAATAAACTAGAACACCAAAGTAGAAGGTCTTTATTCTTCTAGGTGCCACCTGTATGTAAAGTACAATGACCATCTGTAGGTATAAATACCCCAAATATTCATGAGTTTTCCAGAAAGTTCTTAAGCTACCAAATTTGCTATATATAGCTATGTACAGTCTCTACATCTATAGTCATATACATCTGAAGACGCTTTCATTTTACTTTTTATTAACTAAGTTCATCCTTTGACAGTTTCACAAATGTCTATAACACATTGCGATTACTGTCACTCCTACCACGTCAATCTCCCGCCCACCAAACCAATACCTTCTCCTTCCTACAAATAAATTCCTTTTTTACAGAGATGTCTGTTTGTTCCATGACCCACTGGGTTTAAACAGGGCCACCTGTGTGACCCTGTGTTTGTAAGAATCCATTTGAGCTCCGTGGGTTCATCTGCAGGGAGGAGTAGAGCCCAGTGAACTTCTTACACACCCATGACTGAGTGGCCAGTGCAGGCAGTCTCAGTTGCTATCAGTTGATGATTACAATGGCCACATATGCCCAGCTGTCCTTTTTCCAGCCTTCTCTCTACCTTCCAAAGATCTCTTCATGCAACCTGTCCCAAGAAATGCTCTGGTTTCTTAAGTTTTGTGGATCATTTGCTAGGAATCAAAGTTCTAACTCATCTTTTATTTTCTCTTTAGTTGATAAAGTGCTACAGAATAAATTAATTATAGAAGAGATTCAAGCTCTCAGCTAGAAGGATCTCAAAGAATCTTCCAAGCCAAGTTTTATCATACAGTGATGAAACAGAGGCCTGGGGAGTCACTTTTCGGTCACCCAGCACCACACTCATGCTCACTGTGGACACCCAGGTCATCATGGTAAGTGGATGATTTGCTAGAACCTGGTTTCATGTATGGAGAGAACAAACTGAGAAGAAAAAACCAGGTGAGCAGAAAACTGTGAAATTCAGTGTAGATAACACTAATCCTGTTATCTGAGGTGGATTGTGAGGGAAGTAGAGGAAGACAGAATAAGGATGCGGTAAGTTTAAGGAAGGGCTCATACGCTATGTATTCATGATAAAAAAAGATTCAAAGACACTATTAGGTATATTTATATTATATATATTTTAATAGGTAGTTCACATTGATTTATCATGCAGCTGTGTATATGAACACTGATTCAGAATGTGCTCACCTTTGAGCTTTATTAAGAGAGTCATCTAAAAATCTTAAGTAGCTAATAACATGCTAACAGTGGCATTTAAGCTACATTTTATCATCATGAGAGTTTTGAAAAGTAATCTATAATGAATCATCCCCAAACAAGTAAAATAGAATCTCAACTTTCATGGCTGTTTTGGAATTTTTTAAAGTTCACTGGGTAATTACAAAATGTAGTCCAGGTTGAAAGCACTGTTTTGGGGACTGCTCTAGCTGCTGTTAGAGAACTCTTAGGAGGTGGCCAGGGGATGGGAGATAGTCACAAACCTTATGGTGCTGAGTGAGGGACCCCAAAAGAATGAAGTACTGGGGTCCCTGTGCTCGGGTCGGCCCCAGCGTGAGGGGGTGAGAGGCACGGAGTCAACACACAGACCCCGGGAGGTGGGTGAAAGCATGCAGACGGCTAGCCTAGCCGCAGCAAACTCGTTTATTCAAGGAAGTACAAACAGGTTATATGAGTTTGGTTAGCCAATCGCCCAATGGGGTGGCTCCCAACTGCAGCCAATAGTAATCTATCCCCGGGTAGATCATCTGGGTGCAGGTTCTCTCCAGATGCTGGGCAGAAGGTCAGTGTCACTCCTGGCCAGAGCGGAGCGCCAGGTCCACAGGAGCTATTCCCTTATTCCTCATGGCAGGTGGCCTGGCTAAGGCCCATCCTGCATTATGCCAGGAAGTTAGAGAAAGGGGCATTTGAAGGATGGACCTTGGTATGATGCAAGTGCATCATGGGCGGGAGGACCATCCTCAGAGCAAGGCCAGAGAGAAGCATCTGCACATTTAGAACTTAAAAATGCATAAAGGCAGGTTCAACAGGCTCTACAAGTGTGCAGCTGAGAAGAAGAAGTCTTGAACGGCTGGCAAGTGCCCTGCCTCTCTAGGTCAGAGGTGGTCTTTGACTATGAACATGGAACACTCTGCCTCAAGTAAATGATCCTCAGTTTCCCAAGCATGTCTCTCACATTCACACTGTGGCAGAGCTCTGGCTCAGACAGACTGTGTCGTTTTTAGGAATTAAACATAGGATTAACATGTAATTACCCTGGAGTTCCATGCTCCTGACCCATCGTGTGAGCAGTCATCAAGACCTGTCCTTGATATCTGCTTTAAGTTGGCCCAATGACTTCTCCTCACACCCTGCACATCTCTATATATAGTCTTTTCTTCCAACTGCTCCTGCTTTGGATTGCTAATCCTCAATCACAGTATCCTGATCCAGAAAGCATGCTTGACTTCCTTTCTCCTTTGACTAAGGAAGACCCAGAATGTGAGAGAAGAGAGCCCCTGCCTCATTCTAAGGCAGAGCAGCCTGATCATCTGTCATCATTATAAATGTTTTGACCCACACTATGGAAGATATGCCTTTAAATGACACATTTCCTAGCAGGTGTGTTGCTGGCTCCACCCACATCCTGGACATGTGATGACAGCGCCACAGTGCCCATCTATACAGGCATTTCTGTGTCCCACAGTGCTGGGAGAAACGTCATTGACTTTCGAGATATCTTTTCCACAGAGCCCGAGGTGACTGTTCCCAGCTGACATGTTTACTCTCTGAGGCTGCCTTTCCAAGCTTGCTCCTGGCTGAGACCTGTACGTTCCTGCTCACTTTGCTCTTGACCTCTGGCTTTAGATTTCTCCTTTCTGACTCCCACCTTCATTCATTTATTTCTGCCTAGAATGTTCTCCATGCCTCTCACCCATTCCTCAAGCCAAGAATACCTCATAAGACCTCAGCTTGCTCTGCTGCCAGAGGAGGCACCCTCACTCATGCTTTCCTTAGTTCCCATAGAAAACTCTGGAAGGTGTTGGGGAGATAACACAGTCAGGAAAGTGTTTGCCATACAAGCGTGACGACCTGAGTTTCACCCCCTCCCCCCAACAAAAGCTGGAAATGACATTGTGTGCTTATAATTCCAGAGTTACGGAGACAAGGACACGCAGATCTCCACGACAAACTAGCCTAGCCTACTTGGTAAGTTCCAGGCCAAGTGAGAAACTCTGTCTCAGAAGAAAAGGCAGAAGACTCCTGAGAAATGACTCCTGAAGTTGATCTCTTCTCTTATCCCATATTAACAGGCACAAATATGTACATATGTGTTTGTATGCTCCCCCCACATTAACAGGTACACACACACACACACACACTCATTCACACACATATATCAAGAAAATCATGAAGGGTCCATAAGAGATAGAGATAAGTGAATCGCTGCACTGTGACAACAAAGGAAGACCATGCCTCAGTTATTTCCTTGGAAAATGTTCAGTAACATCACTGTTAATGGCAAATTATCCTTTGGAATTATGTACCTTTTTTTATTAGTTTTTAAAAATTTACATACAAAGTAATGAGTTTCATGTTTCATTATGACATTTGTTTTTTGTCTTTTTGAAATAGTATCTCCTTGTAGCCCCAGCTGACCTGAAACTCCTTATATAGACCAGGCTGGCCTTGAACTCACAGAGATCCAACTGCCTCTGACTCTCAAGTGCTAGGATTAAAGTCATGCGCTGCCACGCCCAGTGTTGTTATGGCATTTTATATGTATCTCATTTTCTTTGGGTTCTCTGCTCGCTTCCCCCTCGTCTCCCATCCTTCTCCTGCTGGTTCCCTTCCTAAATCCTAGTAGCTTCCAATTTCTTTCTCTGTCTCTGTCTCTCATCTGTCTCTTTCTGTCTCTGTCTCTGTCTCTCTATGTCTCTGTATCTGTCTTTGTCTGTCTCTGTCTCTGTCTGTCAGTCTCTCTCTCTGTCTCTCTCTGTCTGTCAGTCTCTCTCTCTGTCTCTGTCTCTCTCTGTCTGTCTCTGTCTCTGTCTCTGTCTCTCTCTCTCTCTCATCTGTTTCTGTCTGTGGAGGTCAGAGGACAGTTTTCAGGAGTCAGTTCTCTCCTTCTACCATGGGTTCCAGACATCAAACTTAGGTTATCAGGGTGCCAGGAAGGACCTGTACTCATTAAGCCATCTTTCTGTTCTACTAGTAGCCCCTTTCTTCACTTTCTTTTCTTTTGTTGTTGTTGTTTTCTTTTGTTTTTATTTTCTGAAACAGGGTGTCCTTGTAATCCCAGCTGGCCTGGTACTTGCTATATAGAGCAGGCTGGCCGCAGTCTCTTGGAGATCCACCAGCCTCTGCTGGGATTAAAGGCCTGAGCCTCCACGCCCAGCTTCTTTCCACTTTCTTCTTAATCTGTGCAGGGGGCCCATGAAGAATGCTGAAACCTAGTGTTCACACTGCCCTCAGCCTGTGGCCATGCAAATGCCATTCCCTGCCAGCATGACTCCCTCAACAACCTACTGAGTGTGGGCTGGATATATTCTCATATCTGTTTTTTTGTAGACTCTAAACAGGTCCAGGGAGTTGTCTTCATCTAAGAATTAATGAAATATCACTTTACATGCACCCATGACCCAGTTCAATAGAACATAAAATCTCCGGAATGTTTCAGCTACACATGACTCAGGACACTCTGCAGACCTCCCCAGGGGCAAGAGGCAGCAGCTGCAGTTTCTCCCAAAATGACCCAAGTTCACAGCACAGTCATTTTAATCGGGATTTTGTCGAGAGCCTACCTTCCTTTTTGAACCCTCTGAATACTTCTTTTCCCCGAGTCCTCTCTTGGAGTCAGGAGCCTTGTTGCTGCTCCTAAAGATCTCTGTATCTGGCCTCTCCAGCTTTCCCACAGGCTTTCTCTTAGTTTTTCTCAACTTATTCTCTACTGAACCAACAAGGATTATTTTGGGGCTTTGATTTCAGAGCCTGCTAGTAATATCCAATGCATTTTCTCCACTTACTTTCTAAAATAACTAATCATCTGGGGCTTTTTCTTGAGTACACAGCCACCCAGAATGGCCTCCACATCCCAGAGATAGGAGTCTATGTGAGTCTCAGAAGTGGGCACACTTCTGACAGTTGTTTCTAACAGCAGGATCTTTCTAGCTACAGCACTGTGGCTGGACCTCATTAGCTGTCATGGGTGCTGTGGGCTGACTATCTGTTCTGTTTCAAAACATGAGCCCTTGTGGATGAATCAGTATTTATTTAAGCTTTCACATACTTTTCCAAGTTTGATTTTTTTTTTTTGGAGGCGGGGGGGGGTCATTCATTATTCTTATAATAAGAAAACAACTGAAGGGGCTGGAGAGATGGCTCAGCAGTAAAGAGGGTCGCTGCTCCTTGATTCTCAATACCCAAGTCAGATGGTTTACAACTAATTGTAACTCCCTTTCCAGATGATCCAACGCCCTTCTTTGGCCTTTAAAGACACACGGTATACACACACGCGCACACACACACATCACACACACAATTTTTTTTTAATCTTTAAAAAAAGGAAAACAACTGAAAATTTACTCTTTGAGGCCCATTTGAATTTTACTTTATCAAGATTTACATGTTTTTTGCATATTAAACAGGTAAATAAAATAAGTGATTATGTGCTTTTAAAAATGTTCTACTTTTTCAATAGGAAAAGATATTGAAATACTAGTAGAAAATCCTATTTAAATCCTCAGTTTTCTCTCTCAAATTTCTGAGCAACCCATTTCACTGACCCTGCTGGAATACAGAATATTCGGGCTTTGATCTTCCCTTTGACTGCCACATACGAAGAACAGAAGAGACAAAGACTTGGGTATTTTCCCCAAAGTAAAAGAAACAGTCAATCTGTTTCACTGTTCCCAGTTTGGGGAAAGTAAGTGCCATGCTGCTATTCAGGAAAAAGGTGAACTAGCGGAGCTTTTAACTTGTTCCTAATTGAACTCAGGAACAAGGACAAATTCAGACAAAACCACAAGTGCTGCCCTTTCTCACCCTAGGCCCAGCCCTTTGAACATAGCTCAGATCCAGACCAAGGATCTCCCCTGCCAGAGTGGTAGTGAATCGGGTGTGAGAGACAGGCATGCTGGAAAAGAGGTCTAGACCACTTGATCGCATTTGGAGGGAAACCACAATGATGGCTCTTAAATGGCCCATACAGCCTATCTCTCTACAACTTGCACATTCTTTGACCTCCTCGGATGCGGACAGACCCCTCGGCCTGGTCCTCCTCACTTAACCATCAACTTGGATCATGGGATGAAATCTGTATTCACTCTTTTCTGTTGTTGTTTTAAAAGAAGAAAGTGTATTTTGGATGATGGTTCTGGAGAAGTAGATGAAAAAGCACAGTAAAGTGCTTAGTATTTTAGCTTCTCCTCTTCCAGAATTCAGACATTCAAAGACGTAAAACTTCAACAAACCAAAATATAAGTAAATCTCCATAGAACACTATCTTCTCCTTATATTTCAATCCAAATGTTGTTAGAAGTGGAAATCACTGTGCAGCATCTGTTGTCTGCAGAAACTCATGGTGCTGGGAGCGCCGGTCACATAAAGTGAGTGTACTATGGCAGGGCCTACCACAGACACCCAGGCAGAGCCTAATGCGTACATGATGAAAGAAGATGAATGTTGTTAGGATCTGGGAGATGTTTGATCCATAAGAGCTTATAAAGGAGCTGGGTAAAGTCACCTAAATGGACTGTGATAAATAAAGAAGACAGCAACTGGGAGTCAAGAGGTAAGTGGTATCTGTAGATAGTAAATGCTTCTGGGATTGGTTATTGTCACACAAAAGTGATAACCTGCCAAACTGTTTCCTAGAGGGCTTCAAATTCCACAGATGTTATCTCTATGCAAATGAGTTTTGCACATGAAGGTGGTACCTAAGCATCTGTGTTTAGAAGAAAAAGTGAAGTGCAAAACCCTTTTAAGCATAAAAAGCATTCCCATCATGTCAGCAACATAAAAAGGAGTATGCAAATGACAGAAATAAACAAAACGGCCTCCTGAGTTAAAGGCTGTGTGAATGGATGGCTGCGGACCCTCCCTGTCTGCTCCACCCTGCTCACTCAACCAGGTTCTCATATGGGATCAAGGTGTGCTTGAGAAAAGCCAGTGGGTGCTGCCTTCCGAATTCGAGAAGGAAATTCCAACCTAAGATTCTTCGAAATTACTTACGCATCAATTTTAATTATTTTCAAACTCTCAAGAGCTTGGAATCTGTGCCTCCAGGGCAATGGTGAATTCACCTACACAAGTTATGAAAGCCTCATTAAATCAGTAAAAATGGCTCTTGCCCATGAAGTACAAAGTAGCCTTATTAAAATGACAAAGACATCATAACCCATAACAGATATTAGAAGGCTGGAAAATACTACCGAAGTGCTTCTTTCTTCATGGTTTTGTTTTTCAAAGTTATAATTATCTGTGGTCAATTGTGAGATGAAAATACTAACTGGAAAAGTCTACAGATAAATAGAAGTTTTAAACTACAAACTGTTCAAAGTATCATAATGAAATGTCACCTAGGACATGAAAGACCCTTTATTCAAGGTATCCACGTGGTCTACACTTAGCAACCATGTCATCTATCAGATATACTGTCTTGATATTACAGCTTGTGTTCAAGAGACCTTTGTCTTAATAATGCTCCCATGAAGGAGGGAGCAGAGATGCATGAAACACAGAAGCACACTTTAACTGCTGCTGTGCAGCAAGGTTGTAGAGTATCCTGTAGGAGTGCTGTGTATAGGGTTTTATGTTGTTTTTTGTTTATGGAAAATACTTTCTGGAGAACACCCCCATGGATGTGGGTACTGTACACACATTACAAATCTATAAAAAATAGGATTCCTTGTTTAACTTGGGCTTATTATGAGTTTGCCCTACAGTTTCCTATACACAGCCTCTGGTTGCTTCTTTAGATAATAACAATTTTATATTGTTTTTACTGAGTGAATAAAAGAGTTCTTTCTTATGGTTGATCTCTTTTTGTACCTTATTGGGTTTTTGTTTATGATTTTTTGTTTTATTGAGACAGCTGGCGTGGAACTCACTCTGGGGACGAGACTGGGCTCAATCTCACAGGGATCTCCCTGCCTGTGGGATTAAAGACATGGGCTACCACACCTGGCTTTTATACCTTGTTGATAACGTAGGAGAGGAATGGGTTCATTTGGGATAGGATCTCTGGGGGCAGGGAGGGGTCATTGGATAATATTGATGAGTATCTCCAAAGACAAATTCCAACTTTTCTGAAGCTGTCTAAAAGATACCATAAAGGAGTTACAGCATAAATGGGTAGTCTTTACATATGACATATCAAAATGATGACTCTCACTAAGCTTGTCAACAACTTCCTTGCAGATTTGAAATGCTAAGATGAAAGAAAACCTGACACGCACATGATTGAGTACTATCTCTCATAGCCAGAGATATTAAATTATAAAGAATTATAAAGAATTCCTAAATTATAAGGAATTAGTACAGTGATTTGGTGAATATTTTACTTTTTTGTTTTATTTAAATAAATAAAAATTTAAAAATAAATTGTGTATAATTAATGGAGAAGAGCTATAAACATATAATATCAAATTACATAGTAAACCAAATGATAAATTGAAAAAATGTTGTGACTGTATAAGGACTAGGCATACGTATGCATATGTAGAAATAGCTCATGAGTGTGCTATGAACAGAACATAACAGCAGACCCAGATTTTAGAATCCTTGTTCTTGTTTAAAATAATTTATTTTGTCATTGACATACTATCATTTTCCTTAAAATGTCAGACTGTTTGTTCAGTTTTGAAAGGCTGCCTAATACTGATGTATGACTGACAAAATTGTCAGTTAGTCTTCAAGTAAAAGTAATGTTCCATAAAAACTGGGCTAACTCAGGTTATAAATCAAATTTAGTACAATATTTTTCCTCTCCTCCCACTTCTCCATAGCTCAAGGCTTCTCTGCTAGCTAGTAAGAACCAGACCATCTGGTTCCTACCACCTCTCCTTGGGCCTTGACCCCATGTCACTGCCTGCTTTGGGACCATCTCCAGCCCCTCCCACTGCTCCAGAATTCAAGCCTTCTGTGCTAGCTGGTAAGAACCAGTCCATTCTGTTCTTACTGACTCTCTTGGGCCTCGGACACATTCTTCTGAGGCTGTTGGAGCACCTAACCGGAAGAGATAGCCAGATCCTGTTGTGCCTAGTCACCATTTCCAGCTTTGAGATTAGCCCCAGTCACCTGGCTCCAGGGCTCATGCCTTCTTTGTTTAGCTAGAACTGGCCCAGCTGATAACAATCACTCCACATAGGCCTGGGTTCCTTTGCCCTCCTGGAGGATCCTACCGGATCCATCTAGTCCCTCCAATAAAAAATCAAAAGAAAAACCCTGAAGTCCAGACCAATTAACTATTGATACTGGATCAGAAAGCAACCAAGTTACATCAACAACAGAAAAGAGAATCAAACTTCAACTTAACAAAAGCAAGCTTCAGTTTCATAATAGACACACAAGCTACAAAATAAATCCACATGCCCAGATCACAATGAAAAAATAAAAATACTATGAAAAACAAAAATAACATCTCACCACCAAACCCAATCAGTCTTATAGAAGTGATCTACAATGAGAACTACTTAGAGGAACCCCAAGACACACAATGTAAAGAACAATAATTAATATGATTAAAGATTTCAATGAATTTAAAGAACACATAAACAGACAGTTCAGGGAGCATGGGGATAAGCTCCTGACTAAAGCTCAAGAATATAACATAAATATACGACTGAATGAAATGACAGAGACAATTCAAGACTTGAAAAGTGAATTCACAAAAGAGCTAGAAATATCAAAGAAAACGCAGGCTTAAATAAGGATGAAATTGAAAACCTTAGTAAGCCAATTTGAAATGACAGGAGAAAGCTTCACCAACAGAATGAATAAAATGGAAAACAATTCCAAGACTGGATAATACAGTTGAAGAATTAGACTGCTTAAGGAAAGAAGATGAAGAAATTAAAAAAAACAAGAACAAAGGAATGAAATATGAAGGAAAATGAGACATCACAAAAAAGACCAAATGTAGGTGTCATAGTCATAGAGGAAGGAAAAGAATCCCAGGTCCATGGCGTTGACCAGAACTTCAATAACATTAAAGAAAATTTCCCTAAATTAAGGAAAGGCATACCAATACAAATACACAAAGAAACCAAAATACTATATGGACAAGACCAGAACAGAAACTTCCATGGCATATCATAGTAAAAACACTACAGGTATAGAACAAAGAGAGAGTAATAAAAGATGCATGAGAAAACAAAAAATTACATATAAAGGAAAATCCATCAGAATTACAGCTGACTTTTTAGTGCTAGTACAAAAGCCAGAAGGGCCTGGAGCCAGGTATTCCAAGTTCTGAATGACCATCAATGTGAACCAAGACCACTTTGCCCAGAAAAACTGTCCTTCATAGTCGAAGGAGAAAGAAAAACGTTTTAGAAAAATATTTTATGACATGAATAGACTGAATTAATTCATGTCCTCAAAACCAGCCCTACAGGGAATATTTGAAGGAATACAAAAAACTGAAGAAAGGAATGACCACACCTACCCAAGGAAATAAATGAAGGTATAATTACACATCAAATAATTATGGAAGCACAAAATAGGACCAAAACACAAACAGAAATTAAAATGATAGTAATCAATGTGTATCATTCAACAATAACTTTAAATATCAATGGCTTCAGCTCCCCAGTCAAAAGACACAATTTTGTGAATGAATAAAGAAACAAAATCCATCTTTTGGTTGTGTACAAGAAACTCATCTCATCTTCAAAAATAGGGACTACCTAAAGGTGAAAGAATGAAAGAAAATATTCTAAGCAAATGGCACCAAAAAATAAGCAGGCATTGCCATTCTAATATGTGACTTCAAATAAATAAGTCTAATAGACTTCAAATAAACATCAGAAGATACAAAGAATGTCACCACATTCTGATCAAGGGAACAACTGAACAAGAAGACATCACAGTCCTGAACATATATGCACCAAACTTTGGTGCACATAATTTCATTTTAAAAAGTACTATTAGACTTCCAGACACAGATTAACCCTGAACTCAGTAATAGTAGTTGACTTTGTCAACATAACATAGAGTAAAGAGTAACCCTAGATGATTAACCACCTAAACTAAACTTCATTTTTAGACTAATAGAATCAAGTAGAATTAAAGATATGCTACCTATAAAAGCACTCATTTTTGATAAAATTACCTTTTTAAAAAGGAGAATGAATATCCAGGGAACTAAATTAGAAGAGATGCAAGAAATCTGTGATGCAATTGTTTATAAATTAGGCGATGTGCCAAAAAAGTGGGAGAGAAGGAAAATACCCATGAACCCCTGGATAGATTTTCTGACTTCATAGTAGTCTCACAGACTTTATTCAGAAAGGTATTTCATTACAATAACTTCAAATGCTTTATAAGTAATAAGAAACTCTTAAGTTTATAATGTATAGAAAAGTCCAAAATTAATGAGATTACAAGTCTTGGCACTTTATTTATTCTTCAGTGTATAATAATTATCATAACTATACACTAGTATATTATATTAGATGGAATACATTGGGAGATTAAGTAGGGAGTGAAAACTGAGCTTCAATATGTAATAGATGGAAAGGCATATAAGAATGTCCTTAAGGTAACAAAACAAACATGTTTAGGTACTTGGCATCCCTCCTAGTGACAAGATGGCCGCTGAACCTCCAGGAGAAAAAAATCAAAGGAGGAAAAAAGAGGTGTACTTACATGGACTTCCACAGATAATGTTCAAGATTTCAGTCCCTTTCTACTCCCTAGGTCATCCCAGTGATTAAGTGCTCCTTGTGGAATGAAGGTGATGCAAAAATAAATCTGAATACTTACTGTCAATACTGGAGAGCACCAAAACCCAAATCCAGAGAGTGGAGGGGGAGGCTGTGGTGAGGAAGGGGAAGAACAGTTCTTCTCCACCTTGCCTCAGGAGCTACCAGTGTAGATCAAGCACCTGGAACAGATAGGTGGTAGGAGTGGGATTGTAGGCTGTTTGGCAGCAATGGGTACAGAAGAGGCTTACAGTTAAACTGAAGAGAAGGAAAAGTTGTAAAGACTCTGTGAACTTAGCTTCCTCAGCACCCCCAGCCCACCAGAACCACAGGCCTGGTTACCACAACCGCATCAGCTTCAACAGGAGCCTGATCTTCTCCAGGAAAGTCAGGAGTGGTAAAACTTTGAGGCAATTCAGTCTTACTAGCTAGCAGAGTCTAGAATTGCCTTTCCTGCTCTAAACAGTGTTCCTAGAACCACTGGGACAATGTCAGCCTGCTATACATCTACAAACTGTTCCTGTACCTACCCAGGCAATCTGGTGAGCTATGCTATGGTTTCCCAGCTTCTTTCGAGTCTCTCACCAAGGCTCGTACCTAGATCTGTAGATTAATTCACTCAGGTAGGCCCAGATACCATGTTCCAGGTTTTTAGTCTCTTCACCATGAGCTAAACCCTTCTCCTTGTATTCCTGTTAGCTCTCTAGGGTTGCATTCTACATCAGGGAGAGAATGCATTAAAAGTAGAATTTACACATCTCTCGTGTTAGAAATGGATCTGGGGTACCAAGAAAATGATCACATAATCCAAAGCATTTCAGCACATCGAAAAGTTTTAGTTCAGCAGAAGGGTGTCAAGCCATTTTAAATCCAGGAAGCACACCTGGTTAAGATGGCCTCTCCCTTTTTGTACTTAACTTAAAAGAGAGCTTGGCTGTCCCTCATTAGCTGAGGTTTAGCTGCATAATCTAAACCCATTGGCTAATTTAAAGTAGAGGGCAGCGTTCTACTAAGTATCTTTAAAGTTCAGGGACATGGCATCTCAGCATGTAGCCAGAGTCATAAAAGTAGAGTGTGAAGGCCCTGGCACTACCCAGAGTCATAAAAGTAAGGGGTGCAGGCTGTGGCTTGAGAAACAAACTAAAACATTACAAGTTAAGACATGTTCAGAAATAAACAGCATTGAGGCGGATATTAGCTATAACACTAACCTTGTGAACAAAAGTTCCCAGAAAAATCCTGTATCTTGAACTGAACTTCCTACAAGGCTGATTATCACTTCAATGACTGTGGAGAGCTTGGAAGGTTGCAGATACAGAGCCTATTCACAATTTATCTTGGGCCATATTTAGCCCACAAATAACGACTTCTCGTCCAACTCTGTTTCTGACTTAATATTTTGTGAGTAACAGATAAAACTCTTCAGGAATGTGCTAACTTAAGAAAGCCCTAGTTACCACCAACCAAAAGGCTAAGAATGCCATCAGATAACATCTGAAACCTATAGCTGAGATCTCTTTTTTTCTGCTTAGTGTTTCCATTAAGCTTTTTAAAAGTGTCTTGATTTATTACTTTTCTTTGTTCTGTTACTATGAAAACTTCATGAAACTGCTTCCATACTGGAACATAGAATTTGAGGTAACCTGGTTCTGTATTCTCTGGCCATGGTCACTCATATTTGGGCTTTTATCCCCTTTGAGGTGAGAGCTATGCTTGTGTGTCGACAACCTCATATAAACGTTAGCAGGTGAATCCAGGACTCTGAGAGTTGACAGTCCCCCTACCGGGAAGAGCAAACTGAAGGTAGTGAAAATGCAGATTGCAGATTGCAGTTAATTCTTGCAGTCTCCTAATTTACATCGCAAAGGTAAAATTTCCTTTTGAAAGAAAAGACAGTATATTTTATTTCTATTTCTCACATTGGTACCCCTACTAACAGTCCAGAGACACAGCCTCGCCTAGCTGGGTGCTCCCTTATGACAAACCTCGTTTTACCATCCTGCTCAATGGATGATGTGATAGCAACACTGATCCTGGTGAATTTGGGTCTTCATCATAATCCTGTTTCCAACAGATTTCTCCTTGTTACATTTGCCTTCTGTTACCTACGCGGCAACTCTTCATTATATCACGTTTTGTTGTCATTAGCTCCAGATAGATTGGTAGAGATTCCTTCACCCTGAGAAGCAGCCTCTCAAGTCCACATGGATGAAACACAGCTACCTGCTTTTAATGTTCTTATTATCTGTGTCCATAGCTCTGGAAGCTCATTCATATGCCATCTTCTAGGTTTCCTGGCATGAACGAACTTCACTCACTGGCCATTCTACTTTACATCTCTATCCTTCTTGCTACCTTTTTGTATAGAACTTTAACTCGGCACCTGTAGGTGCAATAATCATCTTGAAAATCAGTATGATAGTGAAAACAACACAGTAAGATCAGTGTGTATGAAAAGAGTCTTGTGCCTGAAGCAATGTGAGCCGCCGTGTGGGCCTGGGACTGCCATCTCTGGGCTTATACATAAGAAAGTGAAATTTCTATTTGATGAAGGCTTGAAGGTCTTTGAAACCAGACTTTTCTCTATTGTTTGCAACCAGTCATTTCTAAGTGACCAGTCCTCTTCCCCAGTGAGACTGAGCTTTTAGTAGTCCTCAAGGTAGAGGCCAGGTCAGAAGGCATGGTAGAGGCTGAGATAAGGATAACCAGAAATATTTTTCTCCTGTTGAGAAAATTGCAGTACTATATACCTGTCCCAAACTCTGGAGATATATAGGGATTCCCAGGTACTGTGGAATTGAAGAGCCCTTTTCTTGCCCTGAAAGAACGAGTGACAGTGTCTGTGTGGGTTTATTTTTCAATGTGGAGGTGGCAGAGTCCCAACACAGGCAGCTAATAGGGTTGTGAGAACTTTTCTTAAAACATTTGTCCAGACTAAAAGATCTGCCAAGAATTTTCAGACCCCCTTCCCACCACCCATTGTAACTTATGCCAGACAACAGCAAGAATCATGAAAGGCTGTCCAGGAAGCTCATGGGCTTCCTAACAGTTAAGCCCTAGTCCTGCTCCTCAGGTTTCAGCCTCTGTGGGTGGTGGCAGAGTGGTTTTATGTTTTGTTTTGTTTTGCTTAGTTTTCTGCTGTGACTCTGAAATCAGCTCTGGAAAACTAAAAACAGCGGGTACGCAGAATGCTTCGTCTGGATATTTCTCACAGACAACTGGAACCTTGGGAGCCAAAGAAGACTGTGAAGAGGATGTGAGCAGATGGTCATTGAGGGTAGTTGACTGGGTGGGCTGGAACAGAGGCCAGGAATTGCCACCTGAGGATCATTCCTGGCATGTCCGGAGGATGTGTGAGCGAACATGTAGGGAGGCCTGTTCTGTTGCAAATCATAAAGTTGAAAATTAAAACTCCCTAGAGATAGACATAAATACAAGAGAACAGTGTGTCTCTGGTGAAAAGGAGGACTTGCTATTTTCTACTTTCTAAAAGATTTGTTTTATTTTTAATTATGGGATATGTGTGGATCTTTGTGTGAGTATGCGCGCTTGAGTACAGGTTCCTGCAGAGGCTAGGGGTGTCAGATCCCTTGGAGCTGCCTGAGGTGGCTTCTGGGAATCGAACTGGGCTCCCCTGCAAGAACAGCATGCTCCCTTAACACTGAGACATCTCTCCAGCCCCAAGAGGACTTTAAAAACAAAATTTCACATACGGTGTCTGGACATTAGTGCACAAGTATATCTGGGGGCTGTATGGCAAGGACCACAGTGCCGGATAGTACAGACCTCGCTTTGAGTGGTTTGTCAGAGTAGTCTAAGAGACTCCCAAAATAACATAGGCTATTTGCTGGAACTCTTGGTTATCCCCTAGAACTGTAAGCTAAGACCCTGCCGAAGACAGGGCATGCTTCAGACACTGGACTTGGAGTAAGGGAGCAGGAACTTTCCGGGGAGCCTTCTATCTGAAGTTTAGCTCTCATTGTTCTAGAGGATACTCTACAAGCTGCTCAGGGAGAAAATCAAAATCAGTCAGTTGTCCAACCCAACCCTAAAGCCTAATAGCCGTAAAGAGTGATGCACAAACGACCTCTATTGGTGCCGCTATCTGGGGGTAGTCAGCAGCTATCTGATTGACTTTAAAGCCCTTTCAGTGGGAAGTAACTCGTGGGTGGACTGTAATTGTAGCCAGATACACATGGCTGGAGACTTCATAGATCCTAGAGCAAACCCTACCTCTGTCTTATCTCTAGAGAAATGAAATCTCTTACCATATGCCAAATAAGAATCCTTATGTTTACAGACAAGTATACCATACACAACTCATCAAAGAAGCGTCTTTTTGCAGCAGATGGAGGCTACAGCAGAGGTCCAGACCTTGAGAATATACGTCTGAGTGGAATCTCTACACATAAGGCTCACAGAACACAGCGGAATGAGTGGTAGAGAGAAAACTAGTGCATCCCTCAAATCTGCCCAGTGACGCTTCCTTATACGACAGAACGTGATGCACGCAGAAGGTCACAACTGGTCAAGTTTTAGAGAATAAGAGACTGCAGAGTGTGTATCCCTGGAGAGGACTCCTATATAAAATCTCACTTACCCATGGCTCAGAGACCATTGCAGAAGAGGGAGTCGAAAGATTGTAAGAGCCGGGGTTGGTTCATGAACATAGGGAACAGAGTCTTTCAGGCCACTGGAAGCTTGCACATCTGAACCCGTGGCAATAGTGGTGTAAAGTGCAGGACCCATACTAACTCTATTAGACAAGGGCCAGAGTGGAGCGGGGGAAATACGTGGCGATCCAGCCCTAGCCTGGGAACTGGTGGAGACTGGCTGCTACTGGTTGAGGGAGAATAGACCTTATTTAGAATCTCTACCTAGGGATATCTAGGTACAAATGCTTGACTGGATAGGACTTAACAGGTATAGTGCAGCGCATGAGGTCTGGCGGGGGCAGAGGGGCATGGACCAAATTTGATTAAGAACTGTTGTATGGAATGTACAAAAGCTCTATAAAAAATGAAAAAAAAACCTGACTGACAGGGCCTCAAAGAAAAAATTGCTGTAATGCAAAATAATTTAATTCCTTTTTACTATAGACACTAGATATACTATGTAAGTATACACTGTCAAGTGTATATGATGCATGTGCTTATAGAATTAAAGATGGCAATACTAGATAAATAGTGAACTTTTGTAAGTCACTATAAAGGTGTGGGTATCACAATAGAAGAAAGTCATTAACAAGCTGAAATGGGAAATGAATGTCCATATTTTATTTTTACATTTATCATGGTGCATATAAATTAAGTATAGTTTTATATAAAATTAGGAAAAGTGCTCATTCTCACTAGGAAAATGTAAAACCTAAATCAAAGAAAATAACCCTCTACCAAACCAGTGCTTTTTTAAAAGTTGGTAATAAGAATTGACAAGGAGGTGAAGAAATGAATGTCTTAACAGTCTTCTGGTAATCTGACATAAACTACCTAAATTGTAGCATTCCCATACCATTTTCCAAAGCAAATCCTCGTACCCATGAGGTAGCCATGTAGTTATACAGGAGGTATGCAAAAGGTACTCGTTGCAAACGTTTATAGTATCAGAAGCCTAGAAACAAGCTCTCAGAGGTCTGCCAAGAGGGAAATGGTTGTTTTAAAATAAGTCATGATCACACTATGGAACATTATGCAAATTTAGAAAGAATGATCTATAGTTTCATGTTACAATAGAGTTCTCTATTTTACTAAGGAAAAGAATAAGATCTAGAATTATAAGCAGAGTGACTATCTTCATTACTCAACAAATTCTAGGACCTTTTGTAATAGTTTACTTTAAAAAAAGGCGTATTACGTAATATGTAATTTATATTGCATAGATGAAGCAAGAAGCAGAGATAAATAAGAGTCATTGTAATGTGGAGGGGAGCAGAGTGTCAGTGAAGCATCCCGATACAGGCCACTTAACTAAGACATGATGCAGAACATATCTTCGCAAGAGTTCCCAGTGTGGTGTTGCTGGCACTTTTATCCTGTAGAAACTCCCCTCTTTGATCGTTGCCAAATTAATTTCATGATGAAAGCGAAAGTCACTGTGTGTTATTTCATTCTGGCTGTATTTTGAATGTTTGCTGTTAAATGAAGAGAGGAATGGTTCAGTGGGGACACGAGGGAGTTTGTTTCCCTGAGTCTACTAAGCATTCACTATGTGCCTATTACTGTTGCAGATACCAGATATAATGACTAACTTGATACAACCCTTGATTCTAAGGAACCTTTTATAATAAAGGAAAATCCATATATGAAATGTTCAATATTATCAGTTTCACCTGGGGACACGGGTATATCTATGTGAACTCTGAAAAGGAACAATGCTTGCCATACCCAGTCACAATAAATGTGTCTTCTAAGTACAGACAGGATTACAGGGATAATTGTGGGCTCTGACAGGAAGACAGAACATTATTAGCTTTATTCTAGTGACATCTCTAGGGCCTAAGACAATACCTGAAAAATGGTAAGTACTCAATAATACTGAGAGAATTAATGACTGAGTAAAAATGTCCCAAAGACAATAGATGGACACATAGTTTGAACTTGAATGAATTTCTAAGGGACAAAACAAAACAGAATAGACATTTAAAGTTCTGTTGGGAAACAAAGATTTGTCATTTGTGGATGGGTTATAAAAAATTAACTCTCGGTTAAATAACTGTCCCCTAGCTTTGTCTGGACATAAAAGACTGTGCAGGAGATGATATAGGGTGGGCAGAGTGAACAGCGGGTAAGACAGTATTCTATAAATCTCTATTGGATGTAAAAAAATGTTAAAAATGTGCTGTCTTTCTTTAAGGATATTAAAAAATATCTCTGTTAGAATTACTGCAAAATGGAGAGAAAAGCACAGAAATTTCTCATAGCCCACTTCTCTCCTTCTCAGCCTACCCTGCATTTCCGCTAAACCTCCCTCGGCTTAAGTCATTGGTTAATTGGCTGTCAATCACATTTGGAAGCCTATCCCTCGTAGCAGACAGAAAGAAAACCACTTTTCTATGCAACATCTCCATAGCAAGTTCCAGGCAACCTGGGGCAACAGAGAGACTTTTTTTCTCAAAAAATAAAAAAGAAAAAACAAAGAAAGAAAGAAGAAAGAAAGAAACACTTCAGGGCTTGAGAAATGGCTCAATGACTATGATTGAACACTTGTTGTCCTTGAAGAAGACAGACTAGATTCAGCTTCTGGAATTCACATTATGACTCACAACTGTCTATAATTCTGGTTCAAGAGGAGTCAACATCCTCTTCTGGCTTCCAGAGACATTGCATGCATATAGTGCACATATATGCACACAGGCAAAAAATACACAGAAAATAAAATTTTAAAAAAATCTTTAAGCTGGGTGTGGTGGCACATGCCTTTTAACCCCAGCACTTGGGAAGCAGAGGTAGGTGGATCTCTGTGAGTTTGAGACCAGCTTGGTCTACATAGTAAGTTCCAGGCCAGCTGGGGATAAAGGGAGACCCTGTCTCAAAAACTCCAAAAACCAAAAGATCTTTAAAGCATATTCCTTTGAAGGTCTGGTAGAATTCTTACTGAAACCACCTCCTGGGCTCTTTTTAGTTCTAACTAGCTTGAAGTCTGTTTTGTCAGATATTAGAATAGCTATGTCTGCTTGTTTCTTAGTTATCTTCAGATACCTTCTTCTATCCTTTTACCCTAAGATTGTGTCTTTTGTTGAGGGTATGGTGTGTTTCTTAGAGACAACTAAAAATGTGTTTTGTTTAATAATCCTGACTTTTAGTCTGAATCTCTTTACTGGCAAATTGAAGCCATTAATATCTAGAGTTGTTATTGAAAGGGGTATATTAATTCCTGTCATTTTATTGACTTTGTGTTTTCAGATATCTTTTGACTCCCCATTCTAACATGATTTATTTGTTCATGGAACATTTTTATTTTCCCTTCAATTTTAATAAATAGTTTTGCTGGGTATAATAATCTGGGTTGATGGTTGTAGTCTTTCAGGATTTATAATCCATCTTTTCAGAGCTGACATCAATACTCCTCAAATTCCATAAGATAGAAAAGGAAATAACTCTTGCAAGTTTTAAATGAAGGCAGTATTACTCTGATACCAAAATCCTACAAAAAACTCACAAAAAAGAATTATAGACTCAGCTCCTTGATGAACACAGACATAAAAATTTTCAAGAAAATACTTGGCCAACAGAAATGCAAGCACACATCAAAAAGACCATACATCATGATCAAGATGGCTTCATCCTAGATATTCCGGGATGATCAATATACTGTCAATCAATTAATGTAATCTATAACATAATGGGCTCTAGCACAGAAACCACATGATTATTTCATGAGATTTAGAAAAGACTTTTGAGAAAACCAAATATTCCATTATGATAAAAGTCATGGAGAATTTAGGGAAACAAGGAATATATCCCATTATAAAAAAGACAATATAAAACAAGCTCACAGTCAATATCATGTGAAACAAAAACTCAAAGGATTTTCACTAAAATGAATCGGAAGACAAGGATATCCACTCTTCCCTGTACAATATAGTGTTTGAAATTTTAGCTAGAGCAATAAGAATAGTGAAAGAGATAAAGGGAATATAAATTGGAAAGGAAAAAGTTAAGGTATCCTTATTTGGAGATGATATGTTTCTATGTATGAAAAACCCTAAAGACTCCACCAGAAAATCCCTAGAGCTTATACACACATTCAGCAAAGTAGCAGGACACAAAATTAACACATAAAATCAGTAGCTTTTCTGTATGCCAAGAACAAACATACTGAGAAAGAAATCAAGGAAAGAATCACATTCACAATAGCCTAAAAAAGTCTTGTGTTAAATTTAACCAAGGAAGTGAAAGACTTGTATAGTTAAATTTTAAGATATGGAAGAAAGAAATTGAAGAATACACTAGAAAAGAAAAAGACTCCCCTTATGCTCATGAATTGTTAAGATCAATATTGTGAAAATGACCTTCTTACCAAAAGCAATCTTCATGTTCAATGCAATCCACGTTTAAGTTCCAACAGAAATCTTTACAGAAGTTGGAGAAAAGCTCAAACTGCATATGGAAACACCAAAAATCCAAGCTAGCCAAAACAGTTCTTAACAATAGAAGAAGAGCTGAAGTTATTACCATCTCCTATTTTAAATTATACTACAGAGCTATAGTAATAAAAATAGCATAGTATCAGCATAAAAACAGACAGTTCTATCAATGTAACAGAACTGAAGACCCATATTTAAGACTACATACTTACAGCCACTTGATTTATGATAAAGGTACCACAAACACATATTGGGGAGAACTAATAGCTACAGGTAGAAAGAATAAAGTTAGATCCCTCTCTCCATGTCTGCACAAACCTCAACACCAAACCAAGAACCTCAACATAAGGTACCCTAATACCCTGAATCTGACAGAGGAGACAGTATGTAATACTGCAGAACTTATAGAAACACTTTCTGAACAGGACTTCAATACTACAGGTATTAATACCAACAGTTAACAAATAGGAACTAATGAAATTAAAAAACTTTATACAATAAGGGACCCCATTATTAGAGTAAAGAGGCAGTCTATAGAATGGAAAGAAATTTTTAATTTTTACTAGATATATCTGTGACATATGATTAGTATCTAGAAAATACAAAGGACTGAAAACATGTAAGAACATATAAAACCAAACAATTCAATTAGATATTGGGGCAAGGAACTAGACAGGGAGTTCTCAAAAGGCACAGATAACTAAGAAATATTTTTAAAATGTTCAACATCTTTAATATTTAAAAATATATTGAGATTGCTGAGTCAGACATTTATTAGGCTTCACTGTTCGGTAGGACCATTGATTCATTTTCTTCCTTCACACCTTGCATAGCATTTTGATACTGTGAGAGGTAGTCCTCAGGGAAGAGGCTTCCAGATCAGTTCCAGTTTTATTGCTCTCAGTCCTATGTCTGAAGCATGTTCTGTCTTCAACAATAGGGACTTACCTTCAAATTTTGGGAGGCAGTAAAGGTCTGTGGCCATAACCTGTGTCATTTTGTGAGTCTAATGGATTACCCTGACCAACAACTCAAACTACTGCTGTTGGTGCAGTAGTGGCATTTTTATCTTATGGGTAATCAATGGTTGTCTAATTGGAATTAAGGCTTGTTCAATGATAGGGAACTTTTGTGTGGTACTATAAATACACTTGGCTGGAGAGGTGATAGAACCAAGGAAAAAACTTACTTTTGACATGTCCCTAACCAACAAGATTTTTTTCTATGCTCTAAATATGTATTTTTATATTTACAGACAACTATATTCTCGTATTTCAAAGAAACTTCTGACTAACACAGAGGTTTACTATACCATCAAAATGCTATCTGCCATAATTAAAGTAAAAACAAAACTTTCTAACAAAAATAAAGTAAAGGTATTTATGGCCACTAAACCAGCAGTATAGAAAATATTTGTAAGAATCATTCAGACTGAAGAGAAAAAAAATCTACCTATGAGGCCATAGGAACTAATGAACTATACGAGAGTAATAGTTAAGAAAAGAGGAAGAGAAAAAAATGTAAACACTACAGAATCAACAGTATGGCAAAATCAATATAAACCTTTCAATAATATCTGTGACTATTAATAGTCTCAGTTCTTCAGTGCAAATCCACAGGTTAGTATATCAAATCAAAAAGCAGAAGTCTCTAAGAAATGCATCTACACACACACACACACATGCACACACACAAACCCAGATACTATCTTGGAGTGAGAGGATAGAGAAAGGTGCTTGGAACCAAGCAAACAGACCCAGGAAGCAAGTAGGTCACAGTGTTCTAATATCTGAAACAATAGAAGCCAAACCAAAATTAGCTAGAAAAGATAGATGGTTACTTCATATTGGTTATGGCAACAACCCATTAAGAGGACATTACTATTTTGTAAACCTATCTGTTCCAAACACAGGCACATCAAATTCCATTAAAAATATACTATTAGATTTAAAACCACAAATCAACCCTAGCACGATTGTGGTGGATGACTTCAAAACTCCATTCTTATGAATTGACAGGTCTTCTTCCCCTGAACAAAATAAACAGAAAATTTGCAAATGAAATGACTTCATAGCTCAAACATACTTTGTAGACATCTATAGATCATTCCATCCAAACTGTGTAAGAACACACATTTTTCTCAGTAGTCTCCAGAAATTTCTTCAAAATAGATCATATAATAGGACAAAATGCAAGTCTCAACAAATACAAGAAAACTGAAATAATTCTTTGTATCCTAAATGATCACAATGGAGTAAGACAACAAATCTTATTCCATTAAGACATCAAGAGACACCCTAGAGCACACACAAACTCATAGAGATTAAACAACACACTACTGAATGATGAATGGGTTCCCGAAGAAATCAAGATGGAAATTTAAAAATTCTTAGACCCAAATGAAAATGGAAACATAATATGCCAAAATCTATGGGATGCAGTGAAAGCAGTGGTAAGAAGGCAGGTTCTCGCTCTGTGTTACCACAGTTATTGGTCAGGGAGTCCACAGAGGTCCCCAAAACAATACAGGCTATTGCCTCTGCTCTTGGTTACCTACTATAACTAGATAGTAAGGCCCTGTTAATGAAGGCACAACATAGTTTGGTTTCAGGACACAGAAAAATCCAGCTAGAACAGACGAGACAGCTTCCTGTCTACTGACCAGCTTTCACAGTGCAGGACGATGCTATGGAGTTTACTGGGAGAGAAAGGTCATTGATGGTATTTCCTAGTAATGAATACTGAATGCTGCAATACCAACCTGCTAACCAGATGTGTCCAGTCATGCAGTAGTGGTAGGACTGTGATGGGACATTCAGTCACTTTCTGATTGAATTTGATGCCTGCTCCAGAGGAGAGAATTCCTTCCTGGTACTGTAGACTTGGTCAAAAGCCCAATGGCCTTGGAATTCATAAAATCTAGGGGGTAACCTACTATTATTGGTTTTCTAAATAGACATGCCAAACTGCCTTCTAAATATTTATGTTTATTCTTTCTCTTAGATTAGTGCTGCTCTCAACTTTGGTCAGAAACACTTCTTTTTGCAATTAATGCAGAGACTCATAACTGGCCAAAATACTGAGAATAATCAAGCCAAACTATATTGTGGGGACATATTGATTATACATGAATTTATTCTATCTTTCTAACAGAACACCATAGCTTGGCGCACCATGATTTAATTATTTTCTTTTATGTTTTTCTTTTTCTAAAGACAGGTCTCAATATAGAGCCCAGGCTGGATTTGAATTAATATTTCTTCAGCTTTAGCCTCCTGTATAGCCGGGTTTACAGCATGTATCACCATCACACCTGGTTCCCTAATCATTTACTTTTCGATGGATATTAAAGTACTTCTTCCTCCTTCAAAAGTAACTCATTATGTGCAGCTGGAGAGATGGCTCAATGGTTAAGAGCACTGACCTCTTGCAGAGGGTCTGGGTTCAATTCTCAGCATGTGCATAATGACTTACAACTGTCTATGACTTCAGTTCCAGGGGATCCGAGGCCTCCTTCTTACCTCCTTGGACACTGCACAGCACAGATGCACTTACATACATGCAAGCAATACTGCACAACACAAGTACTCTTACACACATGCAGCAAAACACTCAAACACATAAAACTAATAAAATATTTTTAAAAAGTAACTAATTATTCAGTATTCATATAGCTTACTGGACAATTTCATATTCTTTTTGTATAGTTTGAATAGTACAAGTTCTGGAAATAAAACTAGCATATCAAAAGATATATGCATTGCCCTCCAAAAGCTTACAATAATACATTCCTACCAAAATGTGTTGCAAAAATTAGCTATAATTTCGTTTTGGTCTTTTTGAGGCAGGGTCTCCCTTTTTGCCCCAGCTGGCTTGGAACTCGCTCTGCAGGCCAGGCTGGCCTTGAACTCACAGACATCCTCCTGCCTCTGTCTCCCAAGTGCTGGGACCAAAGACATGAGCCATGACACCTGGAATAAATAGCTATAATTTTTTGAGTGACATTTTATTAGTGAGGTTGAACATATATTTTTTTACATGAATTGTCCATTTATAAATTGAAAATTTTAGTAGGCACGTTTAAACTTTTTTTTTTTAAATGGATTCACTGAAAGTCTTTTAGCCTGTTAATTGTTGATACTTTTCTGCTGTATTTAGTTATTTTTCCTTAAAAAAAATTAGAAGGGCACGCTGTGAGTCTTTTTCTTCTTATGTGTCTGGAGCTCTTTGTTAGCCATTTTGACCACCTTTCTATCCTAAGATAAAAATACATCACAAGCCTTCTGCCCAATACTTTCTTTTTGTTTTTTGTTTAGATTTTCAGTCTATCTAGAATTTGTATTTCAATATACCATGAAACATAAATTTTAAATGTGTGAAAAATCTCTCCAAAACCAATTTGGGGACAATCTTTCACTCCTCTAATATCTGGAAATATAATTTCTATTATATACCCCATTTCCACGTATGTGTGTCTGATTCCTAATTTGTAAATTTTCTAGTCATTGCTTCCTCTGGCTACATTTGCATTATGTAATTTTAATGATTAGTTATATGGTATATTTTTATAATGTTGCTATTTCGATTCATTGTTTTCAAAATATGACTTTTATGGTAATTTTTCTGTTTTCGATTCCAAGTTCTAAAACTAGTATTTCTCAAAATAACTTACTGAGATTTTACTTGAATAGCATCTAATTTGTGTAATATTTAGGAATAATTGGCATTACATAATTGTAATATTCTTATACTTACAAATGTAATACATATTTTAAAGTTTCTTCCATGCCTGATCCCAGTTTTATAGCTTTTATTTTCATATTATTTTTTGCATATTTTTATTTCTTCCTACTGAATTTACATTTCATTTTTAATTTGTGTGCGTGTGTGTGTGTGTGTGTGTGTGTGTGTGTGTGAGTTAAGAGTGCCTGTGGAGTTCGAAGGCATCAAATCACCCCCTGGGGCTGGAGTTACAGGTTGTGAGCTACCCAACATGGATGCAGAGAAAGAAATTTGGGTCCTCTGTAAGAGGAGTATGTGGTGTTAACTGCTATCCTATCTCTAAATCCCCTAATTGCTATTTTTAATGCAAGACAGGTCGCAGGCTATAGCGGGAAGCCTAATACTATTATTGCACTAAGCAAACATAGTATTAAACCAACTCTTATGACTTATTGTAATACTCACAGATTGCTGCATCTCTCAGCTCTCACCAGAGAAGCTTCCTTATGCAGCAGATGCTGATTAACACAGATACTTACAACTGAATAAAGTGCAGTGAATAAAAGACTGCAGAGGGCTTAGCCCCAAATAGGACATCCATATCGAATCTCTGCCTCTCAAGGCTCGGAGATCATTGTGGAAGAGGGGCGTAAAATTGTAAGTCAGAGGTGGTAGATGACCACAAGGAAACAGTTTTCCAGACAGCTGGTTAGTTACTCAGATGAGCTCACAACAATGATGACAGCATGCACAAGTCTTGTGAAAACTCACATCAGACCAAATTCTAGCACTGATGCAGGGAAGTGGGTAAGAAACCCCAATCCTACCTGAGGAGTTATTGGCAAGCAATCACTCCTGGGAGGAGGAATCGGTATTTTTTTAAGGGTATGACTCTTTGTAGGTTAGCCAGGCTCTGGTGGATGAGCCCACACCAAATGACATTTTGGACACAAATTTGACTCTGTAAGCCATCTATATATTACAGTACCTGAAGCTGGGCAGGAGTTAGTAAGGGGTGCAGATATGGGAAGTCAGTGTGTACTGTATGAAATTCACAGAGAATCAATAAAAAGAAAAAGATGGAGTTATCTCCTAGTGCACAGTTTCAGAGGCGATTGATGGTGCGTAGGGGAGTTGTTAATTCATATTTGCACATGGTGGTCCTATTTATTTCTCATCGGTTTTAATGTTTTGAGCTTGTTCTTTTGGGGTGGGAAATCTGTGAAGGGCCAGATAGGAAACACGTTTGTCTTCTCAGGTCATGGGACCTCCTTTTCAATTACTCAGCTTAGCCACTGTAGCACCAAGTAGCCAGGATAGCAAACTCCACTTCCACAGCCGGGCTGCTGGCTGGATTTGGTATTTGAACACTGGACCTATTTTTTGCTCGTTATATTCTTAAGATGCAAATGTATCATGTTTGAATAGTGCATTTTTCCTTGTTGTTCTAGTTTAGCTCTAACATCTTATGAGGTTTATGTGTTAAAGTCAGTCTCTAGGACGGTGTGATTCGGAGATGGTGGAGACTATGCAGTGGAAGCTCTTTAGGTAGGTTGTACACTTGAGGGATCGCTCTCTTTCTCTCTCTCGTGTTTACTTCTGCATACCCATCCCTTTTTTCATGACTCCTAAAGAGTCAAGGGCCACAGTCTACTTCTCACTTAGGCATGCCCATGTGGAAACCAGTCCGCTGAGAGCCTAGGGGCATTGGAAGCTCCGACATAGCTTAAAAGATCCTCTTGCTTCTCTTCTGTTTGAGTTTAGTGAAGATTTTTATACGATGGAGACAGACTGAGGGAGAGAGGGCTGGAAAAGTACAGAGCAACAAGCTTTTCCAAATAAAACAGCACGTAAGGCACGAGAGGCCTCTTATAATCCTGGAGAAGGTAGAAAGATGGTTGTTACTTTTTCAGACTCTACCTCCACTTAGATCACTCACCCTCCATTTCAGGAAAAGGGACTGTGTTTATAGAATATCGAATGAGTCAGTTTCCCCAGAGACTATGGCATCCAACTTTACACTGAGAGGCCAAAACCCCTTTGCTTGGGGTATATCATCTTCTGTCCTAAGCAATGGGGACTTTTCTCTGTTCCTTGGGGTCTCCCCCATGCATGAGCTGTAGTCATCTGGTACCTGCTTTTCCTATATGAACCATACTTGGTTGCTGGGAACCTGGGAACTCAGGGTTGTGAGGCATATTCATGCCCAGAAGGCACAGACCTCTGGCTCAGGGCATAGCATGTGTTGACTTAGGCTGGCAAAGGATTAAGCCACAGTTGAAAGAAGAGAGCTAGGCACTGCAGGCCACATGTTTTACTATGCTTACAGATATTTATATCCTGCGATCTAACCTGTAACCAGGAATACATCTTGCATGGGCTTGCCAGGGACAATGACCAGTATTGAAATCAAGGCAATATTTCTATTTCCTTTAGGACTTAGCATCTAGGTTTTCTAGTCAATGACCAGATACAGAGAGAAGGAGCCGGGGAAAAGCTGCCTCGAGACCTCAGGGCATGGCCCAGACATCCACCCAAGGTTTCTATCTCCTGGAGGTTTCAGTATCATAGATGGGGGACAGAGGATGAGGGCTCCTCAGGACACACATTTACAAATGGCAAATGTATGCCCACAGGGTCCTTATCATACTTTAGTCACTGTAAGATTGGGGCTAAAAAGCCCATGTGCTCTTACTGCTTCTTCATTTAAATTCTTCAGTGTCATTTCTGAGAGGAATAGAAAGGGCTTGGTGGCCAGAGTGGTAGTGAGGATACTTTTAATCCCTGACCAAAGGGAGAAGCCCTAATCAGGAGAGCATCCCTGACCAAGTAGAGTAGCCCTGACCAAGAGGAGCAATCCTGACCAAGGGGAGCAGCCTTGGCAAAGCATGCAGAGCAAGCCATTCCTATCTCCTACCCTCCCAGTTTTGGAAATCTTTTCTCTTCTATAGAGTTAAAGGAATAGGATTATTATCCAAAAGGCAAAATCCCTTCAAAGTGAAAACTTGTCCACAGTTCAGCTAGAATTAAAGGGCTTCAGGAAGAATGTGGTGCCATGGGTTCCAGCACAGTTTACAGCTTTTCCCTGGGATTGTAAATCATGACCTTTATGGGGTAGAGAATGCCAGGGCCCCAGAACATTCCTATGGTTGCCTCACTTACTGCAAATTACCTTTCTCTATCGGGGGCTAACCTTGTTAATTGGAAGATTAGATTCTAATAAATCCAAATGTGTTTTAGAGGCTTCTAGAGCCTTCTTTACCAGGGACCTGGAGGCAGAGGGTTGAAATACAAACAATGGATGGAAGGGCAGGAACCAGGGTGAGTGATGGACCCCTACACCGGATGCTAGGTCTATAGCAAAGGCCGGAGGGGCTCCTGATTTGCTTACTAGGTATGGACTTAGTTGTGTTGAAATCCTCCTCCCACACTGAATAGTTCTACACTTGTAAGTAGGGGACTGATAGTGTCCAGAATGAAAAACACAGAAACAAAGCTGTAATTTTCCTGGAAATGATTAAGACTCAGCACTGCAGGCATTATTGGTTGCTGGAGCCAGCAGAGCCCGGCTTCCTGTCCTCAGTTCCTCTGCGCAAAGGAGACAAGGTAGAGCATTGTGCGGGAACAGCTGCTAGTGGGAAACTTGGGGACTGAGTTCTTGGCTTGTTCCCTGGACTCAGAACCTACTGGAGAGTCAATGATGCTGAAAACCCTCTGAACCACTCATAGGGACAGGGGAGCTGCCTGGAGGTGTTGGCCTTGCCCTCCAGCCAGCGGGGGAGTGACCTTTCCTTTCGTGTCCTGTGCATGCGCACTAGGCTCATAACGCTGCTTAGTCTTTGGGTCTGGGTTTCAGGAAGCTGTTCTCTTCCTTGGCATCTTCTGTTTCAGCAGTAAGGAGGTTTTACCTTAGTGTGTGTACCTCTCTGTCAAGAATGTATCTGGAGTCTGAGTGGGATGTAACTGTGACTGCACGGTGTGAAAGCGGAATCTAGGAAGTGGAGGCCAGTCATACAAGGGATATGTCTGAGCTAGCATGTAGGTTTTTCCTACAGTTACCCGGCTACTGTGGTAGGGGTGGGTACAGTGGAGAGGCCACATATGTGGAGTCAGAAGGCATATGGGAACTCCATGTACTTTCTGTTCCATTTTGTTGTGATCTTAACTCTCAGAAAACAGGGTTTATTCATTTTTAAAGGTTTTCCTGTTTTTTTTTTTTTTCTTTTTAGTTTTTAGTTGGAGCTGAGAATATAGCTCGATAAGGCAACAGCACCACAAACTCAGTTAAGTTAGATTAAAATAAATTTGGAAAGAAAATTATCAAGAAAGAAAGTCTACTGTCTGATATGAATCATAACAGAAACCGACAGTGAATGTGAGATTGTTAAGTACTTAGGAACAACAAACAATGAATAACAGATCTAATTTTAATACTCAATATACAATCAATATGTTCTGATGAACGGTAGATGAAAGATCCTGCTTTCTGCTTGTACAAATACAGCTTTCACAAAGTTAAAATGAAGTGCATAAAAAAGCTATAAAGCTTTGTTTAAATGATAGTGACATGAAGTTATTTGCTGTCTGGTGTCAAATCAATCAGTAATATTGTCACTTTTAGAAACAATGATCAGACTCCCCCCACCCCTAATGTCTTAATTTCTGTCATTATATCATACAGTAACATTACTTTGTCGCCAAATTGGAATAGTAAAGCGTTACTTTTTAAAAACAAATAAATACATCTAAAATGTACACATTAACTCTTCTCTTACATTTATCTGCTAGAGATGGGGTGTGGACTCCTAGCAATTCTGCTGGTAATATAGGCAAGGTAGGCTTAGACTCAGAAGATATAAGATATACTATGTAGAAATACATGCAAGAAAATATTCACCTAGTTGCTTTAGTTTTTATCCAAAGTATAGTTCTTAATGCAACATTCCTCTTCTTGGAGTATTGTTTCCAGAAAAGCCAACCAAGTATTTGCCTTTTTTTTTTTTGTCTGCTCTTTGTAGTCAATATGATAGATTCATGGTTGATACAGGAAACAGTGTTGGTTGCGTAAGTAACATGAATATTCACCAAACCATCTTTGATAGAGACCTAGCTTAGGAAACACACACAAAAAAGGTTTCTGCTTTATACTTCCATTGCTTCTTGTTCATTGGTGAGATACTTTAGTGTTTGGATAGCTGTCATGGGAATTCTCCCTAAATTCCTGACCCCCCCCACCCCGCCCCACACCCCCCCCCCAGCGACAGATACTGAATTCTCTGGGTCTCAGAGTAGTCAGCTCCTGCAGAATTGCCTGTAAATTCAGATCCCTGTGGCTAATCCCTGAGTTTGTGGTTCTTAACCTTGGCTGGACATTAGAAGGGCCGTAGGATTTTTAAAAAGTAAAACTGGCCAGGTTTTACCCCTAGAGATTCATATTTAATTGGTCTTGGGTATGGCTCGGTTTCAAGAGTTTTAAAAACAACGTAGGTGATTTTATGGTACATGTAGGACTGAGAAACCTTTCTCTAGGGTGGTCATGTTTACACTTGGTGGATTTCATGAATCTATTGAGTAAGCCAAATAGCACGAACAATTATTATGGTTTCCAGACATCTCTAGTCCACAACAGTAAATGAATGACATTGTAAATATAAGAAGAAATAACCTGCATTAACGTCAGATTAGTGTATACACACAAATGACGTGTTGTATTATATTATTGCATTTCTTACATTTACATTTACAAGGTCATATTGGCCAATGATCAGGGACTGACATCCCTGATCTTGGATTTCTTCTAGTAATGATAACACATAGTGACTGCTATAGTGATCCTTTTCCATTAACAGAGACTCAACAGATTCTGCTCAGACCAGCACTAAACTAATGGACTTTTAATACTTTCTACCTGTAATAAACTGGAGTGTCCATCTTCCTATTTATGATGGCAATGATCTGGCTTAGCTCTACAGTGAGGCTTGGCATTTCACTAAGGGAGAAGAGATTTCTCTTGCTTCAACTTAGCACTTCTAAGAAAAGATTTCAATTTCAAATTTTGATTCTGTTGCAGTTTCTCTAAAGCAGTTTCCTTTCATAAACGAATATTCCTAATATTTATGTGTATATATATATATATAAATCACAAAGTTCAGTGCTACATAAAGAGGACAATATCCTGAAAAAAGTTACAAAAATACCTTTAGAAATTCTATTCAAATGTGGCTTTAACAGTATAAAGATATTTGTCTCATGTGTGGCAGGTGTGGCTGGAAAAAAACAGGAGGAATTTCTGCTCAGTTACGGTTTTTATAGCCCCCAAGCAAGGAGTGTAAGCGAATTATTATCTCATCATTAAAAAATACATACTTATCAGAAGAAAGTAGAAATTAAGGGCAATTTTAACATTTACTTCTTAAGAAGGGACAGCTCATTCACTGCAGGTAGGAGGAGGTTCAGTTTTACAAATCATTTCTTAGAATATGAGAAGTGTCCCAGAACTTTATCAAGGCTTAGACTTGGGTATTTGCATTTTTCAGAATAAACTGGTGGTGATGAAAAAAATGGAGGATTTTGGGAAGGCTACACTCATGGTCAAGTCTTAGGCACAGTGGTAACTGAGAATTGTACTTTCTATGTGTCGGGAGTCTCCACCCTACCAGGCTCTTTTATTTAACTCTGACTTTGGCATGGTAGAGACTATAGCAGACATACAGCTGATGGAGACGAGGCAGAGGAGGGCTTTGACGCAGGATGTGTATTAGAATCAAGTGGGGGTGGCGTGGTGAGGTACGGATCTCTCAGATACTGACTGAATTAGATTGCAGGGATTAAGGAAATCTTTTTAAGATTTCCAGGTAACGCTCATTTTCAGTGGAGGGTAGAAAGTGGTGCATAAATCATCAGTTAGCAGCTCTATCGTACACAAGTGAAATTAGAAGCCTAACACGAGCAACTGCAGATGGGCCAGTCAGTGCCAAGGGACCTTGGCTCATGGCTTTCTTTCATATCATTGGTTCTTGAAACCTTGGTATACAACGGAATGTCCTGGGAGTGCTCTGAAAAGCCCAGGACCCTAAGAGAAATCTGGTCAAATCTCTTTTGGCTGGAAATTCTCACAGCAGCCCAGCCTAAGTGTGAAGGCATACGCCTTCAGGGCTCATGCAGGCCATGGTTCTTCTATCTACAGTTTGGGGACGGGGTGGAATTCTAGAGCACAAAACAAATAACTTTCAAGAAATACTTAAGCTTTATCATCATCTGGAATGCATTTTGATGTTTCTACAAGGCTTAATAAAACCAGTGGCAACCTGGATTCATATCAAATTTAGAATTTAAAAGATTATAATTGTCCATCATGAGGTAAAAACTAATATTCATAGCATATAATGATAGCGACTTCTTATAGTTTATACATATAATGATCATGGCCATTGTAAAAGTAACTCCACTCTACTTTCCTCTGAACTCTCCAGAGGTCAGGGCTGGGCCAGGCTGGGCCAGGGCCAAGGAGAAAGGTCCTTTAGGATCTGATTGTGAAGGATCTAGCAGAAAGATGGTCTGGGAGGTGTGAGAGATGTGTTATCAATGAGGAGGAATTTGGAGGGACAGAATAAAACTGATGTAACATTGTCGGAACTGTGGTGGAATGATGGTCTCTACGTGGCTTATCCCCACTCTGTACCTTTCCTGTATACCTGTAGCTGCTAAGGTCCTAGAAGGGCTCTACCACCGAAGCTCCCTCATTCCCACATTTCCTTGTACAGACATAGTGAGAACACTTTGGAAAACACAATCTGAACATCAACAAAGTCTAAATTTTATGCAGAACATTCAAATACAAAGGAGAAGAAAAGCAAGCTTGAATAGTTTTTGCTACTTTATTATGTTATAAGAAAGTATTTCAAGGTACAAAAATACTAGGATTTCATTGCTACAGTTTTACTGGCTTACAACTGCTCTCCCTCTCAATCCCTTGCTCCTGACAAATTAGCGACAGTGGAAAACGAATCATTCTGTATCCCAGTTCTGAACACATCTCTGGCTAGAAAATGTCTTTTCTTTCTAGGGGGGCGGATGATGGAAGTGGCGTTTCACGTCAATGGCATGAACTTTCAAAGTTTAGAACTGTTGCTTAGGGTTCTCACTTATTATTTTCATGGGTGAAAGCTTGCAATTGCCAGGAGGGAGGCGACCTGTAAGTAACTCAGGTGAGACTGCAAGCCTTTTTTCCAGCTGAAGGGAGCAGCAAGCACATCAGGGCGACTGACTTGGTCTTCCACCTGACTCTGGTGGCTGCTGTCCTGGTGGAGCTCTCTCTGTGGGAGATAAGCTTTCCATTTCCCTGCTGGCTAAGATCCTGGTATCTTAGAAGCTCACGGGCTGTATCACCTTCTCTGTGAACCTTCCTGGTCTCACGCACAGAATTCATTCATCCCTGCTCTGTGCTCCTGGTACCTGGTCCATATGACTCATCTGTCATTCACCATATTCCTTTACGGTTAGTGTTTATAGGTCTTTTTTTCTTAGTATCAGGTTTTTTGCCTTTGATAAATAGGAAGGGATGGATAGTGACAAAGAGTGTAAAACATGATTTACAGAAGACTGCCATTGACCAGTTAATTGGGTTGTAAGGATGAGAAAAAAAAATTTTTTTTTAAAGTAACTTTGAAATCTTGACTAGCTTGATGCTCCAACCAGAGTGAGTTTCTCCCTGTGACAGCTATAGATACTGTCAAAACACTGTCATCAACTTTAACTCTAATTTCATATTTGCCACTGGAGTTCAACTCTTCCTTGGAACCTATACAGTGGGACGACTGTGAACTGCCAATCATCTCATAGTGACCTCAATAATTTTCACAATGGGAAAGAAAGGATTTGGTGGCAGCTTACCAAGGAAGAATGTACATGCTTCCAGTAAAAACATTAAAAAAAATTGTCCTCCATTTATGCTCTATACTAATTTGGGAGTGTAGGGGGTGAAGGCATAGTGGATTTTAAGAGCAGCATCACTTTGTAGTCTCATAATATATGCCCCAAAGGACGTGGTGGACTACAATTTGGGCTTAATTCTTATATGAATGCTTCCATTGTCATTCCATCTTAATTAAAGGCTATTGGTCTTAACATTGATGTGTCAAATATGGAATCATAGCTGTTCTTTGATAATACTGTCCTTTGCTGGCTTCATGAAATTAAGACAGGAGAGCATATTAAGACTCAAAACAATGAAATGGAAAATAAGTAAATCTTATAGTCATAATTAGAAAACACTGGTGAACTAGCAGGGATTAAGTACCATGGACATATTTATAAAAAAGTAAGTCTGAGGAAAATTCTACCTCTTCATTTCTTCTCCCAGCCCCAGGAAGTAACAAAGTGGCTTATCCTATTTGTACCTGCCTGATTTAATGCTGTATAAGCAAGGCCTGCGGAGGGCATACAGGACTTCTTATACATTTAGTTGCCTTTCAAAAGGAAGTGTCTTGATGCAGAGCTGGTGGAAACAACTGTCTGGTCACAGTTGGTCCTAGAGCAACTCTGTATACCAAGTGCTGCAAGCAAGCTTCTTCCTCCGTGGAAGAGCCAATGAATCAAATCAATAATGACAATGAAAATCCCAGAGATCCCTAAGCAGTAAATCTCCAGACATATTCTTTTTCTGATCTACCTCATAAAGAGGTGAACTTCTCCTCCAATGGACAACAGTCTCGATGGATGCTGTTTTGTGGACTCTTCACAGTTTGAAGATCAAAGAATGTACCTGCAACTTCCCAGAGTGCATAAGAGGAAGGGCCACTTCTTGACTCAAAGACAGACCAATCAGAGCTAAGGTATAAAAGAAGTGCACAGGTCTGACATTTGCTCAAGGCATGGCTGTCGGGAGTGCAGGCACTGCTGTGGCTTTAGTCCGGGGTTTCTGAAAAGTCTGGCAGTTTTATGGCTGACGCTAGGAGCCTCGATTGTCATGCACCGATGGACTCACTGCTTGGTGGCGCTGCCCGAAGATATTCTGCATTTTCCGCTATGTGACCCTTAAAGATGCCATTTGGCTTGGTTTCCTTGGGAAAGAAGTCCTGCTGGTAGTCAGGGTTGTCCAGACTCATCTGGTGGCTTCCCTTCTGGGCCCAGGGATCAGGGTTGCCAAACCCACTGCTCACATAGGCAGGCTGGGTAGTGTTAAGATACTCAGGGTTGCCCACTGCATTGCTGTGGGGATTCTGATAATGCAGGTCTCTGCCAGGAGCTGGATACAGGGGCTGATTGTGATAGACAGGATTCTGCACAGAACCTGCAGGCCTTTTGGGAACAGATTGGTTTATGTATTCTGAAATGAAAAAGAAAGCACATGTGAAGTAATTAGTTAAGCATCATCCAAAGATCCCAAAGAAGAAATTCATGGTTCACTATGAACCCTGCAAATGTCTTCAGTAAGGCAACTGACGTCAGGGGGCAGGGAAGCACTGGAAAGATGATGAACCCTACAAGATCGATTGTGTTCTTTTCTGTACTTCTCAAAGCAATGGGCATATGTATCTTTTGCAATTTAAACTGTGTGTATGTGTGTGTAAAAAGAGAAAGCATATATGTATATATGCAACATACATATACCTACACATACACATACATATATGTATATTTTTGCTGCTTGCTTCCAACCCAGAAAGTCTGTAGATTCATTTCTAAAACAAATCTGCTGTAGAAAGTCCAGATGTAACCTGCTCTTGACACAAAGACCTTGGAGCATGCTCACTTACTTTGTATTTCTCTGTTTCGTACTCTCCTCTGTCTACAAATTTGTTTCTCCATCTCGATTAGTTGGAAAGGAAGAACTAACTTATGTCTCAGGAAATGAGGTGAGGTTCCAAGGACAATGACCATTTCCTGAGCTACTCACCAGGTACAGGGAGGAATGTGTCATCTATGTTGTCCTCGATTAAAGCACCGGTTGGGTCTGAGCTGTATCTCTGTAGGAAGCTGTCTTCTTTGACAGGGCAGCTCTGCTGGAGAAGAAATTAGCAAGGTTACTCAAGTCAGGGTCACTCAAACATCACTGTAGATAAACCTTACCTGTGGTACCATTAAAGTATAGATTCAAGCTCGATATGGTGGCATACTTGGGATCTCAGAACTTTGAAGGCTCAAACAGGAGGAGTGCCATGAGTTCAAGGCCAACATGGGCTACATAACCAGGCTCCGCCTCAAAAATACGTAAACAAAAGCAGATTCAAAGGGAGAGTAGGGGAGAGTAGATTTCTGACAAGCTCCAAATTGAAACCAGTGCCTCAGGACCACAAATGGGCAATGCCCTGATCAGATCTATCTAACAGAACTTCCTGTAGGGATGGAGTTGTTCCATGATCTGTGCTCCTTAATGTGGTAGTCACATGCCACATGTGGTTACTGAACACTTTGAAATGCGTGAGGAGCTGAAGTTAATATTCTATTTCATATCAATCAATTAAATTTTAATTAGTGGGTAGAGGAGATGTCTAAGTGGCTAAGAACACTTGCTGCTCTCACAGAAGACCTGGGTTCAGTTCTCAGCCCCACAAGGTGACACAGAACTGCCTGTAACTCCTGTTCCAGGGGAGCTAACACACTCTTCTGACTCTGTGGGCTTCTGCACACATGTGGTGCATGTGCACACACTCAGGCAGGCACACACACACACACACACACACACACACACATAAACATTTTTGAAATTAAACAACTCAATTAGTGGTGTAGAAGCTTCTGAACCACACAGTGCAGGTGCAAGCTCTAGCACAACACTTCCTCAAGCTCCAGCATCAGCACCTGGGGCTACTTCCAACACTGGCCCTGGGCTGCACTCACACAGATCCTGCCAATAGATCTGGTGGAGGCCTGAGCATCTTCATTTCTAACAGCTGCCAGATTATGTTGATACTGGTGTCTATGGAGCCATACTTTGAATGGCCCTGTGATATCTGATCACTAATTGCTGGTCTTAGGATACAATGATTCCAGTCAAAGAAATGATGGTGTGTTAAGACGGGCATTTTCCATGTCTAACTGGGCTGGCATACCCGTTATTTAATTCTGGTTTGTCAAGCCTTCATACATACCCCATTTCTGTTAATGCAAGCCACAGTGGAATTGTTGCTGGTTGCACTCTGAAAATAAGAAAAGCAGAGTAGTTGCTCATCACGCATTTACATATTCTCACCCATTTCCAGTGAAAAGCAGGAAGTGAGTCTCATGGAATGGGAATATTCAAGTCTTTTGGATGTAAATACATGTTTATTTGAATAAATAATCTTTGCCTTGAATCATTACCTTTGGAAAGGTTAGGCAATAAAACGGTTAAAAGCTTTTGTTGCTGATTTGGATTCCATCAACTCAAATCAGAAGAGAGGAAGAGAGAGAGAGAGAGAGAGAGAGAAAGAGAGAGAGAGAGAGAGAGAGAGAGAGAGAGAGAGATTTCATACCAGAGAACTTAACAGGGGAGTCCGAGATGTGGATGGGCTGCTGAAGAAGCCTTGTTGTGGAATGAGGTACTCATCAGCATCAACCACATCCTCCATGTCCTCCTCGTCCATTAGGGCACGGTAAAAATTGGAGTCTGTAGGGCTTGGCAAATGCATTCTTTCATCCCCCTGGAACAGAGTTTTTTGAGACCGTTACAAAGGGCACTGAGCTGTTCCTGCACTTCCTGGCTATAGGAGTGAGGGTCCATTATCAGCAGGCACCGACACGTTTGCCAGTTTGGTTACAATACAATCTATCTGGTTCTCAGATATACAGGTCCTTCCTACATTATGTATGGGAACTCTGGATAATGATGAAACACATACAAAAAAATCTTGCATGTCTGAGAGCCTCTATAGGAAATGAATTACGTAAGAGGGAGGAGAAATAAAAGAAGGAGCAGCATTTATTGTCTGCTATACAATGCTATGCAATGCATTTTGCATATATTATTGCATCGAATGTTTAAAACAACGAAATCAGATGAGCTTGGCTTTGCGATTCCTGGGTTAGGTAAAGAGACAGGCTGATGCAGGGGTACAGGGTCCAGTAAAGAGGCGGGGACTGAAGCCGTGTATGCTGACACCAGAGTCTTGCTTCTCTGTTTAACCAAGTCATGGCACTAAGGAACCAAACTGTGAGGTGACACCTGAATATGAGAAAAAGGCTGGGGCCAGGTGGGCCAGCTCACATGAAATGGTGACTTGTACTTGAGCGGGTCCTACCACTGATCCTCATGTAGTTCACAATCAGTCTATGCCTTAATTGGGGCAGTTCCAATGCACAAGAGGATTTGATAACATGACTTAGGAATCACAGGTTGTGCAGACCCATGCTAGAGTACAGTGGCATTTGGTATTCCTTAGTGGCATTTTTGACACATTTTTGTAGCTTGGTACCTGGATGACAAGGTAGCGCTGGGGGTCACGGGCCATTTTGGAGAATTCGACAATCAACTCACGGAACTTTGGGCGGCTATCTGCATCTATCATCCAGCCTGGGAAATAAATGAGGAAAAAGACAATAATTAGAACTCTGCAAGAAATGATAAATATGGCATTAAGCAGATGATTTATGATATGATCTTGCTAGACAGATAAATGATGAAGAAACTTAATTTTTGTGTTAGGCTTTTCAGTCCCTGCATATGAGATAGCACTGTCTGGTTTTTAAAGACCACAGTAAGATTTCTTTTCTATTGTGCTGGGGATTGAACCCAGGATTTTGCATGCTATGCAGGCACTCTACCAAGTAAGTTATATCCTCAGTCCTGTACAATATTTTTTATTACTTATCTTATTTTATATGTATGAGTGTATTGTCTGCATGTGTGTAAGTACACCACGTTGTGCAATGCCTGTGGAGGGTAAGGAGAAGGCATCAAATGCCTCTAGAACTGGAGCTATGGATAGTTGTTAGCTGCCATGTGGGTGCTGGGAATTGAACCCAGGTACTCTGTAAGAGCAGCCAGTGCTCTTAATCACTGAGCCATCTCTCCAGCCCCTTGTACAATATTTTTTAAGTCAGAGTAATAATAACACTCTAATTTTCCCACTTTTTTTGTTTTGTTTTTTGAAACAGGGTCTTTCTGTATCCCTGACTGGCCTGGAACTCACTACCTAGACTGGTCTGGCCTCGATCTCACAGAGATCCATCTGCCTCTGTCTCTGTCTCCTGAGTGCTGGCATTAAAGGTGTATGCCCCCACGCCTGGTTAATTTTCTCTTCCTTTATCATTATTCTTGCATCGTGATCTTCAGTGACCAAGTAGTACTGCTATGCAGTCTCGCTGTGGGGTCCCTTTGTGCTCTCAAAGTCTACTCTGCAGTCTTTCAAACTGAAACCAGGTTCAACTTGGAGAAATATGAAGGTTTTTAAGAACTTAGAGTTGGGACCACCCACCCAGCTGCCTTCACGCATTCCACACTCAGTCAGCATTCATGCACGGGGCAGGACTGGCTCTGTGCCTTATTATTTATTTATTCATTTTTCAGAGGCGGAGACTGAACACAGGGCCTCCCAGTGTTAGTGCCTTCTGTAGGAAGATACCTTTGGTAGCCACACAGGTGCATTTGGTTATATAATAATCTAAATCCAGATTCAGCAGGTTCGAGGAAAAGCTGTCCGCTAGAAATCCTCATGCCCCTTATTTTCCATCAACAGGATGTCAGGCTATTTCAGGCCAGACTGGTTTTTGACCTTGACATACCATGTAAACTCTCTGGGCCCCAGCTTTCTCAACCCTAACTGAAACAGTGAAAATAGATGAACACTCTGGACTGCAGTTCAGAGAGATGCTATTATTTGTGTTAACCTGGTCCTGTCATATTCCTATGTTACTTTATAATGCTAATGCTATCACATATGTAGTACAACTTTCAGAACCTAGCATACTTGTGATTTGTGTGGAATGATAGCCCTGATCCAACTGTGTACTCTTTATTTGGATTAAAATATTTAAGTGTTATACCACAAAAGACCTCACATAAATCCACTATTTGAAAGGTTTAAACCAAAGAAGAAATGTTGACTCTACCAAACTCCCATCATTACTCATTGTTAGGTATTTAAAAACATTAAGTCTCTTTGGTAACAGGTTTCAGAATGTAAATTCTGTAAATTCATTGAACAACTTAGAGAATAGAATATTTTGGCATAATGGCTTATGTAAGGCCTCAGTTTTATTTATTTGCTTGCAAACATGGGCAAATGTCAGGTCACACTGCTCAATGAGTCAAGCAAGTGCTTCTTATGCTTCTTAAAGAATGTTTGCAGGAGGCATTTATGATGTTTATGGAACCGTGTGCCTGCCTTGAAGACTCTGATGGCATTTCCTCAGGGAACAGAGGCCTTGGCTATTTTTGGCTAGGTGTGTCCCTTCAGGCACAACAAGGTACTCTGAGTGCCCAGGTCCAGCTACACAAGTGTGGATGGTCACCCCAGTCACTCACACTTGACCATGATCATGTAGACATCGATGGTACAGATAGGTGGCTGTGGAAGGCGCTCTCCTTTCTCTAGGATGGATGAGATCTCACTTGCAGGGATTCCGTCATAAGGCTTGGACCCAAAGGTCATCAGCTCCCACACAGTGACCCCTAAGCAGATAAATCAGGCAAAAGAAGGAATTGCTTTGTGAGTTAACAGTAATC
This sequence comes from Eospalax fontanierii, assembly GCA_035773235.1. Lineage (NCBI taxonomy): Eukaryota > Metazoa > Chordata > Mammalia > Rodentia > Spalacidae > Eospalax > Eospalax fontanierii. Next base: position 45,403,575 of record CM069540.1, on the reverse strand, counting down.
CCAACACCGAATCTTTAGTCATTATACAGTAGCTAAATATTTAAAGGCCCATGTTTCTATAGCCTTAAGCCATTTGCTTGACCGATGAAAAGTTTGATTTTCCTTATCAAAGGACTATGAGAGGACTTGACTCATAGGCTGCTGTGAGGGTCTAGGAAGGTCTTACACTTAAAATATTTTGCATAATATCTGGCATATAATTGCTGACCAATACATGGTGTAGCTCAGTAACCACTATAAAGAGAACAAAGACAACTGTGGCAGTGTGGGTTTATCACTGAGGAAGAGCTACCCACTTACATGGCAGCCTTGAGTGCATTAAAGCCACAGCAGTGGAAATATGGACATTCTGAATATGGATGTAAACTGCACATTTTTTAAAGTAATAAAAAGGTAACAAAACTAAGCCTGTGTGGTTCACTACACCATCCTGATGAGTTACTCAAAAATCCTGCCCACTCAGCCTCTCTCTGCCTAGGCCCAGAACACTCTGCTTACATTCCCATGACTGACCACACTGGTGAGTTAGTTAGCATGCTACCAACTTCATGACACTCCCTCCAAGCAGGAATTAGTTTCAGAACTCACTGTGGGAGAGCTCAGAACTAGCCTGGTGAGCCACTCAGAACAGTATCGACTTGGTCACCATCTCCCCCATCTGGGACTAGGCATGGAAACTGCTACTCAAGCTCTGGACTAGCCCAGTTGGCTAGCTAGAACTAGTTCTCCCCACTGCCCTCTCCATGCTCGCAGTCTTAGCTGTGATTGCACACCCCACACACCAGACTACCTTGGAATCACCCATATCCTTCTAATAAAAAATAAATAAAAGTGAGAACCTGAAACACAGGCCAAGTAACTGTTCCTACCTGATCAGAAATCACAAAGCCATGACAACAATAAAAAAAGAACCAAACTTCCACTCAACAGAGATAGGCTAGAATTTAATATCAATAAATATCAATTTAACCAACAAAAGAAGTCCTTATGCCCACATCACATCACAAAAACATAAATAATGTGAAAAATCAAGGTAATATGCTCCCACCAGACCCCACCAGACCTACAGAAGCTTTCTAAAGTGAGAAATACCCAGAGGAACCTCAGGATACAGAACTTAAAAGAAAAATCATAAACATGATCAAAGAATTCAAGGACTTTAAAGAATACATAAACAACTCAAAGAACTCAAAGAGAATGGGAATAAACTCTTGACTGAAGCTAAAGAAAATACAAATGCATGACTGAATTAAATGACAAAGACAATTCAGAATTTGGAAAGTAAATTCATCAAAAGAGATAGAAATATTGAAGAAAACTCACATGGAGATGAAGATAGAATTGAAAAATTCAATAAGTCAATTTGAAAGGATTAGCGAAAGACTTAGCAGAAGGAACGTAATGGAAAACAGAATATCAAGAATTGAAGATGAAGTTGAAGAATTGTTCAAGCAAAGAATATGAAAAAATGTTAAAACTCAGGAATGGCATATGCAGGAGTTATGGGAGATCATGAAAAGACAAAAAAGTCTATGGATTATAGGCAGAGAGGAAGGAGAAGGCTCTCAGTTCAACAGCATCAACCGATCGTCACCAGGATTATAGAAAACAAGTCCCTAAATTAAGGAAAGACATGAGATAAGAAATACACAAAATCAAATAGACAGGATAAGAAGAGGAACTCCCCATAGAATATCGTAGTAAAAGCCCTAAATACATATAACAAGACGAGAGTACTGAAAGCTGCAAGAGAAAAACACAGAGGAAAATCCACCAGAATTACAACTGACTTAACTGACTTTTCAATGCAAACTTTAAAAGCCAAAAGAGCCTGGAGCAATGTATTCCAAGTTCAAATGACCACAGATATCAACTCAGACTACCTAGCAAAACTGGAAAATCTTCCATTATACAAATAGGCTGAAATAATTCGTGTATAAGAAATGAACCCTACAGAATCCTGGAAGCAGTATGACTAAAGAAACCAAATGGACCTCTAACAATGAAAACATAAAACAGGATTAAGAACACACTCAACAAATGTCAGTAACTAACACACAACCTTCAATGGTAACTTTAAAGGTCAATGGCCTCAGCTCCCCATTCGAAATAAATGGGTTAGGTGAATGAATTAAGAAAGGAAATCCATCTTTCTGTTGTCTACAAGAAGCTCAACTCACCTTCAAGAAAAGGTACTATTAGAGTGAAAGGATTGAAAAAATAATTCCAACCAAATGGGACCAAGAAACAAGCAAGAGTCGCTATCCTAATATATGACAAAATAGACTTGAAACTAAAATTAATCAGAAGAGATAATTCATTTGATCAAAAGAACCATCAATCAAGAATTACATACATATACCAAATGCTGATGTGCAGCCAGTTTCATAAAAAAAAAAAGCACTGCTAGACTTCAACTCAGTAATATCAGGTGACTTCAATTCATTAATAGAAATGTAATCTGGACATGTAGATTAATATAACAAAGTATGAGTACACACAATTTCAGCCACGTGATATTTGACAAAGATGCCAAAAATACACACTGGAAGAAAGACAGTATCTTCAAAAAATGATGCTGGCAAAACTGGGTCTCTATGTATAATGTAATGGAGTTAGATTCTTATCTAGCACCCTGCACCAAGATTAACTCCAAACGGATCAAAGACCTCAAAGTGAAACATGAAATGCTGAAACTATTAGAGGAAACAGACATCGTGCACCTTACAAGATAAAGGTCCAGAAAAGGACTTTTGAAACCGGACTTCATCAGCCCAACAGTTGACAAATAGGAGCTTTTTAAAGTAAAAAAGTTTCAGTGCAGCAAGGGAAACAGCCAATTCAGTGAAGAGTAAGACCACAGAGTGAGAATCTTTTCTAGATCTATATCTGATAGAAGATTAATTTCAGAATTTACAAAGAAATTTACAAAAATACCCAAAGAATCAAGAAAACAAATTACTCAGTTAAAAAACGGGCAACAGATCTGAACAGAGTTCTCAAAAGAAGGAATAAAAATGGCTAAGAGATTCCTTAAAAAGTGCTCAACATCCTCAGTGATTAGGGAAATGCAAATTAAGATTTAATCTTATGACGATCAGAATGGCTCAGATCAAAATGCAAGTGACAACACATGTTGGCAAGAATGTGTGTAAAGTGGAAGCCTCATTCACTGCTGGGGGACTGCAGGCGATGCAACCACTGTGGAAATCAAGGTGGAGAACTCTTAAAAAACTGAAAGTAGATCTATGACATGATCCAACGATACTACTCCTCAATGTATATATATATATCCAAAGGACCTGACATCTTACTACAGAGACCCTTTCTCCACCATGTCTACTGCTGCTCTTTTTACAACAGCTAGGATATGGGAACAACCTAGATATCCCTCAACCACTGAGTGAACAATGAAGGTGCGCATTTACACAGCAGAGTTCTGTTCATTGGCCAAGAAAAGTGAAATCATGAAATTACAGGTAAATGGATGGAACTAGAAACTGTCACGCTAAGTGAGGTAAGCCAGACTCTGAAAAACAAGCAATGCATGTTCTCTCCTATTTGTAGATACACACGCATAAACACACGCTCTCGAGCATGTGCGCATGCACCTTACACATTTTTGGAATATCTGAAGGTTAGGAATACTATAAGAAAAGGAAAAAAATAAATAGTAAATGGATAATCTGGATACTGTTGCTTTCTGATAATGTTCAACTTTCTTTTAAAAATTAGGTAAATAATTTTTTTTGCTTTTCCAAAATTCCTGTTTATGTGAGATGGGACGACTCTTCCCTCCCACTCTTGTGGTAAATAACTGCAAATATGACTGGCAGCATTTGACAGTTTAGGGAGAAAGTGGAAAGTAAGGTGTTGTAAGCTGAATTTCTCCCCTGCCCCTGAGTCACATCTAGGCTAATGATTCTGCAAGGCTGAATGATCAGAACTTTGTGACTGTGTACATCAGAATGTTACAGATCCACAGCCAAGATATCTTGACTATTTTTAGTTCCTTTAATAGCTGTCCACTGCCCACCTATGTCTGTTATAGCATGTTTTTGACTAGTAGGACAAAACTTTGAAATGTATTCTTAGCGATCCACTATCTTGCACCAAGCCCCAAGCTACAAAATCCTGATAAGATATACCCACTAGTATAATAGTGGGATGAATGTTATGGAGTGGCCAATCATCCTCTGATTAGGTTTAAGGCCTGCTTCATGAGATGGAACCCATTATTATTAGGACATCATTATTAGGACTAAGAACCTGTGGCTAGCTAGGTCATGGGTCCTAAGTGAGAGCCTGTTACTAATATTCTACTAAATGGACATAGTATTAAACTGAATCCTAGGTTTACTGTAACCCATAGACTAGTGTATCTCCCAACTCTCATTAGAGAAGCTTGCTGTAGTACAAGATAACTATCACAGAAACCCACAAATGATCAATGTGAAGAGAATAGGAGACTGTGGAGTCCTCAGCCCTAAATGGGCATCTATATCACACCTCTTCCCCCTGAAGCTCAGGAATCATTGCAGAAGAGGGGGCAGAGAGAGATTTTCAAGAGCCAGAGGAAGTAGGAGACTACCCAGAAGGAATGTTCTCCAGACATCAGGGTAGTTGTACAGAGGCACAGTCCATACGGACATGACCTCACTGTTGCATGAGTTAGTTCGCAGGTATCTCTAGTGACACTTAGTATGGCAGTTAAGCTTCATTTCCTTTGCTGGTTTTGCTCACTACAATAGACAGGAACTACATAGCTATGAGTCATTGTCTTGAAAGGTAACACTTGCATGTCAGAGCATATAATGTCAATTACCGAATAATAAGAACCCACTTAGTCATGGTACAAATTCATTAGCATCAGAGTTTTGACTCACCATAGCTCCAGACATCACTTTGGTGTGTATAAATTCGGTGTAAAATTGATTCCAAAGCCATCCACTTGATAGGCACCTTGGGACAACGAGAGATAAAGCAATAAGAGAACTATTAGCTTATGGCTGTTGAAAAAAATTCAGTCACTTTAGAAGCAATTACAAATGACTAATGTGGGAATGCAGTGACCTTCCTGCCAGGCTTCAGGCCTAGGCTCCGACTCAGCTGGGAGATTTTTACATACACCAGAGGAAAGGTGGGTCCCACAGACCCTTCATGAGCGCTGCAGCTGAGAGGCTTTTGGGTAACGGACTCTTGTGATTAACTGAGGCTTTGGTAGTACCCTGCTGCCCTCGCAGTGGTCAAGTTCATGGGGTTGACATGCTGTCTGGAATCCTGCATGACATGACCACAAGGCTGCAGCTGGGTACAGCTGTAGAGTGGCATCTGGGGCGGTCTGACAGGGCTGTGGACCCCTCACTGCTGTGCACATCCTTCAGGGAAACAAGCCACACAGAAGGAAGACAGCCAGACTCCCCTCTGCTAGTCTCTGGTGTGCCTCACAGAGACTCACTACTGGAACAACTTGTATATCCGAGACAGTCTTAAGAGAGTGTGCCGGGTTGGAGAGAGGGCTCAGCAGTCAAGAGCACTGGCTGTTCTTGCAGAAGACTCGAGTTCAAGTCCCAGCATCCCCTTTTGAAACTAGTTCCAGGGAATCTGATGCTCTCTTCTGACCTCCCTGAGCATTTCAGGGGGGCATGTATGTGCTTACTTGCAGGCATAAAACACTCATACACATAAAATAAATAAAAATTAAAAAAAAGAGAGAGTGCCACCAGATGAGCTATGGTATTTCCAAGCTGGTCATTTGAAGGGTGTTTTTACACTGGAGGATGGTGCTGATCCTATCAGGCTAATAGTCACGTGGAGACGGGAGCTGCTGTCTATGTCTTAGGATCATGGCTCTCACTTTACTCCCTCTCCCACCAAACTCCACTTACAAAGTAGAGGATGACTCTGGGTAGACCCAGACGATAGTGGCAGCTACTGTGAATGTTTGACAAATCCATCTCCATCAACTGGAAAACACAGCTAACAAGGGGGGTAGATGGATCTGTGTTGTCAAGAAAATGCTTCCTCATTACACAGAAGGTCCTTACTTTGCCTCCTTCTGCATGGTATTCTTTCTCCTCAGCACCAAGTAGCTTGGCTAGCCCAAAATCTGTGATCTTCACATGCTGGGGAGTCTTCACCAGGACATTCCTGGCTGCCAAGTCACGGTGCACCAAGCGCCGGTCTTCCAGGTAGTTCATGCCCTGAAACACAGAGGGCCCTGTAGTGAGGGAGTGAATCATCCAGGAGACCTCAGTGTCATGGGAAAACGGTGTTTATGCACCTGAACTTCATGTTAAGTTCACACGATGCTCTGAGTTCCTCAACACTAGGGTATGTATTCAGTTAGCATTTGCACTTTGCTTGAGGGACATTGTCAGCTGCAGCTCACAAACGTTAGTAGTTATCTATTGAATGAACGACAAAGCAAGTAAAGGGAGCTGTCTGCCACCAGCTGTGGGTCTCCATCCAGATGCTCCACATACAGGTAGAAGAGGCCAGTGACAGGACAAGACTCAACTGGCACAGACCTAGGTTGGCTGTTTCCTCTACAACTTGCTACCTGGGGCCTTTGAGGATTCCTGCATCAACTTTGCCCATACAGTAAGGAGGTTAATGTAAACCTCACCAGGTTGTGCAAAAGGAGGCTTCTTAGCGGATTTAGGGCACTCTCTGGATTCCTGGGCTCTTATGAGGCTCAGTGCCAATGAAGAGGATTTTGCCAAGTTTTACTTTTCAGTGCTTATTTGCTTTTTAACGTTGTGTTTTTTTTTTTACAAGAGACCATCCTTTACCACTTCTGTTGCAATTGGAATAACCACTGTAAGAGCAAGGAAGAAATGATACTTGGGATAGAGCTGACATACCAATGCACAATGAATTCCTGGAAATATTCCCTCTGAACCACTGTCACTGCCCAAAGCCTTCCAGTGTCCTTGTCACAGACAGTTTTCCTCCCTACTGGCTGAAGGGCCTCTCTTTGGGCCTCTTCTCTTTCATATCTGGGGCTGGATCAGCTGAGTTAAGCTTCTCTTGGATTCTACCTAGATATGATCTGCTGACATGAGCTTAGCAGGACCACCCAGGGCCGGGTTGGTCAGTAGGAACTGGGGGGAAGGAGTCACATTGAGCTGATGTCTTGTGTTGTTCGTTCTTGTGCTCTCCACTTTACTCACAAGTGCACCTCTCTCCTCTGCCAGGAGAGTGGGCTGCACTTCCAAGTTTCTTTTGACGGATGCTTATGAACTCTCCAGCACAGGGCTGGACCAACAGCAGAGCTTGCTAAGATTACCCAGTGGGAATGAGTGAGATTTTAAAGCAGTTCTTCTTGTTCTAATATTTTTATTGCTTGTGGAGGTATCTCCATTTTAGTGTACCTGAAGGGCATATCTCTAGTCAAAGAGAGTTCCTTACATTTTCTGGCAAAATTGCTTGTTTTTATGTAGATACTCTGTGAAAATTATTAGTTGACTTGGCCTATCTGAGCCAAATTATTACTTTTTCCTTTCTGGGGAAAAGTCAGCCATCTCATGCAAAGTGGATTCCCAAAATGATGCTATCAATAACTCATCTTTGAATGCCATTTTCAAAAGCCTTAATGTTTTTATTTTCTTTGAAAAAGACAATGCTACCCATGTCTCATGTACACAAGGACTATCTCTTCCTTTCTCCACTGTCTTATTTAGAAAGTTCCTAAATGTTTTAGATGTTGTTTGGCTTCGGCACATTTCTTTTCTGAAGATTTGCCATGTGCAAGGAAATAAAGATTAACAGGACTTATGTCTACTCAAGAAGAAACTAGCAGACTGTTCTCTCGAATAGCACTTCCAAGTTAGGAATTATTTAGGGATGGGAGGTGGACGAGCAGGGAGGAGCAGAAGCTGCAGGAGCACTTCCAAACACAGGCTTCATTCTCTCCCAGTGTGTCTCTCTGTGGTTGCTCTTCAAAGGCTGCTCCTCAGCACACTCACCTCCTTGATTTATGGAACTGTGACTACATTGTCTTCTTTGACGCTCTTGTGCCTTATTAAAGACTGCATATCACATGTGGTGAACTCTTCCTCACATGAAGCGGGATGACAAGGCTTGGCCTCTTTCTTGCCCGAGTAGACCTAATCTCCTCACTGGTTCTCGCTCCCCTTCCCATCTGCTTCCCCTCTACTTCCTTCTACCCTCTCTTCCGCTCCTCCCCCTCCATCTCTAGCCACTCTCTTGCTGTCTTCTCTTCTTCTCCCTACACTTTTATTCACTCTTCTACCGCAGGAACTACTGTGTGGGTATTACACAGATTTAAAGTGACACGTCATACATTAGTCCCTATGCAGAGAACCAGTCATCCTCTCTTCCCCTGCCTTTATTTAAACTTCTGGTTGTCTGTGCTTATTAAACCCTCAAAGAGGAGGCTGGAGCGATGGCTCAGCAATTAAGAGCACTGGCTGCTCTTGTAGAGGACTGGGATTTGGTTCCCAGCACCCACATGGAGGCTAAAAACCATTTGTAGCTCCAGTTCTAGGGCTTCTGACCCCCTCTTCTGACTTCCATGGGCATTGCATGACATGGGTGTACTTATATACACACAGGAAATACACTCATGCACATAAAATAAAAAGAAATAAAATATTTAAAAGCAAATAAATAAACTTTCAAAGAGAACTTGAGAGGGTATTTCTAACTTCACATGACTACCAGCACTAACTTTCATTTAGCTTCCTTAAATATTTGACAGTCAGTGTGAGGTGCACACCTGTAGTCTTAACTATTAGGAGGTAGAGGCAGAAGGATCAGGTGTTCAAGTACATCCTTGACTACATAGTGAGTTCAAAGCCAGCCTCCACTATATGAAACCTCCAAACAACAATAAAATTCTTAATGCAGGAGATGGTTCATGGGGCACATTTTGAGCATTGTTGAAAAATGAATGATTGATTGAAAGAATGAATGATAGCAGCAATATCAAGCGCTGAGGATGCGACAGCCACCTCCATAGTGCAGAAGCCTCTCTGTCTGGGTAACTATAGGACCAAGATGTTAAAGACTCAAGGGTTAGGATCCAAAGTGGGCCACTTCCCAGACAAGTGTCCAGATCATTTTGGCCTTGCTTCTCCTGCTGTGGTCTCCGAATGAAACTTTGCTAGACCAAGGCTACTTGTATTACCAAAACCAAAACAACAAAAATATAGCACATTGGTAGTGTGCCAAGCCAGTCCTGTCACTGTGTAGTCTAGTAAATTCAAGGGAGCTCTGCCTAACTCATAAAACCCATTAGGGCTCAGGGCTGTAAATGATCAGCAGAACTTTACCACAAACACAAATTTCCCCTACAACAATGGGCCTCAGAAAAGCTCTGAGGAACAAAGATCATCAACTGAGTGTCTTGAATCAGCAGTAAATTGTGGACAGAGAAATCAAACCCATTTGAATGTAAATATAAATCCATCCAGTAGTCTCTGTTCCACACACTGAAGGAAGTTTAAAAGGCCATCTCAGCAGCCAGCAGGTTTACATTTTAACTAGCCATTAAAGATAAGAGCTGTGATAGTACAGGTGAGCTCTCTGAATCTAAACAGAGGTACGCAGGAAGTAATATGAGAATTGGGCCAGTGAGGCCTCTTGGGAAGGTCATTTCCTGATTCTTCTTAATTTAATTTAATATATTTATTTTTATTAATTTATATTGGACAGCTAGAATGAATTCTGAAATATTGAACTTAAAAGGGGATTTGAAAAGCCACACTGGAACTTCAACTTAAAAGAGCTAAGCTATTGGTGTGCTTCACAGGGGTATCAAAGGTCTTTTTGGCACAATGCCCCACACAACAAGAAAGGCTGAGAGCAGGGCGTGACATTTAAAGACTGCTTTCCCAAGGGTTGCATATCCTGCAAGTCTTGGACAAAGTTCAGAGAGACTAGAGCAGGATCTATTTCTGTTCTGTTTTAATAACCATGATATGGAAAATCCTGGGTGAACACAGGCTTAGAGGCCCTGGTTTCCTCCTGTGCTAAGAGGCAGAAGAGTTGAAGTGTTGGTTGGGCACTTCTTCTGCACTGCAGTATCAAGTGCAAGCAAAGAATGTGGACTTTCCAAGCAAGTGCACAAGTAGTTGAAGTCTCACTCTGGTACTTACTGGCTACAGCCTCTAGCAACCTGATGTCTTAGATTCCCCATCTATAGAAGGGACTAATCAGAGCTTTAAGGGAGCAGAGAGTCCCCTGCAGGTGCTGGTGATTGCCACCATTTCCTCCTAAATGACCAATCTATCCTCCCTCCTTAATCCCCTTTGCTATGATCTTGAGTGAGGCCATCATCTTTCCTCCAGACCCTGGCCTAGCTCCTAGCCATTGGTGAAGTCCTTGTAACTGGCACAGTGACCTTTGCGCCTTCCAGTCTATTGCCCTCCATAAGTTCTGACCCACTTCACTCCCTGCTGCACCCTGAACTCTGTGTGCATCCAGTTACTTCACTGTTGGCAAATCTAGAGAGATAAGAAATTCTGTGTTCTGAGTATTTTGCAAGATGCTTCATACTAGATGATAAATGCTCATGAAAAATATCTAAAAGTTAGTGAATATTTTTTGCTTTTATACTGTAAAGCGATCATTTATGCCCAACTGTTTAATTTAAAGGGTCAATTTAAAAATAATTAAAACCAGGTATCTATTTGGCCCATTCAGCATGTGTGCTGATGTGCACGTATTTATGTCACACGCGCTTTCTAGGTAAATAAATGGGTTCTTGTAAGGCCTCTCTTCTTGCCCACTGTGGATGGGAGCAGGGCAAGGAGACTGAATGATCCCTCTTTTTAAGGGTTCTCAGTCACTGAGTTATGGCTCCATTTGAACCCTGATGCACAATTCTACTGAGGAAGCCATGAGTTGAGGGAGTAAATCTGGGTGGAAAAGGCCAGAGACGAACCCGCACTGAAGTAGGATGCTGCATAGTTGATGACACTTGGGCCTTTCTGCATCCTCCACATATCTCCAAACATTCAGTCCCCTGTGTTGTAGTTCTTCATCCTGTTTGATTTTCATCCTTGCATGACCCTGCTTGTCTACTACGATACCCGCATGTTATAGTCAATCTGTCTGAAGTGGTATCATTGTTCTTGGTTTCAGCGATTCCATGATCAATGTTCTAAAAATATTAATTCAAGATTCCAGAAATAAACAAATCCACATGTTTTAAGTTGTGAGAACTTAAAAGTGCAGAAAATAAGTTCACAGATACAGGGAGAATACTGTATTTTTAGAGTCTACATTCATATAACTTTTATTATGGTATGTTGTTATAATTATTCCATTGCTATTATTTTTATGAAATATCTTACTGCTCCTAATTTATAAAATAAGCTTTGCCTTATGCATGGATGTACAGAAAATACTGTATATAGCATTGATACTGTCTGTGCTCACAGGCATCCACTAAGGGGCTTGAACATAGCACCACAGACAACTAGAAGTAAGTGAAAGTAGTCTGAAATGTTCTATCAAAGAATCTGATCCCTTCCCCTTGGCTGGACATGACCCTCCAGGGCTAATTCAGCCCATCTTAACCGCTTTTCTCTTAGCAGGTCTTGTATATGCATTGGTAATACCAAGGTATGATCATTGCAAATACCAGGTAATTTTTCAAACATACTGGGATCAAATTAAGTATCCTGTGAGCTTGAAAAATTGCTGGCTGAAATTTAAATTTAAACACAATGTACTATTTATTTATTTATTTATTGAGGGGTGGTACATGCCACAGCATGTGAGGACAACTTATAGGAGTCGGTTATCTCCTTCCATCCTACGGGTTTCAGGAATTGAACTCAGGTCATCAGGTTTGGCAACAAATGCCTTTACCCCCACTCCTTGGCCCCCAAATTCTTAGTAGCTCAAAATCTTTTTGAAAATTATTTATCTCATTAAATTTTATCTCAAACCCTGACCTAAATGTAGTTTGGAGCTTACAGAGTTGAGTTCAGAGAATGACCTCCATAAATCAGTCTTCCTGATAGTCCCTGCCTCAGACACCTACTTCACATAGTCCACAATGCCTGGTCTCAAGACCTGACACGAGTGTCGGCATTATATAAAAGTTTATCTGAAAGTTCAGTTCTGCAAAATCTCAGTCTGAGTGACAAGAAAAGCTCTATTGTCTAAAGTCTGGAAAAAAGCAATCCTACCTTAAAGAGCTTTATCTACTGCAGGACTTTGCAATAATGTGCACTGATAGTTCATGACCTTCTTTTGTCAAGCGATATATTTTGGAGTTTACTAGTTGACTTATACACCCAGAAAGAGTGTATAACTTTCTTAAGCATATCATTCTTAGTAAACAAAAGCTTATGGTAACCTCGAGAGTCCGGGACTGGGGAAACTTCCTTACTCACTCTTTCTGACTGATAAATCAGTCTCCTGAGGCTCCACAGGCTCTCTGAAGAGAAGAAAATCCATTTTCACCATAAAAGGTGAGGGAGTATGATTCGCTTATAGTCCACCAATCCTATACTGGTTTCTTCCCTAAGTTCTTCCTCCCTCCGTCCTTCTTTCCCACCCTCCGTTCCTTCCTCCCATCCTACATTTTTAATCTCCTCAGCAGTTCAGCTCAGACAATGAACTTGCAGGACAGTGGCCAGCTCTCCCCACCAATACCCTGAAAACTTCTGAAGATGGTCCATGCCTTTGTGAGTCAACATATGACGTTTACAAGTCAATAGATCTTACTTTGAAATGACAGGAGTTTAGTTTGTGATCGGCCACTAAGTGCCTCTGTGCAGTTTCACTTTGAACTTGTGAAAGGAAAACTTTAGTTTAGTACTCTGATAAATTGCTACTAACTCAAGAGTAACGTTTCTCCTTACCGTCTAGGAAAGCATTATGTTCCTTCTTCAGGGACACAGAGAGACTCCATCACTAGTGCTAGTTCAAAATAGTACAGTAAGGTTTCATTGTAAATTAACAAGCAGGTCTATCACGAAGACTGATTGCCCAAGACATGGAAAATCTTCAAATCAAAATAATGCTGAGCACAGTACAATGGCACAACTGTGGCTTTACAAAACAGGTTGGAACTAGGGGTAATATTATGTAGAAGACTCTCTTGAGAAATAGTCAGGCGTTGGAACCTCAGGAATTTGGCAACTTGTGCTTAAATGGAACCCGTGCTATGCAGAATTGCTCTCTTAATGGGCACTATTAGATTAGTCCTTTTGCCATCATGCTTTGAGAGAGCTGGTTTTAGAAGTCACAAAAACTTCCATTTGCATAGACATTGACAGTCAGGCAGATGTGAGTGTGAAGGCACAGGGCAGAGAGAAAAAAGGCTCATGAACAGACGCAGGAAAACGTGGGATAGGAGGTGCTGCTTTGAAACAAAGTAGAAATTCATATTGATCTAGGTTTAAAAAAAAAATTCAGGTTAGACTGATTTCATTCACTACTAACAGCATTTTGCCAAAGGGGACAGAGAAGGAGAAAGGACCACTCAGCGAGTAGCAGATGTGTACTGGAGCCGGAGGCAGGTGATAGGCTGGCTGCTGTCATTCTTTCCATTCAGAAAGACAGGTGGCGGAACATCACTTGACAGCACTAGACCAACAGCTATCCCAGCTTACTTGACTCATGCCAGAGTCAATATGTGAGTCTACAGTCTACTGAAATGATAAGCCCATTTTGCTCTGGGCAAAACTCACCGAGACTCTTTGCCTGTCAAGGTAAAAGGAATGACATCATCATTTCTGTCTGCTTGACTCAGACTCTCCACATGGAAGTTTTTGTTTTATTTGGTCATATTTTAGTGCTCTGGGTGAACTCAGGGCCTTGTACATGATAGACAATCACTTTGCACTGAGTTATATCCTTATGCTTAATGAAAAGTCGTTTTTGTAGAGCTAGAGCTGGAAATTTGCACAAGATAATAAGGATCCTCTGGTGAAGTGGACCTCAGGAGTCATGCAGGAGAAGCTAGCCCCAGGTGTGCAGAGATCTGGTAGCTCTTCCCTGACTGGGGGATGCAGCCAGGCTCACCTCACAGCTGAGGCAAGTAACTCAAACTCAAGAACAAATCAGATCTTCCCAAGAGTAGTATGTGGCTAAAAAGGAAACAGAATGAGATAAGAGACTGCTTGAGAAAGGAGCACAACGGTTTCAATTTCCCACTTGAGGGAATCCTGGAAGAAAAGTGAGGGAGAATTCATGGGTTTGGGGCAGTAAAAGCTGGTTGGGGATAGCCAGAGGCCAGCTACTGAAACGACTTAAATAGTGCCCTCCAAATTTCGTCTGCCTGGATTTACAGAATATGTTTATTTGGAAATAAAATTTCCAAGATGTTGAGGACATCTTGTTGTGTTGAACACACAATCATACTGGATTTAGGATGGGCCTGAAATCCAATGACTGATCCCTCTTCTTTGTATATATTTATGGGATACAACTTGATGTTTCTATGTGTATACATTGTAGAACAAATACATCAAGCTAATTAGCATATGCATTCCTTTAGCTTTTTGTGGTAAGGATATTTGAAATTTGCTGTCTTAACATTTTCAAGTTCAGTGACTTGGATATGTGTGTAAAAGCAGATGGGTATCTGGACACAGAGACCGGGAAGCAGAGACCAGAGTGATGCTGATACAAGCTACGGAGCTCTGGGGCTTCCAGAGGCAAGTAAGGAGCCTTCAGAGAGCCTTGAAGGCTCTGTGTACCTTCAACAACTTGAGGCTGAACTTCTCACCTCCAGACCTATGAGTATATAAATTCCTATTGTGGTAAGCCACCAGATTTGTAGTTCCATGGCAGTAATAGGAAACTAATACATACAAGCAACAAGTATTTTGTTAAAAACAGGATCCATAGTAATTGAGGCATATGCAGGACCCTTCCAAGACTACCATCTAATAATGATGATCTAACTAACTCCTATATTCTCTGTTGAGACATCTCTCAACTCTTACCAGAGAAGCTTCCTCATGCAACAGAGGGCTATGAACACAGAAGGCCACAACTGTCCAAAGTGTAGAGAATAAGAGACTGCAGAGTACGAGTCCCTGGATAGGGCTCCTATACTAAACCTCCCCGACCCAGGGCTCAGGGACGCTGCTGAAGAGGCGGGTGGAAAGATTGCAAGAGCCAGGGGTGGTGTATGACCAAAAGGAAACAGAGTGTTCCAGGCTTCTGGGAACTTGCTCATATGAACTTACAGCAGTGATGACAGCATGCACAAGACCCATGCAAACTGAATCAGACAAAACCAGCACAGAGCTGGAAATGGGAAGGAAGCCTCAACCTTAGCCAAGAAACTATTGGCAGCTGATCACTGCTGGGTGAGGGAGAGTCGATCTTCTTTAAGGGACTGATGCTAGACAGGCTGAACAGGCTTCAGTGGATGAACTCATTCCAAGGGACATCTGAGTACACAAACTTGACTAGACAGGCCTTACTATTCATGACAGAATGCATGAAATCCAGTGGGTGGGCAATGTGGGGTATAGATAAGGAGGGGGTATAAATATGATTAATATGTATTGTATGATATGCATAAAAATTCAACAAAATATATATATTGAAAAAAATAAAAGACTGAACAATGCCAATGGCCAAAGACCTGAACCATCTCAGTTGGAGAGGAGTGAGTGGTCCCAACTTCTGAGGCTATGGCTGAGAAATTACCTCTGATAGTGCGGGCATAAAAAGGATATATTGTTTTCTGGATCATAGGGAAGGAGGATGATACTTTCCCAGCATGGCCCAGAGCCTCATTTAGAAGAAGAAGCCATCCCTATCTTGTGCCAAGGCTCCCATAAAGAGCTGGTCTTGTGGTGTCATGTGTACCTATTTTTCCACAAAGTTGGATGAGGCTTGTTTAACATCCTTATACATGTCAGGAGGAACTGCCACCATGACCAGACCCTGGAGGTGGTAAGAACTAGGCGAGTACTGAGGGACCATTGGTCCCTGCCTGGTGGTCTGTGCCTATCCTCAGTCTCAGCAGGTAGGGGTCATGTGTGCTTCCTCAGTCCTTCTCTGGTTCTGGTGTATGTCTGTGTAGGAGGACACGGAGAAAGCCCCACCATATTCACCACGTTCCGTTCCATAGTTCCTGCGCTGCCCACATTGCCACGTCATCTCCAGAATCCTTTCTTCTGGCCCCACCCAGTTTTGCCGACATGACTATTGAGTCCTAATTGAGGAACACTGCCCTCCTACACCACAAGTTACCACAGTATTCACCAGACAAAACCCCAGAGAAACAAGAACAAGAGCATCCAACACTATTGAGCACTCATGAGGAGAATATTACTCATATGAAGTGACTGGATGGGCATTGATTCGGTGCACAAACCAAACAACTGAACTGAATCTGAGATAATCAAAACTATACAACCTGCACGCACACAATTCCCATATCCTCTTGGCGAACCTTGTACCCAGAATGGAGGAACTAAAGACCGTCTTCTCCTCTTCTTCTTCCCCCGCTGCTGTTTTCCTTGGTGCTCTGACTACTGATCAGCATTATTCCAGAAAGACCAGGGCAGAGTGCAGCAAGACCAGGTGCATTGTGATGCATGCTTGTTAAAGCTTGCCACTGGCTCCATGTTGAGTCCTGTGGGTGGAGTTCCCTATGAGCTTACCTTTGCAATCTGCACACACCAGTTGAGTAGGTACTGAGAGCCAATGTTGTCCTTGTGCTCCCGGACATAGTCCAGGAGGCATCCAAAGGGCATGAGCTGTGTGATGAGCTGGACAGTGGAGGTTAGACAGATGCCCAGGAGGCGGCATACATGAGGGTTGTCCACACTGGCCATCACATAGGCTTCCTACAATGGAGGGAGAGTAGATGGATCACAATTGCTTCCTGGTAGTGGCTAGTGGGAGAGGCACATGGATCCCTTTCCAAGTAAAGAAACATGACTTTACCTTTCAGTTTCAAGGTATGAACTCTGCATACAAGTTGGCCCTCACAATACCCAGTGACAGGGATATGAAATGCCAATGCATTGTGGGATATGGACCCTCTTGAGTGCATCTAGGGATTCTGCTTGACATGGGGAGCCCCAGGAGGAATTTGTTATTGGCAAAACCTTTGATGAAAAAGGACCTGCATCACCTGGATATCTCAGAGTTTAGAAATTGCTGGCATCTCCTTTGGAAAGTCAACCTCAAGGCTAAAGGTGCTGTCAGGGCTGGTGGGGTTCAAAGTCTAGGGTTCAGGATGTCTTGGACAATGACTTGCTTCATTTCATCAGAAGCTCTGATCATAGGTGCTATTGAGGTCCAACTTTCCAAGTGAGGTCACTGAGCCAGGAGGTGGCCTAAAGGAAGATCTCTGTTCTCAACATGGTGGACTTGGCCCAGACTGAATGGTGGCCAGTGGGAAGGCATTTGGGTCAGGAAAACTGTCCACAACCCCTCTGTAAAGATCAACTGGAGAACTTTCAGCGAACCAGTTCTAGCCTCTAAAATGGACAGAGCATTGTGTCCACAGTGTCAACCAAGCTCTCTGACTACCTGCCATTCATCTCTGAATAGCTTTGGTCTGTACAACCTCTGCTTCAGGCTCCTGTTGGAAAAAAAACATGTCACACATCTGAATGACTGCCAAGGCAGGCTTAACTTCAAAGATGTATGGATAGAGACCACATTTTCACCCTCCTACCTTCTAAGGCTGGAGAAGCTGAGCTTATTTATAATCATGCATACAGTGGACAAGGGGTTCTCTCCTTTCTGAGTAAGAATTAGGGAATCTTTGATTTCCACCTACTCTTTAAAGAGAGGTCTTTCTCTTTAAAAGAGAAGCAGTTGCCAGATGTGGTGGCATACACCTTTAATCCCATCTCTTGGGAGGCAGAGGCAGGTTAATCTCTGTGAGACTGAGGCCAGCTGGTCTACATAGTGAGCTCCAGGCCAGTTGAGGCTACAGGGAGATCCTGTCTCAATAAAATAAAAATAAAAATAAAACAAAATAGAGGATAAGGTGACCTTTTGTTCAGATGGGATACAGAGATTGCAAGAGCATGAGTTCAGAGGTTTCTTTCACATCTCAGCAACTCCTAGTATGAAGTGTGGATCACAGAAAGTCTTCTCTGGGCCAGGGAAGACTGTGGAGAAGAGGGCCCTGGAGATGTTCAGGTACATGTTATGATCTAAGCGGGGAAAGTGTGACTCAGGGCTGAAGACAGGAAATGTGGTAGCGTGTGTGTATGTTACACACTTAGATTAAATATATTTTTTAAATGCCAGGGATTGAACTCAAGGCTGTAAAAGGTGATGCATATACTACACCACTGAGTTCCAACCCTAGCTCCTATGCATACACCATATATTCAGATACGATTATGATTCTACTACTTTTGTCATGGGCACTTCTATGGACCATCACTATTCCTGGATACCCTGCTCTCTGCTCTCCCTGGTTGTACACGCCTTTAATACCAATACTCAGGAGGCAGGGCCTCTGTCCATAGGTCACTGTCCCCTAAATCCTTTTGACTACTCTTTACCCAGCTGACTCCTCAGAGGAGTCAGCTTGACATTTCAGTCCAAACTTCACCTGGAATCACAAGATTTCTCTCCCAGACCTAGAGGTAAGATACAGTGAGCTGGGGCCTAGCCATCTATTTGGACAAACCTCTTGTAGGATTCTTGGTGATGCTGCGGAGTTACTGCCTTGGGGCACTGTCCGAGCATACGCCTCTTTATTTGTGTGATTTGTAAATCACCTGCCTCCAACCAGCTCTCAGAGGACTGCATCCTTAGTCCTAGAACACACTGGCATGTGGCAGGTGCTCCAGAGTTCTGGGTCCCACTGTAAGCACCCACTGATATGCTTTCTCCAGTCCCACCGTTAGTGTATAGGGAATTCTTTCCTGACTGCTTAGGGTCTCTGTTTCCAAGCACAATGCATAAGGTTTTCTTTTAAATAAGTAAATGAATAAATACAATATCCTAGCATTAAAAACTGGGTAAGTGTTTAATACCTGTGGATTCAGTAGATATTAAGACTTCCCTTCTTTGAAAAGTGTGTTGCTGGGGAAATGGGATTGATATCCATCAGTGACATAGCCTCTGGTACAGTGCCCTCCCTCACTCAAGTAAATAACCCCCACCCATATTCATAAAGGCAATCCTGATTAAGTCAGTGAGCCACAGGGGGAAAGAGGTGGAGTAGGAAGGGCACTGGAAGAAGGGACTGGGCAGAAAGGAGAAGGGGATGAGAGAGGAGAAGGGGAGACTTTGATCAAAGGACATTATGTACATGCATGAAATTGTGAAGGAATAGATAAAATTTAAAAAATATTAGTACCCAGGACGGAACCAGGAAGTACATATCACCTGAGGTCATAATTGTTAGCAGAATGAAGTTCTGCAAAGTGAATGTCCAACCTGAGGCTGCACTTCTCAGTGCCAGAAGTGGGTTCACATTGGACTCCCCTAGACCTAGCACCCCCTAGGCCTCACTCTGCTGTCTACCCGCCCACCACACATGCAGCTCCAGGGGCTCCAGGACCACTGGGCGGAAGCAAGTCATAGAGCCTGCCAGGTCCTTTGGCTAACGGACTCTCTGAAAACTTGACGCCTACACACTCAAAAATTCTCACATGTACACATCCACTCACTCACATATTCACACCCACTCACCCTCACATAGACTCATGCATGCTTCTATCTTGGCATATAAACTCACACATAATTGCATGCCCACATATATAAACTCACACACATACCCCAGACATGCTAACACATGCATAAATTCACCTACACTCACACCCACACACATACACTCACATATATGCTCACATGGAAACACACACATACACACACACTCACCCACACGCTGCAATACATAAATCTGTTTTACATTCTCTTTCCATTGCCTGGCCTAAATTTAAACAAGAAAGTGTATGGAAAAATGATTAAGCCATGGGGTTGCCAGAAAAGCACAAATCACATATCTCCTCTGACTCTGGGAAAGTGTACAATCATAACAGTAACAAAACCCCCTGGCTGCTCCTATGTTCTCAAGATGTCTTTGAGATCTGGGCACATATTGTATTCATTTTAGAGGGAAGAAAAATCTGCAAAGTGGAGCAGTTTGAGGAGCCTAACTGCTGTGGGCTGGTGATGACTGGGACAGGAACAGAGCAGGGGGCGTGGGTGTCAGGCCACACAGAGCCTGGAGCCCCGCCAGTTGGTCCTGCTAAAATATGGTAGGCAAACAGATCGGGGCTGTCATTTCCTGCCCACACCTACAACAATGGGAGTGTTGTGTGGTTGTATGTGCAAAAGTTTAAGTGATCTTTGGTCTTCCCTGTTTATTTTGGAAGCCAAGAAGGTGCATTGTGACCTACAGCAAGTATGCTTGGTATTCTGCAGCAGCCTCTGAACCAGCTGCAAGGCAGGTGGCGCTCTCACAGGGAGACCCCATTGGCTGTCGCCCCAGTCCCACTGTGGGGCTGTCTGTCCCCGAGGCTTTGGTGACCTTAAAAGTCTATTATTTTGTCGTTATGACTGATAGGAATTTTTGATCCTTCTTTGCTATCTCTCTTGCCTATAAATTATTTGTGCTATGCATGCGGGCAAAGGGTTCCAGCAGGTGCTAAATTCCTTGAGAGGCCTAAGTCTAGCCTTAAAACTGAATGGCAGTGGGCCAGGGAGATGGCTTAGCAGGTAAAGACACTTGCTACACAAGCCCTTGTGGCCTGAGCTTCATCCCAGGAGCCTATAGCCACATTAGGGTCTAAGGAGGCAACTGACTCCACAAAACTGTCCTCTGACCTCCACATGTGCTCTCTCACTGCCTATGTCCCGTAGGATCTCCCACCATGTGCATTTGTCCCTAAACATATGCACACACACAAACGCACACAGACACTAATAATAAATAATTTTTAAAAGAAAAACATGAAGGGTAGGAACCTTGACATTTAAAAAGCTTTACCAGTTGAATAAATCACTAAAAGCCACTTGACATAGGGGCTACACAGTGGCTAGACCACAGAATGTGAGGTTATTGGAACTATTTACAAGGGTATGCCAGGGCTTTAAAAAGTACACACATCCTTGGGCTGTTCTTGCAAGATTGATGTGCTATTTAGTGCTCTCTTGAAATCACGGAGTTTTGCTTCCCTTAGCAGAACTAGTTCCTCAGTGACTGCACCTTGTAGAGGGCTCTCCAGCCCCAGCACACGGCCCTACACTGAAGGGATGGTCTGAGAGCCTAGCAGACTGAGCTTCAAGCAAGTAATATATTCTCTAGCTCATCGTCTACTAATGGCTACAGCCACAACAGCTGACATTCAAGAAGAAAAAAGGTGACAGGAATGAAGATCAGGCCAGGGGCAGAGGGGGCACAAACAATGGAGGGAGAAACAGAAATCAGGAGCAGGGTGAGCAAGAGCCAGAACAGGGGCTTTGAGAGGAAGATGCACTTAACTTTTAGGCCTGTGCCAAATCTATCTTCTACCCCATGACCACTCCCACAAAAGCAGAACTCCTCCAATTAAAAGGTCCTAGGAGGGGGAGAGACTTTCCAGTGAAACCTTCCTTTTCAGAGCATAGCTGTTGTTCAGAATACTTCCAGATATCCTTATAGTACACCATAAATACTGTTGAAATTCACACTACTAGCTGTAATTAGTACATCTTGAATGAGTTAAAACATGAACTAAGGAAGCAGATTTGACTAAACCATTTTCTTTTAACAAGTATAGATGAGAGACGGTAAGGCCTCACAAGCCATTATCTGCTTGTATTCCTGGTTTATTAATAAGACTTGACTTTGATTTGTAAACCATTAAAATGAAAGATAATTTTGCTTGGTAAGTATGTCACCAGCGTGCACGATTTTCTATCACACTGTGTTAATATATCATCTTTCATTAGGACTGCACCAATGTGGGTTTCCCTACCACTCTAAAAGGAGAGAATCCTACTGAGAGAAGGGGTTTGCCACTGGGAAGCTCAGCATTTCTAACGTGGGCTCACTACATATTCTGTGAGTTAGAGCGAATAGAGTGAGGGAAATTACCATCTAACTTTTGTCTTTGATCCTCTCATTTTCATCCTTGGTTCTTACAGCAACTAAATTGTCGAGATTTTTTAGGCAAGAGCTAGCTATTTTACTTTCCTTTGACTGTTTCACTAACTTCTTCCTAAGCCTCCTCTGACTTCTGTTCCACTTGCAGTCTCAGGACAAGAGTAGTTTTCAACATTTTATGGTAAACCCTGACAGATACTGAAGTGGTCTCTGTCCAGTTCTTCCTACCTGATTCAGTCCCATCATGGGCTAGGGAAGGTTGAGAGAAGGGGATTAGTCAACAGAATTAAAAGCAAAACTGTGCTTGTGTAGGGCATTCTAAAGGTTCTAGAAAGTAATAATCAGCAGCACAGCAGAACAGCACTTAACGTACTTGGGAGAAGGATCAGAGGTTGGGAGAGTAGTATACAATAGGCTCACACTGTGGATCTTAGGTACATTTTCAAAAGCTATTCCAAAGATGAGGTAATTCAGCGAAGCACGGTGAATATCCGCTCCAGAGTCAGAAATAAGGGTGTGCTTCATTCAGGCCTCAGCCAGAGAGATCTGAGCAGGGTTCTTTACACTGCCGTGTTCTCAACCACAGCATCTGTGTCATGAGCTCACCCCGTACTGCCGCTGTGAGGATGCATGCTAAGAAAGCAGCAACAAAACTGGCCCGCAAGGAATTATTATTATTACATATTATATATTGTGTATTATATATTATTATACTTTTTATGGCCAGAAGGAAAAAAGAAATAAGAAATGAGCATTTAGAATGTTGTGATGAAACAATACTTAAAATAATAGAGCATTAGGATGCCAAGCAGCACCATAGGTCAGTTGTGATGTCAAAAACCATGGACAGCTACATACAAATAGACACTCACATCAAGGATTTCTTTGTTGGCTTTTGGAGATGTTGCTTCTCTTAATTCCTTGATGGCCACAGGAATTTTCACTTTCTCACCTTCTGGTATCCAGAGACCCTGGGATGAAGAAAGGACTGATGTTAACTAACAGTCATCATGCCACACAGTGTGTTAGCCATGAGTCAGATGGATTTGTATTAGGGACCACAACCTTAAGGGTGAGGATCCACATTTCTGTGCTACAAAGTCAACAATGCTGGGACTCATGACATCTCAGGAGCTCCAGCTACCAGGCTCCAGAAATCGGAGAAATTTTTAGATTCAAACAAACATAAAAACAAGTTGGGTTTAACAGCCCACATCTGTAATCCTACCACTTGGGAGGCTATCGCAAGATGATGAATTTAAGGTCAGCCTGGGCTACATAATAATAACAGCCTGTTTCAAAAAAAGAAGAGCAAAGCAAAGCAAGAAAACTATGAAACCATGCTTGTGCCAGACAGATATAAAAGAGTGCAGACTATCCAGAATTCTAACTGGCAATAGATTTTATGCAAAATGGATCTGGAAAAACAGATGAAGATTCTTACTGCAATGGTTTATTCTGACAGTTAAACAAAAGCAGCCCAAATGTCTTTACCTGGAAACCCCCACCCCCCAGTCATTGCCCTTAATATGTCAATGACATCATGAAAACGTTTTGACTTCGAAGGACCACTTGTCTGTCACTGTGATTATAAAAGATTTCCTTTCAATAACTTGCAGGAAACACTGTAACTTCCTGCACTGTAAGCAGAATGAAGAGTAGTTAGGGATGAAAATCGGTGATAGGCTGAAGACTTTACCCACACAGGGCTGAAGGGTGTGGCAAACCCTGGACAGCAAAGCTCAATGCAGACCTTTCTCAAAGGATGTTACCTTATACACTGTGCCAAATGCCCCAGAGCCCAGAACTTTGATCTTTTTGAATTCTGTTTCCTTTAAGATCCTCAGGAGGGCTTGGTTGGGAGCTTCTCCACTGGGTGTAAGAGGTTCCACGAGCTGTGAAGAGGAAGCAGACCAGAGATGCAGATCAGGGCTCCCCAACATGCAGTTTGGGTGGATGCATTCAGAGCTATAGCGGCCAGCAGCTCAGCGCGTGGCCGTGCTTTAGTGCAAAGCATTCATCGTACTTGTCCACAGTGAGCAACAGGCCCCTTTCCTCCAGAAATCAATGACATACAGTAGAAACAGACTCTCTGTTTAGGTTTGGCTTAACCGAACAGCCACATTTAGCAAATGAATTTTCCATTTTGTTTCCATGTCAATTAGTTTTGATCGAAATATGGTAATGAGAAAAACGTTATACCATACTCGTTTAGGTCCTTTCTAGGTCCCCTGACAAGCACCATCATGCTTACGAAGGACAATGTCTTCTAGCTCGGTGTTGAACACAGACTTTGACTACAGACAGTGTGAGGGACAGTGCTGATCACACAGAGAGCTCAGAAAGGAAGAGTCATTTGTGCAGATAGTGGCATTTTCCCAAAGTAACACCTCATCTCAATCATGGGGTTGCCACAAATTTCAGCAACTCTCTCTCTCTCTTTCTCTCTCTCTCTCTCTCTCTCTGTTTGATTTTCCTCTGTAAGCACATAGGAACTCTCCTTGAAGTACGCACCCACTCATCTTTGTTAGCATTTTGAAAGACATAGCCTAAACACGTACATTTATTTGGATGAAGATATCAAAGTGTAACTAATTGTATAAACTTGGATATTCTGGGATTTTTTTTTCTAGTTCTTCCATAATAACAAATAATTCATAACTATAACTACATATCCTCTATGGTTTGGAAAAGTGGCCTCCAAAGATTCATGTGCTAAATATGGACCTGGTGCCATTAGGAAGTTGTGGAGCCTTCATGAGTTGGGGACTGCTGGAAGGCTTCTAGGTGACGGTAGTATTATCGGGAAGAGGACAGTGAGGCACTCACTCCTTCTCTTCTTTACTCCCTAGTATGATATGAGTTGCTTTGCTCCCCTATGCATGCCTGCATAATATGCTGCCCTGAACGCAAAGCAATTTGGGTGTCAACCAATCGTGTATCAAAACCTCTTAAAATCATGAACCAAATGGCCCTTTCTTTTCTGTAAGTGGGTCAACATAAGTATTTGTTACAGAGATGGAAAGTTGAAATAATATCTAAAATATAAAGTTCCATGTTATAAGTTCTCAAAGGAAGGCCTTTTCTCTCTGGAATACTGGGGGTGGAGGGTGTTACTGACCCAAAGACAGCCAAAGTTCACCGCTCACCTCTCTCTCCTGGAGCAGGCGGCGCAAAGTGCGCTTTCGGACAATGTGGCGCCTTCTCATGAAGAGGCCAATCCCAAGGGCCACCACCACTATCAAGAGGAGGCCACCCACAATCCCGGTGGCAATGGATGGGATCTTGGGCCTGAAATGAGGTGGAGAGACAAAGGAAGGTAACAGTGGCATTTCACACATTTCCTACGTCTTTCAATGCAATGATATTATTTTAAATTATCTCAGGAACTGGAACATTGTATAGTTTCTAAAGGGAGAGAAGATGGCTGACTAATGTTTCCAACACAAGGTTTCCAGCATTATCAGCTTCCCTGCCCCAACTCAACCCCCTCATCTACATTTTAAACACTGAGGTCTCATCTGAACATTTTTCATTATGATAATTATTTTGTAGTCTCTTGGTGAAGAATATATTATATATAAATATATAATTCTAAAAATCCAGACTTCAATACTGCTTTTCACATGAACTTGAATCTTGTCCTTTCCAAGTGTATATTCATACAATTTAAGAAAAACAATCAGGTATTATCTTCTGTCCAGGCTGGGTGATCTTTCAGGGACACTGAAATTCCTGATGGGTCCTCTGCTTCTAAAATGGGGACCACCCCACGTGAATGAGCTCAGGAGAAGTCACAGAATGATCACTGTAGTGAATATTAGCTCCTTGTTTTCACACTCTAAGAGGCATTAACAGGGGCTGGAGAGATGACTCAGTGGCTGCTCTTGCAGATGATCTGGGTTCAATTCCCAGAAACCACATGGCAGGTAACAACCATCTATAACTCTAGTTCCAGGAGATACTACACCCTCTTCTGACCTCCACAGACATTGCACGACACAGACACAGGTGCACTTACATACATGCAGGCAATACACTCATACACATAGAATAAAAATAATAAATAAAAAATATAAAAAAATTATGCATTAACTTCTCCATCTCAATAAGGTCAAGTTTAATTTCAGAAAGATAAAAAATATTCAGAAGTCAGGTTTTTAAGCTCACCAGGAAATACCTGAATTAATATCACTAACTTTGAATTGAGATCATTAGAAGATTATTTTTCATTTCTTTTGTAGTGGTTTGTGGCTGAAAGCGACTATCCTCTTTTGAGCTCCAGGTAAATTTATTCTTATTTCCAGGTTAATGAATGTCAAAGATTTATAGCAGTATCATTTGAATGTAGAAATAGTGCTGAAGTCCTGGCATATATATCTTAATTTAATAAAATGTACATCATGAAAATGGTAGTTTACAAATCTCTTCTTAGGGAGTGCAAAAGTCATCTCTTGAGATGTATACCAAATTCCCAGTTAATATAACTTAAAGACTTTTCACCAGTATAAAGTGAACTTCAGAAGATGTAAGGAAGACTTTGTTTCAGAGCACTTGCTAAATGAGAAGCCACAGTGACAAAGGGGGGTGGTTGGGAAGAGAAAAGAGTTCTGAAGCAATGATTACGAAGAATGGTGACTGGTTTCAGGGTGGGAATGTGAGGGAGAACCTGATTAGAAAGTCACTGAGACTAACATCTGAAGACAGGTGTCTGCTGGGTGGACTTGGGAGCTCAGAGAGAAAACAGGAAGTTCCAAGGTTGAGATCTGCCTTTATTTATCTTACTATTTTGTTGATGGCAGAAGGGATCAGCTGCCACCTTGATTCTGGAGTAGAAGAGAGGGCCAAATTGTGGAAGAGTTGGTTAGGTGAGGGATTTTTTGTAGGAGCTCGGGTATGTGGAAGATACAGACATGCCTGGGAGTTTGGCTGGAGTTAGAGCATCAGAAATATCAAATGAATCGATGTTCCTCACTAGATGCTGATGACACTACTTCTGGGTGATGAATCTAAAGAGAAATTCAAAGCTTTGTTTCTTCAGACAGCATTTCAGCCAGTGGTGGAAACTGATCAGAAGTGAGATGTTGAAGGCTGTTCACTGTCTTTGCTGGCAATTGTGTTTCAAAAAGAAAGAAAGAAGGAAAATGCTCCCAAATTGGATCTTTGTCATTTGACAAAAAGGCCATCAAAGCACATTTGTGATAGGACCATTTGACCTAGTTAGAAGAATAGAGGAGATAAGACTAAGTAAAACTATAACTTCAGAAACTAGCAATATGAAGAATAGGCTGGTCTAAAGCATCAACTTCTTGTGGAGCTGGCTCTAGAATTATACATTTTACATCCACTTCACTGATGAACAAAATGGACTCAGGGTAGAGGGCAGGACCAGCAGAGCTGTTTCACCTACAATGCTTGGCTGGCCCAGAGGATTTGGAAGAAACTGATCAGCTAGAGGGAGATCAGAAATGGCTAATGGTCATAGATCTGAAGTCCACTGTATCCAAACCTATGATACATACCCATTTGCACATCCTTCAAGGCCTGGTCCAGCACATCTGTAGGAAAAAAAGGAAGCACATCGTTCTTTATTGCATTTCATTGGCATTTGTTTTATGTTTTAAATTATAAGGCAGTTGTGGTGAATTACTCAGGTTGCTAAAACCACAATGCACTCAAAGTTGAACAGGTCACTAATTTACTTACAACGCATGAATTTAGCTTTTCACTTAGCAGCAAATATTTTTGATCATCTGCCCATGACAGGGATTGTTCCAGCCTTTAGCAAAGCAGCCAGGTCATTATGAAAATGTCACATAGTATACAGTTGTCACACAGCTGGCAATTAATGTCAGGATGACAGAGGAGCAGTGTGGTAAAGACCAGACCAGGAAGGCACACACTAAACCTGCTCTGCCTGATTGCTCAGCACTCGGGAACTGGTTCTGATCTCTACCCTCCGCTTCTCTTAGATTTTGAGGGTCTTCGCTTCTCTACTCCTGGGAGATAAAGCAGTGTTGCCTTTGAAATGCCATTAGGCATTTACATACAAACCACATTTGCCAAGCATTGCATCTCTAGGTGTTCAGATGTACAAGGAGGCCTAGTGATTTCAGTTTGTTACCTCCTGGTTACACATAGATAATCCAGGACAGCTAGGAGGCATTCTCTAATGTCAGGCCACTGACAAAGCTGGATCTCTCCTTTAGGTATGATATCCGGCAGTCTGTCCATTGTTGAATATAAAACACTGGGGGCGTGTGAGAGGGACTGGCAGTTTGGACAAGATGTTTGTTTTCACACAGGCTGTAAAAACCACACTGGAAAACTGCAATATATTACCAACAGGAAGTTGTGACCAGTGAGTTCAGAGGGAAAGACAAGTTGGTTCGCACTTAAGAGGATAATCAACAGGGACAGTGACAGACAGGTGCTGCAGGAAAGAAGGATTGGGGCATTACAAGATTAAGAAGCCAACAGGAAAGCTGACTGTGCACTTTCCTGCCTTTTGTTTGTTTTGGTTTTGTTGGTGGTGTAGTTTGAGACAGTCTCACTATGTGGCTCAAGCTGGCCTGAAACAGGCTATGCAGACTATCCCACGCTGGCTTCATTCTCACAGCAATCCAGTCCACCTGCCTCTGCCTTCGGAGAACTAGGGTTAAAGGCATAGGCGAACACCCAATTCTCTTGCCTTTTGACTCTTGATATGAAGTCAAAGAGGCCATATCATTTCACTCTGTTAGAAAAAAATGTCTCTTTCCCACCCACTGTACCATTGTAGTCTTTTAAGAAAATTTATTTATTTTTATTTTATGTGCATGAGTGTATTGCCTGCATGTGCGTCAATGCACCCATGTTGTTGAATGCCCATGGAGGTCGGAAAAAGGCATCAGATATCCTGGAACTGAAGTTATGGATGGTTGTAGCCAAGTGCGTGCTTGAAAGTGAACTTCGGTTCTCTGAAAGAGCAGCCAGTGCTCTTAACTGCTGAGCTCTCTCTCCAGTGCCCGACTATAGTCTTTTATTGTAAGGAATTTATAAGTAATTTCTTAAATGTATAAGTATGACCAAGTACATTTTTTTCCCACAAATAAATGGGAGAATTCTTGTGCAACTTTAATTTACTAGGATCAAATTTTCAAAGAAAAAATTATTTTACTTAGTATAAACATGTATCTTAATATCTGAAATGGAACCAGTGCTTGAGTTGACATTCCTTATGTACTCAATGAAATACCTAAGCTCTTCAATAGCCACCTTTGGGGTTTCTTTAAAATTGAAGGCTAGCAGGAAGAAACAATGAGTGATATTTTAAATTAGTGAAGTAAGCACAGTTCACTGTGATTTGTTTATTACTCTTATAAACCCAAGTTATAATCAAACTATGTAATGGAAAAAGCTTGTAACACCTGCTCTGACTTTTTCTTTAGAAAAAGGCTTAAGTCAATAGACAGAAATCATTAGCTCAATGGAATTATTGAAGATAATGCAAGTGTAAGTTACCTTAACATTCCAGGCACTAAATATCAGTGAATAAAGACAAGATAAATAAAGTTTAAAAAATATGGTTCAGTTTAAACATGGATGCACCTCAAGGGTCCCTCTCCATGCTGGTGGAGTCAGACAAGGTCTGTGCTGTAGTCTGGCCTCTAACATGACTGGCTCATAAACCATAAGGATTACTGAGTCCTAGGAAGTATTTATTTCCCCACAAAACTGAGGAAAGCAGTACTCTCTCGCTTTCTGGAAAATAGAAAGGCAACGTATTTGACACTGTATACATCACCAATACATACCTCTACAAGTTTCTTTATTTTTACTTGCCTTCATCAACATTTCACCTTATTTAAAAAGTCAAACCCACTTCTACATAATTAGTAACTTTGAGAGAAAATGTAGGTAGTAACAGCAAGATTGTATAACACTGTATGTTCTTCATCCAACAAAACCCCTCAGAACCAGGAAGAAAATAGAAAAACATCGGATCAAGTAACCAACGACATTTTTTTTTTTTTACATAAATCACGAAGAAATTCCCTCTTTCGTTATTTGAAAACTAGTTCGTATTCAATGTCGACATCCTGACAGCTCCCACTGCATTCCCTTTAAGGCCAGTAGCACACATTCATGGACAGAAACATCCAGACAAAACATACTTATTTTGAAAATATACAGAAGAGGGGAAAGATAAACAGATATTGTATGCAGCTCCCGTAATTGTGTCTCAGAGAATCTACTCCAGAATTTCTTATATAATAAACATAGAGCAAAGCATACTCTATAGCATGGTTTGCAGAGGTACAGACTGGACAGTGTAACCAGCATGGTGATGCACACACAGGGTTAAAAGGAGAATACTGAATTACTAGCAGAGAAATGAAAAGTTCAGATTGAAAAAAATAGTACAAAAGAAGGTATAGCTCCTTGCCACCACCACCACCATTGTCCTTATTTCCTATACCACTGTTAACACTCATCACTCACTGATTCTTTGCTCATTATCTTCCAGGCACTGTTGTAAGCGCATTACAAACATTAACTCAAGGATCTTCTCATCTGTGCTGAATTATTGTTTCTTTTGCAGAAGACTAATCAGGCAGAAAATTGCCTAAGACCATATGGTTGGTTTTGGATAGATTCAAAGAAAAGATAATAGTTCCAAGTAAAGCTGATCACTTGAAGAAATACAAAGAGATGTGCGGTATGTATGACAACTCAGATTCTGTTTTAGTTGCTGGTGTGGTTCAATTCAATTGCCAAATTTATAATATTCCCCTAAGTACGATGAATAGGGATCAGAGCACTTCTATTAATTCCAGTCACAATAGTTTTAATTCAGATCTTAACAGCTTAATAATAAATTAGCTTTTAAAAAGGTGCTTTGAAGAGGAAGTTCAGGCAGTGCTGCTGTGTGTGTGTGTGTGTGTGTGTGTGTGTGTGTGTGTGAATGCGCATGCACTATGTGTAGAGCCAGACGTCAACATCAGGTGTCATTCTTCAATCACTTCAGCTCCTTGTTTTTTTGAGACAGGCAGGATCTCACTGAAGTTGGAGTGCAAGTTAGCTGTAATGGATGGGACATTTCCAGGGATCCGCCTGCCTTCATCTCTCGAGTGCTGGGACCACAAGTGTGTACCATTAAGGCTTCTGGTTTTCTATGCGGGTGCTGGAGGTTGAACTAAGGTCCCAACTTAGAAAACACTTTACTGGCTTTGAGCCATTTTCCTAGCCACAATTATATTATTAATTACAGCACACACACACACTACACACACACACACACGCACACACACCATCCTAACTTGGTTTACAGAGAGAGGCACAAGTGAAGGCATGCCAGTCATGTCTATCACTTTCTTCCATGCCTAGGCAGGGCTATGAAACCAAGACTTGCTGAGATAAACCTCCTGAGTGGCAAAGTGATATTCCCACCACACTGAGACCTGCCCACCAGCATGCCACTGCCTGCCACCCTGACCGGGGAGATCAAGGCTCCTGCCTTGAAGTTCGTGGGACATTTCGGTGTCAAATTTTTCTAAAATTTTGGAGGCATCAACAGTCCACTCACCCATAGGTACAGTTCAGATGGCAGAGGTGGCAGACGTGATTGGCATCTGCATACTTCCAGACCAGGGTGTTGTTCTCCCCCATGATCCCAGCCGGGCAGGTCTTGACGCAGTGTGGGCCATCTATGTAGTGGGCACACTTGATACAGTTGTCTGGTCCCTAAACCAAGGTATACAAAAGATTGTGAATGTTGCTTTCTTCTGAAATAACTCTCTGTTTAAAATATTTAGTGTGAGAAAATAAAAATCTTATAAAACAATATCTGTGATTGTCTTTGCCTGTTATAATCACAGCAAATGCTTAGTATAAAATATTCCTCAGATAGACTTTGTTTTAGTATTGTTTTTATTACAATTAAAGATTTATTTGTTTATTTATTGTGTGTGTGTGTGTGTGCGTGTGTGTGTGTGTGTGTGTGTGTGTGTATATGAAAGCCTGTGTCACATGGTGTACACATGGAGGTCAAAGGACAACTTTGGTGAGCTGGTTCTCTTTCATTGTGTGGGTCCCAGTATGGAACTCAGGTCATCTGACTTGCCTGCAAGCCCCCTTCCCCATTGAGCCATCTTACTGGCCCTCAGACTTTCTTTGTGCTAACTCTGACCAGATATAAAAAGTAATCTGATTTGAATGGTATAAACTGTTTTAAAAACAATGCATAGTTGTGATTTTGCTACCTTTTGGATTCTCAGTCACTCCATTGCCTCCAATTTAATCAACAAAGTTTAATAAAGTAAATGAGAATGCTAGTAGAAAATGTACACATACACTATAGCTAAACATAACAGAAACCTGATTCTCCATTGTAATTTAATAATTGCATCTGTACTTGTCAAAGTCATCTTGGTTTGTCTGCATGTTTATTTATACTCCCATTGGTCAGATAACCTTTCTTTTAAGTTAAAGGGAAGTATTGAAGGAAGTCAGATTTGCTGAGGCATGTTGAAGAGAAACGCCCTTCTGCATTTCTCCATGGGGAAAACAGGTGGCACATGGACATGCTGGCTGGGGATGGAAGAGTGAATGTGCCACATCAGATTCTGTCTGTAAAACTTGGGGTGTCAGTTGGGCATGGCGGTGTAGCACATGCCTTTAATACCAGCACTCAGGAGGCAGTGATCGGTGGATCACTGTGTGATTGAGGTCAGTCTGGTACAGTCTTCATAGTGAGTTCCAGGTCAGCTGCGGGTACATTGTGAGACCTTGTCTCAAATCAAAACCAAACAAAACAAAACATTCAAAATACTAGGAGAAAACCTATAATGTTCTTTTTGTAAAATTCTCAGAAATGAAGGCAGTGGGACTGCTTAGGTTGTGAGCTTCATATGTCCTGAGGGGGCTGAAATAAAGCTGTTAGTAAGGCTTTTTCCCTTGGCTCCATTCTCTAACAGCTTAGCTTTGTCTACTCGGAGGCTGAACATACTCAAAGCCAGAGCAGCTGGAAAACTAAAGCAGTAGCACAATTATTTCATTGCTGAAATGAAAATTCATTGCCACATAAGCCTACACACAACAGCTTGCTTTGTAATCAGCCATTAGCCTGCCCAGCTAACAGTCTAGATTTCTTAACTCAGTTCTGGTTACAGTCTTCTGCCTGATTTACAGACAGCTTCTAAAAATATTTCAATTAGTAGATTTAGATGCAGCTACTGGAACTGAAAGAGAAATAAAGCCGTTTATATGCATAATATCAAGTATTAGCAGAATATGAGGAGTCTGAGGAACCTGAATTCTCACTTTCATTTCTTACAAGTTTGCAATAGTGTGTGTAGATAAGAAACTGATTTTTAAAAATTTGCTAGGACTTCTTTTCAAAAAAATTTTAATTTTACTTGACTTTGTCAAACAACACTTGGATGATGCTTGATTAACATGAGAAGGTGAGGTGGTGGGGGTGGCAGATAAAGAAACTGAAAACCGGCTGACAGTGTCCATGTCCCACACAGGCTATACTGTGGTACAATGAAGGAACGGCCATCTTGAAGTGAGTGTGAGATGCTGGACAGGCAGTTGTGAAGTTCCTTTACCCAGACATGGCCACTGTGTCCGAACCCTAAACCCAGCACCCGTCTTCCCTGAAATGGCTTGCGTGGCCATCCTTCCCAGTGGAGAACCACTTGGATCATCACTGTTTTTGCTGCTGCTGGGGAGGCTATTCCCCACAGAGCTGGGTGGATAACAGCAGCAGGCTCCTTACCCGGCCTGTGCAGGTGATGTTCATGGCTTGGGGAAGACACTCTGGATGGCACTGGATGCACTCGGACTTTTCCACAAATTCCCTTGGCTCCCTGAAACAAATAGTAAAGAAATGACGCCATATCCTTGGAGTCTGTGGCTTCCATCTCAGATAAGATAAATCACCTAGTTCAGAAATTCAAAATAATGCTCTGCAAGTTGAAAGGGTCAGATTGCTGAGACTGTCCTGGAAAAAATATGCTATGTCAATAACAGAGTTCTCTGAATAATACACAGTGGGGCAGCTTTGGTCACAATCAGAGCACTTTTCTGACATTTTCCTGTAGGCAGGAAACCAAACATGAAAAACAATCTTTATGTGCCATCCTCTCTCTAATACCAGATTCATGGATATTTAAGCTGGAAAGAAATAGTTATCAAGACTAAAGAATAGGAAAGGGATATTCGAGCTTGTTTGTTTAGTGAGTTGACTGGGAAACACCTTGCATGTGACCTCTCCTGGAACTGCAACATTAGATCCAATAAACGCAACAAGACTTCAGCCAAATGGTCCTTCCTTTGCTAACTTCATTATTCTGGGCTGAACTGGTAGCATGAAGATAAAAACAGGAGAGACAAGACAGAAGAGTGGCAGCTGGTCAAGGCAGTGAAGCTGCAGACCTAGCTGAGCAGCGATGAGGCTGGGCTGTTAAAGTGGTAAGGCAGCTAGCTGCCTGACAGGTTGTACAGAACGTGCCTCTGCACCAAACAACTGGTGTCTTCAGGAGTTCAGCTGAGCCAGTTTGTAACAGATCACCACACTGGGTTTGCTGGCTGTTGACTGCCCCTCACAGGAGGATGGGGAGGGTCTTTACTTGAGTATATGACTACTCCTTGAAGCCCAATTTGGGCAATTCTGCCGTAACTGCACATGGTCTTAGGGAAGGGCTGGGGAAGAATAAGGGAGCCGCTGTCTACACAGCTGTGGGGAAGCCATCCTCCATGCTGGGTGAGGGCTTTCCTGTTCAACCTTACAGAGGAGAGCACTCATGCTCCTGTAAATAAACTCCCATCTATGCTCTGTACGAAAGACCAATAAAGTCACTGAATCCCCAGAGTGACCTTTGGTGAAATTGTATCTTGGATGGTCCTTGCGACCAAGGAAGGAGGAGGTAGACATGGTTGACATCTTCCCCAGAGAAGGAATTTTAGCAACACTTGGCATAGCTGGCAGCATATGGCAGAACTGGGACTGAGGGTGAATTTGGGAAGAGCAGTGGGGTTGTCCCCCTCATGGGGAATAAGGTGAACAACTGAAGCGAAGCTGTGGGTGGGGGGCCGTGTTGGCAGAGGAAATTTTGACGTGGTGGGTTATTCCTAAAGGGGTTGTGAGGTTAGTGACAGTAGCATGGGCAGGCAGAGTAAGATGTTTAACTAATCAAAGCTGCCTGCGCAGAGGATGTTGGTCGGGGAAATCCCAGGATGGCTGCCTTCTTCTAGGCAACATGTAATAGCAGGCCTGCTTGAAAGGTAGGGTTCACCCAGGATTACAGAGATGATTTGGGAACAGCTAAAGGCCTCCAACAGCCCTGGAGTGGTATACCAGGTGCAGAGGTATTAGCAAGCAGCTACAGAGGCAGCCTGGCCACTGTTCTATGTCATAAGAGATCTATCCCAGGCAGAGGTGGCAGCCCAGAGGGAAACTTCTGGTCTAAGAGAGGAACTGCAGTGAGATATGAGGCTGATGGCTTCTGCATTGGCCTCCTGTCTAGTAGATAAATTAGTTAAAACAGAGGGGGAGATGAAGATCTTGGCTTGCTGCTTCTCACACAGCTGGGAGACTGAAGTGTAAAGAGAATACAAATCAACTGTATGTTAACAAGACCTTCACAGAATATGGAAACCTATAATATGTAGGTGGAGTCAGGTAGCAGTGAGGAAGAGTGCGAAATAGAGACGAAAGAAGATACCCTTGTAGTCTGAACTTTGATAGAGAGAATGAAAATCGATGGTCTGCCATGCTGACTGGGGTGTTAACAATGGTCCAGTATAAGAGATCATGGTAATCAGAGATTATTCAGCATCGAAATTAGGAAAACACTTGAAACAAGCAGGGAAAGAGATCCTCACAGCCTGCATTGTGAGGCTGCGGTACACAGGGGTGGATGGGATCAGTCTGAGTGTTGGGAAAAGAGAGAAAATGTGCAACATAGCCACCCATCCCTCCCTGAGACACAGGCTGTATAACCTGAGGTTGTATAGGGAAATCAGTCCCTGATGGGCTGGCTCATATGAGCCATTAGAGAGACTTGGTCATCAGTAGTGGAGATCCCCATCGATACCAGGGGCTGGAGGACAACAGAGGAGGAAGAGGCACTGCAGAGAGAAGTAGGTTTGAGGAAAGCAATGTATGGTACCCAGTTCATTGGGCTGGATAGGGCTGCTTTCACTAGAGACTAAAAGAAGAACTTGATTTAGCAGGGACCCTGAGACTGGTATGGAGCCTTAATGGCTTTGCTGAGTCTGTTAGTGAGGCAGGATCTGTATGAAGTAGGAAAGGATGTAAAAGCTCTAAGTGACTTAGACCAGCATGTAAAGTGTGTCCACACACTGGATAGAGCAACTGAAAGGAGACAGGAGAAAAGCAAAAGCAGACAAAGAGGTCTGTTTGGGTTACTCAGAGAGAAATGTGGCAAGATGTGTCAAGCTTGAGTTTCTAATTTAAAAAAAAGTCTGAAAAAAGGCCAAGTTCTGGGCTAAGGAGCTTCTGAAAGGCCTTAAAGCTTGAGAGCAATTCATAGAAGCCATCCATGATAAAACAATACAGATGCAAATGATCAATCCTGTCCCAGAGGTGAGGAATGATTCTCCCAGACTAAACAAAAGGTTTTGCTATGGGTAAAGATACTTTGCCCAGCCGAGCCTCCCCCAGGAGCCAGCTGTGGTAGATGAAGAGTCGACAGCTGCTTATCCCTGGTGCCAATCCAGAGGCATGTGGATGTGGAGAACCAGCAGTTGCATGGGGGAGTGTTATTCCCTTGGCACTGGGCAGAGGTCGGCAGCTTGAGACAGCCCCATCGAGTTCACTGGGGTGAAAAAATGCAGAGCGGCTGGGATGAAGAGATGTAAGATACAGAAGAGGACAGCTTAGAGAGAACAGGGATTCTTGAGAGCTAATTAAGTTAGTGCCTCCTAGCCATGCTGTTGTTCCCAGCACAGATCTGTTGAAGAAACAATTGGTACAAATGGATGGAATCTTTCCATTTGTATTAGACATTGCTTGTGTTTGAATTAAATGTCTTCTTAGTTTTGAACTTCTGTGATCACCTAATACTTGCCTGGAACAGATGACAACTCAGTTTCACAGTGCTTCACGGAGGTTATCTTTGAAACCCCACTGTTCCTTATGGGATGGTGGGTTAGGACGTTATGTTGTTGTTCTGCCCATCTTCTGGAAGAAGATTTCATTAAATAGGTGATATAATTCTAAGCACTGGGTGTTTTGCAAGTTTGGAAACCCATTTGAGAGACATTGGACACACTAGAAGGAGCAAGGATGAGAAACTGGCTCATAAATGGGGCAAGGAGCAGGTATTACTGTGGAACTCCTGAGAGCTTTATGGTTAGGTGATGCACAAGTGATACTCACCAAGGTGACTGGAAATGTCTAGAACAACCTGGGCCTGAAAATGCTAAAGAGCAAACAACAGTATCTTATGAGAGTAGAAACAGATGCTTCCAGAAGCCATAAGGCTGCTGAGAATTCCAGTGCTAGGGGTGAGTCACCTCCCTAGGAGTTGTTGGCCTTAGAGTTTAGAAACCTTAAAGGCCCCTAAAACAACACAGCTATTGCCACTGCTGTTGGTTGCATTCCAGAACGCTATTGCTGAAGACACTGCTTGTTTTGGTTGTAGGACTTGGAGAAGGCTAAGACTGAGCCAGAAGTTTCCACTCCCTGCAGACTAGCTGCTAAGGCTCCTAGGGAGAATTAAGGCCAAAAGTCCTGCTCAGCTGGAGATTTTGCATGCATCATGACGGAAGTGCCATGTGCCATTTGTGCAGTAGTGGTTATGAATGGACCCACCTTTCTGATTGGACTTAAGGTCCGTCCATAGGGAGAAACTCACCCCTGGTATAGGGAGCATAACAGCCTGTGACCAGGGAAGTCTTAGGCTATTCGTCTTAGGTTATTACTGCAGTCAGTGTCCATCTGGATTGATCATCATTTCTTATTGTCTTCCCTTTCATTTGTGTTTTGTCTTAGGAGGAATATCACCAAGACTCAAGTTTCAGAAACAGAGGATGAGAGGACACTAGGGCTCAGTATCTTGCTGGAGTTGGAGAAGAGTCAAACATTTGTGTCATACTCTCCAAGGCTCAGGTCATTGTCCTCTGAGGCAAAGAACTACTGTCTTCAGAAGCTCAGCTGTGCCTGCTTGCAAAAGATCATCACAACTGGGCTTGTTGACTGTAGACCTCTCCTTGTAGAAGGGGCAAGGAGAATCACAGGACCCTCACCTTAACATCCAGTCACTCTTCCCAATTCACTGTGGGAAATCCTACTGTAATTGTGCAGGTCTCGGGGAAGAACTAGAGTATCAATGCCAGGGAAGACTAGGGACAATGTGGGCTCCATCTGTGTGGTTATGAGGAAACCATCATCCATGGTGGGTAAAGTCTTTCCTTCTGGTGTGGCCTTACAGAGGGGAGCACGCACATTCCTTCATCTCTGTAATCCTTCATCTCTGCTCTTGTAAGTAAGCCCAACAAATTCATTGATTCCTCAGACTGAATTTTGGAGGAATTATATCTGAGATTGTTGGAGCCAAGGGAGGTGGGGAAGGAGGCTGTTTACATCTCCCCCAGGGAAGGAGCATTAACAATACAGGTGAAGAAGAGGCAGCCGAACAAGCTGAGAGTGGCCAAAACAGGAACAAAAGGGAGGCAGAAATAGAGAAGATGGAGAGCTGGGGCTGGAGCGCTATAGAAGACCGTAAAGACCAGAAAGAGACAAACTGCAGGTCCTGGTTGCTAAGACGTCCCAAGCTTGGCCCAAGTACTACAACATTGCTCTCTGTAAAGGGCTGAGGAATCCTACTCTAGGCCTTTCTGGAACTTTCAACAACTGCTGCTAAGGGCTACAGAACCCCAGTGTTCTATGCTTACACAGATACTCTAGTAGAAATAAAGAGTCCTATCCCTTAAGCCGACGTAAGAACTATAATATTTATAGAGCTCAAAACCTCAATGACCAAGCCACGATTGCAGGCTGGGACAGGGAAGGGTGCCACCTGCTCCTGCCTCCGCCTGCCTGTTGCCACCACTCACTGCTGTCAAACGGTGAGGTGTAGAAAAGCTGCCAAAAAGCAGCACTTGAGGGGCTTCTCCTTGTCCCCCCGCCCGGCCCATTGTTTCTGTATAGGCAGAACAAAAGGACCCCGGCCAACTGACTAGAAATAAAAAGCCCCACAGTGATGTTTTCTATGCTTCATCTCTGTATCACCCCCTTCTAAAGGGATCCATTTTGAAAAGTGGGCAGGAATTACAGGACACGGGGCTTCTTCCTACTAATGGAAGACATGGGTCTAACACACACTCATTTTAGTTATCGTGTCTCTTGAGACTTGAAAACTGAAAAGAATGTTCTGTCTGTTTGTAATTGGAAAGGCTGTACTGTACTCCCCACTTGAAGTTGATTTAGCAGTTATACCAATTATTCTAGCTAAAAACATCCTTATAGAATTAAACTTGTTTTCTCAGAGGGTTCTGGAATATTTCCATATACAAACTGTGGTCCATACCCTGCCAGTGAAATAAGATGGGAGATTTCTTAGCAACACCTGAAACTCTCGCCCACCACAAACTTTCCCTTTGTCTTTAAATTAGAAAAGAGATGCCCTCTCTCTGTCGTTCAATTGATTTCCCAAGCAATTTATTTTAATCATTATCAGTATTAAAACCTTACACCAGTTTTGAAATTCTCAGTGTATTCAGATTGTGCTTTTTAGTGATTAAAACTCAGTTAAATAAATACACGAATTACATTTTCATTCTTGGTTATACTGCAAATTATTTTTGTTATTCAATGATCAGTGCCTTCCTGGAGTATGTGAAACAAAAACCAAGCAGGAAATACTCTGTCTTTTAACACAGTAGGATCAACAGACTAGACGAAAAGGCCAAATGGCCATGTACTTTGGCTATCTCAACCACCGTGTCTGTTCTATCTTGAGAACATCATGTAAACTGAAAACTTAAGGTGTTTCTA
This sequence comes from Eospalax fontanierii, assembly GCA_035773235.1. Lineage (NCBI taxonomy): Eukaryota > Metazoa > Chordata > Mammalia > Rodentia > Spalacidae > Eospalax > Eospalax fontanierii. Next base: position 45,363,547 of record CM069540.1, on the reverse strand, counting down.
GAGAAAGGCATTTGATAAATTATTGGGTTAGATTAAGGAATAACGAAGAAATTTACTTCTTATTGCGATGAACAACTTGTCAAAAAACATACATGCAAAAAAATCCAAGATAATAGCGAGGAAAAAAAGAAAGGGAAAAGAATGAATGGGAATAACTTTAAAGCAATAAAAAGAGCACCGTGAGTTCTGTGAACAAAGGGCTGAAACAATAAACAGTCTCTCACCCTTCCAGGATGTGGCACTTCTCCACACACTCCCTGCCTCGGCTGACGTTCTGGCAGGAGACACAGTCCCTGGGCTCAGGACCCCAGCAGCCTTCCAAGGAGCATAAAGGATTACAGACGTGACCTGTAGCCTCTGAGAAGACACAGTGAGTCACAGAGTCAGTGCTATGGAACAGGAACGGTCAGAAGAGGTGACACTCTTCTGATAGGCTGTGTGCTCTTCACAGACACGAGGGGGGTTATGAAGTGGGTGAGGCATCCAAAGCTGCTCTTCTCTGGGATGTTCTTGTCAGGGCAGCCTGGACAAGACTCTGCGATGACTTTAATGACTAATACCACAGTCGACAGAAATGACAGGGAAGGTTGTGTGGCTGCTTGCTGCATGGTAGGACCATGCCCAAAACTTCCCAGTAGCAGTATGGTACTGGAATCAATGTCATCATCATTTATGAATGAGGAAGCCAAAACCTAAAGTGATTAGTAAGTAAACTAGCTAAGTTGTCCAAGCCCAGGAGAGCCAGGGCAGCCCTGGAAGTTAGCATGTCCTCTACCAGTGCCCACATTCTCACCAGAAGGCCATGGGCATTTGTCAGTTTCAAAAGCCAACTTAGAGCTCAGAGTAGGGAATATGACTGTGAAATGTCACACATTCCTCAGTGTGTGTGTGTGTGTGTGTGTGTGTGTGTGTGTGTGTGTTATGTGTGTAAATGTGCATGCATCGAGGAGCTACCTGCAATTAGAGCAGAAAAAAATGAATACTAAGCTGAGTTCCTTAAAGTATAGATATTTGGTAGCCTAAACCTTAGAATATATATTACTTTTCTTATTGATGTGGCCAAATATCTGACAAGAAACAACTTAAGGGAAGAGGGTTTTATTTGGCCAAGAGTTCAAGAACGGGTACAGTCTAACATAGTGTGGAAGGCCTAGGCAGAAGTAGGAGGCCAGGGGCTCAAACACATGAGCCTACTGGGGATATCTCACATTCAAAGTGCAGCTTTCCACCAATGGGCCACATACAGTTACGGACATCTCACAATGCAAAATGTATTCATTCTAACTTTGTAAGTCTTTCTAAAAGTGACATTTATTTTGTGCAGGGGAAGAGGGTGCATACATATGTCACAGTGTGTATCTGAGGTCAGAGTACAACTTGCCAGAGTTAGTGCTCTCTTTCTATGACATGGGTCCCAGGAATTGAATTCAAGTCATCAGAAGCAAGTGCCCTTTCCCACTGAACCATCTCACTGGAACCTGATAAGTCTTTAATATTCCCAACATTGTTCAAAAGTCTCAAGTCCATTCTGAGACTCAAAGCAATCTCTTATTGTGGGCCCCCAGAATAATTAGAAATTTATATACTTCCAATATACACTGACACATAGTAAACATTCCCATTCTAAACAAGTGGATTGGGGGCGTAACAAAGAAAGACTCTACCAAAGCAAGATTGAGAGCCAGCAGGGAAAACATCAAATCCTGAAGCTTTATTTCCATCATCAGGGGCTCATGACGGAATTATCTGGACTCTCAAAAACTTGGGTAGTTTCACTCTTCCAGCTCTGCCCCTGTGATTGGGCCTGTTACATTCCATGCCAACAGCTTTCTTTAGCAGACATCTCATGTGCTGACATTGCTGAAATCCTGGAATCTCCATAGCGACTTAGGCTTCACCTTTATAGCTGCACACAGTGGCCTCACTAGGTATCCTTTCAGGGGCTGCAACCCTGTTACACACTGCTTAATTTCAGTGGTTTTCTGTGATTCCCAGCACAGGCTTCCGAGCCACACTCAAGCTTATGTTTTATACCTACAAAACCAGTTCCATGTGGATGATGCATCCAGGTTCTGCTGCCAGCTCAAGACATAACCTGGCCTACTTGAGCCAGCAATTTCTTCAGCAGCATCCTCAGTTTAGGCTCCCTTCTTTCAAATAAATTTGCATTTTCACAAGACGACGTCTTCGAAATCTACTCAGAGCCTTTTATTCTTGCCTCAATGCAGAGCCAAAAGGTTTCTTTTTTTGTTGTTCTTTTGAGACAAGGTCTCCCTGTAGCCATACTTGGCCTGGAAGGCATTGTAGAGACCAGGCTGGTCTTGACCTGGCAGAGATCCACCTGTCTCTGCCTCTGGAGTACTGGGATTAAAGGCATGTACCACCACACCCAGCTAAAGGGTTTCTTTTTAATGGTGCTAACACCTTTAACAACTATAGTTGTTTTCCCAACATCTTCCTTATTTGCGACTTTAAATTCTATTCTCTCCCCGCTATATATTTTTTGTATCTTTCTGAGGCACTTTTTGCTCTCTCTCACTGCGTGGATGAGAGCAGGGAACAGTAAACATGACACGCTCTGGATGCGACCATATCTTGAGATTTTTTCCTCCACCAAGCAAACTAGGCCATTACTTTCGCATTCAGCGTCACCCAGTTTCTCAGCACCATATACAAATGCAGCTAGATTCCTTCCCAGAATCTATCACAAATGGCCTCTGACTGAATTTCCAATATAATCTTTGTCCCCTTCTGAAATCTTATGAGCCAGATTTCTACTTTCCACATTTCTCTCAGTATCTGTCTTCAAACTGTCATCAGGATGGCCTGTTAAAAAAGGCTTATGGCATTCTAGGGTTTTTATAGTCCAAAGTTCCTAACTCTTCCACATTCCTCCTGTAAATCAGCTCCAAAGGTATAAAAGCCACATGTTCAGCTCTATCAAAGCAATAGCTCCATTGTTTGGTGCCAAGTTTCTATACTACTTTCTTCAATATTGTGACCAAATTCCTGATGAGAGGCAACTTGAGGGAAGAAAGTGGTAATTTCTTCCATGGGCATTTTGGCTTATGGTTCAAGAAAGGATATGATCAGTCATGACAGGGAAGGCATTGCAGTAGGCCTGTGAGGTGTCCGGTCCTGGTCCTACTGCATCCATTGTCAGAAAGCAGAGAGGAGACAGGAAGTAGGCTCCATCTCCCAATGAACCTACAACCTTCCAAAACTGCACTGCCAGCTGGGAACAAAGTTCTCACATGTGTGAACCTATGAGTTCCCACATTTCACATTTAAACCACACAGGGAAAATTCACTCAAGAAAATGAAAATGATCTGGAATCAACTCTTTTTTTAGTGAGGGGGCCGGGCAGGGCCTCCCTGAGTTGGTTACACAGACTAGGCTGGTCTTGATCTCGCAAAGATCCACCTGCCTCTGCTTCCCAAGTGTTGGGGTATACCACCATGCCTGGCTACCTGGAATCAGCACAGATAAGTCTGCAATTATAAATCTACAAATTTTAATTTGTTGAAGGAATGAAAACACCAACTCAAACGTTTGGGAATGACCTCTTCAGTATTCCATTGAATAGGAAATGACCTATAGAAACTCTTTGCACAGCTGAATAAAAACCAGTTACTTACTGCAGTCTTTTTCATCTCTGTTGTACTGAATTTTGGTTTTCTGACTGGACGTCCCAAATAGTTTTTTCCAATTTATTGTATTTGCATAACACAAATTTCGGTTTCCTGAAATTATCACATCGCCATCACTTATTTCCTTAAGGGAACGCAATCCCAAAGATGTGATGTTCAGGCCGACAACCGCAAGAGAAAACTGGCCACTGAAAGGAGGAGAAGAAAAATTACACTTGTACATAATGCTGAAAACAGCATGCTACCCAAAACAGTTTGTATTTGGTGGGGGAGCATAGGTGTCCTGCAAACTGTGTTCCAGTAACTGTAAATCATCTTGTGAGACGTATGTACCACATTTTTTGGAAACTCAAGTGTTTAAGTTCCTTCAAGGAAAAGCCAGTTTCTTATTTATTTACCATCTTTAGCCTTGGAGGTAAGCTGCAGCATGAAGTAATGTATTCATATCAGTTGGCTATGTTTATATTTTGCCGAGAAATAGAGAACATGTTTTTCTAGTATCAGCAGCACTGAAATGTACTTTAATTGTTGTGAATTTCTCTGTCTACCCATCTACCCACTTAATCATCTATCACATTATATACTAATTGAAGAAGCATTTGTCACACCATTTGCAAAATTCTATGTATGTCAAATATGTACCTCCTTCACTTCAGGAACCTCTGTCTATAGGTGACATAAATATACACACAGACCTTTGAATCTAGAGGGACAAACGCAATCTCAGAAAACACCAGATCAGCCAAGGGTGGCTACCTATGTAGCTTTGTGGAGAAATGGCTCAGAAGGGTGGCTTCCCCCAAGCCATGGTGTCTCATAACAGACCTAGAAAGCAGAGCCCATGAAATTTTCTTCCCACCAAACAAGGTAATGAATTTATTATTGGCTAAGTGAGACTCTACAAGGTAATGAATTTATTATGCTCACTGTATGATTCAATGAAAGTTACTCAGATAAAAAGGAAGAGAGTCCCAGAGTCCCTGGAGGAGCAGGACAGTGCAGGGTATCTGAAGATAGGGAGGGCTTAGAGATAGATCTGGCGATGGGGGATGAGGCCAGAGCACAGGTTTATGCCCTTGGTGGAGGAGCTTGTGCTGTTATTTGCAACTGACAGAAAATCACAGGGACGTGATCTGCATTTACAGGAAGCTCCTTCGACACCAGCATAGGGAATGAGCCAATTGAGATAGAAGGAAATGAGACTGATAATTAAGGAGTGGAAAGTCAAAGGTTTGGCAGTTCCTTCTTCCTGGTAACTCTTCTCCTTTCTCTGCCACAGCCTACTTCAGGAAAAGTGAGATGTCCTGGACAGGAGACTGCAACCACCATGGTGGGGAATTCTCCCCTAGCATATGCTCAGAGAAGCCAGGCAGTCAGGGGTCTGGCTGGGGTCTTCCTTACAGGTCAACTCACATAAGAAATAGTGGTCACCCCACAGCAACGAGGCTGACATTACTAGACTTCTCGTTGAGAGAAAAGGTAAATGGTATTTAACCATGCTTAAATCTCTAAAACTAAACAGAAGTCTACAAAGCAGCCACTCCCCCAAACTGCTCTAAATTTCATTTCTGTATGAGCCTCAGGAAAAGAAAACATTCCCGAGAATTTCAGAGCAAAGCCAGAAAGCACGAGCAGTTGCATGCTTAACATCAGAAGTGCCTGGCTAACAGAACTGATGGACAGCAGTGTATATTTTATATGTACGGTACTTTGACTTTTTAAATGTCCACGATATTATGTAGCCTTACTTGGCTAAATGATCTGAAACAGTTCTCGTAATCCAAAAAGTATCCAAGGCAGGTTTGACCTAAAGATTTCCAAACTTCTCTTCCTTACCATAAGAATCTATCTTTTTCTGTCTCTCTCTGTCTCTCTGTCTCTGTCTCCCTAGCTCTCTCTTTCTTTCTCTCTCTTTCTCTGTGTGTGTGCGCATGTATGTGTGTGTGTGTGCGCATGTATGTGTGTGTGTGTGCACAGCATTTCAATGCTGTGGCTGGAAGAGCTCCCCCAAATCAGTTCGTGTTAAAATGTTACTTGGGTCTCCTGGTGGGATGTGGGGTTAACCTCAACTGTATCATGAGCAAATATTAGTCGAATACAAATGGACAGACATTCTACAAGACACCTGAACATACTTTCCCACAGTATGAACACAATTAATGATCGGGAAAGACACAGGACCGAGGACAGACTGGAGGGGATTAAGAAGACATTAGAGTGAATGCAACATGTGATTCTGGTGATTCTGAAATGGACAGCGAAAGAATAAATGGATTCATGGAGAATCTGGTGAACTCGGAATAAAGCACATGGTTGAGTTAACAGCACTGTACAATGCCAACTCCATCACCTTGATCTTTATCTACTCATGAAGATGTATACATTAGGGGAACCAGGTGAAGGAGATAGAAACTCTATACTATTTCTTACCTGTCTTTCAAGTCCCACTTCAAACTAAAAGTACAAGAACTAATCTACCTAAATTTTGGCTGTGGTCTACTTACTGTTGCTTTGTCCTGCCACGTATAATTTCTAGGTTCTCAAAAGCATGGAGGTCAGTCCAGTTTTCAGGCCAAGCCTGAATCAGCAAAAACCCTAGAAGCAGAACAAAGGTAGAATCTCCTTTGACTTGTGTGCCATAGTATTCTAGAATGCCCACAACACTGCCAAGTGGACAGTGGCAGTGGTTATTTTCGTTCTTTTCACTGAGGATGGATGGGCACATTATAAACATAAGCCCAGGATATACTTCCAAAAATCTGCATCTTGCCTTCCCCATGGAACTCCAAACCCCTGATTGTGCCTCCATCACACATCCCCTCCCAACTCCCATCTAACAGCCTAACCATGTGCTCTGGTTCTGATAGCTTTGAGGGACTTCATGTCAGAATCCCCCTCCCCTAAACTGGTTCCTGCTCTGGCTATATGCAAGTTGCCAATTGCCAAGTGCTTCTTATACAAAGGATTTTTAAGTACTTTCTTCATTTAACTCCAAGCCTCAAATCAACCTGGTTGCATAGATCTAATCATTCCTTTATTAAAGATGAAGGAAACGGAGCATGGGTGGCAGTCATGGATCCAAGGTCACCAGTGGAGAAACAGGTTTGAAATCTGGTTTATGCAACCAAGAACTTCTACTGCCAATGGCTTCTCAACTTACTGTTCCCCTCCCTCTACCCTCCAAAGTTTGGGGTCTATGAGGATGGCTAATCTGAGCCAGGAAGAAAGATTACGTGTCTCCACACCAAGATGCTGCATGGTCCCAGCTACACTTTCCACCTGCCAGCAGGGAAATTGTATTTTGTTTTTAAGTCTCAAAGAATTAATCACTAATGGTGGAATTCAGATACCAATTCCCACACCAAGGAAAAAGGAAAAACGTCTATGAAATGTACTTTTCCACTTATATCTGGGATTTCCCAGCACAAACCTGTTATTTCCTTTACAGTTTTTAGGATATCCAGTTCCTTTGGGTCTAGTGGAGGAGTGCGTGTGAAGGAGTCCCTGGAATGAACAGCAAAATGATTATTGATCATTAGTCATTAAAAACAAAAGCAGATGGGGTTTTGTTGTTCTCTGCCCATGGAACTCAATTATTACTTACCCCTTAAATGCCACTGGCAGGATGTGAAGGTCTCCACTGATGGCCGTGCAGTTTTTGAAGTGTTTGATATTGGTAGCATTTATGGAGAGTGTGTCTTTAAATTCACCAATGCCTATGCCATTACAAACTGTTAAGAGAGATGTTTGTTTCACTCACATGTGTTGAATTAAGAATACTGGGTCTCCACAAGCAGAAGCAAGAACCTCTGCTCCCGGTCATATCATCAACATTGAGGGGAGCTCGTACTTATCAGGACCCACAGCAGGCTTTGGGATTGCAACCACTGAAGCCACAGACCTCTCTGAGCCTTAAATTCTCCTTTTTGTTTACCACTTGGGCTGAGTCTAGCTGTTCTTAAGGACATTGGCTCCTCCTCTTTTTGTATATGCCTGTTCACCACCTGGGATGCAGGTGGCACCTCTGTGCCTGGCTCTACCTAGAGAACTCCCCCAACTCCTCTATTTTGTAACTTGGCTTTGCAGTTTTGTCTTCTATTTTAAATAAACAATGCACTTTTTTAAAATTAAAGGAGTATGATCTATTCATTTAGAGGTGAATTGATCCCAGCCTAAGGGTCAGGCTCCTTACCTTTGCGGCAGGGTCCATCACACTTTTTACATTTGCGAACACCGTCTTCTTCCACTTCGAAGTTGTCAGGACCACAGGCGCGGACACACGAGCCGTGATCTGTCACCACATAGTTTCCTGAGCAGGAAGCAATGCAAGGAGGGCAGTGAGGGTCTTAGTAGGGGTTCCTGGCCTTCCACAAACGTCCTCATGTCCTTTTCTACATGTGCCGCTAATTGTAAAGGGTCCTTAAGATTTTTCTTGAGGGCAGGTATTGACAGGTTTCAAACAGAGCAGTTATTCGTCTCGAGATTAATAGTGTCCAACACGGTAATATGGAGAGGCACAGATTTTTCATCACAGGCATAAAACAGTGATGGGAGGGGGAAAAAACATTGTGTGTGCTCACTTATGAAAGCACTCTTTAATATCAGCTTTGTGTGTTTGTGTGTGTGTGTGTCTGTGTGTCTATCTGTCTGTGTGTGTTTGTGGTTGCTGTTTGTTAGTGTTTTACTACCCCATTGAGGTGAGTTCAATTCATTCTGTTTGACACCAGCTTTTCCCTTTCATGGTCTTTTCCCATGTGTTGTGTGTTCCTTGGGGGACAAGACCAGCCACTTATGCCTCCCAGAGGGATACCCCAGTCCTTCTCTCCACTCCCCCTCACCTTTAAGTAATCAGTCTGGGTTAATACTTACGTCCATACCATATTTTAGAAGCTCTATGCTTCTGTATTTACTAGGCATAGACAGTGCATCTGCAATTTGTGCACCTGCAAATTGTGTGTTTCATTACCTTAAGCTTTGAGTGTTACCTGTGGATTTGAAAACTCATCTACTAAGCCTTCATGCAAAGACCCTACCTGTGTCATAACTATGGCATTTTTTCCTTCATTTTAGTTTGTCATTTACCTTGCGGTGTTATTCTATTTGTGTATTTTTTATGGATAGACTTCCATGTACATACATCTGGCAGGGAAGATCGCCCCCTCGGAGTTGTTCTTTTACATTTTCCCATTATTTCCCTTCTAGAAAGGAAGCTTAGTTTCCAAGGCTCTTTCTGTCTTGTTTCACTTTCTCTGTTTGGGAATAGTTCATGTTGCCATTTCCCTATAGACATCAGTAGAATGCAAATAGAAACAAGCAAATCTGTAACCCATACCAATAAAATGAAAAGGAAGAAAAGTTCTGCAATACTCCTAAGAGGCACGATCAAACAGCCTGCTCTCCTCTCTAATTTAGGTTTGTAGCGTACCAGGGCTGTAGAAGAGTTGAACAATGAAATGGCCCAAAGGGTCATGATTTTGTGGTAGTCAGATACTGAGCACCCTGAGTCCCTACAGCTGAACCTCACTCTTGAGTTGAGTAGGTAGATGTCTTTTCTTTTATGAAGTCTGGCCACCAGCGATGATGGTCCAACACAGATGATGCCTCCTGTTGAAGAGAGGAGCCCTGCTTTGGGCTCAGGCTATCTCTGTCTACTGTTCCACAGAAGGAAGTTAGCTCCTTGCCCAGATGAACACACAGTAATATAAACAAGGCGAGCACAGTCACCCCCAACTGCTTAAGATAAGGAGTTCAAGACTACAACAGAAGACAAAAGAGGCCACTGATGACTAGAGAGCCAATGACTTTCCCATGTCAGCAACTCACGGGGGCATGTCTTCACACAGGTGGCACCAAAGCTGTACTTCCCCTCGGGGTTGACATCCATCTGATATGTGGTGGGGTTGTACAGCATGAGTGGTGGGCAGGTGTCCTTGCACGTGGCCTCATCTCGGAACTTGTGGCAAACCTGTCATAGGAGGGTAATAGCCCTGGTCAAGGATGTGACATCCAATGGATGAAGCTCAGGGTCATTTGGGTTTCAGGCTAAACAAATTCATTAGAGGTTCTCAGTGCTCGGGTGGGGTGTTCAATTCTAAGTATTAAGTACTGTTCTTAAGTGTCATGACCAAGCTGCCATAACTTATGGTTCATGGTTAGAGAAAATATATCTCTATTGATCTACAGGTGATAAAGGAATCCACACAGGATATTGGTAACTACGGAGTGACATTATTTTTAAACCCAGTCTAAAACATGTTTCTCTTATGAACAACACTTATGAAAACATTTAAGAATTTACTGTCAAACTGTATTAAACCACGACAGGAAGGATTCCATGCAGTAAGGGCCAGGCCACATAAGGTATTGGCTCTTCCTAAGAACTCCACTCCAGTCTTTTCCTGGGCTATTCATTAGAATCAGACTAGACCAATCAAATGAAAAATCCTGGGGCCAGGTCCAATCTCTGGAATTTAAAGATCTTGTATTACTAGAAACTAAGGAACACATAGAATGCACCTCAGGGTGGACTTTCTTCTCTGCAGCCTGACAGAGTCTTGCCTCGCTTGGTGCAAACCTCAGGAATCCCATCCCTGGCAGTGCCAGGACTTCACTGGAGCAACAAACCTTTTGTGAGAGCTTCTATGGTGGTAGAAAAAAAAAAAAACCCTGGGGCTGGGGACATAGTTCAAGAGGCTCCAGAAATGGGTGAGAAGAGCAGAGAGATGAGCGTCAAAAGATAGCATCAAAGGTCTGTGTAAAGGTAGGTGCTCTGAAGGGATCTCAGAGTATCACTTCTCTACGTTTGTAACAGAATTAAGTGAAACAACAAATAACATAATGCCGCTGTTGACTACAGTACCAGCTATTTAATATTAGTGCTCACTCAGTACCCAGGATGTGGTGTTGAGTACCACATGGATCACGCCATTTGTACCACCAAACACTAGAGACTTTGTTACCCATCACTGTCAAGTGCAGAAAACAAGACACAGACAGCTCCTGTAATTTGCTCAGTCACAGAATAAGTGTTCTAGGAAGGATACCAGACATGGCTGTATCTGCTATCAAATTAACAAATATGCCACACAGAAAGTGCCTTGTCATAGCCAGGTGGGAAGCAAGTGCAGTTCCAAGCAACAAGAGTCTCACCAGGCAGTCACTCTCCCGAGGCCCCGTGCAGCCAGCAGCACACTGGTTGTGACAGCAGTCACTGGGAGACTTGCCGCGGCAGCGCCGGGAACACTGCTGGGCACAGATGATTTTGGTCACTGAAAAAGAAACATCACTCATGAGCTGGATGTCGGTGGCAGCTAATCCTCTGAAGGCACGGAAGAGCCCTTGCACACAGTAGAGAAAAATGGAGGAAATTGGGTGGATTTAGTAATTCTGGCACAAGCTTCTAGGCATTCACATTCTTTTGAACACAATACAATCATAACTTCCCACTGGTATTTTTTTCCTCATTTATTTCAAATCAGTTGGAGAACTAATTAGATCAAGTCCAAAGTTTGAGATCTTTCAAATAAGTAGATGTTAGACATCGGATATTAGATACCAGTCTGGAATGGACATATTCCCAGGTTTCTTGGCCACTGAGGGTGAACCAGTAATCACTAAGAGGTAAAGGAAACTTTCTTAAAGGAGGATTCAAGCAGAAACTCCTTGGAGAAATCCTGTCACTCTTCTGTAGTTTAGTACCAAGCAAATAGGAGGTGAAGGGGAGGAGGGATATGATGCATGTGAGCAGGGGGCTTCAGACATGTTCAGGATAAGGTGCTATGTGTATTCTCTACAAGACATGATTAGGCATGGGTGTCTGGCTTTCAGCTATTGTGTGACCGTCTGAAGTGTCCCAAATATTATGCCTTGGATAGCTGAATGCAGCGAGACTTGCAACACTGGCCTTCATGACCCTGCTAACACTGGCTCTTTCTCACCTCTAGGACTTAGCCAATCACCAAAGTCTAGGAACAACAGCGGTCACAGTCTGGACTCTGGTCAGAGGAGAGTAGGTTTCATGGGGAACATGACTGTTCATTGACTTACATTTCTGGCAGTTTTCCTCTCCTGCACCCCAACAGCTTCCATTGGGACAGTTTGGGTCACATTTTTGGCCTGAAATATAAATCTAGTAGTTAAAAATCTTATCTCAATAAAATTGAACAAATGAGACAAAACTGATGACAACTTTCCCAGGTCCTGATGTTCTAGAAATGAGGAACAGCATGAAAATGTCTAATTCATAGCGAGGCTGGTTTGTAGGATAGTTTAAAGACACCTGTAACACAAAAAACTGTGGAGCCACAGACAGCTTTTATTTGCATTTTATCTGTGGAAACTGAGGGAGAGTATTTACTGACTTGTCATGGGCACAAGAATGACAGATTAAATGAACTTCAGGTCCTGAGGTCCCGCCTGCCTTGGCGTCTCTAAACTGATTGCATGTGTTTAGTCCCACTTTGCTATGTTCAGTCTGGACTGACCACGTGGGCCAATTGCCACTGGGTATTTATGGCTGGGCAAATAAGTAGCCCTATTCTCCAAGCCAAATGGCTCACTGTCTATTATTTTGTTGATAATCTAAAATTTTAGTTGTCAGCAATCAATAGAATGGGGAAATATGAAGATCAAAGTGTTGACCAGCAAATTTGTTGAAAAGAAATAAGTGGAGCAGAGTTATTTTTGTTGCCTTTCTTTTTGTGGCGCTGGGGATTTAACCTTTTTTGTTAGGATTTTAGGGAGTACTTTACCTAGTTACAGAGCTCTTTTCATAGCAATCAGATATCATAACAATATAAAGTTCTTTCTCATAGCTTGTTTAATGGTGTCTGAATCTGGCTTTTCTGCAAGTTGATATTATAAATATTAATCTTTATGTTTCCTTCTAGGACTTAAATATATTTACTATTTTATTACATATACTTAATACATACTTGGAATTTATATTATGGTAGAGAGGAGCTGATGAATTTATTTAATTTCTTTTCCTGTAAATCCACTCTTAGGATAAAGCTCAGATTCTAAGCTTTATCAGCAATCATAATGCTGGGGCACACCAGGAACTCTTCTGAATCTCAGCTGACTCACCCATGTAACATTTAAAATCATCATCTCATGGACTTGGTTTTGGTTTGGTAAAGATGAAATGAGAACTTCTCAAGAGGAATACATGTCTGCCACACATTGGTCAAGGGAGAAGAGTGGAAGATCAGAGACAGGGAAGACCAGAGGACAAGTAGCCAGTGATTTCTTATATTCCAGTATGAATAGCCTTATATTGTTAACTTGTTTTTAAAACATTGGTTACAGCTCTGGTGCTTTGAATTTTTTTTCCTTAATAACTGTCATTGCAGAAAAATTCATTGAACCAATTCTTACTTATTTGAATTGTCACTTATTTATAAAATTTTATTCAGTTACATTTATGACTATTCTTGCAGTTTGGATATATAATGCCCCCCAAAGGTCCATGTTTAAAGGCTTTGTCCTTACCACATTATTATTGAGAGGTGATAAGAACTTAAAGAGGTAAGACTAATGACCAACCTGGCAAGATACAGCCAACAGTGGCATGACTGCTATAGGGGTAACTAACCACGTTCTGTTTGGATCAAAGACCCACTCTGTAGGAGGAAGCTCATGCCTAGTACTGAAAATATGATTAAGAATCCCATGGCTGCAGAGCTCCTAGGTCTTATGGGAGAAGTTACTATTATACTCTTATGGACATAGTATTAAACTGTCTTCAAATATCATAGCTCTCAGTCTTCATCAGAGAGGTTTCTTTTTGTAGTGGATGAGAGTAATTCAGAGACACACAACTGATCAAAGGGCAGAGAATAAATATCTGTGGAATGACAGGCCCAGAATGCCACATATATATCACAGGCTTGCCTCCAAGGCTGAGAGAACAGGCAGAAAGCTTCTAAGAGCTAGAGCTCAGAGAAGACAGCTTCAATACAGTGTCTGGATACACAGGACTAATGTACTGATGAACTCATAGCAGGTGTGATTGCTGCCCAAGACCTGCATAAGATCAAGCCAGTCATCAATAGTCTACCTTGGATGAGGGAATGACCCTTGAGTCTCTACCCCTAGTTGAAGAGCTATTGCAGTTGGCTGCTGGAGGAGGGAGAATCATTTTTCTTCAGAGGAGTGATTCCTGGCAGGTTGTTCCAGGGCATGGTCCCACACCCATGCACACATGGTCAGCACTAAATGTACTTGTGGGAGTTACAAAATTATATACAAGGGTGGGAGGACGTGATGGGGGAGGAGAACTGGAGGAGTTGAAGGGAGGGTAGGAGCTGGTGAATATAACTAAAATGCATTGTATATATGTATCAATATGCATTCCCCAAGAATACATTTTAAAAATATATTTAAAACTGGGGGAGGGAGGCTGGAGAGATGGTTTAGTGGTTAAGGGAACTCATTGCTCTTGCAGAAGATCCAGGTTCAAATCCCAACATCTACATGATGGCTAACAGCCATCTGTAACACCAGTTTGAGGGGATCTGACACCCTCTTCTGATCTCTGTAGGCACTGCAGGACATGGCACACCTACTTGCATACAGGCAATGCACTCATATACACAAACTAAAAATAGTAAATGAAATAGTTTTTAAAAATCAGGTGGGATTACTGGAAGGGTCCCTCCTCTCCTTTCTCTAACACTCTGGCAGTCATGAGGTGAACACACTTTCCTCACCTTGTGATGGTATCATGATGCACTGCTTCAGCCCAGGCCCAGGAACTACAGAGTCAACTAACTTTGGACTGTAACTCCAAAACTGTGATTCCAAATAAACCTTCCCTACTTTAAAGCTGATTGCTTTAGGCATTTTATTCCAGTAATGGAAAGCTGATTAAGATATTCTTCAATTGATGGTTTCTAGTTCAACTGTTGAAACATTTGAATCTTGTTACTGTATTCTTATTTTTTTTTCCAACTTCTCTTTGTGGGTTTTTAATATGTCACCGGAGCAGTAGCGTGAGTGTACCATTGTGAGCTACCTGATTTTATCCAGGGCAAACTCAATTAGCCCCACAGACCTTCCATATCATGATGTTTGTTCTAAATATTTACAGTTAACCTCACCCATCATTCATCACGGTTAGATTAAGACATGCTAACCTTAATCTCATTACTAATAAAAATTTTTGCTTTGTGAAATGAAGTGCTCAGTTTCTTACCGTCACAACGGGCATGTGGGAAACTACATGTTTAAAAAGCAAAGGGTTCATATAATCAACCCAAAGACCCACCAGCAAACAAGCAAACGTAGTATATTTGTTGATTATTATTTATCCCCAAAAGGAGCAAAATTCCTGATACGGGCTTATGGATAAATCTTGAGGACATTATACTAAATGAAATACACCAGCTCTCAAAAGACAAGCAGTGAGTGTATGCTAATGAGGAACCTGAAGTAGTCAAATTCACAAAGGCAGAAAGTAGAGCAGGGGTTGCCTTGGTCAGTGGCGGGGAGGAAGGGAAAACAGGCAGTGACCATTTAATGAGTTTCAGATAAAGATGGACAGTTCTGCAGATGGGTGGTAGCTGGGGCTCCACAGCAACGTGGACACATAATGCACTGTGAACTTAAAAAGGGCTAAGGTGAAAGACTTTATGAATATTTTTCACAATTATTTAATCAATGTATCGATGAAAATAAAGCAAATAAAAAAAAGGATTTTAGTTGATGATTCTGAGGATTCATGTCAGCCCCACTTTGAAATCAAAACAAGCCATGCTTGCAGGGAACCACAGAGCAGGGAATGGTGATCACTCCTTATTGTGAAGAGCTGAAAGACCAGTGCTATCAGGAAGGAGAGCTCAGCAACTGGAAATGTGACCTTCCAGAGTTTTCTACAGCTTTGGCAAAGGTCCTGGGTTACAGCCCCAAGCATACGTCCAGTCATCCGACAGGTCCTTATTTGCAGAGGGCTGTCTGATAAACGGGGCATGGATGAGGTCTAAATATTTAGGAAAATATGGACACACCTCCTTCTTATGGTTCTGTGTGAGACTGTCTATGCTGATTGTCGGAGCTCAAGGGGTCAGGATGACCTGGGTGGCACTGTGGGGTTCAGTAGCAAGTCAGAAGCACATGAGTGCTTGGTCAATGGCCATGAGGCAGAGTGGGACATATCCCCATGCCAGCACTGAAGGCTGCTGCTGCAGCTTGTCACAAAGCTAAAAGATTCTCTTGGCTCAATGGCCACATAAGGGTCACACCCGCCTGGGGGTGATCTATGTTGCCTTGAGCAATAAAAAACTTACTTTTATCTCTGCCTTGCATAAAATCTCCTCTAATGGGAAGATCATTCATTTGCTATTTATTTTGGGTTTAGGTTATTTACTGTTATCTGACATGGACATTCTTTCTCTCCTACCCCAACATTATTAGGCTCTACCCATCAGATGATATAGAGCTAACAGAAGGTTAATCCAACACTTACAGCTGCTCGGATGGTTCTGTAAGTCCATTGACATGTTGCTCATAAAGTCGTTGTTGACGATGTCCCTCCACTGGATAGTCTCCAAATTGCAGAGGATAGGGTTGTTGCTGAATCGCACAGCACCAAGAAGGATTTCTGCATGAATGGAACCACAGTAACCAAACTCTTTATCTCTTATGAATTCACCTAATGCATGCATGCATTTCTTTGCATTTTTTATGTTCTGCTAGAAAGTTGTCAGTATGCAAATATGAGAACCCATGCTGAGCTGTACAGAGGCTCTTCTGAACACAGATGAAAAGACAGTTTACAATAGTGACACGGAAGAGTTAAGGTTTTTCTTGAATCGAGTTATGAAATTTAGAAACACAGGAGGGAGGGAAAGACTGCCTATTCGGTGAGTATGGTATGCTCACTGTATGAAGGACAGGTGCAGCTCCGGAGTCACATCAGCTAGCTGGAATGACTAGATGATGTGGAGGAGAGGGGGGGGGGACAAGGAGGCAATCCTGAATATTTGGACCCTGAATACCAGGAGAAGGTGACAGACACCTGGCACACTCCCCAGAGTCTCTGGAGGATTTTCACTGGAGGAAAGGTTGCAAGTATGATAGGAAAGCAGAATATATATGATGACAAAGATGCAAACAAACACCAGTGATGCACAGTCCTATAAGGCTGCATAAGTGTTAGAGAGAAGAATCAAGAGACCTTAAAAACTTAAGGATGAGACAAAGTCACCCCTGCACAAAGGGAGAGGATTGCATTAATAGCGTTAAAGATAAACATTGAATAAATGATGTGTATACAGAATGCATGGATGCCATGGGTCTACAAAGATGAATTTGACTTGTTGGTTGGGCGCTGACATGTACAGAGAGACAGGTATACCACTCATGTCCACAGGAGACCAAGACCAGTCTGAGCATTGGGATGGGTGATGTATAATCAGTATCTCCGTTAATCATCACGGAGGTCCAAAGACTACCATTTAAATGTGTATATGTGTGTGTGTGTGGGGGGGTGGTCACAGACACATAAAGGACCTCAGCACTCTGCAGGCGGGGAATGGAATTACCTGTCTGTGTGTGCACAGAGTGTCGACCTGGAAAAGGAAGGACTCTCCTAGAAAGCTTCTGAAGACTGCTGGGAATGCAGGGAGATGGGATTTCCCACATGCACAAGAACTTATTTTAGAGCAACAAGAAACTAGCATTGCTGAAGGCTTCACGCAGACAGAAACTGAAAGCAAACCGGCAGATCTGAGACAGGTAGACAGTTTTCTCAGCAGAGGATAGGGAATAAAAGAACCTTGAAAGGACAGCAGGAGTTTCAGAAAGAGCTGAAATGTGTTCCGTCTGGAAAGTCAGAGGAGACAGTAATCTGATGGAGAGCAGCAATAGGAGCCAGGTGTGAGCAGACAACACCAGGCAAGAATCAGATCTAGAAACAGGACAGGGACAGCAAAGCTTCAGTGACAATTAGGAAAAGAAACAAGGAGGCCAAGAGCACAGAGAGGGCAGAGTCAAAGACGGGGCCTTCCGGGAACGCCTGTAGTCAGTGACTGTAAGACGTAACTGATCAGGGAAAGGTAGCCAGCAGTCAGTTGAATGTAATATTTTAATTTGCAACATTTAGTAAATGCTCAGTTTGCGTCAGGCACTAAGATGATCATTAACAGTACTATATTAGATAACCTGTGTCCACACAACCATAACTTTGCATTCATTATAAAAATAAGCCTAGGAATATAGTTCAAGGGAATAGGGAATACATATGATACACACCAGTCACCAAGGAGCTAAAAAGCTGTTGCATGCTTTGCCTGTAGGAATGTGGCTGACTTTGACAACCGCACAAAGGAACTAAATTAGCCGGACCACGTCCTGCATTTTTGAAATGACAGCACTGAGATGCAGAGAAAGACACAGCTGAAAACCATCTCCAGAGTTGTCTGGCCGATGAGTAGGAGCTGGGGCTGGAACCCAGACAGCCTGGCTCCGGGAGCCAGACTCACACCCGCTGCTGCCTGGCTTCCTCACACGTGTGAAGCAAGACAGGCAGAACAAGGCAGGTTGAAAGCGCCTAACAGGTCACTGCATGTAGTGTGTGCACAGGAGTGATGAATGCTAGCACAAACTCAGAAACACGAGTGGGTGCGCTGAGCAGTTAAAGTGGTGGGTGGGAGTTCTGAAGGTCGTTTGTGGATCTGTAAACCGGGGAACCGGGAGAGAAGCGCCTGGCTGGCGGCGTTCTAGCTTTGTGGGCGCGGTCACAGCCCCGCCAGTCATTCTGCACATGGCTCTCCTGCTCGGCAGGCTTTCTATTTCCCCTCATCCCTTTCCCCACCGGAACTGGCAGGGGCATCCTTTGTTTTTCTCTCCAGTAATGTGGACTGGAAGAGAGGATTCTACTATCATGTCTTTGTAAAATGGCAGAGTAAAGCCGCTGCTTTGAAGGAAGCGTACAGCAGGAGGTGAAGTTACTGACTTAGGAAGCCTGCCACAGGGTACAGCAAAGTGTTTCCAGTATTTTTGTTTAACTGATTCCCCGTCATTTCAACCATTCTCCAGAGTTTTCTCTTACAGAAGCCTTTTGACTATACAATTCAGAAGATATAAAAATCTTCATACCGCCCCCCACTACCCTTTTTGTCTTTTTGAGACAGGGTCTCTCTATAGCCCCAGCTGGCCAGAAACTTAGAAACTTGCTATGGAGACCAGGCTGGCCTCAATCACACAGAAATCTGCCTGCCTCTGCCTCCCGAGTGCTGGGATTAAAGATATGTATCACCCTGTCGGGCTTCTTTTCTGTTTTTTAAAAAACTCACTCTGACCTTCCATATAACACTGACTTTGAGAAACCTACTTTCTCAAACATCCAAAAGTTTAATGTACTTGATCCCTGACACCGTGGGTAGTTTTCCTTTTTTTGGGTTCTACTACTTAGGGTACAGTTTGATAGCCAGACAGCAAGAGACCATATTCTCAAGGTGGTATTGCAGAACACTAGTTATTCTATTTTTCATTACTGTAATTAATGTATTACTGTATTGTTAATATAATGTATCAATTATCTAATTGATGAATTAAACTATGATAGACATGTAAATAAAGGAAACAACACAGTATTATAGTTTTGGGTACTTGCTACCTGATATTCAGGCAGCCTTGGAATGCATCCCTAGAGGGTAAAGAGGATGACCACATGTCCTTTCTACCTGAGGTCCGAGTTCACTTCCTAATTACACAAACTAATTCATGACTGAATTTATGAGAAGTCTACCATTTCTTACTATCTCTCAATAGTCTTCATCTATGGAAGAACTGCTTTCCACCTACAGCTGAAATCTTCACTAAACTGCCACTGGTGATTCTTTCAACCAGTTGACACGCAGTACATGTGTGTTTAAATAAATAAATATATCTTCTTTGAGTTTTAACTAACAGAAGCAACAGATGTACCAAGTGCTTCAGCATCCCTCCCTTCATTGTTGTCCCACCTCTCACCCTGTAAGCTCCGCATGGGCAGCTCCCTCAGCCCAGTTCTGTTCATGCCGTAGTTAGACAGGACGGCTAAGGCAAAGGTGTTTTCATACAGAGCATTTCCTCTGATGATCTGCAGGTTCTCCAAAGGGATCTTCTCCACAGTGTTGAGAGCAATGAGCACATAGCCAGCAACCTCCTGAATGGTCTGAGGGAGAAAACACAAGCATGTTATTTTGCTCTAGAGAAACACAAGAGTTCAAGGTCTAAATGGGTCAAGAAGTCTTAACTAACTGCACTATAACACACACAAGTAGGACATGCAGATAATTGCACTTGGGTAAATGGCACGACAGGATCTGCAATGCTTCCTTCACTTTTGCATCTGAAGCCTGCATTAAAGAACAGTGTGCATCACTGGGGAGTGCTGTGACTCCTACTCTACCACAAATGTAAACGGAAATTAAAAGAACACTTTGAATGTATCTCACATGACAACTTGTGGAAGAAATAGAGAGAGGGGCGAGGAAAGAAAAACGTGAAATAAAACCAGAAGAAGGCTAAGCAAACCTAATTACCATCAAGTATCTACAAATCAAACTTTGAAACCTTCAGAGTTAGCACTAACAGGCCCACTAAAACCTATTGTTAAATGTTTCACATTTTTAAAAAGTGGTTGGAAAATCTGGGTAGCTTGAAATCAGCTATGCGTGAATATGTATACCAAGTATAAAGGTAGATTCAGGCTACAAATCAAGGTCTTTTATATTTATTGTTATTATTATTTGGAAAGCTAGTAGGCTAGCCTTTCATATTCATTGTTATTCTTCTTTGGAAATTTATGCCAGCACTCCCCAGCTGAGACAATGGTCAATGATTAGTGTTAGTGTCTATGATGACAATTAAACACCACAAGAGCTTATTTCTCTCCCACTTTCTTTTCCAGGAATAACTTGGCCCTGGTTAGCCTAGTGGCTGTCTCATAAAACTCATCAGTAGTTTCTTGATCAAGTAAGCATATGTCCGTCAAATTCTGCTGAAGCTTTTATCTGCTCATATTCAATTCTCTAATATTTGAAGACAACCAAATTTAATGAACTAACCTTTAAGAAGGAAAGGTCATAATTCTTTTGCACGTAAGTGATTTCCAGATTCCCAAGGACCACCTCACAGTTATTGAACATCCTTTGCAGACTCAGAAAGTGGTCTTCAAAAGTGCCCAGCTGGGTGAGCCTGTTGCTTGTGCCTTGGCAAACTGAAATAAAGGGAAAAGACGTCTCTCAGGAAAGTGCCCATTAAAGTAACATAACCACAAAACCATAACAAAGCACTATTTGTCAGCTTTGTGAGCGTCAGTGGCTTAACAATCAACTTTGATCAAAGTCACCACAATGCAAATGTAGTGAGAGATGCTTACGTTCACATAAAGGGTAATCCATAGTAAAGCAGAACACATCCTATGATGCATGGAATCATATGATGGTAAAACTGCACAGAGGGAAAACATGTTAAAAAATCAAGATGGAAATTCTTTGGAGGTCTCTGAATTCGTTACTTGTCTTATTGCTGTGACAAAAAACACAAACAGGAACATAAAAGTACCTAAAGAAAGTAAGTTTCCTAAAGAAGGAAGGGTTACTTTTGGTTGTAGGGACTAAGTACATTACAGAGGGGAAAGCATGGCAGCAGGAGCCCACGGCAGCACATTACATCTATAGTCAGGAAGCTGAGGGAGTAGTACTGCTCAGCTCTTCCTCCTTTCTGTTCAGTCTGGGAACCCCAGCCCATGGAACAGTACTGCCCACCTTTAGAATGGTCTTCTTACATCAATTACCACTGCCAATTAGTCTAGAAAATTCCCTCACAGATATGCCTAGAAGTTTGTTTCTGTGGTGATTCTAAATCCTGTCAAGGTGCCAGTCAGGGTTAACCTTGGCATCTCTAAGACAGGCGAGGCTTACCAGTGCCTCTGGACACCGACACATGTCAAATGTACGTGGAGGATGTGACTGCAAGATGAATTCATAATTAAGCCATAAACATTTTACCCTACAGAAAATAGATTGCTATATTGTGCATGCAAAGAATGCTCAAAAACACAACAGACACTATGTAGTATTTTCTGACCACAACATGGTATGGACACCTAGAATCAGTGACAACAACGTAACTTTAAGTCATCTGGCTAAAAATGAAAAATAGTTCTCTGAGTATCAAAGGACAAATTGAAGTTATTATAGAAAACTTGGAATTTGTTTTAAAAAGTGAAAAGATGCCTGGTGTGGTGGCACACGCCTTTGATCCCAGCATTCGGGAGACAGAGGATCTGTGTGAGTTCAAGGCCAGCCTGGTCTACATAGTGAGTTCCATGCTAGGTGGGGCTACAGGGAGGCCCTGTCTCAAAAAGATCAAAAAAAAGAAAAAAGAAAAAGAAAAAGAAAAACATCCTTTAACAGTGTTCAGCTAGTGAGAAACCAAGGTGTCCTTCTGTCTTACTTTGTTTAAGTCTGCCGAACACAAGCATCCAAATGATTACCTTGCATCCACTGCCAATACACAACTTGTCAAGACACAATTTTATACAAGAAAACATGCTAAATTAGGGGCCAAAGTTAGACCATAGAAATGCACTTAATGGTCTATATTTAAGAGCAAAGGAGAGGATTATAATAAAGTGGTATTTACAATCCAGCTCTTTGGGAGACATGTTTAGGCAAGCATAAAAAACAAAGAGGCTTAAGGCTTTGAAGCAGGGAGCTTGTTAAGTAACTATACCTTGAACCACAAAATGATCTTAAAAGTGAGGAAATATGGCCTCTGGCTTTAGACATACATATGGACCTGGTCAGGTCCTTCTTTGTTGGGAGAGTGCTCCATTGACAGTCACAGTAACCAGGGAACAGAATACAAAAGAAGGCCAAAGTCAACATAGTAACATTTTCTTCAGTAACTTTTAAAATATGCATCTCTATTTTATGGGCTTTCATGTTCCCTTTCCTTGGGAATTATTATAAGAGCATCATCTGTCTGGCCTTGCATGATGGAGCCATGGTAAGCAACCAGCACATGTTCAGACACCACATAATCAACCAAAAGCATTTATAGACATTAACTATGAAGCAATCTTCACATCCTTTTCAAGTCTATGGGAAATTCTCTACTTCCATTCCATTTCTTCTACAAATTCAGCAGTAGTGAGTACTCTCACATAGGACCTGTGAAAGTTAACAAGACTGGGTCTCTGTCTCCTACCTGCAAAGGCAAGGTAACTCCGTAATTCTTCCACATATAACTTTTACTTGACCCAATATATTTGATCTGCTTTTACCTAACAACGTGGGCTATTCTGGTGTCAAACTCAACTTGAAACAGTTGCATAACTGTTCTATGCATGCAGGTAGAGCCATCCTGGTATCCTAATTCTAGGTCCTTAAAGATGCCACGATAAATGTAGGTATAGTGAGCTTGACAACATGTCACCTTTCTCTTGGTACATAGTTGAATAGCAGCTGCCTTTTCAACAAACAGGCAGTAGCCTCTGTTTTCAGATCTCTGATCAGATAAAGCCCACGTTACCAGGTGTGCCAGCCTTGTTTGCCATGTCAGCTTGGTAAGCAGAAGCTAGTGGAGTTGGGTTGGATTCAAAAGGGTTTCTTTTGACAGAGGTGTGCTAACAAGAGACTCTTAAATGACCAAGAGCATTAGCTTGTGAGTTCCTTTCAGTTTATCTTAAGATTTTTTGTTATTAAGCCAATAAAGAAGTTTTGACAATAATATAAGACAAACAATGCCATTTAAGATAGTGTGCTATCAGGTGGGCGAGGTGGTATACGCCCTTAATCCTAAAATTCTAGAGGCACAAGCTGGTAGATCTCTGTGAGACCGAGGCTAGCCTATAGTCTACATAGTGAGTTCCAGTCGAGCTGGGGTTACAGGAGACGTTGTCTCAAAACAAAAAACAGTGAAGTCAAAAAAGATTAGTGTGTTATTAAAAAAAAATTTAAAACTGGATTTGTGTTTCATTTGTCCATTCTAAATGTTAAATGAGGCCCTAACATATTTATTTGTGAATACTTATCATGAACCTTATTATCTGCAATTAAGATTGATTATTTTATGGTCAGGAAAAAAGATTTATGTTTGGGAGATAATAGCAGCATTACACATTGTTGGTGTGAATATTAATTCATAATCACATTGGGAAGCAACTGAAACAGTTAGGCAAACCAACATATCAAATTCTACACCATGATTTCATTTGGAAAAACCATTATGAGAGAATAAACCAAAATTCTGAAAAAATTTTTTGCTCAAACTTGTTTCTTATTATTTAAACATGATTCAAAAAGGTAAAGAAACCCAGATATACAATTTGCCAATAGATCTATATTTGAGAATAAGGAAGAAACTGATATAATATTTGAGTCAATAAAAGCAAGTATATCTTGATTTTTATCCCAGGGCTAATTATTGGTTTCAGAAGAAATTATTAGTAAGTCTAAAGAAATCAATAACACATCTCTTTATTCTGACACACTCTCTCTATGTACCTAAGAAAATGACATCATATGAATGAAATCTAGGCTGAGGATAAGAATAATTTGTATGGGGCCGAAAGTAGCTTACTGGAGGGGTACATACAAAGAGTGTAGCATACAAAAATCTCTGGATTCAATTTCTAGAACCAAAAAATAGTAGCATTAAAAAATATATTTGATCTGTGTTTCTTAACTGAAACAAAATATAATCTTGGCTCCGTCTTTAGATCAAATAAGTTCATCTTAAATTTCAAACCCATGATAAAATATAAATAGGACATTACTGATATAAATAAAATTATTAAACACAATAACTATGTATAAGCTAGGCAACTAAAGGTAAAATTACAAAGAGTGATAGGGTTTTTTTTTTTCACATTTTGAGGTCTAAGGATGAAACCCAAGAATGCTGAGCACTCTACCACCGAGCTACAACTCCATCTTTTAATAAGAGAGTTTTGTTTGTCTATTTATTTAACCAGAAGAAAGTTTTGGTTTCATCCCTTTTCCACTATATCTCCTTGAGGCATTTTCTTGAACGCTCTGAGCTTCAGAGCTCAAACACAAAAAGGTAAAAATAATATTGATCTCTCAGAATTGTTTTGAAAACAGAGAACTAAATAAGAGCTTTGATTTTCTTTCATTGAAAGAATTATATTACAGTCACTACTGAGAATGTGACAGTAATAGAACATTATACACACTGAGGCCTATGTCAGGGACCTCAGTCAATGCACACAGATCTAAGGTATGGTCTACACTGAGGTGTTCAGACTTCTACAACAGCTTGCTCAACTGTTAGATATTAAATACAGCTAGTTTGTCTGTAGAGTGTTTATCAAATCAGAATGTAGAAAAGAGAGCAGAAGGAATACCTTGTAGTTTTAAACTTTCATAAAACACGCAGTTTTGGATTAGGTATCTAAGCAACTTATTCAAAGAGAACTTTTATATTATACCAGGACTGTCTGTGCGAAGACCAGACAAAAGTATTTAAAGCGCGGTACAAATGCCAGTGGCTGGCTTGACCTTTCCCAAACCTAAGGGCAAATGTTTCTGAATCAAGAGTGAAGGTCATGTTACTAGGTCTTCAAAGCACTTAGTATTAGGTCTTAAACTCTATTATGAGCATTTGTAAATGTGTGTGACAATGGAAGGAATCATGCTGTGAACATTCATCTGTATGTCAACATTTTACTGTACTCTACCACGTATCTACACCTGTTTCCATCTGATTCCTCAGCTACATTTTTTTTAAACCAAAAAAAACAAGCAAAAAATAAAATAAGGTACAAATACCAGTGAACCTAGACATATGGTAATATACTTGGCACAGCTGTTTTCGAGGGTCATCCATTAACTATGGGTGTGTAAGTGTGAAGTGCAAAGAGTTTCTACAAGTGCACATACATAGACAACTCGAACTCCTGCCATGATAGAAAATGTCACCGCCTTCCAGACAGATTTGGCCCACACCAGAAACCTGGTTCCAACTGTTTTTACTGAAGAGTACTTTTGCCTACCCTGAAGGGTC
The DNA here is from genome assembly GCA_035773235.1 of Eospalax fontanierii. NCBI lineage: Eukaryota > Metazoa > Chordata > Mammalia > Rodentia > Spalacidae > Eospalax > Eospalax fontanierii. The sequence continues at coordinate 45,337,873 of CM069540.1, read as the reverse complement.
GTATGAATGGAATCATGAAATGCTGTCCACTGGAGTGAGGTTTATCTCACACACAGTATTTTGGGGATTAACCTTTGTTTTGCTGGTACTCCATTTGTGACAGATTCCAAGCAAGAGCATTAAGGAAAGGAATTTGAGTATTTTCCTAGACTATCAGGTGCCAACCCAAGGTCTGGTTATTTCTTCTCTTAAGGAATCTTTTACTTCTTCTTAACTGAGACTAAGAAAAATCTACTTCCTTTGATTAGGAAGTAGTCTTAGTTTTACAGAGTAGGCTCTGGTCATTCTATGCTAATATGATATATACAGTTTTTATTGCCCACTATCTTGGGCAACATCTGTACAACTAATGAACATACAAACTTAAAACAAGTTTCTCCAGAATTGCCTAAATTCACTCAGACCCTTTTGGAATTGCCAAAGTAACTTATAATCATTTTAATACGTTGTGTTTTCATCTACTCATCAGTGGCCACCAAAGTGATTCCACTCTTGGAAATGTCTGCCCATGGCCTCTGAAATTATCTGTCTCTCTCCTTGTCCTGGTTTCTACAGAGCACTCTGTTTTAGAGAAAACGTTACACAATTTCCAGGTCTGAATCATCTGAAAGTTTCCTGGAGTAATTTGGATAAATACAAGCTTCTCTCTTGGTTCAGAAGTCTTTGAGTTCTGCCTCCCCTCTGCCACGTTGGCCCAGTCACATGCTTCTGACTTCCTTCAAACCTACTTAGCTCTTTCCTACTCTGCCCCAGGTCTGGACATCTGAGCCTCCTTCATAGCACTGAGGTTGCATTTCAACAAGCATCCCTTCAGAAGGCCCACAACTACTTTCTGTCATGTTATCCCAACTTCTTTTCTTTCTAGCATTTACTACTATTCAAAATGATTGCTTATGTATTTATCATCCTCTTTTCCCCATATGTGTATATAGATCACAGATAAGTCTGTGGTCTATATACAATCACATTTGTACTGGACATGCATGTTTCATCATTATTTTTTAAGTAATCTAGCAATTACTTTACACAGCATCTACACTGTTTAGGTATTATAGGAACTGAGTAATCTATAGATGATTACAAATATGCCAGAGAATGTCTGAAGATTGTATGTAAATACCATTTTTAATAAGAAATTTGGGTATCCATGGAGTTCCTGGAACCAATCCTCTGAGGATGCTGAGGAATGAAGAAAATACATACACAGGCTATACAAAGACCCTTTGAATGAACTACTATTACGACATTGTATTTCTATTGTGCTATCAAAGCAATGAGTGACCATGAGACCAAAAATTTTGGATGACAGAGATGGGTTTTTACCGTCCTCTTTTCTTTATGCTTGATGAGAAACAGCAAGAATGAAGGATGTATTAAAAAAACTGATAATCATCACAACTTTTCAACTGGCAACATATTTGACAAAATCAAAAGCCTGAGAACTTTTTCCCACTGTGATACTAAAATGTTTATTGACATTACAACTTTAATAAAGCTGAGATGCTATTTTAGTAACTTTTTTTAATGCAAGGAAAAGAAACTTGGAGAGTTACTACAGGCCTTCCATCAGGATGGGAATACCAAACTTGGACACACTGTCTCTCTTGGCAGGATGATGGCGTCAAAGAGGACCCACACTGGACTTTGCCTTATCTGTGAATAAAATTTTAATGTTGGAACATGGATGATACTTTCTCCATAAAAATAATGTTGTGGATTATGAATATACTATCAGGTCAATTAGGAAAGTTGTAATAATGGAAAGTAAAAAGTCTTTGGTTTTGAGTCATCATGAAGTAATTAGAAGAATAAAGGTAATTAAGTTTTTACTGTGAGTTAAATCAAAGGTTTTATGGAAGGAAAAATGTTCCATAATTAAAGATTTTTCTTTGTTTTACAAAGCAAAGCTTTCTCAGTGTTTCTCTTTTGTCTTTGTATTGTATGTTAAAATGAGTAAATGGTTCTCATTAGGGAGGCATGTGGAGGTATTTATCAAGCTGAATCTATCTAGAAACAGAAATAAATGTCAATGTAACACTCAAAAAGTTCTCTTAAATTTTGGAAATCGACTACGTACCTTATACCTACTATATATCTTATACCTACTCTGGCCTAAACATAGCAAGTTCTGTCATGTTTACATAGTTGCAAACTAAAATAACTCTGATTATTTTAACAAGTGAAATACATTAGAATAACATTTCTTATATTTTGAACTGAGAAAGGGAAAATGTCTTATCCTCACAGTTCCCCTCATTGCCTCTAAATAATTTCAAAGCAAACTTATGATTATTAAAAACAATACCAGTTAGAGTTAGAACAACTTTGTGTCTCCCCACTTCCTTTGGAGGTAGGTAAAATTTCTGAGTTAGTTACAAGAAGGCCAGTTTTATGAGAGGCCAAGGAATATGTTTCCAATGACATTATCAAATATCTATTAACAAGCAGACTGTGATTGCATCATCACATGTGATCTTTAACCAGTTAACTCAACTCATACTTGCTGAGTAAAATGAGACCAGCTTTGCATATTTACCAGGGTATCTTAAGCAGTAATGACTGTGGACCAGAGCTGGAGAGATTGATCTGTGAGTAAGAGGGCTTGGTGCTGTTCCCAAAGAGGACTTCAGTTTAGTTCCTAGCACTCACATAGGTTGGCTCACAACTAACTGGAACTCCAGCTAAGGGGCATCTGACTCCCTCTTCTGGTGTCCATGGTTACTGCACTCACAGGTATCACTCCTCCCCCTGCCCCACATTCATATCATTTAAAGCTTTTTAATCTTAAAAAAAAAAAAGATTAGGAACAGAAAGTACTTCATAAAACACATATCTCTCTATGTTCAAGTTATGTGTGTTGCTGAGGCTCTGCCACAGGAGGAACCACTGCAAGAGCTAATATGTACATGTCTTCAATGAAACCGGTAAACTCCATTCCCCAACTGCTTTTTAAATTGAGAGTCTTAAATCACAGGATAATCTAGTCCACTCTTTGTAAGAAGTTGAATGGTTAGTAAATTAGAAATGATTTGTCTTGTGATTGAACTATGAACCATTTCAATCCAATAAATATTTTGAGGACTTACTATGCACCTGGCAACACACTGCCCTACCTAGCAAGGAGTGTCCCCAGTTAACTGTACCAATGGAAAGACATTGGAAAAAAGTCATGGTGGAAGGAAAGCAGATTTAGAGCAAACTAGAGCTGAATATGGTTGGCGAATTCCTGGCTGAATGTTGAACACAGAGCATAACGCCATGGGGAAGCAACAGAATACCGAATTTGATTTAAAATCTGTCTACAGAATACCGAATCTGTCTACAGAATACCGAATCTGTCAACAGAATACCGAATCTGTCAACAGAATACCGAATCTGTCAACAGAATACCGAATCTGTCAACAGAGTACCGAATCTAATTTAAAATCTGTCTACATGGACGTATGGACAGGAGTCCATGTCTGTGAGTGTGTTGTGCTCTCAAAGCTGGAGCAAGTGCTTCCGTCTGGCCCGTGTTCTATTCCTCACATCTCACTACTGGTGACCGCAGTCACATTTAGGCATGCTTCTGCTGTGAACAATATAACTTCCTTTCCTAAAGCTGAAGAGATGCTTGAGCACTATTACCTCAGAGCAAATCTAGAAACAGTATGGACTCCCTCCCTCCACTGATTTGATGTGAACAGATGGACAGATTGGGTGTGTAAGATTCAAGAGACATAAATGATTTTTGTAGAGCACAAGCCTAGAGAAGGACCAGTGGAAGGAAGGCGGGAAATACAAAGCCCAATAGGCTGCTGCTAAAAGTGACTGCATGAAAATTGGCTTTGAAACTTGACCAGTCAGGCTTCAAAGGAGCCAGCTTTGTGGAAACTTAAGACTGCCCTTGTGGCCAACCACCAGTCACCTGTGACCTTATTTTGTACAGTGGAGGACTGGCCACTGGAAAACAGCGTGGACACATGAAAGGTTGGAGGTGGGCTGGAATCCAACCTCAACATCCAGTGTTGCTTTAGTACACCAGTCTGGCAACTGGCTGATTCCTGAAGAGCTGCTGACAAGAGAGTTAAGTGTTCCCATCAGGGTGTGGTATCTCCCTTTCTAGAGACACCCTTCAGTCCACGTCATTCTCAGCAAGGCAGTGTGGAGGTAAAGTGAGGCAGGGCCACAATAGCTCTTTACCTTAAGCACAGTCCTCACACAACTCACATAATTTCTCTTTCATATCTTGCTCAGGCCTGATGACTCACTCCCAGATGACAAAGACTGGGTAAGATTTCCCACACTGGCCTGTTCACATGCAGGTTGAGCTATCACTCTAGAATTCATGTGGATTCTATATATGGTCAGGAAGCATCTTGGCATGTGGGGTCAGTAGCCTGGAACAACACTGCAGTCAATCAGCAAGGGTTCAGTCCACCAGGCATGAGAGGTTGCTTGTTCCTCATTCATTCATTCATTCATTCATTTATTCAACTACATCTTTAATAAACTAGTATAAAAACAGTTGCCAAGGATGAATCAGAAATTCTGACTCAAAGCATCCATTAGTCTTTTGGGATGTGTTTATACATGAAATAGTCAAAGGACATTCTATAACACGGAGACAAGCTAAATGAACCCAAGGGAAAACCATCAAGCTCAAGTCATCTGGAAAGAAGATTCTAATCTTCCTCACTCAGCAAGTGAAAATGTAGTATTTCATGTCAGATTAAAAGAATAAATTCATTATAAGTGCCAGCGTAGGTTTCAATAATCTCATCATACCTGGTCCCACAATTTTCCACACTAAAACACCCCTGAGTCTTCCATCTCTATTTTTTTCCTCTGTGTTTCCCTTCTCTGACTCACTGCCTAAACTAAATTTATCTTTTCTGGATTTCTTATAGTTATCTGTATGAATCATAAAGTCTTAAAAAAATCTTAGACGAGGTACACAATTCACAAGGAAATAAAAGATTTCTGATCCAGAAAATGGGATTGGATGATTCTTTTTGGGTAAACATGTCTCTGTGGAGAGCTTCTGGACTCTTTGTTGCAGTACATGTCTACTCCTCCCTCAGGGCACTTAAAATGTTTTTAAAATCTTTTTTTCTATTTTTACTCCTGTTTTTCAGTGATTAATCCGAGGCACACTTGTGGTTTAAAGCCATCTCTGTAAACAAACACACATTTATATTGGTTTAAAAATGAGCACTAGAAAAACAAACTAACGCACAAATATATAGCTCCTCCCTCCACAGAAAATAAAAAGAAAGCCAAATGACAGCCAAAAGCGTAAACAGAAGAGCAAGCACTAAGATACCAGCAGAAGGCTATCATATGAGTGTGGGGTTTTTTTTTTTTTTCTGAAAACAAAGATTCTCCCTACAACTATTCTTTCTTCATCTTGGCAGCTGTTGGTCACTTTAGGTATTCCATGACAGTCACCATCAGAATCAAGTTTGGTCGGTGAACCAATGCTGCTTTTGCAGAATTATGGGAAAGAGTCAGTAGAAAAGAGTTCAGAAGATCTATGAACTTCTGTGGGATAAGCAACCTACCAAAGGAAGGTTTTTTTCCTTTGAGAATTACTAGCACCTAAAGGAGTAGATAAGAGATAAAGCAAAGAAACTGAGAAACAGAAAGACGCTCCACTGTGTTGAGAGATCTTGGGGAAGAGCTGGCCTTAGGAGACAAGGGTAGAGTGTGAATGGAGTATTTCCACGGGGCTCTGGCCTGACGTCTCCCAGCTGTGTCTCAAGTCTGATTCTCTCAGTGTTGGGACTGTTCTCTGTACTGTAGTCATTTTACCTTTTCATTGACAGCCACAAATGAGAAGCAGTAAAAGGAAGAAGGGAAGAAGCTAATCTTTAAAGAAATTACCAGACAGTTGCTGTCGTTCAAGTTACAGAAACAAGCTAAGCCACAGAGTCACTTAAACTAGTACTTTGTGTCTGTGTCATAAAGTGTTACACAGAAAAAAGAGACAATATGGGGCGGCGGAGGAGGAGGCTAAATTCCTACATTTTTTTTTTATTACAGAACAATTTCAGTTAAATTTTTATTGGCATGTGTCAATGGTTACTAAATTTGGAGTCACAGTGTAGGAATTAAGTCCTGGTTGCACTTTTGCCAAAGGAACTTCTTAGTCCCCCTGGGTCTCTGATTTTATATATAAAATGGACAAAAATTTCTATGACTCTGGGAGGATGTAGTGACATGGGAGAATCCTTCGAAAGCATCTGATACACGGAAACCCTTTGTTAATTCTACTGTGACTTGAATCGAATTTAATGTGCATCACGTCCCACTGTCATGAATTGCTTCCTTCCATCCAAACACTCTCAGAGGAGACTGATCCTTCTGATTGCACTGCTGGTGTGGGGCCCATCTAAGGGCTAGGAGGTCTTCCCACTGATGGAAAGATAACTAATAGCGAATACTGGCGGTCAGCTAACTGAGCACTTGGATTGCAGGAGCATGACTACAGTTCAGCAGGAAGTTATCCTCGTCTGGCCCGGGAGCCTGCTCGGGCACTCAGAGGTTAGGAAGGCACACCTACTGGGAACCTTGCAAAAGTGCTTTTTAGTTTTCATTTAGAAAGGGCCTTTCCTGACCCCTTTGTGATGATTTTATAAATTGTTGGATTTGTGGGCTGTGTTTGCACATAGTTTTACTTGATGCTTGAACTTGAAAATGAACAATCTTCTCACTCCTAGTTAAGCTAAATATTTCTGTTCTTTTTTTATTCTTAAATGGACAAGAAGCACTGACCAAAGATTGAAGGACAAATCTCAACCCAGTGGGAGAAGGCAGAGTATCTTTCCCTCATTAGATCTGAAATCCAAGACCTGTTTTTATAACTCACAATCCAGCAAAACCTGATTCAAATATCATTACCAACTACCAAGTTCTCTCATGAACAACACAAGCCAAGTTCTACCATGGCCCAATTTGATTTAAGCACAGGAAATGTATGCAATGGAGTTGGCTTTTCTACTGCTTCCAGCACATGTTCATGTCTCCATGACGAAAGCTGTCAATTAAAAGTAACAGTCCTTAGGCATTACTATCTGTTAATAAATGGCCCAAGTGTCCAGACAGGTAAATGAGGGCTTGTGCCAACCAGACCTGGTGATTTACTGCTGCTTGTCAAAATCTACAAGAGGGAGTCTTCAGCATCATGTATGAAGCTCCAGAACAACAGCCAGAAGATTTTATCTGAAAAGACCCTGAGAATAAATATGTACAGTTTTGCGGACCATATATTCTCTGTCCAAGTCCTTAACTCCACTGGAACAGTCTGACGATAGCCATACTCAATAAGAAAATATTGCACAGTGTCTGGATTCCAATGAAGCTTCATTTACAAAAGCAGGTGGCAAGCTGGTTTAGCCTGCTGTTATACTTTAGAGGAAAGTCTAATGGGAGGTCAGAAAGTATATGATTAGAACGCCCTTCATCCGGTACAGGCGAGAGATAACCCTCGTTGCAATGATACACTTTGTAAGGGCAAATTCTAAAAGATTTTCCTAGGACTGAACTTTTCTATTTCATCATCTGCTAAATAGAGAAACTAATGTAAGATACAAGGTACTGAAAACCGGTAATCAGGTAGGGAAAAGCAGTGTCTGGACATTGTTATTTCTCTGTGTTTGTGCACATCAGGTCTGTGTTCAACGTCATGTTAGACGTAGATATCACTGTACCTCAAATATGTCTAATAATCCTGCCTTCTTATAGTTTAACTAATGGTTGGCAACTCTTACTGATTATGAAGTATTAGACATTTAAATTTTACACGAAGCTTGTGCCATGGTCTCTCTTGCATTGACATCTCTATGATACAGTTATTCCTCACATTGATCTGCAACTAGCTCTATCTTAAGTTCCTTGGCATAGCACAGTTGCAACTTATATCTCTTCTGTGTACCTTCTAATCCTGTGGATATCTTAACACAATGATTGCTTCTTACCACTGTTATCACCAGTGTCTTCCTGTAGATTCCCTTCCTTGCCAGGCCTCCCAGGAATCGCATGTGTGTGGTTTCCCTGCGTGTGACCTCTGCACAGCCTGTGTCCAGCTGCTCTCCTTGGCTTTTGCAACAGTTACAGCTATCTCTTTTGTGAGTACTTGCTCACATTCGGAGAAGCATTCTGCTGTTTCATGGTGCAATGTTTCATTAAGGATGTAATGTGTGACTGGACCTGGTGTGTCACCAGCTTACGGTCCTAGCTAGTCAGGAGACTGAGACAGAAGAATCATAAGTTCAAGTCTCAAAATGAAAATAAAATTTAAAAAAAAGGTTGAGCTATAGAGCTATAGCTCAATGGCAGAGTGCTTGCCTAGAATGATTGCTTCATTAACTTTGTGATATATTATTTATTTTTTTATTAGTTATTGTGTCATGCATACACAGAGACTTGTATAAATGAATAAATAAGTCATAAAGCATATTCCATATCTTCTTTCAAAAAAACCCTACCTTCAACTTTTATGCTTTCATTTTGCTATGGAAAGCACTTGTGATTTTCTTCTTCTCCATCACATGTTTTTAAAGGCCTGTCACATATCCTGGCAATAACTGAGCTGTATCTCCCCTACCATGACAGCAATTTTCGGCCAACATTTGAGTAGGTGGGTTTCCTTATCTTTTAATAGGAAACGATTTCAACTTCCTTCACCTTAAGGACAATTAAAGACTGAGGAGACATGTATTGTGTTTTTCATCACAGGAAGCATCTTTCAGAATGAAGGCCTGGTAAACGGCAGTTTCAAGGCATCTCCAGCAGGCTCTGTCATGGAACAGCTTCTCACAGTGGCTGTGGTGATGAATCTGAAGACTCTGGCAGTTAAGTGGGAGGAAGAATGGGGTGAGGTGGCTGAAGTCCAGTCCCTGGATCACAAAACCACCACAAATGAAAGCTGCTTCTTCCTTGCTATGTCTGAACACCATCCTGGTGCAACGATTCACTCCAGGAGATGGGAAACCATTTTATTTATTCTTTTGCCAAACCTTGCTTCCCTGGCTTTCTTACTAAACTTGACAGCACATGTTGATGGAGATAAAGCTAGTGTTGGCACCCTAGACTCTTACGTGCTCCTGCAAGGCCACTGTTGGAGGGTGATTTCCAGTGGCTATAAAGCTGAGGCCTGATGGAATGGATACATTTCGATAAGCTGTAAGCTTTAATGCAAACTTTTGTTTCTCTTTTGAGCTGACTGCCTGGTGACTAAAGCCAGTAATGAGAGAAGTGAATGATTCTAAGTGTGTACTTTATGTCTTAACTAAATTCCTCCCAAAGTTGTTTATTCTGGCACACAGTCAAGCTTTTACAGTGGGGGAGAGCTGGTGGTGGAAGGGTTCACTCCCAAGGGTGCCACACGAGTCCCTTCCACTGAACTGTTTCTAGCCCGTTGAATAACCAGTCACAGATTTTTTTTTCTCCCTTGAAGCCAAGAAAGCTTTCTACACAAGCGTTTCTTTGTAAGGTCTGTTAACTTTTACAATAATTTGTGCTTTTAGTTTAAGAACTACAGATGTTGTGTGGGAAGAGTCAAGGGGGAGGGAATGCGAGAATAAAGAAGTGAAGTATAGGTGCCTCTCCCTCAGAAAATGTGGTAATGCTTTCTTCCACGGAAAAAACACCACAAATTATTAATCAATTCAGATTGTGTGTGGTTGTCCTGTCAGGCTCCTCCCCTCCTAACAAATGACTAGCTCTTTGTGAGGAGATTATCTGGAATAGTGGTTTTAGGTAGGTAGCAGAACTCAGCCACTCATCAGAGGCTAGATCACTTTGTAAAAAAAAAGCAAAAACCCCAAAATAGCACACAAACAGGATGTTAGAAAGTACGGATTTCCCAAGGAACAGCAGAGGGCTCTTAGTAACTAAATAATAAATTAGTTTCCACCAGGAAATGCTGTTAATCAATTGCACTTTTCCCTCTAAACCGTTGATTATTTAGCACGGATTTCAAGCTATACAGGTGTGTTTATGTGTTATTGAATGTTTGTGTCTATTTTACAACTCCTTAATGAATTTTAGATGCCAAATCTCACAATACTTTTCATAGAATGAAGGACTCGCTCATCCCCTCATAAATAACATTTATAAAAGGCTTCATTGTCTAGATTGCAAATAACCTAGTAGATTTTTTTTTCAAATTTATGACTACCTGAGAGTTATGCTATTTAAAAAAATATCAGTTTAGTGGAGAAACGGTTGGTGATGTGAGAGCAGTCGTGAGAGTGGCTGGTTAAAGCCAGTTCAGGAAATACTGCTCTTCACCATTAATTCAGTAAAGTCATGTTCCTAGGGCATGTTGCTAGTGTATAAGCACAGAGTCTGTGGCAGAGTGTGGTATGTTTAAATACATGGATTATAGTTCAACAGCTCTGCCACAGTACTGTCACTTCAAATGTGTGAAAAAGGGTACCTACACTTAGTATGGTTGGATTATGTTGTTAATACATACATAATAATCCAGGTATGGTGGTGCATACCTACAATCTCAGGGCTCCCAAGGAGTAGACAGAATGAGGATGATCAGGAATTCAAGGTCAGGGTAGGGTGTGGGAAAATATGCAAAACATCTGGACAAGAGATTGGGTCAAGTAAGATCTAACTATTGTCAATGTCATTTAGTATTAGTGAATGCAAGGCAGCAAAGAAGGGCCAAGGACATAGCAGCAGGTGGGCCTGATGCTGATCTGTCCTCACTGAGCAAGAGGAGCTGGGACATGTGTCAAAGGGGACAGGCTTTCCCAGGAGGAGAATAAAGGGGAGCATGAGTGTAAAGAGGCCATGTGGCCGGGAAGTGTGTGAAGACCAAGCTGCAGGAACAAGGGGAAGGGAGAGGCAGAGTCTCAAGTTGGAGGGCTTGTGATGAAGTCATTGATAGGTTTCAAACAAGGGCCGATGTGTTCAGACCACAAAAATACTTATACATCCATGTTTACTGTAGCGTTATTTACAATAGACAAGACATGAAACCAGCCTAGATGCCTATCAGGAGATGAACAGATGAAGAAAATGGAGTGTGTTCACACACAATGAAGTTTGATTCAGCTGTAAAGAAGGATGAAATTATGTCATTTACAGGAAATTAGATGGGACTAGAGATCAGCAAAATAAGTCAGACTCAGAAAAACAAATGTTTCATGTTTTCCCTCACATGCAGAATCTAGAATCTGACATATGTATATGCAAAGATAAAACAGAAGGACCCTGAACAAGGAGGAAGGAAACTAGGGAGGGAGGGGCGGGGGAAGGGGAGGACAACGTCAGAGGAGTGAATATACGCAAAGACAAGGATACATGTTAGAAAATGTCACAATGAAGTCCACTGTTTTTCACAGTGGATTAATCAAAGGCACCTGCGAGTCTTTAGAGATCCTAGACAACATTAGAGGTGGCTATAACTATGAAAGAATAGGGATGCTCCAAACTCTACCTGAACCAATGTTCGCATCGCAGTGAGAGAAAAGAGTTTAGACTGGGACAGAGGCAGTGTGGGTACCAGCCGCAGACAGCTTTTGTTCTTTATGCTGTAGCGCCCTTGGGCCATAAAAAAGTAATAGACCTTGATCCTTCTCACTTTGGTAGAATCAGTCAATTGCATTTCCCCAAAGATGGAGGCAGTTATCCCTTTCTAAACATGCATGTGGTGATAATGCAGATTCCATAAAAATCCTGAGACCCACTGCTGCAGCAAATAAAAGTGCTGGCCATGTATGCAGATCTGATGACTTTGATTTGATATCCGGAATCAACATAAAGGTGGAAGAGGACTGATTCCATAAAGTGGTCCTATGACATCCACACATGACATAGCACACCTGCCCATACTTTTATATCATGCATGTGCATGCACAGTAGTCAGAGATACATACAAAATTTAAAAACAGAAATTCTGAAGATCTGAAAACTCTAGAACTGAGCTCAGTCCATGTCCAGTCTAGGTTAAGCTTTATGTTCAGCTTCTGAATGAAACAACTTAGTCATTACTTAGAATAATTCAGTTTCATGGTTAATTTTGGTACAGATTTTAAAAATACTGATATCCATAAAATATGTAGATATCAATCTTTTAAAATTTTGATTGAAATGTTAGACAGATAGCTCAGCAGTTAAGAGCACTGACAGCTCTTGCAGAGGACCCAGGTTCAGTTCCCAGCACCCACATGGCAGCTAACAACCTCCATAACTCCAGTTCTGGGGGATTCAATTGTCTCTTCTGACATCCAGAGGCATTGAACAAGTTGGGTACACTTACACACCTGCAGACAATACACTTACACACATACACACAAAAAATAAAAGTAATAAGATATCTTCAAAAAGTTTTTATTAGAAGAGGCAGGAAATGATAAGTAGGCATTTATGCCCAAAGCATGGGGAAGATGTCACCAAGTCCGAGCATTTCCAGAGTATCACTAATCTAGAAAAAAGTTTTCCTCATCATTTAAGCTATGTCTCTGCTGTACATCTCCGTTTCTCTTTATTTTTATTTATTTATATTTTTGTACAGTGGAGATTGAACCCAGAGCCTTGCACATACTCAGCGATACTCTATTAACGAGTGACTCCCCTCTTGCTTACACACTAAAGCTACATATATATACATGCACTCACACATATGCACACACAGGCATGAATATACATATGAATGAACACATGCAATCGTCATTCTAAGGGTAACCTGGGAAATATCAGCGGCCCTAGTCTTATTTTTGTTTTTAACATTTTTATTTGCTCCTTTTTTTTTTTTTTTCCAATTTCTCTCTCAGAATCTGCCTTGGGGTTAAACTGATACTAATATTGTGGAGTATTGTACTCTACTCTATCACCTCCTCTTATGAAGCTTCACAAGAGCACAGAGATCTCAGGCTGTTGTCCACAATCATATCTGTGCACACATAGACCCTGGATATTCATCTCAAGTATGAAAAGACATTTCCCCCACAGAGGCTACACCAAAAAGGCAGTAAGACCATGAACCTTAGGAAAAGAAGACATCTTTTCTAGGGCAGTGTAGAGCAGTTACGAAGTATTTCTAGTCAAGTGTTCTTTATACCTGTTTGTAAATGGAATGGTTGTATAAATTCTTAAAAGTAAATGTTGAAAAAAAATCTTAAAGATGACTCCTTTAATCTTTAGATTTGAGTACAATACCAGCATTATTCCATGAATTAATCTGGAACTTCCTAGGTTATATGAGAAAATTCTGTAGCCACACATGCTACAGACTAGACAAGAGTTTCAGACACAGGATGACGCTCTCAGACAAGCAGAGCTTCCTGGAAGAGGCTTAGAACAATTGAGGTGCCTGGAAGAGACACTTTCCAACGTGTTGAGCTCCCTGAAGCTTGTGTAGTGGGCTCCAAGGTTCCAGCTTTTGGGAGCCATCACCCATGCTGGGGTGGCTCTGGATGATGCAACTGTCTTTGAGTCATTTCTGCTCCTGTAAGTAACCCCTCGCCCTTACTTCTTTAAGTAACCCCAACAAAACCAAACAAAGCAAATATATAGTATGATCTTCTCCTTGAAATGAAATTCAAAACAAAACATAATAAAATGGAGAGAACTGGGTGAATCAAGACCTAATGAATAAATCAACTGTGACCCAGTCTTACTAGGTTTTGAGGACTGCAGATTAGTCTTGTCATCATTCAAAATAATCTGGATTACTTTAGTGAGATTTTGCACTGAATGCTGTACTAGTATAAATTATTTACTAACTGGTTCACACATTAATGGCTATGAATGTAGACCACTGGATAGCCCCAGTACTGAAGAAGCTCAAGTAAAGAGTAGAGACAATTAAACAAAGTAGCAAATGTTCCATAGTGCAATAGGTGCTTGATAGCACCACGCAGCATGGACTTGAAGCTAGAACGGCTGCTCAGAAGGCTGTCTTTCAGTTATGAGAGGTCAGAGCACACTGACTGAAGAAGCTTCTCAAAGAATGTGAGAATTGAGCCGTGTTGTGAAGGATGATGCTGTCCTGGTCAGAGGAGTGGGTGTAGGGGGAGAGGAACAGAAGAGGAACTTGAGTAGACCGAAATAGGAGGCTTGAGCAAGGGAAGTTCCTGGTCCAGTTGAAATAACTGTCAGAAAGAAGCCAGCACTGACCAGAGGAAGTGACCAGTGACTGCCTCCAGGGTCTTTATGGCAAAGCAGAGGGCTCTGCATTTGTCTGGCAGCTGACAAGAGTTGTTATCCTTTTTTTTCCCCTTAAATACCTTCAGCAGCCCAAGGTAGACACATCCCGTCCTCAGAGTGGGCTTTGTGGGGTTGCTGTGGTTAGAGAGGAGCCAGGAGACACAGATGACCTGAGACTGCCTCACGTTGAAAAGAGGAAATGGGGTGGCCAGAGATAGCAGATGAAAGCTCACATTATTCACGGGGAGCACGCTGGGGACCAGTGTGCCCAGGAGTAAGTGTGGGCTACCAGGAAAGATGGGAGGTGCTGGAAAGATGTGGCACCTGAAAGGTTTCAGAGGGCAGGCTTCCATGGACAGTAAGGTCTCAAGACAACTAAGAGACAGGGGCCCTTATGGAAAAGATTTCATAAGTAAATTCCTATTCCTTTGCAGAAACCCCCACCCAAATGCTTAGTGAAGGTCACCATAATGCAGATATTAAATACATTTGTTCTATTGAATTAATGGCTGTCAAAAGCTGAGTGCATCATGCTTTTCTATTCTGGGAAGAAGTTCTAATATTAACTTCAGTTTACTTGAAGTTACCCAGGAAAGCTTTGCAATCCAAAAACAAAAGACCGAAGTGCCAATCACTCTGTAATGTGTTTAACAGGCATTCTCAAACATGAACCAATGGAGAGGAAGAAAGTAGCCCACAGGCCAGACTGGGCAAGGAACAAAGAGGAAGGCAAGCTACAGAAGGATGGCTCCGTGGTTATTAAGCCAAGGAATCTCCAAAAGATCAGAGCCACTTAATTCCTCCCGCCAAGGACAAGGTGAAGATGTCTGAGACACCCTTCTAGGCCAAGCAGGCACTCCAGGGAAGGGAAGCACAGGGCGTCTGTCTGAGTGCCAGGAGTGCCCCTTGGCCCTCCTCTCTAACCTCTGGAAGCACAGAAGCAATGCAAGAGGGGATGCTCCAGTAAGTCTCAAATAAGTCTACTTCCTCTTTGGTTTCAGAGTTTTATTTCCAGTTTTGTTGATGGTCATAAACAATACGCTTTCAGAAGTTTGGTTCTGAACTTCCAAAAAGAATCACATGGAGAACTTTTTTTTTTTTTTTATGTTAGAGGCTTCATTACCCTGAACCACCTGAGAATCTTCCTATGTTGTAACACTTGGATGTAGTTCACGGAATCTTCCAGGCTTTCAAAACAGATGACCTCTCACTAAACGATTCACTATATCTTTCCTCCTGGCCTGTAAACCAGTCCAACAAAGTTCCGACTTGCAACAAATAGGCAATTCACTCACCAGAAAACAGTGTTATCTAATCTCCTCAAAGAGACTCCTGGCAAGTTTCTCTCTATAATGCCATTTGGCTCATTCTCATCAATTCTTCTGTTCAAAATAATATACCTTATTCATTCTGTGAAAGTTTCATACACTTATGATGCATTTCACTGTATTCACTCTCCTCTCCTCTCCTGTCTCTCCCTGGACTGCCCCTGAACATGCCTCCCTTCTGACCTCATTTCCTCTGTAGTTTTTCAAAACCCACTGAGTCTAATTAGTGCTCCTTATATGCACACATATTTGGGGGTCATCAACCGAGCATGGGCAACACACCGATGGTCAAACCCCCAAAGAAAAACGCTCCCTCCCTTCATGAGCCGCACCCCCATTCGTGTTGAAATTTTGACAGGCTTGATCTTGTGCAGCTCTTTGTAGAGCTGGTGTGAACTCACGAGTCCAACAGCTTTATCGTGTCCAGAAGACAGTTTCACAGCTGTTCTCCCTGAGATCTGACTCTTACATTCTTTCTGTCCCCTCTTCCAAGATGTTCCCTGGGTCTTGGGGCAGGGAGTGGGGCTGATACAGATGTCCCATTTAGTGCTGAGCTATCATGGTAACTTATTCTCAGTATTTAGACCAGTTCAGAATCTCTGCATTGATTGCTGCCTACTGCAAAAAGAAGCTCCTCTGACCAAGGTTGAGAGCAGCACGAATCCTGCATCAGTTCTGGACACCTTCTCCTGTCCTTCCTATTTAAAAGCAGTATTAATAAGGCTTCATTAGTCTGTAGGTGCCATGGTCATAGGAAAAGAAATATAAAAAGATAAAAGAAATATTGACAGTATATAAAAAATAGTAACCAGGTGTGCCTACAATCCCAGCACACAGGCAAGTAGATCTCTGTGAGCTCAAGGCCAGCCTGATCCACACAGTGAGTTTCAGGCTAGCTGGGGCTACAGGGAGACCCCGTCTCAAGAAATAAAATAAATAAATAACATTAATAAGAGGCAGCTCCATGAACACCCTTCACCATAAATGTTTTGAAATTTACCAACTATTTCCCAAGGATAATTAATGAGTTCATCATTGCTAGAACGTTACAAGCCCCACATACACACCAGGCCCTGTGCTTATTACTGAAGATATGAAGGGTCTTTGCCTCAAGGAGCTGACAGTCTAGGAAGGAAGACAGACCTGAAATATACAGGTTAAAATGTCTCACACTACCACTCAGCGGTCATTGAAGGGGAAAATGTACGGATGCCTTTGTGAATGGGTCATTCCCACATAAACATCTTCACGGTTGTAATGCATTTTTTTTTTCCTCTACAAAAGTGGATAAGGTTGAATGAAACAATGGAAGTGATTATTTGTCAACCCAAGAGAGTACGCCCTTTGTCATTAATAAAGTGGCTCAGTATCCATGCAGTAAGGTGAGCTATTCATAAAGAATACCAGGAAATAAGGACTAGTTATAAGTAGATCTTTTGAGCTATTCATGCATAAACACCCAAGCACTGGGGGAGGGGAAGAGCAGTATCTACTGAGTCCTGGAGAAAAGGTTACTGTAGGTGTTGTCAGCGACTGCAGGAAGTCATTCTGTCATGTCTGCCAGGAGGGCAGTTCCTGACCACATAGAGAGGTACAGCAATGTGACAGAAAAGTTGAGAAAGAATTACCTATTCCAGCTAGGTATGGGCTTGCAAGCAGAACGATTCTCAAACTGTAATGGGGATTTTGTTGAAATGCAGAGTCTGGGCTTCTGAGAGACCTGGAGTTTCTGCAGTTTCTATACACACTCTAGCTGATGCCAGAGGTATTGGAGAGGTGAGAGTATCAGAATGGGTGCCTTTGACAACAGAGCCTTCCTCATACAGGAGGAGCCTTTCAGAGACTCTGGCAAGGAGAGGCAAAGGGGACAGAACTAGGACAGGTGGGAACTGGGGCCAAAGAAGACAAGTAGACAATCATATCAGAGATAAACAAAGGTCAAGAGAAGGATGCAAGATAAGGGTCTAGCACCAGAAAGGCCACAGTGATTAATTTCCTGAACATTTACTCAGTGCATCCAGCATGGGTAGAACAGACATGTTACATTCTGAGCAAGTTTAGACACTAAGAAGGAGGACAAGGGCCTCAGCAGTCTCTGAACTCCAGCACATTTTACTCGCCTACTAGCTTCTGAAGACAGGCATCTTCAGAGTCAGTGTTTTCTCCAAAGCTAGTGCTGGAATCAGATACTTGTCCTGTGCTGGTGGATGACCACTTCTAGAAGGTAGAATGGAGTTCTCTCAGCTAGCCTCTGCCAGAATCTCCCTACATGCCTGAGGCCGGGTGGAAGCTGGAGTCTTCCCACAGAATAACCAAAAAACCCAGCTGGGGGCAAGCAGTCAGAGATAGGCTCCCTGCATTTCCAACTAGCCTTTACAATGGTATTTCCAGTTACCTACAGAGCTTAAAGCCTGAAAGGGTAATTTCCCTATAAGCATCTTAAGGAGAGAAAGAAAAGATACATTACAACATTAACTTGGGCTAGAAACTTTATGAATCACCCATGTAAATGTGGAAGTATATAAATAAAACAATTGCAACAGGCTCCTACTACGTGGACTTACAGGCTCACTGGGTCAAGTGATGTTAGCCCTGGTCTGGTCCAGAGTCTCTTCTTTCTCCTTGTTCAAAGACCAGTTCCACACATATCCATATCTTAAACTAACTCCAGTCTTCCTGGCTTTGGAATTGAGGTTCCGATTATACTAAGTTTGCAAGTTCTTGGTGTCTAAAATTGAGTTTGGAAACTTTGTAGCTCTCCAATGCCCACTTAATAATGGCTTCCTGAAGACAGGTCTATGTTCCTCACAGTTACGACTGTACACACACACACGCACACACATGTAAACCTCATGTGTTTTCCTGAGTGCTCTGATGCAGGCTTTCCGCAAAGCGCCCACAAGGAGCATGTAAATACTGTCCGCAGCATGCTTTCAGAGATACAGCTTCTGTGGCTGGTTCTGATTATTTTATAGAGATCTATGGAACAGGTGAGGCCTGTGTTCCTTGAGGAGTTCAAGGAGCACCCACAGCAGTTTCCTCCTGTTCGCTGTTATCCCTTAGCGATAACAGCCAAGGCCGGAAGATATCATTTTGAGAAGTTGCCTTGTTTTTTCCCTCTTGTTGAAGTTGTTTATTTTTTATGGATTTGTTATTGTTGTTGGTGTTTTCAGCTAAAGTGTAAGGTGCCTTCTGAATGTGGGACCTATACAGTATGAGTTTACCCAGGGGAAATGTGCCTACTCTTGAACGATTATGTCTTTCGTTGAGTAATACAGATGCTACCCACCCTTGCACACATTCATTCAGCAAAACTTCATGATTCAAAATGGTAGTGAGGTAACTTTTATCCACACCCCTATCCCAGGTGATAAATCATTTAAATAAAGACTACACCAATTTCTCTTCAAGGACGATAAACAATACAGTAAAGCCATTTGTCTAGAATATTTTGGAGTTTAATTTTCACTTTTTTATTGCCTACAAATAGATTTATTCCTTATTATTCGATGCAAGAAATACTATGTAAAGATTGTGAGTAAAAGAAAGAGGCGTCTGGGTTCCAGCTGCACCTAAACCACAAGTTACCGACAGGATTCTTAGAGGAGTCAGCTTCCCAGTAAAGGGGGGCATGTGACAAGGTGAATTCTGAGCCCTTTTAGAGTATCAGCCTCTGATTTAATGAATGTCCTTGGCAAAGCTATGCCCATTCCTATCATCTAGCAAAAGGAACTTCACATCTCCTTGTTCTTGACTGACTGTGGCCCATGGCTACACAGGCCCTCCTACCTTCCAGGAAGGCACAGATTTTGATGGATATATAAGACCTTGTACCTGAAAAAAAATTTTAAAAGACAGAAAACAATTTGTAGGAGAGGGCCAGAACAAAAAGAAGAAAGCATGGTTGAACTCAGTGTGCCTTCTGTTTTCAGATACTGTGCCATTTAATCTTCACTCCATATTGTGAAACTGAGGCCCAGAGATACTAAAGTGATTAGGAAGGCAAGGACAGAGGCGGCAGTAAAGCTTTCTCTTGTCTGACTCTAGGGCTTGTGCACTGTTTAGAGCTCCATTCTGTCTCGTTGCATTACAAGTCATCTTTTCAAATTTAATGTGGTGAATATTGCTCACTAGGATTTCAGGGAATGCGTTCATCAGAAATAGATTTAAAAAAAGAAGTTGACAATAGCAAATTACTGGGAGATTTAGAGCAACTGAACCTGCCAAATAATCTGCTGTGACAGCTTTAGAAAACTGTTTGGTATTACCTATCAAAACCTCAAAACTTGCCTTGTGACCGAGCATTCCAATCCTTAGGACACAACAGAAGCACACACAGAAGTGCACCAGGAAAGCACGTGACATGTAACAGACTCAGCCACAAAAGGGGAAAATTCCCCCAAAGTCTACGGGTGATGGGCTGATACACAGTGCAGAATCGCCTGTAGTGGCACTCCAGCATTATGAGAATGAAGTGACCACCACATGGAACCACATAATAAGAGAAAGAAGCCAGATGCGAAGGAGAACGTCTTGGATGGTTCCATTCATACAAAATCCTAAAGTGGGCAAAACTGACCTACAGTGAGCATCAGGCAAGGGGCTAGCCTATTTCGAAGGAAGCAGAAAGTGTGCTGGAGGTCTGGTGGTGGCCGCGCCTCCCAATCTGGGCACTGGTTACAAAGAACTGAATGGTTTGTGGTCATCCACAAATTGCACAGTTTGCAGTTCGTCTGTTTTCTGATGGGAGCAAGGACTAAGGCCTAGTGGACTGAGTGCAAGGAGGTACTTAGTGACCAGCATGATATAACACAAGGTACTTTCCAGCTACTCACTGCATTACCTGTAAATGCGTGGTGCTGGGAGTAATAGACGTTTTGCAGAGCTTCCGGGTGTGGGCTGGGAATGTTGGGATCTCAGGGTCCTGTCTCAGAACAGAAACAGTCAAGGCAAGGAAGCCAGGATTCCACCAGTGCTTTTAGACTTAAATACTTCTGAAAATGCAGGTCTTTCTTGAATCTGTGGATTCTTTAACTAGGAGAATTCTGCTTGGCATAATTAAAGACTGTTTCCAGGTTTCAAATGAGTAAAGTTATACTGATAACTGTATCCACATATTCTGCCTCCATTGCAAAGTGAGTACATTGGTAACCAACAGTTTGTATTATTTTTCTTTCAAACTTCATATAGTTATCAAGTGTATGCATGCTCCTACACACGAATTACTACGAAAAATGTATAGCTCTAACCATCGACTCTTGCTGATGGATTGTAAAGCTTACTGATGGAAGTCTGCCTTCCAATAATGCAACCCCAGGACCAGCAAGCCGAACTACTCAGCCAAAAGACCTGGTACAAGTTAGACGGAGGACAGATGGACCAAGGAAGTATGAATGTCATGGGCTGATAAGTGAGAAGATTCTAAGAGCAGCAAGCTGAGTGAGCTCAGGAAACCCAGGAAAGGGAACATGGTTTCTGTTTCAATGGCTCCTATATTTTTGAGAGGGTTTTTGGGAAACCTTTGTATTTTACACTATGAGTCAGTTTTTCATCCTACAAGTTGATTGTCAAATCTATTTTTAAAAAATAGAATATCTCAAATGTTAAGTGTTGATAAATTTAACTTCTTAAATGCAGTAATGGTATAACAAATATTTGTTAAGCAGAAATCATAAAAATAGTACCCATTGATTAAATATTTACATTGTATGGACAATGTGATTTGGGTCTTTACAATCATCTTGACAGGTAAAATAAAATCCAAATGATCTGTTTCCAAAATTAACAATGGGTTAACACAGATTTTGCCTATGAAGAATTTGTCATGCTATCATTTTGCTTTTGTCTAAGTGATGATATTTTCATGTTGATACTTTGTTACATTAAATAAAATTTTCATGTGAACTTAATACATATAAAAAACCTGCAGAACTCTAATGATTAAACAACATTCTCAGAATCTGATACATCAGTAACTGACACAAGTTACAACAATGTATTTAGAATTATTTGTAGTAACAGAAAAACAATGAAATACAAATGCATGGATTAATACTTTGACCTTTGGAAAGGTTGATGTAATAGAAGAAAATCTAACTGAGTCCAAGTTCCTTATTACACAAAATTGAAATACAGATGTAAGTTTTTTTAAAGAAGACTATTAAAGATCCATCCAATATAAAGTAATCAGTAAATGAAGCACTGCTCAGGTATCAAGTTAACGAGATGCTCATTGCTATCCTTTTCACAATAGCTAGAAAATGGAAATAAGCTAAATGCCCTTCAACTGATGAGCAGACAATGAAACTGTGAGACATATGTACAGTTCTTTGCAGTTCTATTCAGCTGTAAAGAACCATGAAAGCAAACCATGAAATTTGAAGGGAAGATGGATAGAACTGGAAAACATACTGAGTGAGGTCACCCAGACTCAGAAAGACAAATGCCACATGTTCTCTCTTATGTGTGGTTTTCCGCTTTGAAACTTTAGATTTGAGTATATAACCGGAAGTAACTGTAGAAATGAGGAAAGTAGAAAGGGACCACAGGATAGGAGTAGCGGGAGCTCCAGAGTAGGGGTGGTAGGACACAGCACTATTGAGGGGGAAATAAGAAAGTGGGGGGGCGGAGCTTTCATTGAGGAGAGGAAAGGGAGGTAACAGAGAGGGAGAAGGAGCAAAGAAGAATTAATAACAATAATTAAGGGAATGGGAGAAAGTCATAGGGAAAATATCATTTTATAAGTCTGTTTAAAAACACATTTATGTGTGCATATAGCCACAGATTCTCTAACACAGATTCTCTCTTTGCCTAGTATGGGAAATCTCCCTCTGAGTTGATGGTCCAGGTAGTCCAAGAGACTCCCCAAATAATCTACAGGCTACTGCCATTGCCCTTGATTTCCTCTCAGAATGTGAACATAAGAGCCTGTTGTTGAAGACACCACACACTTCATAAACAGAACTTGGAGGAATCAAGCTGTAATTGACCTGGAAGCCTCTTCCCTGAAGAATAGCTCTCATAGGAAGTAGCTATGCATCTGTCAAGGGAGAAAAGCAAACAATGGTTCTACCCACTGTCAAGCCTATGGATCACAATGAGCGGCCCAGCAAATGTCCCTATTGGTACAATAGTGGCACTTTTATATTGGGAGTAACGCCTCTCTAACTGAACTTAAGGCCTGCTCCGTAGGATGGAATTCATGCCTGGTTCTGCAACCCTAGCCAACTACCGGTGCATGCAGATGTCATAGACATCTTTTCAAAATATGAAATGGCATGGGAATCATGCCTTTCTATATTTTTCTAATACTCCAGAATGACCATACAAGTCAAGAAGGAGATGTTAAAAGTAGACAAAAGCAGAAATAACCACTTTAATATCTTTTTGGAAAGGATCTGTTGCCATAACTACATATCAGTGTCACCTTGGGAGAACTTTAAAATAGAATTCTGTGTGGAAGGACTCTGTTAGAAAGTGATCTAAGGTCTCAGGGGGTCCAAGGGCCACTGTTATGTGGATAGACTGCTTCCCACACATTCATGGCATCTAGACAGGACTTTAAGTCACATCTAAAATACATAAAATAAAAATCTCAAAGGAGTTCAAGCATAGCTCCATTGTTTACCACATCACCTTGGGTCTGTGTGAAAGCTAAATATCCATGAATGTTTTTGTTTGAATTCAAGGTTACCTGTGGGGCAGGAGCATGGAACAAAAGCTGGATTGCTAAATTATGTTCTTGGATTAAATAGAGAGCCCAATTGAAATTTGCAATGGCTTTTTCTTTAGCAATGCCTTATTAAGAAAATGCACTGGAAAATTACGGAGGGGGGCTGGAGAGATGGCTCAATGGTCAAGAGCACCAACTGCTCTTGTAGAGGACCTGAGTTCAGTTCCCAGCAACCATATGGCAGTTAACAACCAAACCATATGTAACACCAGGTCCAAGGCATTCAATACTCTCTTCTGGGCTCTATGAGTACCAGGCACATGTGATACATTTCCATATATGGAGGCAAACACTCATACACATAAAATTAAAAAGAAAGAAATCTTTAAGCCAGGTGTGGTGGTACATACCTTTAATCCCAATACTCGGGAGGCAAAGGCAGGTAGATCTCTGTGAGTTTGAGGCTATCTGCTCTATATAGCAAGTTCCAAGCCAGCCAGTGTTTCACAGTGAAATTCTGTCTCAAAAAAGAAAAATACAAACAAACAAACAAAAAACAAACAAACAAACAAAAAAAACAAAAAAGAAAGAAAGATACCAAGACTGTGGAGATGAGGTTTTTGTCTACAAAGCAAAAATATCCAGTTCATCTACATCAAAGGGTATGCTTTTAGAGGGACCCTGAGGCTAACCCTACTGTCAACACGGGATGGATGGTGTGATGGCAGTGGGGTGCCCTCAGATATTTTCTACTGTAGATTCCCTTTGGTGCTAGAGATTCGTCTAGGAAATCTTCTTTGATGACTGTCTGGATCATCATGCCAAAACGAATTCCTGCCGAGAAGACATTTGAGGTTGTGGTTAGTTTGACCTCAAGGCCACATTCTGTAACAGAAGGAGAGGGGGATCTCATTGTCAACTCTGCCATTCGTGACCTGGGGAACCTTGTCCTTTAAAAAAGCCTTCTGGATTTCACAGTGTTCAGCAGGACAGTCAAAGAATCACATCTCAATGCTCTTCATTGCTGTTTCTTCTTTTTCAGAAATTCTTAGGAAGAGTCTTCCTCACTTGTGAGGGAGATCACTGATGTAAGTTGACTTCCTAAAAGTTGAGTTTCTGGTTTGGAGCCCTTTTCCAGGCTTCTCTGACTGCCAACACAGGCACCATAGAACCTTGTAGGTCTGATTCTGAGGCTTTGTGATGACTGAAAGTGACAACTCCCAGCTAATCTGTTTTAAATCCAAGTTACAGGTTAGGACCATAGACTAACATTTCCCCCTTACACCCACCTGCCTCAGACACCTGCTTGTCAAGCTCTCACCATGGCCTGACTAAACCATCCTTAAAACAGTGCTACCTTCCAGGTGAATTGCTAAGAATTCTGGAAGGTTTCAGAAACTGCTGTAAAGTACTACTGGTAATTAACTTGGGAAATGACTGTAAAGGAAGCTTGCAAAGCCCTGTGATTAGTCAAGGCATCTCAGGTTAGCCTGAAGACCCCCGATGTCTGCATCCATCTCTGCCTGAGCTCCAGTTCTGGCTCTTTCCAGTGTCAGAGATCTCATATCATCACTCAGCCTTACCCAGCTCTCTTTCTCAACCCTGACACCTCGCCTCAGCTGACATTTCATTAAATCAGGTAATGTGGAAAATGTCTAACATAGAGAAGCTTGTCCCCTCACCTCCTTCATCTTGGTATCACCCAAGCTCTCCTAAATATAGTATTTACCTGTTCTTTATTTAAGTGAGATGTTAGCATAAAAGAACAAGTGCTTTCTAAAGAGCTCCCTAACAAAAAGTCCAAAGTGCTTCTTAAGTTAATGCTTGTCTATGTTCGAGTCTATCTTTTTTAAAAAATATTTTGTTTATTATTTTAATTTTATGTGTATGAATGCATCGCCTGCATATGTGTAGGTGCACCTGTGTTGTACAACGCCCAAGGAGGTCAAAAGAGAGTGTTGAACCCCTTGGAACTGGAATTATGGACAGCTGTTAGCCTCCATGTGGGTGTTGGGAGCTGAGCCCACGTCCCCTGCAAGAGCAGCCAGTGCCCCAACTGCGGAGACGCCTTTCCCATCCCATTAGATTCTTTAACACAATGTATTTATGATTCTATTTTATTTCAAACCACTACACTAAATCACTCCATCCTGAGATAAAGGCAGCTAACATTTCCCATCAAGGAACTCATTTCTATAGGAATATATTCAGTCTAGACAATCACATTCTTAGTGTTTTTTGGGCCTTACTTTGGGTGATCTAAAACTTACTAACATATTCATTGTTGTAAGTACTCAGGAAGGTAATGGGTCTTCTTTGGGAAACTGGAATCTAGATCTGATAATAAATAAATAAATAAATAAATAAATAAATAAATAAATAAATAATAAATAAATAGTGTGAAACTACAAAAAAAAAAAAAAAAGTTCCACAAGCCAGATGAAACCTGCCTATTTGGACAGCT
Source organism: Eospalax fontanierii (assembly GCA_035773235.1). Lineage (NCBI taxonomy): Eukaryota > Metazoa > Chordata > Mammalia > Rodentia > Spalacidae > Eospalax > Eospalax fontanierii. The sequence goes on along the minus strand of CM069540.1, from coordinate 45,312,258 downwards.
ACTCTGAAACTGATTACTGAGGATTGCAAATCAAACCTTGGTTGATTGAGCCCCAAACCACAAAATGTTTAAAGAATGAAGCAAAACACTTTCGTTCTAGTGCTGTGAGATGTGCTTGGATTGGAGTTAGAGGACTCTGCCAGACCAGCCAAGAGAGCAGGCACACTCGATACCCCCACCCAGCTGGCAGGATCTCTTGGGAAGAGTGCAGTCAGCTGTCTGCTAGCATTCAGCAACTCCAAATCCAATTTCTATGCTTTCTGAATCAGTTCCTGGGATATAAATGGAAGAAGGGAAGAGCAACAATGATGCTTCCAAGAATAAAAGCAGTTGTAGGTCTGGAAACTCCCCAAAACTCCACTCACTGGAGGAAGGCTTTCTGAAGGCACTTGAATCCCCTTCATTTCTGCATAGCATCAATGGAAAATGAAATCATTCCCATCCTGGCTTCAAAATGCTTCTCAGCTACTTTGCACCTGGGCCCAAGATCTGCCAAGGGCCAGCTGGTCATGTGCAGTCTGGGGATGACCGCCAGCAAGAGGTAGAAGAAAGGCGAGCAGGCTGAAATCCGTCCCAAATGGAGCATAAAAAGCAGTGTTTGAAATTCTACTTCAGGACAGGAACAGGAAATGGCATGGAAACGCTCAGCCGTTACAGGGCAGAGTGTTGCTTCATCTTTGATAACTCCTGTCAGGTCAGGAATAGTCTCCTATGAATTTCTTGGTTTGGGATACATGCTAAGGCCAGTACAAATGATTTAATAATCATAAGACATTAACATATAAAACAAAGGCTTTTAAATCATTGAGAGTGAAGTCAATGAAAATCTCTGTGTCATACACAATCTCCATCTGCCCCTCTGGTGGATGGGGTGGGAAGGACTGAAGAGCATGGTCCTAGGAACGCTGAGCAGCCTGGGCTACAGCAACCCAGAGGACACTTTGGCACTGTTGTCCACTGGTAGTCACAAAAATAGCTACATCCACAGAGACCCATTTTCTTTCTTTTTGGCTACATTTTTGTTGATACAAGAAATATAGGTATGAAAGATAATGGATACTATATTATCTCTAGAATTTTACCATGAGGTATATTAAGAACAGCTTTAACATAATGAGTTTTATAAATTAAAAAAGTTTAGAACTTTCTCTTTGGAAATTCTCCTAAGACTTCTAAAAGTCTTTCTCCCCTGTCTCTCAACAGTATCTTATAATGTTTTACCTCCACATTATGTTCTGGCTTTTGGTGCCCCACCTCCAAAACACTTTCAAATTTGGTTACCTGAATAACCATGCTCAGTGGAAAAGGCCTTTTGGCCCAGGTACTGGGCAGCTAATGTGCCCCGCCCACTAGGACAGAACACTTTCTTCCTTGTAAGTAAGTTCAGCTGAGAAGTATTTTAGTGTTCCTTGAAAAGAAGAATGGTTTCCTACGTTTGCTTTTCCTTGTGAAGAATGACCCACAGGCGAGGCTTCCATTGCAAGAAAAGAAACATATTCTGAGACCCTCCCCGCCCCAAAGAATGTCAGAATCTGTCCTGGTAAACAAAAGTTCACACCTAAGTGCAGAGAATATCACTTTAAGGGTTAAAATGAAATCAAGTCTCCCTGCAAAGGTAATAGTCTGACTAACACTGACTCACATGGGAAAGAGAAGAGGCCTTTGAATCACTGATTCAGAACCTGTCCTGTCTTGCTCTCAGCGCAGTTTGGCAGAGGAGTTGCTTCCAGCCAGCCAGCAGCCAACACTGTAACCATCCTACAGCTCCGGAGCAGGCCCTTGATTGTTTTTAAGCACTATGAGGCTATACCTCAAGGGCAAAGTCTACCTAAAGCCAGTTACTGGTAACACACGCCAACACTGATAGGTTTTTCATTCGTGCAGATGAATTTCTCTATCAAGAAAGCAAGCATCTCAGTTTAACTGCAGTGAGGCTGGGTACTTGGGGGGAGAGAGGAGCATATATAGATAAGCCTTGTTGGGATTACATCATTGTGCTTGCTATAGGTGGAGAGACACAGTGACTTTATAGGACACATAATTTAATCTTCTAGGCATATTAATACATTCCTCTTCTATCTGCCAAGGTTTTGGGAATTAAGTCCTAATAATCTCCCTTTGGACCATTGATTCAGTTTTACTTCGACCTCTTCCCTTTTATCTATCAAGCTATTCTTCTTAAGGTTTTCAAACACCGACCATCATCAGAAATCAGCTTTTAATTTATATACTTGGCATCTGTTTGCCCCACTAAAATGCAAGCTTCGTGGCCTGGGCACTCTGTCAGTTTCTGTTCCTACTGCCAAGGCACAGCCTAACACATCTGACACGCTTGTTCTGCATTTGTCCCAGCCAAATAATTTTAAGCCTAAAGAAACTGCACTTTAGGTCAGGTGTTGATCACTGTAGTCCTCATTCCTGGTCCCCAGCACCAGATCAAGTCTGATCTTGGCTGGAACAACAGAGTCATGACAATGTGAAAGTGTGCACTGCATCTGCTTCGTCCCCGCCTCTCTAGTGGCGTCTCAGTAACCTCCCTTCTTTCAACGGTTATTCATAAATCTCAAGCACGGCCACCATTTTCAGTCTTAACTGCATATTCTTAACTTCTTAAAATGTAACACTCAAGATTCAGACTTGACAGAGCTTTCACATCCAAAAATTATACCACAGAAACTTGCCTGAACATATAAAAATGCAAAATCAAGGATTTTATCACAAACTTTTATAGAAATAAACCAAATATCCAACAATAAAAAAATGATAGGAAAATTAGGGGTCATCTGTACCCCCAAATACAAGGTGGCTATTAAAAGAATGAGATAAGCCTCTATGTTTCAACAAGAAAATATGTACAAGTTGTAAAATGAATTAAAAAATAAGAAAGGAACTTCTAGAACAGAATTTTGAATATGAGTTATTGGTGCTGAATTATGCTTTATGATGAATGATTTTTTTGAGACATGTAGCCCTAACTGGCTTAGAAAGATATAATCTAGGCTGACTTCAGTTTCACATAGATCCTCTTGTTTCTGCCTGCCCAGTGCTGGGATTAAAGGCGTGCATTACCACGCCTGGCTTATAATGTATAATCCTTATTTTTTCTTCAAAATTTCGTTATACACAAATACACTCAGGTTACTTAATCGGCAAAAATTTGAAGATCCTGTAATGTTAATTTTGAGCTAAGGGAGGTGAAGTTGTGGAAAATTTTACTTTGTGCATATTTCACATAATTTTTAAACTTCTAAAAAATAAGCATGTTCCTTTGAATAATAAAAAGTAAACAAAATAGAAGTGTTTTCACTAGTGAAAAGCAGATAAGGACAGCCTCTCCTTTGGAATGGACACTAGTCATCCTTCTATTAATACATAAGAGACAATGAAAGGATGTTTTGAAATGCAGTTTGGGCAGTGAGGAAGACAGCTGCCAAACATGGCCTTCCATGAAGCTGGAAGTCAACTACAATTGCTGGCCTGGCCCCACCCCCACCCCCCATGATTCCCAGCCTACACCTCACAGAATGCCTATAAGTGGCCACTTCTTAATACTCAGGGCTTTTAAAGTCTTATGTGAAAAATAAGACTGCCTCATGATCAGAGGCCAGAGATGTGAAATGAGTCTAATGGTGTAACCAAGACTCAACATTTTGGAAGTTCTGCCCACTTTATAAAAACATTTGTTTTCGTTTTCATCTTTCATGGATGAACACTCAAAAGAAATAGAGATATTTCTAAGGATCTAATGGGAAGCAGGAAAAAAGATGATTTTATGTAGTTTTGGAGTTCTTTATTACCTGTTCCTTGTTTATCGGCACTTTTTTGTGGAGTATAGCATTAGCAAAATGGAATTTTATCATTTTCCTAAGATTGCAAGACGTTTATATTGTACAAGGAGTCCTGTCTTCTGAGTAGTTTGTTCACATAACAGGGAAGAAAGCAGACAAGCCAGTGAATGGGCAAATTCCACATGATGCTTCCACCAACAGTCATCTTCCAATTCCAAACGCAAATATTCTTCAGTCACCAAATCTGTGGCCGCATAAATTTGAAAGTCAAATGTGCTCTGAACCAGACGGATTTACTCCAAGACTCCATATGGCACTGTCTGGCACAGTGTGGCTTGGGGCATTGCAAGGTGCTGGAAGAAATAACCTACTGATTTCCCAAGTCACACATTTGTTCATAACACATTTTATTTTGCTGCCAATACTTCAGAGAAAATTCAGTAATCATTAAGCCATGAAATGATAAGCTATTTATATGCCTTAATTGCATAAATGACAGAAAAGAAAATTAAAGAACTTAAAATCTGAGTGTATGTGACTGAAAATCAGAACATCATGGGCATTTTCCTTCACTGAGGGAATAATCGTCTTGTGATCAGTTTCTTAATCATGTAGCCTCCAATAGAAATGGGCAATATATATATATATATATATATATATATATATATATATATATGTTACTAATGTCTAGGGAAAAATGGGGAGGAAGATGAACCGATGAACAGACAGAAAACCATTAATAGTTATGACATGAACTGTGTGTGAATAATGATAATGTTTGAGTTTCAATAAACCTTATGCTCTGCTTCTTATTTCTGAGCCTTTACTCTTATGGGCATAACAGATTTACTGCCCCATACTGTTTGGGAAGGCACAAAAGGAGAAATAGATATATTTAATACATATTTATATTCTTCTTTGACATATACACAGATTTTTATATTTATTATGAAAACCATTTAGAAACATCTGAGTCATGAGTGGAAGACATTTCCATGGTTATAAGGTGATGTCAGATTTTGTTGTTGCTGTTGTTTTTTGAGTGAGGGTATCCCCACAGCCCCAGCTGGCCTGGAAATGGATATATTGGCCTCAATTTGGCCTACCTCTACCTCCCGTGTTCTGGGAATAAAGGCCTGAGCCACCACACTTGGTTTTACCTCAAATTTTTAACAAGCTCTCTAAGTAGCACTTTTAAAAGGAATCTGTATTCAGGACTGCAGGTATAGCCCAGGAGCAGATTTACCTCGCATTTTGGAAGCACTGGTTTCCACCCCCAGCACTGCAGAGAGTAAACAAAACAATAAACAAACACACACACGCACACGCAAATCTGATAGTGCACACGTTTTTATGATATGAAGCAATAGCAATTTAGACTTCAGGAAAGAAAATGTCTTAGAAAGTCTGGGCAGTCACATTAATCAGATCCAGCCTCTTGGGAAAAAAAAAAAGTTGTTTGGGGCCCAAGGTGATGGCTCATAGGGTAAAAGTTTTTGCTGCATAAGCCTGAAGACCTAAATTCAATCTCTGAAGTATCTCTGGAAGCCACATAAAAAGCCAGATGTGCGGGTGTGGCGGCACACATCTGAAGTCTAAGCCCTCCTTCGGTGAGGTGGGAGGTGGACACAGGGGGATCAGCAGGACTCACAGGCAGCAGAGGGGAGTACTGCATGCAGCACCAGCAAGAGAGACTGCGGCGAGGAGGCGGAAGGAGAGGATCAACTCCCCAAAGCTGTCCTCCTACCTCCACACGTGTGCCATGTGCTCTCCCCCTCTCCACACACACACACACAGACACAGACACACGCACAGACACACACGCACAGACACACACACACACACTCAGACACAGACACACGCACAGACAGACACGCACAGACACACACACACACAGACACTCAGACACAGACATACATACAGACACACACACAGACACAGACACACGCACACAGACACAGACACACGCACAGACACACACACACAGACACACGCACAGACACACACACAGACACACACACACAGACACACACGCACAGACACACACACACACAGACACTCAGACACAGACACACGCACAGACACGCACAGACACACACACACACACACAGACACTCAGACACAGACATACATACAGACACACACAGACACACACACAGACACAGACACACACATACACGCACACACACACAGAGCAAATAAAGAAGAAAAGAAATAGTTGCTTCAGTAGTTTTAAGTCCTGTAAATCACACAGAAGATAAAGCTTCCTTTAACCCTTTGAATGGCAGGTGTTGGCTTGTGCCTTCCCAGATGTATAGAGGCACGTAAAGGGAATCCCTGAAACTGGATTGAACAATCAACGGTAGCTGAAGCAATAGCTCAGGAAACCGGTCAAATTCAAGCAAAGGAGCGAAGGGCTGAAATGGAGCAGAGACACTACTCCACAGATGAAGGGAAGGAACAGATGTGGATCACCAGAGCACTCACTAAGACTCACAGAAAGGGGAACAGGGTTGGCAATATTGGTGAGTTCTGAGCCAGGATGATTTTATGATTTTGACTCTAAATCTTTCATTCCTGAAGTGAGTGGGCATTGGGAGTGAAACACTTGTTTAATATTTTGCTTGCTATTTTTATTTTGTGTGTATGAGTGCATTGCCTGCATATATGTAAGGCACCAGTGTTAAGCAATGCCTGTGGAGGTCAGAAGAGGGCGTTAGATTCCCCTGGAACTGGAGTTACGGATGGTTTTTAGACACTACGTGCGTGCTGGGAATTGAACTTGGGTACTCTGCAAGAGCAGCTGTGCTCTTAATCGCTGAGCCATCTCTACAGCCCTGGAAGTGGAGCACTTTGCTGTTCATATTCCCAAATACTCTTGACCTGGCATGTTTCTCCGTTTTATTCTGTTAAATATAGTACAGCAGCAAGTAACATTACTGTTCCAGCTGAGGCACATAAAGGACAATCAGTTCATCACATTATAGGGGCTAGTGATGTAGCTGTCCTATGTACACTTTGTAATGTTTCTAAAATAACAAAATAATGTATCCCTGTCCTCAAGCAATGCTGGACTGCATTGTCTTTGTAAACATCTTACTGTCAGAAATACGCAGCACTAAGTGCTCAGTTACCATGCTTTTTGAAGGAAACATGACTGTGAGTTTCCAGTGACATGTTTCATGTGCAGCATGACCGCTGTGCAGCCTTTAGACACGCCTCTGTCTTCTGGTCATGCAGAACTGCAAACACTTCCCTTACAAAATTCTTGAGTTTTCTTGTTTCCAGTAAGAATACAGAAATCCAAATGTGTCAGTGCTTCTCATTTTAGGCTTGAACTTTGTTCTTTTATTCTTAGTGTGGTGGTTTGAATGAGAATGTCCCCCAAGTATTTGGACATTTAGTTCCGAGTTCCTGGAGCCATTTCAGCAGAGTCATGGAACTTTCAGGAGGTGAGACCACGCTACAGGAAGCACGTCACTGGGGGCAGGCTTTGAGAGCATATAGCTTACCCACTTCCAGTCTAGCTCGCTCTGCTTCCTATGCCTGCTTGAAGATGTGAGTGTTCCACTTCCTGCTCTGGTCACTTCTGCCACCGTGCCTTCTGCTAAGGAGGCCTTTTACTCCTACTAGAACCATAAGCCAAATGAACCCTTCTTTCTAAAAGTTGCCTTGGTCATGGTGTTTGACATAGTAACAGAAAAGGAACTGATACACTCGGCACCCTATTTTCTTTGGAGAAAGGAGTAAAAATACCTACTTCCAGTTTCTAAAAAATTGATCAAATAGAACAATTGTCTTTTAATATTGTTTCTTGGGTTTTTTGTTTTGTTCTGAGATGGGGTCTCTTCATATAACCCTCGTGGACCAGAAGCTTGCTATGTAAACCCAGCTGGCCTCAAACTCACAGAGATCTGCCTGCCTCTGCCTTCCAAGTGCTAGGATTAAAGGTGTGCACATGCCAGAACACTTGTCTTAATCATGGCTTACCCTCAGAATAATTGTTTTTACCCAAATAACCGAATTTGTACCTAGGGGTAGGGCTTAGCTGTTGTGATATCAACAAACCAAAAGGAAAACACAGTATACATTTGACCACTGTTTAATACAAGCCATCTTCAGACTAAACTCAGGATTCTTTTGCTCTTTCTCTGCACAACCCTTAATTAGAATTATGCTTTCTAATCCACGCTGGATGACAGCAAAGCTTGAATGGGATATCAACCTGTGGCCCTCGGCCCACAAAATGCCACATGTGGCTCAGGATAGTAATGTATGCAGCCCAACACAAAATATACTTAAATCATTCTGAGGTTTTTGAGTTTTGTTGTTGTTGAGTTTTTTTTGTTTTTTGTTTTTTTTTTTTTTGGTAGGTCTCAAGCAGGCACCCTGGAGCATCAAAGTTTAGCTATGCATGCTAGAGCATGATTGAGATGGTCAAACATGCACCAATATTTTCTGAGTGCTTCTCTACTGTGACCCTGGCTTGTTCATGGGTGTGTCAATGCTGCAGAAGTTGTTTGCAAGAAGGAGGGCAGGGAACAGCAGTGTCCACTATGAAGTCACAGAAACTACAGGAGCCTTCTCCTCGATCATAAAAGACTGTTTAATCTGAAAGTATTAAAGGGAATCCCCTCTTAGCAACACAAAGAGGCATTTAAAAAATTTACTACTGACAAAACTACTTAGAATCAGTGAGAGAAAAGTAAAAGCAAAAGAGGTACGCAGGCAGTTTTGTCTCAAATCCAGAGGCAATCAAGGCGTGGTACAAGCTGTTTCCACGTGGGCTTTCTCTGCTATTTTCAGCCAAAAGCCGAACCAGCTTGCAGTACTTTTCCGACATTACATTTTAATTGATCATATTATTTCTACTTTAAGTATTGGCATCAGTAGACATAACTCCTCAAAAATAAAACATAGAGTAAAATAATAAGTAAAAATTGCTATTTAAAGCAAATTATGCTTCAAATCCTAGAATCAGAAGCAAACTTTCATTGTGATTTATCTTCAAAGAAAATCACTGTAGTGTACACTGAACATATTTGCAAAATGACTACTACTAAAATTTCCATCACTCAAAAGCTTAGTGTATTAAATTTTTCTGTTACTTTGATAAAATACCATGATCAAGGAAACTTACACAAGAAAGAGTTTATTTGGGCTATGGCTCCAGATGGACACAGGTCCTCAGAGAGGGGGCATGTGGTAGAAAGCAGCAGGCTTAGCGGTAGGGGCATGGAGCCCAGAGAGCTGACACCTTCTATCACAAGCAGAAAGCAAAAAACAGCAAACGGGAAGTGATGCACCGGAAGTGACGCACCGGAAAGTGACGTCCTTCCTCCAGCACAGGTACACCTCCGGAAGATTCCATGGCTGCCCCCAACAGCACTAAGTGTTCAAATACTTGAGTCTACGGCAGGCGTTTCTCATTTAAATCACCACACTCAGTAAACAAAAATTTCCCCTTTAACTACTTTTTCGTTTTAAATTGTTCTTTCAGTATAGCTGATCTAATTGGATCAGCTGAAGCCAAGAAATAAACAATAAATGACTGCAAATCACTTTCCCTTTCCCGGACAGGCTGCCCCTGCTCACAGTCTGCTGGAAAGTAATAGAGGGGGCCGGGGGAAATGAAAGATCTCACTCTGTAGTTCAGGTTGATCAAGAACTCACTATGTAGCCCAGGCTGCCCTCATATTGGCAGCAATTGTCTTATCTCATCCCTCACAGTCCTGGAATTATAGATGTGAGTCATCACATCTGTCTTAGGAAGTGAGTGCTCCCTCAGAGTTGCTGAGGAATCCTTACCTCAGTAGGAGGGGCCACACTGTTCGACAGAGAAGTAGACATCATCAAGAATAGTCACCACTGCTAACCAACTGTGGAATAGTTTCTGTATATTTTGTAATGCAAGTCATACACCTTGGCATTCTCAAGGTGACAGAAAAGACGGGCTCCAAGTTTTTTTTCAATTTACACATGGAAAAAAGAGGCCCAAGCTTACTTGCCAAAATCATACAGCCAACAGGTAGTAGGGATGGAATGCAACCTAGTCTGTTCTAGAAGCCAACATAGCACCCAATCACCAGGTGTTCAGGTGGTGGCAGACAAACTGGAGACCAAGGGACTAGGCTTTCAATTTACCTAGGCAATTATTTGCTGTGTGGCCTTGGAAAATTTAAATGGCTTGCTCTATGCTTCAGTTTTCTTGTGGTGCATTGCTTGCAATGCTTTTTGTATGGCAGGATTGTTAATGAGAATTCCAAGTACAGGAAAGGGCCTACCAGAAACACAGTAAACATTTCATAACTGTGTTTCCTATTGTCGCTAGCCGCAGGTGGTCTGCTGTATTCCGCATCACAGATGCCTACTTCCAAGCAGACACTCAGTCAGTGTGTATTCTCTAAACTGGTGTTTTAATCAGGATTATTTTTCTATTTTAAGCATAGCACATTACCCTTTTTGCATGGAAAAATAGAAATTAAGCAATGCAATATAAGTAATACATTTTTAGAAACCATGTCATTTCAAGTGAATTTGAAGGGTAAACCTTCTACGCAAGTATCATTTATTCTTATAACCAGAGATGACAAAACATGAGAGAATATGTATATATCATGTTTGCCATAGGGAAAGTATAAAGCAGGTTCCAGAATAGTTTAGGTTTTCCACAGAACATTTTCTTATATATTCTAGTGTTACAAGAATGTTGCCCAATGTGAATGACCAAATCTTGAAACTCCTCTGATAATACCTCCCCGATTTGGACATCATGATCCATAGGCTTTCCATTCCTTCCAAAGTCATAAAACCTCACAAGAGCTCTGTCTAGACAGCTTTTCTCCTAAGACTGAGCTTCAAGTGAAAAATGCAAGATTTTGCATTACATTCCAGGTTCACAAATATTTGAATAAATTTGATGTGGGTATCTTTGCAAAGACGACTTTTAAAGTGTTAGGAAAATGCAATTATTTTAAGATACTTTATGATTATGGACTTCAACAATGAAGGTACTACGGAGCAGGATTCTTTCAGAGCTTGTCCAGCCTTGTAAGCTGAAGCAACTTCACAAATGAAGGTATTTGATGATCACACAGAGGAACCCTTGGGGCAGTTTAGGATGTTTTGAAGGAGTTCACATCCTGAGGAACAAATAGGGACATGAACCTAAGAAATTCAGTTTAGATGATACTTCACGACCCATGTGGGGGTTCTAATCCTCTTTCCTTCATCTTTAGTGTTCTTAAAAGAAAAAACTATGCATATTACAAAATGTCCCAGAAACCAAACCCTACGGCTTTCTTGTTATTGCACTTTCTGAAAATTTCCTCTTTCAAAGATAGTAAAGGCAGGATATTTTGCAGTGCTGAGCAAACTTAATCTTACATTCTAACCTAACCGGGTATGCGGCCAATAGCTGTGTATGTGACCTGGGAGCACATTCAGCGGGAGTCGCTAAAGCACTTTTCTCAGTCTCAGTTTATGATTTTGTAGTGAACATATACTTAGAGATACTGATACATATATGTGGTAAATAAATTTAAGTGTGAGTTCTGAACATAAAGAGCTGATTTCTTCTACAAGAGTATTTTAATAGAAATACCAGGTGAACCCCGAAGTTTGCATTTACAGTTAGCATTATTTTGGTAATAAAGAAAGTACTATGTTGCTTACCACTGCTTTGACTGGCCAAGCTGCATGGGGAAAACACAAAACCAAGTCAATGTTCACGTGCAGTTTGGTTTGGTGAATGAATGCTACTTTAAAGCACTATTTTGACTGCACTTTCTTCTGCTGTGCAGGCACTCACAGGCCTTCCCCTGAAGAGGGGGCTCAGGAAAATAACCAACCAAACAAACCCAGGGGTCCCTAGAGGTGGGAATCACCTGAAGCATCTTTTCTGCTTTATTTTGAGGGACATGAGGCTGTCACAAGTAGGAGTGGGGAATGAGGTAAGTATAAGCAATTCTCTGAGTCTCCAGGAAGTAGTGTGCTTGGGAGCATGGTGGGCACAGGCAGGAAGGACAGAGGAAAGAAAGGTTTTTCAGAGTCACAGATTTAGGCTGTAATGCCAGATGACAAACTGGACGGGGTCTGATGAAGAAAACATCACATCTGGGGCTGGAGAAATGGCTCAATGAAGCAGAGCACTACGTTTGATTCCCAGCACTCACATGACAGCTCATAACCATCTGTAACTTCTGTTCCAGGGGATCCGATGCCCTCTTCTGGTTGCCACAGGTTTATATACATGTGGTGCACTTACATACATGTAGGAAGACCACTCACACAAATAAAAATTAAAGAATTAATTACAAAAATTTTAAACATCGTATCTATGGTACCTTTTGAGAAAGCATTTCCCAGTGTAACATAGACACCTCCCTTCACTAGGTGGTTCCAAAAGTTCCAGCCATCATGAAAAGGAACAAGAATAAAATTGATCCAGATTGCCAAACACCATAGAATAAAATTGATACAAATTGCCAAACACCATTGCCCAACCTTAGGGAATCCTAGAATATGCAGAATATTGTAGAACTGCTGTCAGGAAAACTTGTCCCATCTCCAAAATGAGAAAGAATATGTGTGTTCATCCACCTCAGGGGAAAAGAGAAATGTAAGTATTTATTAAAACTTGATGACTGTGCACTTAAAGTCAAATTCTTTCCTAGTATATCAAGGGAGCTCAGCAAAGGCAGATCATATGTAGTTAACATGTTTCATTTTGGGGTGCCAATACACAGGCCAGTGCCGTAGGAAAAGCTAATGGGATGCATGGATGCAATCTTCTGGGACTGATTCGGTCAAGTGGAGGCCAGGGCTATCCACTGATAGAGTATTTGTCTAGTACACATGAGGTCCTGGGTTCCACCCCAGCCCTGTGAAAAAGAAAAGAAAAAGAAGGAAAGATTGAGGTGGTTGAAAGGATTTCAGGGGTTGACCACAGGTTAAACAGAGCACAGCGGCAGAGGGCTGACTTGCATGCAGATGAAGCACCCTGTGAGATGACACAGAACTCCACTTTGTTCCATGTTTTCATCATGAGCCAGTAAACAGACCTATGGAAATAATGTCAAGGAGAACAATGTGGTGACTGGCTGACAAATGGGATCTGAGGTGACCTCAGAAATTAGGATGAAGTGTTGATAACAGTGTTGGTTTTCAAGGGGGCAGGTGACAATAGTTTACTTAGGTCACAAGCTCCAGTAACGCAGGTGTGGGGTGTGGTGGATGGAAGCAGGCAAGTACTGCTGGGTTTCAAGTACCCACTGAAGCCTTCTGCTCTGTGGGCCAGGTGCATTTCCCAGCAGCCCTTGGGGAGCTCTTTGTATGGAGAGTGCTTATCCCAAGGCTACACAGAAATCGCTGTTCAATCCTGAGAAGAGAAAATCAGCTGCTTTACACTGAGCAACTGACACAAAGAAGAGTGCCAGAGTGAAGGTGACAGAGAATAGATACCTCTACGAACACAATCCTGGGAAATTCATCAGCTAGCAAGATGTTGAATGAACTGTCTCTGGTCATGGCAAGTTCCCTGTCATTAGGGACTTCAGGGTTCCCTGGCTTCTGACCCCCACTCTCTGGGAACAATAATGCTATCTGTTCATTAAGGCTCAGCTGCCACTGACTCTAAAACTGAGATCAACAGTGTAGTTCATGTGGGCTTCAGTGCCTGGTTTCTGGGGAGTGCTGAGTCCCGAAGGATGGAGTGTTGAGATTACAATTAGGCCTTGGCACAAGTGTTCTAAGGAGAGCGGAAGTGGAGGACCTTTTCAAAGCTATGTGACCACAGCTATGAACAGGGTTTCTCTGCAGTAAACAGCTGTGGTGGCTCTAAAACAATTTAGAAAACAGGGCTAATGGCAGGAGAGAATTTCCTGCTAGCTTTACTCTCTTAAAGGCCCTGACGCCCACCTCGAAGACTGCACCCAATCCCAGAGGACCTGGCCCCAGTGATGTTTTCAAGATGTAACTCATGCAACTGTTTACAGAGAACATCTGTTGAGGAAGAGATGGCTGTTGTGTGCTGATACAACTGTGACTAGAGCAACATTATGACAGTGAGCGCATGCTGTCCTCCAGGAAGCTATTGCCTGTGTCAAATACTTGTCATAATTAAAACTGGAAAACTAGGTCAGCCAGCCCCTAGGCAGTTCGGGCAGAAGGTTTTGTAAACTCCTAGCACTGCCCTCCATTTGACTACAGTCAGCTGTGTTAAGAAGGGACATAACTAAGACATAAAGCCGTTGGTAGCCTCTGTTAAATAGGAAGTTGCTCTGGGGATTTTCTAGAGGGGCTGGTGGATGACAGTCTTCATTCAGACTGGTTACCAAGGCTGCCATAAAAATGGTGCACTGCTTACACCGCTTCTGGGTCCAAGGTCCCCCCGAAACTCACAATAAGGAGCCGCTGAAATTTGGGCACTATGCGTGTGCCTGTAGTTCCCTCTCCAGAGGCTAACGGAGCATCATCATTTGAGTCAAGGGGTTTAAGACAGCCATTGACAGTATGACAGAATCCAGTCTCAGGACTGGTAAAGTGTCTCGGGGCCTTCTGCCAAGACTGAAGACCTGAGTTTGATCCCTGAGCCCACATGGTGGAAGTATACAACCAAATGTTCTCTGGTCTCAACAGGGACACCATTGCATGTGTTAGTGTGTGCACACACACATAAACACAGAGAGAGACATACAATAAATGTTTTGAAAGATGATCTTGTCTCAAAGAAAGAAAGAAAGGGAATGGATACTAGAGAGAGAAAGGAGGGAGAAGAAAGAAAAATGATCGAAACCATAAGACGACTCTGTTATTTTGGAAGCATCGATATGACAGTTCTATTTCTGAGATTTTATAGTAAAAATCATTGTTTTACTCTCATTTTTATTTATACTATTAACTTGAAAACTGGGGTCCTATGTTTTATGTTTGTTTGATTCTGAATTCCAAATCTGGTCAGAAAAATTGGTAGAAGACACAGGGAAAGACGGTTAAATCTTGTTTTCATAGAGGTCGGACCCTGAGAGCTGTCAGAAGGATGATGCTCCCCTTCCCCATCCTCAGAGGACTTCTCAGTGCATTTCTCAGCCCGGAGAGAAGAGACGACCATCAAAGGAAAGGCACAGCTGTCCATATGGTCAGCTATCTGACCATAGCTGGTACTCTGTCAGAGGCAGAATTGGCAGCAGTGGACTTCCCTGCCCAATTATAGCTCTAAAGTCAACAAACTGCTCAGTGCTCTTTCCTACTGGCCTCTGAATTCTTGCCGGATTCTGGTATGAAGCATCCTGCTTAGCTATGTCAAGCAGCTGTTTTGCCTCCTCCCAGAGCATAGCCCTTGCCTCATGGTTTGCTAGCACTCTGACTTCTTCCAACTTTTAGAAAAAAATTAGCTTCTATCTTTTAAAAGAGTGGAGCATCAGAAACACTGCACATGCCATAGCTGGAAACAAAACCAACGAGTCCGATGAGACTACCTACTCTCACACAGACACTTGCTGCACAATGTGAAATTTCTGTATTATTGGATAAGATATGGAGAAGACTAACTCAGTAGCATTGCGGCCATGGCTCACCATCCACCTAATTTCCAGGCAATGAGTGAACCAAGTAGCACAGAGTAAACCACATCAGTGATGTATAAGAACAGATAGGAAAGCAGGCACACAAGTTGTGTAGAAATTGATTTTCCTTTGCTCTTTGAGTCGTGGGGAAGGAGAGCGAGAGGGGTGAGGGAGTTTGGATGGCTACTAAGAAACACCATGCAAGTTCTGCCCTGTCTGTTGGCCCCTTGGAAGCTTCTGTGGCCTCAGTTAGGCTTCCTGAGGCTTCTGCCTTGATTCACTCTGGGAATCTGGTGGAGGGGGGTGAGAATTCAAAGCACTTAATAAACTTGCTCACAAACAGTACTTACATACCTGACGTTAAGTAAATAACTCACATGTTATCTCAATGACTTTGTGATTCTTTTGGAAACTCTCATTGAACCATGTTTCCATGTGGAGGGGCTAGTTTGCCTGTGCTTTGCATGCTTTTAATGATAATTTAATTGTTTTATTTTTTTTCCATGCTGGATGAACAGACTCTTGGAAATAAAATTAGGATAGTCAATGGATAGCCTTATCCAGCAGAGGAGAAATATATAGCAAACATTAATATTCATATAGTATTTATATTTTCACAATTCTTTCTGTGCATACATAATAGGTAGACTTATTCACAAAAGATGGATTGGTGTATAGAAGAAGAAAAACTAGTTGTGTGTTTGTGTGTGTGTGTGTGTGCACATAGGCACAGACTGTATGTATTTAAGCAGCAGTAATTTATTGTTGGAAGACAATATTTGAGAGTGTGCTTAATATAGTTAAATTATTTTTCTAACTTCCTCTGAAATGCACACCCACATTTTTTAAATGGAAAAAAAAGAATCACAGAATGAATGCCAATTTATAAAGTTTGGGGAAGGATCAAGACTACCAAACAGCAGGAGTTTAATAAAAGGAAAAACAAAAAAGTGTGTGCTTATACACATTTAACCATTTATTTGGTCACCAGTAGGGTGTAGACACTGCTTTACAAGTCACCAAATCCATCCCAGCCACCAGATACAGGACACATCACACTAGATCACAAAGTCTAGCTGATGTCCAGAGCTCTTCACATACTTTCTGTGGAGGCAGACCTAGGGTTTGTGGGCTTAAGCATTAAAAAAAATAGATGTGAAGAACATATCAATATTTATAACGGGAAAAAAACAAAAACCTATAAAATGTTTTCTGTATGCTAATTGCACAATATAAGAGACCCTGGCATGGTACAGTGACCCCCTCCGATGGTGATTTCACTTTATTAGTCTCCTGCCAATGTGGGGTGATTTACTCATCTGTTTTCTCTTTGATAAGTATTTGGGTTTGTTGCAGTCTTACTTTTTAAATTTCCTCTTAAAACAATATTGGGGAACGAAGGTTTGGGTGAGCCTGTGTCACTTGAAGTTATTCTTACAAGTGTGTAGCTATCCTCCCCTCCTCTCTGGATCTGAGAAAAACTATGCCATGGGTAGAAAGGACACTGAAATTCTACATTCCACATGGTGTGGCCTTAAGGAAGCAGTTATTCAAGAACGGCCCTTAGATTTGGGGAACGACATGGAAACACTCCTTTTTGAACATCTGTTAGTATTTTCCATGTTAAAATTCTAGAACAACCTTGGTGTATGTGTGGATATGTGGGATTGTGCACCTGGTCATGTGTACATGTATCTATGTTTCATTTTCTGTGTGCATGTGATCCTTGGAGTCAGGTGTTGAGTTTTTCATTGTACAAATCTGGAAATGGAGGTTCTGACCTCACTCCCACAGATACCCTGCGCCAGCTGCGCACAGTACAACGGTCTTTCCCCCAGGATGGGGCTTCACAGCGTGTGCTGGACTGCTTCAGCAGAATGAATACGCAGTAGCATTCGTGTGATACAGAATAATAATAATAATAAATAATAATAATAAATAATAATAAATAATAATGATGCTGGGCACTTGCTAAGAAGCCTTTGTCCCTCAGTCCTCAGAATAGGCCTGGTATTTGCTCTGTCTGAGATAAAGGGAGTTTGAGTTTTAGAAAGGTCAAGTGACCTTATGGACTTGCCAATAAGCTGCTACGTAAGAGATGTAATATATCATGGTAAGGAAAGCCACATGCCATTTTTTGAGGGTCCTGAAGCTTTTGCAGTGAAAGGTAGACATGGAGAAAGAAGCAATGGCAGATTATAAGATCAAAGTACATTCTATACGTATATAGAGTTTTCAATTCATATATAAATAATACTCTAAAAATTCGAAATTCTGAATATGTAGTGAGAAACCCAGCCTTGGACACAGAAATGGAGAAAATCAGGGCACAGGCTTCCTTAGTTGGAAGGAACATCTCCTCTGTGTACCTGCTTGC
Source organism: Eospalax fontanierii (assembly GCA_035773235.1). Classification (NCBI taxonomy): domain Eukaryota; kingdom Metazoa; phylum Chordata; class Mammalia; order Rodentia; family Spalacidae; genus Eospalax; species Eospalax fontanierii. Next base: position 45,294,529 of record CM069540.1, on the reverse strand, counting down.
CTTAAAGGACAAATTCTCAGCTCCATGTGGTCAGGAGTCACAGGCAGTGCCTGTACCACCCTCCATAACCCCAAAGCCCTGCCACTAGTGCCTGCCAGAGACTGCCACCTCCTGCTGGCTCCCCTCTCTCCCTTTGTGATTCTTTAGACCCAAGGCCATTCCCCATCAGGGAGTCTCCACTGGCCCCAGACTGCCTGACAACCAAGGTAGGCTGCCAATAACTCCCCCTCCATTAGCACAAAGTCCTGCCTTTGTCTCTTGGCGGGAACTACCACCTTTTCTCGGACCCACCCCTCTGCCATAGGCATACTCCTTTTGAGATTCACCAGCCCCTAGCCTGCTACCCATTAGGGACTTTCCAGATGCCCCTTGTGGCCAGGAGACAAAGGTAGGCAGCCTCTGTTCCCTCTGTCATTATCCCAAAGCTTCACCTCCACTTGGTAGGTACTACCATCTCCTCTTGGAACCCCTCCTCCTGACCTTTGGTATTTGCCAGATCTCAATCCAGTCCCTATCAGTACTCCTCCAACTGCAGGGAGACCTTGGCCTCTCCTTCCCTTCAAGAACCAGGGCCGGCCAGCTACCTGATTGGGTTGGTTGTCCAGCTCTGAGACCCAAAATCAAAGCATACTGTCAGGGGAAATTTGTTCTAGGCTCCTTGACCAGGCCACTGCAGGCACCAGACTGAAGCTATCAAGCAGAAGACCTGGGCTAGAGGCTGTATCAGCAAGTACCAGACAAAGAGAAAACTGAAATCTTAATCCTGCTGTGAAGCAGGCCCCTCTGAAATTGATAAACACCTATGCTGAAAAATGCTGACTTTAACAAAATTGAAAGAAAAACTCAAACAACAAACTAGCTCCAGTTGCACAAATCACAATGCAGAAATAAACACAACAGGAAAACCCAAAATAAAGTCTCGTCCCAAAAGTACACGGCCCTGAATAAAAATGACTTTGAAGAACCTCTAGACAAAGACTGAAAAGAGAATAATAGCTACGGTCCAACCATTCAGACGAAAAAGACAAACGAATGAAATGAGAAAGTCAATCCAAGTCATAGAGATCAAAGTGCTGCAGAGGAACCAAACTGAAATGATCTTAGAAATGAAAACTTAATAAGCAAATTAGAAACCCATTGAAAAAGCCTCATTAACAGATGGATGATGTTGGAAACAGAGAAGCAGGACTGGGAGACAGTGTAGAGAAATTGTGTTACACAGAAAAGGTCGGTGAGAAACCTTTAAAGAACTCTGATAGGAGCATGGGAGAGTGTGGAGATACCATGAAAAGACTTGAGTTTGAAACATGGGCAAAGACTAAGGAGAATACCATAGTGAAGACAGAAATTCTCTTCAGTTAAATTCATAAAAGAAAATTTCCCAAATCTAGAGAGTACAGAGGACTTCAGAACACACAAAAACAGACAAGACAAGGAACCAAATTCTCCATGACATGTTATAGTTGAAACATTAAAAACACACAATATGCCAAGCAAGGAGGTGCACACCTTTAATTCAAGCACACTGGAGACATGCAGGCAGATGTCTGTGAGATCAGACCAGCCTGAACTATGTAGTGAGTTCTAGGCCAGCTGGAGCTACAGGGAGACCCTGTTTTGAAGACAAAAAAAAATGATAAACAACAAAAAGGCCAGAATGAATACAACGCTGTAAGACAGAAAAGTCTGGTCACTTATAAAGGTAGACCTATTGGAATAATACCTGATTATCCAGCAGAAAACCTGAAAGTCAGAAAGGCCTGGAGAGATGTGTTCCAAGCCCTGAAAGACCACGCTTGTTAACACAGACTATCACACACATAAAAAGTATTAAAATTGAAGAAGAAAGAAAAACTTTCCAGGCGAAAAACAAATGAAAAGAATTTAGGACTACTAAGCCAGATCTACGGATGATACCAGAAGGAATGCTTCAATCTGAAGAGAAGTATTAAAATACTCAAGTGTTTGTGAGGGGGCGCAAATAAACCAAACTAGGACAAGTAATCTAAAGAGATCTGAGAAAACACTACAAAATAAAAAAATGTAATAACTCTGAACATTAATAACCCGAATTCCCTAATAAAGAGACACAGACTAACAGATTTGATTAGAAAACAGGATCCATCTTTTTGTTGCCTCAAAGAAACACACACCAAGTTAGATTAAAAGGATGGAAAAAGCTAATTCAAATAAATAGAACTAAGAAACAAGCAGGCATAGATATTTTAATATCTAATAAAATAGACTTCCAACCACAACTAGTCAGAAGAGATAAGGAAGGACATTTCATACTCATTAAAGGAAAAAGAAATTCACCAAGAGGATATTACAATTCTAAACATAGATAAACCATCACAAGGGCACTTAGGTTCATAAAAAAACAAAAATAAAAAAAGTCATCAGACTTAAATTAGAGATTGACTCTAAAATAGCGACAGTGGGTGGGTGACTTCAATACCCCATTGTCACTGACCAACAGACAGGTAATCTGGAAAAAAAAGTTAAAAATAAACAAAGAAACTCATGAGTTAAATGACATTATAAACCAAGTGGACCCAACAGATATCTACATCACATTCCAGTCAAACATGAAAGAACGTACATTCTTCTTAGCAGTTCATGGAACTTCCTTCAAAATTGACTATGTATCAGCACATAAAGCAAGTCTCAATAAATACAGGAGAATTCTATGTGACCACAAAGGAATAAAGGGTATCAACAGCAACCAAAAATACAGAAAGTAAAGAAACTCACAGAAACTAAATAACACACTATTAAGTGAAAACTGGATCAAGGAAGAAATTGAAAAAAAAATTTTAAAATTCTTAAAATTGAATGAAAATGAAAATACAACATACCAAAATCTATAGGACACCACGAAGGCCGTCCTAAGAGGAAAGCTTATAGCCTTAATTGCCTACGTCAGAAAATTAGAGATATTCTGGGCCAAGCATGGTGGCACACACCTTTAATGCCAGCTCTTGGGAGGCAGAGGCAGGTGGATCTCTTTGAGTTCAAGGCTGGTCTGGCCTACATAGTGAGTTCTAGGTCAACTGGGGCTACAGGGGGATCCTGTCTGAAAAAGACCAAAAAAGGGGGTGGGGATTAGAGAGACATGTTAATAATTTAATGATGCACCTGAAGGCTTTGGAAAACCAACAATAAATAAAACTTAGAGCAGACAGGAAGAGATAAACAAAATCAAGTTTGACATTAATAAAGTAGAAACAAGGAAAACAAAAAGAATCAATGAAACAAGTTGACTCTTTGAAAAAATTAACAAGACTGACAAACCTTAAGACAAAGAAGAAAGAAGGGACCCAAATTAATACAACTAGAGGTCAAAAGGGAAACATTGCAATCGACCTTGAGAAAATTCAGAAGATCACAAGGACATACTTAAAAAAAAATCTATATTCCATTAAATTGAAAAATCTGAAAGATATGAATCAATTTCTAGATATATATGGCCTACCAAAGTTAAACCAAGATCATAGAAATAATTTAAACAGGTACATAAAAACCAACAAAATAGAATCAGTAATTTAATAAAATCTCCCAACTAAAAGGAACCCAGAATGCAATGGATTCAGGGCAGAATTCAGCCTGAACTTTACAGAAGAACTAACACCAATACTCTCTAAATAAGTCCATAAAAGTGAAGGAACACTTTCAAATCCTTTCTATGAAGCCAGTATTAATCTGACACCAAAAACAGACAAAGACCCCCCCAAAAGAAAATTATAGACCAATGTTTCTGATGAACACAGTCCTAAAAACTCTCAATAAAATATTTCCAGCCCAAATTCAAGCACACATCAAAAAGATTATCTACCATGACCAAACTGGCCTCATTGTACAGATGAGGGGATGATTGAACACACGTAAATCAATAAATGTAATACATCACATAAATGATGGATTTGTCTAGGAGAAAAGCTACATGATTATCTTATTAGATGCCAAAAGACCTTTGACAAAATCCAATATCCTTTCATGGCAAAAGTCATAGAGAATCTAGGCTTACAGGAAACATAATCAATATACCTAAGGCAAAATGCCACAAGCCCACAGCCTACACCATCCAAACAGAGAAAAAAATCAAGCATTTTCACTAAAATCAGGAACAACATAAAGATATACTCTCCCTCTATTCCTGTTTAATATAGCGTTTAAAATTGTAGTTAGAACAATGAGATGGGTGAAGATAAGGGAATGAAAATTGGAAAGGAAGAAGTCAGAGCATCTTTATTTTCCACTGATAAGGTTCTATACATAAAAGACCCTAAAGACTCCACCGGAAAAATCCTTGAACCGCTAAACACATTCAGCAAAGAGGCAGGTACAAAATTAACAGACAAAAATCAGTAACCCTCCTATATACCAAAAATAAACCTGCTGAGAATAAGCCAGGGAAACAATTTTAATTATAACCACCTTAAAAAAACTTAGAATAAATCAAATCAAGAAAGTGAAAGACTTGTATACCAAAAACTTTGAGACACTGGAGAAATAAATTGAAGACTATATTAGCAGATGGAAAGACCTTCCTTGTTCACAGATCAATAGTAGCATCAGAACTGTGGAAATAGCCATCCTGCCAAAAACAATCAACAGATTCAATGCAATTGATACAATTACACTCACAGAAATGAGAAAAAAAAACTCAGTTTCATACATAAACCCCTCAAAATAGTAGATCACCAAAAACATCTAGAATAAAAGAAAAGCTCCATATACATCATCACTGATTTCAAATTATACTACAGACCTATAGAAATCAGAAGAGCATTGTTCTGGCATAAAACAGACACATTGATCAACAGAATAGCACTGATGAATGTAAAGTCACCTAGATTTGACAAAGCAAACAAAAATATACATTGAAGAAAAGACAGCATCTTCAACTAGTGGTACAGATCAGACTGGATAGCAGCACATAAAAGAATGAAACGAGACCCCTACCTCTCATCCTGCACAAAATTCAACTCCAAAAGGATCAAGGGCCTCAACATAAGACCTGAGACCCTGAATCTGAGAGAGGAGCAAGTAGAGGATACACTGACACTTATAGGTACCAGAAAAAGTCTTTCTGATCAGAACACCTATAGCTTAGGCATTAGAACCTACAATTGAAAAATGGGACGTTAAGAAACTAAAAAGCTTCTGTACAACAAAGGACATCATTACTTGAGTGAAGAAAGAGCCCACAAAGTGGAAAAAAATCTCTAATTGGTATATCTCTGACAGAGGGTTAGTATCTAGAATATACAAACAACTCAAAAACTTAAACACAAAAAACAACCACTAATTAAAAATTGGGGCAAGAACTAAACAGAGAGCTCTTAAAGATGAAACACAAATGATGAGAAATATTTTTTTTAGTGCTCAACATCTTTAGCCATAGGAGAAATGCAAATTAAAACTACTCTGCAATGTCATCAATGGATAAGATCCAAAAAGAAATGATGACAAATGCTGGTGAGGATGTGAGGGAGGAGAATACTTATTCGCAGCTGGTGGAGAACAAGCTGCTGCAGTCAGTAAGGGAATCAGTATAGAGGTTCCTCAAAAGGTAGGAATACAGGGTGGAGAGATGGTCCAGTGGTTAAGAGCACTGGTTGCTCTTTCAGAGGACCCAGGTTCGAATCCCAGCATCCACATGGTGGCTAACAACCATCCATGACTCCAGTTCCAGGGATCTGATGCCCTCTTCTGACCTCCGCAGGCATTGAACGACAAGGGTGCATTTGCATACATTCAGGCAATACACTCATACACATAAAATTAATAAAACATTTTTAAGTTAGAAATACATCTATCACATGATTCAGCCTACCACTCACGAACATATACCCAAAGGACTCGATATTCTACTGCAGAAATACCTGTCCATGATCACTGCTGCTCTCTTTATAATATCCAGGAAACGGTAACAACCTAAATGTCCACCAACTGATGAATAGAATATGATACAGCTGTTAAGAAAAATTAAATTATGAAATCCCCAGGTAGATGGATGGAAATGTAAACCATCATCTTGAGTGAGATAACCCAGACCCAGAAAGACAATATCACATTTCCTCTCTCATATGGGTATGCTAGATTTGAATCTTAGGTATGTGTGTATCAGTAAGAAAATCTGTAGAAGTCAAGAAACGAATTAGGAGCCATTGGGGAGGCGTACTTCCTCATGGATGACTGTTTTAAGAAGAAATGCTTTCATTCTCCGTCTCTTCCTCTGTCTGCATCTCCTGCCCCTCTTCCCACCTCTCTTGGTAGAAGACTAAACACCAGTAATAAAGACTCCTGAGATAAGCCTGCCCTTCCGCACTTTTCATTCAGTCATAACTAGAAGAAAAGACACAGTTCCGTTTTAAGTTTTCTGCTCTCTTTGTGACACCTAGTCAGTTCAATCTCCTTGAAACCCTTCCTCATCATGGAACTCCTTCCTTCCTACTCATGATGGAAAATACCAGGCCAAATGCCTTCAAGGATGGATGGGAACTATGAACTCCTTCACCAAAGCAACATAAACCCATATTCATAAAGACTCTGAAAGTAGCTACTGTACTGAATGACGAAAGAATACTACTAATACTATTAGCAGGCTTTGTAATAAAGTCGTCTCCCTCTTTGTAGTGCAGACACTAAGTAGAAATCTACACCCCACATTTTGCTTCCTGCTCTGTAACTTGTGGTCTCAAATGTAAGGATCCCCATCAAAGTAGTCTGAACACATGGATACTTGACACTTGGGAGGTTTCTGGTGACGGCATCACCTCACGGGATAGGCCGCTCTCACACACTTCACTTCCACAGCAGCGGAGGAGCCTTCCTGGCCCTGTTGCCCGAAGCCCACTGCTCAGGAGAGTTGACAAAGCAAACGCCCTGAGCTTGGCGTCTGCACAGGGCAGCTGCCTCCTACGACTCACTGAGCTCTCTTTCAAGGATAAAAAGCTGGACGCTGGGTTAAACTGATTCATTTTTCTCCTCAACAGTAAGTGAAAACTTATTTCCACAGATTCGTTTCCAAATGAAGAAATGTTATGACCAGATGTTACCCCTTTCAGACAAACATTTTTTTCATAATGGGGAAAACTGGATTTCAAGGAGTCAATCCTCAGCTCTGTAGAATAGGTTGAACTTTTTATAGGTCAGGCATGCCTGACAGGAGTTGTATTTCAGGGTCTTGGAGGCTGTACTTCCTTCCAAAACGTGGTTTTGCCATCATCTGCAGTAGAAATTTTGTGTTACAAAGCCAGCTGCTTCATATCCAATGGCATCCTGGACAACTCCCAGAGCGACCACAGCATTAAGCCTGGACCCAGGCCATGTCATGCTCTTGATACCCCCTTACCTGGGATGGCCAAGTACATTAAACTATGGCACCTAGGAAGAACGTAGAGATGACCATATTAATTTCTTCTATCCCTGAACTAAGGAAAAAAGATGACAGCAACAGTCTCTAGCAAAGAACTTCTATGGAACTCGGAATAGGGTTAGTAATACAGCTGTAATAAAAAGTTACTTCATTGCTTCCTGTCAATTTACAGACCACAGATATGAATAGAAATGACTATTTCTGAATAGAAAATTTTATATCAGGAAAGGACAATGGAAAAAAAAAACCCACGGGGTGTCTATAACACAAGAAGGTAAAATATGTCCTCTCTCTGCTGCCACCGACTGGGACTCAAGCTTGCAGAGGAGCAGCTGGAAGAGTATTTGTGGATAACGATTTTGAGCTAAGAAATCAGAAAGGCTAGTAATTCCAAATGCAGTGGAATGAAAAAGAAGAACACAACTCTGAACATAAAAACAACCACATGCCGAAAAGCACGACCACAAAAGTTCTTACACTTATAACATAGACTAATCAAACAAAGCACAGAGCAAAACCCGAGACACAATGACATGGAGGGCTGATGCCAGCACGAGGGTGCGCACTGACAGGCATCCCTGGACCATTTAGCGCATCTTCCTTTCTCTAGATAAAGGCTGAAGAAACCAAGAGGCAGACCGGCTGACTGGATATCAAAATCTTCCTTATTTGGGAATCTTTTGATTAAAATAGAAGGGCCAAGTAAGAATACTGGGTGGGTTAGGAAGGGGAACATGAAGTTAACCAATGAAGTAAACTCCATACGTATGGATTCTCAGACCCAGGAACTTCATACTTGAATTGGTTATTCTTTTAAAATGCAGACACTCGGAGCTGGAGAGATGGGTCAATGGTTAAGAGCACTGACTGTTCATGCAGAAGATCTGGGTTCGACTCCCAGCACCCACATGGCGGCTAACAAGTGTCCATAACTCCAGTTCCAGGGGAATCTGACACCATCTTCTGACCTAGGCAGGCATTGTACAGCATGGGTGCACCTACCTACATGCAGGCAGTACACTCATACACATAAAATTAAAACAATAAATAAAGTATTCAAAATATAGACACCAGAAGGCCTTCAAATTCCCTATCTCAGACCCAATCTCCAAACTAACTAGTCTTTAGCAACCTCATCAAATCCACAATTATGTGGAAATTGCTTCAGATCTGCTGGTGTGTCTGTTCAGAGCGGCTGACGCAAGGGCAACACAGGCGTAATTACACAAGCACAGGAATGCCATCCACCTGTTTGTCCCTGTGCTCTGCGATACTTGATATCACAAGCTTGTTTTGAACTGCGACAAAAGGTGTATAAACTTGATTACTTCCACTCAGGAGTTTTGTGGGATAAAACCCTTTCCTGCAAACCCATCCTAACAACAGCATACCAGGAAAAAAATCTGAAGGAAACTTAAACACTGCAGTTTTGTGGGTCGGTGCAATTTAAAAATGTTGGGCTCTCAACTTATATTTCATTTGCAAGTGTCCCACATCATGAAACGAAAAGAAGCTAGAGCCTGCGTGTGGCACACTTAACTGCAGGGCACTGCGTGGACTGGGGTGACAGTGACACAAATCCCATTCCCGTAATTAAAGATCCAAAAGGGAGCCTCCTAATCTCACCTTTTAGGGCTTTCCCAAGCATTTGCTGAACTCACTGCTAACTGAATTGTCAGCCCTAGTGTGAAAGGAAGAGATCTGGTGCACATGACTCATCCCTCAATAATGTGCATATAGGGCTCACCTTCCTCTCCATTCTGTGCTTAGCAGTGCAGGTGACACAGGACACAGGACATTAAGGAGATGTGAAAACAGTTTAGTGAGCTGCAACCAGTATTGCTTTAAGGAAATGGAGTGGACGAGGAAATGTTAGGGTGGATTAGTCATCGTGTTTGAGGATTTCGAGGAAGAAAAAAATCTCATAAAGCATCTTATCCAGACTCTTACCCCATCTGATCACACATGCACACATTCAAAGTTTGGCAAAGCACTGTGTACCCTAAGAACGCTCAGCACTTCATGTGTGCTTTCAGAGCCTGATGCTGTGGCCTACAACATCAGCCCTTCACGGTGCAGGCACCTCAGTAGCTCCTGCTTTCTGCCATCACAGTGAGAGGGGATGGAGAGATGGACTCAGTGGTTAAGAGCACTGGCTACTCTTGCATAAGATGGGTTCGGATCCCAGAACTCACATGTGGCTGATCTGATGCCCTCTTTTGTCCAGGCATTGTACAACACAGGTGCACTTACATACATGTAGGCAAACATATAATAATAACAATAGTAATAATAATAAACAAAGTGAGAACTTGTAACCATAATGAAACTTTTGTTTATCTTAAATTTTGTCCTTTGTTATTTAATCTTTGTCAATTTCATACAATATAGTTTGATAGTATTTAGATCCTATTTAGATCCTCTTCCCTATCTACACCCCTGCTTGCTACCCCTGGCCCAAATTTCATATATATATATATATATATATATATATATATATATAGAGAGAGAGAGAGAGAGAGAGAGAGAGAGAGAGAGAGAGAGAGTGAGAGAGTCATATTTGTGTCCCCAAATGTCCTGTGCTGTGTGGATTCATGCACTGGAACCTGATCAACCTACCAAGAGTCACACTTTTAAAAGAGATTGATTCTCCCCTGCCTAGAAGCCTTTAGTTTCCAACAGTGGAATTTTTGACCAATAACTTTGGTATTTCTTAAATAATCCACCTCTCCTTGGCTTTGTCCTATGGCAAGTGACAAGAAAGAAGTACACATGTCAGCAGGAAGCCAGAGGGGATGCAGATCATCATCCTCCTTGTCCAGCCTTCCTTCGCCTCTCCTTCTGTGACTGGTACCAGTTCTTCAACCCACTTACATTTGTCTGCATTAGGAACCATTACCATCAGGACCTTTCAAGATAGTCATTGTTATTGTTTTCCATTTCTTAGTTCATGATAGTTTATTACAGGTGAAATATTTATTTATCATATTTCATCACATAGCTCTTTTCTAGATTTTGATCTTAAAGCAGAAGTTTCATTTTGGAAGGTTGAGAGGGTCTCCCTATAATATGCTTGTAGAAAGAATGATGGCCTTTAAATTAGAAATTGTAGCCAAAGTATTACCCCTATAATTTACTAATCTGGTCATTTCGGGCAACAGACTATTTTAGGGGTAGAGCTCTGAAGCTGTGTTGTTGAGAAGATCAGGTGGGGTTATGTCCTAGTACTAAACAGCAAATTATAGTGGAAAAAGTCATATAGGCTTTACAATAATCACTTTTAAAACAATATTATATACCCAAGCGTGGGTATATACAAAATTTGTAAAATATACATTTTACAAAATTCCCAACTACAGGCTGAGTCTTTGAAAATTGGAATTCATTTTTTTTCAGTTCTTCAAAGGAAATTTCTCCTACAAACAACATTATTTCATGATTCACTGGTTTCATTCTGAAAGACAGGATGATTGTCTTTTTGTAAAAGTTGTTTTTGAAAGACATATTTAGGGGGGCGGAAATTACTCAGTATTAACATTCTTGCATAGGCCTGGGGTTCTGATATCAGTACCCACACCCAGTGGCTCATAAACATCTGCAAATCCATCTTCAAGGGATAAGATGTTCTCTTTCAGGTCTCTGTGGGAACCTGAATTTATGTGCATGCACTCGCACGCACACACACAATTAGAAATAAGTCTTTTGAAAGCTGATATGTTTTAAAATCTTATCAGTTATTAAGGACCACCTCAACATATCTGGGTGAAGCTCTGACTTTCAGTTCAGAATTAGCATGTGGATTTTTAAAAAGAAACTAGGTAAACTTTCCAAGTCACAAAGTTGGTGGTGGTTTTAGTAAACCATATATTTTTTTATTATTTTAAATGCTTCTACATTATTTTGTCTTTAATTTAGTTGCTGTACCTAAAACTTAAGTAAAATGGCATTTCAAGAAAAAGTGTAGATTGAACACCAAGGAAAGCCTATGTGGGCAGAAGGCACAGGTGCCAGGGACAGAGCTTTTTGGTTGTATGACCTGAGTTGGCCAGATGTCCCTATGTTACTAGTTTCTGTTCAACAAACAAGACCTTTTGGCCTTAGAAATATACACATTTTCTTTTAAAAAGACATAACTCCCATGACTGAAAATGCACAGAAAGTCCTTGACGCAATGTAAAGCAATAAGGATCATTCCAGAGCAAGCAGACTCAGGTGCACAGTGAAGCAGTGCTTTGAGCAGCTCTGGGTGACAGGACATGGGGAAGCCTGGGAGTCTGGGTGAGCAGTCACAAAGCACTGTGAGGACACTGATGCCAAGGAACCCTGGTGCCCACACGGGGGGTACAGGTGGGGGGTGTACCTAACTTTTGGATCATGATTCAAACAATATAAAAAGAAATGAACGGGGCTGTTTGATAGAGGATGCAGGAGATGTACGGTAATTTTTCGTAGTGAAGATGCCATTGTTATATAAGAAAAAAATAAGTTTTGAGCTGCATTATATGAGGTATATGGCAAGCTTTCTTCCACCTGATTAGTTTTCAAATGTTTCAGAAATGCAAGGACAGATGTGTGATTTTGTTTCTAGATGTGTATGACAGCCCCTGTGAATAAACAGCAAAGTTTATCAGAAATCCCCTTGAATCGCCCTCCCCTCCTAGGTGTGCTTTGCAAGTCCTACACAGGATGCAGAGGAAGTTTATACAAACTGGGACCCTTGCAGTGCTCGATATATTAGCTGACAATTCCAGAACAACCTAAGTGCCTGTTCGTGACAGCTGTGTAGAAGGCAAGGCTGTAATCACAGGAGGTAGGCCAGTTTAGATGCACTGGACTGGGGGTGCTCTCAACTGAAATGAAACAGTCTGAAAAACAAAAGTGTTTATCCTGTATCATATGAGCCTATTCCTAAAAAATAGATTAGTCTAGTTTTACTTAACATATCTGTATGTACAGTACAGAGAGAAATTCCTGGCAGAGTACCTCCCCAGTTCTGACCATGCAGACAGGAACCAAGTGGATCTGAAGCAGTTGTTAAACTTTTAACACAGAGATTAGTTTCATTTCATGTAATTAAAATATAGTCAAACAAATAAATGAATAAATAGAGACAGAAACTAAATGCCCAGAGAGTGAGACAGCAAGGAGGGAGCAAACACAGAGGGGCCAGGAGGCAAGCTGGCCAGCTTCCAGAGCCAAAGGGATATGAGCAAGATGACCAACATTTTGGTTCCATCACAAAGCCTTTTTGGTTAAAAGAAGAAGAAGAAGAAGAACCTACTGTCAGCAATAGAGTTGATAACATGACTAAGTTCCATTAGCAGAAAGGAGGCTCCCCTGGTAATCACAGGCAAAGTCAAGATGACTGCAAAGTTTGCATGGCCACAGGAACACCCCTGTAATTTGTATTGTAATGAACTATTACTTCAGCACCATCATGTGCCAGGCATTTAATTTGCAAGTGCAGATGCCTGACAGTTGACTTTTAAATTACTCTGAAATTACCCCCCGTGTAATCTGAACAGCCAGAAGTGTGACCAGGGCTTCATTAGAAGGGAGTTGCAGGTCTGTGGACAGTGGCACATTTCTATTGCTGTCCTGAGTGCATCTGGGTTCTGAAGCTTCAGGGAGTATCCTGCAGTGTCTCCCAAACACCTTTCACATACTGGATTGCAGACTTCCCCGGCTCTTCTGTGCATAGGGGCCCTTCCCATACTGGCTTGGCCTTCAGTTAGAGGCAAATTGCAGTGGAATATGGACTGGAACAAACATGATTTCTTTTCAGACTTCTGGGAACTATACCACCTATTTCTTTTCTTGGTACCTCAGGTTCGTGGGGGCGGCTGGTCTAGATGGGAGAGACCTGGCACTGGCTTGAATGTGCTGGATCACAAGGAATCAAGATGTGAGTGCACACGAGACAGTGTTTAGAAGCCAGCATGCCAGGAGTTCAGGAAAGAAACACCATGAACCTTTGTGGCTCTGAGAGACTTTTGAGGCAGCTCCCAGTATGCGTCTTTTTCTCCTTTGCTGAAGGAATAAAAAGGTTCAGCGGCATTCCTGCCCATTGCTTTCTATGGGTTTTGTCCAAAAGGAAAGAGGAGCAAGGCGAGAAGAGGCCATTGCTCATCGGGCTCTGGATGCTCGGCTGGGCTGTGACTCAAGTGAGCCCTGGGGAGGAATGTGCCAGAGAGGCTGGGTTTAACCGGTCGTGTGGGTGTTTGCCCTGATAAACCCACTTGAGAGATTTCCAACCTGTCGCACCACAACAAATGGCACGTGAGAAAGCACATGCTCTTATCCACAGACGTTTGATCTTGTTTTTGCTCCTAAAAATCATATCTTTGGCTCCAATGAAATATTTTACCACACATTTTAAATGCTTTGCGTGAGGACCAGCATTATTGAAAGAAGGCTCCTACTGTTCCTGCTACACTTAGGAATGCAGTTAGAAAGCATATCTTTGAGACCCAGCCTCCAACACGGTTACCCGGTGGGAACCAGCAAGGCCATGAATGTGTGTGTGCAATAGGCACCTTCGCAGATGATAGCTAATTCTCTGAAAAATGTCGAGCTAAGTTAAGGAACTGGGAGTACCTGCTCGGGCACAAGACTGAAAATAAAAACAAAAACCTTAAAACACTGGGAATATGAAGCTGACCACGGCCAACCTGGCGAGTCTGAGTTTCCCCTGGCTCAAGTGCAGTGAAATCATGAAAAGCCTAAGTAAACTGTGGACATCAGATAATGGGCCATTATAACTCCGGATGACTTCCTGAATGGTCTCAAACGTGGCTTTCTCGTTTCCTGCCTGCAAGAAAGAGAAATATTCGGACAGCACGATGTGCAAAGAATGCCCGCAGCGCCCAGACGCAGAGAGCCAGACGGGCTAGGAGCGAGCCCCACACACGGCTCAGCCCACAGGACAGGACTAAAAGCAAACCCGCAGCGGCCTCCAGTTCTGCGTTCTCAAAGTTTCCTGGCAGCCCAAGGGCAGACGCAGTGGGTCAGTGACCTCACTCTGCCACAGGTACAGGAGCAGAAGCCACCTGCTCCTCAGCATCTCACCAGCCGGTAGGACAAAGAAACCCAGAGGGAGAGACGCGAGTGCGAATAGGAGAGCCGGCCACCCTGCCGCTCACACTAAAACAGAAAGCTCCGTTGTCCTTGGTTTTGTTCCAAGACTCTGCCAGGAAGCATTTGGCTTGCAGAAAAACCACAGCATCATTTTTTCCCCAGACTCAAGTGGTATATCTTCCAAGGGCTTTTTTCCCCTAATGGAACAAAATAATCTCACTTTTTTTTTGGATTACCACTTGGACTTTTTTGAGCATATGACCATAAACTTGTCGAAGCTCCTTTCCGTGGCTCACTGTGAGAGCTCTGAATTGGAGTTCATGCCTCTGCATTGACCAGATCTGTGAAAAGATTCTCAGCCTCACTTTCTTCAGCAATAAAATAAAGATCAGTTGGGAACTTGGGGAGGGGGGGGAGGATGAAGAAATTGGATAATTCAGAATAATTACATTGCACAAGGCCTGGTACATGGAAAACCTCTGATAAATTGTTTCTCTGATACTAGAAATTGCAATTTTAGGCTACTTCTGAGAAATTATGGAGAAAACGGTTATCTGTTGATAAGAGGAAGGACCCAGTCTACAGATTATGACAGTGACAGCTCCCATGCTGGATGGTTTCATGGCTGAGACAAGGAGCGAACTGTACTTGACCTCTATTTCTACTTCTGTCTTATTTGGGGTCATCCCAATGCTCTACTTCATTTAAAAAAACAATTAATGTGAGAATTAGCTGGCATAATTAATATAAAATACTTCGTAAGGTGCTAGGAAACACGAGGTATCCATTGAAAGTCAATTTCTACTCTGTCCTGGTCCTAAGCGGAATTTCACCACAAATTTTTTATTTTTTTCACAGAGCTAAGACTTTCATCCTAAATGTTCACAGACTCTTTTCTGTTTACTTCAGCAAAAATATTCAGGAAGCAGAAATTGGATTCATGAAGTACCAATCATGTGCATTATTCTATCTATAGGATTACTTTTTCATGATACACCTTTGAGATTGGAAGCACCTTCATTTAAGAAACAAGACAACAAGCCTGGTGGAACAATTGTTGAGGATTCAGGAAGCACTTAGAAGACGTGTCATTTGAGGTGGGCCAGTGCCTGTCTAAGTCCAAAACCTACAAGCCTTTCCTTCCCTCAAGATGAATCCCTGGGAAAACAGGTATATGCAAAACCCTACGGAAGACAGGAACAACGCTGAGGTTTTGAAAATTAACGGAATTGAAATAAATGCAATGTTTTGGCGATCTAGAAAAGGAGATGACTGATCATCAGCTCTGAGACCTGGAGTACCATGCAACTGATAATGCCGCCATGAGCTGTGATCTATACACAGCTTTCAATTTTAAACATGACGTGTCTGTAAAGTCAAGATGATTGCTGCTCACTGGGTACTTACTATACACTACTGAAGGCCTCTGGTGCCCTTTCTCTGCTGAAAGACACCAAGGAGTAGAGGAATGTTTTCTTGGATTTGCACTGTTTCGGTGGGTCATCTTCTTGCTTAATTCTTTATGTATTGAATATTAACCTTGTGCTTGACTGCCCAAGATCATGTGGCTAAATTTCTGTGACATGTAGAGAAGTGGCTCACCTGGAGAACCTGAATGGAAGGCAACAGTTGGACACTAGAGGCCAGGATAGACGTGAAGATAGCTCACCACTGTTGTCCTCAGAAAGCCAAAATCCAGTATATCAAATTCCTGTTCTCAGAGCAGCCTTTCGGGTATCTAAGGTCAGCTCTTACAACATCTGTTATGGTTTGGAACTTAATGAGAACAGCCCCTGTGCTGATGGCTTTGTATCCTGTCCCGCTCCTGCAAGGAAGGGCCTGGTGGAAGGAGCTTATGTCAGTGTTAGTATGCCTTTTTTTCCTCCTCTTTGTTTACTGCCATGGTATATATACATCCTTACCACAGAACCAAAAGAAACAGCCTCAACTGACCTATGGTACTGCAACCTATGGAATTGTGAACCGACATACATCTTTCCTTCTTTAAGTTGATTTTCTCAGCTATTATTTTTTAGTGACAAAAAGTTAACACATGATCCTCTTTAGTTTTCTCTCAGGCAAATATCCCCAGCCCAATGTCACCTGTCAGTGTGACTTCTTGCCGGTGATTTCAACATCTTCTATTCCAATTTGCAGACATCCTTACCCAGTACAGCCTCAGATTTAAATACTACTCACCCTCAGAATCTTGTCTAGTTCCACATCTCTGGGTTATCTTAATGCATTTTAGAAAAGTTAGGGTCTAGAAAATGTAACTAAGATTCCAGTACTATTTACTTCTCTGTTGTGATAAACACCATGACCAAGGCAACTTAGAGAAGAGAGAGCTTATGGTTCCAGAGGGATAAGAGTCCATCACAGCAGGGAGGCAAGGTAGGAGGCAGCCAGAGGTAAAAGCTGAAGGCTCAAATCTTTAAGCAGACAGAAAGCAGAGACAACAAAACAGAACACTGGATAAGGCTGAACTCTAAAAGTCCATCCCCAGTGACATACTTTCTCCAGGAAAGTATCTGTATCACCTCTTAAAGTTCCATGGCCTTCCCTAAATAGTGCCACCAACTAACCAAGTACTTACATACTTGGAACCTGTAGGGGACAATTCTTATTCAAACTACCACAGTCCCAAATCAGTTGGTTTTGAATTAATGAAAGAATATTATCCTAGGTAGACCTGGCTTGATCAAGTAGGAAACCATGTTTGACAAAGTCCTCCTGGAGGAAGACACTTCTCTAATGACTGTGGAGCACACTATAAACTGCACATCATAAGGGAACCTCTGAAAGTCAGATCTCATTCCTACAACCTCAAGAAACTAGATTCTGCCAACAGTCATAATGAGCTAGGAGAAGGGTCAAAGTTCAGCGAGCATATACTTGAGTTACAGCATTGTGAGCTCCCCTCTCAAGGACCCTGAGAACTGAGGCGTCTCTTTGGTTGTACTTCAGACAGCTTTTGCCACCTTTATAATAATGACCCTCGGTGAGCTTTTTGCTCTCCACATTTACCTAAGAAAATATTCTTCAGAAGCGTCCATATTGCTTATATAAGGCATCTGTAGCAGTATCTCTGGACTGTGGGAAGCCACAGTGGAGAGATCCAGAGGAAATTTTCCTGGAGGTCAAAGCGACTTGCTGTCTGGAGACTGTTAAGAAAGACAGGCCAATGTTTACAATACCTTTTAGAAATGAGCTTCAGGATTTCTTGGTGATATCACCAGGGTTAATATCATAAAAATCAGAGTTTCCAAGGAGTACATACATTTTTATGTGCTGCAAGTTGAATTGATTTAATAATATATGTATAAGTCTTAACCTCTGGTACACAGTATTTGGAGAGAAGGTCTTTGAGGATATAATCAAGTTAAAATGAGGTCAATCTAGATTAGGGTAGGCCCAATGACTGGTCTGTTGTAACAAGAGAGGAATTTGGGTACAGATACACAGGAGAAGACATGTGAGAACACAAAGGCAGATGGACACACAGGAAAACACCATGTTCAGTGGTGGCACAGAGGAGTGTGATGCCTCTAGGGGCTTGGCACAGTGGCACATGCCTTGAATTCCAACCCTCTGGAGGCAGAGGCGGGTGAATCTCTGTGAGGTCAAGGCCAGTTTGGCCTACATAGTGAGTTCTAGGCCACCTGGGACTACATGGAGACCCTGTCAAAAAAAAAACAAATAAACAAGCAAAAGTAACGTGAAGAAGAAGAATACGGAGGAAGAGGAGGCGGAGGGAGGGGCAGCGGGGAGGAGAGAGGCATCTACAGAGCAAGGAGCAACAAGGTAAGGCCAACCACCGGAAAAAGCACGATTGTAGACCGTAAAGAGAACATCGTCCTGATGGTATATTGATTTTAGGTTTCTAGAATCTCAAGAGAACACACTTCTGTTATTTGATACCAGTAAGTTTGTGATACTTTGTTGGTGCGACCCTAGGGAATGGTACAGTATGATTTCTCTGAACCCTAGAAGCAAGCACAGTGAGTGGTCTGCTTCATATGCAGATCAAGGGACTGGCAAACTGGGCAGTCGTCCTCCAGTGAAGCAGGAAGAAGCAAGTCTTTGTCTGAGATCCAGGTAATGCACTGGGATTCTGCACTTCATTGTTTCTGCATAGTTCTGCCTCTAAGCAATCTCTTAGATGCCAAGAGCTGAGTTTCATTTTGAATAAACTGATCCTGTGTAAACTGTACATAGGAGACAATGGAAACCATAAGAAAACAAGAATGCTTATGAAAGAAATATAAGATAGTGAGGAGTACAGAAGAGAAAAAAGGAAAGAAGACAATAAGATTGTGTGCTTTCTAGATGCTGTAGCTCAACACCCACCTACCTAATCACCGAAGCATCAAGAAAGAGCCAAGGTCCTTCATATATAGCGTACTGTAAATTTCCTAATACTGGCTTTGTAACTTCGTGTATTTAGAGATTGATCTTTATCCATTAGTAGCTTTAGTTTTCTACGCTGACCAGAGGGAGGGCTGTACTAGACTGGAATTTCAAACTGTGAGTTTCAATACAGCATTGTGGTGTGAATTCATTCTCGTGATTTGAGACCAACATAATATAAAGAAAGAAAAATACATGGAACAGAATTTAAAACACAGAAAATATCATGTCCAAATAAGAGCAACACTAAGTGGATTCTGAAGGGATATATATATATATAATCCCTATTTATTGTATATCTGAGGAGAGCAGATATTATATATCTGTTTGAGAGGGGATGGGAGGACATGGGAGAAGTTGGGTGAAGAGAGGGGAGGGATGGAAATTATGTCAATACAGTGTAGATATGAAATTCTCAACTATTTATTAAAACATTTCTTATTTTGGTTAGGTAGAAGTTTTCTGAAAGCCACTAAACTAATGTTATCATAGAACTTTTCTTTTGCTAGCTGTTTGTGAGCTTATGGAACACTTTACAGGATAAACTATTATACCCTAACAGCATGCTTTAGAGAGAGCTAAAAAGATTGCAAAATTTTTGAAAAAAATCACTGCTTCAAAATGGCCTCATGACACACCTTCCTTCTAGAAGGGGCTGAGGAACTACGCAGAAGCAGCCACTCCTAGCCCAAGGAAAGTGTGTACATCAGTGACTGCCTTCTTGCCAGGAGAATACGAGAGTCTTGCTTCACCAGGGGCAACCGAGCAATTCAGAAACCACTCCACCTCTGCATAATTAAAGGTAGTGGAGGGCAGGAGGGCAGGTCAACTCTCAGGTCTTGTGCTCTGATTCTCCAACACTGTACTTTGAACCTGGCCTTTGACAGAAGCAGGCAATATGCCCTGCAAAGGGGAAAGCTGGATCCGGTCTAGACAAGATTCCTCATGCCAACAGTATGAATATGCCAGCAAATGACGCACATCGTCTTGCTCAGCAGAGCATTCTGCTGCTGCTTGTGGTAGGAGATGAAGGAAATGACAGAGCTCCTCATCTAAAGTGTGATCCTGGGTGCAGACAGCATCACTGTAACACACTGCTGCAGAAGTCCACAATCAATAACCACTCTGTTAATCATTTTTTGTATGCACAGATCCCTGCCAAGAGCACATTTTAAAAGTTTCCCATTCAAATTTAATCTGTTGTTTTGGAGGGGGACACATCTTCATGCAAACCTCTGATACCACTGTGGCAATCAGATATACTTCTTATACACTCATTATCTGCAGTGGTGTTTTGTCTACATTTTGCTGGATGTGTGGTACTATGTATGCTGTGTCTACACGAAGCTCCTTGTTGGTGAGAGTTACCCAAAATAAGTGATGTCACTCGGTCACTCCTGAGACCCTGTTCAACAGAGAAGAGCATCCCATAGTTTTCTTTATCATATTCATGTTCTAATGACTAACATTTATTTTATTTGATATTATTTTATTTTTAATGGGCAAAATTGTATATATTTATACTGTATGTCCTGGTGTTTTGATATTTTCATATGGCATGGGATGGTGAAAGCAAGATAATTCACACATGCATTATCCCATATACTTTTTTATTTTGGAGGAATGAAAAAAATGTTTGTTTACTAAAATGGCAGTTTTGAAGACAATACATTGTTATTGCTGAAGGCACCAAGATTTGCCATAGAAATGAAGGCACTTCTCCTACCACACACGAATTTGGTGTTCTTTGACCAGCATCTCTCAGCCCCCAGTGACCATTTTTCCACAGTCCTCTTTGGGCTCTAGTTTTGTAGATTCTACACGGAAGTGAGGCCATGCAATAGCTGTCTTTCTGTATCCAGCTTGCTGCATGCAACAAAGTGTCCTCCAGATTCGCTGATGATGTCACTTAAGAAGGTTTACTTCTTTCTATGGTTGAGTAGTATTCTGTCCTGTATATACAGCACAAACAGTGACTAGTATTTATTACAAACAAAACAAAGAGAAACCGAAGTTCCAAATCAGTGCAATCATGTAGGGTACTGACATTAAGTAGCGCCTTTTCAGTAAATGGTACATAAGCAAATGCACCAGGATACAAAAGGAAACCTAAAAAAGAAAAAAAAAAATCCTATGGATTTAAATCTAAATACAAAACAAGAAACTTTTTGAAGATAACAGGAAAAATTCTTCAGGATCTAGATTTCAGTGAAGAATTTTCAAACATGAAGGCAGAAGCATAATCCATAAAAGAAAAAAATCTTGATCCATTTAAAAAAATTTTTGATTTTATCTGTATGAGTGTATTGCCTGCAGGTAAGTGCACCCGTGTCATGCAATGCCAAAGGAGGACAGAAGAAGGCACTCGATTGCCTGAAACTGGAGTTACAGACGGTTGTTAGTCACCATGTGCGTACTGGGAATCGAACCTGGGTCTCCTGGTAAGAGCGGCCAGTGCTCTTCATTGCTGAGCAATCTCTCCAGCCCTGAAAAAATATATTTTGTAATAAAATTATTTTCTTTTGTTTAGCAAAAGACTCTGTCAAGAGATTGAAAAGGCAAGGTATAGGATTGAGGATCTGTCAAGTACAGATCTGATTAAGGAATTAAACACGGAATATATGAAGAATCTTGAGTATACAAAAGTTTGTTCTAGCAACAACTTGCCTATTTTCTACTCTGCTTGAGATCCTTTCTCACAAGTTCCTGGGTTTGATTTCTTTGTCCTTTCAGGGTTTTAAGTCACTATAAGAAAAAAGCAAGCAGGGCGGACATATTCCTTGCTCGTGAAACATAGAAAGTCCTCAAAAACCTCCATATTCGGCAAAATGATAGTGTACATTGAAGTTCTCCATCCAAACCATGCTGAAATTTAATCCCCACTGTGAAGCACAGAAAGGTAACAGCAGATAGAACATTTAAGAGGTGACTGGAGAGCTGGTGAGATGGTTTAGCAGTTAAGAGCACTAGCTGCTCTTGTGGAGGACCTGGGTTCAATTCTCAGCACTCACATGGCCACTAACAACTGTCTGTTACTCCAGTTCTAGGGCATCTGACACCCTCTTCTGACCTCTCTGGGCACTGCATACATTGATGCACTAATATACTTGCAGGCAAAACACTCATACACACAAAATAAAAAAAAAAATATTTTAAGAGACAGATATGGTGGTACATATCTTTAATCCTAGCACTCAAGAGGCAGAGGTAGGGGGATCTCTGTGAGTTCAAGGCCAGCCTGGTCTACATAGTGAGTTCCAGGCCATCTGGGGCTACAGGGAGATCTTGTGTCAAACAACAACAACAAAAAAATTAAAACGAGGTGGTTGGTTCACACAGGTTCTGCCTTCAAGAATGAGTTAATGCATTAGGGCAATGATGGATCTCCTTAAAGGCAGCTTTGTCATGAAAGCCAGTTTTTCAGTCCCTTGGACATGAGTCCTGACCAGCAAGAAGGCCCTATCTAGATGCCGCCTCCTGACCTTAGATCTTCCAAGACTCTAACCTACAGCTGAACAAAATTCTGTTATTCATAAATAACCCAGTCTGTAGCATTCAGTTATAGAAACAAAAACAGACTGTGACAACACACTATTTTCTATTTGAGAAAGAGGTGGTGAGAGATTAGGAGTCCAGTGCTCTGTCCTAACACACTCTCTCTAGAAATAATCCTAGGCTGACATGGACACACAGCTAAACAAAGAAGGAGATGCCCAGGCTTTCTTTATGTTACTACTACTCCATTGCTTTAAAGAACTGACAGGTGATGGTCTGGAGACCTTGCTCTGCCCATGGGCCATCCAAGTCCATCTCAGGGGTGGATGCTTCTTAATCCTTGCCAGCTCAGCCCCAGCCTGTGGCTTTGTTGCAGCACCCAAGCTCTTACCAAAAGTGACCGACCACTCACAATGTCCTCGTATTACTTTATCCTATAGATCCAGCAGCTATGGGGCCTGCGTGCTCCCCAAACTGACTAAAGCTTTTTATACGTGAGTAAAGACACATCTTGGTCCGTAATCCCCATTTTCCTTGGGCTTTTCAGAGCAGGAGGAAGAAGGAAATAGATAAATCTTCATGCACTAAGGTATTTTGGTTGACAGTATAGTTGGTTTATTCTTTTCAGCAATTAGAGAAATAAAGTAGAATTTTTTTTTCTTTTCTGGAGACAGCACTGTGCCTAAAAGCACAACTGTAAAGGAACTTTCTGGTGTTGTTCGTGCTTTGGGAGTGGTGTCTAGGGCAAATGTGCATGTGTGCATGGATGGAGGCAGGACCCTGTCATCTCAAGCAGGAGAAGCATTCCTTACACTCACAGCTGCCACCTGGTTTTCCTTCTTTCCCCAAATGCCCATATGCAAATGTCTAAGTACAAGAGCCTATCAAAGAGGGGAGCAAGATAAATGTTCCACAGTGTCTAGGAGCCCTGAGGAGCACAGCTTCACTCTGAGTCACATGTTATTCTCAGCTCTTCTGGCCTGCCACGTATGTACTTTACCCCAAGATCCCTGGCCGTCTCCTCCCCCTTCTACACCCACAGTGTCAGTGGTTCACTTCAGATAGTGCTTAGCTGGAGAAACATTACAGTTGTGCAAAGCTTTACTAGCTAAACAAAACAGCCCAGTGGCGTCAGAGCCTGTTCTCCAATCCCAGCTCAGGACACAATGTCCAGGGCTTTGCAGCTGCCTTGGGATAAAGACAAGACAGCCCTGCCCCCCACCAGCCAGCCCTCCTGAGCTTCTCTTTTGGGAGCTCTTGGCTCAGCAGCACAGAGTGCCTGCCTGCAGCGGGGAGTTCCCTCACTTCTTGATGTTGGCGCTCTTCTGCTTCTCCAGCAGGCCCAATCTTTTCGTGTAAACAGCTGTCCTACTTTGAGTTGTCCTGAGTTATTCCACTCAAAAGTAAACATTTGTGCTATTCAATCACATCGTAATTATGTGGGGAAAAATGAAATGGGAAAGTGTGAAGGAGAGCACACCGAACAGGTTCATAACAAATGTACACACGGTTCTCCGTGGGAACACAAATAAGGCACACAGCACATGTGTGCACGCTTCTCTGTGGGAACAAGCAGAGGGCAGATTTTCACTTTCCATGCAAATCTCAAGACTGAGATAAGGAAGGTTAGTAAGGAAGTTGTGCCGTAGTTTGTGCTATGCTATCTCATTATCTACTATTTTAACTGACCGGGAAAAGCATTCCCCAGGCTTAGTATGATATTTTTCCCTGAAATCTTATTTAATGATTATTAAGGAATGGCTTGATACTTGGCACATTCATGACTCTGTTTAACAAGCCTACACATGACGTAAAACACTAGCCACTCAAGCTACTACATTTAGCCAAACTTAGCAAGGATGAAGAGCTGACCCAAACATCCACTGTGGGATTTATTATTATTATTATTATTTATTTTATGTGTATGAATATATTGCCTGCATGTATGTAAGTGCACTCGTGTCATGCAGTTCCCTGGGAGATCAGGAGAGGGCATCAGATCCCCTGGAAATAGAGTTATAGACGGTTGTTAACTGCCATGTAAGTGCTGGGAACCTGGGTCCTCTACAAGAGTAGGCAGTGCTCTTAACTGCTGGGTTGTCTCTCCAGCCTTCACTGTGGAATCTTAACCTTCTCAAGGCATCAAATGATTTATCAATTCACTCATTGCTCTATGTGTGGTGGTCAATAACAGTACCCACAAATTAATATGGATTTACATACAATTTCCATTCTGCCTTTACATATCTCAGCAATGAATTCAGTTTTTAAATTCCAAAGCAGAAACTGCTGCAGGTCTTCAGTTCTTTGCCAATTCCCCTCCTGGGTTTTCACTGTCTGGTTATCATGCTCATTGACAAACTACACCACAGTGGCCAATGATGGGGAACAGGTGTAGAAAGGTGGAAACTACATCTGAGGTTGCTCGAGCTCTTTCAGACATCATATTCGAGTGGAGGCAGGATTTTATATGTACAAATAACTCTTCTTCAAGAATGAGTGGGCCACAGACTCCACTAATGGCATTCAAAAGAGAGGAACTGTTTTGCTCTCGGAAGATGCCTCTAGAACAAGGATCAATGCCGTAATCAGGATTTAGTGCAAAGAGTACTGAATGAATCACATAGATGGAAGAGATGACAGGGTTTGAGCTAGATCATGTGTGTGCGAAAGTAGGTTTATCGCTAACAAAAATCAACAAGAAGAATCTTTCTCTCAACAGTAGCTATGTTCCTAAGTCTATACCACAAGGTATCCTAAACATTTTAACCATCAAGGTGAATAAACATAGTTCTTATTGGAAATTTTTTATATCAAAGACACAAGTTTTTGCTGGTATTTACGAGCCCTGATATTAAGATTTTTTAGGATATTTGGCATTTGTTACCATTTCTGTGGATTTGTTTAGTTAGGGTGAATTGTATTTCAATCCAGAGTTTTAGCTAGATATATTTATAAAGTTCCCATATAGAATGGATTTTAATACTCTTCAAGCTGACAGAACAATGCCAAGAGAATGTTAAAATAAGCTAAGACATAACAGTCCTTTAAATGAGATGTTACCATACCAAATGTGCCATTCATAACTAATTACTAATGGACAATGGCTAGGGTGGAAACATAACAGACAAAGACAATTAATTGAGGTAAACAACCTTGGATATTTTCAGTTGAATGAAAATGACCACTTAGTGAGCTTGCTTGCTGTTTTGTAAAGAACTGTCAGGCAGTTAGGCAGTTATAGCATTGCATTCCCACCAACTGAATGCCAGCCCGTCTAATTTAATGCTCTTTTTAGCTCAGAAAATTCTGATTTGGAGACTTGATGTGCATGGGTTTTTGAATAATCCTATTTGAAAACCAACTGAGGAAAAAAAAAAAATAAAGAGTTCCAACTCGAGAGTACATGGTGTAGCTTGGAGCTTGCCAGAGATGGCAGCTGTGGTCGCCTGAGAGCCCGCCTGTACTCAGTTCTCACCACTGTGATTGCTTCTCCCTTCTAAGCACGCTCCTGACAAAAACTTGAGCTTCAGGTAGCCCCGTATAATCAAATTCAAAATGATGAATTCCCAAGATTCAGTAAGAACACAGCTGTGTATTTATCTATGGCATGAATGTGACCTAATCTGGATAAAATCAGAGTAGCCAATTTATCCTCAATACATTGTTTTGCTGTTGTTATTGTTGCTAGGCATATTCTCCAGTGACTTTATTTTGAAATTAAGTACAAACTGTTTATAAGAGCTCTAAGACAATTATTTGAATTTGTTTTGTGATGGTGATATTTACAGTACAGTTGATGACTGACCTCTTCACAGAAGGAAGGAAGGTGCAGAACAAAAGTTCACTGTTACAGGTGCTATAGAAGTGGGTCATTTGCTCATCCCAAGAACAGAGCAAGAAGCTCACACACTGCTGAAGTCCAGATTGTCAAAGACAGCGCCCTATTCCTGCAGATGTTTAATTTTCTTTTTTATATTTAGTTATTCATTTTGTGTATGTGTATGTATGTATTGATTAGGGAGAGCTCAGCAATGTAGAGATCAGATGACAACTTGTGCAAGTCTCTTCTCTCCTACCAATCTGGGTTCTGGGATCAAACGCAGGTGCAGGTGGCTAGGCTTGGTACAAGTGCCTTTGCTTTCTGCACCAGCAGGCCGGCCTCCGGGGGAGTTATTTAAAACACACTTCTTTCAAATATTGCTGCATCTTTTTGGAAGAATGCAGACTGGATCATGTGATCTGTCCCCTAGGGCACAGACCTGTGCCACCTACCCACCTCTGCCCTTTGTTTGGTGGCTTACACACATTCTTACACTTGGTCTTTAAAGCTCTGAGGAGTTTGACAAAGTGAGTTTGTTAGTATTGTTAAAAGCTTTCTTGAATTTTTCTTAATCGATTTTCCATTAATTTAACAGTTATAGCATGGCCCAAGATTCTAAAACAGATTTCTAAAGAAACATGAAATCTCAAGGTTCAGCTTCTAAATGGAAAACATTTTGCTGGCAAGACTTTCCAAGAGGAACTCTTTACTTAGTAATTCAAATGATAGATTAGGCATTTCTTAACTGGAAAAAGTAATCTTGACATTGGTAGGTAATCTAATTACGAGAAATTTCCCTTCATGCTAAAATAAGCATTGCCAGACATGACGTACTCTGTTTTTGTTTGCTTGTTTACATATTCTTTAATAATATGATGAGTCCAAGTTAAAAGCAGAAGGTAGGGATTAGGCATATGTAAAGATCAGACAAGAAGATATTTAAAATAATAGGTAATAAAAAATACATATTATTCTCAAAAATATTTCTGGAAAGACTTCCTTGGCCTTTCACATGGAGTAAAAGAATGCAATATCGATACTTACACCTTTTGTTTCTGTTTTATGACACAAACTAATTAAGGGAGTCCACTGGAAGCCAGTATTTGTTTTGACACCTCTGCCACAACTCTCAGTTCTGATTCAAGACAGCAAGAATTCAAAAGGAGTAGGGGCCGCAGTAAACCAGGAACCAGGAGGAAAATCAAACTGAGGTTGCAGAGCGAGAAGGTCCTCCAGAACTTCTTCCTGGATCCAGAGGGGAACTCACCGAGAAAACAGATAATCTGAAACATGACTCAGAGTCCTTGGGGAGGCCGGGGGTGGGGAACTGACTCTTTGTTCTCATAGGATTAACAGCGTGCAACTCTGGAACCAGCCCAAGTATAGCAGGACTGAGAGGAAGTGAGCTCACACTCCTGAAGCAGGAGCTGCGTTAAATAAGTCGGCACCCAGTAGTACCTCATGCCTCAGGAGAGCAGCACTTATGTGTGCAGGCAGGCTGCTTGCAGTGCCTGTGAGGGAAAGGCAAGCTTAGCTCAGCTATCAAATAGTTACTGTGTAAATTATCCAGGTGAAGATATACATCATATTTTATTATAATTTACATCAGTTTTACTCATTACAGAGGATACACATCCCTAAATGTGTACAAAAGTCTTTAAAAAAAAAGTTAATACTGATTAAGTAACAGAAAAATGGCACATTTGCTTTTTCCAAAAAACACTAACGATATCCTAAGAGGTGTGAATGTCTTCATGCAATTAACAGGATGATACAAGAACAAATTCACCTGGCTCGAAAAAGTACCTCAATTTCTGTTTCTCAAAATTCGTTATGGGAAACATAGGCAGATGTAACCATAAATACCCACCACAGTGTTAAATCCAAAGTTATATTGGCACCTGAAGCTTTGTAAAATAATACACATTTGTTCTCCATAGGCAGCCTCACCCTAAGTGTGAATTGTGTTCAAAGTCCTGTCAGGAAGGTTCTGGAATATGCACAAACTGGGACCAGCTTTGAAACACTAACTGCAGGAGCATTTACAGCACAGGCCAGCACCACATTCTATGCGGAAGCCTTTCAGGGAACAGTTGATTTTATTTTCCCAAAAATATTATGTAAGTCACCACTTTGTGATACCTCCTATTAACAAATCTCTCCTTCCCTAATTCTGGACATATTTTCACCGAAGGGACTACTTCAATATTCAGAAAAATTTTAGGTGATGAAGTGGTTAAATAGCAAAGGAAATGAGTCTGTGAGGTCAGGTATTTGTCACTCTGCAAGAGGAGAAATGATGACTGACTGGTTAGGTAGCCAGAGGGTTGGCCCCCCAGGAGGAATCAGATACAACCAAGCCTGAGGACTGCTGGTCCAAGAGTAGTAACATGTTCTGGCCTGATAAGCAGGAAATTGTCCAGACAGTGAGATGAACTGACCTGTAGCCCTGAGCTTAGAAAGAAACAGTGAAAGTCCTTTATGCCTAGTGTTTTGAACACTGGCAAATCTGCAAGAAAAATCAGGCTCACAAGGAGATGTCAGGTGTTTGTACATCTTGTCAACTGTACT
Source organism: Eospalax fontanierii (assembly GCA_035773235.1). Lineage (NCBI taxonomy): Eukaryota > Metazoa > Chordata > Mammalia > Rodentia > Spalacidae > Eospalax > Eospalax fontanierii. The sequence goes on along the minus strand of CM069540.1, from coordinate 45,265,769 downwards.
GCTGTCTACTGGGGGTCACTTCAAGGTCTCTAAAAGGAGACAAGCGTTTGTTGATATTTATCTAAACGCGATGAAGTAACTGGCTGGTATGAACAAGTTATAAAATGACTGGACATCCATTCCAGATCCCAGTAGTGCAAACAGAGAATAAAGAAGGTGACAGACAGCATCATGCCCCTGCCGGGAAAAAAATAACTCCTTAAAGAAGGGAATACCATTGCCACCACCATTCAGACAGCAGCTAATGTACCATATGTCCACAGCTTCAAGGGCACAACAAACCTCATCCAGGCCAATGGTTATTAGGTCTGTGGTGACAAGATGGTGCAGATGCAGATGGCTCAAGGCACTTACCATACAGTCCCTCAGCTACTGAATGGACAAGCTGAGATGTGCACCTCATTTGTGTGACTACCGAATATGGTCATCTGTCTGTGATAAAATGTCCCCAAACTCTTAAAATTCATCCTGAATAGGTCACATAAGGCCAAAATCTACACAAAGTTTCTTGAAACAGAAAGTTCCAAATTACATTGCTTCTAACAGCTTATGACACTTAAATTGATGTAATGTAAATAGAAAAATAAGTCGGCATTTTAACTTCATGCATAATATACACATTTCATTTATGTTCTTGTGAGTCATATACAAAATGAGATCTGTATTCAGGGTCCTGGCTAAGGGACTGGGGGAGTAACTCAGTGGTGGTGGGGGCACAAAGCACTGTGTTCCATCTCAAGCACCAGGCCAGGAATTTTTGATAATCTGCATTCATTACTGCAGTGTGTATGCGGGACCCAGTACTGGTCACAGTGGCGCAGCTAAGGTAGGTTAGATTGGTTTGTTATTCTCTTTCCGTACTTTCTGACCCAGCCCAAGAGACAAATCTGCAGCAACCCTCGCTCTCTTCTGTTTATGTTGCTAAGTTACTGGATATTTTGTCTTGTGGAGAACTGTGGTAATTGTCCTTAAAAAGATAAGCTACATTCTGCAACATTGTTGATGTGTATGCTGTGATTATTTTTTTTCTCCTTCAAGTACAGTTCACAGAGAATTATGTGATTCCCTATGAATTTGAAATGAAAAATTTTAATGTATTTTTATTTATAGAATCATATCAATGTAGTGTCTCTGTGAACTACATGTGCTCACACATACTTCACATGTGTGTACTCTTATGATTGTTGAGAAAGGAAGAAGACACCCAGTCTGAAAATGGTCACTAGAGTGAATAAACAGAGAAATCAGCAGACAAGGACTGTGCCCCTAATTCTGGATGGGTAGAGATTAAATAGATTCCTATACTGCAATACGTCCAGTCTGAGGTGTCCTGTCACTATGGCCTGTGGGAATCCATGGTGAGGAGTCAGGGAAACAAACAGAGAATCTTTTCAGGGTGGCTAGGTACCATGGACCTTTGTATATTATGGGAAGTAAGAATAAATAGCTAAAATACAATCTAAGTAACAGCAAATCTAATATATATTCAAAATGATTGCTACTTTTCTATTAAGCATAAAGACTTAACACAAAATTATACATTTTAGGAATTAAACTATATTCATTTATGTCTTTTATGAGTTTCCATTCCAGCACACAGCTAAGGGACAGGAATAATGGGAATGTAGACATTCTTCCACTTCTGAGCATTATGTCAGTGCCCCAAATTCCTTTCTAATGCTTCCTAAGAGTGTTGAGACCTGCCTACACAAATTTGCTCAGTGTCAGCAGAGAGCGTGGGGGTGATCCCAAGACACTGAAGGAAGAACAAAAGGGCCAGCATGCTAATCTGGGCTTGTCTCCACATTTCCTTCTGGTAGAAGCATTTGGCACAGACCTTACCTGCTCTCAGCTGCCGAATCCTCCTATGTGGAAGGATGTGTGTATACCCAAGTTGCCATGGGAAAAATCAAAACCTTATAAAATGGAGATTAAATGAGATCCTTCTCTGACCTATTAACTGGGTTCATTACTTAGGCTTTGTCTTTTCCTTTCTCCAGGGCTGGTGTTGGAGAGGAGATAGAGGCAACATGGCTGCAGCAGCACCCCACAGATCTCCACATGGAAATATGGAGCAGGACAACGGGAAACCCAAGACCCCCTATGTGTGATTTCTTCTTGCCCATGTTTGCAGAATTGCTTCTGAAATAAGCAGAGGCTGTGGAAAATGGCATTAAGTAGAAGACATCTGCAGAAATCTTCTGAGTATGCCTGATTTTCTCTCCTGTAAAAGGAAACCCTGGAATTGGAGTTCTGCAAAGACTCCTCTGATTTCAGCACCCCATTATCTTTGAAAGGCTGCTTTTACAACTCTGTCCTTATATTCCAGAACTCTGAAGGAAATTAGATCAGCCCTGTAATACTTTGGTCCTTTTTCTACTCGAATCAAGGCAACTTCAAAATCGAATAACTTTTTTATTCTAGGCATCAGGGGTCTTGTGAGGCACAATTGCTTTGAATAGCCAAAAAAGAATACGTAAGTTGATGTCAAGGGGATTCAAAAGAATGTAACTATAGTTGTCAAAACCGATGCCTGTCCAACAAGAAATAAAGGCAAGTATTCTGCACCGTGAAGCTGTGGAAAACTAGGGCACTCACTACCCCAAAGAGATAGCACATCACTCAGAGAAGGGTGGGTTAAAGCTTGTGTCAGTGTTCCCCTTTTGAAACAACTGAAACCAGTTTTTCTAGAGGTGTCAGTATGCAGGAGCCTTTTGAGTGTGATGTTTGAAAAACAACACAAACAGCTCTCTTAATGATTTCTAAAGAAAGTGCAGGTGACTTCTCTATTTGACACATGATGCATTTATGCAAATGATAATGAAAATGGCCATTCCAAAACTAAGCAAAATAGTGGAGAAAGAGGGGGCTGTATGATTGGTGTGTTATCAAACTGCCCTGTCTGCAGAGGCAGCAGACAGGCACTGGGAGTGTGCCTGGTGAGGACTGTAGCCTGAGAGAGCCTACTCAGGTAGCCTCCTGGGCCACTTTTCTGCCCTAAAGACATGGAATAAGCACCAGAGAGAAGACCATGTCTTTCACACATAAAGCAGAATTTAGAAGGACGTGAAATAGGTGCTTTCACTACATTACGTGCATTTACGTACATTTCCTGAAATAAGAATTTCATTTCAAAACCCAATATGGGAAAATTTTACCACCCATCTCCCCAGTCAATCTAGAATTGAAGTATTCATTACCCAAAGGGCCCCCGCAAGTCAGCCGTGACACAAGGACTCTTCACTCCAAACAGAATTTCTTCCACTCCTTATCCCAACCCTCACCTCCTGACACCTTGTCGTGCATATCTAATATAAGAGTGGATAAGGTAATCCCATGTGGTCACTCTCTCCTTTAGCACTATCCCAGTTTGTTCTTAAATGTGGAAAGAAAATTCGCTCCTGGTCACCTGGGCTATCCAGTGTATGACTCGGACATTCTGACTCACTAACACTAGCTGCTTGATGGCTTCAGAAGACTTCGGTGAGAATAAGGACCGTCCCTGCTCACAAGTCTTCACGACGGGTGCAGCTAGCTGATGAGCTCTGTGCCCTAGACACCGAAGTCTCTGCTTTGACCTTGTTGCAGGACTCACTCTGTGTTCTACCTGAGGAAAACCATTGCCTAATCTGGAACTGCTCCTGGGAGAACTGTCTCCACGTAAACCCAAGGTAGAAGGAAACAGGACTGAAGAGGTGATAGGGGCTGCTGTGGACACTTTTTAGTTCAATTTTTCTATACTCTTTTTTCAAGGGAAAATTTCAATATCAAGTATGAAGTCGATGAGGATTATATTTAAAAGATGGTGTTTACTGAGAATTTTTATATGGAAGCGATTTCTGGCATTTTTAAATAGAAAGGCAAAGACCAAAATGACCGCTGCTCTTTCCACTGAGGAGAGCACCCTCACGGGCTCCCATATACAGTGGTAACAGTGGGTGATGATGAATGTGCTAATTTAAATGTGATAATTAGTGCAGATTGTATATATCAAGACATTGAGTTGTATACCCTGAATATAGGCATTTTTATTTATCAATGTAAATATTTTTAAGCAATAGTAATTTCCTTCAGGGCAAATTTGTTGCATAATAATATAAATACCCATAGTACTGATGCACCTATAAACTTAAAAAATAATTAAGATTGAGTTTTATTTGTTGTTTTTAGGTAGGGTTTCACTACATAGCGCAGACTGTCTGGCTTGGAACTACACAGTACAGGCTAGCCTCAAATGCAGAATCCCCCTGCCTCTGCCTCTCTATTGCTAGGATTCCAGGCATGTGCCACCATACCAGTTCTCCACTGGTTCTTTCTGGCAAGAGCAGTTCCAGATTAGGCAATGGGTTTCCTCAGATAGGACACAGAGTGAGGCCTGCAACAAGGTCAAAGCAGAGTATAACTTATGTTCTGTACATTTTACCACAATTCAAAATCTAGAGTGTTTTAAAATGCTTTAAAGTTAAGAAGAAGAGAAATAAATGGGGAGCTCTCACTTTACATTTTTACCAACAAACGCCAACAGTGAGCTTTCCAGGTACCTGAATGAGTTATTTTACCTGCCTGTTGGTGAATCTATTTGCTTGAATGTACGTACACCCTCCAAACTGCTGATTTTCTCTGATCAGAATACTTAGAAATAATTTCTTTATGGGTTCTGTCCACACATAACCAATCTTCAAAGGATTTGGGGGAATAACAGCACTGTCCTGCATCTGTAATCAGCTTGAAGATCTTTGTCTGATCTTCGTCGTAGTTTACCTTTAGGATCACAGATTGTCTTTGTGTTGATGCAGCCAGGCACAGGGACATCTGACAGCAGTGACCTAGCACTGTCCCCATCTGACATGTGAAGAAACTGGAGACACAGAGCCAGCTCGCAGTCACTGTATCCACTGCTCAGGTACGGCACTGAGCCACACACACAAGTCTGTATGGATGACACTGATGCCAGCATCAGAGTCCTTCTTCTGGAATGATGACCCCAAAGGAGCCCTGGGATCTCATTTCTGTGTGGTTTTGGAATTCCATGCATGAAGAACATGAGTTTGTTTTCTTGCTGCACCATCTACCCACATCACTAGTTTTCACTGCAGTTTGTTTCTGAAGGAGCTATGCAACCGACTTCAGGAGCAGCCAGAACAAACTGACATTTACACAGCTGAAGGTTGCTTCTAAGTAATCACTCATATGTGAATCCACAACATCTCATATTGCAAAAAAAAACTGGCATGACTCTTACCTCAACGTGTGGAATGGAAAGAATTTATGCTATTTTTCTAATATCTATATAATAGCAAAGCTTTTAAACTATACTTTTGTATTCCAGCAGACCAAACTTGACAGTACAGAGATGCCTTCATAGCATAGGAAGGCAATTCTATCCCAATGAGCTAGAAACCAGTTTGTAGCAATCTTGGTTTTATATTTCATTGCCTTGGAAACAAGATCTTGTGGTGTAGATTGCTGGCCTTCTTTGGTCAGGAAGAAGTCAATACCACAACCTGAACACCCTTGTTTTCTCCCCTGCCCACACCTACTTGCCAAAGCACGTTTCACATACAAAATATTTCTCAAGATTTAATAATAATATATTAATAACTAAAAATAATAAAAGGCATGATGATGCCAAGTTTGGTATCTAATGCCACAATATTCTGGGCACAGTGGCAATTCTTCAGCGTCATGTCTATCACTACCTTCAATACAGAATTCAAACCAGACTATGGTTATTTACAATTGTTGACTGATGGAGAACAATACTACCTGTTGAAGAGGAATCCTTCCAAAGGAAAGAAAAGAGGGCAGGAAAGACTGCAGATACAGCAATAGGATAGCCCCTCTGCGTCCGTGGAGGCATTTTCAGCCACTTAGACAGATGTCCCTCTGCCTTTGACTTTAACCGTATAGTCACAGATAGGAAAACATTACACCAAAAATATCTAGAGCTTCTTGGAATTTGTCTTCTTCATGCCACAGAACAGAGCCAAGATTCACAAAGCCCTCCTGAAGCTGTGAAGGAAGGCAAGAGCAACAGGAATGTGTGGCAGAAAATAGTTCTGCAGTGACGAAGACTGTGTGACTCAGCTTTACCTGATTAAAAAGACTGTCACTGACTATGCTGTTCCCAGTGCTTGCAGCTCTGCCGTGTGTATAAGCATGCTGGTAGTCAGGAGGAAAGAAGAGACAAACATTCCCCTTCCCTAGAGCGTCTCTCTAATTCTCCCAGCACCCTCTGACACACTTGATGCCATCCGTGGTGTATTCTCCGCTAGCGATCAACTGTCTCTGGTGCCATTTACTTTGTAATGAACTCAAGATATTTTCCTGTTCCTTTTGCCACCAGAACCCTTTAATCAATGCTTCAAAAATAACAAGCACCGTCAGTTTTTTATGACTTTCCAACTCCTGCTTTGAATTTTTAATATAAAATATAACTGATCTTTTTAAGTGTACAAATGTGTTAGTACATGAAGTGAGCATGCATCTCTTCTGTGTTAATAGCATAGAGGGTTTGGGAAGTTATTAACTCTTCAGAATCACCCAATACAACTAATCAAGTAACCCTGGGAATTTCCACAAGGGACATGAGTCACCAGCAAAATTTACTCCTTATCCACCTCTCTCCCCTCCCCCAGCAGTAATCTACTTAGAACATCTAAGTATTTATAAATTAAAAGCCCAGAATGCAGCAAGAATCTCCAGGAAGACTAAGAAATTCCAGTTATATTTCTGAGAAAGTAAAGGGAAATTCCCCATCCAAGCCTTCCGTTTATCAGGGATCAAGCAATCACCAAGAAAGATACCTTCCTGATGACTCGGGTGGATGTTGAAGGGCCTGGAGAATGCTTATTGGGATGAATACTTTTAAAATATCCACTATATGCCTTGGTTTCATTAGATTTGACTGCTGTGTGTGATGGGCTTGGAGGCCCTTTCTCAGGAGGATGCAGGAGGTTGCCTTGCCAGACAATGATGGAACATGTCCATCTCCTGGGCTATGGTGTGTGAATTACCTGCTGTTACATGCATAATAAAGATTATGAGATTTTCATTTACTTTCTATGCTGCTTTCTCCTCTGATGCTTCTTTGGTTTTATACTGTTAGAATTTCTTTAAGTCAGAAGACTGAGATCATTGAGTGAATTCCGAGCTGTTAAGTGGCCTTTAACTTGCTACATAATTGCATCATCTTCTCTTCATGCAACTTCCAGGCTTTTTTTAACCTCCTGTGGAAAATAAGAACCACTGCTCTCTAATTATTTACACAAAGAATGGGTGAACACTGACTAGTTTACAGGACCTAGTGCGAGAGAAGGGCAAACTTGCTACAGAATCACTTTAGAGCTAAGTTTACTATATCAATCTGTGTTTTCTTGTGTGCTTCTGAGTGGGAAAATGGGTTGTGAAGGACGAAAGGCCATTTCTGGCTGTCTGGATGCTAACACGCCCTCCATTACGAAGCACTACAGGATCCCCTGCATAAACATCCAGTTCCGGATCAGTGCAGACAGAACTGTAAAGCTTGCATAACTGACACCCTAATGGGAAAGAACAAGACACAGTATTATGAATTAAAATTCTATTTGACAAACATGACCCATGAATCATAATACAACCTATTCTGAAGCATTCATCCATGGGAAATGTGTTGTTCCTTTTTATAGAATAAAAGGCATCACCTACTGTGCTTGGTTAATAAGTAATAAGATTTAATATAATTTTTTTCTATCAGAATTTTATTACCCAACAGCTGCTTGAAGAAGTGAAAGACTAAGAAAAACATGGGTAGTCTCAGGAGCGACTATACTGTTACTTTGTTTTTTGGTTTAAGAAAAAAGCACATAGAATTTACTATGCAGTGCACTCCTCCAGCATCGAGGTGCTTCCTCTTCCTCCTCCTCTTGTCTCTATGAGCAACTCACCTCTGTAAATTCCTGCATCTACTTTGTCTCACCCCCTAAACAGGTCCAGCACTGACAGAGTCATTTTTCTCCCATGTTTCTGGTGCCTTTTTCATCAGCCTTGCAGCGCAGAGTTCGGCTGACTCCACAGTGGCCTCACCTAAGCCGGGTATGTGACTTTTGTATGTGCACGCAGTAAGCGTTTCAGATGGAGCTTGTGGGAACGGGATTGTTTCCTTCAGTGCAGATTTAGTATTCCCTTAAAAATCTAACTTGGTTCATTCTATTTCCTCCCCTAAACCTGGTCTTTTCATCTCATTCCCCCACAATTCTTCCTCGGTCCAGAAAATTCCATATCGTTTCAATCACAGCACCACATGTGATTCCACCTAAATCATGGACCAAAGTGAAATAAAAGCCTAGAACCAAATGGCTTTACCAGGGAAGAGGATTCAAACAAGATCAAACCAGAAACTTGAGGGAGAGAAATGGTCCCAAATGCTGCTTGGAAATAACAACGGTAAATGAGCCAGGGTGATGAGGCTCCATTCCAGCCCGGGGCTTAGCTTCCTTCATTACTTTATTTTTGGAAACTTGACCCTCATCTGTTATTTTGATTTTATCTTAAATGAAGGGAATGGAAATGCAATATGGTATCGTGAAAAAAAAAAAAAAAAAAAAAGACTGAAAACTTCCAACCCTGTCCTGAACTGGCAGTTTGAGCTTTGCCATGGAGAAAGAGGGGGCTCAGGGTGCCTCTCCCAGGGCTAATTTGAAACACTAAAATGAGGAAATGGGGCTAGCAGCACAATGCCTGACATGAAGTATTCACACGTGTTCGGGGTCACTTGGCATGAGCACCAAGGACACCGCACGCTCATTTATTTACAGCTCACTTCTGAGCTGAGGGCCCAGCGTTATATTTTAAGCACCCTTTCAAAAATAACAGTGTTCAGTTCTGATATTTCTAAGAGTTGGGGCAGGAAAGGAGGGACCTGGAAATCCAAAAAAAGGCCCTTCCGTGTAAAGCAGTGACATGGAAGCGCAGCGATGTCCGGTTCTGCGCCGACTTCTTAAACCTGGTACTAATGGGGCAGATACCATAGAAGTGCGCACATGAAATTACATTAGGAAAACCAGGCACACTTCTCCATGAAAATGATGAGTGATGAAAGAGAAAACAAAGGTCCTACAAGTGAGTGCGCAGGAACTAATCATTCTGCAAATTATTTCCCAGGCTACGATCTTAATAAAAGAGCTAAGAGATGGAGTACGGATACCGGTCCTCCAGCTCTCTACTGTTCAACCCTTTCATGCCCGAGTATTATTCTAATTGTAGGTTGTAGAAATACAAAGCACAATGTTCTCCAAACTCCTGCTGTGTCTTGAAAGCTTATCTTACTTCAAAAATCTTACTTCAGTCTTTCCCTTTCCCTGTTTATCTAGAATCAAGTTCCTTTCAAATTCTCCGCGTCTTTTCCCTCTTCTCCTAGAGTCACAAATTATTCTGGACCTAATATTAGAATTCCAAGACCTCAGGCAAGCCCTTGGCATTGCGATGCAGTCAGTCCAACAGTTCTGTCCACTTAGTGGCACTCAGAGTGCTTGAACAGGTTCATTTCTTGAGTACCGCATAAGTTATGTCAACCACGTTATAAGCTGTGTAGTAGGTTAAGGACATTAGATGGTAGCTGATTTGAGTTCCTCCATCCTTTGACAAATTTCACTTGTCTCAGGTGCAAAAATCCATGTGGAAAATGAAATTCCACAGAGTGTGTTTATATTTATATGATTATTTACATTTATTTCTTTTTCATTTTACTTTATTTTGTTGCGGGTGGTAGTCAGAGGACAACTTGTGGGAATTAGTTTTCTCCTTCCATGATTAGTTATAGAGAATGAACTCAGGCCATCAGGTTTGGTGGCAAGTGCCTTCACCTGCTGAACCATCTTGCCAGCCTTATATAGTCATTGAGACCTAAGCTATCTTCTGAGAGTCTCATTCGTAGAAGAGAAAAGCTTGCCTCACACACAGCAAATCTGGCCTGGGAAATTAAAGCAAAAAGATACAGGTCATGCAAGCAATGACTGAAAGCGGGGGCTAGGTTAAAACTACAGACCCAGCACTGCTCCTTCTTGACAAAAGGAAAAAATTGTACTGATAAAGACACCACCAGGCTATATACACTGAAACCTAACTGAAAGCAGCTGAAAACGGTGGGAAGAGAAGCTACCGACTTGCAGTTTCCTTTACTGTGGGTGGGCTAGCTTGTCAAGGATACGTATCCCCCTGGAGAGAATTGCAACACACCTTATATAAAAAGCAGAATCCATATCTACACAAGATTCTTACACTTCCACTACTAAAGGGCTTATGAAACAAAAGGAATGAAATCCATACAATTGCCCCATATAATTCACTTAATGTGTCATGTTGTTTCCTAAAACAAATATTTGTGGTGAAAACAAGGCGATCAAGAGCCACAAGCATGGGTTGTAGTTTGCATGGGATGTTTTAAAGCAGAGCAAGGAGCATCTCCCAATGTATAGTTCCCCTCCTTTAGGATCCCTAAGACTTATTTGTGACTGAAGTATAGAAACTAACCATGTGTCACTAATAACAACAATTTCATAAGCTCCTACTGTGTTAGCAAAGTGTATTAAGATTTGGCCCCTGAGCTCTCCTGGCCATGCAGCATCCAGAGTTCCAAAGGTCTACTAGTTTATTTTAACAAGGAACTGAATGATGACAGTGCCGAGCTCAAATAATCATCTGGAGTCTACTGTCTGTCAGAGACGGAATCTCCTTCTCATAACTACCTATAGCTCCCAAAACACTAGGAAAAAGTTATTAAAATGGTTTCCTAGAGTTGAGGGTAAACAATGAGAAACCTGTTGTTATAGACATTTATTGGATCTTAGGTTCTTGAAATGGTTGAAATTCACAGTTAGGCAGAAAAAATACTAAGAAAAGGTTGATTTAATCTTTTCTTCTCTCATTCCATGAGAAAGATGGGCCCATGAAAATACCCTAATCACTCCGTGATGCTCAAAATCTTACCAACAATTTCACTTCTTGAATTAGACCCCAAGGAAACAAGTCAAAAGTAAAAAATAATTGTGTGCAAAACTACTCAAGCACTATTGAAAAGAGAAACATCATGAAGCTGCACACACCATCCACCAGTTCATGAATGCTTGAGCAAAGTAGAATACATTAATGAAACATTATCACAAGACTTTTGTATGAAAGAATATAAAACAGTTCACTTATGGAAATTGAGACAAATGGAATGGGTGAAATAAATAAGAATTAAATTGCCCTTAGGGCATCAGAAGGAGTCCCTGTAGGTCCAAGTATTACCTGCAAGATTCTCTCAGGTACTGAGGCATAGACTAGCACCAAGCAAGTACTCAGCACCCACTAAGTGAACCTCTCTGCCATTTACTCCCTGGCTTAGGAGCCTTGGAAAAATCAAGGGAGTTTTCGGTTTCCATCCACGTCTCCAGCCTTACTATGGTAGGCCTTGCTGGCCTGGAGCTTCCTATGTCAACTAGGCTGGACTCACAGAGATCTGCCTGCCTCTACCTCCCCATTACTGGGATTAAAGGTGTGCCCTACCCTGCCCAGCTAGGTTAATAGTTGTATACTATCACATTATAGCACACAACGGTAGACAAGTATAAGAATGAATGTGTGGAGCAAAAGTTAAGGAACTGCCAACACTTTGAAGAAGGGCGGGATGATCAGAGGGAGGGCAGGGACTGGGGGCAGTCTGTCTGACACTGTATTGTTGGATAAGCACTTTATATAGCTGTCAAAACAGTACAGTCTGTGACACCAAGCATGTATCATTCATCAGCATATGAATATATAAAATTCATTCAGTCAGGAGTGTGTCAGTATTGACTCAACAACTGTAACCAACCTGGCTACTAAGGCAAGAGGTTAACACCTCAAGAAACCAGCTCTAGGCAGAGAGGAAGGGAGAGGTCATGTGTGGGAACTCTAAACTTTCCACTCAGTTTTTCTCTAAACTTAAAACCATGCGAAGATTTAAGTCTAAAATTGGTTAATAATCAATTAATAATTAACTGAATAAAAGGAAAAGGTCTTTCGTGCCTCACCTTGATGCTACCATAGAGGATGAAGATGAACCCCAGTGAGCACAACGGCCACGCACAGTGCGAGCGTAATGTGTATGCGGGCTTGCTGGTAACTGATTTACCTGGAAATCTTAGTTGTGCACTGTGTGGTTGAGAGATTATTCTCTAGAATTTAACAGGTGACATTTAATCTTATGTTCGGTTCTGTCTTTGGGGTTGCAGTGTTCCGGGTTCCCGTAGCCACCCCAAAGTCAGAAAACATAGGAGGCCAAGCCAAAAGAAAAAGAGAAGACTAAGCTGATTTATTTTTCCAGACTGTTTCTGCCTCACCATGACTCAATGTCTTATTCTGTATTGTTTTAGAGGTTTTTCTTTTTAGCTACAGGCTTTCAGACATATTATTTAGATAACTTAATCAACAGCTATCAAGTTCAATGCCTGACTGAGGTGCTATTTTTAATATAATAGATTTAAGAAGCCTTTGACTTAGTGTCAAAAATAATACTTGCTTTAAAGAAGCTTTGATCAAATAGTTTATCAAAACAGAGCAATGGATGTGATGTAAACCATGTTGCAATCCCTGCATGCCTCTTTCTCACTGTGTGGTATTTCCCTCACAGCAGGCATTTTGCAGCCCCTGGAGGCAAGAGTCCTTTTCACCCCAGCATCCCTGGAATGTAAAGACAGCACTATCAAGTCAAGGATCTGATTAGAACATACAGGACTGAGCATCAACACTTCCTGCTTCAAATGTTTTATACCAGAAACTCAGATGCCTGGACTGTTGGATAAAATGACTTGACCAACAATAAAGAAACGGTGATTGAGGAGATGGATGTGCTGAGCTTGATTCAATACCACATACTGTCTACAGGTTTCCAAACAACTCTTGGTATTCCACCAGTATGTGTCCTTTGCATGTATCAACTGTAAAGAAATGACTTGATCGAAACAAGGGGAGTAAGACCCTATCTCAGAAAAATAAACAACAAACAAGGGAGGTGACAGGTGAGACACATATTGTAAAGCGTTACATAGAAGTGAGGTCAAGGGGTATTACAAACTCCAGTCCTATTCCAGTTTTAAAGTCTTAGCATTTCTGAAGTCCCATGGGAGGTGGGTGGGGTTTTTCTTAATAGAGCTGCCAAGAATCTAAGCTGTAGGCCTTAAGAGGTCAGGGAGGTGGCTGCTTCAAACCCTGAGCCTTGTTACAGTTCAGGTGCCCATATTCAGTCCAAATTCCTAGAGAATGCATTCTCCCTACAGAGAGCGGATTACTAACTGCCCAGCTCAACGTTGTTTAAACAATTCCTGCACAACACATGCACAGTTCTGTGAACAGTGCATTCCGTTTCAGAACTGTTCGGCTGTTTATAAAATTTTTTCTTAACTTGATGCAAAATTGGCCTCCCGATCAACTTCAGGCCTTTCATTTAATGCTTTATTTTGGATCCAGGAGAATCACCCTACTTCCTTCAACATATCATAGACTGAAATACTTGAGGGCAGCTGTCATATTAACACACATCTGTCCTCTATGCAAGAGGCTCCTTGTGCCTTCCACTAGTCTGCAGTTTTTTTTTTTTTCACCTCCACCCCTGGCTATCCTCCACTTCATAAGCTGCAGCTCACTATGGCTCCTTAAAAATGTGCCCTGAGTTACATACTGTACTCCACACACATTCTGAACAGCACAGGGCATGGTCCTATGATTAATTTCTGAATGTGAGACACTGTACTTTTATTAATAGAGCCCAACATCCACATCCCTCTGTTGTTGGCTCATATTGAACCTACATCCAATCCAAACACCCAGATCTTTTTCACACTTGTGTAATTGGTGTTTTTCATTCCACCAGTCACTCAACAAATATTGCCTTCAAGAACGTTATTTCCACACTAAAAGCTGACAAGTTTCTGTAAGATGATGAAGACGCAAATAGACTAGGGAAACATTTTGGATTTTGACCCATAGTTGAACCTGAGCTTTTTTAACTCCACGAATTAAAAAAATGACTAGACTGCTAAAGGGCAACACTCACAAAAGCCCACTAGCAAGTGAACTGGGAACACAAAAGACAACAAGGTAAAATTCCATCCCATCTCAGTTGCATGTTCAAATGGGTTTGTTCAGAGAGGCATAAAGTAGGTTTCTGGGAAAATTTAGATCCTGATGGTTAATCAGTTTGAAAATCAGTAGAAATAAAATCTTTAAGTCAGATTATAAGTCAAAATATATGATATTTAGAAATTATGCACATGGTATTGGCAGTTGCCTTTCTGTCCAAGCCAAACCGTTTGGTTACCTTTCATTGTTAGCTTGACACAGCATACAAATCACCTGGGAAGAGTCTCAACTGGGGGTTGTCTGCATTTGTCTACATTTGGTGGTCAGTGGGAAATCGGGGGGGGGGGTCTTGACTAAGTTAATTGATGTGGGAAGACGCAGCCCCTGTGGACAGCACCATCCCCTAGGCAGGAGGTCCTGAACTATGCAAGAACAGAGCAACCAAGCTGAGCACAAGAAGCAGCATGCACTTCTCTCTGCTCTGCTGAGGGTGTGATATGACTAAGTGTTGAAGTTCCCGCTGCTTTGATCTCGAAGGATGGACTGTAACCAGAAACTGTGAGCCCAAGGAACCCTTCTCTGCTAAGCTGCCTTTGGTGAAGGTATTTTATCACATCAACAGAAAATAAACTAGAACACCAAAGTAGAAGGTCTTTATTGTTCAAGGTGCCATCTGCATGTAAAGTACAATGACCATCTGTAGGTATAAATACTCCAGATATTCATGAGTTTTCCAGAAAGTGCTTAAACTACCAAATTTGCTACATATAGCCTTTACAATCTCTACATCCATAGTTATATACATCTGAAGATGCTTTCATTTTATTTTTTATTAACTAAGCTCATTCTTTGACGCTTTCATAAATGTATATAAAACATTGTAATTACTGTCACCCTACCATGTCAATCACTCCTTCCACAGTCATGTCTTTTTGTTTGTTTTGTGTCCAACCAGGTTTAACCAGGGCCACCTGTGTGATGATGAATGAAACCGCTGATGTTTGGTGGGCTCATTGATGATTATTTAACTCTCTGAGAATCTATCCGAAGCCATTATGCCCAAATGTCATCTGGTTTACTATGTTTTATGAGTCACTTGCTAAGAATCAAAACTCTAACTCACCTTTTGTTTTCTGTGTCTTTTGTTTGTTTGTTTTTGTGACAGGGTCTCTCTGCAGCTCCAGTTGGCCTGGAACTCACTCTGTAGACCAGGCTGGCCTTGACCTCACAGAAATCCACCTGCCTCTGCCTCCTGAGTGCTGAGAATTAACGTTCTGCGCCACCATGCCAACTTGTTCTCTCTTTAACTGGTGAAGTGTTACAGAATCAATTAATTATAGAACAAATGCAAGCTGTCGGCTAGAAGAAACTCAGGGACTCTTCCAGGCCAAGGCTTCATTACACAACCCAGCTTCATTACACAACTGAGGGAAGTCACTCCTCAGTTCACCCAGCACCACCCTGATGCTTACTCTGGGCACCCAGGTAAGCACACTAAGTGAATGAAAAGCCAGAAACTGCCTCATGTAGGGGGAAAGCAAACTGAGAAGAGAAAGCCAGGTGAGCAGAAAATTAACTGACTTCATTCGAAGAAGTTTAAGATGAAGTTCAGTGTAGATAACACTGATCCTCTTTTCTGAGGTGTGGAATTGGGTGGGAAGGTAGAGGAAGACAGAACAGAAAGACACGGTCAGTTTGAGGAGGGCCTTATAACATTCTGTATTTATAAAGAAAAGATTCAAAGGCACTTTTATGTACATTATGTTATTTATAGCTTAGCTAACAGTTCACATTGATTTATCATGCAATTGCAATAGGCACCTGATTCCAGGTGTGCTCAGTTTTGAACTTTATACAGGGGTTTAAGTAGCTAATAACATGTTAAGAATGGCATTTAAGTTACATTTACCTACCTGGAGGGCCTTGGCAAGTTTCTATAAGGTACCATTGCCAAACAATTAAAACAGAACCTCAGCTTTGGGGGCTGTCCTAGGAATTTTTTAATGAACAATTCCAAAGTGCAGTCAGGGTTGAAAAGCACTGTTTTAGAGACTGCTCCAGCTGCCCTGCAGGGAAATCCTCAGAGGGAGCAAGGGAGACGAGACAGTCAGAAACCCTTCTCGTGGTGCTGAATGAGGGACCCAAGCGAGGATGAAGGAAGTGGGAGAAAGGCGCCTTTGGAATATGGCCCTGGGTGTAACTCAGGTACCTCAGGTGAAGGAGGGCCATGCTCAGAGCAAGGCCAGAAGAAGCATCTGCACATTCAGAACCCGAAAATGTGCAAATGCAGGTTCAGCAGGCTCTACAAGCATGTAACAGAGAAGAGACTTGAGCTGCTGGCAAGTGCCCTGCCTCCCTAGGTCGGAAGCGGCCTTTAGCTATGAGCATGGAGCAGTCTGCCTCAAGTGAACAGTTCTCAGTTTCCCAAGCAAACGTCTCACATTCACACTGTGGCAGAGCTCTAGGTCAGATGGACTATCTCACTTTTAGGAGCCAGACACAGGATCGGCGTGTAAAAGCTTGGAGTTCCAAGCTCCTTGGCCCATCTGCAGCAATCATCAAGACACCTTCCCTGTTTCTAAATGCCAACCCTGCAGGAGAGTCAAAAAAAGCAAATGCTTAGGAACCACTGGTCTGACTGAATTAAGCCTTACTCTGCCCAGATTCACACCAGTCCTGTCTGAACAAATATGGATTTTCCTGCTGTACAAAAAGAAACAGGGTGGGTGGAGGGTTCCCAGTCCTCAAGCAGTACTTTTTAGGCAACTCCATGTTGCACATCCTAAAGACAAGATAGAAGATTTGAAATTCTCAGAAACCTGCCCAAGGTCATGTTACCAGGGCCGGAGTCCTTGGCTGCTGCTACCTCTACAGAAACAAACTGGGAGCCAGAGACTTGTGGACAAGATTGTGTTATTCAGTCCATGCTTGAGAGAATGGCATAGAGAAGGCACTCAAGGAAAACATTCCCATTTTTGAAAGGGTAAGTAGTTAAGTAGTCTCAGGGGGCTTACAGAACAATGGGTGGAAGATTCCTGAGCCTGGAGAAGTGTGTTTCGGTTTTCCAGAATAAATTCCATGAAGAGCAGAGACTTGCTCTTTTTCTTCAAGATTCTTCTTCTTTAAGCTTGACTTCCTGTGTCCTATGAATATATTAATTCTGCAAATGAAAATCCAGTGATAGACGAATGGAAACTCTCTTCTTGGAACTTACAGAACCAGGTGAGAGAGACTGGCTTTGTAAGTGGATAAAGGTGACAGGTGAAAGGTGAGTACCCAAGGCTCATCTAGATTGTATCTCAGTGCCAGCTAAGGAGAGGCTCCTCCGAGGCATAGCTCCTTTTTCATAACGTTATTTTTATTTTCTTTAATCTTTAGTTTGTCCTTTTATAAGTAGCCAAGATTGAGACCTGCAGGCTGAGGCACTGGTTCCTTTCCAAAAGAACCTGAAGGGGCCTCTAGGTTAGGAAGAAAAGTAGGCCTTGCCTAGCAAGAGGGATTAGAAATCTCAGTTCTCCAATCTTCACGATTTAATTGCCACCTTTGTTACTTAGCCCTGGCCAGGGTTTTGAAGCAATTATATAATCACATGTCTCCCGGGTCTACTACAGGAGGGACAGGAACAGTTCAGAGTAGGCCATTGGGGATTCCCAGTGTACAAGATCATCCGTCAGGAGTTCTTGGCCTGGCTCTCTTGGACTCCTGACCCAAATCAACAACTTTGTTTTTAATGGGGAAAACTCTGGCTGTCCTATGAAATGGGTGTTGCTGTGAAAAGCCTGAGAACAAGAAACATGAAGAACGGAGGGTAACTCCAATGACTGTCCAAACTTGAAAATATGGAAGTCAAAAACCACCCAAGTTCAGAGTGCTTTGAACAGCTGTCACAGGCAAATGAAATCCCAAAGAGCACACTGACAGGCCAGTCACCATCCTTGCACTGGCAAATCTGCTTTGTAGAAACTACTTTGGCTACGCCCTTAGTCTTTCCAAGATATGTCATTCATTTCGAGTGGTTAAAGGTGTTTCTTGGCCCCCTGAATACATGAGTAAGTTTGCTCAGAAATCATACCAGGATGTCTCATTTATTAAAAAATGAAATTATAATTCTGAAATATATCAAAAAACCACAAGGATTTGCCTTACATAAGCAGAACACACATTAAACTGGTAATAATTAAAATAGTCTATTCTGAAGAATGTGCAGCAGGCTGCATTTTTTTTCCCAACTGAGGAAAGAAAATATTCCTCTGAGAATCAGCAAGTTACAATAACAATATTTTCTCCAAAACTGCAACTGTAAAGTGTTCGAAAGGTGCTATTTTCAGACACTTAGGTAAGGAGGAGATTCCTGGTGATAAGAATCAAGTTATTTTCTGTTCTCGTCTGCTGTTCACAACTTGTGCTCGACAGCTTTAGTTGTCAACTTGACCACACCTAGGTTGAAGGAGCCTCAACTGGGGAATTTCTTCCACTGGACTAGCCTGTGGCCATTATCTATTTTCTGGATTGTTGAGTGATGTGGAAGGGCTCCGTCCATTGTGAGTGATGCCAACCCTGGGCAGGCTGTTCTGTGTTGTATAAGAAAGCAGGCTGAGCATGGGTCCTGCCTGGCTGGGGGCTAAGGAGAAGGAGAGAGTGAAGGCCCCCAACTGGGGAACACCAGTCTCCAATGAAGGCCAATGAAGAATAGGGACTTGACTAGAATCATCCAGCTGAAGTGAGGAACTACAGAACCTTAGCCTTAAGTTAGTGAATGCCTTGTCAACCAGGTCAGCCACTATGAAGGGAGCGAGGGAAATAGGGAGGAAGAGGAGGGAGGAAGGAAGGAAAGTGAGTGTAAGAAATCCTGTCAGACAGGAAGGATCCCACCAGGGGAAAGGTTTCCAGGCAGGCGGAGCAGCAGTGCAAAGGCACTGGATGAGTAATAATGTTCAGTTAGAGACCCTGGCAATGGTATTGCAACTGGCACCAAGGAAGCCAGGTAAGGATGGGGCAAAAAGACAGAGAGAGGGGAGCAGCCCGGGGCCTGCTGCAACAGTGGGCCTGCTTTTCAGTTTCCTTGGCTGGATGACTTTAAGGCTGTAACCTCAACTGGATTAAACAAAGCTGTCTGTCTTTGTGTAAAAGATTTCCCCCAGCAGCATCTGCCACTCAGGTCACTGCAGTGCTGACCAGAAAAGAAGAAGGAAAAACAAAACCTCCTGCAAAGAGCAGTGACCTTAGCAGCACTGGAGTCAACAGAACAACGACAACATTGGCTTTCCCACGTGCCATCATCAAAGGAACCGTTCTGGCGAATGGAGGGTGTAATCTCAGAAGAGAAGACATGATTTTGGTTTTTTTTTTTTCCTGTGTGAATTTTTTTTTCGGGGGGGAGAGGTGGATTTCTTCCTTGTGAAAGAGAAAATATGAGTTTATCAGACAGGGGTGATGGAACCCTAATGTTAACGGATGCAGAGCAAATCCTTAGGCAGGGAGCTCTAGAAATGAAGGCCTGGCCAAGCAAGAGTGGACAATGAGCAAGAAGATTGACAACTGACAGGCAGGCAGAGAGATCTCAGAGGAAGGAACGAGGGAGTCCGGCTTCTAACCCACCGCATTCAAGGGCAAAGCTGAGGAATGGCTTGTTTAGATTTGTGCATTAAAGGAGATAGGACTACACCCATTTGCTGTGGCAGAGGTCAAAATCAGAAGCAACTGAAGCTGATCCACTTAAGATGGATAAGGGAAAAGACAAACAAAATGCAGGAAAAGCAGGCGATAAAGTTTTACTTGACTGCCACAAGGATGAAACTTGAGGATGTTATGCTAAGTGAAACAAACAAGCCAGCCACAAAATTAAATTTACTGTATGATACTATGTCCATGATGTCACACTTACCAAGACAGAAGAGCGTGGTTGCTGGTGATGGGCATAGCGTTTCAGTCTGGGAAAATGAGGAAGGTTCTAGAAGACAGTGGTGGCCCTGGCCTCACAGCAATGTGAATGGATTCATCATGGCACTGAATTTCAGGTTAAATGTATTTCATCATAATTATAATAAGTTTAAAGGGAGAGGACCCCTGTGTTAGTCTGTGGAGAAGGGGGTTGCCAGTGAGACCCTAATATAAGGGTGAGAAAAAGGACAAATTCCAGACGCATTTTAAAATACGATGTGGGGGGTTCCTGGAAGTGGAGTCTCAGTAAAAGAGAGCTAGATTCTAATTCTGGGGCTAATTGTAAAGAACGTGCTCTCTATGCAATCTAGAAGGAAGGGGTCTCTGCTCCTCTGATCTTGCAGACACACAGTCCAGATGGTGCTGAAGCTTATCAGACAGCACAGCTAGTCTCTGTTGGTCTGTTGCTGAGCAGGACTAGGCCACAGGTTCCCACAGTAGTACTCTGTTCCTCTCAGGCCTCCCCCAGTAGCCCCTGGAAGGACCATACTGAACCTATATGAATAGAAGGAGCAAGACAAAGATTGGTCCTGCCTGGCTGGGGGCTAAGGAGAAGGAGAGGGTGAAGGCCCCCAACTGGGGAACACCAGTCTCCAACTGTCAAACATGAATTATAGAAGTGTCACATTTCCTGCTCTAGAGATGCTTAAGGGCTGATAATAGAAAGCATTCCATTTGAAAAAGCTGCCTAACCCAGGGCAGGGTGGAAAGGCAAGGGCAGTTATGTCGCTGAGGTTTGTGCTCCTTGTGAAATAATGAAGAATGAGATGGTCTGGTAAGGACATTCACTGGAAAATGAGATTATGCTTTTTCAAGTTAGTCTCAAATTCTATTCCTTTTGGAACTTCCTGCAGGTTATAAAGTGAGCTTTCCACAGAAATATCCACGGTCATTACTTCTTCATTCAGTTCATGAACAGGACACAGCCACTTATACTGTGGATAGAAATCATTATTTTACTAATGTGTGTAGAAGTCTTGTAATATAAAGGACTTCCGTTGTTAACTGTGCATGTGAAAGGTAGATAGCGCTTCAATTTACTTTAAAGGAACAGAGATGCTATTTATGAATAGGATTGAGACTCCTGATCTTTCAAAACATCTGGGTTTTCAGTTACTCTGCTTTTTTCAGGAAGCTGTTCTTAGTTAGAGTTACGCCATATAGTATCTGTTATCCTTTTACAACCATCAGTATTCTGAACTTAGTCATTCAAATGAAGAAAATTTCTTCTAAGTTGTTTCATTTACTTTAATCCTTGTTTAAAGGTTGAATCTATTGCCTACTTATGTCATGGATAATGCCACGGAACGGTGAGGTCTGCACCAAGTTGCAAGTCGATCCCATTCTATGCTCCCAACAGCCAAACAGTATTGTATAAGCCCTCGTTTCAGGATAGAAGAACTTACCTAAGGTCACACAGCCAATAAGACACAGCCTCAGTCTTAGCCTAGTGCAACTACAAAGCTGCTTCTAAAAATTATACCCAGCAGCTTACACAAACATGACAATTAAAAAATAGACAAAACTCCTTGAAAATCATCATAGAATCCCCACCATGTTTAACTAGATGCATACATACATCTCCAAAAGTAAAATGTGGCAACACCCAAGGTCACCCAAAGGCCACAGGACAGTCCCAGCTGTGTTTACCTAAGCTTCACAAACTTCACTAAGCATTTGCACCTCTCTAAGGTCCAAATTCCACACAGGACTCTTGTTTTGGCTGACGCCTTCACATACAACACAGCTTATACCTGTGATCTACCACCACACCTTGTCCCAGAGCAAAGCATGAGACATGTTTTTACAAACAACTTAAGATCAGTTCCAGCTCAATTCTTTCATGTCAAAGTGTGCGGTGCTTTCAGGAGAAAGGTCTTACCTTCAAGTTCTGGGAGTCAACAAAGCAATTTGGTGATAGCTTATATTGCTGGGGGAGTCTCCTTGACTGCCCTGACCAACAACTAACTTGAAGGGAGATTTCCATACCTTGATTGGGGTTTTTGGTAGATACTCTAGGGTTTGGGGGAAGAGCATTGTCATTCTGTGTGCCTAACTCCATTTGAAATAGGTGTGTATTAAGTATGCTCTTAAACTAACGTTTCCCCTAGTTTTTTTCAAGCATCCTTGGTGTTATTTATCTCTTCTACCTCGCTCTCCCTCTGTATCATCTTCCTTTCCCCTCTGCAGTTAAAGCACCCCATATTTCCCATTTCCCCTTTAAGACCACCTGTCTCTTCCTGTCCCCCTGTCTAGAGCTCCTTTCTACCCTCTCCCCACGGTTCCTTTCTACTTTCTGGATTCTGTGTCTATGAAGGTTATGCATTCCTTCTAGCAATTCGGAGCTAGGATCCACAAGCCAAGGCAAACATGTGGTGACTGTCTTCCTGATTCCGGTTCACCTCACTTAGTATGTTTTCTAGTTCCACCCATTTACCTACAGATTTCATTTTTCTTTACAGCTGAGTAGAAATCCACTGTGTCTATGCACCACATTTTCATTATCCAGCCAGCAGGTGAAGGATATTTAAGTTGTTTCCATTTCCCGAGTATTGTAAAAGGAGCAATGAACACGGCTGAGAAAGTATCTCTGTAGTAGGGTACTGAGTGCTTTGAGTATATGCCAAGGAGTGGGTATAACTGGGTCATCTGGTAGATCTACCTTTAGCTTCTTGAGAGTTCTCTGAACTGATTCCATGGTGGTTGCACCAGGCCTCCACCCCAACAGCAGTGAATGAATGTTTCCTTCACCCCACATCTTCATCAACATTTATTGTCAATTTCTTTTCTCTTGCTCTTAAGCCTTTCTGACTGGGATAAGATGACATCTCAAAGAAGTTTTCTTCTGCATTTCCCTGATTGCTAAGGATGCTGAGCATGTTTAAGATGTTTCTTAGAACAATATGGTTGCCAAACAAGACCTACATGATGATACCACCAGCTGACATGCTAGTGTTGATAGAGGACCTTTGGCAGGGTCCTACCCCTAGATGAAGAGTGATAAAAGCTGAAAGAGGAAGAATCCGTTTTCTCAGAGGACCAGCTCCCTGTTAGGTCACCTCACCCATATGGTCAGCCCTAAGCACAAGTACACATGGGTAAAATAAATGGACTCAGTGGGTTGTTTATATAGAAGAGGCTGCAATATTGAGAGAGAATGGGAAAAATGTGGGCGGAGTTGGAGGGGGAAAGGGAAGCATGGAAATGATGGGAATGCATGAAATTCTCTAAAAACTGTAGAATTAAAAAATACTCATCATTATTGGTTGAAAAGCCTAGAGGCTAGAGGAGAGAATAGTGTGTATTTTTTGGTAATCATCTCTGTTAGCAAAGTAAACTTTGACAATATCCTCCTAAATAACACTTTGACTGTCATAAACATTTGCTATGTTGGAATGGTGGAATAAAAATTTAATAGAAATTAAAGTATGATTTTTGCTCCCCAATGAAATATTTTCCTAGCCTGTGAATATATTGGGAATGTTTATCTGATTATTTTCTAAGCATGGCATAAACTATGCTGAGATGACAGGGCACACAGATTTCTTTGGTCCTAATTTTAATCTTTTAAAAGCACAAATGCAGATCAAGTACAACCAATGTATTTTCCACTTAAAAATATTTTAAATCATATTTTGCATTTTAGAGTGTGTGTGTTTCAGTGTGTGTGTGTGTGTCTGTGTGTATGTGTCCGTATGTGTGTATCAGTGTGTGTGTGTGTGTGTCTGTGTGGTCAGTGTGTGTGTGAGTCAGTGTGTCATAGCAGGAGCTAAAATACGGAGCTAAAAACTTTCAGGAGTTTTGCCTTCCTCCTTGCAGAGACCTGGTCTTTTTGTTTCTGCTGCACTGTGTGTTCCAGGCTAACCTGCCCTTGAGCTACAGGACTATCTTGCGGTTGGAGTGCTGGGAGTACAGATGCATGTCTGCTGAGCCTGGATCTTCCACTTTAAAAAACTAAAGCATTTTGATTGCATTAAGTTCCTGTCTTTTCAGGCCATTTTTAGGAAAATGTTCTTCTCTATGAATCATATTTCAGTGCTGTTCAGTCCTCTCAACTGAAGTTGGACATGTGGAATTTTAAAAAGCTGATCTCAGACACATTGAGAGTGTAACTGCAGCTGCCAAATAGGGAGAAAAGAAAAGAGAATCTAGTGAAACAGTAGTAAATTACAGTTAGGAGGACTAAATTCTATGGTTCTACTGGACAGTAGAGTGACCATAGTTAACCACAAGGTATTACATACTTCAACATAACCAGAAGAGAGGACTTTTGAATGATGTCATTACAAAAAAATAGATATTAGTGATATATATGTTAATTAAAATTATTTCAGCCTTATACAATATATATGCATTACTATATCTCAAGGAATTCCATAAATATGTGCAACTATAATGTGTCAACTAATGTATAAAGAAATATTTTTAAAAGAAATTTGCACAGTTAGATGTTTTACATGATAGTCCCAGAACTGCACTTGTGTAAATGAGAGCACCAACAAAACAAACCTGAAGTAGACCAGAAGCATGCAAAGAGGCCATGTCATGTCTCCCCCCCGCCCTCCCACCATTTCTGCATGTATGTACGGTGTACATATGTGTGTGGGGCATGCCAATAAGGGTACAAATGTGCCCACATGTGCAGATGCATGCAGGAGCCAGAACAAGACTTAGGGTATCTTTATCACTCTCTGCCTTATTTGCCTTGAGACAAGGTCTCTCACGGAATGGGAAGGTCACCAGTTTGTCTAGGCTGGCTGGTTAGGGATCACTCAGGATCTGCATGTCTCTGCCCATCCCGCCCCCAATAATGAGCCTTTTCCCTAGCCCCTCCTCTCTTTATTTACTCTGTTCTTATCACCCCAGGACTCTGCCGAAATAATCATATCCTATTTGTTTTGATCTTTTTATTATTTATAGTTTATGTGTATGAGTGTATTACTTATTCGTGTGGAAGTGTACCATTGTCATGCACGGCCCACATAAGTCAAAAGAGGGTATCAAATCCCCTGGAATTGGAGCTACGGATGATTGTTAGCCACCATGTAGGTGCTGGGAACTGAACCCAGGTCCTCTGCAAAAGCAGCCAGTGCTCTTAACCACTGAGCCATCTCTCCAGCCTGGTCTCATCCTATCTATAACTTTCTAAAGTTGCCTCAATTATCTGCAAGAAGTAGACTACTCACAAATAAATATAAATATAAATTAAAGGCAGTTCTTGTGTAATTTCTTGTGTTAGGTATCTAAACAAGGCATTTCATTTTTCTAATATCGTGGGGCAACCCAAACACAAGGAAAGTATTATTAATTAGAGGCAGACATTCCTGAAACATAGCAATTATGTTCTTTCTCCTTTTGGGTTTTTACTTTGTAATGCTGAAACTCCCCGCTAGCACCCAGTGTGTACTACGCATACTCTCATACTATACTGTGTCCTCAGCCTTATTTTTATGAGATAGAGTCTCACTGGGTAATTCAAGCTGGCTTCAAACTCATGATCCCGAACCCTGCATGAGTCCTCTCTCCACCTCCCAGATCCTGCATGCTTTTTAAAGAAGCATATTTGTCAACTGTATCTTCCAGGAAAAGCAACCGACAAAGACTTAACAGGCAAGCACTTCAGAAGGACAGGTTCAAATTCCTCCCCATTAACAGATACCGTTCAGGCAAATGGACCCTTTTCACGCTATTAGGGAGTCTCTGAAACTGTTACACAGGGTAGTGTGCATGTGCATGCGAGACCAGAGGTCAGTCTTGGGTGCTGTTCTTCAAGAATAGTCCACAGTGGTTTGTTTGTTTGTTTTATTTTTGACAATCTCTCACTGCGACCTGGAAATCACCATGTAAATTAGGTGGCTGGGCTGGGAAACCCAGGGATCTACCTGTCTCTGCCTGCTCAGCACTGGAATTACAAACACAAACTACCACTTACTGGCTTTTTGATGTAGTTTCTAGAGATTGAACTCAGATCCTCATTCTTTGTGTGGCAAGTACGTTATCAACTAAGCTATCTTCCCAGCCCTTTATTTTCTAACTAGAAGTTATATTGGGGTCTCCAAGGCCATAATTTACTGATTTTTTTTCATTTTTCAAAATGGGGATGATGTAGATTTTGTGGTACTTAAAATATGAACAATGTTAGAAGGGCTCTAAGAAAACCGGCCATAGCTGGTTGTGGTAGTGCAAGCTGACAGGAAATGCTGCAGAGGCTGAGGTAGGGGCAGAGACAGAGGCAGCAGGATTCTAAATCTGAGGCTAATCTAGGCTACATCTTTTACGATCTGTCATACTAGTGCTGGGTGGTGGGTTGGGAGAACAAAGAAAAGCAAATTCCTCAGGCTCACTGGCCAGCAACTCCAGTCAATCAGGAAGCTGTGGGCTCAGTGTGTACCCATAGACACACACACGTGAACATGTACTCACATGTTAAATGCCAAAGCTAGATGAGGGTCCCATCTCGTTATAAACTAACTCATTCACTCTTCAAATATTTACTGTGCACCTACTGCAAATCAGACACTGTTATCAGCACAAAGGACACCGCAGTTGGGAAACTATTGTGCTTTATGACACATATAGCTGCAGGGTAGAGGAGCAAGTGTTATTGAGCTTAAGCTCACCATCAGAGTTTTCAAGGTGGCCTCTAATTCCACTATGACCTTTGGTCACCCGTTCTGCCCAAACACAAGAGAGCTCCGGACAGGTATGCAGCTGTGTTCCAAGACTCTGGCAACCCCTCAATGCATGACCAAAAGCAGGCCTAATGGCCAGCAAGCTGCTGGGTCAGCCTGCCCCCACCCATACCTGGAGTGACCTTTGCCTGGCAGAGAACTTTCTTTTCTTTTTCTAGGCCACGAGCATAAACAACATTGTTTTAAAACACTGAAAAGCAGGAAGGAGAACACGATTACTGTTCACTGTGTACTTCTAAGTATTAAATACATTTTCACTCTTGGGCAGACTACTACCAGAAGAAAAAGTGTTTAGAATGGAGCAGCTGCCTTCTCTCCA
The DNA here is from genome assembly GCA_035773235.1 of Eospalax fontanierii. Taxonomy (NCBI): domain Eukaryota; kingdom Metazoa; phylum Chordata; class Mammalia; order Rodentia; family Spalacidae; genus Eospalax; species Eospalax fontanierii. The sequence continues at coordinate 45,238,739 of CM069540.1, read as the reverse complement.
CGACAAAGCTCAGCTCAAACAATCTTCTTTTTCTTCTGGCTCTGAGGGATTTCGTTACCTCATGTTGCTTTTGAGTTGAGTTGCCAAGAAGAGAAAAAAATAGAAGGAAAAAGAAAAGTGCATGTTTTTTGCTCAATTTGTATTGCTTTTCACAGCAGCGACAGGGCTGATCCCTAACTTCAGGGCCACACTGCCTCCCTGTAAGCAAGTTTCTGGGTGGGTATAATTAAGGTGTCCTCACATGCCTCTGCTTTCACTTAGTAAGCTTTCAGGTAAAACAAGCTGGTGCAGGTGGAGGTGGAATGTTGGCCGGAGTGCAGTTGGGCGGGAGTGCCAAGCTTTGCACTGGCTGTAAGATTTCTGGGCACATGCAGAACATAGCAAGGCAATAATTAACTGCAAAGCCACAGGAACAAAGCACGGAGCCCTGCTCTATCACAACATTCAAGATGTCCTAGAGTAAGCTGAGGATGGTTGGCTTGGCATAAGAATCTCTACAAGACTAACATTACAGACCAGGGCCATTCCTGGTGGGGGTGGCTGTCCCAGGCATTAAAGAATGCCTACCAGCATCCTTGGCTTTTGTCTCCTACATGACAGTCACATGGCCCAATATGACAACAAAAGCTTTCTTCAGATTGCCAAATGTCTTCTGGGGTGAGTGTGGGGAAAGGGTACACTAATTGATAACCACTGATGTAGACCTCAAATTCCTGAGATGTATTAACCTGATTTACAACTCAAGTTCTGGGCTACATTTTGAGTCCTAAGGTTGAGGTAGTGCTTTGATTATAGTTAGTCTTCATATGGCAGTGATAAAGACAGGGACCATGCCACTTAAAAGAGGTAAACTGTATGCTCTTAGGTCCACCAATCAGATGGAAAGGAATCAGCATCTGCCATTGTCATTGATGACTAACCACCACATGAGTGATTCTCATAGCTTATGGGCACAAAGCAACCTTGCCCATCATATCCTGTATCCTGAGATACAGTTCATCCTTATTTCCAATACTAGTCAAAGCCAACCATATTAGATGATGGAATATTTAAGGCTCGTCATGGTTATAACCTTTTTATAATGCCCTTATAGTTACTTTATTATATTTCACACAAATAGTCTTAATTACTAGAGAAATCCTGAAGATCATATATATTCTTACCTGAGTGTCAGTTCATTTGAACTAAAAATTGTAAAATAAAATTGTGTCCCTGAATGATGGTGACCACCCTAGAAAGCTCTCAGACTTCTTTATCTGAAGAGGTCCAGTCATGACTATATGAAGTTCAGTTTTTCATGGCAATAACTCAGTTGTATTTCAAGCATCACTTCCTTAAAATTACTTTTAAGTCCATGGACTTTAAAGTTGAATTCTCTGAAAAGTATAACAGAAAAATACCTGTCATGCTCCCGTGTCCCACAAAGCCTTGGGCAAGATGGTTTCTAGGTAATACAAGATAAGTGAAACAATGGTAAGCCAGAAGATTTATGAAATGCCATCACTACAATCTAAGCATATTTTGGTGCAAACTATAATTTTTAAAGATTTTGTTACAATGAATAAAGATGTGTTCCAGCTGAAGATGTTTATGGGACTGGAGAGATGGCTCAGTGATTAAGAGTATGGCTGCTCTTACAGAGGGCCTGGGTTTGATTTCCAGCACCCACATGGTGGCTAACAACCAACAATAACTCCAGTTCCTGGGGTATCTGATGGCCCCTTCTGACCTCCATGGGCGTTGCATGACATAGGTGTACTTACACATAGACAATACATTCATACCCCTGAAATAAAAATAATAAATAAAACATTTTTAAAAAACAATTTTAAGATGTTTATTTGGAACACAATAATACCTAAATGTGTTCAATGTATGTATTAAGAATATTTATCTGGTATCTACTCTGTATATGGCCCAGAGTTGGAAGTTTCAGGCTGAACATCCTGAGCTTCAACTACTTGTTGTCAATGATGTACACCATGAATTATTGTCAAGTGCTAATTGATAATGGAGACACACTCATCTGACTCCTGTACTGTTGTGAACAGTTCTGTGTATTCTTTATAACTAAGAGAAAGACAGTCAAGTTGTCTGATGCCCATCACGGCTGCATAGAGACTTTCAAGTAGAACACAGCATGTTATTTCTCACAGGGCTAGCTTTATTTCTAGATGGATAACAAGCATTTTTGTGAGGTAGATGCTGTAGACATCACCTGGTAATTTTTGAAGTTTAGAGTAAAAATCCTAAATGTTCTAGTGACCTCTCCCTGCTTAACAGTACAAAGCATATCCAAAGGTTAAAATTGTCCCAAGCTCCTACAGACAAGATCAGATAAACATTCACTGCCTATTTAATGATAATCTGAGACTTTCTGAGAAAATACATGTCACAAAAACACAGTAGTTCAAAATAGTTAAGTAGACACTGAAAAACAAATACAAAAATCTCTTTCCAGTCACTTAGTAAGACACTGGTACAGAATAAGAAAGGAAGGGGGTTAGAAATACACACTGAGAGGCTGGAGAGCTGGTTTTACAGTAGACAGCAGGTACTGCTCTTGCAGAGGACCCAAGTTTGGTTCCCCGTGCCCACTTTGGGTGGAACACGACTGCCTGTAACTCCTGTAATCCAGCACCCTCTTCTGAACTCTGAGGGTACCACTCACATGCATATCCCATACAGACACACACATATACACACAAAAAATAATACAAATAAATCTATTTTTAAAACAAAAAGCACTTTAAGAGCTACACTGTAATATCGATGCCTGCTTTAAAATAAACAGCAATGAATTAAACACCGTGCAAAGGTCGAATTCACCTGTTTTACATTTGCCAAAATTTTTCTTCGATGAGAAAAAAAATTCTCAGTTAAAAAAAAATAGTTATGTCAGAGGACATAATTGCACATATCTCCCAACTCCACGTTTTTCTTATGATCTCTGAATTCTAGTTGTGGGTCTCAGGATCAGTACTGCTTTGAAGAAATGTAGCACGCATGTTTCCAGTTCTTGGGAAGTTTATAGGCAATCTAGCATACAGAGGCAAAATCTGCTTTTTACATTTCCTGGTGGTAGGAGTAGGAAATCATTCTCTGTCTTCTATGTGGCAAGATTCCCTGAAGTTAACTCCGACAATCATGCAACAAAACATCCCGACAGGCAGTATTCCCTGCTCGAGGAGGATGGAAGTACTAACACTGAACATGCAGGCGACTCAGAATTTCCTCATCTCCTCCAGGAAAGAGAAGGATCATGGGCCGGAGCTTAAGGAGCTGTTTTGACAAAGGGAAAGGCATGTGCTTACTCCAAAAGAGAAGATCTTCTAAGAAGACCCCATTTTTCTCCCCAATAGTCCTTCTTTATCAGTAGCATAGAAACAAAGTTTCTCATTTGCTTCTCTGTTTAGGATCCGAGTTGGTGGATGTGTCAGCCAACTTTTATCACTATAACAAGTAGCTGAAACTATCATCCTAAGAAGGGAAAAATGTTAATTTTGGATCATGGTTTTACCGGCTCCCGTTCATGATCAGGGATAGCTGCTTTAGCTATCCAGTGGGGATGCTAGATAGCAATGGTGGGAGCACATCTGGAGGGAAAATCTCCCATTTCAATGGCCAGAGGTTAAAAAAAAAGCGAGGAGGTTTCTGAGAATCTCTTAATCTAAAGTAGACAGCCAGTGACTTAAAGACTTCCCACAAGGGCCCACCTGATAATCGACCATAGTTCCAGACTGTTGTCCTTCCTGCTTCCCTTGTACAATCTCCTGTTTCCCAAATCAAGGTGTTCCTCTCCCCTATCTCCAATCTCACTCGGAACTCCAGGAGACGCCGTTCTAAGTGCGAAAGCCCATCAATGTGTGAGAAGATCCGCCTTAACATCAGCATTCACGATGGAGGTGTACTTCCTGAAGGAAATATGAACAAGGTCCTCTTCCTTTATTACGGTAGTGCTGGGGGTTGAAGACAAAGCCTTGTGCACGCCATGTGGGCATTCTTTGACTGAACTACTCTCAGCCTGAACACGTATTTTGATGAGAGAAAAGAATGCAGGATTTTTTTCTAGTGGGAAACAAAATCTAAGAAGGCTAGATGCTTTGAAATGAGGACCAACTTTCAGGTACGGGCTCAGCATCCACACCAACTTGAAAATTATAGATCCAAAAGCTTTGAGTTTCAACATGTTGCTCAAAAAGTTTTGGACTTCAGAGAATTTTAGATTGCAGATTTCTGAATTGTTTGTTCAACTGGTAAAATCAAAGCAACTATCGAACCTCTGAAAAACACCCAAACCTGAAACTCTTGTGTTCTAAATGTTTCAGATAAGAGACACACTCAACCTGTAACTGAAATTATAAGCTATTTGAAATCATTGCAATCATTAAGCTTACAGTAAGCAATTTTGATGTCAACATAGAATTGTCTCAAGTACACAGAGCTTCAAGAATGATTTGGTCCTATCTGAACACAGAAGCTTTTCAACTATGTTGCCCTTATCAAGAAATCACAAAGGGAAATGAGGCTGTGTCCTTATGATTATTCAAATATGACAAAGTATGTCACAGGCCCTGAAAAACTATGAAGTACTCTGCAGAGGTTAGCTATGGGTAACTTCTTTACACACATTTTAGCAAACCCACTCAGACCTCTTATAACCACCCTTCTCATGCAGAGGTCCTCAAAAACCACAATGGACTCAATTCTCACTTTTGGAGATGGTGGGACAGAGAACAGTCTGAATTTTTGAGATCCTTGAGAACAGATTATATTTTCTATGTAACCCAGAATCCATAATACAACAGTATGCAGGACAAATTTAATGCATGCCAATTGAGTCAAATCGACCTAAAAAATGAAACATGCATACAAGGTTTTGCCAAATTACCAATTTCTTGAAATAAACCATCCCCAGTAGTACAGCAACACAACGTAGAGTTGCATGGTTTAATAGGTTTAAGAATCATGGCTCAGAATGCTAGGCAGACACAGAGGCTCAGAAAGCTGTCTAAGACTGACAGTATGCTGTGGCTTTCATCTGTGAACTTTCTTGCCTCACCAGACTGATAGTCTCATTCATTTTCATGTGTCTCTTTAAATACAGTACAAAGGGAGCCACTGAGTGGAAACAGGCAAGTCAGGAAGCTGTGGATCCCAGAAAGAGGTAAAGTCTTTCTGCAAAGATCCCTGTAGTTGTACCTGTGAGAAGCTGAGGCTTCTCTTAGTGGGATTTATACAAGATGTTATTCATTGGTAGAGTGTTTAAAACTCTATCTGTAAATAATTTGAAATGACTTAAGTATAAATTGTAGTAACCCTAGGAGGAGGGTCACTTGGAGCTCAAAAGATATTTTAACTCTATAACAAAAGAAAGAGATGGCCAGGAGAGATGGCTTAGCACTGAAGAGCACTGGCTGCCTTGCAGAGGACCTGGGTTCAATTCCATTCCATTCGTAGCTTCAGTCCCAGGGAATTCAATACTTTCTTCTATTCTCTGTGGGCACAACATGGGCGCACTTATAAACATACAGGCAATACATTTATACACATAAAATAAAAAATAAAAATAATAATTTCTTTTTAAAGAAAGAGCAGATGCATTGTTTGGTCTCTGATGTCCAATCCCTTTTCTGACGTTATGAATTTTCTGAAAAAATTGCAGCGTGCTCAGTAGTTTTTCTTTTTCTCTCTTTTTTGTGAGGTGAAGGGAGAGCCACACTTGCCATGACACATGTGTGAAGGTCAAAGGACAATTTGTATATCTGATTCTCTCCTTCCATCTTTACATGGGTTCTGGGCACTGAACTCAAACTGTCAGGATTGCAAGGTAAGCGCCTTTACCTATGGAGCCATCTTGCCAACCCCTCTATAGTCTTTCTCTGATCGCCAATGGGCGACATATATCATACTCAAATTTTTATCCAGTGTAATATACATGTAGAAAAGAACACACATTAAAAGTGTGCTGCTGTAGGATTGTTTCATAAATCAGTACCTCTGTGTAAACAATATCTGTATTGAATATGACATCACCAGCTTTCCAAAGACCCTCACCTAGGGTGCCTATCCCTGAAGCAAGAAAGCAAACCAAACAAGAAGTACAAGAAGAGTAGGCAGGTCAGCCACACACTTACCCACTTGTGGTTGGAACAGAACATAAACGTAGCATGGCAAATCAACGCAAAGACTGCAGATTTGCCCAGTTAATCCCTTATCTTGCCTATCCCTCTGCCTGTCCTATGGCTGCCCCATTCCTCTTCTCACACTTCCGTGGCCTTCAAATATAGTAGAACAAGAGCGGTCCCTTAAATAACTTCCAAATAGTATCATGAAAGACATGATTTCTATACTATCACATCATGACCCAATTAAAATAGCAAGCTTCTAGCCTGGGTTAACAATAAAAAAAGATATCAGAATACATGCACAGCAGTTTGCTGTTACAATGGTATCACTGATGAAGAATGGAAGAATATACAGAAACTCCCTGTAGCATTTTTGCAACCTCCTGGAAATCTATACTAATTTAAAAATAAAATGTAACTTGTCAGGTAGTGATGCAGACCTGGAATCCCAGCATTCATGAGGCTGATGACGCATTTCAAGGTAAGTATCAGCTATAGAATGAGACTCTGTCTCAAACAAAACAAGACAAAACAAAACAGCAGCCAAAGGTGTTGCTATGCCAATAAACCAGTAATCATAGACATTTAAGGTAATCTGTATTGTTTTAGTAAGCTGTTCTAAAATCTCCAACAACAATTGTCTTAACTGCTCTTAAAACTTAATCAGCAAAAATATCAGAATGCTAAGTTCAAATTGTGGCTTGAAGGTGAGTAATTTAATGCTTACAAATAGTACCAAGAGTACATGCAGCAGTTAACTCCTTATTCGCTTTCGTAATCAAACCTTTTCTCTAATTTTTCTAATTTTCACACCTTTCTAATATTTCAACATAGAATTCTGATTATAAAGTGAAGATTAAAAGAAAATAAGTGGTTCTGCCCCCCAAAACTCAGTGTCATTTCCCGTTATGGAAATACAGGTTTCCAAATAGAACAGCTGCTGGGAGGTATGTGACCCCACAGCTGCACTGTTATAACTTTACAAATCCAACAGACAGCAGAGACCAACCAGTACAAAGGTTAGACCACCCTTCCTCCCATCTGTAAACAGAATATCTAATAAATCCTCTCACAGTTTAAAGGAACTATGCTGTTAGCAGAGCCTTTGAGATAAAGTATCAGCTTTGAACCACATGCTTTTCACTTTAGGGTTTCTCTCACACCAACGCACTTTATTTTTACTTATAGATTTAAAGCAACTTGTAAAATAACTTTATATTCTACTGGTAAGTAATATGCTCCTCCAATATACTTTAGTTCACCAGTTTATTACCTCACAAATTAGAAACAATGATAGATAGATCAATAGATAATGCATTTTTATGGTCCCATGTACGAGCCACATCTTCAGGCCTTCTTATTATGAAAGAGGTACGGAGAATGGAAATCTAAGTAATTTTTAAGAATGTACCCAGATGAAAGGAACTCTCCCAGAGAACAAGTTGGAAATGATTCAAAATTTGCTATACTTCAAATTGAAGTATACACCCGAAGGGGTACGTATTAAAGGGTGGCACTATGAGAAGATGGTGGATCTTTTAAGGAGTGGATGTTAGTGGAAGGTATTAGATGTGCCTTCAAAGGAGACTGTGAGGCCCCAGTTTCTTCCTCTTTTTCTTCTCACCCTGTCACATGCTCCTCAGCATGATGTGTTGCCTCGCCCCAGGCCCAAAGCAACAGAGAAAACTGTTGAGAACCTCCAAACCTGTGAGCCCAAACAAATCTCTTCTTTTAATAAACTGATTATCTCAGCCATTGGTTATGCCGATTAAAAGTTGACCAAAGTAGCCCCAAGCACACTAAGCAGAGCCTGAGCCATCAGTTAATCCCAGCTCAAACAGTACTGGAAAAGGGAATAGTAATCTATTCTTATCTCTCTTGGGGGAAGCTGAAGCATTTCTGTGTATGTCAAACACTCAGGATGTATGTGTTTGTCTCCCTCCATATGAGATGGAGATAGTTCAGGCATCCAGAAACCATAAAGAACCAAAGGCTGGACACTTGGGAGATGGTTTGGCTTTGTCATAGGCATGCCTGCTTTGACGACAGTGGGAGAAAAGGCATGAACAATAGAAGGGAAGTGAAGCCTCACATAATTCATGATAAACTCTCCACGTGAGAACAGCACAGGAACAGACTGTCAGGCTACACAGGGAAATGAAAATGGGGTTATTTCTAAAACAGTCCAGCGCTATTTAAGAAACCCACAAACCAAACATTCTTGTGAGAAATGCTAAAACCTTCTGGGTGTGGTGGCACACACCTTTAATCCCAACACCTGAGAGGCAGAGGCAGGTGGATCTCTGAGTTCAAGGCCAGCTTGGTCTACATAGTGAGTGCTAGGCCACCAGCTACAAGGAAACCCTAACTCAAAAGATGAAAGAGAGAGAGAGAGAGAGAGAGAGAGAGAGAGAGAGAGAGAGAGAGAGAGAGAGAAAGAGAGACACTAAAACCCACACAGAAGGAAATCAGGTCTTGTTATATATGCTCTGAGTCTTATAACAGTCATCGAAGGCTGACGGAAGAGGGGCTGAACCTTTCTCCTACCCAGTCTCAGCAAGTCTCTGAGGGTCTAAGCATAGGACAGTCATCTGACAAAAGAATGTAGCTGCTGAGCACTCGGACCACCCAGCACATTCGATGGCCATCTTTTGAGTTGGGAAGGTGACCCATGGAGCCCCAGGCTCCTCTTCCATAGCAGGGATCACAAAGACCATGGTGAGGACTAAGGGTCAGGGTGATAGTGAGCACTTCCCACAGTTCATGTAGGGAGCTTATGAAGCATGTTCTGTCCATACACAAGCCATCCATCCGTCCTCTCACAGCTCCAGAGGTCAGTATCACAACAAACTCATTCTATAAGGGAAAACAGAGACTCACAGAAGTTTTCCATCTGGACCAATACCATCCTATCAAAGAGGGAGAGCCAGAGAGTAAAACCCAGGTAGTATGTCCCTAGAGTCAGTGTAACCTCCAGCTCTAGTCACTTCCCTCTGTGTGGGGGAAAGTAAATGTTAATAAATATGTCTTTAAGAAAACTAAAAAAGTACATCATAGAAAGCATTTCTTTGGTACAAGCATTGTTTTGTGTATTCACATTTTAGCTCCATGTACACCTTTTACTGTTCATGCTTATTAAACAATACAGCACTCAACAGATGCTTGACTTAGTAAGTTAGCATTGCTTTTTCTATAACAATAAAGATATCCATCAAATGCTAGTGATGACTCCTCCTAGAATTTCTTAATTAATGCATTTACTAGGCTATTACAGTGAATTTTTTTATACGGGGGAAATTATTTACAGACATGGTCATTCTGAACAAATTTAGAATCAGTGGAAGTTTTCAAACATCTATCTACAAACCTTTGTTTTCAGAGCAACATGAATCTGAGAACTCTGAGCCCTACACAAGTGGTTTCTTTGACCTTTGACATGTTATGTCCCTTTAACCCTGCAAATTTAGTAAATTTCTGGCTGAGTAAGTTCCCAAGTGTCCCACTGCCTCTCAGAGTCAAGAAACCCCTAACCATTTTCTCCATTCTCAGTCAAGGGCAAAAACAGGTCATATCTCAACCAGAAAAATATAAAAACAGACACAGACTGTAAGAGAAGCAGTTCTGGATGAACCAGCAGGTACCTGCTGTAGAAGAACAGCAATTACACAAACGAGATCCAGGTGAAGATGCAAAGCTGGCTTTATCAGTCATGAGGATAAATGGCCACTATTCCTGCATTGAAGTTCATCTGCTTATTTGTGTAATGTTTCCTATTTGCCCTAAAAGGTTAGAAGCAACCCAGAGCACACCAGCACTCTGCTTATTATACAGGGCACCTCAGTAGAAGTTTGTGCCAGTGACACTTAGAGAATGGAGCAAACCCTTCCTGGTGTGCAGACATGCTTGTTCCCTGAGAGGTCCATCACACCTGTACTCAGCTAAGCTAAGCTGCTGCTCCAGCATGGACTTAATGACTTAGCTGTTCCCTCTATCTGCAAGGATCACACCACTAAGTTGGCATGTTTGATGTCTCATTTCAAAATCTCTGGGTATTAATTAACTATTATCTGCTCCATTTAAGGGCACATGTAAACTGATCTGGGGCCTTCTCTGGCTTGGCAGATTATCCTGTGAATGTGACATGTGACTACTGCAAGATCAGCATGCCTGTCACTGTGTTATGTGGTACTCAGTTCTCTTTTAATTAAAAATCAACGTGTTCAGAAGTCAGCAAGCCTGTTAAGCTTCTGTAGGCTGCCGAAGTGCTCTGGGCACACCTGAACTGCTCGCCATGACCCCTTACCTGTGGCTATTTCCATTTATCTTTTGGCTAATCATCCAAATGAGAGAATGTGGACTCAGAAGTAATAAATGTACAATCAGCTTTCAAAATAAGATTCAAGGTTGAAGCTGTTGACCAAAGATCCCATAGACTCTCAAACAATATTGGCCATTTCTCCCCTGTTTTTGATTACCCACCAGAGCTTGATGGCATAACCCTATTGTTAAAAACACTAAATACATGAGTTATAGAACAAACAAAGAGAAATTAAGTTGGTACTGACTTCAAAGTTTCATCTTTATTGACAGGCTGTCATAGTCTTAGAAGGTGCTATGCATGCTACCGGAAGAGAAAATTAATCATCAACCTTACCCAGTCGTGAATTCTGCAAGCTACAACAACAACTGGCCTGGCAAGATATGCCCACTTGTGAAATAGCACAATTATTATGCGAGTAATCAACCACTTTCTATTTGGATTTAAAGTCCACTTCATAAGATGAAGCCCATACCTGACAATGATATCAGACCTAAAAATCTGTAGGTAAACTGATCACACGGCATAGAGGAGAGCCTAATACTATTATTCTGCTAAATATACATAGTATTAAACTGACTCCTAATGACTTATTGTTATACCTATAGCTTAACACATCTTTCAATTCTCACCAAGGAAGCAGATAGTAATTAACACAGGGGCCCACACCTGACCAATGGGCAGAACTAAGAGGCAACAGAGACTGCTTATCCCTGAACAGGACACCTGTATCAAACTTCTGCATCCCAAGGCTCAGAGATCATTACTGAAGAAAGGGAAGAAAGACTGTAAGAGCCAGAGGTAGTGGATAACCACAAAGAAACAGAGTTTTCCAGACAGCTGGGCAGTTACTCATATGAACTCAGAATTAGTGAGTTGTGACAGCACACACAAGCCCCACATTAGCTCCCACATAAGCTCAAGCCAAACAAAATCCCAACGTGGAGGTGGAACTCTTGCCAACTGATGGCTTCTGGGAAGGGGAGACTCAGTCTTTTCTAAGGTGAGACTCTTGTAGACTGACCAGGCTCCAGTGGATGCACCTACTCCAAAGGGCATTTGGGCAACACAAGTTTGACTCTATATCATATATAGATATATGTTTATATGATCACACCACTAAGTTGACATATGTCATATATATAATAGAGTACATGAAATTGGGCATGGGGTAATGAGAGGATGAAGATGCATCATCTAAATGCAATTAAAACATATTGTGTGAAATTCCAAGATTTCAATTTTTTTTAAAAAAAGGTCTAAGGAATCCTAATCTTCCTCTGCTCCAAAGAGGATTTTTAAAAAGCCAAACAAAGATAGAAATCTCTCGAAATTTCAAGCAGCTCTTCCTCTTGTACCCCACTGGATCCTTTAGCCTGGGTCAGGCCCTGGATTTATAACTACTTACTTACTACCCTGGTTATAATATGAATGTGTGGGTTTTTTTTTTTTTTGCAATTGAGCAACATTATGAATAGTTAGCAGTCAATATCCCCCAAATTCATCTGTTTTTAATGGCAAGAGTTTAAGGAGAATATTTTTGCCATTAGGAAAGACTGGACTTAGATAACCACTCAAGTCTTCCACTCATTTTGGACCTTTCTCCCTCATCTGCCTCCCCCCAAATCAAGCACATCATCAGGTTTACATTTAAGAAGGAACTGTTCTAAATGCTGAAAGTGAAGTGAAAACCCAAATACTTCCTCTAACTGACTACTGATGCCATTCCTCTTTGCCAAATTGTTCAACCTTGTCTTCTGCTGAGTAAACTTCAGTTGACTGAATAAAAAAATGCCATAACTTTTACCTAAATAACTTTTGCAAGATTTCAAGGCCCACTCACTAAAGCTGCCATAAAATCCACACACTAATTGTCTGCTCATTGGAAGCATTTGCTTATTCAAGATGTTTACTACCTCTGGGTTGAAAAATCAATATACTCTAGTGATACTGTCTAATCTATAATATCTAGATAATAACCAAAGATCAATTATTCAACTGACACATGGGACAATTACTTATTTTATGTGAGATGTGAAAATGTTTTGCCGGGATTTCTGCTGAAGTCCTGAAAAGTTTCCATTACGGTAGAAAAAAGCAATAACAAAAGTTCCTTCCTTCTTAGTGAAGGAAGATCACGATCGTACTGCACTTAGAAAGGAACCTTACCAGAGAAGACAGATCTACCCAGGTCACATTCCACATTCCATTCATTCAGCCAACAGAGCTCCTCCAAGTCACTAATGTGGTGTGTGCAGCAATTTCTCCTTAAAAGTCAGTGCTCACAAATCTCACCAGCAAGAATGGCTTCCGTAAAGAGCACCTCGTAGAGAAGGAGCCATCTTTGGGGGAGACACACCATTTGTTTTCTCTTTTCAGAAGAGTGCTTTCCTTTAAACTGTACAAATGACCTAATGATCCTTACAGGCCCAGCGCCCGAACTGCCACATGTTGCTGCAAGTATGGCTGATCAACTCATCAGCTAAATCAGGCTCCTTTTCCCTTTATTTTTCCTGAAAGTATTTGAAGGCCTGGCAAATTTACAGCAGCTTATGTCCTAACATGTTAAAAAAAAATCATACTTCTAATTTCTAAAGTAAATCTTGGACTGACAAGAGGGCTCAGTGGGTAAGGACACCTGCTGGCAAGCCTGATGCCTTGAGACCAATCCTCAGGACTTAGGAGGTGGAAGGAAAGAAGGGACTCCCACAGGTTGTCCTCTGATCTCCCTTCACATGTTGTGGCGCCCCACCCCCAAACTTAACTAAAAAAAGAAATATTTTCAAAGTGCATACATAGATTGCCCTAAATCTTATGAAATGAGCAGTTAAAACACATACAAGAGTGAGCTATGGGACAATGTTTCAAAACAAAAGGAAAAGTGTGAAAGGAATCTAACATAGGAAAAAAATGTACAAAAACTGTGAAGGAGCATACATAAAGCATAAGTTGAAATACAACAGAGTTCTGACAGGTACACTGTGCCTTTTCATTCACATGCAGGACGAAAAGTGATGGGAGATATCCAAAGAAAAAAGAAAAAAGTCAAGACTCAAAAGAGGCATAAAGAGAACTTTTGGGAGACAGTATTGCATAGCAGGAAAATCACCGAGATGTTGACTGTAAAATCACACTAAGTCTGAGTCCCTCACTTTCAAATGTGGATAATTACCCTTCTGTGGGATTGCTAGGAGGCTCAGAGAGATGATTGTTAAGTCAAAACTGTAAAGTGCTGTAGAAAAGCACAGTGTTGTTATGACTATGACATCAATGTTTTAGAATCTAAATTACAGGACAGCATACTTATTATGAACGTATTTATATTCCTATCTTGTATACATTTAGATTTGGTTTTAATTTCATAGATGTTTTCAGCTGCAAGGAGTTCCAGGAACTTCCAGTTTGGATAATTTAAGACAATTTTAAACTAGGAGAGTAAATTTTAGCCTGTGTTCCCTTTTCCTTATAGAAGAACCACTTTTCAAAGAATGAAATATGCGTGTAAACTATACTTGTATAAAAATGTTCAGGACACAAAATGTCTTTGACGTTAATGTTCAAAAATTACATTATACATGTAATTTTTAGTCACTTGTCAAAGGTTTTCATTAAAGCCATTTGCAAAGTTTCATTTGTAGTCATTTATCGAAATCTTTCTCTGCAATTGCTAGATAATAAAAGCTTACAAAAAAAGGAAGAAAAAAAGAGTCAAAGAAAGAAAAGAGAAGGGGATGAAAAAGAGTGAGGAGAAAGAGGGAAAAAAGAAAGCATTAGGTAGTAAGTTATTCTCATACATATGTTCTGTAAATAAAGTCAATTAAAAGTCAGAAATTTACCAAGAAATCTCAGAATTAAAGAAAAACAATAACTATAAGATTTCTGATTCTCTGTTAACTTTATTTTAAACCAAAGTGAATAAAAAGCTATTAAATGCATCATATTTTAGAGACTCTTAAAATCATTATGTCAGGGGCTGGAGAGATGACTCAGCAGTTAAGAGCACTGGCTGCTCTGGCACAAGATGTGGGTTCAGTTCCCAGCACCCATATGGTGACTAACAACCATCTGTAACTCCAGTTTCAGGGGATCTGACACCATCTTCTGGCCTCTGCGGCCATTGCACAACACGAGTGCACTTACATGCATGCAACTGAAACACTCATACACATAGAATAGAAATAAATACATCAAAAAATGTAATCAGTAAGTCACCTTTAACACCAAAAGGGAGGTGATTCTCCAATAATCACATTTTGCTTTCCTGTAATTCATTTGTATTTAATCAAAAGTCAATGAAATTAAGCTCCCTTTGGTTTTATTTTCTACGTAAGAAAAGATAGACTAGGGAGATGATTCAGTGGGTAAGAGTGCTTCCTGTGTAAACATGACGATCTGAATTCAAATGCCCAGCACCCACATAAAAAAGCCAGTCATGGTTGCACACACCTGGAACCCTAGCACTGCAGGTAGAGAGAGGTGGATTCCAGGAGCTTGCTCCCCAGCCAGCCTAGCCAACATGGCGATTTCTGGTTCAGTGAGAGACCGCATCTTAATGCATTAAGACAGAGAGCATAGACCAAGACACCCAAAGTCCCCCTCTGGCCACTGCATGCACATACTGTATGCACCACATACACAATAAGACACACAGAAAGGAAGACATGACGGGGGGTAGGAGCACCAGACCCTGCATTCGGTCCCCAGCAGCATGTAAAAATGCCAGGTTCTAACAGCACACGCTCGTTAATCCCAGGGATGAGGGATATGCACAGCTTGCTGACTAGTCAGAATCATCTAACTGGCTACTTTCAGGTTAATGATAGATCGCCTCAAAAGGAAATAAGGTGGGTGGCTCCTGAACAACAAGAATGACACTGTGCACACACACACACACACACATGTGCCAGGAAAATATCCTATAAAAATATTGTTTTTTATCTTTCTAATGTTACACTAAAATATACGTAAGCAAAAGAAAATCTAGTTGAGTCATTAGACTCTGGAATTAGTAGTGGAACAAATTTAAAATGGTTCATCTAAATTATTGCGCTCAGCACACTTTTAAGCACATACAGTGGCTAGCACTGTATCAGAATAAACTAGGAGACAAGTGTGTGAGTGAAAACATGTAATTATATCTCTCCACAGCTTCTACATGTTCAGTATTTTATGGTAAACAAGCAAAACTAGATTCTTTCACATCTCAAAAATTCTTTTTGAAAACTTCTCTGAAATCTTTCAAAGTGACATGAACCCCTCAGCATGTATCTGTCCTTAGGGGCCTTACACTAATTCAATATGCTATTTGTTTTAGTCAAGAAGCTAAAGCAATGAAAAATGTCTGAGTAAAGGCAAAGCAATGCAGATATGTAGGCTTTTCACAAACAATTATCATTTTTTGGTATCAAAGAGCTCACATGTGATGCATCGATTTTATCCAGAACTGGATACAGAAAGGAATGTTTGAAAATGGTCTTAATGGTAAGGCGCTGCAGCTGCTAAAGCAGTCAGGCCATCACCCACTCACCGTATGTACACTGCATGGCCCCAACAGTAAAATCATCTGGTATCATGTTTCTACCCTCAAAATAAAATTCTTTTCTTTAAATTTTATTTATTATTTTAGTTTTATATGTATGAATGTACTGCCTGCATGTATATAAGTGCACCCATGTGGTATAATGCCCTTGGAGGTCAGAAGAGGGCACTGGATCCCCTGGAACTGGAGTCATGGACGATTGTTAGCCACTATAGAGATACTGGGAATTGAACCCTGGTCCTCTGCAAGAGCAGCCAGTACTCTTAACTGCTGAGACATCTGTCCAGCCCCAGATTACTCGTCTTTGTACATTAGGCACCGAATCAGAAAGCCCTTCAAGAGGTTCCCAAGCACAGCTCAGTGTGAGAGTAAGCATCACCACAAGCCCATCCCATGTTGTTCTGGAAATGCCAGCAAAAGGACTTGCATCTTGGAATGGGTGAGCACCATGTACAGCTTCCTGAAGGGCAGTGCTTTACAACACATGCAATGTGGGATCATCATGAGAGCTTTCAAAGGGGACCACCTAACTCTACCTGCTCAGTAGGAGCAGTTTCTCAAAAAGAGAGCATTTGACTGATTCCCAAAGGATTTTTGCTAGCCTCAAGTGAAACGGAAAGAATGTGGAAGGGCTTGCAGGCGAGCATCCCTCTTTCCTTGCTGTTCCTATAACTGTGAAGTTTGGTTGAAGTTTGGCAGATTCTAAGGGTTTATACTTTTCTGCTTCATTTTCCTTGAGGACTTGGAAGGCGTTTAAGATGTAAATCAAAATGAAGTGATTGATTGAGACGCAATGCACAGTTTAAAATCAATGGCAGTCCTTAAAAAATAAGAAAATGCGAAGAAATTAACTAAATCTTTAGATAGTAGTTGATAGTTTTTAAAAGTTCCCGGTGCAAAAACGTTTTGCCCAAACCTTGCTAAGAATATGCAAAATGATCCGGGTGTGGTAGCGCACACCTTTAGTTCCAGCACTCGGAGGCATGGGTGATCTCTGTGAGATTCAGGCCAGCCAGATCTACAGAGCAAGTTCTGGGTCTGCTGGGGCTACAGGAAGATCCTGTCTCAAAGAGACAAACAAACAAAACAAAAACTAGCAAGAACCCCAAGAATAAGCAAAATGATTATATGCTTTTGAAACTCCTGCTACAGAAAGCAGAGAATCTGAAGTCTAATTGTAGGCATAATAAATCCATATTAATCACACTAAGACCAAAAAAAAAGTCTTCCAAACAGTTCATAACTCCAGTTCCAGGGGATCCAACACCCTCTTCTGACCTCCATGGGCATTCTGACCACACGGGTGCACTTACATACGTGCAAGCAATACACTCATACACATAATAAAAAATAATAAGTAAAGTATTTTTAAAAAAAAATGCGAATCTATTGAATGATTTGTAGCAATTTATAAACATTATGGTTTCTAATATGCTTACATGACTAACATATTACTTATCAGTTATTAATCACAGCAATTACTAAGATTGTTAACTAAAAATAAGCCTGTGTTGATGTAGGAAGAAGAAGATAATCCACAACACTGGCAGTTTCAATTCTGATTGGTGAGGGGCATCCAAAAGGTAATGACAGAAGGTTGTCATCGGGTGGACGGTTCTAAGTCCGAAGGCATCAAGTGAAACGGAAATATCTAATAAAATGACATGACTGGGCCATGCTACTTATCTGGCTCCAGATTATGTATTCTTCTGCCTCATAGACTATATCAACACCTCACACTCAATACATCAAAACATGAAATTCATGTTCATATTTTCTAAGTTTTCAACTTCCCAGCCTCTGTGAATGGATTTATTATCTACCCAGGCTTCCAGAACTCAGTTTCTTGTCTTGGGAGTCTCTATTTCTTGCACTTTCTACATGTAATCATCAGTCAGATTTGCCTTCAGAATAGCCTGTGACTTGTTGGACATCCTTCTCTCTCTTGTAATAGCCACTCATCTCCCTATTCCCACTGATACTCTACAATCCAGTCTTCTCACTCCCTGGACCCACCTTTCTAAAACACCAACCACTTACTGTCAGTTCCTAATGATTCTACAGTGAGTCCTCTTTCAAAGTCATGATGGTATAAAAAGAGATTTTGGAGCTGTGTAAAAAGCCGCCCTTCTATTCCCATTGGTGCGCCTAGAACTTTGGTCTCTCTCCCACTTTGACAATATCCTCAGCAGTCTGTTCTCCCCAGAAACTGCCAAATGACCAAGTAGCTCCTTGAACCCCAAATAAATAATCTCTTCCACTTGGGGGTTCTTCCTGGTCTCCTCTCAAGGTGGAATTAAAAGCAGAAATGAATCTTGAAAATCACTCTTTAAAGCCTGGCATGATGGTGCACATCTTTCATCCTAGCACTGGGGAGGCAGAGGCAGGAGCACCTCTGTGAGTTCCAGGCCAGCCTGGTCTACACAGACAGTTTCAGGACAGTCAGGGTTTTACAGTGAGACCCTCTCTCAGAAAAAAAGCAAAACAAAACAAAGCATTCTGTACAGAACCTATGACTGTATCCATGACTATGTTTCACATATAGTAGCATTCACTCTCTCTACTAACTGATTTCTAGACACGTAAAGGAGAAGTGCAAAGTTCAACTCATTCTTGTACCTCAAAATGAGTATCAAACACAGATCACTCGTCATGACTCAAATCTGATGAAAAAGGCAAACAAAATTCTAAAATTAGTAATAGATACCAATATGTGTCTTTATACTCCAAAGACAAACAATAGTGGTTAACTTGTATACTTATGAGTGCTACCCTTTCAGTAACAGTGAAATTACAGGGATATTTAGGGCTATGTATAAGGTATTCTAAATATTAGTAACCTAAACTGTATCTTGGCCTCTTGTTAATAAAACATTGAATATAGTTAGAAAGGATACTTGGATCCCTAGGTATGTTCCAGAAGAACCAAACATATAGTATGACTTGAGAAAAGGTCATTCCAGATTATGAAGGTTTTCATATGCTATGTTCTAAATCTTCTGGAATTTCAAAGACTAAAATTTACTCTCAGGGTATGCATTGTACAGATGGCCAGTCAAGACGGCCAGATGTTAGATACTGACTGTGCCTTCAGAGATTAAGAGGTCAAATCCCACACTTGCTATCTAACTGGGCTTAGCAATCTTGCCTCCACTAGTCATGGGCTCCAATTACCCCTCCCAGAAGACTTAGGGAAATATCTGTCTGTAGGGAGCACATATATCTAAATGTTTAGGAAGGAAGCTTTACAAAATGACTCTGAAAACTTGAAAATTACACTCAAACCAATTATTTGAATTACACTTCAAAGCCTGGATCTTTGCCAAAGTTCAGTCTAACTAGCTTTTGCCCAGAGTGGACAATCTTAAGATGCAGTGTGAGTCAAAGGCTGGAATTTTCTTATAAAAGATAACATTTTAGGAAGAAAATAAACAAGAAGTCACGAGAGAACACTGTGATGTCATAGGGGAATTGCCACAATTTACACACCATTCTCTAGATCTTGACAGTTCAAAGGGGAAAAAAAACAGGAACAATTAACTGAGATTAAAAATGTTTCTTTAGATAATTCCTAATGTTCACAAACGATAGACGAAAACAAAATTGAATTAGTTCGTTCTGAGGAACAAAAGTCTACTTTTTAAAATTATGTTAGCAGGGAAACAATGTGCAAGTAAGCCATATTCTAAAAGTGCAAACTTTTCTCATATCCCTGTCAGTAAATCCCAAGTTTAATAGCAATAAATTAAAAATCAGTGCATGCACCTGCGTACAGACACACACACACACACACACTTTGACCACAAGTCACATGACAAGTACCACATTTAGAAAGCAGGCCTTTCAATAAGCTGAATACCACTAACACCAGCCCATCCCTACCTCAAGATCTAAGGCACCAGCCTTGGACCACAGCCCCTTACAAGCTGGTAGTCAGCCATCAACTGCCTTTAATATTAGAGTTGGTTTGTCATATTTCAAACTTCAGACACTAGCTGGAGCCCTAGAGTTTGATTAAAGAAAAAAAAAAAAAAAAAAACCAGAGTATTTTCTTTTGAAATGGGCAGAATCCTTCATTGTTAATAACTTGTAAAACATTTCAAATTACATTCATTCCATTACGGGCACCAACTACTCAGCACCATGGATTTTGGCAATTGGCCTCTTGAAACTTTACAGTATGTTTTTGAAAAGTTATGGGCTATGAAATTAAGTACACAAGCCAGCCCTGGCTGTGCAGTCTACGGATGCCACTGTCCTGTTTCTGATACTTTATCCTCCATTGGGGGTATGCACATACACTATGTATGCTACAGATGCTCGGAATGCACATCTCCTTTCCACATGTGAAAAATAGACTACCAATATTTAGTTAGTGGCTTCAAGAACTACACTTCTTTGGGAGTAACAGTAGAAATCATTAAGATTCCTCCTGTTTTAAACTCATGATATTAGTACATTTTATGCATTCAATAAGCATTCACTAAATTAAGAGATAGATAAGGCTTCAGAAGCCTGGAGTTTCAACATGAATCTTCCATCTTGACCCAGAGCTACAATAAGAACACAGGTCGCCTGGGTTCCAAGCCAAGCCTGGGCTTACCAAGATCTGGGCCCCTGAGAGAGTAAGAAGGGTGGTGGTCCTTCACTTGAGATGCCATTAAAATCCACCCCCCTCCTTTTTTTCTCCTCTTTAATATAGCCAATTAAATCCTGAATCTCAGTGTCTTCACAGAGAGCACTTTCGTAAGGCAGGCTGATGTCTACAAAGCTTTCTGGCTGAGGGTCCTTGCGCTCATTTATTGTGCACAGAGGATCTCTTCCAAAGCAGTCCCTTACCCGGCCAGTGTACAAGGGGAGCAAGAGATGTGTTCAAAAAGATCAGCAAATTCCCTGTTCACAGTTTGATTGGTCTCTGCCACCCCCATGAAAGGCAACCTAAGAAAAGATGCAGATCCCTGAGCAGGAGAGTAGATCACAAAGCAAGGAGGTGTTCGCTCCAGGCTTCAGACAGGCTATTTGTAGGCTTGTTCCCTGGTTCCTTTTCTCCTTCTAGAATCTAACCTGAGCCATTCATTACACACATGACACAGTCTATATCTCCCCTGCAACAAGGCAGTGGAGTTTGGAGATGAACCTTAATAGTGCTTCTGACTAGCTGTGGGGAAGAATCACTATTTTCCACTGTATGTACATTCTACCATAGAGATTATGAGACAAGCTACCGGTACATGTTATGTGAGGATTGATCGCACTTATAACAGTGTCTGAAAATCCTCTGCTTTGAGGAATAGCAATAAAACCCACCTCACTTAAAGGAAACAGCCTGAAGCAAAACTGATGCAATTAGACTTAACAAGTCCTTTATTTAAAGACACTGCAGAAAGCCTGAGATTTTCAATCCTCTATCCTTTACAATTTAGCCTTTTTATGTCACCTTAAGAGATCAACATTTGTTTGCTACTTCAATTCTGAACTCAGAAGCATTTGGTTTTCAGTGAATATCACACACAGGCAAATTAAGTGACATTTCTATTTCTCACAGAAACAAATCTCCAACCACTAATAACAGTGTTCAAAACAGTTAACATCAAAGTGCCGGGTGCAGAGCTGAAGTGAGAAAATTATTGTTGTACAGAGGCTCTAAGAGAGTAATTTAAATTTAGGAGAGGGATCGTTCAGCTGGGGACAGAAGCCACCTGACTAGAGAGCCTTGCTGTTAGCTGTCCCAGAAGCGGAGCGGCACACCCACGGCTGCTAAGCATCAGAGCCTTCTACTGAAGAAGGTAGGGAAAGCTTCACCAACCCCATGGTGAAAAAGCATGCCTTTATTACTGACATCCCTTCCACCATGACCTTCCTTCCTTCATTGCAAGACTGATAAAGCTCCAGATGTTCCAAAAGAACCCTGTGGATTGTCAGGTAATCTTCCTGGAGAGGTTACCAAGCTTTCCTCAGTGAGGGTGAATCTCAAACTTGGTGGCCCATGGCACCATTTCAAGAGCTTTTAAAAATCCCATTCTCACTCCACACCAATGAAATCCAAATGTACAGAAGTAGGAGGTAGACACGGGGGTGAAAGGGAGGCTGCTTGTTTATTTTTAATCTCAAGTGATTTCATTGTGCAGCAAAGTTTGGGAACCAGGGCTGTAGGCCTCATTCCTCCTCCAACAAAAGTGTGCTTCTTAGGCACCAACTCCCAGCTCCATCCAACTCAGATGCCAATGACATCAGCAGCAAGTGTGGACCTGACTTGGAACCCAAGCCGATTTTGAAATTGTGCAATTAAACCTTCTGAGGCGTGTTCTTCATGTCAAATAGGTTTATAGTCAGGCAGTCATGAAGCCAGACTTGTTCAAGTTCCGTCTGGACAGTTGGCATGTGATCCATGGACATCAATCCGTTTCTTTTTAATTAAGTTTAATATTTCGCTTGGCCCCATATCAAACTCATCATAAAGGTAAAACAATTTAAAACCCTAGAAGGAAAATCTTGGGATAACAAGGGGAAAGTTTCCAGTGGGCCCCATTTTGAAACACCACAGGGGTGTCCCACCAGGGTGATTTCCCGCGCACATGGACCCAGGGGTTACAAGGCTATCAGCCATACAGCTTGGTCTACCACCATTGCGAAGCCAAGAGATGCGACGAAGGCTTTGCGGGGAAGGGACAAACTTCGGGGATGCCAGGGAAATCGCCACCCAGTGAGACTAGCTCCAGGCTGACAGGACGCCCTGGTCCCCAACCTGCGCACCTAGCCTGGCCGGTCCTCCGCATTCGCAAAGTGGCCGGGCTCTGTGCCTGAAAGACTGGACCCACTCACCCCAGTCCCTCTTTTGTTTGTTTTTTGGGGGGGGTGTTTAGGGGAGCGAACCCAGAAACAAGTCACCATCTGCACCATATCTTCCTGGGGATGCCAAGTAAGTGGTGAGTGACAGAGACCTCTCCCAAACCTCCAGGTCCCTGTGGCAGCTCCATACCCTCCACAACCAGGAAAGGGCTTGCAGGAATGTGCTAGCCGGGCTGCCAGAGTCTGAGGGAACGCGGGAGGAGGAAGGAGGTGCAGAGGGTGCGCTCTGAAAACCGCCTGCCCCAAAGCCTCGGACCGGTTAGTTCTTCCCTACTCCTAAATTCCAGGACTCTGCGTGGCAACTGGACCCTGGGTGCCTCCAACTCGGCCCCGACAGCCCGAGATGCACGTGCGCGGACGCCACCGCCGGGAGCGGCTCCGCGCCAGGTTTTTGCTCCGAGACGCCGACCGAGCGCAGGAGGGCAGAAAAGTGAGGAAAGAAAGTTGGGAGCGGCCGGGAGCCCGGAGCGCCCAGCCGCGGTTCCCACACTGGGTTCGCAACCCCGCAGCCCGTAGCCCTGCGCCTCGCACATTCCAGGCTGGAAGCGTCCAGTTCCTCCCACCACCCCGGCCCGAAGCGCAGATCATCCTCGCGGCCACAGGGACGGAGGGAGCGGGCGGGGGCGCTCGTGGAGCAGGCCCGGGTGGACTGGGCGAGCGCCCCGAGGGGCGCGGGCGGCGGACACGCCCTTACCTTTCTTTTCCTCCAGCGCCCCACCTGCGGCCAGGAGCGCAGCCAGCAGCGCGAGCAGCGCGGTCCCCGCGGTCCCCGAGGGTCGCATCGCCGCCCGAGGAGCAGCTCCTGCCCTCTCCCAGTTAATCCGAGACGGCGTCCCGCGGCCGTGCGCGGCGGCAGCGTTGGCAGCCACAAGCCTGGGACTCGGGCGGACGCCGCGGTGACCTGTCGTCGGTCTGGAGAGCGTCTGTCTCCCGACGCCCAGGTCAGGGGCGCCCACCGCGCGCCGGAGGCGGAGGAGGCTGCTGCGCGCTGCGCCCGGGGCTGCCCAGACGTCTAGCTCCCGCGGGTCGGGACGTGGGGAGGCTGGGCGGGAGGAGGAGGGACCAGACCGAGGAGGAGGGATCGGGAGGAGCAGAGGAGGAGGAGAATGGCAGGAGGGAGGAAGCGTTCGCAGCGAGGATCGAAAGCAGGCGGCCACCGGAAGGTGGTGGTGGACAGCCGTGGCCGCCACCCGACCAAATTCTGGGGCGGGCAAGCGGGGCAGCGCGCAGCAGGGCAGCCGAGTGGGTTTTTCAGTGGGGTTTCCTCTCCACTTCGCTTCCGACCCGGGGCTTGTGATTTGCACTGTGGTCTCCGCGGCTCAGCCAAGTCTGGATCAGGGTCCCTTTCTCTCTTTTCTTCTTTCCTTTCCCTTTCTTTTCTCCTCTCTTTTCTTCTTTACTTTGTTCTTTTTTCCTTTTCTGAGGAAATGAACCACCTCAAGGACAGATCAGCTGGACCTTGGAGCGCAGAAACATGGCATGGATGGGGAAGCTGCCCCTTTATCCTCCTGCACACTCTTCCTAGTCTCTGGATTCTAGCAGGGGTTCGGCTGGGGTGACAGCAGAGTTCTAAAGTACACAGGCAGCGCAGGGGTGCCAGATGTCTGAAGAGGCACTCAGAAGTCAGAGCGAGGGTCCTTCAGATCCCATCAAGCACCCTCTAAATCATCCGAAAGGAGGGCAGCCAACTTCTGGCGCCTAGAACTGCCACAGCAAATGTTTGTTGAGTGAGTGCGTGACCGCTGAGGAGCGCGATTTCAGTTATCCTGTTATAAAAGAACCAGCCAGAAGTGCTTGGAAGGCAAATGCACTGTGTGTGTTTTCCTTTGCAAAAGTGACACCCTTGGAATACAGGTTTGGCACTAGCCTTGTCACACTCCAGCAGGAAAACTGCAGGAACTTCAGCTAAATGCCTTCAGTCAACTGCCTTCACAGCTCCTTCGCCATAGAAGAAATGTCCCCACCCCCCACCCCCGTCTCATTCCACGGCCAGGGCCCCTCCTTTCTTTGCAGGATCCCTTGGTCACCTCATTTAGGATCTTCTGGACTTGAATCTCCTGGTCAGCAGGAGTCAGCGGCTCTCAGGGCAGTCTTTCCTGGCTGGACTCCCAGCTTTCCTTTCTGTTCAGCAAAGGGCTGACCTCTAAGTTTTGCACCTGCTATTCGGAATGCAGGCATACTACCCAGCCTGTCAGGGCCCATTACCGGCTTCATAGCCTGTAATTTACATTGTGTATTAGAGCAGGGTCTCTTAAACTTTTTCCACAAGTGACCCCTTTTCATAGGGGAAATTTTGATGAAAGTATATAATCAAACATTGACTAATAAAAATCATAAATTAATTGTTAGAAGATTCTTGGATTTATATAATTATATATATAAATTAAATCTTGACTGAAAACTTGATATTGCAGGATGTAGAGCATCTTTAACGTTGTTCAGAGTTAACTGATATTTTGGTTTATTGTCTTCAGTGCACTAAATGGTAGAAGTATATTTAGGGCCATTTAAAAAACTGTTGGACATTCCATCCTAATTCCAAGCTAAGATTCATTTGACATTTGTTTATGAAACTCGAGACAGCAATTTTTAAATTAGGCATTCCAACTATATACTAGTTTGACACACGCTGAGGAATGATGATAGGATAATATTAATGTTTTCTTTTTGCTCTCTAAGGCTCAAGGATCATTGTAGACGAGGTGTGGGGAGGTGGTAAGAGCCACGGTGGATGACCTCAAGGAAACAGTTTTTCGGAGAGTCAGCTATTCATAGGAACTCTATAGGACATATAATAAAGTAGATAAAATTGAATGGCACTGAGGGCAGGTGAGGATAGAGAAGGGGATCTGAATGCCGACAAATTATATTGTATGAAAGTCTCAAAAAAGTCAATAAAAAATAAAAAAATGTTTTCTGTTAAACCATTATGTTTCTACAAAAGCAGAAATATACGTACAGTAAAAACACTGCAGTATGTAACAGAATAGTTTTGCATCTAAACAGGTATTTGGGGTAGCATTTCCTAGTATCCTGTGATGTAATACGTGCAGGTCAAAGTTCATATGTTGTGTGCTTAGTACCAAGGCTTAGTGGAACTGAGTCTTGCAACGTGGGTGAGCACTGCCAGAAACATCTCAGATTCATTACATATTTAATTCTGAAGTGATTTTTGATCACTGCATATTCAGAAACCTTTTACTGTTGTCAAATTTTTCGAGGAGCCCCCTCCCCCCCACTGGGTGATATCCGACACTTTATGAAGCTGGGAATTAGAGCAATTTGTTTCTTTGTTTTAGGAAATCTCAGCAAACTCTGA
This sequence comes from Eospalax fontanierii, assembly GCA_035773235.1. NCBI lineage: Eukaryota > Metazoa > Chordata > Mammalia > Rodentia > Spalacidae > Eospalax > Eospalax fontanierii. Next base: position 45,212,586 of record CM069540.1, on the reverse strand, counting down.
CATGTCGAACTCACATGTTTGTTTTCCTCCACTGTTCCAAGCAAGAACGTAGAGTAGTTTCTAAATAAATACAAATACAAGGGGGAATTGAAGAAAAGGAAACAGGAAGTACAACGGGAGAACACAGAAGACAGAGATGAGTTATAAAGAAAAAATCTACAGAAAAAGAAGTCTTTCATGTTTACTAAGAAAATACCACAAATTTGACTGGAAACCGTATTTCCTATTGAGGAATATAATCATGATATAGCATAAGTCATAGTGAACAGATGGTTAAACAAACTGAACTACAACTGTTTTTAAAAAATGTTTTATTTATCTTTTATGTGTATGAGTGAATAGCCTGCATATGTGTAAGTACATTCTGACGTGCAATGCCTGTGGAGGTCAGAAGAGAGTGTTGAATTCCCTGGAACTGGAATTAGGGACAGTTGTTAGCTGCTATGTGAGTATGGGGATTCAAACCCAGGCCCTCTGCAAGAGCAGACAGTGCTCTTAACCGCTGAACCATCTCTCCAGCCCCACTACAATTGATTTTTAAGACTACATAAAAATTTCTCCTATGCAACCCCAAAGAGAAGAGTGTCTATATACGTCAGGAATCTCTCTATACTAACTCCAAGAAACAACAATCTTTGTAAAGCAGTTGGTTAAAACACCCTTCACATTGATCTGATTGTCATCAAATCCCCAGAAGCAAGGCTTGAAGATGCTGATGCACAACTCTCACCTCAGAGGGAATAAAAGATAGTTTACTCTGGCGCCAAATATGAGTGCCATGTGACCCAGGAACCCAGATTCAGGTTTCCCCAAATTCCGTGTTTCAACATGGAAGCAGTTTCATGAAGTTTTATAGTAACAGAACAAACACAAGTCACAATCAAGACACTTTTCAAATATATTGGTGGAAACATTAAATAGGCTCTTAAAGCAAAGTGGAGAAATCTCAGTTTATAAGCCTCAGATGCTATCTGATGACACTCTGTCTTTTGGTTGGTAGAAGCTAGGGTTTTGTTAATACATTCCTTTTTTTTTTTTAACTTTTAGTTACAGGATATTAAGTCTGACACAGAGGTGGGCAAGCAGTGGCCATTAAAGGGGCTAAAGATGGCCCAAGATAAATTAGGCTCTGGACCTGCAACATTCCAAGTTTTCCAGTCATTGAAATGCCCATCAGTTGATCAGTCATGCAGGAGGTCCAGTTGAAGATGCAGTTTGTTTGCTTGCTTGTCTGGTTGAGGTTTTTTTGTGGAGGTGGGGGGTGGGGAGGGGTTGGTAAGTGTGGGGATTTTCATTCAGAATGACAGTCACCGAAGGGGCAGTGGCACTTTTCACAAAGCACACTACTAGGACTGCTTAAGGATTGGGTTTTTAGAGTTTCCTGTTAGAACTTGCAACATGGGTGAGCACTGCCAGAAACATCTCAAATTCATTACATGTTTAATTCTGAAGTTTTAAATTTAAAATTAACATTTTGATTGAATTTGTACTCTTTGGCTAATATCTGGAGTTTAGCGATAGAATTACATTAAATAAAAAAACTGTCCAGGTAGGCTTGCAGAAATGACTACCTCTGGAAAGAATGGGGAAGCCTTGCACAGCCAGGACTTTGTACGCAAGCCCTGTGGAAAGTAACATAAGCCACTGCCCAGACTGAGACCTCTGTGTTACTAACTCATCAAGGAATGACAAGAGCAATCCAGACTCTCTGCTGAATTCTTTATAAGGCGTCAGCATCTTGAGAACCCATGAACTAACTTACATCTTGTTTCCTTTTGATTATAGTAAGAAGACACTATAATTCAGAGGGATGAAATAATCCACCAAAGTCCCAGAGCACATTTGATGATATGTGGTTTAGTCTTTGAATACAACATATTCTTTATACCCCTCTTCTAAACCTGAGCCAAATGCTGACTTCTGGACCCCAAATTCAATTTCATCACATCTTCAGAATTTGTTGAATCAAGTAAACCCCAAATTTCCGCTTGGAAAAAAAATGCATGAAGCCTCAGGCATGCCGCCTAGAAGCATATGCTTGATTAGTACCATAACAGACCTCTCAAGGGCACCCATTTCACATCAGGCTTGTCCATTCTGGGTCACATATACAAGACAGGAATTTTTCTCATAAGTGTCAATATTAGAAGCTTTTGAGTGAGCTGTTTAGTCTGTCCTAGGAGACACTTGGAACTAAATTCTCTGGGCCACACATTGCATAGAAGGAAAGACAAATTGGGTAAATATGAGACTAGGTGAAGGCATGAAGCATTGTTTTAAGTTACATTTTAGTTGAAAGGCCTTTAGCCATCTGTTTTCTTTTCTTTTCTTTTTCTCTGTCCTTGAAGTAAAAGTGAGGCGTTCACAAAATGCTGGCAACACTGTGGGGCCTTTCTATTCACACTCACATGATTGGAATCCCCAAAATTCAAGAAAGAAGTTCTTATCACATCATCTGTGTTGGTTTAAACTGATTTTTTCACTATTATTACTTATTAATGTCTGTATAAAAATTTTACTTTTGCTGTTATTTTATGATAACTGTTATAAAAATAAAATTTTAAAAAATAAGTAAAACCAGGGTGGGAACAAAAGCGAAAAGCAGATTTTAAAGTTAAAAAAAATTTTAACATATACTAGAGCTGTCTTCCAGTGAAATGAGCTTACTCCAGAGTACAGAGGGTTTTTTTTCTTTCTTTGGAGTATTTTTACATAGGCACAGTACATACTAAGGAAGGCTGTGAATAAATGTCTTCAATAGGCCCCTTCCCATCTAAGGTTTTGCCAAAAAAAAAAAAAAGCTCTTCAAAATGGGTTTTTTTGGGGGCTGGATTGATGGCTCAGTCATTAAGAGCACTGTCTGCTCTTGCAGAGGACCTGCTTTCATTCTCAGCAGCCACATGGCTGCTAACAACCATCTATAACTCCAGTTCCAGGGGATTTGATGCCCTCTTCTGACCTCCACAGGCATTGCATGACATGGGTGCACTTACATACCTGCAGGCAATAACACGCATCCACATAAAAATAAATAAATAAATAAATACAAATTTTAAATAGATTTTCTTTTCACTATTGGTCACTTAACAGCTCTTACAGATGCATTTTAAAAAGGCCCAGGAATCTGGTAATGGTTTTGCCTCTAGACAGGAGAATCAGGCTGGTGAGTATTAACAGCTTGAGGAAGGGTTATTTTTCAATTGTTTGTCTTTTACACACTTGGAATTTTGTTCTATGGACAGACAAGTCTGCACTATCTTGTTTGTTTTTATTTTGTTTTTGATACAGGATCTATGTATTCTTGGCTTACCTGGAACTAACTGTGTAGACCAGGCTGGTCTCGAACTCACAAGTGCTGGGATTAAAGGTGTGCACCACCACACCTGACTTTGCATGCCTGTTCTTGCAAGATAAGGGATCACTACCTTCAGACATCGCTGGTAAGACACTCTCCTGTTTGTCCTAGGCCCCTTAGCCTTTCCTTTTGAGTCATTTGTCTCTAAGTTGCCAATCCATGGCTTGCCAAGTGTGGAAGAAACAGCTTCTTTTTCAAGGACCATGTGCTACCACAGAACTGCTAAAGTGTTTTCCCCTTTGTCGTTAATGTCGTTAATTATCCTAGAGTGGAAGAACTTCCAGATGCTCGCAAAGGCAGAGTTGTCACTCCATCCTCACAACAAGCTGCTGAGCAAACTGAAAAGCCAACAAGCTTAGATCCATCCATCAAGAAGTGAGGTCCCAAAGAGACTCACTCTGTCCGAACTAGACATGAACAAGTGGTCCCAGGGAAGCTCAGCTCACAATGACAGTCCCTGACCAGGAAAACTTGAATGGAATTGGCATGTGCTAGAGTCTCAGTGTGGCGAAAACTATGAGTTACAAGCTCCAGGGGGACCCACTTGTGGGAAGGTGAAACACTGACATGGGTCTCACATCCAGGAGCCCTACCAGGTCCTCACAGGGAATGTTTGAGGAAAATCACAGTGTGTTCCACCTAAAGAAGGGTCATCAGAGGTCCAACCTTCTGGGGTTTTCATCAGAGCTTAACTTAAAGGAAACTTCTGGTCACACCTATGTGTGATCTTTTCTTTCCTCCCACACTGTACTATTATCTACAAAAAGCTTCTTTCTGGTAGCTCCTCTAACCCAGATCCATCTTGTCTACCCTTCCATAAATATAAAGGAGAAGACATAATTTGGAGATTAGACAAGTATCAAAATCAGAGTTAGAATATCAGAAAAAAAGCCAGGTGAGACGTTACCCGCTTATAGTGTCACAATAGCAAAAGGCTCCTTTACAGAAATCTGCTCAAGAGTATAAAAATCTCTGGCCTGGGTGGAACCTTAACTTTCCAGTTTTGCTGGTCAATCACCTGGTCACAGGACCATCCCTAGGAAGGCAAGTTCACCTTAAGCCATGCTACAGAGATAGGTGGAATACCTGGGGCATTAATGAGATGGTGAACGTTTCCTGTCTAGAATCACCACCCTTAGTGGGGTGCTTCTGGACCCAGCCACAGAAGTGCCTCTCTCTAAGTCCTCCCGCTTTTCTGAGTTCTTCAGAAAAGCACACACCTCCTTTTCTTCCTTCCACCTCTTTCCTAAGCATGCTTTCCCTAATACCTTGAACTATCCCAACATTTTTGGTTTCTTAACTTTTTTGTAAAACCTCCTTTCTCTTCCTCCTGTGCGGTTGATGTCTGCCATGTGTCTGACCTCCATGCTGGCTCTAAATTGCCACAGCTTTGTGGCTTTTTTTGTTCCTTTTCCCCTCCATTCTCCTCCTTAGGGAAGCTTGCCAGCTCTGAAGATTTGTTTCTAAATTTTAATAAAATTGTCCTAAAGCTTCTATTAGAATCCATTCTTATATTCTTTTATGACTGAGGCTGAATGCTGAAAGAAGACCCTGTTTTCCCTGTATCCTTAGTGACTTGGGAGGCTGACCCAGAATACTAGATTGAGCCCAGAAATTTAGTTTTGGCCTGGACAGCAAAAGGACCAACTATCTTTGAAAAAAAAAAAAAAGGCAATGATTCTCAATGATTCTGCCATAATCAGATCAGAAGCTTAAAATCACAAATAACTCGGCACCCAGGAGGCAGTAGTAGGCAGATCTCTGTGAGTCTGAGGCCAGACTGATCTACATAGTGAGTTCTAGGCCAAGCAGGGCTTAGATAATGAGACCCTGTCTCAAGAAACCTGAAAAAACAAAGCAAAAATCTCCATAAGTATGATATCTGTACTAAAGCTTTACTTTTAATGGGAAATGAAGACAGACAGCATGCAAGATTAGATGTACAATGTAAATAAAGAGATGGAAAAACCATGAAAACATCACAAAGAAATGCTAGAGATTAAATACGCTCCCTAGGAGAAACGGAAGAATGCTGTTAATGGCCTTAGTGGGATAATTATGACTGAAGACGTCTATAAACTTGAGGATAAGTGAATGAAGTGCCGAAATGGAAAGCAAAAGAAAAAGTCTAGAGGACTGGGCAGAGGAAAACAGAGAGCAGGACAGAGAAACATTCTGAGGAACTATGGGACATCTACAAATGGTATAACTCATATAATGTGACTATGAGAAAAAGAAGTAGGAATAGAAATCATATTTAAAATAATAATGACTGAACTTTCCTCCAAATTAATGTCTGACACCAAGTCACACACTTAGCAAGACCATAGAACACCTAAAAGGATGAATGCCCCAAACAAGCTGACAATCCCATGCTGAGGCCTGCTGTATGCAAGCTTCAGAAAATCAAAGAAAAAGAAAAGCCATAAACCACTGGAGTCAGGGTTAACCTTATCTATGAAAGAGTTAGAAAGAAGATACTTGGGGAAAAGATAAGCACCACATGTTACCAAGGAGGTTTTCACCTTTACAAGGAATACTTTAAGGTACTGAAAAAAAGAAATTGAAGAAGACACTAGATAAGGGAAAGACCATCCATGTTCCTGGACTGGCAGAATTAACACTGTGAAAATGGTTATACTACCATAAGTATCTTCAGATTCAATGCTGTTCCTGTAAAAGTTACAATGAGATTCTTCACAGAACTAGATAACAAACTCCTGTATTTTGTATGCAAACACGAAAGATCACATATATAGCCAAAGAACAGAGCCAGAAGTATCACATTACCTGACCTCTAACTATACTACAGAGCCATAGTGACAAAGACAGCTTGATACTAGCAAAAACAAACAAACAAACAAACAAATTTAAAACCCCAAAGGATGCAGAGAAAAATTCACACAGTATGGACACCTAATCCTTGAAAAAATGTAACAAATATGCATGGGGTAGGGGAAGATTTTTCAACAAATGGTACTAGCAAAAGTAGGTAGTCAAATGCAGAAAAAAGAAAACTAGATCCATCCTTCCCACACTGCCCCCAAATCCACTCAAACTAGCTCAAAGACCTTAACATAAAAACTGAAACTGATGCCCAGTGTGGTGATACAGCCTTTAGTCCCAGGGAGGCAGAGGCAAGCAGATCTCTGTGAGATCCAGGCCAGCTTTGTCTACATGGCAAGTTTGAGGCCAGCTGGGGCTACAGGGAGACCCTGTCTCAAAAAGAAAAAATTAAGAACTTCAAAATTAAAAAAATTAAAACTGAGACTGCTAAAGGAAAATAGAAAAAAAAAACATCAGGATCAAGGTATAGGCAAAATATTCTGAATTGAACCCTAATTACACAGGAAACAGTCCTAAGAATTGACAGTGGGATTACAGGAAATTAAAAAGTTTTGCACAGCAAAAGAAACTATCAGCAGAGCAAGTAGACAGTCCACAGAATGGGAGAAAATGTTTGACAGTTATATTTCTGACCAGATTTAACATCTAGAATATACAAAGAACTGTAACATTTAAAAACAAACACAAAGCCCCACTGATAAACAAATGGGTCGATGAACTGATCAGACAGTTGTCAAATGAAGACATTCAAATGGGCCAACAAATATTTTTTAAAGTATTCAGCATTCATGGCCACCAGGGAAGTGAGAGTGAGAATCAAAACTATTTGAGATTGAGTGTCTCTTCAGTCAGAATGACTGTCATCAAGAAAACAAACAACAGGTTTAGGGAAAGGTATAGGAAACTGGTATTGTCACTTTGGAAATCAGTGTGAACATGTCTCAAAATCAAAACCTCCAACCATGGTATGCACAACCACTAGATATACCACTCCATGGCATGTACCCAAAGATTCTGCATCCTAACACAGAGATATGTACATTCATGCTTGTTATTGCTCTTTTCACAATAGGAAAGAAATGCAGTTAAGCCTAGATGCCCATCAACTAAGGAATGGACAAGGAAAATGTGGTACCTATGCACAATGTAATTGTGTTGTGGCATGAAGAAAAATGAAATTTACAGGAAAATGAGTGGAACTAGAAGATATTATATTAAGTGAGGTAGCATAAACTCATAAAGATGAATACCATATGCTCTCTCTTATATATCCTAGCTCTGTTATGTCTGCTGATATGTTCTCTCTTAGATGTGGATTCCAGCTCTGATGCTTTAGTATTGTCAACTTGACAGACTCTAGCATTACTTTGGAGACAAGCCTCTGGGCACACATGTGAGGGACTATCCAGGTTAGGTTAGCCTCTGGGCAGGGCTGTTAGAGATTATCTTGACAAGTTAATTGAAGTGGGAACACCACCATTATGGGTGGAATCATTCCCTAAGCTAGGGGCCTGAACTACATAAAAAGGAGAAAGTGAAGTGGACACATACCATCCATAGCTTCTTGCTTCCTGATTGTGGGTGCAATGTGTCTAGCTGCTACATGTGTCTGTTGTCTTGACTTCCCTGTTATGAAAACTGTACCTTGAACTGTGGGCTGGAATAAACCCTTTCTTCTCTAAATTGCCTTTGTCAGAATATTTTACCACAACAGAAAAGTAAATAAGACACCAGCTTCTAATTGTGAAATATGTTCATTTAGGTGGGAGTAGGTGTGAGTAGAGGCCAGGAAATTCTAAAGGGGTCCATGAGACAGGGAAAAAATATTTAAGAGAGATGTTGGGAAGGGCAAAAGAACACTGAACAGTCTTATATATACAGATAGAACAAGGAAGCTTTGCTGTGGAGTCCGGCCTCACCTGTTAGATCTCTCCTAATAATCTTCATGGTCATAGAAACAAGGAAGACAGGTAATAACTATTTTTTAAAGAACCCTACAGCCTCCCAAAGGCATAACTTCATGATAATAATTCCCTCTTGTGGTTTCTAAGTATGAACTGAACTTTGAGAACCACACTGATCCTTCGAAAGAACTGTTTCAGGGTTGGGGAGATGGCTCATTTGTTAAAGTGCCTTTGGTGCACACATGAGAACTGGAGTTTGCATCTTCAGCACCCATGTAAAAGCCAGGCATGGAGATACATGTTCCGTAACCCCGACACTGAGGGAGGGGGAAGAATGGCAAATCCTTAGGCCTCGCTGGCAAGCCAGTCTAGCTGAAATAGCGAGCTCCAGGTTCAGTGACAAACATCACCTCTCTCAGAAAACCAGGTGTGGAGCAATAGAAACACACAGACTTGGCCTCTGACTGCCACACATAAAGCTGTGCGTATAAGCACCACCATTCTACACATGCCAGCACACAAATATGAACAGAACTGCTATTTGTTGCACCAGCTGCCAAGGGAAAGCAAGGTTAATGGCTCAGAATGTGGTCCGCGTGCACAGTCATGCTCATGCCTCCTGCAGATAGACACACTAATAGGAGCCTTGCTGTGTATGTTGAAAACTCATTTGGTGCTGACCACAGGGCCTTGCACAGCCAGTGCCTCAGAACAACAGGGCCTCGGTTGCTTTGCTTTGCTTTAAAGATGGCTCTGAGTCCTGGTCCCTTCATGTGGGGTGGCTGTGGGGAGCCACTTGATTCCACTCTGGCAATCCATTTGACACTGGACTTTCAGTGCAGGTGTGGAGGTGAATATTCCATTTGGTGGCTAGGGGTCTGGTTGTAGCACAAGCACAACCACTATGATGATCATGCAGGTGTCTAGGGCAGCTCAAATGGCTTCCTTCCCGGTAGCATTTGACCACAGAAGTGAGTGAGGGTTTTTGAGAGAGCTTTACCAAGCCTTGACAGGAAAGCTGGTCCCAGTGTTTTAAGACTCTGCCTTGGGATTTGGGGTTTCATGAAACAGCTACTTTTGATTTGGCCAGGGCGGATTTGTGCGATCCCTTTTGATTCTCTAGTGAGGATTTATTTATATGTGATGGTTTGGTAGCTTCCCCACACCCCTTTCCCTGAGAAATTTTTTTTTTTTTCAATTTTAGTTTTGAACACGGGATGGAAATCAAAACTAATGAGAGAGGGTTGAGTTTTCTCTGATTTTCGTGCATGGAAGAGGTCTTAAAGCAACTTCAGCAGGTTCTACCATCCTAGATTCCATTGTTGGTGTGTTTTAGGAGTGTGGTCTGAGACAAGGTCACATTCTGAAGCCAGGCTGGCCTCTCGCCTCAGTCTCCTCAGTGCTGGAAATTACAGATATGAACTGCCACATTTGGATCCCATAGCAGTGAATACACAGAAACTGCTAAATCAAGCTATCCTGGCAGTCCACCATGATGCTCTCTTGTTACCATTCGAGCCCGCTGTGAATGCCCATAAGCTTGTTATCTCCCATGCCAGCCATAGAACATGAAGCTCTGAACAACAGACTTCGGTTGTTCCACACTTGGATTGGGACTAGAGAGGAGTGAGTGGGAGAAAGTCTTCAGCATCACATGAAACTGGTTAATGAGTTTTCTCCTCCTTCCTCCGTGTGGGTTCCAGGAGTCGAACACAGGTCGTCAGACATGGCAGCAAGTGCCTTTACCTGCTGAGCCATCTTGCTGGGTGGGCCTCAAGGTTGTTATGATCAGCACCTGAGTGATGACATTCCCTTCTGAGATGAAAATGGAGGACAGGGAGAAAGGAGAAAGGCAGGATCTCAGTTTGAACTTTCTGTATTTGAGAAAGTTTTGCACTTCCACATGGAGACATGGAATAATTAGGTAGATAGGTGAACGTGGGCTTTAGAAAAGTGGTATGGGTAAATAAAACGTGGGATCATTGGTAGAGTCCTGTTCAGAATTAAATGGATTGAAATTGTGAAAGATCTTAAGGGGAACGAGAAGAGGATGGGAACTAAAAGGATGAGAGGAGAGACTAGTTTCAGGCCCTGTAACCTTGTGAGGTGATGAGAAGGAAAACACTCCCCAGCTATCTGGAGCCTCCTGCCCTGAAGGAAGGTAGAAGCACTTCTTTTCTCTGGGAGCACTGGCTTTAGAAGCTGCTGAGTGGAGCCTGCCCATGGGATGTCAGTGTCCTCATCAGAGGCTTCCCTGCAGTGATAATATAAGAGCCAGGTGAGTTGGAGCTTTATTTGTATTTTGTTAAATGTGTATAACTATTTGAGAAGTATCTATCAGTGGGGCTGGAGATGGCTCAGAAGTGAAGAGCATTGGTTGCTCTTCCAGAGGACCCAGAGTTGATTCCCAGCACCCATATGAGTTAACAGTCCCAAACTCCGGTTCCAAGAGATCCGACACTCTCTTCTGGCCTCTGTGGCTGCATGCATATCATGCACTTACATATATGGGGACAAAACATTCATACACAAAAAATGAAACAAAAGGTATCAATGGATTTAAAATATTCTATATATGTATGATATTATAGAGATGGCATTTTATTAATTGTATTTTATTAAATCTTCACTTTTAGAAGCTGTTTTCCTTTTTCCATATATGTCATAGGCAGACGTAAGTGGGGTTTCTCTGTGTAGTGATGTGTAAGCCTGGGAGGATGAAGGCTCAGGGCTTCTTCTTTGTGACTGTGGAAGGAAGTGAAACCTTTGAACAGCAAACAAAGTGTGATGGAGAAGGCAGGTGAGGAAGGGAAAAGGGCCGAGGGTTGGCCAATAATGACGTGGCAGCAACATGACCCTACAGAGAAAACGTTAGGTTTTACTTGATTTCCCCAACTAACCACTAATTTAATTTAAAATTACGATAATTAATACATTTCATTTGGTTCAATATTAAATAGAATTTAAAATGTGGCAATGAAAACCCTTCCCATGCAGATTTAATGGCTTTCCAGCCATTTCCAAATGACGTGTCCTCTCCTTGGGGTCCCTCCAGGACCAGCTTCCATACTCAAGGGTTTTTTCCTACACTTCATGCATGCATATTGCATCCAGGGATTCAGTGCTCATTGAGATTTTGGGATGTCTCATGTCTGCCTTGCCCAGTATATTATATGTTTATGTGTATACCAAGTTAAACCCCTGTCCACTGTAAGAATGCTTTTAATGTCTGAGCCATATCTCTAGCCTCATCGATACTTTAAAAATATTTAGACAAATTTAACAAAATTCAGTCCAGCCCAGAGGTATCATCCACATCTACTTAGCCCCACCTCTAAACACTCACACAATACAACATACACAACACAACACACACAACACAACACACACACACACACAAATATTATTTACCCAGTTCCCTGAATATTTCCAAACAAAGCCAACGAATAATCTTTCATACCAATTCCAGTTCCACACATTTGCAAGTAACACTTGAATATTTTGTTTCTGATTTTAAAATGAATTCTATTTCTACTCTCTTTAAGATCAGCGCTTTAAAATTTTAAACAGAGAGGTTGTGACAGCCAATGGTAGAATTCATGCTTTAGCCTGAGAGGTCCTAATTTTGTTCTCCAGCCCCTGAAAAAGAAAAAAAAATGAAGAAATGCAATGAAAATTCAGGTACTAAATGGTTTTAAAGAGTTTCATTTGCATTTCCTATGCTCTAATGCTAGTCTTTGTGGATGTACTTGTTAGCCATTTGTGAAATTATTTTTAGTTATCATTTGTCCAATTAAACAGTGGTATCACCTTATGATATAGTTCATTCATTATTCATTCATTCATTCATTCAGTGGTGTTGGGGATCAACCCCTTGCACATTCTAGGAAAGCACTGTGCCATGGAGCTACAGCCCAGCCCATTTACACAGTTATAGCCACCTTCATGGAGAGTAGGTAATTCTGTGCAACTGGTTTTCTGAATGCCTGTGAGATTATCACTACAGTCAGGGTACATATAGGACATTGTCATCACTCCAAATGGTTTTCATACTTCCTTAAAGATTTGCTGCCCTACCCTAGGCCTTGGCTCCACACAAGTATTGATCTACTTTCTATAAGTATGGATTAGTTGGTATTTTCTAGAGTTGTAAAAGAGTGTGTATTTCAAGAAGTATGACAGAGCTGGAGAGTTAGGAGCACTGTGTTTGCAGAGGACTTGGGTTTGGTTCCCAGCACCCAAATGGCAGCTGACAACCTTTTGTAACTCCAGTTCTAAAGGATCCAACACTCTCTTCTGGCCTCTGTGGGTAATGCATACATGTGGTGTACATACATACACTCAAACAAAACACTCATACATATAAAATAAAGGTAAAATTTTAAAAAGAAACACTGTATTTAAAAAGTATAACATAGCATGAGATATTCTGTGTGCCACTTTTCTCACTTACCTTAATGGCTGAGATTCAGTTAGGCTGTTGCCTTTACTGGCAGTTTGTTTCTTTTTATTGCTGTATAGTGCTCTTCTAGATGGCCAAACCACCTTTTGTTTATCAATTCACCAGTGTTGACCATTGGATTGTTTCCAATTTGGGGCTATTCTCATTATCAATAAAGTTGCCACGAACATGTACATACAAGCTTTTGTGTAGACATAGGCTTTTATCTCTCTTGGATAAATACTCAGGAGCCAACTTGCTGAGTCATAGAATAAACACATGTTTAACTGCTTCCTGTTCTTCTGCTCTAGGCCTCAAGCTGCTGTAGCTAAGGAGGAAGATCAACTGTTGATGATAGGCAATGATTTCAGGGTAAGGCAGGTGTTACGTAGGCAGCTGACTGCAGGATTAATATGTTTTGAGCATAACACTGGACTTACATTTGCCTCCCTTTTCTAGAACATAGCTTATCAAGCCTAGGGTAAGGATGGGATTAAGATGGTGACATATTTATCTAAACAATGCCTGATCTTACCAAACTCTAAAAACAATATACCAATAATTTTTATGAGAATTTCAGGTCTTGAAAAATTTGTCTTTGAGTTGGATCTAACAGTAGCTTAGAGGTTCAGAGTGCCTGCTGTGTCCTCTGCATGACTGTGGCTAGACCTGCATGGGAAGAAGAAATAATAGGTTACTACTTCTCCCTGTGCAACACCTTGTCAGTAAGTAGATGGGATCCCACAAAACACAAGTCACTACCACTGACTAGAAGAATGCATCTCTGCCTACAGCTATGCTATTCAACGGCATAGAAAATACAATGCTAATTAAGAAATTAGAATTGGAACTCTGGGATAGAGAGACTTTTTCAGACTTCCTCAGAAATCACAAGGAATGAAATTACACAGCCTGTTTCTATTTTTATATTTTATTTATTGTTTTTATTTTATGTGCATGAATGTATTGACTGCATGTAGTAGGTGCACCTATGACATGCAGTGTCTGAGGAGGTCAGAAGAAGGCATCAGATTCCCCAGAACTAGAGTTATAGATGGTTGTCAGCCACCATGTGGGTGCTGGGAATCCAACCTGGGTCTCTCCAAGAGCAATCAGTGCTCTTAATCACTGGCCAGCTTCCAACCTCACACAACCTGCTTCTTGAAAACACTCTAACAGTATCATTTCAAATTTTTAGTATTAATGTAAATGAAAATCACAGAAATGACAGGATTTAAAATGAATAAAGATCAAAGATATGAAATACACTAATTACTAACCCAGTAGTGCTTCTAATACTTTTGTTTAATTAGATCTAAAATTGAATCTATTTGCAAGAACTCAAAGTAAATGTAACACTAAAACCCATTCACCATCTATCCAACCATGAAATTGGACCAGGTGTGCTTTGGATGTAACCTGATGGCAGGCTCTTACTTAGTAGGTTGACATGTGAGGAACTGGTTTTAGATTCCAGTTCCACACACAAGAAGAAGAAAGAAAGAATTAGAAAGAAAAGAGAAGGAAGGAAGGGAAGGAAGGAAGGAAGGAGGGAAGAAGGAAGGAAAGGACAGAAGAAAGGGGAGTAAAATCCATATATATATATATATATATATATATATATATATATATATATATATAAAACAATAAAGGTTAGGGCTAAAGATATGGCTCGGCAGTTAAGAGCACATATTGCTCTTACAGAGGACTTGGAAGTCTACTCCTAGCACCCCTATCAGGCAGATCACAACCACCTGCAACTTCAATTCCAGGGGTATCTGATGCCTCTGTGCACCGTGGGCACCTACATTCAGGTGTGCATATCCCTACACAGACACAGGTATATATACGTACTGAACATAATCAAAATTAATCTTTTAATAAAAAATATAAAAGTTAAGACTATCAGAGAAAGAGAGAATAATCCAAATATAATTGTATACCATAGTAAAACTAAAACAAAAGCCCTCAGAATAAATGGACATAAATGTGGATTAATAGCTCAGATAGGAATAAATGAAATAACTCTTCTCTTTCTAAAGAACCAGAGAGAAGACAGCATGGATAATCACATTTAACTCATCACCTGAACACAAACACAGATATAATGTCAGTGAAGTATCAGAGTGAAACTGTACATTATTCTTTCTGGTAAGCTTCTAATTAAAAAAAAAGATTTATTTATTTATTTGTTTGTTTATTTATTTATGATATGTATGAGAGTTTTATCCTCATGTATGTAAGTGCACCACATGCATACAATGCCCACAGAGGCCAGAAGAAAGTGCTGGATCCCCTAGAACTAGTGTTAATGTCAGTTGTTAGCCACCATGTAGGTGCTGGGAACCAAACCCAGATCCTCTGCAGTAGTAGGCAGTGTCCTTAACCGCTGAGCCACCTCTCCTCCTAAAGTTGGGAGAATCCGGAAAACACTTGAAAATGCATGAAATGTTTATATCCTGTGACTCAAGAAGTCCACTCTCAGGGAAACACTTCATCTCTTAGCAGGTGTGCAGATAACATTCCAAGGCACAGAACAAATGCGCAGTCATCAAGCCTTGATATCTGCCACTGTGATCTCCCAGTAGGATATAGCCCTGCCCCCTGAGAAACTGGCCTGTATGTGGAGTGATGATCTCATTTCCTGACCAATAGGACATTTGGGAGGTGCCTCAGAGGAACAGAAAATGAAGGTAAGACTGATACTGCTTTCCCCTGACTGGCTTCCTGGTTTAAGGTGAGGCCTCATTAGCCCAGATTTTCCTCCTTCCTGAATGTATAGAAAGTGAAAGAGCTTGAGTAATCTTCAGAAACTGTAAAAGGACTCTGAAAGAAATCAGTATTTACCAAGTTCAAGGACTTGGCTGCTAATGTGTTAAAGGTGTCTGTCAGTCTACCTCCCCCATTCATAGTCGGGGGCTACCCCTCAAAGTGGTAATGTTGGGCAGTAGGGCTTTAGGGAGTGATTACATCATGAAGACTCCCTCATAAATTGGATGAATGCCCTTACAGCAGGGATAAAGAAGACCCTCCCCCTTCCACTGCCAGACCTTACAGGGAGGAAAGCTCTGAATCTCCCAGTAAGCCCACAACAGAATCGGAATCCGCCGGCACCTTGATCTTGGATTTTCCAGCTTCCCAAACTGTAAACAATAAAGTTCTGAAATTTCTGTTGTGTAAACTGCCTCTTCCGAATTGAAATATTCCCTCCTGGAGGGAGGCATGAGTGAGACGCATAGGACATAGAAAGTAAATGAAACACACAGGCCCATAAAGTAAGCAAACCTTTTAAGGCTGAAGAAGTTAACTAAAGTTAACAAGATTTCCAGAGCTCTTCCCAAGGTCATATAAACTAATAATTGCAGAAAAAAGGAGGTTTTCCAGTCCACTGAGCTGCCTGCAGATTGTG
The DNA here is from genome assembly GCA_035773235.1 of Eospalax fontanierii. NCBI lineage: Eukaryota > Metazoa > Chordata > Mammalia > Rodentia > Spalacidae > Eospalax > Eospalax fontanierii. Next base: position 45,196,630 of record CM069540.1, on the reverse strand, counting down.
TTGGGTCGCTACTTTCAGGGGGTTGGACAGTCGTCCTAGGTGGGCTTTTTAGAGATGCAGATGTTTTGGAGCCTGCTTCTGTGAGTAACCCCTCACCCATCCTCCTGTAAGTATCCTCGATAAACTCAGTGGTCCACTAAGCTGGACTTCTGTGCGGTTGTTTCTTGGGTCTGTTGTTGATGTCTCGTCTAGGATGAATAGGTACTTGTTCACATCTTGCCGTGAAAAGTCATGTAACATATTTGGCACCCAAATATGGGCCTACAGTACCAAAGATGAATAGGGAGAAGTGATTAAACGGCCCCTGCAATGCATGCTGGGTAAGAATGGAATATCCACAGGACAATCCTGACACAGCTGCCTTTGTCATGTGTGGTATGAGGAGATATGTCTCCTTGCTCCCTGTGTGTGAGCTAAACTGATTCTCCAACAGACAAGCCTGAGGAGCTGTGGACAAACACCCTCCCAGGCAGAGTGGAATTTACCCTGGATCGCCTGACTCGCTGAAAGATGAGGAGCTGGGAAAGTCCTATGCCCCTCCCTGCCAGTCCACTGGCCTTGGATGTGAGAAGGGGAGGGGCTAAGAACATTTAAACTAAGGGCGCCAGAAAGCAGGTCCCTTTGCCTCCTCTTTGGCCTTCTGGATCCGATCACCAGGAAGTCGCAAGATCCAAGCCTCCTTGTGGGTTTATTAATGTAACTTACAGGGACAGGGGTGGGGGAGGGGGGCTATGCTCTGTAAGTAACCCCTTACCCACTGCTCTGTTAGTAAACCCAAGTAAATTAGCTAGAATTTACCTGTAAGTTGGGAAATTTGTGTTTGTTGTAAGACCTGGGGAGGGAGGGACTAAGCTTAGCCTTTCCCAAGAGGAATTTTAGCAACACTGCGATGGATGAGGCCAACCACTTACCACTTGAGCACCGAATGTCCGTGAAGGGAATCCCCAGTGACTGCCTTCCTTTCTTGGTGTAGCATGCTGTGTATTCTTACTTGCTGAATTGGACTCTGAATGTGAATATGGGGAAGATTCTTAAATCACTAATAGACTAGGCAAAATGTTGCCATCCCTGAATGTATCTGTATGGGATAAAATTGGAAGCAGGCTGTGGAGTTGGCTGTATGGCTTTTGCTCTGGGCAGTAAGACTTGCAGCTGAAACTCTGCTGTCTTCTAAGAAACAACTTGCTCATGTGTGGGGGCCGGGAATTACAACTAAAAAGAGGCATATGGATGCTATTGACTGCAGTAGCCTCTGACTTGACAGGAAAAGGAGAAAAACAAGTGAGGATGAAATGGAAGTGCCGGCTTGTCATTTCTTACAGCTGATACACTGTAGGGGAAAGATATCACAAATCAGATCTGTGCTAAAGAGCCTTTCCTGGGACCCCAAAACTGGGAATCATGCAACAAAATGGAGAACAAGGAGAAAGAGAATAGGGTAGACGTGAGAGGTGCTGCGATAACCAGGGAATACTTAGCACTTGAACTTCTGGAGTTTGACAAGACTTTTAAACAAGGGGTGAGAGAGCCTCTCAGAGCTTGGCTTATGAGGCTGTGGGACATGGAGCTGGAAGGCATCTGAGGGACATAGAATCAGAAAAGCTGAGTAATAAAAGCCACCTACCCATCCCTTTTGAAACAAAGGCTCCAAAACTTGAGTCAACACAAGGGCAATCAGTCTCTGTTGGGCTGGCTCATATCACTGGCAGAGGTCCCTATGAAGTGTTGTATTATTAAAGGAACAGGGCATGAAAGGGGTGGTGGTTGGGTTCCAATCACTGGGCCCTGTGAGACTCAGTTTATTGGAAACTGAGAAAGAGCTTGATTCAGCAGGGTTTCAGGACTGCTGTGTGGAGAGAGCCCTATGGTGGGTTGTAACCTCAGTGAAGTAGGAGAGGCTGTGGCAGATCTGAATAGTTTAGACCAGCATGTAAATTGGGGTTTTAGGATGCTAAAGCCAGAAGGAACTGATGAGAGAAGGACAAACAGTTGAAGGAAGCTGTCTAGGCCACTGGGAGGCAAATGTGTCAAGATTAGTGTGGAGCAGAATTCCTTGGGAAAATTAACAGAAAGCTGAATGCTGAGCTAGGGAGCGTCTGAAAGGCTATCAAGCTAGAGCAACAGTTCACAGAAGACAAGTCAGGGCGGGTCAGCCTGTAGGTCCTACGGGGCCAAGAATAGCTATGAAATCAGCCCAGCATAAAGTGAAACTGACTTAGAACATGGAGATTTATTTTTGCGATTTTAAAGTATTACTTGATTGTGTTGTTCTTGAGCACAAATGTTGTAGATGATCACATGATGTTTCAGTGTCGTGCAAATCAGCGTATGCATGTAAACTACCTGTGCACATGGCATGGCCTCAGCTTACCATGGGATGAAGCTTCCAGCACACTATCTCCGAGCCCAGTCAGACTGGCACCATCAGACATTGCCTGTGTTCACAGTTACTTGACAAGTCAAACAGTACATATTAATTATGTTTAAAATTACCACTGCAAACACAGCATTCAATGCCTTGGAGACAGGTGAGTATTCTTACTTGATTATCAAGGGTTCTTCTGTATCCTGATTATCCTTCTGCACCACTATGCTTTGTGTTGTATCTGTAGCTGAGATGAACTAAAACTTGCTTACTACTTTCTGCTAATTAATTTTCATAATAAAAGTAAATGTCCCTAGTCTGAGCATGGTGATGCCCACCTTTAATTCCAGCACTCCAGAGGCGGGGATAGGTGGATCTCTGTGAGATCTAGGCCAGCCTGGTCTACATAATGAGTTCCAGGCCAGCTGTGACCACAGGGAGACTCTGTCTCAAAAAGACCAAAAAATAAAAATAAAAGCACACTCCTTTAAGGTGAAAACCAACTTATTAATACAATGTTCAATAACAGCATTACAAATGAAGCTGAAATATTATAAAGTGAAATTAATGCAAACAACTTCTTTCAATAAGTGGACTAGACTAAATACAGTCTTGTGAACAGTTTAAAAGATGTAGCCTTATTTTGGAATTGAAGTGAGAATTTGAAAACAGAGTCAAGATTTCTGGAAAAATAATAAAAAACATGGTATGTTTGTGATTCCATTTTCAGTTGACATAAATATGTTGCCTATTTTCTTATTTTCCAAGAAAAATTTGATCATGACTTTTTATTAGAGCTTTTTACAGTATATACTGTGTATGTCCTATGTCTCTGGCTTCATAATTCCTCATGCCGTGGCTTTTTGGCACACCTTATGTTGTGAGAGTGTGGGCCCACTTCAAGAATGAAGCCCCTACGAACAAAACTAGAACCAGACTATGGGATGGGAACGGCAGGACCTCACTGTGAGTTATAACTGCTTCCCCTGATGCAGGTATGGATGCATCCGTTTTTCAACTCCAATGTTAAACATTCCGCTAGTTTTATGCTGCCCTTTTTTTACATTTATAATAAAATATCTTTAAAAATCAATGGAATTTGATTGCTTACGTATGTCCATTGTCTTTATTAGTGATCAAAGGAGGGAATTTGTGTCTGATACTAAAAATCTGGTTAAAAGCCCATGGCTGTGGAGATCATAGGCCCCAGGGCAGAACCCACTACTATGGTCCATCTAAGTGGACATATTGTCAAACTGCTTTCTAAACATTTATGTTTATATCCACAGACGAGTGATGTTCTCAGCTGTGCTCAGAGAAGCTTGAGTAACAGTCAAAGTGCTGAAATGAATGACTTCAGTGCTCAGCCGTAAACAGGACATCTAAATCTCCTCCTCCACGGCTCAGGGAGCTTCATGGAACAGGAGGCAGAAAGAATGGGAAAGGCAGAGGATGCTGTCTTCTGGACACAATCTGGCCATTGCACTCATAAACTCACAGCAGCTTGCTTATCCCCACAAGACTTTCACAAGATTGAGCCTGTCGACATTCTATCACGAATGGGGAGGGGTCATGTCCCCACCCTTAGGTGAGGGACTAAGGCAGTTAATGGCTGCTGGGCAAGGGAGAGCCATTTCTCTTCCATAGGGCTGCACTGAAAAGTTGTCTAGGTTTCAGTAAATAAGTCCTTATCTATGTTCCTGTAAGCACCCCTAAACTCAGAGGGGGAAAAGAACAACAAATAGACATGAAACAGGAAGAGAATTGCACTGGGAAGAAAGGTTTCCACGGGACGAGGGGCATGAGACAGGGTAATCTGTGAAAGCTGCTGAAATTCATTGTCCACGTGTATGAAACCATCCAAGAATAAAATAAATATATATAGATAAGACATGAAAATAGAGAGGAACTTACTGAGCAAAAAGGGGTTAAGAAGGAGCAGAACAGAACAAGAGAAGGTGACGGGATTAACGTGATCAAAATGCATTCTATACGTGTGACATTCACAATTGTTTAATTATGCCATTTAAAAATATCAAAGCAGCAACCAAAGAATCATGAGGGTGCTGGAGAGATTACTCAGTGGTTAAGAGCACTGGCTGCTCTTGCAGAGGATTCTGGTTCAGTTCCCAGCACCTGCAAGGTGGCAAACAACCTTCTGTAACTCCAGTTCCAGGAGATCTGATGTGTTCTGACCTCCTTGGGCACCAGACTCCTGGGCACACTTGCATATATATATATAAAGGCAAAACACTCATACACATAAAATAAAAATTTTTTGATAAAGGATGGTGGGGAAAAAGAAAAGTAAATGGAGAATAGACCCAGATCCCTTGAATTGTGAATGAAGATACTAATATCATTTCAGCAGTGTATTTTGAGTTGGTAATAAATTATATCCATGGGAATATCAGAAATGGTACTAGAAAAATGGAATATATTCCTTTCTTTTTAGTGTGTGCATCTGTGATATGTCTGAGGAATGTATGTGTGTGTATGTGTGTATCTAATGCATATATATGCACACACGTGTGGACACACTTGTCCACAGAAGCACACATGAAGGCTGAAGTTAACTTTGACACACTTCTCTTAATCACTTCGTCTTCCTTTCAGTCTCAGCTTTACTACAGTTTATTGATTCTGGTCTCATCAAATATTTATTTCTTAGTAAACTAAAATTCCTTAAGTATTCACTTCTAATTTGTAGTTTAAGATAAGAAAAGAGAGGAGAAATATGGAGATTAGGCCTCTTTCATTTGCAAATGACAGAAACCAAACAAGCAAAACAGAATTCCTATTGGCTTAGGCTAAATTAGGAGAATTCAGGGGAATTCTCCTGGAATTGAGCTGGAAGTGAGGAAGGGAGGACTGCAAAGAAGGTCCGTGTGCCCAGTTGGCCCGTGACTGAGTTTCCTCCAGACAGCCAAGAATGATTTTGAAACTTTTCACACGATTACAGAAAAATACAAAGAACCATATTTTAGGGTATATGAAAATTTTTCAATGTACTCAACTAAAGTTTTATTTAAGTATAACCATGCACACGGATTATCACATTATCATAGCTGCTTTTGAATTTGGGAGGACACAGTCAAGAAGTCACAGCAAAGACAGAAGCCCCCCAAAATCGCAATGTTTGCTGTAAAGAAAATACCTTTCTAGAAAGGAGCTATGCCGTAGGCGCACAATGGCACCACATCCAGGCTGTGTCAACTTGTGTGGCCTCATCTCCTCTACTGCATTTCGGCCTGTTGGCTCCACATTCCTCTAGTCGGGGGAACAGGGTGACCATCACACACATACTTCCTTATCTGAGAACAGAGTGAGGAGACCTCTTCACACTCAGTGGAAAGGTCTAGATTTGAGTCCCAATTAATCTGCCCAGGAAGTGTTAGTCCTTGTGGTCAACACTGACTAGTCAAAGCTCTCCAGAGAGATAGAAACAATGTAATAGGGATCATATGATAGGACTATAGAAGATAAAAGATAGATAGATAGATGATAATAGATAGATAGATAGATAGATAGATAGATAGATTTATTTTGGGAATTTCCCTACGTGATCTGGAATCTGAGAATCCCTTGACAGAATGTGTATTAATTACATTTATCATTACTGTGACCAAATACCTAAGAAAAAAACTTAAGGGAGGGTTTATTTGGGCTCAAGAACTGAAGGGATATACCCCATCATAGCAGGTAGGCAGGGCAGTCGAAGTGCGTGGTGGCTGGTCATAGTGCCTCCACAGTCAGGAAGTAGAAAGAGATTGCTGTGGACTTGTTCTCAGTCTGGCAAACTGAACTGCCGAGCTACGCGCAAACACCTTCATCCCAAGCCGGCTGCACCTGGTTGCATAGGATTATAACTTTACAGACCTTCTGCAAGAAAAGGAGGAGCTTGAAGAGTCAGCTACCCCTCCCAACCTGCCGATTGGCCTTGGCTGTATGAAGGGGAGGGGCTAGGGGTATGTTAATAGAGAACACCATGAGGTGGTCTGCTCTCTTACAGGGAGGTCACAGAAACCATGCCTGGATGGAGACTTTCCTGCGTGGCCTTGGGAGGCGGGGCATGCCCACAGCTCTGTTAGTAAACCCAAATTAAATTGCTGGTTTGGCGAACTCGTACCTCGCTTTGTTGTTAGGGACCAGGCGGCTCTCGCCTACCAGAAGGAATTTTAGCCACAGAGATACATGCTAGTGTTTCTCTTTGCTCATTTTTCTTTTTATTAGTCTGGCATTCCAGCCCATGACTGATGCCACCTGCATTCAGGGTGGGTCTTACCGCCTCAATTACTTCTCTCTGGAAACACACAGACATGCTCGAGTTAAGTGTGTCTCCTAAGTGATTCCAAATCCAGGTTGACAATGATCAACTGTGACAGGGGCTACAACCCAGAGCCCCTGGGATGCCATGCTATGGCCTAGTACATGTTATGGCCTAGTACATGTTATGGCCCAGAACCAGACATGGTATGCCTCTCAGTCAAAGGCTGACGGAATGTGAACCTGGAGATGACTGGCAAAGTTGTAAAGTCCAATAGTGTACCAGCTCAGAACATAGGTGCATTCAATGTCCCTGTTTTTGCTCTCTCTGGAGCCCAGGTTTGCTGAATGGTGACTACCACATTAAATCCACTGAGTCCACAGACACGTATTAATCTGTATCAGAAGGGCTCTCATGAAATAATTACTTATCAGGTTTTTAAGTATTCCTTCAACTTGATAGAAGTTAGTTAACACTCACATCAGGAAATACTGTGCTCTGATTACTCAGGCTTGAGTCACTGCCCTGGAGCTGACGGAGGGTAAATCTCACCCCAGCCATACAGGTGGGTAAAAGAGTTTGGTGATTTAGAACATTTAGGCGCCATTTCCAGAAGAAGTGCTGGGTATTGAACAGTTTAAAAGACCTAATTTCACTGGGGATGGGCTTAGGCCTGGCAGAAATCCTACTGGAAAGAGAAAAGCTAGAGGCAGGGACAGGGGGACAGCTTGGGAGGTAATCAAGTTATGTCTTGGATCTATGGGAAGTTGTTTCTATGCAAAGTTGTTACTTCAAAGCTGTTGAAAATGACTCAAAATTTTAAAAGTCATAAATTTCTATCATGGAAATATGTCTTAAGTTCTGAGGTAGAATACATAACTCAGCTTTTTGAAATCAAAGAAATCTGAGCATGAAATAATTTATTGGCTTATAAATAAATGATAAACACTGTCTATAGATAACACCCAAATTGTCCTTTTCATAGTTAAGCCTCAGTATTGTGCAGCTTGGCTTGACATATCAGTCATAGGCACTCCCAAACCTCTGTGCTCCTTCAGGAATTCTCCCAACCTTTTCCTCTTCTTCCCTTCCTTTGACATCATCATCATCAGCTGCCAATATGCAAAACACTGTGCTGGCTGCTGGGATTCAGTGATGAGCAATTTCTGTGGCCCTTGCCCTCTCACAGCTTATAGCTCATTAGGAAAGAGAAACATTAACTATAGAGCATATAATAATCTATGACTAAGTCTTACAGGGACCAGACTGTATACATGTGTTGGGAGAAAAAACATTCATTGAGCCGAATCTACTTGAGTTGAGATAAAGAGTTAACCAAGTGCAGGATAGTGCCAGAGGCAATGAAGGCAAGGATGGGCTGTGCTAAAGCACTGAAGCCAGACTAGCGCTAAGGTAAGGTCATTGGTAGCTTGAACCCAGATGTGCAGAACTGGTCTAGATTGAGATAAACTCAAGTCAGGCTTTGCTGGAAAAAGTAGACCATGTTAAAAACTTCAAAGTTTTTTTTTTTTCAATTTTTATTAAAATTTTTGGAATTTCATACAATATGTTTGGATCATATTCAGACCCCCCTTCTTTATCTGCACCTCCCTCAGTACCCCTGCCCAATTTCATATATGCAAAAATGGAGTCAGTGTCAGAAAAACTTAGAGTTTTATAGTACATTTAGTAGAACAATGCAGAGTAGAATTTTAAAGCAATATCTCTAATGGCAACATGGAGAATGGAATGGATGAACCTGAGTGGAGGTGGAGTGACCAGTCAGGAGTAGTGCTTGAAAAAATAAAAAGCATAATTGCTCTAACTAAAATGTTACCTAGCGAGAAGAGACATAGGCAGAGTCCAGAGATCCTGAGGAGTTCAAATTGATCAGTTTATGGCTGGGTTTGAGGGAGATAGAGATGAGGGAGATAGAGGTGAGACATATCACCTTTGGCTCACTCAAGTGCGTAGATATGCTCATCCTTTAAGATGACTGAAAAATTCAGGAGCTATGATGTATCTCAGTGATGTATTGCATGTCTGGCATACATGGGGTCCTGAATTTCATCCTTAGCACTGGAGACAAGCAAAAGATCATTGAGATACTGAATTAAATTTTTTTAACTTTGAACTTGTTTGGGCATATATAATTAGCAATGCCAAATAGGCCATTGGAAAATCAAGTCTATGCTGAGATGTAATGTGGGTTGGAATATAACTTCTTAAAGTCTTCCATCTGTCAGTGACATTTAAAGCCAAGGAAATGCATGAGTTTTCCAAGGGAGGGAACATAAGAGAGAGATGAAGGCAGCCGAAGGGAGGACAGACTGGAGACCCCAGAAGAGGAACTCTCACCTTGAACTTGGAAAACCTTGGCATTTACTACTAAGGTAGAGGAGGAGGAGGAGGGGGCAAATGAGATTGAGATGAAGCAGAAAGACAGGGAAGAGGAAGACTTACGCAGTGTGGTCAGGGAGGCCAAGGGTAAACAATGATTCACAGCAGAGGAAACGGCCAGACAGCCAAATGTTGCTGGGATGCAATGCAAGACAAAGACTAAATGCCACTCATTGAACTAGGAGATGTCAAAATCATTGATGACCTTAGTGAGAGCTGTTTTGGAAAGTTTGGGGGTGGAAGCTAGTTTTAGTGGACTGGAGAGTGACTCAGATCCTGTTTTCATGGACTCCTGTCTTTTAAGTCTGTCTTTTACCATTCCTCAACTGCCCTTTGAAGGTCTCTCAACTCCAATCTACGAGCCATCCTCCTATCTTAATTAACCCCTTTAGCTTTCAAGTCTTATTTCTGGTTCATCCAGTATAACATATGAGTTACTCCTCATGAAGATATTGAAGCTTTATTTACTGAAATACAATATAAAACTTTTAATAGGTGTTTCACCATTGATTGCATAAAATTGGTAGTTGCTTAACTTGAATATCTTTATTATACCTACTTTTCCATGTTCTTGTGAGGATTAATGCCCTTTGCATATGATGGCTGCTCAGTAAATGATAATCTTCTTCCACATTTTCAGTCCAAGAAACAAACATCCTTTCGACATTTGTTTATAGACCATTCCTAAGTTGAAAAAAAAAGTTTCAAAAGTGGTTATTTGGTGATCAAGGAGTACAGATGCTTCTCTGGTGATATTTCTTTATTTGTTCAACATTTATTTCTTAAACACATTTTAGCAGAATGAGGATTTAGACAGTCAAGGATGATTGGGGATCTCCTTGCCACACAAAGCCCATGATTTGGTGAGACAAAAGAAAATGAAAGCCATTGGTACCTGATTGTAAACAGCAGTGGGTGCTGAAGCGAAAATGAAAGGCTGTTGAGAAACAGAGTAAGTTAAAGTGAAGCCGATGAGGAGACTTTTATGAGAATTTGGTGTGTAAGTTGCAATGGGACATTCATCTTTCCTGATAGACTGAGTAGTAATATGGTGATTTCATGAGAAGCTATGAAGCATGATGACGGATTAGCCTCTAGAAGTTATCCACATGAGGAAGCTATGCGATTATCGACCTTTAGTGTTTCTCTTTCTCCATCTGCCAGGTGACTGAGTCAATCTCCTTTTAAACACTGGTATTTGTAATCTATTTGTGGACTGACAAATCTTGTAGTCATGCTGGGTAGAATTACATAAAGATGGAAATGAATTGCTTTGGATGAGGCCTCTCCCAGGAGTCACATACCTAAACTCCAGAGCCTGAACTTTGAACCTGCTCATTATATTTCTTAGGGACCAGTGTGGCTCCTAGGTCCCTGGCCAAGCTCTGGACAGGTGAGGTTCTAAGTAAGAGACTTTTGAGTAGTAGTCTTTTGAGACTTCTGGGCAATAAGTAGTTGCTGTACACACTTAAGCAGTTATGACACACTTCCCTTTTAAATGAGGTGACCAACTGAGTCCGTGGAGAGTTCTCATGGGCACAGGATTAACTGTAAACCTGGGAGGATGCTGAACAAACACAGGGACTAGCTCCCTATCTGATTTTGTAGTTTTCTGTCTCTCCACAGGTGGTTGCCACCTCTCCCAGGTCATAGGCCCTCCTGTCTTTCGGAGCTCTGTTTTTCCATTCCTCTGTACAGACAGCCTAGCTCAAGAGAAATATTTGGAGCAAAAGGAAATGGGGTAACTTGCTGAGCCAAGTTCATGACTACTTAGTTAAGAATTGTTTAAGGAACCTGAAGGTATTATTGATTTATTTGAACTTGAGTGTAGTTGGGCATATAGGAAATGGAGTAGAAGAGTATTTTTACAGCGAATTCTCTTCCATGATATGAACAATTTCAATAGAATTAACCTTCACCTGCCAGGAGTATGGTATGATGGGGAAACAGGTGAAAGAGATCCCTTAAGTGATTTTCTGTCCTCCAAGAGAATTGGGCATTATTGTGTTCCTTGACTTTTTATCGTGACAGCTCCCAGACTGGAGAATTCTTATCTTTAGGAACTGTGTTCTTTACTACAAACGCATATCCTCTACTTCAGATTGCTCTGAGAACCAAAGCGTTGATTAGGTTTGGCGAAGCTTTTTATTCTTGCTCTTAAAATTCCCTTTCATCCAGTAGTATACTGACAGAACGTGTCTGTCCTCAGAAAACAAAGAGCTGAGCCCCCAAAGGGCTCAAGAAAGCCACAGGAGTAGCTTTCATTTATCTAACAGAGACTAGATATGAATCCAAGACAGATAACAATGAAATATCTACATAGTGCACACTGCGTTTCTTTCACAGCTTTTGAATGCTGTCTACCTGAACAGTTAACACTATGTGAGGGGCTGGGAGAGCTCCAGAGAGCTGCCCTCACCGGCAACTGAACTTAGTGACAAATGACATCAGGCAATGTGTGTCATGAATAAGCAGCAAGCCCAGTGGCAGAGACTGACTGTGGATTGCTTCACTGTGTGACTTTGAGCAGATTAAATAACTTATTTTGGCTGAAAGTATCTAGTTTTAAAAATGAGGTTGTAATCTAACAACCACTGTAGATTCTTTCAGCTTGAAGCGGTTGCTTTTATGAATAAAAGTAGTATTTCTAAGGCCAGTCTGAATCTTCTGTGAATCTAGGGAAGTCCTAGTATACTTTTGGCTGTCCTACACAGGGATATTTTAGTTAACACTATGGAAATAATTTCACTTCCCATTCAGAATAAGCCTTATTAGAGGATGGACAAGTGGAAATGTCCCCATGGTTGTCCTTGTCACTATTGTTACTCCTACTGTTAAAACATCAGGGCTTTATTATACTAATATAAAGTACATCAAAATCTAAAGATAACTCAAAACCACCCCTAGATACTTAGGTACGAAATGTACCCTGAAAAACACATTGTGTTTGGATGACAAATAGAACTAGGGAGTGGCTGTTTTCTGTTCTGTGTTTCCATGTTTTTCTTCAATGAGTAGTTACTGTTTTATGGTCAATAGACTAAGTATATTCACTTTCAAATGCTTTGTACTTCACCACAAGGGGAATTTCTCTTAGGGTCCAAGAATGTTAGTAGCAAGATTATTATGGCATACCAACCACTTTAGTGAATATTAAGAACAACTTCACCTTTATCTGAAAAATTTTGCATTGGATATTTAGTTCTCATGCCCACGCTTATTTTTAGTAGTCAAATCTAAGACAAAAGCAGAACTTGCTTTTGCAGTCTTCTTGGAAATATTTTAACTTGGGTGACTGCCTTGAAGTTTCTAAATCATAGTGTTAACAAAAGAAAATTGGAAAATCTCCAAAATGCTTTTTTACTTTATTTGGTTTTTGTATTTTTGTTGTTGTTGTTTTTTCAAACAAGATCTCACTGTGTATGTCACTGTGTAGCTCTGGGTGACCTGGGACTCTCTGTGTAGACCAGGCCAGCTCTGAACTTACAGAGATCCACCTGCCTCTGCCTCCCAGGTGCTGGGATTAAAGGCATGAAACACCACACCCAACCTTTTAATTGTTCTTTTTTTTAATTAATAATTTATTTTATGTGTTTGAGTGTTTCATCTGCCTGGACATAGGCACACTGTGTGTGCAATGCATTCAGAGGCCAGAAGAGGGCATCAGATCCCCTGGAACTGAAGTGTATGACTGAGAACCATGTGCATATTGAGACCCAAACCCAGGTCTTCTGCAAGAGCATCCAGTACTCTTTAACAGTTGAGCCATCTCTCCAGTCCCATGGAAAATTTTTAATTAAAAACATTTAAGAAATGTTTGCCTTTTGAAAGAGAAATACTTCATATACTGAGAAACCTCAGCAGTTGAATGTTTTGCTGGAATTCAGGCATTGTGGATCCCACATTTTGGTTCTTAGGTTATTAAGGAAGAACTCAAAAAAGGACTCAGTTCTTTCTAGCGCCATGAACTCTCATTTTGGTTGAAATTCCTCAGTTGCAGTATTTACACCGCTTCCTGTTCAACACTTCTCTCACTGGAAATTTCAAACAGTTCTTGTTTTCAGTTCTCTGTGCTCACCCTTCTTCCTGTCCCTGCCCTCTAATAAAGTTGAAGATTGGGCTTCATTTCATATTTTCCATTGCTCACTGATGCCCCCAGAGACCTTGTTCCTGGGTTTTCTGCAGGGGGTTGGAATACCTTGGAAGCAATCTCTGACTTCTGAGTGACAGAGACAATGCCCTTCTAGAAGGACAGGGCCATTTTTGTCTGCACTAATGGAAGCCCAGCTGGCGTCTGTTTGATGCCTCCTGGTGGAAGCTCCCTTGATGTGATCTGGCAGCAAGACCTGTCAGCAGCTCCTCAGAATCCTCCTTACAGTCGCAGCTGTTCACAAACTCTGTCGCTCATCTGCTATTGGGTGGCTCTCATTTGCTTCCAGCAGCGGGGATCTCCAAAAGTGTTGCTCACATCAGATGCTCTCTATTGAGAAAGCCCAGCTGCGTCCGTTATTTGGAACATGATAGTGCTCTGTTATTTTCTAGGTACTCTGACCACATGTGTTACCTGTTATATCTTTGATGTTCACAGACCTCATGCAACGGTAAAGGGCAGCCCTTGGATCAGTCCAGGGAGACCTCTATGGTAGAAACTTTCATACCAGGTCTTTCAAAGAACACAATTTGCTTATTTATTCATTCTTCAAGTGTTTGCTGTATATACTTATGCCAGACTCTGCTAAGTGGTAAGGATTTCCAAAGGAATTTAAAGTTTGGTGAAACCTTTGAGAAGCAGATGAATATGAATAATCCAAAATAAAAGCAGAAAAAAATGCAGCAGCAAGATTGATTAGGTAAAAGCAGAAATATACTTCGATACAATGTGGAGATGAAGAAGCAGAGATCAGCTCCCTTTCTGGTGCCTTCTTTATTTTCCAAGAGGAGGCTGTTAGGAATGGTTCTGAGATCCCAAGAAAATGACTTCAGCAAGTCAAAAAGTTTTCCTTCTGCAGGAAGGCGCAAAGCAGCCCTAAATCTAGCAAGCACACCCAGTGGAGGTCCTTCTGGGTTTTTATTGCTAACCCAAAGGGGTCCTGCGCCTCACTCCAAGGGGTCTAAGTTTGGCCTCAGAGTCTCATACAATCGACTGATGCAATTAATAAACAGAGTACAATTTGCAGCTCTGAATACAACCTTGAAACAGATTTTGTTTCAAGAAGTGCAGCTCTTGGAGGAATTTGAACTTCTGCTAAGAAGTTTCTTGGCAATTTTTTTACATTTGGTTTTTGTCTTATTTAAACCCTTTGATAGAAATGACAGACAGGGGACTGGAGAGATGGTTCAGTGGTTAAGAGTACAGGCTGCTCTTTGACTCCCAGCACTCACATGGAGGCTAATAACCAACCTAAACTCCAGTTCCAGGGGATCTGACGCCCTTTTCTGACTTCCGTGGGCATTGCAGACACAGGTGCATCTATCTACATGTAGGCAATATACAAGGTGATGGTCAGTCCTTCCTTCTTTTGTAATGAGAGTAGAGACAGATCAAGACTAGCATGCCCAAAGGAGGAGCTGCATAGCCTGCAGCATTGGTAATACTGGAAGCATATGTTTCCAAGGCCAGGGAATTTGCAGGGGCTAAAGTCAGAGAACAGACAAGGGCTATGCTCTCTTAGGCACTGTAGAGTCTCTTTCCCTTTTCAGAAAGATTTATTTATTTATGTGTATGAATGTTTTATGTGCCTGATGCCCATGAAGGCCAAAAGGAAGTGTCAGAATTTCTGGAACTGGAGTTATAGGTGGTTGCGAGCTGCCACATGGGTGCTGGAAAACAACCCGGGGTCCTCTTCAAGAGCAGTACACACTCAATTGCTGAGCCATCTCTCCAACCTCCAAGACTCTAAAGAATTTGTCTATGCTCTATGGGAATTGGTACAAGAAATATTTAACTCATAAAAATCATTACTCTTTAATGGACAAATACAATACATCTCCAATAATATTCTAATAATAATTTCTAATAACTAGTCCCTTTAGTATGAGACAGGCTTCCATTGCTTCTTCATTTCACTCTATTAAAAATACTATAAAATAATACAACAAAATAGGAACATGTAAGTTCAATAAATCAACTGAAGGCATTTCCATACACACACGAGGAATTGCAATATGAGGTTTTCATGACCATTACTCAGCAATGTGACATGGACTCTGGGTTAAGTAACTAACAAACATCATCACATCTGTTTTTCAAAAGTGGCATTTCTTTTATGTGATATGTGGACAGTTTTGCAATTATATATTGCTTAGGGGTTGTTATATTGTAAAGTGGTGCAGCTTCACTGTTAGAAACAGTGACACCAAGGACTCAGATGTGCTGTTCCCTCGAGACATAAGACGCAAGTACAGAAATCCCCAACGAGCAGCTTATGAGCAAAGGCTGTGTCCAACTGATATGCCATTGGCAATCTGATGAACAAAAGAACATCAGTGAATTAGGAAACTTATGACAATCTGGGACAAGTATATTGACATATTAAATTTGGGGGTCAGTTTTCTACATATACACAATGTATTGTAATCGTATTCAACCTAATTACCTTTTTAAAACATTTTTAGTTTTTGGTCTTTCTGAGACAGCATCTCCCTGTAGCCCCAGATGGCTTGGAGCTAACTGTGTAGACCAGGCTGGCCTTGAACTTACAGAGATTCTCCCATCTCTGCTTCTCAAGTATTGGAATTAGAGGCATGCTCCACTGCACCAGGCATAACTACCTTTCTTGTCCCACTTTCACGCCTGTTGATGCCTTCTTCCCAAGCAGGCACCCTCTTACTGTCATGTCTTTGCGTGTGTGTGTGCGCAGGTCTTTCGCATCTAGTCATACCTGTAGTTTGTTCATGATTGCAACAGCAATTTCATATCCAGATATAAACAAACTACAGCTATGGCTGAGAGCTCTGCAATCACTTTTTCTCAACACTGTGACCAGCTTTGAGTCTCGGAAAGCTACTGGTTACTTCCCAAACAGCCATGCCATTATTGCAGTGGGCACATCTTACCTAACAGGTTGGTATTGTAGTATGCAGCATCCCCAGCTGGGTAAGATCCTTGATGAATTTTCTCCCCCAGCAGCCTGCATGGTACCTTTTGGCACTATGGCTGTTAACCAGCAAGGAGGAAGCTTCTAGCTCAGTTTCAGCTTTTTTCTTCTGTGTCTTATATCTAGCATATGGTGTCAGTTGGTGTCAGTATGGTCTTACCATTTAATTCTTTCAGGAAAACAAGAGCAATGGCAATAGCCAGTACTGTTTTGGGAGTGGATCCTCTGGGGCTTCCCAGGCCAATGACTCATTGTGAGGTATCCCACCCTTGGCACAGGAATTTTAATTTAAAAATCCATGGCTCTGAGGGATAGCAGTGTCCACCCAAGCAAGGAATCTCCATTCAAATTCTTTATTACTATTACTATTATTATATTTTTGATTTAGTTTATAAAGTAGTAGATTAGTATATTGCTTTTTCATACATCCTTCATTTTGGCTGATCCTCTGACCAAACCCTACCTTTCCCCCAGACTTCCACATCTGTTCCTGTTTAAATTTTTCATCCTCTTCTATGTGCATAATGTGTGTTTTACATATCCTCCCAACATCTCCCCTCACCACACACATCCGAAGGCTCCCTTCTTGTTTCTCAACTTCTAAAGACACTTCAACGTAAACATGGAAATCTAAAATTCAAATTTAAGATTCACATATGAGCAGGAACATACAGTGTGTCCTTTTCTGGGCTTGGGTAACCCACTTATAGTTTAATGTTTTCCAGGACCATCCATTTTCCCACAAATTTCAAAACTTCATTTCAAGTTTTAGTGCTGAATAGAATTGCGTTGTGTGCTGTAACACATTTCGTCATACCCCCATTATCTGGTGGACATCCACGCTGATTCTATTTCCTAGGTACTGTGGATAGAATAGTAACATGCGTGGTCATTCGTGTATCTCCTTCAGGCATATGCCCAGGAATGCTCTAGCTGGGTTCTATTGATTGCAGTTCTATTTTTAACTTTCTGAGAACCCTCCACATTGATTTTGATAGTAACTACAGCATTCTACACTTCTACCAGTTAAGAATAAGAGTTCTCCCTTCCCGACATTCTGGCCAGTGTCTGTTGTCTTTTGTTTTCCGGATAATAGCCACTTTGACTGGAGTGTCATTTGCATTTCCTCTTTTAAAAAATCCTCTCTTCAGATTGGGTTTTGACTGGGTCCCCCCCGCCCCTCGTGTTATTTGTGTATTCCAGACATTAGTTCTCTGATAGATGTATATCTGGTAAAAATTTTCTTCTATTCTGCACAGAGTTTCTTTTGCTGTACAGAAGCTTTTTAATTCTTTGAAGTTCCATTTGTTAATTTTTGGCCTTATTTCATGAGTTTAGAAAGTCCTTCCCTATGCTTACAGGTTGAATCCTCTTCCCTGCCTTTTCCTCTAGCAGTTTCAAGGTACCAGGTCTTATGTTGCAGTTTCTGATGTAACTGGAGTTGATGTTTGTGCAGAGTGAGAGATAAGGAGCTAGTTTCCTTCTTTGTAAGTGGACATCGGATTTTCCCAGCACCATTTGTTAAAAGGCTATATTTTCTTCACCACTTTTAGCATCTCTGTAAAAAAATCAGGTAGCTATAACTGCATGGACCTATGTCAGTGTCTTCTGTTCTGCTCATCTGCATGTCTGTACAAGTTCCGTGTTGTTTTTTATTACTAAGGCTCTTCAGTGCAGTTCAAAATCAGGTACGGCAACTCCTTCAGCATTTTTCTTTTTCTAAGGGATGCTTTGACTCTCTTGGGAGTTTTTCTTCGATATGAATTTTAGGATTGCTTTTTCTATTTCTGTGCAGACACAGCACTGAAGTCTTCTTGTTGGCCTTGCATTGAATCTGCAGATTGGTTCTGATAGGATGTTCATTTTCAAAATATTGATTCTCCCAATCAGTGAGCATGTAGGTCTTTCCATCTTCTAGTGTCTTCCTTAATTTCTTCAGAGTTTTAAAGTTTTCATTTTGCACATCTTTTAATTTCCTTAGCTTGGTTTAAAATTTTTAATTTATTTTAATTAAATTTTTTTTTTCTGTAGTCCCAGCTGCCCTGCAAATCACTATGCAAACTAGGTTGGCCTTGATGTCACAGAGATAAGGTTGTCTCTGCCTCATAACTGCTGGGGTTAAAGGCCTGTGCCATCACACCCTGCTTCAAGGTGTTTTATTTTTTGAGGCTATTGTGAATTGTTTTATTTCCCAATTTCTTTCTTAGTATGTCATTTACATATAGGAAGGCTATTGACTTTTAAAATATTAATTTATAGTCTGCCATTTTGTTAAAAGTGCTTATCTTCTCTGAGAGTTTTCTCATAAAATCTTTATGGTCTCACATACAGAAAAATATCATTTGCAGATAAGGATAATCTGATTTCATTTCCCATTTGTATCTCTTTTGTTTCCTTCTCTTGTCTTACTGACCTAGTTAAGATGTCAAATGATAAGGAATAAGATTTTGGTTGGGAATGCCTCAAGTTTTTTTCTCCATCTAACGTGATGCTCGAAATGGAATCGTCACACACTGCCTTCATTATGTTGAGGTATGCTCCTTCTGTCTAGCCTTTTTGTCATTGTTTTTGCTTGTTTATTGTGGGGAATGTTGGATTTTGTCAAATACCTTTTCCGAATCTATTAAAATGATCATGTGATTTCTTTCCTTGAGGTAATTTATGTGATTAATTATATTTATTGACTTTTTCATTTCAAGCATCATTTAAGTTTGGATTTTCTTCAATGTTTCTACGCCTTTCTTGAATTCTATCATAACCTGAACTGACTTCCTTCTTTCCTTGAGTTATTTGTGTTCTCTTGGATTTGGTTCAGGAATTTATTCCTATTCTCTTTAAATTCATTAGATAGTAAGTCATGTCCTCTTTGAAATTATTTATAATTGGTCATTTTAGAGGCTGGACAGGTGGCTCAGAAGTTAAGAGCACTGGCTGCTCTTCCAGAGGATCTGAGAGTTCAATTCCTAGCATCCACATGGAGGCTAACAACCATCTCTAACCTCCCTGGGGATTGTAGGACATAGGTATACTTATATCCATGTCCTGCATAGACATAAAAAAAGGAAATACTAAAAAAAAATTGTTCATTTAAATAATTTATCTGGAAAGTCACTTAGGTTGTCTTGATTGGTGACCATTACTTAGTGAGTGGTAATTTTTGGAGGGAGGATATTATCTCAGGTTTCTGTGCTCTTTGTGTTTTCACAATGGGACTTGAGCATCTGGAATGGCTTTGTTGGTGGCTTTTGGTGTTAGTTTCTAGCCAGTCTACCCTGAGTGGGCATTGGGATCTATGCTTGGTGTTACCTGGCTTAAATGGTTTTAGATTTTCTACATGATGCTCATAGTTCAGTATTAGAGATGATTGCTATTGATTTGTATGTGGGGAAGATGAGGTGATAATGACTTGGCTCTGTAATTAATGTGGAATCACTCAGCTCACAGTTGACTTGGGGATGGACAGGGGTCTAGAATCGCAGGTTTGTCACCTCAAGTTTCAGGACCAGTCTGAGTTCACCTGGGACAGAGCAGAAGTCTGGGGACAGGTAGAGACCCTGGAGTCACAGGTCTGTGACTTCAACCAGGTGATAGAATCAGTCCAAGTCCATGTGCAGAAGTAGGAACCTGGGTGCCTGGGGTCACAGGTCTGTGACTTTGTCAGGTACTAGAGTTGGCTGGAGTGATCATGGGCCATGATGGGAACCTGTGGATGGACATATTGATAAATAGTTACCATTTTCTCTTTCTTCAGAACTCACAGGTCTTTCTTGGTAGGCACTATTTAACCACCAACTATCTAGGAGCAAATTAATCCTTTAAATCTCCTTTTCTCACTGGAACTAAACCATGGAGGCAGACGTGCTGTTAAGTATTGGTGGTCATCCTACAGAAAGAGGATCTGAAAAGGTGAAGGACCTAGAGTGAAGGATCTTAGAGCAGCAAAACTCTGGGTCTGTTTTCTGTTTGCTGCTGGATTTGTTAGTGGGGGTGGTTCCTGAATTCCAGTCATTATTTAGTGTCCTTTCCCAGAAAGACCTTCACCCTTTTCTTTCTGATGGAGGCCATTTTCAACCTAAAGAGCTTTTTGAACGCAAACAGTAGATCAGTATAAAACATACAAGGTCTGCCTATAAAGACATGAGATCAATACCACAATCCATTTTTGTTTAGATTATAAAGATGGCTTCCTGAAACTGGAGGTACTTATGCCAGAACTTAGTGACCATATGTCAGGAGCGCTAGGATTGTGTGGGAGGTTGGACAGGTGCATGCTCAACTCCATAATTTTATGACAGCCAATTCCCCTATTACATAATTCCACCTTGTAAATAGATGATGACATGCATGTTGAACTTTACAATATTAGACATTGATTCAGTGGAAGATTGTTAGCACAGGAGTTTTGGGTGTGGCATCAAGTGCAGAATAAAAATGTATGAATTGGATATTCAGAGATGGAAATAAATGGATGAGTGAATTTCTGTCTTTGAGAATGGGGAAAATTTCTAACTGATTATGGAAATTAATAATAATGAACTAATGAAAACTAAATCCTTTCAAACTTTGTATGTAAATGAAAAAACAGTGTCACTAGCCCCATGTAGTGTTTGGTTTTAGTAATGTCTTGAACCAAAATGTAGAGAAAATGGATATTGGAATAAATGCTGGAAGTGATCCTTTGAGGTGTTAAGATTCTACTTGCTGAAATTATTCACAGCTTTTCATCTTTTACAAAGCTATGTCAATACATTATCAAAACTCATCACAGTTGTTTTTACAGTGGAAAGTGTGACTTGAAACAGCTTTTACTTTCCTGTGCTTTTAACCACGCAGGACTTGTAAAATCATGAAGCGAATGTTTTGAGAAACCACCTCATAAATGCCCCGTCTCCCTGGGCAGCCTCCTGTCATTCCCAAACCAGGGCAGCATTAGCCTCCTCTCCAGGCTGCTGGAGACTTTGACCTTCTTCTTCAAGCTTGTGTTTGCATGTTTGTCATCTACCGGCAAATAAGGTTCTCAAGTCAGAGCTGACCTTTAATTAATTAGACACGTTTGCTTGGTTCTCCAAAGCTGTTTAGGACTTAAGATACTGCATATGCACAATTAAAAAAAATTAGATGATATAAGAAAAAGTGAAAAAGAAAACTTTGAAAACTAACTGAAATCTTGTTAGGAAGAATAGCCATTCTTGGTATTTGGTATACATTATTTCTAAGCATCTTTTTAACATATAGCTGTGAATAAAGTTAAAAATATGTAGAAATAATGTTAGAATGTCTAGAAAGATGGATTAGTCAGTAAAATGCTTACCATACAAGTACAAGAACCTGAGTTTGGATCCTAAGCACCCACATAAAAAACCAGGTATAGCAGGATGTGTTGTAATCCCCTTGCTTGGAAATGGAAGCTGTAGCTTGCTGGCCAGTCAGCCCTGCTGAATTGGTCAATTTCAGTTAATGAGAGACTCTGTCTCAACTGAGAGCAATTGAGAAAGGTGTCCAACACTGACTTCTGGGTACCACACACGTGTACACACATGTGAATGTACACCTGCATGAACATGTGTGTGCATGTAAACGAATTTGTATACACGTACATCACATACACATAAAACAAATAATTCTAAAAACGTGGAAAATAATCGCATACGTTATTTCAAAATAACTTACATTTAATTTTCCATGAACTTAAAAAAATCAAAGTGAAAATGAAAGGATTAAGTTGTGTTGAAACTCAAAACTATCTCTTAAATTTAAATAAGGGGCTTAGGAGATGGCAGCCATTTAAGAAACTATAACCTTGTTCTGTGAGGTCATGTGGACACAGGAAGACTGTAGGGCTTGCTGGCCATGGCCTAGTTGGTTTCAGTGAACACCAGGCAATCTCCTCTGTCCTCAAGGTGGATGAACATGGACACCCTATGCACATACACCACACACACCACACACCCACATACTTACACACAGTTTTTAAAAGGTTACTTGTAAGAAAACTTTAAAGGATGAAAATGATTTTCCTGTCAATGAGGTACTTGAAAGACAGTCTTTCAGAATGCAGTGTTCACTTAGGATTTCGAGTTGTTTTTGTTCTTATTATTACCAAGCATTTGTTTGAAATTTACTTTGAGGTAACTGCAGATTCACATACACAGGAAAACGTAATAAATAGTAGAGAGAGAGAGAGAGATTCCCTTACCTTTCATTCAGGTTCTTTTCAAGACATCTTGTGAGGCTGGAGAGATGACTCAGCTCCAGTTCCTGGGATCTGTCGCCCTCTTCTGGCCTCCATGGGTATTGTACACATGGGTGCATTTACATACATGCAGGCAAAACATTCATACACATAAAATAAAAGACACCATCTTGTAGGAATGCTATGTAGGACATGCTTGCCATGTCACCTTGCCTCAGAGCACACTTCATTGGGATAGTCTGATGTCTTAGTTCTCCGTTTCCTTCCTTAAGAGGCTGCTGTTTGCAGAGAAGTGGCCACACTTGGTATTTTTGCAATTTTATGTCATTGATATTCCACAAATGATCTGTAATGGTAGTAATTTATCACCAGTTTTTTTCTTCTTTTCTGTCCAATTAGTTTTAGAATTGATTTTTGATTAAAAAATGAAAAATATATTTATCAGGGCTGGAGAGATGGCTCAGGGGTTAAGAGCAATGGCTGATTTGCGGAGGATCCAGGTTTGGTTCCCAGCACCCAAATGATGGCTAATAACTGTCCTGACTCCAGTTCCAGGGGATCCAATGCCCAGTTCTGACCTGCGAGCATTGCATGACATGGATGCACTTACAATACATTCAGGCAATACACTCATACACATTTAAAAGCATCTCTCATCTATAACATGATATTTATATACATATATGTAGAATGGCCAATTATATTAATTTTATGTGAGATAACAAGCTTTAAAGAATCAAAGTCTTGTTTTAGCTCATAGCATTGGAGGTTTTTGCCTATGATCAGCTGGCTATGTTGCTTTTAGGCCTGTGCTAGGGCAACCCGTCATGGTGGGGGCACATGAAAGCTATTTATCACATCCTGGACAGAAAGAAAAGAACATTAAAGAGTGTCTGGGTCCTAGAATCCCCTTCAAGGACATACAAACAGTGACTAAGGACCTCCACTTAGACCCACCTTTTACAGATTCAATCACCGACCAATAGTGCCAGCCTGGGATAAGCTTTCAAACAATGGGCATTTAGGAAAGCACTGACCCAAATCACAGAACTAAATCAAGCTGATTAACATATAGCTTATTTTTTTGTGATAACCTACTTCAAGTCTGCTCAGTAACTTTGAAGACAATAATACATTATAATTAACTACAGCCACCAGGTGGTACAGTAGAGCTCTTGAACTTATTTTCAGTGATTAAGATGATATATTCTCTGACAAACATGCCCCTTGCCCTCCCCTTCCCAGTTCCTGGTGACCATCTACTCTTCACTTCTTAGGGCTCAGCTTTTCTAGATTGTACATATGAGGAGAATCATGCTGACACTAGTTTTTAACCAAGTGTTGAGAGCAGGAGTACCACAGGCTGAGACTTGTAACTGACTCACCAGTTCTTAATCATACAGGAAAAATTACTGATCGTAAGTAAAAAGAGCTAACTTGGAAAATGTTATTAGCTTCTATTAGCAATGCATTTGTTATTCTTAAACTAATGCACATTAACGTCTTTAAATTTTCCCACCAGATAGCAAAGCATTGCTACAGTTTTCTTCCAGTTACTACAGAATTCCTCAGCATCACATCTGCTGAATGGCTGTAGACTTTGAGAAACCATTGCATAGACTCAGTTGCTTCTGTGGAAGCTGTCTATAAGAAAGTCTACCTTTGACACTGTGCCCCCTTCAGTCTGAAAAATCCTATTTAGACATGTTCACTCTGTGACCAGGGATGGAGAACGAAATTTCTAAGAGGATGTTATTTAAGCTATTTAAGCATTGAGATCACAGGTCATGGGATCATGTATGAACTGTGGACACATAGCTGGAATAGTTGGCATTTGTTGGCACATTCCATGGACATGCTCAGGTGTGCAGTGGCCTGCTCTGCTACAACACTTTGAAAGTGTACTTAAATTAGAATAATCTATAGCAATTCCACCTACCTGTTTCTCATGAATTTAAAGTTTTCTCTGGACTCTCCACATTAGTTACTTAGTGCCAAGTTCTCCTGCCCTTACAAATGAACTTGACTAAATCTGGGCTATAGATGAGTGATCATCAGAGTGCTCTTTCTTGGGGCTATATTTGAATGTCATTTGGAATTCTGGTGGTTCTCTGGAACTTGGCATCTTAGAACTGGAAAGGAAAGACTGCAAAAAGAATGCTTGATTTACTCCCTTCCAGAAATTGACAGCCAAGCATTAAAGAAAAAGCTTTGCTGATCTGTAAACTTGACATTTTGAACAATCTTGCCAATATGCATGTTTGTGCATTCCAAGAGCAGAGTGTAAAAACTTCAGCTATTGACCATTATTTATTTATGTCTCACAACATTAATGGAGTAAATGGTCCAAGTATGGGACAGATCATGAACTGAACGACTTATAAGTTTTCCTCATTTAATTTCAGGACAGCCTATGACATAGTCATTTTTTATCAGCATTAGAGAAGCCCATTAACTTGGATTTGTACACAAAAGCATTAGTAAACTCTGAAACCTAGTAAGTTCTATGGCCTTGATTTCAACCATGGTGGTGCAATTCATCATCCGTCCACATACTCAAGCACCATCCAATAAGAAACTTTGGAAAATCAAAATATATATCCAGGTATACTAACACTAAAGTTCATACAGTTTTCTTACAAGGTGATCTGGGAGTCTTTGTTTCATTCTGTTGGCATATTTAGGTAGCAGAAGTACAAGAAAACAGACCTGCTAGTTACTTTCTGTTCCTATGATAAAATGCCCAAGAGAATCAATGCACAGGGAGGAAAGATTCATTTCGGCTCACAGTTTGGGTTTCAGTCCACAGTCACTTGTCCTGTTGTATCTGGGCCTGGATGAGACAGGGCATCAGGGAGGAGAGTTCATGAAGAAGATCTATCTGCTTTAATTTTTAATTTGCTTCAAAATTTAAACTTATTTCTTTATATTTTATTTGTATGAATGTTTCGCCTGTATGTATGTGAGTGTACAATGTGCATGCAATGTCTGCAGAGGCCAGAAAATCACATTGGATCTCATGAAACTGGAGTTATAGACAGTTGTGAGCCACCATATGGGTGCTGGGACCTGAACTGGGGCCCTCTGCAAAAATAGCAGGTGTTCTTAACTGCTAAGCCATCTTTCAAGCTCCACCTACTTCATGATGACCAGGAAGTACAGAGGGAAATGAAGGGACCAGGGACCTAAATTTTCTTTCAAGGACATGCTACCAATGATCTAATTAGCTTCCACTAGGTCCTATCTCTTAGTGAGTTTACCACTTCATGATAGTGACCTAGGACCTTTGATGTGTGTGTGTGTGTGTGTGTGTGTGTGTGTGTGTGAGAGAGAGAGAGAGAGAGAGAGAGAGAGAGAGAGAGAAGATATATAAATCCATTTAATTTGTTTCATCCCAGTGGGTTGAATATAGTTACTTGTTCACGGAACCTGCTTATGAAATAGAAATGAGAGTTAATACACTGACTCTAGAGGAAAACTTAAGCCTCTAAGGACAGATGAAGTCAGTTCCACAGCAGGTAAGGTCACTGACCACATTTAGAATCAATTGTTCTTCCTCTCTTCCCAAGAGAAGGGTCCTATAATTAAATTTAAAGACAAAGAAAGTCCCACTGGGATGGTTCAGTGGATAAAGCACTTACTGCACAAGTGTGAGGTCTGACATTTAGATCCCCAGAACTCACATAAAATTTAGGCAGGTATGGCTAGGGAAGATCCAGCGATCCACATATATTTTCAGCAGAATGGAGGACGCCCCGGGCAAACTAGCTAGCTAGCCTGAGGCATGCTCTGGGTTCAGTTAGAGACCTTGTCCAATAAACAAAGTGGAGAGTGATTGAAGAAGATACCCAACACAAGATATCAACTTCAGGCCTATACATACACACACAAACACACCTATATACATAGGCAATCTTGCATATACACATACATGTAAGCCTCCACATTATCTTTAGGAGTTTAGGAAAACAAATCTCTTGTAGTTTAAAACCACTGTTAGATTAATTGGTACTGATTTTCTGCTTGGGCTAATGAAAATGCTTGGAATAGACAGTACACATGGTTATATGATACTATGAATATAATAGTGACACGAAATCATAAAAATAACCGAGCCAGGCGAACTGGTATAACACCTGTAATTCCAGTAGCCTTGAAGCGGAGTCATAATTATGAGTTCAAGGACAGCCTAGCCTACACAGTGAGATGCTGTCTTCAAAAAATAACAAAAATTACCCACCAAATTTGAAATGACCTTTTTTTTGTCATTTACTGCAATTATGGATCAATAATAGCAATTTCTTCAGGAACTCATTCTAAGCAAAAAGAGATTGTAAGGCTGGCTTTGGCTTTGCTCAAGGGCATGTCAAAGAACTAGGTCAGATCAGTGAGGTGAAGTGGGACTGGCTGTAAGGAAGCTAATCCAGCCAAGGGCTTGTTCTTCAAAAGAGGGAAGATTCAGCGATCCACATCCTTAATGGTCAACACACACCAACTCTCATAAAGGCAAACATCTTTACCTGCTGAGCTTCAGATATTTTAAAAAACTAACTGGCATTCTTACTTTCCCATTACTTTTTCCTCTGTACAGTACCCTTCAGGAGCCATTATCTGAACTTCTAAGTGGAGGCCCTGAACCCACCCACTGCCCCTGTAGCTCGTGCCAGAGCACAGGTCCTACTTCATGTGTCTTATCACTAAGATTCTGGTTTTCGCTAGAATCTGCTCCACAGTAGACCTGTCCCAAAGTCAACTCTCTCAGCCTCCTTTGGGCTACTTGCTGGTGTTACACAGGCTGACACTTCACTATCCAGTGTCTGGGCCTCTGCAGATCACTCTCATACCCAAACCTTCCCAGGACTTTCCCCCCAGTGCTGGTCAGAACACTTTAAACTGAGGAAGAGGAAGGAGAGGGAATAAAATATGGAAGAAGGAGGATGAGGACGGAGAAGAGAGAGAGAGAGAGAGAGAGAGAGAGAGAGAGAGAGAGAGAGAGAGAGAGAGAAAACAACATTGAAAATGGACTTTAAAGAAAACCTTAGCAGGCACCCTGAATGTTCTGTTTTGATTGTGATTCAATTTAAAAGCATGCATAAGTCAATGGTGGAAATTTTCACCTAACAGGATACTTGGAAATGAATTATTATCATGACATTACTGTTTCTTGATATGATAATGACATTGAGGCTGTTTTTAAAAAAATGATTTCTATCATTGAAATATTTATGACATCTTCAAAATAACGCAGGTGGAAGGGCTGATAATTATTGTGTGATATATATGTACACACATGCATAAACATATCTATGGCAAATCTGCTAGCTATGTTTAATCTATTTCGTTTATGTTCTAAACCTTAAACTAATGCGTATTCGTTCTCCAGATCCAGTCAACAACAGGCTAGTTGGACATGGAGCTCTCACTGGGCCTTCAAACCGGAGTTTCAAACCGCAGTTTCCTCTGCTTCAGTGTCTTCTTTTTCTTCCATCAGTGACATCAGCATCTATTCCATTAGCTAAGCAGCTCTCCTGCCTTTCTTCCATTAGGCTTTTCTCCTCCACAACCAACCACTCCCACCGTCTTCAACCCTGCGGACCCCTCCCCACCAGCTCTCTGGTCCATGCTGCCCTCTTTGTTGTTATTGTCCTTGTGGTAACTCAGCACCTGGTTATTTCTCACTCGAGGTCTTGCAGAAGCCCCTGACCGTTTCAGTTCCTGACTTCCCCTGCAACATCTGCTTATCTTGGTTTTCTCGGGGTCCTTTGCATTCAAGGGGGCCTTGCTCTGCTCACATGACATCCTGGATTTGTGGTTTATTGCCTGCATTGTCAGACATGTCTCTTATTGTTCCTAACAAGGAAGGAGGAAGAAGATGGGAGCTAGTAAAAAAGGAGAGCAGTGTTTCCTCTGCCTGGCAAGATTTTACCTTTGCCGTCTTCTCTAGGATAACCCGTCCTCACCCACAGGGTGCAGTTGCTAATGTTCTTATCCTAAAAGGATGGGTTAGGTGATTGTATCTGTGCCTGGTGTGTGTTGTACTGATTGTATCTGGTGTGTGTTGTACTGATTGATTGTATCTGGTATGTGTTGTATCTGGTGTGTGTTGTACTGATTATATCTGGTGTTATATCTGGGGTGTGTAGTACTGATTGCATCTGGTCTGTGTGTACTGACTCCTCTGTTTTGGTGTGGGTGTACAACATTATTTTGCCAGTTACTTTGCAAATTCTTCATGCCGGAGGGGAGCACTGGCAGGACAGGTGCCTTGTCTACGAACTTATTTAATATGTAATAATCATTTGTCTATTTTGTGAGTCTATCAAAGGTATTCATTGATTCCTGTGATCCAGAGAGTCTTTCTAAAATTGAAGAGCAGTCAATAAAATAGCTCCTGAAGTTCTGTATGTCATTTGTGTGTTTCCCAAAGGCGCATGTGTTAGGTGCTTGATTTCTAGTTCATAATATAAATGGGAACCAATGGAACCTTCAAGAGGTGGCACTTAATAAGAAGAAGGTAGGACATCAGGGCCATGCCCCTTGTAGAGGGCATTGGGACCTTCACTCCTCCTCTTCCTCTCTCTTTCACTTTCAGGCTGTCATGAGGTAGGCAGCTAACCCTACCACGGATTCCACACATGGACTCCTCCAGAGGCCCAACAGCTGAAACTTCTGAGACTGCATGCAAAAATGACCCTTTACTGCACACGTTGAGTATCCCAGGTACTGTGCCAGTGAAGGAAAGCTTTCTGATACATTTTACTTCCTGAGGGCAAATGACAAACCTGTACAGGTCTGAATAATAGAATAATAGAATGTTATAATGTTTTAGAAAAATAAAGCAGGGAAAGGAATTGATGAGGAGGCCTTATGTTTTTTTTTTTAATTGTCACAGAAAGGGGGCTGAGGAGGAGGCTCAGCAGTTAAGTGCACTGGCTGCTTTTGAAGAAGACCTGGGTTCAATTCCCAGCCCCTCACATGGCAGGTAGCAACCATCTGTAACTCCAGTTTCAGGGGATCTGACATTCTCCTCTGACATCCACAGGCACTGCATGGCATGGATGCATTTACAAGACTGCAGGCAATACTCAGGCACATAAAATAAAATAATAAATAATTAAATTTTTACAGAAAGCCCTCTGAAAAGTGATGTTCTAGCAAAGAAATGAGTGAGTTGATAGGAAGCTTCATGTGACTACGTGAGAGAGGAAAATTCCAGGTCGGGGAATTCCAGTAGCTGATGAAGAATCAAATTTGGATCCTACTTGGTAAAGAGATTTGAAGGCTGGTAAAAGAAAACAGAGTGGCTGAAGAGAAATGAATGAGACAGGAACAGAAGGAAGAAAAGACAGAGAGGTGACAGTGACCTAGACCTGGCAAGGCCACATGGGCCACAGTGAACAAAGATCTGAGTTCTGCTTTTATGTCTTTGGGAGCCATTGAGGTTTTTTTTTCGGACAGAGGAATCTCATTAGTGACTTGAACTTTAGCAGATTTGTCCTGGGATACTCTGTGAAGAACAAACAATAGAGGTAAACATCAGAAGCCAATGATCAGCCGAAGGATTCTGCTAATGATTCATGGTAGAGCAGGAGGCAGGGAGTGGCAGTCATAGTAAGCATCAGCTGGATTCTGAAATACACAGAAGGCAAAGTTGACGGAGTCACAGGAGATGGACAGAGGTGTGAGAGAAAAATTGTTAACAACAGGGTGATCTTCCAGAAGGCTGGCACATAGTAGGGGAACAATCTGTGTTTATTGGAGACAGTAAATATTGTGTTCTAATGTATTCTTCTTTACTAAATTGAAATATCCTTGTGGTT
Source organism: Eospalax fontanierii (assembly GCA_035773235.1). NCBI lineage: Eukaryota > Metazoa > Chordata > Mammalia > Rodentia > Spalacidae > Eospalax > Eospalax fontanierii. Next base: position 45,166,488 of record CM069540.1, on the reverse strand, counting down.
TGGGGTATGTCTTATAGAATTTTACACCACCATCATGTATAACCTTCATGCATGTTAGGAACACACCAAATATTTCTCCCATTAGCGAACGTTAATGCAATCTCAAACTGAGGGAGAAGTGAATTGCTTTAGGAGTACCTGAGCAGGAGCAGCTGTCAACTGCTTTGACTCACTGTCTCTGGTACCATTCAGCCTTTTCATTCATATCTTGAAGCCATATTGCTAGTTCCTAAACTCATGCTGCCCATGACTGACACACATCCCAGTTATGAAGCTCATGGTACGTGTCCAAAAGCTACAAATCTATTTCAAGCACATTCAGGGAGTTGATGGACACAGTAGGAACAAATTAAGTCCAGTGGGAACCTAAGAGCACAGCAGATGCTCTGCCTTTTGCAGGTTGCCAAAAGTTCAACCAAGAGGAAAAGGAACACAGCCATTGTCTTCTGAGAAACAAAGATGCATCTTGCCCAAAGTGAAGAATAGGCTAAGCTCTGATTCTTAAAGTCTCATTCAAATGGCCCTGTGTGTGGTGAGTACAGATGAAGGACTGAGTGGGAATGGCAGGGTTCTAACCTGACCTACTAAGGTTTGTCTGGGATACCAGCTGCTCTGGTTGATTGGTGTCCAAAGAGCTGGACTGAGAGAAAAGGAAATCTCAGGGGCCAAGACTGGCCTTTTAATTTTATTTCTGCATCTCAGAGTAGCAGAACTCACAATTGGCATGATTTGCAATCCCCACGCTGCCTCTTGTTCCTCTGCTCAGTAGCAAGGACAGCTTCCTTCAAACTTTCTGCTAATAGACTTTACAGTTACTCCAGAACGAGCTTTTGCAAGGTGACATTGCTCCTTTCAAAATTTAAGAAATAAACATTTCCTTCTACTCTATTTATTTACACTATTTATAAAATAATCAGTGGCATGACTGAAATAGGAGAGAAAAATACTTCTTGCATACAACTGCCACAGACAGCATAGCAAAATCAAATAACAGCGGTGGACTAGCCTCCCTCTCCCTCTCTCTGCTTCTCTCTCTCTCTCTCTCTCTCTCTCTCTCTCTTTCTTTCTCATCTCTCTGTCTCCTCTCTATTTTGTCAAATTTGCACATGTGATACAAGATTGTACACACATTCTCTTGTAAGTTTACAAAGACTTTGAGGCTATCTTTAATAGATTTAGTTTAGTGAGATGAATAAACAACTAGACCACTAGGAAAAAATTGATTCATTTGGTTCAAGATTATTTAGTAATTTGGAATGTAGTGAAGTATTTAGTAATTTCATTCCTCTCTGCTAAAAGCGATGTAATATTAAGGAAATAAATGAAACGATCATGGAAATATGTCAACGACTAATACATTCTAAGGCTTTCAAAAATCTTTTCAGTCAATTTCACGTCGTGCTCTACTCATAGGTCTCCTGGGTTCATTTCATTTGTGTGCTGGCTCTTCATTTTGACACACCAATGCGTGACTCATTCTAAGGCAAGAGAGATCATTTATGTGAAGCTGTTTGAACAATATCTAGGAACAAAAAGCACAGGAGTGTTTATATGAGAATGGGATCATGAAGGAACAGAGCGAGGACTTGAAAGTGGCCAGGAAGGACAGTGCACTACAGAGAGCAATGGAAAGAAAGAGCAATAATCACAAATTTGTGCACGTTGTGAACACTGGTATCGATGAGTTCTGGAGTGTACAGAGAACAGGTGACTGAAGTGAGGAGGAAGAGATTAGACGGCCATAGAAATGAACCCAATAACCCAAAACAATCGTGTTCAATGGTTCATTTAGGAAGATGAATTTATACTAAATAAAGAGAGAAACGGTGTAATCTATGTATAAAATTATATAGTTGACAATATAAGGTAACAGCTTAATAAAAATTAAGAAGTAGAAAGGAAAAAAAAGTAGTTGAGGGGAATGTAAGTATGTCAATTTCCTTGTCTTTTAAAGAGAGAAATAAATACTTTATTTCTTATATATTTTTTAAATTAGTATATATTGGGCTGGAGAGATGGCTCAGCAGTTAAGAGCACTGGTTGCTCTTGTTGACAGCACCCACATGGTGGCTAACATCCATCCATAACTCTAGTTTCAAGGGATCTGACATCTTTTTTCTGGCCTCTGCTGGCATTGCAAGACACAGCTGCATTTATGCACATGCAGGCAAAGTACTCATACACATAAAACAAAAGTTTTTAAATATTTTATGTATTATATTCCAAATATTTTTATTTTACACATATGAGTGCATTGCCTGCATGTGTATGTAAGTGCACCTGTGTTGTGCGATGCCCATGGACAGTGGAAGAGGGCATCGATTCCCCTAGAACTGGAGTTAATGGACATTTGCTAGGCGCCATGCGGGTGCTGGGAATTGAACTCCATCCTCCGTAAGAGCAGCTAGTTCTCTTAATGGTGGAATCATGTCTCCAGCCTCATAAACAAAGTTTTAAAAAGTATTTTATTTATTACATTTATTTTATGTGTATGAGTGTATTGCCTGCATGTATGTAAGTGCACCCATGTTGTGAGCATTGTATCCCCCGGAATTGGAGTTACGGACAATTGTTAGCTGCCATGTGGGTGCTGGGAACTGAACCAGAGTCCTATGCAAAAGCAGCCAGTGCTCTTAACTACCGAGCCATCTCTCCAGCCCCCTAAATATATAATTAGCATGCATTATTATATAGGGGTTTCACACAGATAATTTCTTACAAGCATGTGATATTCTTTGATGATATACTTTTAAAAGGTAATAATCAGAGCATTGGAGTTATGGTCAGAACATATAAAACAGCAATAAATGAAAGAAATAATTATAAGAAGGCAGAGTAGGAGGAAGAATGAAAGGTGATATGAAGATGCAGTTTTCTTTAGTAGATCAATCAATGTCACTAAAGGTTAATACATCCTGGATGATAGCTTGATGAAGGAGAGGAGATCACTGGAAAACTTAGTAAAACCTGAATGAATTCTGTAGCTTAGGCTGTAGTATTATGTATAATATTGTACCCCTGTTAATTTCTCAGCTTTGATAAGTAATTTGGTGGTCATGTGCAACAGTGTAAAGGAAAGCTGAATAAAGGACAGTGGGGAACCTGTCATTTTACTCCAAGTTTCGAATTTCATTTGGTAGATGTTACTATATGTGATTTTTTAATCTCAGATTCCTCTTCAATTTACTGCGAATGTAGATTATTTCAACATTAAACAAGTAACCATTTTGGAGGAAGCAGTAGTTTTAGAGAGGCTGCAGGCTATAAAGTTAGCATACAAAAACCACTTTCCTGAATAGCTTCAATGAATAAGAGGAATCCGAGATTAAAAAATCACATATAGTAACATCTACCAAATGAAATTCTTGTGTATAGACAGAGCAAAATGGGTAGAAGGTCTGTATGAGAAAGCCCATAAAACTCTGATAAAGGCAATAAAAAAATAAACACATAAAGGTTATTTCACATTCATGGTCAGAAACACACAAAATTCTCAAGCTGTCAGCTCTTCCCAACTTTATCCATGGATTCAATGCAATCTCAATAAAAGCAGAAGAAAATTGTTATGTGAATATTAAATGATTCTGAACTTCATAAAGTAAAAATAAAAGATCCATACTAGCTAATATAGTACTGAGTAAGAACAAGGACAGCAGCCAAATACTCCACAGGACGTAAAAATAGAGCAAGCAAGACATTGGGTTATTGTTGATCATGGACAAATAACATCGTTGGGATAGAACTGGGATCCTCCAAATCCAGCCAGGTATGTAGAGTCAGCTGATGTTCATTAAGGTACAAGTGCAAAAACAACCTTTTCAGGAAGTGTTGCTGGACATTCACATGCAAAACCATAGAATATAGATTCAGGCCTTGAACGGTATAAATGTTAAAATGAGTTAAAATAGATTATTCAACTATTTGTAAAATATACTATAAACCTAATAGAAAACCCAAGAGAAAGTCTTCAAGAAAATGGAGGTAGTGATGACTCTTTACATACAGCAAATCACAAGCTCTAAAAGGAAGTAATAAAATGAATTTTCCTAAAATTAAAAACTGCTACACTGCTGAACAAACAAGAAAGAGAAAACCAGCCATATATATAGGAAATGTCTGCAAAAGACATGATAAAGGACTGTTAGTCTTCCACCACCAGAATTCAATTCTTTTAAAAAATATTTTTGATTGAAGAACTTTGCACAAAGTATTTTGATCATATTCAGACTCTTTTCCCTAACTCCACCTCCGCCTTACTCTTCCCCCCGACTTCACATTCCCCATTATTATCTGTCTCTTTTTAAAATGCCTATCAAGTCTAATCTGGTTTTTCCAAGTGTTCTTGGGTGTGGGTCTGTCCCTTGGATTCTGGTCAACTACCAGGCATCACATCAGTAAGGAAAATTGGCTCCTTTTCCCACCATCTACCCATTGCCAATAGATCCTCAGCTAGGGCTGGGGGTCTCTGTTCACTCCCCCATCCATGCCGAGTCCTGCCCTGGGTTTGCATAGTCTTGTTCATGCTCTCATAATTGCTATGGTTTCTTGTGGGCAATTACCCTGTGGTATCTGGAAAATAGTTTCCTTGTATTCGTCTATCTGCTCTGGCTCTTACAATCTTTCTGCTGCCTCTTCTGCCATGATCCCTGGGTCTTGAGAGGAGAGGATGCCATACAGGTGTCCCATTTAGGGCTGAGCACTCTGCAGTCTCATTCTCTGCATATTTATCAGTTGTGGGTCTCTATGCTAATCATTATCAGATTCAAGAAGAGCCTTCTCTGGTGAGATGCACTAATCTATGGGTATAACAATAAGACATTATGAGTCTGTTTAATACTATATCTATTCAGCATAATGATAATCGTAGGTTCTCCCCTGCAATCTGTGACTTATCTAGCCCCAGATTCTTGGCCCTAATAACAGTGTCAGGTATGGACACCATATTGTGAAGCAGTTAGAAGGTGGTTGGAAGCTCCCATAACATTCACGGCACTCTTGCACCTGTGGACATATTTTGTCAATTCAGTTGTTACGTTGCTAGAAGGGTTCACAGCTGGGTAAGGTTGATGATGAACTTTCTCTGCCAGTAACACACTGTGGTGGTCTGAATGAGAATGTCTCCCATGTCCTCCAAGTATCTGGACATTTTTATTCCATGTTGGTGGTGCTGTTTTGGGAGGTCTTAGAAGGTGTGGCTATGCTGGAGGAAGCCTGTCATTGGAGGCAGGTTTAGAGAGTGCTCAAGCCTTGTGGGATCTCCAGTCCTGCTCTGCTTCCTATGCCTGCTTGAAGATGTGAACACTTAACTTCTGCTCCTGCTCCAGCCACCTCTGCCACCAGGTCTCCCCACCATGATGGACTCTTACCCCTTTAGAACCGTTAAGCTAAATAAACTCTTCCTTTTATAAGTTCCCTTGGTCAGTGTTCCTATCACAGCAAAAGAAGAGTGACTAATACACTTGCAAAGCACTCTCTAGTGCTATGAAAGCTAGCCAGCAGAGATGTAGCTTCAAGGTCAGGACCAGCTTGATGACTCAGCAATAATAAGAGAAATTAATTTTCTGACTGAGCTTAATATCTTCACAAAGAAAAGGTAAGATAATAAATAAGCATGTAATTCTCCACATCATGTCGCCAGAAAAATGTAAATAAAAAGAATAATGAAATACTACCACACACTTCATATATTCATATACCAAATCCAGGGTACTGATATCAAATTCTGGTGAGGATATGAACCGATGGCAACTTTCATCCATTTCTGGTGGGAATGAAAAACGGTAGCATTGGGAGGCATTTATTATGATAATAAACACACTCTTACTATGCAATCTAGTAACCATGTTCTTTGCCTTTTATCTGAAGGACTTTAAAACACGTGACCACACCACCAAAAAAACCAACCGTATAAAACAATTTTTCTAAGGCCTTATTTACTATTTCTAAACATGGAAGCATCCTAGATATTCTTTACTGAGGGAATATATAAATAAACTGGCACGTACACACAACAAAATATTACTGAGTGCTGAAAAGAACCATTAAACCATGAAAAGACAAATAGGCACTGTAAATGTAGTAATGCTACTGAGTGGAACTAGGCAATCTGTGTGTCACAGTGCTGGAAGGTTTCTAAGGGAGAGAAAGGCAACAATGTTGTCCTTCTCAACTGTGAACCCTACACCCAATAATACCAACCTGCGAGGCAAGATGCGCACTGATACAATAGTGGCACTAGCATTAAGGAGTAATCAAACACTCTCTGCTTGGATGTGAGCCTCACTCCACAGAAGGGAATTTATGCATGATACCAAAAACCTGAATAATAAAAAAAACACCATGGCTGAGGAAGTCACGGCCCAAGAGAGAAACACACTCTCCTGCTTAGCTAAACTGGCATGGCACCTAACTTTTTTTCTAAATGTTTGTGTTTATAACTTCCTCCTACTTATTTGTGTTTATAACTACAGAGAGATGCTTCCCTCAACCCGAGTCAAGGAAGCTTGGCATTACAGTGAACAGTGGTGATTGCAGAGACTTATGGCTGCTCAAGGTGCTGAAAATACACGACGGCTTAGTAAACAGCCATAAACATCTAAGGCTCGGGAACATCACAGAGGATGGGGCATAAAAATGCAAGACCTGCAAGGTAGGAGGATGCTATCCTCCGAGCATGACACAGCCACTGCGATCCCGCTTTCCTAGCAGCTACCTGGCGTTGCAGGGAGAGGTGTGATAGAAATACACAGTTTAGCTCTGAGAACTCCCGTCTCTCATTCTGTCTATGTTGATCACTACCATGCTTAAGTCATGGGACACGGATAAATCAAGCTGGTACTAACCTGTTAGGCCCTGTAAGGATAAGGTAAGTTCTAAACCTGTGGGCCAAAGCTCTTTTGAGCCTTGGTCTTTACTTCCTATTGTTGTATGACCCAGGACAAGATAGAGTTGAACACATCACATCACACCACACACACACACACACACACACATATACACACACACAGAGCATAAACAGTAGTTACTGAGATCCTCAAGCAAGAAAATAGAAAACATGCTTTCATCTGATTTTGATTTTTAACATCAATCCCATTATTTATTATAGCTGTCAAATCATGTTTTGACATTTTTAAAGAAAGGGATTATCTACCTAGATACAGACAACCAAATAATATACACCCTCCTTCACTTTTCACCTTGCCTCCAGCCTCCTGCCTCAGCACATCCAGAGATTATACTTAACTTCTCCTCCATTCAGTATTCAGTAGTCAATTGCTGAGAAGCTCAACTTACCTTTCCTTTTAAATAATTCCATTTTAACCCAAATCTTTTGAGCAGGAGAACTGGTAGGTGTTCATGAAAAGTCTGTGCCTGGACTCACCCTAGAACACGTGGCCACATCTTGTTTGTGGTTCCATATTCTAGGGATGTACAAGATGTGGCCCACAGGGTTGAGTTCAGCTATAATCACAAAATATACACAGTCTCAGCTTCCTTTTTGTTGACCTCTTGGGATTTCTCTGTGACCCAACGTTTTTCCCCTTTCTCTCTATAAAAAATAACTTTGGGAGAAGAAAATAAATCCAACACCCCACAAAAGAAATGAAGGATGAGGTTGTCAGAATTCTCCTTTCAGTATATTTTAAACTACAATAAGTAATATTTTAAGGAAAAAGACAAAAGAGTTCAAGCAGATTTGATGTGCAAGGATGGCAGGCCAATAAAATGTGTCCTTCCTTCAATCCTAATACTCGGCTGCTTTCTCAGGCTAACACGAGGACCCGTGTAAGTCACGACTTGGTGAGAACACTCCCCTCTCCCACATGTTCCTTCTCAAAGACCAACATGTGACTCGACTTTAACACCTTCCATGGTAATCAAGAGAAAGGTTCCAAACTTAAGGATTTCTACATTCATCTCTACATTAACACAAACTATCTATTTTTATAATTACCATTTAACTCTTATTTTTAGAATGTTGTTTTAGTTCTACAAAATAATCTTAGTGGTAAGAATAGGCTGACTCATCCTCTGAAGGACGTTGCTCCCAATGGTAAAATCATTTCCTGTTGCTGTCACTTCTCCAGTTTCCTTGAGTTAATTCTTATTAGTATAACCTCCTAAGACTGTATCTTTATCTAATATCCAGTTATATAATTGAAATTCCAGAGATTTGTTTCTCACATCCAGTGTCAACAACCACATGACCAAACACATTCACTTTTCCTGTAGAATTTTAAACAATACCTCCATTTAAAAATGTATATGTGTGAGTTTTGACTGCATGTGTGTAAGGTGTACCTCACGTATTTGTGTAGTGCCCTTGGAAGCCAGAAAAGGGTGAGAGAGCCTGTGGAACTGGAGTTACATATGGTTATTAGTTGACAAGTGGGTGCTGGGAACTGAACCTGGGTCCTCTGCAAAATCAGGTAGTGATCTTAGCCACTGAGCCGTCTCTGCAGCCTCTCCTTTCATTTTTTTGTATGTGTCAGTTTCCCTGGGTTTTCTCATTCTTTTTCTTTGTGCTTTCTTTCAAAACACTGATGTAGTATGTGCATTAAAATCATTATCCCTCAATTCCATTAGCTCCATGACTTCTAAATATATGTTTATCAGGATTTCCCATCTCTTCTGTTTAGTGGGTCAGTTCCTTCCTCCTTCCCTCCTTCCCTTTGTTTCTTTCTTGTTAAATGTTGTATGTACAGTGTAAATGGTAAATGTCACATTGCTAATGTAGTTAATGTATTTTTCCCTTTTGAAAGAGTACTGGGTTTTGTTTGGACAGGCATTTAATTTTCTCTTGAATCAACTGGATTCTTTCGAAGCTAAGAAGTCTTGTTAGGACAAGTTTAGATTAACTCTATGTTTCAGGTGGTTTATCCCTGCTATTAAGCCTTGGCACTTCTTGGCTTTCTCCTGAATGCCTTTGCTGTTTAATGAGCTTTATGTACTCAGGCTATTGGGTTGAATATTTTTCTGCTCTCTGCAAGTTACAGTGATGGTTCCATTTTCATTTCCAAATAGTTGTTTCTTACCACCTGTATCTGTCTATCATCTATCTATCTATTATCAGTTTTTTTCTCTATCTTCTATCTATACATACATCGTCTATCTTCTATCTATCCATCTGCTTTCATGTAATCACATTTTTGGTATAAATAGCTTATTATTTATCCAAAGCTTTGGGAAAACTTCATCTGAAGCTTTCTATAAGCTCTTTAGCTGTATTGATCACTATGTGTGTGTGTAAAATGTCTTATATTCACTGAATTAAAAAACTTTTTATGTGTATGAGTGTTTTGCCTTTGTGTATGTGTGCACCTGTGCATGCAATTCCTACAGAGTCCAGAAGAGGGCAGAAGATCTCCTGGAGTTGGAGCTATGAATGGTTGTTAGGGGTCATGTGGGTGTTGAAAATGAACCTGGGCCCTCTGCATGAGCAGCCAGTCCTCTTGTCAGCTGAGCCATCCCTTCAGTCCCATCTCTGTCTCCTTTTACTGAATATCTTTTTGACACCAAATACCTCTATCCATGAATACAGTATGTCATTTCAATTTATAAGTCCTATTTAATGTTTTAAATAAATGTTTATAATTTATCTCACAGACATCTAATTATCTTGCATTAGATCATGAATATTTGTAGTTATTTCTTATTTTTATTTTTGTGTTTTACCATTTTCTAATATAAGTTTCAAAAATAATGCTTTTTCGTTTCTCTTAGAATTTCACACAGTGTATTCTGATCATATTCAGACCCCCTCATTTCCTCTCACATTTTCATTGCCATAGCCTCCCTCACTTCATGTCCTCTATTACTTTTTTAAGGACTATCAAGTCTAATTTGTGTTCTCAAATGCTGCTGGGTGTGGGTCCATTCCCTGGAGCCTTATCAACTTACCTAGCAACCCACTTTTCCTTAAGAAAAACTGAGTCTACCTCTTCTATCAACTATCGGTTGCCAATATATCCTTATCTGAAGCTCATGCTTCTTGCCCACATCCTCCCTCTATGCTGGGTTTTTTGGCTTGGACTCATGCATGTCTTGTGCATGCTGTCACGAGAGCTATGGATTTATATATGTAACTGTCCTGCTGTATATGGAAAACGCAGTTCCTGTATTTCATTCATTACCTCTGACTCTTACAATATTCCCACCCTCTTCCATGTGACCCCTCAACCTTGGGAGGAGAGGTTATGATATAAGTATCCCATTTAGGACTGAGAATGTTACAATTTCATATTTTCTGCATGTTGTTCAGTTGTGGGTCTTGGTATTACCACCTTCTGCAAAAAGAAGCTTCTATGGTGGGAGGTGAGAGATGTATTTATCTATGGCCATAACAATAAGTCATTAGGAGTTGGTTTAATATTATGTCCATTTAGCAACATAATAGTAGCAGGTTCTCTCCTACAGTTTGTGACCTCGGGTTATAGGTTCTTGGCCCTGTTAACAGTGCTAGCCAGATAAGGGTTCCATCTCATGAAGTGGGCCTTAAGTCCAATCAGAGTGGACTTCCTGGGAGTGGTTTCTTACTCCCATCACATTTGTGCCACTATTTCATACGTGAGCATATCTTGCCAGGCCAGTTGTTATTGTAGCTTGCAAGGCTCACAGCTGGGTAAGGTTGATGAATACTTTAATCTTCTGCTAGCAAAACACCTTCTAGTACTGTGAAAGCGAGTCAGTAGAGATGAATCTGTGGGGTTCGTACCAGCTTGATTTCACCATGTTTCTTCTATGCGTCATGTATGCAGTGTCTTCAGCTCTATCTAGGGTCTTACCATCAAGTTCTGGAGGGCAACCAAGAGCAATGGGAATAGCCACAACTGTTTGAGGGTCCATGGGACTTCCCTTATAAATAGCTTCAAAAAAGTGGGCCCATTTCTAGCACTGATTTTTTATTTTTTGGTTAGGCTGTGGTGTCTGTAGTGTAGGTGCAGTATCCCCCGTAGAGTTACTCCATTTAATGTTTTATATATGTATATAGCTTAAATCACTTCCTTGCGATTTATTTCAAAATGCCTTCTGTCTTAGCCATCTCCCCACACACTCCCTCCTCCACCCTGCCTTCCTATTTCTCACCCATTTAACCCTGCCTGTTCCATTATTTCTCTCTCCCGGATTATATCACTGCATCCTATCTTCCCTCTCAGGAATCTCCCACCAGCGTGACCCTTAATTACTTTCCTGACCTTTTCCAATTGACACACACATACATAAAGATTCAAAGCTAGCATTCACATACGAGAAAAAAATATGTATGTTATTTGTCTTTCCGGATCTGAGTCACCTCATTGCTTCTAGTTCCACATATTACTCTGTGAACTTGCAAATTGAATTCAAGCATATATATATATATATATATATATATATATATATATATAGTCATTCACCATGATCAAGTTGGCTTCGTCCCAGAAATGTAGGGATAGTTCAACTTAATGAAAATCCATAAATGTAATCTACCACATAAATAGCCACAAGGACAGAAACAACGTGATCATCTCATTAGTTGCAGGAAAGGCCTTTGACAAAATCCAATATCATTTCATTATAAAACCATGGAGAATGTAGGAATGCCGGGAGCATATCTCGGCAAAATAAAGGTAATATACAACAAATTAACAGCCAACATCTTGCTAAACATAGAAAAATTCAAAGCATTTCCACTAAAGTCAGGAAAAAGTAAAAGAATCTTCACCCAATAAGTGATGGAGATAAAAGGGACACAAAGTGGAAAGGATGCAGTCGCGGCATCCTTAATTGCAGATGATATGATTCTATATATAAACGCTCCCACAGGACACCACCAGAAAACCGCTGGAGCTGATTAACACACTACACAAAGTAGCAGGATACAAAATTACCCCCCTCCCCGTTTGTAGCCTCCTATACACCCACAATAAATGCACTGAGAAAGAAACCAGGGAAGCAATTCTATTCACCAGAGCCTCAAAAAACATCTTGGAATAAATATAACCAAGAAAGTGAAAGGCTCATATATTAAATATTTTAAGACACCAAACAAATGAAAAAAAAAAAAAAACCTTCCGGAAGCTGGAAAGACCTCCTGTTCACATAGATTGGTAGGATTGATATGATGAAAATGCCGAGCCTACCCCAAGCAGATTCAGCAAAATTAACACAATTCTTCACAGAAATTGAAAAAAAAAATCAAATTTCTTATAGAAACGCCAAAAGCTCAAGACAGTCAGTCCTGAGCAATGAAATAAATGCTGGAGGCATCACTATCCCTGATTTCAATTACACTGCAGATCTATAGTAGTAAAACCAGCATGGCGCAAAAAACAGACACACTGGTCAATGGAATAGCACTGCATACCCAGATTTAAGTCCATGGACTTACAGCCACCTCAGTTTTAAAACTTATTCATTTATGTTTATTTTATGTGTTTGAGTGTTTTGCCCACGTGTATGTAAGTGCACCTGTGTTGTGCAATACCTGCATAGGCCAGAAGAGGGCACTGGATTCTCTGGAACTAGAATTAGAGGTGATTTAGTTCCCTTACAGGCGCTGGAAACAGAACCTGGGTCCTCTGCAAGAGCAGCCAATGCTCTTAACTGCTGAGCCATCTCTCCAGCACCAGTCACGTGATTTTTTAAAAAAGGGGCCATAAATACACTGTGGAGAAAAGACAGCATGTATCTTTGACAATGATTAAACTGGACACCAACATGAAGAATGGAACGAAATTCCTGTCTCTCACCCTGCACACAGCTCAACTCTCAATACAAAATACATTACATATTTATAATATATAATTTTTATTATATAATATCATGTTTTATTAATTCGTTGAGAATTTATACAAGATATTTTGATCATATTTATTCCTATTACTCCCCTTAAGTTCTCCAAAACCCACCCCTTCCTCCCTATCCTGTCCCATCCCAACTCTGTGTCCTTTTATTGTTTATAATGAGCCAAGTCCACATTTTTAATCACTTCAAACTTATAGAACTTCAAAATTACAGAAAAATGGCAGGAATGGAACTTAACTCCACACTACCTCCCTTCCTTCTACCTGAATTTTTTTCTTTTTCAGAAATTGATTTTTAGTCTACATTGTTAAATGTATTTATCTGAGGAAGTGTACATTTTATCTGTTTTCAAATCTGTACCAAAGCTGCATGGAGCTTTATTTAGAAGTGTTGCTGGAACTTGTAGGACAGCAGGCTGAGTGTCAGGCTGCCCTTTATTCAAAGGTTTCTTGAACCTTCCATCCAGAATTGGTAACAGTCATCTGTCTCTTCCAGCTGTTACTGCAGAGTTCTCAGGAGTGTAGTAATTGCTAGATCACGAAGCTCTAGTTTTGTGACTGAGACTTGGATTTGGTTTAGTGTTAGGAAGGTCATTCATGTAAAGACATATTAAAGTGACTACGAACAATCTACACTTTTAAAGAAAACTTCTCAGCAATAGAAATATATTTTAGGGTCTTTCCAAACATTTCTATAGTTGCCATAAAACTGTTGCCAATATCAGAGGGAAAAGCCCATGTTGCTGGTGATCCACACTCACCATGGGCTTTCAAGGGACAGTGCACCAACAAGCTTCTACAATTTTTCAGATGAGGTCATGCCAGCCATATGTCTGAAACTCAAGGCAGGTGCTGTCAGTTACCTGTGAAGGACTGTGTGTGTGGAGATATGTTCTGGGAACTGGTCCAAAGAATGTATTTTTTTTTGTTTGTTTGTTTGGTTTTTTGAGATAGAGTCTCCGTGTAGTCCCAAATGGCCTGGAAGTCTCTATATAGATCAGGCTGGGCTTGAACTCATAGAGATCTGTCTGCCTCTGCCTTCAAAGAAGAATGTATGCATTTTAAAACTCAGAACGAGGGTTCTTGCCTCCAGAATTAAGTAGACTCTCTTTGGAATAAGAAGGTATGAATTGCTGGGTGGACCAAGTACTTTCCCAAGTTACAACTAAATGAAAACCTCAGTTTCCCTGCTTAAAATAAACTCAAGCACAACTCAACTAGTCAGCAATTCCTAAAAATAGCCCAGTAGTAAAGTAGTTTATGAGAAACTGCTGTCGTGTATAATTTCCTCCAAGCATGTTTCCTTTACTTAGAGTCTAACAATCCTGAGAAAAATCTCACTCCCACCAAATGGTGATTAAACCAAATAAAGAACAGATACTAAGAAAAAAATCTTATCAGCACTAGAAAAATTTTGGAAAATTCTCTCAATACCAAACAGCATAAGCAAATTGGGTAAAGGGGCTGATAACTGTTTAGAAATACATTGGTTATAAGTAAATGAAAAATATTCCAATAGAGTGTCCTTATGACTGCCAAGACCGAACTTCAGAAACAAGCTGGATTGATTTTTATAGAGTAAATCTTGAGTTTACCAGAACTTTTGGAAAGAACTCCATGTGCTGGAGACGATATAGGGAAAAAAAAAAAAGAAAGTGCAAAACACACTGTAGTACTAATTCAAGAATTGAGAAAAAATCCTGAAATTAAATTTTCCATATTGGGAGATAAAGTAAATACATGTGTTAATTAACTGGAAACATCTTCAGGAGTATTAAAAAATAATAAATAAACTGGATTTGGTGGTGCACGCCTTTAATCCCAGTACTTAAGAGTCAGAGGCAGGAAGATCTTTGTGAGATCGAGGCCAGCCTGGTCTACATGGTGAGTTCCTGAGTTCCTGGCCAGCTGAGGATACAAGGAGACCCTGCCTCAAAAAATGAAAAAAAATAGATGATATTAACTTATCCTATTAGTTTTACTAAGGCTGCAGTAAGAATCTAATGTAAGGGGCCTGGAGAGATGGCTCAGAGGTTAAAAGCACTAGCTGCCCTTCTAGAGGACCCAGGTTCAATTTCCAGGACCCACATGGCAGCTAATAACTATTTGTAACTCCAGTTCCAAGGGATCTGACACCTTGTTCTGACCTCTGAAGGTATTACATGACATGGGTGCACTTACACACATGCAGGCAATACATTCATACACATAAAAATAAATACTTTTTAAAAGAATAAAGCACAAACAGGACTTATTTTAAACAGAAATTGATTGTCTTACTGTTCTGTAGGCTCTAAGTTTGAAATTAAGGTGTTAAGAACTAATGGGTCCTCTGAGACTGGTGGCTGCTCTTTTGAATTTTTCTAGCTTCTGGTAACTTGCTGGCAATAACTGATGTGTTTCCTTCCAGCAGGAGAACTTCAATCTGTGTCTCCACTGACACAGGGCAGCAAGCCCATGCTCAGCTTGCTTTTTTATATAATACAGAACAAGCAGCTCAGGGGAGGCACCACCTACAGTGGGCTGAGCCCTCCCACATCATTCAACAATCAAGAAAATATCCCACAGACATGGCCACAGGCCAAACTAATAAAGGAAATTCTTTAATTAAGTCTCTCTCAATCCAAGTGTGTCAAGTTGATCACTAAAGCTATCCAGCACAATAAACAACTAAACTTAATATAGCTAAATGATTGCCCATGTTTTATAAAGTATTGAATACATTAAGGTAATTGTTGAGGGGGATGACTTAGTGGGTAAAGTGCTTTCTGTGCAAGCATGAGGACATGAGTTCAGATGCCAAACTCCCGTGTAAGATAACCGCTCATGGTGGCCTCTGCACTAGAGGTTAGGAACGCATGGATTCTGAGGGCTCTTTTAGCTAGCCATTTTGGTTTTAGCGAGAGAGATACTGTTTCAAAAAATAAGGCAGAGAGTGATATAGGAATATATCCAAAGCTGACCTCTGTCCTCAACTTGCACACCCAGGTGAATGACTCTCTGCAGGCACACACACACACACACACACACATGCTGCATACACATAAAATGTTTAAATAGGCATAATCCAAAAAAGTGAAGATTCAGTGCAAAAACTGTAAAAAGCATCTATATGATATTGGAAGGTTTGGTTGGGGAAAACAAAAACTATGAAAACTTTTTATTTCTTTTTTTTTCACTACTGGGAATAGTTTTAGATTTATTATTTTACATTTAAAGTTAACTACAAATAGAATAAAGCTACAAAATTTAAAATGTATAATGAGATACCAATGGCCTCATCTGAATGCTTATTTCAGTTGTCTTCACATTAGTCTGTGCATTAGTTACTTCTCCGTTGCTGTCATAGAAACATTGACCAAGCGAACTCAAAGGAAGTTTATTTAGCTTAGGTTTCCAAAGGGGCAAAAGTTCATCATGGAGGCAGAGATAGCCGGAGTAGAAGCTAAGCATTCACATCTTCAACATCTTCAAGCAGGCACAGAAAGCAGAGAGTGACTGGAGATTTGACAAAGCTTAAGAACTCTCTAAGCCCACCCCCAGTGAAGTGCTTCCGCCAGCATGGCCACACCTTCTGAGACCTCCCAAAACAGCGCCACCCACTGGGGACAAAATGTCCAAATACTTAGCGCCTATGGGGACATTCTCATTCAAACCAGCTCAGTCTGTTAGTGTAGCCAGGAGTCTTCCTGGCTCTGAGAAGGATGCAGCACAGTGCTTCCTTTCCATAATGAACCGAACTGTTGAAAAATTAGTGATTGATCAGGTCACTTTTTCCGACAATCCAACTTTTCCTTTCTTGTGTGTCTCCCACCAACCTGACAGGTGAAATGTTAAAGCGCGTATTTCCCCTTTCTTCACATCTTCCACTGAGCAGTAGAGAACAATTTTATAGCGAGGCAAGGAAGGGATCAAAGGCACCAGAAGAACCTCCGTAGACAAATTTGCCTTTCTGCATTGTTGATTGCATTGTTTCCTTTTGATATTTTCTGAGTTTCTCTTCTGAGTCTCCGACAATGTACAACTGCTACTCTGGGGTAATTATTTACTAGCTAAACCTTCTGAAGAACCCTTTTTTATATTTATTTGTTAGTGGCATCAAGAAGACCATTTTCTTTCCAGATTGTGTCATATATTACTGAGGAAACATATCTGATTTTGTGTATATAGCCTTTTGCAGATATTAAGTCTTTATCCACTCTTAAAAATTAATTTTCCAATCATAAAAATGTAAATATGTAAATAACTCAAGGTCTGCAACACATAAAGAAAAACAATGGAAGAAATGAACTAGAAGGAGTGATAACCATGCACATGAATGCATGTAAATGCATATATTCCAGAACATAACTAATTTCATATTATTGAATACTGCTGCTGGAAAACAAACAATACAAAGTATGTCTATATATGAGAATCACCCAAGCAAAGCACTGAACTGCATAGTTAAAGCAGCAGTAATATACTGACAAATGCAAAGTAGGAGCTGAGTGGGAAAGTTGATTGATAGTAAAGGTCATTTTAGAAGTAAACAGAATTAGCCTTACAGACAGAGCTTTTAACGGAGGTAGCAGGCAGGTTACGCTACACTTGTTATGACATAGTGGATTCCAGAATTGAAGCATGACATTAACAAACTTTTCTATGAAATAATACAGTTCAAAATAACATAAAACTCTGGAAACAAAAGAATAAATTGGTTACAACCTCAGTTGCTTTTTGTGACCCTCCGTCTCTCATATTGCTTTAATAGAGATATAAGCAGTAGATAACTCAGTCTCAAAGTTAAATATTTTTCTAAATTTATTTTGATTTTATGTGTATGAGATTTTGCCTGCATTACGTTAAGTACACCCATGTGTACAATGCCCACAGAGGTCAGAAGAGGGCATCAGAGCCTCTGGAATTGGAGTTACTGTCAGTTATTAGCCACCAGGTGGGTGCTGGGAACTGAAGTCAGGTCCTCTGCTAAAGCAACCAGTGCTCTTAATCACCAGGCTCCCTCTCTAGCTTCAAAATTAAATACTTCTGTGTCAAAATACTACTGAGCTACTTATTGCTTATGTCCATTTTAAAAATTGAGATGCAATTCATATTTTAATTATAAAATATATAATCCATCGGCTTTTAGTAGTTTTTAAAAGTTGTATAACCATCTTTAGAGCCAATTTTAGGACAATGCATTGCCCCCCAAATACTTTTAACTCGTGTGTATTTTCATTACACATAGTACTCGGTTGCATAGATAAGTTCTTTCAAGGAAACCATGTGCACTGCCATTTCACTCCTCTGTGTCCTCCCTTTCATTTCCTTCCTCCTTTTCCTGCTACTAGCCTCCTTCCTTCTTCCCCCAGTATCCCGTCTTCATTCCAACCAGCAAGTGCAAGGACTGTCCTTTCCCCACATCCTCTCCAGTATTTGCTATTTGTTTTTTTTTTTTTTATTTTAGCCACTCTACTTCTGCTGAGATGGACTCAGTGTAGTTGAAATTTCATACCATATCATTTGTGGATTCTTGGCATTATTTCCTGAGCTACCATAGTCCTTAAACTGAGATTCTTAATAACTGATATATTTAATGACAATGATGAAAATCTAGACATTAATAAAAATAATTTAATCGGACTCAAACCAAATCTAAACCATCAGACATTTGAAAATAAAAACACCTTCAGTCACCACTGGTGCCACTTGCTAGTAACTGCAGCCCACAGGAGACTGAAGTAGGACTGTAGATTCCAGGCCAGCCATATCTAAATAGCAAGACCTTGCCTCTGTGAAAGAAGAAAAAACAAAACAAACAACAAAAAACAAACAAAAAATCAGCAACACAAAAATATTAAGTCAAACACAAAATTAAAACTCCCTTGCCAGATTATTTAGGAACTAAACCCTAAATATACTACCTAACATAATTAGATGTAAGAGATTTGTTTTAAATAAAATGTTTTAATTTTTAAAGAAATTGAGAAAATTACTTAGGTATTCATCTCAAGAATTAAGAAAATGGGATTGGGAAAGATGGATCAATGGTTAAGAGCACTGGCTGCTCTTGCAGAGGACCCGGGTTCAATTCCCAGCACCCATATGGTGGCTAACAACTGCCTGAAACTTCAGTTCCCAGGGAATCCAACACCTTCTGACCTCTGAGGGCATTGCATGACCCTGGCGCACTTAAATATATGCAGGCAAATCATTCATATGCATAAGATAAAAATAAATAAAATATCGAAAAGAATTAAGAAATAATGAACTCAATAAAAGAAAATTAGACGATAATTAAAATTTCACAAAACAAAATCCTTTGAAAGGAAAAATGAAAAAAATTGAATGACAAAAATGATTCACAGATTTTGCCACAGGGTTGGAAAGATTCTCATATCTAGATCTCGAACTCACCCATGGTGTGTTAGGAGGTGCATTCCAGTGCACTCCAGATCCTGTTATGGGTGGTCAGATTTGATGCAGTTTTGTTTCTAACAAAGCCCCAAAGCTGCTGTTGATTTGATACTTAAATGGCAGTAAATTGTAAAGGAAGCAGGATTCGATATGCCTATTTATACTATTATCATTTTCGTTATATTATCCCAACTAGCATATTCTTTTTTACTGACATTTTGTGGGTTTCATACAATTTAATTTTATGATATTTACAAATATTTATTATTTTCATTTAATGTGTATGAGTATATTGTCTGCATGTGTGTAAATGCACCTGTGCAATGCCCATGGAGGTCAGAAGAGGGTGTCAGATCTCCTAGAATTGAAGTTATAGGTGGTTGTTGGCCGCCATGTGGGTGCTGAAAATCAAAACTGGGTCATCTGCAAGAGTAGCCAGTGCTTTTCATCACCGAGCCATCTCTCTAGTCCCAATTTGATGGTATTTCAAGCCCCTTCCTTATCTGTATCTCTCCTCACTGCCCCCACTCAATTTAATGTACTGTATTATATATATATAACATTAATACATACATATAATAAGGCTTATAGAGTTTACATTGTATCCCTAAATGTCCTTCAGTGTGGGTCCATCCTGGTTAATCTACCAAAAGTCACATCCTTGAAAGAGACTGTTTCTCTCCCTCCCAGCAACCATCAGTTGCCAATAATTCCTCAGATAGGGCTGGCTGGGGTTTCTTACCCACTTCCCCACGTCTGTTCTGGGATTTTGTCTGGTTTGAGCTTGCATGGGACTGCTGTGAATTCATGTGAATATTTGATCAGCTGTCTGGAAAACTATTTTCTTGTGGTCATCCACCACTTCTGGCTTTTATAATCTTTCTGCAATGATTTCTGAGCCTGGGAGGGAGACAGGGTTTGAGATGGGTGTCCTATTCAGGGATAAGCACTTTGCAGTCAATTATTCTCTGCACATTGGCCAGTTGTGGATTTTTGTGTTAATCACTATCTGCTGTATAAGGAAACCTCTCTGGTAAAAGCCGAGAGATGCATTAATCTATTACTATAACAAACAACAAGCTACTAGAAGTCAGTTTAATACTATAGCTATTTAATAGACAACTAATATTAAGTTCTACCCTATGCCCTATGACCTCTGGTTCCCAGACCTGATGTCAATGTCAGATGTAGACTCCATTTTATGAAATAGACCCTATATCCAATTAAAAAGTGGTTGATAACTCCCATAAGATTTGTGCCACTATTACATTGGTGGGTATATCTTGCCAGGCTACCAACTAGCATATTCTTTCTACTATGCTGCTATTTGTAGTTTCTGGTGATTGAGCCAAGTATCTCACACATGTTAAACAAATGTACCAGCAAATCACACCTGAGTCCTAAAGTCCTTCTAATATGTAAATAAGTCCAAACATCTTTAATAAATAAATACCACAACACTCTCCAAAAGCACTTTTGACACGTAGTTTTACTTTGTGGAAGCTAAACTTTTAGTGTTGGAATTAATTGTTGACAAATGATATTTTGCTGTTGTAATTTAATTTTATAAACGCTTTGTGAACACTTATATTCTCAACCGTCATACAAGTCTTCTTCATTTTAACCACTATTAGGCTGTTTAGATATAATCATCTTATTGGTCAACTTTAAAGCCTGATTAATTTTAAGTTTTAAAGTTTATTATTAATTTTGTGTTTTTACATGATGTGCATATGTGGATACATATGCCACAGTTCACATGTGGAGCCAGAGGACAACCCTGGAGTTTGTTCTCTTTCTCCACCATCATATGGACTCCAGTGAACAAACTCAAAGCGGCGGCTTGTGTGGCAAGCACCTTACTTACTTGAACCATTCTGCTGGCCCAGTTTTTAAAGGTCAATTTTCTAAGGTATCATTGTTTATTAACTAGTATCCCTTTTGTTGAAATCATGTTTCAACTTGGCCCAGTGATAGATAAGTTCTGATTCAGCACAGATAAAGATACTGGCTATGCATTTCAGCCCCTGATAATGTAAATTTGCTGTGCGAGCTAACTCAGTTCTGCCATGCCATTGTTCTAATTTGGTAACTTCAAAGCCTTGCTTAGCACACTGTGCTTAAGTATCATTTAGATTGTACTAGGCTCAAGGGCATAGTTGCTCTTTCCGTAGACCTCTGTTATTTTGTCATTAGCACACAATGATGAAAGCCTCTCATTTCACCAGCACAAAAAGGAGTCTCCTAATGTCAAGTGAAGATCTGAAGTGAGGATCCCAAAGTCTTCCATTAGGATAAGGTTTATCGCTGGCATATTGTCATTGCAAGAAAGACGTCTGTCTTTACAACTGCTAGCTACACTATAGTTGAGATAGTTAATTATTGACATTTTAATATTAAGATTTGTTTGCTTGATGGGTGGCATACATATTTATCAAGATGTTAATCTCAAATACGTATATGTACATTATATCTAGGTGACAAAACAGTTGAAAACACATTTAATTACAAGAGAATTTTCGTTTATATATGAGTTCTATGATATACTAACAATAATGTAATATTAGCATAATTCAGAAAGCTCATGACCTACCAACATGCAATGGTCTGCAAACAAACTGCAGAGTTGCTCTCTCAGATGTCCGTGTCAGGGTTCAACATGGAGTTTAGTAGCAGAGTAGTTGCCTAGGATGCAAGAAGTCCAGAGTTCAACCTCTGACACTATCAAAAAAATAGATGATTGGAGCAGAATAGGTCAGAGTGGTAGCTACGCCGTTCTGAGCTCAAGCTCACCTAAGCATTAAGGTTTCTAGTATAGTCTCGGTACAGACTCTCATATCAGCTGGTCAAAACAATGGCTCATGTGTCTTTTGATGATTCCCTTTTTGTGGTTCTTATTTTTGTGGTTCACAGTTCTTATTTCTCCTCTTCTTGGTGCTATAATATTGAATTAGCTAAATTAGCCTAAAAAACTGAATTTCTGTTATGTATCAAGCCTTAGACTTAAGTGCTGAGGATAGGTAGAAGAGAGACTTTGACCAAGAAAATGAGAACTAAAAGAAAGACTAAGAACAGACCCAGTAGGGCAAGGCAAGCACAACGCCACGAAGGGAGACCAGAAACGCTCAAAAAATATTTTACAGTGTTTTTAGGCCAATATTGTCGATGTTACAACCTGTGCAATGTCTTCCCTTGAGGAATACTCTCCAATTCTGGTACTTTGGTATTTTTTAAAAAAATCAAGTTTGGGATAAATTTAAACCATTTTCTTAAAGAAAATCATTATTCCACATTTACTTATACCTATGCATATTGAATCAGTCTTTATCCAAGCAAGACGAAAAAAATATTAATATGGGGCATGGGGATGTGGCTCAATGGTTAAGCACTTCCCATACAAGCATGAAGACCTGAGTTCATCAGAGCCCAAGTAAATGCTGAAAGGTGGAGACAGAGGATGGTGAGTACTAGCTGGCTCAGGAGACTGGCTAAATCAGTGAGCTCTGGGTTTTATTGAGAGACCCTGCCTGATTCAATCAAGTAGAAGGGTCATGAAGAATGATTCTCAACATCAATCTTGGGCCTCCACAAGTATGCATTCACACCAACACACATGTCCTTCCACAAGCATGTATACACACACGTACATCACACATATATGAAAATGGAAATATACGTCTATATTAATTTTATTGACAATTTCCAATTAGGATTTCTTTATTCATATCTTAAATTTTTATGTGTATGAATGTTTTGCCTGCATATATGTAAGTGTACCTGTGTCATATAATGTCTGCAGAGGCCAGAAAAGGGCATCAAATATCCTGGAACTTGAATTATGGAAGCTTGTTGTCATATGGGTACTGGGAATGGAACCCAGGTCTTCTGCAGGAGCAGCCTGTGCTCTTAAGGGCTGAGTCACCTCTCCAGTCCTCCCTCTAGAATTTCTTGTCAGGCATCTCATCTTGTAGAAAAATATTAATGTCACTACTTTGTCACTCTTTAATTAGGTGCTATGAAATTTAGCAAATGTATCCAGACTCAAACGTCTGTTGGTTGTTACCAAACACATTAGAAGCGATATTCAGGACATCATCTAAAAATGACTGGAAATCATGGGCTGAACTCTTCACCACTGAGCTTAGGAGATTCTCTTGCACATACCAAACTGCTCTTCTCTCTCCACTTTCCGAGTCCTCTCCTTGTTTTTGACTTTTGTGTATTTGATATGCCTCAGATCTTTCTAGGGGGGCACGTACTCAATTGTTCTGATTTCAGAAGGGAAGGCAAAGGCCTTTATTGGGGGCATTATACTGGAGATAGGTCCCTGGCCATGGCAAGCAAGCACTTTACCACTGGGCTTCATTCCTACACATAAATCTTAGTTTGAATGCTTTTGTCAGTCCCACAAAGACAAGCGATGCCCAGAGCGCTTCCTGCTTATTCCTCCTCAGGCGCTTCTCTGAGGAACTTAGGACAGGTGCTTCTCTAATTCCCTTGAGGGTAGCTGGTTGTCTGTACTTTCTCCTGCAGACTGCGGAGATTCCTGTATACCACATGGAGGAAGGGAAAAGCATGTGGAGTTCTGAAAGTGGAGAACGTGTAGAATCTGATCGAGGCAAAGATCCTTGGTCACCGTGTCCTAAAAGTTTGGGGCAAGTCTTTTGGGGTTTGGGAGGCATTTAAAGTTTCAGCTTTTTGTTCCCTCCCTCCGCGCCTGCTTGCTGTGAGCCCTACCTCCTTTCTGTCGGAGTTTGGTTTCTGTTGCTGTGATAAAACACAGACCGATAGCAACCTGGAGAGGAAAGGGCTTATTTTAGCTTACAGGTTGCAGTTCATGGTTAAGAGAGGCCAGGGCAAAGCTCAAAGCAGACACCTGGAGAGGGGAACCACCGAGGAATACTGCCTACTAGTTTGTCCCTCCTGGTTTGTCTTACTCGTAGAGTGCAGGCCTACCTGCCCAGGAATGGCACTACTCAGAGTGGTCTCAGCCTTCTTCTGGTATCAATAAACAATCAAGAAAATGCTCCTCAGACATCCGCACAGGCCAGTCTGAGTGAGGCAATTCTTGACAGAGATTTTCTCTTCCTAGATAACTCTAGTTTATAAAAGTTTTGACAAAAACTAACCAGCACCTACCTTTTCCTTCTTTAAAGATTTTTTGAAATGTATCCATGAAGCAATCTTAATCTGATATCTTTCTATTGGGAAACTTTTGACTCAATATTTATTTAATTAGTGGATACAGGATTACATAATTTATTTGTCATTTATTGCCTCATTTATAGCATTCAGGAAATTGCTATCTAAGTTTTCAAACTTATGGTTAGGGTTATTACAGTTTTGATCAAATCTAAGGAGTAGGCAGTGATGTCTCTATATACTCTATGATCTCTATATACTGACCTTTTCCTTGGAAAGTTTGGCTAGAAGGTTATCGATTTTAGTGATGTCAAAGAATGAGACTTCCGTTGTACTAGTTAAAAGACAAGTGTCTGTTTTCTGTTTTATTAGTTTCTACTCTATCATTGTTATTTCTTTCCTTCTGATGTTTGAATTTCATTTTTCTAATTTTGCGTTTTAATTTAGAATTGATTTGATATTTTCTTTTACCAAGAGTTGAAATATAATCTCCAATGAACTGCTGTAGCTCTCACAACTTTTAATGTCACCTTGCATTTCTACCACACTTTCAATGATTTTTAATTTGTCATGACTTCTTTGACTCACTTATTTTCAACTAAACATCATTAGAATTGTTTAAAAAATAGCTATTAAAATTTGACTCAATGGGCCTTAACAGGTATTACAGAATGCATGAAATCTGGTGGTACTGGGGTTATGAAGGGGCAGATAGGGGAGAGGGTCTAAATATGATTAATATACTGTATGAAATGCACAAAACTTCAATAAAATAGTAAAAAATAAAAAAAAAATTGTTAGGGTTGGGTGTAGGATAACTGCATGCAAACCACAGATACACACACACACACACACACACACACACACACACACACGCAAAGACACATGCTACACTCTTCTCTGTATGTATTATGTATTGAGGAACACAGTTTAAAAGTGGAAGTCACTTAAAAATAACCAAGTAGAGGCTAGAGAGATGGCTCAGTGGTTAAGAGCACTGACTGCTCTTGCAGAGGATCTGGGTTTGATTTCCAGCACCCACATGGCAGCTAACAACTGTCTGTAACTCCAGTTTCAGGGGAATCCAACAACTTCTTCTGACCTTTGCTGGCATTGCATGACACAGGTGCACTTGCATATATGCAGGCAACACACGTTCAATAAAAAAATAAATAAATAAAATATTTTAAAACATAGCCATGGAAAAAAGTTGAGAAAAGCCCTAGTAGGCCTCCTGGGATTTCCCAAAGCTCGATATTGTTCATAATTTTTGTCTTCACAAAATAAATTTTTGTTTGATTCTCATTTTGTATATGTGTCTTCTGACACAGGGTCTCTCCCTGAACCTAGCGCCCACAAATTGGCTAGACAGACGGACTAGTGAACTCCTGGGATCGGCCTGACCTCTTCTGCTCTCTGCTAGAATTACCGATGTTCGTAACCACACTTCAGTTTTCTTTTCATGCATATTGGAGATCCATACATAAGTGCTCATACTTATATGGCACACACTTCATCCACTGAGCCATCTCCCCAGTCTCTAGTTTAATTGAACTACTGTTACTGATGTTGATCTTTTATTTTATTTATTGTTTTAATTTTTATTTTATGTGTATAGGTGTATTGCCTGCATATATTTTAAGTGTACCTGAGTCATGCAATGCTGGAGGAGGTCAGAAGAGAGTGTCAGATCCCCTGGAACTGGAGTTACAGATGGTTGTTAGTCTCCACATGGGTGCTGGAAATCAAACCTGGGTCCTCTGCAAGAACAACCAGTGCTCTTAACTGCTAAGCCTTCTCTCCAGCCCTCTGAGCTGTTGTTTTAAAGTATGGGACTGGAGAGCTGGCTCAATGGTTAAGAGCACTGGCTGCTCTTGCAGAGGGCTTAGGTTTGGTTTCCTGGCACCTCCACGGTGAATACCAATGGTCAGTAACTCAAATATCAGAAGATCCAAACCCCACTTTTGGCCTTTGTGTGGGCACTGTATGCATTTGATGCACTAATTACATGAAGGCAAAACACTCATATTCAAAAGATAAAATTAAAATAAGAAAATACTATCAAGTATTTTATGTGAATTGTAAATATATTAATATAAATTAGAATGAAAAATCCAGGGCATAATTTAGGGTACTGAGCTCATGTTAAGAATATTTACAAGGAACTAGAGAGAGGACTTCGTGGTTAAGCACACTGACTATTTTTGCAGAAGATCCAGGTTTGAATTCCAGAACCCACGTGGTGGCTGACAACCACCCAAAACTCTAGTTCTAGGGATCCAGTGCCCTCTTCTGTCCTCTGCAGGCATTGCACAGCACAGGTGCCCTTACACACATGGAGGAAATATATACATACAGATAAAAATATGTAAATTTAAAAAAGTTTAAGAGTATCTCTTTCCCATTTTGAGATTTTATGCATTTTCTTTGCTGTTCTGTGGCTGGTTTCTTTCTGTGACATTTTCTATTACATATAAGCCTTGTTTTAACTTGAAAAAGTTCATTTTCCAAGTAGATGGAGGCAAAGGAGAAATTATTCCAAAGGAGAATAGTGATACAGATGATAAAACTAATGGTGGATCTCTCTTGTAGAGGATTAAAATCTTCATCTAATTAAAGAGCATTTCTACATAAATAAATATACCAGGAATTATGTTGCACATTGAATTCATTATTAAGTTTCAATTTAACAAGATAGAATAAAGTGACCATTAAATAAAGTTGTGAAATATTCTATGTGGTCATCATTCTGACAGTCTTCCCTGAACTCAGTTCTCATGAGACATCTTTGTTTTACTTTTTGCATGTGGAACTCATTGTAACATTGTAACATTTAAATCTTTGTTTCCCAAATTATTGCATATGTGCAACTTGTGCTCTATTGTTCTATGCTAATGAGGAAGGAAACAATATTTCATTCTTTAGAAATGGAATCAAGTTCAGGAGTTTCTCCCTAGTCCTGAAAATTGGTCTCTTGAGAGCTGGCTCGATGGAAATGCTTAAATGATAAAGTGGATGAGATAAGTTCTAGAATAATCTGAATTGATAAGGTTGCTGGCCCTGAACTTTCTCCAGTTTTCACATCCACTTAGTCAAGAGCCTGCCTTATGTAACATCTTCAGTTTTTGTCCCTTCTATACACTGAAGACTCATAGTCTAAATGGTAGACTGAATGATCGTGAAAGTTCAAACATTCCACTGAAAAGAAAAACAATCAATGATACTTTTGAAAATAAATTCATGGAAATCTTTCCCTGTGACGTTTCTTGTTCCTTGGGACATGCTCCTTTCCCTGGAAGAGTCACCCATTCAGGAAAGCTTGTCTTTTCATATGTATAAAAGATCATATTAAGCAAGTAAGCAGCATATCCAGTCAAATTAAAAAATAGTTGTAACTGCATTTTTTTTTGTAATTTATGGATAAAGGATAATATAGGTGATTTAGGACATACCTACAAGATCAAGGATGGACAGTCAGGGTCTGGCAGGCCTTCTATCCCTTCCCACCCTCACCAAAGAAAGTTCCATGCGCGGAATGCTGCCAAGTGCTCTTGTAGCAGCCTGGCTTCTCCTGGGCATGGGTATTTCCTGCTGATACCTAACCTAAGTGCTTTCAAATCCTTCTGAAGCGTTGCCTTCAGTTATATTTGTTGAACACTTACTATTTGGAAAGTACTTGTTTGGAAAGCTTTAAAATGATTTTTAAAAATCTTCAAGTTTCAAAAGAGATAATTCTGTAAATTACCATGATTTGTTACAAGAGATAAGATATAATATTATGGACTGCTGAGATGGCTCAGTATTTAAGAGCACTGACTGCTCTTGCAAAAGATTCTGGTTAGATTCCTAGCACCCACATGGTGGCTAACAACCATCTGTAACTCTGGTTCCAGGGAATCCAATGCCCTCTTTTGACCTCTATGAGCACTGCACGACACGGGTGCTCCTACCAACATGCAGGCAACACACTCATACACATAAAATAAAAATAACATATTTCTTAAAAAGAGCATTGACTGCCCCTATGAGGACCTGGGTTCAGTTCCCAGAACACACATGGTGGCAAGCAACCATCCCAGTTTCAGGGGATCTAACGCCATCTTCTGACCTCTGCAGGCACTGCATGCATGTGGTACACTCCAATGCATAGCTGTTCTCACTGAAGGGAATAGTATCAAACATGGAAGCATGTTTTATGGAGAGGCTAAAATCAGAGCATGGAGTTTTTAAAAGTTCTTCTGATTGATTCATATTATAAAGAAACTTGAAAATCCTACTAAAGGATTTTAAATTTTACTCTACAATAGTAAAAATTAAATAAGAATTATGATCACAAAAGGTCCATGTACATGATACTCTGTAAGTATATAAATTTTGAAGAAATCCATCCCTCAGCACTGATGAGAAGAGCCATCAGTTAAAGGATGCTGACTGCCAAGCCTACCAACCTGACTACATCTCTTGGCTCCACATGTTGGAAGAAGAGAACTAATTCTGTGAATTTCCTTCTAACCTCTATATATGACATGAAATGTGACATACATGCACACACACATACAAATTAATAAATACATGAGTGTAATAAAAAATTGATCCTTCAGTATTAGTTCCAGGACCTCCCATGAATACTAATATTCATACGTATTCAATTCCCTTTTATAATATGATGCAGTATTTGGATATAAACTATGCATCATCTCATATATTTTAAAACATCTCTAGACAATTTACAATATCATGTGAATTCTATGCAAATAATTATTATATTGTATTGTTTCAATAACAATGACAAGAGGAAAGGTCTGTGTACGCTTTAAGCAAATGCAACCACTGTAGCAGTAACGATATAGCACATTTCAGCAACAATATAACTTGAAAATCTTTTGGTCCACCCATGGTTGAATCTGTGCATGTGAAACCTATAGTTATGAAGACTGACTATATCTTGTTTTTCTCATGCCCTTCTTACTAATCAGTATAGATAGAAGCCCTCAGAACCCCTGCGGCAGAGCCACTTAATCAGTTTAACAACTAGTCTCACACAAAACCCTGTTTCTGTCTAGTTAATGCAGTCCATGGAACCCTTAAGGGCTCTCTTCACTGTAAACTGAACACTTCACTGAGGCAAGTTTATAAGGTCGCTGCTATTGGTGGAGACTGGTTCCATTCTCTTGTGTCCAATGATGCTTCCACAAACGCGGGATTTCCCTCAGAGACTACTTTGTGACCCAGCTTTGCAAGCAATCTGGGCTACTCACTTAAACCTTTATAAATAATTTTTCCTTTTTGCAATTGCAAAATGAATAGACTGGGTGATACCATCTTTTATTTCTATGATTTTATGCTCAAATTCTCTTGTGAAAAGCCAAGATTTCAGCTCAGGAAGAAAAATGTCCTTGAGATTCAAGGACAAGATGACCTCAGATATGGGATGGTTTTGCAACTTCCTGACACAAGTTCCCAGGCTTTTGCACTCCTTTGTTCTCCCTGGACACATCAATTAGACCCTGATCTTTATGCATCCTATTCAAGTTCCACCATGGCCTGATGTCCATGGAGAGACAGGAGGGGCTTTTGATACCAATTGGATCATAAAATTTCACTAGTTAATTTGAAACGAAGCTGTCAAGGTCAAGATTATTCTTCATTCAATGATGAAGTACTTGCACTTTTCAGTACAATTTTTTTGACTATCTGAGGTTGTCCAACTCTCATTATTATGATAATATATAAATATTAGCATGCAAAATAAGCAATATAGAAGTAATTTAGTGTGATCAATTGTTTAAAAGATTGTTTAAAAGTAGAGAGATTTAAATGGTCTGAAGCTAGCAGTTGTACTTGATAAATAGGTAGAAGGCATAAAGTCATGTAAAAAGCTCTTCTAAGTAATTATTCAAAAGCATAATTATTTTCTACTTTTAATTACTAGTCTTGGAAAATGTAACTTTCTTTTTTACATAATCAAAATTCAGAAAGAATGAAAGGGAACACATGACAATTTTTCCTTTCTTCCACATTCCCACAACTATGTATTTTGTCATCCCAAATAAAACTCTCATTTTCTCCTCAATATAAACAGATTATACTGGTATATGAAAGCAAATATCTAATTCTTCAGCTTTTGGCCTCAGTACCATCATCTGTTCTGAGCTATTGACAGTGTACACACTGACACTTTTTAAATGAAAAGTTGCAGCACTCAGGATGTCAGGAACATCCTGACTCTTCTGCACAAGCCAGCAGCATGTATCCCAGAACTGCATGCTAGTAGCTTCCACGTGCACTGAAACGTAGAAGGGCTTGCGAACACATACAATATAATTTTTGGATTTCTAAATCTCTTTCACATTTCATCTTCCTCTCTTCTATGTGGCTCTCTGTCCTCGAATCTCCCATACCTCTTCTTTATACATATGTGAATGCTTTTCACAAAAATGCAGGTCTTGGTTTACCTTCTTGGCAGGTCTGAGGCTCCTCACTGACCTCACTAAACCGCTCACACTAACGTAAGAGTTCCTTCTCCTGTTCCCACTGTGGAAGCTAACTTGACTTTCCATATTGCCTTTTTACCAATCTCTGATTCCCCCTCAACTAAGAAATTTAGGATATGGATTATGGTTTTCCAGTTTTAATATTTATTTATTTCAAAGCTTGACAAACTTAAGATATTTAATAAGTAGTCAATGATTTAGTATTGAAATAGCTTATTAAATTATCTTTGTAGAAAATGCATCCTACAACCAACTTATTGGCATCTAATCCTAAGTCTTGTTGGGAAAGCAGACATACACCTCCCACACCTGGATGATGTAAACTGTGGTGGCCAGTGCAGGCTGTGCAGGCAGTGAATTCCATTTCTGCACCTAGACATCCACTTAATGACCTTTGGCCCATTTACTTGGTTCAGTACTCATTTTTAAAAAGCAATAGTTCCTAATATAAAAGATTCTTTATAAGAAGTAAATAAACTACTATTTGTAAGGCATGTTAAATCGGTCTTTAACAATGTTCAGTAAATGTTCATTGTTGAAAGCTGCAGTAAGCTGTGGGTATAAAGTTAAGTATTTAGAAGGCAGTTTGATATTATGCTCATTTAGCAAAATAATGACAGTAGGCTCTCTCCTAGGGCCTATGACCTACTCAGCTTACAGTTTCTTGGCCTGTGTTCCACCTTATGGAATGGGCTCTCAGGAGCACTGCCCCCTCCTGCAGCTGCTCCCTGGAGGCCTTCGAGGGGCTTGGGGAGGCCCAGGTGATCAGGCACTGTCAAGCCATCTGGGGGCTGTGGAGTCTGAGAAGCAGAAACTGAGGGTGCAGGTGCGGTGCCGGGGACAGAACAGTGGCTGAGAGAGGAACTGGCCAGGACACAGCAGAAGAACCAGCACAGAGAGCAGGCAGTGACTCAGCTGGGAGAAGAGGAGCAGCGCCCGCTGTTTATGATCAAGATCGGCAAGCTGGATGAGGATGCCTCCCCCAAGGAGGAGAAAGGTGATGTCCCCAAGGACTCTGTGGATAGCCTTTTTCCCTGAGGATGAGCAGAACCCAGCCCCCAACCCGGGAGGAAGGGATGTGGCTGAGCAACAAGGGGACTCCCAAACTCCATTCTCAGAGTGGCGTTTCCCCAAAGGGTTCCCTGGACCTCCTTGCGCTTTTGGCCTCTGACGGATGCGCTCCACTTTGCGTTGCCCTTGCCAGGTCTCCCAGATCTCCAGGCCGTGTTGTATCCAGGTCTTACGCAGTATCACTCCCACTCTGTCCTGCCCAGGTGCTCCCTGACCCAGCCTGGGGCACTGCCCATTGAACTATCCTGCCACACCTCTCATTCTTGCAACTTCTGATGCCCTCCGCCACACTATGGTAGGCTATCTCATTTCTGGGGTGAGGCAGTAGTTCTATTTTCAGATGTTGCTATAGAAATAAAGATGATTTGAATATGAAAAAAAGAAAAACATCCTTTTCTATGAGCTGCCATTGGAAGGTAATGCTCATATTTAGGGTGGATTTTCTAATAACGAATCAAGAAAGTCTCACCCATTTCATTTCAATTAATTCCAGATCCAGACAAGTTGACCACTAAGGTTAACCATGACATGGGTATGTCTGTTAGTAGGCTGTAGAGCCCTTTGTGGGTATGCTCAAGAGTAGTGCAGGTGGGTCATGTGGTAGACTTATTCCTAGCTTTTTAAAGAAATTTCAGGCTGATTTCCATAGTCAGTGTTCATGTCCACCAGCAGTGACTAAGTGGTCTCTTCCCCCGCATCCTCACCAGCATTTGTCAGTTTGTTTTTGGGGCTTAGCTGTTCTGACTGGGCTAAGATGAAACCTCAGAGTACTTGTAATTTGCCTTTCCCTGATGGCTAAGGATGTCAATTATTTAAAAAAAATATTTTTCAGCAATGTACATTTTCAGCTTATGGGAACTCTCTGCTTAGCTCCAAGTTCCATTTCTTAATTGGGTTATTGGTTTTTTTTTTTTGGTGATCAGTTTTTCAATCTTTGTATATTCTGGATACTAACCATCTGCCAGATGAGTAGTTGGTAAAGATATTTTTCCCATTCTGATGCTATCCTTAGCTGCACAGAAGATTTTAGTTTCATGAGGTCCCATTCATCAGTTATTGATCTTAATCCCAATGTTGTCAGGATGGTGTTTAGAGAGTCCTCTTCTGTACCAATGAATATAAGCATATTCCTTGCTTTCTTCTCTAATAGATTCAGGATAGTAGGTCTTATGATGAGATTCATGACCAGTTTGGAGATAAACTTTCTCTAAAGTATGTGTATTGTTGGCCTCTTTGTCCAAACGGGTGGCTTTAGAAGTGTGGGATACTATGTGGGTCTTCAGTTCAATTCCATTCATCAATGTGTCTGTTTTTGTTTGTTTGTTTGCTTACCTTTTGAGACAGGGTCTCCCTGTGATATCAGCTGGCCTGGGACCTCATTATGTAGAACAAGTTGGTCTTGACCTCACAAAGACTCACCCACCTCCCTTTGCCTTCCAAGTGCCTTACTGTACTGGGCTCTGTATCTGTTTTTATCCCTGTACCATGCTGTTTTATTACTATAGCTCTGTAATGTAACTTGACATCAGCAATGGTGATGTCATCAAAGTTTTTGATGTTCATCAAAGTTTTCATTGTACAAATCTTTTACTTCTCTGTCTAGATTCATTCCAAGGTATTTGCACTGAGGCTATCTTAAGTGGTATTATTTTCCCCATTTAGTTCTCTGCATATTTCTTATTTCTGTGTTTTGTGGTGTAGACATGTTATTTGGGTTTTTCATGGCATTTTTAGTTCTTCTTTGGGATTTGTGCATTTGAAGTTAGTTTGTTGCTTGAGTTTTTCCTTCTTTATTTTTCAAGTCACCTTTCTTCTTTCAGTGCTGGTGTTTACAAGGTTGAGCAAGGAGCTGGTTCACAGCAGGCCTGAGATGTCAGTTTCCTCTGCTTGTCTGGTACTTATTGCTACAGCCTCTATCCCAGGTCTTCTGCTTGACAATGACAGGGTTCTAAGGAGTTTGAAACAAGTGTCCCTGGTTCAAGGCCACATGGGACAATTGAAGTGTCCCAATCAGGCAGCTAGCAGGACTCTGGTGAGTCTGAAGAGAGTGAGGACTCTCTCTATGTAGGGCAGATGGAAGAGTCCCTGGTGGGGATCAGACTGGGATCTGGTGAGTCCAAAAGGGAGGGAGAGGGACATGGTGGATGTGGCTGTTCCTGGCAAGCCACGGTGGGACTTTGAAATGGCCAGTATCATAGTGGGCAGGCAGAAGGGGTGCACAGTTGGCCTTCTTAGGCTTCTGGGCCCTTAGGGCAACTAGTATATCCATGGTGGAGAGTGGATTGTGATATGCTGAGTCCAGAGGGAGAGGGGCCTAGAGGAGAGGTAACTGTCCCTGGCCAATCATGGGGTTTTGAGGTGACCCAAATGGAGGTGGGCCTAGAGTGGCACTGGCCCTGCTGGGGAGTGGGCTGAGATCTGGTGAGCCCCTATAATAGTTTTAAAAATTGTTTGAGTAGAGATGTCCTGCATGGTTGGGGAATATTCCTTCTAGAAGCCATAGGTGTTTAAATGAAAATCTCAGTGCCAGGTGTATGATACTTCCCTATGGGCTGCTGACAAGGAGGCCTAGGAGCCACCCCCAAGCAACCAAAGCTATTTCCATTGCTCTTGTTAGCCCACTAGGGTAGATGTTAAGACTCTCTTGCTGGAGACACCATATAGTTTGTGTACAGGACAGAGAAATCACACCTGAACTGAGCCGGAAGCTTTCTTCTCAGCTGGCTAGCATTCATAGTGCTGGAAGGTGCTATCCAGGTTACTCGGGGAGAAAAGTCATGAATGGTTTTACCCAGCTTTGATCTTGACTGTTACAATAATGTCCTGCCAGGGAAGATGCCCACTGGTGCAAAAGTGGAATTATTGCTTTGGGAGTAAGCAACTGCTTCTGATTGGATTCGAGGCCCACGCTGTGGGAGGAAATCCATGCTTGGTACTGTAAACATTTCAAAAGCTTATGACTGAGATTTCCACAGGCCCTAGAGGGAAAAACCTACTGGTCAACTGGTGCTTTGCTAAATGGACACGTAGTCAAACTGCCTTGTAAGTATTTATGTTTAAGCCCATAGACTAATGCTGTCCCAGGTTTTGTTAGGATAGCATCTTGTCACAGAGACTTAGGAATAATCGAACTACTGAGACTAAATGGCTTTTGAATACTCAGTCTTAAGTGGGAAAGCTCTACAACCCCTCCAAGGTCTAGAGAACATCATGAAAAAAGTAGAAAGAGAGTAAGAGCAGGTGGCTGATAAGGGTCTTGAGACTGAGAAGGAGGAATTAATGAGGCTTCTGGATGGGGTCCTCTTGCCTTACAGCCATTATCAGGGTGTTTTAAACGACAATAGTTTATGCTTTTCTCCCCAAAAGATAAAAGCTATTTTTCTTTTAAAATATGGTTTTAAGAGCTCAGCATGGTGTTCCAGGCCTTTAATCCCAGCCCTTTGGAGGCAGAGAGAAAGTAGGTCTTTGTACGTTCAAGGCCAGCCTGGACTACATAGTGAATTCCAGGCCAGTCAGGGGATACATACTGAGATAGTAGCTAATATATATGTATATATGTATATGTATATATATGATTATAGGATTCAGAATAAAATAGTGAAATAGAAGTAGAATTTTTATTTATTTGTTGTCCTAAATAATTGTCCCTTTTGCTACAGAATACCATCTGTAATTTAGTAAAATTTGTTTTCAGTTGTATTCAGCTTAGATGAATTCTTTGTTACAAAATTATTTTTTCTCAGTTCTCACTACCTTATATACAGTTGTGATACATATAAATATATTTTTAGTAGTATTGGAAATATGAATATGATTTTACATCTTAGCTTTTAGACTTAGTCTACTATAAGCTCATAATGCTATATTCATACGCGATTTTTAAAACTATGTGTAATGTGGTGCCCATGTGATATTGATCCAACAGAGTTAGTGAAATTCTACCAGGCTTAGTACAGTAGGTCCTCCCCTGTCTGTCCTCAGCAATGGGAAGACTGTAAATCCTTCTGAAATGTTTTCAAAGGCTGAGGCAACACCACTGTATACTTACTGCTGGCTGGTTTTGATTTCTTCTTTTATCTCTCTCAGTTAAATAAAAAATCAGGTTCAGAGCCAAGTTCAAGGCATTCATTGCTTGGTGGGTAGCTGTTACTTTGTCAGCTTTGGAAGTGCCCCCCACTTTGGCGGGGGCAGTGGGCACTGCACAGAGCTCAGAAGAGGGCAGGTCCCCTACCGGCAGCTCCCTCTGCTCTGTCCTTGCCAAGTCCGTTTGTGCTCGTATTGAGTGAGAACAAGGGACGGCAGTGCAGCTGCTTATGCTGTCACATCAAATCTGAAGGGAGGACACCATAGTGATGGCAGGCGGCTGCCAGAGAACCCGCAGGGTGGAAATCTTCCCTGAAAGGACAGGAAAGTGACACTAACAAGTTAGTGCCCAAATACTCATTAGGGAGAAAATGGAGTGTGTTACCCATCAGTATGAAAAGAGTGAGAAAAATGTGAATTAGTCATCTTTGCACGACTAAACAAATGATATTAAATCAACCGATAATTATTACTCCTCAGTGTTTCCAGCATCCTCTTCCGGGAGCTAGCAAAAGTGGAGAAGGTTAGCAGACAGCTGAGGGCAGAATTATGTTCAAGTCCCAGCTTAAAGTTTAGGTGAAAAGTTTTTTGTTTTTAAAAAAAAAAACACGTGCTTTTCTGTGAATCTATGACCCCATTTATAAAATATGAAGAAAAGTTTACTTCAGGTGAAGTGTGAAGAAATTAATGAAAAATGGTCTGAGATGATTCAGTGGGTAGAGGTACTTGCTGCCGTGCCTGAAGACTTGAAATCATCTCTGGGACTCCTATGGCAGCAAGTAAGAACCAAGTCTGACTTGCACACAAAACACAAACAGGCACACACACACACAAACACACACACACACACACATTCATAATAAATATAAAAATTTAAATAATCTGTAAAGTGTTGAAAAGATAATGAATAAATTGACTCCTTCAGGAGAATAAGACAAAGGGAAAGACACTGAATAACCTGCAGTGTTTTGATGGAGAAGTGTCAGCTCACAATTGTGACCCTCCCCAGGTGTGATACTGAAGCATGCTGAAAACCCTAAAAGAAAAGCTCACCTGTGTACCGTGTAGAGTTACTTATGATAAGATTCCTAAAAGTTACACTCTTTGGAGTCTTCACAAATCATGTATTTTTAATTATCTGCAAGTTAAATTAACCAGAGTCATCTGTCTTAGCTCCCTGTCTGTCATGTTGCTACAATAAAATACCCCAGCAAAAGCAACTTAAGGAAAAACAGGTTCATGTTGACTCAAGTTTCAGGGTACAGTTCCTCTGGGTGGGGAAGTTGAGGTGGCAGGATTTCGAAGTAGCTGGTTACCTTGTATGTGTAGGGAGGAGGACAAGAGTAAAGAATGCTCAGGCTCTGCAGCTCCCTTCAGAATCCAAGTCCAGGGATAGTGCCACCCACATTTAGGTGGGTTGACCACCGGAGTGTAATCAAGATACTCCCTCACAGGCATGGCAGAAGCTATCCCAATGAAGACAGTCCTTCATAGGTGTGCCTAGAGGTTTGTCTCCTAGGGATTCTAGATCCTGTCAAGTTGACAATATTGACCTTCATACTTTTATTCCAAATAAACACATTGCTGTGGTTAATATTTACATGTTACAATTTCACTTCTGATTATAATGAATTGCCAAAGAACCGCCTTCTCTGTACAAAATTTGGGAATGATTGAAACTATAAAAATGCAAAGAAAAATGTTTACCATATTTCTACTCAGAAAGTTGACTGGTTAATACTTGAAGTAGTTTTTCAAGAGTTTACTTGCTTATATTAGAATAGTTGAACTCAAAAATACATACCCTTTACATTTTTCTTTTGACACTTAAAACCATAGAAGGATGCTTGATAATACCATTTTATTATTTATTCTATTTGTACTGAATCATTGTGTATTTCATATAGAATATCTCAATCAGTGCTAATCATCTTTATACCCTCTTCCCTGCCAGCACCGCCTCATAGGCCCCCAACTGAAATCCATACATTCTTTCATCTGTGTTAACGTCTATTGTGACAAGTAAGTGTCCCTAAACATTCCTCTGTCCCGGTTTGTCTACTGAGGTCTAGTCAGCATTACTGGAACCCCTCATTTTAGGAAGATCAGCTCTTCCTCATCCAATAATAATCAGTTACCAATATTTCTTCAGCAAAGATTGGGGTCTGCTACCCATTTCTCTAGTTCCAACCTTGGTTTTTGTCTACTTGAGTTTGCATGGGTCTTGAACATGCTGACACCATTGCTGTAGGTTCATATGAGCAGGGTCCCAGGAGCTTATATGATTCATATAAGCTTCCATGTGGTCACATACCTCCTCACTGGCTCTTACAGTCTTCCTCTACCTCCTCTGCAATGGCCTCTGAGTTTTGGGTGAGTGAAACTTAAGAGTTTTATGTGAGGACCCAAGTTCTGCAGATTGCTAATCTCCATTCTTTAGATATTTGTGACCTTTTGTATTACTGACTGTCTGTTGCATTAGGAGCTTCATTAATGAGAGTTGAAAGATTCATTAGTGTCTTCCTCACTCTTTATTCCGTGTTGCGTAAGCCTTGGATATAGAGACTGCATTGTAGATGTGCTGCTTAGGCATGGGAAATTCACAGACAATGTCTGTGTGTGGCCAGTTGTGGTACTCTGTCTCTGTCTGGTACAACAGAAGCTTCTTTGATGAGTAGTGACTGGGATACTTGACTGTAAATATAAGGATACATATTTTGCACTCAGTAAGAGGTTACATTAGCCTAGGGCTGTGATAGCCATTGGGATTTCTCTATGATCTATGACCTCTTCAGCCATGTGTATTTGGCTATGATTATAGTACCATACATGAGTTTCCTCCCATTGAGTGGGTTCTAAGACCAATTAGGTAGCAGTTGACTGACCCCAAGAAAAAGTGCCACTCTGCACCAGTGTCAAGTATTGTGCCAGTCATTGATGGGTTTTTACTTTGGTCATGAATCTGGCATTGGGCCATTGATTGATATTCTCCCTTGGCTGCTTGCATTGTGCTCTCCAGCTATGAGAGCTAGCCTTCAGAGGAAATGGCATCCAGGTCAGTTCCAGCTCCATTGTTCCAAATCTGGTCTCTGAAGTAGGTCCTGTTTTCAATAATAGGGTCTTACCTTCAAGTTCTGGGAAGCAATCAATGGCTGTGGCAATAGCCTGTGTAATTCTGGGGGTCTCTTGGACCACTCTGGCCAACAACTCAAAGAAAGGTTTCTCCTGTCTGGGGCTGTTTTTTGTCATGTAGCCTTCACATATGCACATGGACTCATGTAAAGATATTGCATGTGGAATTTGTCATTAGGTTATTAGACTAATATGATTCCCTCTGGTGTTTTACTCTAGCTATGGGTTATCACCTCTGTCTCTTTCTTTCTCTCAGTCTAATTTTCCCTTCATGCCTTCCCCATTTGATTCTTTGTAATTGTTTCCATTTCATTAATTTCTTCTCCGATTTTTGTTATTTCTTCCTGTCCTCTGGATTGGGGTTTCATTTGTTGCTGCTTTTTGAGGTTCTTGAGTTTGCAATGTTGTCGTTTATTTGTGCTCTTTCTGATTTTTTAATGTAGGCACTTAGAGCTATAAACTTCCCTCTTAGGACAGTGTTTAGTATCCCACAGGTTTTGTTGTGTTGTGCTATCATTTGGTTTAATTCCAGGAATACCTTGATTTCTTTCTTAATTTCTCCTTTGAGTCATTCATCATTCAGGAGTGTGTCATTCTCCATGAGTTCCGTAAGTTACTAGGGTTTCTTCCAGTGCTGATTTTAAGCTTTATTGCATTGTGGTCTGATAGAATGCATGGAATTATTTCAATTATTTTTTATTTGTTAAGGTTTGTTATGTGGTCAGTTTTGGATAAAGTTTCATGGGGTGCTGAATAGAATGTGTATTCTTTGGTGCTTGGTTGGAATTATCGGTAGATGTCTGTTAGGGCCATTTGATGTATGGTATTGTATAATTCAGATGTCTCTTTGTTTATTCTCTGTCTGGTTGATCTCTCTGATGGAGGTCCTCTACTATTAGTGAGTTAGGATTAACCTGTGTCTTAAAGTCCTGAAGTACTGATTTTATGAAGCTTGGTGCACCAGAATTTTGTGCATATATATTCATGATTGTAGTATCTTCTTGGTTAATTTTTCCTTTGATCAGAATGAAATGACCCTCTTTATCACTTCTGATTAGATTTAGTTGAAGTCTATTTTGTGAGATATTAGAATGACAACTATCGCTTGTTTCTTAGGGCCAATTGCTTGGAATGTTTTTTTCTATCCTTTCAACCTTAAGACAGTGTAAGTCATGAAGGTGAGATGGGTTGATGTAGACAACAAAAAGTTGGATTTTGTTTCTTGATCCATTCAACTAGTCTGTGTCTTTTGACTGGGGAGTTCAGTCCATTGTTATTTAAAGTTATTATAGAAAGATGTGTATTAGTTCCCATTATTTTAATTTCTGTTTGCAATCTTGGTCTAACTTGTGGTTCCCCAGTTACACCTTCATTTAGTTTCTTTTTGTTGCCTCTTGGATATAGTCATTCTTTTCTTCAGCTCTTTCTATTGCTTCAAGTATTCTCTGAAGGGTTGGTTTTCTGGACATGAATTCTTTCATCTTATTCATGACGTGGAAGATTTTCCTTTCCTCTTCAACTATAATAAACATTTTTGCTGGGTAAAGTATTATGGGTTGTCATCTATGATCAGTTACAACTGGGAGTACATACGTTTGTCCGGGCTCTTCTGGTTTTCATAGCTTGCGCTGAACAGTCAGTTGTAGTTCTGATGGGTTTTCTTTTTATGTGACTTCTTGTTTTACTTTTGTAGCTCTCTGTATTCTCTCTTTGTTCTCGACCCTTAGTGTTTTCACTATGATATGCTGTGGGGAGGTTCTTTTCTGGTCCTGGTGCTTTTCATATTTGTATGAGCATGTCTTTCCTTAATTTGGAGAAATTTTTTTCTACAATCTGGTTGAAGATCTGGTCAATACCATTATGCTGAGATTCTTCTCTGTCCGTGTCCATGATTCGTGAATTGGGTGTTTTCCAAGAGTCCCATGTTTCCTGCACATTCTATTCCTTTTTAAAAAATTTTTTCACAATCTGCTTGAGTGCTTCAGTTCTTCAGTTTTGTCACTCAGTCTGGATATTCTATTTTCCATTTCATTCATTCTATTGGTGAGGCTCTCTACTACTGTTTCAAACTGGTTTGTTGAGTTTTTCACTTCCTTTTTCATTTCACCTGAGGTTTTTCAATATCTCTCTTTTGTGAATTTAGTCAGAAGTTTGTCCCTATCTTCTTTTAGTACTTTGATTTGTTTGTTTGTGTGTTCTTTAAATTCACTGAATTCTTTGATCATGTTTATGATTGCTCTTTTAAACTCTGTGTCTTGGGTTATC
This sequence comes from Eospalax fontanierii, assembly GCA_035773235.1. Classification (NCBI taxonomy): domain Eukaryota; kingdom Metazoa; phylum Chordata; class Mammalia; order Rodentia; family Spalacidae; genus Eospalax; species Eospalax fontanierii. The sequence goes on along the minus strand of CM069540.1, from coordinate 45,125,117 downwards.
TCCTATGCCGTTCTCATTGTAGAACTCTTCTGTAGGACTGCTAATATTTGGTGGGGATATATTATTGGGTTTTTCATATTATTACTTTTGTTGTGATCTTGGCATGTGGATTTCTTTTCTTGTTTGTGATTCTGATGTGAGACTCCAACCTTCCTTTGTGGAGCTGAAGTCTGATTCTGTTTGTACACTTCATGTGACCTGGTTGTTTTCTTATTGGTTATGAAAAGTTGGTTGATCAAGGCTTCATGTTTTCTCTTTTGATTTTATATTGGTGGGTCCAGATGACTCTAGTCCAGCTGCTCAGGAGTTCCCTCAGAGACACAAGTTAGGTGAGATAACATGCACTCAGGCTCTCTCTTAAGGTCCGGGTCCCTCTAGCCAGCAAACACACAGCACAATTAGGGAAGATTGATAAGCAGAGGCTGAACTCAGGCTTTCTCAGGTAGTCTGCAAAGGTCTGAGCCCCTATTAAAGGACACAGAAGCCTAGCACTACAGCAGTGGGTTGGGCTGCAGAGGGTACTGATGTACGTGGATGGGCACGGTGCAATTTGGAGAGCCCACAGCCAGGCAGAGGTAAGAGTGTAGTTCAGAAATCTAGGGTGCTAAGAGCAAAACAGGCCTGTGCCAAAAACTAGAAGGAGAACAGGATGAGGGGCAAGAATGGGGTTGCTCAGGGGATAGGGGAGTGGAAAGTCAGTGTGGGAAGGGTCAGACTTACCAGGAAAGAGCGTTTCTCACTGGAATCCAAGGTAGGTAGGTGAAGGGACAGCCAGGGGAGATGGCTTGTCTAGGGAGGGCAGAGAGAAGTTGGTGGTGGGAACAGCCTGTGAAGGCTCCAGCAAACTAGACTGAAAAATTAAACTGGTCTGAGTATGGGGAATCAGGACACAGTAGGTGGTTCTGGACCAAGAGATCTGAGCTGCTAAGAGCAATAGCAAGCTTGTGCCCAAATGTAGAAGGAGAACAGAATACGTGTGTGTTGGGGGGGGTGGGCATTGAGAATGGGGTTGCTTAGGTGGTAGAGGAGTAGAAAGGCAGTGGGTGAGGTCATATTTACTAGGGAAAATGTTTGCTCACAGGAATCCTGATAATGTGATTTTAAAAAGTTGAATAAAGTTCTGTTATACATTATGATTTCATTATCTATGATCCCATATAGAGAATTTTAAATGCCTTTTAAAAGCAGTCCTAAGTTGAATCCATGTAACGTCTATGATTCTTCATACTTCAGATTATTTTCTTAAAGCGAGTTTCTTAGAAATGGAATTACAGCATCATGTGATGAACAATGTGCCTGTTGGTATCACCAAATTCCTTTCCAATGAATGCTTAATTCTGGCTGTCAGTGTTGAAGGTGGCCAATGACCTGTTCATCACCATCACTTGTTTTATAATTGCAAAGTTACACATTTTAGAACATTTTTACTGGAACTATCAATAATTAAGGAATTAATATTTTCAAGTTATACTAGTCATTCATAATTCATTTTCTGTCTTGGCTTATAACCTTTCTTTAAAAGATGATTTTGCATATGTGGTAAGTGTGGATGAGTAATTTCTACAAAGTATTCCAGTAAAGAAAAACTGGAAAATATGGCAAAGTAATTGCTGGATAGCATCTGAGAGTTAATAATTCAATGAAGCTCTAAGCAGGATGGAGGGAGGCCATCCAGGAAATCCTGGGGTTCCGAGGTCTTCGTTTCAGGAATGGTTGCTGATTGCAGAGGGAAAAATGGAGAAGCTGTGCTGAGATGCTGAGTCCCTCTTGCAGAAGAGGACTAAAGACCCAAAGAGAGGAAAGGTGAATATACTTTAGTAGTAGTAGTAGTAGTAGTAGCTCTACTACTCCTCAACAGCTTTTTCAGAATAAGAAATATTCTGATGTTAGAGGTATATAAAAAAGCTTTATAAGAAGCATTGTGATTTTTACTTCTCTCTACCTGTGATTCAGGCATCAACACAATTGAAAGTCATGTATATTTGCAGGTTTCAGGCAAGAAATAAAGTTTCTATCCTAGAAACATATCAAGGAAAGATATACTCATTTGAGTTTTTTTTTTCTGTGAATTCTCATTTCTTAAATATGATCATGATAAAGAAACAGGCCAAAGGAAAGTTTGTCTTTACTAAAACTGGCTGTTATGTGTGTGTGAATTCAAATTAGAATTTTGTATGTTTTGGAAAACTCTCCACAGTTATTTTCTGAGTTATTCTTTCTGCTATATTTTCCCTCTTCTCTTTGGGACATCAATACTATGCCTGTTAGAGAATTTGGTTTTCACTCATAGCTCTCAAGTGCTCTGTTCTTTCACTCGCATTTTGGTTATGTCTTCACATGAATAACTTCTATTTTCCTAGTTTGTTAAATAATTATTTCCTTTACTAAGCCTAGTATGCTGATAAACTGATTGAAGGATTTCTTTGTTTTGATATGGTGCATGTGCATTTTTATTTCTATTATGTACATGCAAGGCTTTTGTGGTTTCTACTCATCTGCTGAAATTCCCCATCTTTTCTCATTCTTACTTTCCTTTTCTGTTAGATCCTTTACTGTATCATTCACAGTTATTTGAAAGTCTTATCTGATAGTTTCAACATGTGGATCATTTGCAGTTCTGAGTATGTCAGTGCCCCTCTCTCTTAACAACAAGTAAATTTTATTTAGTGTGTTTTGTAAGTTTTGGATGGATTAATAAACCTGTGTGTGGAACAGTGACTACAAAAGTAAACTGTATTCACCGTACAAATGGAAGCACATGTTCTCTGAACCTTTACACACACACACACACACACACACACACACACATTTATTGTTATTTCGTTGTTGCTAGGGGAGACAAAATAATTCAGAGGAAAACAATGGCATTAAAATGGGCACTATAATAGTATGCTCTTCAACCTGCCATTTGTGACATTGTGCATGGACTTGACATTGCATTCAGTAAAATGGGTACAGAATGACAAATGTTGCATGATCCTAGGCACATGTAGAATCTAAGGAAGTTGGTGTCATAAAGCTGACAGCAGGATCGTGCTGCCTCAAGACCAGATGTGCTAGAAAGGGGAGGGTAAGTGGACAAGTAATTCTTCAGATTTGTAGTTTCAAGTGTATAGGAGGGATAAGTTCTGCTATTCTGTTATGCAGCAGGGTGACCATAGTTAAAAAACAATGTATATTTCCAAATAACCAGAATGGAAGATTTTGAATGCATTCATGAAACAAATGTCTGAGTCATTGTATATGATGATTGCTCATGCTAACCCAGTATGATTTGCACATGTTGTATACACTTGTACAGTTATTTACTTAAGTATGTCTACTTCACCCAAAGCAATTGAATTAAAAATTTTAAATTATTCTATTTATTGCTCCGTGTGTGTGTGTGTGTGTGTGTGTGTGTGTGTATGTTTGTGTGTGTGAGTGAGTGAAGGTGCATGTATGCCATAGTGAGCTGTGGAGGCCAGAGGACAACTTTCAGAACTGGTTTTCTCTTTCCACCATGAAATCAGGGGAATGGAACCCATTTACTAAAGCAGCAAGTGCTTTACCCTCTGAGCTACTTACTGACCCTTTGATATTCTTACAGTTAAATTTGCTTACTGAGGTGGCCAAACATCACTATGCAAAAAGAAGGCACAGGAAGAAAGAGGAAGGAAAGGAAAAATTAAGAAAATAAAATGATACTGAATTCTTACTTTGCACCATATAGGGAAAAGCAAACTAATCTAGATAGCTCCTTAACGTAAATAAGGGATAAAGTTTTAAAACTTCAAGAATAAAGAATATCTTCCCATTAGTAGGTCATCCAAATATATTTTGGAGCACAAATACAAACCATAAAAATAGTAACACTAATAATGAAATTGACTCCAGTAGAACTTAAGCTTTTGAAAAGATGTTGTTAATACAATGAGAAGGTAAGTTACAGACTAGAAGAAAAAAACATTTTTAAAGCTCATTCATACAGAATCTCTGAATGCTGGAGTTGCTGCCTCCAAGGAGGAGATTGGGTGGAGGGGGATTTCATCTATACCTGCTAAGGATGAGAAGCTGTAGCCCCCTTAAGCAGAGGGTGGAGGATCTCATAAACTGGTTCTGAGGAATTCCTCACCCAGATCAGCACAGAACTTACAGATGACACCCTGGTTATCACTTGCTCCCACAAGAACCTTGTGCCCACCAAGCAAAAGCAGACAAAAGACCAAGGGATTCAGATATCCAGACACACATTCTTCACCAACACCTCAGGCACAGACACCCGCTCCAACAGAAACTACAGCCACACCAAGTACCCTTTTGCATGTCCTTGAGAAGAGGGACTACTCCCCAACAGCCTGGCAGAGGACCAGCTCAACGTTCTTTGGCTTCTTGCCCGTCCCCACTTTGTCCCACAGAGAAAGCCTCAAAGCCCCTGTTTTGCATCTGGTTAAACATTTCATCTTGGGTCGAACTCCTGGTCATAAACTGTGTCAAGCCTGAAGTCAACAAAGTCTTCTGGAACCGTTGCAGCACTCTGCACTTTCCGTGGGCAAGCACACCACCAGGGAGAGAATATTTTAATAAAGAGCCAGTCTTTCTCCACTCTCACTCCCGCAAATGCTGAGGCATATGTAATGAAATTATAGTCACACACTAAAAGAACATTTCTAATTTAATAATAAGACACAACCCAATTTAAAATAGGAGAAAAGCTTGGCCATTTCAGCAAATCAAATATTTCTATCTCTGGATTATATAGATGATATAACTACATGAACATTAAAATAGCATGTGGAAGGGTGCTCAACATTATCTTTAATCTGGGAAACCCAAATTTAACTCATAGTTATCCTATTTCTGTTTGTTTGGATACCATGTGGAACACTAAACATTTCATGTATTTATCAAAAGTCAAAATGTTATACGCTGTTTGGAAAACAATTTGACGCCACTTATATAAAAATTAAATATATAATTAATGAGTGAACAATCTCTAGTCAAGCTTTCACCGAAAAGAATGACAACATGTCTACAAAGAGATATGACACAAATATTTAAGAGTATGAGGCACTTGACATATAACTCACTATGCATCGATGAGGACATGTTTCCAAAACATTGCGCAGACAGAAAGATGACACAAAAGGCTGTACATCGTATAATTTACACTGTATTATTCTACTGACATTCTGAAAGAAATACTAATACACAAATCAAATTAATGGTGTCCAAGAACTTGGCTCAGGGACGAGGAACTGAATGAAAAAAAAATGTGAGGAAGTTTAATGTGCAACCAAAATATTCTGTATGCTGTTGATGAGAGTGATTGCTGAACCAAATCTTCACTTAAAAGCTATTGGAAATAGATAATTTTTAGAAGAAACTTAAAGAAAAATTGTATGTAGTGCATAGCTCACATAGACCTACCATCTACTTTGTTCTATTATTAGCATCTTGTATGAACATGTAGATCTGATATAAATAAATAATGAACTAACATTAATGCAGCAGCATCAAATAAAGCCAATGTTTTTGGTTCTGTTAGTTTTAGCAGGCTTTTTTTTTTTAAACAGGTTACCATTTGTTTCTTAATTTTTAAGTTTTTGGAAATGGTTCATTTTAACAAATAACATGTGTTTTCAGAAAGAAATAAAAATGATGAATTATAATTAAAACATGATGTTATAAAATCATAGCACAATGATTTAAGCATATCACTTTCACCTTGGATGAGCTAGTTTTGTTTCCATTGTTTTAGATTATGTGCTTGACAACGTCCTGTCCACAACATTTCAAACTGTCAGCTAATGCAATACTAATATTGAATTTTAGAAGTTAAAAATATTTTGGCATGAAATATTTGGGGTCCAGGTCATATCTGTGTTATATAGATATTTTCTTATCTTTTTTGAAAAAATATTTTGGCATGAAATATTTGGAATCCAGGTCATATCTGTGCTATATAGATACTTTCTTATCTTTTTTAAAAAAATTAAGATCAAATAGTATTTATTTGGGGATTTCTTTCATTAATTTATCATTTGACAATTTTATACATTCTAGACACACTCATCCTTCCACAGTCTCTTATCACCCTCCAACTCCCAGAAACCCCCTACTCTACCAATTTCCCAACTTGCTTTATGACCCACTGGGTTAAACCAGGTTCACTCACATGCCATGAGTGTGGAGCTATTCACTGGAGCATGAAAAACCCATCATGGTTATGTCACTGAAGACAAGGACTTCCTCTCCTCCACCAGTTTCCCAGAGCAGTGAGGCTTCCTGATGCTCTCCTCATTTCTGACTGAATGCTTAGGGGCTCAGTCTTGTGCAGGCCTTATGCAGGCAACTGTAGCCATTGTGAATTCAGGAGTGCTTTATTATTCAGAATTCTCTAAAGGTACAGAACTGTTAGAATGACTATATATATATATATTTATATATTTACATATACATGTAAATTAAAGGGGGATTTATTAAACTGACTTTCATGATATGAACCCAGTCCAGGTAGTCAAAACATGACTATCTTAAATTGGAGGTGTTGGGAATCCAGTAGTTGCTCAGTCCATAAACCTGGCTGTCTCAGCAATCCCAATGCCGTGCGGTTGTTCCCAGACAGTTGCTAGTCTTCAGTCTACATTGAAAGCCTAAAGAAGCTGGTTCTAATATAGATGAAGGATGCCACAGAAGAGGATAGAAGAAATTGGCAGCCAGAGTGAAGGTAAGAAGGCAAACAAAGTTTTCTTCTTCCTCGTCCTTTTATCTAGGCTGCCACTGGAAGACACCGCTGACATTTAGGGTGTGTCTTCTCAATTCAAATAATCTGATTGGGAAAGTCCCTAACAAAACTGGGGCATAGTGGAACATGCCCAATACTAAGGAGGCAGAAGCAGGTGAATCTCTGTGAGATTGAGGACAGCCTGGTCTATATAGTGAATTTCAGACCAGCTGAGACTCTGTCTCACAAAATAAAACCAAAACAAGACAAAACAAGTCTCTCACAGGAATGCCCAGTGGCTGACATTTTAGTTTACTCCAGATCCAGTCAAGTTGACCACTGAGATTTGCCATCACAAATACTCAGCACTCACTTGCTCTCAAGACCTTGGCCAGTTATGGGTCTCTAAATTTAACCTCCATTTACTGCAAAGGGAAGCTTCTTGGATCAAGGCTGAACTCAGCACGAGTCTGAGTATAAATATAAATATTTAAGAGACAGTTTGATAACTTATTTAACAAAACAAACCTTACCAGTTATGGACCTTTGACCAGGCCTACAATACAGGGCATGAACCTTCCCCTACAGAGAGGAACATAGATAAAATCAGAAATTAGTTAGTTACTCCTATAATAGTCATGCCACTAGTCCATGAGTAAGCACTCCTGGTCTAGCAAGGTGTTGCAGTATGCAAAGGTCAAAAGCAGAGGCAGATGGCGGCTGACTCCTCCCCCACCCCCAGCTGCCTGCACAGCAACTCCTAGCACTGTGAAGGCTGGCCAGCAGGGAAGATACTTTCAGCTTAGTTCCAACAGCCAAGCTGTGTGATGTCTTCAGCAACAATCCAATTCCAGTGGGAAGTCACCGGCAAAGGCAGCGTTTTAGGTATCACTGGGACCTTTCGAGGCAACAGTTTCTATGTCAATACTTGACATTGAGATTTTTGTTTTGTAACACAGCCTCTGGGCTTGGCATTATCTACCAATGCACAATCACATTTTAGTTTAGCTCTAAACTAGTAGGCTTCCATGTGGCTTTCTCATGTACCCTTAGTTTTGATTAACACGCTCCTTACACCTCATCTTCTCCCCAATTCCCTCCCATCATCTGTTAAAAACTTGCCCTTCCAAGGATTCCTTTCCTCCATTTTCATAGCACATATGTTCAATCAAACCCTTTAAGGCCTCTGCTCCCCTTCCTGTGATCTAATTTCCAGGTCTCTTCAGACATTTTAATTAAATTTTAAAAAGCTGAAGCTATGATTCACGAGAAAAAGCAGGCGGTGTTTGACTTTCTGTGTCTGGGTTACCGTGTTCAATAGTCCAGTTTTATCCATTTTTCCTACAGCTTTCATAATTTCTTTTTTCCTGCAGCTGAATAATATTCCAGCATATATATGTATCACATTTCCACTCTGTTCATCTGTTGAAAGCCACTGAGGATGTTTATGTCCCTAGTACAACTTGGAATTATGCATGGTGATGCCCCCTGCAGTATTCTCTTTGTTCAGGATTGCTTTGGCTGTTCTTGGTCATTTGTGCCTCCACCTGAATTTTAAGATTATTTTTTATGTCTGCAAAGACTGACCCTGGAGTTATTGGGATTGCATTAAATCTGTAGATTTCTTTTGTAGGATGACCATTCTCAAAAATTAATTCTGATCCATCAGCATGGACAGTCTTTCCATCTTCTAGTATTTTCCTCAGTTTCTTTTTTCAGTGTCTTCAATTTTTTATTATAGAGGTCTTTCATTTCCTTGGTTAGGTTTATGCCAAGGTATTTTATTTTGGGGGCAGTTTATTGTGAAATGGAGTTGTTTCCCTGATTTCCTTCTCAGGATGTTTGTTTTTGGTATATATGAAAGCTACTAAATTTGGGGGTTTAATTTTGTATTCTGATGCTGTTTTGAAAGTTTATCAACTCTAAGAGTTCTTTTGCGACTGTTCAGATCTCATATGTATAACTCACATTACCGGAAAACAGGGATCCTTTAAGTTCTACTTTTCTATGTCCCTCTACTTCCTTCCCTTATTTCGTCACTCTAATAAACTTCAAACATTATCTTGAATAAGAGTGGAGAAAACAGGCAGTTGTGTCTTGTTCCTGAACTTGGTAGGAATACTTTGTTTTATTTTTCCTCTGTTTAGCGTAATTTTGGATGTTGGTTATATGTTTTGTCTTATGTAGACTTTATTATGGTGAGGTATGATCCCTCTCTCCATGACTTCTCTATGACTTTTAAGATCGGGAGGTGTTGGATGACTAAGGAAAGTATTTCTCAGACTTCAGAGAAGTTGCACATATGAACTCATAGCATTTGTGACAGCGTGAACAAGAACTGTTCAAACTCAAGCCAGACAAAATCTCAACATGGAGTAGGGAAGTGGGCTGAGGAACTATTGGCATTTGATAGTTGCTAGGAGAGAGTCAGTTTTCTTTAAGGGTGTGACCTTCAGCAGGTCAACCACACTGAAGGGCAGGTTCTACATCCAAGAATATTTGGGCAACAGGAATTGGGCTGGATGAGGATTAAAAGAAATAGCACAAAACTGAGTAGGGGAAGATCCGGGAAAAGTTTGGGTAGAGGATATGAACAAAACAGATTATATGAAATTCTCAAAGAATAAAAATATTAAAAATAATTTAAAGTGATTATTTCAAAACATTAAAGAAACAATACTTTACAAAAGCCAATATCTACTCAAGATAAAACCCTCAGTTAATTAGGAACCAAGGGGAATTTTCTTGTGCCCGGGGATGGAGTTCATTTGTAGAATACTTGTCAAGTATATCAGAGGCTCTAGGTCAGTACTCACTATGGAATGACACTATTCAGCTAGTGCTTGACTTGAGTCTTGGAACCTTCTTGGGTTTGTCTTGGAATCTCACTGTTACCAAATGGGCTATCCAAAAAAGGAATTTTCTTAACTTGTTAAGAGAAGGCAGAAAGTACTGAATGCTTCTGGAGTTTGAAGCAGTTGCTTATGCTGACCTCCTGGTAAAGATGACCGATAAGAAAAAACAAATGGTCTGGAGAGATGACACAGCAAGTAAGAGCACTGGCTGCTCCTGCTGAGGACTTGGGTTTGGTTCCCAGCACCCACATGACAGATAACAACCATCCTTAACTCCAGTTTCAGGGGAATTGATGCTCTCTTCTGACTCCACAGGCATTGCACAACACAGGTGCACTTACATACACGCAGTCAGTATATTCATACACATAAATAAAAATAATAAATAAAATATTTTTAAAAAGAAAATAAACAGAAAATGTATGGGAAATTAGAAAGGAAAAAAATGCAACTGTTTCTATTAACAGATGGCAGGACCATCTGTGGAAGAAATTGGGATTAAACTACAAAATCCCTCCACAACTGAGTTTGGCAAAGTTACAGGATCAATATGTTTTTGTATTTCTTTATATTCATGTGTTTATTATCTAACTTCTCTGTAAAAATTATCTCAAATTGGGCATGCTTTAATTATCCCCTTGTTTTTATGGTCTGGGAAGGTGTGAAGTTGTCTGGTTACAACTTAAGCATCTCTAGTGAGGCTTCAGTCAAGAAACTAGCCAGGGCTTTAGCCTTCTGATAGTTGATTAGTCTGAAAGGTTACTCCTAATATGTGTACCTGTTCATGTTGTTTCATTTTTTAATTCCACAATTCATAACCTCAAAATTCTATTTAATGATCAAGATCATGAGCAAATGAATAGCTGACTAGACACCATACAGAGTAGGACATGATTTCCACTCATGGAAAAACGTCAGACAAGACAGACTCTCGGTGATCACCTATGCAATAGGTGGTTTTATTATTTTTTGGAGATAAGGTCTTCATGGAATCCCAGCTGGTCTGGAACTTGCTGTGTTCCTACAGGCCAGGTTGGCCTTGATCTCACAGAGATCCACCCGCCTCTGCCTCATGAGTGCTGGGATTAAAGGTGTGTGCTACCTCACCAGGATATTAGCCAGTCTGTCACAGGTGTCAATCCAAGAGTTAGACTGAATGTGTCCATAGTAGCTGGCTTATTCTAGAATCAGAAGAAAGAAGGGCTAGAGGAAAGGGGACAGGGATGGAGGAGCTAAGAATTAAAGAGGAATGAAAAACTTTATATGTCCTGTTTCTGCAATCACGAATTCACTTCCAATTTAATGAAGTGAAAGCTGTTCAAAAAGGAAATTAGCTTGTACTTCTTAATGTGATGGTCGGAAAAGGATTGTGGCAGTATTTTCTAACCTCCACACTAACAGTGAGCAATGAGAAACTGAAAAAAAAATTTTCAAAAGGCCCTTATTCATGAATAAAATAGAATATATGCAGGATTTCTATGCTGAACCAAAATGCACTGATGTAAGAGGTCCAAGAAGACCGAAATAAATGAGTGGCATGGTATGCTTGTGAACTGGTAACACCAATACAACTATGATATCAATTATTCTCAAATTAATTTGCTGATTCAACAGATTTCTATCGAATCACTCGGAACTTTTTGTAGATATTGAAATCAGGAATAATAAAAAAGACTAGCAAAAGTTTGAACACTCACTTTACCTGATTTAGGGATTATTATAAGTGTGGTATTGATACAAGGATAGAGACAAAGATCAATGGAGCAGAATCAATGAACTCTTGCTAAAAATAATCCAGTGACAATTCATAGGAAAAATAGCATTCTTTACAAAATTATGCTGTACCAATCTGTGTGTCAAAACTGCTTAAAAGACTTCACCACACAGTTCATATTTTAGTCAAAATGAGCTTTAAAGGATCATTCCATGATCATTTGATGATCTGATGTTGGATACCCTGAATGTGATAATACCATTATTGTTTTTGGTGACTACTTTTCATTTTGTTATATACTTTCTAACAAAATGCTTGAAAGATCATGGAGTAACACTAAAAGAGTTGAATAAACAGCCTTAAAAATAGAATCCTATTCAGCAAAATTGCAATAATAAACCACAAAAAATTGAAACAAGTCACTACTTCCCACAACAGTGTGAGTCACAATAATTTATGCCAAGTGAAAGCATCCTGATTTTAAAGACTGCAGAGCATGACTCAGTTATTCAACATTTGAGGAAGAGTAGAATTATGACAGAGAGCAGATTGGCTGGTTGCCAGGATGTGGTTTGAGAAAGGGCCAGTAATGAAGGGATAGCTTAGAGGAAGTCTCAGAGCAATGTAACTAATTTATGTCTTGATTTTGCTGATGATCATGTGACTATTTGTTTACCTAAAGTCACAAAACTGTATATCAAAATATAATAAACATAAAATGATCATCCACGATCAAGCTGACTTTATCCCAGAGATGCAGGGGTACAGACTTACATAGGTAAGTCAATAAATGAAGTACATCATATATGGACTTGAAGACAGTAAATCACGTGATCATCTTAAGCTCTGCAGAAAAGGCATTTGACAAACTCTAACATCTCATCAAAAACTAATAGAGAGAACAGAACTGGAGGGAAAACACTTCAATAATAGGAAGACTATACACAGCAAACCCATCATCAGCATCATCCTAAATGGAGAAAAACTCAGAACAATCCCATTAAAGTAAGGAGTGTCACAGGACTTTCCACTGTCTCAGCTCTTTTTCAGTATAATGACAGTATAATGCTTTAAGCCCTCGCTAGAACAATAAGACAGGAGAAGGAAATTAAATCAATACTAAGAGGAAAAGAAGTTAAATTATATCCCTGTTTCAATATGATATTAAACATAGAAGATTCCAAAAAAATTCAAACAGAAAGCTTCTAGAAATGATGAACACTTTCAGTTTCAACCATCCACCTATAACTGTCAATACTGTGAAAGAGGTCCAAAGCACTAATCTAAACCTTCCTGCTGTAGGCTGTGCTCTAAGAGCCTAGGGCCACCAGTCAGGAAGTGATAGTCATTCTCACCTCACAGGAGCATTAGAGGTCTGATTATAAGAAGCTGTGCCAGGAGCAGGAGCAGCCCTCAGCCCAGGAACTGGTTCTTCCTGGACAGTCACTCCTCATAAAGACGTAGAATTATTTTTTATTAAGTAAATTTAGTCATTGACAATTTCAGGCATGCATATAATGTGCTCTGATTGCTCTCATTTCTACCTTCTCTTACCTTCTGTCCCTGTCTACATCCTTCTTTTCTACTAATACTTTTCCTACATTCATTTTTAAAACTCTGTATCCCTCTGGGTTTGACCACAGGAGGTGTTTAGGCTGTGTTCTGACGCATCACTCGTTTTCAGCATCTTGGGCAGCCATGAGTTTCTGCATTCACCACCGTTCATGTGGTTGTCCATTCCCGATCTCTCTTCTGTCCTGGTTACTGGTTTTAGAATGCACAGAAGTCCCTTGTAAGTGTCTCAGTTCTTTTGTTTGTCAGCTGTAATGTTAGAAATAAATTCAAGGTTACAAAGAACTGAAAATGTCTCGGCGAGGCAAACTTTACGACTGACCAGAAGGTGCAAGTTTCCCAAGAACAAAGGAACAAGCACACCTTGGCCTTCCCCTTTTGTCCTTTACATGGAAGAGAGCTTGGCTATTCCTCACTGATTGACTGCACAATCTAAACCTGATGGCTAATTGTAAAAGAGGAAGGGGGCACTTCAGTGAAAATCTTTTGGCATTTGGGAATGTGGGGCTTTAGCACTCAATTGGAATATAATGTCACAAATGGAGGAACTAGAGAGATGGCTCAGCAGTAAAGAGCATTGGTTGTTCTTGCAGAGGACCTGGGTTCTGTTCTCAGTACCCATATGGTGGCTAAGAACCATCCTAACTCCAGTTCCAGGGTGTTATTTAATTTTTTCTTTGGGAGAGGCAGACCAACTTAACCTGCCTCTCTCCCCAGCCTTGCAACAAACACACAAATTTCTCCACTCACAGTTAGGCAAATTCTAGCTAGTTTACTTAGGCTTACTAACAGAACATGGGCACCCACCCTCCCCTCTGCAAGTTACAGTAGTAAATCCATGAGGCTTGGGTCTTGTGACTTCCTGGTGATAAGATCCAAATGGCCAGTGGGGGAGGGAAAAGGGGCCAGCCTTCTGGCGCCCCCAGTTTAAATACTTTAGCCCCTCCTCTTCTTACATCCAAGGCCAATGGACAGGGTGGGTGGGGCACAGGACTTTCCCAGCTCCTTGTCTCTCTGCGCAAGGTGGTCTTGGATAATACCACTCTGGGAGGTGTGTTTGTCCACAGCTCATCAGGATTTTCCCTCCGAGAATCAATCTACCCTACACAAGGGCTCTGACACTCTCTTCTGACCTCCATAGGCATTGCACAATATGGGTGCACTCACACACATGCAGGCAATACACTTATACACATAAAAATAATAAAGTATTTTTTATGACAAAGGAGGAAGGAGACATGTATAAGAAAACACAATATATTAGGTTAAGGGAAAAAAAAAGACTTTCTCACCAAGTAACTAGGAGATTTAGTAAAGGAAGACTAGAAATGAATTCTTCAAGTTACAACTGACGTGTTAAGAAACAAACACTATCAAAACAAACACTAGTCCTATACCAAGGGTGCTGAAGAGAAAGATAAGCATATATTTATCATGACCACAGAAGCAGTTAAGAGGATCATTACAAAACTATTGCTGCCACTACCTCTACCTCTACACAGGTCCCCATTAGTCATCCTCGTACTTTACCTGGTGACAAGAACAGGTGGGAGTGCCAAAGGGTAGTGATGATTCCTGGTCCTGCCCCCGTTGGTAAAGCACCTGGGCATACATCAGTGTCTTGTTGGAGGACATGTGCTTCAGCTCCTCAAGGCTACAGTATTTCCATAACAAAGAGTCCGTTTAGTAACAGAAGCAACATCAACTCAATGGTGCCTAGGGAAACCCCAGCACATGATGGGGCCAGCACTCTTCCTGTAGGAATAGCCTTACAACACGCATCCCATGCACTGATATCTTATCAGCACCTTATCAGACCAGCACCTTATCTGTGCTGTCTTCACTCTTGCATGACCCTCAGTGGCAGTGATCTCCCTGACACTGGTATGGTATCCAGTGTACCCAGACTCACTAATCACAGCTGAGGAGGATATAGGGAGATTTTACTATGATGACCGGGTAGAAATAAACCAATAATGTTTGACAACTGATACCTCTGAAGAAGACAAAGCTGCTTACTAAGGAGGCCATCTCAGGAGCACAAATCAAGATACAGACCATTTACTAAGGATCATAATTCTCTAGAAACTTACACTAAAGATACCAAAGGGATGAAATTCACGCTAAAGAAATCACAATTTTTTTAAGTTCAATGAGCTCTAGGAGAGAGATATATTTAAGTGAAAATATAGAAACCATGAAAGATATGAATTGGGAAACTCAGTAAAGAGATAAAGAGTTTGAAAAAGAACAAAATGGAAATTTTAGAAAGGAATAACTCAGTAAGTCAAATGAAAACCAAGCTGAAAGCTCAGCAAGCTAGATTAAGTGGGAGAAAGAATATTGAAGACAGATCTGTTGAAGTATCACATTCAGAGAGAAAGAAAGAAAGAACAAAAGAATGAAGAGAGAATTCAAAATCACCGGGACACCATAAAATAATCAACAAGCCTCAGCATTGTATCTAAAGAGGAGGAGACAGGGTTAAGGGCATATAAAATTGTTTGATGAAATAATGGAGAAAACTTCCCTAATCTTAGGCAAGGTATGAATATCCATGTACAAAAGATTTATAGAACCAAAATAGACATAATTAGAAAAGATCCTTACCATTACATATAAAAATGTCAAAATGCAGGACAAAGAAAGAATTTTAAAATTATAAGAGAAAAGTGCCAAGAGGGACTCCGGGCACGAGCTCGTGCTATGCATGCACGAGGGTCTGAGCTTGAATCCCAGGAACTCATGTAAAAAAAGCCAGGCATGCCTGCACTGCATGTGCTTGAACATTGGGAGGTGGAGACAAGCAGATCCTAGGAGCTCACCCACTAACCAGCCTAGCCAAAGAGCAAGCTTTTTGTTCAGAGCGAGACCCCACATCAAGACAATAAGGTGGAGAATGACAGAGAAAGACACCTTGAGTCTTCTTCTGGCCTCTGCATGTATCTATATACTCCTGCATGCACCACTGTGCCACACACACACACACACACACACACACACACCCCACATACATTAAAAAGTGCTAAGTCATGTGTTTGAGTAACTCCATTTGACCAATAGCAGATTTCTAGTAGAAATTCTGTAATCCAAGAGGGGTTGTTTACCTTTTAAGGTAAACAAAAACAGAAGGAATTCATGTTCACAGACCAACCTTACAGAAGATGATCAACAGAGTCCTATATCCAAAAGTGAAAGAAAGGAAACTGCCATTATGATAGCAAATAAAGAATAAATATCATTAAGAGTAGACATACAGAACAGACATAGAAAAGAATCAAGCATGATTAGTACACTAAGCCATCAAATTACAGAGATGAACAAGGGAGGAAGAAACAAAGAATACCCCCAAACTAGACCATCTAGTAAATGATACATATTAGTACAGATCCAATGGGCATAACACATGTGTGCAGGAAATGCTATCCACCTCATCCAGATATATTTTTTCATCAGAACATGGAGCTTTCTCTATATTAGACCATATATCTTGCTGAAAAACAAAGCTAAAAATCCATTAAATCATACATCATATCTCTTCTGTTTATAATGGACCAAAACTAGAGGAGAATATAAGGAACTTGAGAAATACACAAATAGGAGAAGACTGAAAAACACACTTTTAAATAAACGAGCAAGCAGTTGGTCATTGAAGATGTCAGAAATATTTTTAAAAATTCCTTGAGGTGCTGGAGAGATGGCTCATCAGTCAAGAACACTGGCTGCTTGTGCAGAGGACCTGGGTTCAGTTCCCAGCACCCACATAGCAGTTAGCATCCATCCGTAACTCCAGTTCCAGGGGAGCCGATGGTGTCTTCTGACATCCATGGGCAATGCACATATGAGGTGCACTTACATACAAGCAGACAGAACACTCATACACAAAAAATAAAAATAAATAAATGAAAATTTAAAGTTCCTTGAAGCAAATAAAAATGGAAACACAAAGTACCCGAACCTGTGATATGCGGCAAGGCGGTCCTGAGAAGGGAGCTGCAGTGGGAAGAAATGGCATCCCCATCACAAAGGAAAAAGAAGAGATTCCAATAAGCAACCTAATGATGCATTCCAAGAGTGGAAAGAGCAAACCACACCCAAAATAAGTAGAAGGAAAGAACACTAAAGGACAGACAAGACATAAATGAGATCGCATCTACAAGAACTCATTAAGGATTTACGAAACAAAATTCTTTGAAAAGGCAAAACAGATATCTATCCAGACAAAGAAAACAACAAAATAACAAAATACACATGTAGAGAGAAGGGGGAGAAGGGAAGAGAGAGAAAGAGAGAGAGAGAGAGAGAGAGAGAGAGAGAGAGAGAGAGAGATCAGACATAAAAGGAAAGTATAACAACTAATACCACAGAAATTCAGAGTCAGTGGCGATAATTAAAAAAAAAAAAAAAACATGCCGGGGCTGTAGAGATGGCTCAGTGTTAAGAGCACTAACCGCTCTTGCAGAGGACCCATGTTCAATTCCCAGCACCCACATGACAACTAACAGCTGTCTATAATTCCAATTCCAGAGGATCCAATGCCCTCTTCTGGTCTCCGCAGGCACTGCACAACACAGTTAGCCCTACACACATGCAGTCAATACTCATATACACAAAAATAAAAATAAGAAAAAAATACATGTCACAAACTGGAAAATCTAGAGCAAATGCCTAAATTTATGGACGAAAATTGAACCAAGAGGCTACTGTAATAAAATTTTATTGGCGTTTAGAAGTTAGCCAGGTGGAGATATAGTTGTTTGTGGAGTACTTACTGTGCATGCAAGAGGCCCTGGGTGTAAATCTATGCGATGAAGCGGGGTGAGGGGATGAAAAGAACAGTAAGCTAGTCAGTTAGGAAAAGCAGAAAATTGCTTCATAGCGGAGGTGGGCTTGAGTCAGATTCCGTAACGTGGAATCCTTGCTCTGTTAGCTGGGTGATGGTGGAAGTGGAGAGGAGACACAGGCAAAAACGGGAAAGGGACTCCTTCCAACTTTATGTGCTTTTTCATCCTTGCATATCGTAGGAACTTTAGTTTTAAAGTTTTACCTTGAGTTTACTCAGGTCTTTGAAAAATTAATCAATTAATTCTGTATGTGTGAGGGTGGGAGTGGGATGCGGACTTTTCAGAAGCTGGAACTCTCCTTCCGCTTTGTTGAGACAGGGTCTGCCTTGTTTCTGTTCCTGTCCTGTATGCTCCAGACTGCTTGTCCCACACGCTTCTCTCCAGTTCTCCCATTTCACATACTTTGCGTCTCACCACCGTGGGTCACCACGCCCACTAGGCTCCTTGAATTGTTCATTTTGTTCCTTCGGTTTAGCCGTCTCAGTTGAGAAGACTATTCATGGTCTGGTTCATCTGAATGCTCTCCCTTCTTCAGTGTCTTTCTCTAGCGTGCCTCCACTCATTATCTCCAGGTTCTAGGTCACTCCTCACTTTCTTTCCCAAACTCAACAGTGTGCTATCCTTAGAATCAAATACGCAGCTTTCTTTCTAAAAAGCATTTAACTCCTGTGATTTTGATTTCCAGTTATCTTTCTGCCTCAACTCAAAAAGGTTTTAAGCATATGGAATGAATTTTAGATGTTTCTGTCACCTGGTTCTGGGTTGCAAAGACTTTTATAATCAGCCTGCTGTGAATTATACTGATCCTGCCTCCCTGATAATCAGGATCTGTAATTTCAAGCTTGGGCTGAGACAGGAATCTTTGAGGGTCAGGGTGGAGCCCCTCTGACTCCCAAGCTGTAGGGAATGAGGCTCAAGGAAAGCACTTGGGAGAACACGTGACATGAGGTGAAGAAACACCCTCCCAACGTGCTGTGGGTGAAGAAGCACTATGTGATTATGAGACTATGAGACAGAAATTAGAGGAAGAACAAAAGAACATCAGAATACGGAGCTGGGCCTGCAGAATCCTCTTGTGCCAGACTTGTTAACAATCTCTTTCACACAAGGCTGGCGGGCCTGACATGACAGAAAGGAAGATGTTAGGAACACCAGTGGGATTTACACATCTTTAGTGAGTATTTAGGCTTTAGTATTTAGGATGAGGAGGAACTATTCTAGGCTATTTCTTTTCTTGTGGTTAGCATTTCTTAAGTACTGAATCTGTTCACCTCCCTCAGAGATCACTGGAAGTGCTCAAGGTCCTGGCAAATCCAGACCAACATCAAAGCATCCCTCAAGTCAGGCAGAGGGGTTTACTCCTGTGAACTTTGTCACATTTGGACTGTGGTTCAGAGAGGTGGGGACAGTGGGACACACTATTCCAGCACTATCCAGGTGTCAGCGCTCCGGTGTCCACCACCAAGCCTGCCACCTGTAGCTCACTCTCCCTTTTCCCCAAGTGTGCAAAGCAAAGGTGAGCGTCCCTTCTTCCTGTGCCTTGGTTCAGTCCCAGTTACCTTCTTGCTCTCTCATTGTAGTCACTGCCTAGGATTCAGATTGCTTCACTTAATTCTGTTTTCAGAGAATGTCAGCAATTTTGCTTTTTGAAAAATTTGTGATTAGATTGATGGCAAGGTTTTCATGACCATGGTTTGCAGAGACAGCAGAAGCCTAAAGGTGTGTGGACTGGCCCCCATGTGGACTTGTGGTGTCTTCCAGGTAGGAGCTGGGAACAGAGGATGACCTCAAGGGGCTGCAGACTGCCACGTGTCTTACTTTGGCTCCAGATTGAAGCACGTGTTATTCATCAATGATGCTCTAAAATTTGGTCCAACGAATGAGTTATTATTTAAAATATCCTCCTTTCTAGGTATATGTTGACTTTCATCTCTCGTTTCCAGTGTTGATTCATACATATGTTAATGGAAATTTTCCTATTTTTTTCCATTTGTTTTTGTAGATATTTTAAGAAAGCTGGTTGACAACTTTTACTTTTGTTTCCTAGGACTGTAGCTAATGATGACCAAGAGAAAAAAAAATCTATTGCTTTTCTTTTTTCAAAGTATATTTGTTTTCACAGAACTTTTGGGGGTGCAATTCTTTTATAAACCATTTGAAACCAGGATTCTGAACAACTGTTGTGTGGTGAAAGGCATCTGTCATTAAATCAGAGGCACCAATCTTGGTGGTTGTTCTAACTCTATCCTACAATCTTTGTTCTATAACGTTTAGTTTTCTCAATTGAAGATTAAAAGGAAAGGTATAAAGCCATAATTTCCATCTTCTAAGTTTTTATCAGACCAGCTTTTAAATAAGCAAAAGATTGTAAAATATTTGTGAAATTTTATAGAATATTTTATTTTTATCAGTGCTCAAGGAGAAAAAGACTATAACCTAGCATGTGGCCCTCAAAGTGTTTCCAAGAAGTTAGAGTTAGAGAGCTTTCTGAAACCCTTTCAGAGTCCACAATTCTCATAATAATACTGATAACACTATTTGTCTTCTCATTTTGTTTCTCATGAGTGTGCAATGAGGTTTCCCAAAGGCTGTATGGCATATGGTATCTGTAAAGATTGAACACAGGCACATAAAAGAATTCAGCTTTCCATGTAGCCAGATGGCAGACAGATTTGCAAAACTGTAACTATGCTACTCTGCCTTCTAATGTTTTTGTTTAAAAAGTAGATTTGAAAGTGTTCCTGGATAAGATTCCTATATTAAACCTCACCTATCCAGGGATCAGGGACCATTACAGAAGAGATTGTAAGTTCCAGAGGTCGTGATGACCACAAGGAAACAGTTTTCCAGGCTGCTGAGAACTTGCTCATGTGAACTTACAGCAATGATGACAGAAGTGGTGAAACAAGACCCTTGCAAATGCAATCAACCAAAACAAAACCGCATAGACACAGGGAAAGGGGCAAGATGTCCCAACCTTTACTGAGGAACTATTGGCAGCCTGTTACTACTGGGTGAAGAAGAGATGACCTTCTTTAGGGAGTGACACTGGACATACTGAACAGGCTCTACAGGATAAATTCACACCTAGTGGTGTTTTGGGTGCAAAACTTGACTCGAGAGGCCTTAACATATATGACAGAGTGCATGAAATCCTGTGAGTGGGTTATGTGTGTGTGGTGGTGGGGTTATGTGAGTGTGTGGTGGGGGTCAGATAAGAGAGGGGATCTAAATATAATTAAGATGCATTGGATGAAATAGGCGTTTTTAAATCCCATCCTCCTTTCTCTTTCCACAATTGTGAATTTCATAAATGCGATAGCCATCAGGGGAATGATTATTGAGTTTGTATGGAATCTAGATGATCCTCCTTCTGAGAGTGCCTCCCCTGTCTCTTGTGCCCTGCCTTCCCCAGACCCTTAGCAGGCAGCAAGGAGAACCAGACTGCCTCTCCCAGAGTCTCTGAGGATCTTGAACTTTGCAGTAAATTGCATGTTCCTTAGTGGTTCATTGGCCCCATCTTCCCGTCTTTCTTCTTGGTCTTTGGTCCTGCGGTCTGCTGGTTGGTGTGAGATGTGAAGCTGAGTGGCCCCCGTGGAGACTGCATTGCATTGTGTCACCCACTGGCCTCTGTTCTATGTTTGCTGTGGTTTAAGTTGTAGCCATAACGAAAAGACTTGGTGATTGACCTCCTCTGCTGAACTAGTGGAGGACGTTTCTTCTAAGTTTCATGTATCTTGCATGTATCTCTTTAAACAAGACTTTGCCCATTTCAAAGAAATTACAGTCTAGGGACGTGGAGTTGAAGAAGGTTTTTCCCTCTTTTTAAGTAATTTTTTAAACTATTTATTTATTTAATGTATATGAGTGTATTGCTTGCATGTATGTAAGTAGACCCGTGTCATGCAATGGCCACAGAGGTCAGAAGAGGGGATCAGATCGCCTGAAACTGGAGTTATGGGTGGTTGTTAGCTGCCCTGTGGGTGCTGAGATTCAATGCTGGGTCTTTTGCAAGAGTAGCCAGTTCTTAACTGCTGAGCCATCTCTCCAGTCCCTTTTCTGTCTTTATACCACCCCTCCACAGCTGTGCTTCCCTGGGAGCCTTTCTGGGCTGTTGGCTCATCCTCCTGGGAGCTGCAGGAGCTGCAAGAATTTCCTAAATGCTAGGTGTAAGCGATCCAGGCTCTCAGCTGTAGGTCTTTGCAGTAGGTAACAAGTGAATAGCCAACACAACTGTGTTCCAGTCCTTGGTTTCCAGACCCTAAACTTGAACTTGGTATAATTATCATGTGGAAAGAAATTTTGATTTATTTTTTACTATTCAAAAATGAGGATTTTCTTCATTGACAGGCCACACAAAGGCAGGGCAGATCCCAGCCCAGCTTGTCAGCTCACTGTGATGGGATGATGTGATAGGTGGTAAGTGGATGCCACTCAGTGTGAAATTCAGCAGAATGTGGAACAGCAGTGACACTGTAGAATGGTCAGGGACTGTAAAAGCCTTACAGGGTGTGGCCTGGACCCACTTGCCCTGTTCATTTTCTAGTGTGTTCTTCACTTAAAAGAGGAGTTGAAGTATGTCTCAAAATAGGACTATCAGAGAAATATGGATGGGCCCCAGATTTTCAGACATGGCCCCGTCTGTGGAACTCTGCTATGGAGATGTCCCTGGGGAAATCAGCACTCCTCTAAGTGTGAACAAATCCACAGGAAAGACTTCACAGAGTCTGCCTGCAAGAGTCAGAGCCGAAGCCCTTCTTGAAGATATTCATCCTGGACCCTCTGGTCTGATGGGATGTCCAGAAACTGGGAAATGGGAGGCATGCTGGACAGACATGTTTCCCCCCACCCCACAGCTCACAGTTCATTCATGGCACTGGAAAAAGGACAACATGTTTGTCTTCTGTCAGCATGACTTTTAACGTTTTTTTAATCCTCTTGTGTAGAAGGTATTAAATCCAATCAGAAAATAGTTGTTATCTCCAATAACACTAGTACCACTACCACATATGGGCATGATGTGCCAAACTGATTGTTATTATAGCTCACAGCTACATAAATTGATGACGACTTTTCTTCCCCATTAACCTGCTTAGCACCTCCCAGTATTATGAATGCAAGTCAAGGGGGATGAAGTTTCCTGATCATCACCAGCTTGATTTCCCCATATTCTTTGATCACAATATGTAGTATCTTCAGCAATAGGGCTTTACTGTCAAATTCTGGAAGGTAACCAATAGCATTGGCAATAGCCTGTGATGTTTGGAAATCTGCAAGGATTCACAGGTCAACAATTCCAATTACATAACATTCCTGACACTGCTTTTTGTTAGCCCGTGGAATCTATAGTGTGGAAACTTTCACCTCATTTATAGGTAATCCACTTAAAATCTATTTACATATGAATAAGTATATATTTTAGAAAGTTTCTACAGTACAAAGTTTCTATGTGACTTTTTCAAAGGATTTTTTAAATTTACTTTTTATTTTATGTATATGACTGTATTGCCTGCATGTATGTAAGTGCACCTGTGCAACCTGCCGAGGTCAGAAGAGGGCATTTGATTCCTTGGAACTGGAGTTCATATACTTCATTGAAAATGTCAAGGACAGTATCTAAATTAATTAAATTTAATAAAACAATGTCGCAATGAGTCAATTCCTTCTTTCAATTACAATTGCTACCATACGCCAAAAGACTTATACTTTTTGTCTAAGGAACCCATTCATATTCTGTCTCAGGCAAAGAACAGAACATTTTCGTACTTAAGACACATTTATTGATGAAGTTCCTTATCAACAAGACTATATCATACATATATTTGAGAAAAATTACGATTCCCATCATTACTGGAGCAAATTTAAAGCCAAAAATTCCCTCCACAGAAAAAAGTGATAAAACCCTTTTAACAGAAAAAGATACAGTAAGAACTTCCAGATGCTTACGTCATTCTTCTCCACATAGTTTTCCATTTGACCTCTTTTTGAAAATAGTCTTCATTCAAGCCCTTGGCTGCTTAGAGGAGCATTTCTAGATAAAATGTAATTTAACAAAGCAGTAACAGGTTCTTGTCATATTGGACTTTATTATAATCACTAAAAGTTTTCTTCTGCTTGTATAAATATTGTTCACCCCAAACAGCAGGAAATGCTTGAAATCACATATTTACAATGTACTTGAAAAATCTGAAATTCAAGGGAACTTCCCAATTATATTTCTACGAATCTATGAAATTTTGCTACAAATACCTAAGTATCCCATGATCTATTATTTTCACTTTGTCTATATGTAACTTGTTATAAATACTCAGAAATGTCATTAAAATTTTTCAAAGTACACAAAGTAAAATAGCCAAATAATAATAGAAGATCAGTCATGAACGATAAAGAGGCTCACATAAGACAAAATCAACTGCAGCGCAATAGAATCTCACAAACAGGAAAATAAACCGTCACTGCTGATGAGACCAGCTAATATAAAACATACGGTCGGGGTCTTCTTTCAATTCCTGAGCGAGTCTGAGCCAAAAGATTCCAAGTTTGTTTGAACAAAGCCACAGAGGAACTGTAGTTGGGAATCAATTTCAAACTCCAGAGAAAACCCTCCAAAAGCCAAAACATTGGTCTCATGCAGTGCATGGGGTCTTGAAGGCATGCTTCATTGTGTGGGAATGATTTGATTCCCTATGCAGGCCATGAGGAGGTAACGGGAAAATATTTTCCATAAGTAGGGAGATTTCAGTAATCCAGTACTTTCATAGATCAGTCCAGTGGCATCCTGTTCTTAAAGGACTGTTTTTCCTAGATAAGGAGGCCTCCCAACCAAATGGACTTGGGTTTCAAAATGTACAAGCTAAGTCAACTCTGTTCCAGCCAGCAGCCTTTTGTGTCTGCCTGTACCTTTTAGTCAGCTTTGGTGCTTGCTCATTTCGTGATGGCCCCGGATCTGATCTTCTCTTTGTGAAAGATTACCAGTTTGGAGTAGAGAAACTTACATAGGACTTTCTTTTACCCAGGAGATATTTCTTCTGAAAAAATAAGTTTTATTTCTAAGAATAAAGGTCGCCCTAAAGTGAATGCAATAATGCTGGTAGTTGTTGAGACTCTTTTGGAATCTGTAAGCTTTGACAGATGCCTGACTTACCTGGAGTCCTCACTACTCTTGGGAAATGGCACAGATAGAAGGAAGCATTGTTGGTAGGCCATAAACTGAGGCCATTGGTTTTCTAAGCTTTGTCCTATGGTCCTCCAGGTTAGGGAAGAGACCAGCTTTAGAGTCCATGACTGGCTTCTCATGCTTATAATGTAAAGTCTCTTGAATGTAAGCATCTATATGGCAGGTATAAAAATACACTTAAATTGAGTAATTGCAAACTAAGAAATTCAAAGTGGCAAAAGAAAATACTAGTCATTTAACATTATTTGCTCTTCATAGAAGTTCTCAGATCTTGTATGTATCTGGACAGATGTATGATTTTCCTAAAATACATTGAGTCACAGAGCCCTTCTTTCATAGAACATCATGAGGAATCTGATGGCCAAGAAATAGTCATTGGGAAAGTTGTTACATAAACACATGCACTTAAACACAGTTGAGTAACAGTGCAAAACTATTTCTCTATATGAATCACTCAACCAACTGTAGAAAAATCACCAACTGAAATTGTCAAAGCAAAATATACAACAAAACATTGGAATAACAGTGCAAAATAATGTATTTTAAAAAGCTACTCTCCCGTAGTAACCCTCCAGAGAAATGAACAACTCAGATGTCTACCAATTTTGTGCGAAATCCTTCTTCTAATATATGTTCTTAACATGTTTGACCTGAATTACAATGAGAAGTAGAAAATTATCAAATGAGGAAAACTTAGTGAATTCCCTTCATGTCTTTGCTACATGAAATGTGTTAAAATTCAAAGTGAAGTTTCTAATGCATGAGAAGGCATGTTTTCAAGGGTAAAAAGAAAAAAGGCACACAGAAAAAAATGTTGATAAAAAGGAGCAAATTAAGGATTCATTGATGGTGAATGGGGCAATATGTTCTTTTTCTTGTTATCTTGATCTATATGAACATTTTTGAATTTCCATTTAATTATCACGAGCTTCTTGAGGAAGAATTTACATTCTAGAAGTACTGAATGATTTTTTATCTTGTTTATTTCAAATTTTATTTGGAATTTCAATTATTATTTCAAATTTTTCAAATAATTTTAAAATTATTTCAAATTTTCAGCTAATACGCATGTGGTATAATCAGATATAAGCTAAATTTCTAAACATCATTAAATAAATATTTTATTGCAATTTTTTAATATATGGATACTGCATATTTGCAGAGAAAAAGGAAAAACAGAACCAAAAATGTTGATATTCCAAAAAGTAAATAGTGGCTTCTCTGTGATGAAGTGTAGAAGAATTGTTCATTTTCTCTTTTATTTCAAATATTTTACATCGGTTTACATTATTTTTAGCAACTATTATAACCAAGTCATATCTTAATTTTAAATCAGATCATGGTCATTCCTTGGGCGTATGCCTGAGCCCAGCTTGCTAGGGTGTGATCTCGGCCTCTGTACTTCCTCAATTTCATCTTGACAAGTTACTTTTGCTTCTAAATCTGTTTTAACATTCTTAAAATGGAGCAAAATGCTAAAATCTACTCTCCTATGTTCCTTCGTGGATAAGTGATCACTTTGTTGCAAGTACCTAGATCCTTGTCAGTAGTCTGAAAATATAAGCTATAATGGAAATGATTATCTCTAAATCATTAAAGTATTTTAACTCTGAACTTGGAAGTTACTGTGCTTCAAGGCACTTCCAAAAAAGACACAATTTCATCTTGGAGGCCCCTCAGAAATACCCCAAGGCAGAGTGGAATTCTAAATCTCTTATCTTTACTGGGATTTTGTTTCTGTTATCACTGAAACTGTTAGAAGAAAACAGTCAAAGCTATAGGCAAGAACTTCTGAATGGGACTCCAATAGCCCAGGAAATAGTCACGGAATCAACAAATGGGACTGTGTGAAATCAAAATGCTTCTTCACAGTGAGGGAAACTATCAATAGAGAAAAAAGACAGCACACAGACAGAATGGAAAGAAATCTTTGCAGTAGTCTGAAGTCTAGAATCTATGTACTACTGCAGAATTAACCACCAAGCCCACAAATCTTCCAGTCAGCAAACGAGTTAAAGAAATACAGTTCGCAAAGGGAAAAACACAAAAGGTTAATACATTAAAAAAATATTCAATATCTTTAGCTATCATGGAAATGTAAACTAAAATCAGTGCGATTCCATCTCATCCCTGGCGAATGGCTATGATCAAGAAAAGAGGTGACAACAAATGCCGGGAAGATGGTGGGGAAAGAAGAACCTGTAGTTACAGCTGGTGGGAGTGGAAACTAATGAAACACTGTGGAAATCAATATGGAGTTTTCTCAAAATAAATAAATAAACAAACAAAATAGAACTACCATATGACATAACTACACCAGGCTTGTACATTGTTTCTGTTTTACTTTGGTTTTGACTATGAAGTCCTATGGAGGATGCCCAAACTCCTCTTCTTACTGTATGCACAGATTATGAGACTGTGACCCAGACTGACCTTATCAAGAACTCTAGGGTTGGGTTCTTTTAATAAGCCCACGGGTGATTCTGACTCAGCAGGAAGTCTTGACCTTGCCTAGCTACTGTGCCTACCCGCCCCCCTCCCGCCCCACTCCCGGCCAGAAGGAAGCAACAGGAAGCAGAGCAGAGGCAGGCTGGCTAGGAAGAGCACCTGGCAGGCTCTAGTCAGTGGAATGTCCCTACCAAGTGCAGCTGCAGTTTACAGCTGAGACATGTCCCTAAGGCAAAGCCATAATTACCAATGAAGTTGGGTCAAGCTGGGGATGCAGGGTGTGGGTGGATCAGTGGATGCAGAGGTCTAAATGAAGTTGGAGCTGAAGAGCAAACCAAATTCCACCTAGATGTCAGATAATAAAGCAAAGCAGAAGCATAACTGGAGGATGCATATTGTATTCAAGTCAAACTGATTGGATGTCTCAGCAGGAACCACTACACACAGCTCATAAGCTCAGTTAGAGGACTTGTATTTCTATGTCTTAAATGTGCATGCCATTTTGGAGCAAGGTTTTGCAATACCATCATAGTTTCTATTCTTTTACATTGAATCCTGAGGCTTCTGGCAGTTGGAAGGTTGTAAAGAATAGAGTGCTATGCTTGATAAAATTCCACATCCTCGGCTTTGAGTAACTTCTCTACTGCCAAGACAATGACTATGCTGTCTAGCAAAGATGTAATAGATGAGAAAATCCTCTGTAAGGTCTAACTATTATGCAAACAAAATCTCCATTTTAACTAGTACTTCAGTGACAGCATTCTGCGTCTAAATGTCACCAAGACAGGATTATGAATTCTTTGATAGATAATTATTTTCTGAAAGGTGGTTATAATGATCAGATTGAAAAGAGCTGATTGACCCTAGTTTGGTCAATTAACAGTTACAGTGAACATCACAGTACTTTTAGGGGATTAGCTTGTGCTAGCCCTGGTTCTTTCTGATTCTAGTTCCTTATTTGTTAGAGCTACACTGGTTTTCCCGATTTCGTCCATAGTTGCCTATGGAGTGAAGGCTTCTCTGTTATTTAAAATCCTGAGCCTCCTTGTGATGCTGCTTCCTCTTGGCTCTACGTTCTCATTATCTACAACACATCTTTTAAATCATTCACCTTATTTTCTTGATTCCTTGAATTACACCCAGTTGACCAATGTGTCTCTCAATGCATTATCTTCAAGTCCAGATGACGTGTGCCGTGTATTAGGCACTTGCAGATTAGTTGTTGGAATATTCGTGATTAGCATGCTACTGATTATACCAAGTGTGATAATAGTAATACTTCTATAATAATAACTAATAATGCTATGCTGTCAAATGTTGCTACCATTTAAGTACTGAGTCTACCTCAAAGTCCATGGGATGAACGCTTTGCCCCCTGCCTGTGGTGCTTTGGGGAAGTAGTAGAACCTTTAGGAGGTGGAAAGTAGAAGACAGCTAGTTTATAGGATGTATGCCCTAGAATTGCATATGGACCACCCAAAATGCTTCCTTTCTTTTTGCTTCTTGGCTACCATGATCTAGGAAGGCTCCTTCATCCTGCCGTGATGTGCTGCCTCATGACAAAAAGCAACAGTACTGTCTAACCACAGACTGAAACTTCTAAAGCTGGAAATAAACCTTTTCGCTTCTTAAGTTTATTATCTCAGATATGCAATAGCAATGGAAAGCTGATTAAAACAAGTGCTTTACATATATTATATTGTTTAATCCAAGAATAGATGTATAACGATTTTATACAACAGTGTGCTAATTCAGTCAGTAATTCTCCCTGTCCTTTAATTCTTCCCTGCTAATACTTTGTATTATACTGATGATTTTGAATAGAGATCAGTGCTCGGATATTTAGGGTATTTGACCGTAGCGTCTGGTGCCTTCTTGTGTATTGCAGAGCAGGGCCGATCCTTTGGGATGTCAGCTTCAGTCAAGGACACTGCAATGAAGTAGAAGCCCAGATATAACCTGGGGAATTGAGCTCGTGTGAAGCTAACTTGAGAACTGAGTTCATGTGAAGGTGGCTCGCCTCAGATCTGTTCCAAGTCCCTGGTTCACTGCACAACCACAAATATAGTGTTGTGCAACTCAGGAGGCTTCTTACCTAAAATCCTTCTTTGAACCCTGCTTGACACCGACTATTTAATTTGCTGTTGGAAGCCAAGTTCACTTGGCCCTGATGTGTGAAGAGAAGGTGTTGCTGAGACATTCGTCAGAGCAGCTCAGTTTTCAGCTGTAAGAACAGACATGTTTATTCTCAGCTGGTTGAAAAGCATATATTGTTCAGTTTCTGAAACATGGAGTTTTGTTTAGTCAAAGTAAGTCTCAGTTTATGACTGACTTTAATACTCAGAATTATTTAAAAAAAAAAACCAAAGAAAACAATTAAAGCAGGCCAATCTTCATAACTCAGAACCTTCTGGCACATACGATGCTAGAAAATCAAAATTCATCATGTGCTGGGAAAAGTTATGCAAGAGTCTTAATTTATGGCTCCCTTGCCAGGAGCTGTTTCCTGAGAAATATTTTTAAAATTTTCCATTGCTTGCTATCATTGTAAAATCCCATGCTGTAATGTTTATCTGATAGGCTGCCATAGATGCTTTCTGGGTTATCTCTAATATAGAATCCATTGCCAAGTTACCTCTCCATGCAGGTATGAGAAGCCTGCTGCCAGAGTTACAGTGGTGCTTGAGTACTGGGCTCCCATCCATTCCAGGTCATGCTGAGTTGTGTAGGAAGACATGGGACTTTGACTTAAGCACTTCCAAAGTTCAAGGTGAAGGAGAGCTTGTGGGCAGTGGGGAGAAATAGAGGTGAAGAGATTTGTGAATAGAATAGCACAGAGTGAAGTTTCTGAGTTGACCCTCTGTTCCTGGCCTTACCTATGAAAAGGCAGTTTTCCTACCAAATAACAGCATAACAGTTATCCCTGTCTTGTGCTGACCATGACTGATGTCTCTACTACAGTGCCAGTTGCCTTCTCAAAGAGAAATAGAAGAGAGAGAAGATGTGCTCAGTACACCCAAGGGCACCCCATTTCCAAGCTCATAAGCCAAAGACCCACTTTTCCTGTCTGTCCACCGTGTAGCATGTTGTGGTAATAATAACATCACCCAGCCTGTGGGTGTCAGGAGAACCTGTCTCCAGAACACTTGTGCTTGCTCACCATATCCCAACATGAGTATGACGACCTCATTATAATTTGTATCTCAGATTTTATATGTGAAATTGTACTTAGCAGCCTAATCAGCACATTATCTTTATTAGATATTTAAGTTGTTTGGACTCTTCCTCCTTATCAATGCAAAAGGTAACTCAGTTCTTATGCAAAATTCTTAAGTTCTTATAATGTTCTTGATCACCTGGAACTGAAGTTACAAACAGTTGTTAACTGCCATACGGATGCTGGGAATTGAACCCAGGTCCTCTGCAAGAGCAGCCAGTGCTCTTAACCACTGAGCCATCTCTCTAGCCCATGTGAAGAGAATTTATAAAAACCGAAAAATGAGAATAATGCAGACTAAACACATGGTGTCATTCACTGTCTATTTTTCTACATATTTTGCACAGTTGATATTGTTTGTCATTTAATATTTAGGACATAATATTTTTACTTTATTCTTGTATCATATGCTTCCAAAGTAAAAATAAATACTCATCGGTCCATGGTATCATGAAGTTTAATCACAGAGCACTGATGGTTTATTTTCTACTATAAGGTATGTATATGTACTTTCTATTTATGCTCTGCAGATAATAACAGAATTTTTAGGTGGCAGAAAGGTTCAAGAGAAACAGCCGAGGTTCAAGAGAACCAGCACAAAACAGTGTCTTCTAGATAGGACAAGACTGCTGCACCCATGAACTCATGCACTGTGGTTACTTGCACAAGTCCTGCCCAAAATCAAACAAGTCAACATTCCAGCATGGAGGGACAGGGGCTCAGGAACCCCCATCCCTAACTGAGGAGCCATGGACAGTTGATGGCTTCTAAGAGAGGAGGTGTCAGTTTTCTTTAAGGATGTGACCCTGGTAGATTGACCTTGTTCCAGTGTATAGACCCACACCCAGGAGTTTAATGGGCAGCACAAATTGGACTCAGTAAACTATTTTGAAAAAGGGGGTCATGAAGTCAGGAGGGTGTGAGGAGCTGTTGGGTGGGTCTGAGAAAAGTAATGGGAGAAGTGAAGGTGAATCAAGATTAGAAAAGAAGAAAATAATAATCAACTTGCATTTAACTTTTGTCTTTCTCTTTTGTTAGATTCATGTAATATCGTATTCAGAGATACTGGAAGAGAGACTGAAAACACTCTAAGAATCCCCTCCCCCCCTTCACATTGCCAAGTTGCTTTACTAACGTGACTTTGTATTCCATGATCAGGTACAGCATTCCTCTATGTATCACACTTTCCCTTCGTGATATCTTAAATTTAAAATCCTTCCTAGTTTGATGGAGAACTGTTTGATACTTTCTGCTTGCACGTCTTTGATTATTGCAAAGATAAAATGTTTCATTTGTTGGTTGATTATAGATATTTTTTATGTGAATAACATTAATTTTCTAATTACCTAGGAAGAGACAATTGTAAAAAAGTTATCTTTGTCATGTCAGAAAGCATGATCCATAATTAAGAGATTAGAAGTGAAATCAGGGGTTGGAGAGATGGCTCAGTGGTTAAAAGTATTGGGTGCTCTGGCAGAGGACCCAGGTTCAGTTCACAGCACTCACAGGTTGGCTAAGAACCATCTGTAATTCCACTTCTAGGGAATCCAATGCCCTCTTATGGCCTCCGCAGGCTTGTACAGCACAGATACACTTACATACACGCAGGCAATATACTCACACACATAAAATAATAAATAAAATATTTTTTAAATTTTTTTAAAAAGAAATGAGACCCAAAAGGTAATGACTGGAATAGCTGCATAAGCATCACAAATAGAACTCAGTCACAATGAAAGACTGAGCTAAAAACAAAAGGGTAGTTTGAGGACTAAGATCAAGATGTTCTTTCACGGAGAAATTTGGTATCCAGGTACAGGAAGAAGACTTTGAGGGCATGTGTGGAACTGTGTACCAATTATACAGGCTTTCCAAATTCTGTTCATAAACTTTTGTGCTTAGCAAAGAGAGCAGGAATTGTGACTGTGTTTCCTACCAGTTCTCTCAAGGCTAAGTCTGTAATAGGAAGTTATGAAAGCTAAGGCTATCCCAGAATAGAAATGAGGGCAGTACTACATACTTACTAGGTAGGGCATCTTGGCTACTGAAAGGGAGGTCTTTTCTGATGCCAGCTTCAGCTGCTTGGCCCAGTTCTGTTTACAAAACATTAACTGACTGGTTAGTCAGCTTTGTGTCAGTATAATAATTACTTTGGGACAATTAACTTAAAAGAAAAAAAGGTTTATTTTTTATATTTTATGTTTATTTTTTATACTTTCTGAGGACTCAGGCAATGGGCTGTTGGCCCCATTGCTTTTGATCATGTTACGATAGAATGTGAGAACAGCGAAGCTGTTCATGGCCTGGATGAGAAAGAGAGATGAAAGGCAAGGTTCCCACTCAGTGACCTGAAGGCATCCCAATAGTTCCACCACCTCTCAGTACCACCAGGCTAGAAAACATGTCTTCAGCAAATAGGCTTCCAGAAGAAGTTCCAAGTCTAAACTATGACACTGAGCATCAACTTTGTAGAAGAATTTATTACGGGTACTTGTGATTCACCAGTGAACAAAAGAGACAAAGATACCGAGCCTCGTGGATCTAGTTAGATACTTAGAAACTCTGAGACAAAAAAATTAGAGCAAAATCTTGCTCAGAGTATAGTGCTAGTTTTATTGAACACATATTTATGTCAGGCAAATCACAGATGCCAGGAGATAAGAAAGCAAGAAAAGCGCGACACAGTTCACATCCGAGGGCTTACACCAGTCTGGGGAGACAACCAGAGTCTCTCACAGCAACAAGTAAACTTCTGTCAGTGGTAAACACTACAGAACATTTCTACAGGCTGTGAAGTTTTAGAACAGAAAGGTTGACTAGGAGAAGCTGGAGGAGCACATGTACAAATGGGATTTGAAGGAGAGACCAGCTTGGAGAGGAGATGCAAATATAGAGGTTGTGTGGTGGAATGTTCACTGTGGACAGGATCTAGACTCTCCTAGGAGAGAGAGTTATGGAGTCATCTGTGAGAGCGCTTCCAGAAATGGTGCATTAGTTACTTTTCTGTTGGCATGATAAAACTCCATGACCAAGACAACTCATGGAAGAAGGTGTATTTTAGCTTATGTTCCAGAGACAAGAGAATCCATCACGACAGAGGGGCGTGGCAGCAAGAGCAGGAAGCAGGGAGCGCACATCTTCAGCCACAAACACAGAGCAGAAAGGGCAAACTGGAAGTGTGATATGGCCAGGAACACTCAACACCTCCCCAGTCGTACTTCCCCCAGCAAGGGTGCATCTCCCAAGCTTCCCCAAATCGCACCACCAACTGGGGACCGAGTGTTTAAATGCTTCATCCCTTAGAGGACATTTTTCATTCAAACCATCATAGATGATTTAGATCCACCTATCTGAGAAAGATGACCCACTCTGAGCATGGGCTGTACCACTGTGGGAACTGGGGTCTCAGACAGACTAACAGAAACAAAAGAGAAAGCCAACTAAATACGCCAACTAAACACGAGCATTCCCGTCTCTCTCTGCTCTCTGATCCACCCGAATGGGAGCAAGCAGCCTCATTCCCTGCCTTCCCTGCCATGATGGACTGTGTCCTCAAACTGTGCATCAGTATAAGCTCCTCCTTCCTCTGGTTGCTTCCCGTTGGATGTTTGGTCATGGCAATGAAAAAAGTAACTAATATATGATTTGACCAAAGTCAGTGTAGTGACCATGGAGAGACGGAGGTCCCCTGTGCGACTTAGGCAGTAAGGTAAGGAACACTAGGTACATGGAGGGCTGATGAGAGGTCTGAATTTCATCCAGACATTGATGGTGGAATCAGGTGTGTCTGGGAGCCATAGCCTGATCTGGGCTCTGTTACCTGAAGGACAGTGAAAGGGATAAGGCAGGGCTGAAACTCTGCCTGCCGCTAAAAAAATCCCAAAGCTTGGCTGCCCCCATTCCGGAATCGGAATCTCCGAGGAGGGGTCCCAGGCACTGGAGGTCTCTCCAGGTTCCCAAGGCCATTCTGTCCGGTAGCCAGGTGGATTCCTGAATGGAGATCAGACCTGGTCTGTCACGATCTCAGTCACCTAGCAGCTCAGGCACAGTAAGTGACACTAGAGGGAAGGTATCCAGATACCAGTCCAACAAATTCTTATGAAATACTTGCCTAATTTCAACTTGTCTAGTCCTGTACATACAGAAATCTCCAAGAGCTCAAAGCCCGGATGGGGGAAAATGCACTCCAGTTACCAGAGCAGAAGAGCAGTCAGGGAGACTGGGCTTCACCGTGCCAGCAGCCCCTTGCAAACAGCCAGTTATTACAACTGCTTTTACAGACTAACCTTCAACTTCACATAAAGCTGTAAAGGACCTGAAAACCCGCCACGGTGAGTGGACACTAATGAGCGTTTAGCAGCAGCAGGGCCAGGTGTTCTGATCACCAACCTGCACCATTGTGGTGCCTTGCGCCAGTTCAAGCAAAATGGGTGTTGTTTTGGAAAAGAAATGCACGCCTTACTCAGGCTAAGAGAAAGCAGCACATCAGCAACACTCTGTGGTCTTTTGGCTGCGTACCCTGGGCTCTGCCCTTGAAAAGCAATCTGGCAAGCCTGGTTACCACACCACGTGCCTTGCATTCCTCACAGGGCTTCACAAAGGTCTTCCTCCAGCTCTCCACACCAGCTGCTGGGGTGCATGGAACTCCTCCGGATGAGTGCATTTGGGAGCATTCTGACCGGAGCCCAGCCTCCTGCTGATTCATTTGGTTATTATGGCCAAGTCACTCAGAGTCGCTGCACGCCTGGGTGACCCTATTTATAGATCTTGTAGTAGTACCACGCCTTTCTTACCCAGATGGGGCTGCTTTGCTCCAGGACTCTCACTGAATCATTCACGTTGTTTCCCCAGGAAAGGGACGTGGAGTGCTGATCCTTCCCAGAGGGCACTTGGTATGACCATCTTCCCCATGTCTGATTCCTATGAGGAAAACTGCTGAAAATGGAAAGCTTTCCTTACGTCTGAAATAGCATTATAGCTTTTCTGGTTCTAAGGTACTGTGGTGGATTAAACAGGCTTATCACTTTTTAATTTTTAAAAATGTGAAAAAAGTGATAAGTCTGTTTAATCCACCACAGTACACAGTATCTCTGGCCTCTTAATTCGATTTTTTTTGTTGTTGTTCTTCTGATTAAATATATCTAGCGTTTGGGGCAACTATCACCAACATCAATCTTTAGAACATCTTACATCTTCTCAGACTGAAACTCCAATGCATAAACAATCTCCCAACCGGCCTATTCCTCCAGCCACTGGTCACCATCCTTCTATTCCCTGTCTTGATGAATCTGGCTATAGTCCTGACCTCATATACATGGAATCACATGCATGTCGTCTTCCTGTGACTGATTTATTTCATTTAGCATATCTTCAAGGTTCATCAATACCAGTATGTCACAATGTCTTTCATTTTAAAGCTGAGTATTAGATTACATACATACACTGCATGTTCATTTTGGGCATACTAATTATTTCATTTTATTTATTTTGAATTATTTTATTTTTTCAATTCTCAGATAAAATTATGTATGTCATGTCCTTCTTGATCTATTCAGTGACCCAGCCATCATTCAATAGTGTGCTGTTTAATCTCTGTGAGTTTGTATACCTTCTATAGTTTCTCTTGCTGTTGATTTCTAGCTTTATTCCCTTATAGTCAGACAGAATGAAAGAATTCATTTAAACTTGATCAATGATGGCATTTAACTTCAGTGTTTCCCCATATACTTTTCTGCTGGAATGACCTGACAACTGGAGAGAGTAGAGTATTAAAATCATCAACTATTATTGTGTTGGAGTTATCTGTGACTTTGTATTTAATAGTATTTGTTTTTTGGAAATAGGCAAACCTATGTTCAGTGCATATATGTTTGAAGAATTGTCATCTCTTCTTGAAGAATTGTTCCTTTAATCTTCAATGAAGTGACCTTTATTATCTCTTTAGTTTTGTTTTGATTTGAAGTCTGTTTTGTCAGATATTAGAAACCTGTTTATTTCCTAGTTCTAATTGCTTAGAATAACTTTGTCATTTCACCCAAGGTGATGTCTGTCTTGAATGTTAAGATGTGTTTCTTGAGGTAGCAAGTAGATGGATCCTGTTTGAAAATCTAATCTGCTAGCCTGTGCCTTTTGATTGGAATTGAAATAAATAATATTTAGAGTTATTATTGAAGGGTGCATATTAATTCCTGTCATTCTGTTGATTTTGTAGTAATTGGTGTTTTCTGATCCTCATTGATTTAACTACAATTTCAGCAACTTTTATTTTTCCCTGTAACCTGTTAGATGTGTTTATCAGTTGCTTTAGTTCAAACAATCTCTTCCAGTGTTCCCTATAGCTCTGACTTAGTGACCATAAATTCACTCATCCTGATTTTATCATGGAGTATTGTCCTTTCTTCATCAGTTATGACAGTTCTTCTGAGTACAGTAATGTGTACTGAGAGCTGTGGTCTTTCAGAACTTGAAACACATCATTCCATGTTTCTGCTGAGACGTAACTGTCATTCTGATGGAGTTAGCTCCTTAATGACTTGGTGTTTCTCTCCTGTCGCTTTCAATACATTTCCTTTATTCTGTCTACTTAGTGTTTGTACTATAATATGTCCAGGGAGTTTCTTCTCTGATTCTGTCTATGCCTCCTGTACTTAGGTAGAATTTCTTTCTCATTAACATGCTATAAGGGTGTTGCCCTCAGCATGGAATTCTTCTTTCACCCCTCAGAATGCATATGTTTGATCTTTTCATGGCGTTGTAAAGATCTTGCATGTTCTGATTATATTTTTAATTTATTATTAACTTTGACTAGTTTCAATTTCTCTATCTTGTCTCCAAGGCCTGATATTCTGTGCTTCTTGTGATCCATTTTCTTGGTGTAGCTTCCCAATGAGCTTATTAGCATTTATAGCATTTCAGTTTTGTTTTTCTCTGCTGTGTTTTCTTGAAATTTGAACCATTTCCTTACCTTCGATTGAGCTCTTCATTTCATTCAGATGTTTGTTTGTGTTCTCTTGGAGATCATTCAGGAGTTTATGTCCTCTATGAGGTCTCTGAATGTATAAGAATTCTTCCTCTGGAATTTCATCCAAGTCACTCTTCCTGGGGGCCATTACTCTGGGATTAGTAGTTTTTAGAGGAGACATATTGTCTTGGTTTTCATATTTCTTGTGTTTTTGCCCTGGGTTCTGCACATTGGGAGTTAGATTACAGGTTAAATTTTTTATTTAGGTCATGTTTCATCTTTCTGTGGAAGCATTACCAATGCTCAGGCAGAATGACGGTTAGTAGGATTGAGTTGTTATTTTCCTCAGTTAGACTCCTTTTCAGGACATTATCTCTAGCCTCAGGCCTCTTCTGAGAATAGAAAACTTTTTGCAACAGTAGTCACTATTGAGGTCGACTCATTACGAAAACACAGTAATAGTAATTACAAAAGAATATTTTCTTAACCACTAAATATTTTAGACAATAAAGGGACATTGGATGTTAATATATCAGTTACTATATGAGTAAAAGTAGAAAGAAAAAGAAGAAAAAACCTGGTAAAACTAGGACTAGCATTGGGATGACAGAAAGCAGAGAAGAGAATGTAAACAGAGTGTGGACTGAGGAGGAGACTAGGGGATTTTGACAAAAGGTAGACTGAAGAGAGGTGTGATGGTCAGCATTGACGTCGACTTGACAAGATCTAGGATCACTTGTGAGGGATAATTAGATGAGCTTAGGCTCAGGTATGCCTTAGTGAACCGAGACAGGAAGAGCCCCGAGAGGATGGCAGCATTCTCTTGGTTTGGGTCCTGGACTGAGAAAAAGCAGGAAGCAAACTGAGCAGGCGCATTGGTCTCTTGGCTTCCTGACTGTGGGTGTGATGTGGCCAGCTACCTCATATTTTTGCTGCCAGAATTTCCCTGCCGTGATGACTGGACCCTCAAACTGTGACCCCAAATAAACCCTTTCTCTCTCAAAAGACTTTGGTCAGTGACAGGAAAAGTAACTAAAGAAAGAGGTAAGCTAAGCTATTGGATAAGAACCACCAGTCCTGTATTAATCAGGGATCTCTAAAGGAACAGAACTGACAAAATGCATGTCCATATAAGGACTTATGAGATTGGCTCACACTGGAGAGGCTGGAGTCTGGTAGTTGTTCAATCCATGAGGCTGAATGTCTCAGCAGCCCCAATCTGGCACTGAAGACCTGAAGGAGGATTTCTGGAGATCTTCTAATCTTCAGTCTAGTGATTAGACGAACTCGCCAATGAGAGAGGAGGCAAGCAAGCAAAAAGCAAACGCTCCCCTCTGCTGTGACCTTTGGTAGAGGCTTCCATCAGAAGGTAATGCTCACACTTGGTGGGTCTTCCAGCTTCAAATAATGTGATCCAAAACATGTCTCTCATTTCAGTTAATTCCAGATCCAGTCAAGCTGACAACAGAGAGTTGTCATCACAACTTCGCCTTCACAAGTCCCACTTCTGGAGGCTAAGGCTCAGAGACCCTGCCAACCAAGCCGCAGACTATGTTCTGTGAGGTAGAAAAATTGATTGGCAGGGAGAGGGTAAGAAGACTTTCAAAAGCAGAATAGGGAAGGGGCAGAGCAGGGCTGAACTGTCCTGCTAACATGGCACTGAGTGTGGACTAAAGATCAGGTAGATGCAGCGAGAATGAGAAGTGAAACGTGTGGCTTGATGGCTGGGTGCCATCTGCGGTCTCCTGTAGTCTATCCCAGCTTGCAGAGTTCTGTCTGCTTTTAAGAGTACCTCTGCCACATTTTCTACATTTTTACCAACACTTTTTCTCTTTTATATTTTTACTTTACTTTTATTTTATTTTGACTCATGGATGAGATGATTTAATGATGGTTTTGAGGAAGACTGGCCTTACTTTAGATGAAGTCAGCTGAAAATAGCAGCTGTTTAGAAGCCGGTGGGTAAGATGCCCCGACTTGCCATGTCCTCTTTCTATAGTGCACAGATAGCAGCTGAGCTACAGTAAAACTGTATTTGCATTTCCCTGTCTCTGTTGCTGCAGGCTAGAGCAGACTGGAGGAGAAATTTGTCTGTGATCTGGAGACAGGTGTGAGAACTGCCAAGATTCTACAGGGCGCTGTGGTCAGAGACACGAGAGGGGTCAGGGGATAACAAGTGTTCCATATCCTCCTGTCACTGGCTCTGCGATCACCCCTTCTCCCCAGCATCAGCAGCCCAGACAACCATCAGGCTGACTTTTCCACATCACAGCCAAAAGGCCTGGCTTCCAGACCATCCTGGTAGTTTTATCATGAAGACTTAGGCAGGCTGCAGGAGGGCTGGTGTTCTCACTCCCCTTTCTAAACTTTGCTTCCCTGGCCCCTTCCACAATGAATAACAGTTAACACATCTAAACTCTAATATCGTAGTTATAACGCTAAAACTCTGAATGAAACATCTCCTTCTTGGTTTTACCAGACATTACCTTGATAACAGACAGGTTTCCAGTATCAGAGCTAAGGCATCCAACTGGGGATTCTCAATCCTATACATACAAATCACCCAGAATATTCTGAGAATCCCTCCAGGTCCCATCCCAGATACACTAATAGAATACTGAGGGTGATAAAGAAACGTGAGGAATGAACTTTATTTGAGGTAAGTTTTGGTGACAGCCATAGGGGTACCACGGTGGTTCAATTTCAACATCAGCCAGTCTGGATTTAGAATTTAAGGGAGCAGGGCTGGAGTTAGGGGAGGAAAAAGCACTAAGAGGAAGCGCCAGCATAAGGGGTTTCTGGCTAAACTGACCTGATTGGACTATCTTCTCAGACTGAAGACTGACAATGCTGAGGAAACATCCAGGGGGTCGAATGCAAAGGGTAGGAGAATGTACCAAGCTGATTTAGCAGGATTCTTGATGCAGCAGCATCCCATAAGGATGCGGCCTAAGCTGGGCTGTCCAGGGGATGACTTGGAAAAGCCTGACTAAATTTGCTCAAAGGAGAGAGTCTGTCAAAGACCAGGGCTCCAGTGCAGGCATCTTTTAAATGACCTTTACATGGTCACATCAAATGGTTGGCATTGAGAGCTGCCTCTTTAAGTTAAGCATTTTATAAATTAGACACCATCCAGGGTTCATATTAGCATACAAATTCTATTCCAAACATCAATAGAATTTAAAGCTTTCAAAAAGTTAGACACTGCGGCTTTAAATTCACATGAAAGAAGAAATGGTTATTAATATAATGAAAGTTTGGTTTGAATGTGGAGTGTCAAGTAAACTGGGAGAGCATAGCGCCAAGGGTGTGGAGGTGGTGGGCTAGTCAGAGCCAGCATGCTGTCGGGGGTGTGGGAGCAGCAGGCAAGAGGCCTGAGTGCAACTCTGGATATAGGGTAAATGAGCCTAGCTTATTTCGTCATTGGCCATTTTTAGTAGAACTAGGCACTAGATGTGTTCCATGCATGAGAGAGTCTGTCAGTGAAGACAGAATTCAGAGGACAGGAAGCACATACACTCAAATGAAGGGGGAGATGAAGAGATTCACTATTTCAATATAAAGATGCATCCGATTGTTAGTTAGCTGTTTATCCCATACCGGATCATTGACACTTGGACACAACGTAAATCCTGAGATTGGTCTTCTTCCTATGCAGAATAAGGAGCACTTTTGTTAAGAACCTCAAGGCATATCACTTTATGAGCAATGGGGTCTCTGCCTTGGAAAACTGTTCTGGAAAGCAATTTAGCTTTTTGGGGGGAGGGTCTTTTTTGAGGCAGGATCTCTCCGTAGCTTCAGCTGGCCTGGAACTCTTTATGTAGACAACTGACCTCAGCCTCCCAGGATTGACCTGCCTCTACCTCCTATCATGCCCATCTGTAATTTAGTTTTTGAGAGGAAAATTTACCATGAGAGAGCTGAACTGTTCTGAGGACCAGGCTAAGTTCGTGTACTCAGTGCCACTCTTCTCCTTCCCAGAAGTCCGAATCTCAGACTGAGTCTTTCATTTCTACATCTAGTGGATTGCAACTACACTGGAGATGCATTACAGACAGACACAGTAAGTGCAAATGTGCACCTAATATTACTCTTCCAAACAGCATATTGCAAGCTATTTTTCTACATATTCATTCCTAAAACTGGTTACTTTCTGATTTAGAAGAATGAAATTTCTTAATATCACTATATTTCTATCTCAATATGTCTTATTCCTCTGCTTACTGGCTTAAGTCTTCCAGTTTCATGTCTACGGTCACCACCTCCTTAACTCTGACTGCTCCCTCATCTCTGCTTTTTCTGGATCTTTATTATTATTATAACTTATTCACTGATTCATTCAACATTCACCAGCATTTATATTGTCAACTATGCCACAAGTCTTTGCAGCTTGCTGAAGAGGAGGAAAACATTTCAGACCAAATGATCAACTCGGGGAGCCAAGAGAAGTATTAGTACAAATAATAATAAATATTAATTAGTAACTGAACAAGATAATCTGAAACGGTGGTCAGTAAATAAAGAAGATGATCTGACAACCAGGTAAGCACGGAGAAAGAAGGAGCATGGTCTGGAGGAGCTCTGCTAAGCTTGTACTTGAACTAAGAATTGAAAGAGGAACGTTCAGCCACAGAAACGGCATGAGATGTCACAGAAATAAGAATAGAAAGAGGCCATATTGAATGAAGTGGAGAGTCTACCTGAGTGCATGTGTGCACATGCTGTATGCTGAATGCACAGGCTGTATATAGAGTATGCATGTGATATTCAATGTGTATGTGCCGTGTGTACAGTGTGCATGTGATGTGCACAATATTTATGTGCTGTGTGTGCAGTATGAACACGCTATGTGTGCAGTGTACATGTGCTCTGCACAGTGTGCATGCGCTGTGTGCACAGTATGCATGTGCTGTGTGTGGAGCATGCACGTGCTATGTGTGCAGTATAAATGTACTGGCTGCAGAGACTGACTAGAAAGAGCTTTTTATTTTCTGACGAATACCATGTGTGAAGAGTCTTGAAACTTGAAGTTTGAATGCAGTGACATAATTATTCCATCTTCAGTGTCTATTTGCATTCATCTTCCCACTGGTTCTCACTTCACACTTGTGGGACAGTCTTCCCTAGTCCGTTATTTTTTACCATAGCAAGAATACTTAGCATAGTACATCTCTGCAGATTATGTGTGAATACAATAGTCACGTTATTGTACAGGAGATATCTAAAACCTCACCCGCATAAATGAACCTTTATATGTATCAAATGGCAGCTCTCAGGTCTCCCCTCTCCTGCCTAGTGCACTGATTATTTGTATCAAGTTGATACAAAGTAGACTGGCCTGAGAAGACAGAACCCAAATGAAGGGTTTTGATTTCCCATCAGATTGGTCTGTTGGTATGTCTGTGGTGTATTTTCTTGATTGCCAATTGATGTGGGAGGGCCCAGCTCACTGTGGGCATTGCCATCCTGGGCAGGTGGGTCTGGTAACTGAGTACTTATTCAGAGGAAGCATGCCAGTAAATAGCTTTCCTCCATGGTCTCTGCTTCAGCTTCTGCTTTCAGGTTCCTGCCCTGAGTTCCTGCACTGACTCCCCCAATAAGAGGTAGTAAACTCTTCTCCACAAGTTAATTTTGGTCAGTGTTTTATCACAGCAATAGAAGATAAGTAGGACACCTGGTGACCACCATTTTGTTTTTGGCTTAGGTGAATTTGACTATTTTAACTACTGCTTATAAGTAGAACCATGCAGGATTTATCTTTCTGTGATTGTCCTATTTAGAATAAAGTCTTCATGATTCATCTATGTAATCAGATACTGTTGATTTTTCTCCTCTGTAAGGCTGTCTAGTGTGTGTGCACACATCACATTTTTGTGGACATTTGTCAATGGGCATTTCTGTGATTTCCACATTCTTAGCTTTATGAAGAGTGATACAATGAACATGGAAGTAGTAATAGCCCTTTTCAAATCTTTAGAACAAATACCCAGAGGTTCAACTGCTGTATCATATGGTAATCCTATTTTCAATATTTTGAAGAACCACTTTCTGTTTTCCATAATGGCTATGCCATTTTGCAGTGTTGAACCTACTTTTGTACAAGTGCTCCGATTTATCTGCATCATTGTTGATAG
Source organism: Eospalax fontanierii (assembly GCA_035773235.1). Classification (NCBI taxonomy): domain Eukaryota; kingdom Metazoa; phylum Chordata; class Mammalia; order Rodentia; family Spalacidae; genus Eospalax; species Eospalax fontanierii. Next base: position 45,081,489 of record CM069540.1, on the reverse strand, counting down.
TTACTTATTTTGTCTTTGTGATATAATAGTTAACAGGTGGACTTCTTTGAAGTGATGTTCAGTTTCCTGGTGATTAATGATGGTTAGTATTTTCATGTACCTGTTATTTATTTGTATGGCTTCTTTGAAGAAAAATTCAAGATCTTTGGTCCATTTTGAAGTTATTTGTATTATTTGCTGAGTCATAAGAGTACCTTTCCATTTTGGAAAATAATTTTGTCAGGCTTCTAATATTGGGAAATGGGGCATTAATGCTGTTGACATAGCAAAGTTTGCATGTCTAAAACTGACCACAGCGCTTATGACTCAGAGTTTCAAGACAGTTTTTGTTTTAGAATTACTTTTATGTAAACACTTGGTAAGTATATTCACTTTTAAATGAACACTTATTTTATTTTAAAAATATTTTATTTATTGTGTATGAGTATATTGTCTACATGTATGTAAGTGAACCCATGCCATGCAGTGCCTAAGAAGGTCGGTAGAGGGCATTTGCTTCCCTGGAACTTGAGTTATGGACAGTTGTTAGCTGCTATGTGAGTGCTGGGAACTGAATCTTGGCCCTTTGCAAGAGTAGCCAGTTTTTTAAATCACTAAGTTATCTGCCCCTTAAATAAACATTTATTAGACATATATTTTTATTCTTTTAAGCTAATCCTTAACTATTACCAAGAATAGATTAGTACTTATGAGAACTCCACTGATTTAAGTAGCAGTTTGACATCAACATCTAGGGCTTTGTCCTTAGAAACTTTAGTAACATAACTTACCAGACATTTGTAACTTGTTTAGCCTTTTGAACTTTCTTTTTCATTATAGAAAAATCTCCACCAAACATTTTAATCTTCTATATAGAATTTTTTTTACTAAATCTTTATTTTTACATTTGTCTTAAAAACTTTTACCTACATACTCTTATTATTTTTCTCTTAAACAAGAGTTGAATCTAAATTACACTCACAGCATTTTGTTGTAGTAAATTAAGTTTAACTAGACTGGATAGATGGCTCAGTTGCCGCTTGGAAGCTAACAACATTCTGTAACTCCAGTTACAGAGGACTGGACACCCTCTTCTGCCCTCCATGGGCATTGCATGCAAGTGATGCACATATACACACACACACACAGTAAAATACTCATATACATAAAATAAAAATAATAAATAATAAATGAATAATTTAAAAAGAGTATGTATATACCATATTTTTACCTACGAAGCTTTTTTGTTGCAAGTCTCTTGGTTTGGACTTTTACATTTTTTCTTCCTGTGTTTAACATAACCTGAGACTTAGAAAAAGTTGACATTTTAATAAGACCTCTGGCACATAACAAAATGACCTTCAAGTGAGGGAATGCTCCCTGCAAACAAACAAAAAAAAAATGACAGAAAAGAAAGCACATATGGAAGCAAAAATTTTCACCTGTTAAACTTTCAGTTGAAGTTTCAGATGACAGAAGATATGTATTTTCCTTGATTTGCTAGGAGAGAGAGAGGCAAGGCAGTCCCCTCAGTTAGATAGAAAAGTCATTTTCCCACCGTCATGTCCCACCCCAAATCTATCAAGGGTTCCTGGTGGGACTAGATAGAAGACACCCTGACTCCTCTAATCCTCATTGAAAATTATGAGGGACATTACTGTTTGTCTCCTTTTTTATTTGGGGTATTCTTTCTTAAGGTGTTCCTTTTATTTAAAAAAATGTACTTTTACAAAATCATCCTTGGAATTTTTAAATGTGTACGTCCTTTTTACATTGTTTTGGTTCCTCCCACAGGCAAGAGCAGAGACTGGGAGAGCCTGTCAGGGAAGCCTCCTCTTCTTTATTTTGTGGTTTTTCATATCTCATTTCACAATCTTTCAGCCCTTCAGCTTTTAGTCTGTACAGTTCAGAGAATGATCTATCCTAGATATGTTCTCCTATTGTGTTAGTGTGAGTAGCAGATAGAGAAGTGGAAGATATATAGTAAAACATCATCAAATCTATGTTTACAATATCCAGCAGAAATTGAGCAAGTCCTGTTAAAATTATGCTAGAGTTACTGATTGGAGAGATTTTTAGGCAGAGTCTACCATCTTCTCCATGGATGAATATTCATTAGGTACTTCTTTTATTACAGACATCTATATTATGAGATTAAAGTATAGTAACTTTTGTTGGAAATACTTTGCCTGTTATTTGTTGGTTTTTTTTGGTCTTTTTGTTTTTGAGACAGGGCCTCTCTGTAGCCCTACCTGGCCTGGAATTCGCTATATAGACCAGGCTGGCCTTGAAATCACAGAGATCTGCCTGTCTCTGCCTCTCAAGTGTTGGGATTAAAGGCGTATACCACCATGTCCCACCTCCTTTATTTGTTCTTAAGGACACAATAACTTTACTCTTGGACTGTTTCTTATTCTTCTTTTTCCTTGTCACACTGTCAGGGACCAGCCTGACTGAGGACAAGGGCTTTGGAGAACACCTTGAGACAAACATGTGTGCATCTGAAGTGGGAAGGCCAAATTCTGTTTCCAGAGCCAACTTCTCAGTGAGCTAAAAAAGAGCATGACAACTTATCAATATGATCTGTTCACAAAAGTCATTTATTCTTTTACCTATAAAACTGAAAATAGCAAAGTTACTTTCTGAAGGACTATACAGATTTTTAAAAATCCAGTGGTTTACACAGATTTTCCTGTTGCATCCTGTGATGGCAGACCGGAAATGTTCCCAATGCAAGACCAAACAGATGGGGCTCATTTGGACAACTTGATGTTTTTATTTTCATTCTGATTTTAGCTATCTAATGGATAGAAAATATCATTCAGATGTCTGCTACATTAGCAAAATCATGTTAAATATTTCAGTGAAAGATGTATTCCTTATCCTGAACGTAGATCTAGTCTAGTTGAAAACACTTAGGTACATGTATAAACACAACCAATTATGTGGAGCCAAAACAAAGAACATTAAGAAAGTTATCAAAACTTTTCAAGAGTAATTTGCAAGGAGTTAGGACTTGAAGTAGGCTTTGTAAAACAAGTAGACATTGGATAGATAAAAGGATGAAGAAATATATTTTAAGAGATTTTTAAAGGAGGGCAGACAGTGAAATAGCTCATCAGGTAGAGATGCTTGCCTCTGATTCTGACAACCTGACTTCGATCCCCAGAACATATCTGGTAGAAGAAATTTCCACAGGTTTTCCCCCAGCTTCTACATGTGCTCCACGACACAAATAACCGCCAAATAAATAAATAAATCTTAAATTAATGGTCACGTCAAGGAATGATTTTAATCCTACACTCTGTATTCATAATGACTACAATCTTTCCATCAAATCCCAACAAATGGTGTTGTAAGACAGGTTAAAATCATCATGCCATCTTCAAAAATGGTCCCTGGTAATGTCCTGAAAGACTGATCATCTGGTTAGCACTTCAGTGACTGTGGAGAGGTTGGAAATTTTGAGGTCCAGGGCCTAATTACTATTTATCTTGGGCCTTCTTTAGCCCCTTAGGTAATCATTTCTTGCCTGCCTCTGTGCCTGACCTAATAATAACCAACAGATAAAACCTGAACTTAACAAAACCGTAGTTTCCACCAACAAAAAGGCTACAAATGCCATCATACAGCATCTGAGGCCTATAACAGAGATCTCTCCCTCATCACTTTTCTATAACCGACCTATTTAATGTTTACTCCATCAATGTATTTGAAAAGTACCTTGATTTATGACTTATATCTGTTCTGTTATTATAAAAATGTCACCAAACTGTTACCACGTTGGAACATGGAATTTGGGCAACCTAAATCTGTGTTCCCTCATCTTTGTCCATCATATTTGGGTCAGTAATAAACCATCTCTTTGACGTGAGAGTTGTGATTTTGTTTCAACACTGAACAGATATCCCCAAGTCCTTCTTTTATAGAAAACTTGGAATGGACAAGGAGAAATACAGAAAAACAAGGCAACAAGGCTGGAATTTGAAAAATGTAATCGGAGCATGATGGGGTTTGCAGTGTGGGTGAAGTAAACTGAAAGACTTGAGCTTTGACATAGCTGTGTTTTGAGAGATTTTTGCTTGCAGTAGGATAACTGGAATGTGATAGAAACTGCAATCACTCAAAGGGATGAGAAGCCACCTAGAAGAAGCCAGGTAGTCAGAATGGACACCAGGATATGAACAGAATAAACTGGAAAGCCAGGTTATATTCATGATCAGATGAACAACTTGGCATCAGGAAACTTTTGTTTAGGAAGAAATCTAGGTTAACTCACACTTTATGGTGCTAACAGTGTGCACAGTTTAGAACTTATTCCTTTAAAACAAGCTCATTATTATAAGGATTTTATTTTTTATTTAAAGGAACATTTTGCAACATAAACATAATGTTTGTAATTTTTAACCACTATCATGTAAACACAATTTACTTTATTTCAGGAACACTGTGAATTCACTGTTTAAATGATAAACTAATCATACCAATTTTTAACATTTGGCAAAATTTAAGATTCAGTTCTGTCTTTGACTTCAGTGATGGACAGATAGTTGTTTTTTAAGTTGTAAAATTGAAGTAACAAATGATAACCAATGTTTTAAAAGTACAGCATCAGTGTATGTTTTCCTTTAAAACTGCTTCATTATGCCCAAACTGCCCTTCAGTTTTGGCTTGCAGAGAACCAGGATTTATGGTGTGTGTTTCGAGGTGACATGGAGGAGCAGTGAAGGCAGTCTGAGAAGGAATTAGATGTACTGGAACTTCTAAAAGTCACTCCCAGAGATCCTGCCTTGGGACATGAACACCAGGAATCTGTATTGATGAAAGCTTTGTTGAGAAGTCTGATGTGCTGGTAATTTTCCAGAGAAATGTGCTGAGCTACCAATTCTTACAATTCTTATGTATACAGTGAGAGAAGCTCCTCTGAAAGCTTCTGAAAAGAAAAACTTATATTTAAGATTTATTTCTGGGTGAAATTTTACTCTATCCATTTATTTATCCATCCAACAAACATTTACTTAGCAGGACTTTTAAAAATAGATACAGTAGTCAGTCATGTCTAAGACAGATTACGGACTTCTTTCATGAAGTTTCTATTGTAGTGGGGAAAGACAGAAAGAAAAAGAGGGGGAAGAAAAGAAAGAGAGAAGAACTGGATGTAGGAAAAGGTGGCTCAAGGATGGCTTTCTCGAGAAAGAAAAGTTCCCAGATGTATAAGACTGATGTAGAGCGGGCAGACATGTTGCTGCCATGTGTAGAGCTGTAGGAATGAAGGTAGTAGGCAAGGTGGGTGTGTTTGATACAGAAAGATTCTGTAGAGTTTTCTATTTGTACAGAAGCAGTGATCCTATACAGAAGCAAGCAGCAGATAAAAACTAGAAAGTTATAGTACACGTATCTGGTAATGAACCATACTGAAACTATTCAAACAACTCTTATAAATGCAGATAGCTGACCAACATTTTCAACACATTGGGGCTATTTATATTTGACAGCCAATTCTTTTTATTTATTTTTTTGAGACAGGGTCTCCCTGTAGCACCAGCTGGCCTGGAACTCACTATGTAGACCAGGCTGGCCTTGATCCCACAGAGATCTTTCTGTCTCTGCCTCCCAAGTGCTGGGATTAAAGGCATGCATCAGTACGCCTGGTCCCGACAGCAAATTATTGATAGAAATATTTGTCTGAGTATGAAATTATGGACAATTTAAAATACATTTGCTTGATTAGAATTTTTGACAATGAAAAACTAACACTTTTAATTTTTATAGTGTTTTTAATTGCTCTAATACAAAGAGCAAATAATGTGATTCCATTAAAAACAGAACATAACAAGCTCTGTTGGTGTTCTGTCCATTTCCCCAAAGCTGCATTTGGATGCATGACAGTTATCAATGGTGCAGCTATGGAATGTTAAAAAATAAATCATATTCCATATAGACAGTCCTACATGGTAAAAGCTATTCTGACCTGATGTACAACTCCATTTATAAAGTAAGCATTGACGGTGTAAGTGTATCAATCTCAGTTCAGCCTCAACTATGAGAATCGTGGCTCTTTCGCTTTACCTTTTCAGTCCAGTGTGGCGACATTTCAGTCCCAGCGCTCTCAGTTTTGAGTCTAAATCCTGGGAATCCTGTGTCATAAGTGACCATGTTTGAGCCCGAGTCACTCTCTGCAGCATGCTTATTTTGCTTTTCAGGTTTTCATTGTCTGTCCAGGAATCCTGGATGTCTGATCTGTGGACTGGCCTGGGGTTGGTTTGGGAAAGCAGCATGAGGAACTGCTCTCCCTGAAAGCTGCAGCAATTTTCACTTCCTCAACTCTTCTGACTCTGTATTTTCCTCAGTTTAGGACATAATCTTATAATCTTGGTAGAGAAGTCATGTAGCTCACAATCTCCTTACCATCTCATGTGCACTTTCCTTTATGCTTAATCCAGTGTCAGTTTCTATTACTCACCATACAGACAACATTAACACAATCACACAACCACCTCACATCTGAACACAGAATTGAAAATCTTCAGTGAAATATTAGAGTCACCAACAGGTTTGATTGAATTGGGCATTTGAATTTGATATCAATTTAACAGAGCTTGATTTCTCTACTAAGGCCATGAACAAAGATAAGGAGATAAGTCAGCATCATTAAGAGACAATGTAGACTGCATGCAATTAAGTCAGACAATTTTAAATAAATGCCATCAGCTATGGACACAGACGGGATACACATTTTTGGAGTTTTGCATTCTTGTGTGACTTTTGGCGGGAGACATGAAAAAAATGTCTATTCGCCACATTTAAGGAACTGAGAACACATCACATATACCATCACAGCCAAGTGAACCTGCTTGCAAGAGCACAGGTGAGGGCTTACGTATAGGCTCATCATGGGTGACTCAAAGATTGCCCACCCCAGCATGGGTGATAATTCACAAAAGCTGCATCCCTGGGGATCCCAGCACAACTTACAAACAGCTTTGCTCAGGGATTTCTTTTCCAGTTGGAGAGAGGGCTGTGAATCTGGTAACTTTCTGGACTTTCTGATCCTTGGGAGTTGCATGACTGGCTCTCCTCCCTCAAGGAGAGGATGTTTCTATTTGGAGGAAATGGCTTTACAACATACAGTGACGCTTTAAATTAGTATAGTGTGGAGAGTCAATGGCAAGATTGGTGTGGAAGCATATTAGAATTTTGTTGTTGGTTAATATCCAGCATGGTCAGGGCAGAAATCTGAGCAGGCACCGTGAGATGTAGCCATATCTCTGGTGGTTTCTACTCATGCCAACCAACTGCCCAACAGTCTGAAGACAATATAGCTTGCCAGCATTTAAGAAGGTGGGTTGGATGTGAATGTGGCAGAGATGTACTTCTACCACATAATGCATGGTAGGTAACAGCAGTTAACAGACAAGGCAGATGTGAGTGATGAAACCAGTGCTCTGGAAGGAATGTAGTTTCTCTTAAAACTTCTCTTAAGCAACTGCAGGTAACACTGAAATTTGTGAAAGGGTTAGGACAGATAGAGACTCGTCAGTTATTCCAGTGAGTTTTAGCATTCTCCAACTGGGCAAACCACCCAGAGAATAAGTAACAGGAGCCAGCAAGAAAATGATCAATTTCTGCATTTCTCTTTGAGTGAATGAGAAGGTTAAATGCAAACTCTATTCTCATTGGGTCTGATGACTGAGACTCCACGTGACCACATAATTTTTTTTCTAAACTGGATTCCTTTGCAAGTACAAAGAAGTGCTCTTATTAAGTCAGAAGAAGAGGTGTAACCTGGCAGACCAGGACAAATGATTACTCTACCAAGACTTCCTGATGATCTTTGCCAATAAAAATAAAAGCCAGAAATAAGCTTGGACTAAAAAGGATCCACACACTGATGACAAAAGAGGCCTTGCAGGCCACAATCTGATCTAGGAAAACTTACACCTTAGGAAACATCAAAAAGATATGAGAAAATATAACTTCTATGAAATGACTACAAACCTGGTACACAGGAGCCAGGCTGAAGGCATATCTGAAAGGAGCTATATGTTTCCAGCCTCTTTGACAAGGAAAGTTGCTTCCCAGTTGGCATCAGAGCTGAAAATGGATCTTCTTTGTTCAGAACTCTTTTACTGTCTACAAACACAGCTACACATTCTCTGGCAGTGTAGGGTGTGGACTCTGCTTTTATAGCTGACTCTAGTTCACATATGCACATAGAATAGCTAAGATTTAGAACAGTGGTGTATCACAGAGGCTAAAGCCATGCACGTCAGCTCACCTGAGCTCAGCAGGGTGCACAGCTTCCCTGACTTCTGTCTGCTCTGTGGAGTGGGAAACCTCATCTGCTATAGTAGGTCTCTGCTAGAAATGATCCTTTCACAAAACAGGATGTTTCTAAGGTAATTAAAGTGAAAATCCTATCTCAAAAATAGTTGAATAAAGGACAGAGTTAAGAAAAAATTCCAGCTTTTTTTTCTGTAAATAATACTTATTCAAGAAGATGCACTCTAGAATCCCATACTTGATAATTAATATGGCCTATAATTGATGAAAATAATAAGTACAATATTAACAACCAATACCACATATTGAGTGCTCATTATGAACCCAATGCTGTGTGCACTCTCCTGTTAGTCCTTTATACTTATAACTATGGTCAGAGGATGTACCACCTAGTCACAATAATCATAATGAAATCATTGCTGGCTTTCGATGGAGAAGGTTCATTTTATAAGATTTTATTTTTTCATGAATCTACATTTTTTCCTAGGAGCCTCTCTAATATTAAAATATTTTAAACCACTTTCAAGTAGTACATTCAGTATCTCTACTTCTAAGGAAGAACTTTTCTTGTCTCGAGTGTAAATAAATTAATTCAGTTTTCAGATTTGGCTGGGAAATCAGTTTTTCACTCTTTACACCAAAAACATAGACAACTGAATAGCCCACCATTTATAGTCATTTTTGTGGATTAGCAAAACCAGGATTTTAAAACTCCAGTCCACAGAACATGTATACACTCTCATTCTGACATATTAATAAATTAAAGGTGTCTTGGTCTGAATAGAATATACATTCCTGGAACTGTGTTTACATCCCAAAGTGTATGGTATAACAGGTCACTCTGCAGTGAGGCCTCCTCCTGTCTTTGGTTAGTGGGAGGCTGGGAAATATGAAGTTCTCACGAGCAGGAGTGTGGTCAACTTCATCTGAGCCACACAGACCAGAAGCAGATGTGTCTCAAGTCTCCCACCGCTTCTGCGAGACTTCGACTATTGACTCAGTGCATTCATGATGGGGATTTCCTGAGCTAAAAAGTTCATGAGGCAAAGCAAACAGCATTTTTCTTTAAATACATTAAACAAAAGTGTGTAACTTGATAGAGTAACTGCAAGTCAAGGTCATTTGCTTTTAAAACCATGGCTTTTTAAAATGAATTTGAACATCTGGAAACCTTTCTGAAAATAAATCAGGCCTCAACTGAAACATTAAATGGCATTTTTTTGGCAAGTGTTCGTCTTAGCATTACTTGAAAATCAACTTCTGGCAAACCATGGACTAAAGCTCTCTTATGAGATCAGTGCATAATTCGTTGTATTCTTAGGATGATTTTGTTTGAACTATTTCAAGAGTTTTACATAGCAGGAAATGAGTCTAGGGTGAGATGGAGATGACAGACACTGCAGTTTCTCACAGCAGAGTCATCCATCAGTATTCAAACGAATAACTACAGGGAGCCATGGTACTTTTCAGGAAATTGCCATTATATGCTTAGCTATGAATCTTATCCACAGAAAACCACAGTCAAAGTAAAAATATCTGAAAATGATATCTTGTGGATGTAGAGAAACTACAAAGAGAAACAATAACAGACTAGAGTGGAATTAAATACACAAACTCAAAATCAACGGAAAGAAAATGGAATAACTGTGTCAAGGCCTCTTTGGATGGTAATCTGTGGCAGGAAAAGAAAGAAAGCTTCCTGTTTAGAGAGTTTTTATTGTTTTGCAGTCTGTAGGTAGAGAAAGAACGATTTCGAATCATTCCTTAAGAAACACCATTATGATGAAAGACACAATTTCAGTGTGAAATAAAAAAGTTGATGGTATAGGAAAATCATCTATGTGTATGGCTAAAGAGAAGGAATCGTGAGCAAAAAAAGACAATGACAGTAACATCGCTAAATTCACAGGTCAGTGGAGGGGGACCATAGAAATGAGAGGCCTGTCAGCCATGCAGACAGACTATTCCCTTGGCTTTGCTCATGGACTATTAATTCATAGTCCTGTAGAAGATCTTATGAGTATACCTCAGACTTACACATACTTGGGTAATTTCTCCAAGAGGACTCTGATCAAAAAGAACCATGGGCTTCTTCCTGAGAGCAGGGGAGTATTTCTTCAGTGATTCATGCAGGTGTTCTAGTAATCTTGCTGAACTGTGAGAGAATATATAAGATGGATGAGATATCATTTTCTTAGGAATAAGGAACCTTCCCTGAAACTTGAAAACTCACTGGATCTGTGTAAGGAAGTGAAACAATCTCTCGGCACATGTGTATCCCAGAAAGACACAAAGTGACTGTTCTTAGTGAAGCTGAAGACAGCAAACCTCACCTCTGAAAAACCTTCCACAATCTAAACTTTCTCCGCTCAGCAGAGAGAGCAGCATACAACCGTCTACACAACAGTCTAACAGTAGAAAACATCATGGTTTGATCTCTGTTTCCCTAAGAATCTTTATTCCAAAATTCAGATATAATTGTAATAACACAAATTACTTTAATCTCCATAACTGCTTGGATTGGAGGGGTTTCACTCATCAGTTGGGAGAAAGTACATTAAGCAGTGACCATTTCAGCTTTCTATAACCCTAGGTATAGGTATTTTTCCACAGAATTATGAAATCAGGACAAAAATATACCCTCATGCATTCAAGTATATTATTTGAAAAATGTTAAAATGAGCTATCACCTGTTTCACTTGCACTGATTACCTATCTAATTACCTACTAACTCTCTGAAAACCTTGATTCATAGAAATATTAGCTGAGGAGATGGCTCAGTAGGCAAAGAGCTTGCTGAGCAATTTTGAGGACGTATGTTTATATTCCAGGTACCCCCCTAATAGGCTAGACGTGGTGGAACACGTCTGAAACCCCAGCACTGTGGAGTGGAAACAGGTGGTGCTAATCACTCTGGTAGAAATGGTACGCTCCAGGTTCAGTGCAAGACCTTGTCTCTAAAAAAAAATAGAGAAGGTATTGAGGAAGATAAAACATCCCAGTGTCAGGGCTGGAGAGATGGCTCAGCAGCTGAGAGCATTGACTCCTCTTGCAGAGAACCTGGGTTCAATTTCCAGCACCCACATGACAGACAACAATTGACTGTAACTCAAGTTCCAGGGAAAAGTCAATGCCCTCTTCTGACCTCCTTGGACATTGCACAACACAGGTGCACTTACACACATGCAGGCAATACACTCATACACATAAAATAAAAATAAAATATTAGAAAAAAAATCCCAGTGTTGATTTCTGGCTTCTGTATGCACACACAGGTGAGTGTACACACACTTAAATATCTAAGTTATAAGTCAATGAAAAACTGTTTTTAAATGGTTTATTTCCTTCATGAATGTACTTCCTCATGGTATAGAAAGACTTGAGCTTTCCTGATGTGTGTCACTGGATGGAAAAGTTGGGGGAGCCCTGGCCGATGTCATTGGATGGAAAGGTTGGGGTAGCCCTGGCTGATGTATGACTCCTCTCCTCTCTTTCCTATCATCTAATTTCACATTTTTAGTTTACTTTATTTGGGCTGTTTTTTCCTACTTGAAAAATCCTTTGAATAAATCAAAATTTCTCTGCCACCTGAAAGTTTCTTGTTTTCTTTCTATCTCTTTCTTTCTTTCTTTCTTTCTTTCCATTGATCAATGTTTCTGTTTTTGTGCCAGTATCATGCTGTTTTTATGACTATATCTCTTTAATATAGTTTGAGAACTGGCATGGTTATCTCCCCAGTATTGCTCTTTGTATTCAGGACTGCTTTGGCTATCTGGGGTCTTTTGTGAAACCATAAGAATTTTAGGATAGTTTTTGTATTCTGTGAAGAATGTCATATACATTACTGAAGAGGTCATAGATCTTAAAGAAAACCCTAAGGCTGCCACATCCCTAGACAAATGTAATTTCTTACTTCTTACTATTTGCTGAATACGGATCCTTATATTTACAGACAAGTGTGACTGTCACCACTTATCAAAGAAGCTTCTTTTGCAATGGAGACTATTACATGGTTCCACAACAGGTTACACACAGAGAGTAATTGTCTGTGAGATGCCCAGCTCTAAGTGACACATCTACCACATAACCTCTATACCTAAGGTTCACAGAACATAGTGGAACAAGGGGTGGAGCGAATACTAATGAACCTCTCAACTCTCATCAGTGAAGCTCTTTCGTGCAACAGAGGGTCATGAACACAAAAGGTCACAACTGGCCAAAGTGTAGAGAATAAGAATTTACAGAATGTGGATCCCTGGACAGGACTCGTATATTAAATCTCACCCACCCAGGGCTCAGAGATCACTGAGGAAGAGGGGACAGAAAGATTGTAAGAGCCAAAGGAGGAAGTGCATAACTATATGGAAACAGAGTCTTAAGGACTCCTGGGACCTTGCTCATATGAACTTACAGCAATGATGTAGCATGTAAGACCCATGTAATCTTTCTAAAGTGATAGACTCTGGATAGGCTGACAGACCTCAGTGAATGAACCTGCACTGAGGTCACTTGGAGACACTAACTTGACACAATAGACCTTAACACAGATGAAAGAATATATGGATTCTAGTTAGGCGGCTCTGGGGAGATACCTGTGGTGAAAGGGCTATAAAGATGACTAAGATTGATTGAGATGTTCTGTATGAAACAATCAATGATTCAATAAAGAAAAAAATATTTTTAAAAAAGGAATGCCATCTTGCTAGGCATGATGGCACATGCTTTAATCCCAGCTCTCGGGAGGGAAGGAGGCAGAGGCAGATGAATGTCTGGGAAATCAAGGCCAGCGTGGTCTGCATGGTGAGTTCCATACCCGCTGTGTCTACAAAAAGACAAAAAAAAAAAAAAGCTGTCTTTACCAGGTTGTTTAGCATGAGTGTGCCACACATCACAGTGCCAAAACAAGGGTGATTGTAATTAAACGGGAAAAGTCCATACAACATTCATAACAAAGGTGTGCAAATAAAGTAACTCTTCACTGTGCATGGCATGTGTGAACTTGTGTGTTGATTGTCTACATGTAGAAAAATGGAGGAACAAAGAACCTATTGCCTAAATTTGAAGGTCCGTCTGTTGTGATGTGCTATTGTGTCCTTTTAATTACAGAGCGGAGTTTATCAGAGCCGCTGAGTACTGGAGCCAGCTGGTTCATGGAGCACTGTGTGCACTGGTAGAGCTTCAATGGCACGGGAGAGGGACGGCGTCTTGGGTCAGACAGCACTCTAGAGGAACTCTTGGGCTAGTTCCAGAGGCTTGCAAGTACTAACGTTAAATTGTAAGAATCTGGCAAGCTGGTTGTTAAACCTGTTTTATGACTTGAAATTAGCCACAGTGAGCATAATTACATGATAGACCAGCACCTGTGTGGTTGGGGAGATGGCTTAGTAGGTAAAAGTTGCACAAACTTAAGAATCTGAGTTTAGTTCCAGAGCCATATTAAAAAACAAAACAAAATAAAACAAGACAGCATGGCCACCCACAGCCCTGTTGGGCACAGAGACAGGAATATCACTGGGGCTTGCTGGCTGCCAGCAGAACCCATCTCAAAGAAGAAAGGCAGAGAATGATAGAGCTGGACACTGGACTTCCTCCTCTGGCCTTAGAGCTCACACACACATACACACGCATACACATTTGCATACGCCACACACACACAGTCCTACACAAACATACCAAAAAAGGAGGAAAGAAAGAAAGAAATCAGAAACTGGTCCAAACTAGAGTTGTTGAAATCCTTTAACTGCAAAAAGTACGTTACAATTTATAGCCCTGTGCTGCAGTCCAGAAGGAAGAACGGAAAGAGAGGGAGACATTGCAGGATGGTCACGCTTTCGGTGTGGAAGGATGACTCAGTCTGCAGCAGAACTCTGGGAACCTGGGAAACTGCCTCCTAAGCATAAGCTTTAGCCTATGCTCTTGAAGGTTACTTTCTTAAAGTGGAACTGGCTTATGAAAGGTCAACAATCCGCACATTTTCATAATTATTATTTCAAATTATGATGATAATGCAACATAAAGATTCAACACCGATTTTGGGTTTCCTGTATTTCAGAAGAACTTAGCATGGATGCTTAATATACTTTCAAGATATATAAAGTGGAGGAGCAAGAGAAAAGAAGCAGGTCATAATTAAAAACGCATATTAGTAAAAGAGTCAGCGACTTTGTACCAGGTCAGACTCAACAAGGGGATCAGAATGGCTCTGACAGAAGACGCAGGAAGCTGGTAAAGCAGTAGAGGAATGAACAGCCTGACTGGTAGCTTCTCATCTGGGATGTGAGTCCTTAAACGGAGGATTGCTCCTTAGGACTCACCCACAGAGTGCTAAGGTGCCATCTCAAGCTGCTTGGCCAAATCTCATTTGACAAGGTGGGGAAATCTAGAGAGAACATATATAGGAGTTTGCTCCTCCGAACCATCTCAGTCAGATAGACCCAAGCATCAAAAAACCAACGCTCAGAAGTTGCAGCCAACCACGTCAGGAACTGAAGAAAATCGATTTATAACCTAAAGATCCCAAGATGGGTAACAATCAACTGAGCAAGATACACATCTGAGACAGTGCAGGGCAGTTACAACTGAGGGAGGAAGGGACGAAGGGAGGGAGAGACAGAGTGGAGGGAGGGAGGGAGGGAATACAATGCAGTAAGAGAATAGAATAAAAAGAGCAAAAGAAATTGTGAAAGAGGTGTTGGGAAACTTCACTCTGGACTCGATTCCCCAGCTGTCACCTGCTGGGATTGTGCTGCCCTGCTGGCTGGTTTTACTTGTATTGCAAGGGTTCTGTGATCTGTCTAAACTCTCCAAATTCCGGCCTATGCTAGTTTGTGTCTTTAATGTTAGTGTTAGGTCTGCTGTTCTGCTGTGCTCTCTCTTTCTCTCTCTCTCTCTCTTCAAATTTTCTTTTTTATGTTTTATTTATTATCTTTATTTTATGTGTACCAGTGTATTAACTGCATGTATGTAAGTGCACCTGTGTCATGCAACGCCTGAGGAGGTCAGATCTCTAGGAACTGGAGTTACAGATGGTTGTTATTCACCATGTGGGTGCTAGTAATTGTACTCAGGTCCTCTGCAGGAACAGTCGGTGCTCTTAACCACTGAGCCATCTCTCCAGCTCCTTCATTCTTTTTTTCAAAGCTATTTTAAAAGGGAAGTTCAAAACAATAAATAAATGCTACTTCTGCTCTAATAAGCCAACATCAAACTGTATTTGTTAGAAAAGCAAATTGATTCAAAAGTTGAATATTTACATTCAAGACACAGTTTAGCAGTGAAAATAAAACCGAAGTCAAGATCTCATTTCAAATGGGTGCCTTTGAAGTCACACCATCCTCTAGCCTTGGTGGAAACCCAATGAAGGAGCTCCCTTCCTGGTTCTTTTGTCTGCTTTCCCCCAAGAGGCACACTGAGTGTCCTTGATATTTTTATTTCTGTTTCATAAAGACATGTATTTTTATATACCTGGACTGCCAGGTAATAGAACTTAATGCTCAAAATCTGCAACCCTTGCCTGTTATAAAGGTGACTGTGACTATTTCCTTAATTTAGCATGTTATTATGGAGCACCTGCTTTGTAAGTCACTCTGCCAGATAGTAGAGTTACATAATGAATGTGATACAGTCACTGTGCTCAAGGGAGTTGGAGAATGCTGATGGAGACACTAAGAAAGGTCATTACGAGGCTGGGGCCACAGCTTGGTAGAAAATGCCTGCCTAGCATGCACATCCACAAAGCCCTGTGTTCAATGCCCAACACAAGAAAAATAGTAATTATTATACACATTAGCAAGTGAAATAATAAAGATATGCACATATGATGAAGTGTAATACTCATTTAACTAATATTCATATGTTTGCTCTGAGGAAGGCTAGCTTACTCAGCTGTACAGTGATCTCCTTATTAAGTATTGAAATAATAAGCTATGTAATGATTATAATTCACTTGGATGGAAAGTAACTAATTTGATGTGGTTTTATTTATTATGTATTTATTTCATTTATTTTAATCTATGTTTATTCACATGTGTGTGGAGATAAGAGAAGTCAATTCTTGCTCTCTACTATGTAGTTTCTGGGGCTCAAACCCAGGTCACCAGACTTGCCATCTCATTAGCCTCTATTATTTACTTTCATTTATTTGTTTTTGCCTGTTTAAGACAGGGTCACACTAGTAACCCAGACTAGCCTTGAACTTGTGTCAGTCCTCAAGCCTCAACCACCCGAGTGTTGGCATTATAGGTGTGAATCATGAAGCCTGTCTTACTAAGGAATTTTTAAAGTGCATGAACATATTGCAGAAAGACATTTTCAAAGTAGGTAGGATTTGGAAGTGTCTTGGTTAGCCTTAATTGTCAACTTGATACAGCCTACAGTCATCTGAGAAGAGAAGCCTCCATTAAGGAAATTCCTAGATAAGACTGGCCTGTGGGTATGTATGTGAGAGGTTGTCTTGATTAGTAATTGATGCAAAGAACTCAGTCCCCTGTGGGTGACACTTTCCCTGGGAAGATAGTCTCAGCCAGTACAAGAAAGTTAGTTAAACACAAGCCAGAGAGTGAACCTGCAAGGAATGTTCCTCCATGATTTCTGGTTCAGTAGCTGCTTGACTTCCTGTCCTGACTTCCTTCAGTGATGAATTGTGACCTGGACCTGTAAGCCAAATAAACCTTTTCCTTCACAAGTTGTTTTTGGTCACAGTGTCTTATCATAGCAAGAGAAATCAAGCTAGAAGAGAGACAGTGTACCAGGAGAAGTGACATTTTTGATTATTCTAGAAGTAGAACCAGAGAAGTGTGTTTGTTGGGAAGATGAAGGATGAGAACCAGAAGAGCAAGAAAAAATGTCAGGTAGACAGAGCTGGTGTGGCCTCTGTGAGTATCACAAGCAGTACAGTGATGCTGGATCATCTAATGCAGGGTGCACATGGCAAAGACAGGCTGGAGACACGTAGCAGGAAGATCCCACACTCAGGTAGCATATTTGAACTCACCTGTGTAGGCAGTACTGGAGCTCTAAAAGAGTCCTCGCCTGGAAAAACTTTCATTTTAAGGTGAATGTTCAAACTGGCAGGACAGACTTGAAATGGTCAAGAGCTGACAGAGATTATTTTGGAGGCTACTGAGCTGTGTACAGATAGTGAGGGTGCACATCAGAGTGCTTAGAGCAGATACGAAAATGAGGCCAAGACAGGAGAAGTGTTTATAAAGTAAGATTTGCATGACATAGTGAGTTGGTAGAGGTAGAAAAGGTGATGAAAATAACCCAATATGGGCTGGAGATGTGGCTTAATTGTAAAGCGCTTACCTAGTGTATGCAAGGCTCTAGGTTTGATCCCCAATACCACAAAAATATCAAACAGTTCCAGTTTGAGCTTTAATAACTGATGGCAAGTCCCACTACACTGAGAAAACCACAGAGGGCATGGATTAGAGAGGTAGATGATGGTTTCCTTTGAGACTATTTCTGAAGCTTGGGGAAAGTGGGAACTAGAAAAAAACACTTGAGAGTCATTACAAATAGATAACTTTGAATCCAGGTGCTCAAAGCATTAGCTAAAGAGCATGTGCAGAAGACAGGAGTACCTAAGGTCTGAATGAAAACAAAGCTAAAAATAAAAACATAAAGAGAGAAACCTACAAAGAAATGGATCTCCTCCCTGCATGATGTACTTTGGATGCGATAAGGGACAGTACCCAGAAGCTTGATGTTGTCAACGGTCAACAGGACCTTGGGCAGAAATTCAGAATCCTAGAACGCCGAATTTCTATACCTTGATTACTTCCGGACTCCAAGTGGTCCTTTCTCTTGCTGCTGCAGTAATCTTAGGCAGCTCTGGATATGGCATCTTCCTGTGTTTTGAGCTACATTTCAGGGCTACGCTGTTTGATCGCTAGATCAGGCAAAGCTAGCAGCAGAAGGTGTCCTGCCCTGGTAATGCCACACTCACTGGGGGCTCATTACTTCTTTCAGTGAACTTTTGAGTGGCCAGTCCCTCATTTCTAGTGTCTGGCCTCGACAATTCCATAAAGAAACAGAGACCTGGATGAGGTAAACGATCCAGATTTTATCCTGGTTGAAAGCTTATTAGTTGGGTAGTTGTTCCCACTAGCCTCGCCCAGGACTCTCAGAAGCACCGTCTGTGATGCAACTAAGCCGGCTGCCTTCTTTTTATCTATAATGCCTCTGAAACAAGAGACCAGGCAAACCTCAGTCCTTTGGGAACCAGGTGCAAAGAAGAGAGAGTGGATCTGGAGTGTGACCCAAAAGCAGATGTTTCTTCCACGGGCGGATGGCTGGGAAGTGGCAGCAGTGACCATAGCAGGAGAAGCAGCAGTCTAACTGCCTGCAGCCCCACCTGGGAGGAAAATGCTAATGAAAGTGCAGATGCTGACTGGAAAAGAGATTGACATTGACATTGAACCCACACACAGACAGGTGGAGCCAACAAGGAGCGTGTGGAACAGAAAGAGGTAATCCCCCCACAACAGCAGCTCATCTACAGTGTTAAACAGATGAGTGAGGAGAAGACAGCAACTGATTACAAGATTCTAGGTGGTTCAGTCTGCGTTGGCTCTCAGAGGAGGAGGTGATCTTGGGTGATGATGGACCTTCGTTGCATTTTACCTTCTTACCTTGTTGCTCATAATGAGCCATCACAAATCCTCTCAGTCTCTGGGACACCAGAGTCACTGCCCCTCCCTTGGATGTCCAGGTTTGTGTGTTACTGTAGGTGGGAGAATGTGAGGACCCCAGTATGCCGTTGTTTCTGGTCCAAGTGACCCTTGCTGGATGGGTTTTAGTTCTCATATGAGTTTGGGGAGGAACCTTGTGAATCTTTTATGTATCAGGGACAGCCTGAGACTTTTGAGCTTTGTTTACTTCCTGAATCTTAATGAGTCCCCGACCCCCAACAAGAAGGGACTGTTTCAGCTCAGAGGAAACAGCTACTACACAGCAACTGTGTCAGAAGTCAGGAGAAAGGAAAATAGAATATGTCTCTACATTAGCAAGTTATTGAGGAACTGCACTGCTGTTATTGAGGAACATGAGTTATGCCTGCTGTGCTACCATTCCTGCAGAGATAGGAACAAACATCTACTCTCCCCAGATAGAGAACCAACAACAGACCAACTGGTATCTTTCCTGAGGCTGCACATAGAATTTGGGGGTAGGGAGTCCAACTTGATGAACTAGTGAGTTTTATTGGGGTTATTTGCAAGAGTATGTATGAGCAGTTACATAAAGGGGCAGAAATAATTCGCAGACAGTGGCATCATCAAAGCCACCCCAGACTGGGTGACATCTCACAAAAACAGGAAACCTGGAGTGCACTGTACAACCTGCAGGCAGCTTGACAGGTTTGCGAGTGTCCTAAGGAGCTTAGCTTGTCTGAACATCTTCCAGGAAGCTCAGCAGTGTGAGTGTGCTTCCTGAAAGTGTGTCTCAGCAGTCCTTTGGGCTTATATATCCTCAGGGAGAGAAGGGCTTAGTGAACCTGGTCAAATTTCAGGGACGTCCTGAAGCTATGAGTTATTTATTTTCTTTTAGAACATCCTGTTGTTTTAAGGAGCTTTCCTCCAAGATAGGGTTTAACTAGAGGACGCTGCTACAAAGCAATCCCATATAAAAGAGTGCTGGCAAAATTATCATTGTTTTTACTCTGGTCTTTATCATCCCAAAACACACATCAGAGTCCATGGATAAAGACAAGTAATGGTTTTTTTCAGGGAAGTCCTGGCCAGTCAGTGCTTCTCAGTATTTACAGAGAATTGAGGAGAATTAGGACTTCAAATATAAGAAGAACTGTTATATTCAATAAGAGCACCTTGAGGGATTACTGGAGTGTGGTCTTTTAGGCTGAGAATATTTTTTGGAAGAAAACGCATATCTATCTTGAAGGAGAAAAAACAGTATGCCTGAGGAAGAGGGGGCTAAACATATGAATTTCTTCAGGTTTCTATAGCATTTCAATTTGAACTTTAAACTTTATTAAATTGGATTTTTGTTGAAAGAGCTATTCTACCTGCAGTAACAAACACCTTCAAAGCTCTGAACCAGCACTAACATGGTAAACATTTTAATCTGTAAAGCCTGAACCTTGATTCTTTGAAAGCAAAGACCCTGCCTAATGGTTGTTTTGAGAATATAAACTTAGAGGCTTGCAGTGGTATTTCTTCAATACCATGAAAATTTGTTTATAAAACTTACTGTTGAGGCTGGAGAGATGGCTCAGCACTTAAAAAGCACTTGCTACTCTTGCAGAGGACCAGGTTTTGTTCCCAGCACCCGTGTGGCTGCTCAAAACCACCTGCAACTCCAGCTCCAAAGGATCTAACCTGGTCTCTGTAGGCAGCAGACACACATGTGGTGCACAAATAGATATGCAGACACTCATACATACACATAAAATAAAACAATTTTAAAAATAAACATAAGGAACTGGAGAGATGGCTCAGTGGTTAAGAGCACTGGCTGCTCCTGCTGAGGTCTGGAGGTTCGGATCCCAACATCCATATGGTGGTTAAACACCACCTGGAACTCCAGTTTCAGGGGATCAGACACTCTCTTCTGGCCTCACAGTCATTGCACATACAGGTACACTTACATGTAGGCAAAATACTCATACACAATAATGTAAAAAAAAAATAGCGTCTTCGTGTGTATAAATTTAAAAGTGTAGATGAGGCACAAACACATTCTTTTCTTCAGAGCTGGACATTAAACCCAGTGCCTTGTGCATGTTAGGCAAGCATTCTACCCAGCTGTTCAAACTTATCCTTGATCAAAAGCCACTGCTTCAAGAATCATTGTCACAAACACTGAATTCTGTTTAATGGTCGCAAGAATGTCATAACCTCTTAAACCCATGTCTGATCATGTTGAGACGACCTCATCTTCCCACTTCTGTGATTCACCAAATCAGCGTCCTTCTGTATGACTGTTCTCCAAGAAGTCTATCCCATTCCCAGCAGACAAATGAATGACTCTCTCCTTTAATCACACAGTATGATTCTTCTGTAGTTATTTTGGCCTCTACCCATACTATGGTGGGATTAATGTATGTTGTGCTCTTGGATGAGTAAGAAGTCCAGACTTTTATTCATTTGTACCTCAATATTTAGCATAATCTCTAGAGTGATTGTCAAATAATATGCATCAAATTCATTCAATACAGGTCCTCTTCTTCTTCCTCATTCCTTCCCAAAACAACACCCAAATTTCAGACTTGTCTTGGAACATTCTGCACAAATTCTAGAATCCCTTATCTCTTAAAGTTCTTTAGATTATAACTTTTCCTCAGGATCTTGAACTAACCGCTTAAGAAAATTTCAAGAAATGCAATAACCGTGATGGATTAAAATGGCTACTGACTGCATTTTACACAAAGATCAGCTTTGTATGAGGATTCTAATTTTCTGTTCCTCAATTATTTTGGCAGCTCTAACTGAACAAAAATGGCTTTGTGAGAGCAGAATGATCAAATAATGTTTTAATCAGGAACTAGATGGGCAATACCATAACACATTTGTGTTAACAGGTCATAGTTGTAAGATGGTGACTGCCAAGGCTTGATATTTTATTGGTCCACAGAAACTAATTAAACTGATTACATTATAAACATGGCTATTTATGTCTACATATTTGTCTCTAACTGAAAAGGTGTCAAATATAAAGTTTGATCTTAGATGAAGGCCTTAAATGACATTTACTTTCCTAATCCTCATAGCCAAATTAAAGTTTATATAGTTCTTTATTGAAGCCAAAAGAAATATAGGTTTTGAGTAAAAATTGCTGCTATGACTCCCATATGAGGAGACAGGCCGAGTTCATAATGGCGAGGCAGGTCCCAAGGATATTGCTGCTAAATATAGAAAACTATTTCCTTATTCAGAGCCAGGCTTTGGCAACAATAAGATTACACTGGACATCATAAAATGAAGAATGGGGCTTTAATGTTTTCAGATTAGAATAGCCATTTATAGTTATTAATGCATACATGCCTGTTTGTGTACAACAGAGAAACGTATAGAGGTAGCAGTAAACCAAAATGAGTTTAGGATGTTAAAGAGAATGTCGAGTAACTTGAATCTCAGAAAATGAAGGGAGACTAAGACATTAATGAAGGCCCTAACAAACAGTTTCAGAAGAGGTAGGAACATTTCTGGAGAGTCATGACTACTGGGCCTGACTGGGAATCAATTTGGCACTAATAGTCAAGTGAAGAAGTGACTCACTTTGCTGTTAAGAGAAATTTAATAATCATCTAAAGTTTTGTGTGACATTTGAGATTGGAGATACAGAACCGAGCTGTGTGTTACTGGATTCATTTTCAAGGTCATGTAAGAAACATTTTACCCCATATTTCTTGATTGACAAGAAATTGACAAGTTTTTAAATCAAGTTCCTGTAAGGTGGACCTATCAGGGTTGAAATACTTTGGACAATGTTGCATGGCAGCTCCCCATTGGTCTCTGATGATGGGATCGGGAAATGAAAATTTTCAGCGCCTCTCTGAACCTGTGACCAGTCTCAGCGCCACTTCTGCCTATTGTTTCAGGTTCTGGTTTCATGATCCTGAGATGCAATGTCATATTCTCTTTTCTGTGACTGCCATCAGAATGGTTGAATATCATTGTCAAGGTATATGAATTCTCTCCTTTTCAGTCAAGAAACCCCTTCCTCAGGATCCCATCTAAAGTGCTAACTTTTCCAAAAGGTTTTTATTTACATTTTATTTTATATATCCGTTGAGAATTTCATACATGCCTAGACTGTGTTTTGATTGTAACCATCTCCAGTCCTCCTTTCAGCTCCTCCGAGGCCTTCTCATGTCCAGGTCCCAATTTCATATTCCCTTCCCTGTCTTTATAACCCACTAAGTCTAGTCAGTGCCGTCCATATGCGCGTGGTCAGCCTATCAGAGGCCACACCCCTGAACTGACTGCCCCACCCCCCCAGCAGCTATCAACTGCCAGTTGCTCTCTGGTAGGGGTGGTATTTCCTGAGCCCTTCTCACCCCATTCTAGAATGCTCACTGGCTTGATCTTGTGCACAGGCATCCACAGCTGCTGTTAGTTCATGAGTGCAGTTTTCTAATAGTCTTCCATGGCCTCTGGCTCTAACAGTCGTTCTACCCTCTCTTCTCTGTCATTCTCTGAACCTTCTGGGGCGAGGTGACATCAAGGTTCTACTTGTAACTGGCCAGTCCACTGTCACTAGTTCTTACACTTTGTCAGTCAAAATATTCTTCATACCCTCAAAGGAAAGTCAGTTCTTCAAGTGTCTGGGTTACTGTTTTAGAGAATGTACTAGTTTATAAGAAAACACTGGGTTCATAATTTAACATAATATTCTCTGATGAAAAACATCAGAGAGCTGGTCTGAAATTTGCAGTGAAGAACAGTATAGTCATGCAAAGATGTGTCTGCTACTATGCCCTGTGGCAAGCTTGTATTTGTGAGCTAGATCAGTGGAGGATTAACAGAGATTAATACTCACTTGATTTCTGCTGACTGAAAACTTATTTCATAAGTGTTAAAACTAGCAACAACCAAAAACACCTTTCAACTTGTGAATGTATAAAGAAAATATATCAGATCTAGGTAATGAAATATCACTCATCAATAAAGATGATTATGCATGGAAGTTAAATGGAGATTACTAAGTAATAAAAGCAGATCTGAAAAGCCTAGGTCTGACTCCAACTATATGGTGTTCTGGAAAAGGCATATGCTCTGTTCTCTTTAGATCTGTGAGTACACGTGACTGAAAACTTCACCGAATACATTCTTTCTTAATCTATATGCCATCAATAAAAATGTGAGACAATCTATCCAATAACTACTGATCGTAAACTTGGAAGAACCAGTTGTTCCTTATGAGTATAACAAACAGAACAGGCAACAAGCTGTCTTTTTGGATCTTATGTTGTCATATAGGGAGATAGGCAACAAAAAAATGACATTATACAGGGTGTTGTGGTGCTGCCTTTAATACTAGCACTCCAGAGGCAGAGGCAGGCAGAGCTCTGTGAGATCAAGGCCAACCTGGTATATATAGCAAGTTCCAGGTCTGCTGTAGCTACAGGGTAGACCCTGTCTCAAAACAACAACAAAATGTTATCACATATATGATTTATAAAATGTTATGAAAGGATAAGCATCATGAAAGCAAATGAGAGTGAGAGTTTACTGCCCTCGACAAGTCCCAAGTATAAGAGTAGAAGAAAAAAGCAGATTGGGAGCTCTGTGTAAGATCTGTGCTGGACACAGGGAGAGCCAGGGAACGACAGTGAGAAATGAGGCCCAGAGAGAGTTAAGAACCAAACCATGTGAGCGGAAGGTAAAGTTTGAACTCTGTGACTCTCATCTCCCTCAAAGAGTGTCACTGAACAGTTTTAAACAATAGAAATGCTACCAGAGACTGTAGAGGACCAGCAGGAGGAAGGTCAGGGGTATGGCAGGGTGGGAACTAACAGTGCAGAAAGGCCCGGATGTGTCTTGAGGGACAGTGGCAGAGACAGTGGGAGGCTGAGGCACTATGTACAGGACTTGATGTCAGGATAATTGCTGGTGTCCGACATGCTCAGTGTGGTGAGCTGCTGATTTGGGAAGCATCTGTGCCTGTGAACTGAGTTTGTGATGACTCCATGATACCAACAGGCAGAAGAGAAAGCAGGTAGCAGCAGGACGGGATACCAGTGCTGCTCATTCAACAAGATACGCATTACTGTAGCTGAGACTCTGCTCTGTTGATTTTCCACTTCTTTACAGGAGGAAGTTGAAGACGTGATAGAGTAGATAGAGGATAGTTTCATGTCACATAGATCTCAGCTGGCAGAGGCGGGAGGATCTCTGTGAGATCAAGGCCAGCCTAGTCTATGTATCAAGTTCCAAGCTAGTTGGGGCTCTAAGGAGACCCTGTCTCAAAAAGACCAAAAACAAAACAAGCAAAGTAAAATTAAAATTAAGATGCCTGAGAAAGGCAAGTCACATACATACATATTAATTACAATGATGATGATAAAAACAAATCAAACACCTAACAGTGATGGCAGGTTAGAAACTGGGGCAACCTTAGCTCAGTGTCATCTTTACCATTCAAATGGTAATCTGAATGCCACTCAAGAACATAATATCTGAAGTGATATCCCTAACGTTACTGTTATATAGGTACACTGAAAAGCCAAAGTATTCTCTCAGTGAATTTGGAATCCATGTAATTTTTTCTAATATTTTGTGCAAGAGTTTAAAATAGTGCTTTATAATAAAAGTATGAGAAAACAAAGTAGAAGCAATGGGTGGTGAACAAAGTGAGAAATGATTTCCAGGTTTCAGTGAAGCCAGAACAGTAAGTCACTAGGCCCAATACAAACTGAAAATGCTCTAGGTTGGTTCTGAAGATCAGAGGTCATGTCCTTACCACTTTAATTCAGCTAGCAGTAAAGTGAATTCACATTACTCACAGAGAAAGGATCGCTCAGATGAGTGACTTCATTACACCCCGTGTCTCCTCCCTTACGTTCCGCCTCTTTGTCGCTACGTGTCACCATCATTTTCTCAGCACTCACAACTGAGGTCAGTCCATCCTAAGCTTCTCAAATGTATTCAGACTGATATTTTCAGTTTCTAAAAACTCTCTGGACCTTCTCAGAGGAAGAAGGAGTCATAGAGCAGCACCCATAATGAACAGCTGTATTGGCACATCAGTTTCACGTCAGGCTCCCCGATCTCTCTCCTCTCTCCTTTTACTCCCTTTCTTTCATTTTAGTTTAGTAATGAATTATTTGAAATAGGAAAGATGAGAAGAAACTAGTCCTAAGAGGGACGGTGGGGGGGAATACAAAGTGTTGTCTGTCTATAAATAAGGCATTGGAATATGAAGAGGAAAAGAGGAAGAGGTGAGAAACACTTCAGGGAGAGTTAGGGAGGTTTCTCAAAAAAAAGTTTTAGAGTACCAGGGATTGGAGACTGAAGGAAGGGACACTGAAGAGGGTTGTGGAGCTCAAATCTGATAGGCAAAGTGTCCCCAGCACACACATAAATGATAAGTATAGATGGTGATGGATGTGGTCATTTGCTTGTGACAGCTATTTAAAAATGAGTGTCAGGGGGTGGAGAGATGACTCAGTGTTTAAGAGCACTGGTTCCTCTTGCAGAGGACCCAGGTTTGGTGTCTAGTATGCACATGGTGGCTAACAACTGACGGACACTACAGCTCCAGGGGATCAACACTGCCCTCTTCTGGCCTCTACAGGCCCTTCATGACATAGGTGCACTTAGATGCAGGTTAAAAAACTCATTAATGGGGCTGGAGAAACGGCTCAGTGATTAAGAGTACTGGTTGTTCTTGCAGAAGACTTGGCTTTGAATCCCAGCACCAATATGGCAGCTAACAACTGTCTGTAACTCCAGTTCCAGGGGATTCAATGCCCTCTTCTGTAATCTATGAGTGAACTTACATACATGCAGGCACTATATCTACACACACATAAAATAATAAATAAAATACCTTTTTAAAACCTCATACATATAAAGTAAAAAAAAAAAGAATATTAAACCATCTCATCATGTACCTGGACTAGAATGCCTTTCAACCTAGTTTGTTAGCTAAACTGTGCTTTTTGAGTTATAATCTATTAATTTTACAAATAATGTCACACAGCACTATGAAACGTATGGTGGCCTCCCTTTTCTTCAAATGGATAAATGCTGTGTATTTCAACATTTTGTTTGGAGAGGAAGCTTAGGCCATTCCACACCTCTCACCTTGGGCAGATAAAAAACAGGGACAGGTTGAATGGCTAAAGGACTCTGAGCCAGAACTCCTCTGTTAGATGTTTGTGTCAAGTGACACAAATCACACTTTTCAGTGTCGGAGTTGCATGGTAAAAGATGCTAACAGGACCATATTTCCACAGAGGATTGTGCCTCATGGCAAGTCCTCGGTGGAACAGAAGAACTTGTACTTTTCGTAGATTTTCATACTTCTGTTCAGGGGTGATATTTAAAATATTTATCAACTCATTAATGCCTATACATTCTGAACTAGTCAGACATGAATCAACACTACGTCAAGCAAGGGAGCAATGAGTAAGACAGGCATTGGGAAGGGGATGAGCTTGAAGTAGTGGCTATTTAGCAACCATCTGGCACCCTGAGAGGCCAAGAGAGCTCTCTGGTGAAGGTTCGGCCACAGTTGAAGTGAAGATCCCAAGTCCTGGTGACACCAGAACTGTGGGGTGTCCACCAAGGACAGGGGCAGGTGTGGTGTGGAGCTATCCTGAGACTCCACCAAGGACAGGGGCAGGTGTGGTGTGGAGCTATCCTGAGACTCCAAGACAAGCTCTGTGTGTGTTGCAGATGGCAGAGGTGGAGAAGAGGAACTGCCCAACTCTTTCAGAGCACAGAACACTGTGAGTCTCAGATGCTGGACTCTGAGGCCCAGGACTTGATATTCTGCTGGACGCTGGTTTTACTTAAGTGCACCCAGTCCTTCCCTTCTGAAATCAGAAACGATTTAACTTGTTTTTTTATTTTATAGTATCCCAAGTTAAGCGCTTTTGGGTATTTCAAAGAGACACTAGACTATTGTATAGCATCTTAAAGAGTTTAAAGTGTGGGCTGTGTTTTATTTTGCGATGTTAACATAAAATCTTGGGGACAAGAAATGAAAAGCACAGCTTAGTGTGATATGGTTGTGTGGTAAGTCGAGAAAGGATCAGTGGTGTGGCTCAGGTTTTGTCAAGCTGGCACAAACTAGTGTCATCCGGGAAGGGTGAACGGCCACTGAAGAACTTCCCGGATCATACTGGCCTACGGCTATGTCTGGGGGGCATTTTATTAATTGCTAGTTGATGCAGAAAGACCTGGTGCACTGTGCACAGTGCCATCCCTGCACAGGTGGGCCTGTGTTTGGTTAAGAAAGGCAGCTGAGCGAGCCAGAGGAAGTAAACCAGTAGGCAGCTTCCCTCCATGGTCTGTGCCTCTGGGTGCGTGCCTTGGCTACCCTTCATGACTAACTGCAAAACGTAATCTAATCAACACTTTCTTCCCTGAGTTGCTTTATGTCATGGTGTTTTATCACAGTCACAAAAAGTAACTGATAGGCCAGATTTCTGTAGTGTTCTTTGTCCTCTCCTAGACTACTGACATACTCGTAAGGATCTTGTCTCTACTCACCTTTCTCTCAATACCCCATCACTTCCTCCTGTGAAGAATCATATGGGGTAAATCCAATTTTTTAATGACAAAATTACCACGTATTCAACTAGAGTATCCACAAACTCACAAGTACTGGAATAATTTGTCAGTATTACTTCCTTGGGAAAGGAAATGCTAGGAACGTCTCGGCAAATCATGGAGCCTGGAAAAGCTGGACCTATATGAAGGAATTACATGTTCAAAACTTAACTACTTCCTCATTCAGAAGACTACATACAGCTTACAGCTCAGAGTTTAATAAGTTTAATAAGCCAAGGACAGAAAATGGGCCACTGAATCAAAACTGGTACAAAACTTAGAACCTCAGATTCAAGTTTATTCCAGAAATAATGGGCTAAATGGAGATACAGAAGAGAAAGAAGAACAAGAACAGCAGCTCAAGTATTAGCAGACAGTGAACAGATGAGGAAATGCTGTTCCTGTGGCTAGCTTTCATAGTGATGGCCATGCAGTGGTCTGAAGTTGATACAGTTGGCCTCGTAAACATGGGGATTGAAAGAGGATAGTGGTTTGAGAAGAGGTAACTCTGTTAGTCTCAAACCTGGCTTTAGATTGTGTGTCTAAAACAAAATCCTTTTGATAGATACCACAGTATAATTATAGCAGTCAAAAGTGACTGATAGGTGTTAAACCAGTAGGGAAAAGTATGATGTAAGAGGGGATAGTTGCAATGTATTGCCCTCCCATAAAATAATAATTAGAAAGGGAACAGTAAGTAGCAAGTGAAGAAACATGGCAGATGCTACTTAGACAAGAGTCAAGTTTAAATGACTAGTACCGAAAGCACAGATATCAAATATCTTCTGACAGAAGGCATTTAAGGAAGAGGCGATGCTGCTGGAGGAGGAGGAGCTATGACAACCAAAGGCCACCTGCAGTCTTAGGCTGAATCCTGAATGAAGAGCAAGGACAGTGAAATCTGAATGATGTGCAGTGATAATTCCTGGCATTCCTAGTATTTTATTAATTTAGATTCCTGGTATTGATAAATGTTGATAATTGTATGATGGCTATTTAGGACAGTGGCATTTTGAGGAAGATGAGAGAAGGTGTGAACTCTTTGAAGTATTGTTGCAATTCTGTGTAACTTTGAACTCACTTAAAAATTACAATGAAAAATATTGACTTTTTTTCCAAAAAATAATGTACAACGGTACTAGAAATAATAGCAAGCAACTGCTTGACATATAATACATACTTAATGAAGGTGGCAGTGGAAATTGCCATCAATTACAGAACCAGGCAGTAAGGTAGAAAAGCCCAATCAATCAAGCTTGTGGAAACTTTGTGCTCGAATAATCATGTAACTGACTTGAAGAAAAATGGGAAAAAGCATTAACCCCTGGAGGAAAGATGGCTAGTCACCAGGCTAACTTCTTGTGAGTACAGAAGTTCAGTAGCCACGGGTAGAATAAGGCGAGTAGGGATGGAATTGTCTTTTAGATGACGCTATGCCAGTCCTTGTTGCCTGCTTGAAGGGATGGCATCACACCCAAGGGAAGAAAAAGTCCCCTTTGTTTAAGCCACTGTTATCTGATACTGTTCTTTTCCTGTTAGCTAAAGCAAATCCTTTTTGCTATTGTCTTTTGTTCCTGCTCAAAGATACAGGCTCTGATTTAATCAGAAGACCAGAGTCTTTCTATCACTCAAGAGCTTCTTCCTAGATGCCAGGTATCACCCATGCTGTGCCCTGCTCTACAGCACCGTCCCTCTGTGATCTCCATAGCACAGTCCTCCAGAGATCAGAAGACCTGGGCTAAGGGGACTGGAGGCAGACACCGCTTTCCTGGAAGTGCAGTTATCATAGCAAAGTCTTAAGCAGGCAGGAAAAGCTCTATATGGAATTTTAAACTCTTTGGCTCCTCCCAGTCCATCCCCTCCAAACCTCCTCGTCCGCTGGTCCTGTTCCTATAAGCTGTGCTCCAGATAAGCCTTTGATTTCTACTTGTCTCTTCTGCAAGTGGTTCCCCGAGGCTTTGAAGCCTCTAGCACACACACATAGTTTATTCTACTGGGAAGATTTTCTCTCCCGTCTACATTGTCAGCTATTTAACTACATCCTTCTTCAGATTTCTGCTTAAATTTCTCTTCCAAATCCACTCCCCTGACCTTAGAAGATAGGTTTAGATTCCATTCTGGTGTGCTAATTTCTTAACTTCATCTTACTCTTGTCACGGAATCTATCACACTACATTGCAGGTATGTATGCCTTCACTTAGTTGTGCTCACGTCTCTAAAATGACAGGCTAGATGAAGATACAGGGTGTGATTTGTGATTATTCACAGTGGTAGTACTGAATAAGCACATAACATCCTTAGCTTTCTCCAAGCTTCAAAAGTTTTTGTGAGACCACCCAGACTCCTTCTGAGCCCAGCTGCACAGGTTTCATAGCAACCGCTTTGCTGGACTCCTTCCCTAAGTTGGGGTAGGAATGGGAACCGGGAAGACTTTTCTTTGAGCCATTGATTTCAGTGATCTCATCCTCACTTCTTGCATCATCCACTAGAACAAGCAAATCAAACTAGACGTGCTAGCTCCCACCCAAGCTGGAAGAATTTAAAAGAAGCAAGTGTTCCACATCATAAACTGAAACAAAGGAAAAATGTTCTCAAAGAGACTGATCATTTTGATATCTCCAGTCCACATTCATTTACTCAGCAGAGCAAACCCTAGTCAGTAAAGGAACAGAAAACACCCAAAACATTTGCATTTGAATGAGTAAACTGTAAACCTCAGCATAGTAAAGCAGCAGCTGTGATGCAGAAGGCCGTGTTTTGGATGAGGAGCTGAGTTCTGGGCTTGGGGCCTGGTTTGCCTTTCAGTTGCTCTGTGACTGTGTCTGGACTTGAGATTTTCTTTGGTTAATGAAATATTGAACTAAATGACCTCTAGAATCCCAAATCAATATAAAATCTCTCTTCTTACTGTTACCTACAGCAGGTATAAGTTCCTGCTCCTTGCCTAGTCACACCCATGTGAGTCTGGGGGTATAAAAGTTGCTCTAGCAGGAAAAGTTTATTCATGTGTTTTTTCTTAGGCTTCTCTCAGATGAGACAGTGGTTGGAAATGCTTTCAAGCCTAGAAGTCACTCGGAATGGGGAAAAGTGTGTCTTAGACTGTGGTTATTTAAGGACTAAAACATCTACAGGTTTTTCATGTTTCCTGCTTTGTGCAGCATAATCATTTTCAAGAGCTGAGCAGACATTTTGTGCCCAATTCACACTGTCTAGTTAAGTGTTATATGTCCATTCAGACAATCCAGATATCTCAGGAATGGCTCTCAATGTGTCAGTTCTATTCCTTGGCAAACCGAATGAATGTATGTCTTCATAGTATTCCTGTTATTCCTTAAGTTCATATTTAAGCCATTATTGGCAGTTTAGTTATCAAATATACTGCTTTTATGCTCCTATGTAATAATACATATGATTTATGATAATCTACCTTGTGCAAGTTATTAGGATGAAACTTTTATATATATATTATTTATCAAAATGCCCCTTTGAATGAAGTATTAGTCTTATTACCAAAGCTAAATCAGAAAAAAAAGGAATGAAAATATATAAAATGTAAATAAAAGAATGCTTTGTCCAGAGAAAAGCAAATAGCAGAGTGGAAATCTGAACTTAGTCTCTGTCACCTTGGTTTGTCTCTCATCTCCTTCTTCTGGAGTTCAGGATTTATAACATTCACTCTTACAACTTTAATTCCCAAATATTTATTCTTTGTACAAATGAAATACTTATTAGCATAATTTTATTTCATTCTTACATGGTCCCTATAATTTTGGTATTATGAATATTAAGTTACAGTCTTTAAAAAGTCTTATTAATCTTGAAGTGGTCACAACCCAGACAAAATGTCCTGAAGTAAGACCTGATGACTCAGGACTGCTGTCTCTCCTTGCAGGAACACTAAGTGATGACTGAGTTTTGGAGAAACCCACAGGAAGTTATCGTTATTCTGGTTAGAATGGAGATGTAGAAGGAGGAAAAGCTAGAGTAGACTTGAAGGAAGAACATACTTTTGAATAAGGTAAGAGTGTGGAATAAAGACAGGATCCCATGCTTCTGCTGGAAAATAAAACAATATAATCAAGAGAACGTGAGGGGTTTGATGATAGAGGAAGTATAGATGAGCTGGATCCAAAAAGCTTGTGAGGAAAATAAGAAATGTGACCACTTTTATATCAAACACTTACTTAAGCCAGATTTGGTGGTACATACCTGTAATTTCACCACTTAGTAGAGAGATAAGTGGATCATGAGTTTGTGGGCAGCTTGGACCCCAAGTAAGGTTCAAGCCACTGTGGGATAGACTGTGTTTCAAACAAAGCAAAACAAAACAAAAACCCAAACCTAGAAGCCTTGATGTAAGTCTCATATTTAAGTGAAATTTAAAGCTATGAGACACAAGACATTTATTTTGAAATTACAAGTGTGTGCACATTTGTGCATGTGAGGGCAGTGCATGCAGCCAGAAGATTACTCCAAAATTTGATACCCCGGAGCTGGAGTTCCAGGCAGTTGTGAGTTCCCCTCCTGCTGTGGGTGCTGGGCATTGGACTCAGGTCCTCTGTAAGAGCAATATGTGTGTCTAACCACTGAACCCTCTCTCTAGCCCAGGAGCTGAGATGTTTTAGAATCATAAAGCATGAGAGAAGCAACTGTAGAGTATTACTACAAAAAGTAAAGAAGTAGGAGACCAAAAAAATGAGTGTAGAAAACAAGACAGACCAGGAACAGAGTAAAAGAAAACTGTTGAGGAGAATTTTAAAGAAAGAGTAGTCAACAGTATGAAACTTTGTTTTAAACTCATCATTGCTTTAAAATCACTGAAATTAGAATACTTGACTTGGAAAATACATAGTAAAATAATTTGTGCAATTTCTCCTATGTATAATTTCTCAGTTCCTAAGGTTCATCTATTGAAATGGTAGAAAAATAATTCAAGTAACCAACTTGAAGTAGATCCCACCAAAGATTTATTTTTTTCCTGTGTACATATTCATGTGACTATGTGCATGTGTGTGCACATGCACATATGGGGACCAGAAATCAATGTTGAGTGTCTTCTTCAGATACTTTCCACCTAATTTTTTTTTTTTGAGACAGAGTCTCTTACTGAGCCTAGAGCTTACTGATCTGACTAGGCTGGCGGCTGGCAAACCGGAGCCATCCTCTTATCTCTGCCTCCCAGTGCTGAGATTACAGTGTGCCACGTTTTCACATGGACTCTAGAGACTGAACTCAGCTCCTCAGGCCTGCACAGCAGCACTTGACTAGCCCTTATTTTTCCTATTTTACAACTTTTTCAATATTATAAAACAGAATTCTATAACTTTTATATGGCAATAAATATCTATTCCGGGGGTTTATATTTGTAAAATAAAGCCAGTTAGAATGCTGTTCTAAACTCCAGAGAATTTGTTACAATGAGAAATGCTTAAAAAATGAATGTGAAGTTGGTTGAAGTGGCTCATACTTGTAAACCAAACACTAGAAAAGCTGAGGCCATGATTTCCAGGCCACCCTGGACTACACAATGAGATCCTGTCTCAAAACATTCAAAATAAACAGAAAAGCAAGCCTAAACAACAAAAAAGACAATAGAAAAAAATAGATCAATCTGATCATGTGATCAAGTACATAGTAATATTAGTCATCCACTTCAGGGTCCAGCTCATTAGGTTTCTTTTATTTAACTTTCACTTTACTAATTTAAAAACATTCCAGAAATTAATGATGATGCAATAAGCATGACCAACGCTGACCTTACAACAGTGGAAGTGACTTCATTATCACTTCTGCTGCCAAAACCAAGTAGAACACATTGTGCTTCTGGTTCAGGATGAATGTGACAGAATAAAGAGGATTCCCCCCGGTACTCTGGGTAACTGCAGCATGTCTCTCAGAGCACTCCACTGTTTCTCCAAAAACATGAAACTTCAGTTTGGAGAGCAGAGAGCTATCTATGAGACACTACACATCATGTCAAGAAGCACTGCTCCATAAGTGAACACGGCAGCACAGACTCACTCGGAAGAGCCCCTCAGAGTTGGAGGAATGCATGTGACTGTCTTTCTCTTCAGCTTCCTTTAGTGTCGTGATAAATTCAGGTACTTTTTACTACTACTGGCTCCTAGTGTGCTGCCAAGAACTACTTCAGATAAATATGGTCTATCAAAATTTCAGTTGCTTTTCACCCGTGTAAAATATTTCCTAATTATCATTCTATGTGCCTAGTTCTTTGCTGATGGTAAAGAAAATAGAAGTTTCAAGCTTGGCAGTATGTTCACATTAGTGAGAAATAATACCACATGGCCTGGCGAACCTGTTTCTTTGCTAGTTTTTGGTAGTTCAGAAGAAATTGGTAAGACAAACTATAATAATTTAACAGGACAGGCTAATAACTAGTTGACAGGCTCTGGAGGATTTTTTTTTTCCAACAAACTCACTTCCCTAACCAGGGACGTCATAGAAATCCCCACCATACACACCATAAGTATACAGAACATCATGGGGACACTGTCCTTCTTTTCTGGGACCTTGGCTAAGGGTATGAAGACCATCCGCATGGCTTAAACTGTAACCAGTAACGAAAGTTAGTGTGTTTGTGTCATGGGGCGTTGTTAGGTATACTCTTCTACCTCTCAGAAGCTTTTCTACAACGAGCTCTATTTTATGTGTTTTCTCATGCTGTAACAAATAAACACAATCCCTATTACTGTTAAATGGTATGACAGTAACTAAACAATGCAATAGTTTAGAAAAGGCAGAAACTGGGTTAGGATGACTTTCCTTAGGATAGTCAGAAAGGACCTCAGTTAGGAGACAGGGACATACCAAAGAAGGAATGACAAAAGACAAGTGGCCAGGTAAGGGAAGGACTGTAGAGGTTTAGGTGAAAAGAAGGCACATTTAGGAAATGATAGAAAACAATCCAGGACCACAGTGACTAAGAAGAGAATTGGGGTGACTGCTAAGAGGTAATCAGGACCCATAAGGAGACTCAGTTTTGTTTATCTACAATAAGAAGTTATGGGAGAAGCTAAAATGAAAACTAAGATCTCCTGACAACATAGTTAAATGTTTACTGCCTGGACGTGAAAGAGCAGAGCAGAGTTACATAGGAGCACAGAGACACCAGTCAGGAGGCTCTTAAGAATACTGTGGCTAGGGAGGAGGTTTAGGGGAAGACTGGCTGGGCTTCAGGACAAAAGAGTGACTATTGACAGGGTCTGAGACAGAAGGAAACAGAAGAGTCACAGATGGCTCTGCAGAGAGTATGCTGGCTTTCCTTTCATTATAGGAAGTGTACAAGATAAAGAACTTATAAAGAAAACAGTTGGGTTTTCTCAGTTTTGGAGAACCAGTCCATGGTAAATTAACTTAGGGCCTATGATAAAGTGGCACATCACAAAGAACAGCATGGAGCAAAACCACTCAGGCCAGGGCCAGGAATCAAACGGAGAAAGAATAGAATGGGGACACATAAGCCCCTTTAAATGCACCTCCTTGACCTAATTTCTTTCCTTCGGGCTCCACCTCTGAAAATTTCACCCACCTTTCAGTAGTACCAATCTTTGGGAGCAAGTAGTTAATACATGGGCCTAGCAGGGATACTCAAATCCACATTATAGCTGAGAGATTACAAGTCTTTTCATGACTAGTGTATACAGCACCCAATGTGACAAAGAGGTCACCATGAGAAATATGAAGCACTGGGAAATGAAGATTAACACGAACTGCTCTGAATGGGAGACCAGAAAGGCAAGTAATTCTAAGCCAACCTTGGGAAGCTGATACTTCATAACTTCATGGGGTGCTGACATCTGGGGGCTCCTCTTAGGAAGGTTTGGCAAATTACTGCCATGGGCTAGAACCGTTTCCAGTCTGGATTTTAAAAGGACAGAGAAGATAACCAAAGCGTGTAAGAAGCAAGCTCAGAGATAGTTCTTTATAAACATTCAGGATGAGTCCCAAGCTCTGGTGGAGGTTTGCTACTGGAATTTACCTCAGAAATAGAGTCACAAGATTGAAGAGAACCACAAAAGAGAGGAAGGAAGCAAACTAATCGCATAATGAAGTCCTAAGTGACGGGCATGAAAAAATCATGGGTTAGAGATTTTCAGTAACAAGTTCAGGGGATTATAGAAAACTATTCAGGGTATGAGGCTATATCCCAGAGTTACCTTTTCTAGATCACAGTTCCTCTCCCGTAGCATATGGTGAAGCAGTGGGAGATACTGTCCGTTCCAGCATCAGGTCTTGGCTGTTCCACACTTCCTTAATGTGTGAATGACGCAGGGATCACTTAGAAATTAGGCTTTATGGGGCTGGAAAGATGACTCAGCGGTTAAGACCACTGGCTCCTCTTGCAGAGGGCCTGAGTTCAATTTCTAGCCAACAACTGGAATGGATTTGATGGTGGCTAACAACTGTCCATAACTCCAGTTCTAGGGGATTTGATGCCCTCTTCTGTCCTCTGTGGGCACTGCACGACATGGGTACACTTACATGTAGGCAAGATACTCATACACATAAAATAATAATAATAAAAAAAGAAATTAGGCTTTATGCAGAGTATGGGTATTCCCTCTCTAGATTTTTTTTCTCTTGCCACCCTCCAGTTAAGGGCTACTCTGGACTGTCATTTGGTTCTTGGAGTCAGTGTAATGGTACTCACAGTCTGAGTTCTGTCCCTCTACATGGCAGAAGATAGACAGGGTATGCACTGGGCAAAGAACAGAGAAATGCAAACCTCATCAAGTGCCTTTTTTCCTTGGCTCAGTTTGCCAACATGCTCCCTTTTCTAGCTTCATATATACAACTGCCTGTATATGTGGAGTCCAGAGACCATAATTATCTTCAGGAAAGTTATTTAGATGGTAATCACTTAGTCATTACTAAGAAATCATGTTTTAAAGAAAAAACATTCTGAATCAAATAGCTTTAAGAAATGGATTCATTTTCTTCTCATGCTTCAGTTTCAAATACATTAATATTTTCTGGTACTCATTAGTAATCTGGCTG
Organism: Eospalax fontanierii; assembly: GCA_035773235.1. Taxonomy (NCBI): domain Eukaryota; kingdom Metazoa; phylum Chordata; class Mammalia; order Rodentia; family Spalacidae; genus Eospalax; species Eospalax fontanierii. The sequence continues at coordinate 45,043,966 of CM069540.1, read as the reverse complement.
AAGTCTCTTTCTGTAGGACTTGTTGGCATAGAGCCAACAAGAGCCTCAAAACTAATAGTCACCTTGCATTTTCCACACCAGTCATGTGTGACAGGACTCATGCTCCTGCACCACCGTCTGTGTATGACTATGGGACACACACTGGAGTAGCTGGAGGAGTATCAAGCCCTCTTTCAAGGATGAGGCAGTGCTTACAGTTCATTTGCTGAGTCACAAAATACAGCCGGCATGAGGGTCCCCGATAGTGAATACCTTACTGACTACAAACTAGCTCACCTTTTGAACTTTATTAGCAATAGCAGAAAAACAGAGGCCCTTAATAAGTTCTGGAGATGTTTAAAGGAGCTATGGCAGAACTGAGTGAAGACAGCAATTGTGATAGTATATAAGTCTTCCAAATTCACCTAGAAAAGCATTTAGGAAGACAACATCAATGACTTAGCAATGCCAGGGGAACCAGAAGTTTAGGATATGGACCATATGCCATGCATGTTTTCTTGGAGGAATAGCACCATCTTGTGTCTTTTCTAGATACTTCAAATATAAATACACATCACTTTAACATTTAATAAATGTTTTCTATTATAAAGGAAATGTCCATTTTTGTTTCAAGATTCCAACAAAAGATGAATACACATACATAGTTTTACACATTTTCCTTTTTATAGTATGTGCTAATTGTATAAAATAACAGGCTTATGACATTATCATACATATATGTAATATACTTTAACCAATACACTTTTTAAAACTGTATGATAGTAGAGTCAAAATTACAATGGCATACATGGTATAATTATCCAAATAATCACTAATTATAAAATGTACATTTCTAAAATGTGTAAGTCCAAGAACTTGTAGCAAGTATATTCACCCCCTACACAACCACAAAGACAAGATTTAAATTCTTCCATTACTTTCCAAAATCATCCTTGGGCCTATTTACAGACAATACCCCCAGCCCCTGCCTCGGGAGACTACTCACAACTTTATTTCGTTTCAGCAGAGTGTACGGTATGCACTCCTTGTGTCGATGTCTGTGTTTCTGTCATTCAACATAACATTTTGAAATTTATTCATGCGGAAACACTTAACAGTACTTCATTCCCGTCATTGCTCAACATTATTCTCTCTCATGGATTTAACCATTTTTCTTTTATGCATCTTTGAGGTTTTTTTTTCTGTTTAAAATAAAATATTTTATTTCACTTTTTTGTTGTATGTGTATGAGTGTATTGCCTGCATGTGCACTGTTGACCAAGCCAACAACAGTTTCTTTTAGGCTCTGGTCAGCACTGTCAAATTATGTGGGACACATTAGGAATTGTAAGAAAGGAGACATTAAAATGAATCGAACTGGTATCACTTACAACTGAGGGAACAGATGCTCCTGTACAGTGAATAAATTAGTCTTTCTTTGTATGTTTAGACTGGAATGAACTAAACTGAGGGTTAAGTATTAAGTTCCCCATTCTAAAACCGGTTACTAAGTAACCACAAGTAGGGGCCATACGATGGTAGAGAAAGAGATAAAATGGAAAAAATACTGTGACTTGAACTTAGAAGATTTTAAAGGGCTCTATATTTTCTTCTCTTTGAGTAATATCACAAGGCTAGATTACTTATGATGAACTTACTCCTAATGCATGAAGTAACACATTGTACATACTAAGAGCACTTTAGGGCAAGTGATTGCAAAATGAAAACAAGATATATCAAATGGCTTCTTGTAAGAATGGGGAAATCTCTGTATTTTCCATTTAAAAAGAGCTTCTCTGTTAAAATGTTCACAAGGTAAGTCTGATAGTTTCACCTCCTATCTTCTCCCCAAAGCAGCAATGATCGCAAGGTTGGACAAGCATCCAGAATTTACTTAGGGTAATATTTTTCTAAAATTTTGATTCAGGAATTTCATATGATATATTTTGATCATATTCAGACTCCCTCCTCCATCTCCACCCTTACCTTAGCCCTCCCCACTTTAAGACCTCTATTAGGAATTGAAAACCCCATCCAATATACAAAAAACATCTAAACTGGGGTGCTAGAGAGATCACGTCTCACTAGAATGTCAGAGCTGTAATTCTTACAAACATAACAAAAGTAAAAGCCCACTCCCTTTCCTTTGTGCGTGGTTTTGGGTCAGAATACACTCAGGTTTCATACTTGTTCTGTTTTTCCTACATGCTGCCTAGGATTTTAAAGAAGAGGCTTCTCGCTTCCTCAGAGATCAGAAACACTTGGATTTCCTCATCAAAGTCAGTTATTCGTAGTCTGGGCACATGCAGGCTACACTTTAGTTGTCCCAGAGTCTCACACAGCACGACACTCCACTGTGGTTCAAGGCATTCTAAAGTAGGCTGCCGCCCCCACAGTGTTTTGGAGAGTCTGTCCTGCTGAGCATCACCACCCTGCCATCTTGGTTCATCAGTCACTCTCCCTCTCAGTTGCCAAGTCCCTTCTCCACTGTACCAGCTTGTCATATAGATGATAAATGATGATGACAGCAGGGCTGACCATGGGTGTACTGTGCAGTGGCCACTTGTAGGCCCAGTACTCCCTGCCCCCTGCCAGCAAGAGAGATGGACAGCACAGGCAACCACCTCTTGGCTGGATGTGTTTACCCAGGCTGCCATAATAAACTACCATAGACTACTTGGCTTTAGCCACAGAAATTTATTTTCTAATTCTAATTTATTTTCTTAGAGGTTGGGCCTCTAAGATCAAGATGGTAGATGAGTTGGTTTCTTCTGTAGTTTCTCTCTTTGATAGGCAGTGGGCCCTCTTCTTAAATACTTGCATCATCTTACGTGTGCACATGTGTGCAAATTTTCATTTCTTCTACAGATAACAATCCTATTGGATTAGGGCCTTCCTTGTAGAGACCTCACTTAAAAATGTCTTATAGATAGATATTACCTTGGGCCAGAAAGATGCTTAGTGCCCCGAAGTACCTGCCACAAAGTCTGACAACATTTCATCCTTAGAACTCCACAGGTTGGAAGGAGAGAATGGACTCCTTCCAGAAGGTGTGCACATGTGCACGAGCATGCACACACACACAAATGTAACAAACAGTGATACTGAAGCAAAAACAATAATAAAGTAATTTAAAAAATCTGCAGTAAAAAATGTCCAGGCCCAGATGTAGTCACTGTAGAATTCTAACATGGCCTTCAAAGAACTAACACTAATCCTTCTCAAGTTATTCCACAAAACAGAAAAGGGAGGACTGGTTCCAAATTCCTTCTGAAGTGGTATGACCATATATCAAAACCAGATAAAAACACACAAAAAATAAAAATTACAGACCAATCTCCTTGATAAATATAAACACAGATATTCTCAATAAAATACTTGTAAACTGAATCAAAGAACATATCAAATAGACATTTTATCACAATCAAGTTGACTTCATTTCAGTGATGCCAGGATGATTCAACATATGCAAATAAATGAATACAACACATCATAAAAATGAACTCAGGAACAAAAAGCATATGATCATCTCAACAGGAACAGAAAGAGCCAAATCCAACATCCTCTCATGATAAAATCTCTAAAGAAATCAGGACTGGAGGTAATCTATCTCAACATGATAAAGGTTATCCATGGAAACCTGTAGTCAACATCATGCTAAATGGAGAGGAGCCCAAAGTATTTCCATTAGGATCAAGAACAATATAAATATATACAATATAGAGTGTAAATGCAGTTGTCCTATAATATGGGTTCAATGTTCTTAACAAACCTCACAGACTCCTAAATGAAAAGCCCAATAGACTCCCCCTTTTAGAGTTGATCAGAGGGATCCCATAAACCCTCAAACAATACTGGCTATTGCCACTGCACTTGGTTAACCACTAGTACTAGTGGTTACATACTTGAGTCACAGGAAAGAAAGAAAAGAAAGAAAGAAAGGATGGAGGGAGGGAGGGAGGGAGAGGAAGGAAGGAAGGAAGGAAGGAAGGAAGGAAGGAAGGAAATCAAGCTGGTGCCGATCTCAAAGCTTCACCTCTGCTGGCTAGCTTCCATAGTACTAGAAGGTACTATTCATGTTGCTGGCAGAGAAAGGTAATCATCAGCTTTACCGAACTAAACCCTGTGAGCTAGATAGAGCCTATGACTAGACAGGTCACAGGCATTTTCTACTACCATTCTGTTAAATAGACAAAGTACTAAACTGACTCATAATGACTAATTGTTATGCCCATAGATATGCATCTCTCAACTTTCACCACGGAAGTTTCTTCTTGCAGCATAGGGCTGTTAACACAGGTACCCACAACTGTTCAACATGCAGAGAATAAGAATGCTCAGCCCTAAATGGGACACCAATATGGTACCCTTTCCTCCAAAGAAGATTATTAGGAATTATTGTGGAAGAGACAGCAGAAAGATTGTAAAAACCACGGGTGGTAGATAAATGAATCCAAGCAAACTATGTGTTCTGTAGACACTCTAAGGTAGCTGCACATATGAACCTACAGCAGGTATGATAGCACTCACAAGACCTGTGTAAACCCAAACCAAACAGAGGTTCAGCATGGATGCAGAGGTAGGCAGGAAGTCCTAGCCCTAGCTGAGAATCTATTGGCAACTGATGCTAGAAGAGGAAGAGTCAGTTTTCCTTACTCATGTGACATTAGGTAGGCTGACCAGACTCCAAGGGATAGACCCATACCCAAGAGCATTTAGGAAACAAATGGACTGGCTAGGCCTTAAAAAAGGACAAATCATGATAGAATCCATCATGGATGGGCAGTAAGATGGGAGTGGAGGAGAGAGGAGCGTCTGAATATGATCAAACACGTATGAAATTCTTGAATCAATAAAAACATTAAAAACAAATAAACAATAAAACTGAGGGGAAAAAGACAAAGACTAGGACACGGGTGCCGTTCTTTCCACTCGTATTCAATACAGCACTTGAAGTCTTAGCTAGGGAAGAATGAGAAGGGACTAAAAGAGTTACAACTATGAAAAGAAGTTAAAGATCTTATGTGCAGACGATATTATTCTATACATAAGAGACTAAAAACTCTCCAAATCAATCAAACAAACAACCCCCCCCCACCAAAAACCTCTTAGAGCTGACACTTTTTCCAGGGACAGGATACAAAAATTAGCGCATATAATCTAGTAACCTTCTTACATACAAATGGCTAACATGTTAAGAAAGAAACCAGGAAAAAATCCCATTCACAATATCCACTAATAAATAATTAATTAATAACAAATAAATAAATGCTGGGAATAAATATAACCAAGGAAAAAGACTTATATAATGAAATCTTAAACCCCTAAGAAAGAAATTAAGCCAATCCCTAGAAGATGAGAAGATGTCCCATGTGAAAATGGAAAAGCCACCTACAGATTCAATACAATATCAACAATATTCCTATGTCATTCTTCACAGAAATAAAAAAAATCAATTTTAGAATTCATATGGAAGTACAAAATCTGGGCATAATCAAAGCAACCCCGAGCAAACAGAGTCATAATAATCAAAAAACCAAATCGAACAAAAAAAACAAACAAACCAAAAAGCCCCAGCATTCAAAGTCATATGGCTCAATGAAGCAGAGTAAGAGGACTCAAATATACTCTGCACAGCTACAGACACCTGATTTTTCACAAAGATGCCAAAAAAATACAAATTAGAGGAATGACAACCTGTTCAACAAATGCTGCAGGGAAAAGTACATGTACACATGCAGAAGAATGAAACTAGATCATTCTCTTTCACCTACATCAACTTCAAATGGATCAAAGGCCCTCAATTTAATACCCGACACTGTGAAGTCATTAGAAGAAAAAGTAAGGCAAACACTTCAAGACACAGGGTAAGCATAGACTTTCTGAATAGGACTTCAGTAGCTCAGGAGATAAGGAGATAAGGCTAAGAACCAAAACACAGGAATATGCAAGGAAAATATGGAATGAGGACCCAATGGAATATTCTCACCTATAAAGAGGAATAATGAAGTTATGTTTTTTACAGGTAAACTGGAGCAAGTAGAGGTATTTATATTAATTGAATTAAGTCTATCACAGAAGGCAGTGTGTTTTCTCTTTGTGGCTCCTGATTTTTATATAGATACATAAAATCACACACACACACACACACACATGCACTCACATGGGACTTGAAAGTAAAGTTGTCTAAGGGGACAAAGCAGTAGGGAATGGGAAAGAAAAGGGAACATGGAGCAGTATGAGAGGAAATATGCTCAACACACAACTGATGGGCTTGAGATACTGAAAGAATGAACACAGGTACCCTGCAAGGATGGTTAACATCTTTTTAGAAGCCTTAGATTATTAACTGAAAATCTCAGTGCCAGGAGTGGACTATCTCTTTATGAACTGTTGGCCAGGGAACCCAATGAAGGCTCCCCAGACAATACAGGCTACCACCACACTGCTCTGGCTGCCCACCAGAATGAAACAGTAAAACTCTATTGCAACATACAACACATATTTCACTTGCGGCACATAGAGAAGTCAACTCAGACTGAGCTGGAAGCTTCACCGTGGCTGACTGGCTTTCAGTCTGCTGCAGAAAAATTGTCACCCTACTAAATATGACACCTTTTCTCAAAATGTACACATGAGTGCAGAGCAGGCACTTTACTTGAGCTGCTAACATTTAATGCTAAAATACTCTCATCTAAAGACTCCATGCCTTGTATACATGGAGTATACCATGACCACAAACAACTTAAGAGAGTTTATTCTGGTGTATGGTTGTAGAGGGAGAGTCCATAATGGCAGAGGAGGCATGACAACAGGCAGCCTGAAAAAGAACATGAGAGCTCACATCCCTAACCACAAATATGATGCAGAGAGTGAAAAATGGAGGGTGGTGGGGAGCTGCCCCTAGTGATATACTTCCTCTAGCAAGACTACAACTCTTAAAGGCCCCAAGAAACATGAACTCAAAAATAGCCAAGACAGCATTACACTTAAGAGATTTATTAGTACCTTTTAATCTTCACACCTAAGTGAGGAGCTGCTAACTAGATGATCCAGTGGGTGGGGTAGGAGCCACTTTTAAGGCCTCAATAGATTTAAGATGATTTGATTAATTCTCTAGCTTTTGGATTCTGCCCATGTGTTACCTTAGAGAGCCATAGTGGCTGCCCAAGGGAGTTCTACTTCTTTGTGTCTCTCTCTCCGGCTATTTACTGCATAGCATTTATATTAACATACACAATTATGTGTCTGTCCATCTTTCTACATTGTAGACTTCTTTACTAGACCATATACTGCAGGATGGCACGGCATGTCTGCCTTGTTTGAAACACGTAGTAACAGTGTTAAAACACGTTGATACTCAGTAAATAATTTTATGACTGATTCGTTATGAAAACATAAGATCGTATGTTCTTAAGCTTACTAATCACAAAATGTGATGACAATCTCGAAGCAAGGTTAAGTCAAATGGAGTATAAATAATATACACATTTCACCTGTACCACGACCTTAATTCCCGTTATATTCCCATGACTGCCAGTAGAAAGTCACGTTCCGGTAAGAGGTTATTTTGAATTAGGTCGCTCATACCATAACGCCTATTTTTCCTTTTGGCCGCGTTGGACAGCCTGAGGTGGGAGGGTGGACTCAGGGGAAGGGGCGGGGCGCAGGGCCCCAAACTCCTGGGAAAAGTTGGACCGGCGTCCTATTCGCCCACTCCGGAAGCAAGGGCGCCTGCGCAGTGACGTTTCTGGCTGAAGGGCCAATTGAACGGAGGGGTGGGCGGGATGTGGGCATATACTCGGTTTCCGGTTCCGTTGGGCTTCTGTTCCTGGGCTACGTGTCTCTCCGGCTTCCTAAGCAGCCTCCCGCAAGTATGGGTCTTCTTGCGGCTGGGCGGGGGTCGAGGGGCCAGTACCCGGGACTAGCGGATTGGGGACGGGGTCGGGAGACGTGCGGGCCGGGGAGGGGGTGGCGGACGAGGGGGTAGGGGAGCGGAGGACGGGAGGGCCGGGGCGGGGGTGATCGAGCAGGGGCACCGGGGAATGGGACGGAGTACTCGGAGCAGGGGAACCGGGGATGGGGGACCGGAGACGGGCGCGTCAGGGACGGTGGACCAGGGGACCGGGCGTGGGTTGGAGCGGCTGCTGGACGGGGAACGAGGGGGCTGGGGACTGCAGACGCGGTCGCGGGGTACGGCAGGGGACCGGAGACGGGGGTCGACTGACCTGAGAGAGGCTACCCGGGACGAGGGGACTGGCCGGCCGGCGGGAAAGAGGGGATGGGAGTTGTGGGGACTGGGCCCGAAGACGCAAGAGGCTGGCGGAGCAGGGCGACTAATGGAAGGGTTGGGAGAGGGGCTCTGGTCGGTGAGCTACCCAGCTGCAGCCCTTAATGGCACGGCCTCAGGTGGAAGGAAGCCTGGAGCCCAGGCCACATGGAGGAGGGCCTTCGGTAGTCTGTGGACCTTCAGGGTTTAGAGCCTCTTGGTCTGGAGGTCAGCTTTCTCCCTTAGCATCCTCCGCCACTCTTGTGTGGCTTCCAATGCCTTCTCAGAGCCTGTGGCCTTAAGCCTCTTGGTGTTCTTGTCTTGTGGGAATTGTATTCAGCGCTCTCCGCTTCCCTCTCTTCCGTCCTTTCTCTCCCTTCCCTGCATAAAGTGGAAGTGTTGGGTAGACTCTCCAGACGTTCAAGGGAATCCTAGTTCACTATTGGATGTCCTCTAACATTGAGTGCAGTGCTTCGTCTTGTATGTATTTAAGACCGCTGCATTTCTAGAACAGAGATAAGCGAAAACAGGGATTACTGTGCTTTTGTCACAGGCTGTTACAGACTCCGTGGGTACTTTAGGTGTTACATACACGTTGTTCAGTTAATTGTCCACTGCACCTTAGTCAAGGAAACTGGGGTTTAGAAGGACTTTTATTTTTAGCCAGAGATTTGGACTTCTAAGATCTGAGAATAAACTATAGATACCCTGGTTTCGCTTTTATTCCAGTAACTCAAAGTTATGTAAGATTGAACGCCGTTCCTTTTAAGTGCTAGATCCTTTTAAGTGCTAGATACTGGAAAGAACCTGTATGATAAATATACAGCCCTGTTTTCCTGAGTTGTTCAAACCTAAAGGTCCAACTAGAAGCTTAAGAATCTTGGATCTTGCCAGTTTTTATGATTTTGGACATACATCTGTCTGTCTTTCCCATGCATTGTACTTTACCTAAATGTAATATGTGGGCATGATTTATAACAACCACATTGAAATCCAGTTTTGCCTCCACTTTGAAGTTTGCTTTATTTTTTAGGAGTTAAAGTATACCTACACCAGGCATAAATGATCTCATCCACATCTGTATGTAACTCAGCAAGTCCTAATATGTAAAGGAAGACTACTAAGCATCTTGTTTTCTTTCTTTTATAAACAGTCATGGATCAGGTAATGCAGTTTGTTGAGCCAAGTCGGCAGTTTGTAAAGGACTCAATTCGACTGGTTAAAAGATGCACCAAACCTGATAGAAAAGGTAATAGCTTAAACATGAGAGAAAAAAAAGAATGCCTGAATTTTCTTCTTTAAAAATGTATTTTATTATTTTTATTTTATGTGTTTGAGTGTATTTCCTGCATGTATGTACAGGCAGCCGTGTGGTGCATCGTCCACAAATGTCAGAAGAGTGTTTCGCAAGTTTCCCCTGGAACTGGAGTTACCGAAGACTGTTAGCCGCCAGATGGGTGTTGGGAACCGAACCTGGGTCCTCCTCTGCAAGAGCAGCCAGTGCTCTTCAGCACTGAGCCATGGTGTCTGAAGTTTCTGTTTTGTGATTGATAGTCTTTGCCGAGCTGGGATGAAGCTCGGGGTTCAGCACTCAGGGCTGCAGGTCAGCAGTGCAGTTTTCCTCACCGTTGTCCCTTTCACTGTGCGCTGTGAGCTCCTTACTCTTTACTTCAGCATTTGTAGTGTCTCCCGTGTTACCAGTGTGTGAAGACCCTTGACATTTTTCCTGCTCTGCCCTCATCTCCAGTAAACAAAACTTTAACAGGACATCAACAGTGTAGTTGTCACTTGACAATTTATTTTACCGATAATTCATCGCCTAAAAGGTCCACTGGAATTTGTCTACCTTCACTCATGAATTAGCTAGGTTAGAATGTAATAAAGTAGTGTGTGTGTGTAATAGAAAATCTAAATAAAAATAATACATATTTTTGTTCTCACCTTGATTTTTGAAGCCTTTTGACTTCATGATATTAAAGGCAATTAGTTGTTTATAATGTACCCTCAAAATTACAGTTTCACTGTTATAATCAGTATGTTAAAGTAAAAATGTTAAAGTATAACGTGCTGTGTGAGTGGTCCTTGGTTATTCTTGTTTGGGTTTTGTATTTTAGTCATAGAAGGGTAAATATTTTTGGTATATATTGGCATAGCATTTTCATTTTTGTGTTGCCTTTAAATATCAAGAAGGTGTGTAATTTAAGAACCTGTGAGGCCAGTTGTTTCTTGTTACTAGTCTCACTTTCTTTTTAGATCATGTGTCTGTTAATCAGAAGAAGTGTATGACGGGAAATTTATTGGTGTCCTCGTTTTCCCCTGTAATTTCAGTGACAACGAAAAAAAAATTAATACACATTGTGTCTTTTTAATTCAGAATTCCAGAAGATTGCCATGGCCACAGCTATAGGATTTGCTATAATGGGATTCATCGGCTTCTTTGTGAAACTGATCCATATTCCTATAAATAACATTATTGTGTAAGTAACTATGGACTAGACTAGACTAGTAATGAATGATGGGAAAGAAACAGTTTGAGTTATAAATCAGTCAACTATTTTATTAATACAGATATGTCCTAGGACAGTGTAACACTGTTATATTGGTGATTATTATATATCAGCTAATATTTTCAAAATGCTTTTGTCTCTTTATAGCAATTTTGTTTAATGAATGTTTTATGGGGTCAGAAGAGTCAAGGCATTCAGTATTACTGTCAAGAAATGTTCAGTTACAGATGAATATTTGAATACAAGTCCTGGACTCTCGTAGTGTATCTTGATTGTTTTAAGGTGCACAGGACGTAGACTCCATCTGAAAATTACTATTTTTATAGACATATGACTGAAGCAAATTGCTTGTCTTAAGTCAGTGTTTCTGCCCTTGTTTCCTGTCCTGTGGCCTGATATTTAATTGGTATGAAATATTTCTCTAAGGACGCAAAGCTTATTTACTGTGACAGTCATTCTTGCTGTTCTAAAGTTTGTCCTTCAGAACAGGTGAAGCCTTCCTGGCATTTTTTTGGTACATAGCTTGTTCCCCCAAACCTTCACTTAACACAGTGTTTTATCTTTCTTGCCAGACCTTGGTCTACCTCGGGTCATACGTGGATGTGTCTGTCATTAGAATTATGAGTCTGGAGGAAAATCTGATCACTTACCTGCGTACTTTTTGTTTTTCGGTACCCTCATGTACCTGCCTTCAAGATGTTTTATTTCTAAATTTCAAAATAGGCATTTTTCCATTATAGACAGTATATCAAATTCTAGTAATACAATATAATGAATTGTTTTTTATTTTTGGTTTATGGGGAGAACTGGTGAAATACTGTACTGTGAGAATGTTGTTCTCCCTCAGTCTGTTTGGGCTGCTGTAACAAAGTGCCCAAGACGGAGTAATTTGTAGATAGTGGAAATTTAGTTTTTAGTGTTCTAGGCACTGAAGTGCAAGTTCAGAGTGCTGTGGGGTCATACCTGGCAAGGGCCTGGAGTTGGCACCTCACTCACTGTGTCGTCACACGGTAAACGTGTAGAGGGACAGAAAGCGTCAGAAGCTGTGTGAAGAGACTTCTATAGTGATTCCCCTCCGATGCATGATATATAAATATATATTCCTAGATACAGATAGAGTTTTTTTTTTTTTTTTTTTTTGAGAAACTAGTCCAGCACCTTTTCGTGGTCATTAAAACTCTAAATAAATAGTTAGTTGAATTAAGTGAATGCTTCACATTCTTTTTCTAGTAATGATGTTGATTATGATGCTAGAAAACTTTTACTGAGGTCTTCCCTTGTGCCATAGACAGTTTTTGCTGAATGTGAGTTAGCTCATTTAAATTTAGTCCTCAGAAAGAAACTGAGGTATAGAGAAAGTAAGTCATCTGAGTGGCTCCTAAGTAGAATATGAAACATTTTGGAAGCTAGTTGCTTGTAAGTAAAAAACTGTTTTGTTTAATAAGTTTAACAGTTCACTATTTTTCTGTTTAAATTAAGTAAAACATGCTGTTTGAAAAGCTACAGAAAATGCACACTTTTAATGTTGGGGTACAATAGCTGTAAAACTGAAAGAAAATTTTTTATGTACTTGAAAACGTATGCATCACTTTGTGAATCATTTTGAAGTAATGGCAAGGGAACTGTCTTTCTTCACTAGGTTAAATTGTAATCATTTTTTTCTTTATGATAGATTTAGAGTTTTTTTTTTTTTTTTTTTTTTTTACAATTGTAAGAATGTACACAGTATTTTAATTAAAAGGAGTTCTATTAAAACACATAGCTGATGCTGCTGTTACAGCAATATACCTTAGCAAAATGCACAGCAATAAAATATATATTCAGGAATGTATAATTTTAAATTTGGCAATGGAATTATTGTTATTTTTTATTTGTCATTGTGGGTACTAAAATGTATTATCTGACAATGCAGTTTTGATGTTGACGTTAGGGGGTCTATAGAAGTGTTAGCTGTTTCTACTGTGCTTACACAGGTTTTTGAATAATTCTGATAGAGTGTAGTGGTTGAGAACAGTGGTATTCCTCTGCAGTCTTCCTGTTTAGCTGATGTCTTAGCTGCATATGTCAGACTGGGAAACTTCTTAACCACCTGTCTATCATGTGATTAGTGCTTTTTATTTTCTCAGAAAGACATGTAAGTCAGGCTGTTCCTAAATGGTTTTCCTAGAGGAACCTTGTGAATATTCATTTACACTTGCCCCAGAAGCCACATGCTTAAGAACCTTTCAGTTTCAAAATTTTGAAGCTTAGTATTATTCTACTATGCTTTCTTGGGATAAAGTTAGATGTGTATCCAAGTAACTGGGTTTGATTCCATAAAATGACAGCATATTGCATTTCAAATGATTATTAGTACCTATGCTTAAAAATGGCTTTTTTTTCTTTTCTTTTTTTTTTTTTTTTTTGCAGGGGGGGCTGAATCCTTTGCACCTTGGGGATTAGTGAACAACAAGGATGTGAGAAGCTCATGAAGTAAATTTTGCCTGTATACTTTGTGGTTTTCTGTTTTCTGTTTCTTATTTCTAAATTAAAATAGCAAAATAAACAATTTTTTCATAACAGACATCAGATTTTAGTGACAAGATAATAGACTTATTTTCTTAATCGTTTTGGTTTATAGGAAAAATTAAGAGAACTTTTGAAATACTATACTTTCAGTGTGCTCTTCTGTCATAGTCTGTGTTGCTATAACAAAATGCCCAATCCTGAGTAATTTGTAGATAATACAAATTATTTTTCATAGTTCTAGAGGCCCGCAGGTTCAGTGTTTGAGGACCTGGTCTTGATGCCTCAGACTGTCCTACTGTGTTCAGTGGAACTGATGGACAGATAGCATCAGAGTCTGTGTGAAGACACTTTGATAGGGCAGTCCAAATCCCACTTAGTAGGTGGGAGCTCTTGGGACCTAATCACCTCCTACAGACCCCACCTTCTGATACTGTTGGATTGCACATTAAGTTTTCAGTGTGCATTTTGGAGTGACACATTAAAATCAGAGCATCTTCTGTCAGATAAATGTTTTGCTCTGTTGGAAACAGCAAATAAAGGATGGGAAAGAGAATGAACTCTTGTAGTAGTTTAAAGTAGGGTAGTAATTTTGTCCATATTGCACTTAAATTGTAAATAGATAATCATACAGAAGTTTAGGTGATACTTGAGACAGCTCTCTGAAAATCACGGTTAAAGTTTGGAAGTGTCTTCCCTGAGATGCACTAACCAGTCACACTGTCATGAATATTAGCATTCTGAGTTTCATGAGTTCCAATTTAACTTAAGCAGCACACATGATTAAATACTGTGTAATTAAATGCTAGTGAATACATGTCTTTTGTGTGGCTGTTAACATATTACATACTAGGTAGCATTAAAATTTTAATTTCTGACCATTCTGAAAGTTGGGAATTGTAATATTTAGGTTCTGGCATATAACAGGGTCTTGTAGAGGCCTCATCCTATGATAGTAATTGAAGAGAGCAGGAAGTGGTAAACTTGCAGTCTCCATTTCTTTTGTAGTTGACACTTAATCATGAAGAGCTCATAACTTAAACACCTGTCATTAAACACCTCTACACTGTTGCTTTGGAGATTGAGTTTCTAACATATTTTCAATGAATACTTTCAAGCTATCAAGGAAATAGCTATTCTTCACTTTTGGTTTCCTTGTTTTAGAGATCAAAGTCTTCATAGTAATTGTAATAGAAACTGTACTTTTGCAATGTGACAGTGTTTCTATCTTGATTGAAGTGATATCCTTAGACATAAAAATACAGTAAAACCTTGGCTGCGTCCAAACTTCAGGTTACTATAGAATTACATAGATTATTAGTTCCTTAAAGGTAAAAATGTGTGTTGATATATGTGTATGTGTTTACATATACATGTGCCTCTGCATATGCACTACTTCTATGTGCAGCACATGCATGTATTTGGTTGGAGTATAAAATGAGCATTAATTTTTGGTTGTAAGAGGAATATACCATATATTGTGCTGCTTGATTAGTTTGATGGCAACTGGTTTTGACATATGAATAGAGGAATATAGTAAATCATTTGTGTTTATTCACGCGAATTGGTGTTTTATGTGCACATATGTAAGTGCACATGTTGTGCCCTGCTCACAGAGGCCAGAAGAGGGCGTCAGATCCCCTGGAATTGGAATTACAGATTGTTAGCCCCCATGTGGGTGCTGGGAAGTGAACCCAGGTCCTCTGCAAGAGCAGCCAGTGCTTTTAACTGCTGAGCCATCTCTCTAGCCACCAACCTTGTTTTATTGATCCAGTGTATTTGAGATTTGATCCATTTGTATTATTAAAACAGTGCAACTTCAACATGTGCATGAGTCATCTTAGACATTTTTAGAATGACTTTTTAAAGTAACATATAAAGTGATAATGTTCCATTGTGACATTCTTCTACACGTGTTCAATATCTGACAACTACTGGCAGTGGATGACTACTGGTAGAAGACGAGGTGGTTTTTTTAAGGAAGTGACTCCAAATAGGTTGACTGAGCTCCAGTGAATGGACTCACACTGAGGGACATTTGGGCACACAAATGTGGCTTGATAAGCCTAAACATGTATGACAGAATGTATGAGACCCAGAATGGGTGCAATTAGGGGGTACCCCCTAAATATGGTCAAGATGAATTGTATGAAATTCATAAAAATTCAATTTATTTTATAAAAAGAGCCCTCTATCTTTTGCAGGTAGCAAAAAAGTAAACCATCTAGGTGAAATGGGACAAAATTGGAATATCACAAGGCCTGCATTAGTTACCTTGTAGGGTTAGTGATTAACTAAAAAAGAGTTTAGTTGTAATAACTCTTCATTTAGAAATTCAAAAGCTAGGTACAACGATGCATACATGTTGTCCTGGGTATTCGGAAAATCATGTGTCTACTGAGCACATATAAGCATGGGCAATGTGGTGAGAACATGGATCAGAATAAATAGAAAAAAATAAATTCAGCATGTTTCCCAAGTGTCGTGTAAAGTACCAGTCATAAACATGTTAAATGAAAGCAGCTAGACTCAGAAATTCAAATAGCACATTTTCTCATGCGAGACCCAGATTTTAATTTGTGCGCATGTAGGAGCAGAAAATGGAACACATGTGACAGGAAAGCAGAAGGGGTCAGGGGCTCCTGGAGGGTGTCAGACTAGAAAGAAGGGGCAACTTCTCACTAGCCTATCACCCTCCAGGAGTCCCTGACCCCTTCTGCTTTCCTGTCACATGTGTTCATTACCTGCTCCTTTATTCCCCTCATTAGGATTTCCTTTGCGTCATGGTCCTCTTTGACGTTTCATAATTTTTTATTTTTTGTACATGAGTGTTTTGCCCACATGTATGTAAGTGCGCCTGGGTTGTGCAATGCCCGCTGAGATTAGAAGAGGGCATCAGATTCCCCTGGAACTGGAGTTCTGGACAGTTGTTGGTCGCTATGTGGGTGCTAGGAATTAAACCCAGGTCCCCTGTAAGCAGCTGGTGCTCTTAACTGCCGAGCTTCCCGGGCTGCTTTTTTGACTATAGCTCTGTGATACTGTTTGAGATCTGGTATGGTAATCTCAGCATTGCCTTTTGTGCTCAGGATTGCTTTGGCTGTCCATAGCCTTTTGTAGTTCCATATAAATATTAGGGTAGTTTTTCTATTTCTGTGAGAAATATGGGAATTTTGATTGGGATTTCATTGAATCTATAAGTTGCTTTTGATATTATAACATGGGAGATCAACTTTGTGTCTTCCTCTATCTCTTTTAAAAGGTTTAAAGTTTTCAATATAGAGGTCTTTAATTAGGCTTATTCCTAGATATTTTAAATTGTTTTAGGCTATTGTGAATAGGAGTGTTCATTGGAAGGCTTTCCCTCTGATTGCTTGTTATTTGTATATTGAAAGACTACTTTTTATAAATTGATTTTGTAACTTGCCACTTTGCTGAAAGTGTTGAACATTCTAGAATTTTTCTGGTGGAAATTTTGGGATCTCTTATGTGTACTCTATCATCTGCAAATAGAGATAATTTGACCGCTTCTGATTAGAACTCCTTTAATTTCCTTCTCTTATTACTGTAATTAGAGTTTTCAATCACTGAATTGTAAAGGAGCACACTTGTCTAGTTCCTGACTTTAATGGGAATGCTTCACATTTTTCTCCATTTAGAATGTTAGCTGTGTGTTTGTGTATAGCATTATGTTAGATATGTTCCTTGCAGTACAATTCTTCTCTATGCCTTTTATCATAAATGCATGTTAGATTTTGTCAAAGGCCTTTTCTTCATCTATTTAGATGACCATGTGATTTTTGTCTTTAGGTCTATTTATATGATTTATTTTATTTATTAATATTATGTTGAGCTATCCCTGCATTTCTGGAATAAAGCCAACTTGATCATTATGAATGATCTTTTTCATATGTGTCTGTATGTGATTTGCAAGTATGTTGTTGAGAATTTTATTAGGGATATGGGCCTATAGTTTTCCTATTTTTGTGGTTTGTTTACCTGGTTTTGGTATTAGAGAGTAATGCTGGCTTCATAGAAGGAGTTTGTGAGCTCTCCATCAGTTTCTGTCATTTTAAGTGATGTAATCAGTGTTGGTTGTAGATCTTCTTTGAAGGTCTGGTAAAATTCTGCTTTGAATCCATTTGGTCCCGGGCTTTTTTTTTAGTCAGGAGGTTTTCTATTACTATTTTGATGATCTTATTATGGGTCTGTTTAAGTTGTTGAACTGTTCTTGGTTTGACTTTGGTGATTCACTTGAATTTAGAATTTGTCCATTTCTTTTGGATTTTCAAGTATAATAGAGGGTAGGTTTTTAAAGTATGTCCTGAATCTTTTTAGTATCTGCTGTGTTTCCCTTTTGTCTCCTATTTTATCGATTAGGATTTGGTTTTTTGTTTTTTTTGTTAAACTGGGCTAAAGGTCTATCTGTTTATCTTTTCAGAGAATCAGCTTCTTTAAATGTGTTGAATTCTGTGATCATGTTCTTTTAAATTCTCTGTCTTGGGTTGCTATAGTTAACTCGTATTGTAGTACACTTCAGTGGGAATGGTGGGGTTTGATGGACACTTACTGTTTTGGTTTTTCATATTATTTGCATGTTTTCATTGTGGTCTGGACATGTGGATATTTCTTTTGTTGCTTGTGTGTCTATATGAAAATCGAGCTTGCCTTTGTTGAAAGTTTGTTCCGTTTATGTTGTTGATGTAGCTTGTTTGCTTTCTGATTGGGTATGGATAGTTAGTTTGTGCTTCAGGTTCCCTCTTTTGATTTCTTATTGGAGGGACCAGATGGATCCAGGCAGGCTAGTGAGGAGCTCTCCAGGAGGGTGAAGGAACCTAGGCCCAAGTCAAGCTGGTGGGTATAAACTGTGCTTGCTCTAACCTGGCTGGTTGAAAAGGATGGGCTGTTTCTTACTAGCCAGCAGAGAAGGCCTTAGCTCTGGAATAGCAGGACAGGAGATGTACCCAATGTGAGCGGCTTTTTGTTTTGTTTTGTTTTTGTTGTTTGTTTTTTAGATTTTTTCATTCTAGAAATAGTATAAATCAGGTGAATTTATATCTAAAGTAATGTATGAAAGTTGAAACTAATGGAATATGTTACTTCTATACTAGTGATAAATCTCAAACCAAATTCCTAAGAATGGAACTGGTCAGTTCTAAACATCAGTGTGACCATTGTAATTTGGTGCCTAATAAGATGTAAAAATATAATCACATCTGTTTTGTGAAAAATACATTCATATAGAATGAAGGTACCTCTAAATTTAGTTTCTTGTAGCTGTAAATATATATTCCTAACTACATTCATTTATAAATATCACCTGTAAGATCACCAGTGTATTTTTGAAATCAAACACATAAGAAGGTAGGACTTGGATTTCACATGACAGTGCTGTCACAGTAAGGCACCAGTTGGTGTTCTGCAGAATGAAGTGAAAAATTTCAAAACCATTTTTCTGTCACTGATGTTTAAACCATTACAAAGAATGCTTAGAAAAAAAATGCAAAAAAATATTAACCACATTTTACTCTTGTTCCCATCCATCCTAGTTTGCATTTCCATTGCTGTGACAAAACACTCTGACCAATACTGACTTGGGGAGGAAAGGGTTTATTTTGCTTATATCTCCCTGATCACACAATTCATCACTTAGGGGATCCCAAGGTAGGAACTCAGGGCAGGAACCTGGAGGCAGGAGCTGAAGTATAGGCTATGGAGGAACGCTGCTAACTGACGTGCTCCCCTGACCCATCCTCATCCTGCTCTCTTCTACAATAGACAATAATGTGCCCAGGGATGGCACTGCCCACAGTGAGCTGGGCCCTCCCGCAGCACCCAGCAATCAAGGAAATACCCCACAGACATGGCCACAGGCTAGTACAATGGAAGGAATGACCCAATTGAGGCTCCCTCAACCCAGGTGTATCAAGTTGACACTAAAGCTATCTAGCACAATTGACTCTTTGTCAACTGGAAACACAAAACACATGGCTCTTATTCCATTTCTCATCCCCAAGATGTTAACATTAATATCACAACACAAGCCATGATACTCTTCAAATCCCACAGTCCTTAAAAAACCCAAACACTTAAAAGTTCAGTCTTTTTTTAAAAAGTTTTAACTGTGGGCTCCTGTAAAATCCAAAATAAGTACTGTCTTATTTCAAAGGGAAAGAACTGGACACATCTAAGCAAAACCTAAGTCCAGCAAATAGTTCAAAGCTGGGCCTCAGGGATTCACTCATGATCTTCTGGGTTCCACAGAGTTTCAACAACTCCACTTCTCTGGCTCTGCCATCCACAGCACACACAGCTCACCTCGCAGTCCCAGGCCAGCTCTATTACTGCCACTGTCTTTGGTGGTCATCCCGCTGTTCTGCCATCTCCCCCAAAACTGGTGTCTCCATGAAATTGAAGCTGCACTTTCACCAATGGGTGCTTCTGGTCTCTCCTGGTGCAAAGCGTCAGATTCTGTCCATGACTCCTGTAGTCCTATGGTGGTCACTGCAACCAAGGCTGCACTTTGACCAGTGGCCTTTCCTGGCCTCTCAGGGTGCCAAGCCTCAGGTGCTCTCTGTGACCCTTTTACATTTTCAACATCAGAAGTATGTAGGATACTCTTAATACATTACCAAGTCCTGCTTCCAGCTTGAGATGGAGGTACAGGTCCCCTCTGGACCACAGCTTCTGTGTGTTGACCTTTAGGAAATTCTTTCCATAAGATTTTGCCATGGTGATGCTGGTCTCTTGTTACTTACAGCTGATTTTTCAGCCCTAGCTAACTACTATCAGTTGTTCCAGTAGAGGTTTCACTTTAGGATATGGTCTCTTCTTAATCACAGCTAATTCTTCAGCCCCAGCCAACCAGAACCTATAGATTCTCAATTAGAATATCACACAAACAGCTCTGACAGTCTCTGCTTCCCTTTGAAGCTTCACAAGCCAGGCCTCCATCGTCCACAACTCTTTCAGTATAACTGTTCCAAATTCTTAGCAACAAACTCTAAAGCACTCAATGGCTTTTCTAGCCCAAAATTCAAAATGCTTCCAAAATCCTCTCTAAAACTCTAAGGTCAGGTCTGTCACAGCAATACCCAATGATCCTAGTACCAATTTCTGTCCTAGTTTGGTTCTCCATTTCCGTGACAAAACACCTTGACCAATACCAACTTGCAGGGGAAGGGATTATTTTGCTTGTATCTCCCTGGTCACACAGTTCATCATTTAGGAAGCCCAAGGTAGGAACTTGGCAGGAACCAGCAGGCGGTAGAACTGGAAGGTGCCTAGGAGTACAGGAGAACATAAACCATTATCTGTACTTGGGTTTTAGAAAGAATGATTGAGTTCTTGAGAAGTTAGGGTGGGACAGGAGAGGAGGACACTGACCTGCTAGGAAGTGGAGGCATTCAGCCAGCTCCCAGCACCCTATTTGCCACCTATGCATGTGCATATATATATGTGATGTAAAAGTAAAATTTAAAAAGACCATTTTTATTATCGTATGTATGTGCATGGTATGACAGGGTAGCAGGCACGCCATGACACACATGTGGAGCTCAGAGGGAAGTGGATTACCGTATGTATGTGCACGGTATGACAGGGTAGCAGGCACGCCATGACACACATGTGGAGCTCAGAGGGAAGTGGATTACCGTATGTATGTGCACGGTATGACAGGGTAGCAGGCACGCCATGACACACATGTGGAGCTCAGAGGGAAGTGGATTACCGTATGTATGTGCACGGTATGACAGGGTAGCAGGCACGCCATGACACACATGTGGAGCTCAGAGGGAAGTGGATTACCGTATGTATGTGCACGGTATGACAGGGTAGCAGGCACGCCATGACATACATGTGGAGCTCAGAGGGAAATGGTGGAGTCACTTCTACCTTTACATGAATTCTGGAGATAAAAAGTCAGATTGTCAGGCTTGTGTGGCAAGAATCTTTACCCACTGAGCCATCTTTATGACTCATCTCTAAACTTTGAAAGCTAATTTTAATCCTGCTAAAACTCTTGAGTGCCAGGCTAAAGTATAATTTTCACTTAAAGTAAGCTAAAATTCTTAAATCAAAACTAGTGGTCATCGGAAAAACTCCCCTCCCACCATACATCACAGACATCAACATTAGGTGATTAATTGTATAATACATGTTATATGAAAGCTAGGCTACCTGTCCAAACAGTGGGAGAACCCACTTCAGGGCAGCCACCTAAGGGCCCGAGTGTTCACACGCATCTATGGCACTTGGTGATGTCCATAAAACATAAAGATCTTGGCAGAACCTTTCTTTTACATAGTTCTCTGGAGACACTGTTTTGCAACTGGGCATATGTAACACATCAGTAAGATGAGACCTCAGTAGAAAGTATAGATGCCCTGATGTTTGGAGTTCTTGAGTCAAATTCAGTGTCATTAAGATCATATCATTTGGAGAACGAATCTCAACATTTAGACAGCCATAGTCTCCCTAATAATCTATTAAATCATCTTCCTAATGTCATTGCAGAGTTGATTTTATTTATATGTAGAAACTCTTCTTTCATATGTTTGATATGGCAAACTTATCTCCAATCTATTTCAACGTACTCATTATAGTCAAAAGAAAAACAACTTCTTTCTCATCTATCATTAACTCATCTTTTCTCCATAGTCTTTTTTCTCATTTCAGTAGTTTCAGTCCTGACTCAGCATTGCCAATGTCTGTTGTCTGAAATACATGCTCTGTGGTATAGTTTGGATCCTTAAAAGTTTCCCCATGGCCTACAGCTAAAAGTTTGGTTCTTTTTGTGAACTTGAAATTTTCTCTATAGATTTATTTACTTGAAGAGTTGGTTCCCACCTGTGTAACTGGAAAGTTTGGGGAACCTTTAAAACGAAGTGTCTTGCTGGGAAGTGGGTTATGAGGGATGGTCCTTGAGGTTTTATAGTACAGCCCTGCTTCCTACTCAGGCTCTGATTCCTGACTAGATGCAGTATAACCACCTGGCCTCCTGCTTCTGAAGCCATACCTCTCTGCCATGATGGAATATATCCCATAAATATGTTCTTCTCTTTCTTTGCTTTCTGACCACCAAAAAGTGAGCAGCTTTGCTCCTTGCCCTGATGTTCTTCCTCATCACAGGCCCGAAAACCGTGGAGCCAACCAACCATGGATGGACGTCTGAAAACCCAAGCCAAAATAAATCTTTCTGTATTTGTAGTTTATTATTTTAAGTATCTTGTTGTGATAGCAGAAAGCTGAGTAATATACAGTGGTTCTAAGATTTGTATCTGTAATGAAAAACAAGCATATTTAGTGAAAAGCATCATGCCCATGTTACAGTGAAGTTGAAATAATCTATATTTTTCATTTTTTAAAACAAATTACATGTATTAAGGAACAAGTGGAATAATCATCTTTAGCTCACAATTTGTGAGAATACTCTTTGTATTCAAAATTTATTCTTGTTCAAAATGTAGGTTTACATTTATTGACAGATCTTTGATTTGCAGAAAGAAACATTACTTTTAATGGCTTGTTAGAAAGTGTAATTATTGTAGTTAGTTGAGAAATTGTGTATGTTTGTGTGCATGCATGTAGGCTCAAGTGTGTGTGTGTGTGTGTGTGTGTGTGTGTGTGTGTATTTCTGTTCAGCTGCTAGATTTTTGGTTAATAATTAAGTTCAGGTAAAAATTCTAAATATGTATTATAATATTGTGATAAAGGAAAGAAAATTTGAATAATCCTTCATTATTTTTGTCCTTGTTTAGTATTAAATTATTATATTTTTAAATCATCAGGAAAGTACTAATGTTCTATTGGACCAGTACACAAGTTTTCTATATTAAAAGTTACTATTTCTGGATGTGGTGGTACCTGTTTAATCTCAGCACTTGGGAGGCAGAAGCAGGCAAAACACTGTGAGTTTGAGACCAGGCTGGTCTACGTAGCAAGTTCCAGGCTAATGAGGGCTCTGTCGTGAGCATGTATCAAAAAAGTTGCTATCATTTAAGAGCCATCTAAATTTCACTTATACGATTTTGTTATGCTTTGTCAAGATACTTCAGGTTTTTTAATCTATATTTTTAAATAATTTCATATTTGAGTACTACATTGCATTATTTCTACCCTTATTCCTCCTCTAACTCCTCCTATACCCCTCTCTTAAATTCATATATATCTCAGTCCATTTAATGTTGCTCATATACCTGTGTTTGGGACTCACCACTTGGGACTGGATAACCTGGTAGGGAGCTCGTCCCTGGTGAAAACTTAATTCTGTCTCTATCTCTCAGCAGTCATGATTGCCTGTAGCAGTTCATCTAGAGGTAGGACCTTGTGCAATTTCCTCCATCCGTATTGACATGTCAGTTGTTGTCATTATGCAAGTCTTGTTTAGGCACCTGTACTGTTGATATTTCATGGGTCCCTGATATGTCTAGAAAACATGATCCAGCAGCAAACATCTGTTCTCTGGTTCCTACAGTCTTTTTGCCCCCTTTTCCCTGAGCCTTAGGAGTGGAAGTTGTGTTGTAGGTGAATGAGTTGGGACTGGACATTCACAGTCACGTTTTGACCAGTTGTGGATCTCTGTAGTAGTCTCCATTTGTTGCAAAAAGAAGACTCTGAAGAGGGGTGAAAGCTCACTGTGGGTAGAAAGATGGGTATTTAGAATACAGTTTCAAATTTGGAAAAAGTAGGAATAGGTTCTTCTGTAGGTTTGTGACCTCCCTAGCCATAGATTTGGTAGCTTTACAGTATTCTTACATTCATCTTAAACTTGAAATTTTTATTTTTCAGTTTCATATTTTTTTCTATGTACAATGTATGCACATGAAGACATTTACTGTAGAGTTGAATTTATTTGCTATTTACTTATTAGCCATTTTATGGTGACCTTTACTTGATATAAAGGAGAGAGCGCTTCAATAGATTCTTTTGTCAATAGGATACAGTTAATTATGTAGGTGATGACTGAATGAAAGAATAATGTCAGAAGAACCGTGCTGGAAGAGCTATTTTAAGACAGACACTTTTTTTTAAATAGTCAAAAAACACACTCAGAAGCAGAGTTTTCACGAGCTTGTACTCGGTACCAAGCAGCACCTCTTTCCCCTGCTTTCCTGTTATTTTATGCTTAGGCAATCATAAACATAGTACCATGGATGGCAAATATGCTTGATTTCTGTAGAATAAAATAAAGAATGCTTGGAGGAAGCTTCACCTCCTTGTGTTTTAGAAACTGCAGACAGCAGCCACTGGTCATAAACCTGAGGTATCCTTTCTGTTCGGCACCTTCCAGCTTGTCTTCTTTCATAAAACCTGGCACATCTTTTGGAAAATTGGTGGAATATGTAGAAATAGCTTTATTGCTTTGATCTGGACATTCATAAAATAAAAGTTCTGTGCTGCAAAATGAAATGTGCTTTTTTATGCTTGTAATGAAATAGGTTAACAGTTTAAAATTTGTTCTATTTTCTCTACAACTTATGATCAGAATGTTTGAAATGTCAGAAGCATGGAAAGTTATAGTCTTCTGTAATAACTGCTGAAGCATTTATTTGGCATCAGCTCTGGAACAGTGTCATTTATTTCATTTTAAAATGCCAGAAATAAAGACCCATGGGTAGGGAGTTGAATTCATTTGTGAATAGAAGGGCATTGGTTGGTTTCCATAGTCAGAAGACTATAGGCTATTTTCTCCTAATTAAGAAATTTTGCTGGTTAAACCCTAGATGTTGGAGCACAGATTTAAAATAAGTCAACCCACCCAAATTTAGCAAGACTTTCCAAAAGCTGATTGACAAAATCAGAATGATTCATTATACACCTTTAATCTAAGAACTAGATCTCCATATATTGAAGCATTCATTATTTGGAGGGGAGGTTAAAACATCAAAAATTGCTTAAATTAATTTAATTAAAAAATTTAGATGTATGATTATTTTGCCATCATAGATGTAAGTATGTTATGTGTGTGCAATGCCCAGAGTGGTCAGAAGGCCTCAGATACCCTAGAAATAGGATTAAGGATAGTTGTTAGCTGCCATGTGGGTGCTGAAAACTGAACCTGGGTCTTCTGCAAGAGCACTCAATGTCTTAAGTTCTGAGTCATCTCTCCAGTCCTATTATTATTTTTATTATTTAATTAATTATTATTATTTTAATTTTTAGAGACAGGCTCTGTCTCTCTTTAGCTCTAACTGGTCTGGAATCTCTATGTAGACCAGGTTGGCCACAGTCTTACATAGATCCTTTTGCCTCTGCCTCCTGAGCGCTGGGATTAAAGGCACATGCCACCATGCCTAGAAAATTAGTTTTTTTAAATTGTGGTCATGTCAGCTAAGAGACAATACTGCTTTCTAGAATTCGATGTAATTTCAGTATCCAGTGGTCTTCTTCAGTGGCACAACAAGTTGCTGGTTGTCAACTAAGTATTATTTATTATTATTATTATAAACGACAATCAAAGTTACAAAATAGAGGTGGTTATATTTCACAATTTCATGGATTTTCCAGGACTCAACTGGGTGATTTGCCTGAAGATCCTATTTGAAGTCTCATGCATGGGCTTTTAGCCAAAAGCTCAGCTGAGCTGAGAAACCCAGGGTGAGCTTCTTACTGCAAGGTTTCTTTCCATCTTTCTCCTTTATTCATAGTACTTCCTGATATAAAAATGACGAGCTCTAAGAGAAGAATTGGATGACAATTCTTTTAGCAGTAGGTTTGCAAGTTCCAGAACATAACTTCTACTGTTTCTACTTGTAAAAGCAATCCACAAGGTGAGCTCATATACAGAGGAGGGGAAATAGAATCCATCCCTTGATGGGATGGAAAATATGATTGTATGGGAAGAGAACGAACTGATTCTTGCTTTCAGTAGACACTTTCTCCTTTTTTTTTTGTAAATATAAATCATCAGAAAATTTCTTAATATATCATAGATACAAATTATTTGTACATCTCAAACATTAATATTTTAAGGAAAAGGATGTTTTAAACAAAAGAAAATGGCAGCAGTCTACAAATGTGTAATTACCTCCATCACATTCTAAAAACAAACTTTATCTCCATTTATGTTGAAAAGGTAAAAATTACATTTCTGAGGAAATCTCTAATACTCTTGGGCAATATAATATTTGCTATTATCCCTGGAGAGAGGACAGTGACATGTTCAATATACTGACACAGTTCAACCATTCTGACGTTGCATAAAAGTGACATTTGCATAGCATTTGCATTTTTGACAGCATGGCAGGTGAAAGACACAGAAGATAAAAACACAGAATTGGTAAGCTTGGATGAATGGGTAGGAAATTTCAGATAACGTAAAGGAGATGCTAATTTATAGACTCCTAAGCACGGATGATTTTCTGGAAATTCGGGCCATTACATGGGTACAAGATATCACTAATAAGACATTATATATAATAAGACCGTGTTGAAATTGCTTAGTATTAGAAAATGCTAATTGATGATTATGTGTTAAAAACAAAGAACTGAAGGAACTTCATGTCATCTCAAACTTTATGTCATTCATAACTATGGAGTCATAATTTAGAAGAATGTGTTCTAAGTTCCTCAGAAAAATCACAATATATTATAAAATTAAATGTATTTAAAATTTATCAAAGAAAATTCCAGTATTATTTATTTATATCAAAATTGTAAAACAAAAGCTAAAATATTCTTTTCAAGTTAAGAGAAAGTGGTTTTCTTTACTATTATTTAAAATAACAGAGTATGTACCCTTATAGTCTGATAAAACAGATTAGAGTTGGTATCTTGTGCCTGTTTAAAAATCTATTTTCCTATAGTTTTGTGATTCAGTGTTTTATTCATCTACTTATTCACACTGTGTCTGCTCCGTGGCTTTGACCTTTAGTTCCAGTCAGCATTGTTTCCCCAGTGTTCCACAGCTCATCAGTGACCAGTAAGCAGTGAGTAAACACTGCCAATAAAAACGTTACTGGAACAGCGGTACTGAAGAAGTTCTATTACTCATAATTTGATATTGCTTATAATTATTTTTGTTCTATACAAAATATACAGGTATGTCAGCTTCCAAACCACGTTATCCACTAGACTTACTTTAAACTGATTATTAGAACAATGATGTTTTTTCATTGACAGGGTATTAAGACAACAGCGACAAATGCATTATCGGCTTTAGAAAATTAGAGGTTATTTGCTTTCATACAGAGTGAATGACTGTCTTAGTTCTGGAACTGAAGCTTTCGTTAAGATCTTGGATTCTCCAGACCCTAGTGAGAGGACAGGATGGGTTCCCAGTTTCTGCACTGTTCCTGTCTCCATCCTACGCCTTGCCTGCCAGTCATTGTCAGCATGGAGCTACTTTTATAGTCAACGTTGACCAAAGTGGAAACAGAACTGAGGTCCTCAGTCTACCCCTTCCATTGCTGGCTATAGGCTTGTTGGCTCTTGGTCATCTGTGTATCACTTCTGAAGGCCGTATTCATTCCTTAACCAGTTTACATCATGATTGTATTAGTTCCCAATTTCATTTAAACTTATGATCAGACTTGAATTTTGGTTTACCAACTTAACAATTCATTTCCTGATGGAATAGACAAGAGAGAACATCTATTTCATCTAGCCCCTGAAATCCTGTGCCTTAGAGGGCTCACCTCTTTGCACTGTGGGCCATATTCTTTCTTGCTAAGGCCTTACCAGTCCTAGAAAACATGGTGACTATTTACCTGTTCTGTCCAATTGGTTGTGACTCCTTGAATTTGTCCTTCAGTTCATCTAGCATCCTTGAATCTTTTCTACCTCAGTGGTCATCGGCCATCGGTATGTGTTCAGTCTCCTCGAGCACTTTTACTTTCCTTTTAGATTGATTTCTATTTTGTATTTTTTTCCATGGTGAAAAATGTTACTATGAGTAAAATTGCTTATTTCCATGTACTGCAATATGCTTGATATTATTACTAAAATATTAAAAATATCTTATCCTGTATTGCAGTACAATTGATACATAAAATTATACATATTCAAAATATATAGTGAATGTGAGGATTTCATTTGTATGTGTATATACAATCTGAAATGATCACCACAAATCACTCTAATTGATAAATTCACACCTGTCCATGTTTGTTATTTGTGTTGTGTGTGTACGTTGAGTATACAAGATCCACCTCAGCCATTTTCAAACACATAACACAGTGTTATTAACTCTAGTTACTATGCTATGATTAGATCCCTATAACTCATTCATTTTCTAATGAAGGTTTACATCTTTGCTCCTACCTCCAATTTTCTAGGCTCTATCCCCAGAGATCGATGCAGCAGATCATGGAAGGTCCATGGATCTGTATTTCTAACAAGACAGGCATGAAACTGGTATGTTTGTTCCTGAGACACACTTTCAGAATGAGCGCTTTGAATCAAATATTGTGACAGGGAAAAACACCAGCGGAGTTTTCTACCTTACCTCCTCAAGCCTGCTTTTCACTTCCTTTTCTCCTCATCAGCAAGCATGGGCTGCCTGGAGGAAGGTACATGAAAGGATGCCTGTAAAACTGCAGGAAGGCTCGGCTCCCAGTTCCAGCGCCCCTGCAGGTCTTTTATATGATCCCTTACTTTGTATGTCAGAAGGCTTATTTCAAATTTTAGCTTTTTGCTTAACTCTCCAAATGCTAAACATTTATTGGACTAAATCAGAAGCTGAAATAAATTTAAATTGATTTGATATTCCTCTCTTTTTTTCTCAGTGCATTTTTCCCTAAACAGTAGGACAAAATATAGAAATTTGCCCCAAATAGCTTATTCCTCCAAAGTACTCTTGATGGTCTTAAAGGATTGAGTAGGAATCTAATAAGAATTTATATAATTTATATAAATAAGCCTCCTAAAGTGTTTTTATTTCAGTGGTTTGGAGTATGAATAAGATAGAGAGGAAAACATCATAAAACTAACATTATAGAATGGGCTTAGGTACCACTGAACTCTGCAGTTTTTCTACTGGCAAAATTGTCAGACATAGGAAATTTAACCAGGGCTTCATCAGCATTGGAAGGCAGGAAATGGGTATAGAGTTTGCTGAAATGGGGTTTCTTGTGTTTCTTCCCAAGGACAGATAAATCAAGAATTTGATGATTTAAGATTTTTCTTTCATGATTCATATGGTGGGGAATATATATATATATATATATATATATATATATATATATATATATATAATCTCAACCGAAACAAGGTTTAAACTTAGAAAGAGGATTGGTTTAGTCACTCATTTATATTTCTGAAGCTAAAGAACAAAAATGTCTAAATAGCTCCTAGGGCAAAGAGGAAGTAAAGAAGTAATTGTAGCTTCTCAGAAAATGAAATTAATGAGAAGGCTATTTAAATATTGATGGGTTTTATTCAAACTATAAAGCCTAAAATCCTTTTGTTTTTAGCTGAAACAAATCAGCCAAGTAGTCAGTTCAATAAGCTAGATTATCAAAGCAGATGTGAGTCAAGATAGAACGTTAAGTTCACGTTTTAATAGACACCCATTTTCATTACAAAACAGTAGCAGCTAAAATGCAAAAATATAATCCAGGACTGGTGCTGGCAGCCAAGGCTGCAGGTCTATGGACTGTGCCCACTAACACAGGGATGGTGTTGCTAGCCAAGGTTTCCCTGGTCTACGGACTTTGCCTGGCTTAAAACAAGTGAGAAGTAATTTCAATGTTAATGAAAGGAAAGGGAGAAAATAAAACGTGTAGCAGACTTACAGGAAGATTTGGGACTAGTATGGCAACTGAACAGAGGCAAACTGTTCCTAAGCCAAACTGTTCTTATATTCGTATCTGAGGAATAAGTACAGACAAACAGCAAATCTCTATACCACCTCCAAATAGTAGGGAACAAGCCTTTAACACATAGGTCTTGTGAGGGACATTTAAATTTTTTTTCTAGGAACCGGGGTCAATGGCTTAGTCAGTAAAGTGCTTACTTTACAAGAGGAAGGATGTGCGTTTGGCTGCAGAACCCATGTAAAAAGGCTGTATGGACTGGGGTGTACTTGTAATCCCATCCATAGGGTGGCAGAGATAGGCTAACACCTGGGACTAACTAGGCAGCCAGCCTAGACTGCTTGATGAGTTCCATGCCAGTGAGAGGGCCTGTCTCAAAGGGTGGATATTGTCTGAGGAACAACACCCAAAACCATCTTCTGGCCTCCACACACATGAACACACACAAACACTGCCCCCACACACATAATACTTTTTCTAAATTATAGCAGTATTAAAATAAAAATAAAGAAATCTTTAGAGCTCAGATTAAAAGCACAGCCTAAGCTCTTTGAACTAGTAAGTGAAAACAAATCCATTCCTGACACATAATAAATTATAGACCATCAAAGTAATAATACTTATGCATATTAAAAAAAAGATATTAATCCACCATGGGACTGTGTATCACTGGCAATAAGACAGATACTGGTACTTGGTGACAATCCTTCCAAAATGGTGATTTGGCAAATTTAACCTATACAAAACAGGTGTCACTAGAAGCACAACAAAAGTGCAAATTAGTCCCTCATTTCGACATAAAAATATTTTTAGAAAACGATATTCCATTTCTCTTTTTAAAGGAACACAACCTTAATGATTCTGAAGCTAATAGAAAGCTTTAAGAGAACTTTAAATACAAACATATTTTCATCTCAGGCCCTAGACTGTCCAGTTTCATTCCATAATTGATATTGTTAATCTTACAGCACTCCCTTCCCCAACTCATCTGAGACTCCTAGAGTGAAGGGAAGGAGAGGGGGTGGGGGCATCTCACCAGGACTTATCAAGACTGTATCTGCACTCTAGGCCTGGGCAATTGCTCTCTCTGAAGCTGACCCATTGAGTGTCTTCCCTGTGTTGTTTGGACACCTTGACAGATGTTCTCTGCGCCGCAGTGGTGTCTGTTCACCTGGCTTCTGGCTCTCAGAAGTGAGCATTCAACAGCAACTTCTGTTGCTGAGCTTCTACTGCTCATCTGGGAAAACCTATGAGAAAGACCTCAGGGGACTTCAACCAGTTCTGTCTACTGGTTCAGGCCTCTTTTGATCCTGACAAATTCCAAGGATGCTGCCAGATGAGCCTAGTAAAGAGACCTGTCCTCCCTCCTGTTGGAAGCTAGTCTGAGTGGCTCCAGTTCTTCAGATTTACCGTTGTAACCTGGCACACCATGTCCATCACACTGGCTCTCTCTTTAAGCTACCAAGTCATCCAGCTAGAGCTGAATATTAGGAAGTGGGGCCTCTTCACTCTGGTATTACCCTGGGTAGGGGTGAAACTTTCTACCTCTCAAAGGACATACCAAAGGCTGTTTAACCATCTTTTAGCTATTTTCCTGTGCAACATATTCATCTTACAGGATTGGGTGTTTCACAATACCATTTGTACCTTGGTATCTTGAATGATCCCTCTGTATATCCTATTATACTAACAAAGCTATTTTTCCAGATAAGCTAGATATTTTAGGTCTAAAAAAATTAAGAATGGACAACAACTGAAGCCTAGTGAGATATATTTCAGTAGAAAAATGAACTTGAAAGAAAGATATGGATTAATGTGTATAGAAATTAACAATGAGAATAAATTTAACTATTAACATTTAAAATTTTTGTTTTATTGGAATTATGTAAGCACTAAATTTAAGTAGACTAATTTATAGAGGTTTTATTTCCATTTTTTTCTCTTTGTAAAAAATTTATTTTTCTTGTGTGCATGTATGTCTTGAGAGAGAGAGAGAGAGAGAGAGAGAGAGAGAGAGAGAGAGAGAAAGTTTACTCAGGAGAGCTCATGTGGGTGTTAGGGATTTTTGGTACCTAGTGACATCTTTTGACTGTCTAGCAGGAATCTTCCCATCAGTAGAACAACAGAACTCTGGGAGCTGGAGAGACAGCTCGGTGATTAGAAATGCTTCCTGTGCAATCATAAAGACCAGACTTCATATCCCACATAATAAACCAGCTGTGGCTTTGTGTGTACCTCTGCCCTATGGAGGTCAGAGACAGGTGGCTCTTTGGGGATTGTTGGCTGCCAGCCTAGCCCAGAACTGAGCTCTAGGCTCAGGGAGAGATCCTGCTCAAAGAAATAAGGCAGAAATTGGTAGAGGATACCTGATGCCCTCCTCTGGACTCCTTGTTTGCACATACACACACACACACACACACACACACACGCACATACACAGGTGAGTGTATTCATACCTGCCCATGTACATATACCACACATGTAAATACACACATACACACAGGTGAGTATATTCATACACACATGTACATATGGCACAAACATAAATACACATACACACACACGAATTAGAAAAAATGAGCTACTAGTGTTCTGTCATATAAGCGACATCGCTAGACATTGTAGAAGTCACTGTTGGAAGAGATCTTGCTCACGTTGACAGTTCTGACTCATGATTTCTGTTTCAGACCATCTGTACAGACAGATAGAAATTCCTACCTGCAACTCCTACCTGGTGGAAGCAGTCCCACCCATGGGATATGCTGATAACAGTGCTGGCAGTGCAAGAGTCCTCTACTGAAACCCTTTTATAGCTTAAAACGGGAATTCTCCATGAAAGTACTGGGATCTTGTATCAGACCCACCTATAGTGCCTTCTAACCTTAACACAGACCTTGAAGGCATCTGTTAGACTTCCCAGAAGTATGGTCCTGCTCATATGCCATTCTTGCACCAAAGACAAACTCAGACATCCCAAAAGGTTATTGGTCCCACCCATGGATATAGAGGCATACTTGGACAGACTGTTATCCTAAGGATGATGACAGCAGAACATGAGTCACAAGGGGAACCAGGCACAGAGCAGAGAGCACAGGACGCTAGCGTAGAAACTAGCTTCCCTGTGTGCCGGGGTGATCTTGTAAATCTCCACGGGGTGCAGAGGGAAGGCATTATGACAATGCCAACAATGTCTCTGCAGGGCACTTTGACTCTTCCTGGAACATAGGGAGACAGACAGCCTTGGGAAGGGCTATCTCACACTTTTTATTTCTTATCAGGCTACCTCAAGCTCTTTGGTAAATGATGGATCTTTTCTCTGGAATGATATCTCAGTATATACTTGTCCATGTTATCCTGTTACCAAATCATGCGTTTTTATATGCTGTTAAGTTTTTCTGATCTCTTGTCTTCCTCTGTTGCTGCTATCTACAAGCAGAGGTCTCTCCATTGCTTGTTATTTATACTTCCTTCATCTGGGCTTCTGAGTCAAATGACTAGTTTTAAAAGATGTTATGAAAACAAAAAGGTTCATTTACAGAATATGTAAGATATAAATTTGAAAATAAAAATATTCATAGTTATATTCATTATTAACATATTTTACTCTTAATTAAAATATTTTATTATTTTTCTTTTATGCATATAAGTGTATTGCCTGCATGTATGTAAGTACAACTACGTTGTGCAATGCTTACAGAGGTCAGAAGAGGGTGTCGGAGCCCCTGAAACTGGAGTTACAGGTGTTTGTTAGCCACTTTGTGGGCCCTGGGAACTGAATCCCAGTCCTCTGCAAGAGCAGCCAGTGTTCTTAACTGCTGAGTCATCTCTCCAGCTCCAGTTTTTAATTTTTATAAAGTTGAGATAATACTTGTACTCACAGAATTGTGAGGATTAAGCAAAAATCAATCTGAAACATAAAGCATAGTATTCAACCACAGTGTTCAGTGACAGCATTTTTAAATTTGCACAATAGTACTATTTTGTGTTAATCTTGGTTGTCAACTTGACTGGAATGAGAAATACTTAGAAGATTAGAAAAGCACATCTCCAGATACACCTGTGAAGTTATTCCACAGACAATTAGATTATGAAGGCTCTGATCTAACAAATTCATTGATGGAATCAAAATTTGAACTGGCTATGAACAGCTGGTGGAACTGTGGAAGGTGGGACCTGATTAGAAGCAGGTCACCTGGTGTGTCTGTGAAGGGTGTATCTTGCTCTGGCTGTTTTTGCATTCCATGTCTCTGTTTTTTGTCCACAAACTGAAGTGCCTCCTTTACTACATATTCCTACTGCCACGATGCCCTACCCAAGTGCCTGGGGCCAAGCAACCAGGGCTTAATCTTCCGACACTGGGAACAGAATAAATCTCCTGTAACAAAATGAATAGTTTCTCCCATAACTGTTGCTTTAAGAATTTTGGTCACAGATATGAAAAATGGTAATGTATATTTTCCTCATCCAAATATGATTTTTACAAACATTTATTCATTTTGTGTGCACACACACGTGTGTCATGGAGCACATGTGCAGTTGGAGGACAACTTGTGGCAGTCAGTGCTCTCCCTCTCCTTATGGGCTCAAACTCCAGTTGTCAATCGTGGTGACAAGTCCCTTTATTTGCTGATGTGTCTCATTTTCCCCAAATATGAATATTTTAATGACAAATTTTAAGTTCAATTTTAATTAAGTGTATGAAATTTCCATTGTAGGGTATAATTTGTTCCTTTCTGTGTTTTATCACACAGCTTTCATACTTTTCTTTAGTAGTTTGAGAGAAGAATTACTTCAGAGATGGGTGGTTTATCATAGAAATATAGGGATGACTTTATTCAATTAGTGGTTAGTACTGATGAGAAAGAATGTGCATGGATGCATGTGTGTGCACATATAGATAACCCAAAACTGCTGGAAGATGTAGTGAGCACTCTCCAACTTATAGGCATAGGTAAGGACTTTCTGACTAAGTCTTCAGAACAGGAAACAAAAGCAGCAATCAATAAGTGAGATCTCATGGAACTAGAAGCTTCTGTAGAGCAAAGGAAACTGTGAAGCAGATAATAGGCAGTTCATAGGGTGCCTGTGTTCATATCATGACCAGGGCAACTTGCAGAGGGAAGTGTTTATTTGACTTTACACTTTCAGAAGGAGAGTTCATAATGTGTTGGTGGGGGGAGGGATTAGTCAGTCAGAGCTAGAAGCTGAGAGATCACATCTCCAAGCTCAAGCATGAAACAAAGTGAACTAGAAACTGGTTGAGGCTATGAACGCTCACGGTCTGCCCCTAGTGACACACTTCTTCCAATAAGGCTACACCTCCTAAAGATTTCATGACCTCCCCAAATAGAGCCGCCACCTAGGGAAAGAGTGTTCAAATACTTGAGCCTATGGGAGACATTTCCCATTCTAATGACCACACTCAGTAGATCTGGGCTACTCTCGGCCTTGGTCAGAGAAGCTGTTTTTGGAGTAAGCAACAGTCAATGAAGAGACACATAACTGGACACAGTATTGAGAATAAGAGAGAGAGAGTGCTCATCCCTAAATGGGACACCCCACTATCATCAAGGCTCAGAGCACATTGCAGAAAAAGAGGTGGAAAGAATGTAATACAAGAGCCAGAGAATGAGGAGGAGTACTGCAATTACTGTCTTCTGGACATGTTATGGCTAATAATCATGAACTCCCAGCAGCTGGGGTTGTCTTCACAAGACCTGCACAAGATCAAGCCAGCTAAACTCCAGGCACAAATGGGATAGATGATCTCCAAGCCCCACCCTTTACTGAGGAGCTATTGGCAGTGGATGGTTACCGGGGGAGAATCATTCTTCTTCAAGCCTGTGGCCACTGGTAGGCTCCCATGCACTTATGGGTGGCACTAAATGGAATTAATGATTTTTTTTTAAAAAAACGTGAGGCATTTTAGGGGGATATGGGATAAGTTAGAGGAAGGAAATGGAGGATTTTATAAGATTCTATTTCATTATATACATGTATAAAATTCTCAAAAATAGTTTAGAAATGTATATATACCTTTGTACACAAGTTTATTGTAGATTTTAATGATATAAATTAAATGTAATATTCTCAAGTAATGATGTAACATATACAGTTCTTTATTATTAGTAGCAAGTGATCAGTTGACTTGGGGAAGGCCTTCACTGACAATTTGTCCGAAATCTTGTATCTGCAATGGCCTGTGGTTCTAACTGGTGAGTTAGTAGAGTTCTCATGCAGATAAGGGTTGATGTTTTCCCTCATACTACGAAGATGAAAGTGACACAGGGATGGCACATGTTGAAAGTTCATTCAGTTTACCCATGAGCTGAACTGAATACTAGTTTTCAAATTTTGAAAGAATGTTTCTCAAGATATTTTATGATATTCACAATATTAGAGGTATAGCTATGCCCCAGTTTTAACCTTAATTTTGTTCATTGAGGATTGTGGTTGTAATTCAGTGAAGGAGCCCTTCCCTAGCATACACAAGGCCCTGGGTTCTGTCTCAAATGAAGAACATCTTTTTAATCATTTTATAAAATTTAGATAATAGAAATCCAACATAGCAAGTCAGAATTAAGCATTTACCGATTTTCATGCTGTATTTTGCACTACACAAGAAGTTAAACAGAAACACACAACAGCACATTATTGTATCTTAGTTCCATCATTAGGTCTGCTTACTACCCATAGGAAACTTCAGTAGCAAGACAATCAGGAAATATACTTTAAAGTGTAAGT
This sequence comes from Eospalax fontanierii, assembly GCA_035773235.1. NCBI lineage: Eukaryota > Metazoa > Chordata > Mammalia > Rodentia > Spalacidae > Eospalax > Eospalax fontanierii. Next base: position 45,007,211 of record CM069540.1, on the reverse strand, counting down.
TATTTAGCTGTAAGGTTACATAAGTTTTTAATAATGACTGTTTACCAACTTGTACCAAGTTTTCTGAAAAGATAAGCCACAGGAGACAATCTTTGTGGTGGTTCCAGTTCAGCACCTCTTAGCCCTGAATATAGTGAAAAGTTTATTTGCCTGCAGTTAAATGTACCATCACACGAGAATAGTACTATTTCATGTCACATCTTTCCACCACCCAGACCCACTGTCAAGGGTCAGTCTCAACTCCTCTAGCTCACTGAGTTTACTAGCATATCACATTTTTAAAATGATGCATTCTATTTCTTGATTTATTAGTGTTGGGCATACGGCATTAATTTTCTGTGTTGCTTTCCTACAACCAAATTGCCTAACATAGTACATCATAACTTATAATTAAATCGATATCTGTAATATTATGAAAATATACTTTGAGGCACATGAGTAGCATTTCTTCTATGATTTCTTAATTTATTCTTGGTATTAATACTCCTAGCTCCCCAGTGATTAATCAGCTGATTGGTTTACATAGTTCTATATAATTTTCTCTCATTTATTCTAGCATCTATTCTCCAGGAAAACCAGTAGCTTTTCTATGAACTCAGTAATATCCATTCTGGATGTTAAAGCCTCCTTCTGTATTTGTTTTCTCTTGCGCTGGAACAAATCCTCACAAATTCTGTGGCACAACATGACTCACAGCTCCTGTGGGTCCTTTAGTTCATCAATTTCTAAATATTTTGTCTCATCTGTATTTTAAAATTTTTTATATTTATTTTTAAGTTTTTATTATATGTGTGTGTCTGAGTGTGGCTATGTGCATGTGACTAAAGGTACTCATGGAAGACAGAGGCATTGGAGCCCCAGGAGCTGGGTGATGTGAGCCACTGGATGGCATTGCTGGACACTGAACTCAGGTCCTCTGGAAGAGGAGTACGTGTTCTAGTCACTGAGCCATCTCTCCATTCCTCTCTGTTTTAAAAAGGAATTATTAACCTATTTTATTCCCTGTGCAATGATTAAAGATCATATTCTCCTTCCCCATTTTCTGCCCCACTTGTGACCTGTTTTATTCTATTCTGCTGAGCTGTTTTTTTTCACTCAGAACCAGAAGATAGTGTGTGTTCCTTACACACCACCCTGCTCCGTAGACTAGGCACTTGTGGTCACCATTCCAACCCTGTTCACTCTCATGTCACTGTCTCATGCTATGAGATACCAAGTCCTCTATAAAGTTATGAACTTTGGCATTGATGTTGGAGTCTTCTTCCTGGGATCCTGGTTCTAAACTCTCTGGTGTCTCTTCTTTTTACGAAACCTTTAAAGTCACCTTTCCCTGGCTTCACAGTCAAAGGTTTGCTGGTGGCAGAAATTGTCCTGGGGTTTGGAGTTTGGCTTAAAGGCTACATGTAGTAGCCCTGGCTACTGCAAGCAGTATTACTCACCAGTGATTTTAAGTGCTCCTGGGTGTGAAGATCCAAAATCAAGAGTGACCACATTCTTATCTGAAAGTCCAAATAGGTATAATTTACTGAATAATGTCCTCTACTAGATTCTTTTTTGTTCTCACACTCTGTATCTCATATTATTTTTACCTGGATTTTCTAAATTACTTTCTGACAGAAATACACAGCAATAACAATACATCCATATTGCAAATTTTAAGTCTTAGTTGTTTTGTTCTACTCTTTGGTAATTTTTTTTCCTGGGGAGTGTGTGTGTGTGTGTGTGTGTGTGTGTGTGTGTGTACGCTCATGTGCACCTGTGACTGTATGCAGTTGTTTGTGCTTGTGAAATTGTACATGTGTGTAGCTGTGTGCTTTCATGTGAGGCTGGAGGACAATTTTTACAGGTATTCCTCAGGCACCATCTACCTTTATTTCATTTAATTAAAAAAAATGGTCTCTGCCTGCTCTGGACCTTGTCAGGTTGTCAAGTCTAGCTGGCTCGCAAGTCCCAGAGCCCTCGTGTTTGCATCTCCTCAGGACTGGGATTACAAGTGCATGTAATGTGGGTTATGGCCTGGAACACGGGTCTTCATGCTAGCAGGGTAAGCGTTTTACCGACTGTGCCAAGTCCCAGCCAGCCCTCTCCTCTCTGGGTATTTGTTGGCCTTTTCAACCCTTTCTTCTCATTTTTGTTTTATCTATATTTTCATTTTCAAGTAACTTTGCTTTGTCTTATAGCACTCATTTATGTGTATATTTGTGCTTCTCTGAGCATATGGTAAAATTTTTGGACGTTTTTCACGTTGGTACTTGAGTTGTCTTTGTTTTTCTGCTTTTATTTTGGTCATAAACCACTGAGTTCTAGTCTAAACCCTTATTTGTTTCTTGGATCTAGCCAAGGAATGAAATATATATACATACATATAATCAGAAAGATAATAAATACTTGAGTCATTTCAAACAGTGGAAATTTTATACAGGAAGTGGCTTACATACTGACAGAAGATCAGAGACAGTGAAGGGAATGGACAGAAAGCACATCTAGATTAGGGGCTGTTTACAAGCTAAAAGTAGGACTCGTACAGAAAAATCTAGAATCATATAGCAACTTCATGGTGTATTCTGACAGCACAAAACTACTGATAGAATCAGAGCAAGCATGAGAGAAATACTTGGCTCTCCTTTGCTGTGGTTGCTTTCATTGTTTCTAGATCCCCTCCTGTGATCCTGGCCTTTAAGTCCTAAGGAAATAAACACCCCATGACCACCTGATAGCAAGACAGAACAGAATGGAGAGACTGGCCCAGGATCCCACAGAATGTAAGTGCTACTGCTCAGACACCAGCGAGAGAGAGCTTTCAGAAATGCAAGCCCATTTTCTCTGTCCTCTGCCCAAGTCTTCCAAATGGCCACCTAGTTGCTCTGAGGACAGCCAGGTACTTAGCTTGGCCCAGCTTCAAGAGTGTGTCTCCCTTGGCGCTTTCTCTTGCTTGCTCTCCGCCTGCTTTTCGGTTCCCTTTGCTCCTGCCTCAGGGTTTCCATATATAATAAGTCTGTCAGTTCCAATACTGCAGGCCGCCTGACCCTGTCTCATTCTCATTTTTCTCTCCAACACTCACACCAACCAATTTCCTTTTCATTAGTTCTTCCATTTGTTTTTGCACTGTCCCTTACAAGAATGGAAGCGATATTAGGGCAGAGTTGCGGCTCTATTTGTAGATAGATAGATCGCATGGCAACCACTTCATTCATCATATGAACAAGTTATTGATTTATTTATTGAGCACCCAAAATGAAGGAGTGCATCACGGTAAAGTACTTTTCTTTCGGATATTATCGCAAGGCCTGTTTTTCGGATACGAACATGTTTTCTCTAGGGCTGCTTAACAGCTTCGGAAAAATCTCCCATCTGTGAGTAGACTGTGTAGTGGAGCAGGTGAGCAGGGGAGAGGGGCAAGTAACAAGCTTTCTGCAGTCCATTATGAACTTTCACTAACTCCGTTTGATTCCATGCATTTGGACTTCCTCCTGACAGGCCCCGGATCTAGGACTGGACATAACACCGACCTACACTCTTCTGTGGCCCCTCTCCTGTTTCCCTGGGCATATCCTACTCTGTTGTCTTGGAGGACATTGTTCCTGTGGGAGAAGACCAGTCACTGTCTTTTCTGTAGCCCCTGTATGGGGACCCTGCTGAGCATCAGTTCCTGCTTTCTTGAGATAGTTTAGCCCTCTAAGCCCTTTCAGTTTACAAAGTATGAATTGAAATATCTTAAGAACAGTTTTCCTTCCCTCTTTTCTCCTGTGGGCTAAGGTCTTATATAAGTTCCTTTCATTTTCAGAGTATGAGAAAGAAGAAATGATAAAGATATGTGGTCTGCCTCTGTTTATTTTTATTTTAATGTGTATGAATGATAGGCCTGCACGTATATAAGTGCACCAGTGTCCCGCAATGCCCGGAGAGGTCAGAAGAGGGAGTCAGATTCCTTGGAACTGGAGTTATAGATGGTTGCTAGCTGCCATGTAGGTGCTGGAATTTGAACCCTGGGTCTTCTGCAAGAATAGGCTGGTCTATTAACTGCTGGGCTATCTCTCTAGTGTGGAATCTGCCTCGTTAAACAAAACCTTCCTTTCATGATTTAATTTTATTTCTGTTTATCGTTAGCTTGTTACTCCTGGGCACATTCCTGCAATTTTCAAAATCTCAGTGAAAGGAAAGACCCGCCAAAACAGGTGAACTGTGGGCCAATGAGAGCGGGCATAGCGGTGGAACGGCCCCTGCATTCAGGGTGGCAGCGGCCCTGCTTCACTCCTGCTGACCTAAAAGGAAACCAAGGAGGACGGCAGATGCAGAGACATGGACAAGCACACAGGAGGCTTTCTCCTACGTTAACCTCTGCACTTAGGAAAGCGAGGCTGGGATAATGTTTCCTTGCAAAACTCAGATCATTTGTTGAAGTATAAACCTGGAAGTTTATCCTTTATGATTTTGCCAAAAGAATTCAGTTCCAAAAATTGATCTGCAAACATAGTGACTGTTCCCCACAACAGCTCTACAGAAAGAAAATAAAACTTAAAATGCAGACATGCTTTCTGTATTTGATCTAGAGGAAGAGGGAGGGAGGAAGAGGAAGAGGGGTGGGCAAGCCACATAAACCATCAGAGAGGGAGGAGAGTGTTCAAACCATAGGAACCATCAGAGAGGAATGGTTCCCAATGACAAACCGAAGTATGATTCCACCAGAATTCACCCTGGGGAATCATTCAATTTATTGGTGATATAGAGCATGGGCGAACTTATAGAGCATGGCGAACTGAAAACAGCCGCAATGAAAAGTCTTCACCAGCATGGATGATGGCTTCCCCATAGACACATGGTTCTGGCCCCTTCCATTACCCTTCTTAGCTTATGTATGCTACTATGTCCCCAGGCAGAGACTCCCCTCCCCTCCTCCCCTCCCTTCTCTATATCTTGCATTCTCACTCTTAATGAAGCTCCTCTCCTGATTTTAAAGGGACTCTTCTCCTCATTAAGCCTCCCATCAATTTTAGATTTCTATGTATTTTATCGTTTCTGTCAGTTTGAGGTTATGGTCTCCAGGCACTTTCTCCTAATGAGCCTCATTTCTGAAGGGAATTATGTGTCTGATTTCCTTTTCTGGACTGACAGCTGTGTACTTGTATTTTTTCTATTATTATCTTGAAATAAGTCCATGTGCTAATATGATTTCCCACCCATCCAGGTTCAACGTCATGATTCAAATCAGGCTCTCAAAGCAATGATGCAACTAAGTTATGTCTCTGTGCACTGGAATAGTCCCTCCTCCAGGCTCTAAGACAGTTTCCCCCATTCTCTCCAATACTACATTACAAAGGACTTGTGTTTTGCATACATATATATGCGTTTGAAGTTGTGTACTGTCAGTCCACATACAGAGAGATAGGGAGAGAGAGAAAGTTTCTAGGCCTATGCATTGAAATGACCCACAGATACCGCATTCCAGTATCAGTGAGCAGTTCTAGCAGTACACAGACTGAAGTCTGTCAGTTATGATCCCATTAAATTGAATTTAGTTTTGGAAAAGAAGGTACACAAATTCTTTGTAACGTCCTGTAACCTCCAAGTAAGGATGTCATTGAAGACAACAGCAACGGTAACAGGAGATCCAGGTAGAAGGTGCTCACACTGGTAAACCTCATGACAATGTGCATATTAGACAGATGCAATGGATCAAAAACTCATTGACTCGCTGAAATCCCATGAAAAGAAAGACTGAGAAAACCATGAGAAATCCTATCTAATCAAGAAGGGTAATGGTAAAGAGATCCTGTGCTATAGAAATAAAGTCCACCAAATTAGTACCATGAACAACTTTTCCCAAATGATTACATTTATTCTTGTGTAATACACAGCATTTAAATAAAAAACCAAATAACCAGGAGGATACTTGGAATTTATTTTTCCATTTTTGCGGTTTTGTAATTTCAACTACTATTGGTTTATTGGAAGATGCACAGGTCTAGTTTGACTCATTTTTCTCTTAGAAACATCCACCCACCATCTGTTGGTCATTTAATGATAACTAAACACATAGTTTTGATGAACTATGAGAATATTGAGTGTGATGGATACATTTTGTTTAAATTTATGCCATTTATTCCAAATCATTGGACACACATATTTCAGTGAGAATTATCTCTATATATACTTAGCTAATTTTCATAAATATAAAATCTAGGACTTTGGGGTCAAACTATTCCAAGAAAACAGTTACTTGTAGAGTTTCTTAAGCCACCTAAAACATATATTTTAAGATACAGGAAATAACCAAACTAAGAAAAGTTGCTACACTTTATAGATTGACTGCCATGCCATTACTAAACTTAGTCTTCCTAATGAGATATACGGTAATAGATAGGAAACTGAAAGAAAATATGAGAATGAACTTGTGTTAGCTTTCCTAAAAAAATTTTAAATGAAATTACAGAACATGGAAATTCCGGTATTCTGTGTTTGCCTCGGACCTGGGGCACTTGGTTGCAGGACCTTAACTGGGCATGGTGACTAATAACTGCAATCTCTTGCCATGAGTTTGAGGACACCCTGGGCTGCAGAGTGAGACCCTATCTCAAAATCAAACAAGCAAACAAACAAAAAGTGGTACCTTATCCTCAATTTGAATGAAGAGGAAGAGAAATACCATCAAGAAAAATGCAAGCTCACTCCAAAAAATGTAAAGGATAGTGTTCCTGGCAACCCAGTGTAGTTACGTTGAGCACAATTCCACGAAAACGTCAGTGACATCATGGTAGAATAGTTTCAATAAAAAGTTACTTCCTTGAAGAAGAGAAATATGTACAATAAAGAAGAAAACTAAATTTAAAGAGTATCAGATCCTTGATGGTCCAGAGGAAAATACAAGAAAAAATACTTCAGAAAAATAATTTATGAGCAGTAAGAAGCACGGGCAAAACCACCCAGAGAGGTAGAATATATCCTGAACATGTCACAGCAAAGAGAACAGAAAGTAATACAGAAACGGCAACCTAACTGTTGTTCTGATGAATCTAGTCATGCATTTCATAGGATTTTGGAACTGATTTGCAAGAAGGATGTGGGAGAATTTGGATCCTCAGACTAGAGGAGCCCTAAAATATTCTAAATACAGTTTAGTGGTCCATTCTTGGGAGAGAGTCAAATGATATAAAAACTGCTATCTCATGAAGAAAGTAGTGAAAATTTAAAAATGTAAACTAAAAGTGGCCATAGTTCTTAGAGATTAGTGTCTGTAAAACAAATGTCATGCTTTTTTTCTGGGACAATATGACTAAATTTTAAACATACTAATTTAGTAGAAGGAGAGTGCCTGAATTGAGAATGTTTCTGCAGGGGTTTTCTGTAGGAAGACAGAAACCCAGGGAAGACTCTTCTGTGATGTAAGAATTGTACTTGGCCCCTGCTCACCTGTCTCTGATGGTCTCACTTCCATATCTAACTTGCCAAGTATGAGTTCCATCTCTAAATTTTCATCACTTTAATATTCTGTCTGAGGGGTGCGTATTTTTCCCCGTTACAGGCTTCTTTATATAATATTTATAACTTGTACTTTACATATTTCTCTTATTGGATATTCATGAATCACAACTCACATGCTTTCTGGAGATGTATGCTCTTTTCCTGCATAGTCATCTAATGCATTTCCAGTTAATAAGATGATAAATTCAAATTTAGATTCCCTTAACATTTTTGTATGTTACCTTATGGGGCTACCAGAGAAAGTGATGGGTTTTTAGTAATTGCTGTAAAAGACCACACAGCAACATAAATGGATTTAAGATACAGTCAGTTAAAGGGTGCACCCATTTCTCACTCTCTAAGCTAAATTATATGTATACAGCAGGTGCTTGGTGTGTCTTAGTTCAAAGAGAGAGATTTAGAGGCTAGCCTTCAAATATTATCATGCCTTTAAAAAGCAATGTTAAAAGTATAAGGTCCCATAATTGTACATTCTTTAAGAACAGAGTTCTCTTTTGGCTAATTCCACTTTTTAATCTATGAAACTCACGTTTAAAGAAAATTTTTCTGTCATTAAAGAGATTAATCCACCTCCACATTTTCTGTCATCACTGAATTTAATTAACATGGTATATTTCTTCCTTCGAGAGAATAGCAATTAAACAGTTCCAACTCACCTCATCAACATACACCTGAAAAATTAAAACAGATGCTTGTTCCTAATTGTTGCTGCTAGCACTGGCTCTGTGTATGATGACCTTCCATTGGTTTTCTTTTTTGTTTCTTGCATTTTCATTTGTCTGAAGACTCATTTCAAATAATTTTCCTGAGCCTTTCACAGACATAGATTTCTAAGCATTAGTAGAGTGTTCATCAAATGAGCTGAAAGGAAAGCACTCCTAATGAATTCATATTGACAATCTGCAGTGAACATCCACTTCTTAAGCACAAATGAAATTAAATGAAGCTGAATTTAAGATCAGTGCTTGTTGCCTAAGGGACTGAATAAACTCGGCACAATGAAAACAGAAAACTTAGTCTCCTTTTCGTGACTTCTTCAATGCGGGGCATTTTCTTATTATAGAATCTTTGGTTCTGGGGATTATCAGATGTTTTTCGTGGTTGCCTTTTATAGTGCTATTGTGGACAAGATCTAGGTCTGCAAGGTGAAACTTAAAACTGGGAAGCCTTTCCTGCATGTGTGTCAGTGGTATGTTTAAAAATTTTTTTGATTGATTTATTTTTATTTTATGTGTATGAATGTTTTGCCTGCATGTATGTAAATGCACCACATGTGTGTAGTTCCCAGGAAGGACAAAAGAGAGCATACAGATCCTCTGGATTGAAGTTACAGACAGTTTTTAGCCACCATCGGTGTTCTGGGAACTGAACCCTGGTCTTCTGCAAAAGTGCTCTTAATCACTGAGTCATTTCTCCAGTCCCAGTGACTCACTACTTGACAGAATCTTTTGGCTCCCAATGAGAATGCCCTCCTTTAAAATTAATCCTCTCAGAGGTGAGACAGAAGGATGAAATATGTACAAGTGATTCTGGGAATTTTCTCAATGATGATAAATTTAGGGAAGGAGCACTCTATTAGCCACCTTGTTGTTGCTATAACAAACTGTTACATCATTTCTCAGACCTAGGATCATATCTAAAGGGTTATAAAGAATGAAACTTGCAGACCAAGAGAAAGAGCACGCAACCAGCATATTTATTAAAGGTTAAAGAAAAAAAAAGCTCTTGTTGAACTGGAGGGGCTCCCAGAGTGGAAAACATCCAAGCAGTGGAGTTTGTAAAGAATAATTGTGAGGTAAAGGATGACTGACTTCTTTCCCACACAGGACACAACTGACTTCTTCCTGGCTTTGGATTCCCTGATGTGGATTAATAAGTTTATCAAAAAGCATTTGAGTTCAGGGCCTGGGAACCATTATATGGAGCTATTTGTATCAGGGTTTGTCTGCTATTATTCCCTTTGAGAGAGCGCCTCAAATGACCTAAGGACTTCTTCTAGATCCCCCTCTTCAAAAGATCCAGTATATCCTAATAGTACCACCTTGGGCTAAGCATTAAACACACACTCCTTTGGGGAGATAGTCAGGATCCAAACCATAGCAGCTTGTAAAGTTATATCTAGAGGAAAGGATAGAGTATCACTAAGACATTTTGTAAAGGTATAGTGTTAGCAGAAAGAGAAACAGAACATAAATTGGTGGTTATGTTGTATACTTTGCAAATGACATTGCTACAGAAAGATCCCGTGTAAACCATGTATTCACTGTGTCCTAAAACAACACCCTGAGCTTTTCCACTGAGACTAATATTGTTAGACACAGCATTTTTTGTTTTGTGTGGCTGTGGCATCTTTCTCTACCCTGTTGTAAAAAACAGAGATCTTGATGCTTCTTACCCACCTTCACCTGACTAACTTTATGTTTTATGGCAAAGGTTCAAGCTTTAGGCCCTCTCCTGACCCCCAAGTTAAATATGTCTTATGTTACATTGTCTTGTGCATATTATACATATGATTTGTTACATTATTCAGTTATTGTTAAAATGTTAAAATTGGTGATTCTTTACTTAACTAATAGAGCGAAAATAATGAGAGAGCTGAAAATGAAGTAATTTGTGCACTGCCATATCCCTACTCCTTGCTTGGTTGTTACCCAATAGTTTTCAGGCAATCAGAAAGGCTGTTGTATAAGCATGATTGCTATTAGAATATGAACACCAGAAAGAGTGTATAGTGAACTTATTTAGCAATAATTTTTTAGAAGCTGTATGTTGAATATGAAAATTTTGCAAAGAAATGAGTCTGAATTCTCTGTGTTATGGCTTGATGGAGAACCAGGCGACACCAATTAGATGGCTACATAGGCAGGAAAGAAACATTTATGTGATAATATCTGAGAAATGGAAGAATTCTCCTAACCCCACTGCCATCTGCACACTCCCAGGACTAGACTGGGCTGCCTTTCTCACACTCCTGACCAGTTTGGTGGGTTATCCAGAACTCTGCCCACTCTGCTGCCATCTTTTCACTCACAGACCTAGCTGTGATTGCCCAGGTCATGTCTAGAATAGTCTGAAATTACTTCCCTTGCTCTAATAAAAAAACCTGAAAATCAAGACTGAAAATCTGAAGGACTGAGCAACTCCTCCTCCTACTGATCTGAAAGCCAGGACAGCAGTAAAAACAGAACCAAACTTCCACTCAACAAAAGCAGGTGAAAATTTCATATCAAACACACAACAAACACAAGGGTCCATATGACTGTGCATGTGACATCACAAACACACAAAAAAGTGTGAAAATCCAAGACAATATGTCCCCACCAAGCCTATAGAAGTGTTCTGTAATGAGAATCACTCAGCGGAGCCCCAGAACACAATACTTAAAAGAACAAAGTGATCAAAGAATTCAAGGCTTTAAAAAAGACATAAACAAACACCTCACTGAGCTCAAAGAGAGTAGGAATAACCCCTTAATGAAACTCAAGAAAATGTAAATATATGATTGAATGAAATAACCAAGACAATTCAGGATTTGAAAAGTGAATGCAGGAAAGAAATAGAAATATTGAAGAAAATTGAAGCTGAAATGAAGATGGAATTACAAAACACAATCAGAAAATTCATGGGAAGGGACTGGAGAGGTGGCTTAGCATTTAAGCAGTTAAACTCTTGCATAGGCCATGGGTTTGAATCCCAGCACCCACATGACAGCTAACAACTGTTGTAACTCCAGTTCCAGGGGTCTGATGCCCTCTTCTGACTTTCTCAAGTATTTCGTGACAGGTGTGTACTTACATTCATGTAGGCAATAAACTTATACACAGAAAATTTTTTAAAAATTTAAAAAGGAAAATTCAGGGGAAAAGGCATGCTAGTACAATGGGTAAAGTAGATGACATAGCATCAGGACTCAAAAATAAAGCACAGAACTGGCCCACTCCATAAAAGATTATGAAACAAAAACAAACAGAAAACATAAGGCAAGGAACATTAAGCATATGAAAAGACCAAATATATGAATCATAGACATAGAGGAAGGAAAAAATTCGAGGTCAATGACATTGATCAGATGTCAACAGGATTATAGGAAAAAACTAAATTAAGGAAAGTTATACTTACACAGATGTAAGAAGCACACAGAACACCACATGGATAGGGCCAGAAAAGAAACACTGAATATACAGAACAGGCACACAGTATTGAGAGCTGCAAGAAAATAAAAAACAAAAATCACATGTAGAAGAAACCCATCAGGATATCAGCTTTTGAATAAGAGTAATTCTTTGTTGAATCAGAAAGTGGTACATTCCTTTAATCCCAGCACTCAGGAGGCAGAAGCAGATGAATCTCTGTGAGATGGAGGCCAGTTAGTTTATATAGTGAGCTCCATGCTTGCTGGGACCACAGATAGACTATCTTAAAAAAAAAAGAACTGGAGGCATTACCACCCATGATTTCAAATTATACTACAGAGCTGTAGTAACAAAAACAGCATGGTACTGGCATGCAAAAAGACAAACTGGTCAATGGAATAAAATTGAGGACCAACATTTAAATCTACACACTTCCAGCCACCGAATTTTGACAAAGGAGGCCAAAATTAAATAAACACATTGAAGAAAAAAAACCACAACATTTTCAACAAATGTTGCTGATAAACTGGATAATTAAATGAAGCTAAATCTCCATCTCTCACCCTGTACAAAACTCAACTCTAATAGGATCAAGGATATAGTCAATCTTAATCATCTTTACACCCCCTTCCCTACCTGCACCCTCCAATAGTACCCCACTGGAATTCATGCATTCTGTCATTTGTGCTAAAGCCTGTCATGTCAAGTTAGTGTCCCCAGACATTCCTCAGTGAAGTTTATTTACTGGGATCTAGTCAACCTATTTAGAGTCCTTTGCTATAAGATCAGCTCTTCCTCAACCAGTAGTAATCAGTTGCCAATAATTCTTTAACTAAGATTGGAGCTTGTTGACCATTTGCTCAGTTCTGTGCTGGGGTTTTGTCTGCTTGAATTTACATAGGTAATATATATGTTGAAACTATTGCTGTAAGTTCATATGAGCAAAGTCCCAGGAGCTTATAGAACTCTATTGCCACATGGTCATGCACCTCCTCCCTGGCTCTTACAATCTTTCTGCTCCCTTTTCCACAATGGTACCTGAGCTGTGGGTGGGTGAGGTTTAATATAGGAGTACTGTCTAAAGACCTACACTCTGCAGACTATTTCTTCTTTCACTTTGTCCACTTTGGGACCTTTAGTGTGCCTGGCCCTCTGTTGCATAAGAAAGTTTCATTAATGATATTTGAGAGATTAATTAGTGTCTTCTTTACCCTTTGTTCTATGTCCATGAGCCCTAGGTGTAGAGGTTGCATTGTAGATATGCCACTGAGGCTTGGCAATACAAAGACAACGTCTGTGTAATGACTAGTTGTGATATTCTCTAATAGTCTCCGTCTAGTGCAAATGAAGCTTCTGTGATGAGTGGTGACTGGATTGTGTAAATATAAGGATACATATCTTGTACATAGTAAGAGATTACATTTATCTAGGGGTGTGGAAGTCTTCAGGTTTTCTCTAAATTCTATAACCTTTCAAACCATGTATATTTCACTATGTTTGCAGTACCACACGAATTTCCTCCCATTAAGTGAGATTTAAGTCCAATTAAGAGGCTGTTGATTATCCCCAAGATAAAAGCGCCACTACTACCCCTGTGTCATTTGCTGTGAGGGTCAATGAGGTGGTTATTTGGCCTTGAAGCTGGTATTAGACCACGCATTGGTGTTCATCCTTAGCAGTTTGCATAGTGCTCTCCAAAGCTATGAAAATAGCCTTCAGGGGAAATGGCTTCTAGGTCAGTTCCAGCTCCATTACTCCAAATCCTGTGTCTGAAGTGTGCCCTGTCTTCAGCAGTAGGGTCTAAACTTCAAGTTCGGGGTGGCAATCAAGGCTGTGGCAATAGCCTGTGTATACTGGAAGTATCTTGGACTACACTACCCAGCAAATCAAAGGAAAGCCTCTCCTGTCTGGCACTGTTTGTTGTTATGTGACCTTCAGCAATACACAAGGATTCATGTAGAGATACTGCATGTGTAATTTCTCAGATTGTGGGACTAATACGATTCCCTCTGTGTTTTATACTAGCTGGGCATTATTTATCTCTCCTCTCTCTCTCTCTCTCTCTCTCTCTAACCCTTCCTCCATGCCCTGTCCACTTAATATATTCCCCTTCTCCCCGTTTCTTCCTGGATAATACCAGTTTCCTGTCATCCTACCTCTCCTGAGCTCCTTCTTCCCCTTTCTTCCCCAAGTTCCTAGGATAGCCCTCCTCACCCTCCCATTTAATATCCTCATTTTATCCCTGATTCCCTTGGTAACACCTGTCTCTGACCGTTTTTCTCTCTCAGGTTCCTTCTTTCCCTTTCCTTCCTGGATTCATGGTTCCTAAGAAATCTTAGAATCAAATTAAAATGAAAACACAATACAGCAGAACCTCTGTGACAAATTAAAATCAGTCTGAGAAGGGGAATTTATAGCTCTGAGTGCCTACATTACAAAATCAAAATGAGCACAAATAATACCCTAAATGATGTACCTTAAGAATCCGCAAAAATGGGAACAAACCAACCCCAAACCAGAAAACAGGAAGAAACACTAAAGATAGGAGAAACAACTAAAAATCAGAGCGGAAATAAAAAAAATAGTAACCAAGAAAACAATACAAAGGATCGGAGAATCTCAGAACTGGTTCTTTGAAAAGGTAAACAAGATTGACAGACCCTTAGCCCAATTAACCAAAGAAAGAATACCCCCAAATTAATAGAATCAGCAATAAAAATGGAACCATTACTACAGATACCAATGAAATTCAGCACATTATATGGCAATACTCTAAAAAATCACACTCCATTAAGTTAGAAAACCTAAAGGAAATAGGTGAGTTTTTTGATCCAACCAAACCACCAAAGTTAAACCAAGAATACATCAACAACTTAAACAGACCCATAACAAATAAGAAGATTGAAATAGCAATACAAAACCTTCCAACAAAAACTTGCTCAGGTCCAGATGATTCACAGTAGAATTCTACCAGAACTTCAAAGAACTACAACCAATACTGCTTAAATTATTCAAGAGGAAACAGAGGGAGCACTGCCAAACTTCTGTGAAGTCAGTATTATTCAATACCAAAGCCAAGTAAAGACATAACAGAAAAATAAAACTAAACTATAGGCTAATATCCCTGGTAACCATAGATGCAAAAGTTATCCACAAAATATTTGCAAACTTCATATAGACACATATCAGAAAGATCATTCACCAAAAAGCTGGCTTTATCCTGGAGATGCAGGCATGTTTCAATACATGTGAATCAATAAATCTAATGTCATATACTTGGACTAAAGACAAAATCACATGATCATCTAAATAGATGCAGAAAATTTTTTTTATAATATCCTATCTGCAATCATGATAAAATTCCTAGAAGGAATAGGAATGGAGAGAATATACTTCAACAAAATAAAAGTAATATATGACAAACCCTCAGAAAACATCATTATAAATGGAGAAAAATATCAAGCATTCCCATTAAAACCAGAAGAAGACAGGACTGTCCGTTATCTCCACTTCTATTCAATAAACTGTTTGAAAAATCCTAGCTCATACAATAAGAAAAAAGAAAGAAATTAAAGGGTTATTAATAAAGAGTCATATTACCCTTACTTGAACGCAGTATGATATACATAAGATATCCACAAATTCTACCAGAAAGCTTCTAGAAACTGGCAGGTTACAAACTTGTGGTAATTACTTTTACAGTATACCACTCTGGACAAATGACTTTTACCCAACTTTGAAACCAAAAGGTAGATTTTTTTCTTATCTTTTTTATAAAGTAGACAAGCTCACTGAGCCATGTGTTCCTGTGTGACCTAGGCATATGGCCTTAGTCCCTCATGACCCTTCCTGTCCTTGAACCCAAATGAATATGTATGCATGTTTTGCATATTCAAGAAAGTGCTGCTAACAGCATGGGATACCCTTGGAAGCAAGGAGGTTATGAAGATTATCCCTTTGTATTGCAAGCAGTAGACAGGAATAATTGATAACATATAATTGTAGTTATGTGTGTCCTTGGTCAGTAGGGGTCATAAGGAAACTAATCTAGCAAAACACTTCCTTTTTCCTTCCCCATTTCATGCTAGGTATTCTATTTCAATAAAAGAGTAAGCCCTAATTCAGGAGCACAGTTCCAGAAGGATTCTGAAAGAACAGATTTACTCTTGGCTTAAAATGGAGACTAAGAGTCAGCCTGCTTTTATTTAGGCATAACTGTAATGTGGCATCATGTAGTAAATACTGAATAAAACTAACTTACAAAAATCAATAGCTTTTCTATATACCAATAACAAGAATTATGAGAAAAAAATCATGGAAGCACTCCTACACATAATAGCCTCAAAAACTAGGAATAAACTTAAAATAAGATACAAAAGATCTCTACAATAGGAACTTTAAATTTCTAAAATAAGAGATTGAGGAAGACAGTATAAAATGGAATGACTTCCTATGCACATGGAATGGTAGAATTAATTTTGTGAAAATGACCATCCTACCAAAAGCAATTTATAGATTTAGTGCAATCCTATTCAAAATGCCCATAACATTCTTCACAGGAATAGAAAAATTTATCCTAAAATTTAAATGGACTCACAAAAGTCCTAAAACAATCCTGAGCAGAAAGAATATTGCTAGAGGAATTACAGCCCCAGATTTCAAGCTGTTACAGAGCTTATGGAATATAAACACCGTGGTACTGGCACAAAGCAGACATGCAGGTCATTGGAACAAAATAAGTGACCTAAACATAGTACACTTAATTACGATCACCTGTATTTGATAAAGATGCCATGAATACTGGAGGAAAGACAGCATCTTCAATAAATACTGCTGGGAAAACTGGATGTCCACATGTAGAAGAATAAAATTAGACCCATAACTCTCAGCCTGAACAAAAGTCAACTCCAAATGGATTAAAGACCTCAAGGTGAAACCTGAAACACTGAAATTGTTAGAAGAAAACATAGGCAGTACCCTACAAGATACAGGTGCAGTAAAAGACTTTCTGAATATAACTCCATTTGCTTAGGAATTAAGGCCAGTAACTGACAAATGGAATCTCATTAAATTTAAATGCTTCTATACTGTAAAGGAAATGGTCAGTGGAGTGAAAAGGAATCCCACAGAGTAGGAGAGAATCTTTGCTGGCTAAGTGTCTAATAGAGGATTAATATCCAGAATATACAAAGAGCTAAAAAAAACCCCTAAAATAAAAACAAAGGACTTAATAAAAACTGGGTTGCATATCTGAACAGAGTCCTCAAAAGAAGAATTAAAATGACTAAGAAATATGTTATAAGGTATTCAACATCCTTAGCAGTTAGGGGATTGCAAAGTAAAACCCTCTAAGGTTTCATTTTATTTCAGAGCAACTAAGATCAAGAAAACAACTGACAACAAATACTGTGAGATTGCAGACTGCTGCAGCCACTGTGGAAATCAGTGTGGAAAGTTCTCAAAACGCTAAAGGAAGATCTACCCTATGACCTAGCTACATCACTCCTTGCCACATCCTGAAAGGGCTCCATATCCTACTGTAGAGATACCTGAGCAGTCATGTCCATTGCTGCTCTTTTCACGATAGCTATGGCATGGAAAAAACCTTAGTGTACTTCAACGGATGAGTGGATGATGAAAATGTGGTTCGTGTTCACAACAGAGTTCCATTCAGATCCATGAAAAATGAAGTCATGACATTTTTTTAAGTCAATGGAAGGAACTGAAAAGCATGCTGAGTGAGGTAACAGACTCAGAAAGAAATGCGACATGCTCTCTCTCATTTGTGGATTCCAGTTCTGAATCTTTAGATGTGAGTATATAACCTGAAATAAACAAAGAAGCCAAGAAAGTAGAGTGACCATGCAGGAGGGGAGAGAGGAAGGAGCTGGATGGAACAGGCTTGGAGGTCACATGTGTTATCAAGAGGGATATGGGGAAATGGAGGGGTGCTTTAGGAAGGGGGAAAGTAAGAGAATACAGGGGAGAGGTAGAAAGAAGTAAGTAATACTAAGGTTGTCTGGAAATCCATAGGGAAATATATACTAGTTGATATGTGGCTGTATATGTATAGTTCAAGGCGATCCCAGTGCCAAGCAAGGGGAACCTCCCTTTGAATTTTTGGTTAGAGTAGGCCAAGAGACTCCCCAAATAAATATAGGCTATTGCCATAACCCATGGTGACCTCCTAGCACTTGAAGGTAAGACCTTATTGCTGAAGGTACTATACATTTCAGACACAAGACTTGGAGAATTTGAGCTGGAGCTGACCTGGAAGCCTTCTCCCCAAAGACTACCTCTCATAGTATCAGAAGATGATTATTCAAGCTGCCAAGGGAGAAAATCAATCAGTGGTCCTATTCAGCTGTAAAGTTTATGAACCACAATGATGACTGGCCCAGCAAAATATCTTGGGGGTAATTAACATCTGTCTAATGGGTCTTCGGGCCTGCTTAATAGGAGGGAATTTATGTATGGTACTGTAAACATAGCCAAGTACACGTTTGGAGAAGTCATAGACCCTAGAGGAGAACCTACTATTCCCAATTTCTTAAACCAGTGTAATTTCCTAGTATATTCTAACTACTTATCGTTCTATTCACAGATAAATTTAGTTCTCATTATTCATGCAAGGAACTGCTTTTTGTAAAACTAGTACGAAGTTCCACAATCGATCAAAATATAGAAAGTAAGGGACCTTGTGTTGCCTAGCTTCCATTGATACATTTGCAAAGCAACCCCTACACCTAAGGCTCAGGGAACTTTGAGGGCCAGAGGGCAGACAACTGTAAGAGCCAGAAGATGCCTGTTGCTACATAATTTTTTCTAGACATGACAGGGAAGTTGCACCCATGAAATCTCCACAATACAGTTGCCTAAACAAGACCTACATAATGACAACATCAGTTGACATGCCAGTGTGGATGAATAAAATTTCATCGGGTCCCACCTCTACATGAAGAGCTGCAGGCAATCAATGGATGCTGAGGGAGGGAGAATCAGTTTTCTCCAGCTCCTTGATAGGTTATCTAATTTCCAGTGGTCAGCCCTAAACACATGTACATATGAACACCACTAAATGGAATAAATGCATTATATATTTTTATTCACATATACATATATGTACATATTTAAGCGCATGTATATATATATACATATATACAGAAATGAATGCATGTGTATGTAACAATAATAATCACAGAAGAGGATAAGAAATTGAGAGAGAGTGGGGGACATGGGGAGAGTGAAGGATGGAAGTGATGTAAATACAGTACTCATGTATGAATTCTCAAAAAAATTGAGAACTATTACCAGAGAATAGACTATCAGGACCAATATAAGTATTGGTCCCTCAAAAGCAAGTACTTTTAATTCCAGGTTCTTATGCCTGACATTGATTTCGAGTTGGGTAGTGGTTGGCAAGGTAGTTGGTGAACTATTTTATATCATGGAAATATTTAGTACAATTATTATTTATAACACTGGGCATGTTCATAACACATGCCTTTAATCCCAGCCCTCAGGAAGTAGAGGCAGGCCAGTCTCTGTGAAACTGAGGGCAGCCTGGTCCACATAGTGACTTCCAGGCAGGCTGGGACTAGGGAGACCCTGTTGAAGTAAAACGAAACAAAAAATATTATTGTCTATAATAACCCTGGAGATGGTGTATAAGTCTCATGTATCAGCAACTGTATTAGTAGCAGTTGTAAAAGAGATAGAAATTTGAATACGTTGTCTGCTACAACAGGCTATGTTGATGTGCTGCTCACAGAGAAGTCAGGAAACATGGCTGATTTTCAAGCAGAGAATCCAGAAATTTGAATTCTTAAAGGGCTGGAAATTTTTGAGCATTTAGAAGATAAAAAGTAGGAAATAAGAATTGAAAGAATTGAAATAAACTGGTGCCCACCAGTTACCCCCGTCCATCCTGCAAGTCTTGCTGTACCTAACTTCTTGCAATGACCACTGAGTAAGATGTTTTGTTGGCTTCTTCTTTTTCTCCCTTCTACTCTGAAACTGTATAGGCAAGGCTTGAGAAAACAAATTTAAAAGTAACCCACGAAGATTTGAAAAGATTGATTCATTGCTAGGAAAATAATTTGGTAAGGTTACAGCTAAATAAAAAATAGTTTGGAAGTAACAGTTTTAGTGGGAAATATAGTGAGCAGGAAATTATAAGCCTAATCGAAAGGAAATAGTGCTGGATATCCAGTTAAGGTATGAAAACCTGTTGAAGAAGGAGTTACTCCTGAAGGGCAGTTCTCAGATAATCCGCAACAGGCATTCCTTTCCTCTCAGATGGTAGATCTGATTCTCAGGAGGACTTTCCCAGCCAAGGCAGAGGGCTTTGGCAAAGTTAGGTAGGAGTCATGGTAGTATACGCCTCCCACTCTTCCCAAGTGTAGTACTTAAAGCTGTTGCCTATTCTTGTCTCTAGAGTGAGAGAACGGCCACTTTCAACTGGCAACACCAAGAGTAAGTGTGCCTACTAGCTCCCCCTGTCCACCGTGCAACCTGAAGAAGTGGACTCGCCAGCCGTACTGTCCTTTGAATGTGCTGCAGGGAGTGGCAGAACTGTGGCCATCCCTTTGGGGATGGGAGAGTGACCTGAAGGGCTCTGTGCAGGGAAAGGAGAATGCTCAGGTGGCCCGAAGGATTCTGCTAAGTCCTTTAATTTTCCACTGGTACATCTTTGCTGCTTCTTAAGCATACACTGAAATCACTTTGCATCAGTCGGGCTGTGCCCTGACAGCTAGTTGGCAGCTCCGCGAACAAAGCAGCTCTTCTCCCATATTTCATTTTTTTTTTCCCCAGAGGGAGTGCACTTACAGGCCGTATTTTGTGGTGGTACAGAGTTCTAAGGAGCCTGGTCTTTTCTCTGTGTGGCCTGGATATATGAGGTAGAATGATCGTTCAAGTCACCGAGAATTTTTTGGACTTCTTAGGAATTAGCCTGACTATAGTTTAACGCACCTAATGGACAGCTGAGACAGATCGCTCTGGTCGCCGAATGCAAGTCCAAAGACTTATTTCCCGAAAGCGACCCCCACCCCGCCATCCCTCAGCATCTCTGTAGCTCTCTCTGCAGCCTCTGCCGCTTTTCTAGTGCTCAGTTTAAAGCTGGACAGTAGGTGGCGGCATTGCAGAGGGTTTAAGGAGTCCAGAGCTGTGAATTGGAGTGTCTGCCTTATTAGCTAGAATTCTGGAATGCCTTAAATTCTTGGTGCTTGAGCTTTGTTCTGTAAAACAGCTTATCACTGAACCATCTCAAACCTGTGTGTGACTCAGAGCAGAAACCTATATCCCAGAGCTTGGCTCTTGGGATTCAGGCGTTCTGGGAGTATTTTTTGAGGGCTGTAACCTGCATCCTGCCCAGCGGACCCTTCATAGGTCTTTGGAAATCTGTTTTCTCAGCTACAGAACAGAATAGGATTGTCTGTCTCTCAATACAGGGGAGCACTCAACGTGTCTATAGAATGTCTAATATAACTCAGACACTCTTGAGAATTTCAGTTTCCTCCCTCGCCCTCATATCCTATGCCATTTTACCTCTGCAGGGCTCGAGTCTGTATTTCTGCGTTTACTCTCTTTTCCCTTCCCACACCGTGTCCTCCGTAACTCCGTAAAAATGAAGACTGAGGCCGTCACTTTGAGGTTCAGCCCCCTCGTTGTCTTTCTTCCACCGCTAGTGTGAAATCTACAGCACGCTCTGCAGAGGTCGCATGTTGCTGTTAGCACACATTTTCAACTTCACAAGCTTGGAGCAGTGTTGCCTGAGTGTTCCAACCAGTTTCTGGAAATCTCAAGGGTTCTCCGGTTTATAACCTAACACCTTTTCCAGGATTCCTTGTCCCCATAAATAACTCTTTCTAGTCTTTCTTGCCCATCTGAGTGCACTATTCCTGAATCTATCCCAAGGTAGGTGTGACCTCTGGACTTTATAGTGTAGAGAAGACTTTCTCATTTCCAGTGTGACAAACTGGCCTTGGTGATGATTTCTTCAAGGTCGTTTCTCTCTGTTGGGTGGTGACTCAGAGTTCAATCCTATGACACCCACTGCACACTGCAGTGGTCCCTGCCTCCAGCGCTCAACCCCTTTATACAGAATGAATTTATGTAAGGTCAAGATCCCAGTAATTCTCCCTGCTGATAGCATTAGAGTTCCCTGCTTAGCTTTGCCCTGACCTGCCACAGGGACACTCTACTGTTTACCTCTGGTGGGATTTAATTTTATATTATTCCTTGAGGTTAGTCACTTAGTACTTACAGCGTATGGTCAGTCTTCTTCTGAGGAAACTGACTGGGCATCTCAGGGCACTGCCTGCATTGTTTGTAAAATTAGCCAAACAGGAAGGACCGTGAAGTTGAACCCCAATGAACAGGTAAAAGACACAAAACTCTAGCACTCAAACTTATGGATTGGGTGCGCTTGCTAAACCTGAAGGCGGCCTCACACTCTGCAAACATAAAGTTGCCTTGCTGAGTTATTTTCTCTTTGTTAGTGTGTTGTTTGGGTGTGTAGGGTATCAATGCGGTTCTCGGATCTCACATTTTATTTCTAACATGCCTTCTCACAGTCCTTGTAATGATGCACTTAGCAGCCCACCTCCTTTGGCTGCAGGCACTATGCACACATAGTCCTCTCCAGAGAATGCACACAGAAACCTCAGTATCCCTTCAACTCCCACTCTCATCTGCATCAGGCTATTTGAACTCCCATCTCTGAATAGCAGTGTAAATTTCCCCAGCCTTAGTGATGATCGAATTTAGACAGTTTCTGTTCAAGTGTATTTCTAAGTATCTGTGTATGAAAAACAGAAGGGACAATCCAGTCTGCCCTGGTTTGGGGTACTTGTGCAGTAAGCAAAACTGTATCCTCTAGTAACCTTTAAGAGAGAATACCTCATTTACTGTCTTTTGCCTATCAATGCAAAAGCACAACTTTCTTTCATCTCAGAGCAGATAAAGAGTTACTCTGGAGCCAAATATGAGTGACTGTGTCCCAGGAACATATTTAGGTCATCCCAACATGAAAGTCCCTTCAGGAAGCTTTTGTAGGAACAGAATATAAATCAAGGCCTTTTTGAAATACATTTGTGCAAGTATTAAGCAGACAGTACCAGCAAAACAGAGAAATCTCAGCTATAGGCCTAAGATGACACTCAGGCTTTTGGTTGGTGGAAGCTAGGATTTTGTTAATATGCTAAATTTTTTTTTTTTTTAAGTTTTGTTTTTGTTTTTTGAGACAGGGTCTCACTGTATACCCCTGGCTGGTCTGAACTGGCTATGCAGACCAGCCTGGCCTTGAATTCACAGAGATCCTCTTATCTCTGCCTTCTAGGCACTGGAATTAAAAACATGGACTACCATACCCAACCCAAAATATTTTTATCTGTTAGTTATAAGATGTTAGGTCAGAGACTGAGGCGGACAATGAATCCCTATTTAGAAGGCTGAAGATAGCATATAAATTGTAATTAGGCTCTGGTCTTGCAACAGTCCAAACTCCACAGTCATTGAAAGTCTAATCAGTTGATCAGCCGTGCAGAAGGTTCAGTTTGAAGAAGTAAGATTTTTTTTTTTTTCAGGGAACTTTTGTTCACATGCCTGTACATAACTGGGCATACATATAATTAAAATCAGATGCATTATGGGAAGAGACATGCACAGTGGAAAAAATAAATGTATAAGCCAATTTATCAATCAAAACAGAGAATCACCCTTAGTACATACTTTGTATGTAGGTAAAACCCTCCTTCTCTTGAATATAAAGAAGTCCAGAACAATAATTGGGGTCCTTGAGCTTGACCATTGTCAATCTTGACAATGTATCACTCTGTAATCTGCATTATGGTTTGGCTGTGAGTAAAATCATCTTGCTTTTGCACATCTGTGTGAGCAGTTATTTTCAATTATTTTGATAAGAGGTCAAGAACCTGGGAACCCAGGTGAGGAGAAGACACAGGTGACTTAGTGAGGACAGCTCCCTCCCCTGGACTCCTTTCTCTGTCTTCTCCTAGCTCTTTATTTGGATCTACGCTGACTTTATACCTCGTGAATCTCCATAGAAAACAATCACCCACATATTTTAAAGTTAGTTGAGGAAAATAGTAAAATTAAAGCATTAATCTAAGTAATTTAATTTGGCACCCAGTTTTCTCAAGAGTGCCTCATTTTTCCTTTGCTCTAATGATAAAAATCTGTCTTGAAGGTGCTCATAGACAATACTTTAATTAAAACTAGCTCAAAAAAAAAAGCTTCTGTATTACTTAAATAGGTGAAGAGGAAAATGTAGAAAAACTGATGATTTGGAAATGGAGCAAATATTAGAAAAGAAAGGGGAGCTGTAATTATATTGCATATATTAGCAAACTGGCTGTGACAGATCCAAGAATAATAATTTTCATGAATATCCACCGTCTATTTTTATCCCCTAAAACCTTATGTCAAGATAGCAATGCGATTTATTTATTTGTTATATCTTTTACTTTTCAGAAAAAAAAAATATATATATATATATTTAATTTAAGGGGAAAATGTAAGAGTATACCTAACTATGGAGGGTATGATTTATGAATTTCATGGTTTTATTGATTCAAAGATTTTTATACTATTTTTGAATTTACTCCTGAAATCTGTGCCCACTCTTTATATCCTACGCAGATAATATGAAATCATGGACCAGTCATTCAGGCTTGCCAACATCTACTATGAGATAAATCGATCATGGGATATCTTGTGTCTCTTAGACAGACATTAGCAGAACTGGAGGCCAATGAAGATGGAGCCATTCCTCAGAATCAGCTTTGGTCCCTACCTTCTATTTACTGTATCAAAAGGTGGAGTTATCTGGGCTTTGTTGAGACCTGTTAAGGGAAAGCTACTTCCCCAAGTCAAAAAAGGATTCTAAAGTCTATGCCTGGCTCTGGGTAGAGACATGACTTTCTGATGTGCCTGATATTTGCATATTGTCCTCACCCTTAAGCTTTAATCCAACTGGGTGTCCACACCTCAAGAAAGATGATTCAACTGAAGACATCCTAAGTAGATTTGAAGAATAGTTGTCTTCTTAATTAGTTCCTGTGCTTCTGTAGCCCAGGAGCTCCTCACTTAAGGTAGCTGCTTACAGATCTTAATTGTCAAGCCTGCCCTCCTGTTCTAGTTCTTGCTCAAAAGAGAGTTTCTTTTTCTTTATATCTCTTTGGATATTGACCAAAATCTTAATCATGTTTGACTGGACTCTGTGGGTTTCCTCACTGTTTCCTCTGAGGACCCAACTTCCTTCCCATGACTGCACAGTAACTTAGATTACAAGCCTAACTCAAAAGACAGGATACTTCCTCTCTTTGTTCTCCCTGCCCCTCATCCTGCTAACTGCTGGTATTTAATGCTCAGCCTGCCCTGTAGTTTTGCTCTCAAACTCTAATAAAATGATCCTCAAGCTTCCTTCTGTATCTGTTTCTAAATCCTTTCATCAATGAGACTAAGAACTCGTAAAATTCCCCAATAACATATGCCTTGCTCAATCATTGCTGTAGATACAAAGAATCTGAATATCACATTAGGGGAAACTCTGAAGCTCTTTATAGTATCAAATCTACGGAAAAATGGAGCTCTTAAAAGCATCCATTTTGGGGGAAAATTCCCTGTTCCACAACATTGGCTCAGTCCATTCTACTGAGGACTTACTAATAGCAAGATGATGACCTGCGTTTTCTTTCATATCACATCAGGGATCCAGTACTAACATGGAACCCATGCTGCCTACTGACTCATGAGGAAGTAACAACCTCAGTCAGTTTGGGGTCTTTGTGATTTCATGACTGAAAGTCTAGTTTAGACTGCATAAAATAGTTTACGTTTCATACAAGTATAATCTTAGCCGCACCCTACTAACTCCCTCCAAACTCCCCCAGGACCCATCAACCCATCTCTCACCTGACCTCATATTCTCTTTTACAATTATCTTTCATGGCCTCCTGAGTCCAATTAGTGCTGACCATATGGACATAAATGTGAGCAACAGACCTGCTTACCTTCTGGCACTATGAAAGCTCTCCAGGAAGGAGGAAGATTCCTGGTCAGTTCAAGATTTATTTCTCTATGACCTGTAACCAAAGTGGATAGTGTCTTCAACAGCAGGGTCTTAACATTTAGTTTTGTGGGAAACCAAGGCAAATGGCAATAGCCTGTGCTGTTTTGGGTGCTTTGAGTCCGCTCTGATTAATAACTCTTAGACAGGTTTTGCATGCCTAGCACTGAGATTTTTATTAAGTGATTCACTTCTTCTGGGAGCAGTATTGTCTATCCATGCAGGGTCTGATCAAACTCCCTTTTAATATCATATATTTTTATTCAGTTTACAGCTGAGTGGGTTTCCATCAGCCTTCTCCATACATCCCTAGTTTTGGTTAATCTTCCTCCCACCTCTGCTGTCTTGTATCACCCTGCTCCCATCTTCACTTAAACTAACTTGGAGTTTGCAGCTCTGTTCTTCTCACCTGTGTGTGTTCTACCAGCTCCACCAATGATATGCTTTACTTGGCTTGCAAGATTGCAAGTTCCATATAGCTTTTTTTTAAAAAAAAATTATTTAATTTATTATTTTAATTTTATGTGTATGAGTATATTGCTTGCATGTAGATTGTACAATGCCCGCTGAGGCCAGAAGAGGATGTCAGATCCCCTGGAACTGGAGTTACAGACTGTTATTAGCTGCCATGTGGGTGCTGGCAGGTGTTCTGCAAGAGCAGTCAGTGCTCTTAACTGCAGAGCCATCTCTCTGGTCCCTCCATATAACCTTCTCTACATCCTCAGTGTTGGTTGAACCTTTCCCTAGCCTCTCATTTCTCTTCTGCCTCCTCCATGTCGGAACCTCTAACCTCCTATATTCTCCCTTTCATCTTTCATTTTACACGTTTTTATGTATTTCCTTGCTTAATGTGTCCACCCCCAATGATCCACTAAATTTTTTTTCTTCTACTTTCCTTTGCAAAAATTTTTAAACTTCTTTGTGTTTTGAGACAGGGTTTCCCTGTAGCCCAGGCTGGCCTAGCACTCACTCTATAGCCCAGGCTGACCTCCATCTCACAGAGATCTTTCTGCCCCTGCCTTCTGAGTGCTGAGATGAAAGGTGTATGCTACCTTACCCATCTTTCTTTAATAAAGCATTTTATTTACTTTATTATCTTTATCTTATGTGTAGAAGTGTGTTGCCTGCATGTGTATAAGTGCCCCTGTGTCGTGCAATGCCCATGGAGGTCAGAAGAGGGTTCGGATCCCCTGGAACTGGAATTGCAGATAGTTGTTAGCCACCATTTAGGTGCTGGGAATCTAATCTGGGTCTTCTGTAAGAGCAGTCGGTACTCTTAGCTGCTGAACCATCTCTTCAGTCAGTCACCCAGCTTTCTTGTAGTACCATACCCAGTTACTGATGGTTCATTTCTAATAACTTGGTTCCAACATGTACTCCAAGCAAAAATATGGAATGCTTCATTAGTTTGTGGGTCATTGCTGTGCAGGGGCCATGCTAATCTCTTTTTAATTTCAGTCTAAGTGGTGCTGAAGTGAGAAAGAGCGTCAGACTTCAAGGTCTTTACTCCATGTCGAGTTGATGTTTAAATTGAAATGAAAACTATTAATGTTTATTATTATTTTGTAAAAGTCTTCATTTTTAATACGTTATTAGTCCTTGAGAATTTCATACGTGTATAGACTTACTTTGATCTGATTAACCCCCAGCCATTCCGCTTCCTCCCCGATCTCATTCCCATTCCAACATCCTCTCAAAACTTTATGTGCTTTGTTTTGTATAAACCACGGAGTCTAATCAGTGTTGCCTATTTAATTATAGACATGGGGCCACCCACCGGAGCATGAGCAACCTATCAGGGTCACACCCAGGAAAAAAATTGACTTTCCCTGTCTTTTAGTAGTCACCAACTGACAATAGTGCCTCAGCTAGTGGTGGGGCTCATGTGTCCCACTTCTGTCTTTGATGGAATGTTTACTGGCTTGATCTTGTGCAGGTCAACACTGCTTCTGTGAGTTCATAAGTGCAGTGATATTCCCATGTCCCTGAAGACCTTGTTTCACCCGTCTTCTTTGACTTATGGCTTTTACAATCTTTTTTCTCCGTTGTCCACAGTGCTCCCTGAGCCTTGTGGGAGTGAGTGTGATATAGACGCTTCACTTATGGCTGAACACTACCAAGGCATGCATTCTCTGTATTGAATTTTAAGATTGTTTTTTTTTTCTATTTCTGTGAAGGAATGCACTGACATTTTCATTGGAATTGCACTGAACTTGTAGATCCTTTGCGGTAGGACATCATTTTCACAATGTTGTTTCTTCAAGACTGTGGGAGTAGGATATCTTCAGGTTCTGTTTTAGAATGGTCTCACTGTAGAGGTTCTTTCCTTCCATGTTTACGTTCATTTCAAGATATTTCATTTTCGTTTTTGAGGCTTTTGTGTATGGAGTTGTTTCCTTTATTTATTTTTCAGTATGTCTTTTGATATATTTTAATAGGAAGGCTACTTTGTCTGTTAATTTTGTATCCTGTTACATCGCTGAAAGTGTTTATCGGCTTTAGGAATATTCTGGTGGGTACTTCAGGGAGTTTTATGTGTATAACCAGATTTTCTGCAAATGTGAACATTTGGCTTCTTTCTTTCCTGTTTGTATTCCTTTTATTTCTTGCTCTTAGTACTTTTGTTAAGACTTCAAATCCTTTGAGGCACCAGTGAACACCGTCCATCTTTTCAGTCTGCAGTATTCCTTCCAGTCTCCTCCTTAGGGGAGTCTTGGTGATCAGAATTCCTTTAGCTGATTTTTATTGTGTAAAGTTTTACATTTTTCTTCAATCATGACAGATAGATTTGGTAAGTATAGTAGTCTGGCTTCATAACTATGATCTTTCAGAACTGAAATAATACACCTTTCTAGTCCTTCTGGCTTTTAGATTTTCCATGGAGAAACCAGTTGTTATTTGAATGGGCCTGCTTTTGTAGTAACTGGCCCTTTTCTATCTGATTTCAAATTGCTTTCTTTGTTTTGTATATTTAGTGTGCTGACCATAAGTTGATGTGAGGAGTTTCTTTTCTGGTAGTGTCTATTTGGTTTCTCCCAGTGATCTTGCATGTTCCATTTATTATTGTTTTAGTTTATCATTTTCTTTGATTGGATGATTGAATTCCTCTATTTGGTTTTCAAGCCTGAATATTCTGTCTCCATATGATACATTCTATTGGTGAGGCTTTCCAATGAGAATTTTTTTGGACTCCTTGAATTTCTCATTTCCAGTTTCAGTTCAGTTTGTTTTGTATTCGAACTTCTGCTTTATTTCCATTCTTGTATCTTGAGTTGAAGTCTGTGTCTCATTCAGCTGTTTATGTTCTCTTGGGATTCATTCATGAATTTATTTCTATCTTTAACTTCCTTTAGTAGTTTATTCATGTCCATTTTGAATTCTTTGAATATATGTCTAATTATTCTTTTGAATTCTTTGTCTGGAATTTTAAGAAGCTCTTACTAGGGGACCAAAGCACGCTGCCTCTTATTTATAGCAGTTATCATTTTGTAATTCTTCATCATCTTTTTTTTTTTACCTCATTCACTGACTAGAAGTAAGGGATTTTCTATATTGTGTCATCTAATACAAAGTCTTGCTAACCCATTGTAGGTACACGTAATTGTATTGAATGAAGAAATGTATCTTATATTGTCATAAAAGTTCATCTTTTACACAATTAAGATTATGATGAACTGTTGTCATGTTGAATATTTACATGAATATTTACTTTATATTTTTGTAGTTTTTAGAATTTTTGACTCAGAACTTTGGCCAAGCTAGTTGCAATGATCAGCTTCCTAACATTCTCATCTTCATGACTTCATTAGCATATTCATGCTGGCAGTAATAATTGAAAATACAATTTCTAATCACTGCATTCTTTGTGATTTATATAGACAAATACTAACTTAACCCCAACAGTCAGCAGTATTTCATTTCTAGTTCTTTTCAAGCCTGGGATAATTGTATAGTTGAAGTAGAAGTTGTTTCTGGTGCTAGCACAGATGCTCTACTGGAACCAAGGATTTCCTGTGAAATTTGTGTGAGCCTAAAAGGCTATGTGGTTTTCTTTTAATTCTTATCTATCATTGCATAATACTCCTAAATGTTGAAAATATATACTAATGAGATTAAAAATCAGCCCAGACATTTGTATTATTTAGGGGCTTCATGAAGTCTTTATGGGCTAAAGCTGAGGATGAGTCAGAAACAAACAAAACAAAAAAGAATAGAAAAGAGAATCCAAAACTCATAATGGTTTAGCACTGAGTGAGGAAATTTCATTGGCTTGTGAATTTGCTCATTTTAAGAGATCTGTTAGCCTTTCTCCAGGGTTACATGAAGCATTTAAGATTACAGAGGACTTGCACTCTGCGGGTAGATAGGACCTTCAGGTCAGCTGTTGGAGGACTTGCCTATTTCCACTACTGTCCCTGAGACATTTAGATCTCAGGGAATTTGAAAATTTTCTGAAGGAGGCGTGTCCTTATCAGATGGATATTCCTACAATGGTAGTAACATGATAACTCACCATGATTTCCCCAGTCATACAGACATGCTAATCAAATATCACAGCTTCACAGTATGACAATATACAAGATCCAGAGAATGCACCAAAATGTTAAGTTCTTTTAGGATGTGAGGGGCACAACAGGTGCAGCTGGGGTTTCTCTTTAACTTAATGCCTTTTTTGTTTTTGCATTTCCATGAATTTAAAGTGTTTTAACAATATGAGGATTTATTCCAAATATCTTTATTATACTTGTACAAAACATCTACACGTAGGTTTTTGAAGATGGTGCTCTGGTGGTGGACATTCTACTGATGCTCTGTGTTAACATTGTCTTGAAGAAGTGTCATAGAAACCTTAGAGCATAAACAGTGGGATAAGAGTGTTCCTGGGCCTTCAGGCAATATCCTTCTCTGGGAAATTATTAATTCCATGTTTTCATTTTAATGATGCTCTATTTTTCAACCAACTATCAAAACAAAATTTTCCTTGCTGTGATAATGTACAGTATGAGTTTTCTGAGTGGTAACTGAATAAAATAAGATCAATGTGACTATTTCTGGGATTTGGGAGACTTTTTTTTTAAAGGATAGCATCTGTGTATTCACTTGGTGTAGGGAGGAGTCTGAGGAGCTAAGATGTCCATTTACTTTGAAATGTGGAACAAAGGAAAAGAGATGTAGTTGGTGTGGAGCAAGGGGTGACTGAGACAGTCCTGTACTCTGTAGTTGCTTTCAGACTACTCACACTTTTACCTCTAGACTTCTCAAATGCTGCCACACTCATATTCCTCATCACATACAATCAGGGATGAGGCTTTATGGGTGTCTGAATGCTGCAAGGCCTTATAGATAGGGACTGGCCAGCATGACAAAACCCCAAAGATTCAAACAGAAGAATCCTATTGAACAACAATGCCAAACTTCAGATCAGCTACAAAACCTGATGAGGCATGAACTGGCCTCATATCTGGCCATCTTCTGTCCTGCTTTCCCATCCTAAGTGTCTCTGAGACTCTGGCATGGGGCCTGCCCTATCTCTCTAACACTAACAGGTACTGGTCTTCAATACCCAGTTCCCTTGGGCTCTGTTCTATATTGGTATTTATACCTTGGGGACACTGATCAGTGCTCTCTTCTAAAATCTAACCAGGAATGCAGGATATGGAGTTTGCTCTGAGCTGTTGGTCTCCCTGAGTGTCTCCTTTGCAGTGGAGGGCTCAGATTTCTCTTTCTGGCACACAAGAGTACACTGCCTTCTCCAGCTATAAGATGCAGAGTAAGTCTCCAGGAGGTCATTCTTAGGCTTCAATCCCAGGTTGTTCATCACAATACTGGTGTCGGGGTTCACCCTGATTCTGCTCATTCTCCCATGGGCATTGGTGTAGAGCAGTGCAGGTTGTCGTATCCCATAATGACAGTAAATGTCAGGGTGTAGAGAACTGAAAACCTATAGCCAAACAGGAAAAGTCCAAGAAAAAGGTTGGAAAAATCATCTGTTAGGATGCCCGAGTTGATGGAAGGGGCATTTGTAATGTTAATCACCAGAAGCATGAAGCTTTACAGACACGTGCCACAAACAGGAGGGCGATTTTCCAGTCTCCGTGAGTTCTGCCAATATCTTTATATTCCACACTCAACAGCCGTATGCCATAGCTAATTGTTCCAAATAAGCCCATCATCCCTAAAGCTTCCTGTTTCCTCTGCTTCTTCAGGATATATTTTCACACACATTAGACAGCACCTACAGGGGTCTCAATAGGGCCAAGATGTCATGAAGTAGAACATCACTGCCTGAATGATCTCTTCTGCCCAATATGTCTGCACCAACCATGGTTCAGATAACCAGGATAGATTATCATGCCAATGCAGTGAATCACTGTATATCTTCTTCTGAGAGCAAACCAGGAAAGAACCATCAACAAAGGAATCCCAAAGCAATCTGAAAGCTAGCCACTGGCTAGAGTCTTGTACTGGTGTGCTCCAACCGTCAGGTATTCCATATCCAGCAGGGTGTTTTCACAATTTTTTTTCAACATCCCTTAAAAATTACCAAAGCCTGATGGTTATGCCAACATTATGTGTAAAAACTAGAAACAATAGGCACTGACTGACAAATCTCGAGGCATGGGCATGTTTAATTTGTGTTTTTCTGGTAAATACTGGCTAGTGATAGAGGTCCCATGCACACAGGTCAGCAGCTGATGCAGAGCAGTAGTCTTCAAAATGTTCCACCCAAAGAGATTGCCTTTGATTCTATGCATCACCTTGGACTGGGTCATTCATCAATCAGTATCACTAGGGTCTCCTGGGCAATTCCTACACATGGACACCCACCCCAGGCCCAGGCAGGACAAAGGAGTGTGGTCAACAGAGACTTGCCTGGTGCTCTGAGATCCAACTTAGTGCTTTTTAATCAGCAACTTCTTCTGTAACATGCCATGAGAATAAAAAGAACTTAATGAAAGCAATGTTTTAAAAAAGCTAATATATGCACTCATACATTTCAGAACTTAAAAGTCGAGGTGGTAGAAATTTGAATTTTAAATCTGTTGTCTTTTCTTTCAGTATTAAATTTCATATTTTTAGAGTTTTACGTTCATTATACTTGTATTTTTTATGATGGTGACCTTAAGATAGCGTGGTACAAGGTTACAGGTAGTTTCTTACAGCCAAAGTCCAGGAAATAATTATTCCTATTAGTGCCATGTAAGAAAGGAACAATTAAAATTTTTATTTATTATTATTTATTTTTAGTTTAGGGGTGTGTGTGCATGTATGTAAGTGTACCTGTGTTGTGCAGTGCCCTCAGAGGACAAAGAGGGCGTAAGACTCCCTGGAACTGGAGTTATGGGTGGTTGTTAGCCACCATGTGGGTTTTTAGATTAGAACCTGGGTCTTCTGCAGGAGCAACCAGTGCTTTTAACCACTGAGTCATCTCTCTAGTCTTGAGAGTATTTTTTAAATAAACATTAATGTCTGTAAAAGCTTTGAACAATCTTCTTGTCTTAAAATTCATTTAAAGAATTATGTCACTCAATTGAAAACTTTTTATTAGTTAATCATATCCTGTTTTATCTGATGTGCTGAGAGGTCACATTATCGCACACATTTCCCCCAGTACAAAATGCATTAAAGCTGGAGAATCATGGAATTGAGAGTTACTTTAGGTATCATCCTGTCAAACATCCTTTTTTTCAGAACAGCGTGCAAAGACCTGGAGTGAGTGTTGATCTGTGTCCCAGAGCACTAAGGCAGAGCATTCTGGACAAGATTGGATTCTTACCACACTTCTGTAAGGAATAGAGACAGTGACTTATCAGATAGTAGGATTCACTTACATTTCCTGAATGCACCTTGAGTAGCTCGTTCTTATTCTGTCTCGGCTTCCCACTACTTGTGGTCTATATATAACTGTGTACACATCTTTCCCCTAAAGGCAGGAAAAGATATGCAGGCCAGAACATGAAGAAAAGATTTTTCTCCATGTTCTAATGATAACCAGGGAACACCAGAATTAATCTTACACTTTTTATGTTGCAGAGATTCCCAATTTGTCAAAATGCAGATACTAAGAGACTGCTGAGTGTACAACCCAAAATGGGACCTCTATTTCACATACCTTGCCCCAAACCTCAGGATACTTGTGAAAGTGGTTTCCAAAAGATCATAAGAGTCAAGTCAGTGGATGACTTCATCAAAGCAATATTTTCTGAATACAGCTAGGCAATTTCACATATGAACTAACAGTGTGACAACATGCAAAAGACCCTTACCAACTCAAACCAGACAAAATCCCAGCAGGGAGGAGGAGAGGTGGAAAGGAAGCACCAACCGCAGTTGAGGAGTGATTGGTAATTGGTAGCTTTTAGGAAAGGGAAAACCTTTTTTTTTTTCTAAGACTGTGTTCCTGATAGGTCAACTGCCTGTCTGGGGGATGGCCCCAAACACAAGGCAACACAAATTGGACTCCATAAGCTTTAAATAAAAAAGAAGATATGAAATTGGGTGGGTGGGTAGGAAGGTGAGAGTGGATCTTGGAGGAGATGGGAAAATGAATATAGTCAAAATACATTGTATGAAATTAATAAATAATTATAAAAATATTATTTTATAAAATTCATATGGAATAAAAAAATCCTGGATAACCAAAGCAGTGGAGTACAAAGAGCAATGCTGGGGTATTACCATACCAGATCTCCAACTATATTATAGACCTATAGCAATAAAAACAGCCTGATACTTGCACAAATAAGACACATAGATCAATGGAATATAATTGAAGACCCAATGATGAGTGCACTCAATTTCAGCTACCTGATATTTGACAAAGGTGCCAAGAACACACACTGGAAGAAAGACAACATCTCTAACAAATGGTGCTGGCAAAAGTGACTCTCCACCCTTAGAAGAAAGAAATTAAACCCTTATCTATAACTCTGGGCAAAAGTCAACTCCAAATGGATAAATACTTCAATGTGAAACCTGAAACTCTGAAATTGTTAGAAGGAAACATATGCAGTACCCTAAAAGATATAGATATAGGCAAGGACTTTGTAAATCAGACATCAGTCGCTCAGGAATTAAGATCAATAATCAACAAGTAGGGCTTCATGAACTAAAAGACTTCTATACAGCAAAAGAAACAACCAAGAATCAAAGAGGAAACCCACAGAGTTGGAAAGAATCTTTACCAGCTAGATATCTGACAGAAGATTAATATCCAGAATATATAAAGAACTCAAGAAACCAAGACTCAAGAAAGCAAATGACCCAATTAAAAGATGGGTTATAGATCTGAACAAAGAGTTCTCAAAAGAAGAAATAACAATGGCTAAGAAACATCTTAAACAAAACCCCAAATAGGACCTCTATTTTACATTCCTTGACCCCAAACTCAAGGATACACCTGAGAATCTACCAAAAGATTGTAATAGCAAACTGTTATTCAACATCCTTAATAATTAGGGAAATACAAATCAAATCCACTTTAATATTTCATCTTACCCCAGTCAGACTGGCTAAGATCAAGAGAACAAATGACACCAAGAGCTGGTGAAGATGTGGGCAAAGGGCAACCCTCATTCACTGCTGATGGGACTGCAAACTAGTGCAACCACTATGGAAAGCTGTGTGGAGAACTCTTAAAAAACTGTAACTTAGTCTACCATATGATCCTGCTATACCACTCCTTGGAAGATACTGAAAGGACTCATCCTACTGTAGTGATACTTCTGTATCCATGTTTGTTGCTGTTCTTTTCAAAATAGCTAAGAAATAGAAACAACCTAAAACTCCTGCAACTGACGAATGGATAAGGAAAGTTTACATTTACACAATGGAGTTCTACTTAG
Source organism: Eospalax fontanierii (assembly GCA_035773235.1). Classification (NCBI taxonomy): domain Eukaryota; kingdom Metazoa; phylum Chordata; class Mammalia; order Rodentia; family Spalacidae; genus Eospalax; species Eospalax fontanierii. The sequence goes on along the minus strand of CM069540.1, from coordinate 44,971,662 downwards.
TGTTAAAGAAAGATGAAATCATTAAATTTACAGATAAATGGATGGAACTAGAAAACTGTTATGCTAAATGAGGTAACAAAGACTCAGAAAAACAAGTGACAGATGTTCTTTCACTTGTGAATCCTAACAGCAAACCTTTTTATGTAAGTATATATCCTGATGCAACTGAAGGATCCAGGAACATGGAAAGGAACTGTGTGTCAAATACACTCTTTCCCTCCACATTCAGTTTTGGTCAGTGTTTTCATTACAACAGTAGAGAAGCAAACTAGCACAGAAATTGGTACCAGACAGTATGATATTACTGTGATATACCTGATCGTATATCTCTGGAAGAACTGTGGAAGCATTTGCAACTTTGGACTTGAAAAGCCATTGCATGTTCAGAGTTTAGTGAGAGGTTTCTGTGGAGCTTGGAATAGTTTTGCTGAAGAGAAATATGGATGATGGAGGCCTGACTTGTAATTTTTTAAGGGAGGCAAGGATTCTATCAGGGCTATTTATATGACATAGTTTAAGTTAATAATTTTTGGAAGTGAAATGTTTTGTGTTTTACTGGGACAATTGATGCTGGTAAGCTGAGGTTGAAAATAGCTGTGAGCAAGAGACTTGCTTCATTGTGGTGAAATCTCCAGGGAAGTATTTTTTCAGGGTCAGCACACTGAAGCTGTGGTCAAAAGGAGGCCTGAGGCTCCAGCTCAAGCTGAAAGAAGAAACTGGTAATATGTAAGTCTCCTACTTGGTATGGTTTTAAAGGCATGAAGGAGTCCTGGAGAGCAGCTGAGGCTTGGCACTTCAAGAGGCCAGGAAAAGCCGTTGGTGGCTGCAGCCTCAGTTGCAGTGAAGACCTCTCAGAATCTGAGGCTTCGTACTGTGTGGTGCCAGAAGGTGAAACTTCGGCTTCACTGGAGAGCTTAGCATAGTGGAGATGCCTGGATCATGGGATGACCACCAAGTGTAGCGGCAAGTGTGGAGTGGGGCTGGCCTGAGCCCGCAAGATGAGCTGTGTGTGTTGTGGAAGGCAGAACCAGAAAAGTGGAGCTTTCCAAGCCCTTTGGAGTTCAGAAGATTGGCAGTGAATCTCAAATGTTCAGCTACTTTGCTGGACTTTGGTTTTGCTTTGGTGTGCTCAATTCTTCCCTTTTGAAATAAGACGGGATTTAACATATTTTAGATTTTACAGGATCCCACAGTTAAAAAACTTTTGAATTTTAAAATGTTTGGACTTTTTAAGGACTTTGGGACTTTTAAAGTTGTACTGTTTTCTGTTGTGATATTAGTATTAACATGAGAACTTGGGGATAAGAAGTGGAAGGGTCGTGGTTTAAAGGGATGTGTTTGTGTGTCAAATTGACAAGGGGTCAATTCTTCTGGACAGATTTAGTGTCAATTTGATACACCTGGGTAGAGGCAATCTCAGTGGAAGAATTTTCTCCATTGGCTTGGCCTATGACTATGTCTATGGAGGCATTTTCTTGATTGTTGAGTGATGTGGGAGGTCCCAGCCCACTGTGTGTGGTGCCACCCCTGGGCCGTGTGTTATACAAGAAAGCAGGCTGAGTATGGGCCAGAGGAGCAAGCTAGTAATCAGTGTTCCTCCACAGTCTGTGCTCCAGGTTGGTATCCTGAGTCCCTGTCTTGGCGTCCCTTGATGATGGACTCTGCTGTAAACCAAATAAACCCTTTCCTCCCTCATTTGGTTTTGGTCAGTGTTTCCATCACAGCAATAGAAAGCTAGCTAAGACAGGAAACATGAAGATAAAGGGAGAGAAAGGGTGAGTGAGCAAGAGAGAGAGAGAGAGAGAGAGAGAGAGATGTTACCAAGAGGGAAATGGGGAAAATGGGGATATTTAATGGGGAAGGGAGAAGGAGAGGATATGCAGGAACCATGGAGGTAAACCGGAAGAAGGAACTCCAGAGAGGTGGGATCACAGAAGACAGGTATTAGCAAGGTGTAAATGGGGAAAGTGGGGTACTTCACTGGGGAAGGAGGAAGGTAGGTTAGGTAAGGAGAGAGTTGAGAGCTAAGTAATGTTTATTTATTTATGCTTGGGTAGTGTGAAAAACAAAGAAAATGTGTCAGTTCAAAAGGCTCCTGAAAAATACACACACATTATCTATTCATGAGTGCGTCTGTGTAGCTTAAGGGTATGTAACAGGAAACAGTACCAGAGAGGAGGAACCTCCCTTTTATTTGTTAGTCAGAGTAGTCCAAGGACTCCCCAAATGATACAAGCTATTGCCATAGCATTGATTACCACTCAGAACTTGAAGAGAAGATCCTGTTAATGAAGACAGGGCATATTTCAGACACACAGCTTGGAGCAATGGGACTGGAACTGACCTGGAAACCTCCTCCTCCCTGAAGAATATGCAAGCTGCTAAGGGAGAGAATGAATCAAAGGTCCACCCCCAAATTTTGAAGCCTAATAACCACAACAATAATCAGCACAACAAACTATATCAGTGCAGTAGTGGCACTTTTATTTTGGGAGTAACCAAAAACTATCTAATTGAACTTAAAGCTCATCCAATAGGAGGGAACTCATGTATGGCACTGTAAAAATAGCCAAATACATATGATTGAAGAGATCATAGATCTTAGAGAAAACCCTATGTCTGTCACATCCCTAGACAGAAGTAATTTCTTACTATATTCTGAATATGGATTTTTATATTTACAGACAAGTTTGCCAATCACCACTCATCAAAAAAACTTCTTTTGCAACAGATAAAGACTATTGCAGAGTTCCATAACTAATCACACAGAGAGAATAAGTGTCTGTGAGATGCCCCACCCTAAGTGACACATCTACAATGGAACTTCTACATATAAAGCTCATGGAATATAATAGAACAAGAGATAGAGAGACTACAAATATATCTCTCAATGCTCAACAGTGAAGTGTCCTCATTCAACAAAGCATGATGAATACATAAGACCACAATGGATCAAAGTGTAGATAATAAGAGACTACACTGTGTGTGTCCCAGGATACGTCTCCTATTTTAAACTTCACCTACGCAGGGCTCAGGGACCATTGTAGAAGAGGGGGTGGAAAGATTGTAAGAGCCAGGGGTGGTGGATCAGAGTCTTACATGTTCCCAAGGACTTGCCAATATGAACTTACAGCAATGGTGACAGCAGTGGTAAAGCAAGACACTTGCAAACACAATCAACCAAAAAAGCAGCACAGAACAGGAAAATGAGCAAGATGTCCCCACCTTAGCTGAGGAACTATTGACAGCCTATTACTGCCAGGTAAAGGAGAGATGATTTTCTTTAGGGAATGCTGCTAGACCGTCTGAACAGGGTCTAGTGGATAAATTCACACCTAAGGGCGTTTGGGTACAAAACTTGACTTGAGGGGCCTTACCATACATGACAGAATGCATGACATCCTGTGGGTGGGCTGTGGAGGGATTCAGATCAGAGAGGGCAGCTAAATAGAACTAAGATATAGTGAATGAAATCCACAAAATTCATTAAAATATTATTTTAAATATTTTGAAAAGCATGAATTTATTTACTTGTGCATGTGTGGATGTGTGCACATTATGTCTGTTTTCTCTTTCTACCATTTGGACTCAGAAGATTGAACTCAGCACCTTTACCCATTGAGCCATCTTGCTGTCTCCTCGTGACGTCTTTTGAAAGTCCTTTATTCATTCTAGACTCTGCATCTAGCTAGATGTGTTTCTCATCTGGAGAATAGGAAGGCTCCCTTCTCAGGGTTTGCATTGTGAATCTTCATTACTGGACCCTGCCATCTCTTGTTGTTCTTTTACTGAGAGAACAGATTTCAATACTTTTTGCTAACAAAGTTGTTATAAAGTCTGAAACCTGATCCTGAAAATTCACCATATTGTGATGTATTTCCACAATGATATATTGCCTGACATAGGCCCCAAAGCAACCAAGCAAATTCCCTCCCCTCCAAACTAGGTCAGCACCATGACACTCATGCAAAGGTGTAAAGTGATACTTAGAGTTGAGGGTATTGACACCAGAGTTGTGTCTGGATCAGCTTTACTATAGTTCCTGGGACAATATATCAGGAATTATCTTGATGTATTACTACTTAAGAACTTCAGGTCCCATAGATTCAAGCTAAGGGAATATCTGAGGCAGGGGGACCCATTTTCTGTCTCACTAAGCACATTCCTTCTTCTAAAAGTTTCACGAGTTTGTGAAATTGTTTGTTTGAATTCCCTTAATTTCACGATGGGCATATTGCTTCATAATTCAAGCATCCAAACATGATACTGGATTTAAATCTGAGAAGTGAGGATGAGTCAATAGTTTTCCTCCATCTGTTTCAGGTGCCACAGGAACAGAAGAGTGAGAAAGAGATTCAAAAGCAGCTGGGCAGTTTCCCAGAAGCAAACTCTGACACGTGGAAATTTGTAGGACTTACTGTTTATTGTCATCTGTCAGCAGACAAAAAGAAGTCGTGTTCAAACAGAAAAAACAAAGCAATACCTTCTTTACTTCTTCAGTTCCGTGACACTTTAGCCGCTAAAAGCAACTTAAAGTTTTTCTACAAAGTGATAAAACCATCATAACCATCTCCATTAAAATATTAATTTCTAGAATGGGCATGAAGGTACATGCCTTTAATCCTAGCATTCAGGAGGCTGAGGTTACTGGATCTCTGTGGGATGCAGGCCAGCCTGGTCTATATAGTGAGTCCTAGGCCAGCCTGTTCTATACAGTGAGTGCTAGCCCAGCCTGCTCTATAGAATGAGTTCTGGGCTAGTTTTAACGCCCTCCCACAAATATTAATTTCTTTTTATACAATAATTAATGCTATAAAGTCCCAGAAGGAATGAAGGCCAAGCTTCTTGGTTTTTTGTTTGTTCTGTGTGATTTTAATTTTTTTGAAAGGAGGAAAGTAGGAAACTGATAGACTTAATTGTCATTGTAAACAGATTCTCAGTCTTGTGAAACAGGCCTTAAATCTACTCAGAAAGTGATTGGTTACTCCCATAATATTTGTGCCCTTATTGCACCAATGTGCAGGCCAGTTGCTATTGTAGCTGGCAGTGTTAACTGCTAGGTAAGACTGTTGATGGCTTTTCTCCCCCAGTAGCCTGCATAGCACCTTTCAGAACTGTGAAAGCCAACCAATACAGATGGAGCATTCAAATCAACTTGACTTCTCCATGTACTATGACTCAAGTTTGTGGTGTCTTCAGCAACAGGATTATACCATCCAGTTCTGGAGTGTAACCAAGAGCAATAGAAATACTCTCTACTGATTTGAGGGTCTATAGGACCCCACTGATCAACAACTTAAAGGTATGTAACCCACACCTAGCACCGAGCTTTATGTTTGTAGCCTATGGTAACTGAGAGAAACATTATCTCCCCATATAGCGTAACTCCATTTAAACTTCCATATATACGTGGAAGCTTTTAATAGTTGGCTTCCACGGGGCATTTCAAAAGTCTTCAGTGTTATTTTCCCTCCTTTCTCCCACTCCTCTACCCTGTCCTCCTTTCCTCTACCCTACTTGAAATCTCATCCTATGGCCCCTTTCCAGTTTTCTAGATTCTTCTATTCCCTAATTTAAAGCCACACAGCTAATGATTCAAAGCTAAGACCCACATATGAGAGAAGGTCTGGTTTACCACACTCATAATGATTATTTCCAGCTCCACACATTTACATGCAAATCTCATAATTTTACTGTTAACTGGGCCAAGAACCCATGGCTGGGTTGGTCGTAGGCCCTAAGGGAGAAATATAGTTATACTACTAGCCTGCTAATGGATATAGTTATTAAAATGTCCCCTTAATAAGCAAAGATTAGTGCAGCGCTCAAGCTACAACAGAGAAGCTTCTTTTTTTTCAGTAGATGGCTATTAATACAGAAGCTCACAACTGGTCAAAGTATAGAGAATAAGAAATTATTGAGTGTTTAGTACCAAAGAAACCCATCTCTACTCCACCTTTTCCCTCCAGATCTCCCTGAAAGGGACCATGGCAGAAGAGGGACATAGAAACTGTAAGAGCAGTTTGTGGAGGACTGCTGCAAAATAGTGTTTCCAAAGAGGATGTGGCTGTTGCACACATCAACTCACAGTGGCTGTGACTGCATTCACAAGGTCACTGCAGGAGCAAGCCAGCCAAAATCCCAACAATGGGTGAGAGAGGGACTTATGAAGTCTTATCCCTGAGGAGCTACTGGCAGTTGGTGGCTACTGGAGGAGGAAGAATCCATTTTCTTCAGGGATGCAGCACCTCGTAAGCTGTCCTTGCTCCAGTGGATGGTCTTACAGCCATGCACATACTGGAAACTCTAAGTGGACTCAGTAGCTCAGTGGTGAGGGTGCAGGAGGAGCTGAAGGAGATGAAGTGGGAGAACACTTGATCAAAACATAGTATATGAATGTATGAAATTATCAAGTGTGTTAAAAACAAACAAACAACAAACAAAGGCCATCCTATGGATCAGGAAAAAGCAAGGAACCGATCCTTAGTAGGTGGGTAATATTAATGATGGCCAGATTATGGACTTGACTCCATCAATACGATTGCATGATTGTTCTTGTAATATCTAGGCAGATAGATCCAGTTGCATAGAATTTAAGACAACATAGACTTGGGGTTGGCAAGATGGTTCAGTTAAGAATGCTTGATGTTTTTACGAAGGAACTGAGTTCCTAGTGCCCGTGTTGAGAGGCTCACAGCCGCCTGTAACTGTGGTTACAGAGGATCTGACACATTTTCTGGCCTTAATAGGCACCCCCACACATGCAGCACACAATCACACAGACAATTATACACACAAGTAATAAATAAATAATAAATTAAAGATAAAATAAGTTATTAAAATTTAGAATTTGTTGCATTTGAAGCAAAATGAAATAAAATTGGAGAAAAACCAAGTTGATAATTTTAAAGGGAATGGATTGGAGATGAAGCAAGAGAGGAGGATTTCTGTTGGTAGTGGTTTTTTTTTTCTATTTCAGTTTCTTTTGTGTGTGTGTTTCTGAGACAGGTAGCCCAGACAGGCCTCTAACATATGATCCTCTGCTTTAGCCTCTATGGACTGTGATAATAAGTGTATACATCTTGCCTGCAAAGAGCAATCTTTCTTAAAAGCAAATTTTATTGTGTATATTTAAGGAATAAAACAACGTTGGAAGTGGGCATGGTGATACAGGCCTGTGGATCAAGCACTCAGGAGATAGAAGAAGAAGAATCATGAGTTCAAAGTCAGTCCTATATAAAAAGGCAGAGTCAAACTAAACCAAATCTAAACAATAACATGATGTTATAAAATATACATGTAGTAAGATGGTTATTATAGTTCGCTAAACAAGCAAACATTATCATAATTTCACAATTACGCATTTTCCTATGCAATGAACATCTATGATGTACTCAGTTTGCAAAAATCTTGAGCACAGCATTATTATTAAGTCCAGTTTTTCTGCCTTTGCTCATCCTTTGTTGCCTTGGGACCTAGGTACCCATTTCCTCCTGGTCATAGCCTGTGACCACTGCTGTGTTCTTCAGAGGGATGGCTGTTGTGGAAACATGCTTTATATCTAGAAACATTCCTGGACGCTCTTGAAGAAAGTGGTCATCTCTGTTATTTTTAATATACTTGTTCTCATTTTATTGTCAGATCTTGGTTCAACCAAGAAAAGGCAACATATTTAAATACTAATCATTCTGAGCAACAACTCTTGATTCAAAAACCTGGCATCTATAAATAGAACAGATAATGAACACTTTTTATGAAATCTATGAGCAGGCTGATTAATATGTTTCACATGGTTATTGAGAGAGATGAAAGGGAAAGAGATAATAACTGCTTGATGAAAGTGATTACTTCAGTTTCATTGGATTATTGTTTTTTTCTCCTTGTGCTATTAATATGCAAATACACAAATGCTAATGTAGGATGTACTTAGTTATAAAATATCTGAATTGTTAAAATTATTTCTTATTTTTATCCTTTTTTTTAGAGTTCTTTCTATTTTGTAGGAACCAATTTTTGGGTTAATTGACTATTTTGGTGTTTGGATCTTTTATTTTATTATCATTTTTATGGCTAAGCAGTTAATGATTTCTTTCCATTGACCTCAGGATTTTTTGTTTTGGCAAATTCTGTGCTAGTAGATTATTTTATTACCTTAAAATATTTAAATTGTATATTCATCTTGAATGACTTAAAGAAAATTTTATTTCCCATTGGCTAATTTCTTCTTTTTACATGCTAACATATACTTTTAATTTTTCTTAAAAAATCTTTATATGTATGAGTGTTTCCCTGCCTACATGTATGTGTATCATCTGTGTGTCAGGAACCTGTGGAGGCCAGAAGAGGACATCAGATCCTGGAACGGCAGTTACAGATTGTTGTAAGTTGTCACATGGCTACTGGGAACCAAATCCAGGTCCTCTGCAAGAGTAGCCAGTGCTCCTAACCACCCAACCATTCCCCCAGTCTCTTAATTTTTCTTATCACTTGGAAATTTCATATGTAACTTCCATATAGCCAGGAAATTGTGAGTCAAAGTCCCATAGCCTTCTGTTAATACTAAGCCTTACTAGCATTTTTCAATCTTTCTAATATTCCAGATTTTTTCTTTGTAAAACAGATCATTTCTTTTACAAATACTCCATTTAAAATGATTTATGTTGACTCTTTGCCTCACTACTATTTATTTATTTATTATTTTTCATACTCAAGCAATCTTACTTTTAATAATATGCTTGATTTTTTAATATCAGGCCCACACATTTTATTGATTTATTCATTCCTGTTGATGATCCAAAGGAATGCTATTCATTTTTCCCCTATGAATTAAACTTTATGCATTTTAAATTATTTCATATTTGTGGAGTTTTTATCAACACATAAAGAGGAGCAAAATTCTTTTGAGTTCAAACACAGAATCATCAATAATTCATAATAATCCTTCCAGGCTGTTATTAAAATTTCTCTTTGGGAGAGGCAGACTAACTTAACCTGCCTCTCTCTCCCTGCTTGCAACCCAAAGGTTCCCCCTCCCCCAGGCCTGGCAACAAACACACAAATTCCTCCACTCACAGTTAAACAGATTTTAGCTAGTTTACTTGGGCTTACTAACAGAGCAACGGGTGAGGGCTTACTTACAGAACACAGGTGCCCACCCTCCCCTCCGCAAGTTCCATTAGTAAGTCCCAGTGGCTGGGATCTTGCAAATTCCAGGTGAACAGATCCTAATGGCCCATGGGGGAGGGGAGAAAAGGGCCGGCCTCCTGGCGCCCCCAGTTTAAATACCTTTAGCCCCTCCCCTTCTCACATCCATGGCCAATAGACCGGCGGGTGGGGCATAGGATTTTCCCAGCTCATCTTCTGCTCAAGGTGGTCTTGGGTGACCCACTGAGAGGGGTGTTTGTCCACCTTTTCCCTCGGAGAAGCAATTCACTCTACACAGGCCATTTCCCATACTTACTTGAAACCAGACTTTGCATATAACATAGTGGGTTTCTTTTAACGTTCAGTTATGTTACCTCATAATCATACATATTTGTGGACATGGCCCACCGAGGTCACTGGTGACTTCCTAGCTTCAGACCTCTAGAGCATATTCAGGTGTTAAATAAAACTTTTGCTGCACACATTCCTATCAGCCACCTCTATCTGAATCTCTGGTTTTTGTGTCTCCACTTCTTGAAAGCTCTAGTTTCTTCTTATTTTTTCACACATTTCCAGTTTTTTCCCCTCTGGCCTTTAAAATAACAGGGCTTGGCTTTTGTCTTAGTGTTTTAAGTGTACATAATTTCAATGATTCACATCATCGTTGAGATGCTTTCACCCTTTGGGGAATTCATGAATCTCAGCTAAGAATCCAGGCTGGAGAGATAGCTCAGGATGCTACGAGCACTTGCTGTTGCAAAAGACCCAGGTTCAGTTCCTATCCACACTGTGGCCCACAACTGGCTATAACTTCAATTCCAGGGAAGCTGGCTTCCTCTTTTGGCTTCTGGGGTACTGACACATGTGATGCACATTTATGCAAGCAAGACACTCATACACACACACACACACAAATAAAATGAGTAAACCATTAAAAGATGAACTCATTGATCTATGATCTATGTACCTGTTTTTTGCGCCATTAACCATGCTGTTTTTATGATTATACCTCTGTAAAATAATAAATAGGCCAGGAGGGTGGTTATGGAGGCTGCAAAGGGAGGAGTGGGGGATGAAAATAATTAAGATGTTTTGTGTGAAGTACACTAAACCAATGAAAATGGGACTGGAATGATGGCTCAGTGTTAAGAGCACTGGCTCTTCTTGCAGAGGACCTGGCTTCAATTCCCACCACCCACGTGGAGGCTAATAACCATCAGTAACTCCAGTTCCAGATGATCTGACAACCTCTTCTCACCTCTGTGGACACTTACTGACGTAGGCGTTACACTCGTGCACATAAAATAAAAACAAGAAATGAAATATTTAAAAAATTCAATAAAAATATAAAGTGGAAAGAAAGAATCTAGGTCTAGATGAAGATTCTCCCATCTGTATCTTCATTCTAGAACAAATATTGTTTATTTTCTCCTGTGAATCTTGGTTCTCTCCTGTATTCTACATCTCAACTTGTAACCCTGTTATCTATTCATTTCTTTATTCAACAAATATGAAGATGAGCCATGTCCTTTGGTGAATTTTACTATAAGTCTGTATTTAGTTTTTTTTCTCATTGATTTGAAAGAATATTACTTATAAATTACATATATGTATATATTTTCTTCCTTTGTGAGACAGGGTCTCCCTGTAGCTCCAGCTGGCCCGAAACTCACTATATAAACCAGGCTGGCCTCCATTTCATAGAGATCTGCTTGCCACTGTGTCCTGAGTCCTAGGACTGAAGGCATGTACCGCCACGCCTGGGTAATGATATATTTTTGAAAATATTTGCATACTTCTTAACTTTTTGCATAAAAACATTCAGTGATAATGGAGTCATATGCACCTTTGTCTTATGTTTTCTACTCCGACTTTTATGTTTAGGATTTTTTTTTGCCAAGAAATCATTTTTAAAATAAATTTATGGATACAATGCAATACTTGGCATTTTTAAAGTAGTCTTTCTAAAACTTCCACTAAAATATCCGTGAAGGTATGGAAAACAAGTGAAACAAATTACTGCATCAGACACAAGGAGAGCTCGATGTCAGAACGTGAGAAAATAACTCCCAGATGGACATGCATACCCAGGCCTTCTCAAGAAAGGGAGACTATTGGAATAAACAGCAAGAGCCTGGACACTCTGACACTGATGCTTCAAGTCTGACTTGCTCAGACAGTTGCATCCCCATCACCGCATGACTAGAAGGAACTCTGATCTACTTGTCACGTTGCCTGGACTGCCCCTCTTTGTGACTTTTCTGTACCTGCACACTGTGCCTTTGGTCATTTTTCTGCCTCCTCCTTTATGGCCCTAGATGACAAGCCATTCGGGGACAATAAGTGTTTCATAATTGTATTCCACCCCACTGCCCTAGTATACTTAGTATATCATTGGAAGCTCAACAGATGTTTTCTGATTTGAATTAAATCTATGAAAGTTAGATGAGTGTTTCAGTAATGTAGGAAGTGTTATCATACATTTCCAGAAAAAATATTAAAAGTATTTTTCATGTCTCATAAATAATGTGTTCAATACAGTACTATCATCATTTCAAAGTGTAAGCTTCTAAAAACTAAATACATTCATTCTAACATATAAATTAAACAAAAGACTCTCTACCTGGCTGTACCACACACAGCCTAATTTGTTCATAAATTGATTTATCATGTCTCTGAGTAAGCCAGAATATCTTGTCTTTTCCTTGCTGACTCCCTAGGTGCTTCAGTCCTCGAAATGGACTGGCTGCAGGTCTTTCATAAACCCGTGGAGCAGCAACCGCTCACTGAATTCTCCTGCCTTTGACTTCTTTCTAGCCTTCGGTCCAGTGTTTTAAAAAATATTTTATTAATTGTTGGATAATAACAAGTCAAAAGCAGGTAAGTCATTACTGGCACTGGGCTTTGTATGTATTAGCCTGTGATGTCTAGTAGGAGCCTTGTCCCTGTTATAGGATAACTCCACTTAACCACTTTTTAATATATGAATAAAATATGTATTTTAGAAAGTTTATACAGTAGTAGGCTTTCATGTGACTTTTTCAAAATGCTTTTAGTGTTTGTTATTCCTCCCAATATTCTCTCCTCACCTCGTCCTCCCATTCTCCACTCCATATGCTCGTCCTATTCCATTATTCCTCTCTCCCCTGTCACTCCTCTTGCATTCTATCCCCCATTACTTCAAAACCCCCCAATGCCCCTTACTAGTTTTCTGACTTACATGAGTTCTCTAATTTAAAAACATACAAACCTAAGGATTCAAAGTTAGTATCCACATAGGAGAAAGCATAAGTGACTTTTGTCTTTCCGGGTCCAGTTTAACCCATTCAGAATGATTACTTACAGTTCCACCTGTTCCTTCAAACTTCATAATTTCATTTTCCATAATTAACAACATAATTATTATGTTGTATATATATTCCAATTTTCATTTTCTTCTCATAGTTGATGGACAACTAGCTGATCCCATTTCTTGGCTATTAAATGAATAGAACAGCAATGGACATGGATAGGCAAGTAGCTCATACAAGGATAGAGGTATATGCCCAACAGTGGTATAACTGGATCATTTGGCAGCTCTATTTCTAGATTTTGGAGGGACCTTCACATTGGTTAACATGCTGGCTGCAGCAGTCTGCAGCACCACTGACAGTCAATAAGTATTCTTGTTCTTCCACATCCTGGCCAGCATTGGTTTTATTTTTTTGTTTTTAAATATTAGCCATTCTGACTAGATTAAGATGGGATCTCAGTGTAGTTTTAATTTGTATTTCCCTGATGGTTAAGGATTGAACATTTTATAAAAACATTTCTCAGCCATTTTGTATTTCATCTTTTGAGAATTCTGTTTAGTTCCATGCCTCCATTTTTAAGTGGGTTGTTTTGTTTTCTTGAGTTTAATTTTTTGAGTCCTTTATGCCTTCTAAAATTATCCCTCTGTCAGACATATAACTAGTAAAGATACTTTTTCTATGATAGGCATGATAATGGTGCCCTTTGCTGTACAGAAACTTTTCAGGGTCACATGGTCTTCCCGGTTAATTGTTAGTGTTAATGCCCCTACCACTGGTGTCCTGTTCAAAAAGTCCTTCCATGTGCCTCTAGGTTCCAGTGTATTCCTTACCTTCTCCTTTATCAGGTTCAGGATATCAGGTCTTAGGTTCAGGTTGTAGATCCATTTGGGGTTGGTTTTATGTCAGGTGAGGGATAAGGGTCTAGCTTCAGTAGTTTACACGCTGATTTGTAGTTTGACAAGCACATTTTTTGGTAGAAGCTGTTTGCTCTCCAATGTGTATTTTTGACCCTTTTGTCCAAAATTATGTGACTGTAGTAGTGTCAGCTTATATCTGGTAATCAATGCTGTTTCATTTATCAATATACCTCTTTTTATGTCAGTATCTTGCTTTTTTTTTTTTTTAATGACAATGACTCCACTTTAGTTTCAAATCTAGGTTGACTATACTGCCAGAACTTCATTCATTGTTCTGGATATTTTTTGGCTATACTGTGTCTTTGTATTTCTAATGGTATTTAAGAGTATTTTTCAATCTCTGTGAAGAATTGCATTGAAAGTTTGATGGGAATTGCACTGAATCTGTAGGTTGCTTTGGTAGGCTGGCTATTTTCACAATAGTAATCCTGGCAATCCACGAGCATGGAAGGTCTTTCTGTTTTCTGGTATCTTCTTCAGTTTCATTTTTTATTGTCTTAAAGCTTTCAACATAGAAGTCTTTCACTTCCTTGCTTAGATTTATTCTGAAATAGGTTTTGATGCTGTTTTGAATGGGATCATTTTGTTGAATTCTTTCTCAGTGTGTTTCTTCTTTCTGTATAGGAAGATTACTGTATAATTTTTCTGTGTTAATTTTGTGTCATCGTACTTTGCAGAATGTGCTTATCAGCTCTAGAAGTTCTCTGGTGGAGTCCTTAATGTTTAGAATCATATTATCTACAAATAAGGAGACTTACTTCTTCCTTTTCTGTTTGTTTCCCATTTACCTGCTTCATTTCTCAATTGCGCTAACTAAAACTTCAAGTTCTATACAGCTTACCATTCCTACCCTCTCCTTTCAAAATAACTTCAGTGTCCTGTGCCTCATGAACTCATAAACATGGTTGTGTTAACGAACCACATCAAGTGACATTTCTTCTCCTGTTGTTTTCTTATCACTTAACTTCTATTTCCCCAGTATAAGTAAAATAAATACACATTTTGCTATGGCTTGGATATAGAGTTTGCAGACTTCTCTTATTTCCCTAACCATATTCTGGCATAATTATTTAGCAATATCTTGTCGCTGAAGCTCTATTTTAATCTCTGTACAACTAAGCTGAGAATCGGACTGGTATTCAGTTCTGCCGAATAGGGAAGATCAACTGATACACAATATACTGAGAATGAAGATTACTTGAGCTGATGACCTGCAGCTGAAGGAAATGAAGATCATTCTGAGACAAGCATTCATATTATTGTCTCCTCTAACACTTCTCTTGTTTGGGGTTCTATCTGTGAATAAGTTTATTCTGCACCTGTTGCTTTAACAGATGCTTGATTGTGCTTTGCATATGATAATGATAAATTTGCCAGCAGAACAGTTGTATGACTAAGATGCTTTGTGTTTTTCTGTTTTCTGCCTGAATCTTACCCAGTACTTCTGTTCTATGACATGCCATGTGAGTTCAGAAGTTGTTACTACTGTTAGAATTAAAAAATCCATTTATACTGTATGAGGTTATTTGTTTTTATTTATTTTATTAAGAGCATAAACTTGAACTGTTATTATTCACCTAGTGAAAAGAGGCAGGGGGATATTTTTCAGGTTTATAACCACTATAAAATTTGAAAATCTTTACGGTATATATTTTATATACCATTAGAAATGCTTTCATGAATCATTAAATTGAACAGGTTCAGGAATTATGATTAAGAAAGGTAATCATGGCAGCAAAGAACTTTTTTGTACAATTGTTTTTAAATGATTTACCTGTCACTATATGTTAGCTAGAACTATTTTGTTGTTAGAGTCATGACACTGATAAAGATAAAGCTCTCAGTCTGTGTGCCAGAGATAATGGAAAAGACAGTCAAGATTCCATTACCTGAGCAAATCCTAACATAGACAGCTACTGCTTTTGAGCAAACGTGAGGAAATTCAGCTTTATGAGTCTTCCTGCCTTGAGGTCAAGTCTATGGAAGAAATATAAATTTGAAAATGTGCTGTTTAGTAGTCTTTCATAGAGACAAGAGAATGCATACTTTTATTGCCACATAACTGGAAGCCTTTCTGAACAAATGATACTAGAATTCTAAAGCTCCACAATTTGATAATGGTAGCAAGGAGGCTAGTTGAAAATATACCATGTGTAAGGTCTGGGTACTTGCTTTCCTCTTCCAGCTGGCTAGAAAGGACCCACCAGGTTTGTAGATATAGAAGAAAGTTTTCCATAAACTTTTGAAATTAGAAATAGATATCTAAAGAAAGTAAAATAATTTATTCTACCATTGTCAGTGGATTGATGTTGCAACAAGGTGATGAGTTAGTCTCCTCTAGAATAAAGTACTGAGTCCCATGAGGCATAGTCTTGAAGTGGCTCTGAGGAATGCTTCTGGTAGCCTCTCCTTCCTGCAAGCAGTATCTCCTATTCCCTCCCATACCCGAGGGGAAGAGGCCAGAGCCCAGACTCTTGTGGCATAAACTGCACCCTAAAGCACACAGGTGAGGCATCTTAACCTGTACCTTTTCTACACTGTGAAGGAAAAAGCTTCCTAGACCTGCCTCTGATCTTAGGACATCTAAATCAAATGATAATCTTTCCTAGAATTCTTCCAGCCATGGCAAGAGAAGCATTTGAACACTGTCTCAGTATAAGGCTATCAGTAAGATCTTTTTCTAATTTTTCTTTTTATGTGTATTAGTGTCTTGAGTGCATGTAGGTAGGAGCAACCATGTCATGCAGTGCCCACAGAAGAGGGTTTTGGATCACCTGGAACCAGAATTATGGACAGTTGTTAGCCCCTTTATGGGTCCTGGGAATTGAACCCTGGTCCTCTGCAAGAGCAGCCAGTGCTCTTAACCACTGAGCAATCTTTCCAGCCCCAATAGAATCTTTGCAAAGCTCTTTAAAATTCCTCCTACAACTAAGCCCAAACTGGATGCATATAAACCTATGTTTTGTTTTTTTGCAACATAATGAAATTAGATCTTTTTTCTGCTTGAGTTTGCATAGGTCTTAAGCATGTTGAAACCATTGCTGTAGGTTCACATGAGCAGGGGCCCAGGAGCTTGTAGGATTCTATTTCCATATGTTCACTCACCTCCTCACTGGCTCTTACAATCTTCTGCCCTGTCTTCTGCAATGGCCCTTGAGCCTTGGGTGGGTGAAACTTAATATAGGGGTCCTGTTCGGGGACCCACACTCTGCAGATTCCTAATCTCCATCCTTTGGCCATTTGTAACCTTTTGTTTTACTGGCCCGCTGTTGTGTGAGGAAGCTTCATTAAGGAGAGTTGGGGGATTCATTACTGTCCTCTTTACCTCTTGTTCTATGTTGTGTGAGCCTTGAATTTAGAAGTTGCATTGAAGATGTGCTGTTTAGACATGGGCAATTCACAGACAATGTCTGTGTGTGACCAGTTGTGATACTCTGTAGTAGTCTCCAGCTGGTGCTACAAAAGCTCCTCTGATGAATGGGCAACTTGAATACTCAAATATAAGGGTCTAGTGCTAACATCCACAAATGAGGGAGGACATACATGATTTGTTTTTCTGAGTCTGTGTTACTTCACTTAGCATAACAGTTTCTAGTTCCATCTATTTACTGGAAGGTGTCATGATTTCATCTTTCTTTACTGCTGAGTAAAACCCCATTGGGTAAAAGTACCACATTTTCATTATCCACTAGTCAGCTGAGGGACACTTAGGTTGCTTCTATCTCTTAGATATTGTAAAAATAGCCACAAATATGGATGTACAAGTATCTCTGCAATAGGATGAGTCATTTGGGTATATGCCAAGGAGTGGTGTAACCAGGTCAGATGTCTCTCTGTTTGTTCTCTGTCCAGTTGACCTGTCTAATGGAAACAGTGGGATAGTGAAGTACTCTACTGTTAGTGAATTGGGATTAATCTGTGTCTTAAAGTCCTTTTTATGATGTTGGGTGCACCTGAGATTGGTGCATATATGTTCATGACTGTCATATCTTCTTCATTAATTGCTCCTTTGATGAGAATGAAATGATCCTCTATATCTCTTCTGATTAGTTTCAGTTTCAAGTCTATTTTGCCAGATATTAGAATGGCAACTCCTAATTGCTTCTTAGAGCCATTTGCTGGGAATATTTCTTTCCATCCTTTCACCTTAAGGCAGTGCCTGTACTTGAATGTGAGATGAGTTTCTTGTAGACTAAAAAACGATGGATTTTGTTTCTTGATCCACTCAACTAGCCTGTGTCTTTTGACTGGGGAGTTTAGTCCATTGATATTTAAAGTTATTATTGACAGATGTGTATTTTTCCTGTCATTTTAATTTCCGTTTTCATTCTTGATCTAACTATGTGGTTCCCCAGGTATCCCTTCATTTAGTTTCTTTATGTTGACCTTTGGGTATGTCATTCCTTAGCTCTTTGTATTTCTTCAAGTATTCACTGAAGGGCTCTTTTATCTGGACATGAATTCTTTCAGCCTATTCAAGTCATGGAAGATTTTTCTTTCCCCTTCAACTATAATAGACATTTTTGCCAGGTAAAGTATTCTAGGTTGGCATCTACAGTAATTTAGAAGTGGGAATACTTTGTTTCAGATTCTTCTCACTTTAATAGTTTGCATTGAAAAGTCAGCTGTAATTCTTATGGGTTTTCCTTTATATGTGACTTCTTATCTTTCTTTTGCAGTTTACAGCATTCTCTCTGTGTTCTGTACACTTGTTGGGGTCCCTCTGCTCAGTGCTGGCCAGAGGGGGTTGCAGGTTCCCTGCCGTGGACAGGGGGTGAGAGGTGCGGAGTTAAGACACAAACTCCGGGAGTTGGGTGGAATGCATGTGGATGGCAAGCCACAGCAAAACTCATTTATTCCAGAAAGTACAGGGGACTTTTATGAGTTTGGTTAACCAACACCCCATGGGGTGGTTCCAAACTGGGGGCAAAAGTATTCTATCTCTGGACAATTACAGGTTCTCTCCAGGTGCAGGGGCCACTCCCTTAATCCTCATAGCAGGTGACTTTGCCAGGGCGCACACTACACCATGCCCTTCATACACTTAGTGTTTTTATTATAATATGCCATGGGGATTTTCTTCTGGTCCTATTTGGCTATCTATGTGCTTCCTGTCTTTCCTTAATTCTGGGAAATTTTCTTTTACAGTCTAGTTGAAGATCCCTATATTTTTCTCCGTCCTCTATGCCTATGATGCATAAATTTGCTCTTTTCCTGGTATCCCACATTTCCTGCATATTCTATTCCTGTGTTTTAAAAAGTAGGATGTGGTTTGGGGGAGTTCGGCATTGTGGTGGTAGGGGCGAGGAGACTCAATGGGCAGGACCATATTTTACAGGGTAGAAGGCTGGTCTCAGGAATGCAAAGGCAAGTTGGGATGGGGAGAGCCTCTGAAAGCTCTTACAAAGTAGACTGAAAAACTGAGCTGGGCTGAGCATGGGGGATCGGAATGTAGTGGGTGGGTCTTCACTAAGAGGGTAGTCCAGAGATGGGGGCCAAAGCAAAAGAGGGCTGGTGCCCAACACTAGAAGGAGAACAGGATGGTGGGCAGGAGAGAGTGGTGTTGCTCAGGCTGCAGGGGAGGGCAAAGTATAAACCTGTGTTTTTGACAATAGACAGGAGTGAAATAAAAGAGGCAGCATGCTAAATTCCAAATGGCGCCCTTCTGTGTCTCTAAAAAATCAGAGACCTTGAGAGCCTGTAGTTCCCAAAGAGAAAATGAACAAATGTTGAGAGTACAAGGTTCTTGCATACAACAATATTTAAAAGATGACAGTACCTGGGTGGGACACCTGTATCCCTCCTCTCTTCTCAAGGCTCAGGGACCATTGTGGAAGATGCGGTGGAAATATTCTAAGAACCAGATTTGGTGGATAAATATAAGATATAAACTCAAGGTATAACAGTTTGTTGCACATGTTAAACCTCAGCACTTTTGACAGCATGCACAAGACCTGCATAAGTCTAAGCAATACAGAAACCTAGCATGGAAGAAAGAGGTAGGCCAGAAGCCCAGCCCTAGGAAGGAGCTATTCGCAATTGATAGATGCTGGGAGAGGAAGAGTCAGTTTTATTTAAGAGTTTGACACCAGGTAAATTGGCCACACTATGGACCCACATCTGAGTATTTGGGGAACATAAATTGGACTTGATAGGCCTTAAAAATAGTAGAGAAAATGAAGTGAGGGAGGCGTATGGAGATGGGGATTGAATTGAGAGCTGATGGGGGGGGTGTCGGAATATGATCAATACACACTGCATCAAATTCTAAAAGTATTATTAGTTTATTTTTTATACAACAATCTTTATAAATGTTTGATCTCAGATTTATCAGGCCCATTACAAGTGTTTTGGATAAAACCCATAACTTCTTCCAGCCGAGCTTACTCCAAACTCTAAACTTGCATTTTAATGAAGACAATCAGGATACATGATTCTATTTCTAACTGTAGCACTCACAAGGACTGAGGCCAGACTTTTACACAATACAGAGACTTCCGATCTCAAAATGGACACCAACATGTCAAAATAAGTGTTATTGTTCTTTAAAGAATTCTTTTACCAGGCTGAGAATGGTTTGGTAGCATGTTTGTCTAGCATGCAGGAGTTTCAGCCCCCAGTACTGTCAAACCTAACACAAAAATTACCAAAGTTATCTCTAGTGAAAAGACATACCCTACCCCATTAAGTATCAGGTCAGAAGTTGTGGATCCTCTTCCTTCCTCAATGAGTGAGTTATTTGGGATTGGGAATTGATTTTGTAAAACAAGGCATTCCTTTTTCAGTAAGTAAAACAGACAACAGGTGGACTTTCTCCCTGACTGAGTGATCTAGGACTGTTTCCTGAATGGTTTGGCTCCTCAGTCATTGTCTGCAGGACTCTGAGATGTCGAGGGAACTGCGGGCACAGATTTTGAGCTCAATTTCATCTCTAACATTGTGGAAAGGAGCTGCACACCATGGGGCGTTGTCCAGTGCTTTCCCATGCTACCAGGACAGAACTGGGGGAGAGTGACTCCTGGGGTATTCATGTTGAGTAAAAATAGTCTTAAAAAACAAAATGGTTCTTGAATTTAACATTGCTGGGAACAATGAGCATATTGTTGTACACTGAAATAAGACAACCATGATCTAAGCATTCAAAATAGAGAAAAATAAGATTATACATTAAAGAACAGACAATAGAGTGTTCTTAAAAACACCAATCAAATGGGTATTAGAGGGCTAACCGCACATCCTTGAAAAACATTTCAGTCAGATAATAGTCAACAAACACTTGTGTGTGTAAAACACATAACGATGCCTTCTGATACCAAATGCATGCCAGATACACAAGTATTTTTTCGGTCCTGAAAGGAGAAGCCAGGAGCACTGAAATCATTTAAAATGGCAACAGGACAGAATCACTAAATAGAGCTGAAAGATTGGATTAATGTTCAATTTTGTCCAAGATATATTTACACAACTTAAAAAGTGAGTTTAAGGCCAGGTCTGATGGAGCATGCCTTCACTCTCAGCACCTGGGAGGCAGAGGCAGGTGGATCTCTGTGAGTTCAAAGCCAGCTTGGACTACATACTGAAATCCAGGTCAGTTGGGGTTAAAGTGAGATGTCTCAAAAAGACCAACAAAAAAAAGTGTGTATAAAACCCAGATTAAACCTTTTAAAATTAGGAAACTGGAAGGGGGCTGTCTAATAACACCTTTGGAAAATATGAAGCACTGTGTAGGGCCAGTTCTAGAAGAATTATATAGCTGCAATTCAAGATATTCCTTTGGAAAATATGAAGCACTGTGTAGGGCCAGTTCTAGAAGAATTATATAGCTGCCATTCAAGATATTAAAAATGACATCAGACAGGAGATTATCAGAGTTATAGCAACAGAGATAATCTCAGATCGTCAAAATTCTCTTTCAATCATTTTTGTGTACTATTCATTTTTAGGTGACTGGACAATTATTTTCAGAAAACATCTAAAATTACACATTCTCTGGTTATTCATGTCTCAAAAAATGTTTTTGGTCTGTTTGACATTGTCTCCCTGTAGCCACAGCTGCCTATCACTATGTGAACCAGGCTAGCCTTGATCTCACAGAACTCTATCGGCCTCTCTTTCCCAGAGTGCTGGGATTAAAATAGTATGCCACCACGCCCGACTTCAAAATGTTTTTATATCATTATTATATCATAGCACCACCTTGAGGGACAAAGCATTCCAGGTTTGCAGGTTTTTTTTCTCACTATTTTAGAGAATATCATGTCTTGTCTAATGCTTAGCTGGGCGGAAGGAGTCTGCTGTGCAAACCAGGCCTTCCCAGTTTCAGTGCTTTCTCAATTCCAGTGGATAAACTGTGAAAAAGATGTAAACAGATCCACATGCACATTGAACTGGTGTGTCATTTCGGATTCCGGGGGCCCAGCCCTTTCCCACTCCTGCTCCAAGCCCAGGTTGGGTGGAGTTCTGCAGCGTGGGTCTGGGAACTGATCGCCTGAGCAGCAGCTGGAGGCCCAGCTTGGCTGAAACTCTGTGCCCTGGGTCTGGGAACTGGTATAGGTTTGACGGAGCTCTGTGCCCTGGGCTGGGAACTGGTCTCCAGGGCAGCCGCTCCATCTTTTCTCCTCCTTCTCTCTCATGGAGAACTGTAAGGTATATTTCCTATTTACAATGTAAAATTGTGTCTTTCCAGCAAGGAAGTCCGCTTTGTACTCTCCTTGCCCCTTTGCGGCTCCTTGTAAGACTGCCATCTGGGCAGCAATGCACAGCTTTGCATCTCATCACACTTCCTTCCCTGTGTTCTCCCTTGCCCTGCCCCAATGCTGTGCCTTCCAAATACTTGGTTGACACTTTCACCATGGCCTCCAATTAAGCTAGCTAATGAGTAACTATAGAAATGCTTATCCTTAATGTTGTTTATGGAAGAGCTTATCTTATTAAAATAATCATGCTTTAAAATTTTTTTTTTTCTTTTAAGACAGAGACTTCCTGTAGCCCCAGCTGGCCTGAAACTCGTGTAGACCAGGCTGGCCTTGATGTCACAGAGAACCACCTGTCTCTGCCTTTCGAGGGCTAGGATTGAAGGTAGGTCCCCATGATGCTGTTTTAATCCACCATGCTAGCAAACAACATCGCTTCCTTACATAATGGACGAAGATGAGATAAAACAGTGTGATCATGCCTGCCGGGCGATAATGCAATTTATTTATTTCACTTTCAATAGAAAATAGATTGGCAAGAGATTTTAAAAGTACTTATTTTATTCTATATCTACATATCCTTGAAAATATTCTAAGAAAATAAATGAAATAAACAAGGAAAGATAGTCCATTTTAGTATTATTAATAGATGCATATTGGAGTAGGGCAAGTATCAGAAGCTCATCAAATCAGAACTCAGTAATTTCAGAATAATAAGATGGCTGCATTTAAAGCATTTCTAAACAGAACTGGGCGGGGGGGATGTGGAGGGTGCTGAAGGGCAGAGGAGAACCAGAGAATGGTGCAGATAATGGGAGGGGACTATGAGAGGAAGATCAACAAAAATGAAGTGTGTGTGAAAATCCCATAACAAAACTCATTATTTTGTATGCTAATTTAAAATTAACATAAAGAGAAATAGTATGAAATAAAAATATGTATTTCAGTATTTCCTCATAGGTGATAAAAGTCTTTGAAAGATGTCCGACTTTTTAATCTTCACAATAAATTTAAATAACTAGCCCCAAATAAAATGTTTCTAAAGAACTGACAATAAACATGAGATGTTCTGCTTTATAATCATTCAAATTAATAGAACCAATTACACACTTCATATAAAAGAATGGAAAGTCTATTCGTGTCAAATATTTGAAAGCATTATCCCCAAATATGGAAATGGCTGTTTGGAGCTAATTGCAACTGAATACTTCGTTCTTTCCACTTTTATTTGAAAGGAAAGAAAGTGCATTCCTTTTATGAGAAAAATTAAACAGAAGGTAGATAATTTAAATATGTATATGTTGGTAAGACAGAAATAGTATTTTAAAAGAAAATCTAATTTCACAGTCTGGTTTTTCTGAATCTTCGAATTTTCATTTTCAAAGGTATTTTTCCTTATGTGAAGTTTTGTTCAAATGTGTAGTATTTGGCAGTGTGAATGGAAAATGTCAGATGTATCACTATATTCTGTTTCTATCAATTTATTCTTTAATCTTTAACATTAATGAAGAAAAACTGATCTGGCATGGCTCTGTGAAGTCAAAAGTACAATTGTTCATATGCAAGAATAAAAGGTTTTTGACGTCCTAAATAACAGAGGGCACAATAATCAGAGACAAATAATGCAGTAAAGGCTGGACAGTACCATTTAATCTGGCAATTTCCTTTTCTGCTCATGGGGAATATAAGAAATAGTTTAATAATAATAAGCTATATAGAGAATTAAGACTGTTGAAAAAAGGACATAGAGATAAATCTAAGCTAGTTTGGATGAGTTGGTCCCTACTTGTACAAACAGCTGTCTTCCACTACCTCTTCAGAAACAACTCTGCTTGTGGGGAAGAAGACTGTGAACATTTAAACTCACTCTTCTAGTTTTGGCAATGAAAAATGGGTGATTGAGTGATATGATATGATTGAGTAAATGATGTGCTTAAAGCCAACAGTTTAGTACCCACTAGATTTTTAACAATCTCGTATATATGTTACTATGGTTTGAATGTCTTTCTTCAAGTTCACATGGTGGAATTCAAACTTCTTAAGTAGGTTGTGTTTGAGTCATGGGCATGGAAATAGTTTGATGCCATCTCTCCTAGTGAGTGAGTTCGTCCTCTCACAGGCCTCAGTCAGCTACTTAGAACAGATTGTCAAAAGTGGGGTTACTACATTGTTCTCTCTTCATGGGCATCTCTTTCTATTTTCTGCCATGAGCTAAAGTAGTGTGAGAACTTCACCAGAACCCAGTAGATAGTGATGTATTTATCTTCAACTTCTGGCACATCAAATTAGACCTCCTTGTTTATAAATGACCAAGTCTCAGGCATTCTGGTAACAGAAAATAGACTAAGACACACAATCACCAAAATTAATTCTGAAATATGAATCCCAATATATGGGAAGTTTCTCCAGTCAACCAGTAGTCAGAGTAAAATGGTCATTTTGATAGGTTGAACTAATTTCTTTGACTATGTGCATCTGAGCCTTCGTGATGGCTACCCTGACCCCTGAGCCATTCTTCTATGTACATCCTGCAGATATATGAACATCATCCAGGCTGTTTGTTAACTGCATCATCAAGAAAATGTAGAGTTTGTTTTTCCCTTCCCAGTGGTCACATTTGGCAGTAGCACCAGACACTTCACTGAGCACCTGGTGTCTGTGCCAGGACTGCACTCCTATGCACCAAAGCTCTCTAGCCCAGCCTTTGTAGCTGGCCTTATTCCCCATGTTCTGATATTCTCCTCCACTTACATCCCTGCTAGTTACCTGCATCCACCATCTCCACTCTCACATAGGATGGTGGTGGCAGCTGCTGCCTGCAGCCTTTATTGTTACTGTATAAGACCTCAGTCTTCCAAATATCAGTGTTGTCACTGTATTCCTGGATCTTTCAGTGTACCTGAAGCTATGCCATGCTCTGTGCTAAACCGAGAAAAATTTTCTCTTGCCTTTGTCTGTGTTTAATTTGAGGGTTAACAAGAGGTTTTGGTGTGGACCCTGCTGTCTTATATAATATACAATGAAAATAGCTATTCACATTTTAAATTACATCTCCCTTCCCACCGGAGTTCAGCTGGGAGTCCTGGACAGGTGTGCTAGATTGGGTGAACTGTTGTAATGGATTCTTTATAAGCTCAAAATTGCTTTTCTTCACCATCTACTATGACTGTATTTCTAGGCATCTTTAACCAACTCTTTTCCTTAATTTAATTCTGTTCTCGAAGTCTACATTTGAAAATAGATTTTAGATAGCTCTACCTCCTACTTTTCAGTGTGTGGGAGCTCAGTTTTGATTTATGCCAACAACCCTTGCATGACAGTACAATCCAAATTCAAGTATTCCTGCTACATGGATATCCATTTTAGTTATATTTAAAAAATTAAATCAGAGACATAAAGGTCAAAAGCAAGGTAAAGGTGATTTTATTTAAAATACACGCAAAAGTCAAAACACTATATTGTACTTCATATCAGCATTGGAATATGGATTACGGGCTTCCATCAACAGTCACACAGCCTGTTCTGCCCTCTGCCCTCTGGGTTGGTGTGAGATGCTAGGACCCTCATGCACTCTTTGCAATTCTTGTCCTTTGAAACACAGCAAAGAAAATTTGGATGGATATTCAAAGATTCACAGAATAAATTCACAGAATAGATAAATTCTCTAAATTGATAATGAATGTCTAATCTATTTCCTAACCAAATCACAGAGATGTTTAGTAGATATGTAGAAAATTACAGAAAGACAAAATATCTAGAATAGCAAACAGTTCTGGAAAAAGGATAAATTTGCTTATATAATAACAACAGCCAGATGGTGTAGTATTGGTAGCATGATCAATCAGTGGAAGAAAACGCAGAACCCGGGAATAACCCTTCAAAATATGCCCACTCACTTTTGTAAAAGCCCAAAAGCAATTAAATGGACAAAGAATAGCAGTTTTCACAAATGATGCCAGACAAAGGGACATTCAGAAGCAAGAAGAGCTTTAACCCAAGTCTGTGGCCTATAAATCTAAGGCAAAGTATATCTTCAAGATATTTAGTGAAAAGTAAATATAGCTGAAATCTTTCAGATTTAGGGCTAGATTTAACAATAAAAATTGTTGAGTAAATTTTCATCAAAAATTGAAAGTGAGCAAAAGACTTAAGAGGAAGATGAGTCAGAGAATAAAAGACCTCTCTCACTAGTTAATATGCATATCCAGGAAGCATCTCTGCCAATAGAGACAGAAAAGTTAGAATTCAGAAACAAGAACATCTTGAAAATCGAGTTGCATCTTGTTCAGATGCAGAATCGAATAGTGCCATGTGCAGTCTTATAGTTGTTGGGTGTTTTCATTGCTGAGACAAACCTGTCTCTCAATGCTTCTCATATAGAGTGTGGCTTGCTTACTTTCATCTTTCTTAGATGGATTCTGCTTTTCCAGTCAGTGTTATCATTTGTTAGTTCCAAAGCCATCTCCTGTCCATTTAATACAGCACACGATGCTCATTTTCAGCGTGTTCTAAAAATGACAAAATTATTTGCGTAGTTGGCAGCTTGTGCAAAAGGACTTAATTTTATAGATATTTAATTTCATTCTATAGAAGCAGCATCCCATGAATCAACAGGAAAGCCATTTTTGTCTCAAATTAATTTGAATGCTTTTTCTTGTATTTTAAGATTTCATATTAAATTACCTGAGTCATATTTTAGCAGTGTTGTATTCTAAAACTTATATTGTAATCTCTGCTAAAGACACTGCATGGGAAAAATATCTGCTAGGAGATATATGAAATATTTATCATTTAAAATTCCAAGTGTGGCTTGTGATTTCACTTCAATTCTCCTGTTCCTCATTTAGAGGAATTCCAGTTTTACCTATCTGTAAAAACTGGAAGATGATATTCATGACCTTGAAAAGTCAAAGTAGCATACTATTTCAAGGATTTGGCATCAATTTATACCATTTCAAGAACTTGTGGAGTTGAGTTGGAGCACACAGTTGACAGGTGGTCTTATCAGATTCCTCCTGTCTGAAAGACTTTAAATATTTTGTCTTCTCATTTGGTTCAGAGACTCTAAGTATACAATATCGATTACAGACTTAGGCAATTGCTCAGGTGCCATATAAGAAGCACCTATAGGAATAATTTCTTGCATCTTATCTTAAGGAAAACCCTCGATTTTTGCAAGAGGGAAGAATAAAAATAGTAGTTCACATAAGGCAGGAAGAGAGGGGAGGAACTGGTACAGGAACTGCTTTAGGAAGGATGGATCTGGAGACTAAAAACATTGCTTTGCACACACATAACCAGACCAAAAACCATTATCATCTTGAAAAGCCAGTGGGGGGATGTATTGAAGCCACAATGTAAATGATATTATAATGAAATTGGAGTCATTTTGAGGTTACAGACCCTTCATTTTTACATACATATGTTGTGGTGTTTTGAATGAGAATGTCCCCCCAAAGCTCTAAGTATTTGGACATTTTGTCCCCAGTGGGTGGCACCTTTTTGGGAGGTCTCAGAAGGTGTGGTCATGCTGTAGGAAGCAAGTCACTGGGGGCGGGCTTAGAGAGTTCTTAAGCCTTGCCAAATCTCCAGTCATTCTCTGCTTCCTGTGCCTGCTGGAAGATGTGAGCACTGAACTTCTGGAAGTACTCTAACCACCTGGCCTATGCTTTCTCGCCATGATGGACTGTTGCCCCTTTGGAACCATAAGCTAAATAAACTCTTCATTTTATAAATTCTATGGTCAATATTTCTATCACTGCAACAGAAAAGTGACTAATATATGGCAAGTGGGAAAATTGCCTAGTGCTAATTTCTGACGTAGTATGAAGAATTTAACTATATCTCAGAGAGTATTCAACCACAGAGGGGCATGCTTACCATCAGGCAACACAGCTAGCAAGTACCTCATATATAACTACTTGAATGCCAGGTCTCAGATACAAGATAGTGCTATATTTACTAGTGGGGATGTACCATGGGATGGACAACTTATGTTTATTACTTACTATTTAACTATCCACAGCCACACTAGAAACACATTTGAATCTGTATAAAATCTCTTGTCTAGAGATTTTGCAATGGAGTTTATCGAGAGAATTAGCAGGAAAAGAAATTAAATTGCAGAATAACTCTCTGATTAAAAAGCATTATTCAGAGACACATGCTTGAATGGGTTGCCCTGCAAACCTGGCTTACTTCCATTCAGAAGTCATCACAGTGGGAGACAAGATGACTTGTAACTATAATAATGTCTCTGTAGGCATGATAAGTTTATCTGTGATTAGACCAATTGGAATTTCACAGTCTGAAGTATTATGGATTTGTCAGCCTTGTTCAATTGTTTCTAGGAAAGTGACTCAATCATATTGTTCTTGTATCTAGGGGGAAGGGAGTGTAAAATTAGATTGTGTGTAAGTCTAGGTAATTGGTCTTTGTCCAGATTCATTTTCCTGTCTGCTGATAGATTTTTCTTCTAAAACTCAGAGCTCAGTTTAACAAGTCACAGCCATTAGTCATCAGTTTCTTCACCACACACTCTTTTTATAACCAGATTTTTTTATTTTCATGATATTTATTTAAGGGGTATTTTACGAATACTAAAAAAAATAGTAAATATAATCACATAAGTACAAAATGCTAAGTGGATATACTATTGGAGCTCTATTAACAAATATAACCATTATAGCAGCTTGTTTGTATACATGTGCCCAAGGATGTAACAATTCAAAGATGGAAGTTGGCATATAAAAATAACACAAACAGAAAGGTACAAAATGTCTTCCAAAGAAGTAACGTAATCTCCTTGTATATAGCATGTATGATAGTCAGGAGAGGCTCTTATTGATCCCACAAAAATCTGAATGTTCTGACAGTGCATACCACGTGCTGCCATGGCTCTCAGATTTCAGTAGTGACCACAAGGTTTTTTTACTTCCCCTTCTACAATCTCAGGGCAAGAAAAGATCAAGAAAATACAGCTAATTCATTAAAGACTTTGGTTGGTGATCCTGTGAAGTTGAGTCTCATCTTAAATGTCTGACTTAATTTTTGTTTCTATCCTCAGTGCTGGCTGTATATAGTCTGTTTCTCTTTATGCCCCTTATTCTTAATATAGTAATTGCATTCCTTTGACCAATTTAATTTTATTTGTATATAGCATACATCTTCAGTAGCACAAATAGTTTGAAAATTCAAATGTTATGAGGAACAGCAAGTATTTCCTATTAATATCAGTTTGTAATATAACTCTTAAAATATAATTAGCTTTCGTAATTTATCTGATGCATATTTTTTTTTCTTATCAGGAATAATGACACAGCAAACACTTTCAGAAACAACATAAAGCAAGTGGTATACAGTTATGGGGTACGTTGTGACCTTTCAATACAAGTGCTCATTGTGTAGTGATGAGATTGGGGTAAAAACATATCTGTAACCTCAGAAATATTCTGTTTTTGGGGAGAATATTGAAGATTTTTTTTTCTGCTTTTCTAGTTTAGGAAGATGGAAGATCAGGAACAAGATTTGTGGAGCCACGAGTTTGGTTGGGAAAAAAAGGGAAAATATAATATCATTAACAGAGAAACATAAAAAAGAACTATTTTTTAAAAAGCAGAAATAAGACTAGGTGGAATGTTTTGCACAAAGAAATCCAGCAGGGACACTGTCGAGCTAAGCATTAGCCTGCATGGAGCGCAGTCCCACTAGTGAAATATCCTGAAGGATTCAAAGCCAAGAGTTAACCAGAAAGTTAAAAAAAAGTCAGAAAGAGTCAACACTCACAGGAGGAAATCTTTTAAAACATGGAGGAAAAATTCAGCAACGTCATTGATATGTGAAAACAGAACCAAACAAATTTTAGAAACAAAATAATTAATCAAATAAAACAAAAATTAATAAAAAATAAAGCAGAATAATGAATTTCAGAGATGAAGGACAAAGTCAAAACAATGCAGCAAATATCTATAAAGAAAAAAATTGAACATGACCAGAAATTCCATGTCTTGGGAACATCCAAGAAATCAATCCTAAGAATCCCGTGGATAGAAGGAACTGAGATAGTCAAGTCATCTATACAACCTATTCAATAAAATTACAGATACAGTTTTCACAAACTAGAGGAGATAGACATCTCAACACAGGAAGCATTTAGAACCGCAAACAGGAATGACAAGAGAAGAATGTCTTCTTAACATGGTATGGTCAAGATGACTAAAATACACAGCAGAGCTGGAGAGATGGCTCAGCAGGTAAAGACACTTGTCACCAAATTTGATGGCCTGAAGTTTGATCCCTGACACTCATGTGGTAGACGGAGAGAACTGAGTCCTATAAAAGTGCATGCAATTGCTCACACAAAAAATAAATAAGTAAGTGTAAAAAGCAAAAAAGCAAACAAATGTTGGAAGCTATAGGGGAAACATCACAACAACTAATAGACAGAGGCAGAAATATCAGAAGAACATCAGATCTTAGTTACTCCCTGTTATGATCAATGATCACTCAGCAGCCATAAAAGCTGAGAAAGCATGGAATACTTCATAATAAGGAAGAAGAAAGATGGTTTCAACTACAAGAACACAGGAAACAAAATTACATGAGTGCAGTCAGTGAACAGGGAAGAACCAGGAAGGAATCAGTCATGTCTAATACAGTAAGCCAGCACACATATCGAGAGGAAGGACAGAACTACCAACAAACCAATCAATGACCAACAAAACAATCTGTAATAACAAACCTTTTTAAATAATAACATTAAATGAAAATGGTCTTAATTCATCAATTAAACTATCTAGATTAAAAAAAATTTAAGGTTCAACTATATAGGGTCTTCAAGACTATAACATAATTAGGAAAGATATCCCCAAACTGGAAGCCAAATATTGGATATCAAAGTACCAGCAAATGGAAGCTAGAAACAATTTGGGGTAAAGCTTCTCATATCTGATAAATTAGGCTTCACACCAAAACTATTCATCAATAAGTAAAGAGATATATTCATAAATGTGTAGAGACATATTAATAAATGGAATAATTCATCAAGATGATATAAATATTGCATTTAAGCACTGAATCATGGGGCCTCCAGTTTCATAAAACAAACACTAAAGGCATAAAAGGTCACAAATAACATGACACACTAGTAGTGGGAGACTTCATTACCTCATATCTATGTAATAGTAGAGAGAAGCTAGTAGAGAAGCTCCAAGACTCAATTCTATAATCAATCAACTGGATTTAATAGTTACTTACAAAACATTCCATCCAACAAATAGGGGATACACATTCTTCTCCATGGCACAAAAAAATCTCTAAAAATTTTCACATTGTAAGTCACAAAACAAACTTTCAGAAATATACACATACACACACAGAAAGAAGAGGGACAGAGGGAGAGAGAAAGAGAAAGACAGACAGAAAGAAAGAAAGAAGAGACAGAGACAGAGAGACAGAGAGAATTATTCTCTATAATATTATCACATCCAGAAGAATAAGAATGCTAGACTCAGAAAATACATAACACTGAACAATATACGTTTGAGTGGACACTGATCATTGATCATATCAGGGGGTAATTTAAAAATTCCTTAAATCAAATAAAAATGAGAACATCGCCTATTAAAACTTCTAAGATATAGCCAAGGCAGTCCTAAGAAGAAAGTTTGTAGCTATAAGTAATCACATTAAAAATCTGAGAGTTTCAAATTAAAATCTAATGATACTATGACCACAAGTCATTAAAAAAGTAAATCATCAACCTTTTCTTGATGAACATAGATGCTAAAATTCTCAACAAATGCTTGCAAACCAAGTTCAAGATCACATTTAAGAGATCATACATTGCAACTAAGTTCATTTCATCCCAGAAATGCAAGGTTGGTTCAGCATACACAAACCAATAAATATAATACAGCATAGTGATTAATAGATCTAAAGATGGAAACCGCATGATCATTTCACCAATAAATGCAGAAAAGGCATTTGGCAAATTTCAACATGCCTTCATGATAAAAGTTCTGAAGAACCTAGGAATATATGAAACATACTTCAACATAATAAAGGGTATTTGTAAGAAACCAATAGCCGATAATACATGAAATGAAGAGAGCTGAGAACACTTGTCTAGAATGCACCATATGACAAGTTTGCCGTCTCTCCTCTCTTTCTCAATATAGTGTTCAAAGTTAGAGCATTAAAACGAGAACAAGATATAAAAGCTACAACTGGAAAGAGAGAAGTAAAAACAGCCCCATTGGTAGATGACACAAGTCTATATTTAGAATACCTCATGGACTTCACCATAAAACTTTTAGATTTGCTAAATATATTCAGCAAACTTGAAGGATACAAAAATCAACATATGTGAATACCAACTTCCTGAGAAAGAAATTATGAAAAGTACCCCATCCGAAATAAGTTAAAATGCTTAGGAATAAGTTTAAACAAGGAGGCAAAATACCTCTACATAGAAAAGTTTAAAGACTATGAATAAAAGAAATAAGACACTAGAAACAGAAATACTTTCCATGCTCCTGGACTGGCATAATTAACACTGTGAAGATGACTATATTACCTAAAGTAATCTATAGATTGCATGGAATCTGTATTAAAAATTCTAATGAAACACTTCTGCACTCCCTCCAGAACCCTGAACAGACAAACAAGAGATACTTGGACCCTTTGCCTGGATCACCTTTCTACACCCCTCCAACACTGGGTACAGGTAGGTAAGTGTTCCTGGGAACCCCACACACATTTCTGCTCTTCGCCAGCACTCGGAACAAATAAGCAAGGGGTCCAAGACCCTCTGTGTATTGGTCACTTTGCTGCTGATATGGTAGAAACACTGACCAAGGGGACTTAAAAAAGGAAGAGTTTATTTAGCCTACAGTTCCAAAGGGGCAAGAGTCCTTCATGGTGGGGAGGCATGGCTGCAGAAGTGGCTAGAGTAGACATAGCAGCTAAGTGTTCACATCTTCAAACAGGCACAGGAAACAGGGAGTGGCTGGAGATGGCGCAAGGCTTAAGAACACCCTCAGCCTATCTCCAGTGATGGTCTTCCTCCTGCATGGTCACACCTTCTAAGATCTACCAAAGCAGTGCCATCAACTGGGTACAAAATGTCTGGATGTTTGGAGTCTATGAGGGCCATTTTCATTCAAACTACCACACTCTGCTTCTGGAACACACTGCCTTCCCCACCAGCAGCCGGAATGAATAGGTAAAAGGTCTCCAGATCCTCTTCTTCTTGGGCACATATTCCTTGCCCATAGTATCTGCCCTAACAGGTAAGAAGTCCCTCAATATCTTGCCTCTTGTATACACTTCTATTTTCTGTGAACAGCAGGTCTGCTGTACAAGTAAGAAGCTCTTGACTTCTGTCTCCAGGGCACACTGTCACCTCTTGGAATTCTCATCTTGCCATGGAATAAAAGGATCCCTGGACTTCCGGGATATGCTGCAGTTTCCAGCATTGTGTACACTGTGAAGCCAGAAGAGTAAAATGTCCATCCTCATCCTCCAGTACACACTTCTGGGTGTCACAGGGAGGGAGAGGATATGATCAATCTATACCCAGTCCATGCAAACAGTGCTCTTCACACACCACAGCTCACTAAGTTAGAGCTCAGAGGATCCCCAGTTTGAATACACACTCCCACAACACCTTCAAGTCCCAGTTCTGAAGATCGAAAGACATGTGAAGCTCTCCCTGTGCAACAACTTGCCCATTGTACTGACCCTGGTTTATGAGGCCAGAGGCCATACCTTCCACCACATAATCAAGATCAACCACCTACACAAATTAACAGTCCCATAGTAATGACTACCAATAATAAGAATTTGGATGAAATTCTAGAAAAGAAGTCAAAAGTGATTATAGATATGTTCATCTCAAAGAGGACACAAATAAGGTTGTAAACAAATTCAAGAATGATATAAATAACCTGAATGATTTCCAAGGAAACATGAATAAACAATAAAAGTGAATTAAGGAAGTCATTTCAGGAAATGAAAATAGAGTCCAACAGAAATAAAATACTGAAGAAAAGCCAAACTAAAGTGATACCAGAAATTAAAAAATTCAATAGGTCAAATAAAACACCAACAAAAACCTCACCAATAGAATGGTTTATATGAAGGGCAGAATGTCAGGGCTTGAGCCTAACATAGAGGAATTAAATCATTAAGTTAAAGTCAATGGCAAATTTTAAAAATATATGAATGAAACATATAAGAACCATGGGATACCATGAAAAGACAAAATTTAGTAATATTTGCACAGAAGAAGAAGAATCCTATGTCCAAAGCACAGGTAATGTTTTTGATAAAAATCATAGAATAAAATTCCACAGATTTAGAGTAAAAGATGCTCATCTCTATACAGGAGCCAAGAGATGTCCATCTATGTACAAGAACACCAAATAGACAGGACCATATTATATGACATATTATAGTTAAAACACTAAATATACAGATCAAAGAAAAGTTGTTAAAAGCTTCAAGACAGTAGAATCGAGTAACATATGAAAGCAGGTCCATCAGAATAGCAGCTAATTTCTCAATGGAAATTTCAAAACTAGAGGAGACGACAGATGCCAACACAGAGTACTCTATCTGGTAGAAACAACAACATAAATAACAACAATAAAGAGAGGAGAACCATGAAACTCTGTCTTCTGGGCATGACATGGCCTTGGAGCTCATGAATTCACAGCAGCTTCAGTTGTCTGCATAGAGCTGCACAAGAATGCGTTATTAAACATTCAGTTAAAGGGGCTCATGAGGCCCGACTCCACCTAGAGGAGTCAGTGGGAGTCAATGGCTCAATGACTACTGAGAAGTCATTGTATTCAGTGATGTAGTCACTGGTGGGTGGGCCATACCGCAATAGACAGCTCCGTACACATGCTCACATGACTGGTCCTGGTTAATGTCAGTGGATCACAAGGAAAAAAAAACCAAAAGAGAAACAGAAGAAAGTGAGATGAGGATTTGGTGGGAGAAAGGTGGGGTGTTTGTTGTTAGAACATGAGGAGGGTAAGAGAGGGTCTAAGGATGAGTGTAGACAGAATGCATATATGCCTGTATGAAACTGTCAAAGAATAAATTAAATAAAAATACAAAAAAATGTTAAACTTGAAAAACTGTACAAATGCTTAGTACATGCTTCCAGAGGAGCTCATGCAATTGTGTTATTGAGTATCACTCAGGCATGGGCATTTCTAAAAGATTCTCAGTGATTCAGATATCCTACAAAGGGTTTCAGATATCCTATCCAGGGGATTAATGGTTACCTTGAGACCCTCTGGACTGTTGTAAATTATCTACAGTGACATCTGCCCCATATTGACAGCACTCTCCAGCCACTTCTTGGAATTGACCTATCTCTTTACTTTTGGCACTAAATTTTCTAAAATTTTATCAACTATCGACTCTAAAAGGATAGTATTTAAATAGTTAGATGATTGAAAAGTAGTTCTTAAATTATGAGCATAAAGAAATATACTTAGTGATTAAGTATAACTCTTATAGATATAGTGAGAAGAACAAACTTCAAGTGTATTCCTGCTTGCAAAAATAATAGGAATAATTTTAGTTCTGTTCTTACAAAATAACATATTATTTGGAATGCTTATTTTATAACACATTTCTTTTTTTGCCTATATTTGGATTTTGAATATTTTTGAAGGGGAATAAAATATGTTAATTTCGTTGGCTAGCTTGTTATAGATTCTTTAGAAATCCTGATTCAGTGTGCTAAGAACAGCGTGCTGAATGAGCATCCTCAGCTGGGCCATAGCATGAGAGAGAACTATAGTTCTGATTGAAGGAACCACAATAATGGAATAAATGAGCTCGAGTGAATGGCTTAAATATTGTTTGCAGTTTGCAAATTAGATATACACAGGCAAGAAAAATGTTTCTATACTTTCCTTCTACAATTAAGCTCAGTTTGTTAAAATATTTCCCATAAATAAGGGGATTGAGACTCTCAAACCTGGGTTCTGATTTGGGCAAGATAAATTTGCAAATACCCTTGATTCTGAGGCATGCAATTCCAAATCAAAGCCATTTACAGTGCCTCTTGGCAGACTGCAATCCAAAATCAGGACTCTTTCAGAATTTCATCATCCCCAAATGTGAAAAACAAAATCTAAATGAGTTTCCTCTTTCTTTTTCAAAACTTTTCTTTTAATTGAAATTTTCTATCTTTTTAGATGTCAAAAGCATAGAAAAAAAATCATTAAAAGAGGAACTCTACCAGTCAGGGTCCTGGCCTAAACAGATGGCACATTCAAATCTGTAATTTAAGGAGAGTTTAATAGAGAGACTTGCTATTGGTATATGGGCAGAAGATAGGCTGCTACTGTGCTTGGGAGTCGGTTGAGCCTTGTGGGTCAGATGGAGGGATCAAAATGTGGGAAAACCTTTGGGGCTGTTGGTTGCCAGTCTATACGACTACAAGGAGAGAAAGTCAGAGGAATAAATACCCAACATCACTCACTCTTCAGTTACCCTCCCTCGTTCTGATTTCTTCTTAATGCCTCCTGTTGTCTGAACTCAAGACTTTGGATCAAAAGGTCAAAGCTTCAGTTTGTATTAGTCAGTCTCATGGGGGCCATGGCATCAATGGGTCTGGGGAGCAAATGGAAGGCGTTGTGCTGGTTAATCTTGTTAAATGGAAAGAATTTAGAGTCATCTAGGAGGCAGACCTCTGGATCTGCCTATGAGGGCATGTCCAGAGACGTTTAACTGAGGCCAGAAATCATCATGACGGTGAGCAGCACTCGTCATGGGCTGTGGTCCTGGACTAAATAAAAGCATGGAAGTAAGCACAGCACCAGCACGTGGCCCTCTGCTTCCTAAATGTGAATGCAATGCAGCCAGCTTCCTCAAGATCCT
This sequence comes from Eospalax fontanierii, assembly GCA_035773235.1. Taxonomy (NCBI): domain Eukaryota; kingdom Metazoa; phylum Chordata; class Mammalia; order Rodentia; family Spalacidae; genus Eospalax; species Eospalax fontanierii. The sequence goes on along the minus strand of CM069540.1, from coordinate 44,934,708 downwards.
GTCCCCATGACCTTCTGCTATCACAGACTGACTCCTCAAACTGAGAGCCTAAAGAAAGAAACTCTTTCTTAAGTTGTTTTGTGAGGTATTTTGATTAGAGATCAGAAAAACAGCTAATACAATTGGCCAATTTCATTGCTTCCTCCAGCTTGAATCCTGCACATTATCTAGCTAAGCAATACATGTAAATGCAGAAAATTCTAGCAGCTATGATTCCATCACAAGATGACTATGTAGATATATTCCTACCAAAAGCTTGATATATTGTTACAACCACCAGTCTGCATAAAATATAGCAGAAAATTAAGAGGAAGGCAAAAACAATTTAAGTCAGAGTTACTATGGTCTGCAATGAGGCAGAAAATGTATGGGGCAGTTATTACATTTCCTTCCTACCTAATATTTATTTTGTTTACACTCTGATAGCCCCTCATCACATTTTTATTTAGTTGGGCTGTGAAATCACAGAGGACCAGCTATCTTCTCAGAAACAAGGTGTACTTATCCTTATTATAATATATTTTCTATAAGTGGTGGAATACACCAAGATAGACCCACAGTCCTACCAGTCACACTGTGGAAAGAATGCAGGTCATGATTAAGATGGTCACTTGAAAGCCAAGTGACCTGGATTAGAATCAGATTACAGGCCTGTCTGAAAAATTTGAGGTGTCTTTGCCCTCACTATTTGTATGTTGGCTGCAGTCAGTAGATGCCTCTGAGAAATGTGGAGATAATCCATAATATATTCTGATTGCATATTGCAGGATCTGTCTCCAAAAGATCAAGACCCCACTCTAGAACTGTAGACTTTTGTTGACTGTGTACATATTAATATCATCTTAGAAAAGCTGTGGTGTTTCTGAGATCTCAAACTGTGAATCTTCAGGATCTTGTTTTGTTCTTAGTCTTACAATACCCATGACTCCAGAAGATGAGGAACACTTTCAATTCTGTTGCAGCAATGTTGTGATTTTTATTTATTCTCTCAGTTGAATGACTATCAATAATCCTCTCTGGGGCTGAATTTCTTGACTTCATTGCTGTTGACATCTTGGGATGGGAAAATGAGGAAGTCATTCAGTATAGGCTGCCTAATTGCAACCTTGGCATCTATCACCAGAACCCAATAGTAACTTTTATCCCCAAATCAATATTGTCTTTAGATATTGCCAAAAGTCTCTTGGAGGGCCACATTGCCACCATTTGAGAACAACAGCTTTGGATAGGTCAAATAAAACAATCTGATACTGGGCTAGAGGGATGGCTCAGTATTAAGGGAACTGAATGCTCTTGCAGAAGACCCAGATTAAATTCCTAGCACCCCATAGTGACTAACAACCAGCTGTAACTCCAGTTACAGGGCAATCTGACTCCCGCCTCTGACCTCTGCAGGCATTACACGACATGGATGTACTTACATACATGCAGGCAATACACTCATGACGATGAAATAAAAAAAAATAAGTAAATAAAATAAAACAATCTGATATTGTCATCTTGAAATCTACATTATCATCGGAGGGACTAATTGTCACAGTAAATCGACACGCACTGCACAAGTCGCCCTGAATTTGTCCTTCTTTCTCTCGTACTTTAATTTGCATCAAGTTGGTTGCTTAGGTTCCTTTTCCTTGCAGTAAGGAGATTTTTCTCCTTAAGAATCTCATGTTGAGTTTTTTCCTAGAGTTACTTCTAGTACCAATTTCCCTATCAGTTAACTTCCCAGCAGGAAACAGATGTTGTACTCAAGTGAAGCAATTTGACAACAGTTTAATCAAGGAGTTATTTACATAAATGAGGTCACAATGTAGGAAAACCAAAAAGGATCAGATAGGGGTAGTATCACTAAGATAATAAAAGGGGACTGCTTTCCCTTCTACAGACTTGAATAAGTAAAGACTGAAGGAGGGAAGGTATCAAAATCCCAGGAGATGGATAAACAAATAGATGATACACAGGTGATAGATAGATGATAGACAGGCAGCCAGATACATAATAGAGAGATAGATAGATGATTGATAGATAGATAGATGATAGATTATAGCTTGCCAACTAATTAGATAATAGATAGATGATAGATGATATATAGATGGTAGATGACAGATAGATGATAGATGATAGCTAGCTAGCAAGATGGTAGATAGATGATAGACTGATGATAGATGACAGATAGATAGATGATAGATAGATAGTTGGATAGATATGTGGTGACCAGACCAGCGGACAGCAGCTGTCCTGTACAGAGGGAGGGAGCTCCTATCCTTGCTGTCCTCCCTTCTGCTGCTCAGTGTTGTCAGAGCCCAGCTACAAGGCTGGATGCAAGGAAACCCCTTGAATAGAGATGCATGTGATGGGTCAGACTTCTGGGACCGATGCCAAGATAGAAAAGGAAGAAAATCAGCTCTAGAGAAGTGAAAGACATTAAAGCAACAACAACAGCAGCAACAACAAGAAGCCTCCTCAATAATTTCTTGTTACATTTAAAAATGGAGCATATTCTGGGTGAAGAAAGATGTTAAATAGTGAGAATTGTTTGAAAAAATTGTCATCAGTAAGGCATTAAAAAAAGTAATGATACAACTTGGAAAATGGCAGCCAAACTTCCAAAATAAAGGACACAGAAGTAAACACACACACGCATGCACACACATACACACTTTTAGTTTTTCTAAGTCACTAGGGCAAACTTTCCACATCGTTTGGTCAAAGTAAATGTCTATTGCTAAAGTTCCTCCAGTACTAATGGTACATGAGCCCCCTGCCCCCCATGCAATTTATTTTTAATTTTCTCCCTCCACCACTCCCCCACTCATTTTTCTCTTAGTCACAGCAATATAATGGGATAAAATATTCTTTCACTCACAGTTATAAAGTGAAATTTACAAGTATAAGAAAACGCACCAACTGTATACCACCAGATGGCGCCAGATGTAGGTAGGGTTTCAGGCCAAGTTGACCCTGTCATTCCTGTAAATATTTTGATCTCTTTTCCTTCCTAAAAACAATTTCCTTTTCATCCTTCCCCTAAAGATAGAATTAACCAATCATGGACTGTTGAATAGTTAACTACTTATGCTTGCTGTTCTTTACTATAAAGTGATATGTAGAATTCCATCTTGGGGGCCTAGGTTTCTTTTGAAGATAGCTATGCATGATTCCCCACTGGTTAATACATCTATATTCTTGTGAACTCAACGGTCTTGTCTTTTAGGTCCTGCAGCACTAAAATCTAGTTATTCGCCATTCTGTTGATTTTGTTTGTAATGCTCTTGAACTCTTTTTTTTTTTTTTTTCTATTTCTTTATACCTACTGACTTTGTTCAGTCAAGATCTTTTCCTAGAGAGTTTCAAAGACATAAAGGGTCTTATCCAGGTTGTTTATTTTCTAACTTATCATCATTATTAGTTATATTGTAAAAAACTAATAAAAGTTAAGTAACTAAGTTATTTTCTTTCTTCCATATTGTTCATAAACTAAGTTTATAACTGTTCTTTTTCATTTATACTTTTGCAGATGTTCCAAGACACTAATGCAGCTCACATATAATTTTCAAAATAACATTGTGACTCATTAAAGAATTAAAACTGAAGTCTGAAACCTACAGCTGCGTTTAGGGAAAGAGGACAAAATAAACTACTGGTGTTGGGAAAGTGAGTCTGGTGGTCCTCACGCTTGGGTTGCATCAGAGTAGATGCAAATTTAGAGAGTAGATAAAAGCTGGACTGATGGACCTCCTCACCCCTGCCAAACAGATTTTGACTCAGCAGTTTTTAAGAACCACAGAAATTTAGGTTTTTATTGCATTCCTGGGTTAACTGTGAATGTTCTTTGAGAACATTAATTTAGGTAAAATGCTTACTGGGATTTAACTTGACAGCAAAAGTTTTGGTGCATCTTAACCCTACTTTCTGAGATTTTTTTTTCCCTCACTTGTCTCCACACAAATCCCAATTTCTCAATATTTTCCTATGAAATGTATTCACTAATAAATTCATGGAATTTGAAACATTTCAACTTTGAACTCTGCTTTATTACTTTTTGACTCCTCAAGTGATGCTGAAAAGGTAAATGTCCTGTTAATTTCCTGTTCAGATTTATTCTTCATAAATTCCACAACCTTGAACCTTCAGGTAGATCTGCTTCCATTCTCTTGAACATTAACTTGCTATGTAGATCAGGTTGGCCTAGGTCTCACAGAAGTCCACTTGCCTCCACTTCCCAAGTTCTGGGATTAGAGGGCTTGTGCCACCACACCTTGGTACTTTATTGTTTTCCCTGAACAGATTTAACATAGTGTCTCTAGATGACTAGTATTCCTAAGAACTCCTTTTTCTTATTGGGGATGTATCTTTCAAGAATTATGTTATTACTATTACATTACAAATACTGTATACACAACTTTGTGTATTGACCTTTAAATTATCTATTGCTTACTTGTAAATTCAAATAACTCCTGAATTTCCTCATAAATTTTGCCAGTTAGCAGTCATACCAGTTATTTTCTGTGAATAGCAGTTTTGATGCTTCCTTTAAAGTTGTAAACCCCTTATGAGTGTTAATATTGGTTGCCATCTTGATAGGATGTCGAGTCACCTAGGACAAATATCTAGGCATGTCTATGAGGGCATTTCTAGGTTAGACTAATTGAGTGGCGAAGACCTGTGCGTAGCATCGGTCCATTGGCTGGGGTGTTGGGACAAATGAAAAGGGTAAAGTAAACTGAGTACCAGTGTTAATTTCTCTGCTTCCAACTGCAGATGCAATGTGACCAGCTGTCTCACATTTCAGCCACCAGAACTTCCCACCATGATAGTCTATGCACATGAACTGTGCACCAAAAACAAATCCTCCCTTTCTCATATAGATTTTGTCCAGTATTGTGTTGAAGCAATGAAGAAAGTAACCAATGCACCCCTTAATAATTTCATCAATTTTGTTCGTGACTAAGCACTGAAAATAGGGATACTTAATTTTAAAACCCAAGTCTAACTGTTCATATATTTAGTAGATATTTCTGAAAGTCTTTTTAAAAATAATATTTTTATTAATTCTTTGAGAATTTCATACAATGTATTTTGATCCTATTCACTTTCCAGTTCCTCCCTGGTTCACGCCAACTTATCTACCCACTCAACTTCCTGTTCTCTTTCTTCTACTTAAAAGTCTGTCATGCCCAGACTGTGTTGCTAAAATACTCTTGGGTGTGGGGCCATCCCTTGGAGCCTGGAACTTGGTAGGCATCAGGGATCACGCCCTCAATGGCAACCGACCTTCACTGCCAAACAGGGATGGGGATTTCATGCTCACCTTCCCTTCCATGCTGGCATTTGGTCTGCCTTCAACTTCATATGAGTAACTGACCAGCTGTCTAGAAAACTCTTCTTTCTTGTGGTCATCTGCCTCCTCTGGCTCTTAAAATTTTTCTATCCCTCTTTGTCAATGATCTAGGAGGCAGAAGTTTGATATAGGTGTCCTATTTGGGGATAAGCAGTTTGCAACCTCTTATTCTCTGTACACTGGTCAGCTGTGGTTCTCTCTGTTCATCATCATCTGCTGTGTAAGGATGGTTCACTGCTGAGAGTTGAGAGATGCATTAATTTTTGTGTGTAACAATAAGTTACTAGAAGTCTAGTTTAACATTATATCTATTTAGCAGAAGCATTAGGCTTTCTCCTGTTTCCTGTGGGCTGTCTAGCCTCACTTCAAGGTCAGGTATGGGTTCCATCCTTTGAAGTGGGCCCTAAATCCAATGAGAAAGTGGTGGGTTCTTCTCATACTGTCATGTCACCATTGGAAAGCAGGCCAAGCAGTTGTTGTAGCTTTCCGAATTCACAGCTGAGGCAGACTCAAGTTAAATTTTCTCTTCAGGCAGCTTGCAGAGCACCCTCCAGCACTAGACAATAGAGATGAAGCTTTGAAGTCAGTGCCGTTTTTATTTCTCCTTGGTAGTGTCTTCAGCAATAGGGTCTTATGGTGACGTTCTGGTGGGTAACCAAGAGCAGGGGCAATGGTCAGTATTTTTCCGTATGGCTTTTTCTGAAGGCATTCAGTGTTAGTTTTCACTCCCTGTGCTCCTCCTCCTCCCCAGGCTCCCATTCCCTGCCCCATTTAACCCTCTTACCTGTTATTCCCCTTTCCCCTATATAACGTTGTGTTCTACACCCTTTCCCAGGGACCCCCCCTTTACCAATAGCCAATTATGTGTTTCTTGAGTTCTCTGGATTTTGAAATCGAAACATTCATGTCTAAGATTTTAAAGTTAGTATCCAGCTATGAGAGAGAACATGTAAGATTTGTCTTCTGGTTCTGGACTATCTCACTCGATGATTATTTCCAATATCATCCATTTTCTTAGGAATTCCATAATTCATTTTTTAAACAGTTGAATACTATTCTCAACACCTTTATTGTCCATTTATCAACTGATGGACATCTAGAATGTTCTCAGTTCCTGGACATTATGAAAAGGACATCAATGAATATAGATGGACAGATATTTTTATAGCCTGGAATAACTCTTTTCAGCATATTCCTCTTAAGTGGCATGGCTGGATCAAATGGTAGGTCAATTTCTACCTTTTGGGGAATTAGTTAGAATTCTTTGTCAGACCGTGTTTGCCATATCATCCACGTCATGTGTTCTTCTACAAAAGGATGGTTATACTCCTCTTCTGGAATATGGGGTCTGTACATCCTTCCCTGGAACTTATATGGACCATCACAACCCCTTTACTTGCTGCTACATGCTTTCTACCAATAGTCAAAAGAGATAACATAGTGTTTCTGTAGATTTCTTTCTCTTTAGAGAGCTTGCCTTGGGCTGCTAGCCATCTTGTTATGAGGCAGCTCATGATACGTGAAGCATCTTGGGAGAGGACAGCAACTATCTTGCCACTAGACTCACAGCTGGCAGCTTGTGTCAGATAGTGAGCAAATGTGTAGGGGATTCTTTCCTCAGGATTTGTGTTTTCTCTATGGGACTCCAGACTATAAGAAACTGTCGCTCCTGTATCCTGCCTGAGTTGCTGACTCACACAAACTGTAAGACAAAAACTTATTTTATATTTTGAGGTGAATTTATTATATAATAATAAATAACGAAGTCAAAAATATTTCTCATTATTCAGTCCCCTCCCTCCAAAACTCAGAAGGCTTTGAAGCTTCTTTTCTCAGATTACACAATGACTTAATTACTTTAAATTTTGTCTGCTATTTATTCCTTATGTATTTAAAAAATTTATTTATTAGTATGTGGGGATGGGAGAGGTTGAGTGAGTGCTTGTTGGCCACGGCACTTGTGTGGAAGTCAGAGAACAACTTTTAGGAGTTGGTTCTCTCCTTCCTCCATGTGGGGGGTCTAGAAATCAAACTCAGGTGTTCGGGTTTAGCAATCAGAGCCTTTATCTTCTCAACCATCTCCTGCTGTCCTTATGTATTTTGACTCCAAATGTATTGCTTATTTTTCTAACAACTAGAGATCATAATTTTGGTTATGTCAGTTTACTCAGAGAAGAGTATTTCCCAATACCCTGGTAACTCCTTGTCCTAGATTTTTCCACTTCCAATTATTTTTGCCTTTTAATCAAGGCCAGTCACTCATGTTTTCACCCTTTGTCTATCACTGCCAACAGCTGAAATGCCTTCATACTCTAATTTCAAATATCCCATTCTATGAATGCTATTTCAAATCATTCCAATTTAGCACCTCTGTCTCCTGCTTCATGAATTCTATTGGCCCTTCCATTCAGTGAATTCACACCCTTCAAACCACCTAAGCCTCTCTTCCTTTCCTCCATGGCTGTCAGTCCCAGGTCTTCCAGGGTAATCATTTCTATATTCCTTGTCACTCTCTACTCCTAGCAAAATGTTTCACCCAATTAATTCCAGCTCATCATATCATTTATACCTGTACTCAAGTCCAGAGAAAAGAAAATGATAGCCTGTAGTCTCATACTGAATATCCACACAGTACACTCAGGACAGCTTTGGTGCTTACAACAGCATAAAATTTCCTAATCCTTTGTTCTCTCTCTCTTGAAGTCTCCTTTAATCATGAAAACCTACTTCCCCTTCATTATATTCTAAGCAATGTCTTTGCCTTGTTTATATTTCTATAATAACATTAAAAGAAAGCTTTCTCAGGTCCCACACTAATCTCCCTATATCTACATATACCTGTTTGCCTTGTCTTCAATTATACTGACTTTCCTCTGTTCCTCAAGCTGGCTCTTCATTTATGAAGTATCTCCAGTCTCTCTGGATCAAGCACACAGTTAAATCATCCATCATATCACATCTATAAGAAAATAAAATAATAGAATTAATGAGAAGTCATCATTCATAATTAGAAATTACCTTTCTTCATTTTAATAGAGGAAATGAACATTTCTTAACCAGTTTTTGGTTCCTGTCATGCTCCTTGTATTAGTGACTCTTCTTATTGATATGATGAAGACAACTTAAGGAAGGAAAGGTTTACTTTGACTCATAGGTGAGGGTTTAGTCAGTTACGGCTTGGAAGTCATCCCAGTAGGAGAGTGAAGGAGCTGGTCACAATGTATCCATAGCCAGGAAGCTGAGAGAGGTGAACATTGGTGTTCAGGGGCTTGCTTCTGGCGTTTCATTCAATCCTGGACTATAGCCCATGGAAAGTACTACCCGTTTATATAGATGGGTTGTTTTTTTTTTTTCTCTTTGATTGAATTTTATTTTGGTAATACTGTTATAGACACATCGGAAGGTCTAGTTCCATGGTGATTCCAAATCCAGTTATGGTGACAATGAAGATCAACCATCACACACTTTTCTCCCATTTATTTATTTTAGAGAATTGCCTTTATTTGGCTTGGTTATGAGGGTTACTTATAGGAGTAGAGTGGAGGGACTCCCCTACAAAGGCCATACAACAAATTCTACATCTCAGCAGTGACTTGTGACCTCACGGCAACTGCCCAAGATGACAAAGTTCCCCTTCCTTCCTTCCTTCCTTCCTTCCTTCCTTCCTTCCTTCCTTCCTTCCTTCCTTCCTTCCTTTCTTCCTTCCTTCCTCTTTCCTTTCTTTCTTTCTCTCTCTTTTCTTTTTCCTCATTTCCTTTCTGTTTTTAGATTGGATTTAGGGATCTCCACATGGTAAATAGGGACTCTACCACTAAACTCTTTCCCCAACCCTCTACTTATTTTTAAATTCTCTCATTTGTTTAGGAATAAATAATATTTGGGCCAAGTAAGTTTTTTCTTTATCTATGAAATTTTTTATTTAAGAAGAACTTAGAGCGTATAACGTGACAAAGAGAGCAGTTTCTGATTGGGCAGTGACCTGCCCTGCACTTATGATACGTGGTTCATCTTTTCTCATGAAAGATTTGTGGCATTTTATTAAAAAATAAAATAAAAAGTATGATACATGTTAAAAATAGAAGTTCCATAAAAGATAATAACCCAGAAAGAAAAACCAAAAATGGTACCAAGAATGAGACAAAGTTAAATAAACAGGATCAACTGCCAACTTCTGGCAAATGGAAAAAAAGGAGGGTTAAATCCTGTTATGGTCCTTGTCTATGAGCTGAAAGCCAGCTAGTGTTCCAGACCAAGTTCGACACAGCTCTTTTCTTCTTCATATAAGGCCTTACTATGTAGTCCTGGCTGGCCTGGAATTTTACTATGTAAATCAAGCTCGACTGGAATGGACAGAGATCCACCTACCTCTGCCTTTTGACCAAGGAAACCAGAATGATACCACAGAGGCTGCTCATGGACAAAGACCAGATAGCCATACCTGTGTAAAGATACAGGCTAGCCACCAGTAATGTCCACATAGAATAGTCCATCCCAGAAAGCTAGGTACAAGAGGCTAATGTGAAAACTTAAAATGTTTTAGGGTACCAGAGATGTCTTAATATTAAAATTGGATCCTTTTCAATGTGTGCTTTTTATAATCTCATGTCAGATGCATATAAAACTGTTTCTACAGTTGTGTATTTGTAATCCTGGAATCTTTCAGATAGTGTTTAATTAAACAAATCACCAATGCATAGCAAACTGCCTCCAATCATATAAAATAATTCCTGCCTTGTTAAAATCTCATTTGTTACAGGAACTCTTAAAATGTAAGGTACCTCTGAGGAAAAATTATTATCATTCACATAGTGATAGAAAATAATGTTCCCTATAAATCAGCACAAGCAGGAATGCACCTATTTAAAAGGAATTCACAGGTCAATGACTAATTTCCAGCTGACAGCATCATTTGGTAGAGCACATCCCCTTTCTCTTGCTGTGGCTAGGAGTGATTTGTCTAGGTCTGCTAGAAACAATTTTCAATAGAAATAAAATAAGATCAAAATTTCACATAAGAGCACAGGTTTAGGTTTTTTTTTTTAAGTTCTGAAATTGAACTTGACTTATGGGAGAATTAGTGACAGATGACTGTCTAGGCCAGTTCCAGCTTGGTTGAAGATTTATTTCACCAAGCTGGACAACTTCAATTACAGTCCTAGAGAGAAGACAAGGAAGCTAGAAGCCTGAGGTCAAGTGTCTAACCTGGGAGTTTAGGAGTAATCACATAGTATCTCAACATTTTTATGCTCTGGACCACTGCTTCCCAGACCATTAGTCTACATTCAGTCTATTGGGAAGTCTTGTTACAGTCCAAGTTTTGATTGACAGAGGTTCTGAAATTCTGACATGCTTCTAGATGACAAGGCTACTACTAATCTAAGCAACACTATTTAAATGTAAATTCTGTTGCCTGTTCAATTCATGTTCATCCCAGATTTATCTGGGCTCTGTCACAAAAGCTACCACTGTGAAAAGAGAACATGTGACTAGCAAATCATGGTACTGCCCATTGTAACTGCTCAAAACTTAGTTTCTTAAAGAACAATAGTTTTTAATATGGAGAATTCACTCTACAAGTGCTATTCTAATGAATAATATATGTTTATGTAACAGTAGTTTGTGTAACAATTCATTTAATCCACACAACAATCCTATGGCCTTAGCTTATGAAGGAGCATATGGGTTAAGAAAGTTTTCCAGACCATGCTATCACGGTGGGAACTACACTGATCCTAAAGTGTCTGTCTGAGTATGTGCTCACATCATGTGTACTTTCTGAGTTGTTTAGGTTCTTGGAAGCATTATGATGCCTACAAGCATTGACTCTCTGCCCACTTCTCTGAATATTAATAATCATTTCACACTTTCATCTTATCTGGCTTCAATGTACTGTCTACCATTATCTTCCTGATATTAAATTATATATCCATATATGTCTTTTTACACAATTAAAAACCATGATTGAAAGAATAAAGAAACTCTATACATTTTTTTTAAAAAAATAGGAAAATTAGACACAGAAGTGAGATACTTAATAACAACAGAATGCTGAACCAGAACACATAACACTCCTAACGTGAATAAAGTCTATTTTGATCTTGCTTAATAATTACACAGCTGGTATCTTTCACACTGTGTGTATTCCTTTCAGAATTCATATTTTTCTTGGCTAGATGAACAGCATTCAATTTTAAATAGAAGACTAATATTACATTTTAGAAGTAGTAGGATTTTTAATACTTGAAATTATTTAGTTGCAAAGGGGAGTGAATAAAGAAAATGTGATATATGCACACAATGGAAAGATTTCAGCCATAAGTAGTGATCGCATGTCATTGGCCGGAAAATGGGTGCAACTGGAAAGAATTATATTAAGACAATTGAGCCAATCTCAAACAAACATCGCGTGTTTTCTCTCATTTTTGTTTTTTAGATTTTTATAATGATACATGAAATCATGTATGTATCTAGGGCATGACATAGAAATGAAATGATCAAGGGAAACAAAGGAAACAAATGGGGGGGTCATAAAGGGAGGGAGGGTGGGATGGCGGGATATATTCAATATATGCTTTTATGAAAACCTTTAAAAATAAAAGTTAAGGATCCATGTTTACTGCTGTTCTATTCACACTAGTCCAAAGATGGGAACAACCTAGATGTCCACCTGCTGATGAATGGATCATGAAAATGTAAAACACATAGACAATGGAATATTATTTAGTTGTTAAAGAAAAATAAAAATTTGAGGTAAATGAATAGACTATAAATAATGGTTCTGAATGAGGTTATCCAGATCTAGAAAAGCAAACATTACTTGTTTTTCTATGTGGATGCTAGCTTCGAATCTTTAGATATGTGTGCTTAACTTGGAGCATCAGTAGAAGTCAAGAGATTTTAAGGAGTCATGGAGGGATTTCAAGTGATGGGGGATAGAATGGAGGGATAAATCGATATAATGGAGCACTGGGTTAGACAGGGTGAGAGGTGGGATGACAGCTTAGAGGGAAAGATAGGAGGGACAGCTACGCTAAAGACAGTTGAAAAGGCCATATGGAAACCTACAACTGATACAACTTCCTAAAACATATACATAAAGTGGAAAACGAATTTAAATGGAGTTACCCTGTAAAGGGGGGATAAAGCCTCTCCCAGACACTTTAGGCTACCTAATAAAAAGCCTAGTGCCAGGTATGGCTTTCTGCTTTTTAAGTCATTTGTCAGTAGATTCTTACGTAGTCCACTCCCAAACAGCACAAGCTATTGCCATTGCTCTTGGTTACCTTGCATAACTTGATCATTATTGCTGAAGACACCACATCCTTGAGCGAGAGCACATGGAGAAATCAACATGACACTGACTGGAAAGCTTCATTCTTAACGGGTAGCATTCGAGGTGCTGAAGTTGCTGTGCTTGCTGCTGAGGGAGTAAGTAATCAACAGTAATCACCCAGCTCTAAATCCTATGGTCTGCTACTGGGAGTGACTGGACAAGATATGCCCACTGGTACAATTGTGTCATAAATGTTTTGGGTGTATCAAACACTTTCTAATTGCATGTAAGGTTCACTGCCCAAAACAGAATTCATGACTGGCACCATTAATGTGACCAAGAACCTGACTTACCTGGGTAAGCCATACACCCTAGGGGAAACCTATTAGTATTATTTGGCAAAAGGGCATAGTATCAAACTGCTCTCTAAACCCTGATGTTTATAGCCGTAAATCAGTGCATCTCTCAACTCTGATCAGAGAAGCTTCTTTTTGCATAGATGGTAATGAATACAGATACCTTTAATTGGTCAACAATAAGCAAATAAAGAAATTCAGAGTGTGAAGCTCTAAACGAGACATCGATAGCACACCAGTCTCTGCAAGGCTCATCATGGAAGGGTGAATCAAAAGCTTGAGAGAGCCAGGGGTAGTGAGGGTCTGCAGGAAAACATGACAGGACACGACATGCCTGCACTCCCGGGGTCTCTTACTGCATGCCTAAGAACTCAAGCCAGTCAAAATCCCAGCATGCATGGTGGAGAAGCTCATGAAAGCCCACCCTACATGAGCAGCTATTAAAACTTGATGGCTTCTGTGGAGAGAGAGTCAGTTTTCTTTAAGAATGTAGTCCCTGAGAGGCTAGTCATGCTCCAGTAGAAGGTCCTACATGTACACGCAGACAAGCTGCATTTAGGGAACTCAGTGGGCACAACAAACTAAAAGGGTGCAGCAGTGGTACTTTCATCTTGGGGGTAATCAACATCTATATAGCTGGGCTTAAAGCCCTCTGAGAGGGAAGGAACTCATGTGTGGCACTCTAAGCAGCTGTCATTGCCTTCAGCTGTGTACCCACTGAGAAGCCCAGCAGTCTCCAGTAGACAGTCACAAACACATAGTCACATGGACGTCCTGGTTAAACTCCGTGGGTCTCAAAAAGAAAAGCATAACTACAAGAAGAACATAATGTGGGAAGGGGGGCATGTAAGGAGGAGGGTCTAATAGAGGTGGGAGGGAGACTAATGAGGGTATTAGAATAATTAGACTTCACATTATCGTGTATGAAATTCCCTAAGAACAAACTTAGTGAAAGTTAAAATAAGCTAGAATATCTAAAAGGTGTGAAGGAATTTCAGATGCATATGAATTACCAGTTAAACCAAATGAGCTCAATATTTTACACAGATGGATAACAAGCAGTGGGATTGAAATAGCAATTAAAAAAAAAAAAAACTCCAAACAAAAGAAGTGCAGGCACAGATGGATTCACTGTAGAATTCTACCAGATTCCCCAATTCTCTTTTGAAAATTTAGTCATTTATTTATCTATTTGCTTATCATGATATCAGGTGTTGTATAAAATACTGTATTTTTGAAGGAAGTCACATTTTCTGACAGTAAAATGCTATCTCATGTTTGCAGTTAATGCTCTTTTGTTAATACAATATTCTAATAAATTCTTTGAGGACTTCATACAATGCATTTGATCATATCCACACCCCACTTCCTTGTCCTCCTCCCATGCTTACTTCCACCTCTCCACCCGCTCCCAACTTCATGTCCTTTTTTTTTTTTTTTAAAAAATAATTCATTGACAACAATTTGTGCTGCTTGTGAGTTCATAGGTTTGGAGTCAGGTCAATCTATCAGGGGCCACATGCTTATAGGAAACTGAATATTCCTCCTGCAGAAGCTATTAACTGTCAATAATTTCTCATGTTTATCATATGTGGATCATATCTTCTAATTTGTATTTATGTGGTTTTATGTGGGGCTTGGAAATTAGAGAATTTGATGGGCAACACGCATAGTGCTGGAAGACGCTATGCAAGCTGCTGGGGAGAACTGTCACCAATAGCCTTCCTCATGTGTGGTCCCTGCACTCTGGACTACTGATGAGCTGAACATTGGTGCAAGAGTGGTGAGTCTGCTATGCAGATAACTAACCTCTTTCTGGTTGGAGTTCAGGCACGTTTCACAGGAGGGAGTTCATATCTGATACTATAAACATGGTCATAAGCTGGAACAAATCATAGACCCTAGTGGGGAGCTAATTCTTGTGTTTTGCCAAACAGGCATGATGAGCTTGTCAAATTGCTTTCTAAATAATTTTGGCTTACGCTCATATTCTAATGCTTCTATCTGCTTTAGTCAGAGAAGCTCTTTGTGCAGTAGGCAAAGACAAAGCAGAGAGCCATAACTGACCAAAGTTGTGAGAATAAAGGGCTATGGAGTTATGGAGTGCCCAGCCATAGAGGAAAACAGCTCATCACTTCCTGCAAGACTCAGGAAACATCATGGAAGAGCTGGCCGAAAGAATATTAAGAAGCAGAGGAAGGGGTTTTCAGTGGAAATCTGCCTGTCAGGCCGGGTATGGCTTTTACACTCCTGAAATTGTAGAAGCTGTGATTATCTATACACCATGGGGCCTGTCAATATCTTGTCTTGAAGGGGGATGTTGATTGAGGCTCCCTCCCCGCTTGAGGAGTTTTTGGCAATTAATTATAGCTAATAAGAGGGGTTCATGAGACTCCACCTCTCCCTTACAACGTATAAGCAGTCAATGAACAGCTGCAGGGCTAGAGACATTTTCTTCAGTGGCACAGAAATTGGTAAAATACCAGGACTCATGTAAATAACCCTCGTTCCTGCAAGTAACCATAACGAACCTCATTAGACCCCTATCTCCCTAAATAAAGACATAAATTATAGGGGGGACAAGTTGGGAAGAAGAAAAGGTCAGGAGGAATAAGAAAGTGTAATAGGGAGTAACTATGATAAAAACACAATATATACATGTATGAAAATGTCATAATAAATCTATTATTATGTATAATTAATATATGTTAATATAAACACAAGGAAAAGAAACACATAAGAGAGAAGGAAGGGAGGGAAAGAATAAAAAAGAGAGAAAATGGGAAAAGTGTCTACTTCAGAGGAATAAAAATGAATTGAAATAATATATGTAAATACCTTGGAAATATGCCTGGTACATTATGTCTGTTATGTGAGCAAGAGTGAATTGAATTGGGTATATTACTTTATATTTTAACATTTCTCTGTTTTTTTTTTTTTTTTGAGTGACCAAAATATAATGTTTGACATTTGCAAAACTTCAATAAAATTTTCTTAAAAGAATCTCTGAAAAAATTGCCGTCTTTTTCCAAAGCAAAAACAAGCTTTTCTAATGGTATGTTAGCATTATATCATCTTGAGTGAGGTAACCCAGACCCAGAAGACAAACATTGTATGTTTTCTCCCATAGCTGGATGCTAGCTTTTAAATCTTAGATGTGCGTAATTCAACTTCAAAATACAGAGAACTCAAAAACTAATAAATGGCCATGGGTTGCGGCGGGAGGCTCCCTGGCAGGTAGAATGCAGTGTTATAAAGGGAGAAAGGGAATAACAGAGTGGAGAACAGGCGGGAAGCAAAGGGGAAGGGGTCTCCGGAGAGATAAGTAACATTAAAACCCTTTAGAAAATGCCAAATGGAAACCTGCCACTCTAGACGCACACACAAAGGTTAGTATCACTGACTCACAGTCTGCTTGTAGGCCTAATGAACCTTTTAAGAAATTTTACTGTTATTTTTTATTTTATGTGTATGTATTGCCTACTTGTGTAAGAGTAAGGTCAGAAGAGGGTGTCAGATCCTCTGGAATTCTAGTTGAAGATGGTTGTTAACTGACATGGGGGTGCTAGGAATTGAACTTGGGACTTCTGCAGAAATAGCCAGTGCTCTTAACCACTAAGCCATCTCTCCATTTCAGCCAGATGAACTCTATTAAAGTCAACAACTGCGAGCGCTCATGTCTTTGTACTTTTTTGCACACAAGTTCTCTCTGTAAAATTTGGATGAACTGTTTGTTCTCTGGGGATGTGGTTTGCACTCAGCCCTGCTGATATCACCTTTTTTTGTTTGGTTTTGAGATAGAGTCTTATTATGTACCCTTGTCTAATCTCTATTCACTGTGTAGACCAGACTGGCCTTGAACTTGCAGCCAGCTTTGTCGTTTGTAAATGTCCAGCTCCAATTGGTAGCTGCCGGGCCATCCAAACTTCCAAGTAAATGTTTAGAGATTAATATAATGTGATTCCACTGAGCTGAAATATGATTCTTCTTCAATGCCACCTGGTTTATTTATTAACACTGAATTTGTCATGGCAGAGATGAAAAGTCACAATTCCCTCATGATTTGACTATCAGAGATCATACTTTCCCTGAACCCAGGGAAAAGTTTGGGTGTGTATTTCTCTGTTGCTTCTCAATCAGCCAAAATCACTTGGGGTTGTGGCTGCTCATACCTCAAGAGCATAACCTTTCTGATCTCTGAATTGAGAGGCAGGGAGCTCTGCTCTGTTCTGAGGGTCAGAGTCTGAGACTGCCAAGAACAGTCTTTAAATTCAGGTTCCTTGAGATTATAATTGCCATGAACTTCCTGCAAATCCCGTCAATGAGCTCGCTGTTAGTTTTAGTTTTTGTAACTAGAATGTGTTTCCATAATTCTTCATGGACATGAGTCTGGGATTTAAAAATAAATCTTCAGGTTAATGTAGGTACCAGCAGTTTTCTTACTTAAAACTCTAAGGCCCTGCAGTTTTGGAGAGAATGCACATAAGAATTCCTAAATATTTAATCTTTTGAAATATTGCTATGTCTTTTGATGTCCAAAGGTGATTTTCACTGGATATTGCGAAGGTGTGAATCCATTGCAATTTAATATGAAACTTTATTGGGTTCCCAGTAGGAGCTCTATGGTCATTCTGTTCAACAGTTTTGTTTAATAGTTTGGAAAAGCATTCTGCTTAAAGAATGTTTATTATTTTCCACAGCTGGTAAGAGCTTAATTCTAGGGCATCTAATCCTAGGTCTCTTCATCCGTCTTCATTTTTAAGATAATAAAATGACACTTTTAATTGTTTACTAGCATTTCAGATTTTTTTTTTCTTACGTTGTCTTATTTGCTTCTTGTAGCTGCCATGTAAGATAGGCAGGGCAGAACTCATTACTTCCTTTGACAGAGAAGGAGATTGGGGGCCGGGAAGGTTAAGTGGTTCATTACCGCCACACTCCCTCTCTGGTAGAAAGTGTCATTTTTGAGGATGGGGGAGGAAACCTGCTTAGGAAACAACGCCTAGAGTCGTGTCCTTTCCCATCTTCTGCTCTGTCCTGCCTGTGGTGTTTAAATCCCCTGAAGTTTGTGTCATTACAGGAGACACCTAAAGTGAAACACACTAAGTGACAGGAACGCTAACTACAAACTCCCAAGGCTCATTTCAATCTTCAGATAATGAGTGAGGTAAGCAGAGAGTTGGGAAGGTTTGATGGGGTGCTGAGGGCAAAATGATAAAAATGAAGTGGAAACAGAGCTGTCACTATTATTTGCATTTATTTTCTTTGTTGAAACATTTATTTGTCTATCTAGTTGACTGAAGTCATGAGACACGTTTATGTGTGGCTATTGTCTTTGGAAATAATTGGACAAGTGTCAGGAAAATACATTTCAATAATAGCTTGAGATGTGCAGCCTGGGGCTTCAGTGATGTGTCACTAGGTGGTATGTTGTTAATAACACCATTCTACATATTGGGGTGTGATGAATAGGGTTCTATTGAACCTAGGGTGTTCTTGAAAATTGGTGTTGGATGGAGCTGAGATGGTATGGTGAGCCCAGGGCTTGGAGAGTTCTAATCCCCTCTAGACAAATGGGAGTAATGGACAGTGCTGAGCACAGTCATATCCTGTGTTTGTTAGATGTACCATAGGTTTATAATTAGAGAAAACTGCCACTTTAAGATTCGAAATTATTTACATGATAATCATTTTACATTACTGTAATTACAATTCCTTAGCTTCATAGAGGTTTATAATGAACACGTCTATTTTATAAATATGGTGCCATTGGCTATGAAAGTGCTTAGTGTGACATTCCTTCCATGTGTTCTCAGGAGAATGGTACTGCACCTGACACAAACTGGAGAGTTTCAAGGATCCCTTCAGATTTACTTTGTGCTGAGAGTTTAGTGGTGACATCAGAACTATTAGCTGTTAGCTCTCCCACAATACTTAGTACTTTATTTTTAGAGAACTTTGATTGAGTTCTTGTGTATCATGCTTTAAGATAAGTCTTCCACTCACGGATGCTCAGGAACTTTAGATGACAGTTGAGTCCTCAGTCCTAGACAGGCATTTATAACCCCTCCAAATCTCAGGGAATGTTGTAAAAGAGGAAGCAGGAAAATGTAAGAGCTGGAGGGCAGGAAGAAGAGATGTAAATTCTATCTTCAGGCCATGACACAGCCTTTGCAAACAGGATCAAACAGTAGCTGTGGTTGTCTGCAAGGAGCCCTAACAAGACTGGACCTGGGAATGGTCAATTGTGGATCAGGGAGGGACTCATTCGTCCTTACTCCTTGATCCTTGATGAACTGTTGACAAATATTGAATTCTGGGGATGGGGAGGGACAAATATTGTCTTCAGTTGTGAATTATTGTGAACCCACCAGGCACCAGTGAATAGTTCCAAACCCATGGTCACATAAATGGTAGGAGTTAAAATCAGTGGGTCACAAAATAAAACAAAAAGACACGAATTTGGAAAAGAAACTAATAGGAAAGAGGAGAGGCTGGTAGGGTGGGAGGGAGCTAAGAGGAGGTGGGACCTGTATGTAGAAGCGTTACATACATGTACAGAATTATCAAAGACCAGATTTAATCAATAAAACAAAGAAGTTAATAGAGAGACATCTTAAAAAAATTTGTTGGGGGCGGTCTGTCTTTACGTTTGTGTAATGCCACAAACACATGGTATCATTGCAACTTTATTTTCCCTTTCTCGGTAGACATTAGCATATTTTCCTCAAATTTATGGGAGTTTGTCTTTTCTACCCTTGCAGTCCCTAGAAAGATGAAGAAAGAAGAAAGGTGAAGAAAAGAGGCTATCAAATTCTATGTAACAAAAGGATAAATTACTATTAGGTACAAGCAGAGTTAATCTCCACAACCTAGTATAGTGTTAGAATCTGGTGTGTGTCATTTAAATTCACTGTTCCAAATCTCAGCTAATACAATGTAAGGATGCCAAATAGTGAGCATCTAAAAGATGGCGCTGGGCTAACTGGTCTGACATTCTTATAGACAGGTTTCAGTTGGGCTGAATAATGGAGAAATATTACTGCTGAGAACTGAAAATAGCTTTTAGCTTTGGCCTTCATGATACCAGACATTAAAGTCTTTCAAGGAGGAGACAAGTTATCTTGGTTTTTCATGTAACTTTTTTTTCTGAGATAGGGTCTTTTTAAAGATTTTTGTCTTGTTTTATTATTGTTATTTTAATGCAAGTTGTTGCTCTTACAATGGACATGTTTTTGAGTTCAGGATAGATAAGGTTTTAGTATAGTTGTGGTGGTATTTTCATCTGATAGATGGGTGTTCCAGGTACTAAGAAAAATCATATGTTCACATATCACTACTCTTCAAGTTCTGTCTACAGTAGCAGTCACTATCCGCAGTTAATTCACTGTGACAATGGAGTAGCAGGTGACTACAGACAAACTCTCATTAAGAAGCCCTGTTTCAGGGAGTAAAGGGGCCTGCTTGTATGGTGTACACTAATACGTTAGTATGAGTGGAAAGGAAAAGAAGAGGTAACTGATCAGAATGAGACCACAGATTAGTAGAGGTTGTTAGAAGGAAAGTAGAGGAGATGGATATATCCTGGATTGAAGATGATAGAGGCAAAGGGAAAAATTGATATGTAGAGTTTTGATTAATGGTTAACTAAAAAAAGGGGGGTGGTAAAGATATTTATCCAGGTATTGTAAACCAGATAAGCTTCTGAGCTTTGGAGCTGTAACAGTAAGATGGATGGTATGGGAAAATAAAAAGGAGAAAAGAGAAAGAAGAAAGGAGAATGGAATGCGGTAAAAGATGTGGATAGCAGAGGACAGTGTTGGCCTTCTGCAGTGACCCGTTATTACATATATGAGAAATACCTGTGTTGGGAGGAGAGCTAGAATGAGATCACTGTTCTGACCGCTGTTTTGATGGAGAACCTCAGGGATCCACTGATCTGTCTTCTGGGTCCTGGTTCAGGCTACATACTCTGTACTGATTGTTAACTGTTCTGTTCTCTCGTGGACTCCCAGTTCTCACACATGTGGTGTTTTCTTGACTCTGTTCTGTGAGCCAAGGCGATCCAAGGCAAGGAAACTACCCTGTGATCCCAAAAGATGGCCTCATAGGATGACTGTGCAGGCCCAAAGCACTTTTAGTGTTTGTGCTCAGTGTCTGGAACCACACAGATCTGCCTCAGGAACTGTTGGTGGTGCCCGCGGGACCACTTCTGCAACACACCTACAAGCACACTGTATAGGTTTCCCGGCAGAAGTCATTGAGCCCAGCTTGCCAGTGCCTGCTTGATACAGAAGCTGCAGTAGCTGCAATGGATGGTTCAGTCCAATGCTTGAGAAAGTTGGCAGGCTCAGTGACAGAAGTTTGCTGGGCATTGACTGAGTTGATTCTGTGGTGGGAGAGACAGTTTGGGAGTGATAAAATATTCCTGTTCCCATTTCTTAACAATAATTAGCCACACATTCTATCCAACATGGCTTCTGTCCTGTCATTTTACTTATGACATTCCTTTTTAGTGCTGAATAAGATTCCATCTCTCTGAATGTACCACAATTTATCTATTAACCCTACTAACAGATATTTTGCCTTTTTTCCAGTTTTGAAAGTTATGGTGAATGCTGTTAGGAATACTTTAATACAAACTTTTGAATGAATGAAGACTTCAAAAATATTTTACTTATTATTTTTATTTTATGTGTTTGAGTGCATTGCCTGCATGTATGCACACTCATGTTGTGCAATGCCTACAGAGGTCAGAAGAGATAAACAGAGAACCAGATCCCCTGAAACTAGCATTTGCTAGCTGCATTGTGGATGCTGGAAACTGAACCCAATTCCTCTGCCAGAGCAGCAGGTTCTCTTAACGGGCAAGACATCTCTCCAGCTGCAAATGAAGACTTTTTTAATTCACTTGAATAAAGACTAAAAGGAACAACGAACCACTGCTGAACCATATACTAAGAGGATGTTTACCATTTTAAGAAACAAGTTGTCTTCCAAAGAGGATCATTTTGCTTTCTCTATTTTGCTTTTCTCCATTTGAGAGATTTGGTTCTACTTCCTCACCAGAGTGACTTTTGCCATGATCTTATTTAAGTATTCATATGTGATACTGATTTGGAACTCCCTTATGACATAGGCTACTGAGCATCTTTCTACACATGTAGGATATTGCAGGATCTTCATTGGAGGTGAATACTCAGATCTTTTGCTTTTTCTTAAGTGTGTTGTTTTCTTATTAGTCAGTTCAGAGTGGATTTTAGATTTTACATGTTTTGGTATATAATCCCCTTATCAAAATATATTAACTTTTAGTCTATGGCTTGTATTTGTGTTATTTTAGTAGTATCTTTTCACTAAACAGAGATTTTAGTATTAGTGACGTTTAATTTATTCAGTTTTTCTTTGGGGAGTATGCTTTCAGTGTATATTTAAAACCTCATTACTAAATCCAAAATCACCTATACTTTTTCCTTTATTTTCTTTCTAGGAATTTTGTAGTTTTAGATTTTCACTTATTGTCTTATATCAAGACAACAGAATTAATGTTTTGAAAGGTATAAAGTCAATTCCTAGACTCTTTTCTGTCTCCAATGGGTCTCTAGTTGGGCATCACTGTAGAAGAGACATTTTCCCATCAAATTCCTTTGTTCCTTTGTTAAAGATTAGTTGACTATAATTTTCTTGGACTATTCACTCCACTACTCTTTGGGTCTTCTTTCTGGACTCTTTATTCTATCCCAATGATGTAAGTGTCTAGTTTGATAATACACTGGTTTGATCATTACAGCCTTACCCTGCTGTGAAGCTGAGTACTGCCTGTGCTCCAGCTTTGTTGGGTTTCAGTATTGTGTGGTCTTCAGTCACCTATTTTATTATATGTAGAATGCTTTCTTGTTTGTGTGTTCATCTTCCATACTGAAATTGAATGATGCTGATAAAGAGAAATGGAAGTACGGACAGTTTTATGGTGATTTTATCATGGAGCAGCAACATTTAAAGTTCATTTTCATTTGCTTTTCACAGGTAAGTCACTTGGAAATTTGACCAAAAGCATTTTAAAGGGGAATGTCTATGAACTGTTCATTGTCAGGTTCTTGATAGTTTTGCATTATGCTTATATGAGTTACTGTCAGTCTTCATCGACTTTACAATGCTGTAATTAAATACTCAAAGCAGGCTACTTTATAAAAAACATAGGTTTTTAGACCCCCATAGTTTTGGCAAGCAGTGAAGTCCAAGACCACAGCACCAACAGCTAGTGAGGGCCTTTTGCATCATATCATGGCAGAGTACATTAGATTGTCAGGGAGTAAGCACACGGGAGACAGCTGTATTTTATAACAATGCGATACCCTTGGAAGCCAATTCTGAATCCGCAGATGGATTTGTCATTTCACAAGGGCAGAACTTTCATAATTTAATTATCTCCATAGGTTCTGCCATCAAATATCATTATCATATGGATTTGGGGATTAGGTTTCCAAAGCATGAAATTTGGGGACAGATTTGCATTATATTACCGATACAAAGGATTCACACACACAAATCTCACCGAAAGAAAATGGCAGAATGCTTTAGATAAAAGACTGAACAGATAATTCAAGGAAGAGAGAAATTTCTTCACAACAGTTTTTAACTTTAAGAGACTGATTCTCAACCTCCCAGCAGCCATCAGTTGCCAATAGTCAGGTAGGGTTAGTGTTCTGGACCTACTTCCCTACATCCATGCTGGGATTTTGTCTGGATTGAGATTACATAGGACTTGTGTATGCTATGAGTTCATATGCGTAACTTTCCAGGTGTCCGGAAAACTCTGTTTCCTTGTGGCCATCTACCACCTGTGGGTCTTACAATCTTTCCACCCTCTCTTCTGAAGTGATCTCTGAGCCTCGAGAGGCAGAAGTTTGACTTAGGTGTTTTATTCAGGGATAAGCATTCTGTAGCTTCTTGTGCTCTACCTGTTGGCCAGTTGTGGGTTTCTGTGTTAATCACCATCTGCTGCATAAGGGAGCTTCTCTGGTGAGAACTGAGAGTCTAAAAAGTCATTAGGAGTCTTTTAAATACTATATTTAGCAGAATAATAATATTAGGCTCTCCTCTATGGCCTGTTACCTGTCTGTCCTTAGGTTCTTAGGTCTGATATCCATGTTCAGGTATCCTGTGAAGCAGACCTGAACTCCAGTTAGAAACTGGTTGGTTACTCCCCTAATAGTCATGCTACTTTTGCACCAGTGAGCATATCCTGCAGTTGTACTTCCTAGGATCCACAGATAGGTAAGGCTGATGATTAATTTTCTCTTCCAGTAGCGTGCTTAGCAAATTCCAGCACCAGAAAAGCTAGCCAGTAGAGACGAGACTCCGAAATCAGCACCAGCTTGATTTCTCCTTGCTTGTCCTACAGTGCGTGTATGTGGTATCTTTAGCTGTAGGGTTCTGGTGGATAACCAATGTGTGAGTACAGTTTGAGGTCCTATGGGACCTCTGGCCAACAGCTTCAAAAACGGGAGTCCATTCCTGTTAATGGGCTTTTAGTTTGGCATTCTATGGTGTCTCGTAGGGGCAATGTATCTCAGTTGTAAGATAACTCCTTTCTTTAAACCTCTTTTTATAACATATGTGCACACACACACACACATGTACACACACATGCATATTTTAAGGAACTTCTGTAGTGTCAGGTTTCCACATTTTTTTTGAGTTTCTCATACCGCATAATCTATTATAGATTATCATGATATGTAATTATATTCTTTGATGACTTTTGTGTCTCATCCCTTTGGAGTTAAATATGTCTTATTTTTAGCCAGTTTCTTCTTGAGTCTATTGATGAAAAATTATGTTTATTTTATTGTTTTGATAAAATTTGTCTTATATCTGTTACTTGAAATTTTCTAACTTATTATATTTTACTTTATATTTTATTATTCCTTCTTACCTTCTCTTTCATTTAAATGGTCTTTTTTTAACCTTCTTGTACTGAAATACAATTTATATAACTTAGATAATTTTTTATCGATACCAAAATATTTGAGAATATTAATTTTCTGAAATTCCAAGTTACAGATACAAAACCTAGTCTTTTCTCAGTTCATTTGGGTGGTTAAGAACACTAGACTGGGTGAGCTTTACCACAAGCATTTATTTTTCACGGTTCTGGAGAAGGTGGCATCCAAGATCAATGTGCAGGTTTGTTGAGGGTTTATTTCCTGCTTCCAGCATAGGCATTTTCTTACTGTGCCCTCATTGTGTGTGTGAAGATGTGTGTGTTTGGGGGCTGTGAGAAATTAGGAAGAAAAGAGAATATACTTTCAGGTCTCTTGTACTGAGGCTACTAATCCCACTCATGGGACTTTATTTTCATGATCTAGACCTGAAGTTAGGACTTTGGCAAATGAATGTGTGAGGAAACAAAAATATAGGCCAGTTCTAGGTTGGTTTCTTTTATTTTAGTGAAGCTGAATATTTTCATGTATTCTAGTTAATTCAACTTCTTAAAAATTGTCATATTGGGCTGGAGAGATTGCTCAGTAGCTAAGATCACTGGATGTTCTTGCAGAAGAACTGGGTTCCATTCCCAGCATCACGTGGTGGCTATCAATTGTCCCTAACTCAGATCCAAAGAATCTGTTCCCCTCTTGTGACCTCTGTGGGCATTGCATGATATGGGTATACTCACACAGATCAGGCAAACACTCATACACATAAAATAAAAATAAATAAAATATTTTTAAAACTGTCATTATTTTCCTCATGTTTAAATAACTGAGGTAACTTTTTGGACTGAATTGAAACTTTAAAAATATCCAGGATATTGATTTAGATGTGTTTTCTCTTTAGTTCATCTTTGGTTCTGTATACTGTTGTATGGCAATTTCTTCCTAGACATAGCCTTGCATCTTGGAAGGAAGCTTGATAATCAACAGGTTATCCTAAGAGGAGGTGAAACATTCCACCTGGTAAATAATTCAATAGCTTCATGACGTCCCTGAAACTGGCCTCTCTCTCCAGGAGCATACATAAGCAGTAAAAACATTTACTAATAGACATTCTTAGGCAAGCCAAACTTTCTAGAAGATTCTCAGACCAGCTGAGCTGCCCAGAAGAGGCAGAGACCAGACAAACTGTCTGGAAGATGCTCAGATCAATGGAGCTACCTGGGAAGGACACTGTCCAACTTACTGAGCTGTCTGCAGGCTGTTCAGTACATTCCAGCTTTCTTGCTTTCTTGAGATGTCTCCCTTGCTGGATGGACTTTGGTGACGAAGCTGTCCACGAGTCATTTCTGCTTCTAAGTAGCCCTCTTATTGGTTCACCAAGTTGGACATTAGTGATATCCTCACTTTGGTCTGTCGTTGACTTCCTGTCTGTGACGTTTGTTCATACTTCTCTACGCATAGTGCTTCACGATATAATTTACGGGAAATTTAAGTTCTGTGCTATGGTTTTCTTCCTCAATTTTTGCTTTTCTTGATTTTCCTGCCCCCAAATAGTCCAGTAAATCAGTTATTTCAAGGTTACTTATAGAACAATTTCTTTCAGTCATTTGAAAAGTTGCCATTATATTCTCTGCATCTCTGTCTCTCTCCCTTTCTCCACTTTTGATTGTTAAGGATCTGTTCAGCATTTTCTCACATTTTATATGTCCTCTAGATAGTTTAAAGTGAGAGTATTTTCTGGTTACAAAGCCATTGGTAAGTCAGACTTAACACTTACCCTTCATGGAGAAGTTTTTCCTGATGCTAAAACATCGGGTTGGCCACCTAAGGGCTCACAGTGTATTAGGAACAGGGAGTCCCAGTCTGTAACTTGTGTCTTGACACTGTAGCTGCTTTCTTAGCTTCAAATCCACAGTGGGTTATTTATTTTCTACCAAAAGGACAGTGCTCATGGTCAATGCTTGGGAGATAACTCCGCAGTTAAGAACACAGACTCGGGTTGAATTCCAACACCTGCATGGTGGCTAACAACTGTCTGTAACTCCAGTTCCAAACCATTTTTCTGACCTCCACAGGCATTAAAAGATACAGGTGCACTTATATACATGAATACAAAACACTTGTATGTATAAAATAAAATAAATTTTCTTAAGTTGTACTCTGCATTGTTTTGCGTATTAACATGAGATCTTAGGAACAAGAAATGAAAAGGATCTGGCTTATAGCAATGTGTTTGTGGGTCAAGCTGAAAAGGTGTCAATTGTGCTGGTTAGTTACTTATCAACTTAGCACAACCTGGAGTCATCTGAGAGGTGGAAACTTCATTTGAGAAATTTCCTCCATCAGAATGGCCTGTGTGTCTGTCTGTGGGGAATTTTCTTAATTGCTCATTGATGTGGGAGGGTCCAGCCTTCTATGAATGGTAACATCCTAGACAGGTGAACCTAAGAAAGGTAACTGAGCAGCCCAGGGGAGTAAACCCTAAGTTGAGTTCCTCCATGATCTCAGCTTCAGTTCCTGCCTTGAGTTCCTGCTTCTCACAGTGAACAACTGTAACCTACCTTTTCCTGTCCAAGTTGCTTTTGGTCATGGTGTTTATTATGGCAACAGAAGTCAAACTAGAACAAGAATAAATATTCAGTTTCCTCCAGTGTCTTTAATTCACTGAAATATATGTCTACTTTTCTCTTCTGTTGTGGGAATGTTTGATTTTGCCAAAACTGTCGTGGTGCAAATGTTTTTTTTTTTTTTTTTTTTAATCAGTTGAACATGTTCACACTCATCTCTAGCTGTTAACGTCTGCACTCTGCTGAATATTGTCTTGGAAGCTGCATAGGGTTGCTTTGCTCTGTACAAGATGATTTTACATTAACTGGAAATTAATTTCCATGGCCAGAAACCCACAAAAGTAGGGATAAAAGTCTGATGTATGGTTTTATACTATTTACAGCTCTCCATCAGAGAAAACCCCCTTTGCTAGTTTGATAATACATTCATTCTTTTTGTTTTTCTGTCTATTTGAATGGTTCCTGACCTTGCTAAACAATTAATTAGAAACAAATTCTCAACCTGCATGTACTCTGCAGTAACACAGTCTAAGACTGCTGAGAATTTCATCACTGGCTTTTCCAACTTAGCCTATCTATAATAAACCATGTCTGTTTCACACAATGTGTTATATTTTGATGAATTTATTTTGCTATTATTCTGTGGATCAACTTTGCTTCCATTGTCCCAAGTCAGGAGTGATCTGCAATTTCCTTTCTTTTACACTATTATTGTCAGACTTTCTAGCAAGGTAATATTAATTTCACAAAATGAGGTGGGGAATGAACCACAATTTTCTATTCACTGTGATAGTTTGTGAAAGACTAGAATTAGTACTTCCTTGAGTGTTTTAAGATATGTTTGACGATCACTGTGGTTCCATGTTTTTTTTTTAAAAATGTTTTTATTCTATGTGTGTGAGTGCTTTGCTTGCAGGTATAGAAGTATAGAATGTGTGTGCAGCACCCGCAGAGGCCAGAGGAAGGCACTGGATCACCTGGAACTGTAGTTATAGAAAGTTGTGCTAGGAGCTGGGTCTGGGTCCTCTGCAAAAGCAGCCAGTGCTCTTGACCTCTGATTCATCTTTCCTGCCCTGGTTCCATAATTTTATAGTGTTTACCCACCATTCTATACATGGTGTGTCTGTAATTAGACCCTCTAAGGTGTTTTTTTTCCCACCCTGATTTCTAGATGTCTTCAGTACATTGTCTTGAGGGCTGGTCAGGCAGAGTAGTATGTGGCTCAGACCTGGGTGGTCAATGAAACTTTGAAGTGAAATGATAGAGATGATTGTATCCCTGTTATGTATAAAAATATCTTCATTAAATGAATTCTAATTATATTAGGAAGTTATCTAATGACTGAGTTCATGGCAGGGGTTAAGAATGCTGCTCATTTGTCCCAGGAAGTAAACCACATGCAGGCCAGCCGCCATCACTGTGTGAGTATATGACTATCCTTATCATTACCCAGACTCGAGACTCAGCTGCCTTCCATGGTGCCAAGGGCACAGATAAAGACTTTATTCTTGTCTATGATAATATCATGGTTCCTTTGTTTCCTTAAAGACAATGCTGTGTTTACTGGTGAATGCTGGTACAAAGGAGAAATACCAGGGCCCTTTCCAGACTTACAGCCACTATCTGACAGTACAGAAAACCTATGTAGAATTTCTTCCATTGCTAAAGGCACACATTTCAACTGTGTGTTTACAAGCTGGGGAAATTATTGCAGATGGGAATAGTGGCCTCATTAGGCCTATAATGACTCTAACATTCCATCAGTCAGACGTCTCCTGAGTCTTTGAATAGAATGGCCTAGTGTTCACAGAATATAGTATTAGTCCTAAGCCATTGTTTGAGAACACGGTGAAATGTAGGTTGGCATTTTTCTTTCTTTGCAATTTTCTAAACAACCTCACTTTGGGGTGAAGGTGCAAGAAATATTTCCATTAGAATGGCCACAAAATATTTTTAGGACTACTGCTCTCTTCCATATGGTGTTTTAGGACCATGCAGTGACTCTGGTGGTGGGTCTGGGTGGGGGAGTGACTTGATCATGGGGTCATTAGGACTCTGCTTTCAAGGAGTGGGAAACTTTTATTAGGTAATGGAAATCAAGAGAGATCAAGGAAGGCTTTTTCCCATCTCCTTCCTTGAGATTGCACAGTCAAGCTATCATGCAAACCGGGGCAAGGAAGTGACTAAGCCCTGACTTCTGTGTCCCTTTCCCTTTCTTTGGGAGCCAGGAGCAGGATGGAAACCAGCTTGTGTGGTGAGATGCTACTTGCCAATGTGTTTCTCACATCTTTGTAGAGGAAAAGTCTGCTGCCTGCTGGATCCAGCTCAGCATCCAGGGATATCTCCACACAGGACTGCAATCAGATAGTGAAAAGCCAGAAGACAAAGACCCCACATGAAACCCAGGACTACAGGCAGGAGGAATCACTTTACTGCTTTCCTAGCCCCAACACTGCTCACACATAGCACATGGCAAACACTGCGTTTTCTGTGTCTTTGGTTCATTTTTTTTTACCTTTCAGTTCTTAATAACATAATGAGTTCAGAAATCAATTATTAATTACTATTTCATTACATACTTTCATTTCATTATGTTTGGTATTTAATTATACTTTGGAATAAAATATGTAATTTATTTTTCAAAGTACAGGTGTAAAGTCAAATTGATGTTTTATGATATGCATGAATAAAAGAGAAAACAGAAAAACTGAAAATATTAAAATGCATAAATAAAATAAAAAATATTATATTTGTGAACCTTTTCATTTTTTTCATATATGGTTAAATACAACAAAATACTTCTAATTCTTTAGATTTGACACATTTACAAATATCTCACAGTAGACAGTTTATGTTACACCTGTTTACTTATAGCTTCATATATGATTACTCTTTCAGTTGGGACACGCAGAAAAGCACAGCTTATGTGTCCAGACATCTGGCCTGAAGAGATGGCTCATCAATTACTGCTTTTTCAGAGGTGTCATACCCACACACAGAAACACCTATCTACACAATAAATATAAATCTTAAAAATATAAGAGTCCATACATCCTATTTTCACAGAACCTTGTCTACCTGAGAATGATTTTATTTCTTTTAACAATGAAAATATAATACAAGTATAAAAATGATTTTGACATAGATTTTCCACTGAAAACACTGAACCCTTCTGTTTTATTTTGTTTGTTTAAACAAGGTAACATTATTTAGCGTGGGCTGGCTTCGAACATGTGATCTTCCTGCCTCAGTCTCCCCAGTGTTAAGACTATAGGCAGATACCAACATACCCCTAAAATTTTGCTCCTTAATCCATTATCTTTTGGGATTTGTATTGTGGTGAACTCTAAGATTCTGTTTTTTATTTTAAAACAGTCCTTGGGACTGGAGAGGTGGCTCAGCAGTTAATAGCACTGGCTTCTCTTCCAGAGGACTCAGTTTTCAACACCCACATTGTGGCTAACTCGTGTCCTTAACTACAGTACCAGGGGACTCAATACCTCTTCTGGCCTTCATGGCATAGTATGCATGGGTTCACTCGAATACATGTAAGCAAAACATTAATACCCAATAAAATAGAAATAAAATTTAAATAACAATCTTTGTGTGTGTACGTGTGTGTTAATGTGGTAAAATCGTTTCCCCTCTACATTTTGAATTACAGTGATTCCTAGCAAATGTCCACAATACATGTGCCAACTGAAGTGGCTGCTAAGTGTCTAGTGGTCAGATAGCATGGGGTACCTAGAGCAGAAAAATGAGTGACAGCATGGTGTGACATTATCACACTATGCAGAATCGTGTATACTTTAAAACTTATGAATTGTTTAATTTTGGAGTCTTCTGTTTAATATTTTCAGACCATGGGTCACTCAGGTAACTTAAAGCAGAGAAGGCTGATTATTCCCATGCTTTTTTTCAAATCACATATGTAGTTGCTCTATCATAGAAATGTCATCATTATCATACCCCAAACAGTCTCAACTATTCTTTCAGTTTCTTGTTTTGCCCCTCAAAATTACCAACTATAAAATAGCATTAAAAAGTGTTAATTTCTCTTGTCTTCTGAATTCCTGTAGAATCAGTAGAAAAGTATAATCAGTTGGGGACTTAGGAGATAACTCAGTGGGTAAGAGCATACTTTGTGTTTAAGTCTGAGGGCCCAAATTCAGATCCTAGAACTTATGTAAACATCTGTATGTATCTGTGCATGCCTATGAACCCAGATTCCTGGGGCTCGCTGTCTGCCAGTGAGGGACTCTCTGAAGGGATTAAGGCAGAGAGTGATAGAGCAGGCCTTTTGACATCTTCCTCTGACCTCTTCATGAACATCAACAGGTGCACAACTTCACACGTATGTGTCCATACACCACACATGCACACACACTCTTTTACACTCAAACACGAAAAAGTGTAACTAATTTGGAAAATTCAGTGCTATTCTCAAAAGAGTACTAACACGTTAACTGAACGTGAGTCAGGACTCCGGAAAGAGCCTGTCTCTTGATAGCAGCACGGAATTTCAAACTGAGATCTTTGCAAACTTTGTTCTGCTTTGTTTGTTGTCCTGAGCTCAGTTCCCTCTGAAGACCCCTTGTCAAGTCCTCGGGCCATCCTCTTCTCTCTTTGTATGCTCTGGTCCACAAAGAAGACCTTAAACAATCCTATTGAATTCTGCTTCAGCTGTTCAGGCTGTCCCCTCTCTCTGAAAACACCTCTCTGAATTCCCTCTCTCTGTCAGGATTCTTATCATTTATGATCTGCATAATTTTCTCCTGCACCTCCTCTGACTTCCTAGTCATAATCCTTACTCCCTCCTATTTTCATATAATTTGTTGGAGTCATATATTTTCTTGCTTTTGAATATTTTCTGTTGTTTCTCCCTAGATATGTAAAAGGACCTTTTCTATTTCCTTAGCTGAGTGATGGAGCATTATCTCAATTAAAGAGTATCTTGAAAAACAAATTTTTGGTCTCAGCAATTGAAATTTCAAATTTTCATGTTCTGTAGCTTTATAGTCTTAATTCCAAAATGAAATCATTAGAGAGTCTAAATTATCTGAAGAAAGACTGCATTTACCTCCTGTGACTAGTTTTTCTTATACAAATTATCATTAAGTTATATTTTGTTTTCGATATATGATCAATATCAGGAGTGGCATCTGTGTATTTGTTGCAAAATTAAATGAGCTTCTGCTTTTATCTTCTAGTTTTTTTATGAGTCAGGTTTTCACTGTGTTGATAGACTGGACTTGAACTCATGACTTTTCTGTTCCATAGCCTGAATACTGTGATGACAGCTGTGTGCCATCATGCTCGGCTGTAGTAGCGTCTGTTGTAAAATTCCAACAAACATCACTCCATACATGTTATTCCATTCCATACATAACAAATTTAAAGGAAATATTTCTAGGTTTAAAAATATATGTTTTATTTGCCAAATATGGGTGCATATGTGTATACTAATGTATTTATTTGAACACTTCTTGCTTCTGTGAACTTTAAGGCAAACCACTTCAAACATATAGTAATCAGGACTTCTTAGAATCTCAAAGTCATTTATGTATTTCTTTTTTAGTCCAGGAAACCATAATTAAATCATTTTCAGAATCAATGCATGCCAAGGATCATCTCGATAAAACAAATGTGCATCTGCAAAGCTGTACATGTGTATCTTTCCCCAACACCTGCAAAGCTGTACATGTACATGTACCCCTCAGCATCTTCAAAGCTGTACATGTCTATCTGGCCCTCAGCATTTGTGGCTGGCTAGCTATACAAACCAGTCATTGGATACTCAAGTCTCTTATAAAATGGCACAGTATTTGCACATAATATAACACGCTCCTGTATATTTTAACTCATTTCTAATTATGATACTTAATACAATGAAACACCACATAAGTAGTTGCTATACTTCTTAAGGATACAGAAGGCTGACTGTAAACAGGCTCCACAAGTCTATTTACTAAATCAGATTAAGAGCTTCTGTTTTAGATAATACTGTTATCTCATTTTGTCCCCAAGTGCTTTCATTTGCAAAGTCTATAAATCTTTAAGAAACAAAGGATCTAACCTGAATTCAAGTAGCAAATTTAGCTTTCTATGCTTCTATCTTATAAAAGACACTGTATAATCTCGGAAACAAGGTTGAGAAAGTCAGAAAAGTTACTTTTGCATTTTTATTCATTTCCATAGTCATGACTACATAAGAAGTTCTAGTCCAAAAGGGATAAGATTTAATGTAAAAACTATTAGAAGCTCTCATGAATGTGCAGTATTTTCTGTTCTAATACTTAAAATTCTATATTAAAGTTTTGAGTTTGTACTCATTCTCAAGTGGAGGGTGAGTATGACTGTTGGTGACACAGTGATAAACAGGTCTTTATCATTTTGGATGCTGATACAATGACTCTAATGAGCATCCTTCTCAGACTAGCATACACCCTTTTATTATAAGCATGGCAGACAGTACTGATACAGGTACAGGTCTGGCTTGTTGTAGAATTGACTGATATCATCACCTGGATATTGAGTAGAAAAATATATTACATGATGTTTTTTTCCAATTGGATTGACTTTGAATCTGTATGCTAACATAGACTTTAATGTATGGAATCCTTAAAGCTAAAATAGACTTAACAGATATTTACCTACCATTATTTTATGATTTTCAAATATTTAACTATGAAAGGAAATACATTTTTAGGTGAATAAATAGTACAACCAAATCTTTATTTTTCTCCTTAGAATGAAATAATGAATGAAATGAACAAATAAAAAATGGGAAAGACAGATTTACCATGAAAGACTTCTTAAAGGGAATGTCAAAAGTGTTATGAAAATACATGCATTGTTTGTAACCAAGTGACAGAGAGTCCAGGCCTTCATCTTTAAAATGCAAAGGCATTCATTGCCTTCAAGCTTCAGTTTAGAACCTTGGGATGGAGGAGGGGCTGTTCCAACAGAGATGGTGTTCTGGACTTGTAATGAAAAAAAATGGAAGACTCTCGCTGAAAGGAAAATCAAGGTCTGTTTTTCTCAAGTCATATTGTAAGAGAGTGTGCTGATTGTTCTGTCTTTCTTTGCTAGAGATTAATTTAGAGTAGGTCTAAATAAAATATCATAAAGTCAAAAAAAGATGCAATATTTAAAATTTACTTAACTACTGAAGTTTGAACTCCTGTCTTCTTTAGTAGGGGCTTTGTAGTCATTTGCATATTGTACTCAGCCAACAATCACATTTTAACTTTTAATTAATGGACATTGTTATTTTAATTAGCAGCAAAAAGCAGGATGACAAAGCTACAAAAAATTCATAAGTTCAAAGGAATCAGCATCATTTAATCAGACCATGAAGAGCTCGTCTTCCCAGAATTTGAGGGGTCAAAGCATCCGTTCATCATCTTGCTTCTCCTCATTCTTTTCGAGAGAGGATAATAACATGGGGAGATCTGTCAAACCGGAGTGGGTGTTCTTCAGAACACTTTAATAATCACCATGTATAAAAGAACACAGCAAATTCCAACAGAGCACACACACAACAAAATTAATTCCTTTATCAGAGACATCTACAATTTTGATTATGCATTTTCCAGGAGTAAGCGGAGGACAACAGAGACATTCTGCAGCTGTCAAACCTGTGTAATGAAGGAGCGCATTACAAAATTCCCATGATACATGAATTATAAATGAAACATAATGCTTTCCCAAAAGAAGTTGGCTGGTGGCCTAACATACACATATATATTTGTGTATAGAATGGTAAAAATTAGCTTGCATAAGGATCATTGTATATCTACTTTGAAGTTATACCACACATATTATAAGCAATTTACAGAATTTGTCAGCTTTGCATATACAGAAATTTCAAAATGAATTAAAACACAGTGAAATATAGCACACTCAATATGCATATATATAAACCTCCCAGGATTGACAAGGATTACCCATAATCACCACTTGCCACCACTGAACAAGACCAGCAATCAAGGAAGAGAAGAAAAAAAATCCAAGGAAGAAGGTGTATATTAAAAAAAAGAACCAACAAGAATTTCAAAATTATTCTTCATATAAAATAAAGTTGTTTGCTGTTGATGCGCTGTGTCGATGATCTTATTATTTCCCCCAACTAGGGGTCTTGTTTGAGGATAGTTTGTGTTTCATAGGCTTTTCATCTGTGTTTGTTCCTGCAGATAAGGGGTCCCTTGGTAGGAAATCAGTGGATCCATGTAAATATTTACTATACTTATAACTTTCAGGCCAACTCCTGGGCAGTCAGTGAGATGATTTTATTTGCCAAAAGAAAAGAAAAAAAAATAGATCTTGTTATTAGAAAATGTCCTATGACTTCAC
The DNA here is from genome assembly GCA_035773235.1 of Eospalax fontanierii. Lineage (NCBI taxonomy): Eukaryota > Metazoa > Chordata > Mammalia > Rodentia > Spalacidae > Eospalax > Eospalax fontanierii. The sequence continues at coordinate 44,898,877 of CM069540.1, read as the reverse complement.
ACTAATTCTCTTGAAATAAAAGATCAGTGATTTTCCAAAGAAAATGTTATCAACAAAGCGTGTGGTAGCCTCTTCGCTTATGCTTCTGGAAGCAGATGTTCCTTGTGTATGTAGCTAGAGTACAGGGGTGCAGAATGGTGCTTGGAGTTTAGGGTCAACTTTGCTGTCCGCTCCGTAGATTTTACAGGCGATTTGCTCTTTGCTTTAAGAAGAGAAAGTGATATTGGAAAAAAGTCAGCACTTTAGATTAAAGCAAAGCACCCTTCACAAAGCCACAAACAAGAAGCAGGACAGAAAGTCCATGGCTTGTAGCTATCCTCGCACCTGCGGAAGAAGTTATAAGATATTCGCTCATCTTGAAGATTTCCAATGCTCCTTATTAGGCTGTTTTAAACATATACATATATAGATATATTTAATTAGCTCGCCAGCTTGGCTCTGGTGCTCATGAATGTCTTGGCATGCACTGCAAATAACAACACATACAAAGCATTTCAGTCCCAGGAAGCTGGTGGTGTGTGTTTTCAAACAATGCCATCCCATGGCTGGGAACTCTGAGAGCAAACAAATCCAAATACTTTTCCCTCTAGGAATTCCATGAATGTCACTTTGACTTTCTACACTAGAACCTAAAAAGCACATTTCTTATTTTACTAGTGTTTTAGCATAAAAACTTCAGGAGAAACCAAACCTTAAGTGCAGAAGGTTACTCTACATTGGGGAGTGTGCTGGAGGTGGGGGCAGTTATTTTACTTTTCGATGAGATCATTCTCAACTTTTTATCCTTCAAATCCAAGGAATTGTTAGTGCTGTTAAGAACTGGAAATTATTGAAAGAGTTCTGAAATTGGTCCTTTGTGGGGAGAAGGAGATTAAATTGCATTGTTGCAATTTTTCCTTCAATTTCTAGTTACTTAATAATGACATGTCAAATAGCTATTCCTAAAAATCACAAGAATGATGAAGGGTGGAGCATTTTCTTTCTCCCTTCTTTTAGTTGGAGAACAGTTAGTTATGAGGATTGAAAAGGACAGAGATTCAGTTTGTTTAATATTTCAGCGAAAGCATGCTGGCTCCTTAATTACAATAGAAATCGCTGCAGAATTACTTGCCACTCAAAGTTCACTGTAGAAAAATACTTGGGACTTTGGAGTGACCATTTATAAGAGCCACATTTTTGCTTTTCTCTTAGGATGCTTCAGAACTGACTGACAGTGATTTTCCTGTCTGGGAAGTGGACTATATATGTAACAGAGTCTTCTTCCCTCAACCTGATGACTGGGGACCCAGAGTGTGTCGGTAATATTTAACTTATGTGAAAAAGTTCAGAAATCCCAAAGTTAGTCCATGTGCAGCTCAAAGTACAGAGAACATGCAAGGAAAATAAGTATAATTCATACGGGAGCACTAGTGGTTCATAAGAGCATGCATTCACGTTAGCTTTTGGAGAAAGACTTTTTGACAGAAAACAAAAGACATTATTACAGGGCTCTCTAAAGAGCAGAGAGCACCCGATTTGATACAAAGTATATACGCTACTGGAGGAAAGTTATTTAAATCAGGAAAGTAGTAAAACTTGGGAACAGGATTCACCCTAAAAGTTACTTTGTGAAGTCATTTTTTCCTTTTCAGCATGAGCATTACAGCTGGTTCTAAATTCCTGAAGCTGGCACCTTGTTTTCTGCTGGCCCTCTCTCAATTCAACCCTTTCTAGGACATGCCTGGCAGGTCATCTTTCTAGCATAGCAATGAAGGGAACATCTTCATGTGACTCAGCATCTTTTATCAAATGTCCAGCATGTGCAAGTTAAAGCATAATTTACCGAGTAGGTTCACAGGTTAGAAACAGGTCTTAAACAGTTGGGAATATTTTAAGGTCACTGAAATTTTGCATTGCCTTCAAACGTACAATCCACCACTGGAGCCCAGCACTTTTCTCAGATTGGAACCTTTCATCCACTCAAGTTATACAGAATCACTACTAGCACATCTCCAATTAAATTGATTTCTGCCAGAACAATTATAAAGACTTTTTTAGTCTGTGGTTAATTCCACATTTTCATTGCATAATAGAGTGAGTTTCATTTCTTTCTGTTTTCTTTTTTGTGTCTTGAGTGAAGAGAGATGGACTCCTTCCTTTCTTTTTCTGCATCCCCCAGGACTCAAAGAGTGAAATTTGAGAATCTGAACTGCTGTAATGTGCCCTGTGTAACTGTGCCAAATAACCATGACTGCTGTTTCTATTACAATATATATTATTTTCAGAAAAATATTATTCATTAACCCAATTATTATGGTTTATTTGTCTAAATATTAAAAATGTTATTTTTCATCAAATTCAAAGCAGTACTTCTGGTCCCATTTCCCATGTAGAAACATTTCAAATCACAGTCGTGGTGAAGTCCATGTTCTAATTTCTGCTGTTACTCACTTCTCCTTTGAAGTGCATGAATTGCTGGTCTTTGCTTTTTCATATTAGTACGTCAGATCTGGCCCTAGAATAGGCTGACCTGTCCTTGTCTTCTTTCATTTACTGTCTTCTGCACTATGCCCAGGTAAACCACACAATCAGCATCCTGCTTCATATAAACACATATTTTAGTAACTATTGCTCCTCAGATTACTTGCTGTCCACTTTTCTCTCCAGATCATTCCCTGGGTTGATCTGTTTCTCTGTCTCTGTCTCTGTCTCTCTCTTTCTCTCTCTGACAGTGCTTCTTCTGGCCTTCTTGTGGCTAACACTACAATTCTTTCTCACTATCTTATCTCATTGATCACCCGATCAACTCATTAAAAGCAAATACTGAATTTTGAAGCAATTGTTACAAATACTGCTCATACTGAAAATAAAGCTGTTGGACAGGGTTTTACATTTTTGCCTACAACATAAAACACCAAATAAAGAGTTATCTTATCTAACTCCTGAAAGAAAATGTGCAGGCAGGATGTCTAGGCAAAGAAGCCAAACAAGGCAGAGCTTTACTCCTGGTTCAGTTAGGACTCAGTTCCTTGGTTTGTACCTAGCTACTAATGGTCCACCTTCTCATTTGTTTTGGTGTTCAGAGATGTTCACAAGGCACTCTGAGATGTAATTCCTAGGTCTTTGTGAGCTTGGGTCAGGTGCTGTGTTCATGTTAAGTGGGAAAGGAGAGTCTAATGAGTCTTCTTATAAGTGTGTGCAGTAAGGAAATCGAGTCCCCATTTCTCAACCCCCTCATGCAATGACTGATGTAGGCACTGTCTTCAGAGATGCAGACAAGCAAGCATTCGCATAGAGTGTGACAAATAAGTATTTCTTCTTTTTCTTCTTGAGTACCTAGTAGAATCAAAAGGACCAAGAAAAAAAGAAAGATTTCTCTCCTTATGTGGCTGTAAAGTCAGACTCTAGAGTACATGCTTTGCAAAGATGATCAGAGATGCTCATCACATGAGCAGACCTACACAGCAGAGGCCTCCACTGTACATGCAGCGAGAGGCTGTCAGCTTTCTGTCTGTGAGGAGCTCGGTGTTCATCACAGCCAAGAGCAGACAGACTTTCTGACATACCTTTCCTTATTAGAGATGTCAGTGTTAAGAAATGAAAATAACTGTGAGAGAAAATTTGAGCTAACTTTGTAACGAATATTTTATTCAGGTTAATGTATACTAAATCATTACCGAAGAGGTAAGGTCAAATAATAGGACAATTTTAATGTAAAATTTTTGAGACTATCTTTTCATTATACTTGTTAAGGTTTTGGTGCCAATTGCTCTTAGAAACCCGTTTTTCTATATAAAGAGGTGTACATCATTTTGACTTTAATACACATATTGCTGACTTTGCCGTACCCTGGCATGTTGGCAGCAGCTGCGCAAATTTCTTTTCTTGCTTTCTTTTGGTCAGCAGATTTACAGATCTATTCTAGTTCTGAAGTCTTGTAATGGAGATCAGGAGGAAAGTACAGGTCCCCCCGAAGACTAGGTCTAAATGACAAGGTACTTGGATGATACCCCAGTCACCACAGAATGTTCCAGATTTTCTCCTTGTCTACCACCAGTCATTACAGCTTTTCGGGATATCTACCTTCTAGTGAAGAGTGGAACTTTAAAAGGAATGTTGGCTCCCTCATTCTAAGACCATTATTGTGTGTGTGTGTGTGTGTGTGTGTGTGTGTGTGTGTTGCCTGCATTTGTGTTCACATGTGTATGTAGTTGAATGTACAAGAATGTGTATTTAGATGCTGGAGGTTGACATAAGGTATCTTCTTATACATTAAGGCAGTGCCTCTCAGTTGAGCTCAGAGCTCATGGAATCAGTTCGACTAGCTAGCCAGCTTGCCCTTGTTTTCCTTGTCTCCACTCTCAGTATGTTGGAATTACAGGCAGGTTGCCACTCTAGGCCTGGAATGCATGTGGATGCTGAGGAATCAACCTCTGGTCCTTACACTTGCTCTAGAAGCACTTCTGTCCTTACTCCAGGTCAATACTCCAACCTGGAACTCACTCCTTATACTTGTGCAGGAAGCGCTTTTACTTACTGAGCTCATTCCTCAGCTTGCTGCCGTAGCACATCTTAACTAAGCATAGGTTCATGGTGACATACTGTCCAGGAAAAGAACGATCTCGCCAGTCTTGTGTACATGGCCTGATAATTATGAGACAAAACTCTAATATTTATTTAGCACTCACTTCTTCACCTCTGAGTGAGATCCTGTGAATTTGCCATAACCTTTGTATTGAGAAGGTTTATGCAATTTGTTCGGGTTTATTCAGCTGGTAACTAGTGTCATGGAGCTTCTAACCCAGGTTCTGTTGAACTCTAGAACCCAGATGTTACCAGTTAATGCACGCCATACTTTCATCTAATAATTCTTCATAACAGGGAATTCTGTATTTTCTCAATTCTGACTGTTAAAAATAGGGAAATAGTGTAGCCTTGACTAAAGGAAGGGAGTACATGATCCTATAGAGAAACAGAAGGTTTCAAAGAAGGAGGTTTTAAAATTACATACTTTAATAACAGTTCGAATGCATAAATAAGAATGACTTATAATTGACACTGCACTTACTGTCATATAAATAAAACTTTGACAATGTATAACCATTTACTTATAGAATTTTAATATATTTTCTGCATGTATATTTTTATTGTTAATTAGCAAACTATTTATAAAGTGAACGTATATATTAATTCAGACTTTTTGAATGATCAAATTCTATTCCACACATGAGGTTATCCTGTACTGATAATGTTGTTTAGGTTCAAATTTGACTAAAAGATTGATTCACAAGTAGATTCAAGGTGAGGATGAAACAGAGACACTGGCAAAGACAAGTGGCATCAGGATGGGATGGAATGACTTCTTTGCAGGAACTGTGCAGGATCCACTCAACCCAGAGCAGCAAGTACATCCCTGAATTAGAAAGCCTGCGCCAAGTGCACCATAGCTAGCATTACAGAATTCAGATTTCAGTGGTCAGAGAAATGAAGTTCAATGATCCTGCATTGAGGGAGCTGATGTCATCGTGGCTGAATATTTAGGTAATTTTGGTGAAATAAAGAGCATCTTGCTCTTTCCTGTACTCTTACAGACCTGTTATCTCTAAAGTTATCAGAGGAAAATCAATAGAGGAAAACGTCTCATATATTAAAAGAAAGATAACAGCCAAGGAATTCAGGATGATATAAAAGGAAAGGAAAGAATGAGGAAACAGTCATGAATATGCAACTTCCTGTTTCATGTATCTCCTTACGTAAACTGAAATGATGTTTCCATTATTTGTAAATAGAGTAGTTTTGCCTGAGTTAAATTTAATTTTTGTTTTTTAGTACTGTTTTTAGTACACTTATTCCGACATAAAGAAAGTGTTAAGATGTTGTTCATCAGACAGAGGAGGGTATTGAAATATCATCAGGGTGTACTATATGAAGCACACAAAAATTCAACAAAGCAAGTTCAAAGAAGATTTGTTCATGCAGTTTTCAAGTTTTTCCCCTTTTTCTTTAACTATTTCAAAATTTTTGGAATTAGAATATTTAATGTTATTTCTATAACAGAGATTATCTTATTACCTACCAGAATTACATAACTGGAGATTTTTGAGGTGTCTTTTCAACCACATATTTATCAAGACATGCAAATCAAGGGACAGAGAAAAGCCACTCTCAGAGAATGTTCTCTGACTCCCTCCCCTCAGCCTGTCACAGAGTGTCATTTAAAATACCAGTGTGAGTTTATCACTAAGAAAATGTGGAGGGGTGATCAAAGCACTCCTTTCAATTTTTTTCTGACGATTACTACATAAATGATCTGAGATTGTTTTCTTCAATATTGAAGAAAGATGCATAAATGTTTATGCATCTTCTTAGCAATAGTGTTATCCTTTGCCATTACACATACACTGAAATATAAAATTTCAAGGCCCAAACCTTAATTATAGCCTAAAAAGTGGTAAGGACTGCAATAGTACTAAAAATACCAAGATAAAACTCTTATCTCCAATCTACATATACTAATTTTAGAGTATTTGAAATACGATGGGCTTAAAAATTCTGGATGAATTCTTTTCTGTATTTAAGTGCAGCACTTTTCAAATTAACTATTTATGTGCTAGAAATAAAAAAAAATGCCTTCAAACAAGCTGAATTTTTCAGCTGGAAAAGTTAAAAAAAATTCTACGATTGGCCACAAAGGACGCTATTTGTAATCTAAGACATCAAAATCATATAAGAAATGGACTGATGTCATGATAGATCCTGTCATAGCTTTGTAAACCTTTACACTGTGAATTTCTGGGGTATCTGATTGCATTATTTGGTCCTCATTAGAATGTTTGTGACTGTGAAGATAACATCGTTTCATTTAATTTTATCTTCTGTCTTTATTTTCCCCATAGCGCTATAGTGGTCAGCTGAACACAATGAGGAATCAGAAATCCTAGCTTTACAACTTGCTTCAGTTCAAGCACTGTGAGTGTGAAGCAGTCATGTTAGTACCACTGATCACTGTCTAGGATCCTCCTGTGTGTGGTTTTCTCCTGACATTTCCAGGGGGGAATACCACTCATCACCTTAGTGGTAGTTCTCTAAAGTCAGGCGCTGACCCACACCATGGGAGGACAAAAGACTGCGTAATTTATTTATGCACATTAAGTGTGCTTGACTAGTTTAATTAATATAGCTATATCAGGATAATATCTATTTGCTTTGAAAATAATAATATTATGGTCAAATTTTCTATTCAGTGCCCAGAAAGTATGATATTATGTGTGTGTGTATTGTGTGTGTATATATATAGTGGATCACACGATTATGACACCTTTCAGTAATTTGCTTTACTGGGTAATGCAGTTAGATAGGACTAAATCAAGTTTGTGCATTCATCTGGTTTCTATTTACAGCACATGAACTTTCTGTCTTGGGAGTGGATCACATGATTATGACACCTTTCAGTAATGGCATGCTTGCTTCCGTCCTAAATGTTATACAAAAATGTTAAGCTGTTTGTTGGTTAACTAAATGTTTTAAGTTATTTACAGCAAACTGTTTTCATTTGCTTTATTTCATTTGCTTTCATTTCATTTATATCGTTTGACATAGTTTTAGAATTTCCCAATATTTTGAAAAAAATTATTGAATTTTTGTGTATATATATATATATACACACACATATGGAAGGTATTATAGATAATATTCCAAATTTAATCCTACATGAAATTTATCAGTTACTACTTTGATAACAGTACTGATAAGTGCACTCATATGAATGTGTGTGTGTGTATATATATATATATATATATATATATATATATAGTATCTATCTTAATTTTGTTATGAGCTCCATAGTCAGATACTCTTATTTTACTTTGCTTTATAACATTGTCACAAGATGCTTGCCTGTCACTTTAAATGTTAAGTTATGAAAATTTTTCTTATTACAAAGTAGCAAGTTATTGCACTGACAGTATAAAATTAAAATATTAAAAAGAATAGCATCTTGACTTTAATGTATATGTTCATATATCACTTTGTTAGTTTTTTTACGACCATGGATGCAGTTGATTTAAAGTTTATATGCTATGAGTTTTCATTTAAGGATTTTATATCCTATAGCTTCTCATATTACATGTTGTGTCTTTATAATGTCATTAAATGTTTATTAAAACATGGTTCTAGAAGCTTTATAACATTTACTAAGTGCTTTCTGAAATTTATCAGATGACTTCTGTGGTTTGGGTCATATGTATTTCAAGTTATTTGAAAACCTGTCATAAACACGGCAGTTCAGATGTCCATCTTTAACTCACTATTTATCTCGGGTTTTCTCTCATAAGTGCAATAAAGTCATTGTTAGCTTAGAAGATATCTGCCACAATTGTGATTGTCAAATTTTAGAAAAAATGGAGATTTTAACATCATTAAACAAATAGTTTTGAAAAACCTGACAATTACAGTTCTGAGGCTGACCACCCAAATGCATAGTGTATTTAATACTTTATTCAGACCTGAATTTTCTCAATGAATTGCTCTTATGTATTCCCAGTCACATAACTTGACAATATCATTCAAAAATGAACACTTTACAACATTTCATTTTTGCTATTACTGAGGATTCTGCATTGCGTTCTTCCTTTTGCTTTACTGGGTAATGCAGTTAGATAGTACTAAATCAAGTTTGTGCATTCATCTGGTTTCTATTTACAGCACATGAACTTTCTGTCTTGGGAGTGGATCACATGATTATGACACCTTTCAGTAATGGCATGCTTGCTTCCGTCCTAGATGTTACACAAAAATGTTAAGTTGTTTGTTGGTTAACTAAATGTTTTAAGTTATTTACAGCAAAATGTTTTCATTTGCAAATTATTCCATCACTAAAATTTTAAAGTCTTAGGTCTCTGATTTGGTTAATCTTCCCTCCTTATGTTTATTTTTTTCCAGTGGGACATAGATCATAAATTGTGGGAAGATATTTGTGTTTGGCTTCTTTTTATCATTATTTTATGTGTATGTTTTTCCTGAATGTGTGTAAGTGCTCCATGTACATGCAGCACCCATGGAGGTCAGAAGAGATCTCCTGATCTAGAGTTATGAGCGCTTGCTAACCACCATGCAGATACTGGGAACCGCACCTGGGTCTTCTGGAAAAGCACCAAGGGCTTCTAACCACTGACTTCATCTATCTAACTCTCTTTTTGGTTTCTTTTAATTAGACAATTTCTTCTCTAATTTTTTGTTTTACATATATATCGTTTGACATAATTTTAGAATTTCCCAATATTTTGAAAAAAAATATTGAATTTTTGTGTATTTTATACAGAACATCTCAGTCTTAATCATCTTTTTAACCCCATGTTGAATGGCACCCTCCCAAATCACCCTCCCCTGGAATTCATACATTCTATCATTTGTGTCAGGGCCTACTATGCCAAGTTAGTGCCCCCAGACATTCCTCAGTGCAAGTTCATCTGCTTAGGTCTACTCAGCCTATGGAGAGATTAGCATTTACTTTAGGGAGATTAGCATTTTACCCCATTCAGACTGGCTAAGATCAAGAGAACAAATGATATCAAGTGCTAAAGAGGATGTGGGGAAAGAGGAACGCTCATTTCCTGCTGGTGGAATTGCAAACTCGTAGAGCCCCTATGGAAAGCAGTGTGGAGAACTCTTTACAAACTAAACATGAATGTACCATTTTGATATGACTACACCACTCCTTGGCATATATCCAATGGACTCTTTCTGTAGCAGAGATATTTGTACATCCATGATTGTGGCTGCTTTTTTCACAATAGCTAAGAGACAGAAGCAACCTAAGTGTCCCTCAGCTGATGAGTGGGTGAGGAAAACGTGCTACATTTACACAATGGAGTTCTACACCCTGGTAAAGAGAGGTGAAATGATGAGATTTGAAGGTAAATGAATGGACTTAGAAATTTTTATACTAAGGAAGTAACAGAGACTTAGAAGAAAATATGTTCTTCCTCATATGTGGGTCCTAGCACCAAATCCTTATATGTGATGTAACTGCAGGAACCAAGATAGTGAAAAGAAACCAAAGACATAAAGGGAAAGAAGGAATCTGAGAGAGAACAGTAGAACACAGGTGTTACTAAGGGAGAAATGCATAAAATGGGGACATTCAAATGGGAGAGGGGAGAGAAGAAACTTTGGGAATAAAGGGAAAGAAGGAGTTCAAGAGAAATGGGACCATAGGAGACTATAATTTACCAATATTTTATTCACTATTCATATTTATCCTCCTTTAATATCACCACGAATAATGATTATTTAATATTTTCATATCTATAAGAAAAGAAGAAAAGAATGAGGAATGTTAAACTTGCCTATGTACTAACTTTACTTGAAAGATTTAAAAACTGTGATCTCAGGTGTGGCTCAGAAATGACCTGGAAGATGGGTATTTTCATATCAGTTCTATGAAAAAAGGGGCATTTTTAAGGCTCAGAGAAAGTCTGCAGGCAGTTCATTCACGTTAATAACAAGTTGATAGAAATCAATCTGCATCTACCTGGAATCGTACACTATGACCTTTATTGGTACTTACTTTTGTTTTTATTTTTTTAAGGTTTTTGAACACAAATTCATTTCTATATATTCTCTGATGTATCTTTTTGTTTGTTTTTTTGTTTGTTTGGAGTCAGCGTGTCCCAGCAACCCCAGCTGACCTGGAACTCATTATGTAGAACAGGTTGGCTTTGATCACACAGAGATCATCCTTATTCTGTCTCCTGAGTGCTGGGATTAAATGTGTTCTACTGCACATGACAGTTGTATCTTTAATTACTCTATGACTTAAAAAATTCACAGGATCTCTTTAGAAAGCTAGAATACAGTTTTGATAACAGAGCTCATATAATTATGGCTTCCAGATACAATCTGCTTATTCAGGTCAAGTTCTCAATTTTATTGTAGTTTACAATAAGGATGTAGTTACAATCTTGGGCAAAACAGATGGTGGTTAATATGATGTGATTATATAAATGAAAATTTATCATTAATTAATGACATTATGACAGAAGGAATTAAAAACAAATGAAAGCTTAGGAATGACAAGCCAAAAAAAAAAACCCCACATTATTCATTTTTTAACTTATGATGTCTCCATGCTCCCATTGGAGAATGTTTTCTTCATACAACCAGGTGGAAGAAATTACTTGTAGCCTTCTCACTAATCTGTAGTGTGCGCTCTCTCTCTTTCTCCCCCAATTACCTAAAACCAACTACTATCCAAAAATTAATACTTTTCTTCACTCATTCTCAACAGACTCAATCTCTCCTTGTGCTTAATTTATAAATCAAGCTATCAGTATGTAAATAAAGGAAGACGACCATGTCTATAGAGTTCAGATCCTCTGACATTTCAGGAGTCCGTCCTGGGATGTGTCCCCTGCAGATTAGGATGGACAACTGTACTCACATCAATTTGCACTGATAATAACATAAAAGCATATACAATGAGATCCCCATTAAGACTGTTACTGGTTATCATATAGTAAGAGATTATTAAGTACCAAGGCTATAATGTATATAACTTCAGATGTGATTCTCAGCAATCTCATGATTGGTACTCAAGCTCCCTTTCAAGAAACAAAGAAATGGACTCATGTGGTTACAGGTGCTGGAGCAGAACTTGGAGTTTCCCTCACTGCTGTGCTCTCTTCCTCTGCTGGTGGCAGAGGTAGAGCAGGAGGAGTGCCTCCCTGTGGCCTTAAATGAGACACGCACTGGCCATAGACTATCTGACTCTCCATGGCAGAGGTACTGCTTGCAGGAAGAATCCTGTCTTTCTCTCTCTCAGGATGCATGTAACCTTGACTCAGAAGATGAAGTCTTTCCATCAGTTTTCTAACCCTTCAGTCATCTATCTAGGAAGCTGCTCTAATTATAACAGTAGCTTCTTTACCTTCCAAGGACCATCAGACAGGACATGTTGTTTGAGACACACTTTGAAATATTGTCAAATTCTGTGTCATGTCTCCTCAATTGCAGATGGCCCAGTGATCATAAGTGAGCGTTCACATGGTCCACTATGACCTGAAAAGCCTATCCAGCTAGAAGACATTGAGTTTCAATAGTTCAGTGTGTTTTGCTGGAAAAATGAACAAACATAGACTTAATCTGCATGATCACACTTCAGAGTTCATATGAACCAGCATTCCTGCTGAGGGACTAGAAGCTCCACACGTGGTGACAGAATTCCATCCTTCACCACAGTTAACTTCCTTACATGACCCTGCTGTGGAATACAGGTGTGAAGAATAAACATTTACAAAGTCTGTCTCAACACTAGAAAAATATAATAGCCAAAGAAAAGTCTCTATGAGTATTTTGAACCTACTCTTTCCCTCTCTCAGATACAGATCATTATATTTTTCTCATTCTTAAAGCCTTTTGAAAGCTCTCAGTTCTCATAATTAACAAATATAAAAATGTCTGTTTCTGGCCCTGTCCTCCAAGGTTGTAACTGAGTGGGTGCTGGATGGAATGTTGCCAAGGGAACAGTTGGTAAGCTCTCCTTCAGGCTCTCACACAGGTAGTGTGCATTACTGACTTCCAGAAGCACTGTCTGAGAGTCTTCATCAGTTTGGGGATTGTGGTATAGCTGTCTGTTTATGAAAACATAATTATAAGAAAAATAGTACAGGCAGAAAGATAAACCACCCCATGTTTCCTTCTCTCTTCAAACATGAGCTCCACGTAATTGTAAACATTTGAATTCCTTTTACATTCCTGCAATAGCTAACATCTGTAACCAACATACAATTTGGGCAGTACCTGTCCTAGTTTGCTTGAACAGATTTAGAGAACTAAAAGGAGTGATTCCTACAATGCCAGGCAGGACATTCCCTTCCTATGAAATGTGAACAGATTAGTGAAGATCTGGTTGTGGGAGCAATGGATTCTGTTTCCTGATTAAGAAAGCAGAAGAGAGCATTATAAAGGGGTGTCCACACGTGGGAACTCACAGTCAAAGAAAGTTCCACACAAAGGAAAAGACATCTGCGGGGTTATAAGGCCAAGATTCTGACTGAAGAAACAAGAAGTGACACTACGGAGATTAGTGGCGGTGCTCTGTTAATAGCAATTATTTAACACATGGGCTATTGTGATATACATATTCCTCGTATTGAAATAGAAACAAATAAAATGTCAAGATCTGTTAGAATAAAGAAAGAGAAGAGGGCTCATGTTGAGGACAAAATCAGTAGTAGTGGAACAGAAAAATCACAATATTTCAGGAAGCATCTTTGGAAGAAAATTAGTCGAACTGAATAGCTAATTCAGCACAGCAACCAACAGAAGAGCTAAGACATCTATAGGGCTTCCACAAGAACTGTCATTACAATGATGCCATTAAAAATTTGGGAAAACCAAAGGAAGAACCTTCCTTCAGATAATAAAACTTAACTCTAAGCATTTGAGTTTTCACGGCTTGACGTGGATACCGCTACTGTGAATCACGGATGCTGCTACCCAGTACTGAAACACTGCCCTTAATTATCACTCACTGCTCTGCATGCTGTCTAGGCTAAACTGGACAGTGCTTGCCAGAGATGGAACTGGGGCTGAGGTCAAAGGCGGGCTGGAAAGTATGGGTGTTGAAGGTGGTTTCATCATGATGGTGACCTCTCAAGAGGTCCCAGAAGCTCCCAGTCCCTGAACGGCCTAGTACTGACACAGCATCACTTTTCCACACCTTAGAAGATACAGAGGTCGCAGGCTAGCCCAAAATCCAGCTAAAGGAAGACAAACTCCAGCTCTCAATGGTGGAGCAATAACTAGTATGCCCCTGCCTTATATTTGCAATGAGGCTTGAAGAACATACATGCAGAGATGTTTAAGGGAAAATTGTGAACCTCAGTCTGCATCTCAAGAAAAAAAAAACCAAAAAACCAAGAAAGTGAAATGTGAATGGAAACACTTTTTTCGTGGAAAATTAACAGTCAAACTCATGAACTCATGGGAGTGGATAAGGTCAATTGGTTTTGAATGATCAAAGAATAACATTTAAAAAAGGAATTGAGGAAGGGAGATCCAATAAAGCAGAGAAAGGAGGCAAGGTTCAGGGACCAACCTATGCAGACAAGTGAAGAAACAGTACAGGAAAGGCTGGACGGGGGAAGAGTGTTTTCTAGACATTGGAAAGAATGAGTTATAAAAGGACGTGGGGACCAGGAGTTCAGTGGACACCAGTGACTTGAAAGGACTCATAAGCAGTGGCATAAACATGGGAACAAGTCTTCATGGGAATGAGGTAGTAAGAAAGAAGCCAGGGCATCAGGAGGGTCTGGCATCAGCTGAGCAACACTCCGTCCACTTTGCCTGTCTGTCTGGTTGGTTGGGAGAATCAGTGGAAGAAAAGCACACAAGGAAAAAAGGAGGTGAATGGAAGTGGTCAGAGTAGGAGAATTTAGCTTCTGAAAGACTGAGGACCAGGGAGGAGACAGGAAGAAACAGCAAAGAAGACAGAGGGTATGAGCTACCCTGGGTTACAGTGATTTGGGGTGGGTGGGACTAGACTAAGTTTCCAACTTGCTGGGAAGTGGAACGAAGCTAGTTACCCCTCATAGAGGTCCTGGGTTTCCCATCTCCATCTGCATACATGTCACTCTTCTCTCTGAGAAGTCACTTCACTGTCTTTGCTCTAAAGTCCCCTGTCATTCAACCCATCTAGAGCATCTTCTCTGACTCCAATGAGTAGACTCGGGGACTCTTTCTCCTTAGAGCACCTGAGACCCTCTCATGCCTTCTGATTCCATTCCATGCCTTTTTCTCTCATGTACCATATCTACTGACATTTTCTCTTTCCAGGTTTTATGATGGAAGTGTCACGTTTAGTATGAACAGTTTATGTCCTGGGTATACAGAACCACAAATGGCTCAAAATAACTGCAGGGAGAAATTTGTAAAAGAGTTGTACTTATTTCTTTGTATTACCATTTTCTTTATTATTTTAGTTCTAAGTGTTTATCATAAAATGAAGATAGAATTAAGTAATTTAAAAGTTAGGAATTTATAAGTATTTATAGATTATGAATGAATTTATAAAATCAAAGAATGTAGTTGCAAGCAAAAAGGGATAGCCACATGCTCATCAAATTTTGAAAAATTATCTAGGAAAAATATAAGACTAATCATAGTAAATGACTGTTAAGTTGGTATCTTGTGGTATATCGAAGATCACTGGTAATTTTTTAGCCTTCTTTGTTCATACTAATTTCTTTCTGGAGTTAAATTAATTTTAGATTTGAAGATTTTATATAAAGTTATTATTAGCTACTATTTTCTCTTCAAAAAGACATAGAATGACAGGAAAATTGTACGAAATTAGAGTTGAGTATACTAATCTAAATAATTAGTCAGCTAAGTCAGAGAATGTAATTAAAACAATAGTCCAGACAGGCTGGTCTATTGTGACACAGGTTGATCCTACAGTGCCATATAAGCTACAAACAACACAGGCCTCCTGGAATCAGATCTTAAATACAAAAGGCTACACAAAAAATACACAGACCTTTGCTCATAAAAGCGAGATTTTAATTTTTATGTCTTCACGATCAAAATGCGTGATCTATGGAAGTTATAGTTATCTTGTTTTTTGGGGGGATACTAAAACTATAAACCTCTCAGAGAGGAGGTATGCCATTAATTTTTGTTTTCTTGTGCTTGCCACCTGCTCTCTAAAGGGATGGAAGGTAAATATGTGAGCATTAAATAAAGAATTGAAATAAGTTTTGCATGAGGATTGTAAAGCAGAGTTACACAATGTGATGTGGGCATCACATGCTTAATAGAATATGTATGCAATAGATAATGTCATCCCGGATATTGCATTATATGCAATGATCGTAGAATTCATCCATACTAGATGGGTTCTGGGATATCTGAGCTTCTGAAAGAGATGCTAGAAAATGCTGATAAAAGTATATACATTATTTTCCAGTATTCACTGGTAGAAAAGTAGAAATTAAATGTTTTCGAGATACTTTGCTTTATCTTTACTATTTGCAGATATGTGTCAGTGCATAAAGCTTTCAGTGAATGTAGGTTTCCCTGGCATAGCATTCCTTCCATCTTTTATACTAGCCTCTGTAAAAAAACAAATTTTTATTTTTAAGCAAGCCTGGTGGTAAGATGCAAAATGAACAATAATTTTACTTGAAAATTATTTTAGGATAACCGTTAGTTTATAACTTAGTTCCTATCATAGCTCTAAGAGAGATATCAAAATAATTTCGGTATTTTTAGAGTGTATAAACAATGTTATTTTAGAAAGGGAACATTTCATCCTCAGTTTAGTCACTCACTTGGACTAAACGCTCCATTCGACTTTAATCCACAGACAGACTTATGGTGTATAGAGTAGAATATCTGGGCCTGTGAATAATTTCAGTTCTAGGGTTTGGAGTTCCCATTAACTTTGCTGTGAACTGTCTGTTGAGGGCAATCTGAAATTCTACAAATGCCCCGTGGCTCTCCATTGTAAGAATGTCCAAGAAGATAAGGATAAGATCTCCAAAAGCATTCAATGTTTGTTAAATAATGGTTACAAAATTGTAATTAAGACAGACGCATCCACACAAACCTCAACTTAAAGCAAACAGGGTTATCACCTTGCCTAGATTTGCCCTCAAACTTGGGAAAGGAAACAGATGAGGAGGAGGAAAATGGGGCAGGGCAACAAAACAAACTGCCCATCAGCAAGGCTCAGCCACCATTCAGCAGAGCTGACTAAAGCTTGACTGACAGCAGAGGCTCCTCCGTGTTGAAAAGTAGCGGGAACTCACAGGGACACTAGGCTTAGTGCCAAATTCACATTACATCTAGTAGGGCAAAAAGCATAAAGACGAAATGTATGCTACAGTACATTATTTTGTTTTGCTTTTGTTGATGCTGTCGTTGTTTTTCTATGATGCTAGAGATTGAATTCAGGGCTTTGTACAAACTAATCCAGTGCTCTACCACTGAGCTATACCCCTGACATACATTATAAAACAAAAACAAACAAACAAACAAACAAAAAAGCCTGTTAGCAAACAAGGATTTAAAGATGTGCATTGACTGTCATCCATGACTCTAAGGTGGACCTGAGCCTTGTTTTCCTGTAGCTCCCTATATTTGACATCTGCACTCATGAACCTTTGTCCTTTTTTTTTTTTTCCTACTTCAGAAATCTGAAGCTTGTGAGACTTAGAGTGTATGAAAATTGCAGGTATTCATATCAGGTATATTCGAGCAAGATGGTTTCTGCTGTGTGCATACTCCCCTCATCCTAACATATTAGGTAAAACATGTAAGAAAATAGGACAGCCAGGGGTCCTGGACAAGAAGACTGCCTAAGCAAGGAAGCCTTGATTGCACATCAAGGTTAAAACTTCAGTGAATTTCCATTGGTGGAATAATTGCATACGTTAATGCCATCCAGAACTACTTTAACTTGCACAGCTGACTTGGGAGATGTGTGACTAAGCTTCCAAATTGGCATCCCAGGCACATTAGCAGGAGTTGCCTTATCTCTGTGCCACTTCCTCCCTTTCATCACCATCCTCACTTCCTGCCATTATAATCACCAATTTCCTCACAGGCAGCTGAAGTTTCTCCTTAGAGAACAGTTCTGCTTAGAGCTGTAGGACACTAAAAATATGGATGATAGGATGAATCTCTTTCATTTCCATTTTGATTAAGTAAAAGCCTCTTAATTTGGGTCATTATCGATACCTAAATCCGTAGAGAAAATGAATATGCATTTATAATGTAGCCAACACCACATGATTTATTGTTCTTCTTATAATGTGTAAATACAGAAAGAAGAGGGGAAATAAGAGTCCAGCTCTCAGATCCCTGGACATGAAACAGTGCCAGGGACTAATGGAGCCAACTCATCCCGTGAGTTCAGCCTCCGGCTCTCAATGGCTCTTGTCCTCTTATTTCAATTGAACTCAGTCTCCTATTTGAAAAGCCATCAGATATAAATCTAAGCTATTCAACTGACCTTTCCGAGGAGAGTTTGTGAGTGATAAATGAAGGGCTCAAAATGGGTTTCCATACCTGATTGTGGACTTTGTTTAGGGATTTTGGCTACCGCTTGAGGGCTGGAGGTGGAGTGCGTTCGTTGACTGGCAGAGCTGTGAATGCTGCTAGGAACTACTGCTGAGGTGTTCTTGCGAGGTTTCATGTCTTGTAGCCACATGGGTGAGGCTTCAAAGGCCTGCATCCTCCGAGCATGGCTGTTGGCATTGACTTTCAGGTAGGCCTGGGCCTTGTGCTCCTGTAGCTCCCCGTAGCTGGCATCAGTCACCCTGCACTCATATAAACCTTCGTCCTTTTTCCTCACTTTGGAAATCTGAAGCTTGTGTGAGATGTCATTGCCTTGGACTTTCACTGTCTGAAAAATTGCAGGTGAAAAAGACACTAAAGCATGGCATCAAATGATTTCATTCCCGTTCTTTATCTTACGTTTGCTAATGGTGGAAGATCAAAGGGACTCAGTGGCCTCATAACCAGTAAGGGGCTTTTTATTTCCATAGTGTAAATCTGAAGGTCTTATTTATCTCATTCACAGACTTTTTAAGGGCCATTAGCTAGAATGGCAAGGCAGTCTGCATTTCCAAGTCTCTATAGCAGCCCCATGGTCCTCTCATCATGGGACTGGACTGGGCCTGGCTAACTCAGCTGAATGACATGTCAGCTAAGGAGTCCAACACTACATTGAACATAAACTTTTCTTTGGGATGGCTGGGATGGCTATACACTACTTCCCTCAAATTTGGAACATAATAAAAAATTATTTGTTGATCATAATAGTTTAAGAGAAGATATACTTTCCCAAAGATACTGTTAAGATAGGTTTGGATATTAATATTTTTTACTCAGTTGTTTATAGTCAGAAGGTAGCAGGGCTCAGGATACAGGGTACATGTCCATCTCATTACTTTGGATGTTATTAATTTTAAACAGTGATTGAATTTAAAAACTGAAATTTACTTTATTTCCTCTAATAATTTTATACCAGCTTAGTAACAAGATCACATATGCACTGTATGATACTAAAAATATATTACATGTCGTACATATGTAACTATCATCAGAACAGTAAAAATTTGGTATATATCATACGTTATTTCATGATTTTCAGTTTTACAGACTGCATAAGACAGTCAGGGTTTAAAGATTTGCTTGAATTTGAAAACAGAGAAACCAAAGATGAGGCAGAAGGATTTTCGGACCATGTCCACTGAACTTTAAATAATTAAAAAATTCTGAGAAGTCTTCATCTGTCTTTTACATATACAGATGAATATAAATGTATAATATGCAGTTTCCAGTATCTGGACCATTACTATAAGTATATAGTTATGTGCATACAAAATTATATGCAAAACCATAAATACAATAAAATAATGTAAGTTGGTTTTACATATATTTTGGGCTAAGTCATTTAGTAAATTTAAGATAATATAACTATTACATTATTATTATCTCATTTTATAGTAGAGTAAATGGAGTTAGTAATGATTAACATTGTACATTAGAGTCATCTGGGAATCAGTTAAATGTACTTTTCCGAGGCTGAATGCAGACGCGTTAACTGTGTTTTGTATGAGTTGGAGCTTGATCAGTACTTTATAAATGCTTTCCTGGGAACCGTAAGTCAATAACTGCTTATTTAGAATATGTGTTTTGAAGGTCACACAGTGCATATACTTGTGACAAACTATTTTCTGCTCATTAGTTTCTAGAACTCCTTTCAATTCACTGTATTGTTCAAACTGTTTGCATAGCTAATACTTATTAGCAGTTGTATGTGAGACTGTGTTGCATGCATTTGCAAGTTTAAATGCTCTAAAGCATGAGAGAATGGCAAAAGACAGCCAGCAGTCTCCTTGTGCATGTAAATAATGAGCTACTTAAGAAAAACAGCATCAAGTGATTTTTAAAAATTGGGGCTTTCTAAGATTGTGTAAAAACAATGTTTCATGTGTACCTGTGTTTAGTGCTGGCCATTTGGGATTATACAACTTCCCTGGAGAAAACCGAGTCTTCCTCCCTCAGCATCCATTGATTGCTGGTAACTCTTCATCTTGAGATGGGACCCTGTGACACGTCCCCCACCTGTCCACCTTGGCATGTCAACTGATTTGATCATTACGTAGTTCTCATTAGACCACCAGACTGTGGAGATGTCATTGGTGCAGCTTCCCCATTGTGTCTACAATGCATGAACTAGCAGCAGGTGTCTTGTCCCCCTGGCCTTTACATCCTGTCCTGCGATGCTCTGAGTCTTGGGTGTAGAAGTTGTGTGCAGTGTGTGTGTGTGTGTGTGTGTGTGTGTAATAATAATAATAATCACAATAGAAGACATGGACATGAAAGGGAGTGGGGGTACGTGGGAGAACTGATAGGGAACTAGGAGGGATGGAAGGAATGCAAAGACAATACTCATGTATGGAATTCTCAAAAAATAAAAATTAATAATTGTTGGCATAGAAAAGAGTGCAAAAACCAAAAAGAATTGAAGTTGAAATAGTCTTTAAAAGTCAGTCATTTTTATGATGTATACAGTGGAGTTTCTGGTTTGTATATTTTCCATTTGTATTTTATTCATGTTATTCCAGTCTTCTGAAAGATACACTTATACTGTCATTAAGATGTAACCCCAATCTTGTATTTCTTGTAAGCACCTAAATATAAATGTATTAGCTACATTTGTCTATATTGTATAGATCTATAGATTTTTAGATTTCTAAAGACATACAATCAGATATTCACAGTCAACAGGTTTCCTTGTATGATTTTACATAATCGTGGATTTCTAATAGTCAAAACTTGTGAAGCAAGATTATTAGCATAAGGTAACTACATAACTTCTTAGCATAGTAAAAAAAAGAGATCGTCATGTTATCCTCGTTTTCTACACAACTGCTGTACAGTCTCTGCATCTTCATATTTTCAGAGAGCCACCTGCCCTAACAGCAGTTTAGATTCATATTTGCTTTGTCTTTTTATTTTTGCTATTTTGAATACTAGATTTAGAAATACTTGATCTGAATTATGAATGACAACCAAAATTGAATCATATTGCTTCATTACATGTCAAAATTGTATTGGATGCTTTAATACTTTTCTTCCTGGGAAAATTGTTGCTTTCTATTAAGAATAAGTACTGCCATTACTTTGAATAGATATTAATACTGCAGGCCTTTTATTCCATGGAACTGTGACAGAGAGTAAGAAAAACAGTGTCATAATTCTGTTGGTTAGAAAAGTAATTCTCCAGCAGCTAATTTTTAATTATTTACATGATTAAAACATACAGTTTTAATTATGGACTGTAATTTTTTTGGCCCAATTTTTATGTACCTAGTGAGGAAAGATAAAATTGCCTGTCATTCCGAGTTTGCAAAATTACTTTTACAAGAATTAAAAGGTTTTAAAATCTAAAATCCGTTTTCTACTGAGATCCCCTTGGGCCTGCCTGGCAGTTCCCTAAGGTGTGAGACTCCTGTGGCTCATCCCTGTGACACTCACACTAATCTTGGTCCCATCGTTGTCCGGGTCTCTGTCGGGTAAGAGCGCCACCTGTGGGACAAGGGTGCAAATGCTCAGCCTTGGCGGTGTCCTCGAATTCCTGGCACATTACCTCGGAGGCGCGACTGCTGGGGAGATCCCAGTCTTTGTTGTATTGAAACATTTTAGCCAACGAGATTTAAGGGAAAGAACGAGGCCCCAACCTCGCCCAGTCCCAAGTCCGGCTGGACTGCCTCCTCCCTCCCTCCCCAGAGTATCCTAGTGCTCCCCACTGCCTCCTCCTGCCGCAGAACGTCTCTGTGTCTGTACTGCCCCTGTCCCTGTCCCTGTCCCTCCCCCTGCCCCTGTCACTGCCCCTGTCCCTGTCCCTGTCCCTCCCCCTGCCCCTGTCACTGCCCCTGTCTGGAGCATCCCTGTAGTCCGCGAGATACCCTCGCTTCCAGAAGCATCCCTGAGGTCCCATATACTTAAGCCCTGACCCTGAGGATCCCTGTGGTTCTTTACTGTCACGGAGCTTACTTGCTGTCCCCAGTGTCTCTGCGCCGCCCCGAGCGGTCCCTGTGGTTCCCCTGGAGACCCCCAGTCTCCCCATGGTCCCTGCTGTTCCCGCGACCACAGCCTGTGCTCCCCAAGACTGGCCAGGTACAGTGTTTAGGCGCAGTGGGGACTTTCTCCTGGTCCAGTCTGTCTGGCCTGTATTTTCCGGGAAAGGTAGGGGCAAGGCGCAAAGGTGGGCGAGGACAGGTGGGTGGAAGTTTTCCTGGGGAATTTCTAGTCTTTGCCCTGGCTGCACGCCAGTCCCCAGGCTCTCTCCTAATGGCTTTCTCTTCCCCTCTTACACAAGTCCGAGTCCTCTCTTGCTCTTCCTTTTCTGCTCTGACCCCGACTCTCTCAGCGTCTCTTTACATTTTCCTTCCCCTCCCGTTCGCATGACCCCCCTCCCATCTCGCCTCTCCCTTCTCTCCTCAAGCCATCCCTCTCTCTCCCTTCTTCTCTCCTTTCCTTCCCCCTCCCTCTTTCCCAGCCCCTTCTTTCTGCCTCTTGGTAAGGCTAACGTGAGAACTGGTTTATAAAGAAATAGACATGATGGCTGGGGGTGGGGGTGGTGGTCGTGGTGGTGACTTCTCTCGCTCTCACAGTCAAGAAAACGGAAGGCAGATGATATGGAACTATACCAGCACCATTGTGCGTACATTTCCATAACAGCTAAGCGCAGGTTAGTCCCAGCCTACACCGGGAAGACCCACTAGTATGATTGCTTTTAAGTTACTGTCACCAGGACAAATTTAGGGTTGCTCACTCCCACAGACCCAAGAGGGCCCCCCTCTGGGCCGTGGCCGCTGGTTGGACATGCAGAGAACTAGCAGAGTGAGTGAGGCGGATACAGGGTCTCTGAGGACTAAGAGCCTTGGCTACCTGCGCGCCGGCTGCCTCGGCCCCGGGCTCCAGGTCCTCTGGTCCCCGCAGGAACCACCACTGGATCTCTAGGTACACTGAGGCGGAGCCACTTTGGAAAGCGCAGGACATCTCCACATTCTGACCCTCGGTTGCAGTCACGTTCCGCGGAAACTCAGTAAATTTTGCTGCAAGATAGAAATGCATCGTTTTGGTATATCTACATCCTCCTTGCCAATATCTCTTTCCTGGAGAATAGAATGCAGTTTCTGGCTTTGTTTTTGGTTTTGTTGTTTTTCTTTTTGCTGTGACTTGAAAGAAAAAAAAAAAATAAAACCACAGCAATAACATTCTCCCAGTGACTGCCTGCAGGGCTCCCCATCCCCCTTTTGCCTCAGCCTGCCTTGTTTTTGGTATCATGACTAAATCACTTTGTTGTTGATTGAGTCCAGATAATGGAAAGGTTAATGAGCTTGCCAACAGCTCTCTCTGCTAGCCAAGCTGCCCAGCTAGATCCAAACATCTTTTGTCAGATTGCAGCATCCCTTAAAACTTACTGAGAGATTCAGATAGGTGCAATTTAAACCATCTGTCAGGTTGATGTATGAGGAAGCCTCTTGCTTCTTAAGTTTCTAAACAATGTATGATTAACTGGATGCTTCCTGTTAGAAGCAGATCATAAGTATGTGTCAAAATGGACATTCTTGATCTACCAAAACAGTGGTTGGTAATTGTGCTCTGAAGCCTACAGCAGTGAAACAAGTTACACACTTCTTAAGATGGACATATTTCTTTCTTTCCAAATTAACCTTCACACTTGTTCCCTTCAAGCCATTATAAATTGCCACACATCAGGGAATATAAAAATCATACATTCATGTTTAATTCAGAGTAAGGATTATTTGAAAGTCACTACAGAGATCCTGTCTGTCTGTTTTTTTTTTTAAATTACTAACCTTGACACTCCAGCTTTTAAGATTAAAATATCAATGTGAAAGTAACAGAAATAAAACACCCCCTTCTTCTTTAAAGGTATTTCATGAACATGGAATGATTCTTTTCTGTTAACAAGATGAGTGTTCTTAGCTTGTCTAGGGGGTACTTTGCTCTCTAATGGCTCTCTGAAAGGAGTCTTAGATTTGTGGCTCAGGGAAGGGCACAGGCTCAAAATATCCTTCGGAGAAGAGGGTCTGAGGGGATGGCAAAATGATTACAGAGGGTGCACTTTGCTCTTGCTTCTTAAAGATAGCCTCTCTTGGAGTCTCTTTTCAATATTTTATGAAACCCCCAATTAAACACTGGTGAAAAGGAATTGTTTATGTTTAGAGGAAATGGCTACTATTAAGAAGGTAGTCTATCAGAGAGCAACTCTTCAGCTCAAACTGTCCGGAGGAGCAGGGCACTTGGGCTTGCAGAAGTGATGCCATGTTCCAAGGCAGAAATGTGATCTGTTCATGGTGCTGAAAAGACCACTGCAGCCTGGGAAGTCCTGAACAGCTGGGCCCAGGGAGCTGCTTGCTGTTTATGATGCAACTGTACGTCTTTGTGAGTCTTCTGATAAACATACATGCAAACCAAGTCACAGGGACCAAAAAAACAGGCACTAAATCTTTCTGCCTACCGGAGTACTGGCAATGAAAAGCGGCCCCAACCACCAGCTCTGTGTTTGTGATGATTTTGTATGCATGAGTGGTTACCCTGTTCATGCACAGAGCAAGGGGAAGAGGAAGAGAGAGAGAGAGAGAGAGAGAGAGAGAGAGAGAGAGAGAGAGAGAGAGAGAGAGAGAGAGAGAGAACACACATACCTGTGTTTGTGCTCACTGAGGAACTCACCCCATTGCCAGGCAGGCGTTAACTAGACATTCTTTGAAACGTAACCTGCTTATGATTTAATAAACTTTTAAGGAAAAAAAAAAGCCAAACAGAACACTATTCATACAGTCTAAACCCACTGTTACTTGGTAAGAGCCACTCTCTTTCTGCTGGTCCGTTCTTCGGGGTGGTAAAGAACACACACCACCACCACCACCACCACCATCACGCAGATCACCGGCAACTGTGTATTTGCTAGAGAGCACAGACTTACCTTGAGAAGAAAGCCCTTGCTGTACACATAACACGGAAAAGAACAGAAATCCAACAGACGCCAAAAAGATCCCCATCATGCCAAAGGAGGGGGGCACATCCGTGTAGCCAACAACCCAAAAGCCTGGAAAGACAGGACCGCGAGCGTGTCCGAGGCTGGTCTCAGAGCCCCGGGCGCGACACTGCGCGCATCCTGCCGCTCGCGGCGAGGACTGGCTGGCACGGGGGACTGCGACGCGCGAAGATCCGGCCCGGCCGGCGGGGATCCGCAGCTCGGGCCACAGACCCCGGCTGGCACGCGGAGAAGTGCCCCGGCCGCCGGCTGGCGGCTTCCGCTACCTGGCAGCTCCTCTCACGTCAGCCCGCTCGGCTGCGTGCTCGCCGCCCTCCCCACGCCGAGCGAGCCCGCGGCGAGTGCAGCGGGCGCGGGGCGGCGCGGACTCGGCTCGCGCGGCGCCCAACTTTCCCTCTAATGGCTGCGATGATGCCTTTAACTCTGTGCGCGCCAGGGCTCCGCACCTGCCCGCCGCGGCCCGGCGAGGGCTGGGTGGCACCCGGCGCGTGCCCCCGGCGGACGGCAGGAACCCGCAGTTTTTTTCCCAGTTTGCCTTTCCCCCCCATCGGCCGGCTCTCTGGGGCTGCGCTGGAGCAGATTGCCTGGAACTAAGAGGACAGTGCAGCTGTAGTATTGCGACGTGGATTGAGGGGACCAGAGAGGGATCTGAGGAGGAAGAGCATGGGTTGGGACGGACTGCTTGAGGGCGAGGAACTGAATGAAAGACATGCCGCTTAGTCACTTATTAACTGCTCTCAGCAGAATGATCACATGCTATATTATTCACCGGAATTTATTGTGGAGCAGCCTCCAGTGGAGGAGCAGCCGTTCACTCAGGTACCATATCACACCAGCTAAATGGCAGGCACACAGAGAACAAAAGTTACGTACTGAGAGAATGTTCCAGAAGGAAAAGTTCACCATGCCATGCTTAGCATGTCTTTTACCCACATACTTGCTGCCTGCTTTGCTCCCTCCCCACAGCATTTTGGGGGAGGGGTTTTGCATATCATTAAGCCCCCCTCCTTGTAGGATTTATTTTTGCTTTGTTCAATTTCTGTTCATTTGCATAACAATTACATAATAGACTCTAGGGTTATATGAACTGGGAATATTATTCTGGGCACAAAATAAAATCAATTACATTTTAGAATTTGGAGCAAGTCTAATTATTTGCTCCTGGTAAAACTTGAGATGCCTATTCTAGTTTGTTTTTGTTTTTGTTTTTTTTTTCAATCAGGAATCTTAAAAAGAAGAAATTCTTATCTGTCCTTGTCAAATCTTAAAAAAATATTCTTCATTAAAAATTTAGAAAATATTTTTTAAATTTTTCATTATTTCTGTGTAGCTATGCCCTGAATCCTTAACAGTAATTGGAAAGATTTAACAGTGTTACCGAAATCCAATAGAATATACATTTCTTTTTTCTAGATAAAGATTTGTAGTTGACTAATGCATTTCCTGACCCCCCCCCAAATAACAACAACAAAACAACAAAAAAACACACATAACTTTAACATAGCTGTAGGATTTTAACCACTTGTCTTCTACAGCTGACTACAGTAGGAACTTAAAAGATCAGTAAACCAAGACACAAGAATATCATGATAATATAATTTTTAATGTAATTATAGTTACATTGTGTGTAGATGAATAATAGATTTAGAGACAGTCCCTGAAAATATTTTAGACCTGTGCATGTTTAGGCTAACCATGGGGTATTTTAGATATGTACATGCTTATTTTAATGATAGTTGATATTTTACGTCTGTGCATGTTTAGGGTAATCATAGTAGTATTTTAGACTTGTGTGTGTTTATGGTACTCTATATCTGTCTTGCATTCAGCAAACAATATTTTGATGTGTGTCATTCTTAAAAAAAGTTTTGTGTTTTATTTTTTTCATTCAGTCACTCCCCTTATTTTGGAGGTGTTTAGTACATTGAACAAATGCAGGTGAGCACACCTACCCTGTATGAATATTACTTGAAAAGCAAACAACACGACATTACAGGTATTAGATATCTATGTGGCTGATCATCTTCAGTTTTTAATGTCACACTTAAAATGACAAGTGGGAGGTGACAGGAGGATTTTGGTTTTCTTTACAGCATTTAGCATAAACATGAGATTAATATGTCATCAGAATGTGGTGCTGTTAGAATAGTTTCCAGTACCAAGAAGGAGTGTCCATTTTAAGCAAGAGGTCTGAATCAATTTAGCAAAGCACTTTGCCTTAAGTGGAGAATCTGATCACCATAACTGTAAAAGTTCAATAGAACAGTCTCAGAAGTGTAAATAGGAGTGAAAATAGCCATTACAAGACAGATAAACCATTAAAAATTTTAAACAGAAAGGCATAAACTTACACTCTCTGAAGAGTGAAGGGAGGGATGGAGGGAGCGATGAAGAACAGAAGGAATGCAAAACTGGAAAGAACATTTTGTTCTTATGAAAATTACCTAATAGGCATTTTATTTTCCATTTTCCAGTGCAGACAAAACTCTATATTTATTTATTATTTTTATTTATATGTATGTTTGCCTGCATACATATGCAGTAAGTGCAATACCTACGGAGGACAGAAGAGGGCATGGAATCTCTTGAAACTGGACTTATGGATGGTTGTTAGCCACCATGTGGGTGCTGGGAACCAACCAAGGGTCCTCTTCAAAAACAGCCTGTGCTCTTAATCACTGAGCCCATCTTTCCATCCCCCAATGCCATTTTCTTGAGTATCCATTCCAACCTCTCAAAGAGTGTAAATAACGCTAGCAAGCACGTTTGTATTATTTAGTATGAAATATTTACCTTATTAAAGACTATATATATATATATGTATATATATAGTTCACAATGAGGGGATTTGATGAAAAAGTCAATGTATCCAGTAGATAAAGTGGTATGTTTGAAATGGTGTCCTTGTAGAACACCAAATTTGCTATAAGATTGGAGGTGAGTTATCAGGAAAGATGAGTTTTCTGTATCCAGCTATAGGAGAAACATTTCCTCTGCCTTTTGTCCTCTTACAAATGATGGCTGGTGGTAGTCTCATAAACATGACTGTAAGTCTCTTCTTAATATCATTTCATTGTTTTGACTTGCTGCATTTTGCTTTAAAAAGGTAAAGATCTCTATTAGCACAGTTGTTTTCTCCTCAAAGTTTGATAAGAATGGTTATCCGAATAGGGAATATAATTCAATCCCATTGCATCTCCATTGTTTTCCATTAGCATCTTATTTCAATCACATTCATGTACTTTTTACAAATTCAAAATTGTTTAACTTTCTTTTCCAAATGTGGTTCCTTTGTGATCCCCGAAGACACAAAGTTTTTGCATAAGCTTTTAGAGGTATCGATCACAGAGAGTCCAAAGCAGTAGAAGATTTTCATGCCCTGTGCCTGGGGACTATATAATCTTTTTCTTCTAAGAGGACCGTAGGGGTATTTTTCCATCTTGAACATGAAAGGAATCATCATATTTCACCCCTATATGCACATAATAGGCTTACTTTCCATTTTCCAATTTTGTTTTTATTTTTTTTAAACTGAGTTTTAAGTACCAAAGGAAATATTTTAAAAAATCTGAATAATTACAAAACCCCAAATAGATGTTTTCTTTACAAACAGCCTTTAAAACATTTAAATATCCAGCTGTAGAATTATAAATTAACCTCTGCGGATTCAAGAAAATAAACCCCATTGATTTACCTCTCTGACAGGCTTAGCTGAATTGAGTGCACAGGCTTTTCCATTCTCTCCCAGGAAGGTGAGCCATACTGAGTTCTGAAACACTTTGGAGATAATGAAAACTGTCTAAGAAGCAATATTTCAGAGGGTTGAGAGAAATTTTCATAACAATCTCATGCTTGGATTAATTTATCTCTTACTTGGGAAAATAAAAGGAAATATTACAAAGTCTAAATGTTGGAGTGATATAGAAAAATCCAGAAAGAAATTTTATTTCAATTGAAAAAAAAAAGAGTCAAGGAGAAAGTCAGTAACTTATATTAATCAAAAATGAACTTTCAAATTTTGTCTTCCATTGAGTTATTCAAGTCAAAGACTATCACATTTAAGTCTTCTCTGCTTATACTCATATGATAAAGTCAAGGACAGACTGTAATAACAGAAGAAACACATATCTCTTTTTGTACATGTACAGAACATGTCTTTACAAAGTGAATGCATTTTAGAACATATATGGAATCCAAACACTTCATGCTGGACCAGTCATAGCACATCACTTACAACACAAAAGCAAATCTATACTTTATTTCTTCATGATCGGAAGATTTAACATATCTGAAATGGCTTTAGTCCCACAAGTCATACTTGTAGAAGGACCATATAAACACTGAAATTCTTTCCTAGGCACTGGTTAACAAATCACTTGAAAATCCACACTATGAGATATCCCCTTCAACACAACTTCTTGTCTTGTGTATTGTGCTTTGAAAATAAACAGTCTACACAGAGAATAACTGGTGCTCTCCGGAAATGATGAAGCATTTTGCACAGGCAGGTGGCTCGGGACTGTAACTGCCCCTTGTGGGGTTACTGTTCATTTAAATCCTCCAGATGGCATGTGCTCCTTTATCTTTTCTGTTTGAACATGACAAAAATTTAAATTACATAGATCTGGCTTTTATGCTGGGAAATTCTATGTAACTTTGCAATTGAAGTTCATGAAGTTAGGATACAAATTATTCATTAGATCGTGTTATGTCATTTTAAAACTGTAATGTCTGACCTAGGGGTGACAGCTGGAAAGAAGCAAAGAATAGCCTCATATTTTCCTTAAAAGTTAGTATCAGAATCTGCTTAGCTGCCTTGTACAAAATTCAAAGACTCTTGCATTCACTTTTTCTCTTCTCCTGAAAAATTAAAATGATCTAATGACAAATATGGATTGTGTCTGTTAATTTCACAGAATTTAGCATCTATTAGAAGACAGCTGAACATGTTGTCTATGAAACTACTCTGTCAGGGACAACACCTATTTCTTCAAGATTATGTTTCAATTAAAGCTCAAGACTTGTGATAACTACCATCTTCAACATATTTTTATTTCCATTGCAGATTTGATGGATTTGATGAAATATGAGTGACCAACACGTGCATCTATTTTTTTTATGTAACAGATAATTATTTGGGGAAAGAAAGCATAAAAGAAAAAAGCATCAATTTTTGGTAGTCTGTAATTTTCAAGCTTTCTCATGGTGCTATGCCTATATTTACTATTTGAATGAAAATGAATAGTAATTTGTATATGTGCTTTGGAAAAATATTAAATTTATAAAAATATAAATAGTCTTCCATTTTTGAATATGTTTAATTATATATGCATTTTGAGCATTACAGACCTAACCTCAGATTTCTTCTTAGTATTCTATATATCTCTGTATCTATCTATCTATCATCTATCTATGCAGTTATTTGATACAATGTCTCCATGTGGTCACAGCTGGCCTGGAACTCACCGTGTAGATCAGGTTGGCCTGGATCTCACAGAGATCCACCTGCTTCTGCCAGCCCTCCCCCCAGTGCTGTGATTAAAGGCATGAACCACTACACCAGCAGTATTTATTATTTTATGTTATAAAATAACTTTATTTTATAATATAAAATTTATAATATAAATATATATTATTTTTAAGTTATAAAATAACTTAAGCAAGTGACTTAAACCACATAGACCTTACCCAGATTCCCTGCAAATAAAGATTAATTTTTAAATCAATCAATCAATCAATCAATTTATATGTGTTTTGCCTGCATCTATGTAAATGCATGCACTGCAGAGGCCAGGAGAGGGCCTCAGATCTCCTGAAACTGGAATTAGGAATGCTTGTTAGCTGCCATGTGGGTGCTGGGTCTGGAACTCAGGTTCTTCTGGAGAGTAGTCAGTGCAGGTACAATGGGCTAATGTTTGTATACGCCTTATCACAGTGCATACTTTGAAATGTCAGGTTTCTTGTCAGAGGTGAGGTGGTATCTCAAAGTAGTTTTTATTTGCATTTCCCCGATGACTAGGGATGCTGAATTCTTTTAAAAAACACTTAATTCATCGGATGCTGAATTCTTTTAAAAAACACTTAATTCATCGTTTGTGTTTCTTCTTTGAAGAAATTGCATTTCACTAGCACATTGGTTGAATGAGAGTTTGGAGTTTTTTTTCCTTGTGTGTGTATTTAATATTTGCACTTCTTTGTATAACTCTGGACAGTGGTTCCTCACCTGATGTATGACTGTTAAAGATGTTCTCCCCTGTGTGGACAGTTTACTTGCTCTGTATTAGTTTCTTTTGCTATTCAGAAAGTTTTCAATCTCATGTAGCTCATTTGTTGATTCTTTAGGTGAGTTCCTATGCTTTTGGAAAATTGTATAAAAGTTCTTGCTTGAACATATCTTGAAGTGAATTTTCTATCCTTTCTTCTCACAGCTTAAGCATTTCAGGTTTTAAATTAAGGTGTTTGGGTGAGGTAGGAAAAGCTACTAAAATATACCTGGTTCACAGATGTCATCATCATATCTAATACTTTATGTTCTAATTTAAAATATTAAAAGAAAATGTCACACAGTAAGTGCTCACTGAAAGCTGACAAAATGTCATTTATCACTTGTGAATCTGAGGTTTCATAAAACTCATGTGGAATGAAAGAAATCTCATTTCACTAATCAGGGATCATTTTAGGAGTAGTGTGTAAGAATATTCAGAGATTGGCATAAGAACGAAAAACAAGAATTAATTCAAACAAGAAGGCTAAATTAAATATTCTAGTGTCTTGAGACTATATTCATGAGATATAGAAAAAAAAGGACTCCAAGACAGGGTTTTAAGCTTAGATTAACCATGTTCTAGAATATGGGAAAAAGGGCTTCTTCAGGCTCCAGTGTGAATTGTAGCACTCCCCCAAGGTAAACTGAGGCAGGGATGTCGGTAAATAGCTACTAAATGATTCCTTTTGTAAAATACTTTATTGAAGTTAGTCTAGCCATGATTAGGAAGGAATCAGTAACTTAGAGAAGGGGTTCTATTCTTTACAAAACTTCACGGATTATTTGAACCCCTGAAAGCCCAAGATTTAAGGGAGTATCATTAAGTCTTAGGTTATAAATATTTGACTCTGGTAGAATGGTCCTGATTCATGCCAAGTGCCGTAGCATAGGTATTAAAGCATCTCCTTTGCTTCTAAGTGCAGCCCACTTTGGATTTGGATAGATGTGATTATAAAGGAATAAGAGGACCTTAAAGGAAGTGTCAAGTTAAAGATCATGGCTGGGTAACTTGCAAGGTACAAGCTGAAAGACAATTTAAGACTCCCTAAAGTGGTCAAAATTGAATAGTTGTGAGGTTATTTGAGGTTGGATGAAAGAAAGGTTTGATCCCCAGTAAGACTATTCTGTATTCAGAGACCATGTAGGAGGCAGCTCACATTCTCTTTGGAGAGGCCCCTAGGCCATGTGGGAGTAGATCTGGGTAGCTGGGTGGAATCACCAATTAGTCCTGGTAATTGCTAAGAAGGAGCAAAAGCATTTTGAATCTAGGGAAACATGAATACAGGAAGCTCAACTTTGGAAAAATGCATTGTAATTTAAAAAGGAGGAAAAAAAAGACAAAGGAGGTTTTCAGAGGTTCCAGGGATTTTTTTCTATATTTATAGGGCTTGATTACAAATTGTGAAGGTTATAGCCGCTTCCCTTCCAAGTTGAGAATTGTGTGTGTATATGTGTCTGTGTGTCTGTGTATATCTGTCTGTGGGTATGTGTATGTCTGCGTGTGGTTGAGACTCTGTTTGTGTGTGCCTGAATCTGTGTGTCTGTATGTGTACATATCTGTGTGTCTGTATGTATGTGTATCTGTTTCTCTGAGTCTGTGTGTGTGTGTGTGTG
The DNA here is from genome assembly GCA_035773235.1 of Eospalax fontanierii. Lineage (NCBI taxonomy): Eukaryota > Metazoa > Chordata > Mammalia > Rodentia > Spalacidae > Eospalax > Eospalax fontanierii. Next base: position 44,865,914 of record CM069540.1, on the reverse strand, counting down.
TGTGTGAATCAGAATGTGTGTATGTGTCTGTCTGTATGTATATGTGTGTGCATATTCATCTGTTTGTATGTGTATATGTGTGTCTGTGTCTCTAAGTCTGTGTGTCTGTATGTGTATGTGTCTGTGTGTCTATGTGTGAGCTATGTGTGAGTCTGTATGTGTCTCTCTCTGTGTGTGTCTGTGTGAGAGAGAGCATGATGTGCTGAAGCAATCAGTTTTACAGATGTTCTGAAGAGGGCAGAGAGGAACAAACACAGGACAAAGAGAAATGATAACTGACCCTCGCTCTCTTGTAGTTATCCAGATACATAACTTCCCAGATCACAGATGCTCAGATAGTAGGTAGGTAGATTAACCTTGTAAACACTTTCTTTGTTTCTGAGTAAATGTTAGGAGAGACATGCTTAGAAACTTAGAGAATCTTCATATTGGCCCTTTGATATAAAGAATAAAGATTTATTAGTTATTTTTCTGTTGTCATGATAAAACATCTTGGCCAAGGGAACTTATAAAAAGAAGAGTTTATTTGAGCTTACAGTTCTGGAGGGATCAGAGTTCATCATGGTGGAGAGGCATTGTGGCAAGAAGCAGAAAGAGGAGCACTCACATCTTTAAGAAGACTCAACAGAGCAGAGAATCCAGCAAGACTTAAGAACTCTGAAAGCCTACCCTCAGTGACACACTTCCTCCAACAAGAGCACGCCTCCTAAAATCTCCCAAAGCTGCGTCACCAGCTGGAGACAAAATGTTCAAATACTTGGAACCTATGAGGGACACTCTTATTCAAGCTGTCACAAAACACAAATTGAAATGATAACACACCAAATCTACAATTCATAAGGAAGGAAGAGAAGATGAAACAATGCCTATGTGAGTGTTAAAACGAAAGTGTACTGGAGTTTGTGGAATAGTTGACTCATGAAAATAACAAAAATCCATTATAATCATTGAAGTTCTATCAGTGAGCACACATTTCTACAGCTTCCAATAGGCCACTTATGTTTACAACTGTGCTGGTTCACAGTAATCACAGACCTGTTGCCTTCCTGTTTGGCTCACTTCACATTTTCCACTGTTTCTATGTCTGACATTTGCCAGTTTTCTCAAAGCTCCATCCGCCAGCCCTCACTTTTCTCATGTGTAAATATTTTCTACTGACACCACAAATGTTAAAGAGCAGCTATCGAAGGAAAAGTTCATCCAACTTTTGTCACAAAATATTCAAACTTACCTGTAGAGTTAAAGCTATTTTCAGAAGGCAAGTTTATTAGTAATAATTAAATTCTACCCAAGTGCTGAAACCCACAAATAATGCTTTAAGCAAGATGGTACTTCATCTATCTATCATCTATCATTTTTCTATCTATCTATCTATCTATCTATCTATCTATCTATCTATCATCTATCTATCTATCTATCTATCTATCTATCATCTACTGTATCTATCATCTACCTATCATCTATCTGTGTATCTATCTATACGTCCTTAACATAAACAACACCCTGAGGTACTATTTAGCACAGCTCACCTGAAAGTATGTTCTTTAGACCCCAGAAAGAGTGAGCCTGGCCCTTGTCCTCATGTCTCAGTATGCCACATTGATCTTCCAGACAGCAGGGTAGGTGAAAGGAAAGGACAGAGGACAAACAGAGAAGAGTAAGTGGCTTGATGCACAAAGTTATTCCTATAGGTACAATTTTAGTTTTTCTGATTTTCTATAATGAATGACATACAGACGATGTCTTGGCCACATTGTTCTACACTGTTCTCTTGGACCAATTAAGAATGGTTTTAAGGTACTATTCTCTCCCACCCCTGTGATGGCAAATCTTGGTTGTCAACTTGACTGGACTTGGAATTAAATGAATTGGGAAAGACTATTGTGATCAGATTATTTGAAGCTCGAAGACCCACCCTAAATGTGGGCATTGCCTTCTGGTGGCAGCACCTATAAGAGGCCACGGCAGAAGGGAGCTTTAGCTTTTTGCCTACTTGCCTTCTCTCTCACTGGCAAGTTTATCTATCTTGTGGCATTCACTTCCTGATAGTGCAACCAACTTCCTTGGATTCCAGTGTGTCTGTCTTGCAGATCTCTATGAATCCTCCAAGGTTTCAGTGCCAGATTGCAACTGCTGAGCCATCCAGCCTTGTGGACTGAACAGTTGCCTGATTCCAGTGTACATAGCTATTGTTGGACTACTTGGACTCTGTCCTATAGGCTTAATACACAGCTGTAATATGTGTTGTTATGAGATATGCAAAGTGCATCCCACTCCAATGTGGCCAACTCCTCCTTTCCAATAGAGTTGTATAGTATCTGCTCAATACTTAATGCAGCATAATCTAGATCCGGACAACAAATATCACTGAAGCTTGTTTTGTTAAGGTGATGGTCCTGGTTATTTTCTACTGCTGTGATAAAATCCAGATTAAAGCAAGTGAGAGGGAAAGTTTTATACCACCTTACAGCTTACAGCCCTCCATGGAGAAGAACCAGGGCAGAAGCTTAGAGTAAGAACTTGGGTGCAGTAACTGAAGCATAGACTATGGAGGACCACTGCTTACTGTCTTGCTCTTCTGGTCTGTGTTCAGCCTGTGTTCTTACACAACCAATATCCACCCGTGAGGGGTAGTGCTGCCCACAGTGGGCTGGGCCCTCCCACCACACTAAACAATCAAACTTTTGCTCCACAGATATGCTCACAGGCCAGTCTGATAGAGAAAACTTGCCATTTGAGGGTCCCTTTTCCCAGTTATCTCAGGTTGCCAACAAAAACTAGAAACTAGCAGACACTGACTAAAACCCTTCAAAACAGAAAGAATGGATTGTTTTCCTCCCTTAGCGAACTTGATCTGTCAACATAACTGAACTTTGATGGTCATCTCACACTGTTCATCTCACTCTCATCTCACACTCCTATATCAGACTCACATCTCACATTCAGTCTCACACTGTCCACCTCACACTTGATCTCACACTGTCCATCTCACACCTCTATCTCACACTCCATCTTACACCTCCGTACCACTTCCCTAGGCTAATGTAACTTCTTAATAAATACAAAATATGTGTCCTTATACTTACAGTCAAGTATCCCAGACACCACTCATCAAAGAACCTCCTTTTCAGCAGATGGAGACTAAAACCAAGTACTGTAGCTGGTCACTCACATTCATTGTTCATTGCCATGCCTAAGCTGCCCATCTACAATGCAGCCTCTACACTCACAATTCATGCAATATAGCACAAAGGGTAAAGAATTCACTGATGAATCTCTCAACTCCTATTAATGAAGCTCCCACATGCAACAAAGACCAGTAACACAAAAGGTCATAATTGGTTAAATTATGGTGATTACAAATCTTCAGAATGTGGGTTCCTGGAAAGGACTCTTATAGTAAGTCGCACTCAACCAGTGTTCAGGGACAACTGCAAAGAGAAGGTGGAAAGACTATAAGAGACAGTGAGAAAGGACATGACTATATGGACATAGAATCCTACAAGCTCCCAGGATCCTGCTCATATGAACCTACAGCAATCATTTTTGGCATGCTCAAGACCCTTGCAAACTCAAGCAGAGAGAAACCTAGCATAGCACTGGGGGAATGGTAGCAGACCACAACCTTTGTTTTAAAAATATTGGCAACTGTTTACTATTTGCTGAGGATGAGCTAGTGTTCCTAAAGTGAGGAACTCTGGCTAGAGTGATTAGACGTTAGTGGATAAACCTGCACTGAAGTCACTTTGAGACACTAACTTGACTCAACAGACCTTAACGCAGATGAAAGAATGTATTGATTCCAGTTATGAAGCTATGGGTTGGAATTCCAGTGGGGAAGCGGGTATAAAGATGATTAAGACTGATTGAGATGTAATGTATGAAACGCACAGTGGTTTAATAAAATAAATATTTAAAAAGGTGAAGACCTGACAGTAACCCCTTTTCTGTGCTGTTAGAACCACATGCATGGCTCCTTGTAAATATAGAATCTCAAACCCCAGGTAGGTACACAGCCCTGCCTTAAACCCAGACAGCCACACCTTCCTCCTCTCCTCAACCTGGAACATGTGTGTGCGCCTCCATGCAACCCTCAACCCCAGGCAGGCACCTGCAGAACACACAACACTGCCAAATATCATCTGCCAGTATTACCCTGCCACCCACCACTCCACTCACTGAGCTTCCTAGAGACCATGAGGGTTCCTGAGATCTCAGGTAAAGATAGAGTCTACCAACCAGTTTATTTGATTGGTTGGCTGGAGTATTTATCAAAAGACAGTCTATAGCAGAAAAAGCTAGAGATGCCTGATATCCCTTGGCTTTAGTGCTCATGAAACAATTTTAAGGTAAGGCTCAGGAAAATTGAAATGCTTGAGTAGATTCGCTGTGTAAAGCTTAATCTTCCACATTGGGAGGGCCCAGAGGATATGCCTGTCATTGAAACTATAAGACATCAAATGGTGAGCGAGACATCAGCACATTTGAAGGGATTTGTTTTCACTCTTTTCCTTTGCCAGACCTCAGACTTGGAGATGGTACTGCTTATTGTATGAATTAAATGTAATGAGCGTAAGTGGACTGCAGAGTAGGGGTCAGGTGGAAACATTGCATTGCCAATGGCAAGGTGAGTCCAGTTACTGTAATGGGTAGCAAAGGCAAAACAATGCCTATAATGGCAGGATATGAATGGACATTTGATTTTGGCTAATCAATTGTGGTGTTTCCAGGGACCAAATACGTGGGAAGCCAATTGTTGCATAGATAAGCAGTTTTCTCTCTCTCTGCTGTGAGGGAAAGTCTTCCAAATGTAACTGACAGCCAACTAACCAATAACCCTTAAGGGGTAGGTCCCCAATGCATGGAAGCAAGAGGAGGAGAGGGGTGGGCGAGGTGTGTCTGTTCCAGAGGTTGGGGAGGCTTATGATCAAAATGCGGTCTCCACCACACAACATCTCCTCTCTCTCTCTCTCTCTCTCTCTCTCTCTCTCTCTCCAGCTCTGCCCCTGGGGATGAATCCTTTGTAAGTAACATGGAATAAATTAACTTCTCTAAAAGAACATTCTCTGTCCACTCATTTGGTTCAAACTTGGGGGTCGGGTGGGGCAGTCCACAAGGTCATGTGTTTTACTTGGAAGGAGAAATGACCAAATGTGTGATTATAAACTGACTCATGGGATGGAGCCAACGGTTTGGCTGGATATTCAGAGAGTTGGAAAGAGCATGACAGTAAAATTGGTGAGAAAGTCATTTGGGGAAGAAGTATGTGGACAGATCTCTTCAAATAGTCAAAGGACTTGAAGATACTTGTGTCTTATGTAAATGCTCATCCAGAGGTGTTTTCAGTAGCAGGTGAGTTCAATAATCAAGTAGATACAATAACTCACTCTGTGAATGGTCAGAATCTTTGCTGGACTACCCCATCATTGCCCAATAGGTCCATGAACAAAGTGGCCATGGTGGCAGAGATGGAGGTTAGGCATGGGCTCTACAGCATGGACTCCCACTCACCAAGGCAAACCTAGTTATAGTTGCTTCTGAGTGCTAGATCTGCCAACAGCAAAGACCAACACTGAGCCCATGATATAGCGCTATTCCCTGGGGATACAAGTTAGCAATTTGGTGGCAGGTTGACTACATTGAACTACATCCATCGTGGAGGCAGGGACTGAGCTTTGTCTTTATTAGAAGAGATACTTATCCTAATTGTGAACTTTTCTTTCCTACACGTAATGCCTCTTCCAAAAATACCATACAGGGACTTACAGAATGCCTCCTTGTATTTCACATAGCATCACTTCTGACAAATGAAGCCACTTCACAGCCAAAGAACTGCAGCAGTGGACCATGATCGTGTAATTCACTTCTCTTACTGTGTTATCCACCATCCTGAAGCAGCTAGCTTGGTAAAATGGTGGAACAGCATCAATTAGGTGGCAGTTGCCTGGGGTGGTGGGGGCTGGGTCACTATCCTTCAGAATGTGGTATTTGCTTTGAATATGTACTGGATATATGATACTCTTTCTCCTATAGAAGGATTTACAGGTCCAGGAATCAAGGGCTGGGTCTGGACATGGTTCCACTCACTAGCGCCATTAGTGAGCATAAGGAAAACGTTTTCTTCCTGTACCTGTGACTTTGTGCTCTGCTGGCCTAGAAGTTTAGGTTCCAGAGGTGGGAGTCCTTCTCCCAGGAGACAACAGACATTCCATTGGTGACTTTGGACTTTTGTTGTCCTTAAGTCAAGAAGCTAAGAAAGTAATATCAGTTTCAGGAGTAGTGATTGATCCAGACTAGCAGGGGGAAATTGCCTTAATTCTTCACAATAGAGGTAAAGAAGAGTATGTCTAGAATGCTGGAGATTCATTAAGCCTTTTTTTTTTTTTTTGGTTTGACTATATTCTGTAATAAATGGAAAACTACTGCAATCCAATACAGGTAGGATAACAAATGACTCAGACCTTCAGGAATAAAGGTGAGGGTCATACCTCCAGGAAAGATCTGTTGAGTTTCTCACTGAAGGTGGGGGAAATACAGAATGTGTAGTAAAGGAGTACAGCTGTGAATGCCAGCTAAGGTATGTGACTGGTTGCAGAAATGAGGGTTGTAATTGACATGAGTGTTTCTGTCTTATTTTGTTAAGAACATGCTTGAGCAGACATACACATATATTAAGCAGGCATTTGTGTTTTTTTTTTCCCTTTTTAAAATCATGTAGCTGAGATGTTAAGTGTTAAGTGATTAAGTGTTGTAAATATATATTATCATATTTAGGTTATGAGACAGTAAAAACTAAGCAGTCTTCAAGGATCTTATCATCTGTGCTAAGATGGATAATGCATTTGTGACTGTACATGGAATAGTCATATCCTATTAGATGGAACTGTGACATTGCTATTTCATTTGGAAATCAAGCTTGAAATAAGGAGAGGCAGTTGAGTGTCAAGTCAACAAGGGGTGGAGTTGTGATGGCTAATCTTGGTTGTCAACTTGGCTGGATCTTGAATTAACTCAAACGTGAGAATTCCTTTTGTTCTTAAGTAGCACCTTTATTGTATCTTTTAAATGCATTTATGTTTTTATTTTGCATTCCTCTTTGTATATTCATCTAATTTTGTTTATGTATTTTTTTCAGTTTTGAGCACTCTTTTCTTCATTTTCCTTTTTTCTTCTTCTTTGGCTGTTTGTATCATTCATATTTTTCTTTATATTATACATTTACTAGTATTTTCCTATTTTACTCTGTTATTCATCTAATTTTGGTTATAAATTTCCTCAGTACTGGGATATCTTATTACTTTTTTTCTTTTTTAATTTTATATCTTCTAATCTCTTGCTCTTTCTTGTCACAATATTCTTTTGCACCCCTCTATTTAACCTTGAGAGACTGTGAGCCTGTCTTGAGCAGGTTATTTGAAGCTAGAAGTCCCACTCTAAATATGGGTGTTACCTTCTGGTGACAGTTTCTACAAAAGGACATGGCAGAAGGAGATTTTGCTTTTTGCCTGGTTGCTTTTTCTCTCCATGGCAAGTTTATCTATCTTGCTGATGTGGCATTCCTTACCTGATATTACAAACAACTTCTTTGGATTCCAACATAGACTGAAGACCAACAGATCACCAGGAATTATCCAGGGTTTCGGTGCCAGAATGGGACTGCTGAGACATCCAATCTCATGGACAGAACAGCTACTGGATTCTTAGCCTGTCCAGTGGTTTATCCTGTAAACCAATCTAATAAATGAATAAATAAATAAACAAACAAATAAATAATAGGCACATTTATTAACAGAAAGATTATATATAGTCAGTTCTGTTCCTTTAAAGAACCCTGGCTAACACATACACTAAAAAGAACACTTCAGTCTGATGAGAATCACACCAAAGAGAGCAAAGGAAATAAACTCCAGAACTATTGAGCAAACAAAAGAAAAGAAAACATCACCACCACACACACATAAAATAACAGGATTTAAGAATAATTGGCCAATAGTAACTTTAAATATTAATGGTTTTAATTCCCCAGTGAAAAGACAGAGACTAAATGACTAGATTAGAAAACATGATCCATCTTTTTTTTCCTCCAAGAAACACCACATGTCATTAATGATAGGCACCAACTTATGGTAAAAGATTGGAAAAAACAAGTGAAACTAAGAAATAAGGAGGTGTAATATATTAGTTACTTTTTTTGTTGCTGTTAAGAAAATTGAAATAACATTCTACAGTCTATCCAACCTCAAAGAAATAAAGCTGGATATCAACAACAAAAGAAATGAGAAAATGTACACAATGAAAATTGTGCCCAGGGAAACATCAAGAAGGAAATTTTAAAAATTCTAAACTTGAATGAAAATGGAAACACAAGGTATCAAAACCTATGGGACACAATGAAGGTGGTCATAAAAGGAAATTTTGTAATCTTGATGCCTATGTTAAAATCTAGAGAGATCTTGTATTCATAATTTAATGATCAACCTGAAGGCCTTGGAAAAGCAAGTACAAAGAAAACTAAAATCAGTAGATGGGCAGAGGTAATCAAAATCATGGATGAAATTAATGAAATAAAAACAACAAAGATCACAAAAATCAATGAAACTCAAAGTTGTTTCTTTGAAATGATTAACATGAGTGATAAACCTTTAGACAAATTAACTAAAGAAAATAAAAAGGGGACCCAAATAATTAAAATCAGAGATGAAAAAGGAAACAGTACAACAGGTACTGAGAAAATCATAAAATCATAAGAATTAAAAAAAAGTCATAGAATTAAAAAAAATGGAATAGTACAATAATATGGGATGTACTCCTTTAATATCATCACTCAGAAAGTAGAAGCAGGTGGATACATATGAGATGAAGGCCAACCTGGTTGCTACAGTGAGTTCTTGGAAAGCTGGATCTACTTGGGAGACCCTGTCTCAAATAAATAACTGAATTTGGAAAATCTTAATGAAACTGATGAATTTCTAGAAATATACTATCTACCAAAATTAAATAAGATTGAATGAACAATAAGTAGACCTATAACAAACAATATATTAGAATCAGCAATTAAAATTGTTTCAATCAAAAAAGCCTAGGTCCAGATGGACATAGTATAGAATTCTTCAAGACATTTTAAAAACTAACAGCAATACAAGTCAAATATTTTATGAAATTGCAAATGAAGGGACACTTCAAATTCTATTCATAAAGCCACTACTACACTGATGCTGAAACCAGAAAAAGGTACAACCAAAAAAGAAAATTATAGAACAATCACACTGATCAACCTAGACACAAAATTCCCAATAAAATACTTGCAAATAAAATTCAAGAGCACATAAAAAAATGTGATCAAGTTGGCTTCATTGCAGAGATGCAGAGATGGTTAACTATACATAAATGAATAAAAGTAATCCACCACATAAATACATTTAAGGAAGGAATACCATGATCATCTCATTAGTTGAAGATAAAGCCTTTTAACAAAATACAAGATCTTATCTTGATAAAAAGCACGGAGAATCTAGAGATACTGGTCATATATCCGAACATAATAAAACAATATGCAACAAGCTCATAGCCAACATTATGATAAATAGGGGAAAAGTCAAAGGAAATCCATGAAAATCTGAAATGAGACAAAGATGTTCACACTCTTCATTCCTCATCAATATAATTCTTGAAGTCTTAAATAGATCAGCAAGGCAAGTAAATAAGGTAAAAACACACCTTGACAAGGAAGAAGACAAACTATTCTCGTTGGCAGAAGACTTGATTAAATATATAACTGATTCTAAAGATGCTACCAGAAAACTCATAGACATGATAAACACAATGGGTTCTTAGAAATCTATAGAACTTTTCTATGTAAAGTTTGTACCCTATTGTATATGAATAAAAAAGAATCCAAGTGTATTAGTTTTGTGTCACTGCTACCAAATTATTTGACAGAAAGTACTTAAGGAAGGAAAGGTTTCTTTTGGCTCACTGTTTCAGAATTAGCAGACAGAACTGCCTCTAGGAATCTTCTTCCTCTAGGCAGATCCCATCTCTGAAAAGTTTTATAGTTTCCACAAACAGTATCATTAAACAGAGAACAAGTACCCAAATATGATCCTGTGAAGGGCATCTCAGAATAATACTGTAAAATTAGGATGCAAGGCAGAATGTAAGAAAATAATGCACATGTCTGAAATAATCTTACTGAATGAGTGGTGGGAGGGATTTGATTTAGGGTAATCTTGGGAATCACTGGAGTGTACAAGGTCAAAAGTGAAAGGAAATATGCATAAACTGCTCTATAGTAATTTGTTTTTGTGAAATAGGAGATAATAATCCTGAAAGTACTACATGAATACTGAAATCAGTTAAACAAATGGCTGGAAGACAATGGGGAACTAATCTTCTCATTGTTTGAGTGGGAGAATTACAAACAATTCAGGAAACAATGCAGGACTGACCTCTGCAGTAACGGATTACTGGATTGGAATCAGAGCTTTGCAATTCATGGTTAATGTAGTAATATATAGAAACTAATATGCATACATGTACAAGTTACTATGCATTTATATACCCTCCTATTGAAGTTAAGAAAACAGGGATACAAAAGTAACAAAATAGCACTGAGGCCAGCTACTTCCCAGATCTCACTTTCTAATACTATTCTTCAATAAAAGTAACTAGGGATCCCTGGAGAGAGTCTAAGAACAGAGCATAAACTATACAAGATGTGCCTGGAGCTAGCATCTTGCAGTGCCATAAACTACAGACATTGTCAAGTAACAACAAAGAACAATGGGAACATGTGACACAGGAGCCAGATGAAAGAATTTTCAATGGTTAAAACTGAATAGATTTAACAAAAATTAAGCAGTATTGGATTAGAAATTAAGAGTAAAATTGGTATATGTCAACACATACTTACCTGTAACATTTTCTCCCTTTTGTAACTGTTTTTAAACATCTGGAGCTTTTTTTCCTTCAAACTCACAACCTTGGTATCATCATGTAAAAGCCATTTGGAATATATCAATGGGAGAGTTCACACTTTCCAGGCACATAGACCCCAAAATTTTCAAGGGCTATTCAAAACATGAAGTCTGGGAAACTGTCATAGCTAAGAGGAACTTGAAAGATAATAAGATCTAAATATATTAAGGGATACAGGAACAGAAAATGATGCTAGGCTAAGAAAAGAAAATCAGAATAATGTATAATATCAAGTAATAATTCACCAACATTCACCTATAATTGTAACAAAATAACCATGTTAATATTGAATGGTTATCCCGTGAAGAGAAGCATACGAACTTGGTCTGGAAAGCCATCTTGGTGCTAGGGCAACCCTCGAACATGATCGCAAAGTTATGACATTCTTTAAACCATATAATATAAGAAACTGGCTACGGAGTACATAGAAGTACTGTGCATTAAAGTCATAGTTTTTCTGAAAATATAAGTTTGTTTTAAAATAAAAATTTATTAAAAATACATAAAAGTGACATAAAAAAGATGGAGGATAGGGAGCTTTAGCACTTGTCCCATCATCTACTTAAATCACCATTTATGCACAGGACTGTCTTTCCAATGTCAAGGAATTCAAAACACAATAAAGGGTGTTGGAAGTAGTTTCACATTATTCAATATTCTCTAATACCTTGTAGTGCACAGGGAGCTACTCTGCTGGAGACGGAAAGAAGAGAAGGCTTGTCTTTATTGTGGTTTCCAGTACCGGGTGAGCACTGTAGATCTATGTTACAGGCCAGCCCCCGCAGACCCAGTCTCCAGGCTGACTCCCACCTGTCCAGAATTCAGATTCATTCTTACAGATTTAGGTTCTAGGAGGTTTTCATCAGCAGGTTAGCTCCTGAGGAACTACAAAATGGTCAGCTCTATAACAGGCTAGCTGTCATAACTTCACTATCATGTTCCAGGGTTGCCCCAGCACCAAGATGGCTTAATAGACCAAGTCTCTATGCCTGTCCTCACACACTCAGGATGTAGGACTTCTTCTGGAAGGGGCAGGCACCAGACATGTCAATGTATCACAGCACTAGATAAACCTATTTGGATTCATAGTTCCAGATGCCAGGACAACAAGCCAAAAGCTCTGACAGTTAAGTACATCTATGCTTCCTGCTAGGTAGCCTAGTGAGAGTCTCTAGATGTGCTCAGAACTGATGTGCCTTCTCTGCCAAAGCTAGCATGTAATGCTCATAGCGGATCTACTTTCATAAATGCATAGATGGTCGCACAAGGTCTCAAGGACAATAGATAACTAGGGAAACTTCATATCAGTCAAGGATAAGGACCAAAGTTACAAACAATGATATGGAGATTTATAAATTGCCTGACCAAGAATTAAAAGTAATGCTCAAAGATACTCTTTGAGGGGTGGCAGAGAGATGGTTCAGCAGTTAACATCACTGGCTGCTCTTGCAGAGGACTCAAGTTCTATTTGCAGCACCCTCATGGTGGTTCACAACTGCCTGTAACTCCAGTTCTAGGAATCTGAACACCTTCCTCTTGTGTCCCACAGGCACCAGGCATATTCATTAGTGTAGGCAAAACACATATGCATACAAAAGTAAATCTTAAAAAAAATGAAACTGAATTATGCAAGAACATTCAGACAAGAACTAACAGCAGGAAAACAATATATGAGCAAAATGAGAAGTTAAAAACTGTGGAGCTGAAGAACACAGTGAGTGAACTGAAATACTCTGAACTGAAATATTCCTTGCTGGGCAGGAAGTGAGAAAATACGAAGTAGCCAACACCTCATTGCACTGTTCCTTCTATATTCGTTACTGTTCTTGATGCTGTGATATAGCACCCTCCCAAAAGCAACTTAATGGAGAAATGTTTTATTTCAGCTCGGAGCTTGAGTCCTTCATAATGGAGAAATCCTAACATGAGGCACTTGAGGGAGGTGGTCACACTGCAACTAGAGTCAAAAATCTGTACGTGGTCTGGAGAGATGGCTCAGTAGTTAAGAGCACTGGCTACTCTTGTAGAGGATCCAGGTTTGGTCCCCAGCAGTCAGATAGTGGCTAACAACCATCTGTAACTCCAGTTTCAGGGGATCCAATACCTACTTCTGACCTCTGTGGTCACTTTGCCTTTACATACATGCAGGCAGCACACTTATACACATAAAACAAACAAAAATAAATAATAAATTAAAAAAAGAATCAGAGAACTATGAATGCTGTGCTCAGTTTTTTTTTCTTTTTATTATTCAGTTCAGCACAAAATCCTATAGGATGGTGTTACCCATATTTAGGGTAGATCTTCTTATCTCAGTTAACACAATCTAGGTAATTCCTAACAGACATTCCCAGAGAAGTGTCTCTAAAGCAATTGCAGATCCTGCCAGCTTGACAATAAATATAAATCATTGCAAATCCAACCACTGTAAACTTGAATTCCAAACACATCACTTCAAAGCCATAAACTTCCACATTTGTCCTGATAGGCTCATCCATGTCAGGTCATAATGTAAAATGCATTTGCATTCCTTTAAAAGTCCCTGTAGAATTTCTCAATTCTAACATAATGTGAAAGGCCAAAATCCAATTCTCACTGGAAACTTAAGGCATTGTATTGACTATGATCTTCTCCAAAATAAGAAGCAAGTCACTACTACCCATATTAATGGCATAGGGTAACCATTACCATTCTGAAATAGAGGAATGGGTCAAATCAAGGGATAATCAGACCAAACAAGACCAAAACCCCATCAGGGCAAACCCTAAAGCCTGTGGCTCCACGCCTGGCACCTGGCACCTATTATGGAATCATCTTTGATCCGCATAGCTTGGGTAACTGAACTACCTGCAGCAACATCGGCTTTCTCATCAGCCACCCCCACTCCATGCTGATTCTTTCCTTCGTAGAGGTCCCAGGCTCCTTCCATCTCCAACATCTTAGAGTCTCCATTGCAACTTAGGCTTTATGTTCACAGCTTCATGCAGTGTCCTGTCAGCACCTCTTGCAGGGACTCTGTCAATACCTCCACCCATTGGCTGGTTCAGTAGCTCTCTGGAACTGTGGTGCAAGACTTCATTACCCCACCTATCTTATATCATTCATGTTTGTGAAACCAGTAGCCCACAGAAAGTACTGCAAGTTGACAAAGCTTAGCCGCTTGGCCCCCAATTGGCTCAGTTTCTGTGTGCTGATTGTGGGCCAGTAAGTCTCCAGGCTGCTGCTTTGAAGTACTGGGAATCCTTTCAGTGGCATTCGAAATGTAGACTTTTTCTTAGAAATTTGTCTTTTCAGAACTTGGAGCCTTTGGTGGTTGAAATCTTGCCTTAAGGGCATCTTTCCTCTTTTCACAATGGTGAGAATGAAGTTTCTCTTTAAAAATTATAGACATGGACTGGAGACATGGTTAAGAGCACCGGCTGCTCTTGCAGAAGACCCGGGTTCGATTTCCAGCATTCACATAGGGGCTAACAACCTACTGTAGCTCCAGTTCCGGGGCAGTCCGAAACCCTCTTCTGATCTCCACAGACGTTGCATGACACAGGTATACATACCTACATGCAAGTAATGTACTCATACACATAAAATAAAAACAAATAAATAAAAATTACAAAAAAATTACAGACACTTTACCTTCTGCACTTTTTTTCCCATAATTATAAACTTGCTCACACTATTTCCCTCATCAACACACACATTTTTAATATCTTTTTCCTGCACTTTTTACTTTCTCTCACTGTAACTGGTGACAGAACCCGAGTGCTAGCCTGTTTTGAAATTTCTTGAGCCAAACAAATTAGCCCATGATCTTTAAATTCAAACTCACTCAAGTTCTCAGATTCTTTTCCAGAATATTGCAGAAGTAGATGCTAGTCCAAGTCCTAAGAGAGTTCTTGTACCCCCTGAAATCTCATGAGCTGGGCCCCCCATAAACCATGCTTCTCTTGGCTTTCTTGTCTTCCAGGATCCCACTAGAAGGGTCTAGTAAGCTTGGCTTACAGTACTCAAAGTCTCTTCTTGCCCTGAATCCCAGCCTCTTCCAAATTTCCATTTACAAATCGGTTATAAAGACTTAAAAAACCACATGGTCAGTCTTGTCACAGCAACAGATTCACTTCCTGGCACCAATTTCCTACATTAAATACTCTTCTTATTGCTGTGGTAAAATATCCTGATAGAACTTCAGGGAGAAAGCATTTATTTGTACTCTGTGCAGGATAACTTTTGTTGTCACCTTGACACACTGGGGTCAAGGGAGCCTCAACCCGGGAAGTGCCTCCATTGTGCTGGCCTTTGGGGCATATTCTTGATTGTTGAATGATGTAGCAGGGCCCAGCCCCAGTCCACTGGATGTGGTAGCACCCATGGGCAGGTAGGCCTGCGTTGTATAAGAAAACAGACAGACCAGGGGAGCAAGCCTGTAACAGTCTTCCTCAATGACCTGTGCTCCTGTGCACCTGTCTCTAGGTTCCTCCCCTGAGTTCCCACATTGGGCTCCCTCAGTGATGAACTATGGCCTGAGAGATAAAAGCCAAATATTGGTCAGAGTGTTTTCTCACTGCAGCTGAAATAAAACTAGCACAGAAAATGGTACCAGAATTGTGGGATATTGTTAAAACAGATCGGATCCAGTTGTTTTATATATCACATGCACAAGACACACATAATTTCAAACCAGAAAAAAAATCCCCAAAACATTGAAGTGGAAAGAAGTATCAACCTTAGATTGACTACTGCTTTTAGGGTGTGACACTGGATAGGTTGCAAGACTCCAAAGGATGAACCCACATTGAAGGTCATCTGGGTACAAAAATTTATCTTTATATTTTTTAGCACATATATAATATAGTAAAAATTGTACTTATTTATTTATTTCTATGTAATATTTACATTCGTGTATAAATTATGCAGTATTCAAACTAGATCAAACATCTATCTCAAGATTTCATCATTTCATTATGCTAGAGACAGTCAATCAATACCTTAAATTTAAAGAAATTTGAAAAGCACATACACATGTAAGCACACACATATCTAGCTATATATATACATATGATTTTAAATTTAAGCTCCACATACACCAGAAACTATGCAGTATTTTTTATCATTCTGATTCTGAATTAACATAATGATTTCCAGTTGCATCAGTTTTCTTGAAAATGCAATAAACATTTTTCTTATGACTATAGAATATTAAAATTAATATTTTCATCAGTTGATGGACTTCTAGGCTGATTCTATTTCCTGGATATTGTGAATAGTGCAGTGTGCACTAAACATAGATGTGCACGTTCTCTGTGGCGTGCTGGCTTAAAATACTTTGCTTGCCATACTCAGGGATGGTTACAGTGGGGTCATATGGTAACTTTACAGTCATCTTTTTAGGAAAATCCGTAAGGATTTCCATAGTGGGGGCAGAAGCTCAAATCCTCACCATCAGTGAGTAGAAGCTCTTCTTTCCCCAACTCCTTCCCAGAAGTTACTGATCCTTTTCTCTTCTTTTGTTTCTAGAAATTTTAAAAAATCTTCTTTATTGATTTATTCAAGAATTGATCCATTCATCAATCAGTATTCTGTTTTGGAATCTCCATAAACATTTTATGTACTAGGATTTCTCATATTATTGATGTTAAGTCTTATTCTACTGTAATTAGATAAACTAAAATGAATGATTTCAATATTCCTATATTTGTCTGGACTTACCTTATCTACCAATATATGAGTTAATTTGGAGTAATTCCATGGACTGCTGAGAATAATGCATATTTTTACAGTCTGGTCTACATAGTGAGTTCCAGACCAGCTAGGATTCCAGGACAGGAAGACCAGGTCAAAAAACAAAACAAAACAAACAAAAACCCCATAACAACAACAAAAAAACAAATAATAGTAGATAATATCTAATAATATATATGAAGAAAGAATACTCAGGCCTATGATGTTGAAAAAGTCCACCATTTAATCATAAAACAGTCTTTACGACTCACATTATAAGATTATAAAAAAGACAATA
This sequence comes from Eospalax fontanierii, assembly GCA_035773235.1. Taxonomy (NCBI): domain Eukaryota; kingdom Metazoa; phylum Chordata; class Mammalia; order Rodentia; family Spalacidae; genus Eospalax; species Eospalax fontanierii. The sequence goes on along the minus strand of CM069540.1, from coordinate 44,848,924 downwards.
AGACTGTTGAAAGCAAAGAGTTTCCATCATCCTGTATCTGAAGACCATTCTAACACTAGAAATTTTGCCTGATCAGATATTAAATATATTGAAAAAAGCTAGGAGAAGTGGTACATACTTTTAATTTCAGCAACTGGAGGCAGAGAAAAGCAGATCTCAGTTAGCCCGGTGTACATAGCAAGTTCCAGGCTAGCAGGAGCTATAGAAAGACCCTATATCAAAAAGAAAAAAACCAAAACAAAACAAAAGAACCCCCAAACAAGAAAAAAAGGTGGCTGGACATATGGCTTAGTGGCTAAGAGCAATGACTGATTTTGCAGAGGACATAATCTAACACCTTCTTCTGATCTCTGCAGGTACTGCACGATGTGAGTGCACTTACATACAATGCAGGCAATACATTCATACACATAAAAAGTAAAAATAAAAAATCTAAATTTATTTTTATTTTTTGTATATGAAGGTTACATCTGCATTTATGTAAGTACACTTTGTCTTGCGCTGCTTGCAGAGAAGAAGGCATCAGATCCCCTGGAACGGGTGCTATGAATGGTTGATAGCTGTCATGTGGATGTTGGGATTCGAACCCTAGTCTTCTGCAAGGATAGCCAGTGCTCTTAATCATTGAGCTGTCTCTCTAGCCCCATAAAATATTTTATTTCAGCAGCAAGAACAACAACAAAACATCTTGAAAGTGAAAAGAGAAAAAACAAGTCTGCCAACCAAGAGTACCATACCCAGCAGAGCATTCTTTCCAAACTGAAGAGGTGATTTTCAGTCTTTCTTACACAGCAAATAAAAGCTGTTGGTGTTGATCACTCCTATATATGCATGTTCATCTCTCATACAATACACGAATGCGCTGAATTCTGAGAAATGCTTCAAATGACTGCATTCTGGAAGGTGCAAGATGGTTTAATTCTAGATACTTTTGAGGGATCATGAAATTTTAAAGACTTTATTGTAGTTCATCCAAATGGACCAAGGTGTTGCTCTAGAAGTGAATGAATCTGAACGACACCAGGGTCAAATTAGAGGGCTAGAAGTTCTGTGTGCGGTGGTAGAGCAGAGGCCGAATAATGAAAAACACGTATTTCAAATGAAGAAACAGATGATCGAGCATAGGGAATACACAAAGGAAGTAAAATGATACTGAAAAGCACTGAGAAAAAGATGGTCAAGGCAGAAGTGGAAAGATGAAAACAGCTTCCGCCAGTGAGCTTCCAGGCTGTGGGTGGGTGCAGAAAGCAGAAACTGTTTTTAACAGCTGTTTTATTTTTTCCTCAAATAATGGAGGCTGCAGAAGTGGGCTGGGGATTGGAACTGACTAAGGGAGGGCATCTAGAGCATGGTCTCGGTGCATGGACTCTCCAAACCCACAGTGGAGGCTGAAGAGGTACGGGAAGGAATGACTAGAGCTGATTCAGGGTAGGGCAGCCAGGCACATGGAGTTCTACATGTGTCAGAGGCTGCAGAAGCTGGAGGCTGGAGATGACTGAAGTTAGGGTGCCCCGGTGCATGTAGTTTCATGCACATGGGAACATGCAAATGTGGAGACAGGGTGAAAGCTAACTCAGGGCAGGCCACCCAGGCTACAGAATCCTACAGCACTGGGCAGAGACAATGGGAGTGGAGGAGGGGCTGGAGCTAAGTCAAGGTAGGGGCCTAGGCGTGGAAAGTCACATGAAATTTTAGTAGAGGTAGGGACTGGTCAGGGGTTTATTGACACTTGCATAGTGGCTGTTACTGTAGATTGTTGCTGGCTCTGAGGAGGACGAGGAAGATACCAGTCCCTCAGAGGAAACACGTCACCTCAACCATCTTACAACTTAATTGCTAGCTGAATATTGCAAATGCCTCCACAAAATATAAATGCACCCAGTTTTATAAAACAACTACTATATGGAAATCCACAAATGAAAACCAGCACAATAATAATGGGTGACTATAGTCAATAAACCAGTCATCCTGATAAAACATAAACAGAAAAACACATTGGAGTTAAATGACATCACAGATCAAAGGGACCTAATAAACGTCTACAGAACATTTCACCCAAACACTAAGGATTACACATTCTTCTCAGAAAGTCCTATAATGTTTTCCAAACTAGATGACACATTAGAATACAAAGCAAGTCCTAACAAATCGAGGAAAATTGGAATAAGTTTTTGCATCGTATCTGACCACAATAAAATAAACCTGGAAATAAACAGCAAGAGAAACAACAGAAAATATGCAAACTCATGGAGATTAAACAGTGATGAATGAATGATGAATGGGTCACTGACAGAATCTGGAGGGAAAGTAAAAAATTCTTAGAATTGAAATTTTTTGTTTAATAATCCATGTTGTCTAGGAGTTACAATGTTCACCAATCATGGAAATTACATTTGGATTACTGTTTTACATTGTATTTTAAAATTGTCTCACTAACTTGTGGGTTTCCATAAGCCTTTTTCCATCCTTAGGTTTGGTTAACTTGGCCTTACCCAGTTCTGCCATTCTGCCATCCCCATCTGTGCCTCGGTTTTTAACCTTCAGTATTTCTCTATTCTTTCATTTTATATGCTTTCAACTAACGCTCCACTTATCTTTTTTTTTTTTTTTTAAGTTGAGTTGAGTTGTGAGCTAGTAGGCTTCCACATCTTCTCATCCCCTCTTGGTTTGGGTCATGATTCTCCCCCACTCACCACTCCTTGCTTAAATCTTTCTGTCTCCATTAATCCACCTAAATACTTGAGTTTTACCTAGAATCTGCTCATTCTCCTCTCTTGACCTGTCCTCCCCCCAAAAGTCCCTTAATAGTTTTCTGGCTCCCACTTGGGCTCTACGTTAAACACATAAAACAGTTTTGAAAATAGGTTGTACCTATGAGTGAAAGCCTGTGGTATTTTTCTTCTGGTATTGAGTCACCTGATTCAGGAAAAATGTTTTCTAGTTCCATCTTTTAACTTGCAAATTGTGTGATTTCATGTTTCTTTTCAAGTGAGGATTATCCCCCTATGGGTATGTACCACATTTCTCTTGTCCATTTGTCGGTTGATGGATATCTATGTTGATTCTGTTTCCTAGCTATTTTCAGTTTAACAGCAGCAAATATGGATGTTTAATGTCTCTGTAGCAGGATATCTGGGTCAAAGGGCAGATCTATTTCTAATCGCAGTTTTTTTTAGAAACCTCCAGACTATCTTACAAAGAGGCTTCACTTGTTTACACTCCTACCAACAGTGCTCAAGAGGTCCCCTTTGCCATCTCCATGCCAGCAGCACAAGGGATGGGATATTTCCCTGTGGACTACTGCTCTGCGGCCACAGAAGTCTGTGAAATGACAAAGGCTATTGCAGTTGCCCTTGGTTACCCACCATGACTTCATGGTGAGACTCTATTGCTGACGACCACCATAGGACATGGACACATCTCAAACTGCCTGGAAAACGTTCTCCCTGTTGGCCAGCATTCATGGAGTTAGAAGGCACTATGCAGGGTGATGGGGAGAAAAGATGGAAATAACAGCAATCAGACTTACTCTGTTTTGGACCCTGTATGCTGTAAAGCTGACCGTACCAGGTAAGATGCTCCTAGTAGTACAATAGTGTCAGGAATGTTTTCTGATTAGATTTGAGACCTGCTCCACAGGCCTTTATGCCTGGAACTGTAATCGTGTTCAAAAATCCATTGCATTGGGGATCAGACCACACGTTTGCCTCTGCTGTGTTGCCAAACGGTAATGTTGTCAAATTGTCTTCTAAATCTTTATACTGACCCATAGTCCTGGGCTGCTCTCAGCCTTGGTCAGAGCAGTGTCTTTTTGCAATGGACAGCAGTGTGTGGAGACATGCATAATTTGTCCGTGTGTTGAGAATAAGAGCCTGAGAGGTCAGCTGTAAATGGGACACCCATATTAATACCACCACCACACAGTCTTAAGGAGCATTGAAGAAGACGAGGAAAGACTATAAGATCCGAAATATGGGGAGGAGTGATATGAAAGTCTGACTTCTGGACACGACAACGCTAACACCATCGTGAACTTATAGCAGCTCTGCTTTCCTGCACAAAACTTTTACAAGATCAAGTCAACCAAATTCCAGCTTAAATATGGTAAAAGATCTGCAGGCCTCACCCTGTGTTGAGGAGCTATGGGCACTGGAGATTTGGTAGGGGAGGGAGAATCATTTATTTTTTAGGAAGTGGCCACAGGTAAGTTTCCAAGGCTCCAGTGGATGGCCCAAGATTCATGCATAAACAAGAAGCACTAACTGGACTAAAACAAAACAAAAATTGATCTAACTGAAAAAAATCAATGGTAGCATTCACAGTCATTTCCAACGGACACTGGTATTTCTGGCACTTACCAAAATTAACCGCATGAGGCAATAAACCCAGTTTTAGTAAATTTCATTTCAGTCATATATCTGTTTACAGTGGAATTAAACTAGAAATCAATAGCAAAAAATCATTAGAAAAATCTCCGGTTGATTAAAAATTCAACAACAAATTTAACCTATAACCTACAAATTAATCATAATTTTACATTCATTTTTTTTTGGTTTGTTTTGTTTGCTGTTTGAGACAAGGTCTCCCTCTAGTCCTGACTGACCTGAAACTCTCTCTGTAGACAAGGTTGGCTTCCATTTCATAGAGATCCACTTGCTGCTGCCTTCTGATTGCTGAGATTAACGGTGTGCATGGTGAAAATTTAAAATCTTACAGTGAAAAGATTGTAGAATAACTAATTTGTGAGATATAGAAAAACATAAAGATGGTGAGGAAATTTGTGACTCAATGAAGGAAGAAGGGATAAAGATTGCAAATCAAAGGTTACTACAATGAAAGAAAATATGAATATTCAATATCAGGAATGAAATGATACCAAGTTGCAAATAGATTTATACACAGCTGATGAAATGGAAAAACATTTTCCTTGAAAACACATTTTATGGAAATAATCACAATAAAAAGCAAAAAAAATAGAATAATACAAAAAGCCAACCAATTTTGACGGCACTTCGCCCAAATGTCTTCTCTTGTAAACTGTTTTTCTAACATTTCAGGCAAAAAAATAATGTTTCCTTTACAAATAATATTTCAGAATAGAAGTGCAAACACTTCCTTCTTGTTTTAGGAGGCTAACATACTCTTGATATCAACCTGATAGGAAAGGAAACTCATAGATAACTACTATTAGAAACAAGGATGAAAAATCTAGGTAAATCATAATGAAATGAATGCAGCGAGATATGAACCAGGACATGGCAATTAGATACTGATGTAAACTTTAAATTTTAATTCCAATTATATTTAAAAAGGAGCCAAACCATATAATCACCTCAGGAGACACATAAAAACTAGCAGAGATAAACTGATCTAATTTATCACACAGATCACCAAGTATCATTTATTAAGTGAATAATAGATTTTACTCGCAATATCACCATATACATTTGCCCAAAATTTCAAAGTTTGTTCTGCATAGATTTCGTCATTAAATTTTGTATTTTAAAATACCATATTTTATTTTATGTGAATGAGTGTGTTGTCTGCATGCATGTAAGGACAACTGTCTCATGTAATGCCTGCAGAAGTCAGAAGAGGATGTCAAAACCCCAGGAATTGGAGTTAAAGACAATTGTTAGTACCCATGTGGGTGCCGCAAATAGAACCTGGGTTCTCTGCAAGAGCAGCCAGTGCTCAGCCATTGAGCCATCTCTCCAGCCTCTAAATTTTGTATTTTAAATGATTAAATTTATGACAGTTATGTTGGTTATTGATGCTTTTGATGTTCTTATATTTTGAATTTCATATACTATTCCACTTCTCTGACCTTATCTCAGACCTGTCATCAGGGAAATATAACAAAGCCATAATGAAACTTTGTATCACATTCACTGTGGTGATTAAACAGTAGAGGAACAAAGTGTTGGCTATGACACAGAGCCCTGGGATGCTCATGCACTGTTGGGAAGTGTGGAAATTGTACAAATGGTGGATTAGTACATCAAGAATCACTAAAGATTAACATGAACTTGCTCCCTGACCCATATGTCACATTTAGAATAAGCTTGGTATCAATTAATATTCCAAGGGTGTTTTATTAGAATTCTCAGTGCACCTTTATTCTTAATAACCTAAACAAGAAATTATCTAATTTTGCACTATAGAATCAGCAATGAGTTCTACTATATTCATATAATGGTCTTCTGTACAATAAAAAGAGAAAACTTTGCTGGGCAAGATGGTCTAATCAGGAGATAGAGACAGGAGAATTTGAGTGCAAAGTGAGCCTTGGTAGCATGCTAAAAAATAACAACCCTGTGGCTATATAAAAGAAATGAATAAACAGTCTTTTAACATTAAGTGAGATGTTTAGATATGTAGCTTAGTAATGAATAACTGTGCTTATATGAATTTCATGTAGAGTCAAATAATCAGTTGTGATGGAATGATTGTCCCTGCGTATGGAAGGCAGACTGCAATGGGAACACTGACAATGTTCTGGCTTGATGGGAATGTTAGCTAAATATTTAAACATCCACCACACTTGCACCGTAGATTGTACATCTGTGCTAGTCAGTTTTCTATCACTATAACACGAGATAATCAACCTTGTAAAGGAAAAAATGTTTTTTTTTTGACATTCAATTCTGGTGGTACCAACATATGAATGTTTAATCCTGTTGCTCTGGGCCTGATGCCCTCTTATGGGGAGACAGCATATCACAGAGGGAACAAAAGAGTTTACATCATCATCAAGGGCACAATGTGTGAGAGGAAGAATATGCTCCTACAGTCTTAAAGATATGCCCCTGATATACAGAACTTACAGAACTTACAGAACATACAGAATTTCAACAAGGCTCCATCACTTAAAGGATCCACCATCTTAAGATAGTACCATATGTGGTACCAAGCCAGGGTAGACTGTGGGGAAAACTGAGGATCCTAATTCTAGTAGTATTTCACTATGTGTAAGTTATGCAGAGTATAATTGGCTGATATGCTGAGAATTTCATACAATGTTATTTTGATAATAGTCAGACTCCCTCTGCTATCTTAACCGCCACCTGCCTATGTCTACCCAAGTTCATATCCTTTATGATGTGTGTGTGTGTGTGTGTGTGTGCATGTGTGTGTGAAGGCTTATCAAGTTAAATTTCTGTCCCAACATACCTTTCAGTGTGGGTCTATCCACTGGAGTATGGTTAACTTACCCAACAATAGAGCTTTAAAGAAATCTAATTCCCTCTCCAGCAGCTGTGGATTGCCAATAGTTCCTTAGCTATCATTGTGGTGTTCTCCCAACTTACCCACTTCTATACTTGGATTTTGTCTGCCTCGAGTTTGAAGAAGTCTTGTGTATGCTCTCATCATTGCTGTGAGTTCATATGAGTAATTACCCAGCTCTCTGGAAAACAGTTTCCCTGTGGCCATCCGCATCCTCTGGCTCTTACACTCTTTCTGCCCCACTTTCCACAAAGATTTCTAAGACTTGAGAGACAGAGGTTTGATGTAAGTGTCTTATTCAGGGATAAGCACTCTGAAGTCTTATAGTCTCTTCAGGTAGATGAGATGTGGGTCTCTGTGTTAATCACCATCTGCTGCAAGAACCTTCTCTAGTAAGAGTTGAGAGATGCACTAATCTATGGGTATAACAATGAATCATAGCTGTCTATTTAATATTATTTCCATTTAGCAGAGTAATAGTAGTTCTTCCCTACAACTGTGACTTGTTTAGCCACAGAATCCTAGACTTGATAATAATGTCAGGTATGGGCTTCATCTTGTGAAGTGAGTCTTAAATTCAATGATACTTCCACAATATTTATATATAATATTTATATTATAAGTACTAATACATAATATTATATAATAATATAATATAAAACATATATTATAGCAATATATAACACAATAATATAACAAAATATATATTATAACAATATAATATTATTATATAATATTTATATTTTACCCATTTTTAATATATTATATAACTACAGGATTGCATAAGCTATTATAGTAGAAAGATGCATAGAAATCCTATGGATTTGTGTGGTGGTCTTCCTAAGTTAAGTGTTACTGAAATCATCTCAGAGAGAAAAATTGAGATTTTCGTCTTGACAATCAATACTGTATTCTCTGAAAATCAGATGTTAAAAAATTAAAGAATGGTTTAAATGTAAACATTTCTAGCTTCCTATAAATGCCACATATGTACTTTAGAGGGGAATAATGGAGCAAGAAGGAGTAAATGGGTTGCTACTGGCAAGGCAGTGTAGAGGAGAGAGTGCAAAGAGGGGAAACTGATAACAAAGGCCTTTTGAAAAGTATTATGGAAACCTACCACTATAGAAGAATCTTAAAGTACATATACTTACAATATAAAAAGAGTTTACAAGGAGTTACCTTACGATGGGGGATAATGCTCCTACCATCACAGATGAGGAACTAAAAAGCATAGTACCAGAAATGGACTCTCACTTTTAGAGTTATTGACCCGGGAGCTCCCATATAATCTCAATCAATACTGGCTGTTAACACTGTTCTTGTCTACCCACCACAACTTGACAGTAAAACCCTATTGCTAAAAATACTACATATGTGAATCATAAAACAAGCAAGGAGAAATCAAGCTGGTACTGACTAGTTTCATAGTGCTATAAGGTGCTATGCATGTTACCAGAAGAGAAAAGTAATCACTGACCATACCCAGCAGTTAATTGTGAAATCTACAGTAACAACTGGTCTGTCAGTATATGTTGATGGGTATATCCCTGGGAAGAATGGTTATATATTTTTTATAATACATATATATATATATAAGATTATATATATGTATATATATATAATTATAAACGATGATCTCTTAAAGCAGCATTTATACTACTGGGTTCTGACATTCTAAAACATAACAGAACAAAGGAAATTTCAAAAGAAAACTCATATATCTAAGCTCCATACCAAATGCAGAAGGGATCAGAGCACCTTGGAAATATATGGTACATTTATGAAACCATTATTAATGGTAATGAGAAAAGGAAATGAGAGTACTTTGAAATTTAGTGTACTGTAAACAAGCACTCTAAAACTCATTTATAATTTGTAGATACCCCCATTAGTATTCTATAACAATTATTTTGAAGTAATAAGCAACATACTTATATCTTTAGCTAATAACACACACAGCCCCAGCTGTCCTAGATAATAACTTTCTGTTTTCACTCTCCAACTACTTCACAGACCAGAAAAGTTATCTCTAATAACAACAAAACTATGGTGGAAGACGATGCAAGGTTACTCTGCTGTTATTGATTTTAGACCGTGTCTTTATTTCATTTCTGTAACTATGATAAAATACCGGAAAAAGAACATCTTAAGGAATGAAGGGTTTATTTTGTTTAGTATTTGAGGTTACAGTTCATTATTGGGAGATCAAGGCATGAACTTATAATCTCATATTCAGCCAAGATGAGAGAGAGAGAGAGAGAGAGAGAGAGAGAGAGAGAGAGAGAGAGAGAGAATGCACCAATACTTGCTTGTTGTACTCATATAGCTTTCTTCAGTTTACACAGTTAAGTGCCCAACCCATGAAATGGTGTTGCCCACTCAGGTGAGTATTCTCATCTCAGTTAATTCTGTTAAGACAACCCCTAACAGACATGCCCACAGGCCAATACAAGGCAGACTGGATTCTCTTCCCTGTTGATTCTAGGTTTTGTCAAGTTGACAACCAAGAATAACTATTACAGATATAAATGAGGTTGGTATATTGCATATTTCCAAGGATTTATATATGCAGTAGTAAAGGATTCCTTGCACTTGGATTTTGATAACAGTTCAAAGTAATATATTTTTAAAAAGCTCAAATTATAGGATTATCAAAACGATTATTTCCTTATTTTGTTTATCTTTCTTCAGCAGACATTAGGCAATGACACTGACCTGTCTCAGTGGGATGAGTACATTTTGAGTAGGAACAGAAGACTAAACACAACAAAGTGGCTAAATATAGTCATCATTCTGTTTCCAATTTTGAAGTGTACTGGCTTTGCACTTCATGATTTCTAACTGCTTTCATTATATACTTAACCAAATCATAAAGGTAAAAATTGTCTTGATTCTATTGTACCCGGTGTTTACTTGAATGGTATTTCTAAGAGTCACCATTGTTAGCAATCTGTACCTAATCCACTTCAAAAAAACATTGTTTCAGATCGATTCATATCAGTTCCACCAACAAATCCAAAGTCTGAAGATGACTGATACTGTTATGAAACGCATTTATTTATTTTCAGAATTCTGCAGTCTGAATGCCCGTCTCTGACTGTCCTTCTGTGCTCCAGCAGACTCTCTTCTATGCCTTCATCCTAGCTGGGATTCCAGGCCATTAACCTCATCACCGTACTGGCCCATGTCAGTCATCTGTTATCCAAGATACGTTCCATGACCCTTATTATAATATAATTATATCTTTTTTGGTGCATTCTTCTTTGCACGACAAAGTGATTTGTCCTTGTCTATAAATGTGCCTGCTTCTGCTGGTAAACTTTTGCTAGACTTCACATTTCAACTAATATTATCACGTTAAGACACTGTCACATATTGAATCCTTGTGGAGTACAAGAATTTTCACAATTATCTAAAAAGTCTATTAAAACACTTATGTCTTTTCCAACTCTATATCTTTATGAGGCCAGATTTTCTTCACACACATCTACTAGAACTGTGTAAGAGATTGGACACAGAAGCCATGGGAATGAAAGTGTGTTTTTCTTTGATAGAGCTAGAAATTACAGAGATTTGCAGAAAAGATAAAATATGAAAAATTAGTCTATTTGTACAGCTACAAAAAAATCAGAGATGTAGTAATTTATAAGGTATAGAAATTTATTTTCCCACATTCCTGGAGATTACAGATGTCAAGAGCAAGGTGTCAGTATTTTGGCTGTTTGGTGATCTTTGTTTCCAAAATGTTGCTTTGAATCCCAAGTCAGCTGGAGGTGAGAAAAATCTGTGGTCTTCAAGGGCACAGTACAAAGGGAATGAACTCTCCAATAAATTCTTTCCGAGGACATTTCATCTGATCCTCAAGGGAGGAGCCTTCTGCTCCATCACTTCCTGAAAAATCCACTTCTCAGTACTGGCCTATCGGCAGCCCCCGAGGCAACACATTCACAGTGATCAGTATTCCTCCCATTGTTTTATTTTATTGTATTTGGGAGAATAAGGCTCCTTTCCTTAACTGTTATTTATATTCGTAAAAATACATTGATAATGAGATTTTAATTATTTGAAGAACATAAGTTCTGATATCAAAAGTTGGGGAAACAATTTGCTTGATTAGTGTTTTGAAACATTATTTGTCTCAGTCTTCCCAACTCTGCTGCTTTTTGGTACTTTCAAGAAAATTCTCCTCGGAGTAGTCCACGACACTCTCAAAATAGCATGGCTATTGCCACAGTCCTTGGTTTTCTCCTCGAACTTGAAGGTAAGCCCCTACTACTGAAGACAGGACATATCTTAGACACAGGACTTGGAGCAATGGAGTTGGAACTGACCCAGAGGCCTTCTCCCTGAACACTAACTGTATAACACTAACTATAGTTCTGGAGAATACTATGCAACTGCTAAGGGAAAAAAAAATGTTAGGTCCAGCTCAGTTCCAAAACCTAATAACCACAGTTACTGGCTTAGCAAACTATCTATATTGATGCAGTGGAGCCATTTTTGTCTAGAGGGTAATCAACAGATGTCTAATTGGACTTGTAGCCCTCTCAGTGGGAGGGAGCTCAGGTGTGGCATTGTAAATATATCCAAATACACATGGCTGGAAAGATCACAGATCTTAGAGAAAATCCTATCTGTGTCATAGCTCTAGAAAATGAAATTTCTTGTTATATGCTAAATATGGATCCTTTTATTTGTAGACAAATGTATCTTATACTACTTAATCAACGAAGCTTCTTTATGCAACAGATGGGGACTTTTTCAGAGTTCTACAACTGGTCACACACAGAGAATATATGTCTGAGAGATGCCTAGCCCTAAGTGACACATGTACAGTGGAATCTCTACACTTAAGTTTCCTGAAACATAGCACAATAGGGGATAGAAGGAATACTAATACATCCCTCAACTCTCACCAGCATTCTCATGCAACAGCGTGTGATGTACACAGAACACCAAACTGGCTAAGTTTTAGAAGATCAGAGGCTGCAGGAGTGTGTATTCTTGGATATGACTTCTATATTAAATCTTACCCATTCAAGACTCAGGGACCATTCGGGAAAGGGGGTGGAAAGATTAAGAGCCAGGGTTGATTCATGAACATAAGGAAACAGAGACTTTCAGGTCACTGGAAACTTGTTCATATGAACTTGCAGCAATGTTGACAGTATGCACAAGACCCTTGCTAACTTAAACAAATATCCAGCCTGGAGTGGGGGAAATAGGCAGTAGGCCCCAATCCTAGCCAAGGAACTGTTGGCAAATGATTATTGTGGGGTGAGGAGAGTAGACCTTTAAGGGAGTGAGTCTCTATAGGCTGACTAGACTCCAGTGGATGAACTTGTACCGAAGGACATCTGGATAGAAATGCTTGACCAAATAGGGCTTAACATATATGCCAGAATACCTGAAATCTGGTAGGGGGACTATGGAGGCAGGAAGGTCATTTCTTTTAGTTCTCTATTCTGTTCCCTAAAGCACAGACTTCCTCTGAAGTCACAGACCCTATTACTTACTCATAAAATATATGGACCAAAGCACTTATTCTGGAGACATACTAGAAACAATCTTAAATTTCTTTCTCTCTCTCTCTCTCTCTCTCTCTCCTCGCTCCCTCCTTTTCTCTCTCTTTGAATATTTGTTTATTGTCTTCCTTTTTACTGGTGATTTTAGTGCTAAGCACTATATATGCCATAGAGTAGGTTTTTCATAAATAATTATTTTCAAGTTTCAGAGATATATTGATCACTGTGATAAATTATCCCCACAAATCAATAAAATTTCATACATTCAAAGGATAATTATTTCCTGGTTAAATGGATAACTGTGCAGATGGCCTCTGAAAGATCAGCTTTCAGAAGGAGCAGCTTTATGGCAAAATGCATGGTTTAGGAGTCACCTTCAGGTGGCTGTGAGTGAATGTGAACTTGTGTTGCTCACTGGGGTCCAGTTTGTTCCGAGGTTCTGGGTTATTCTTCCTGTACCACCTGACAACTGGATTGATCAAGTGTGTGTGCTGGAAGTCACACAGACAGGGCTGCTCCAGCCAGCCAGCTCCAATAAATACAGAGCCACGATGCTTCTTGGCCTGACTAATTATCTGGTGGAGTGTATTTGCCATGGAGCCCAACATGGAAGAGACAGGATAAGAAACCCAGACCTCAGCTGAATATCCTCTGCAACCAGCCTGAGTCCATGTCCTATAATAATAATAATTCCTGAATGAAGAAGTAATTTACAATGGTGTGATTGAAGAGATACCAGGCTAGGTGCTGCTTCATCGTCTACAACAGCAAGAGAAAGGGTGCAGTTTTCTAGATGTGAGGAGCTGAGAGAAATAGAACTGCTCAGAGAAAGAGGAAAACACAAGTAAAAGAAAACCAGAGAGACAGAATTCATTGAAGTCAAGATTTTACCGGTAAGAGTTAACAAGTCTTATTTCACAAAATAAGAAAAAAAATAGAATGAAGAGCATTAAAAGATAAAGATTTCCTTTAAAAATGACTAGATGAGATCTAAAAGAAGACTATACACCCACCCCCACACAATGCAAGTTAAAGCATTTGAAATTATTTAGCAAGAAACCTATAATGGACCAGCACTTTTATGAAGCAATTGTGAGAAGACTCTCTAGGGAAGTTCTCCAGGAAAGCGAAGCAAAGTGAAACAGAAGGCAAGAAGATTAGACCAAGATGGTGCTGTCTCTCAAAATTCCAGGTCCCTCTTTCACCTCTCAACAAAAGAAATGTGTTTGCCCTTTCTGCCTTGTGGGAGTGCGCAGAGAATTTGCTCTGCATGAGGCAGAACAGAGTGTTTCACCAGACACCGAATTAACCTTGTCATGCACAGTATGTAGTATAGAAAAATCTATAAACTTTTTTCCAGAGATTATTCATTGAGACTAACAGTCTCCGTCCTTCTCCCCTGTATTTCTTACTGCTACAGTTCTTTACTACAAGTGTGTTTATGGTATCTATTAAATGATGATGTGAATCTTACATGTTTCTGTTATAAATACTTTAATAGAATTTGTACTCAGTTCATTAAAGAATGAACTCATAGCTTAATACAACTTTTTGAGAGTAAATGTTAAGAAAGGACAAGTGACTCAAGTAAAAAGTACATGGGCATATTGTGTGGCCATATACGGCACTTCAGAAGAAATACTAACAACTTTTTAAAAGATTGGGAATCAATTACTCTGTGACCATAATGAAAATTCATTAAAAACACTGTAAAATATTCCATACACCTATATTATACTGTTTTACTATTCAAGTTTCAGAACAAAAGAGTGTTGGTGGGGAAATTCCAACAAACAAATAATACAAACAACATATGTTTAATGTTTTAAGAAGATACATGTAAATCCTAGAAGTAAGAATCCTAGAAGTAAGAATCCAGAAAAGAAAATAATTAAACTGCTAAACTCACATTAGAAAAGAACAATGCCTGAATACATAATTTGGAAACATTTAATAAGGCTAATAAGTTAGTGAAACATATCACCTTCACAACAAAATAGAGAGTATTAATTGTAATGTGGTTCTTTGAATGCATAAAGGAAAGCCTGTGGAAAGACTATCACAGAGAAGACAGAAATCAAATACAACAGATTAAGAAAGTTCACTGAAAAATAATCAAAGTATTATTCATTAAAAGTGAATTTAAAATTCCCAAACTGATGAATAAACAAAAAACGTGGGACACCAAAATACACAGAAACAAAGAAGATAAAATCAAATGCACCAATATATATTGAAGGAATTGAGTGATAAGATGGCGGATTAGAAGCTGCCTCCCAATTGTGTCAACACATGGCTTTTGAAGGGGCAGAGACAGGATTTTTTCAGGCAGGGACTCTTGGTAGGTTGATGAGGTTCCTGTGGCTGGTTTCACACAGAAGGATGTTTGGGGACATAACTTATACTCTATAGACTTTATTTTATTTATAATAGAGTACCTTAAAAGGGTGGGGCAATGAGGGGAGGTCAGAATAGAGAAGGGGAATCTCCTTTCAAATTATACTGTATAAAAATCACAAAAATTCAATTAAAAAAAGAGAACACTTTATGGAATTAAAAAAAGGAAGCTGCCTCCCTTGGAAGTGGGTGGAAAGAACAGAACCACTGACTGTTCTTGCAGAGGATCCAGGTTTGATTCCCAGAATCATGGTGGCTAACAGCCTTTCCCTATCTGCATTGGTCATATATATATATATATATATATATATATTACATTAGGCCTACTGAGTCACATTTGTATCTCCTTATGTCCCTTGGTGTCAGTCCATCTGCAGGAACCTAGTCAACTTATCTAGTGTCCCTCCCTTAAAGACCAACTCTCCCTCACCCAGCAGTAATCATTTGTCAATAGTCCCTCATCTAAGGATGGGGCTTCTTACCCATTTCTCCATGCTGGGTTTTGGTCTGGTTTGAGTCTGCTTGGGTCTTGTGTATGCTGGCACCATTGCTTTGAGTTCATATGAGCAAGTTCTCAGTCTCCTGAAAAACTCTGTTTCCTAGTGGTCTTCTACTAACCCTGATTCTTATAGTATTTCTGCCCATAATGGTAAAGCAGAGTAGATTAGAGCCCTATAGCAGTGAGAATGTAGCTGGTCCTGATGCAGTGAGATCAAGACCCAGTGGGCAGGGTCTGGCTTATGAGGATAGTCCAGAGGTCTCAGGTGGTCTGAGTGGGTGGAGGGGTGTGTGTACTACCCCTGAGTGGCAGTAGAGACAGAATGGGGAGGGTCTAACTAGCTAAACAGAGTAGGTGTGAGACCTGGAGCAGGGAGAATGGACATCCACCCATAGAAGCATGAAAGTAAGCCCCTATCTTTAAACAAGTAAATGTTCCATGGACTTCTGTGAAGAATTGTGTATTTTTTAATGTTTTAAAAAATGTCTGTTAGATTAATTTGATTTATTATGCTATTTAACTCCAGAGTTTCCTTGTTTAGTTTCTGGATGATCTGTCTATTGGTGTGGTTGAAATATTGAAGTCACCCACTATCATAATGTTGGGTTTAGGCAATAGTTTTAGAACTAACAGAATTTCTTTTGTAAAACTGAGTACATATGTGTTTGGAACACACATATATATATATAGAACTGTAATGTTCTCTTGGGTATTTTAATATGTATTACATGGCTCTCCTTATCTCTTCTCCTTAGTCTTGATTTTAATTTTGTTTTGCCAGATAGCAGAATAGCTACACCTGTGTGTCTCTTAGTTCCATTTGCCTGGAGTAACTTTGTTTTTAACCCTTTCACTGTAGTGTCTGTCATTAATGGGGAGACGTGTTTCTTGATGAGAGCAGAAAAGTTAGATCCTGTTTTTTCATCCAATATGCACATCTGCATTTATTTATTGGGGAATAGAGATAATTAAGATTAAGAATGATTATTGGTGAAAGGGACAATGGGGAAGCGTGAGAAGGAGATCAAGAGAGGGAGGTAGGAGACACATTCCAGGGGCAATGGGAAAGTGCAGTAGAGAGGGAGAGGAAGCACAGTAAAGAATACTAAGGGTGTCTGAAATATCCATAGGAAATCGGAGTGATGAGAGGGGGCAGAAATGATATAAATATAGTATTCCTGTATGAAATTCTCAAAAAATTTGTTGTTATTAAACAATTTGTATTCATTCTCGTCACTGGTTTTTTTTTTTTTTTTTTGGTGGTGCTTGTGTTAGATTTCCTTTGATCAACTGTTCTGTAACTATTTATTTACGGTGTCTGTTTTTATCCTTATAGTGAGAACAAAGTATTCCTTCAGTCTCCTCTGTAGAGTAGTTTAGAATCCTTAAATTACTTTAACCTACTCTTATCATGCTGAATTTTTTAGAAAGTATTGTTGGCGGACATTTGTGATTTTTTTCAGAACTTGCAATCCATCTTTCCAGGCCCCCTGGCTTTAAATTTTCTGTTGAATGACTAACTGGGTGTTATTCTGATGGGCCTTCCTTTGTGACATCACATATCTCTCTTGCAGTTTTCAATATTTTCTTCATTCTTTGTTTTCAATATTTTAATTTTATTGTTCCATGTGGAGTTTCTTTTCTGGTCCTGGATACTTGGAATTTCATAAATTTCTTTTACCTGGATGGGCATATTTTTCTCTAGGTTTGGAAATATATCTTGGTTGCTGCTGCTGAAAATGTTTTCTATTCCTTTGCCTGGGATTTTTTTCTTCTATGCTGGTAATCTAAAGGCTAAGTATTTTCATGGATCTTCCATGTTCTGTTTGTGTGATTTTTTATGTTTATCACTGACCAATTCCTCTATTTTGTCTTCCAGTCATGATAGGATTTACTAGTTTTCCACTGAGATTTTCATTTCGCTTACTGTGTTTTTCATTTCCAGCATGTTTTTATTTTTTGCTTTTCTCAGTACAGTGCTTCTATCTCTCTGTTGAATTCTATTTTGATATCTTGGATTGACTTCCTAATTTTTTTGTGTGTGTCTTTGTTTTTGTTCTCTTGAACTATATTCATGTTTTCCTTGAATTGTCTGAAGGTAGTTATAATAATTCTTTTGAATTCTTTATCTGGAACTTTTTTCAAGTTGTTTTCCTGAGGGGCCATAATTATGGGAGTAGTGATTAGTGGAGAAGACGGCTGTTGTAGTTTTGCTTGTTGGTTCTGTTTCTGCTCTGGGACTTAGGCATCTGTGTTAGTTTGTTGGTTGAGTCTTCCTTATTTAGTATTTTTTATATTCTAAATTTAAGCCCCCTGTTTTGTTTCAATGGTGGCATTTACAGTTTTCTGTGGAGGACTAGGTAGCATTAGGTTTGAGATATCATTTCCCTCTATAAGGTTATTATTTAGGACCCAAATCTCTATCTTAATTCTTCTTCAGAAAGTCAGGCATTTTCCTGGGTCAGCTTGGGCCTCCTGCCTAGGTCTACAGTTTTCATCGTGAGTTACAGAACTCTCCGCAGACGCATGGGCTCTAACCAGTCTAATGTAGTCCCAACAGTGAGTCCACAACGGGTCCTGATATTGCTGGGAGATGTGGAACTCTGAAAGCACCAATACATGTTACCCAGGTTCAGGACTGTTTCCATCCCATGTCTGCAACTTTGGCTGCAGCTCTACAAGAAGTGGAACTTCCTGTGTGTGGATGTGGGTCTGATCCGGAATCAAATCTGTTCCCTGGGCTGTGATAGCATCGTTTGTTGAAGCTGCTTCAGGATATAGAACTTACCTTGCATTGTGGACCTAAACAAAACCCAAAGCTCGTGCCAAGCCTGGGTTCACTGCTTCTACTCAGGCTGCCACAAAATTTGGAAATGTCCAAGCCCCACAAAAGAATTATCCAGTTTACTACCCAAGCACCAATAAGCCTTACCTCAGTTTGGGACCGATTCATCCTGTCTGTAGCTTCCACTGAAGCTGTTTGGAATTGTGGAACTTGATGCTTAGTCTTTTCAATTCATTGTGTGTTCTAGGTATTAATCTTCTGTCAGTCATAGGTCACAAAGATTTTCTTCCGTTCTTTGGGCTGCCTCTTTACACAGCTGACAGCTTCCTTTGCCGCACCGAAGATTTTTAGTTTCTGGAGATCTTGTCAAATTGTTCATCTTATTTCCTGTCCTGCTAGAGTGCTATTAAGAAAGTCCTTGTTTGAGTCTATTTTGCTCTGTAGTTATTTCAAAGTATCTGCCTGTAGGTTGAGGTCATTGGAGTTGACTATTTTGTAAATCAAGAGAAAAGGTTTTTAACTGTATTCTACTACATATCGGTATCCAGTTTTCAAAGCATGGTTTGTGGAAGCTGCTGCTTTATCTCAATGTGGATTTTGGCATTGTTGCCCAAATTCAAGTGGCTGTAGCTGTTTTAATTAAATCTAGAGCCCTTCTTCTAGTCCATTGTTCTACATGTCAAGATCTGTGCTCAGACGGCAGCTGTTTTTAACACTGGGTCTGTTTTTTCTGTTATTTGGGATTTGTGCAACTGAAATCAGGAACAGTGAATATGTACTATCACACTCTTTTTGTAGAAGATTTTTAGTCTTCATTTTGGTTCATTTTCCTGAACAATTTCTTCAGTGTCTTTAAGCAGTTTCTAATATGTGTGTGTCACCCCCCCCCCCACACACACACTCTGAGGGAAAGAATATGTGTGTGTATAAAACCTATACTAAAATCCTGCTAAGCCTATTTAGTGTTCTCTGTTTAAGTTTGGACTGACTACATGGGAATGGATAACTTGCCAAGAAGTTCATCTTTGAAGAAAACTTATTCTCCCTTTTCAGAAGCTATTTATTGCCTGTGGCTCTTCATGTAGGGGTGGGTTTCTGAAATTCCCCACATGCATATAAACATACCAAATGGTGTCATTAAGATTGTCTTGTTTGGTCAACAACATTGCTAAGATTTAAAGAATGCTGCTAAATAGTCCCATCTTAAATAAAAAAATAATAATTGTTGATAATTTAATAAAATGTTTTTGATAATACTCAGATCCCTTCCTCCATATCTACCTCTACTTGCTACTCCTTGACTCCATCTCTGTTATTATACTTTTTATTAAAGGCCGATCGAGTCTAATTTGTGTTCCCCAAATGGTCTTAGGTGTGGGTTCATCCTCTAGAGGCTGGTTAACCTACCAGGCATCATAACCTTAAAAAAACTAAGTCTCCCTCTCCTCAGTAAGATATAATTTATCCATAGTTCTCCATCTAGGTCTGGGTTTTATGTTCACTTCCCTCATTCATGCTGGGCATTTGTGTGGATTTCACATGGGCAGATCTTGTGCAGGCCTTGTGAGTTCATATGTACAACTGCCTTCGTGCCTCAAGAAAACACAGTTTCCTTGCATTCATTCACCAAATGTAGCTATTGAAATCTTTCTGCCACCTTTTGAACAATGATCTCTTAGCCTTGGGAGGAGAATGCATGATATAGGTGTCCCATTCAGGGATGAACACTCCATAGTCCATTATTTTCTGAATGATGACTAGATACTAGTCCCTAAGTAATTCACAATCTTCAGCATGAAGAAACTTCTCTGTTGAGAGTTGAGAGATGTACTGATTTAGGGCTATAACATTACTTCATTAGGAATCAGATTAATGCTATGCCCACTTAGAAGAATAATAGTAGTAGACTCTCCTTTATGGCGGATGATGTGTCTAGCCCACATGTGTTTAGCCCTGATAACAGTTCCATTTATGAGTCCATATTGTGAAGTGAAGTGGTCCTTAAATTCAGTGTGAAAATGTCTAGTTACTTTCATAACATTCTTGCCATTATTGTACTAGTGGGAATATCTTGCCAGGCCAGTCATTATTATAGCTCACAGGGTTCACATATGAGTCAGGTTGATGATTACTTTTCTTTCCTGTTAGCATGAATAACACCTTCTAATACTAAATCAGCAAAAACGAAGCTTTGAGGTCATTACCAGTTTAGTTTCTCCATGTTTGTTCTATGACTCATGCTTGTAGTGTCTTTAGCAACAGATTTTCATGATGAAGTTGTGGTGGATAATCAAGATCAATGACGATAACAAGTATTCCTTGAGATTCTTTGGCATTTCCCTGCTCAGCCTCTTAAAATAAGTAGTTTCTAGAGTAGTAGGTTTCCATATGCTTTCTCAAGGGCCT
This sequence comes from Eospalax fontanierii, assembly GCA_035773235.1. Classification (NCBI taxonomy): domain Eukaryota; kingdom Metazoa; phylum Chordata; class Mammalia; order Rodentia; family Spalacidae; genus Eospalax; species Eospalax fontanierii. The sequence continues at coordinate 44,828,082 of CM069540.1, read as the reverse complement.
TTAATATTAGTTATCCCTCCCTATCCTCCTTCCTTTATGGTACGTTCCCATTCTCCCTATGTAACAGCACACATTCCAGTATTCACTTGTTCCCCTTTTGTATTATAGAATTCCATCTTCCATCCATGAAGACACATCATGGCCCTTTTCTTTTTTCCTATCCTCTATGGATTTTCCAGTGGAAACAAATATCTAAACATTAAAATCTGGCATCTATTTATGAGATATGTGATCAGATTTAGGAAATTAAGTCTTATGTTGAGGTTCTTCATTCACTTTGAGTTGACTCTTGTTCAGATAGGCATCTAGTTTCATTCTTCTACATGTAGCTATATAGTCTGAATGGCACCATTTGTTGAACATGCTGTGTTTTCTCCAATGCATATTGTTGTCTCCTTTGTCAAAAATTACATGGTTATAAGTGTGTAGACTTAAATCTGGGTCCTCAGTTCTATTCTGTTATCAATTTGATTTTATGTCAGTGACCCATATGATTATTACCATAGCTCTAGAAATTTGCAATCACTATATGATATATGATATATTTTTTTCAATTTCTGTGAAGAATTATGTTATAATTTGAATGGTGATTGAATTGAGCCTGTATATTAGGATGACAATTTTGGAGTTATTTATCTCCATCTCTTGTCTTACTGAATTTGAAGTTCAACACTATATTGAACAAGAATGGAAAGAATGGACTTCCTTCTGATTTTAGTGGAGATTCTTTGAGTTTCTTTCTGCCTATTATGATGCAGACTGTGGACTTGTATATTGTCTTTATTATGTTCATATATATATATATATATATTTCACCTGTATCTCTAGATTCTCTATGACTTTCATAATGACATAATTTTGGATTTTGTAAAAGGCCTTCTCTTAAACTAATGAGATTATTATGTGGTTTCTCTTCTTGAATCTGTTTGTGTGGTACATATGTTGAACCATCCTGAATCTCTGAGGTGAAATGAACTTGATCATCATGTATAATCTTTTTGTTGTCTTCTTATATTTGGTTTAAAAGTATATCTAAAACTATTTTTTATTGATCATTTCAGAATTTCATTCAAAGATCACATTTTTGACATCTTTCCCATCTCTAATCCCAACCTACATCTCTACTACCTACTACACTACCCAACAGCATGTGATCCATTACTATTTTTCATATTTTAAGGGACTATAGAATCTAATCTTAGTTTCCCCAATGCTCTTCAGTGTGGGTCTATCCCTTGGAGTCTGGTTAACCTACTAAGCATCATACCCTTAAAGAAGATGGAGTCTTCCTCTCAGCACTTGTCAGTTACCAATAGATCCTCAGTGGGGCCTTCCTCCCCACCTCCTCCATGCTAGAGTTTTGTCTGCCTTGGGCTTTCATTGGTCTTGTGAATTCCAAAAGAGCTGTGGGTTTATATGTGTAGTTATCTGTGGTATCTAGACAACATGGTTTATTGTATTTATCTACCACCTTTGGCTCTTACAATCTTTCCACCTTCTATTTTGCAATGATCCCTGAACTTTGGGAGAACAATATGTGATATGTATTTTCCAGTTAGGGTTGAGCACTGCAGTCTCTTATTCATTATGCATTGTCCAGTTGTGATTCTCTGTGTTAATCCCATTTACTGATAGAATGGCTTATCAGGTGAGAGTTGAGAGATACACTATTCTATGAGTATATCAAGTCATATATTGCCAGGACAATTATTGTATCTTGAAGGTTTCATAGCTAGTTCAAGTTGATGACTTTTCTCTTCGAGTAGCATGCATAGCAAATTCTAGTACTATGAATGCTAGCCAATATAGATGAAACATTGAGGTGAGTACCAGCTTGATTTCTCCATGTTTGTTCTACCACTCAAGTATGTAGTGTCTTCAGGAACATGGTCTTGGCTTCAGTTTCAACAGGTAACCCTGTGGAATGGCAATAGTGAATATTGTTTGAGTATCTATAGATACTCCCCGTCATCAAAAAACTCCAAAAGAGGAAATCAGTCCCTGGTATTTGGCTTTTTATTTGGGAGCCTGTAGTGTTTAGTAAAGCCCTTGAACCCCCATTATAAGGTAACTACATTTAAACTCTTTCTAAACTTCAGATCTACAAATTTTAAGAAGCTTCTACAGTAATAGGTTTCCATAAATATTCAGTTTTTAGCCACCAGGTACATGAAAAAAAATTTTGATATTTAGTCATAACCAAGCCAGAATGGCTAAAATACAAACAAACTAAACTAAACAAATGATCATAAAGTTTACTGCTGATGAGAATTCAGACAAGTTTAACCATTATGGAAATCAGTGTGGATGTTCCTCAAACACCTAAAAATATATTACTGCGTGATACCACCATTCCATTATTGGGAATATACAGAGAGGAATCTATCCTACTACAAAGATACCTGCTCATCAATGTTCATTGTTGTCCAATACACAATTGGGTAGAAATGCAATCCACTTAGATGTCCATCAACTAATGAATGGGTATTGAATATATGGCACATTTACACAATGGAATATTATTCAGCTTTTAAGAAAATGAAATTATGAGATTTCTATGTAAACAGGTTGAACTGTATATAATCATCCTGAGGTAACCTAGACTCAGAGAGAAAAATATCTCATAGTCTCTCTCCTAAGCTGATGCTGTATTTGACTCATTAGATATGTGTTTCTACTGGAAAATTCATAGAGTTCAGGAAACTAATGAAGAGTGATGAGGGTGGGGTTCATTGGAGGGGAGATAGAATGCAGAAATACTCATGGAAAAGAACAATAGGATAGGAAATGTTTATTGACATGGAAGATGGGAGGGTGGGGCTGATGAGGGAGCAAGGTGAGGGACAATGAATACTAAATATCTTTATTTTTATTGATTCATGAATTTCATACTGTGTATTTTAACCATGGTCAGATCCCCTTCTCCCTCTCTCCTCCTACCTAATGCGCTTCCTGCTTCAGGTCCTCTATTACTATTTGACTTTTTAAAGCCTTATTGATTCTGTGTTTCTTGAGTACTCTTGAGTGTGAGTTTATCTCTTGGAGTCTGGTCAATGTACCAGGTATCTCATCAGCAACCAAAGCTGACTCTCCCTCTTCCAACATCTCTCAGTTGCTCACAGATCTTAGGGCCAAGGCTTCTTGTGCACCTCCCTAACCATGCTGTGAACCTATCAGAATGTTTGTTATTGGTATATAGGATGGATGATGGCTTGACTTTTTGTGTTAATTTCTTATCCTTCCATGTCAATGAAGAGATTCATTTTCTGGTAGAGTCTTTAGGATCTCTCATGCATAAAACCATATCATCTGCAAATGAGGATATATTGACTTATTCTTTTTCTATTTATATCTCTTTTACCATGGTCTATTGTCTTATTGGTCTGACTGAGTCTTCAAACAGTATAGTAAATAAGAGAGGAGAATGTGGATACATTTGTATTGTTCCTAATCAGAGTGAAAATTCTTCAAGTTTATCTTCATTTTTCATGATGTTGGCTATAGGTTTTTCATTTATTGTTATAATGTGGTATGCTCTCTCCATCCTTAGGCTCTCCACAGCTTTTATCATGAAGGGATATTGGGTTTTGTCAAAGGCCTTTTCTATATCTATTAAGATGATCATATTATATCTCTTTATGTCCACTTACAGGATGAAGTAGATTTATTGATTTAATGTGTTAAACCATTCTTACATCTCTGAAATGAATCCAATTTAATAATGATGATATTTTTGTTGTTATCTTGAATTTTATTTCCAAGTATTTTATGTTCCTTATGAATATTGGTCTGTATTTTTTCTTTTTTTTAAATCTTCTATTGGTATCAGGGTAAAAGATAAAAAGAGTTTGGAAGTAATTCTTCAATTTCTATTTAGTGGAATAATTTGAATAGTAATGCTGTTAGTTCTGTTTTAAAGTTATGGCAGAAAGGTTAAAGAGATAGTTCAGAGGCTAAGAGCACTGGCTGCTCCTGTAGAAAACCTAGATTTATTTCCCAGCATCCAAATGGCATCTAACTCCAGTTCCAGGAGATCCCATGCCCTCTTCTGTCCTCTGCTGGTATTGTACATTTACATATATGCGGGCAATATATCCATACACATAAAATAAAAAATAAAGTATATTAAAGGTCTTATAGAATTCTTCAGTGAATCTAAATGGTCTGGGATTTTTAAAAATTAGAAACATTCTCATTACTGCTTCAATATCATCATTTGATATCGGTCTGTTTAGTTTATCTATTTCATCAAGTTTACTTTTGGTAGGTCATATATTTGTAGAAATTCTTTGATGTTTTTTAGATTTTCCAATTTAGTGGATTCTAGGCTTTGATGGCATGTCTTCACCGTTTTTTGAATTTCATTACTATCTGTTGTAATTATTCAGTTTTCATTTTTAATCTTATTAATTCAGGTCTTCATTCCCTTTCTTTTGGTTAATGGTTTATTAATTTTGTTTTTCTTTTAAAACGAACTCTTAACCTTTTTTGTGTATTTTCTCTTTCATTAATTTCTGTATTCAGCTTGATTATTTCTCCCTGTGAATTGATTTATGGTGTGGTATGGTATTGCTTCTCCAAGGCCTTAATGTGTACCATTAAATTGTTAACTTTGCTTCTCTTTGATTTCTGGTTTTGTTTTTTGATGCAGACACTTAAACTTACCTCTTAGACCTGTGTGCATTATGCTACATAGATCTTGGTGTGTTGTATTTTCATTTCTAAAATATCCAGGATTTAAAACAATTCATTTTATGGTTTCTGCAATAATCCATTCATTATTCAAGTTTTTTTTTCAGTCTCCATGACTGTGTATTTACTGCAGTTTCTATTGCTGTTGGTGTCTAATTTATTCCATTGTGATCAGAAAAAACATAAGGAGTTAGTTCAGTTTTCCTTTATTGGTTGTGACCTCTTTTGTGTGTTAATATATGATCTATTTTAGGCAATGTTCCATGGGTTTCTGAGAAGAATGTATACTCTCTAGTGTTTGTGTATTCTATAGGTATCTGACAGATTCATTTACTCTATGAGGTCATTTGATGCCAATATTTTTTATTTATTCTATTTTTTTTCCTGAATGACCTCTTCATTGGTGAAAGTGAACGACAGAAGTCACTTAGTATTTCTGTGGGGGAGCCCTTCTATGGTTAAATGTCTAGTATCATTTTTATGAAATTGGATGCTTCTGACTTTGGTATGTGTATATTTAGCATTGTAGTGTCCTCATTCCCTTGACTCTTATGAATTGATCTTCTTTATATCTTCTGATTACCTTTTGCATTTACTTTATTTTGTCAGATATTAGAATAGCAACTCCAGTTTCTTTCTGGCTCCCTTTCTTGGAATACCTCTGAATATTTTTCTATCATATGGTAGTGTCTATCTTTGGTAGTCTTGTGTGTTTCTTGAGGTCAACAAAATGATCAATTCTCTTTCTAGCCTGTGTGTTTTGAGTGAGGAATTGAGACTACTGACATTCAAATATACAGTTGAAAGATGCGTATTGATCCTTGTCACTTTGTTGATGTTGTGGGGATTGTTTTCTTAGTCGTTCATTACATGAATCTAATATTTTTATTTTCCCTATGGCCTTATATGCATATTTATTCTTCTCTTGGTTCTGAAATATTCTTTACAGTATCCTTTGTACTGAAAACTTGGTGATCATAAAGTACTTTTGCTTTATTTCTTGTGAAAAGATTTTCTGTATCTGTCAATTGTGACAGATACTATTTTACCTAGATATAGTGTTCTGGGTTAGCAACCATGGGCTTTCAGTGTTTGTAAGATATTCACCCAATACCTTCTTGTTTTTGAAATCTCCAATGAAAAAAATCATCTATTTTTATTTTGAGTGTTATCTTCTGCAGCTTTCAATATCTTCTCTTTGTGTTGTACATTTAGTGTTTTTACTATTGTATGGCATGGAGGTTTATTTTCTGCACCTGCCTATTTGGTGTCCTGTATGCCTCTTGCATGTGGATGATCATCTTTTTCCTTAGATATGGGGGAATATTGATTTTATTAAAATTTTTTCTTTACCTTTGACCTGGACTTTTTTCTCTGTGTCCAAAGGTTTCATCATTGCATGGTGTCTCAAAGACCTTTCAGTTTCTTCTATTCATCTTTTTTTTTTTAAATGACAATTTTCTTTGAAGGCTCCATTTCTCCTACTTTGTCTTCAAGTTCTAACGTACTGTCTTGATCCTTACCATTGGCAAGGCATTCCACTGAGCTTTTTCCTAGACTTAATTTTTCATTTCAAGTTTTATTTGATTTGGTTTTTGTTAGTATTTATATCTCCTTACTGCATCCCATTTCAATATCCTGAATTGTTTTTCATATTTCATTCAGATATTTATGTTTTCTTCTTTCTCACCCTCTGGTTTAGTCATGTCTGCTTTCAGTTCCTTGGATACAGTTATGAATATTCTTTTGCATTTATTGCCATACCATTTGTTTATCTCATTGGGGACGATTACTGTGGGAACATTATTTTTGGAGACATACTGTCTTGAGTTTTCACGCTATTTGTGTTTCTATGATAGGTTCTAGACATCTTGAAATAGTTCATTGTTTGTGTCTTGGTATGGATGTCTGGTCTTGTTTTGTTGAGTGGATGGGAAGATTCCTGTTTGATGATATCTAGGCTTGGTGAGTTTTGGTTCTGTTAAGTTCAGTCTTGTGGCCATGGAGTGCTGAATAGTGGTTTAGATAATGAAGGTGTTCCTAGTTCAACTGGGGCAAGTATCAGCTTCTGATTTAAAGAGAAGGCGCTCTGTACTGCAAGCAGGCTCTCACTGCACTCAGAATTTGCAGTTAGCATGCCAGAGAGAAGTGGAAGTGAGAGCTGAAAGTGGGGTACACAAATACTGAGCCAAATCCTCACATGCTGGCATCAGGGATCTCAGAGGGAGGGAGTGGTGAGAGCTACCTTTAGAGTGAAAGGTGCTCAATGTTGATCCTTAAATGTTGGTTTTAGAGTTTCAGAGGGAGGGAAAATGGTGGGCTACATGTTGAAAGAAAAAAGAACTCGGCACATCACAGATGGTTAGATTAGTGTCCCAGAGGAAAGGTAAAGGGAGGGCTACCTGTGCAGTAAGCAGACACATGGAACAGGTCCTCAGATGTGAGAAATATTAATACATTGTACACTAAACAAGGACGAGGTATGTATGTTTAAGTAAATGTAGCAAAGTTCTCATATTTTATTCAAGGAAATCAAGAAAGTACATTTAAACTTGGTATTATGTGCAAGAAAATATGTTTTAGATTAATTTGTGTAATACAAAAGGAGATCCATGCCTTTCTATTCCTGTCAAACTAAAATTCAGTTATATATATTAAAAATAATTAAAATTATATATATAGTGAGAGAGTATATAGGAAAATGTCAAGTAGGTCAAAACTAAAATTAGAAAATATAAGATAGTATAGAAATCTTTATTTTTTAATATGATATTTATGATCTTAGAGCATGCATCCTAGATCACAGTATTAAATTCCATCTGTAGCTAGGGCTTTAAGTGTAAAATCCACAGAATGCCCCCACCTCAGACTGAGTTCCAGGTGGTGATTAACATGATGAGGGACTGGAAAGACCTGTGGATAGCCAGACTTAACACTGACAGTTTGAATTTGATAATGCTTTTTAAATTACCTTTATTCAATTACAGAGATTCGTGTAAAGAACATTGCAAACACTATTCTTACTTGCTACTAGGACAGGAAATTTCATAGAGTATTAAGTTCCATAAGAAAAATATTTGAGTGTCTCTAAGATCATGGGTGAAATAATTATTTCTAATGAATGATATAATTCTCAGTGTCAGTAAATCCAGCAGGATTAACTTCGGGAACTGGCCAAGGAAATAAATTCAAGGCAGGTACTGATTTGAGGGATGATAGGAGGAAGTATTGGGTATTTTGAAGCTGAAAAAAATGATTTAAAAATTTTTATATACTTTTCTTTACTATTTTAATGTTTGTGAAAACATTTTGAATAAAATACAATCCAAATAATTCCTATGCTGCAACACTTTGGTATATTTGATTGGGAAGCTATCTCAAAAAGACATTTTCCCTGGAGACTTAACTTTCATTTTAAATGCCTTGAACCCTCAGAAATTAGAAGTGATTATATATGCAGAAAAATGTGTACCAGCAGCTCGATCTAATACATTACAAATGATAAACGTTATTCTGGGCCCACAGCCCTCCTTTGCCATCTCTGGTTAATATCCATTCTTGGTAAAGGCTTGATTTTTCTACTCGCTTCTTTGTTACCAACTGTGACAATAATAGGGTTTAATTTCTCTTCACAATTCTTATAGACATATTTCTAGGCCAACTGAGAAAATCTTGTGAGACTGGAGGAGTTAATTAGGGCTGGCAAACTTTTTACCGAGCATTGCAAATTAGTTACTTCAACTATTTCATATTTCAAAGTAGGATCTAATTTTAATATGAAATTAAACTGAAGGAACATTTTCAGTATACTTTACATGGCTGTGGCACACTGTAGCACTACCTTGCAACCTGTTACTAGTTGGTCTTGAGGGGGATACTTCCATCAAAGATGGTATGTGGGAGGTCTCTTCTTCTCTTAGCAATGGTATTTACCTTGAAAGTATGAAACAGGCTTGAGCCATTTAAAATCATTGCCGTTTACATTAGTTACATAATTTGAAGGTCTGTCACCCCTTGCTGTAATTTGCTTGAATGGCCGTCACCCACAGGCCTTCAGTTGTCACTGCCAGGTACCAGGCCCTCTTTAACCAAGGCCTTGGGGTGACAACAGTGGCAGAGAGCAGCTGAAAACCCAGGTGTTGAGTACAGAGTTTCTGCATGTCCCATTCACCTCAAACTTCCCTGCCCTGAAAAAGTGGTCTTGCTAAGCGAGATTGACAGTGTGAAAACTGGCATGAATTCCTAGAGGAACAGCTCCAGCCACCCAGGGCTGGTCAGGCAGAAACAAACTGACCGGTAAAGTGTGAGCATGAAGTTGGTCAAAGTCTTTGGAGAAAAGCGTTCCTATTGCTGATATTATGATTTTTTTGTGCTACATTGTGTCTTTAAATACGCTAGTGTTTGGTATCAAAGAGTTTACCTTGTTGCTTGTGTTATTGGAGTTTTCTGTTATATGTTGCTTATATCTACTTAGCTGTTTATTTAAGTTATGGTCTTAAATTTCCCCATATTAATCCATTGGGGCATCTTGATCTTTCCAATTTTTAAAAGGTTAATCCTTAACTTTATGTTACTAACTGTCATGTGTGTAAGCACTCGCTTCAGTTTTTATTGTATGTCTATATCATTTTTAACATGAAAATCATAACAGCAAAGTCAGAAAGGTAGCACAAGCCTCACAACATATATGTATCTGGTACTTAGTGGTTCATTCAGGGTTTTTATTTTTCACTTGGTCCAACAGTTATTTTTGTATTTTCCTAAAAGCAGAGTCAATTGGAACATTTAGTCAATAAAGTATTCAAGTGAAAGTTTCTCTTGGAGGACCACTAAGAAGTTTTTCCAAATGTTGTTCTGACATTAATGTGGTTTTCATTAAGAAAGTGTGGCCTCACACCATATACTTCACAATATTGTCTTAACCACATAATTCTAGCGATCTCCTGCATGACCTCTCAAGGTGGCTTTCTGTCTAAAAATATCACAAAGTTCTCCTTGATCTAAATTTACCCAGCAGATAGTGTCCAGGAAGCCAAGGTGGTAGGGCAGCTCTATGTCACCTTGTAGGAATAAAGACTACTTTTTACTCCTGTGTCTTCAGACTCTGACTACTAGTCAATGCTGCCTCTTCCCCATCACCGCAGCCCTACTCCAGGCTTGTTCATCATCATTTTCTCATGGATCTTTTCAAGAGTTTCTTAGACACTTCTGCCTGCATTCCACCTCTGTCACATTCATTTATCAACACCGTAATGGGAGGCAACCTTCAAAGGTGCAAATATGATGACATCCGTTCCAGTTGTCCCTGAAATCGACTTTAATACCCCTAAAAGAGTAGCATAAAGATAGTTCTTTTACTTTGTCCTTTTGTCCCTTTGCCCATCTCTAGCCCCATCTTTCACCTATTTTTCATCCCTCCAGCATCCATCCTCTGTTGTTCGTCGTGGTCTCGCATACACTGGCTTATGGTATTCTCTATCCTGGCATCCTCTTCCCGTCTTCCTATGTGGTCTGTGTGCCTCAGAGCCTGCTCCACACCTGCCTGCCTCTCAGGCTTCAGCACTTCTCCGGTCCTCCCACATATTAGCTTAGGATTTCCCAGTGTTTGTTCTTACAACATCATCCTGTGTGCACGCTACATGGTTAAAATATTATGTTTTTACAAATGAACCCGTGTGATTGATGCAGTTGCAAAAATTAGAATAGATTTTAGAACTAAACAAATAGTATTTTAAATTTTGTCTGTATGAGTAAGAGAGAAGAAAAGACATTTAAAAAGCATTATAGGGTGTTACAATCTAAGCAGATATTAAAATGTGTAATAGAACTAAAATAATTAAATAATGTGAATAGGAATAAATATAAGATTTATTTAGCAGGGTAAGACGTTGGGAAATTATTCTCGACACAAATAAAATTAGCTGAAGATGGAATATAAGACTGTGTGATGATGTTATAATAGAATTACCAACTGGCAAAGGATAAAATTAGTTTATAAAATCTTGTACATAAAAGCTAACAGCTTTATTATAGAGTGGAAACATTTAAATTGAACTTGTGTATCATCATTGATTAGTCAATACTTTATATCTAAAGCAAGTCAACAAAGGCAAATATTGTGTGTGGTATGTGTTTGCATGTGTGCGCACTTAAGATTGTGGCCATAATTTCATAAAAAATTCAAAGTTCGCATATAATATTTAGAAGTAATTTCATTATGATGACAAGGCATAGGTTCACTGTCTATAGGGGGTAAGTTTTCTGCTAGTCATTTAGTACACTGATAAGTCTAAAACAAAAGGCCCATGGCAATCAATTATCAAGGTAGGAAATGCAAACATTTGGTTAATATATAAATAATACTAAACCATATATGGGCTCAAAGAGATAAATTTTGAAATCCAATCACATGCCATTTGAATCAGCCAGGTGCTGGTTAGAATATGTAGCCTCAAGGACAGTTGATGTGGGCAATGTATTAGTTATTTTTCTGTTGCTATGATAAAACACCATGACCAAGGCAACTTACAGAAGAAGAATTTATTTGAGATTATGGTTCCAAGTTCCAGAGACATTAGTGTCCACCATAGTGAGGTGGTCAGAGCATGAACAGAGCTAAGCACTTATGTTTTCAAGCAGGCACAGGAAGAGAGCAGAGTGACTAAAAATCTGACAAGGCATATGAACCCCAGAGCCTGCCCCCATAATGAGCTTTCTCCAACAAGGCCACACATTCTAAGACCTCCCAAAACAGCACCACCAATTAGGGACAACATTTAAGCATCATAGCCATAGAGGAAGGAGAAGAATTTCAGAATAATGGTACTGATGAAATCTTCAACTAGATTGTAGAATAAAATTTCTCCAATTAAGGAGAGATATGCCTATCTATACACATGCAAAAGTACATAGGACACCAAATAGCCAAGACAGGAAAAGAAACTCCCCTCAGAATATCATAGTAAAAAGCATACTGAACAAAGAGAATAATGAAAGCTACAAAAGGAAAACAACAAATCACATATAAAGGAAAACTCATCAGAATCACAACGGACTTTTCAGTGCAAACTATGAAAGCCTGGATCAAAGTATTCTTAGTTCTAAATGACTGTGGATACCAACCTAGAATACTTTACCCAGCAGAAATACCTCTTATAGTTGAAGGGGAAAGAAAAATCTTCCACAATATGAATAGACTGAAAGAATTCATGTCCAGAAAACCATTCTTTCATAGAAAACATGAAAAGAGCTGAAGAAAAGAAGGACTACACCCAAGGGGCAGCAGAATCTAAATGAAGGCATACCCGAGGAACCACAAAGTTAGACCAGAGATGAAAACAGCATTTAAAATAATGGGAAGCAATACACATCTTTCAATAGTAACTTGTATTCAATATGGCATTGCATTCAAGAAACACAGTGGTCTGAACTCTCCATCAGATAGAGACTAATACATAGCACACAACTGGTCACACACAGCTCTTGTCCCCAAATTTCCCATGCCTAAGTGGCACATCTGCAATGCAACCTCTATACTCAGGGTTCACACAACAGGAATAAGGGGTAAAGAGAACACTAATGAATCTCTCAACTCTCATTAATGAAGCTTCCTCATGCAAAGAGGGCCCATAACACAAAAGATGACAAATAGCCAAATAATTTAGATTAGGAATCTGCAGAGTGTGGGCTCCTGGACAGGATTCCTCTATTAATTTCCACTCATCCAAGGCTCAGGGGCCATTGTGAAAGAGGGAGCAGAAAGAAAGATCGTAGGAGCCAGTGAGTGACCATATGGATATAGAATCCTAAAAGTTCCTGGGATCCTCATCATCTGAACCTACAGCAATGGTTTCCACATACTCAAGACCCATGCAAACTTGAGCAGACAATAATCCCAGTATGGAACTTGGAAAATGGGGAACAGACCCCAATCTTTGCTCTAGAAATATTGGAAACTGATTAGTATGGGTGTGAACAAGTTAATTTCCCTAAAGCAAGGGACTCTGGCTAGGCTGACTAGACCTTAGTGCATGAACCTTCACTGAGGAACATTTTGGGACACTAGCTTGACATAATAGACCTTAACACAGTTGAAAGACTGTTTGGATTCCAGATGTGGGGCTATGGAGGTACCAGTGGGGAAGGCGGTATAAAGATTGAGAGATTCTGTATGAAATGCACAGTGATTCAATGAAAATGAAATACTGTTTGACTAAGAAACAGAAAAGCAAAATCTTAGTTTATGTATAGAGATAGTGGGATAGTAAAACATTAATTATTAAAAATGATTACCTATTCTGAAAACCTCTCTGGAAATGGTTCAGTTCCTTATCAGTGTACAAGGCATTTTCAAGGAACTAAAATACTCTTGTGCTTGAAACATTTCTGGTTTGTTCTTTTATACATAATGATTAGATACATACACATTGATTAGATATTTTTGATCTATTATCAGACATAAGGACTTAAAATGCAGAAATCAAGAATTTGAGTTTTTATGATTTAAATTATGCTATCAAAAATCTTCCGCACCATGGCTGATTTGTTTTTAGGGAATGTCTCAGGATTTTAGATATACTGAGAGTACTTAATAGGTCACATTACTTAATGTAGAGATCCTGCTAAAATTATTCTTCTAAATGAACATAGCATTAAATGCCTCCTAAATTCTTAATTTTAAAACCATAGATTAGTTCATCCCCAAACCTTTATCAGAAAAGCTTCTTCTTTTTTTATTTTTTTAAGTACATGGTCATTAGCACAGAGATACACAATTTGTCAATGTATTGGTAATCAGAGACTGGGAAGTGCTCCGCCCTAAATAGAGCTATGTATCACAATCCCTCCCTGAAAGTCTCAAGGATCATCTGGGAAGTGAGGATATAAAGATTGTGAGAGCCATACCTGCCTTGGACAGCAGGCCTAGCAACCCAAAGTTAGACAGGTCACAGGACAAAACAGAGAGCCCAATACTAGTTTTCTACTAAATACTTATTCTATTAAACTGACTTGTAATGACTAATTGCTGTGTCCATAGATTAATACTTCTCTTTACTTTCATCAGAGTAGTTTTATGCAGCAGATGCGGATTAACACAGAAACCCATAACTGATCAATGTTCACAGTACAAGAGGCAACAGCATTCTCATCCTTCAATAGGACACCCATATCAAACTCCTGCCTCCCAAGATTATTGAGGATGAGGGGAAAGACTGTAAGAGCTAGATTTGGTGGCTGACCACAAGGAAATAGAGTCTTCCAGACAGTTGATCAGTTACTCACATGAACTCGCAGCAATGGTGACAGCATGCACAAGTCCCAGGCAAGGTCAAATCAGACAAAATCAAAGCATAGACATGGGGAAGTAGATAATAAACTCCAACTCAACTTTTGGCAACTGATGACTGCCAGGAGGAGGAGTGACAGTCTCTTTCAAGGATGAAACTTTCATAGATTAACCAAGCTCCAATGTATGGACTCACACTGAAGAAAATTTGAGGACTCAAGTTTGACATAGCCTTACATATTTAATACAAGATATTAAATTGGGTGGGATGAGGTCAGAGGAGGTGCAGATAGGTGAAGGGATCTAAATATAATTATTTTGTATGAAAATTACAAAAATTTAATTAAGTAATTTATAAATAAAAAAAGGGGCTGAGTGGCTAAGAGCACTTGCTCCTCCTGCAGAAGAACTGGGCTCGATTTCCAGCCTCCACGGGGTCACTCACAAGCATCTGTAACTCCAGTTCTAGGGGATCCAATGCCCTCTTCTGGTCTTTATGGGTATTGCACACATATACATTCAGACATTCAGGCAAAGCACTCATATGTTTGAAAAATGAAAATAAACAAATATTTAAGGAAAAAAATCTACTTACTTAGAATATTTCCTGTGAACCTGGTTTGGCAGTTTGATGTCTTAGAGCATGTATGTGTATGTGAATGTAGTCCAAGGAAAAACTCTTAAAAAGAATACATGAATTTGGGAGGGATAAGTAGTGAAGGCTATAGTGAGAGAGGACTGAACATATGAGGTTCTCAAATCATAAATTAGAACAATTACAGGAAAAGCATAATCATAGAAAGTTAAATTGTAAACATATAAACTGGATTTTCACCTAAACACTCAGGCTTCTTTCAAAACAATGGATAGTGTGCTAAAATAAATTTATGGATTGTAAAAATCTGGCCACAATTTTATACAATTAATATTTCACATATGTAATTGAAAATGGAAATAGATATTATTGGTAATAATAACATTAATTTCAATTAGTTATAGGATATGGGCATCTTTGCTCACTCGGAAACTCCTGCCTCAACTGCTTTTGTTATGAATATAGTAGTAGAGTTGATTTCTCTGTGCCAAAACATAGTAATCAAATTCAGTCCGTCAATTCACCAATACTTAGTAAGCATCTAGTACCATCCAGCCACTCTTCTAGTCACTTAGGGGAAGGATGGGATGCCAGAAAATATTAAAAGCCCTTCATTCATGGAGCTTTTTAAGCTTATTTTTTCTAATTTCTCCTGATACAGAAATAAAGGGAAAGGAGTTGCTTGTAAGTGGTCACCACCACAGCTAGAAAGCAAGTGTTGAACTCCAGCTAAGAGCTGTACTTATATGTACACAGGGTCAGGTGCATAACTGGATCTTCCGAAGGAACAGCTGTGGTTCACAAATCTCCATGGGTCTGAACTTGTCTCTTCAACTTCCCTCATTTACTGTGGTGATGATGCACAGACACAGCCCGGTTCTAGGGAGATCTACCAGCTCTGAGCCAATATTCGAGGATTCACTGCTAATCCAGATGTCTCAAGAACAGGTGAAACATAATTCAGGAACACTCTCATTCTTTTAAATCTGCAACAATCAAATCACAGTTTTTTTGAACAATGTGGATATTTTCACTATTTAATTTCATTTTCCACATTGACAGGGAGAAAAATAAACTCTGAGGTACCTGCATTGTGACTGTCTCAATCTCCGCTCATGAGGACTGGAAAAATAACTATTAAGGCACAGAAGGAATCTGACTCTTAAACTCCAATACCCAAGAGCCATCTACCATCTGTGAAGCTTGGTGACTTAGCAAAGGAACAAAATATGCTAAAACCACTCAGATGAAGAAATTAGAACAGTTACTAAGGCAAAATATTTTTAGCACAAATGGCACTGAAACAAATCTTCTTTTATAGGAACAGTACGTTTAAAGTGACTACAGAAGAAAATAGTTAAAGTGCACTTTACTAACTTGAATATATGTGATCTCTAAGCATTCGGAAGATGGCATGGGTGGAAACAGACATCAACTGGTGATTTTTATGAAAAAAAGAAGCACAAAGTTTAAATTAAACTTGGCTGAGGAAAACTAAAAGGTGTCAATACAGATATGCAATTTCTGTCTCCCTTTCTGATTTCTGTCTCATTCTGTTTCTTAATCATTCTCCCATCTATCAGTACACACATATTCTATATAAAGTTGACAGTCGGCTGCCTATATGATACTTACTAAATACCTGTAAAGAAGGGTAAAGTGCAATCATCTATAATTCTATTTTTCAGAATCCACATTGATAAACTGCCTTTTTCTGTGTACATTAAGCCACTTGCCAGACATTTTATATATTTAAGTATTTGTTGTCTTTTGAGTCTTCCCACTGACTTTTCTGTATTTTCAATAAAGCATGGGTTTTTCTTTTAAAATGTAAACCCAGAGCCTAAGATAGTGCCACAGCAGGAACTCAATAAATATTCATGAATTTAATGATAGACATAAAATAGATGAAATGTGTTTCTGTTTTGAATGGATCATGTTAGAGAATATGGGGAAATTGGAGTGTGATAAGGAATGCTTCTGATGAACAAATGCATGAAAAGAACAAGACTTCCTGACACCCACTCACAATATAAGCGCTAGAATGAAATTCATCATATGTGTAGAACGACTGTCACTTGGTATACAAACACTGAGAGTTTCATTTTCTCCTCTGTCCATTTCTGCTACTCATTTTCTGAAAAAAACATATGAAATAAACAGAAATAGTAATAGTTAAATTATTTAGAGGGAAGTTATTCATTTGGTGGTTGAAGACATCTAGAGAAATGCATGTACATATCAATGAGCGTGAAGCTTAGTGTTCCAAAAGAATGCTCTAATCATGGGTATTTGAACTAATAATGATGTCTAGGTGAAGATGCAACTCAGTTAAACTATAAGTGAGTCATAGGCAGAATGTATAATCTGACATCATCACAATCAATTGTATGACAATGAATTGAAGTGTCACATGGAAGAATTTGGAGTTACATTAATATTAGAAGAAGAAAGTGAAAGCATTTGTTTCTGGGTGTTTGCAGATAAAGGAATTCCAATGGTGCTCGGAGGACTAGAAAATTAAAGAAGTTAGGGAGTAATGTTTGATTAATATTCTCAAATATTTGGAGAAGAGGATTTAAGCACATTCTGTTATGTTGCCTACCAATTATTTTAATTGAGTATTTTCTGTGCCATTAAATATATGTATTGATACATATGCATACATATATTTAAAGACATTTGTTATTTATTTATAACCATTTCTCTTTATTTCTTTGAGTCTTTTATGCATTTCATAAAATAAATCTTAATAAAATTTAGATGCCCCACTCCCATTTGCACCCCTGATAACCTTCCAATAAATTTCATGCATTATGTCATATATGTTAAGTCTTATCTGGTCAATTATTTGAACTCAGATGTCCCTTGATGCAAGTTTGTCCACTGGACTCTAGTCAGCCTTTCTAGAGTCACTCCCTTAAAGAAAATCTACTTTCCCCGACCCAGCAGTAATCACTTATCAATAGCTCTTTGACTAGGTTGGGGGCTGCTGCCCATTCCCCTCATTCTGTGTTGGGTTTTTGTCTGATTGTGTTGGCATGGGTCTTATACATACTGCCACCATTGTTGCAAGTTCATATAAGCAAGTTTCCAGTGGCCTGAAAGCCTCTGTGTCCATGTTTTCATGCACTAACCCGGGCTCTTACAGTCTTTCTGCCCTCTCTTCTACAATGGTCCCTGAGTCATAGGTAAGTAGTTTTAATGTGAGATTTCTATTCAGGGACTTACACTCTGCAGTCTCTTATTCTCTAAAATTTAGCCAGCTGTGGCCTTCTGTGTGCACTGCAGTCTGTTGTATGAGGAAACCACTGGTGAGAGATGAGGTACATATTAGTATTCTCCAAATTCCCCAGTTCCATAGCCCTAGGTGTAGAGGTTCCACTGTAGATGGAACTTAGGGTTGGGCATCTGCCAGACATATATACCCTATGTGTGAGAACTGTGCAATGGCCTCCTTTTGTTGGGGATAAAAGCTTCTTTGATGAGCAGTATATAGTATACTTGTTTATAAATGTCCAAATTTAGCAAATAGTAATAAATTTAATTCACCTAGAGATATGACAAAGATAAAGTTTTCTCAAAAACCTCTGCCCTTTTAGGCATGTGTATTTGTCTGTATTTACAATACCACTCATGAATTCCCTCCATTGAGAATGCTTTAAGTCCAATTAGAAATCTGCTAATTACTGACGAGATAATCGTGCCACTACTGCACCAATAGCAATAGCTAGCTGTGCCAGCCATTTTGGTTATTAGGCTTTAGAGCTAGGTTAGATCACTGATTGGTTTCTTCCCTTATCAGCTTCATAGCCTCCTCTAGAACTATGAGAGAGATAGTCTTCAGGGAGAAGGTTTCCACGTTAGTTCCATTTCCACTGCTCTCATTCTTGTGACCTGTCTTCAGCAATAGCATCTTATGTTCAAGTTCTGAGAGGTAATCAAGGGCTTTGGCAATAGCTTGTGTTATTCTGAGAGTCTCTTGGACCACCCTTCCTAATAACTCAAAGGAAGGTTGCTCCTGCCTGTGTTCCCCATTCTGCAGCCATCAGGTATACTCATCCACTCATGTTCTGACATTGCATGTGTATTTTTTATGGGATTTTTGAGTTAATACATTTCCTTCTGGCTTTTCATGCCACCCAAGCTGTACTTAACTTTTCTGTGGCTCCCCCTGTCTAGTCTCCCTCTCCAGTCTAAGTGCCTCCATTTCCCCTTGATTATGCTTGTCTCCTAGTACTCACCCCCTTGAGTTTCTTCTCCTTTATCCCAAGGCGTCCTGGTACGTCCCCTCCTCCTCCCTTCCCAGTTGAACACCCCATTTCCTCATTTCCCCTTTGGTAAAATCTACCTCCTTCTGTGCCCCACTCTTGGGCTCTTTCTTTCCCTTTGCCTCCGTGCTTCCTTTCCATTTTCTTGGTTCCTGCTGTTACGTCAGGATATATACTCACATATAAGATCCACAAGTGAGGGAGAATATATATTGCTTGTTTTCTGAGCCTGCGTTCTTTCCCTTAGTATAACAATATCCAGTTCCATTCATTTAATTGAAAATTTCACAATTTTGTCTTTCCTTACTATGGTGTAAATGTACCTGCATTTTCATTATTCATTCACCAACTGAGAAACATTTATTTTTGTTTCTTTGGTTCACTGGGTAAGCTTCTGTCTATCTTGTTTAACATTTCAAAGAATCAACTCTTAGATTCATTGGTTCTTTGTGTTTTCTTTGTTTCTGTTTAATTAATTTCCGCTCTGGTTTTCGTTTTTTTTTTTTTTTTTGTTTCTTCTCATCTACTTGGTTTGGATTTGGTTTGTTCTTGCCTTTCAAGTTTTGAGTTGTTCTGGTAAGCCATTTGTATGATTTTTAATGTAGGCACTTTAGCTTACAAACTTTCTTCCTTGGGGGTGCTTTTAAAATGTACCAGAGGTTTTGTTGTGTTATAATTTTCATTTAGTTCCAGGAATACTTTCATTTCTTTCTTAATTTCTTTTTTGACCTATTCATCATTCAAGAGTGTGTTGTTTAATCTCCATGATTTTATGTAGTTAATAGGGGTTCTTTTGCTGTTGATTATAATCTCTATTGCATTGTGATCTGATAGAATGCATGGAATTATCTCATTTTTTAATATTTGTTGAGGTTTATTTTTTCTCCCAGTATGTGGTCAATTGTAGAGAAACTTTCATGGGGTGTTGAGTAGAAAGTTTGTTCTTTGATGCTCAGGTAGAATATTCTGCAGATGTTCGTTAGGTCCATTTGATGTAATATGTCATTTAATTCAGATGTATCTTTGTTCATTCTTTGTCTAGTTGATTTGTCTATTGGATGGTGGGGTACTGAAGACATCTACTATTACTGAGTTGGGTTTAATCTATGGTTTTCAGTACTTTAGTACTCTTTTTATAAAATTGGGTGCTCCAGAATTTGCACCAGTTCATGACTATAATACCTTCTCGTTCAGCTGTTCCTTTGATTAGAATGAAATGACTCTCTTTATCTATTCTAATTAGTTTTAATTTGAAGTCCATTTTGTTGCATATTAGAATTGCAACTCCTGCTTACTTCTTAGTATAATTTACCTAGAATATCTTTTCTGTTCCTTCATGCTAAGGTAATACCTATCCTTGAGGCAAGATGAGTTTCTTGAAGACAACAACAAGATGGATTTCGTTTCTTAATCCATTTCACTAGCCGGTGTCTTTTGACTGGAACATTGAGACCTTTGTTATTTAAAGGTATCATTGAAAGATATTTATTGGTTACTATCATTTTAATTTATTTGTATTCTTGGTAATATTTTGTATTTCTGTAATTATTTATTTCTATTTTATGTACATGAGTGCTATGCCTGCATGTATGTCATTGTATCGTGTTGCTCAGATTTGGTCTTTTCACGGTGTCCCACATTTCCTGCATATTATATTCTTGTGTTTTTTAAAATTTTTTTTTTAGACTAGGAGTCTAGTTATTCAGCATGGTTGTATTTTATTCTGTTTTCCATTTTATTCTTTCTACTTGTAAGGCTTTCTTTTATTGTTTCAAATTGACTTATTGAGTTGTTCAATTCTATTTTAATTATGGCTTGAGTTTTCTTCAGTATTTCCACTCTTGTGGATTCACTTCTCAAGTATTGATTTGTTTTTTATATCATTAAACCACATAGTTATGTTTCTTGTGCTTCTGTCATAAGTTTATACCTATCTTCTTTGAGTTCTTTGAGTTGTTTGTATCTGTGTTCTTTGTGTTGTTTGATCACATTTGTGATTGTTCTATTAAATTCTGCATTGTAGGGCTTCAAAGGGTGATTCCCATTGTAGTACACTTCTGCAGGACTTGTACTGGGGACATATTTTCTTTGTGTGAGTGTGTTACCTTTTGGGTGTATGGATGCCTTTTGTTGATTGTGTGTCAGATAAAAAATTCTAGTCTGAATTTGTTTAGTTGGAACTTAGTTTTGTTTAGGTTGCTTTTTGTTAAGAAAGGAAAAGTTAGTTGATGTGTATCTCACATTTGTTCAGGATCATAGGCTGGGCTGGGTAACATGCAGGTCTGTGGTAGGGAGATCAGGAGAGGCACCAAGGGCAAGATGTGGGTAGGGACAGATTTGGGAAGGTCTAATACAGGAAACTGGAGTATTGAGTTAATCCGGGTATAAGGGATCATGATGCAGAGGGCAGGTCTGGACTAAGAGGGTAGTCCACTGATCTGAGGTAGAAAGAGTAGGTGCTGTTTTGACACAATGCCAGAAGGGGGACCAAATACAGAGAGAGATTTGAGCTGTTTAGGTGGCAGGGGGATCAAGGTGCATTGGGCAGGATCTGAATTACCTGGGTGGTATACAGGTCTGTGCAGGGGACAGCTTTGGAGAGCCTAACAAACTCTCCTACAGGATTAAGCTAGTCTGGGTGAAAAAGCTAATCCAGAGATCTGAGGTGGAAGGGCGGTGGTGGACCTGGACTCAAGGCTAGAACGGGCACAGAGTGTATAACCATTTATCTTTGATGCAATGAAATACTTTAAAGAATGTGATTAAAGCAAAATTAAGGCAGCTCTTATTAGGTTTTCTACCAAGGCAATAATATTTCCAGTTGTTCTATTTTTAAGACATTCCTGGTTCAACAGACCCTTAGTGATGACACGGAGTTATTTACCTTCTCTTTTATTATTATTCTCTTCCTGTGTCTTTTAGAGGTTATCCATTCAATTGCTTCACAAAATGTATTCTATTTTTACATAATACTATTTGCAATAAACAACTCAATTTGCTTTTAATGAATCAACAATTACCTCTCATATTAATAAAAATATAAAGGAAATTAGAAAGGATGAAGCCCTTGGATATGGTAACATTATTTTATTCAGAAACTGCCTCCACAAATTCCCAGCTGGCTGAGTTGTGACTCTAGCTTAGCACCAGGTGCAACCATATACACATGTAAATCTATGACACTCTCAAGCAGTTTCAGCATCATTTATGAAGATACCAGTGTCATGGATTGATTGGCATTTCAGCTTGATACAAGGTCTGATAATTAATTTAATAAAAATTGATTCAGAAGTCACGATTCAAATAAGAGTAGAGAAAAAATTAAACCAGTAGCTGTATTTTCCTCATCCACCTCCCATATTAAGTCTAAAAGAAAAAGACGTGTGATTGAACATTTCAATATATTTATTCATTTATTGTATCAGTTGTCCACTGAATCCTTACTGAATGTGATGTACAGAACTAAATGTGTTTAAGTGTTTATTTCATTTTCAAACTGTTTTTAGACATCCACTGTAGTAGAGTCAGTAAAAAAAATTATGACATTTTTGGGGAATTTCCATCTATATGTATTTAGACACAGTCATAATATACCATCTACAAAGAAGAAATTACCATTTTCTGAGAGACAAGTGGGCAGTATAGACTTTGAAAAATAAAGAGACCTAAGACTGCATGTTGTATAATATATTAAGACTTCTTTGTATATGTTAAAATAACCCTTCTGATTTTGTACTTTCCTGTAGGGGCTGACTTTGATACTGACATAGCACACATGTTCACAAGCTGGTTTTCATGAAATAAACACGTTTATCATGGATTATTTTAAATTTATAACTTTTTTGTATATAACAATTAAAATTTTTAAGTTTGAAACCAAGAACAATAATAATTAGCTAATTTCCAGAGGGAGAATAAGTCATAGGTTGGCAAAACCAGATATTTATTGAAAGTGGTTTAACATCAATGGAAGAGATTGCCCAATTTTGTTTTATGTTAGTTTCAGCAAAGCTGAAATTCCTACTGTATTACCTTTGTCAAGTCCTAAAAACAGACAGCTTTCTGACTGAACTTGTTTTTTATCACAAAGACTGTTGAAACACTGGATGAAGTTTGTTGCAAGGGACTAAACTATAGCTTAAAAGGAATTCTTCAGGGAAAATAAAAGATGTGCAAGCATATTCAATGTTTGGTAAATTGGATTCCATTCCTACCAAGGTTTTTTTTTAATAAATCAAAAGATATTGAGATGCTTTTTCTATATGATGGAGGCTGGACATTGATGTCTACACCAGTCTTAGCAGGCATCTTAAAAATAGCGAACTGTTTCTGAAAGGAGAAATGATGGTCAAGAGGTATAAACCTGAATTGGTCATAAGTCCCTTTCTAGCTTTGTCTGTGTACACTGAGGGTCTTTCCACTGACACTTAGAATTGGAAGCTAGAGACTTGTACAGAAGAAAACTTTGAGATGGAGCTTGAAATTATTTTATTATTTTTTAAATTTAATTTTTATTAATTTTTTGGAGCTAGATACAATATATTTTGATCATATTCTCCTCTCCCAAAGCTTCCCAGATCCTCCCCCATTTATTTACCCACCTAAATTCATGTTCATTTTTCTTTTCTGATCAGGTCAAATGTGTGTTGCCCAAATACTCTTGAGCATGCTTAACTTATCAGGGGTCACACCCTTAAAGACCCCTCCCTCTCCCAGAAGCTATGAAATGTCAATGTGTCTTTAGCTAAGGATGGGACAACATGCCTATCTTCCACCCACCCCATGCTGAGAGTTTGACTGGGCTGAGCTTGAACAGGTCTTGTGTATGCCTTTACAACGCCTGTGAGTGTCTATGTGCAACTGCCCTGCTGTCTGGGAAACACTGTTTCTTGTGTTCACTGACTGACTAGTGCCAGAATGTGCTATACGTGTGACTAGAGTAGAATATTAATCAACAGTCTTATTCAGCTGTGAATCCTGTGAGTTACAGTAATGACTGGCTTGGCAAGATATGTCCGGTGCTGCAGTTGTGGCAACAAAGCATGGAGCATCCTTCTCCTTGTATCACTGGCCATTTTTTTTTCATCTTTTTATCTGGTGAGAATGAGGTCCAGGGCCAGGCAGGTGCTAGGCAGTTCTCTATCACTGACTGAACCGCACCACAGTTATCTTTGCTATTTCTTAAGTGCTATTTTTTCATCTCTAGAGGTAGAGTCCTCTCCTGCTAGTGCTATGGTTGTGGTACACATATGATAACCAACTGTCCTGATTACAATATTACTTGAAAATAAGAGCTAGTAGGGTCATTTTACTGAAGGAGCCTTATTAACAATCTGGGTATACAACTAACATTTGAAATGACAAGATAAAACTTTTCCAGAGTTTATTAATTGAAATATTAAAAAATGGAATAGAGATTCTAAATACAACACTTATTAATAGGAGGCAATTGGAAACAGGACACTCAAGGATGCTTATCAAATAGGTTAGAACCTTATTAATTCAGTTCCTTAAGAGGAGGAGAAAGCCTACAGGGTTCTTAATTATAAATATGTTCAAATATTACTTCCTCCAAATTAGTCATGATTGAGAGAAAACCAATCAAGAAGTAAAAATGCACAAAATGTCTGGATTTAAAGATTTTAACAGCTAATGATAAAAATAAATTTATATATTAATAATCTTTGGCATTTGTGATAGCATATTTTAGCACAGTTCTGTATTTTCATGTTTCTTGATTTTACTCACTGAATATTTGCAACATTTTACTTCTAAAAACATATTTTATATAAATAACTATTAAAACTACCTTTAAATTTTCTTCAACTTTCATGTGTTTTTTTCCCCCCCATTGGATTCTGGCTAAAACCAAATGTCTCCATTGGTCCAACCTGTTTTTCTTGATATGTCTCCTGTCCCCATGTGAGATCTCTTCATTCAGTTACAAGGACGGACTCCTTGTCATGGGCTCCTTGCTTTTGCTCTTTAGTTCCCAAGTTCAGTACAAACCCAATGAACGCTGCCAGAATCCATGCAGTTGATCTGTCAGACTGATGACATTGCAGGCTTCCTCTCATGCGTCTCTACACACGGCTTTAGAGATTTTCATTTTCATTATACATGTGCATGTACACAGACACACTGAACCTACTGCCAGTTCATGTATCTATTGTATATTGCAATACTTTATTTGAGTCCCAGTAAGGTCTTTGTATTATCTTCAGCTATTCTATCATTTTATCTATCAATTTATCATCTATGTATCTATCTATAATGTATGCATGTATCATCTATCTATCTATCTATGCATCTATTGATACATCAACTATCATGTATCTAGATCAGCTATCTCTATGATCTATGTATATATGTACTTATATGTCATCTGTTATTCATGTATGCATATATCTCCCATAAATCAATCTAAATATTATCTACCATCAGTTTATATAGCTCATCTATCAATATTCCTATCATCTATCTACTGTCTATCATCTATCTAATCTATTATCTATGCATATATCTCAATTATGTATTTCTTTTATTATATACCTATCATCTATCTATCATCTTCATCATCATCTATCAGCTATTAATAATCTCAACTTCCTCACTCTCTTGACTTGAACTGTCTGCTTTACCTATCATACTTGGCTGAGATGGTTTTATGTTATTTTTCCTCTCTAGTGCCTTTCTCTAACTTGCAAATCCTTTATCATCTTTGAGTAAACACCAACATCATCACCTTTTCTCACAGGACTTTCTCATCTGTTTCTAGAATGAATTGCTCAAACGAGGTCCTAACTTCCCTGGAATATGTTTATTCTCAGGAAATAGATGAGAAATGGAATCAAATCCTTTTATATATCAATTGTATGAAGTATCTTTTCATGTCTCAATTCCTGTCTTTCTCATTTACACTTAGGTTTCAGTGAACAACATATGACAAATAAGAGCTTGCTCAGTGAATGAAATCTGACTAAATGAAGGAGGGGCTAACCTAGTGAAAGGGATCAGGTATATGCAATCCTGCCTTTTCCCACACATTGGTTTGCTTCTTGTTCTCAATATTATTCTTGAAAATGGGTGTAGGTAAATTACATAACTACAAAAATGACACGGGAATTGCAGTCAAGAGGAGTTTAAGACTAGACTAATATGAAACAAATATGCCTCAGACTAGACTAAGAGAGTCAGCAGAACCATCCTCACCCACTTGACACAGGGGTTGATTGAAAAAGGTGAGCATTGTTGTGTGGCTATTAGCACGAGGGAAAAAAAGAATAACACGACTATAGAGAAGCAATTCAAAGCCTCCTGTATGTGCTGTTCCTGGAATAGCATTTACCTCTGAAAAAGGTGCTCTCAACATTGTATACATTATACATGCAATGGCAATAGATATCTTATGACTTACCTAAAGAAAGTCTATACTGAGAGAACACAAATGAATTACAGTAGCAAAAGCTGATTAGAATATATAGATTCTATACAAGAAAAGAATGTCATTCCACACTAACTAAAAAACATTCAACCAGTATTTCACTAAGATTTCTGATTTTAAGAAAGTGTTTACAGCCATCAGAGAGTAAAAAAATTAAATTCAATCATTTAATTTAACTCTTTTTGAAGTCATATTTATCCTACAACCTCAAAAATGTACATTTTACTAGGCAGAAGTAAGTGATAAAGCCGTAGCCCTCAAATGCTGTGCTGCCCTTTTCTCCACCCACATGAGATGTCCAGTCCTTGCAGGGCTCCCATGTACCTTAGTTTGAAGAGGATCTCAAGAAAGAGAGGGAATGTGGTATGACATTTAGCGAAGGGTGAGCGAGTACTTTAGAATATGCCTGCTCTATCTGTGTCCTCTAAACTTCGTGCATTGAAATTTAATTGTTGATATCATAGAAAAAAAAGACCTTACCAACAGATAAGGGCTAATCAATTTTACGATTCAGTAAGACTGCCTCACACCTGTAGCAAATTGTGTGTTTCTGTCAACGTGATATAAAATCATACTAGCTGATGGCATTTTTCTTTTTTGTTTCTTTAAAAACATTCTTTGCAATTTATCATGCAAAGTAATGGGCTCCCTTACGGCATTGTCATACACACTTCCATTTTACTCCATTATTACTTGTCTCCTTCCCATCTCATTTCCACATCCCATCTCCTTCCCTCAGCCCCCATGTCCCCTTCTTGCCAGTCCCCAATTCTGTCTTCATGTCTTTCATTACTCTTTCTTTTGTTTCTCCTTCTTCAGTCTCTCATTCCTTTATGATCGCTTCCTGTTCACTCTTGGTCCCCTATTTTCAAGACACATGTGGGCAGTACCCAACCCCCCACCTATTTAATCTAGAGTCCAGATATGAGAGGAAACAAATATTTGTTTTGCTGAGTTTGACTTATTTCACTTAATATTATGATCATCAGTTGTATTAACTTTTCTTTAAATGTAAATATTTCATTTTTGAATATTGCATGAATAAAATCTATCATCTATCTATTGTCTATCATCTATTTATCTATTATCTACCTGTCATCTATCTATCAGTCTATCTCTCTATCTATATACCTGTCTATCACCTATCTGTATATCCATGTATCTATCTATCATCTATGTATTCACATATCTATGTATGTATGTATCTATCATCCATCTATCTATAATCTGTGTATCCATATATCTATCTATGTATATGTATGTATCTATCTGTCATCTATCTATCCATCATCTACGTGTCCACATATGTATGTATGTATGTATGTATGTTTGTATCTATCATCTGTGTATCCATGTATCTATTTATGTATATGTATGCATGTATGTATGTATCATCTATTTATAATTGCTATATAAAATTTTTCCTTTATCCATTCATGCACTGATGGACATCTAGACTCATTCCATTTCTTAGTTATTGTGAATAGTGGAACAATAAATATGGATATGCAGTTATCTTTGTGAAATGTTAGCATCCTTTGAATACGCAGCAAGGACTGGTACATCTCATTCATATGGCAGTTGCCCTTTTAGTTTTGTGAGGAAGCCCGTCATTGACCTCTAAGGTGGCCACATCAGTTTCCATTCCTAATGGAAGAATATAAGGGTTTTTCTAGTCACACATCCTTGCAAATTTTTTTTGTTGTCCATCTTCTTCTTTTTTAAAGAAAACTTTCTTACACCTTTTTGTGTCCAAAACAAAACTAAGCTTTATTTTATTTTTGAGACTTGCATACATGAGTGCTATATTTATACCCTTCCCTCTCCCTCTCCTTCTTCATCTCTTCTCATTCCTCCCTCTGCACTCCCTCTCAATTTTGTGAACTCTTCTTTGACTATTATTGTCACATATAGACACATATTAGGTCTATATAGGTGGTGCTTGTGTGAACATGTGTTTAACAGGTTCCAGTTTTCTTAAATTAACAATTGGATGGGGTGAGAAGGGAATCATAAAGCAGGTTTATGATTTTCATATTTAGTGAGAATTTCATATATTAGTGCTCTACTTAAATTGCACCCCTCCCCCACCACTGTTCAACCCAACAAACTATTTTTAATGGTAATGGCGGCATTTTTATCTTTGGGGTAGCCACAGCTATTGGACATAAAGAAGTTTTAATTCTCTAATTAAGGATGTTGAGAGCTTTTTCAAGTATTTATTGTTCATTTGCACTTCCGAGAACCCTCTGGTTCATTAACATATTTATTGATTGATTTTCTGTTTTTTCAAATTATTTTATTTCTTTCTTTTTATGTTATATGTTTGAGATCTGCAGGCATGTATGTTAGTACATCCATTTGTACACGGTCCACAGCGGTCAGATGGGTAGCAGAGCAGAATGTACCTTCAATTATGTCAGTCTTCCATAAGCACCAGGGTTATTGTGATGGACAGATATAAGGATAATTAAAAGGACAAAGTTTGTCCTAGGGGTGAGCGTATCCCCTCAAGAGTATTAATTACAAATTATAATTTCTCCACAGCAAGAGAACTTGGGAGCTGATATCTTACTGGGGCACACCCTGCATACCTGGAGAACTTTGCCTGCAGGTGTAAACTGTGAAGCTGGTCATTCGTGGTTGAGTGACACCAGACCATATAAAATTATCTACCCACAGTATGGTGGTGAATATTGAACAGTGCAGCCTGTCTGAGGGGCTCTGAAGAGATGACAGAAACATTGAGGAGTTATTAAAAAGTAGAGATTATGTGCTCAGCCCAAAGCTCTTTCAAAATCCTGGAATTGCCTCTGAAGAAGCCAGATGGCTCCTGGAGCATGACTGTGGATTATAGAGAGCTAAATAAGGTAGCTCTTCTCATCCATGCCACTGTGCCCCAAGTTGTGCTTTAGAATGAATGGCTAATACACACGATGTGGGATCTTTTCATACTGTATTAGAACTTCTTAATGTGTTGATTCAGTGTTCCCCTAGCTACAGGACCGCAAGACCAATTTTCATTGACTTGGAATTGTCAACAGTGAACTTTCAGAGAATTCCCTGAAGTTTTCCTTCCTATTTCGACTATTTGTCATGGGATGGTGGTTTGTGACCTTGACCACCCTTTGTAAAAAGGTTTAGTTATGTGGATGACACAATGCTAAACTCTTCATGTTTTACTGGTTTAGAAAAACATGTAAATGACATAGGGGTGCACCTAATGAATGACGGTGGGAGCTCAACACACAAAGTGGAAAGACCAAGCATAGCTCTAAAATTATTGCTACTTGTGATTTTGTGAGATACCTATGACACCTGACAAAGATTCTACATTGGCCTGGGCACGTATAAACAAAAGAGCTACAAATATTCTTCAGGCTCCTGGGATACTGTCATTTTCATATCCCATCTCATTCAAGTTGTCCATCCTCTGTATCATTTCATAAAGAGGGGTGCCATGTGGGATTTGAATACAATGATCAACAAGTTATATATTTAGTAGAATAAGCTCCTTGGGCTCTTAGTCATGGATCCCAGATTTTCCTCAAGCTATGAATCACTGGAAGCTCAGAAGGCTACAGCAGGAATAGATGACATAAACATCCTGAACAAATATTTCCAACAGTATTTTCATCTCCATCAGAAAGGGGCAGAAACTCTGCATACAGTGCTAGAGCAGCAATTGCTGTCTGTAAAACAGGCTGAATCCATCACTAAGTCTAACTCAGTAACAGCAAAAATAGATTATATAATTGAGGGTTGAACTGAAGGTCTTTTCAAAAAGACTTTCTTGGATGGCAGAAAGTAAGATTCTACAAAGGTAGCATGCATAGCTACAGCAATGTGGGATAGTGCCAAAAAGTCATGTAACCAAAACCATTCAGACTGTCCTGGGGCCAGTGTCCTTTCAAACCACTGAGCTCCCCCCAATAACTGAACCAATAGGAAACCAGATAAAATGTTAGAAAGGGCTCCACCTCTCCTGTAGGTGCCTGGTATATAGTATAAGCAGGAGCCCCTAAAAGAAATAGGTAGCTGTAGCAACACAAATGAACATAGCATACCATGTGGCTGGAGAAAGAAGGAAAATGTAGCTTGTGTGCCCAGTTAAGAGCAGCGTGTACACCAATAACTCATGGAATTTGACCAATATATACTGACAGCTGGGCTGTATTCAGAGGCCTCACTTTATGAATGGTTCAGTGGAAAGAAGAAAGCTGGCAAGGGCTTGGTTGGCAACTGCAGGGACAAGAGATGTGGAAAAAATGTATAATTGAGTTCAACAGGAAACAGAACTCTTGGTAGTTTTCCATGTGATTGCCCCCAGCCTGTTGGCTACTCCTGGAAATCAGGAAGCAAATGCCCTTAACCACTGCATGGACTGTGAGGGACAGAAGGCTATAGGGGGCAAGTTATATTTAGACAACATGGTGCTAATATGGATTTATCGCATGAGTCAGCAGCTGTAACATGGGTGACACTTGGCATCATGGGTCTCCAAATCAGCAACAGTGGCTGACACAGAACATTCAGGGAACCAGGGCAAGCAGCCATGTAGTATATTGCATCTCTATTTCTGACAAAATGTCACTTTCTGTGGATTTTGTTTAAATATAGGCTTGAAGTCAGAGGTATGTGTCTTTACCTTTAGCCTCTGCGCATGCCTGTGTATATCTGTGGCTTGAGTGCCAGTCGGCATGTGTGTCTCTAACCACGTGTATGCAGTCTTTGTGTATCAGCATGTGCCTAGATGTCTGCCAGCATCTAGTTGGCTAACTCCCTGTGTCATAGTAAATAAATTATGTCTTATCTGCCTATGAGTCCTCACATTTTCTTCGACTTCTCAGCCTCTGCAGATGCTCCTCTGCTCCTGGCTTTGGATTTTGTCCATACATGGTCATTTTCCCCCTGGGTACCAGTAAAGTCTGTTTTGAAGTTTTATATAAAACCTGGTCACAGAGGAGCCAACATGGGGTGGAAAATAACTAAAGCCAATGGTGCACCCATAAAACATTCTGATACTTTAGTATTGTCCAGTCATGTGAGCTTTGTTTCCAGTTATGGTCTCTGAAGGAAGGTGTTATGAAAGGTTACATAAAGAAGTCAACTTCCCCGTAACAGACTGATAAATAGAATATATAGGGTCTTTGTTTATCAATGAGGGATACAAAGATACTCATCTACGTGTACACTGTCATTTCCATGCAAGTGAGCAACAGTAGACACTGCCATCAAGGGTCTCACCTAGCTCCAAGTTTTGTCTCAACTCTCACAGGGCATTAACCATGACAGGGGTAGTCATTTCATAAACTGGATGTGAAGAACTGAACCAAAGACAACCAAGTGAATTGGTACTTCCACCTATCTTACACATTTACCAGGGCCGGGTTTGTTGAAAGAAATAATAGGTTATAAAAATGGTACCTAAAAAGTTTAAGTTCAGGATGCATCTTGCTAGGGTGGTCATTGAAGATCCCAGTGCCAGGAGCTAGAGAGAGGGTGCAGCAGCTAAAGGCACTGGTTTCTTTTCTGGATGACCTAGGTTTGGTTTCTAGCACCCACATAGAGGCCAATAACCATCTGTAACTACAGTTCCAGGGGATCCAAAATTCTCTTCTGACCCCTGTGATCACTGTTTACATGGGTGCACTCATGCAGGCAAAGCATTCATACACAAAAGTAAAAATAAAATAAATAAATAAATGAATAAAAAGCAGATCTCAGGGTCAGTGATGGGTTTGCCTCCTTCTGAGTTATTAACTATAGAGGCCTCTTAGGCTCTACACACCATAAAAGCTGTTGTCACTGCTGTGAGTTGCATGACAAAGCAAGAGACTCTATTGCAGAAGACAAGTAGAAACAAGATTGAGACTGAACTGGTAGTGTCCACCTTACTGATTGGTTTTCATAGTGCTGGAAGGTGCTACGTGGGCTGCCGGGGGATAAATGTCTCCAAAATCCTATTCAGCTCTGGACCTTGCATGTTACAGAGCCAACATACTAGCCAAGCTATGACTGCTGGTCCAATAGTAACACAACTATGGCGGGTATAACGAACATCTTTCTGATTGGATTTAAGGCCCACTCCACGAGACTGAATTCACTTTTGGTACTGTAAGTCAGGACAGAAACCTGTGATTGGATATGTCATAAGTTCTGACTGAGTGGCTACTGTTACATTTTAAATATTTTTTTGTGAGTGTTTGCATATGTGGTGTATGTCTGTCACAGCTCACATGTGGAGTTCACAGGATAATGTTCAGGAGTCAGTTTTCTTTTTCCAGTATGTGGATCTTTGTGATTGCATTCAGGTTGTCAGACTTGGCAGTAGATGTCTTTACCCACTGAGATATCTCCCCGGGACCTGCTACTATATTATTACATGGACATGAGGTGTATCTGTCAAACTGCTTTCTAAATGTTTGTGCTTACTATTATGCATCATTGTTGCTCTCAGCCACAATCTTCATGGAAGGAAAATTCCTTTTGGCAA
Source organism: Eospalax fontanierii (assembly GCA_035773235.1). Lineage (NCBI taxonomy): Eukaryota > Metazoa > Chordata > Mammalia > Rodentia > Spalacidae > Eospalax > Eospalax fontanierii. Next base: position 44,795,298 of record CM069540.1, on the reverse strand, counting down.
TGGATGGCATACCACAGAGACTCCTAGCTTCTGGTGAACTTTCTGGCAAAGTAGCCTGATGCTTAGCTATAGATGGACATCTATATCACCCTCCAGCACCCAGGGGACCTTGCCAAAGAGGGAGCAGAGTGAATTTAAGAACCAGAAGAAGGAGTTGAATGCTGTATAGCAATTTCCTCCAGATTTCAAAAATTCTCTTTTGGTGGGAGGAGGGAGGCCCATGAAACTCAGTGAGTAAACAAACCTGACATCCCAGAGAGCTAAAACTTGCAAGATTCATAAGGCCCTTCCCCAAGGTTGAGGAAGGAGTAGACATTTGCAGGAGGGAGAGGGGGGACAGAGCTGCATGCTGGAGACTCTGACCAGCTGTGCTGCCTTCAAATTGTGTGGATCTCCAGGGTGCAGTTTCTGTTAGTCATCACTCCAGCTGGGGTAGATTCCTCTGTGATGCAGCTGCCTGTGAGTCATCCATGTTCCAGTAAGTAACCTCTCACTCATTTCTATAACTATCCTCAATAAATCTGTAGTTCACAAATTTGAGCTTTGTAAATCATTGCTTTGGTTGGTCCTTGGTTTCCTTTTGTTTCTCCACAAAAAAGGTCTCTTTCTCTTCCTATCTGGCTGGTCCTTCTCTGAATACTTCCTTTTGAGGAGTTTTTTTGCAGTAGTCATAAGATTAGTGACTCTTCTTCAAAACCAGCACTGTGCACCATAATTCTTGCCTTTTAACTGTTGACCAGAGAATCAGAAGATACTTTTGAAAGAAAGGATAGGCCTTTAAAAGTTGTATCTCATGTCTTTTGCAAATCCCTCGTTTAGAGATCATTTCAAAAGAGAGGATTTCTTTTATAGAAAGTCGCATCTCAGGTTTCTTACAGGTGCTTGGATCTTCTTCCTCAAAAGGGAAGCTCAGATAGCAATTAAGGCAATGGTCCCATGTCTCAACATGGGATAGGCCCTTTCTACTCTTTCAGATTTATTATTGGGTTGTGTCCTAAAGAACAGGTAGACTTGTTAAAAACCTGGGAAGGAAAACTTGTCTTCCTTAAAAGAAGTGCCATTGCTTCTCTTATGTAATATAAGTAAGCCTCAATTCTTGCTTTCTGCCTGGGAGCTTTCAAATTAGCACTAATAAGCTTTCCTCTTAAAAGCACTAATGAACTTTTAAAACCATAGTCTACATAGAAAACTTTACACTTTATTTTTTGCCTTCATTGGGCACTTCTCAGTGTTGAGGTTAATCTCTGTGTTCTTCAGATACAAATGTTCTACTCTGTTTCTCTACTAAATACACTAGTATACTCTGTTTAGATGTAATTGTGTTTTATGTTCTTTGAGTTACTTACTGAGAATCTTTATATTGTTGATTTTATGTAATTGTTATATATCATTTTGTCTGCCATTAACTAATGTCCCAGCCATTAGCTAATGTCTATGATTTGATACTTTTATTTTTCTTTTATGTCTAAAACTACCATATAAGCTTTCATCTCTCAATCTGTCTGAGATTCTTTTTTCTACCTCTAAAAAAGTTTTTCAAAGTTGTTATCTCAAGCCCATTCTAGTTCAAATATAGAGATACTAGAGTTAGTTATCAAATTGAGTTGGGACTAAGGGAAAATATAAAAGGGAGATATTTTAAAATCTAAGCAAATATGAAGTCTACTTAAGGTTTACATAAAGAAGAAAAGGTTTCAAAATCTGACCAAATTAACAGGTGATCAAAACTAGTAAAGAGGCACAAGGACTGAGCTGTTGGGACAGCTTTGTTTGGGGCCCTCTAAAATTAGATACTGCCAGTTCCATACATGGAGGTATGGGTGATCAGTTCAACTTGCAAACTCTTGTCTTTTCAGTGGCTTATACTGGTGTTAAGTCTGTACTGATATCAACCAGCATTCTCTTCACTTTTAAGAAACAGCAACAGTGAAGAATTATTGGCAGTTGAGTACTGCTGGGTGAAGAAGAGCTGATTTTCTTAAAGGATGGGTCTCTAAATAGGTTGACTTGACCTCACTGGCTGAACTTACACTAGAGACATCTGGGGACACTAACTTAACTTGATAGGCCTTAACACAACTGATAGGATGCATGAATTTCAGTGTCGGGTGTATGGGAAGATGTCAGGGTGTGGTATGGAAATATTACGATGTTCTATATGAAAAAAAATCAATAAAATATTTACCAAGAAAAGCGAATTTATAAGAGATATCTTGAATGAAACTCAGGCTGAATTTTTGACCACTTGAGTCTGCAAGGGTCTTGTGCCTGCTGACCCCATTGCTGTAGATTCATATGAGCAAGGTTCATAAGGAAACTGTAAGGTTCCATATGGTAATGTACCTCCTCCCCTGGCTCTTACAATTTTTCCACACCTTCATCCATAACAGTCCCTAAGCACTGGGTGGGTGGTTTAATATAAGATGTGGCTACTCTTTTCACAATAGCTAAGAAATGGAAGCAATCTAAGAGTCCACTCAACTAAGTGCATAATGAACATGTGGTACATTTACACAATAGGGTTCTACTCAGCAGTCAAGAAAGACGAAATAATGACATTTGCAGGTAAACGGATGGAACTGGAAACAATTATACTAAGTGAATTCACTCTTGAAATCCTGAAATGTCTTTGTCATTTCATTCAGCCATATATTTGTATTTTCTTGAACTTCAGTCAAGAGTTTTTTCCTGCCCTGTTTGAATAAGCTTTGAGTTGTTTCTTTGTGTGCTCTTTAAATTCATTGAATTCTTTGATCATGTTTATGATTGCTCTCTTAAATTTCTGTGTCCTGGGGTTTCTCTGGGTAATTCATATTGAAGAACACTTGTATAGTGGTGGGATTTAATGGGGACCTATTATCTTAGTTTTTACATTATTTGTGTTTTTGAACTTGTGCATATGGATTTCTTTTGTTGCTTGTGTGTCTGATATGACATTCTAGCCTGCCTGTGTTGAATTGAATTTCAATTCTATTTCTATTGTTGATGTGCCTTGGTTATTTTTTGATCAAGTATAAAGAGTTAGTTGCTCTTTCTTTCAAGTTCTCACTTTTGATTATTTTATTGGAGTGACCAGGCGGTTCAAGGCTGGCTAGTTGAGAGCTCTCTAGTAAGGCAAAAGGGTCTAGCCATGGTGGGCCTCTGGGGACAGGGTAGGTGGGCTCTAAGTAGCTAAGCAAAGTAGATGTGAGCCCTAGTACAGCACCAACAAGGCTGTTTCCAAAGCAGGGCAAAGGTGACTTAATGGGCAGGACCTGGCATACTCATTAGTTAGGAGCTCTCTGGAAGCAGGAAGGAGCCTAGGCCCTAGGAGGGCCAACGGGGACAGGCTGAGCCAGTTCTAACTAGCTAAACTGGGAAGATGTGAGCCCTGGAAAAGCACAGATAGCTAATTTTATTTTCTTTTAGTGAATACATTGTACAGATCGTTGATACAGTGATGACTATAAACACAAATTCCTAGACCTGTGGAATTTTGTACAAGACTATACTTTTTTTGCTTTTTATTTGATTTGGTAATTCCATACATGTATACAAAGTAGTGAATATTTTCATCTCATATCACCATCTCTTATCACCTTTCTCATCCAAAGACTACTTTCTCCTTCACCAATAGTCCCAAGGCTGTTTATGACTTTTTTTGTTTTGTGTACAGGCAAACCAAAGCTGCTGTGTGCTTATGACTCGGTCATGTCACATCCAGAAGATAGTGTCCATAGGTTTGTTCTCCACACTCCAGCTCTTTCAACTTTTCCACTCCTTTTTCTGCAACGTTCTCTAGGTCTTGGAGCAGTGACATAGATGTCCTGTTTAAGGCTGAGCACAGAACATTCAGTCATTTATTCTGAGCATTTTGACCATATATATATATATATATATATATATATGTCTTTGTATTAACTAAAACTCTCTACAAAGTTAAGGTTAAGAGTTTGGATGAATATGGTCAAAACACATTGTATGAAATTCTCAGATAAAAGAAAATTAATAATTTACAAAAGGAGATTGCTGACAAAACCAGTTAACAATGTTAGTCGAAAGTCATGAATATAAATATGTAATAAGAAGTTTGGCTACATATCAGTTTAGCTTAAATAAGCCTCTAATGCTTCCCCCTACAATCTACGAAAGTTTTCAGAAAACTAAACTTTCTTTAGGTTTTTAATTTAACTTTTGATAGTGTCATACATGTATATAATGTATTGTGAACATATTAGCCTCTGTAATCTTCTCTAATTCCCATTCCAATTCAAAGATGTTGCCCAGATTTGTAGTACCAGGTGGATATTTCTTCCCATTGAATGAGCCTCAAATCTAATTTTTAAAAAGTGGTAAGTTACCCCTCAAACAATTGTGCCACTAATGAACCAGTAAGAGCTTCTTGTTGGGTAGGTCGGTATTATAGTGTATAAGCTGGCAAGACTGTTGATGTTCTTTCTCATTAAACAGCCTTCATAGCACTTTCAGATATTACCCCAAAGGGGTAGATGTTTACAGCTTGCTTTATCTGTGTGCTGTATCCCAAGTGTGTGGTCTCAGAGATATCCCAACCCTAACACTGAAAGTTTTGTTTAAAGATCTATGGCTTCTGAGAACAGCATTATCCATTTCTGTGGAGTAACTTTAATTTTTTTCAAAAATTCCAAAATTAAACTCTTAGTTAGCTTATAAATTAGTAGGTTTCTGTTTTTTTTTTTTTGGTGTGTGTGTGTGTGTGTGTGTGTACCCTAAATTTTGGTTAACTCTGCCTCATATTTACAGCTTTCCAATCCTGGCATTCCCCACTTTCTCTACTTTCAAATCACGTGTGTCTAGCCATGGCACTTCTCTACCTTCCATGGCTCCTTTCTTAGTCCATGGGTCCCTGAGAATACTGACCCCATCTTAAACACCAAAATCTAATAATTCAAAGTGAGGAACCACACCTGAGAAAGACATTTGACATTTGTCCTTCTGGGCCTGGGTTACCTCACTCAATAGTGAGTAGTCTTTCTGTGTTCCATCCATTTCCTACAAATTACATCTTTCTTTGGTATTGGAAATAATTCCATTGTGTATGCATACCACATCTTCAGTGTGCAGTCAGCAGTTAATGGACTCTAGACTGATTCCAGTTCTTAGTCCTTGTGAATAGAGCAGCAATTAACATGAATGTGCACATATCTCTGTCATTAGTATGGAACCCTTTATGCCTGTATGTATATTCCAAAGAATAACAAGCTGGATCCTGGGGTAGTTCAATTTGTAACTTTTGAGAACATTCTAGCTGCTTTCCATAGTGACTGCAGCAGTCTACACTCCCACTACAGTGAACAAACGTTCCCTTTTCTCACCAGCCTTACCAGCATTTGTTGTCATTTGTTTACTTGATGGTAGTCATTCTCACTATGGTGAGATGGAATCTCATTGTAGCCTTAATTTGCATTTCACTCAGGGATAGTAATGTGGAATACTTATTTTTAAACATATTTTATTAATTATTTTTATTTTATGTGTATGAATATATTCTCTGCATGTATGTAAATGCACCCATGTAGTGCAATGTCTGCGGAGACCAGAAGAGGGCATCAGATCCCCTTGTATTGTAGTTAGGGACAGTTGTCATGTGGGTGCTGGGAACTGATCCCTCGTCCTCTGCAAGAGTAGCCAGAGTTCCGGTCTGAGCCACCTCTCCAGACTCAAATATCATTTTTTGAAGGGCAATTTAAAAATTATCCTTATGTACAGAAAACTCAGCAGTCTACATTTAGCTCACTTTGGTGGGGAGTTCTTTGGACTTTGCCTTTTTCGGTTTGATAATGTGAACCAGAGTTTGAACCTAGGAGGATATCTCCCTGGTGAGTGTGCTTCTCATAGTATCTGCCATTGTAATAAGTCCTGATAACTTCCACCAGCTTAGCCAGAGTGCTTCTGTCTTCCTAGTTAACATGTGAAAGCAGTTATGTTATATGCTTCCTGTGGACCAGTCCCTCAATCTGGCTTTCCCCACTTGACGATGAAGTAGGGGACCCTCATCTAATGACACAGGGCAGGCAGAAAGACCCCCAGTCAATAGGGTTCACTTCATGTGTGATTACCACCAGATAAGCCTCCTTCTCAGCCAAGGTAGTGATGATGCTGACCCTTGTTGAAGGACAGGTGGTCTCAGTGTGGTCATCCCTTTCCCAGCAGCCTTCTTCGCAGCTCAAGCCAACAGCCTCAGCTTCTTCTCCTGCTTTGTCTCTGGCGGGTACTTGTGTACAAGCTTAAGCAGCTGGGTAGCTGTTTGACGGTCCAGGGCCTGGGTGAAGTGGTTAATTGCAGATTGTACTTTCAGTCATTATAGAGGATAACCCTTTGCAACTGCAGCTGGATGTATCAGGAACATTTGACAGCAGGTGAGGCCTCTTTTAGGCTGGATATCCTGTCTTATGCCAAAGGTCTTAGGTATTTTCTCAGAGGATTAATGACCTTTTTGGCCTTCTGTTTCCTCATGACAGCAGGGGCTGGGACCATCTTCTTCCCCTTGGCCTTCTTTCCTCTGGGCATTTTGAAAGCAAATGTTGAATATTTTTTAAAAAGTGTTTATTAGTAATTTTTATTTCTTCTTTTGAGACATTTGTTCAAATCTTTAGCCTGTCTTTTGGTTGGGTTGTTTGTTTTCTTAATGTTTACATTTTCAGATTTTGCTTGTGTCTTCTAGATATTAATCCTATCCAGATGTATAGCTGCCAAAGATTTTCTCCCATTCTGTAGGCTGCCTCCCCAGTTGATTAACAGTTTTGTTTACCGTAAGGAAACATTTTAATTTCAAGAGGTCTCATTTGTCAATTGGTGTTATTTTTTGAGGCACTGTAGTCCTGTTTAAAAAAAAAGTCTTTACTTCTGTCTTGTGGAATCACCTATCTCTTTCAAAAGTTTCGCAGTTTCATGTCTTATGTTGAGGTCTTTGATTCATCTGGATTTAAATTTTGTACAGGGTGAATAATAATGATTGAGGTTCATTCTTCTCCATGTAGACACCCAGTTTTGCCAGCATGTTTTGTCAAAGTTGATGTCTTTTCTCCCATGTGTATGTTTGGAACTTTTACTGAAAACCAAGTGGGAAATGTTGCATAAACTTTTATCTAAAAACTGTGTTTTATTTTATTCTGATCTGTTCTAGTCTATTCTACTTATGTGTTTGTTTTGGGGCTTGTACCATGTTGATTTTATTACTATGGCTCTACAGGAGAGCTTGAAATCAGGTATGGTAATGCTTCCATTTTTTTTTTTTACTTTTAAAAAATGCTTTATTTATTATAATTATTTGATGTGCATGAGTGTTTTGCTTGCATGTATGTAAGTGAACCCACGTCATGCAATGCCCACAGAGATCAAAAGAGGGCATTAGAACCGGAGTTATAAATGGTTGTTAGCTGCCATGTGTGTGCTGGGAATCAAACCTGGGTCTTCTGCAAGAGCAGTCAGTGCTTTTAACTGCTGAGTTACCTCTCCAGACCCCAGGGAAGATTTTTTTTTAACTGAAGTTTGCCGTGGCTACTGTTTCTTTTCATGCTTTCATATGAATTTTAAGACTATGTTTAATGAAATTTTAAAAGATGGCAGCAGAATGAACTGTACCCTGGGAAGCCAGGCTCAGAGTCCTGGGATGTGCTAGCTTCCAAGAGACTGAATGCATATGATGGACTATATGAAGGACCCTGTCATGAAAGATGAATGTCTCTCTGACCATAGGCATTTCTTGATTGATCTAAAAGCTCTGAAGTCAGGACTGGGCAAGTAATAAAATAACCTGAGTGCAAAGATGGTAACAAACAGCTGCAGGCATCAGAGAACAGGTGGTGGCCGCTCTCAGTGCATGAACTTAAAACAGGACCCTAGGCTTCCTCATTTTGTTAAGAACCTTGACCTTCCCACATGGAGTTAAAAATTCTCAACTCAGAACTTGATGAATAAGAAGAAAAGTAACCAGGGAGGCAAGATGATGTCCAGAACCATGCTGGCCTGGCTGCCATTGCATTCTATCCCTTTGTTGGATGGAGCCACGCATGCCTGACTACTCACCCATGCATATATGGTTCTGACACTGGGCCCTTCAGGCTGCTGAGCTTTGGGAAAGGTGTACTTCTCTTGTCAGGGCTCGTCCTGTCAGTGGCCACTGCACAAACCACCCATGGTCATCCTGGCCATCATCATCATCCATTGGCTGTTAAGACCTGACTGCAGTCAGTAATAGCATTAGAAACCTGAGAAATGTGCAGATTACAGAAAATAAGCTAGAGGACACTGGTGTAAAGCTGTTGTGTGAAGCTATGAATCATCCCAACCGCCACACAGACATTCTTGGATTTGAGGCCTGTGAGTCAACTGCAGCCTGCTGTGAGAACCTAGTTTCTGCTTTTATCCACAATAAAATGCTCTAGGGAATCAAGCTTTGGGAGAACATTTTGGACCACAGTGGGGTCGGTGTGCTAAGGGAGGGTCAGAAACAACCAACGTATAACCTGCTGAAAACAACTTACTTGATGAAGAATCCCAAGCATTTCTGATCCCTGATGAAAAAAGAAATCCCTACTTTACAATTCTAAGCAGTGTGCAAGAGAAATAGAAAACATGTGAAAACTTCATCCCAAGAGACCTGGGTGTGTTCTGACCCAAAACCATTTCGAAGGAAAGGAAGCCGGCCCTTACTTGACCCATCTGTGCCAATTATGGATCACTGACATTCTAGTGAGATATGGTTTCTTTGGCACCCCATTCTGAGGTGATATATGAGACGGATGAAGTTTTTCATAGACTGATGAAGGTCATGAAGTTGGTGTGGGTGGAGAGAAGGTGGAGCTCGATATGGAAGAGGATCGGAACATGATCAAAACAAATTATATAAAATTTTTGACTCAATAAAATGTTTTTAAAGATTATGTTTCTGTTTTCTATTTCTGTAGAAACCAGTTATGCAATGTGATTGATATTGAATTGAATCTATGCAGTGTATTTAGTAGAATGGCTGCATTCCCAGTATTGTTTTTGTCCAACCCACCAGCAAAGGGGTTCGTTCCATTTTCCAGGGTATTCCTCAGTTTCTTTCTTCGGTGTTTAAAACTTTCATTGCAGAGTTCTTTTCCTTTCTTGGTTAAAGTTTTAGGCTACTGTGAATTGGGACTGTTTGCCTAACTTCTTTCTCAGTATTTGACTCTTGGTACATAAGAGGGGTACTGCACTTGCATGTTCACTTTGCATCCTGCTGTTGATGATAGTGGTTATGAGCTGTATAACTTTTTAGGTGGAGAATTTAGTGTGTCTTATGTGTATATTTGTGTCATTTGCTGAAAGGGATACTTTCATGTCTTTTCACATATGTTCATATACTTTGTATTCCCTTCTCTTGTTTTATCTCTCTAGTTAAGACTTAAACTCTACATTGAATAGGAGTAGATGCTGTGGACACATTTTTTGTCCTAATTTTAGTAGAACTGCTTTGAATTTTACTCTGTTTAACATAATGCTGACTATACATTTGTCATAGATAGCCTTTTTAATCTTGAAGTAGGTGTCCTGTATCCCTCGTTATTCAAGGGTTTTGTCAGGATTATATGGTGGATTTTGAACAAGGCCTTTTCTACATCAATTGGAATGATCATGTGATTTCTTTCCTTGAGATAATTTATATGATGAATTGCATTTCTTGATTTACATATGTTAAACCATCCTAGCAGCTTTGGAATAAAGACAAATTGATCAGTATGATAATTTTGATGTGTTCTTGAATTTAGTTTGTGAGTATTCAATGAATGATTCTTACACCTATGATCATCAGTAAGACCATTCTACACTTTCTTTTTACCAGGTCTCTCAGAGAGTTTGTATGGCAAGATTAAGCCTGGACCGCTTCTAACATTTCACCTGACACCTAAAATTCTCAACAAAAATTAATGCCTCTAGATTGAATATTAAGGGATAGGTAATGGCTGAACAAAATATTTTGCAATGTACAAATCCCAGAAATGTGACCACACAATATAACTTCTTCAAACTTCTCGTGTATAAGTCTCTATATCAACAATATAAAGATATTAACATAAATATGAGAAAAAGAGAGTTACACAGCATAGGTCAGTATTTTTTTAACTATGCTTGTTCAAGCATATAATAGGAATAGGAAAGTGGATAAGCATAACTGCCTGCGTGTGCACCTACCTGATCCACAGGGTCCGTGAATCCTACCTACTTAGGGTCTCCAAATATGCCTATTGAACTATTTTTATACTTCCCCTTAATGATGTACTTTCATAATTTTTTTCTGAAACAAGTATCCCGATGCTTGTATTAGCTGTGTAGAGCACCAACATAAGTATGAACATGGAGATATTTTAATGACTGCTCAATTGGGAACACAATACTATAGGAACCTGCATCTCAATGAGTTTATATAATGAGGTAAACATGGCTTGATTCTAATGTATCATTTTAGGAACTAATTTGGTTTATAATAAAAACAATAGTAAAATGAAACTATCACATCACATAGTAATCAAAGATCACTTGATCATATACTCAGAATGAGATTTTTAAATAAAAAATTTACAAATGTGTATGAAGAAGAAAAATGTTTACTTATGTAACATGATAATCATAAGTTCCAGTAAGATCTGACTTAAGACTTTCTATTGGCATCGAGTTTAGTTTGCTAAATGATGTTACAATATGGGTTGTACATGTGAACTGGCATATTTATGACATAAAGTTCCTCATGCAAAACCTTGAAATAGGATTTTTTTTGCTCCCTATTATACTCTTTACATTTGAGAGACTGTACTGTTTAGATGAATCTTAGATTAAGAGTAAAACTGAGTAGGACATAGCTTCATTTTGTATATTTACACCTTCTTGTATTTCTCAATCAACAGTGAAAATAAGATGCTGCTCTCTTGACAAGGGGTGTTACAACCAAGCAATGTCTATGCTAGCTATTTCACAAAGGTCCTCAGGAGGCTTTAAGAGGGAGATGGCCTCCTGATCATCACACAGCGAATGTTTTCAGGATGGATGCAAGTACCATCTCAATCACCCACGTCAATATGCATAGAGTTACAGAATTTCCACTAAGACTATTTCCAGACAAACACACTTGAACACAGGTCTACACAGTTCTTGTAGATTTTTCCCACATTTTAAAGCAAATCAGGAAAGAATATAGGTACAGGATTAACAAATGTGATTATTAAGCACATGATTGGAAAATGGTGCAATAAAAACATCACCAGTCTAAAGGATTTTGAATACTAGTCTGCTGTTCATTTTGACAAAAGGATTTTGAATACTGGTCAGCTGTTCATTTTGACAAAACTGAAGCAATACTTCATGCAGTATATGTGACAATTGCTGGTTCTGTGTACATAGTACTCATACTGGGGACCAGCAGTTCTATGGATCTCTCCCACACAGACACAAGCAGAGAATGCAGCACATGCACACTTTAAAGAAGACTTGAACAAATCATCCATGAACATGAAGAAGAAAGGAATAAGATCTTTAGTAAGTTCAGGAATGCACAAATATAAGGCTGAGTGAAATGAGAAAGTCCAGGATTCGAAAAGTAAATCCAACAGAAATAATGAAGAACTCTTTGGATCCCATTCTAGACCTGAGATCCTGGAATGGGAGAGAAGGGAATGGTTCTATCTCAAATTTTTAAGCACAGAAAAAAAAAAACAACCAGAATTTGTCCACAGTGGGAAGGAACCTTTCACTGGATCTTAACCCTATGTAACCTACATGATTCCCAGCAATCAAGAGCTGGTCCTGTGTACCAAAATGTCCCACTTTGGAGCCTGCCTTTGTTCAGGGCTGGTGGACCTGAGGAGGCACAGTGCTCAAGGGAACACTTTTGAGAAAGAAAGAAGCATTTGGAACCAGTGAAGAGGAGAATGGAACAATGACACTGAACTAATATTTAAAACTTAATAGGAAAACTGTATAAAAAGGGGGCAAAATGCATGTGAGAGGAAACCATTTTGCACTTGTAGAAATTGATCCAGAATGAACAATTCTGAAAATATTGACAATGGATTTAAAGATAGAGGAAAAATGTCTTGTAGACATTTAGAAAAAAGCAGTTTTTTTTTAATGGAAAGAAAACATCAGGATGCTCACTGTCTCAGACAATCACCATCAGAAGAGCATGTTTAATAAACTCAAGGAAAAATGTAAGTCAAGATTTTTATGTCCCATTATATTTCTTTGCAGAGTGTTTCATTGAGATACTTTTCCAGAGCACTGTACTAGAAACCAAGCTTTATCCAAATTTTTCTGAAAGGATTCAAGCATCTTTACTTTAAACACAGGTATGTTATACTTGCAGCATGATCTGTGAAGTATTAACAACCAACTTAGAATGGAAATTTAAGGAAATGGGACACAGGAAATTAGGACAAGCTGACAATTAGATGAAAGGTAGACGTTAAGTGCAATAGAAAGTTAAGAAAATCAACAGAAAGTTACTGAAGAAAAAGTTACATAAGTTAGCAAAAAGGAAACATTAAAATGGGAATATCAACCTTACTATGAGCCCAAAAGAAAACAGATGAAACATGAAGATCGTGAGTGAACAGAACTCCAATTTTGTTCATTTGTGAGACACTGTGGGGATAGATTACATAAAGTATTTTCAACTCCATTCCTTCATTTGTGGATTAGGCATCAAATGAACTTGACTGATACCCAAACAGTGTTATGGGATGCTCTTGAGTGGATGCACCCTCACTGACAACCCGAGCACAGGTGACTGTCTCCTGTTAGATAGCAAGCTGACACATCTGGGATAAAGAAGCCTCAATTGGGTAATCACTCCCATTGTACTGGCCTATGGCTGTTGGGGTCCCTGTGCTTGGAGCTGGCCCAAGTGGGAGACAGGGTCTCTGCCGAAAGTGGCAGACCCCAGGAATTGGGTGCAAAGCATGCAGATGGCGAACTGCTGCAAACTCGTTTATTCAAGAAGTGCAAGGTGTTTTATGGTTAGCCAATTGCCCAATGGGGTGGTCCCCAACTGCAGCCACTTGTGTTCTATCTCTTAGGAAGGTCATCCAGGTGCCGATTGGAAGCTGGTGTGCTGCCTGGCCAGAGCTGAATGCTACGCCCACAGGAGCCACTCCCTTATTCCTCATAGCAAAGGCTCATCCTGCATTATGCCATACATGTAGTCATGTCTGTGGGGTATTTTTTTTAATTGTTGAGTGACATGGGAGTGCCCACCCCACTGTGGGTTCCCCTGGTGGCCAGGTTGCTCTGTATTGTATAAGAAAGCAGGCTGAGCATCGGTCAAGAGGAGCAATCTAGTAAGCAGCATTCCTCCATGCCCTGTGTTTCAGCTCCTGACTCCAGGTTCCTGCCCAGAGATCCTACCTTGGGCTCCCTCAGTGATGAACTGTGACCTGGGAGATGTAAGCTGAATAAACTCCAAGTTTCCTCCCCAAGTTGGTATTGGTCAGAGTGTTTGTCACAGCAATGGAAAGCAAACTAGGACACTGCCCAAAGCAGAGAGGCCTGTAGTGGGAGGAACAGGGGACAGGTTTTCAGGAACAAGCTTTGGGGCATGTTACTCCACATCTTGACCATCTTTGGCTCTTTTGATGTGCTCCGTGCTTTCTTGAAGCACTGCTTCACCTTCTTAAAGGACATTATACCCAATTGTTAGTATTCCCTGTGGCTACTCAGAATAACTGAAAAAATAGTATTAACAATTGTTATTTCAAATGTTTTCATATTATTAAATACAGAAAAACTAATACTTTAATTCTGTTATATTTGTGTGATGGTAATTTTCTCATGCACAGACATCATTATTTTCTCCTTCCTCATCTGACAAAGAACGATAATAAAGACATTATCAGGAAATTCCTTGTATAGAAAAATTTTAAAGGTCTGTAGTCCTTCTAACATTTTCCATGTCAGTAAGAGCAATTCAACTTCAAACAATCATCACTGGATTAATATTGAACTTTTATCACTGGTAAATTAATATGTTAGAAAGCAAAATTTGCTCATCTACCAAGATCACTCCTTTTTAAAACTACCGTGTGGGTTAAACTGTCTGTGTTTACTGAGCTTTCCATTTCCTTGGAATGTTCTGGTGTTGTCCCTTGCTCAGCAGGAAATTAGTCTTTTTATTTTTGTATGATAAAAGCTTTCTATGTTTTGAGGTAATTTTTTTTTCCTCTCAGACATTTTGTAATTATTTTAGTTTTGTTTAAGTTAATATTTTCCAAATATACAAAAATAATTTCTCACATATAAAATACTAAAAGCCATAAACTAATAGATTTACATTCATGTGTAGAATGCTTTCTTCAAAAACTGACAGTCTTTTCAAGTGCACATGAGATGTATACCAACAAAGTCCATATTCTGGGTCACTGAGGAAAAGCCTCAGCAAAATTAAAATATTGAAAGCAGTTTGTTCTCTAATCACAATAAAATCAAATTAGAAATCAATATTGGAAAAATAACAGAAAAATAGATGAACTTCTAGTAATTAAATAAAAGAGCTGAGTCAGCTGTAGTACAAAAATGTTTTAGAGAAAATATATTGAACTGAATGAAAAAGAAAATACATTGTATCAGAATTAATGAGGCAAAGAGAAAGCAATGGAGGAGTTCACACAGAGGGTGAGAGTTTACATGAAAGAACAGTATCAAACAGAGAATTAAGTTCTCCGATCAGGAAATGCTCAGCCAAGATCAAAAATAACACCGGAAGCAGGAAGGAAAGAGTAAAGATGACAAACAGAAGTCAGTTCAACTGAGAAAAGAAAACTCATCAAGAAGCAGGGAGCGGGCCTTTGAAACACCCCGAATCTGCAAACCTCTAGCCATGCTGACGAGAAAAGAGCCAAGAGACACGTTACCACAATCAGAACATTGTAGAAAAGGGTGCTAGGCGTTCACTAGGATCATGTCTTCACACACATCATTTCAACATTTATATGAAATGGTCTATATCTTCAAAAGACACCCTATTTTCAAGATTATGAAACATTTAATCTGTATATCAACCATGCCCATTAAGAGAGCTGAATGTATAATTTAAAATATTTTCCCATAGAAATCTGGTTCCAGGTAGTTTTACTGATGATTATGCCAAATATTTCAGCATGAATTTACACCATAATTTCTACAGTTATTTCCAGAAGGCAGATGAGGAGAAACATGTTTCAATTCCAGTAGATTAAATGATTCCCTGATACCGAAATCAGGAAATGTGTACAGAAGGAAAAATCTACAGACCAGTATTACTCATGAATATGGATGGAAAACACTTAACTGAAAAATAATAAATTTGGATACAAAATATTAAGAAATAAGGGGACTGGAAAGATGATTCAGCTGTTAAGAGCACTGGCCGCTGTTGGAGAAGACCCGAGTTCTGTTCACAGAACCCACATTGTAGCTAACAACCATCTGTAATTCCAATTCCAGGGGATCCAACCTCCTTTTCTGACCTCCATAAGCACTGCATGGCATGGGTGCACTTACATGCATGCAGGCAATACAGTCATGCACATAAAATAAAAATAATAAATGAAATAGTCTAAACAAAATATTATGAAGTAAGATTAAATATTACATAAAGAGAAATGCAATCATGATGCATGTAAGGCTGGGTTAACATAAATTCAATAAAAAAATAGTGAATCCTATCTACAGCCATGTTCCTATCAATTAGGGAAAAAATACTTTTGACACAACTCATCAACAACTCATAATAAAAATTTCCAGAAAGGTAAATGTAATCAAAACTTCCATAGGTTCTTAAATAGCACTTCGCAAAGACTTTGATCAAACAATATTCTTAATACTGAAACATCAAATCCCTCCTTCCTCAAACAGGAAACAGAGTAGAAAATACTACTCTCAGTATAATATTGTGAATGAAAGTTTTAGTTAATACAACATGGCAACCAAAAGAAAATAAAATGCATATAGGGAGTAAATAACATAAAACTGCCCTTTCCTGAAGATGAAATTGTTTGTACGTGTGCACGTGCATACACACACACACACACACAAGGGGGCGGGGGAGGGAGAGAGAGAGATCTACCAAAACAAAGTCCAACTGGAGAGATTTTTGAATGGTCACAGAATATAAGGACGAATAAAAAATAAGTTCTATTTTCTATATACTTGTAATGGACAATTGGAAATGCAAAGATGTAATTCTCAATGCTATATAAAATAGGAAGTATTTGGCGATTTTTAGCAATGTATGTACTAAGCTTATATCCTGATGTTTTCCAAAAGTTAAACAAATAATAGAAATAAGTAAATGGAGACACAATGAAAGATGCAATAAGCCCTTTTCTTCCCCCATTGTTTTTGGTCACAGTGTTTCATCACAGCAATAGAAAGAAACCAGGACAATAAATTACCCATAAAGCAAAAGTAATCAAAGAAATATACTTCAGCCAAATGAAGCCTTTTTCCACAAAAGATATTCTTAAGACAAGCTGTAGCCTGAGAAAATACTTGCAAATCACACTTACAAAGAAAACTTGAAATTTTGTACCAAAAGATCCAAGTCTAGTACAAAGTGAGAAATTACACAATGATAGTTTTCACAGAAATGATATAAGAATAACAATGTAACTGGTCATTAGAGCATTAGTACATTCAGATTGTACTTTAATGAGATCTTAGAACTATGACAAAATACAATGGTAGTGTCAAGCAGTGATGGGAAAATAGAATCTCTCCTATGCTGTGGGTCGAATGCCAAACGGTACAGTTCCCCTGTTGGACTTTTGGGGCAATGCCAACTGAAGCACTCCTAGATGTTCATGCCCAAGAAAAAAGTATGAATTATGCCTAATTCCAAACTTGCTTATGATGGTTTAGAGCAATTTTATTTGTAATAGTACAAGCCTGGAAACAAATACAATAGTTTGCAAAAGGAATATGAACAAACCTATGTTATATTAACATAGAACATATTCATGAGAAAAAGAAATAGAAGGAATAACTTGTTGATATGAAACCAGCTTCAGCAGACCTTGGGGGTCATAAATTGGAGTGATAATATCCAATGTACAAAGGTACTTACTACAAATTCTGCCTCTGCAGCATTCTTGACGTGTTAAAATCCTGTACAGGGAAAAGAGATTAGTAGATGTTGGAAGAATCATGTGAGATAAGGCTGTAAAAAGGCATCCTCAGGATTTCTTTGTGGTGATGAATAGGTGATGCATCTTTTAAGGTTCTGCTTTCATAAATCTACATCAGTAACCAAATGACATAGACCCATATACACAATCAAAATGTCAATTTGCTGATGTTGATACTGTCATGTGGTCACATACAGTGTGAATAACCACTCTCTACCATTTTCCTAATTTATTCTATATTTTTTTCCACAAGAAAACAGTTAAAAATTATGTGCTATTTTTTGTGGTTGTTTTATCTACTGATAAAAATAAAATTAAATGTATAAATAAGCCAACAGTGATTGGAATTTTTACTCTGGATATGCGTTCAGTGTTCTTTTTCTTCTTCAACCTTCAGGACTACCATTCTCACTTGATGGTTGGGTGGGAGTTGCTTTAGGGCCTACTGGATTTCTCGTCAACAGACCTATTCCCAATTTCACATGACCTCACAGTAATAGTGGGCAGGTACTGTGCAAATTGCCATCAACTAACGAGTGGCATAGTGTGTCTCACTGGTCTTTAGTTGATGCTCATTAAGTTTTTATTTCTTTCTCACTCTTCACTTATCCTAACATCTCTACTTTGCATTTACAATCGTCCTGCTTCTTTGATTCTTTGTCTTTTTTTCTTAATGTGTTTATTTTTCCTCTATACATTTCAATTTGTATAGTTTCTGTGCCTGTCTCCAAACTGGTTAATCTCTACTTTTAGCTTATCCAATCTGCTATTAATCCTATTTTATATCATTTTCATCTTAGACATAATTTTTAATCCCTAGAAACCTCTGAGTCTTTAATTGACCAAACCCAAGTATGACTCCACATTTCTGAATATTTGGGTATATTCATAGCAAATACTTTGATATCTCTGTCTACTAATTCTGCTATTTATGTAATGTCTATGTCTATTTTGATTGAGTTTTTGCCTTAATATGAATCACATTTCTGCTTCCTACCAAGTCTAGTTGTTTCAGAAGGATGGTGGGAACTATATAATTTGAATTATATCCTAAGTATTTTTGTATGTGTATACAAATATAGTTCAACTCTGGGATATACTCAAGTAATCTGAAAATAGTTGAGACTTTTAACAGTGAACTTAAGCTTCAGGATAATGTTGCCTGTATGTAAATGGCTGTATCCTGTATGAGGATGAGGAAGCATGAGCTATTTCTGTGAGGGAATGACCCTTGGGACTTTCCTATCAGTTCGTTGCTTATGTGTCTTTCCTTACCTTTGGACTATTCTCTTAAACAATATATGTTATAGTTAAATTCTCAAATACTTCTAAAGGTCCATATTCTTGGTCCTGCTTGTAAGAATGCTAGGGGAGGGTTAGAACCTTTAAGAGGTAGAGGATTAGTGGGAGAAGTTAAGCTACTGGTGACCTTCCCCAGAAGGGAATGTTCATAGTCTGGTCTGCCTTCTTTCCTATATCTTTCTGCCTCCTGACGCCCACAATCTGAGTATTAACTCTGCATCCTCCCTGCCTTATAATTTACTTCAGACCCGAAGTGACAGAACCAGCAATCAGAGTCAAACACAAAAATTATGAGCCCAAATAAATCTTTCCTACTTTGAGCCCAGGTGGTCATCATAGCAGCATAGTTAATACGCAGGAGGATCACACTCAGAAAAGGATTCTCTAGAGCTTTCTCCATTTACACCTCTCAGCTATTCAGCATCCTCAGCTCAAGCAAAAATCATTGCCTTGCTTAGCTCTATCGCACATGGTCTGAAGGCAGGCATCACAGGGCTGACCTGACATCACACTCAGTAAAGATCACTGCCGTGACTTTCTAATATCCAGCATCTGAAGGCTGTTTGTTATGTCTCATGCCATAGCTCTTTGGTTGTTTGGGAAAGTTGAAATTGCTTTCTTTTCAGTGTTCTTAGTGTCCACTTCTGTGTTCATTCTTACCCAACAAATATTTCCACAACAGTGATATATTTGTTTTGTTATCAGTAAGCCAAGCAACACAGAGAGACTTCTTTGACTTACAATATTTACTTAAAATTTCTCCATGCTTTTATATCCATGGTTTGGTAACTTATTTAACTCTCATGCTAAATAACATTCATTGCTTGGATATGCTATAGTTTATCTAACTTGATCCCTTCCAACTTTCGTCGATTCTCAATAAAACTGTAAATACCTACGCACAAGTGTCTTTGGGTGGCTATACATTTTCGACTATTGGATTGTATGGGACAATCTGAGTATGAAACTTTCAAATTCCCATTCAAAGTACATCCCCATTGGCAATGAGTACAAGATCTCATCATTCCATATCCTTGTCAGTGTGTGGTATTGTCAGAATTTTGTATTCTTAATGTTCCAGTAGATGTGTTGTGATATCTCACTGTCTTAATTTACAAATCTTCTAACGGACATACATATCCTCTTAGACTCATTTTCTAGTTTTTCTATCTTATTTGAAGAGACTGCATCACCTTTTGTGACTAACTCAGAACTCTCAAGTTGTCACATTCATATTTCAGACATCAAAAAATTGCCCACAGTTAAGTGGAGAGATCACAGAGCCATCCTTGGATGGAAAATATGATATAAAAAACAAATAGGTAGGAGATCTGACAGAGACATCTTTGGGAAATAAGACCCTTACAATATACCTATATCTAATGAAACAGAGCAAAAGCATGCAAAAATGTCTCAAGGAACTGGACTGAAAATACTGAAGTTACTAACTCTATTTGGAAGGAGAACTTAAGAAGCATTAGCTTCTTTGGAATATGGTGACTTCATGAGAAATGTTACTCAGAGACATGGATTTGAAAACTTGGCCCCCAATTGGTAACACTGTTTGAAAGGTCACAGACTCTTAAAGGGGTGTAGCTTTGCAGGAGGAAGTGTGTCACTGGAACAGGTTTTCAGAGTTCACAGCCCCGTCCCGTGTCCGGTTTGCTCCTTCTGCTTCTGTTTGTGATTGAAGGTGTGAGCTCTCAGTTTTTGTCTCCATTGCAGTGCCTGCTGCTTGAAGCTGTGCCTCCTGCCATGATGGACTCCTCTCTTTGGAACTATAGGCCAAATAAATTCTTCTTTCTGTAAGCTTCCTTGGTCATGGTATTTTATCACAGCAACAGAAAAGTAACTAATATATGAACTAAGCTACTCAATGTAGGTTTATCTTGATGTGTCATACCACTGTAGGGCCAGTGAACATTTACCAATATCCCCACTCTGGCTGCATATTAACTTTTAAGCCTATAACACCAAAAGCAGTTCCTTAAAGGTCATAGAATCTGTGTGACCGCCATCATTTATTTTGAAATGGTGACTAGTGAATTAAGTTCCCTTCATTGGATTTCTTTCAATTCCAGGCCTTGGTTTTTTAAAAATAAAAAAACATATATTAACCAGAGCATTTTTCCCCTTTATGCAAAGATGAAGGGCATTTTGAGGTTACTGAAAAGAGGACAGGAAATATGGCCAGGCACTTTGACTAATTTTGAAGGGAACCTTTGGAAAGAGAAAAAAACACATTGACTTGATAAGCATTGGCTTTTTGTGTGTCTCCTTGCTCTGATGCCAGGAAAGTCTCCTGCAGACAGCACTGGTCCCTTCAGAGGATGAAAGGCATCACCTAGTTCTGAGATGTCTATAGAAGATGCATAGATGGTAAGTCCATGTGGAGTTCTTCCCTTAGACAAGTATATCAATAAGCTCTGAGATTTTTAATATTTAGGAGGTCAAAGTTTAATAAGATGTGAGATAAACTGGAGCTTCTTAGTGGAGTCACTCCCTTGGAGGATCCTTTTAGGTGCCGCTTTGCTTTCTGTCACTTCGGTGGCTTTCCAGGTCTAAATGTCAGGTATCAGAATTCAAAGTGAAACACTTTTCTTACTTATGTGTGCTTCTCTTCCCCCGAGTCTAAGGCTAAATTTTAGATTCTATTTTTACCATCCTCGCACTGGAGAGTGATGTGTTTCTATTGATTGTAGCCAGATGAGAAATTTCTTTTCCTAAAAGCTTGGCATGGCTTCAAAGAAGATGGGATTGGGTAAGCACCTAGAGCACTAGCTGGAGAAAGTTTTTCCATTCAGAAACCCTGCGATTGCTATCAAAGCCACGTGCTCCCCAGCAACCCTCACTCTTCAGGCACTGCAGACATCCTGAGCAACACCGTCCAAGTCTTACCTGATGCCTTTCTGAACGTACAACTTTATGGCTTTCATTAGTACTGCAGTATATTTCTTTTTATCCTTGCACACAATAAGACAATTAATGAGAACTTATTTTTCAGGATTTCTTTTTCCTTGTGATCTCACCCCAAATATCAGTTCCTCAGAGAATCCTTTCCTCCCTCTTTCCAAAGTCTCAGGTTGAAGCTGGCTTATTCCATGACATTTATGAAATATATTGTACTTCTTTCAAGCCTTTATATCCCTATTAGCATTGTTATTTGATAAGTAGCTGTGAAAACCTTCAAAAACTTCTTGTGCCAAATTTTACATCACTACATACCAGAGTTAAGGCATTCAAAATGTAGGAGGTTGTGGGTACAGCACAATGATAGAATGTTTGCCTACCCTGGGTGAGACCACCTGGCTGGTCTCTGTCACAGAAATCTGCCTGCCTCTGCCTTAGTGCTGGGATTAAAGGCATGTGCCACCACACCTCATTAGCAAGTGGAAGGTTTTAATAGTTTCCTTTCATAATAATTTCTCTATTTCCTAAGCAAGAAAAAAATGAAGATGCTTTTGAAAAATTAAGTAGCCCCTTGTGACCTTATGGTTCTGTGTGTGCAGAGCTGGCCAATGTGGCCCATCTGATGGTCCCCAGGCTGGTTCTGTTCCAGGGGAAGCCTTTCCACTATCTTTAGACCTGCAAACTCAATTTCATTGTAACTAAAAACAAAAACAACAAAGGGACATGATATGTAACATTTATTACATCTGCACAAACTGAAAAGATCCCTTGGTTCAGAGTGGAATCCAATATGCATCACCCAGCCCACTGTGCTCTTATCCTCAGCACCTTACAGTACAGTCATGACCTACCTAGTCCCTTCACAATAGCACAGTGATAGTCATTTGAAATATCTAGGTATCTTTGCCCAAGTTAAGATTAAAACAGTTTTACGGTTGGGCTAAGGCTCATTGGCAGAGAACTTACTTCACATTCAAAAAGCATTGGACTTGATAGCCAATATACCAAAGTTATTGGATTTAATTTTTAGGTAAGAATAATTAATAAATAGGGATTTTATTTAGCTGATATAAAATATGAAAGTAGTTGGTCTCATTGATGGTATATGTGTATGCATACTATTGTTTCTATATATAATAACAGGGTTTTGGGTTCTAACATAGTTCTAATTAGAGCTCACCTTTTGGCTTTGGTGAGCATCTTCTTTTCCCTCAGGCAGCCTCCGTCTGTTTCCAGCAATGGGTAGGCTTCCATGGAGATTTGTTCCAGGGCTTGTTCTTTCCTATCTTCTACTTCTGTCTTTTAATTCAAGGTGTGTTAAAGGTTTCTGCCTTAGATCAATTGATTTCTTGAAGAAAATTAATATTTTCTCTAGAGGAGGAAGTCTGAGTTGACCTTCTGTATCGTTCAGTTGTAAAACTCAGCAGGTACATGTTCCTGCTTTCTAAGGCTGCTAGAGGTACTTTTCATTTCAGGTTTTTTTTTTTCTGGGAGGGGAGGTTTAAATGCTTAGGAATTTTCCCTAAAGATGTTCACATTCTAATCCCCAGTATTGTGAAAAGATTTCGAGGATATAGATCAGGAAGTTGATATGAACAGCAGAATATTCTAGATTTTCTGGAGGATCCAGACTTGCAACAGTAGCCTTTAAAAATTTTTATTTTATTTTAATTTTGTGTGTATGAATGTATTGTCTGCATGTGTGTAAGTGAACCTGTGCCATGGTGCAATGCCCATGGAGGTCAGATGAGGGCATTGGATTGTCCCGGAACTGGAGTTACAGACAGTTGTTAGCTGCCATGTGGATACTAGGAATCAAATCTGAGTCCTCTGCAAGAGTAGCCAGGGCCCAATCACTGAGTCATATCTCCAGCCCCAACAGTGGCTTTTTAAAGGCAAGAAGCAGAGGCACTATGATAATAGAAGCAGCATCAAAGTGATGTTGGAAATGTGAGCACAGTGTATGTCTGTTCTATCAAAGGCTGAACAAGACAAACTCTATGAAAGAAATTAAAAAGAAAGTGCTTAGTAAAAACTCAGATTCTCCCATGGTATGCACTTCTTGAAATAAAAATGTTCAAAGGTCCCTGAACCTTGGAGGCGGAGTTTGACATACTTAAGGGTAAGCACTGTGCAGCCTCTTGTTCTCTGCATGTTGGACAGTTCTGGATTTTTGTGTTAAGCTGAACGAGAAAGTTCTTTGGTGAGAGTTGAGCTGTGTGTTAATCTATTCTTGTGATTACATTAGGGTATATACTCACATATAAGGATTTGTTGCTAAGGTCCACAAGTGAGCAGGAACATACATTGATTGTTTTCTTATCTATAGAACCTGACATAGCATGTTTTCCACATGCCTCTTCACAGTCTTGGACTTTGATTTGGGGGTTTAAGGCCCAGTATCTATATTTGCAGCACAAATTCAATTTGAACTACAGACAACTATAAATATTACTGTTACCACATTTCTTTTTTGAAAAATAATATTTTATTTTTTATCTTTATTTTGTGTGTTTGAGTGTATTGCCTGCATGTGTGTAAGTGCACCTGTGTTATATAATGTTCACAGAGTCAGAAGAGGGCACTGATTCCCTTGGAACTGGAGTTATGGACAATTGATAGATTCCATGTGGGTGGGAATCAAATCTAGGTCCTCTGCAAGGACAGCTGGTGATCCTAACTGCTAGGTCATCTCTCCAGTCCCTCTTATCACATTTCTTCTTTCAGTTAAAGTGAGCCTCAAATATCAACTTACGATTACATTGGATCTGTTTATTTTTTTCTTTTCCTGTCACTGTAGTTCAGGTATCTGGTCAACTCCCTGGTGGTTTGGTTAATGAATATTGATTAACCACACACACACACACACACACACACACACAAACACAAAATCACCATGTCTCTTTTCCTGCTTGACACTTTGAGTCAGTTTCAGTGTTTTCATATCAGCTGTTGCATTCCTAATGGGTCATGGACTTGAAAAGCTGGTTGGCCTCTGTGCTGCCTGGGTCCTCAATTAGTTCTGGCTGTAATTCTTGTACCTTTTTACCTTCCAGCAACATTGTTACTCCTCTTTCTCTGCCTTTAATGTGCCTTGGGTCTGTTTCTTTAATGCGGCCGGCCCAGAGGCATATCCTTAAGGTCCTTTCTTCTTCAATTAGGAAGTAGTGGAGCCTTTAGGGATCTCCTAGTATTTTTTGTTCACTGATGCATGATTTTGAAGGTTGTGGGACCATGATCTTCTTTTCTTTCTCCCTTTTCGCTTCTTGAGCATGAAATCTGCCCTTTTGCTTTGTTACTTTCACCTGTCATTCAGTGCTAGCTGCTTTGCCCAGAGCAATGGGGGAATCAGTCACAGACTGTGAGTCACTCTAAAACTGTGAGTCAAAATAAGTCTTTTCTCTTTATGAATTAGCTCCTTATAAAGTATAGTAATGGGACTATGGCTCTACTAGATGAAGCTATCCTCCTTTTCGAGCCTTTGTTTATGCAATTTTCAGGGCTTGTACCATCCTCACTTGTGTTATTTTCTCATTACCTTTCAGGCTTCAGTTTTCTGAGCTACATTTTCGTTGAATATTCAAGCTACATTCGAGCATCTAATTACGACTTCTTTTTGCATCGTGTGCCTCCCTTTGAGGCATTGATTCCAGTTGTAACTAACCAGCTATTTGATTTTGCTCCTTCCCTCCTGCATGTGCTGTGGGTGGGTGCTGTATCTCTCATGGTCTTTTATTTTCATCAATCACTGGAGTACCTGGCACCAGAAGCATTAAGGAAATAAAAAAATCATATATTCTTTTTGTGTCTTCTGTTACCACAACCTCATGTTACTTCAGGTGCAATCTAATGTTTACATGTATTACTAAAGCATTGCACCTCAGGCTTCTTTTCATTGTAAAGTCTCAAATTCATCATGATATCTTATTATGCTAACCACTAAGCAGTCTTCTCTTTGAGGTTCCTAGGTAATGACAGAACTAACACAGGTTCAAATGCTTCTACTTCATTCTTTCTATAGTAGTAATTATTTTATTTAATTTCAAAAGCAGTTGACATATTAATTTTATTTTATGTGTATACTATTACCTGTATGTTTGGTAAGTGCACCCATGGCATGCAATGCCCACAGAGGTCAGAAGTATGAATGGTTGCTAGCCAGAGTGTTGGTGCTGGGAATTAAACCTGGCTCCACTGCAAGTACAGCATTACTCTCATAACCACTGAGCCACCTTCCCAGTCCATAACTATTTAATTTTTGTACTTATATAAATAATACATCTTTTTTATGCAAGTTTATTCTACATATAAAAATATTTTAACATTGAATTTAAATGATCACATCAAATTATTCTTCCCATGTAAATAATTTTGTCATTGCAAATTTGCCTTTGGCTTGTAAATCATTTGCTTTCTGCAATAATATTTTGCATGCCAATAGTTATTGCTACAATGTATTCGGCATTTCAGCCATCAATTTTTTTTTTCTTATTAAATTCTTGCTATCTAGTACCATGTTAAACATCTAGTTGTAAGTTGAAAAGACTTTAAGATTTGTTAATTTATATACAAAATTTTACTTAACTAAATTATGTCTTTTGTTGTAGTACAATGAAGTCTCTAAGGATTTTTTAAACAAGAAATTAGCAAATTAGTAAACACTGTTCTTTACAGTAGCTTCTAAAAGTGTTTCTTACTAGATCTGAGTCCAGCTTTCAGAGTGATGAAAAAAATACATTATCCTAGCTGCTTCATTCCATAATTTGTCATGTAATGAATATATACACTGTTATAAATGTGTCACACTTTCCCACCACACAGCCAGCCATAGTCCTTTTATTTAATCTAAGAATATTTGCCATCTTTTCTCCACAAAAGACATAAAATGGTGATAGTTTGGGGAAATTTTTATATCAAAATTAGGTCACCATTCTCCATCTAGTGGCAATCACTCTGGGTTCCTTCCAGTCTTGAAATATGTTCTTACAGTTTATCTCATTCCATTTCATACATAGATTGGAAAGACAAATTGTATTTTTAATGATTTATGTATATTCATATTGCAATTTCCTTCATATGCGACATAATTTATGGCATCTGATTGAAGGGCACCTTCGCTGAGCTATGTCTCAGGTGGGTCCTGTAAGTATTTTCTATTTGCAATGAGTAGTGTACTTCTTAATGCTCAAATAGGAAAGTGTGAATTCAGTTATCTTAGTATTTTCAAAAAACACCTCTGCCTAGATTATCACAGAAGGGACCTCGATTAGGTTGCTATGTCTTTAAAAATTCTGACTATCTTTCTGCACCATTAGAATATCTCAGATACTTAGGACTTTGTTGTTGTGAATCAGAACATTTTTTTTTCTAAGTCACTGAGATATTTGAATCAAAGAAAGTACACCGAAATGGGAGAGGAGAATAATATATTAGAATTCATATCTTTAATACTTTGCTCAAACATGAAATTTTCATGAATGTTTTATTCCTGTTTAGAGTTGGTTTATGTTTTGAATGGGTACAGGTCATTTTCTTGGCTAGGTGGCCAGGCATTGCTGTTTGCAGTATTATTTTTAAAAATTGCAAATGAAAAATCACTGGCCCTAGAAAAATGGTTCTGAATTTTAACATAAACACATTCAGGAAAATTTATTCATGCAATTTCCACTAATCCTATAGCAATTATTTTCAAGGGATACTGGCTATAGGCATGCTTTCATTCTAGTCACAGCTGGTCATGTTCTTACAGCATTGATTCTTAAACCACCAAGTTATACTCAGTTGGCTCCAACTATTGCATAAACCACAGATATCCAGTAGCACTTCTACAACATGCATAAATCAGTGATTTCCAAGTGGCATTCATAGGAAAAAGCTATTAATTTTCCTGGTAACGAGAATGTATTACTCCATTTTTTTCTCTATGAATATTGGAGCAAGGCTTCTGAGGTACTCCCTAAATACTGTTTTTGGAGGAACCAAGTCTGAGTTCCTTTTCATCTCTTCAGTCTTCTCCTCTCCCCTCTTCCTAAGCAGAAGCAGAGCTGCTGAATGGTCTGTGGAAGGCTTCCATTCTGTGTGTTATGCAGCCTGTCATGTTCCCTGACCTTGCACTGACTCCTACATCCTACTGAATTTGGTTCAGGCTCAGTTTTGTGCTAAGATCAGAAGCAAGAATAGAATGGAGCTTTAAAACAGATGAATTTTTCAATTCTATTTTTTTTTAATATTTTTTGAGAGAGTTTTTTTGTAGCCTCAGCTGGCCTTGAACTCACTCTGTAGACCAAGCTGGCCTCAGTCTTTCAGAGATCTGCCAGTTTTTGCCTCCTGGATACGGAGTGTTGGCATTAAAGGCATGTGTCACCACATCTAGTTATTTTGAAATATTTATTTAAGTAATGTGAAGAATGAAATGAATCTTAAAATTTGAAAATCAAAACGTTTGAGTATTGAGGTTGATAAATCAATTGGAATTTCTTTTCTATTTAAAATGACAGGAATTTCATTTTATATCTTTATATCTTCTACATAGATATTTCACTGTGGATTTACACCGAAACACGTTAGAAGGAAACAGACGGGTAAAAAATTTTTATAGGAAGTTCTGTGTCCATCTGTTTTATGTGTGAATGTGGGGTGACAGTGCGTTGTGCATGCTAACAGGTGTTCTAACACTACAGTTCAACCCTCTCTTTTTCCAGGATTCCAGGACATTGTCTCAACCCAGAACATGAAGCCATGCAGCATGTGGGAGCTGCACTGAAGGATTTACTAGATTTGTGATGTTGGACTGTATGGAACCATAGAGAACAGTTTCTTAAAATTATTGTTTAGAATTTTCTAAATTTATAAGAAGCAGCTTTTATTTGGTGTCTGGCTCAGACTATGGTTTACTTAAAGTTTCAGTACAGAAAACATTACGAATTTCTTTAGTTGTGAACATGACAATGCAGACTTTTTGAATTCAGTGAAGCATGGCGATAATGAAGCAATAAATAACTGCTAAGTAGCTGCATTTAAAAATATACAAAACTAAGCACTGTATGTCAGAATCCTACTGTGATCTTTTTTTTTCCTTTTTCACTTTTTGAATAATCTATGTATGATCATTTTCGCTAGCACTATCACAGCTTGAATTAAAGTAATCACTCTAATTTTTATTTTAAAAAATCACCCTCATTTGTGCTAAGAAAATGCAACTTGTGGTAACTCTGACCCTGTGATTTTAATGGGATTCAAAAACCTGCCTGCAATCATGGAATATATTAGTGATGCTAAATGCTGAAACATTTCTGGTTTTGTAATGCTTTGGAACATTCCAGCTGATGGGGAAGATGTACACTAGATTTTCAGGTGGGTGATTTTACAGTTCTTGAATTTACTTCTAGATCCAGGAACTTTATTTTGTGAAGACTTGTCACTCCATGAAGTTCCCATGTGCTCATTGTTTAGTGTGCTATATATGAGTCCAGCTTGCAGGAACCCTATATGAATGGCAACAAAAACTGTGAGAAGAAGGGAAATAAAACAGATGGCACGTTTGTTTATCTAGAAATATTTCTTAGGAGTCTAATTCACAGTACAGTAGTTCATAGTAGACTTTAAAAACAGAAACACTGAGGGTGGCTTATTTACCTGACACTAAATGTCTACATAAAAATTCTGAAACAACAGCTTAAACAAATATAGGCCTTTTGAGTTTTTGGAGAAGCTCAAAGTATCAAGGTATAGTAATTTAATATATAGCTTTCATTTTTCCCTCTGAAACCTTTCAAGACAGTATCTTAGCTTTGTTTCCTACGGCTTTGGCAAAATATCTAGATGCAATCAACTCAAGAACACACGGTTTATTTGGCTCCTAATTCCATGTTACAGCCCATCACTGTGGAGATGTGATGATGTCAGGAACTTACCTGAATCAGCCAGTCACATTGCATCCACAGTCAAGAGCAGAGAGCAGTAGGGATGCATACTAGTGCTCAACTCCCTTTCTTCACTTCTACAATCCAGTGCTCCTTACCAAGGGAACAGACCCATCAGAATACCTCAATGTAATCAAGACAGTCTTCTACAGACATGCCCGCAAGTCTATTTAATGTAGACAATCCCTCATTAAAATTTCCTTCCAATGTGAATCTATATTATATGAAGTTCACAAAGGCCTTTCAGAACTTGCAAAGTCATTATTCTGATCATCTCTGTACACTCTATTCTATACACCATTTATATGATGTGCATATCCACTCCTCTTCCCATTAATTGCTGCATCTCTCTCATTCTAATTTCTGATATCATTGCATTATTTTATTTATACTCATATGCATATCGATCTCCTGTCTTGCCAATGAAAATGTGGATGATACAGTGCAGACATTCTTGCCTTCTTCTACCTGTCAAATCAGTATGACATATTGTGCAATAAACAGTTCTTGGAGGACTTGGCAGTTCCTATTGCTGTCAATCACTTTAAAGTGTGTTCTATTGCCAGAGGTCTTAAGCAAACCCAAGTAGTGGTAGACATGTGTTGGAAAAGGATCTCTCAGTGAAGGGTTTGCTTGCTTTCTTTGCTGGAGGAGAGGATGGGCTGATGATGACAATGGCTTCAGTTGGACCTGGGCAAACACATTCAAAAGATCTACCAATGTGCCAAAGATCCAGCAACCTGTGGAAGGCCCAGCCTCTTCTGAGTGCTCATGTGAAGGAGAGCCCCTGCCCCTGAGATCTTACTGCTCTGAGGCCAAGTCTGTGGAGGATCCTGATAGTCCTCCCTGATTCCAGCTAAACAGGACTACTGTGAGAAATAAATGGAGAGCAATCCTGCAGGATTAGGCTTTTACCCAGTGTCGTAATTCTAGAGAGTTTGTGTCATAGCAGAATTTCAGACACCGAGCTGGTGTCTGGGGAGGTGAAGACTGTTTTGGTGTTGGAAATGCACATGTACATACACTCATATTGATGCTAGAATGAAGTACTGAATGGTGTTTTCCTGTAAAGACTCGAGATTTCAGATTTTACCATATATATATGGTCTTTCCTGTGGTTTTAACTATTTTACTTTTCTATGCTTTATTCTAAAATTATCTAGGGTATATAAGCAACACTACAAGACAGTGCTATACACTCTACATACTGTTTTCATCTTAGTTCCACTGATTATTTTTTAATCCTTCCTTTTTTTTTTTTGAGACAGGGTCTCCCTGTAGTCCCAGCTGGCCTAGAACTCGTTATGTAGACCAGACTGACATTGAACTCAGAGAGATCCACCTGCTTCTTCCTTCCATGTGCTGGGATTAAAGACCTATACCATCACACCCAGATCCACTGAGTCTTCTGAAGCATATTATAGGTTTTTTCAACACTCTGTAGCATCCTCTGCAATAATCACAGGCTCTAGGAAAATTCCAAGATACCGAGAGACACATCTATGGACTTTCTTCTTCTGGAAGAAGAAGTCAATTACATGACTTTTATTTCTGTACCTGTGTGCTGCTTTAGTGCCCTTATGGTAAATTCTTTCTTTAGGTTTTTCAGTTGTTCTTTGGGAAAAGTTCTAAAAGTTCTCTGGTCTGCTAACATTGGCAAACTATCTACAATTATTTGATGCTGATCAAACTTTTTGATGTAATATGTTTTTTACTTTATTATTGTATTTGTTTTATGTGTATGTGTGTACTGCCTGCACGTATGTAAGTACACTTGTATCATGAAATGTCCATGGAATGCAGAAGAGGATGTTGTCAGATTTCCTGGAATTGGCATTATTATCATATGCTGGCTGCCATGTGCATGCTGGGATTTGAACCCAGGTCTTCTGCAAGAGCAGTCAGTGAACTTACCTACTGAGCTATCTCTTCAGCCCTTGATGCAATCTTTAATGTAGCAAATGATCACAAAACTAACATGATTTTAATTGAGTAAGTAATTTTTTTGGTTGTTTCCTACACACATATATAATGAATTTTAGCTGTTTTTGCCCCATTTCTCTGTCTATCATCCCAACTTCCTATTCCACTGAAACTTTTCTTCTTCCTAAGAAGCTTTTATTCTACTTTTACATCTCTGTGTATGTATGCATGTGTGATCCACTGAGATAGGATTGTCTGTATGGGAAAGGGTAGGAGGTTATTTCCTGGAGCATGATCAACCAATCAATGGCTCCACCACTGAAGAAAAACGATACCTTCTACAAATTTAGTGCTAATAATTCCTCAGGGAGGGGTGGAACCTCTTTACCTCCTCCCCTGTCCATGACAAAACACTGATCTCTCTCTTGTGTTGGTGTCCTGAAGATAATCACAGTTGCAGTGAGCTCAAGAGTGCAACAGTTATTCAATGGCCAGAGAGGTGTTTTCTTTTTTTTAATTTTATATTATCTCCCAGTTCTCGTATTCTTTCAATCACCTGTTTTGTGATGTATCCTGAGTTGTAGAGAGAGCAGAGTAGATGACCTACATGGAACTAAGCACCACATTACCACTAAGTCTTGGCATTTTGGCCACTTATGAATCTCTGCATTAACCTCTGTCTAAAGCAGGTAAAGACTGAGATCAATCTTAATTGATGGGTGTAACCATGAGAATTTAGAAGGTAGTTTAACAACATGGTCATTTAGCCAATCAACAGTGGTAGGCTCCCCCTAGAGCCTATTATCTCTCCAGGCATGGATTGTTCATCAAGGTTACAGTACCAGATATGAGTTCCCACCTATGGAGTGGTTCTAAATCCAATCATAAAGTGGTTAGATACTCCCAAAAGAGTCAGGTCACCATTGCACAAGTTACATGGTAGATTTGTCCTGTAGTTCACAGTGTTTGTAACTAAGTAAAACTGTTGATGCAGTTTCTCCCCCAGAAATCTGTATGGCATATTCTGGCA
Source organism: Eospalax fontanierii (assembly GCA_035773235.1). Taxonomy (NCBI): domain Eukaryota; kingdom Metazoa; phylum Chordata; class Mammalia; order Rodentia; family Spalacidae; genus Eospalax; species Eospalax fontanierii. The sequence continues at coordinate 44,763,073 of CM069540.1, read as the reverse complement.
CTATGAAAGCTAGCTAGCAGGGAAGAAGCTTCCATCTAAATTCCAGTTTGATTTCTATTTCTTCTGTGTGTAAAGTGTATAATTGATGCTTTCACTAAAAAGATTTTGTCATCAATTTCTGGTGGGTTTAGCAAAGAGCTGTGGCAATAACATGTATTCTTTGATGGGCCTCTGAGCCCTCTCAAAAACTCATATCATCTCCATAATTTTATTTGTCACTAAATGAAAAGCCAGAATTTGATTTTTCTTATTTGGTAAAACTGAGAGCTGCCAAAAATGTAGTATACAGAAACACATCTTCAAAGTTAATATGTTAAAAGATGACCTAGAGCTTGAGAAACTATGGGTGGATGTACCCTTCCTAGTAGAGAAAAGCTTAAAATCTCTTCTATCAAGCTGTAAGTGAAGGGTGTGGACTCAGATGGAAATTTTCCAAAAGTATCATTACCTCAAAATATCAATTACTACCATAAGGTCTATGAAGTAAAATGGTACCCTAATATAGTTTATGCTGTATTAATTCTTCTTATTTTAAGGTTTGTAGTTTTTCTCTCAGTGTTAATGGGCTTCAAATTATAATTAGATGCTGATTTTTTAAAAAAATGCTCGTTTAATTATGAAATAACTAAAATGCAGCAACACTTATTAATATAGAGTTCATTAATCATTTAAGATACAGAATGTTATTTAGGTAATTTAGAAATAAACCATTTTGAAAGGAAGTTGAATATAAACATAAACACCCAATGTTCTAAAGAAAGGAAAGGGGGAGGGACCTTCAGTCACCTTTGCAACAGATTATTGCTTAAGTAATTCTGGACATTTTTTGCTTTCTCCATAGAATGGATCTAATAGGTATTTCTTCTTCTCTGCTTTATCAGCGTAGTTCATTACACTTTGCATATATAATGAAAGAGTCCATCTTTCAGTGCTCTGGAGTTCACTGTTTGCTTTGTTTTAGAGATGCTAATCCAAATGAAAGTGTGAATGAGTCTTCCATGTGAATGAGACTGTTGAGTCTAAAGACCTAATACTCCAAGAAACAACATCTGATTACACACTTAAGTCAAGTATAAGAAAACAGAATTTATAGAGTTATTTGTCATGTGGAAAACCAAAAATCAACTAATCAAAGTAATTAACTGACCTAATTAAGGAAAACAAAAATCAATCTCATCTACATTTACTTATATGAATGTGAGAAGCTGAGTTTGAGTCCAGGGTAGTGACTTTCAGGCTGTGCTTGGAATTCCTTTAAAGCCATTGTTAAAATCTTTATATGCTCTATTAATTATATGAAATACAGGATTATTGGGCTGGGTCAGATAGCTCAAAGCATACAGGTGCTTGGCTCCCAAGCCTAATGATCTGAGTTCAATCCCCAGCACTCATATGGTAAAGGAGACAATGGACTCTCAAAAGTTGTGCTCTGACCTCCACACCCTCCGTGCTGCAAGCTCATGCATACGCACACACAAACACAGATGCAAATAAAGAAACAGAACCATAAAATACTCAGATCATTGAAGAGTCTAATCATTGTGTAAGAGATTTTTTAAAAATATTAAAAAGTTAAGAATACTAATAGTAATAGTATTTTTCTTCATTTGTGAATAAGCTGCATAAAGCATCAATCTCAATTAAAAACAGAAACAACAGTGTTATATCTTCATATGGTTCATAGGGAAATATAGTTTTGGTATATATTGTTAATAGTATCTATTTTTAAAGGACATAGGATTTTGAAGTATTGCTTTAATTTAATCTAAATTTGTTTTCTGATTTGATGCATAATAAAAATACGGTGGAATGTAATCAGACACCTGCACTTTACATGCCCGGCTTAGTGTTCATGCAGGATTCCATAAGTGAATGTGGTCAACAAGCTGGGCCTCTCTGTGACTCAGTTGTGACATCTGCAGTGTTATGCACTGTATTCTTTTAGTATGAGTTTTGTGTTAAATAAGATGGAGAAAATCAACTTCTTTGAATAGTTAAAACAGAACGGACTGAATGAGTACTGCCACATTTCTGTACAGCAGATAATACACTGGTGCCTAGCTAACTGTATGATCCTGGTGCCATATAATAAGCAGTCTGCTTCAGCCCATGACCAGGTTCTCTGAAGGTTTGTTGGAACAGTTGTTTATGACTAAGCCCTTGTTTCTTTAAGGTCTCCAGGCTATAACAGCAGTGCTTCCCTCACAGGGTTTATTATTCGTTCACTGCGAGTGCTACAGTTTGAGCTAGAGGGTGCTGGGATCATCGCCATATCCTTTCAAGGCATCTGTACCCAGTTGCTTGGACAAATATTAGAGCCATCAACTGCTGATACAAAAGTATTTTGCCTGGCACAATTTTAAGTAGCTTGAGTTTCTCCAAATAAAGAAGTGTCAATCAAAAAGAAACAAATTTCTTGTATAACCTCTGAACCCTAATGTATTATTGAACCCTTTTTTGGTCTTAGGCACAACAGTGTAATACAGGACTTCACAAAGAAGTGGTAGCGGTACTTTTGAGTTCTGGTCATATGTATTGGTCAAATGAGGAAGTTTTTTTTTCTCTAATATTCGTTATGAGGCTACAGAGAGCTTATCTATAATTTTTTGACTTGCTTTGATATGTCTTTATTTATAGTGAAGAGTTGGTGACCTTGCCTTTACCAAGAAAAAAAATAGTATCTTAATTTGGTATAGAATTCTGTTCTGGTGGAATTTTGGCAAGATATTAAGTACAAAAGGCGGAATGACGAAAGCAGTTCTGGCAAGTGTGATTGTATAATGATAAATACAGACAGTAAACTAGAGAAAATACAGTCTGTAAACTGAGTATTTCTTAAAGCACTAGTTCCCTCACATTTGGAAATCTTATGTTTTCTGTTTCCTTCTAAATTGTTGTCATTATTTCGATATAAACTTGTTTCAATTACAACATATTACCATAACATTATTAAAATATTTCAATGATTAGTACATATTTCTACAATGTATTTAATATCAGCACATATATGCTAATATAATATTTTAGTCGCTAAAATTTAACAAGAGGTGATGCTGTTAACATAGTACAAAGAATGTTCTCCATTTTCATTCAGGAAAGTAATATACAGTTGAAGCAAAGAATTAAATCAAATTAAAGAATTGAATAAAAAGTGGGTATTCCTCAAAGCAATTCTTGCTCACAGAACACTTGTTCCTTGTTTCAAACAATCGTCTTTGGCTTTTTACATTGATCAAATGACTGAAGCACTTCTTATTCCACAGTATATCGTGTGCATTTCTAGCATTCAATTTAACATTAGTGTCATTTTGTATACTCTTTCTTAAACAAGTTGTCTGTGTTGATCTTGTTCATTAGACTCTTGACAAAGTTCCTTTTTGCTATACTGTTCAGATACAGAGCTGATAAAGTCCTCTCCCTGTTTGCAAGTCCTCTCCCTGTTTGCAAGTCCTCATGCAAACAAGGAATACTAAATTTAGAGTATGAAAACTCACTAAAAGATTTCTTTTAAAACAGAATGACACAAAGCAGAACCACCGGGCAGAATCCTGAGCATGACACGAGGCTGAACTGTCAATTTATTCAGTGCCTAAAGAGAAAAACTGCGAATCTAAAGAGAACATAATAGTCTTAACAGGTCGGATAATGGCTCATAAATGATGCGCTTAGGTAGTAGAGAACACAGGCTGAGTAGAGAGTATGGGATGAGCTGTGACTTCAGCCAGGGGACAGAGATGGTCAGTATAATTAGCAGCAGAGATTTACTGTCCAACAGATTTCTTTTAGAAGATTTAAAGGTGCTGAAATGAAAATAGAATGGTAAATGCTAGAAAATGTTAAGGGAGAGGTAATGTAATAAAGATCAGATTAAACTTTCAAGTGAAAGATGCAAAATCCAAATATTTGAGCTATTTTCAGATATTTAAGGTACATTCCTTCTTATAAGTTCTCCAGTAATACTATGATAAACAGCATGATGATCACTACACATGCGGATATTATAGTGTCTGAAACATTTGAATATGATGATTTATATATGTGACTGTTGATGAGATGAAAACATTATTCCAGGTCATCTGATAGGAGTAATGTGATCCCAAGGACTCTAAGAATTGAACCAGGTCTGCAGGATACTCAATGCCATCAAAATTCAGCATGGTAAGTAAGTTTCAGTCAAACCACTGTTGACTTTGAAGGGAAAAGAATCAGCCATGGGTTAAGCAAGCATTGTCTAGAAAAGGCAGAGAATAGATCCTTCCCTAACATCTTCCCCACAGTCTCCAGAAAGAGAAAGCTTTGTTAATACTTCAGTTTTTTGTATTTAACTTGGCTTTTTGACAATTTCATACATGTATTTAATGTATTCTGGTTACGGTCTCTCTTCACCAGCCTTTCCTTCCCTCCCACCATTCTCAGCACACGCTCTTCCTTAATTGTCTCTTTTCTAGATTCTGGACTTTCCATTTTCAGCCCACTAAAGCTTCTCTCTAAATGCTAAGATAATACATTTGTGTGGTGTTGTGTTGTTTTAAGACCCAAGTTTGTAGTAATTTAGTCAGCAGCTAGAGAAACCTAATAAAAATGCCATTAAGAAGTCAGCATTAAATTCTCATTAAAGATAAGAAAACTAACTCTTAAACGTGCCATGTTGTTTATTGTAAATTACGGTGCAGAGTCAAGACTGAAACGCAGGCCTCTTCTAGTGTACAATCCTATAGAATGCCATTATTTCAAATTACTGCTTTACTGTAGAAATAGAAAACAATCAAGAAATTAAATAATTTTTAGAATAAGCATCTTGACATATTTAAAAGTCTAGTGATTTTACTGCAACCAGGAGGATATTCAGGTCATGTGTGTTCTGATGCAATTGAAATGGTCTGCTCAGTTCCTCAGTCAGCTTATGGCCCTCACTAAGGCTTTTCTATTTTGGTTTTCACTTTCTTGGTGAGACAATAAAGCTTAAGGGCTGGAGTGGGGTTTGCCGCAGTGGTTTGCATAAGTGTTCACTAAACGTCCTGTGTTCAGGGCTAACTCAGCAGCACATGCTACTTTCTGAAATAATGTTAAAAGGTTTGCTTTATGGAATGGGAAGTAGGTCACTGGAAGCAAGTCTTTGAAGGTGTTGTCAGGTCCCCAGACACTTCCTCTCTCTGCTTCTGCACAGTAGTCATTAGATGAGCAGCCTTCCACCACTGGAACATGCTACTTGCCACAGACCCAAAAGGAATGGTGCCAACTGAGCCTGGCTGAAACCTCCAAAACTGTAACTAATAATAAATCTCTCCCCACTTTTTAAAAAATAAATTCAAGTTTCATTTTTGTGTTAGCGTGCATGTGTAGGTCAGTTTGCATATATGCTCATGTGGATATGGATACCCGAAGAGAACAGAATAGGGCCTCAGATCCCGGGAGCTGTAGTTAAGGTGGTTGTAAGACATGAGTCATGAGCCATGAGTGTTGGGAACCAAACTCCATGGTCCTCTGCAAGAATAGTACATCTTCTTAACCTCGGAGCCATCTCTCCAGCCCCCATTTTCCCCTATTTTAAGTTGATTTATTTTAGGCATTTGTTTTGGCATTTGAATACTGAGTAACAGAAAATTGCTGTTGAATATTGATATCATTACTGTGACAATATTTTTCAAGATCAGGAGGAAACAATAGGAACTAGTTCTGGGAAGACTGGAGAAGTCTGGGAAAGTGGGCAAGAAAAGCTCCGAATGCATTTTGTAGGTCTCAGGGGACTCAGAGGTCCACAAAGCTGGTAGTGATATGAGCTTAATAAAGACCACACTGGTGACGTGTGAGATAGGAATGAAAGTTTTCTGGGGATTAGACTAGAGTGCATCATTATCACATCGTGGCAAAGAACTTGGCTGCCTTATGTCTCTTGGATGAGACTTTTTCAATGCTGATATAATGGTGACAGATTAATTTATCTGGCAGAAGGGATTCAAGACAACAAAACACTCAGGCATTACTCAAGTGTGGACATTACTCAGAGTGGGCTTTACGCAGGTGTGGGCAGCATTTTAATCTTATTCAGGAACAGTTTGATGGTATAGCTATTACTTGGTTACATTCTGGCTTTTTTATTGCTAATATGAATTGTGCTTCTATTTTAACTAAAATACTCCTAAGTTTTTCAAACTTATTCAGAAATATTTTCATTTTCTGTTCAGTGCTGATACTAAAGTTTGAGCTGTTATATTAATGACTATTCTTAATAAAGTTTGAATTCTTTTGCTTTTTCAAATACTTCTACTGTAACCTTCTCCTTATTGATTCCATTTTACAACTGTGTTGAGATACATAGGGAACTAATAGATTATATTAATAGATATATATTTATGCCTTCTAATTATCCTTTCACATATTTCTACACTTAAAGAATATAATTGATACAGAATAACTGTTCTTATTTATGGTATGGTATAATATCTTAGCACAGTATATGATGTACAATAATTGAATCCTCATTGGCTTCTCAGCAAATTCTGGATACATTTAAATAAAATGATGGCCTATTTAAGAAGCTTACCTTCTTTGTTGCATATTTCATCAATGATTGTTTAAGATATTTAGCTTTCTATCAAGTAAATAAGTTGTTTAGGGTTAATCTGATATAACTTTATTCTTGTGCTTTTTAAATTTTTGAACAGTTCTAATGAGCATTCTATCCTTAACTCATCAAAAATACACTTATTCTAAACTGAGATGGTTCCATAAAGCTTGTTTCAATTGAGGTGTATTTGCGCCTCTTTTTCATTCAGGATTCACTTTGTTGATTAACTTCTGCAGCATCAGTTTAGAGAAAATCTTCTGGTATTTTGGCTTAAAGATTTCATTGAAATGTCAATGCTTAAACCAGCCTTAATCATCTTCCCTGTTCATCCTCACTCGTCGCTTTCTAACTAGGGTTTTCATGACTACTTCAAGTCGATACTTGGGTTTCAGTATAACTACCAATATGAGGAAATTTGATTCTTTTGTCCTGTGCAGATACTGTTAAACGAGTTCAGTCCTCTATAACTTTGTTGAATTCTCAGTAGTAGATATCCTCTTGCATAGGCTTACAAATGAAAAAATTAGCTCTTAGTCTAGGGGAACATGAAATTACTTTTCTCTTTTCAAATGCAGTTAGGTTGTTGGTACAGTGACCCACATTTCTTGCTTTCAAGTCTTAAATCCAGCCTTTTCTTTATTTAAGTGACTAGGTTACTTCCTTCTATAATAATGGCGCTGTGAATGAGGATGGGAACAATTAGTTACTGTGTTAATTGCTTGCAGAAATGCAAGATGGTAAGACCACCATAGAAACAATGTGGCAGTTCCTATGAAACAAAATATACTCTTTATACATGAGCTAGCATGACTGTAAAGTCTCCAGAAAAGCTCCTAATGGATATTTATGGAAACAGCATTCTCCAAATGTAGTGGCAACCAGGATATCTTAAAGTAAGTAAACACACTGTGATACATCCAGACAACAGTGGGATTGAGTGTGAGAAAGTAATGAGCCATCAACTCATTAAAAGATATGTGAATGAGACAAAATTAATGTTGTCATGTGAAAAATGAAAACTTCTCATTTTAATAAACAATGTCTCATATAATTTCAGCTGTATATCATCCTGGAATAGGTAAGTTAGGATGTCAGTATAAGATCATTGAGTTTTTCCCTGATGATCAATTGTTGTGGTATCTATTTGCTACCAGAAGTGGTGGATGCCTACTGTAAACATGTGTTGAAACTCATGAAAGGCACATAGAAATGAACATTATTGCAAAATGTGAATTCTGGGTGACAATATAAGTTCATCAATTGTAACAAATGCACCACTCCAGTGCTAATAATAAGAAATGCTGTGCATGTATCGGATCAGGTATACAAATACATAAATCTATTCTTCTCTCATTTTTTCTGCGATCCTAAAACTACTAATAAATGAAATGTTTTTCTTTTTAAATCTATAACTTATTGTAGTATGATCAACATGAAACTACTATGATTCTGAAAAGATTGTACTAGATAAATAACTTAAGCAGACTCAACTTAAGAAGGTACACATTAAAATATATAGAAATCTATCATTAATTTTGCATAAAACCATTTCAAATAATACTATTAAAAATGAAACATATGAATGTTTTCACTCCATTTTCTAAATGCTCAGTCATTTTTATGACTACACCAAAAGGTCGAATACACGTATATATGTTTATTGAAGTGTGTAAAATTAAAATAGCAGTTTTCCCTGTGTAAATTGTATTCAGCCCTGTGATAAGTCAAATATACAGCCTAGAGCTCATTTCCTTTCCTTGCATGCCCTAATCAGAAAATAGGCGCTAAAGTGCACTGGATAATACTCTCTTCCCACTATAACAGGTGGAGGCTCATCTGCAGAACAAAGATGTGTTCCCAATAAACAGAAGAAAATCTCAGTGACTCCAGTAAAGATTAGTGTGCATTTTCAGTTTTCTATCTATTTAATTATAAATGCATTTACATGACAAAAATGATGACTAGATATAAATGTAGACTAACCATGAATACTTGATTGAGAGTTCTTGATTAAAAAATGAGTAATAATAATAATAAAAGTAATTCAAAGTATTGGAATGTTACAGTCATGCTTTATTTGGTGAATACAGTCTATCTATAGTGAGAGCATCAGAAAAATAAGGCTAAGAATGAATTAAGACTTTAGGAAATAAAGAGAATGGTATTGCCTTTTAACTTTACTGTGACTGTAAATTTACAAAGTCTTACAACAAGATTTCCACTAAAATCAGGAATCAGCAAACAAAGTCTACTCTCAATTCTTATTCAATATAGTGCCTGAAGTTCTAGCTTTAAGAGTAAGGCAAGTGAAGGAGAAAAGGAGGATATAATTTGGAAAGGAAGAAGACAGTGTATTCTTATTTGCATATAATATGATTCTGTACATACATAAAAAAGCCTAAGGACTCTGCACCAGAAAATTCCTAGAGCCAATAGTCACACTCAGCAAAGTACCAAGATAAAAAAAAAATCAACACAAAAAAACCAGTAGCCTTCTTTTCTACAAAAAAAATGAATACTGAGAAAGAAAACAAGCCTCAACAAAGAAAAAATCCCTTTGGAATAAATCTAAGGACATTAAAGATGTGTATAATAAAAACTTGAAGACACTGAAGACAGAATGAAAATAATTGAAGAAGACACTAGAAGATGGAAACACCCACCTGTACTTCTGGAGCAGTAAGACCAATATTGTGAAATGGCCATGCTGTCAAATGTAAATTCTTTTCAATCCATGGTAAAACCTGAGTGCAATTATTTACGGAAATTGAAAAGAAAATCTCAAATTTCATACGGAAACATAAAAAGCCCAGGATAGCGCAAACAATCCCGAACAATGTAAGAAAAGCTAAAGTGTTACTATCCTTGATTTCAAACTATATGACAGAGCTATAGTAATGAAAGCAGCATGGTACTTGCTTAAAAACTGACACTTTGATCAATGGAATAGAACTGGAGACCTAGACTGAAGTCTACACACCTATAGCCACCTGATTTTTGGCAAAGGGATAAAAAATGCACATTGGGTAAAAGACAGCATGTGCAGCAGATGGTGCTGTCCTAACAGGATAGCCACATATAGAAAAAGGAAACATGATCCCCATCACTCACCTTTCACAAAACTCAATTACAAATGGATCAAGGACCTCAACATAACAAAGCTAACACCAAGTTTGACAGTGTGTAAAGTAGGCAATACACTGGAACTCACAGGCATAGAAATGGACTTTCTGAACAGGACCTCGAAGTCACAGGCATTAAGATCAACAATTAACAAATGGTACCTCATGAAACTAAAAAGATTCTGTACAGCAAAGGACACTATTATTGGTTTGAAGAGGCAACCTCTAGAATGGGAAAAAGTCTTTACCAACTAGGCATCTGCCATAAAATTAGTATCTAGAATATACAAAGATCTCAAAAAACTAAACATTAAATAAACAGTAAAAATCGATGCAAGGAACTAAACAGAGAATTCACAAAAATGAAGCAGAATGGATTACTGCTTTTGTTGTTGTTCAACATTCTTGGTCATCAAGGAAATGCAAATTGAAACTAGTTTGGGAATTCATCTTACCTCAGTCAGAAGGGCTGAGAGCCAATAAAACAAATGAGAACGAATGCTAGTGAGGATGTTGGGAAAGGGGAAGACTCACTATTAGTGGGACTGAAAACAAGTGCTCCTAGTATGGAAATCGGTGATGGCCCACCTGTGTTCATTGCTACCTAGTCACAACGTCCAGGAAGTGGAGGCACATAGGTGTCTGCGTTAGCTGCTTCTCAGTTGCTCTGATAAAATATCATGACCAAGGCAATGTGTAAAGGGAGAGTTTATTTGACCCCTGTGGTTCCAGAGGATAGGAATCCACAATAGTGGGGAAGGCATGGTGGCAAAGCTGGCCGGAGCAGAAAGCTGAGTGCCCACATCTTCAAGTTGGCACAGGAAGCAGAGAAAGACATACTGGAAGTATGCATGACTTTGAACTCTCAAAACCTGTCCCCAGTGATGTGCTTCCACACCTCCTAAAAGTTCCATGGCTTTCTCTAAACAGTGCCACTAACTTGGGACCAAGAATTCAAATACTTGGGGTCTATGGGAGACACTTATTCAAACCACCACAATATCCATCAGCTTATGGATAGATAATGAAGGTATGCTACAGTTATACAATGGAATATTATGCAGCTGTTAAGCCAAATGAAATTGAGAGCCAGTTCACCATTATGTCTATTTAGCAGGATGATGGTAGTAGGTTCTTTACTACAGCATATGATTTGTCTAGCCACAGCTTCTCATGTACTCTCTGTTGTGAAGGGAGGCCTGAATCCAATTAGAAGGTGGTTACGTCTATAATATTTTTATTACTATTGCATCATTGGGCATATTGTCTAGCCAGTAGTAGTAGTAGTTTGCTGGGTTTAAAGCTGCGGAAGTGTGATCACTGCCTTTCTCTATCAGTAACATGTGCAGCATCTTCTAGTACTGTGAAAGCTACCCAGAGGAGATACAGCTTTAAGGTTGGTGCAGTTTGATTTCTCCTTGTTTGTTCTGTGACTCAGGTATGTAGTACCTTCAGCAACAGGGTTTATCATCAAGTTCTGGTGGGAAACAAATGCAATGCAAATAGCCATTATTATTTGAGGATCTTTGGCCAATGAGTTCAGAAAAAGAGTCCACTGCTTTCATCAGGTTTTGCATTTGCCAGTTTGTGCTATTAGAGTCATTGAATCCCTGTATGTGTATATACTGAGAGAAGCTTATATAGTATGTCTCCCCATGACTTTCAGAAAGCCTTTAATATTAGTTGTCCCTCATTTTCCTCTCTCTTTTGCTCCCCATTAGACCCATTCTATCTATTCCCCTTTTTGTTTTTATGTCTGCATTCTATCTCTTTTCCTTTGAACTACCACCTTTCACATCATATTAGATTCCTGATCTCAAGGTATTTGTCAATTGAAACATACCTATCTAAAGATTGGAAGCTAGTATCTACTTATAAGAGAGAACATGCAACATTTATCCCTCTGGGTCTGGTTTACGTCACTCAGAGTCATTGTTTCTAGTTCCACTCATTTGCATGTGCTTTTCATAATTTAAATTTTTTGACAGCTGGATAACTTTTCATTATGTAGATGTTCCATATGTATTACTTATATACCTCTAGGTTGTTTCCATGTTTTGGCAGCATTGAACATGGATGAAGAGGTACCTATGTAGTAGGATACAGAGTTCTTTGGGTATATGCTCAAGAGTAGTTTGGTTGGATCAAGCGTGAGATCTAGTTTTAGCTTTTTGAGGAACATCCAAACAGTTTTTCATAATGGCTGCACCAGGAGGATTAGTGCATCTTTAAGGTTCTTTTTACATCTGGGAGTCAGAAGTGAGTATCAAAATCCTTGGAACTGGAGTTAGGATGGCTGCTAGCCACCATGTGGGTGCTGAGAATCAAACCTGGGTCCTCTGCAAGAGCAGCCAGTGTTCTTAACCACTGAGACATCTCTGCAGTCTCCTTATATTTAAATTTTACTCAAATTGAAACTTAAGTGAATTTCAAATGTTTGCTAGCATTCCCTGTGAAATTTCCTTATCTAGGCTGGCATGTCAGCTGATATTGTCACTCTATCAGGCCTTGTTTAGGAAACCATAGCATTGAAGTTTTGTAGGAGCAGCTTTTCTGTCATGTCTGAAAGACACTAGACATCCTGGATCTCTGACTCATACAAACTTTCTGCTCCCTCTTCTGTAGTATTTTCTTAGCCTTAGATATAACATTTACAATGCAATCATATAGTTGTATCTTTTGGGGCAACACACACCACAGTCAATTATTGTCTTCATTTTGAACAGTTAAGGGTCTCTGTAATAGTCTCCATGTGCAGCAAAAAAGAAGTTCTTTGTTATACTTAGAAATAATACTGGTTTAGGAAAATGGCAGTAGCGAGTTCTCCTGAATGGTTTATGACTTTCCCAGCCACAAATATTTGGCTTGGTTTATAGTACAATACATGAATTCCTTCCTATTTAGTAGGCCTTATTTCCAAGTAGACAACTGCTGGTTACTTCCTGACAAAGATGTCACTGTTTGCACCATTAGGTATTTCTTACTGGGCCCTTCATTATTGTGGTTCAAAGTCTGTATAGCTGGATAAGACTATTGATTGCTTTTCTCCCTTGGCAACTTGCATGGCATCTTCTAATACCTTGAGAGTTGCTTCAGATGGAGGAGGCTTCCATGTCAGTTCCAGACTGATTTCTCCAAGACCTTGTCTGAATCATATGGTGTATTTAGGAACAGAGTCTTCTCTTCACTTCTTGGAGTCAACCACGAGCAATGGCAATAGCCTCAGTTTGTGAATATCCACCTCTACCCTGACCAACAACAGGAAGGGAGGTTTCCCAGAGCCTCTGTACCCTCACTGAGTTTTTGTTAAATAGTCTTTCCATAAAGAAATGCCACTCTGTGTGGCATAGCTCCATATATATGATATATATTTAATTCTGTATACTTTCAAAATAATCTTTCCCTATGAATTTGGTCAAACATCCTTCATGTTATTTATTTCTTCCTCCTTCCCCTTCCCTTTGAATTATCCTCCCTTAACCCTCCACAGTAAAATGATAAAAAAGAACAAACAAATTTCCAATTTTCCACTTGGTAGCATGTGAGATCTATTATCCCCTTCTCTACAGCTCCATCTCTTTCCTTCCTCTATGGTTTCTTTCTACTGTCCCAACTTCTGCAGTTGCTGAAGGCTACATAGTTATTTCTAATGATTCAGAGCTAAGATCCTCAAATAAGAGAGAGCAGGTGGTGTTTATCCTTTTGAGTCTTGATTATATTATTCATCATTATGCTTTCGAGCTTCATTCATTTATCTACAAATGCTATTATTTCATTATTTATTTATTTTTAATATTTTATTTATTATGTTTATTTTGTGTGTATCAGTGTATAGCTTGCATGTTGATAGGTACAATCATGTCGTGCAATGCCCCCAAAGGTAGAAAATAGTGTCAGATTTCCCTGGAAGGTTACAGAGGGTTGTTAGCCACAATGTAGGTGCTGGGAATCAAACCTGGGTCCTCTGCACGAGCAGCCAGTGCTCTTAACCACTGAGCCATTTCTCCAGCACCTCCACATTTAAAAACAAATATTCTTATTTGATTTGTTGTCTGCATGTATATAAGTGCACCCTTGTTGTACAATGACCACAGAGATCAGAAGAAGGCATTAGATTCCTTGTAACTGATGTTATGGATGATTGTGGGTGTTAGGAGCCAAACCTGTGTCCTCTGCAAGAATAGCCAGTACTTTTAACTACTGAGATATCCCCCCAGCTCCTATTCCAATTTTCATCAATAGACAAAAGAAAGGCCTTTGACTGCCCCCGACACTCTTGCACATAGTCCTTGCAGACCTAGCTAGAGCAATATGACATGATCGCTTTCTTAGCATGCTTGTTATTGGTGTATAAAAAGGCTCCTGATTTTTGAAAGTTGAGTTTGTAAAGTTTTAATAACTTAGGAAATTTTCTGATGGAACTTTTGGAATGTCTTACATATAACATATCATCTTCAAAAAGTGATGATTTGACAGTTACTTTTCTGTTTCATTTTGTATTGCTCTAGCTAGGCCTTTCCTTCATCTATTGGGATGATCATTTTTATCTTTCAGTCTATTTATATGTTTTACATTTATTGACTTACATATGTATGTTGAATTATCCATTCATCTCCAACTTGATCATAGTGGATGCTCTTTGATATATGTTGTTTGTAAGTATTTTATTGAGAATTTATGCATATGTGTTCATTATGGATTTTAACCACTAGCTTTCTTCTTATGTTGTAGTAAGTATCTTTACATGGCTTTGGAATTATACTAATATTGGCTTTGTAAAAAAGAATTTGAAACTGCTATTTCTGTTTCTATCATTTTTCAATAGTTTGTTTTCTTCTTTCTTATTTTATTTTCATGATTTTATACACTATAGTTTGATGGTATTTATTTATTTCAGTTTAAGAGAAATTTCATTAATTCAAGAATTTCGTACAGTGACTTTTGGTTGTATTCAGACCTCCTCTCCCATCTTTACCCTAACCTTACCATTCCCAGCCCTACCCCCACCCAAACTTTGTGTCTTCAATTTACAAATGAAAAACCCCATTCATTTTACATAGCACATCTGAACGGGATGCCTGAGAAATCAAATCGCGTTAGAGTTTCAGTAATCTCTAATTCTTACATTCAGGTGTGCAGAAGTAAGGGTACAAAGGATGAATCACACTGAAGGACATTTAACAACACACATTAGTCTTTGCAGGCCATATTATATATAAAAGAAAGTGCATTGTATTTGGTGGGTGGCAGTACAGGGAGGTTCAGCATTTTGAGACCATTATGGAAGAGACTCTTGTCATGTAAATATTCATCTTTTGTGATAAGATTCCTCACATTGTCCATCAGACACATTCAGCCTCTTGAGAGTAGACTTCCCTGGGCCCAGAGTTTGGCTGTCCCAGGGAGCCTCATTCCCCTGTCATCTTCAGTCTACAGTTTGGAGATATTAACATCTGCTTACCGATCTGCACCTCCCTTTACTGCTGCCCACCAAATTTAATGTACTTTCTTTATATAGAATATGAACTACAAAGTCTGATTTGTGTTAAGTGTCCTTCAATGTGGGTCCAATCCTTGGGCCCACCAAAAGTTCCACCCTATAAGGCTCTGTCTTTCTACCTCCTAGAATTCATCTATTGCCAAAAGTTCCTTAGGGTGGGTTAGGACTTCTTACCTACTTCCCCATATCTATGCTAGAATTTTGTCTGGTTTGAGCTTGCTTAGGATGGATGCGTACTGTCACTAATGCTGTGAGTTCATATGGATAACTGACCATCTGCCTGGAAAACTCTGTTTCCTGTGGTCATCCACCTTATCTGGCTCGTACAGTCTTTACATCTTTCATTCCACAATGATCCTAGAACTTTGAGAGGCCGAGGTTAGAAGCAGGGGACCTATTCAGGGATAAGAACTCCGTGGCCTCTTGTCGTATGTACATTGGCCAGTTCGGGTTTCTGTGTTAATCACCATCTGCTGCATAAGGCACCTTCTCTGGAGAGAGTTGAGAGATACATTTATCCTCCGTCGAGTTGAATTGATGACATGTCACATAATGGTTAAGTGTCTCACAGACACTTATTCTGTGCATATGGTCAATTTCGGAACTCTGTAAAAGTTTCTGCTGGACTTGAGTTTGGTTTATTCTTGACTTTCCAGATTCTTGAGATGTCTTATTATGTCATTTATTTCTGATTTTTAAATGTAGACGCCAAGAACTATAAACTTTCTTCTTAGGACTCCTTTGAATATGCCCCAGAGGTTTTGTTGTGCTGTAGTATCATTTTCATTAGTTCCTGAAATACTTTTACTCTTTCCTGATTTCTTCTTCGACCATTTATCATTCAAGTGATGCCTGCCCCCAGTGATGTGTTTCCTCCAGCATTGCACCATTTCCTAAAGGTTTCATGATCATTACCAAACAGTACCACCGAATGGAACTATACATCAAGTTCAAATACTTGCGCTTATGGGGGACATTTCTCATTCAAACTATTATAGGTGAAGTAGAAAAACTTCTAGTTTAGAACCTCAGAGTAGGCTAGCTGTGGGAAACACCTATGGCACCTTCTTCAGTTAAAAATTCATCTTATCTAGTGTTAGGTCCTCCACTTCATGAAATGGGATTATTTAGACAGGAATTAAGTGGCAACAGGTATCCCTGCAACTCATGAAACCACAGGAATGGTGGAAGTTTCCAAATTTGAGACCAGTGTGCCATCTAGGATACTTTATATCAAGTTTAACAATACACTACATTTCCTAACATGTTTCACTGGTTTGTTTTTTGTTTGTTTTGTTTAAATAAAGAAAATTGCTGAATTTTTGTGTTTCTAATGCACATCTTAATCATCCTTACATCCCTTCTCCATGGGCACTCTCCCATAGTCCCTTCCCCATACTCCATTTCATGCATTCTGTCATTTATGTTTCAGCCTATCAAGTCATTAGCCCCTGACATCCTTCAGTGGACATTCATCCACTGAGGTCTGATCAGCCTATCGAGGGTCCTTCCCTTAAAGTAGATCAGCTCTTCCTCATGCAGCTGTAATCACCTGTCAATAGTTCTTTTGCTAATATTGAGGCCCGCTGACCATTTCCACAGTTATATGCTGGGTTTTTGTCTGCTTATATTTGCATGGATCTTCTGCAACGTTCCAGGAGCCTGTAAGACTCTCTATTCGTGCGGTCGTGTACTGCCTCGCACCTCTCTTACATTCTTTCTACCCTTCTTCCACCATGGTCTCTGAGCCCTGAATGGGTGAAGTTTAAGTTCCTTGGATTTCTGTCCAAGGAACCATACTCTGCAGACTCTTATTCTTTATGCTTTGGTCATTTATGGCCAAATGAACACAAGTTCATTACCATCTATTGCATGATGGAACTTCATTGATGAGAGCTGAAAGATGTGCTAGTAGTCTCTCTAATCCTTGTCCCACTATTCCACAAGTCTTAGGTGTATAGGTTCCATTGTGGATGAGTCACTTAGGATTGGGAATTTCACAGTTCATCTCGTGTGTGACCAGTTGTGGAACTCTGTAAATGTCTCCTCTGTCTGTTGCAAAAGACACTTCTTTGATGAGTGGTGACTGGTATACTTGTCTTTAAATATAAGGTATATAATTAACACATACTAAGAAATTACATTTCTCTAGGGATGTGACAGCCTTAGGGTTTTCTCTGAGATCTATGACCTCTCCAGACATTTGCCTTTGACTATGTTTACAGAACCACATGTGAGTGCCCTCTCATTGAAGGGGCTTTAAGTTCAATGAGTACTTCCATGATAATAGTGCCACTACCGTTTGCTGTGCTTATCATTATTATGATTATTAGGCCTTAAAGATGGTGTTGGACCACTGACTGATATTCTCCCTTAGCAGCTTTCATAGTATTCTCCAAAACCATGAGAACTAGGCTTCAGGAATTAAATTAAATTTAATTTTTTTAAAGGATGAAAATATTCTTTGTAAAAAGCATATTGCTTTTTTTATACCAGATAGCTATTATTTATCTCTCTTCTCTCTCTCCCTTATAACTCTCCCTCTGTTTAAATTTTAATTGAACTTTTCAAATTTTTACAATTTATTTTGATTGAATTAAGATGTTCTATCTTTGTCCTCTATACATCATATTTCTTGTGAAAATGAAATGAAACATACTCAGAAATATTTGTTACAATGTTATTTGTAGTAATAGCACATCAAAAAAATAAATATATGGCATATATTTAAGTACATCATTGGACTTTATGCATTCTTCTAGAAATGAGCCTACATGGCACATTTTTATCACAATCCTTTCCTCCCAGTGCTCAAGGAACATTGTGGAAGAGACACAAAGTATGTAAGAGCAGATGTCAGAAAGTGGCTGCAAAGTAATGCTTTCTTGACATGACAGAGCCATTGTACTCATAAACTCACAGAAGCTATTGTTAACTGTTCAAAATCAAGCAAGTCAACATTCTGATATGGATAAAGTAGGAGCTCATGATGCCCCATGTCTTCCTGAAGAACTACTGGCAATTAATGGTCACTGAAGCAGGAAAATAGTATTTTTTTCTATCATGTGTCCCAGGGTAGGTTTCCCAAGCTCCAGTGAATGGACTCCTCTACCTATGCACATATGGGCACCAGTAATTGGACTTACTGACTTATAAAAATAAATAAAGTTGAGCAGGGAGAAGTTGTGGCAGGCAGTGGGGACAGATATGATCTAAATACATTGTACCCATATATGAAATTACCAGGGAATAAATTTAAAAAAAATTTAATTTAATTTTTTAAAGGATGAAAATATTCTTTGTAGAAAGCATAAATTCTGTATGTAATACGAAATAAACTTCAAGCAAATATTACATGTAAAAAATAAAGTTTTACTTGTTCATCAAATTTTATTAGAAAGGGAAACACAGTTACCTTTTATGATCTGAAAGTTTTTAATCCCTTCAAAGCACATATATTATAGTTTAGAGCCTAAGGAGATGACTCATTGAGTAAGCATGAGGACTGAATTCCATTTTTTCAGCACCCACATAATATCAGATGGGAGTAGTGGCTGGTCTCTAGTATCAACCCTCAGGAAGTGGACATGGGATATCTAGAGAAAACAAGATAACTATGTTAGCTGAGTCAACCAACTTTAGGTTCAGCAAAACCCTACCTCATTCTATAAAGTGGAGAGTGATTGAGGAAGGCATCTGGCATCATGCTCTGGTCATACACTGCACACACACCTGCATATACACATATGCTCATACATATTAGAACACATATACACATGTGTGCATACAACAAACACACACATATGTTAAAAGAAAGTTTAAAAAAAAGCATTTAAACCCCAATGCAATAGCATCAAGGGATATAGTGTTTGGAAGGTGATTGGATCATTCATTCTGCCTTCATGAATGGGATTAGCGCACTTACAAAATGGTCTTTATGGACTCTCTTATATACATGAGGAGATAGATAGAAGATGTCAAAGTATTAGTGCTTTTTCCTTGGACTTCTGCCACCAATAAATTCTGCTGCTGTTTATAAGGTACCTACTCTATAGTATTTTGCTATAGTAGTCTGAGCAGAACAATGGAACCATTCTTAGACTACTAATGATATATTTTAGACATCTTTTAGGATGTCTAAGAATCTTTTTAAAAATGTGAATAATGGTATCATCTGAAGTATGGGCTTTGGATTCAGGGGAAGAAGTCAACAATGGGTCACTATCTCACTTTAATCAGTCATTGAATTGTGTTGATTGTTTTCGTAAATTTAAAAATATTTGATTTAATTTTCATATATGCATTATTATGTGTTTTGATCATATATCTACTCACATTCCTTCCTTTCCAATTCCTTCCCTAGCCCCCCAATTGAAGATTCTGAAGTAATGCTTTATTTTTAAATTAAAGGAAGAATAAATGTTTCACATTTAAAAATACAAGTTATTGTGCTCTCATAATATCAAGTACACTTTAAAATAATTTTACATGAAAAAAAGAGATGTAATAAGACCACAAAGATCCAAACAGTTTCTCAAGATTAGAAGAATCGTAATAAACATCATCGAAAGAATACTTTCCTGTTCATCTGGTATATTTGCATAAAATATTCATGCACATTTTATATATGCATATAAAATTAGACACATGTTCAAGATATGTTCACAGCGGCTATTTCCCAAATGGCTAGATATTCTTCTGTTATATTTTTTGCAAACTTTACTGCTTTTTTTAAAAATAGAGGTGATTAAGTTTTATAACAAAGTGAAAAAATGAATCTATTTCATCTTATATAAATGTTATATAAGGTTTAAGATGTCTTGAATAAAAACCTGTGTATGAGCAAATGAGCTATGTTCAGAATAAGGCGAGAACAAAAGGTACACAAGAAGAGAAAGAATGGATCTTCATTCTACATGCCTGTCTTTTCTTTGGCATTATTAGATTAAATAGTAATCCTGAACTGGGAGATTACATATTGATTATTTGCATTTTTGTATTAACTTGCTAGAGAAAGTGAACTGTAGAGAAGATGAGGCAGCTTGGCTATTAGCTCTGCACAGCCCATTAAGTGGATGTTTAGATGTGAACGTTTGCTTTTGAATCTTTTGACTCTTGTGCCTTGAAAGGGAAGGTTACACCTTTTGAATTTAACTAGTTCATGAAAAGAGGCCAGGTTCTTGCAATACCTTGTGTGTTACAGGGGTTTTGTTTGATGTGTTTGTGTTTGAAATCTTCCACTCAAATTGAGAGAAAGTAGACTCCATGTTCATTTTTACCTCTGTCATCTCTGACCATGGTTCCTTCAAGACACCAAATCAGGAAATCCTTGGTCATTCCGTCAAGTAGGCACTGTGGCTTCAGATTCAGTAATGAGCATCTCACCATGGAATGCAGGAAAGTTAAACAGTAGCTTAGATACAATCCTGCAATGCAGAAGTTTTATATAGACATAAATTTACCCCTCCCAACATCAATATGCTGAAAGTTTAACTCCCAACATCTCAGAATATGATTATTAACCACAATATAATATTTAAAGGGGTAAATTCAAATGATGTCATCAGGGCTGACATTAAACTATTTGGATTGTGTGATTATATGAAGAGAAAATTAGAGAATCCATAGATACCCCAGAGATACACATACAAGGAGAAAAATCTGTCTTCGGCCAAGAAGAGGGACTTGGGGAAGATAAACATGCAATGCAACACAAAATTTGTGCTCCTGGAAAACAGAGATAGAAGAAAAGAAAGCACTGTGTGTTTTAGCCACTCAGTCTATGTTCTTATGGCATTCTCCAGAAGACATGGGTCTCTTACAAGGGATAATGGACAAAGATACTTGCCATGGGTATGTGGAATTTTTATGTTTTGTTCTGAAGAATGTCTAACTCATTAAATATCCTGGTCTTGTAAGTATAAACCAGGCATAATAAACCCAAAAACATATAAAAATAAGTTGAAGGAATTATCAATAAAGAGGAAAATAATGTGAACTTTGGATAGTTTTTAGTAGTAAACTTAGGTACAGTAACAAAAATAGTGAGGATCTCTGGGTTAGCAAAGGAGACAGTCTGTGCTGTTAGAACATATGACTGAAGCTGGGTGGAACACAAAAAAATTTATTGGGCTCAAAATTGTGGTGGAATAAAAGTTCAAACAACATTACATCACACTGCAAGGGCTAACCTGACTGCACCATGACAGTAGACACATGGAAAGAGAAACTTCTGCCTTCAGAAAAGTCCAAACGCATGGTATCTGTTAAGGAAAAAAAAAAACTCTTGCAGGAACTGACCGAGTCCAGTAAGGACTGTATTAAAGCTTCCCAGTGGGATACCTCTATGACCTGGACATCTTTTATTGAATCCTACCTCTCAATGACACCCTTAAAGCTCCCAAAACTATTATGTTGAGAAAAAAAATCTGGCATATGAACACATACAAACCATGTCCATTTAACCATCACAGAGGCTAAGTTCATGGCATTAAAAGGAATTCAAGAAGCACTGAGGTCACTGAATAGTCAACAATTGAACTGGTCAGGTTGCCCCTAGAAGTTCAAAGGAGTGCCATGATGTTGAACAGGCTAAGTAAAGCCTATTTACAGCAGTGGCTTCTGATATGTCTGAACTAGTAACCAAATCTGACAGGCCTACAGAAATGGCAGCCAGGACTGATGCTGCTTTCAGAAGCCTGGGCCTTTAGACACCAAGTAAGTAATGTCAAAATCCTCTAAGTACATTTATTGGTGTTCAGAAAACAGCATTAGTTGGGAATTTGGTGAAATTTAGATTATTCTGGAGAATCTCGGGGACAAAGCCAGGAGAACCACTACTCTAGAACAATTTTTTATATTTTATGGAGACAGACTATATCCTAAGAAAGCCCATAAATGATATTGCATTGCCCAGAGAACTAACTCCCCAAAGACGACGAAGGAATCCAAAGTGTATGCAAAAACAAAGAGCCTTTATTCAAGCTTAAGCTTGGACTCTCAGACCTCACCAATGCAGTGGATCCATGCTGAGAGCCTTGACCCTCAAGGGTGTGGGTCATTTATTGAAGAGAGGAGGGGCATTACAGTGGAGCATTATGATTGGTGAGGGGAGCCGTGCACCCAAGCACATTTTCCTTGCTTGGCATGCCAGGGCTTGCCTCATTTACAGCCTTGTGGCTGCAAATGAAAACTTACAGCATAAGTTGACAAAATGGAGAAGTTAGCCTCTAGCCTTAAGATGGAGTCCAACTTAAAACGGAGTCACTCTAGCCCATTCCCCGTATTCCCCCCTTTCCTAGTAACTAAGAAAGACCCAATCCTGGGTCTGGGCAAAGGCCTTGAGTGGAGGAGTCTAGGGGTTGATCCTAGTAACGAAGGAAGACCCAATCCTGGGTTGAGTGGTCTGTACTGAATGGATCAAGGGGCTGATAATGAGATCTTAATACCATCCAGGCCTTTAGGGGGATCTTTTTACCCTCAACTGCCTAGTTAATTTTTACCTCCTATTTTTATTATATTATCCTCTGAAGAGATCACCCCAACTGCCAATAGGGAATTGGGGCACTGATCGCTCTGGCTTCTTCATAGCTGGACAGGGTCTTAGGTTGTGGCAGTTTTGGGGTACCTCCTCAGGAGGTCTATCTAAAAAACCCCTGAATTGCATAACTGTTAGCTGTAGGGAGAAAAGAAAGTCCTTGACTGATGAATGGAAGATAAAACAAAATAGTCAGAACAGAGAAAATTTCAAATGTCCATTAAAATGTCCATTAGAATTTTGCTCAGGACTTCCAAGAGCATTCCTTTGTTGCATTCCCCCTTGATTTTTTTTTATGGCTGTCAAGGCTGAATTTGAGAGTTTTGAAGTCATAATTTCTTTTCAGGCACCTTGACAGCATGCTGGAGTGACTAGAGTCAGGGTAAGTCCCTTCCCAAATGACTTCTAGACAGGGAGAGAAAAGAAATTAGTTATCATTTAATTTTTGGATTAGAACAATGGTGGGCTTGCCTTTCTTGACCACAGGTATGCACTGTAGTGTTGAAGTGGGCCAAGATTTGAAGTCTTACATCTGAGTAGCATTTTCTGTTTAGAACAAAATCATTAATGCTTATTTCATTTAAATCCAATGTTTGGGAAGTATAATTTCTTTTATTTTTAAAGAAGTATACTAATCATTTTAATTTTTGGTTATACTTTCCTTTTGAGTATTTAAGATCCTACAATGGGACTGTATAAACCAATTTAGTTTTACTCTTAAGGTCAGTTGAACATCTGTTCCTCAGGGGGATTCACATGGGCTTCAGAGGAGCACCTGGCTCCTTAGGCCTTTCTTACCAGTTCCACCTGTGTGAAGATAAGTCAGAAAGTCTTGCTAGACCATGGCTTCATTTAGAAGCATCAAGGAAAAGGTTTCCTGTGCTGACCCTCCTCTTTGCAGACTGGACACTGGTTCAAGTCCTTCTACTGGGGTCTCCATGACCTCCTTGAACAGTAGGACAGGTAATTCATCATAGTTACAGGACATTCTGAGAGATGCCCTATAGGTCCCTGGAACATAGTTGACCTTGGAGAGCAAGAGACAAAATTGTCTCTTTTAATTCCTCTGACTGGATTAGTATGGGCCCTAAATATGGTTGTTAAATACCCAAGAAGGTCAGTTCCACCAATCGATACTTTTAATAACTGTATACTATGTTGCTAATGCTTAGGCAAAAATCAAACATTCTTGAATACATATATTTGTTCTTCAGAATATTTGAATTATTTCAGAAATTTTAAGATTATTTACACATTAGTTTCTCTTATCTTTCATATAACATATTGACTCAGAATTTTAATCATTTGCATAGACTTTCTCATTTTTCATTTTCTAGTCTGGAACTATCCAGTATTTTAATCTTTCTATATAGATCCTTCTTAATAAAATATATCCACTTTGATTTCTTTTTAACATCATTGTTTAACTTTTTATTTATATAAGATGTAATAACATCAAAAAGTTAATTACTTATTTTTTTCTAACTTTTTCAGATTTCCTCCCCAAATGCAGGAGACCATTTGTGATTAGGGCAAAATTACATACAGCTGGCTGGGAAGAGTGGCTGGATACTCAGGAGAGGGTCCAATGACCCTGCAAATTCACATGAGCTTCCTAGGTTTAGCCATCATAAAACATCAGCTCACTTTGTACCTAGCTAGTGTTGGAGGCCTATGGCTAGAAAAACTTTAGAAACTGACAAATATATTATGTAAAGCAATGATACTTTTAGAAATCAGCAAATGTATAAAAGATGTCAAAATTCAAAATAATTTCCTTTAAAATCAGATAAAGATGTTATATAAACAAATATCAGAATAGTTTAAAATAGTTTTAAAATAGTTTAAAATAGTTTCTTGTAAAAACCAGTAAATGCATATGACAATGTAAAAATGTTAAAGAGCCACTTTAAAACCCAGTAAATATACTATAAGAAGTTAAAATCCTGATACTGTTTTCTAAGTTTGACATAGAAATATATTAACTTTATTACCAAAGACCCTTGAGACTCTTTTGCTTTTCTATGATCCCATCAAGAATCTAAAATGAAAACAGAAACATAAATTGGAAAAGGATTAGGACATTTGATTAAATGCCTGTGGTCCAGGGAGTTCCCAGATTATCATAATCTCCTAGAGTTCTGTAGAAGCAGTAAATTCCTGGATGTGGCCATTTTGAATTATATCTGTTTGATATATCTGTTTGAATATATCTGTTCCCCACAGATATATTTTTCTTCTTAATATTTAATTCCTTTAGATCACTTATTACTGTCCAGCAAAAAAGGAAAGATTGAGATTGGCGAATTGTATCTTCTCTGTCTTCTATACCAGAAATAGTAAATAGAAAAACTAAGAAGTATGAAGAAAGTCTAAGAAACTGTAGCATAGTCAAGTTTTGTTTGGTTTCTACCTTAAATTGAATGAGTAAAAACACATATTGATAGCTTTTATTTGTTTTCATTTCTGGTCTTTTGAGATAGGGTCTCTCTGTAGCTTGAGATGGCCTGGAACTTAACCAGGCTGGTAGTATTCTCAGAGAGACCTACCTGTCTCTGCCTTCTGAGTGTTTGGACTAAAGATAAACATCACCACGCCCAGAACATTGATATTTCTAATACGTTTTTATCTCCCTACTTTCTAATACTTGTTACATTTTTATGTTATATCTATTCAGTTTGAGGAAATTTTATCTTTTAAATTTCTCTCTCCTTTTTAAAAAAAATGTGTATGTGTGTTGTGTGTGTGAGAGAGAGAGAGAGAGAGAAAGAGAGAAAGAGAGAGAGAGAGAAGGAGGGAACTCTGGGGTGAGAACACACCCAGTCCAGCTACAAATGTGAAGATCAAAAGGCAATCTATCACCTGTGCTGGTCCTTGTCTTCTACCCTGGTAGAAACAGTATCCTTCTTTTGTTTTTGTTTGTTTGTTTGTCACTGTCTAGACCAGGTTAGGTGGTCTATAAGTTTCAGGGCTTTCTCTTGTCCCTGCTTGTAGGAGCACTGGGACTCCAGATATTTGCTACAGTGTCAGGATTTGCATGGCTTCTGGAATCACAATTCAGATTCTTGCTATTGAGTGGCAAGTGCTTTGGCCATCTCTCTTCTCCTTTTCACTTATGATTTTCTCTTGAGTAACTGTGTATCCACCCAAATGCTCATCACTCTTTTGAAGTACTTTATTCACTAATATTTTTGGAAATTTTGGCATGATGGTTTACACGTTGTGTAGTTCTGTTTCTCTTTTCCACCTGTTTCATATATTTCTGAATTCAGTGACAATGCATTCTTCACATGTATTATACTTCAGGGGAAGAAGAGTAGAGGATGAAGATGCTGTGTGCCACTGTCTGTGCTGAAGTTTTGCAGGAAATCTGCATTGGTATCTTTTAGGCTTCCCGATCATTTTGACTGTGGCCACTATCAGCTCTTACAATGTCACCCTTACAGAGCTGGCCATGCCCAGCATCTTCAGGACTGATGGACCCATTCAGTCTTTCAAACTCTAGCAAGCTTTTTGATTGTGAAAATTTGATTTTGTTAGGTTTATAGGTCTCATGCACAAAAAGCCTCTTTTGTTATTTGCTCTCTTAGTAAGAACTATAAAATAACCATAATCTTTTCCTTGTGTATTCAAAATACTCTGCTTGAAAATGTACTTAAAATCTAGAAAGCTTTATAAAAATTTAAATTACAATAGCACTGTCTTTTGTGTTTGTCATTATCTTTCCTAAGCTTTGTCACTTCCATGGCAACACACACTGTATTTTACTTTGTGTTTAAAATTATTTATGCTGAGCCATAAACTCGGGTGTTTTATGAATATTCAACAATGCCTTCTAAGCGGTGAAGTGTTCCAGCCTTCTCTTAAATCCTTCCCACACACAACTTCTAAATTAAGTCTTTGAAGTTCAGCCCTGGCCATGTCACTCCACTGCTCACAATCCACCCGTACCTCCCCAGGGTTGATGGAGTGAGCCAGTGCTCCTTTGTCTGTATTCTGCTTCCTTATACCACTGTCCTACCCTGTTTTCCTGTCTTACACTTGACCTCCCAACACTGGACAGAAATGTTGCACATAGAAACCCTAGAGGGCGTATTAAATGAGATAATAAAGATACAGTTATATAACAAAATCAAGAATGAATGTAAGAGAATGGTGACTGCTCTGCTTAACGAAAATTTCAGTGTTATTGTGATTCTATTCACTACTTACAGTTCTCCCAACCCTTCTACAGTGCTGGCTTCTTGTCAAATTCCCACATACTGAAAAAGGTAGATGTGACAGTAGCCACATCTTACATGCTATCAAGAACAGGGAAAACCTTATTGGAGTCTTCCATCAAACTCCTTAAACTCTGTCAGGCAGAATATGCTTCATATCAATGTGAAATCAGGGCATCTCTGGCTCAGGGGACTATAGAATCCTACAGAACAGAGGGTATGTAGATGAGGAGAGAGCAAAGGAAATCAGAGCTCAGTTTCCATAGAGTGGCAGAAGTGGCTGTAGTGTGAACTGCTTATTTTTATATTAATCCATTCATTTTATTTTAGATATGTGCATTGTTTTAATTTAACATTTTGATTTTTGAGAATTTCATACATGAATACTGTGTTTAAGTTACTTCTACTTTTCTCTCTCCATGCCTGTTTCAACTACTCCCATAGTACTTCTCTTGAATTCATGATCTCTTCTTCAGTATTTACTATTACATAAATACACACACACACACACACACACACACACACATACACACAGACAGACAGACAGACAGACACACGTATTGAGCCCATTTATTGTTGTTCATCTGTTTAAGTTGACTACTTGGATTAGATAACCCCTCAGGGAGCTCATCCTTGGATAAAGCTGATTCTACCTTTCTCATCAGCCAACGATAGCCTATAGATTTTCATCAACCAATGGGACCTTGTAAAATTTCCCCTGTCCTCATTGGGATGTCAACCAGTGTGGTCTTTATGTGGATTTTGTTTAGGCAACCCTGTAATTGAGATTTTATGGGTCATTTTTAAATTAAGAGTAAGAATTTTGCTTTTCTTCTGTTCCTACAATTCTATGCAGAAATTCTCAGTCCTGGAAAAGCCTTTATAATATTTATTATACTAGTCCCAAGATGCCTAATTCCTCTTATTTCAAGTCGGGGCACTCCGTACTGCTTTTAGCCATTCATCTTTCCTAAACTGAATGCTTCACAGGCAGCAGAAAGCAACCATGCAGTTGTGGGGAGGGAACAACTAGATCAGAAGAAAGCAGCCATGCATATCTGGGAGGGACCAGCTGGGTCTTTGTTGGCCTTCATAATGCACAGACAGCTGACTCTATAATCCTTGCCTCATTTCTATATCCAATAACAACATAACTAGAACTAAAATTATCTGTGTTTTCTTTGAAGTAAATTAATTGCAATTACCTTCCAAAGGCAACCATCTGTCTTTAGGTTTATTAATTCATGAATGAAGAATTATTAATTTTATACCTGCAACAGTGAGGGAAATCAGACTAATATGTTGTAGGAAAATAGCTCTTGAATTATTTTAATACATGCATCTCTACAAGTATTTCCTTCTCTTGAGAGCAATGTTTACATACCCAGGCTAGAAAATTACTTTTGGTTAAAATACAGAGGAAGTGAGACATTAGTCAAAGCAATTCCTTGATTTATCTACTAGTTAATTAATTTGAACTATGCCCAGGAATGAAGCAGAGGGGATTCTTATCAAAAGTTTGGGATTTGAAAATTTGTATCCCTTTAGTGAAAATTTTCTCTCAATTACTTTTTGGTCAATGCATATACTTTGAGATATATGTATGTATTAATCCTGTCAGTGTTTATATTACTTTGAAATGCCATGAAAATACACATAATTAAAATTTATATTCTATGAAATCACTAAATTAGTGAAAGTAGAATCATCCATTCATTAATATAACATGGAATGTATTATAACACTGAGTTATTATTTTATTGGATAGCATTTATTTTAGAGGATAATTATTAGTTGTTTGTTTTCTTATTTTATTTATACTCGTTGTTTCCCATCTAAGTAGTGGTACATTTCCTACAAACATTTGATGCTTTTAAAACTAGATTATGTACTTATCACTTTAAAAATTAACAAAACTTTCAGGTAGGTGGCCAACAAAATGTATTTTATATTTCTAATGAAATTTGCTTCAATTTGTATAAAGCAGTATTTTTACAAATTTTCTCATTTTGGATAATAAATGTATAATGTCAGGTGTTCTGTTTTATTTTGTTATTTTGTTGATATTCTAGAGAAAGATTGTATATAGAGAGAAAGATGACATACTTCATATCCTTCCCAAATTCTTGCTTCCTTCCATAACACCTCTAAACTCAAATGATCTAACCATCATGGCTAATGACATACATTATATATTGGTAATGGAAATTTATAGCCAAAGAAGACTCCCATTCAAAAGTACCTCTGAAATTAGATTTCTTTACCAATTTCCCACAGTACAGGAAAGGTCCTTGCCTATGTTCCTACTATTCTAGAAGTGTCCCTGTAAACTCCATCTAACACACTCCCCTGAACTTACCTTCTTTCATATAACACAACCCAGGGAGTTGTCCAGAGCCAAGAAATCAATTCACTCCTCTGTGAATTTGTGGAATATATGGATCCCAGCCGAACTGAAAGCAAAACTTCAGTATGAAGGTATGCTGACCCCATATTCACTCACACACAATCTGACAAAAGAAAGCAATATGTAGGTAAAAGAATGTCTTCACTTGGTAGGAGAAGAGATTAAAAATGTATGTAATTTTAGCATTTCATCAAGAAGTATTTACTTGATATCTTGGTATAGGAAACCTCATTGAAACTACTTTAAAGAAGTAGTTCTAATGAAGTCTACCTATGAGAGGTATCTTCTATGACTAGAACTTCTTTGGATTGTTAGCCCAGAACAGTTCTTTTGGAAAAGCATTTGATGAGAAGGAGGCCCATAAATTTCAGTGCACCATGAAGAAACATAGGTCTCCAGTTTCTTTCAGATAGTCAAAGTCATCTTTTCTCCTCTCTCCTGTTTGAGAGTTAGGCCTTCATCGTGATGACAATGTAGAGTTTTATCTTAAGTTATGCTGTCGCTAGCATGTGTGAAGATTATAGAAGCTCACAGGCTCTGTCATGATTAGTCAGATTTGTGCACCTTGTGCTATTTACAGTGAAAAAATTTTTTAGGTTAGTGTCATATTTAGAATCCTGCTGGTGACTTTCTTATAGCAATGAACAAAAACTGCAATTCACGAAACATCAAGAAATTTGTGACACTATTCCTGCTGTATCTCATGGGATCTGCCTCGTTACAATGTGTTAAGCCGGGAGGTATTGGTGGTAATTATGAAATGGGTACAGATTTCCCCACTATGGACCCTGGAGATACACTCTTGAGCTATCTTGAGGTAACTGACTTCCATGATGAAGGCTCACATGCTACATTTTGCAGATTGTGCACTTCTCTTCTGCAGCTTTACTGCAGTTTACAGCTCTTTTAAAATTTAAATTTCTATGATGAACTAGGGAAAATTATGAGAACAGAGGAAATGATTTTATTCACTAGCTTCTTGAGTACCTAGAAAACACTTAATTTAAAAAAGTATGAAAGAATGAATAAATGATTTAACGTTTAAATAGCTTATTATGGGTTTTAGACATTTTGGTAGTCAGATGTGTGCATTTTTGAGCCATTATCTTCAGTTCTCAAATATTCTCCACTTAGGAATTTGTATTTTAAATGTTTGATTACTAGTCTAAGTGATTTGATTGATAATAACCCAAATGGATATTTCCAAAGTACTACTAATTATACTGTTTCCTTAAGTATAATCACTTATGAACTTTGATAATTAGGCGATACATAAACTCTGAGAGTTACTGGATTGCTGTCAGGCTACTCTACTTAGAGTCGATTATTGAGGAAACGATTTAATTTGGCCCTTTTCTTACATTAACATAGACATTAATATATCTTTAAATTTAAGCTCAGTTTAGTCCCTTATATTGATAGACACTGCAAAATACTGATGCATTCCTTTAGAATCTTCAAAAGAGAATTAATATTGTACCTAATCAGACATACCCTTCATTAATTTTAATGAACCCCAATAACATTTTCTGTGTAGTAAAGTGCTACTTTCATTAAATTAATGGAAAATTCTCTTTGGAGTCGTATCTCTTTTCAGTTGTTTAATTCTTATAACCATCTCTACCTTTCTGGTTATGTAAATACTGTTTCCTTAGCAGAAAACCTCTTACCAGTGCCAGAGATAATTTGAACTGATCATTCTGTTTTTCAAAACTGGAAATCTAGAAGTAAAATAGGGCAAAATGGAATCAAGAAGAGATGAAGGGGCTGGAGAGAGAGCTCAGCAGTTAGGAGCACTGACTCCTCTTGCAGAGGACCTGGGTTTGATTCGCAGCATATACATGGTGGTTAACAACCATCAGTAACTATAGTTCCAGTGGATCCAATGCCCTCTTCTGACCTCCACAGGCATTGTACAACATGGATGCTCTTACACACATGCAAGCAATACATTCATATACATAGAATAAAAATAAATAAAAGATTTTTAAAAGATTTAAAAAGAAAAAGAAGAGATGGGAATCTGTCCTTACTTTTCTTTCATATCAAGTAGTCTTAGAGGTCCTCATTCTTCCTTGGGTGATATGATTAATCCAACGAGACAGTGGCATGACCTCAACAATTTTCTCTCATTTCCTATGAACTAGTAACGTACACAACAAAAATACTCCTTTTTCTATGGTTGGTCATGTGTCAGTGAGTATTTAAATATGAAATAGAAAGGAAGCAGGCAAAAGAAAAAGAGACACGTTTTCAGTCAAGACAGGATGTTAGATATACAAGCAGCCACATAAACACACACCACAGAAAACATAGAAAGGAAAACTCAGGCAACTTGGGAAATAGCAAGAAGAAATGATATTCACTATTGTTATAAATAGGACAGGTAGCATGAAAAAGTCACTAGAATAACAACGTGGCCATTCTAAATATTAATTTATAATTAGCCGAGTTACTTTTTCCACTAATTAAATAACATTTATATCACCTGATTAAAAATTGAGGAGTTTCTTCTTTTTTCTTGACACTATGTTGCTAATGCATGTGAAAGTTTCAGGTGGTCAATAGCTGGGTGATCTTGCCCAAGAACACAACTGGTGACATAGAGGTGAGTACACAGAAGCAGACTCATTTCAGCATTCACACTCTGTGTTAGATTTTTCACCTCTGTGGTTTAATAACTGACAGAAATAACTTAAGGGAGTAAAGATTTATTTGACTATGGTTTAGAGATTTGGGATTACTGGTCTAAAGGGTGTAGTGGAATAGCTCACAATGGGTGGATCTGAGCTAGATTGAGCAGTAGCAGAGAAGAGCTAAGCCAAGACATAGACTCAAAGACAAACTCCACATAATCCATTTCCTTTAATCAGATTTTCCTTCCTTAATTACCACCTCTCGCTAAGCTATTAAAATTCTTCGTCATTCAATTGACGAGATCATTCTTTAGGTCCCAACCCTTGTGCTGTGATAACTGTAGAGGAGTCCTTTCAGACACACCTAGAGGTTTGTTTGCTAATCCAGGCATTTCTCACTAACACCACTATGAAAATAAATATTACAGTATAGTCTATACTCACAAATACTTTTAAAAAGTATTTTCATTATTAGTTTTAATTTATGTATATGAGTGTATGGAACTGGAGTTTCAGAAGGTGGTGGTTAGTTGTCACGTGTGTGCTGGGAATGGAACTGTGTCCTCCGCAGGAGCAGCCAGTGTTCTTAGCCACTGAGCCATCTCTCCAGCCTTGCTCGCAAGTATTTAAAAACTGATTACTTTCCTAAAGCTGCTCCATTCTGCTTTCTAGCTATCAGGTTCCTAACCTACACATCTTTGGATTCAGTGGAAAGCTTTCAAGGCCTTTCAATCCATCAAGCTTCTTTCGTTGAAATAGCCATATAGATATTTTTTTCTTTCCCTCTATCCAATGAAGAGTAATTTAAACTATGTTTCAATCTCTATGCTTCAAACATTTCAGATGTCCATCTATGCCTGGCGATGTCCTAATAACATGGAGTCAAAATGAAATGTGGAATACTGCACGTGGAAGGAAAGAATTCATTCTTTACTTATGGATAACACCCTTAGTAGGCAGAAGCTTTCTAAATGCAAAATAGATTAGATTAAAGCATACGAAATTACTGTCATGTTGATTTTAACCTATGGAAATGGCAATTCAAAAGGTTCATTTTAACATATATATTTTTGTGGGTGCAAATTAAATTCAAAATGGAAAAGCTTGTTGTGCAAAAAAAGAGAAAATGGAACTGGTGACACTTTGTCAGAGCTTTAAAGTGTTATTGTCTTTTTACATTTCCAGTTATCAAATGCATTATTATCATAACATTTCAGGATGCCTTAGATACTGTGGCTCCAGTGAGAATCAATCGTATGTGTAACTAAACTTTTCTTTCAATAACAACTGAAATGGGTACAAATTGAAAATTGAGAGCTAACCATACTGAGACTGGAACGTAGGAGGCTGTTGCGCACAGGTGAGACATCATAAACAAATTTGAAATGACCGACTTTTCTCAGGGAGCGGCTCCCAGAGGCACCCAAAAGGATGCAGGCTATTGACATTGCTCTTGGTTGTCCACCACATAACTAGACAGTAGTACCCTATTGTTGAAGATACCGCACACTTGGTTACTGCACATAGAAACAACTTTAATATGACCAAGCAATGTTCTCCCTGATGACTTGCTTTCATAGTGCTGGAAGGTGCTGGCCATGATGCTGGGGAAGAGAAAAGACATCAAAGATTCTATCCAGTCCTGGGCCATGTATAGTACAGTACGATGCCAGACAGGATATCTCCTCTGGTACAATAGTTGCAAAATGTATATGGGGCTAATCAAACACTCTACACTGAATCTACACGAAGGATTTCATGCCTGGTACTGTAAACATGAGCAAAAAGCATGGCTAAGGTAGTCACAGGCCCAAGGGAGGATCTATTGTCTTTTTAAGTGATCATGCTATTAAACTGTCCTTTTAATATTTGTGTTTTTGTCCACTGATTTGTGCTGGTCTCTGTGTTGTTCAGATAAGTGTCTTACTGCAGTTGATAGTAGTTAATAAAAGCAGTTATTCCTGTTTCAAAAGCTAAGAATAAGAACTATAAAAGCTCAAACCAAGACGGGACATTTACTCAGAGCTCTGCGCCCTTCCCACTAGGCAAGAACTCAAGGAGTACTTCAGAAAAGGGGGCAGAGGGAAAGTAAAAGCTAGAACGTGGAGAGGAGGCCTGGAAATGTGATAGATCCTCTGGACATGGTATGGATGTTCCAAACATAAACTCTCAGTAGCTATGGTAACCCGCACAAGATCAAGCCAGTTAAAAATTCCATTGTGAAGTGGGAAGGGGCTTGGAGGCCCCACCCTTAGCAGGAGAAGCTGTTGATGGCTCATGGTAGGGGAGTGGAGCTGGCTACTGGTAGGTTGTTCATGTCCCAGGAGATGACCTGACACACATGGGCAGCACTAATTGGAATCAGTAGGTTATTAAAGAAAAAAAGACATGAAGTCGGAGGGCAGAGGTACTGGGGAATCTTGGAAGAGTTATACTGAAGGCACGGGGCATGGATATGATCAGGGTTCATTGTGAACAAATATGAATATTTCAAAGAAAATCAGTAATTAAAAATGGGGCTTGAGAAATGTCTCAGAAGGTAAGAGCACTAGCTGCTCTTGCAGAGGACCTGCATTTGGTTCCCAGCCCACACACGGTGACTAACAACTGTCTGTAACTCCAGTTCCAGGGGATCCGATGACTTTTCTGGCCTCGGTGGTCACTGCACGATATGTATACACATATGTACATGCAGGCAATAAGCTCATATACATGAAATAAAAATGAATAAATAATTTAAAATATGAAAAATCTCCACAAGTAGAACAAAATTAAATATCTGATTTCAGTTATCTTATTGAAGTCCTATTCCTTCCTAGCATCTATAGGTGTGTGTTTTCTTCACTCTGTGAGATCTTCACAAAGCCTATAACTAAATTGAGTTCTCAAGAATGTTCTTCAAAATCAAGCACTATTTCCTTCTTGATTATGGTCAAATGATTATATTGTCATTGTGGGGAATGGACTAGAATAACTGCACTTTAAGCTGAGGCTTCACCTTAAGGCTAATTCCCCCATTTTTGTCAGCTCCCCTAGCTACAGGATAACCAGAGCCCAGACATGCCAGGCAGGAAAGACATGTTGAGACCTTATAAGGAATAAAACAGAACCTTGTGGCCCTGAAGGTGACAGCCAGCACATTCCATAGTCATGAAGACAGTCACCACCAATGAGAGTCCTATTAGACATCCTTCAATTAGTTTGGAACATGCTTTGTGCACGTGGGAATCCTTGTCCAAGCATGTTGGTACAAGACATCCTTGCTGTAAGGGTGACCAATCAGACAATCCTCTCCTCGCTCTTTTGTCTAGCCCCAATAAAAAGGCCCACTCCCCCTGGGTTGGGGGCCGTCTGTGTAGACCCGATGCGTGGGTAAAGTCAGAGGACCCAAGGTTAAGCCCGAAATAAAGGGTCTGAGGCTTTTTGTTTTTGCATACATTTAAGACTCCTTGGTGGTCTTTGGGGGTCCTGAGATCTGGGCATTACAGTCATTGTGATAGAGACACATTTTTAAGAACAACTACACTGTATTTTTGCATCCTTATCTAATTAGATGTTTCCATTTTTCTTCCTTCTGAACTTTCCCAGAATATTTCTAAGAAATATGCTAATGATATTTAAAAACAGTTATTTTGACTGCACTCTGACTAGTTTATTGACTTGCTATAAAAAATGAAAGTTTATCTTTTAGGCAGTCTAAAAAATACTACTTTGCTAACTATCAGCATAATTACATCAACTTTTTCTAAATAAGTTTTCATTTACAAATATTTATACCACTATGTGATTATGGTTAACAGGTAATCAACATTTCTTGTTCTTTTGGTGGTTTTGTTTTATCTGGAAGTTGTAATTATCTTTTTTCCAAGTTGTTTAGATTCCTATAAATCAAATTTCTTCCTTAATGCTATAAATCTTGTTCAAAATAGTTGGACAAGTAAACTAATTTGTTTTTCTTAATTCTCTTTTCTTAGAAATATTCCTGCTTCTCCACCAGTCTGGCTCATGTGTGTATGGCTTGCCCTGAAGGACCCCACTTTTCTGTATTGTTCTAAGAATTCCCTGTAATTTTACACTAGTGGTTTCTTTTTCTCTGGCTCCATGTGCTCCTATTTCGTATTTGTTTCCTCCTTTTGATAGACTCTGCTAACTTGTCAAAACTAGCTCAATGGCAGCAAATCATTAGGTAACTTTCATGTCTGAAAATTTCCATACTCTCTGTAGAAAATTAAATATTAGATATAGATTTTAGATATTAAATTAAATTTCTGCCACTTTTTGAAGCATTACTCAAGCATCTTACAGATTCTAACATTATCAGAACCAATCTGATAGAGAGACTCTCAATCCAAACTCATACTGTATGCCTCACATGCTACTTTTGTTAGATATGGAAAAAAAATGGAGTTGAAGAAGGAACTAATAATGTTGTCCATAAAAGGGATGGAGAATATTATCAACATCGAGTGGCATTTGCATTGCTTCTCAACTCACTGGAGTTTTTCTGCTATGTGAAAAGGTACACAAAAGTGCATTTTAGGTAGAAACAAGGAGGCATACCCGGGTTTGTAGCATTTAATGGCCACAAAGAGATAATAGAAATGCAGTTTCTGAGAAGCTGCTCAAGCTTGTGGTGATTAGTTTACACTGTGTTTCAAAGGAACTCTCTCAACTTCCTTCATGGGCGGATTGAGCTTTTTGTTTCTAACACTCTATTATTTTTCTTCTGAAAAAATAAACTCTCAAATTTTATAAACCCTGCAGAAATATTAATGTGGTGGTTGGTTGGTCACTTTGTCCTGCAGATCCTGGGAGGAGTGTTGTGAAGGGCACAGAGAGGGGAGGAACTTCAAGAAAGCAATCTTCCTAAATCATGAAATATCAGACACATTTATTAACATTCACTTAAAGCCAAAATGCATTTGAGTCATGCCTACTGAGTCAAGAAGTACTTAGAAAATTGGAAGAGTTCCCGATTTGGGAAACAGAAATTGGACTGGATAGTCTTTAGAAACATTGGGGACATAATGTAGGAGTTTAGAGCCTTATGGGGGATCTGGAGAAGATTATGGAAGTGTTCTAGATATGATCGCAATACACTGTATGATAGTCTAAAACAATAAATGATTATTTTCAAAAGAATCCCTGCCACCAGATATCATACATGGACAGGATTTGCTGTTGGATCTTTCTTTGGTATGACATGGAACTGGTCTAGCACCCTCTTGGATACCACTGTCTTATAAGTTATTGTTTAGGATATTATGACAAAAATTATAAGGACATGTCCATGGAAGCCCACCTTATTTCTCAGAGCCTTTCCAGTCTGATTAGATGTGTCCTCAAATGTCATATTCATCACACCAAGGACAGACTCCATACTGCTGGCTTAATATTTGTTCACATTACTGGAAAACTTGGTCAATAACATTGACTACAGGAGAATACAGAACATCTGTGGCACTATCAGGCTGACTCAGGATGAGTCCCAATATCTATTAGCTATGACGTGCACAGATCATATCATCACATAGCCGGTCAAAAGGAAAATAAAGCTGGATCCAAACATTGTTCATCGCCAAAAAGTATTGGGGACAGGGATGAAAGGAAGGTGTGTATTTATGGCTACCACAAGGCTAGAGGAAGAGAACAGCAAAAGAAGAAGCAAGACACTCATCCAAACACAAGCGAATAAACAAAGCTCACTTCTTTTCATCCTCCAACTATGGATTGGATCTCCTGTGAGTTTTAGTTTCCGTTTCTGTTACACAATTACTTTGGGGAAAGAGAACTACTGATAAAATTTACAAATGTACTATACTTTGCTCATGTTAACATTTCATTAAATCAGTGGTAATGTCAAGCATTATATGATAAAGAAAAAATGCTCATTGAAAATGAAAATTTGATCAAATTCATGCAAATTAAAACACTTTAAGTATGCTAATTAAAATTACAGGCTGGATTTCCATTTCATGATTTACTGTATTTGGATGCTACGAACACATAATGATAGATATACTGTGATATCACTGAATATTGAAATAAAATCCAACTTAATCATATGTATTGGTCAAGTTAAATTACATAGTCTTAGATTCCTCTCATTACAAGTTGGCAATGGCTACTTAATTCTTTTTTGCCATTTGAATCAGCTCAGGAGAATTTCAAAGAATTTACTTCATCCTTCTTACTTCTGAGTCACCACTCACTCTAGAGCAGACCATTCTGAGTAGAAGTCTATGTCTGAAAATGAAGTATAATGTCTCTGTTCCATGACGTGATGTCCAAATTGTATCTTTGAAATTGTATTAGTTCTCTTTCAGCTCAAATGATCATATAAAATGCTATTTATAGCATTTGGTCTTCAATAAAATCAGCTTTTAAAATTTAGTAATGCGATCTATTATTTTAAAAGTTCTAGATACTCCAGTATTTGACATGAATTATTTATAGCACTTAAAATTACATTGACTAGAAAAAAGAGATATTGTTACTCATATGTATGTGTGCTATAAAATAATATTTCTGAGATTATCAAAACATTATATATGATGGGTAAAGTGGGGGGATGAATCTATATATACGTTATCTCTGCCTTGCATACCTTAGGCAAGTCTTGCAGGTGTGATGATGATGTAGAAAGGGTGTCCATTTCCTAGACTCTTGAGAGGATAGAGAGGTCCCGCTTGTTGCATCGTTGAGACATGTAAGTACTTGATACTGGATAAAGGAACCAAATGAAAGAAAGTGCCTGGCACACCCTACAGATTCTCCATAAGCCAGGCATGTATTTCCATGGCTGGCATTAATTTAATGTTTTCCTAATAATGAAGCAGAGCCAAACACATGTCAGTCACATCTACAGTGTACCTTCCCAGCAGCAGCTAGTGTATGAACATGTAATTACTAGGTACTATAATCTAGCCGAATGAATGAAGGCTTTAGCTGTTACAGATACTGTATTCAAATAGAGGCTGGAGGCCATTTTCATCATCCAGTGTTTTCTTCTCAATATATCTGCCTTCCAGCTTTAAGACCTCTCTCATACCTATCTCTCTCTGTCTCTCTCTGTGTCTCTCTCTCTTTCCTCTACCCCCCCCGTCTTGTCTTGTGCTGTTTTATAATCCACTGCATCCAGTTAATGCTACCCATATGTGCACAATTGTAAGGTCATTCACCAAGGCATTGGCAACTTGGCAATGACCAATCCTACAGTCTCTTCAAAGAAAAGTAACTCTCCTTTCCCCAGCATCCTGCAACTGCCAATAACTCCTGAGCCAGGGGTGGGAACTTAGGAGCCCTCTATGGGCAGATTTTTAATTCCAAGGAAGTCTGTTAACATTCATTCTTCTTGAGTGAGTGAGGATAAAGTTAAGGGTCTTTCAGTGTTTACTTTCAAAAATATCTGTTGCCTGTGGTTTGTAAAGCAAGCACACATTTTTCTCTGCAATAAATAAAAAGTGCTTTTTATATTTCTCTATTGCATGATATAGAACTTAAAGGGCAAAGCAAGTTAAAGTTATAGATGTGTAAGAAGTATTTATCCAACTCATAAAGTTATGAATGTAGATTAAAATAAAATAAAACTGACTATAGTTCTCTCTGGAGTCATGTGGATAGACTATGACTGGGGTTAGGTCACATGGCTGAGAACTCTGGTACAAGAGGCACTGCCATCTCATGGGTTTGGGGGCTAAGGCCGGAGCAATGCTGCAATTAGACACAAGGCCTGGATAAGAGGTCGGATAGACTGATAACAGATGAGGAACAGACAGTAAAGTCAGCCCACTAGGTCTGAACCATCTGTGTTCTTTGGAGTCATTCAACTATCAGCAATGGTGACAGCATGCACATGTTCCACATAAGCTCAAGCCAGACAGAATCCCAGAACGGACAAGGCAATGTGGGCAAAAATTTTCAAATATACCTGAGGAACTATTGGCCACAGTTAGCTGCTGAGAAGGGAAGAGTTCAGCTCACTTAAGGGTGATACACTTGTGTGGTTGATGAGGGTGAGTGGATGGCCCCACACTGAAAGGCATTATATATATGTGTGTGTGTGTGTGTGTGTGTGTGTGTGTGTATGTGTGTGTGTATACATATATATCACAATAAAATGGCAGAAATAGTAGCAGACTGCAGATGGGAGAGGAGAGTCTAACTTTGATAAAAATATATTGCATGAAATGCACAATATAATGCAAACATACCAAAAATGTCTTGGAAAAACAATTCTGTCTGTACATGTTTGTATACATACTGATTTTGTTCTTATTGTACCACAATAATGTCTTAGATGTTGCAAGTCATCAAGTGATGACTTCAAGTAAGTGGGAGTATGCACATC
Source organism: Eospalax fontanierii (assembly GCA_035773235.1). Taxonomy (NCBI): domain Eukaryota; kingdom Metazoa; phylum Chordata; class Mammalia; order Rodentia; family Spalacidae; genus Eospalax; species Eospalax fontanierii. The sequence continues at coordinate 44,722,733 of CM069540.1, read as the reverse complement.
GATTATAAGCAAGTACAATTCATTCTATGTAGGGACTCAAGCATCAGAAAGTTTGGGTATGTGAGGCGATCATGGAAACAATTCCTTAGTGTGACTATCTTCAGTATCTGATGGGGTGTTGGACAAATAAAACGGAAAAATAAACATATCTGTAAAGTTTTTAGGTTAAGCAACGAACAGATACTAACATTCTTCCCAGTATTAGAACTGTAAATGTCCTATGAATTTAAGTAGTTTAAAGGAAAAGCCAGGGGCTTGAAAGATGGCCCAGCAGTTAAAAACCCTTGTTCTTTCAGAGGATTAGGTTTTGTTTCCAAGCACCCCCACAGCAGCTAATAACTGTCCATAAAACCTATTCCCCCAACACCCTGTTCTGGCCTGTGCAGACATTGCATGTATGTAGTGCAATTTTATACACACAGGCGAAACTCTCATATACATAAAATAATAAATATAATATTTCAAATCAAAGCCATTGAGATTATTTTTAATGGAAAGAACACATTCATTCTCAATTAACCAGAAATAAGAATAAGCCACACAAAATTTGTAAAAAGAATGATTAAGAGCTAGACTTGCCTTTAAAGGTCTTATTAAAATTATGTTTATGGGGTAAAGAGATGGCTCAGCACTTAAGAACACTGGCTGTTCCTGCAAAGGACCTTGGTTCCACGTATATGGTGGTTATCAACTGTCTAAGACTCAGCTTCAGAAAATCTGATGCTAGTTTCTGATCTCCGCAGGGACTGCATGATATGAGTGTGCTTACATGCAGGAAATACACTAAGAAAAAAAATTAAAAATACATTCTAAAATTTCTTTAAAATCACGTTTATAAAAGGGCAGACTGTTACATATAGGAGGGGACAATGGGGAGCCACAGCTTGTTTCTTTAACTTGTTTCTTTTTATTGTTTGGGTCAATTCCTAAGGAATCATCAGATTTTAAAGTGTTTGGAAACAAACTTTCCCACCTCCATTTGAAGAATGGCAGTCTGAAGGCTGCCCCTCCAAGGTTGGTTGAGCCTCAAATTATACTACCTTAAACTGATACTTAAACTGACAAGGATGGAGATCCGGCTTGCTGGTGTCTTGATTGGAGCACATTTTCAGTCATCTGCATTTAACATAAATATTTAATCAAAGTTGCCAAATGTGCTTTGAAGGATCAGGCAGCAGCCATTTCTCAACTCAGGTGTCTAGACTAATCAAACCTTAAGAAAAAGTGCAAAATTCATAATGATACCATCATTTTATTGAATCATTCCAGTTAAATTTGATTTCAGTTCTGAAATCACAACATTTGCCTCTCTCTGATAGAAATTCAGCTCAGGGTTATAATTTTCACTTTGATTGAAGGGTTTGCAACTTGTGTGTTTGGAGCTCGATACAAACTTCAAAATTATGTGACTTTCATTTATTCCAACTTCCTGTGACCTTTTCTTTAAATGAGGAATGTGAGGAAACAACTTCCCCATTTGTTTTTTTTTTTTAACCTTGCCACTTAGGTCAAATTATATTCTATCTTGACAGATGAATCACGTCTTTGTACAAAGAGATTGTATAGATAAGACTTTCAAAATATTTTCCCAATATCAAGAAAAGAAGATTAATGGGTCTATACCATCTTCTCTTGATAATGAAAATTGAGATAAAGGCGTCATGATAGATGGAGTCCCCTTGTGCTTTGCTTCCTTCCCTGTATTTAACTCACCTGAGGTCAAAGTCCAACAATATTAGCATGTCTTTTTAAAAGAGAGCAATCACATGCATATAGCTTTTATTACAGTATATTGTTATTTATTAGTTACTGTTGTTAGCCTTTTACCATATTTAATTTCTAAATTAAATTTTATCATTGGTATGTATGTTTTAAGAAAAAAATTGACTATTTTGAGATATGCACTTTTGAATATTGCTTGGCACACTGAATGCTATAATTATGCATTAAAAATGTTTGTCAGTCTTTAGTACTAACAGATGACTAAAAGCAAGAGATGCTTCTTGGTTTAGGGAAAGGTTTTATTAAAAAGTGATGAAATTGAAAGATTTCTAACAATATTCGGTATTACAAGTTTCCAACAGTAACGTCCTAGGAAATGCCCTTCTAAAAACATGGGGTGGGAGAGATTGCTCACTGGTTAAGAGCACTGGCTGCTCTTGCAGAAGACTGAGAACTGGGGTTCAATTCCCAGCACCCACATGGTGTCTAACAGCCATCTGTAACTCCAGTTTCAGGGAAATCTGACACCTTCTTTGACCTCTGGGGGCCGTGCACGACATGGTTGCAATTACAAACATGCAGGCAGTACATTCATGCACATAAAAAATAAAAATCAGTAAATTTTTTTTTTTAAACTTAGCCTGGACTTTCTCTAGTCCATTGTGATTATGGTGACCAGTATCCTGGGTCATGAAACAGCAGCCAAGCAGGGAAGAGAGGAAGCGGAACCTAGGGACACAGAGAAACGGGAGCACTCATGGATTTTAGGGAAGCAAAATGTAAGTCATGCCGCATGAATTTTATGGAATTTATTTTTTTTTTCTTTAGAAAGACTATAAAAATATAAGAATGATCTTCTGACTTGTCAGCCATCTCTGTTTGCTGACATTTCTGTTGCTCACAAAGACTCATACTTTAAACATAGTCAAGCTGTTGCGGCGGGGCAGGTGGGGGGCTTGTCTGGAAAGATGTTTCTACAGTTAAAGGCACTTGCTCTTGCAGAGGACCCAGGTTCAGTTCTCAGCACTCAAATTCTGGCTCAGAAAATGTGAGCAGAAGAAAACAAAATTTAAAAATGTGAATGTAGAGTCTTTGAAATCTGGAGTGATAAAATAGGTTCCATTTGAAGCACACAGGAGACTATGTTACCAGCTAATGTTCTAATAAGTGATCAGAGCTATGGACAGATCTGGTCATGCCTAACCAGTCAAATGCAATTGGCTTAGCCATTATGCAGAAATGTTACAAGGAGAACTCAGTCTGTGGTGAGTCCTACTCCTCCGGAGTCAGGAATAACTCTGATTGGATGAACAACAGTGGCTGGAGGAAGTGATTGAAGACATGGAAAAAGATTAGAGAAATTTAAGGTCCTCAAATACCAAGTTTCACCATCTGGCAGGAAATTAAGAAATTTCCTCTCCCAGTCAACTTTATTTTACTTTTGCTGTGCATGGTTCTAATAAACGCTCCCATGTTCTCTTTGCCACAGAATGCTGTGAATGAATTTTGATGTAGTTTGAATACATCATTTTTATTTCTGGATAATTCTTAGCTACTCTGTATATTTTTATTATTATAATGTAATTATTTCCCTCTTTATAGTTTTCTTATTGGATAATAGGCATTTCTAAATTCTCCTAATCTTTCATTTTCCACTTCTTTGCTATTCACTGTTTTATCCACATATTTTTGTAGGTTGTTAACATACCTTTGAACTTTTCTCACTAGTGGCCTCATGCCAGCTTTTCCTCTGTACTCTCTCTCCTCTCTCTCTCTTACTCTGCCTGTCTCTCTCTCATAAAGTTTATAGTATATTTATTTTGTTTGATTATGTAATAATAATTGCAATACAATTGATAATAATATTTTAATTTCAGTTAACTTACAATAACAGGGAAATGTTTAAAATCATATTAATGTGTATATTTTGCTTTAGGTAATGATATGATGACACATAAAAGATTTTATGAATAGATATGTCCAGAAGATGAAATACTTGTGCATACTGTCACTGTTGCTGTAAGTTCATATGAGCCAGCTCCCACAGGCCTGAAAGCCTCTGTTTGCTTATGTTCACACACTGACCCCAGGTCTTAAATTCTTTTCTCCCCTTCTTCCGCAATGGGCCCTGGGTGAGGAGGGAGTCCTGTTCAGGAGCATGCATTCTGCAGTCTCTTATCCTCTATACCTTGGCCATTTGTGGCCTTCTGAGTGATAACTCAATCAGCCAAATCACAGCACAGAAGTGGAGAAATAGGCAGCAGGTCCTAAACTTAGCTGAGGAACTATCAACTACTGTTTACTGCTGAGTGAGGGAGAGTTGGTCTTCTTTAAGGGAGTGTTTCTATATAGTCTGACTATATAGAGTGGATGAACTTGTATGTGGGACATCTGGATTCAAAAGCTTGACCAGATAGACTTTATCATATATAACAGAATGCATGAAGTCCAATGTGTCAGGGGGATTGTGGGGAATGTGGATGGGGAGGTATTCCAAATATGATTAAAACTTATTGTATGAAGTACACAAAAACTGAATTTAAAAATATACATTAAAAAAGAAAGAAAAGAAAATTCTTAGGAGATAATGATGATGTGTGTTCTTAATTATCACCCTGACAAAAATCCAGACTCATCTGGGAAGAGTATCAGTGAGATACTGTCTCTATATCTGGTTGGCCTATGGGGGATGGTCTTTATTTTATTAATTGATTTGGAAAGACATAGCCCACTGTGGGCTTGGGAATCTGACCTTTATGGTGGTAGGGAGGGGCTGAGTACTTGTAAGTGTACATGTATTCATTTTCTCTTTGTTCTTAATGGTCTTGGGGCCATCTGCCTCAAATTCCTTCCTTGACTTCCCTGTAGTGATGGACTGTGAACTGAGCTGTGAACTAGAATAAAACCTTTGTCTTTTAAGTTGCTTTCTGTCAGGGTATTTTATCACAGCAACAGAACCAAAACTAGAACAAAAGAAAACAAATATAAGTCCAAGAATGAGAAATGATGTGAAATTATCTTTGAAAAATTGTATTTAATAGAAGATGCAAGGCATAAAATCATGATGATGGTGATTAGTCACTTTTCTGTGGCTGTGATAGAAACACTGATCAAGGGAACTTATAAAAGGGTTTATTTAGCTTACAGTTCCAAAGGGACAAGAGTCCATTATGGTGGGAAGTCATGGTGGCAAAGATGGCTGAAGTAGAAGCAGAAGCTAAGAGCTCATATGTTCAAGGAGGCGCAGGAAGCAGACAGTGACTGGAGGTTTCTCTAAGCCCACCCCTAATGACATGTTTTCTCCACCATGACCCACACCTTCTAAGACCTCCCAAAACAGTGCCATCAATTGAAAAGAAAATGTCCCAATGCTTGGAGCCTATGGGGACATTCTCATTCAAAACACCACAGATGGCATTTGATATTTTTAAAGAAAATTGATAGAATTTTGTTTTTGGATAGGAATATTCACAAGTAAACTTTTGTGTCTATTTCATGTGTGTTAAATTTTGGAATACAAAGGATTAAATTGTACAAAGACATTTTTCCTAAAAGATTAAATTAAATCAGCAAACCTGCAATATATAGTATAATATGTCCAGTTGATTTAAGTGAGACAGAAAGTTTATGTATTGGAAAGAAAAAATTCAAAAGCAAGTTTTTACAGATATTATTATGATATTTATAACAGAACAGCTATTGGTGAATTGTTAGATTAATAAATGAGTTTAGCACACTCTTGCAATGAAAAGTTAACATAGGAAAAACTTATTTATTTTCAACATTAGCAAATAAAAGATGGAAAAATATATCATTATCACAGACACAAACAGCTATGAATAATTTAACAAAAAATTTCAAGACTGGTTAACATATTACTCCAAAATAATATGTAGAAAAAAAATCAAAGTACTTAAATTAGTAGACAGATATATCATGCCTGTGTTTGGAGTACTCTGCATTGTAAATATATTGTCTCTCCAAGTTGGTTTATTGACTTGATTAAAATTCTAAAGCATCTTTGCTTCTTGTTTCATTTCGTTTTGTGGTGTTTGATGAGCTATTTCTAAAATTACAGCAAAAATACTCAAGACAGTGTAGAAAAAATGAAAAAACGGGAGAGAGCTTGCTTTACATGACCAGTAATTAAGGCGTTATTCAATGACTGAAGAGGGCAGCAGGAACAGCTCTGCAAATCCAGACCCCCTCTTCCTGCTTCTCATATGTAAAATTAGATTTATGCCAACAATGAAGATCAAGGGGAGCCGGTAATTGTGCTAAAAAACAAAACGATACAACTCCCTGCCTGCCAAGGTAACCTGCCTGGGGAGCAACAATAGATTGTGCTGCCTGGGAACACAGTTTCTGTGTGTGCTGTGTGTGTATATGTGTGTGTGTGTGTGGGGGGTCTTTACTAGCCTTCTAGCCTTTCTCTTCATTCAGACTCCAGTGTTCAGCTGCATTCAGTATCTCTACTTGGACGTTCAAGACACATTTCAAACCTGCTATGTTCACAAAGACCCCTGTGTTAGAAATATCTGGGATTCCCTTTGGCACCTTTCCTCTAGCACCTGTGAGACCGTTTTTTTTTTCTCCCATTATATTGGTTTTCAATAAACGTCATCACATTGCTTTTCCTTCTAGGACAGGTTTCCTTCATGCTCTCTTCCCAGGTTCATTCTATGCAAGGTTTCTAGAAGTGCAACATACACATACATATAGTGCCGTTCATCAAATGTGTTCATGTCTGTTCAGCCTAACTGCTCCTGGCTCTCAAGTCTAATTCTCAGAATATTTTATGTTCTATGTGATTTGTTTTCACCTCTGACCTCTATAGCGGCTGCATGAATTTAGTCTTTGAAAATCACACAACAGATTATATTTTCCTTTTAATAATTAGGAGCATTTGTGGCTTTACAATACAAATCAAATTAGTTGCCAAGATTTACCAACCATAATTCTCTCTCTCTCTTTCTCTCTCTCTCTCCATTCCTACATTTCTCTTTTCTACTAAGTTTTAGTCACTCTATTTTTTTTCACCATGAAATCAGTGGTGTAACTGCAGAGATCATGTTGTACATACACATCCAGTATTATTCAGAAAAGTTTCATATTTCTGGGTTAGACTTGGCCTGAATTGTCACCTTTGCAGAAAGTTTTCTAGGTCACTGTATGAGTCAAATACAGCATAGAGTTCAACCAAGCTACATCTGACCTAATATTTATTATCATTTATGGCCTTATAATCTGTAATTAACTTGATTATTCATGTGTCTATTCCAGTAGTTAGTATAATGCTGCTCCCAGACCTATTACAGACCTTTGGTGCGTTTATGAAATTTAAAATCTTTGATAATAACACTAACATGTTATTTTTCCTGGCACAATAATTAAGATGCCACCCACAAATAGAGATATGCTACATTTTCACTAATCGCAGAAAAGAAGTGGCAGGGGAGACCAGCATAGCACACACTCAGGCAGAAGAAAGATTTGACGGCTGCTCAACAAATTCCTTGTTCTTGCACACTTATGGCTTAACAATGTGTAGCCAGTTACACTTAGTGTCTATTGAGTAAGTACAAAAACATTTTTGCTATGGTCCAAGTCATTTATTAGTACGTGTGTGTTTAGCACACTTTGTTATGGAATGTGAAGCCCAACCGCAACCCTTCTTGTGTATATCAGAGTGTAATGGATTCCTGAGCAGTGGTTCATAAGGAGTTGCCTGAGTTGCCTTTCTTTAAGAAATCTATCTTTGAATAAATGACTGAAGGAATTTTATTTTCTTGAAACTGAAATAAATTGAGCCTGTCACGTAGCTGATAGTATTATATAGACATTAAATTTAAGCTTTGAGACAAAAAGTAATACTCTGTAGAATTTATATCTACCATCATTGACAGGTCCTCAATATTGTTGATAATATTTAGTGTTATATTAGTATAATTATACATATATTTATATAAATTATATTTTATATAATATACTATATATTATCAAATGTATCAAATTTAAAAAACTCAGGACTGGAGAGGTGTTCAGTGGTTAAGAGCACTGGCAACTTTTAGAGGACCAGTTCAATTCCCAGCACACACAAGGTGGCTCGCAATTGTCTATAGGCAGTTCCAGTTTCAGGGGATTTGACAGCCTCTTCTGGTGTATGCAGTCACCAGACATGTACATGTGGTACATGCATGTGAAGACAACAAACACTCATACACATTTTAAAAAATGATCCCCATTAATCAGTATTTTTTTCCATTTTTCTAATGGTTAATGCATCATTTAAGAGAATCATGACTTACAGAGGATCTATTTTCAAAGGGCAGCAGGACTGAAGAGATGCTCAGTCCTTAAGAGCATTTGCTACTCTTCTGAGGACTCCTCAGAGGACTCAAGTTTGGTTCCCAGTACTCACACTAGGCAGCTCAGAACAACTGTAACTTCAGCTCTAGGTAGTCTGAGGTTCTCTTCTGGTTTTGACAGACATCTGCTTTATGTACACATAATCATACACAGACACACTCATATACATTAAAAAATAAAATGAATCTTTACAAAGGAAAAAACTAGCAAACAACAGGATGAAGAGACTCAGATGCCAGAGAGAATGGAGAGTTCATTTGTTGAATACCAGATTCCATATCGCAATGAAACTTTACTAACTGACCTACTTGTCTTAACAAATAAGAATATCTGAGAGGCTCCTGAAATACCCCCATCTTTTCAAAGGAAGATTTTCTTCAATTATTCCTTCAAAACAATATATCATAGCTCATTAGTAGATGCAAATAAAAGAATGCAGGTATTTCTTGTGACAGAAAACACAGAAAGTTAATGAACAAATATAAACTAATATCTCACCTCCAATGAATTCTTCCTGTTATAGAAAACAAAATTATTTATGTGGTGTTTTGAGACAGGGTCTCTTGTAGCCTGGCTTGTCTTGAACTCCATATGTTGCTAGAACTGGCATTGAACTCTGATCATGGTCTGCTTTTCAGTTTCTGGGGTAAAAATCCTGTGCCTCCATGCCCATCTCTGAAATGTTATTTTTATAAAAAATATGTTCAAGTTAACATGCAATAACTTTAGTACTTATAAATCATACTTTAAATTACCTTAGTATTCATTCTTCTAGTGTAAATATCAGTGGATATAGCTCATATAAACAGAAGCCCCATTTGAGGTTCTCAATTTTTATGACTACAATGGGACCTCATAAGCCAAAAGTTGGAGCAGCTCTCACTGACAAATTTAGTTTTTGTCCTCTATGCCAGAGGGTGGAGTTCATGGAAACAGCACCCTGGATGAACTGCTCATCCTGTGATCCACAGCAATGCTTGGCAGGGAGCATTGACAAGCTTTTCCTTGGCTGTCTGTGATTACAACCCACATTGGGATTTACCAAGTGCAGTGAAGCACAGACCCACAGCCTAGTGGCTTCTCTATGTCAGCTTTTCACCATGCCCAGGTACCAGAATCTCTACTCCATCTACTCCGGGCTGATGAGGACCCAGTGGAGTGCTCCAAAACACTGACAGCTGAGTAGGTGACATTTAAATGCTTTATAAATATTGTTTCTTAACATTCTTAAATATTTTATAAATCCCCAATGATTAAACTTATGGTCTTGGAGACATTTTTAATAGTTAAATATAATTACCAGTAATTTATTCTGGGGATATACTTGCCTTTTCCACAAGTGCATTGTGGAATTTTAAGGACTTTTATGGTAAGGACTGTGATTTCTCAGGTGAAACTTCACTTTGGTTAACGTATAGATTGCCTTTGTATTTTCCTGTCAAAACTGTACTCTGTCATAGTCTTGTAAGCATAATTAGCTGCAATTTGATTTAGGATCTCCAGGCAGGAAGCATGAAATGTAATTTCCATATAGTAATGCTTAACAGTATGGCTTAGTGAAATGGTTTAGTCATAGAATCCCAGAAGGGATGTAACTGTGAACAGAATTCTGCTACTTTATACACAGAGGAAGTGAAGCGATTCCTGTTAATGTTAATAAGACTTGAACTCACACTAAACCTTGAGGAATAATGATCACAACACATACCCTGGTAAGATACACATTTCCACAGATAATTTTCCAAAACTGCTGTGTTATTCCCATGAGCACAAACATAGACTTACACTATATCTTGCACAAATGAAATTTACTTACCTTTGGCTTATAGTTAGTACTACATTGGAAGGTATAACTCAGCACAAAATCTTCAAAAGGTATAATTACCAACAAAATTACCATTGGTGACATGTGTTTTCAAAAATAAGGAACTGTTCTTTTTTTTTTTTTTCTTTTGAATCTGAAATGCAGATTTTCAGCTCCATACTCAGGACTGAAATAAATACTTGTGGCAAGTTGCTAAGTATAAGGATTATAGTTTTTGGCATTTTGAGCATTAGAGAAACCCACAAAGTCACAAAAAATTCTATTCATAGCTTATGTTCCAATTGGAGAGGCAGGTAAAAAATCAAGAGAATGATGTTTTCCAGAGCAGAAATATTTAAGTGAGAATCTTTGTAGAAAACAGTGTTTGTGCATCATGCTGGGCTTTCAGCAAAAATTGTTAAAAACAAAATTACAGTTTGAAGAGATATGGAAAATATCGTGATGAGACTAAGATATCTAGATGTTATAACCGTAAAGTCAGAAATGTAAAGACGCTTTAAGTGGAAAAGCAGACGGCGTCCAAGAACAGATGGGCAGCGTAAACATAGTTAGAAATTCCAAGAAACAAACTAAATTCTAGAATCAAACAATATAACCAAGATGAAACATAACTTAGATGGATGAGTGAGCCATCTGTGAAAGCTCCCCAGGGTGACACTGGGAGGTGCTGTGGGCTTTCAAGAAGTGAGAGGGACGTGGAAGAGGAGGTGGAAAGAACGCAAGAGTCAGAGGAAGGGGAGGAGAGCTGTGAGATGCTGTCTCCCTGACAGGATGTGGGTACTGCAACCATGAACTCCCAGCTGCTGTGGCTATCTGAGCAAGACTTGCGTAAAACTGCTCCCCTCAACATTTAATCATGCAGGAAAGAGGCTCCCAAATCTCAGCTGAGGGCCAGGTTGCTGGGGTAGGGGAAGCCACATTCTTCAGTGGTATAGCTATTGGTAAGTTGTCCTTGACCAAGTAAATAACCCCAACCATGGTCATGCAGGCAACCGTAATCAGGCTTGGTGCCACACATACAGTACGAGACGAGGAAGGGTGTAAGAGAGGATACTGGGGAGACCCTGTGTGTATAGAAAGCTGCGAAGGAACGAATAAATAAAGTGAGGACAGCGGGGACATTCCACTCAAGGCTGTTATGGGAATTGTCCCATTATTTAGTCATAATCTCTCTCTCAGTCTCTCTCTCGTGTGTGTCTTTCTCTCTCTTCCTCTGTCTCTCCCTTTGCTTCTTCCCCCTTCTATCTTCCTCCCTCAACATGTCTCTTACTTCTCTTCATCCTGTCGGTCTCTCTCCCTCTTCTCTGTCTTTCTCCATTTTTCTCTCTTTCCCTCTTTCTTACCGCAGGCCTTTCTCACTCTCACTAGCTCTCCCTTTTTCCTTCCCTCGTTCTCTCTCCCTCTACCTCTCTCTGTCTCTCTCTCCTCCTCTGTGTCTGTCTCTCTCCTCCTGTCTCCCTTGCTCTGTCTCTCTCCTTCCCTCTTTTCTAGCCCCCGTCCATCCCCCTTCTCTCTTTCTGTCTTACTTCGAGATCAAACCCTCACTTGAACATGTATTCCTCTTATGACTGCCATCATACACTGCCCTCATCACAGGCTCAAAACACTGGAATTGCCCAGTTTTAAACTTGAAACTTCAGTACCGTGATCTAAAATAAACTTTCATTTATTCCACGAGTGGCCTTTATTATATATTTCTTTGTCCTATCTCAAAGCTAACTAATAGAGTGAACTTACTAGTGGTTTGAATACGACTGAAGAATTTCAGTTTGAACATATGTCAGTAAAATTTTCTTTTATATTGAAATGAAATTCACATAGCATAAAATTAGCCATTTTAGCCTGGAGTTCAGCTTCGTGGGAGGCACTTGAACCAGCCAGTGTGTCTTCCATCTGGCTTACTTCATTTGTGTTCATGCTGCAGCATAAAACAGTACATCATGCCTTTATTCCTTGAAACGAACTGGGGGACAACCACAGAGCATCAACAGCATTCTTTCTTTCGTTTTTTTTCTTTAATTTACTCCCTCTTTTGTCTTTCTCTGTGTTTTATATGTGTACATGTATGTGAAGCCAATTGCTTTCCTAGTTTCAAATATGTTGTGATTTCTTCCTTTGTGGAAGATTAATACATAAAAATGTAATTGAGAGAGACAATGTGAAGCCGGAGCAGAGCTTTGTGGCTTCAGAATGGCTGTTTGTTCACTGAGATGCAGAGAGTTGGAGACTTGGGGAGTATTTGTTTGAGTGGCCACCTTAATTTAGCTGTGTGATATTTCCATTTGTGAGTTTATTACAATGAAGTGACTTAAAAAGAAAAAAAAGATAAAGGATGATGTACTGATGCCACCACCCACGGCTGGAGATAGAACTCAGGTCCCATTCTTCTCAACAAAAGTCATATAGCTGAGTAGGTTAAAAAAGTCAATGGACCTGGTAGATGGTTCAGTGGGTAAACTGAGGATCTGAGTTCCTGTATCCCCACCGCCAACTTAGAAAGTCAGGAATGGCCGTGCATACCACATGCTGAGGGGGTAGAGACCGGTGGATCCCAGAGCTCACTGGTCAGTTAGCTTAACCAATCAGTGAGCTTCAGGCTCATGGAGACACTTTGTCTTAAATAAAATAAGATGGAAAGTAATTGACTAAAATATTCTGAAACTGAAAAGTTAAAGAAAAAATTACTGATAACCGGAATAAGATATCAAAGAATTATGAGGCCAATATAAAAGTGTAAAATATATGCACTGGGAAGATAAAAGAGCTCTCCAAATCAATGTCAGACATAAATGTCTAGTTTAGAGAGATACATACACCAAGCTGAGAGAACACTTTGTATTATCAACCCCTGGCTCCAATCCCAAGGTCCAGACCACTGTTCCCAGCAGAGCAGATCTGAATGGTGTATTGCACAAGGGAATTTGGTAAAAGTCATAGTGGAAAATTTTTACTTACAAAACTCAAAAGTAAGAATTACCATGATTTCTTTCTAGGAACTCAAAGAAATTCAGAGAGAGAGAGTTAAGCAGCGTGTGAGGTGCAGAGAGGTGCAAAAGACCAGCCTAGAATTCCATATCTTACGGTGATAACTCAAAACTTAAGGAGAAAAATAATCTATTTCTCACTAAGAAAATTTCAGAGAATTAATTGACAAATAAGTAGTCTTCAAGAAATGTTAAAAAGTGTTGGAGGAAGAACATACATTTGTCCAAAAGATAGAGGAAGTGGGGCTGGAGAGATGGCTCAGCTGTTAACAGCACTGGCTACTCTGGCAGAGGACCCAGGTTTCATTCCCAGTACCCACATGGCAGCTAGCAACTGAAGTCTATAACTTCAGTTCCGGGGATCCTGACACCCTCTTCTGGGAACATTGCAGGAACTGGGTGCATTTATAGGCAGGAAGAACATTCATACACATAAAGTAAAAAAAAAAAAAAAAAAAAAAAAAAGATAAATTTTAAAAAAGATAAAGGAAATGATGGAAAAGCCACTGCTTGAAATACATTCTTCTTTTGGAAGTCCTTTGGCTTTTGGAAGATTTTTTCCTATCCCGTTCCATATGTTTCTGTGTTCTGCCTCTTCATATACTTTGATGTTTGTTAGTTTTCATGAATCATTTCTTTTGTTCATTAAAACTAGAAAAAAAAAACCTTTATCTCATGTCAGTACCTCTTTTATCAAACGTTCGGCTGTTTGATCTTTCAATTTTCTCCCTATATCTTTTAACCTCTCTTTTATTTTTATATTTATCTAATTTATGTATGCTATAATTATGTGTTTGTGGAAGTTTATGTTGTTGCTTCTTGTTTTTCGTTTTTAAGTCAGGATCTCACCGTGCAGCCCTAGCTGACCTGTAACTCACTATGTAGAGCAGGCTGGCCTCGCATGCCCACTGATTCCCCTGCCTTTGCCCGCCTGAGGGCTGGCCCAAAAGAAGTGTAGCACCACTCCAAACTGCATTTGAACTCTTGATCATCTTGCATCTACCTCCCATTTATATTTATGTTTCATCATTTTCTTCATTCCAGGTCATTTCTTCAAGTTTATTTTCCAGTCTAGCAGTGCACTCCCGAGTTTCTTTTTTTTGTTTGTTTGTTTGTCTTTCTTCATGGGATACTTAATTATGTATTGTATTTCTGGACATTCTGCTGAGTTAATTTTCTAATCTATCTTTTTATTTTCATGAAAATCTCACTCTTGGGCTGGGGATATAGTTGACAAAGTACTTGCCTGGCAGGCAGGATGCCAAGGGTTATAGCCCCAGTACTGCATAAACAGGGCGTGATAGTGCACATCTGGGACCCCAGCGCTCTGAGGATCAGGGACTCAAGGTTCTCCTCAGCTGCATAGTGAATTTGAGGCCAGCCTGGGATACATAAGAGTCCATCTCAAATTACAAGAACAAACATCTCTCTTTAATTAAAAAAATTGAGAAATCCTACTGCATGTTCTGCAATCAATCATTCAAAGAGCTGAGGAACTGTTCAGTGCCAGAGGAATGACCAGGGAGAGTAGGGACAGAGTGTCCCTCAGGATGCCTCTATGGAAAGTTCTTCACACAGATTTCCCTACCAAACTGACTGATGACTCTCCACAGACTAGCAAAATGATTTGAAGTCATTACTAACCATTCTGAGTCTTACTTTTATTATCTATAAAGGGTAGTATTAATTCAAGTTTCCAAAAGTACTTAGAAATTATGGATTCAGTATATAGAAAAAACATGAAAATAGAAAATATAGTTGGCAAAAGGAGATATAAGGAAAATGAGTCAATAATTTATAGAAAGATTATTTTAAAGAACAAAAATAGCAAACTCCAGCAAAAGCCTCAGGTTTTCCCAAGAATGTTTCTATTGGCTCCATTGACCTCTAGAAAAGATAATTTTATTGTAAATCCCTGAGAGTGGTACAATGCAATTAAACTGGGGATAACTAATTAAGGCAGAAGATATTAAATTAAGATTCTTTTAGAAGAATCTGTATGTCAAAAATTATTCTTTATTAGGACAGGAAGCCCTCTGTAAATTCTGATGGGGAAAATATAGGTCATGTAGCGTCACATAGGGCTGTGGGTGATACCAACCTCATGTGAAAGGTACTTTCTTCCTGAGGGATGTGCAGAAGCCCTTCCTGGCCAGTTGGTGATGCCTGTCGCAAGCATGGAAGAAGGAAAAGAATCTGCCACTCTAATGATGGAGATCACTGCTTTCTGTCCCTATTCTATTATGAAGGCCTTGGAGGTGGAGGGCAAATATTACATACCCAGAGAGGAAGCATGACTGAACCATGGAGGATTGCTAATTTCAAAATCAAGCGGTAATTATCAAATAGGAAATGTTCCTAAAATTCTTCACAAAAGAAACAGCCCACTTAAGTGGTTTTAGAGTTCTTTCTCTCTATTTTTTGCCAAATATTCAAAGAAAAAAATGTGAAGCGTTTTATGTAAATGTTTTTACACAAGAGAAAAAGTATTCTCCATTTTTGAGGATGAAAATGCCACACAGACATTTACTGTGGAACACCTACTGCATCTATTTTTCAAGAGGAGTATAAAAAAGGTTTGGCAGCATTGGTGTCACAGCTTAT
Organism: Eospalax fontanierii; assembly: GCA_035773235.1. Taxonomy (NCBI): domain Eukaryota; kingdom Metazoa; phylum Chordata; class Mammalia; order Rodentia; family Spalacidae; genus Eospalax; species Eospalax fontanierii. Next base: position 44,707,229 of record CM069540.1, on the reverse strand, counting down.
GTAGAAAAAATTCCAATGTCCTTCAAGCAATGAGCACTCTTTGTCATATTCACATAACAAATTCAGAAGAGAAAACAGTGAGTGATAGCTAAAGATGTCCCTTTAGACAAAGCGTAGCAACATTATTTTGAAGGAAGAAATTAGCAAATCAAAATATACACAAACGATCATTTTAATATCAAGGTCACACCAGACAAACCTGAACAACAGTGTTGCTTAGAGAATCACTCACAGATCAGGACACCGCTAAGGGACAGGCAGGATGCTACTCCCAAGAGTCTAGGAGAGCACTCCTTACCTCTGGGGTAGGGGAGGAAGGATGGGGTGTAGAGAGACACTGGACGGGTTTTCATCTTCAAACAGACATCTTGATTTTCATGATCTCCTTTAAGCTTAAAATATGTTAGATGTTAGCTGTAGGATTAGAATTTCCAAAACTTAAAAAATAAAGGCTAGAAGGCATTTAAGGGAGATTATTCTGTATTTATTCCAGAAGGTTATTACTATGTTTCCATCACTGCACAGTTATCTGTGTTCTGGAAACCAAACTAAGTTTTTATTTATCTCTCCTACAGACAAGTGAAAATGTTTTCCTGTGACATTTGCTTAATGTTTTTGACCATGATGTAGATGACTTTTATTTCAGATTTGGAGTCGGTTGGATACTTGTCCTCTCTGCACTTCCTTTATGTTTCATCCACGAGTTTTTATCCTTTGGGATTTCTGCTCACACTCGGGGATTTAAAGGACCCTACCAGCACCCACGATCCTGCAGGTGCTCAAAGATATCTGCTGATCTTTGCTTCCCATTCTTTCACTCTAGCATTCCTGTGGACAGCAGCAGACTAAGGAACTGATCAGACAAAACAGACCCTTTCTTGACAGTGAGTTTAACAGGGAGTGCTTGCTGCAGCAGAATATTATGCTGTGTTCTGTTCCACAAAGCAGCTGCGTTTTTTATGTTCTTTATCTCTTTTCCTAACCCTCCCCCCCAGAAATCTGTTGTTTATACACAGAATATTCATAATTAAATATCTGTTCTCCAGGCTTTTTCATTCTCATCTTTTTCTCACTGCCCTGAACACAATTCTGAAAGGATTTTAGAGATGAACATCAGGTGTTCCTAAGAAAGGCAGGGGTGAAGCACTCATATTTAATTTGAATTTCAAGTTAGGATGTGGGCAATGAGGAGACAATAGGTATACCCTTTCCTGTAATTAAAATGATGCTACCTTAGATATCTGGGAAGGAATCATATGGTAATTTACTACACAAAAAACGGAGCATTGTTAACTAACAGTTATTGAAAGTAGCATGCAGACTTTAAGTAAACATTTTTTTCACGTATTTGATACTGTATATTTATAAAAAATCTGTTTTGTTCCAGTAATTTAATCATTAAATAATTCACACATTTTCTTATATTAATTTTTCAGCAACCAGCACCTAACACCATTTCTGATTTTCCAATTTGATTGATGGTTCAAAAAATATAAAACCAAGACTTTATGAAATGCATGTTCTTAACATTAAAGTTTGAAATGCAAAATTTTTCCCGATTAAAACCAAAGAAAAAAAAATCTCATGAGTAATTTCTGGCTTGTTTAACTTTATAAACAAGTCAATTTTAACTTTATTACCAGGATTTCAAAGTATACAGCTTTTAAAAAATAATGTTCATGACTAAGTTTAGAGAAAAAATTTTGGACATTTGTCATGGGTTTGGAAATGGTAACTTTGGGCATAGGAATTCTTTTAATTTAGTTCCAAATATTAAACTCTATTGCATTTTCTTTAGAAAAATTCTTCCAGAATATTAAAGGTAGATTTGTGCATATATATGTATACATAATGACAGAACACAATTATTTTGAACATAAAATTCAACATGATAGAAGCATAATGTGAGATGTAAATTTATAAACATCTCATGAACATGACATATACAAACACATAAATATAAATGAAATATAAATGTATGCAAACATAAATATAAAATATAAGTGAATATATTTATAAAAGTAACCTTGACCTATAAAATATCTTAAGGGATTTTGCTTCAGACTAAATTTTGACATTAATATATTTATACTATATTAAAATATATTAGGATTTATTCAGATTTTAAATATGAATTTTCATTAATGTGCTAATTCACTGAGATTTTTAATAATAAATATAAATATTTTTCTTTATTCCACACTTGTGAGCCAGAACTTCGAAAACTCCTGTAGCTTTAAAACAAGTGCTAGAAGAATATGTGTGTGTGTATATGTGTGTGTGTATTCAGGAATGCTCACTCACGAGTGCATACGTGGAGGTCAGAGATAGCTGTCCAGTGTCCTCCTTTACTGTACCCATCTTATTTTTCATGGCGATGGGCTTTTTCATTGAACCTGGAGAATTTTGGTTTTGCCAGACTGACCCACCAGAAATCCACAGAAATCCTTCTGTCCTAGGTGATCTTCTCCAGATGTGACTGAATATGTGAGGCAGCATGCCCAGCTTCACATGAGTGCCGGGGATCAGAACTCAAGTCCTCATGCTTGTGCAGCCAGCACTAAACCCATGGAGTCTTCTCTGCAGCCCCTAATAGAATCATTTTGTTGTAGCAGTTTTTTCTCTGACTAGGTTTTAAATACAGAGGTCTAGGACCTCTGAAGTTTCCTGAAAGATTCATCATTACTCCAATCAGTAACCTTTCTTCCTGGAGTCCTGCCTGGATCCGGGGTCCTTTGGATGGTGATAGTTGTCAAGGACCCAGACACATGATTAGAGGGCTAGAAATTTCAGCCATACCTCACACAGCTGAGTAAAGTAGGAAAGAATGGATGGTCAGTGATTTAGTCAATCAGCAATGCTCTTAAAACTCAAAAGGAGAGTTCAGGGAGTTTCTAGACTGCTGACTGCAGGAAGATGCTTGGAGAGTAATGCCCTGGGACAGACAGAGCGGAGAAGCTCAGTGTCTCTTTCTACAGGATCTATTCTTTCTAGCTTTTCAACTGTTTCCTATGAAGAGAAGGACACATCAACGTATTTCATTGAGTTCTGTGAACTCCCTGAGCAACCATTTGAACCAGAACGGTGCTGGTTTGGGAAAGTAATAAAGTGAGGACAGTTGTTTGGGACTAAGCCCTCATCCTTCCAGATCCCAAGATTCCTCTGTAGGAAAGAGTGTAGGAATTGAATTCAATTGATTAAGAGCCACCAGAATCAGGAATATAAGAACTTCCCTGAGTTTCTCGTATTTATTAGAAGGATTCCTAGACTTCAGTGGGAATCAGGATTTAAAAAGACAAGTATCCATGAAGTGTTTTCCTCAGTAGCACCTATTTTCATGATGGTTAAGATAGCAGGGAAACAGACAGCAGCTCCAGGATGCCTTCTACTTTCTGGAGTGTGTACAGCTGTTGTCTAAATAAACACCAGCACAAGAGCTGGGTGTGCAAGGTGACATAAAAGTATGCCAGATAGTTTTAACCTGAGGAGTATTTCCTAGCTATTGAGTGATTACCAGCCTTGCCTACGTTAGGTGTCAGTTGCCCCAGAGCATCCTACATCACAGTGACTGAGCTGTAATTGCCAGTCAGAGCTACAAAAGTTCTCCTTTAAGTTATTTGCAAGTTTTTTTACACTTGTGAATAGAGAAATTTGATTCTAATTACATTAAAGTACATTTTACCAGAATTACTTGCCCCTAATTAATAGTTGTATATTAATTTTTTGCCCAGGAAAGAAGAAAATTAAGTCAAGTAACATCAATTCTTTTTTTTCTCTCTCTAATACTATTTTTAAACCCAAATCTCTAATTATCTGTCATTTTAAAACTAATCCCTCCTGGCCTACACATGACATGTCACTTTCTTTCCTGTATTTTGAAATTGTGTTTGAGTTTATAAATCCAAAAGAGTATTCCCTGTATCTTTTTTTTTCATGAAATAGTTAAAAAATATCATATAACTGTCTCTAACGAGACTGCATTTTAATTTCCTTTCATCATTGGTTATTTTTGAAATACATGAAAATGGACATGGTAGGTAAAACACTAGTTGTAAAATCTTTGTGCTGCCCTGAGTGGCTGCCTCTGCGTACAGCGTGCATGAGTGCCTCTGATCTAACGTCGTTGCTACTGTAGACATTAAAGAGGTCAAGCCAATGCAGGACATGGTTTCTTACTGCAGTTTATTGGCACACATGCTTTGGTACGCTGTAGCTTTCCTTGTCTGAGATTCAGGAACAAGGCTCAGTAATCTAGAAAGAGCCTTCAGAACTGGAGTTGCTTCTTCTACTCCTATGTGCTTGATTTCCAGGTACATTGCTCACCTGAAGGAAGCTGCTTATTTGTAGTTGACCTAGACCGGGTTAAGAAATTCTGATCTGTTTTAGGTTTTCTCTATGTAACTAAAGTCAGTTCTGATATTCAATTCAAAAACAGTACTTTAGCTGTATTTGCCCTACCCAGCCAGTATGCAAATCAAATACATTTTTATACTTATTATTATTAGTGTGTGTGTGTGTGTGTGTGTGTGTGTATGTGTGTGTGTGTACAGTGTACCACAGTGGGCATGTGGAGATCAGAGAAGAACTTTTAGGGAATTGGTTCCCTCCTTCCTCTAGGGGCTCCAGTACTCAAACTCCAATTGTCTGACCCCCTGCAAGTGCATTAACCCACTGAACCATTCTTTTGGCCCCCAGATGTTAATATTTCAATCTACATTTTTTCCCATGGTAATTGTCCTAGTTCTGACTGATTTTAAATTTTGAATTGTTGTATTTCTCCCAGAGAATGTTTTAGCAAATGAGAATCTAAAAACTATACCACACTACAAGATTAATTTTTGGACTGTTTGTAACAATGTAATCATCCAAGATAGGAGACCCTGCCAAATGTTTGTTTTATTTTCTATGCTTTGCTGATGGGAAAGTGGCTGAGCAAAAAAGAACCAACTTTCTTGTAGATGCTCAGGTAATTTTCTCTTCCTTTAGCCATGAAGAATCATCTTAGCATCTTATTGTTTCTGTCTATAAAATATACATACTTATTTTAGAAAGCTGAGAAAATGATAAAACAAGATAAGCCAATGACTAATGTCAAAATTTCTTCTGCTCAGAGAACCTCACAGAACATTTTGGTGTTTTGTTCCTTTAAAGTGTGCTCACAATGAACTGAAACCACAGTTCATTATAATTTCATAACTGTATTCTCTGTCTACCTAACATCACAGTGCTGGAACACTTCCTTGTACTTAATGTATTATGAGAACATATTCTGTGCCATTAGCATAGACTTTAATTATCAATTCTCCTTATTGAATGCTGCTGTTATTTTTAATTTCAATTACTTCTGATAATATCTGATAAATATTGGCTCATAAATCATCTTGTATATGTTTGATTACATTCAAGCTATGTGTTCAGAAATTAAAATCTTGAGTCAAAGTGCATGGACATTTTAAATAATTTTTATGTCTGTTTAACACATCTTATGTATACACACACACACACACACACACACACATACACACATTTCATGAAAATATCAATCCTTTCATCACTCAGGAGTGACTGCTAAAAATTTACCTGGACTGTATAGCCACAGTGAGGAGGCCATCCTTAGAAGTGAGACCTGAGTCATGGAAGCTCAATCTGTACATGATGTGCATGAGATGTTTCTAAACTTCTGTGATGCCAGCAGTAAAAAATTCAATAGGCCCTCTTCAGAAGGAAAACTCTCCAAAAGAGCTTTATAATGCTCATAAACACTGGTGAATGAGCAGTTTTTATTGGTTGGTTTCTTTTAAAACCCATGGATAGATAATATGGGAAACAAAGCAAAACATCATTCTACATGATTACGTTTTCAGAACATAATGTGATTTGTGCAAACCACTTAAATTGCTTCTAGTCTCTGAAGACAAAATTGTGAAAAGGTAAATTTTAGACTAAAGTGAAAATGTTGCCTTTTAAAAAATTCTTCTCTGCGGTAGTATCTTCAACTGGGCTAAGTCATTCCTGAGAAATTGAACAGGCCATTTCTTCAGGAATCACAGTGTAGAGAGGTGCATGGACAGCTCCTCATCTTGCAAAGATCAGGGAGGAATGTAATGACAAGGAATTACTTTACAATTATGAACATCTGAATGTTACTTATTCATACCAAGAATTAAAATAATGTACAAAAGGAAGAAGAAGAAAAGAAGATTTGAACATGAACACATTTTATAAACAGTTTAACTCTGGCTGTAGCTGCCAGGACAGAACAGGTGAACTGGAAGGCTTTTTGTCTAACATAGTGATTCTAGCAGTCCAGAAATCACAGACCTCATGCCATGTATTTTTCTTCATGATCATATGACTTGAATCTTCTTTGATAATACTGGTCCTTGAAAACTATTACAGGGCAGCAAAAGAGCTCATGGGTAAATGGGCCCATGAGCCAGTGCCTGGATTCCTCTGTCCTGGGCCTTCTCTTTTTTCATAGAAAATTTGCATATGGATTCAACCAATCCACATTCTGTAGACCTTCACTCCAGGCTATTTAGGTACTTTTGAAACAAGTTATAAGGAAAAAGGTTACTAGGATATTAGTAACATTTAATTTGAGAATATTTTAATTGATTAAACTGAAGAACATTTACACACTAGATATTCAGTCTATGTGAATGTGTAGTCAGCCTCTCTTTTTGTGGAATAAAGAGACAGTCATCCTGAAGATGCTTTGTTTGATATATTCTTATACATATAGCACTTCAAAGTGCAGCCACGTGCTGAAGCACTTTTTTCTCATCTGTCAGTGATGATGTCTGATGATATCACAATATCCGTGCACACCCATTCTGTAGAACAAGCAAGCATTAATTATATTTCTCTTTTGCTAAAGAGGGATGAGAAGGAAACAAAATTCTTTTGATTAAACAAAACTTGTTATTCATAGATCTTCTGTAATTATGTATACATTTATAAATTTGAATATTACTCATGATTAACTAGAACAAAAACCACATAGAGATTTTAAAGTAACCCTCCACAAAAATTCAAGAACTAATATTTTATACTCTGGGAAATGAGGAACAAAACAACAGTTCAAAAGTTCAACACAAAAACAATGTTAACACAGGCTAAACAACCTAAGCCAATCACATCTTCCTTCAGGGGTCTTCGGCCTTGGGTGTAAGATAAACTTCCCCTCAGGTGTAAATTGTTTGCATAGCAAAACGTTCTGCTCTCACCGCACTTCTGTGCAAAACAAGACTGACTTCTGCTTAACCCTAAACTAGGGCATAGTTCAAGGCAGGCAAATGGCTCCTGACATCTCCCCCTTTTTTATTTTTTTAAATATTCCATAACCTCTCTGATTATGGCTCAGAAAGACTGTGCCTGTCTTAGGTCATTCTCTCCAAAGCATAAGCCTTACCTGTCATTGGCACATGAATGCCTATCATTCATGCCCTGTCTTAGGTTAACTTAGTTGGAGAGAATCTTACCCATCTCTGACTAGCAGCCTCTGCAATGGGCAACTCTACTCACGATAGAGTTCGGAGCTGAACGTTTTGTATGTCAGCCTTAATATCCCAGAATGTGCTGAGGATATTCTTTACCATTGGAGGGAGTATGCTAATTCTAAGGAGAACACATAGACCCAAGGCTACAATACTTCTTCCATCACTCTCTGTATAAAGTTTCCTCATGTGCACTCTAATAGTGTCCCTGTATCATCACTAGGTTCTCCTCTGCCTCCTTCCAGCTACCTGTGATATACTTGGATCCTCTTTTTACATAAGTTTGTTGTTCTTTTGGATTTCCCTTGTGATACCTTTGTATGATTTAGTTATCCACAACACTATTAAACTAAATAACAATAAAAAGTCTTAACATTATCTTAGTACATTATTTAAAATTTTGATGCATACAGCATATTAGTTCATATAAAACTAAAACCACTTAGTCAAAATAAATATAAGCTCATTTATAAACATTTATTTTTTATTCTGAATATAAATGAGCAATTAACTTGGTAAAATCATGAATTTAAGTGTATATAACATTTTAAAAACTATTTTTAAATTAAACAATCTGTTCATTTCATTCTTCATTGTTCATATATATTATAAAGTGATGCCATAATGTATGATATCATAAGAACCAACTCAGATTCCATTCTCAATTACCTAAAAGAAAAGTCATGGAAAAGGCTACTTGATTTCCTCTAAATGTGCATGCTTCCAAATTCCACTCCAAAGAATAACTAAACTAAATATTTTGGTCTTTAGTGATTCACATTTCATGAAATATATATTAATAGCACTTTAAACAAATTTACATAGTGTTCCAGTTAGGTAGCATCCTTTCTTTACTAAAGTCAATGTTTCCATAAAAGTCTTCTTAATCCTTCATTGAAGCTTGGGCTCAGGAACATTTTATCATGGATGGGAAAGTGGCCTATGAGGCCTACAGCACCTTGAGGGACTATTAACACTTAAGGGCTGTTGGGAGAAGGGTGTGTCATTTCCTTCAGTGATGTAGCCACTGATAAATTGCTCTTGATCCAGTAAATAACCTTTCACCCAGGCTTGGATAGGAAACTAATTAAACTCAGTGAGTCACACACAGAATTAAGACAAGGAAGAAGGCAGAGGGTGTGTTGAAAGAAGAATTTCAAAAGGCGAGCAAAGGCGATGAGAGAAAGAATGGGGAGAAAAATGATGGAAATTCACTCCATAAATGTATGAAATAGTCAAAGAATAAGTACTGCATTTCTCCACATATTTATTTATATTTTAGGATGACTTTCTAAAAGCAAAATTACTGTCTCCACTGAGAGACATGCTTTAAGATTTAGATTCGTTGTCTTCCAGAATTTTACATTTATGTCTTTTCATATGAATGCATGTGTTATTCCATTTTCTCTGGATTCTACTATTATATGGTTACCACTTTTTAATTATTGAGAATTTTATAAATGGAAATTACTGTACTATTTAATTTGCATTTGTATTTGTTATTTTTTGACAGATTATATATAAAACTACATCTATACATATATGCTTGTGTGTGGGGGGGTATACGTGTATATATGTGTATACGTATGTGTGTTTGCTTGCGTGTTAGACATCCTGAGCTAGTATTATATGATCAGTAGCCCATTCTTCTCAAATTATGTCAAGTACTCAGATCAGTCAATATATATGAAAATCAAAATTCCAGTTTGTGTGTTTTCCTTAGCCAGAAACCTGAAGGCAGAAGACTGTCACACAGATTGAGGGAGATAACAGACAAATCAAGGATGTGACTATCAGCTTTCCCTTCGTTGTTGAAAGATAGCTATGACAACCCTAGGTTTCTTGTCAATGTTTAATGTATAAAACATATGAAAGAACACATTAAAAGAAAGCAATTTTTTTGAGAAGTCTCTGAAAGAGGTTTCTCTTTATATAAATAAATGATTGTACCATGTTCACCTGAGACATAATCAGAATTCAAAAAGCACTTGTTTAGTATATCTTCTGACTAACTAAATATTTGATGTGCTGATGTACATACAGAACAAGAGTTCAGAATGATGCTGAATTTAAAGAAAAATGTCTGCCAAATCCAGAGATCTTATAATTTCATTCAGTTTTTGAAATGAATGTTTATGGAGTTCTTATTGTGTATGAATGTTATTAAAGCACAGATGTTCATTATCTCTTATAATCTCCACAGATCTCAGGCAAAGAGTAACTCTACTGTGACTAGTACTGCAATAAATGTAAATGAACGGGAGTCACTGTATGAAGCTGACCTAGATTTCTTTGGGTGGATATCCAGAAATGGGGTAGCTGTATCACATAATGGTTCAATTTTACTGTTTTGAGGGACCACAAATCATACTGATTTCCACAGTGTCTGTTCTTGTGTCCATTCCCACCAGCAGTGTACTTGGTTCCGTTTTCTCCACATCCTCACTACCATTTGCTGTTTCTTAGTAAAAGCTAATCTCACATGTAGGTCACACAAGATCAATATAGTTTTGATTTACATTTCCCTGATGACTAAGGATGTTGAGGCCTCTGTCCAGTACATTTTTCCCATCAGTGTTTTGTCTCCTAGAAGTGTCTATTCACCCTTTTTCTCTTTTATCAACTGAATTTTTTTTGGCATTTAGTACTTAGATTTTGTTGTAGATTACTTGGATTAATCCCTTGTCAGATAATATTGTTGATAAAGACTTTCTCCCATTCTGTTGACTGTCCTTTACACTACTGATTTCTCCTTAGCTGTGGAGAAGCATTTTAATTATTTAATGATATTTTTCAATTCTTAGAATTAGTCCCTGAGATGACGGAGCCCGTTTGTGAAAACCCGCACTTTCTGCCTATATTTTGAAGTGTTTTCCCTGTTAAGAATCACTATAATTTTAATCTACTATTCAATATTCCCAATCAAATTTTCTTTCAAATGAAAGTTTAGGATATATAACTCCAAACAGTAGATTTCTTAATGAAACAAAACTGTTACTAGTGAGAAACTAAAATGAAATTCTAAAGCAATAAATAGAAATCATGGATTGTAATTTCAGTAATGACAATTTTCACCTGTGTTGCAACTTGCCATATTAATGAGTTACAAAGTACAGCCCCTATTTTCCTCTACCATACCAGAAGGAAAAGTGGACTAGAAGCATGTACACCATTATGAGACTGCTCTACTCAAAGACGAATCTGGTACAGAATTTTCTGGACTATTTATAAGAGGTGTAAGCAAAGGAGACTGGAACTGAATTGTGCTCTGGATAATAAAAGGCTGAAAAGATCTGGGTGAGTACACTTCAGTATAAGATCATTTGGGGGCCATTCTAATATCCTCACCAACTGAAAAATATAGCAAAATGTGCTTCCCATCCGATGCTTATTCAGAGACCTGGGGATATTAGGACTAGTTTAAAAGCAATATTCTGTGTTTGTGGTGCAGAACTGGACAAGAGCCAGTTGACGGGCTGAGTTACATTCATTTCTGGGAAACCTGACAGGAAATGATAGTGGAGCTCAGGTTCAGGGGGAAAAAAGAATATGAAAATAAACACCTATGTCTTCTCATCCTCCCTAGCAGAGTACTCCAACGCACACAGGGTGCTCCTCCGGGCATAAATGGTGTTTCAAGTGATAAAATATGCTCATTGACATGTGTATTGACCATAGAAACCATCAGGAAAACCTCTTTATAATATGATATTTAATGTATTTACTGAAGAAAACTGTGAAGGGAAAGAGGCATGGTGTGCACATTACTGACGTGAATGTAAACAACAACTTGGGACTTAAGTTCAAACTACTGTACAATATAAAATGAGAAAGAAAACAATTCCATATTCTATTTTTGAAGGCACTGAGTGATTTGATTCTTGAGATCGTTCAGAAAATATGGACTAAAGATTATTTATGAAATATAAATAATGTGCATCAGAAGAATAAAAGTAAAAGGAGACAAAAATCATAACTAAACGTGCAGCCTAGCTAAAGCTGACTTACATCCATAATGCCTAAAGCAAAAGGTCATAACTAACACAAACTTCTGTTTGAATGAACAGAATCATGTGTTGTATACCAAGTTATATTTAAACCCCAGGAAGAAACTGTCTTGAAAGTTAAAGTGACAAATTTGACATTTAAGTTCCTAAGCATAGCTTAAGTTCTAATATTTTCTAAATAAGAGAAAGCAAAGTTTACACTCTCGCTTCACAGTTTTGAAAAATGTTTTCTATACTTTGTCATAAAACAATCATGCAAAATTTTCTTCATGTTTACAATATGCTGATCTCTGAAAGCTTAACACTCCTGTACATGAATATCTACTTTCATTTCTTATAGTAAAGAAATAAAAGAAAAAAAAAAACAGAGATGGACAAAGTTTGAGGGTGGAAAGAGGACTAAGAAATGTAAGCTAAACTGGTTTGACTGTAGAGGTGTCTTCTCCATGTCCTTGCTTTCAAAATTGAACAAAAATTCAGTGATGAATCAAAAGACTAAGAGAAGCTGGTCTGGCACAGTGGCACACATCTTTAATCCCATTACTCAGAAGGCCCAGGCAGGCAGATCTCTGTCAGTTTGAGGCTAGCCTAGTCTACCTAACAAATTCCAGGCCGGCCAGGGCTACATAGTGAGACCTAGGAAAAATGGAGAGCGAAATTAGCAAAGTCATCTGATTTAATATTGAGTCACATGATTTGGAGTTATATTATTTTAATTTCTGAACTTTATGAAAAGGTTGGTGTAAGGCTCTTTGAATTCCTGCATAAAGTGTAATGCTGTCAGAATTTGAATTGCAAATAGTTTAAGCAAATAAGATAACTTAGTTCTATTAGCATTAAACTTGAAGATTTTTCAAACATACCAAATTTTGTTGCATATCTTAGGTTTCCAGTGCCACATTTTTATTGTTTCTTTTCTAGCCAACATTTTCTCAATAAATTCCTTTAGCATCTGATTCTAATTGTCTCGCTTTTTATATTAAACCATTTAGATAATCCATTAAGCAAATGGGAGGAAATAGCACTAATGATATGCTGCACTTGCATTATGAAGTTAATTGGATTAACAAAATTAGGTCTTTTACACTCAAGTCTGCATTTTTTTAACATTTAATGAAAAAAAATCAAGAGAAATCAAACCCCTGTTATCTCTCCATTAGGAAGCAGAGGTCAGATCAAATTACACCTATGACTGTAGTTGTTCTTGGTTGCCCTCCAAAACTTGATGGTAAGACCCTATTGCCGAAGACACTATGTCCATGAGTTGTTGAACATGGAGAAATCAAGCTGATACTGGCCTTAAAGCTTTGTCTCTACTGGCTAGCATTCACAGTGCTAGAAGGTGCTATGCATATGACTGGAAGAGGAAAGTACTCATCAGCTTTGCCTAGCTGTGAACTATGAGAACTACAATTACTGGAAAGATATAGATACTATGTGAGTAACCAATCACATTGTGATTAGATTTAAGGCCCACTTCTCAATATGGAACCTATACCTGGCGCAGATATCAGAGCCAAGAACCCGTGGCTAGGCCATAGCAGAAAACCAATTACAATTCTGCTAAATGAATATGGTATTAAACCAACTCCTAATGACTTATTGATATACATATAGACTAGTGCATCTCTCTGCTCTCACTGGAAAAACTTATTTTTGTAACACTTGGTGATTAACACAGTCTCCACAACTATTCAATATACAGAAAATAAAGAGACTGAGTATTCAAGCCCTAAATAGAGCATCTAAACCATACTCTTAGAAAAGTAGACAGAAATGTAATCCACTACTACAACAGAACAATATTTTACAGACACAACATGGCAGTTTCCTATATGAACCTACAACAGATGTGACAGCATGCAAAAGTCCTGTGCAAACCAAATTCAGACAAAAACCCATCACAGAGAGGGAAGTTGGGAAAGAAATCCCAGCCCTAGCTGAAGAACTGCTGGAAACTGATAACTGCTCAGAGTAGTCAGTTTTCTTTAAAAATGTGATACTTGGTAAAGTGACCACACTCCAGCACATGAACCTACATCCCAAAGTGTCAGGGCAACACAAATTGGAATCAGTGGGCTGTAAACTATATGTAGAGAGAGTACACACAGTGAGGACATGAAAGTGTGTCTGAGAAGAGATGGTACACGGGTTTGACTATGATCAAATACATTATATTCACAAGGAATCTTAATACAAATTCTCAAAGAATCAATAAAATTATTATTTAAAAACATAAAGAAAGCAGAGATCAGTGAGTCTGCATTTCACCAACATACAATACAATTTTAAAAAACAAAATAAATTCAATGAGATGGTTTAGTGTATGAAAAGTGCTTACCTCACAAGTCTGAGACCTGAGTTCAGTCCCCAGAACCCAGCGTAGAAGGAGAAAATTGATTGCTGACCTCCACATGTGACTGACACACCCACGTCTACATACACATTATACACACACTCACCATAATAATATATTTTTTAAAACTAACTAAGGGAAATTAAGTTAAAAAGAATAGAAAAGAAAGAAGAAAAATTTATATAAGAAAGTCTTACAATCCAATCTCACTTTGGAGAGTAATTCCAACACCAAAATTATCCTGGAATTTGTTTGACTTCAAAATTTCATCATTCCCAGGAAATCATCAGGTTTCTTTCCAAAGAAAATCCAAGGTTCGGAGATTTCCTGTCTCAGAAAGAAACAGTTTGCTTCAGAGCCACACCTCCACAGGAAATCCTTAACACTGCATGGAGTAGTTTTAATTCAAATTACTAACAGTCTGTTTGCTCTAAGTTTTCCTGTCAGGGTTAATGAGAGAAATTTCAGCCCATGAAGAAAAGTGATGTGTCTGGTCTGCCTGATCAACCATTCGCTCATCATAAACCTTACTGCACAATCACTAAGGTTTGGTGAATATTGGTTATATTAAAAAAAGTCTAAAACAGTAAATCTGACTAAAATTTGTATTATATATTTCATTAAGTTAGCATTTACACACAAAAGATGATTTTAGTTGTTTTCATTCTATAGTTTTAGTAAGTACCAAACTTTGCATGGGCTCATAATTTAATGCAACACAAGCCAGTATCTGGTTCTCCAGTGCCTATAACTGGTTACAAGAGTCAAGATCTTCTGGTGCACAGCACTTTGACTTTATAATTACTATGTTTAAATCTAATAAAAATCGGTCTACTTTAGCCAAATAAATATTTCAATTCTATCTAGGAAATGGTCAAAATGAGTTTGCAGTTTATGTGCAATACTTTATAATTTGGCTAAAATTTCAGATACTAAGATGTCAATTTGAATTATAGATCATCAACAAAAGACTTAGAAATTCTGAATCAATGACTCATGTGTCTCTAGTATAGACAGCTATTGGCTTTCCCTTGCATAATTATCATTTATGTTTGCATATCATATTTCATAGTTATGTTTGAAAAATGCATTCTATTTTCATAAATCAAGGTAAAATTTTATTAAACTATTTTCATTTTTCATTCTTATCATTAAATACCTGAGTCTAGGTAATGTATAAACAAATGAGGTTTGGTTAGCTCACAGTGTTGGAGGACCAAAGGAAAGGCAACAGCATTGAACTGAGGCTAGAGAGAAACTCATGATGGATGGAATCACGGCAGGGGCACTAAGGTCATTTAGAGGCACTAAATTGTTATTTCCTGTACATTTACAGTTTGGAGAAATATTTCATTAAAATATAATTTGATAATCTTATTTTAAACTTTTGAATTCAGTTGGAATTCCAGACTCTGGCTATACACTGAGTATTCTTTTTAAAATTATTTTATTTATTTAATTTATTTTTTATGTGTATGACTGCATGTAGGTGTACACCTTTGTCATGTGGTGCCTGAGGAAGTCAGAAGAGGGTGTTGAATTCCCTGGAACTAGAGTTACAGACAATTGTTAGCTGCCATGTGGATGCTGGGAGTCAAACTCAGGTCCTCTGCAAGAGGAGCCAGTGCTCTGAACCTCTGAGCTATCTCTCCAGATCCTCCACTGAGTATTCTATTCCTCACTCCATCTACTCTCTGCTTTTTCTGCCACACGTTGTGCCATTAGAAATTGGCTTTCATATGCAGTTGTATAGACATTCTGCCTAAGGTTTTCAGTTGAATTCAACCAACAGCAGTGCAAGCAATCTGCACATAAAGGATGGAAAGTTGGGCTTCTCCATCCAGGGAAACCTGCGGCTCAGTCCCACACATATATGAGCTTTGTGTACACATTAAAGAAGGCCTTTCTCTAAGTGACTTCCTCGTGTTTTCAGTCCACTTTGACAGATTTTGAGAGGTAGGTCTCAAAGGATAAGCCTATTTATTTTTCCAAAGACCCTCCTTACAAGGGGCTGTAGTAGAAACAGCACAAGCACACCTCTTCAGGGAAGAGACTCGGTGCCACCCAGAAGGTCAGTGTAAAAGCTTGACCCATGTTCAGCATCAGTCTCACTGAATCTTACAGGAATTCTGGAATGGGGCTTTGCAGACCACCTCATTCAGGCACATGACAGGTCTACTCTCGCTCTGCAGGATGAAGAGAGAATGGTTGCTCGGGCAGCCCAGGAAATCCAGGGAGGGCCAGGGAGGGCCAGCAGCTACCAGCCGCAGTGGGGTTTCTTGATCCCCTTTCCCTCCTGCCCCACCTCACTTGCTCCAGCCCTGTTTTATTGTTTGGAAGGACACAGCCCATTGTAGTGCTAACAAAACATCCACTTTTCCAGTGGAGTAGCTCACTCTTTATATTTGAGCAGGAAGCCACGCACTTTATATCTGAGATTGCAGCAACAGCAAAATCAGTACCAGAGCTGAATTAGCTTTCAGCTCTAAATGAAGCTTGTAAAGCTAAATCCATGCTGCAAACGTTTATATTTTAAATGAATTGTAATTACATAATTAAAACAGGAACACAAGCATTGTGATCCACAGAGGATGCACAACTCTTTTGTATTCTAATCTAATTTTGGTTTCATTTTATTCTCTTGAGGTCATAATGGATATCAATTTAATGTGACATTTTCAGGCACATGCCTTATGCATATGTGTGCTCTTAACAGTATATGGTATTGTGACTAGGGTCCTTTAAAGGTTGTATGTTATAATGTGTTTTTCTTTTTTGTTTTCCTATAATGTTTCTCAGCCATCTCTGGAAGAAGTTTACTATGAATCTTGCTGTGTCAACTGAAAAGGATTGCAAAAATTATTGTAGCCATTTTTTTGTTAATAGACATTTAGCATACTACTAATAACTTTGCTGTTGAAAGCTATTCAGTGGATATTTTAGCTCCTGTGTCTTTATGCTCTTGTAATTCTAGATGCTTATGTCAGATGGATTTCTAAAAAATCATATTACGAGGATAAAGTTGTTAATAATTTGAAATTGTTCTTGAGAGAGATTGTTTCAGTTTGCTCTTTCATAAGTCAAAAATTCATTTGCTCAGTCTTTAAGCTGCCACATTCCCATTGGTGAAAGATATTTCATTTTTGTTTTAATCTTTTGTCCTAATGTCTAATGATAGATGGAAGAATGTAGTGCTAGAAGCCAGCTCCAGGACTTCTCCCACAGACAGGGCAGACATTTTCATGAGACATTGTCTGTGAGTGGCTAGATAATACCTTACAGAACAAGGAAAAGAGTTAACATCAAAGGAGGTGGACTCCTCCTGTTCCTCTCCCCTCCAGTTCCTTCCTCCTGCTTGGAATCAGAGTTACTGGCTGCATACTTCAGTTATGAACTCTCTTCACTCTCAGGAAGCTGAACGAACAGACCCCCGACTTTTGCCAGGTGGGCTATGATTCCTCTGTTTAGAAACCCTGCCACGCTGTCTGTGTCCGGGGCTGTGCCCTGAACTCTCCTCAGGGCTCTGCCAATGTTGTTATCTCTCTGTCTGTCCATGGAGTTTACTATTCTCCTAAGAACCTCCTTACTCCCAAGTAATTTGTCTTGATGTCCTCTTGAACACTCCCCCATTTAAAACCTGACCATACTGAAATAAATTTATATTTAAATTGGTTATTTGTGTTTCTTACTAAATTTCCCATACTATATAGCACAATTAACTTCTAAATGCACTTATTAAAGAATTTTTATCATGTAGTCTATACTTTGGTATTTATATATTCACAAAACATTCCATTTGATTTGGAATTTGTGACGTTTTTGTGTCAAAAACCACTTTACCTTCCCTTACTCCTCCCGTATAAATACCCCCTCCCTTTATCTATTTCTCCCTTAGTAACAACCATTTATTATTATTATTCTCTCCTAAGTTCCTTTTTCCTCTTTACCTTCCTGGTTCCTTTCCATTTTCCTGGTTCCTGCAGTTGCATCAAGATACATACTCATATAGAAATAATAGCAACTGATTATTGTTGGGTGAGGATGAGCTAATCTTCTTAAAGCCAGGGACTCCAGATAGGCTGCCTAGACCTCAGTGGATGAATCTGCACTGAGGTCGTTTGGGGACACTAACTTGACACAATAGACCTTAACACAGATGAAAGAATGTATGGATTCCAGTTGGTGGACTACAGGGGAGTGCTGGTGGGGAAGGGAGTGTAAAGATGATTAAGATTGATTGAGATATTCTGTATGAAATACACAATAATTCAATACAAATATTTAAGAAAACAAAACAAAAAAGATAAACACCTTGCTTAGATACATTAATAATTGCTTTATATAGTGATGGAGAGATGGCTCAGCAGTTTGGAGCTCTTTGCAGGTCCCAGCAGGCATATAATGCCTCACAGATACGTGTAATTAGAACTCCAGGGGATCTGATGCCCTTTTCTGCCTCCACAGGCACCTCCAGACATGTGGCATACATTCATAGGCACACATACAGTACTTCTCTGCTTTTACAATTGATTTTCATTATGGAACTGTATTTCTTTAGTTTAAGCACATCAATGTGATTTGTTAACACAAAATGCATATCCTATTTTTAAATAGTCCCTTATAGAAGCTTTTATTCTCACCTTGTCTTCTTTAACTCCAATACCAAGAAAAGTCAGCTTGCTCATACTGTTATCTATATCCTACTGATTTCCTTCATTCCTTGTCATTCATCTCTGTCCTTTTGCCCATTTTATTGAACTTTCTCCAGGTTTTCTTAAAGTTCTGTGTTTTTTTGAGATAATTATTTTTGACTTTTTTTTGTCAGGCGTTCATTGGAGCCCATGGCTGGGCAGTTACTGTGTCTCCTGGTGGTACGTTTCCCTGGCATTCTGTGTTCATTCTTGCTTTTGTTGAGGTCTTCACTTTTGGAGTGATCATGTTTCAGTGTGAAAAGCACTGGAGTGATGTGGCTTCTGTGTGTAATCTCCATTAGCTGAAGTCAGTCTTCATGAAGACTGCAGGAATCATACAGGCCAAGGTGGTTATTCACAACATTGGTGAGGGCTTTGGGTTCTTTCTCTTAACTCTTTTCTGTCATCTCCATAACCACAGAGATTTTTCATGGCACTAGGTCTCATTAGCAGTTGTGAGGAGACATGCATCAAGGATCAAGATCATAAACATGTATGGAGGGACCCAGACTCCAAAATTCGGGGCAAGAGAGGCACTGGGGACTAGACAGCATGTAACCCAAATCTGCACAGTCTTGATGTGCAAGGAGTAGTCCTTGTGGAGCAGCTGAGGAGTGGAGGTGCTAGGCACAAGCAGGCACAGAGCCACAGTAACGCAGAGGGTCAACTACACACTAGCTGAGGTGCCGGGGTCCCACAGTGTATTCACAGAGCCAGGGTCTGCAGCACAGGAACAAGAGAGGACTCAGAAGCCCTGGAGCCCAGAAGATGAATAGCTTACAGTGGTGCGGGAAGCTGAGACAGCATGAGTTCACAGGATGCAGAGCTGGGGCTCATGGTTTGGGCATTTGCTGAATGACCAGGTTTCTAAGACCAACAAGGTCAGATCAGTCTTAGCGGGTCAAGTGTGTTTGGGTCATGGCAGTTCGCAGTGTGCTCCAGAACAACATTCTAAATGTGTGATTGAGATGCAAAGGTGAAAAGGATAGGAACTGGTTTGTAATAAGTAAGAAGTGCAGTTCCCACACTGAAGTGTATTGACAAATGATTCTAATCAGACTGAATGCGAAGGTGACATTCCATGTGAGTAAATGGCTCCATGCATCTTTGGAAAGTATTGAACCAAGTGTTACCACTTTATTATTAGTTAGTAGCACTTTGGCAGCCTTTTGGCTAACACATAATGCTGAATCAATTTGTCCACAGTATAAAAGAAAGGTGTGCAGAGATGAATGAGTGTGGAGAAAATCATAATGAAAATAATATACATAAAGGCTTAATTTTTAAACATCAGATAAATAAAATAGTTCACACTGTCAATGCAAATGGTTAATATTGGATTGAATAATACAGTATTGATAGCAAAAGGATAAATGTCACATTTCCTTTAATTTTGCAATGCAATTAGTTCAATTTTATGTCAAAATATACATTTAACCATAAAATCATAAATGTTCCTACATTTGAAAATGCTTAACTACCCAGAATACTTGCATGTAGGTAGTTACAATAGTTCTTGAAGAAAATAACACAGTTCCAGTTCTTTGGACAATCTAAAATAGCATAACCAATCCTAATCACATTATAAAAACTGTTTATAGACCATACAAACTGTATTTTGTGTTCAAATTCCTAAAAGTTCTCTAAATTTTTTTATTCCTTCTAAACTACCAAATATATTTTATTTTATAAATTCTTGCATGACAGAAAGTTATGGTGAAAATTATAACTTTTATACATATTTTCCTTTGAGTATTTAAAGCGTTTTTCTATGGGTTTCTCTTTTAGTAGTGATAAAAAGCTCTCATTTCTTATTACTGTGTGCAAAACTTTTATAAATGTCTCAGTCTATTGTCCAGGAACCATTAGAAACTGATAATGGCGGAAAAGTAACTTTGGTTTTCAATTCCATTACTTAAGTCTTTGTTGTATTTGCTCAATGTGTTGAATACCGAAGCTTGTTAGTACAATAATTACATGCGTTTCCTTGAAGACATTTTATCTGTTCACATTTCAAACAGGCTAGAGAACTGGAATCTAAGTATGTAATGTTGGTTCTTTGATTTTCCTTTGAGTGCTAAACTTTAAAGCAATTTTTATTAAACCTATTGGAAGAAATTTTTCTGCTACCAATTTGTCTTTATTTTGACTTGGTAATAAATATTCTTGCTCTTGGTATGAACCTGAAGCAAGCTACTTGAATGCACAGTTTAAATATTTCATGAATTAATAGCAAGGATAAGAATCATAGTCTAATATTGCATGAATTAAATTTAAAATAAATCAGTACTTATTTAAAGCAGGTAATTTCTTTTCAATAAAATGCAATACTCTGATATTAACCAATTTCCTAAAGAATATTCTGGGTTGCTCTGTATATATCTGTGCCAGATATTTTTACATGGCTAGAATAATTATAGGATGTTGTTAATATTGTTGCTTTGCTTTAAAATTGAATCCTGTCAGATTTCACCCCTTCCCTCTGTCAGGTATACCCCATCCTCAAAACATAAGTAAGACTTTCTGGATAAAGAATATATATGGAGATCAGTGATTCTAGAAGTATGTTTTACCTGAACAGAACAAACTTGAAAAGTGATAACAAAATTTCCAACATTAGTGTACACCTATTTTTGGAACTTGAAACAGACTGCCACCAAAGGAAATCTCTGTGTATGAGGAATGGCAAATAAAATTAATTTCAATCATGAAATCATTAACTTATCTTGTCAGCTTGGCGTAGTTGCAAAGAATGAACCTCAACTCTAGATTTCCTCTATTAGGCTGATCTATGGGCATTTATGTGAAGCATTTGCTTGATTATTGAATAATGTGGAAAGGTCCAGCTTACTGTGGGTGCTGCCAATCCTGGGCAAGTTGTCCTGGGTTGCATGAACAGGACTAAGCACAAGCCAGAGGAACAAGCCAGTGAGCAGCATACCATTGCAGCTTCTGCCTCAGTTTCTGCTTCCAGGTTCCTGCCCTGGACTCCTGCCTGACTTCCCTCAATGATGAACTGTCACTTGGAAGTATACTGTGCAATAAAGCTTTTCTTCTCCATGTAGATTTTGGTCAGATATTATTTTTAATCACAGCAATAGAAAGAATCAGTACCTAGGCCTGGAGACAGTCAGATTCACATTGCCATGCTGCTAGACTCAGCCTGAATGCTTATCCAGTCAAGTGGCCATAGAAGGTCTGCATTTGAGTCCCAAACAGTTCTGTGTATAGTATTTTGCATTCAGGTAAAGGAATAAGGCCAGAGTCGATGGATTTCACCATCACACCCTGGATGCAGGGGATCAACTCCCTAAGTACACTGAGAATTTTAAGTATTTATTTGCTTATGTTATTTATCATTAATGTGTTTATTTTGCTCTTTAAAGACATGACATTTCTGCCTCAGTCTTCAGTGCTTCGTTCACAGGTGTAGGCTAAAACACCTGGCTTCATATTGTCAACTTTTGAGCAGCAAGTGCCTGGAAAGTAATTGCTACCTTAGCCTTGTCAGAAAGTATGAGTCAGCCACAGGGCCTTATTCTTTATGGTCCCAAGAATGAACCATGGGCTTAAATGAATGATTTTTATTACATATATAGCAAACAAAAGGGAAGAATAAATGGTGAGTAGCAGATAGAAGTGGCAGACAGAGAGCAAAGTATCAATTCAGGGACCAAAACATCCATCAGAAGTCAACTGGAGAAGCCTGACTGAGAGAGTAGACAGATGTGCCATCATCAGGTTAGGGGCTTACAGACACCTAGCAGAAATCAAATGAGGACTCCCTACTAAGGCAGCCAACTGGAGATCTCAAAGGATTGGTTCCAGACAGAGCAATGTCCCCTTGAGAGAGGCTTCCAAATAAAATACAAAAAACAGCAAATAATATAATCAATCTGGGAACTCACAACGTCAGCGAAAACTGATCGGAGAGGCTGAGGGCTTCAGCTGGAGTTCCCAAATGAGCTTCCTCTTCTGTAGGTGAGAGTCCCTTGGCTAACCAGTTCCCACTGCAGGTGTTTTATGTCATGGGATAAACAATAGGAATCTTTGTTGGAAATGGTTTAATTTCCAGCCATTCTCAAGAAATACAGTGTTTTCACTCTTACACTGTCACAGAGTTAGGTTGGTGGGGGGGGGTCGGCACACCATCCGTGGACAAAGGACTAGACGGGCACTTTGAGACAATTTGGTTGGCTCTGGTGTTTGTATGGATCAGGCAAATACCATCCCTAGAGCCATCTTTTCTGAGAACTTACACAGAACATGATAATATATCAATATGCTCTAATTAGAGAGCCTCATTGCTGATTGTAGGAGACTGAAGGGTACGGCCCAAAGTGACGGGAAGGAAGGAGGGCGAGGGAAGTTGTCCACTGTGGCCCTGCAAAGAAGAGCATGCCATGTGGGTGTGTCTTGGTGGAGCAGGGTCCACTTTTTATTTGGCGGCTTCAAAAGGCAACGTAGGCACAGGAACTTGGGCTGGATACTAACAAGAATGCATTTCTGCGTTCAGTAACAAGGAGTCATCTGGAGAGGTTAGACCAAGGTCAACTAAGGCCAGATAAACCATCTGATACTTCATCTGGCTAAAGCAAGAACAGAATGATATTAAAGAAAAGTTATAAGAAGAATAAAATATACAGTGGGAATTGAATGGGGACATTAGATGAATGGTTGCATATGATATTGCAAGTATATGAAGCTATACTTATAAAGGTGGAAGGAAGGATTGCATGTACATATTGTTATGCATATAAATTACAGAAAGCTTAAGCAATCTGGAATAGCAATGAAGATTTTTGCATTTTGGCTTTTGTTTTGGCACATGGATTTATTTCCTTCCCATTCTCTTCTAGAGCTAATTATTTTTTAAGTGAAACACTCTAAAATATGGGATGATTACACAGTGGTTAAGGCATTTGAACAATTAATCCACATCTAAGCTATAGAACAATTTGATGTCTTTTCCCAGTGCTTTGTTTATGTCTGCATTGTTATTCACTCCGTAACTGATTTTGACTTTACACGTAATGACATCCAGTGTTGAAGACATTTTTATACTGCACAGGACACCGATGTACCAAGCTTGTAGTTCCCCAATTAAAGCTGGATAAAGCATTTTGAATAAAATTATGGGTGAGGCCTTGCTCAATGACACAGTTCCAGAAGACATCTGGTACCACCACTTGGTGGTGGCTTGTACGCTCTAGGTCTCCAGCAAGTGTAAAGAATTAGAGCTTACACTATGAAGATGCGCTGGAAACTTGGTGAGGAGGTCTGCAGAGCATTCCATGACTGATCCTCTGCTCTTAGCTTGCTTTTGAAGCACTCATTCATGTGGGCCTGTCAGCACCACCAGGAGAGGAATCCTCAGCAGCTACCATCTGAACACTGAGCTCCAGCACATAGACATGAATAGTCACTTGAGCAACTGCGTTTTTATTCCTAATCTTTTTTCTTCTGCAATCAATGAGTCAATCTACTCTGCTTAATGATACATATAATAAATATATTTGTATTTATGTGCACACACATGTGTGCACACACAAATGCACAACACATACATATTTTAATGTAGTTATTCCACATGAGGAGATAATCCTATCTGCAGGAACCATTGTGTATTTATCATCAAACTTAGTGCCAGGCAAGGGAAACCTCCCTTCAAATTGTTGTCAGGATAGTCCAAGAGAACCCCAAAGATATTTCCATTACCCTTAGCCTCCTCCCCCAGAGCCTGAGGATAAGACCATGTTGCTGAAGACACCACATACTTCAAAAATATGAGTTGGAAGAATCAGTATGATACTGACCTAGAAGTGTTCTCCCTACAGACCAGCTCTCATAGTATTAGAAGGTGTGATGCAAGCTGTCAAGAAAGAAAAGCAATCAGTAGTTCTACCCATTGTAAATGATACAAATCACAATAATGACCTAGTGACTGGTCTGGCATGATATTTCCAATAGTGCAAAGTGGCACTTATATCTTGGGGATAAACACAGCTATCTAACTGGATTTAAGGCCTCCCTAATTAGATAGAACTCATGCCTGGTACTATAAACCCATCAAGAACCAGTGTCTGAAGAGGTCATCTACCCTAGAGAAATAGTTACAAATGCAATTTTCTTAAACCAATATAATTTCTAACTGTGTTCTAAATACTTAGCTCAATACCAAATGATAAATGTAGCTCTCACTACTCGTCAAAGAAGCTTCTTTCCTTGGTAGACAGAAGCTACTACAGAGATTCACAAGTGTCAAAATGCAGAGAATAAGCGACCATGGACGGTCCACCTCTAACTGGTAGATCTACAACACAACCCCTACACCAAGTTTCAGGAAACGTCCTGGAAGGGAGGGCAGAAAGTTTGCAAGAGCATAGGACCAGGATAATTTCTGCTAAATAGTGTCCTCTAGATATGGCAGTGCTTCTGAACCCATGAAATCTCAGCAGTGTGGCTGTCTGTATAAAACCTGAACAATGACCACATTAGTCATCATGTCAACACGAATGGGAAATTTCACAAGGCTCCACCCAGCCCTAGATGAAGAGCTATACTACTGAGGATAGAGAATCAGATTTTACCTGGGAAAAGTCCCTGAAAGGGCAATCTATACTTGAGTTAAGACAGAATTGCTTATTGAATTTTTTGTTTATTAAACAATGCTTTTACTATGTATAAAATGATCTCTTCTCACCTTGTGTGTGTGGTGGTGGTGGAGTTGTCTTGCACTGAGTCCCAACCAAATTGGGCATAGATTAATTTTCCCCATAGGGCAGCTTTTGTGTCTTTACTATATGTTGAGCATGGAATCATGTCCAGAGCTCCCACTGGATTGGGGACTGATTTCTGAATACAGACACCTACCCGTTTTTGTTTAAGCTTCTGGGATTTCAATCATAAGTGAATGTATAAAGACTAAGATAAAATATAGCCCTTATTTTTGTACAGTTTTGAAGTTTATACTTGGAACTAATGCCACCCTGGACACACAGAGAGCTGTGCAGTGTGTGTAAATCTGCCTTTACCTTAGTCGGATTGGTACAGTATTTCTGTATCCATGAAACCTGGGTTTTTTTCAGTAGTTTGAACTATATATAAACTGTACAATCTTCAAAGACTCCATACAATAAATGTTCAGCTGTCTAATGTTTAAATAAAGTGTAATATTTCTTAGCACACACTAGTATCTCTCTCTCTTTCTCTCTGTGTGTGTGTGTGTGTGTGTGTCTGTCTGTCTGTCTCTGTCTCTCAGAACAAAACAAAAATACCTGTAGCAACATCAACAAAATAAAACAGAAAAAGAAATCTGAGCTACTCAGGCAAAAACGAAGTGACTATCTCAGTAAACAGAGAAATGCCATTTTATAAAATCTGATTTCTTTCCTTATAAGAATATCCACCAGATAAGAACAGAAGGGGGTGTCTTTAACCATATAGGTGCTGTCTATAAAGATCACAGATCTAATGTGGTGATGTTGAAATATATCATTTGTCCTCTAAGATAAGAAACAAGACAATGATGTCAATTTGACTTGACTACTCAGAATGGCATAAGGGACTTCAGAACAGATGATATTTAAGAAAAAGAGCAAAAGACACCCCATTATTTAAAAATTGAAGGGACTGGAAAGACGACTCAGTGGTTAAAAGCACTGACTTCTCTTGTAAAGGACCCATGTTCCATTCTTTGGTACCCACATGGGGGCTAACAACCCTCTGTATCTCTAATTCCAGGGAATCCATCACTCTCTTCTGACCTCTTCAGGCACTGAAACACATGGATGCACTTCTATACATGCAGGCAGTACACTCATACACATAAAAATAAAATAAATAAATAATTTAAAAATGGGAGTGAAGTGTTTTTATCTGCAGACGACATGGCCTTATTTGTCAAAAATTCCAAGGAACACAACTAATCAACCACTAAAAATATAAAATGAGCTCAACAAATTTTCAAAGCCAAGTATCAGTATACAAAACATGGCTATATTTCTATACACATGCTTAATAATTTTCTATTACTGTTGTAACAAAATAACACAGATTTTGTGGGTTAAATTAAAGCTGTTATTTAGGGCTGTGACGCAGCCTTGATTACCTGCATGTGAGATCTTTAGTTTGAGCTTCAGCACAACAAATAAATAATAAATATAAGCACACAAAATAAGCAATTGTGGTTTAGGTTTGTAAAGGAAAAGTGTGACCTGAATCTCTAAGAGCTGAGTTAAAAGTGTAAGCGAACTCACGTTCTTCTGGGAAACATTTTCTTTTCTTTCCGTTCCGTGCCGTCCATGCCTTCCATGTATCTTGAATCCTTCTGTGCATCATTTCAACCTCTTCTTCCATCATCTTAACTCCTCTTACCTCTAGGAGTTTGGACAATATTGGGAGAGATACAGGTACAAGTTTTCTTTTGGGGGCAATGGAAATTATTTCAAATTGACTGTAGTGATGTTGATTAAACTCCTAAATATACTGAAATCTATCGAATGGTAAATTTTTAACTGGATGGATAATGTAACATGAACTGTATCTTCATAAACTACTAAAATAATGAAAAAAAAATCAAAGGCTCAGGATGTAACAAATTTGATGGAGTCCTTGCCCAGCCTGCCAGAGATCACTAGCAAGACATAGAGTTGGCATGTTAGCACCTGTCCATAATTATAACACTCAGGAGGTAGAGGCAGGAGGATTGGAAGTTCAAAGCTATCATCAGCTATATACTGAGCTCTAGGGTTGCCTGGGTTTCATTTACAACAGAGAATGATTTATTTAAATGAATCTAAGATGGACAGAGCTTATTCAAAGTGCGTGGGTAAAAATTTCTAACTCTACTAAAATTTTGCTTACATTTTAATTTTCATTTTATTCACCGATTTTTTTATTTTTAAAAATTTCATGAAATACATTTTGATCATATTTAGATCTACCTCCTTTATCTGCATCCTCTCTTAATAAAAGCCTATTGGGTTAAATTTGTGTCTGCAAATACTCTTTGGTGTGAATCCTTCTACTGAAGCCTGGTTAACCTGCCCAACATCAAACCCTTAAGGAAGACTGACTCTCAAACTCTCAGCACCTATCAGTTGCCAATAGTTCCTCAGGTATGATTGGGTCTTCTTCCACATTTCCCCTCTTTTATTCTGGCTTGAGTATATATGGGTCTTGCACGTGTAAACAGTTTTCCAGACATCTGGACAGTTACACATATGAACTCCCAGCAATGATAACAGAATACACTTTTTAATGTGGGCATAATAATTTAATATTTAAATAAATGATTACCAGAATAATGAAGGTATTGTTGGGCTTAAACAAAATTGATGAAAATTAATCCATAATACTTGAAGCACTTATAAAACAGGAAGATATAGGGCATAGGATTTGATGAAATATTTTGTTTGTAGGTTTAAAATTTATTATTTAAACCTGCTGAGGTCTACAGCTTTGCTCCCATGACTTGCAAGAGCTCAGCTTTTACTGTTATCAAGTGAGCTAGGAGCAGCAGCTCAAATGCCCTAGTACAAGCCTGCCAGGGAGGCGGTGCAGGAAAGAGAGCCGTAACATTTGAGCATAGGAAGAGAAGCATGCCTCCATGCGATGGCGTCACCTGCATGATTCACAGCTGCAGGAGGCTAACTAAGTAAGCACTGAGATCATAATTCTGTGTAGTGAGAAAAGTAACTGATTAAAATATGGATAAAAGACTACTTGTTCGGAAATGAATAGTATATCCTGCAGTCTGCCAAAGTGAGCAGATTGGGATGGAGATGTGCTTTGAGATAAGGGATTGATGAAAGTGTCAGGCTTTGAATTAACCAGCTATGAGGGTGTTTGGGAGTGACTATTTATCTGGGTCGTAGTCTAGACATTCCTGAACCCAGTGTTGATTTGTGTCCTTCAGTGGTATGTCAAATGCCTCTTACCTGGGAAAAACATGAAGACGACTTTGCCTAACTGAGTTACTATTTCATGGCAGAGGATGGTGAGCAAAAGCCATTCTGGGAGCAGTATTTAATGCAGAGATGGTATCAAGACATAGTCAAGTACCCTCAACATGATGATTTTCCGTTAAACAAAACTTGGAAAGTCTAGCTAAATGTTAACAATAGAAAGAAAATGTATTTTAATTTACTTTCTCTGGAAGTTCAATTAAAATATTCATGAAGATGATAGTAGTGATGACTGTCATTACTATATAGTCTCAAAAATAATACCAAAATGCATAGAGAATATTTTAGATCGAAGTCTAAAAGACTACCACCTACGTGAGACAGCGATTTGACGCCTCTCAAATCATGAACTAACATTTATTAATAGCATGTTACAGACATTATTATAATTGTGCAATAATTGCATGTATTTAATTCTATGAGGTGGATAATAATGTATTTTAAATGAAAGGGCAGGATGTTAGCAAGATCTCAAAATAGGGGAATCTAGGACTCAGCACATCCCACTAATATTTCAAATAGAATTTATTTGTAAGCAAGAATATAATCGTGAACACCTGCTAAATTTTGAATAAGCTTTAGCTGCCTGTGTGGTTTACAGAATGGAAAAAGCATCCCTTGTGGCAGGAATAAAAGGGACTTTCTTAATTTAGGTATGTTGCTATTCCATCTACCACAATTCAAAACAGGGCCACACAGAAAGGATTCCCCAGGTACTGTCGATACCAGAGCGGGTAAAATACAAGTGGAATTAGAACTCAGGTCTGTAGTATCTTGACAACTTCCTCTGTCATTTCAATACTATCTTACTTCAAAGGGAAATGGGGAAATGGGACGGTTAGGCCTTGTTTATTAGGGATAAGAAAAGAAAGGGGGTCAAGTCCTCAGCACCCGACATAAAGATCTCACTTGTGACTCTTTGCTCATAAAGATGTATGTGATAACTCTGTTCTTGACAGCAAAGTTCCCTGAACAAGACCAATCTCAAGCTGAGCTGCTCAGTCTCAGAAGTAGAGGCAAGTTCTACCCAGAGAAACCCTAGAAAGGCAGCCTCTAGGATCAGCCTGGACCATATCCCCGGGCCCATTCAGGGTGAGAAACGACTATCAAAGTAAAATTTGACAAACATCAAGGGCTCGTGTTTCTTCACATAGACTTTAGTGCTTAGTACAGTCTCAAATCCAGCCCAAAGTTCTTGTTTTGGCTGAGAAGCAAACACCAACCATGCATTTTTTACTTCAGAATAAAAATGGCTAACCTGTATTCAGTTTCATTGGATTTAGAATGATCTAGGAGACAGAGTCATACCTCTGGGCAAGTGTGAGGAAATTTCTAGAAAGGTTTAACTGAGGAAGGAAGATCTACAGTGAATGTGCAGGCCATTCTATGATTTGGGTCTCTGAATAAAATTGGAAAAATGACAAAGCCATAGAAATGCTGTAATTCCCCTTTCTCTGCTTCTTCTAGCTATGAGTAAGCTCACATCGCGAAGGCCATAGGTGGAGACCCTTCCCTGCTATGAAACTCGGAGCTCAAGGAAATCCTTCTTCCCCTAAATTGCTTCTGCACAGGTGTTTGTTGACAGCTATGGGAAAAGTAACTAATGCAGCATTGTGTCTGGTCTCATCCTTCCCAATCAGACTCCACTTATCCTCAGGGCCCTTCCTATAAAGATGTTAAACCACTAAACTGTGATGTCACCTGGCCTTAGCCTACATATTGTGACCTCTTCTAATCTGAATTGATTCAGCACACATCTTCAGGAAGATTCCCTCAGCTGATCTCACTACAAAGACAATAATCCCTCTTTTTAGAGGCCTGGGTCTGCCTAGAATCACAGGCTGGTCTAGGTATTGAAGACCTGCTCCTGAAAAACATCAGCAGGTGCAAATGCTGAGGAAATGGAGGTCTTCTTAAATTCAGACACCAAGGCAAGGACAGAAAGAATACCAAGACTCAGAACATAGAGAAACTAGCAGAGTACTATACAACCACAGCCTAAAGAAAGGGAATCTAGGATAGGCAGTAATTCCAAGTAATACCCTTTAAGTGAGCAACAAGTCTAAGCAGGTAACCATAAAATGCCATTGAAAACTAATGCATGAAAAATGAGAAGTCAAAGTATCTCTGTAGCTGAAATGACTCTGTATATAAGAGACCCCAAAGACCCCATCAGAATCTCCTACAACTCATAATCCCCTTCACAATGTGGCAGGATACAAAACCAACATGCAAAAATTTGGGGCTATTCTATATACCGATGAGAAACACATCAGGGAGACGCTCACATTCTTCTCAACTAACTGGGAGTGAATCTAACCAAGGTTATGAAATACTCATACAAATGAAAATGTTAAAACACATAAGAAAGAAATAGAAGAAGACTCTAGAAAATAGAAAGAACTCCCTTACTCATACGCTAAATACTGTGAAAATGACTGGTCTACCAAAAAGCGACCCATAGATTCATTGTCAACCAGATCAAAATTACAATGCAGTTCTTTACAGACCTTGAAAAAAAGAGTCATTCAGTTCATGCGGAAGCATAAAGACCATGAAAAGCTAAAACGTTCCATAATAATAAGAGCACTGGTGGGAGGCTCACCATTCTTGATCTCCAGTTATAGTACAAAGTCATAGTAGTAAAACCAAAATGGTACTTGTGTAAAAATGGACACAGTGGTCAATGCCAATGAACTAAGTACTCATATTTAAGTCCACATACCTACAGTCACCTGAGTTTTGACAGTGTACATTGACCAAAAAAAAAAAAGAAAGAAAAAGAAAGAAAGAAAAGAACACATTGGCTCAAACAACATCTAAGTAAATGATAGTAGAGCCTTATCTCTCTTTCTGCACAAAACTCATCTCCAAGGTCAAGGGTCTAAATGCAATACCTCAGATCACCTGATATCAAAGAGAGGTAAAAGAGAGCACATACCCACTAATAAGCACAGACAAGAACTCTCTGAATTGAGATCTGGTTGCACAGGAAATAAGACCACCAGTGGGCAAATGAGATCTCACGAAACTAAGAACTTCTGCACAGGAAAGGACACCCACCCATCCAGGGAAGAAACAGTTACACAGTGACACTGTCAGAAACAGAAAGATAACTACCACGATTTTCACTTAGATTTGTGTTATTAAAAAAGTTTAACTCTTGAGAGTCAAAGAGTAGAATGCCCTTACGTGGATGAGGTGAGGTAAGGAGATTTGGAAAGTACTAAGCAAAGGATATAAAATTTCTGGCAAATGGGGAGTTTCTTCAAGAAGACCTCTATTGTACAGAATGGTGCCTGCTATTTCTACTCTTAACTAACAGCAGTCTAACATGCCATTTAAAGATACTGGGTAGATTTTAAGTACTTCAATCACTATGTGAGATAATGCATGTTAATGGTTTCTGAACAGGCATGAAATCACCTTGTTCCCATCTTTCTCCATCGTCAGTGTCTGCCTCTTCACCCATGGGGCCTGTACTGCAGCACTTCCCAGCCCAGTGTTGGTCTGGGTCCTTCTTGCTCAAGAACTTGGAATAAGCTCCTTTTATTCCTAGACACAAATTTAGTGAGAGTACACTTGGCTATATGGAACTGGAGAAGAGAGGAGACAAGTAGTCATCTTCCTTGATTTCTGTAAGTCAGTACACTATGTGGCTCTACTAGAAAGGTTTATTTTTCATGAGGGGATGGACAGACACAGAAACAATGTCTGCTGACTCACTCAAAGTACTTTACTGAGATTTACTAGAAAGGACTTTGTCGAGACAGAGCTTTTCTCCTATAATTTCCAATGTCCTAAGGAGACATATAAAGCCACATAGATTTGCACTTGAGCCCAGAATGTCTGATTTCTTCCTGCAGGTCAATGCTAGATTTGTGCTTTCAAAAGAAATGTGACAGAAGCAGTCTGTCTTCTTGATGGGGTACAAATCCATAGTGAGGTCTCCTCACAGAACCAAGAAAGTGGAGACCATGCAAATGGTCTGGATACTCTGTCCTTTCCTCTTTTCATTCTATATAACCGGTTTATGCCAGTTTTACCACAGTGGCAGACATAACTGTCAACACTTAAAAAAAAATCTTCATTGGTCACCCAGTTACTAAGAAACAAAATCAATACAGTAAAAATATTAGGGATTTACAAATTTTTCTACATAATACATTTTATTAAAATCTACAATTTTTTACTTATTAATATACCAGACTGTCATATCAGAGTAGAACAAGTCATCACTGATCTTTTTCCTTTCTGGTACAACTTTCCTAAGTCATATGCTCATGAGAAGTATTCATACGCTGTTGAGTGTCTGTTTGCCGTGGAAGTTGTTTAGAACTCATTCTGCCACACTAACATAAAATCAAAGGTGGAAAATTCTATTGACTTGTTTTACATTTTTATAATATAATTCCTATGTCTTTGTAGCATGTAGGTACAAAAGCCTGATTTTTGCTCACAGTTCTGGAGGCTCAAGGCCATCGTGGTATACTTAGCCTAGCTCTAGTGAAGAGCTTATGGCAGATGACTTCGTATCAGGGACCCAAATGTGGTGGGAGAGCTCATGAAAAGACAGGAAGCCAGAAAGAGAGAAAGAGAAGCAAGGAACAGACCAGTATTCCTTTTTTTGTAACAGCCCACTCATTAGAAGTAACAAAGTTTCTAGAAAACAAAAAAATCCTTTCTGAGAGCTTAGTCCCAACATGTGAAGACCTATAAGAAAGAAGGTAAGTCCAGTAGTTCTCTTAACCCATTCACACTGAACACCAAGATACCAGAACCTGAGCCAAACTGTCAAACACATCCATCTGCATGGCCCTGTTTCAGCCTCACCCTGCTGCTACTGTTTCAGAGTATGAAAAGGGGCGGCGTGATCACTACAGATTTTTAAACATAATTTTATTTTTTCTGTATTGTACTTAGAAAAAAGTCAACAGTTCCAAATTCTAGAAACGTCTGTCTGTCTGTGTTGCAGTGCTGGAGAATGATCCAAGGGCCTTTTGAGTACCAGTCAGTGCTCTAGCACTGAATTGCTTTCTGTTCCTTCAAAGGTTCTTCTTGTTGTTCTTTTGTGTTATTTCTATTTTTGGACAGAATCTTGCTAAACTACCCAAGCTGACCTTGAACTTGAAATCCTCCTGGATCATAGCCCCAAACAGCTATTGCAAATCTGTATTACTATAGCTTGAATTATAGCTTCTAATACTAAATTTTTCTTAGCAGCTTTTGAGGTGTGCTCCCCTTTGGCTGCCTGTAAGAGATGAAGTCCAAGGCCTCTACTTGGTCTCTAAATAAATTAAATTGGGGTCCCAGAGATGGGGTATGGAATGGAAGACTCCTTTGGAAGAACTGTTAAGGTCTGCAGAGTGCTATCCATGTCTATTTTTCCTGATATCATCTAGTACTTAAAAGTTTTGTACTGAAAGGAGAAGAATGGACGTTGTTTAGTCACAGAAAAGCATCTGAATTCTCTTCATAGCCCTTAGGTTTAAGGAGCCCTGTTCCATTTTATGACATGTCGACCTGTGCCAAATCAGTTAGATAAAGGGAAACAAACCAAGAACACACATCACCTGAGCATTCTATAAGATGTATTTGCAGTGCTCTGCGTTGGTGATCCTGTCGGGAAGGGTGAGAGAGATCTGTTCTACAACTGTACTCTATGACATGATTCAAAGGAAGGGGCCACCCCGAGGTGGGCACTTGTCTGCAGGTTTATTACACTAAGGTCAAGACACTTATCCTCAGAGCTTCTCCATTACACTAAGTCACTTTCTCTTCTACTTCTCTGTCTCACCCCTCAGTGACACACATGTGTACACAATCCTGACTGATCCTTGATCTTATGGCATGTCTTTTCTTCTCTCATCAACCCTCTCTTCCCTTCCTTTACTTTACAACACTTTTGTCCTGTCCCATGCTTAATTTTCAATGGTTCCTCAAATCAGATTTCAAGGATTTCCCTCCTTATGTGAACATAATATAAAAGACTTTTATAAGTATAGTCTAAGAATGGTGGTTCCTGTTAATTATTATATCATTCCTCTTTCCCCTGAATATACCTGAGCTAGAATAAGATCTGTACAATCAATTTGCTTTTTCGTGTGTAATGTGAATAACAATTAAAAAGTGAGGTTAAGAAATCAAAGATTTGAATGAGCCAATATCTTAGTGGGAAAAGTGCTTACAGCTCAAGCATGAGTGTCTGAATTTGGGGCCCTGTATTCATGTAAACAGGCAGACATGGTGGCAAGCACCTGCAATCTAACACTAAGAGGTGGAAGTGGAATGATTCCAACATCTCACTGGCCTACCAGTCTAACCAATCTGGGAGCCCCAGATTCACTGAGGGGCCTTGTCTAAAAATAATGACAATAATAAATACTACTACTACTACTAATAATAATGGTAAATAGAGTAGAAAGGGTTAATTGGGTGGGGAATTGCAGGGCAGGGCAAAGGACAGAATATGGAGAGGGCTAAATAGCACTAAAGGACTTTACAAAAGTCCATAGGAAAACTCACCACTGTAGAAGAGTCTTAAAGTAAATTGTAAAGGAAATTAAAAGAAGTGACGTTATAAGGAGTGGAAATTTCTCCTATCATATGCTAGCAGAGTAAAAACTCAATGAAGGAAATAGACTCCCTCTTTTGAAGCCATTGACCAGAGATCCTAGAGACCCTCAAACAGTACTGGTCATTGTCCCTGTTCTTGGTAACCCACCAGAACTTGAATAGTAAGACCATATTGAATAGTAAGACCATATTGAATAGTAAGACCATATGAAGACATGATCCATTCATAAAACAAAGAGAAATCAAGCTCATACTGACTTCAGAGTGTCAACTATACTGGCTAGCATTCATTGTGCTGGAAAGTATTATGCATTCAATTGGAGGAAAAAATTTAATCATTAATTTTACCCGGCTGTGAACTGTGCCTACTTCAATAGCAACTGGCCTAGAAAAATATGAACACTGGTGCAACTGTGTCATGAATATTATGGAAATAATCGTTTTTAATTGGATTTAAGGTTTGTTTTGTAAGATGGAGTCCATATCCTAGTGATATAGACCTAGGAACATGTGGCTAGATCGGCCACAGGCCATAAGGAAGAGCCTAATGACATTATACTGCTAGTGTAAGCAAGTGTATGACTCCTAATAACATATTGCTGTATCTGTAGATTAATTCATCTCTCAGATCTCACCAGAGAAGCTTCGTTATGAGGCAGATAACAGAAAACCATAACTGGCCAATACCCAGTATGACACTACAGAGTGCTTATTCCTGAACTGGACACCTAAATCAAACTTCTATTGCCCAAGGCTCAGTGATCATTGCAGAAGAGAGGGTGGAAAGATCGTAAGAGCCAGAAATGAATCATGGTAAAAAGAAAACAGACTTTTCCAGATACCTGGAAATTATTCTTATGAACGCACTGCAGCTGTGACTGCAGGGTAAATGTACATGGAGTTTCTCCCAGAGTCGGTGGACATGCCTATGGACACACCATGGAGGCGTGTGCTGGATCTAAATGCAGCTGTGAGTGACACAGCAGCTGCAAGACACACTTCTAAGAATTTGATTGACAGAAACGGAGCCAACAGAGTCAACCACTTTCTAACCAACCAGTGACTTGAGGTGGAGTGGCTGGGGGAAAGCAGGGAATGCTGGGTAGGAGACAAGCTTATGCGACTGGTTGCAGTCTCGGCAGAGAGCGCCAGACTCCACAGTAGATCTGATCCAAACATAGACCTCAATACAAGATGTTGCACCTTCTTCCTGATAAATCCTTTGTAAGTAACCCCAATAAACACTAATTTTTCTAATTGGAGAGCATACTTTGCTTCCTCAGCTGGCTGGACCCAGGGGGTGGTGCTGAATGCTGCCTCTCATTGGAAGAAAAGTTGTTAAGACAGTGACTGCACACACAAATCCCAAGGAAGCTCAAGTCAGAAAAAGAAAAATCCCAGCATAGATGTGGAATATTGATTAAAAACCTCAAGCATACCTGAGGAAGTAGTGGAAACTGATGTCTCCTGGTAGGAGAGAGTCAATATCTTTGAAGGGTGTGGCTCTTGGTAAGGTAATCAGGCTCCCGTGAATGGATCCACACTGAAGGACATTTGTGAACACAAATTTGACTCTACAGGTGAGATACATACACATATTTTTAAAATATGGTACATACACAATACATGAAATTAAGCAGGGAGTGCTATAAATGGGATGTAATAGAGGAGGAGAATCCAAGTATATTTTATGAAATTTGCAAAAATTCAATAACAAAGGATAACAAATAAGATGGAGTTAGAAGAAAAGACATAACATTGATTTCTGACCTCCACACACACATACCCAGGTCCTCACAAACACACACCCTCATGCACACAACACATACACACACACACACACACACAGACACAATTCAAATATTTGTGGAATGATTTTAATGTGTGTCCTATTTAATTATTTCAAAAATAAAATAATGTTCTAGTGGAATGAAATGCAAAAATTAATAAGACTATAGATTAGATATGACATACTATTGAATCTCTGTTTACATTGATTTTAGAATGTTTTCCTTACCATTGATATGATACTGTTTATTAAGAAGTATTCCCTTATCTTTTAATAGTCATTCAGATCATAATTGTATTAAAAGGTGTTATATGTGTTGAAAGTTTGTACAATGGTTTCAAGGTTTTTTAAAGTAGATCAATCTCTCAGCATCATCAGATTTATATGGAAAAGAGTCAGTGGTAATGACTGAGAATCAAGCTCGTAGTATTGATTGAAATACAAACTGGAAGCATAATACTCAATCATACAAACTCAAATGGGCACATTCTGTTATGATTGTATTTTCAAATCCAATTTTATTAATAAAATTTATAATCATATTACCAAGCACTTTGCAGCTAATGTGTACAAAGAATATTTATGAAAGAGACATTTTGGGGGAGATCTCAGAGGAGATGGTGAGAGGCTGAATAAGATAAAAATATATCTTATGAAACTCTCAAAGAATCAATAGAAATATTATAAAAAGAAGCATTTAAATAAGTAACAAATTATTAATCCTTACATAAGTATTTGGTGAAATATTTTGGACTTGAAATATACTATAATGGGTTTTGCTAAAGAATATTCATCATTTTGTTTTATACCGAATATCATTAATTTACATGCCTTGGGAGGAAGCAATGAGAAAATAAAGCTATGTCTTCTTTAGAAGCTTTCTTCAAAATAGTCTCAATTCTATGACACACGTTTCTGGAAAGTTGTGGCAGACATTTATTTCCTATTTCTTTACACTGAAGACACTTTGTCTCTTATAAAGACCTAGGCTTCACCTAAAGCAAATGAGAGAAGCTTGGGGAGGGCTAGGGACTTTGGGTCCAAGGACTGACATGGTGATGAGTGCTCTGGATGCTTTTCTTTCACTTTGGAATGAAAACTGGCACCAGAACAGATGAACAAGCACCCCAGATGAAGAAACTGTTGTGAATGACAGGCAGAAGAAAGCCTGTTATGTTT
Organism: Eospalax fontanierii; assembly: GCA_035773235.1. Lineage (NCBI taxonomy): Eukaryota > Metazoa > Chordata > Mammalia > Rodentia > Spalacidae > Eospalax > Eospalax fontanierii. Next base: position 44,669,164 of record CM069540.1, on the reverse strand, counting down.
AGCCAAAGCTCAGGGACAACGAAGGCTTGCAAGACACAGGATCTTTATGTGTACATTTCTCATGTTGAAAACTACAAATTCAGATCTAAGAAATTCAAGACTTATAGGAACTGTTGACACAAAGCACAATTCTCATTTCAAAGGGCATAAAGAGGTAGTTTATTCTGAGCTAAACGTAAGTTACCATAACCCAGAAACATAGATTTAAGTCACCCCAAATTCCATGTTCTAACGTGAAAGCAGTTTCACAAAATTTTTATAGTAACAGAACAAAAAAGTCATTAATCATGGCACCTTTCATATATATCAGTAGAAACATTAAGTAGGCCTTTACAACAAAACAGAAATCTCAGCTATAGACCTCAGATGCTATCTGATGACACTTAGCCTTTTGGTTGGTGGAAGCTAGGATTTTGTAATGATAAGACATTCTAAAATGTTTTTATCTGTTAGTCACAGGATGTTAAGTCAGACACAGAGGTGGGCAAGGAATGGTTATTTAGAGGCTAAAGATAGCCCAAGATAAATTGTAATTAGGCTCTGGAAATGCAACATTCCAAAACTCTCTGCAATCACTGAAGTTCTAATCAGTTGCTCAGCCTTGCCATAGGAACAATTTGAAGATGCAGCCTTTTTTTTCTTTTTTCTGGAAACTTTCATTCACAGAATGGAGACTGAAACCATTCCACCGTATTAGAAGATTTACCACATCAAGGATATTAATTTCATTGATAATAAGCAAACTTAACACAATCTCTGTCCAAATATCAGACATACTTTTTATAAAGAAAGCCTTATTGTAAAATTTCAATGAAGGGGCAAAGAACCAGGATAGCTAAAAATTTAGAAGAAGGGACCAGAAAAGCCAAGTGCAGGGATTTCATACATGTATGCCGATATCTCTTTAAAAATTAAATATCTTTCCTCAATAAAAGTGTCATTACAAAGATGTTGGAGAGAAAGCTCAGCAGTTAAGGGCACTGGGTGCTCTTGCAGTAAACCCAGGTTTAAATTCCAGGACCACAAGGCAGCTAACAACCTTGAACTCCAGTTCCAGGGAAATCCAACGACGACTTCTACCTCCACAGGCACTGCACAACACAGGTGCACTTACACCCAATCGGAAAATACACTCATGCACTGAAAAATAAAAACAATGATGAAAAAAATTAAAGTGTCACTACAAGTAGAAAAATGTATAAAGAATTTCCCTTTTAATATGAAAAAGTGTTATGGAGTTACAGTAATCAGAATCAATGGAACAGAACAAAGACACTGGAAACAGAGCTGACTGATATTTTGCATAGTTTAGTAGGCTGTTAGTAAATTGTAGGCAACCTGGGCAAATGTTACCCAAGAACAGTATTATTCTTTTATCCACATGTGAATGCATAGTTACAAAAAAAAAATGACTAAAAAGTTCTCTCTGATCAGTATGTGTGTTTGTAAGACCAGATGGTTTTGTATGTTGCCACCCAGACACTCAATGGGAAATGCCTGCATTTCCTTAGGTTGGTCTGAGGGCTCAGCCAGCTTATCTCAAACCAGGCATTACACATTTTCAAAAGATAAAACATTAAAATAGTTGGGATATATATAGTTTCATTTTAAAACATATTCTTTAAAAAATAGAACTTTTATAGTAAAGAATGAATTTCTTCTTAATTTTCATTAATCATAAGTACTGTTTTGACAATGTTTTCAGGTCTAGTTCAATAATGATGGTAGAAACCAAAGATGTCAGGAGTCAGAAAAGCAGAAAGCATAGGCATTGCTCAACTGGGACATTTGATTAAAGTGCACATAATCAGTTCAGAAAGTAAAAGGAGACAAAATGAAGGTGAGATTTAAACAATGAAAAAGAATTTCCTTCAAACAGTTACCCGACCATTTCTGAAAACCTGTTTTATTTGCAGGATGTTATGTTAAACTTTCTCACATTGTTTTCTGATTAGAACTTTCAGAGTTCATAAGCACCTCAATGTTTAATGCTTCTAAGTATCTGGCAGTCAGAAGACCTCAACAGCAACAAATTACCTTATAACCATCACAGCAATGGATGTTATTCAGCGGCAGAGCTCTCCAAAGGTGCTTGAATATTAATGTACTTTATTTATAAACTGTGAAGAACAGTGACATTTTGCTCTTCAAGCCAATTGACATGAATAATGTCATCATTCCACTCATATAGCATGAGTTTGTCTCCCCGTATGCCTTTGAGGTATTGAAAAATACCTCACCTGTGATTTTTGTCTCAAATCTTTTCACTTTACCACAAATAATTTATAAAAAGTATAGAGAATAGTTATCAGCCTTTTGTGATGTGTTTGATAAATTCTTGCCTTTGCTATAGGCAAGCATTACCAAAATCTAGACACTGTTGAGGGTGACTGTAGAGTGAATTGATTCTCTGAGGGACAAGAGTGAGCATCTGTGGACAACCCCCCCAACCCCAGACAGAGTGATACTTACCCAAGACTATCTTGCACGGAGGAAAAACGAGGAGCTGTGAAAGTCCTATGCCCCGCGACCAGTTCATTGGCCTTGGATGTAAGAAGGGGTGGGGCAAAAGGCATTTAACCTGGGCCCTTTCTTCCCCTTTTGGCCATTTTGGAACTGGCCACCCAGAAGTCGTGAAGTCCAAACCTCGTTTTTGGCTTTATTCATGTACCTTATGGAGGGGAAGGAGGGCGCCCATACTCTGTAAGTAACCCCTACCCACTGCTCTGTTAGTAAGTCCAAGTAAACAAACTAGAGTTTGCCCAGCTGTGAGTTGGGAAATTTATGTGTTTGTTGTAGGACCTGGGGAGAGAGTTGGCTCCTTCCAAGAGGAATTTTAGCAGCAGTGACAAATGGGACTTGAATCTGTAGACAGTGTGCCAGCCTCTTGCCTGGTCTTTGCAGTTCTTGCACTGTGTACCACCCCTGTGTGTTTCTTCAGTGGTGTTGTCCCAACACGTTCTCCCCAGAACAAAGTATTGATCTCTGGGGTCTGGGGTTTAGTTCCACTGAGTCACAAAAGTTCCTCAGTCTCTGTACTGGATTGAATGTGATGTGTGCTAGATAAACAGCTTCCTGATTTTAACTTCACTGATGGGTTCATTTATCCATCCATCCGTCCATTCATGAACATCCATTACAGATCTTCATAATACTTATTGAGTTCTTGTTGCTGCCAGGCAACGTGTTCTTCTGATAAGTGGGCTGTAAAGAGAATAGATGCTCTGTTTCTTAAGACTTAAGGCCTTTGCTGTGCCCTTTTCACTAGAATCATCTTCTAGACATCATCCTATGAATACAGCTCACCTCAGGGTGGCCTTCCTGAGACTCTTGACTTGAGACACCTGAATAAATTTTGGATTCCAACACCATGCATGGCTCCACAGATAATTAATACCTGCTTTCTGTCATACTACTACAGACAGATACTCCATTACTCCACATTACTCCAGGTAATGAAAACCAGTATGCTAGTAGGACGAAGAACTGAAAAAATTGTGAGAACTGAGATGCTTCCTAGAAGCTGAATCAGTCACATGTAGGAACTCCAGATCTTCTTCATATTATTCAAAAACTATGGATGTGAAAATCACTGATGTGGGACCTGGTCCAACACAGAAGAAGGCAGGAGTCACACATGCTGTGAAATAATCACACTCGCACTCTAATAGATTAAAATTCTCATACTATTGTTTATACACTTGAATTTTACTTCAATATTAATAGGCAAAATGATTTACAATTATCTACTTATTATCATTCTATTAAGTAATATTCTGTTATATATCACTTTTCTTCAATTAAAATACTTATTTTCAATGCATAGCTGGTTTAATCACAACATATCTTATACTTAAAACTGTTATTCATTTTTATTTTCATGTGATGGGAATCCTTTAAACATAACTTATTTTCCAAGAAATTTCTTCATGGCATTTTTTCTCTCAGGTGGATTTTGGACTGTTGTATTCTGAGTTTATATCCTTAATATCTTGTGTCCTTTCCCCTCTTACTTATCAGACTGAAATAATAGGTCAGATTAATCTCCCAACCTCTGTTACAGATTTAGTGTGATTTGTGTCAGACATTTGGCATCCTGATTTTAACTTCATTCACTCAAGAAATACTTTTAAAAATATTTTTATTTATCATTTTCATTTATTTGTGTGAGTGTATTGCCTGCATATATTAAAGTACACCTGTATTCTGCAGTTTTCCTGGTGGTCAGAAGAGGGAACGGTTGCCATGTAGGTGCTGGGAGTCAAAGTCAGGTCTTCTGCTAGAGCAGCCAGTGTTCTTAAAGGCTGTACCATCTCTCTAGAACCTCAACAAATATTTTAATATGTATTGAATATCATTGCCAGACACTGTGTTGTTTTTCCAATACACGAATATTGGAACAGGGAGATGGCTCAATCAATGAAGTGCTTGCATGCTTTCTCTACAAGCAAGAGGACCTAAATTTAGATTATAGGCACCAATGTAAGAATTCAGGAATGGTGGTGCACACCTCTAATCCTAGCGCTGCTGTTGAAGACAGAGTCAGTGGGATCCCTGGAGCTTGCTAGCCAGTTAGTCTTGCCAAATCAGTAAGCTCCAGGTTTAGCTGTAGACAGCCTAAACAAAAAATTCAAAGTTAACACCCAGTCTTGTTTGTTACTAATATGCTTACCTCTTACTGCAAAGCTCCTTTAATCTGCAAATGTTTAAATACTACTTGCTTTATAATGTAAAGTTTTTGTTACCCAGTTTTATCATCTTTCCTCTTAATTTATAGTCTATGCAGACAAGAACTTCTGGACTTGTCTTAATTAGTCTTCCATTAATAACTCATTTTCTCTTCTGACATTTAAAATTTTTCCAATGGTGCAATCTGTGTCCAGCCAGATAGCCAATGACCATACAAAGATTTATATTTAGCTGCTGTGTACTTTTCTTGTTCTTGGATTGTTTCCTTTTGTATAATTGTCAGCTGTTCTAGATTGTGACAAAATTTCTAAAGCATTTCTCATTTTGACAAAAGGACAATCTAGTCAGATGTCTTAAAGTGACCCAGATCTGTATTCTCTTTCTATCAATGCCTTTTCTTACTATCTATGCCTTTTCTTACTATCTGATCTTTATTCAAACTCATCTATCCCTATTCCATATTTGAAATTTAGAGGGTCCGAACTGAATCCAGGATTCAGGCTTTTAATAAAAGGCATGAGGAACATTCCCAGGTTCTTCCTATCTCCTAGAGCCAACAGTTACTCTTCCTTGGGCTAGAGGGTCTGTCCACACTCTGGGGTCCATGGAAAGTCTGGCTGGCAAACAGCTTCCCTGTGTCAGTCAGAATGAACCTGGGAAGTGCTCATTTCTGACTCTGGCTTATCAGATATAATTGTATCCCAATGCTTACTTTAATGACTCTAAGCTACTAAAATAAACAGTAGAACAGCTCCTTATAGCACTAAATAAAATGAAATATCCAAATTTTGAAAAAATAATAGGAAGACTGCTGTGAATATGATCTTAAATCTGGACATGAATCAAACAATTTTAATATAGCTATTGAGAAAATTGTCTTCAGCTTTTAATTCAAAACATAAAGATGGCATGTAATAGGTCACATGTGGCCTGTCTTAAAGTGCTCTATGTGAGTATCAGGTGATCCCCTTTGTAATGAAAAACAGTTCAACCATGTGGAGTTACAAAGACTTGTAGTTAGTACAAACAAACTTTGTAAAGATAGATGAGGTTGAAAGACTCATATTTTTTAAATCACAAATCAAGGCCAAATTACATTGGACAGACATTTAGACTAATGGAAAAGTACTCAGAATTCTGAAACAACTTATGTCTCATTTGGCTAATATTTCCAACAGAATGACAAGGCTATCCAATGGACTACGGATTTAAAAAAAAGCAAAGAACATGATTCTATACTTAAAAGAGTCTACAGAGGCTACCAGTAAAATCTTGAATTGTATAAACACCTTCAGTAAATTTACAGGTTACAGAATCTACATGGGAAAATCAGTACCTTCAATTCAGAGAACAAACTTGCTGGGAAAGAAATTATGGAAAATATTCCATTCATAGGATTTCCCAATAAAAGAGAAAATGCCTAGTAATGAACCAAGCAAAGACCGTAAAGAAGTACACATGAAAACTTTAGATGCTGAAAATGGGAAAGAGAATACGAGACAATGACCTGACATCCATACTCCGGATTAAGAGTTTATATTGTTAAATGGCCGTGCTATCCAAAAGCAATCTAAATCACTCCAATTCCTGTTGAAATTCCAATGACATTCTTCACAAAAGTACAATAAAATCCAGAAATTACTAAGGGAACACAAAATCCCAGAGCCATCCTAAGCAGAAAAAACACAGGTAGAAGTAGGACAATACCTGACCTCAAATTATACTACAGAGTGACAGAAACATAAACAGTCTGTAAGTGGCACAGAAACCGAAGCGTAGATCACGAGACTATGATAGAGGATCCAGAGAAATTTCCACAAAGGTATGGCCAATTAATTTTTGACAAGGGCATCAAGAAACAAAAAAGTTTTCTTCCAGCTTATTTTATGTTCTTCATTAAGACCTGCACATGTGATATTCTGGGTACCAGGCATTTTAAAACAAGAATTTTTCTTTCGAAACAATGTTCATCTTTGAATTTTATTAACATAGAACTTTTGTACAAGTCACTTTGTTAATTTATTTTTCTCAACTAAGTGTTAATTTCACAAATAGCAATAAGTGTTACAATCTATGACATTCTATAGATAGATTAACATATGAAATGCTGTTATATAAAACTGTCAGTAAATTTTCCTTCTAAATCTTACAGTTATTTTGTTAAATAAATGGAAACATCATTTATATGTGCTTTTCATCAGGCTGTTCTTGCCAGCTAATCAGCACAGTTGGTCAAGCTTTGAAATCGTCCAGTTACATTATTCTGAATCCCTATAAAGCACGAGAAAAAATGAAAGAATTCAAAGGTTTAGAAAAGAAAAAAATAAAATCTGTTGCTGCTTTTGAGAATGTAAGAAAATTGATCTCTCTCAGCTCTGAGTAGTGTTACTTTAAATATATACTGCCAAACAGAATATTCCTTTTGATAGAGCTCTTCTTACATACTTTCTGCAATCCAGAGATTCTCCTGGTGTTTGATTAAAGCAAAATACAGTACTGAAGGCCCTGCTGGCTGCTGGGGGGTCACGGTACATGCAGCAGCCTGCAGGAAGGCTGGGCAGAGGAGCTACTGTATGTGAAAGACTCTGTAGGCTAATTCCAAACTCTGAATTTAGGATTGAGTGCACATATTTTTATCTTACATACAAATGATATAATGGATCCAACCAATACTGAAGTGAAGTTTCAGGTGACCATTATTTAAATAGTTTTATTTCTTAAAAGATCATCAAAAAAGGACTCTTTTAAAAAACTATAGAATCGTACATGTGCATCAAGAATTGCTGAAGTTCACTGGTGGCCACAGGTGTGTGCCAGGCTCTGCACAGACCCATCAGACTAAACCAGCAAAGCCTCTCTCACACTCAAGTCTCACCTCGCCAAACTGAAACTAAATATTTATCTGACTTTCTGAGAAAAGGAAATAGACTCATCCTCAACAGGACTCCAGGAAGGAATTACCTTCAAGGAATGGAGCAAAGTATTGTGACATTTACCAGTCCCAGTCCTGTTTCATCCTGCTTCTACGTTCCTACTCAATCTGCTTGTTACAAACCAGTTGCTCTGTCTTCCCCAGAGCAGAACTTGTTTTGGGATGAGACGCTTCCTAATTCATGGGCTGCTAATTAGATTATATAATGTAATATACTCTAGTTGAACATGTAGACAACATCATACTGTGACATGAAAATAAAGCATGTTGGGGCTGGAGAGATAAGTCAGTGGTTCAGAGCACTGACTGCTCTTGCAGAGGATCTGAATTCAGTTCCCAGCACTCACATAGTGGCTAACAACTATGTGCAAGTCCAGTTCCAGGGGAATCTGGCACCTTTTTCTGACCTTCACTAGATCCTGCATGACACAGTGCACTTACATACATGTTGACAATACACAGAGACACATAAAATAAAAATAATTAAGAAAGTATTTAAAAAGAAAATAAAGCATGTTGTTATTTTCAGTTATCGTGGACAAATATGAGTGCATATAATAGTCATTATTTGGTGAGAGATACTCCAGTTTGGTGGAAATTTTTACCCTTGATAATGAAGTCATATTACTGAAAGAAAAACAATTGCATCACATAACTTGTAAGTTAATTCCTTCTTTTAATTAATGGAACATTACTATTTTGATAATAAATTGTACACTATGACATTTGATGAAAACCAATTGGAGCATTATAGAGGTGACTTTACGCTTCCATACGATTGGATGTAAATGTTAGTTTTGCCTCTACATGTCCTTTATTCACTATGACACATATGAGCTTTAAAATAGAACAGAGATCTTGGTTCTACAACCAAGATTATTCCAGATTTTATGCAAGGATAATATCTTATATTTTAAAGAACTTATCATATAAATGTTTCAAGAGGATGACATATGGTGCTATGGTGCTATATTTTTACATAATCAGCCTAGAGAGAGGATAAACTAATCATGCGGAGCCAACAGATGTGTGCTTACAACAAACATCCTTTAGAAACCGCTGTCTCCTAATAAATGTGCACCCAGATTAAACACTTGTGGACATAAGTTCCAATTTGTACTGGCACTTATAAACTCGTTCATGGTAGATAGACTGTTTTAAAAGAAAATCTTTGTTAAATGTCAGACTTGCCTTACAGGTGTAGCAGGCACAGTCTCCATGTGTACAATATTTAAGGAGTAAAACAGAATGAGAAAAGAAATAAGATTCCGGCTTAAACCTGACTGTCAGGATCATGTCCTAGTTGTTGGGGAATACTGTCAATGCATGTTTAGTATCCAATTTGACCTTAATTTTGCAGCAATGAAAATCTGACAGATATCCGAAACAAGCAATCGCTTGACATATCAGGGGCATTTTGAGTTGACAGAATGGAGCAAAAAGCTATTTTCTTAATAATGTGACTTGGCAGTGAACACCATCTGACACTGACCTCTGAGGGTTCATTGCTCATTCAGAACAGTTTGGGGCAGTGCTGAATTCTAGCAGAAGCATTATTTTTATAAGACAACTACTCAGATTTAGAAAAAGAAATCCCTAGTAAACTTGCAGGAGAAAAATATAAATACTGGTGTTAGGACATAACACACCAGTGTTGGTACAAAACTGAGACAGCCTATCAGATGGCTCACACGGGATGGCCACTCCCAGCAAAGGAACCTGGTCCTTCCACCTGCCCCAGCTTGCTGTGCATTGCTGACACCAGAGATAAATTATAGTGCCCTGAGAAGGCAGTCTCTTCCCCTGTATTAGAGTTTGCTTAAGGAGAGAATGGGATGTAATTATTTAAACATTGCCCTGGTCATAAAGAAAACTAAGATCTGTCTGACATTGACAATGAAGCTCTGGAAATAAAATTATATGTAAGTATTTGGTGAGGAACTGGGAAAGAAACAAATTCAGAATGGGCAAGAATTTTTTTTTTTCTCATTGTGGTGAAGAAAGAATTAAAAAGACAGATATTTCCATGAACCTTAAAGTGTTCATAACTCAGTACATTAGTGTATGGACCACTCTCTGCAGTTTCAATCAGAATGGTTGTTTGCTCTCTACTTGTTTTATCAGATTATGAATTAAGGAATCCTTTCACATCAGCTTATATATGTGATCATTTTAAATAATATTTTATTGAGAATAATTATCTAGAAATCATATTTGATAATTTTATATGTGTATTTTGATCATACTCAAAACCCTCCCCCATTTTCTCAGATCCCCCTCACATCATGTCCTCCACTATTTTTTAAGGCCTACCAAGTGTAATTTTTTTCACAAATGCTCTTGGGCATGGATCAATACTTTGAAATCTGGACCACCCACCCAGAATCACAACCTTAAAGAAATATTTTATTGCTTGAAAATATTTCCTTAGCTCAGGCTGGGACTTCTTGTCTACCTCCTCCTCCATGCTGGATTTTTGTTCGATTTTTGATTGCGCAGGGATTGTGCATGCTACCATAAGAGCTCTGGGTTTATATGTACAGCTACCTTATTGTGTCAGACAATCATGGTTGCCTTCTGTTAACCTCTCACCTCTGCTCTTCCATCTTTCCTTCCACAATGATCCTTGAGTCTTCAGAAGGGAGGGAAGAGAAGGGGAGGGGAGATGAATTGTATGATATGGGTGCCTCATTTAGTACTGAGCACTTCATAGTCTCTTACTCTCTGAATGTTGAACAGTTTTAGGTCTCTGCATTAATTATCAACAACTGCAAGAAGAGCTTCTCTGGTGTGAGTTGAGTGATGCATTGATCCCTGGGTATAACAATTTGTCATTAAGAGCCCATTCAATACTATGTCCATTTAGCAGGTAACAGTAGTGCAGTGACCTGTCATGGCCCTGGCTGGATAAAGTCAATGATTACTCCTCTCTTCTGATAGCGTGAATAGCAGATTCCTGCATTATGAAGGTTAGCCAGAAGAGATGAAGAAGCTTGATTTTTCCATGTTTTTCTATGATTCTCCAACGTAGCGAACGCCAGACATTATATGCCAAATATAACAGTTTTTATTTTATGCAAAATCTTTGGGGATTTTGGGGTTACCTGTGAAGTCACTCAGCTACAGTTTTGACTTATCATTTACTGTTAAAGAAAATTACTTTCAATTGTTGAATACTAACTGTACTTTGGACAGAAATTGATTGATAATGTTACATGTACATCAGTAACATAAGTAAGCATTTTATTCCCTTCAACATAACACTAATACTTTCATCTATGGTTTCACTATAATGATTGGAAAACGTCAAGTAGTCTAAGATCTCCACACACATGTGTACACACATGATCTTCAAACCCTAAACAATTGACTACCTATCTCCTCACAGTGTGGCACACTATATAATAGATAAATCTGTCCCCTACAAATCAGCACAGTGAACCTGAATCTTTCATCTGTGTCCTCTACTTTACTACACCAGGTTCTCTCAATAAATTGTCATATTGAATATTCATGGTTTTGTATAAATGTAAAGCTTACTATTTGAACCTCACTCTCTATTGCTTCCTGTATTCAAATTATGATCACATTTCAGATCCTAAACAAGTCTTGAATCCAGGTAATAGTATTCATTTCGAGATCATTCACCTTGTCCTTTTCTTCTCATAGTTCCCCTCCTCTCATAGCTGCTCTCACTCACCCTTCCATTTCCATACAAATGCTATCACATTTTTAGGGGATGTTGATAATTTAACCATTCATCAATACTTTTCAGTTTGATTCCAAAGGATCACAAGGCTTAAAGAAAATTCCCAAGGCTCTGCATGGTGCTGCTCTCCAGCCTCACCACACACTCTACTCTCCATCTTCTCCTGGTGGCCTCGAGGGCATCTCCCCATTGCTTCATCAGGCAACTCCCTCTGCACATGGCCACTTTCTAAGATGACTCCCAGTATCTGAAGTCTTTTGTCAGCTGTATCCATATTTAATTCCTATTCGTCATTGCACCTGAGAATCACATCTTTGGGGAAGACATTCCTGACACTCTCTTTATATCAGGTACCATTTTGAAATGCTCCCTTACAGTATTCTTATATATGATACTTGCTAAAATGACTTTCTTCTTTTTATGGTTAAGTTCATTAAAGAAAGCCTGTTTGCTTATCATTGTGTTTCCTGAACTTAGCACTATGTCTGATAATGATAAGAAAACTGAAAGCAAGCATGTCATTAATGAATAAAATTAATGTAGTAATATAATAATTTAATAAGTAGTTATATGTATTTATTGAGCTGTAAGATGGCTCAGAGGTTGGGAGCACTGACTGCTCTTGAGAGGATCTGGGCTCGATTTCCAGAACTCAAATGGTGACTAATAACCATCCATAACTGCAGTTCCAAGGGAATTTGACATCCTCCTTCTGACCTCTGTGGGAATTACATGACATAGATGCATTTACATATATGCAAGCAATACATTCATGCACATAAATTAAAATAAATAAACAAAATATTTTAAAAAGTAAATAATTGTATATATTTACTAACAAAAGTAGTTATTAACCTTATACAACTTACAACTAGTCAAATCCAAGGGAATGAGATAGTTCTCATGAGGTAAATACCAGGAGGCCATTTATTTAAGAATTGTTTTCTAAGCATGATCCCTGAAGCTGAAGTAGGAAAGACAAAATACTGAAGAGATTTGATGGAGTGGAGGCACACATCTTCTCACTCAAACCTTCTGCCTGAGAAAGATGATAACGAGCATTAAGAAGTCACAAAGCTAGAACAGAGAACACTATTAGACTTCAAGTCTATAAAGCTCTATATAGGCTATGGCATGGCCTTCCTTGTCATATGCATTTGAAATGACATCTCTGAAAATATAGTTTCCTGTGCTCTCCTATCTACTGTTAATTTGTACCTCAATTTATATTAAATTGAATTATGAATTACTAAGAATCAATTCAGATGATCAAGTAATAATAGACATTAATGTGAAAAAAGTTCAGAAGATGGCTTGTCTGCTTTTCCACAAATGTTGATTATCCCTGATAGAACGTATGACTGAAGACTCAAGTAGAAAACACTCCCTGTACTCAGTGGACAATAATGTATAGAGAATTCTTAAATACTAGAATGCTTCAAGCTCACTCCATGAAGTTTACTTGTCCTCCTTCCCTAGAGAGCACTGTTGTGCTCCTAAAAAGAAACGATCCCATCTTCTGAGTCTTGAATTAGTAAATTTTCTAATTTTTGTATTTTAAAATTATACATAGAAGAATTTCTCTCTCCTTCTTGTTTACAAATGATCTGATATTGGATAAAGAGTGGAAATTCTAGTTATTTCCATGCCAGTTGATGTATTGATTGAGTATTCAACTTTTATAAATATATAAATAGACACAGTGATTTCAGGATGAAATAATAACATTGCAGGGATGAGGAAATACTTTGTTCTTCCACACATATAGACATTTTTGGATTAACATATATTTTAAGGATGGTTTTGTATTTTTTATTAATCATAATTTTTGGGAAAGAAATTATAGGTGCTAGATTATTTGTCAGTGACTAGTGTTAATATATATATATATATATATATGTGTGTGTGTGTGTGTGTGTGTGTGTGTTTATATGTGAGTATGATGCCCACATAAGAATATACCATATATATGAATATATTTACCAGTATTTTATTTTTTATATTTTTTGGATTTTTACTGAATATTTTTTAGAATTTTAAAATAAAAGAAAAATTGAACATAGCAGTAAACACCACAAGAGAATTTAACTCTTGTCAATATTTCAGAGTAGGTGACTGTTGATTACCCCCAAGATAAAAGTGCCACTACTGCACCAATATGGTTTGCTGTGCTGGTCATAGTTGTGATTATTAGGCTTTAAACTGGGGTTGAACTGTAGATTGGTGTTCTTCTTTATCAGCTTGAATAATGTCATCCAAAATGAGAGCTAACCTTCAAGGAGAAGACTTTCATGTCAGTTTCATCTCCATTGCTATAATCCGTGTGTCTTGTCTTCAGCAATTGGGTCTTACCTTCAAGTTCTGGCAAGCAATCAAGGACTGTGGTAATAGTTTGTGTTGTTTGGGAGTCTCTTGGACTACTCTGACCAACAACTCAAAGGGTGGTTTCTCCTGCTTGGCACTGTTTCTTGTAGTACAGTTACACAGACATACACACACACACACACACACACACACACACACACACACACACTACAGATATTGCATATGCAATTTTTCAGTAGTCTTTGACCTAATACATTTATAGTGTTTTGCAACAGCTAAACACTATTATCTCTTCTCTCACTCTCCCTCCTTCTCCAGTAAAATTACCTCCATTTCTTCATTTCACCCTAGACTATTCCTGTCTCCTATGATTCCCCCCTCTAGAGCTCCTTCCCCTTTACACCCATGGTTCATTGTGTAACCCTTCCTCTTCCCCTCCTACTTAAAGCCTACTATATAGGAGGGAACCCATGTTGCACTGTAAACAGAGCCAAATACACATGGCTGAAGGGGTCATAGATCCTAGAGAGAACCCTACCTTTGTCACATCCCTAGACAAATGTGATTTCTCACTGTGTGCTAAATATGTATCCTTATATTTACAGACAAGTATGCCAGTCACCACTCATCAAAGAAACTTCTTTTGCAACAGATGGAGACTGTCATAGAGTTCTACAACTGGTCACCCACAGGTAATAAGGGTCTGTGTGATGCCCAATCTTAAGTGACACATGTACAATGGAACCTCTACACCAAAGGCTCATGGAACAAAGTAGAACAGTGGCTAGAGAGAATAGTAAGCTGAGAGAGAATGCATCTCTCAGCTCTCAGCAATGAAGCTCCCTCATGCAATAGAAAGCAATGAACACAAAAGGTCACAAATTGCCAAAGGGGAGAAAATAAGAGTTTGCAGAGTTCAGGTCCCTGGTAAGAATTCCTATATTAAATTTCACCTACTCAGGGCTCGGGAACCATTGCAGAAGAAGGGGATCAGAAAGATTTAAGAGCCAAGGAAGGAGGTGCATGACTATATGGAGATTGCCTTATAGCCTGGGACCTTGCTCATGTGAATCTATAGCAATGGTGTCAGCATGCACACTGCCCTGCAAACTCAAGCAGACAAAAGCCCAGCATATAAATGGGGAAATCGGCAGTCGGCCCCAACCTAAGCCAAAGAACTATTGTCATCTGAGTACTACTGGGTGAGGGAAACTTTATCTTCTTTAAGGGAGTGAATAAATAGGCTGACTACACTCCAGTATATGAACTTGTTTTGAAGGATGCCCCATACTCTAACTTGACTAGACGGGCCTTAGTATATGACAAAATGCACAAAATCCAGTGGGGGAAACTGAAGTCAGAGGTAGGAGTAAGAAGATGATTATGATGTTTTGTATGAAATGAACAAAACTCATTTAAAATGTATATTAATTTTTTAAAATTTCAGAATACATTGGAACTCTGGAATCAGGTGCTATAGTCTTTTTTTTTTAACCAGTGACTATTCAGAAAAGCCTAAGGTCCATTGAACCAAGTCTGTGTTTTTTTAACAATATTAGGTTTAGTCAAAATTCCATAAACCTGGAAATATATCATTGTATTATTAAATTTATAATCTCATTCTTAACCTGAAAAGTAGGGTATAGAACAAAATACTCAGAAGGAGGAGACAGATAAATCAGATTTAGTAAAGTATTTTGAAGAATGTAAGAAGTTATTCAACAGTTCAAGTGATTACGTTCCTCTTTTTCCTTCTACTTACTTAAGTTTTAGGGCAATTAAAGACTTCTTTACCAAAATCTTCTATGAATCTTTAATGAATCCATACTCCACACAATACTAAGGCAGCCACACAATTATACATTAATTACTAGAGTCAAGTAGTAGGTGGGGAAATTGCTCTGCAATATACTTTAAAGCAGCACTTTGGTAGATTCCTTTTAGTTGGGTGTGCACAGTGCATCTCCTTACACCAGGGGAAGCTGAGGTCAGGGTGAAGGCGTAGAAAGGGAGGCTTACCCTAGGCCTGATATGACTTCCAATCAGCCCATCCCACATTAGCAGGCTCCTTACTTCAGTTTAATGTTAATGTAAGAATGAAGATACACTGGCTTTAATGGGTGGATAGAAAAATGTGTATTTTCATGTCATCAGTGTCAACACAGAGAAGGGTTTTATCTTAATTTTATTGTTCTGATAGATACAAATATATCCATTTGATAATTACACTAGAGTACTGAGTGTTCCCTTGAATTTCCTTTTCTTTCCAAATGACTAGTTCCTTAAATTATTGATTATAAAACTTCAGGTAGAACAGATTTGGGACACATACAAGCCAAATCCCTCCTTCTGTGATGCAGTGTTGCTGTGAATGATAGAGATTGTCAGGCATGTTTAATCCCAGCACTTGGAAGGCAGAGGCAGGCAGAGGTCAGCCTGCTCTACATAGGCTAGCTGGGGCTATAGGGAGACCCTGTATTCCAACAAACAAACAAAATAATAATAGAGATTTTTGTTGATAGTGTTAGATGTACAACATTTTTCAGAATGCTTTGTATAAAATATCTCTTTCGCTTTTCATAAAACCTTTATTACCTAGATCATTACCCATATTTTACAGCTGGGGATGAAATTTGGCTTTATAGTTTCTTTCAGTTTTTTGTTTCCGTTCCTCCCTCTAGACTCATGACACAATCATCAAAAACACTGTAAGATGTCTGTCCATTCTTAACTTTATTTACTATTGGGAAAAAAAAAACACTAAAGTCAAGGAGGTTAGGGCTCACCCAAGACACAGTTAAATCTGCTCACAGATTAGTCTAAAGTTGCTTAAATTCCAGAATAGTGCTCTTTCCCATAGATGGACATTTAACTCATTTTTTTTCTATTTATTCTTTTAATTGTATCAGAGCATTGTATCTTAATCACACGCAATTTTGTAGCTCCTATTTGTCAGTGATTCTGTTTTCATACTATAAATAATTTTAAAATCCAAAAGTTATACCAATAGGTATAAGCAATCCATGGGTCAGGAAAGAAGTAGATTTACATTGATTTATTAGTTGTGGCTTGACAGAGACCCAAATTATTTCTCTGTTGTGCTAGTGTTTTAAGCTTTTTTTCCCTCAAGTCTAGATTCTCATGAAAGTTGAAAGTTATGTGGTGACATGTCTAGGCTTCACATTCCTGAATTCTAGTAGCTCTTTCAAATGACCAATGGTGTTATTTCACAAAAGATTCTCCAACTCTGATGTTCTGGTTAAGTATATTTGAGTAAGATTCCAGTTCCTTGCTGAATTCCTTTAGCAGTAGGAATGTGTGCTGAACTACTGATTGAATTGTTAAGAGTCTAATTACAGCTATTTCCAGAACGTGATGGCAGTAATTAGTGTTCAGTCATGGAACTAGATCTAAATTCCTCACCCAGGCTACACATGGCAGAAGAGGATTGACAGGGCCACTGTGAAAACCTAACTGCAAACAAATACTCAGGCTGGAATACTGGACATTACCGTTCTTGTTTACCCAGGACACCACAAGGAGATTCTGTGGTCCTGTCCTTACTTATTAACCTTTTATCTGAGGGATGTAGTTTGCATACTGAAAGTTCATTCAATCTAAACTGATGACACTACTACTAATTATAAGTAGAATCCTGATTTAATTTTCACCTGCATTAAACAATAGTCCCTAAATACCAGGTGTGTGTTTCAGGCCTTTATTCCCAACAATCAGAGAGGAGAGGAAGGCAGATCAAGGACTGCCTGGTCTAAAGAGTGAGTTTCATGCCATCTGAAGATAAAGAGAGACCCTTTCTCAAAAAATGAAACCAAAACAAATAAACAAAATAACAACAAATCAAAACAAAATAAATTATCTAAATATTTGATTGAATGAAAAGGTTATTCACAGTTCTAAAAACAAAGAATGCACTGTCAGATAAGGAAAAACCAAAGTTATTTTACTGGAAAACCTTTGTGACTCATCAGAATGTAATAAGCCTGAACATCAAAGAACAATAAATATACATCATTTAAAGACTTACTGCAGAAAAATAACTTTTATTTTCAAAAATAAACCATAAAAAGGTATAAAATTAACCAAATGCATGCAAATGAGAAAACACTGTAGCTAAAGGTATGTTTTCATTGGTTTAAAGAAGCGATAACATGCATCACTGAGATGTGAGTTGCACAAATTCGGATAATTTCTCCAAAAGCACATATTATGAAATGCTGAACTCAACAAGTGTGCACTGCAGGTTCTGTTTAATGGCATGTACAGTCTTCACATGTCTGTTTGGTCATAAAGCAATGAAAATATGGAGTTGGATGCACAGCAGTATGATCTTTGACCACAGTTTAACTCACCAAGCATCTTTCCACATCAAATGTCCACTTACACCAAGTCTGACTTCCCTACGCATGTGCAGTGCTGACAAAACTCATGACATTTATGAGTTAGCAAAGTGGTTGGACACAGAGATAATTCATAAACCACAGAAACATATTCTATTTAAGGCATATTTTTAAAACAAAAAAATTTAAGGAACATACTATTTATACTGTGCTTAAAATATTAAAAACCTACAAACACTTAATATCACATAAAATTTGCTGCAAACAGAAAAACAATGTGGAACAAACTATAGACCCAATGAAAAACAAACCTATTCCCTTGTTGGAATTCTTAGAATTATATTACATATTCCGCATCATGCTCTATAGGTTCAAGTCATTGTCATACCAAAGGAAGCAATCTGATAAAATATGAAGAGATAAATCTAAAATATACGGAAAAAAAATAGCCAGAGTCAAGAAAAGTAAAGAGCTTTTGATGAAAAATGAGGAGAGATGACTCTTCTGATACATACTTTCCTTGTAAAGCTACAGTTAGTAAGAGTCAGCTGATAAGCAAAGTAACAAGTGCACGGCAAGGACATCCAGGTTCACACAAACACACACACCATTCAGACACACAGATCTGACAGCTCTGTTCCTGTGGCAGGGAAAGAAGGTAGTTTTCAAAAATTGTGCACTGGCAGTATAAATCTATTTGAAGAGTTAAAGTTATCTCCATCACACACTGTACACAAACCGTAACTCCAAGGTGGTTATAGATACTAAATCAAAACCGTTAAAGCATAACAATGTAAGAGAGAAAAAAACTCATTACCCATTTAATAAATATTTTATAGCCACAAATTAGTAAACAACATAGAAGGGAGAAGGACTCGCAGGGCCCCACCACTATCTGGTGGCTGAAGCAGGAAGCCAGTATTTTGTGGAGAGGTGGACACTTGTGAGCATGTGAGCATTATTAATTGTACACAGTAGGTTAAAAAATAAAATAGAAATTTTAAATAGCATGAAGTAGGGAGGGAGCTGTGTTAAGGGTTTCTGAGGAGAGCTAGAGGACATGATCAAGTGGATATGATCAAGATACATTGTGTACACCTATGAAATTTTCAAAAAGATTAAAATGTTATTTAAAATAAAGCATTAGAAATATACTGGAAAATTACTAAATTTATCTAGATTGTTATGAATTCTTTACCAAAGAATGCCATTTACCAAGTGAAAATTATGGACTGGAGAGATGGCTCAATGCTGAAAAGAACTAGTTCCTCTTGCAGAGGACCCAGGTTCAACACCAACACGGTGGCTAACAACCATTCATAAATCCAGATCCAAGGGAATCTGTCATTTTTTTTTCTGGTCTCCACATGCATAGTACATTTAGATGTATATACATAAATGTAGGAAAAATATTCATGTACACAAAAAGAAAAATAAGTTAATTGAAAGTTTTAAAGTGAAAATTAAAATTCTACAGGGGGACAGTGTAATTGTAATATAAGTAGTCAAGTGCCTTACATTACAATTTATGAAGACTGATAAATATTTGAGAAATCAGATACTCAATTAGTAAGTCCCAGCACCGAGGCTGAGTCCAGAACTTTGGGAATCAAAAGGCAGGCTTAACTACAAAATAAGTCCAAGGCCACCCTAGGCAACAATTAGCTCCAATCTAAAGGAAAAAAAAATGTCTATATTGTGCAACTCTTACACATCTCAGTGACACATGTGATCGCTTCTTTAAACCAGTGAAAACATACCTCTAGCTCTGGTGACTTTTCATCATCTGGATGCATTTGTTTAATTTTATACTTTTTTATGGTTAAGGTCTTATGGTCATTTTGTGTTTAAGAACATAAAATTTATGAATTTAGTTAAATTACATAAAACAAATTCAAAGAGTTGTATCTCAAAATAAAAAGATAAACTTTTCAAAAAGACTTAGGAAGAGAAAAAAATCAACTGAATATTTGAAAGAGAATGTTAAGCAAAAGACCAGAGCATCAGACAGCTGTTCCATGTAGAAGGGTAAATTCTTACTGAATAAAAGAAATAGTGGGAAAATCCATACTTAATCTCTGTTATAAGTTTATTGATGCTACATTTTTTTGTTTCATTTGTTATTTTTGAAAATAAAAGTTATTTTCTGCAGTAAGTGTTTAAATGATGTATATTTATCGTTCTTTGATGTTCAGGCTTATTACATTCTGATGAGTCACACAGGTTTTCCAGTAAAAGAGCTTTGCTTTTTCATTATCTGACAATGCATTCTTTGTTTTTAGAACAGTGAGTAACTTTTTCATTCAATTAAACATTCAGATAATTTATTTTGTTTTGATCTGTTGTTATTTTATTTCATTTTTGAGACAGATTCTCTTTAGGTAGCCCTAATTGGCCTAGAACTCACTAGGTAGACCAGCTGGCCTCTGTGTATCCACAGAGATACACCTGTGTCTGCCTCCAGATGGCTGGCATTAAAGGTGTTTGCAGCCCAACCCGGTTTAGATACTTTATTTAAGAACAAATATCATGACTTGTGATTTCTTGTGGTCTTTCTCAGATGAAGTTAGGGTATACTTTCAGAAATTAGCTAATGTGTGTTTTTAACTATACTTTGTACTAATGTAAACCCATCCATTATTATGAACAATTATAATTTTGTTAACCACCACCTGAATCTGTTCCACACATTCATCTTTACTTGAACACTAAGGAGGTTTCTAAAGTGAAAAAAGTGAACCTGTGATTAAAATAGTTCACTACAGAGACTGGAGAGACGGCTCAGCAGTTGAGAACACTGGCTGCTTATTCAGAGGACCTGGGCTCAAGTCTCAGCAGCCACATTACGACTAACAACATTCTATAGCTCCTGTTCCAAGGGAATTCAACAATATCTTCTGACCTCAGTGGGCTTTACCCGACATATGTGCAGTTGCATACATGCAGGCAATATACTAATAACATAAAAAGTGAAAATAATTAAAAAACACTTCACTATAATGAGAATGTAAATAGATTTTATATTCTTCAGTGTATTAACTGACTTTCTTGTTTTGACAAAACAACTGATAAAAGACAAAAAAGAAAGGGTTTACTTAGGTTCCTAGTTTGATAATAAAGTCTATCATTGCAGGAAAAGAGTGCTGGCAGGAGCATGAGGTGGCCAGTCACAGTGTACGATTAGTTAGGAAGCAAGAAAGACATGAATGTCAGTGTAGCACTGATTTTCTTCTTTTTATTCAGTCAAGAAACAGGCCATGGGAAGATGCCAACCACATTCTCTGAGTCTTCCCTTCCTAGTTAAACCTCCCTGGAAACACTTACATAGACAGGCAAACACCTTCACAAAGGTGCAGACACCATCTCAGAGGTTCAAACATCGTCACAGAAACGCTCAAAGTTTTCCTAGGTGATTCTAAATCCACTCACATTGACAATGGTGACATATAAATGTTAATGAAGATATGCAGTGAACCTAAATTCTGTAGTTTAAAAATTAATAACAAATCACTTCCCATATACTATTTTTTCTATTTTCATAAAATATCTCGGCTTGTAATTATAAACAACAAATATGGAGATTCACATTTTACCATAAAATGCTACTTATTTGAGAGTCATTTTAAAGAATATCAAGAAATACTATAATTCACATACTTATAATATACATATAAGTGTTCCAAAACTGGCATACAGTTACTGCAACCCAAGAAATAGACACACACCACACACACAAACACACACACACACACACACATGCATACACGCACATACACACACCTAATATGTAACAGACAATATACTTTAAACAGTAACCTGTGTTTCTCAGAATGATGTGTACAGAGACTCATGATCACTGACCCATCTGTGAGAACCACTGCCACACTGCTCCACCTGTGGCTCCTACACATCCAATTTGTCAGCACTGACCAAAAAAAACAAAAAAAAATTAGAACTATTGTTCCATTCTTGTAATTATTTTTAGTAATTCAATATGTTCTCTGATAATTTCATGTATGTTATAGATTCTGAGGACTCTTACCTGCCCTCTCTTCTAGCTCCGTCTCACCTCTGTCAGCCTTGCTTCCTCTTTATAAGTCCCTTTCCAACATGCATGTGCTTTCATTTTGTGTTCTGTGAGTTCAGTAAGGGCCCTCAGTGTGACCACAGATTTGTAACTATGAATTGGAATCTGTGGTTCTATAATTGAAGGCAATGACTCTGCCTCTTTCTGAATGTAACAGTCCCCTAAGTCCAGCAAGGAGAGGCAGGGCTCCACAGGCCCCTCTCTACCCATAAGTTCCCACTGACAGACCAATTCATGTGCAGCCCCAGTGGAGGCAACTGCAGATACATTGAGTTCCAAATGACAATGGCTGTGTTATGTCCAGAAGAGTACTTAGGTAGCTCTTCTCCCTAGCTTCTGGCTCTCCCTCCTTGATGTTCTCAGATCCTCAGAGGAGATAACATAGATGTCTTGTTTGGAGTTGAACATTCATCCAATCACTTGTTTTCAGCACCTTGAGCAGTCAAGAATCTGCATTCAGCACTGTTCACTGCAAAGAGAGGTTGCTCTAATAAACATTGACAGAGGCATTAGTCTATGGGTGCAAACATTGACATTTAGGAGGCAGTTTGACACTGTATCAATCAGCTAAGCTACAATATTGTTCCTCACTGGATTCCTTCTAGTGGAGCAGGCCTCCACTAACCAAATCATTAACATGAAAGAACATGGGATTAATTAATATAATTAAATAGGACAGGCATTATCTCATGACAGAGTAAAACCAGCTAAATCTATGGGATTTTATGAGGTCTTCTAATCAGAAGAATGAAAGGGTCAATTTTATGTAAGAAATAACATCTGTAATGATGCTCATAAATTATGGAACTGGAGAAAACTAATCTTACTACATATGAGAGGGGCAAAAGTTCAAATGAAATAATATCTTCTGATTGCTTAATAAATCACAGTTTTGTGTGAAGATCAATGAGATGTCAAGACATTTAAAAAATGAGCCATTTGACAGAATAACATCCAACACATTTTATTATAATTCAGTTAAATCATTCTGTGTGACCAACCGAAATTAACTGGTATCTTCTATGAGAGGGTAGGAGAGGAAAATGCCAGCACTTGCCCAATACAACTAATAATAAACACTAGAAATCTAGTCCATATATAACATTATTGGAAGTTACTTCACAGAAAAATTTTCTTTGCCCAATTTCTTTGATTGTTTGACAGGAACAACATTTACTGCTGGCTTGTAGATGAGCACATTGTACTTTTAGATGTTTTATTAAGTAGTTCACCCTCAACATTAGTTAAAAGTCCTACTACGATATTTGAAAAAAATGCAAATACTAATACTAATTCTATTCTATAATTAATTGAGGCTGTCTTGAATTATATATCATGCCAGAAAGTACAGCAATGATAGAATTTTAACATGTGATCTGTATTGCAGTGTCTCTAAAGCTTATTCCAAGATGTAATCACTGTTTTATAGTGTTTAATTACAATTATCATTTAATTAAAATTAGGGATCACATTTATATTTCTATCTAGAATTTAGAAGAATACTAATGATTTTCACTTTAAAAAATAGGAAAAAACAAGTTAATATATTAATAAAATATTTTTCCCTGAAGCTATGGAGAGCTTCTTTCAATGAAGCTATTAAAGGGAAACTGGTTTGTGTGTGTGTGTGTGTGTGTGAGAGAGAGAGAGAGAGAGAGAGAGAGAGAGAGAGAGACTTGTTTGACTGATGAAAGTACAAGTCCATCAGTCTGTCTGTGCACAGAGGACCACAGCATGGTCATGAATCAAGCTAGCAGAAGAGTGGGCACAGTTGGAGTGGGTTTTAGAATATTTTTTACATGCTGTTGTTCGTTCTTATTCATAGGTTTCTTAGGTATTTTGTATATTACTGTATTTTGTATATTACTGTGTTTTCTATTAGTTTATGTTATCTTTTTCAATATTTACTTAATTTGTATTTATCCTTTAATTTTTATTTAAGAGAATGCAGTATTAAATTTCATTTTAAACTTTTGACATATTACATACACATTGAAATAATATTTTAAATCATTTTTACTATAAGTTAAGTCAGCACAGTTTGAGTATCTCTTTTCATCTAAGCATTCATTATCAGAAGGTGAAAATAGACATTTTAGAGCAAATATTACAAACTTTTATTTAGAGAGCTATAAAATATTTGCAAGTAAACTCTAATTATATAGTAGCAAATTTAAAAGGGAATGTGAGTAGATTACTGCAAGGCTCTCGCTTAACACATAAAATATTAATTCACATTATATTATGAAAATTTAAAGATGCGTAGTACCATCCTTAAAACAATAAACAATGCAAACTTAGCAAACACACAAGCAAAAGAATACATGAAAGGAAATGCTAAAAGTAAAGAAAACAATGGGTTAATGCAAGGATGACAGAAAATGAGGAGATAAGAAAATATGGATCAAAAGTAAAATAAATTGTAGAATTAAATTATCCCATATATGTAATTAAAGTAATAGGATTTAAAATTTAAATTTAGGACAGATATTGTCAATATGAGTTACAAAAATAAAAAAAATAGTAATGCTATTTTTAAGTGAGGGGCTGGGGCTGAAGAGAGGGCTCAGTGGTTAAGAATATTGACTTCTCTTGTAGCGGACTCAGATTTGGTCCCAGCACCTACATAACACCTAACAACTTCTCCTAACTGCAGTTCCAGGGGATCCAGCCCCTCTCTTCTGGCCTTCATGGTCATTGCATACATGTGGTGAACCTACATATGTGCAGGCTCATATAAATAGAAATAAATAAATCTTTGGGGTTGAAGAGATAGCTCAGAGATTAAGATCATTGGCTGCTCTTGTAGAGAACCTCGGTTTGATTCCCAGTGCCCACATGGCAGCTAATAACCATCCTGAACTCCAGTTCCAGTGGAATTTGCCATCATCTCAGTTCCAGTGGGAATTCAACACCATCTTCTGACCTCTCCAGGCATTTCATGACACAGGTGCACTTATGTATATAAGTAAGCAGCACACTCAAACATATACAAAATAAATATTATAAATAAATATTATAAAGTAATAATTAGAATATTTAAAGTGAGGTGCTCCAATATAAGGACATGGTTAAAGGTATATGATTGAAAAATGTGGAACACGGGAACTTCAAACATAAGGAACTCTAGTTAAAAAATGTACTAAGACCATGTGCTTAGCAGCAATATTACACAATAAATAAAGTCAAGTTAGAAATATTTTAAATTCTCTATTGGAAAACTAAATGACTTACTGTGAAATTTCCCATCTATATATTGGATTGAAAATCAATTTCAGTGCAGTTATGTATGTATACACGATACAGTTCTATACTTCAACAACAACAAGAAGCCCAGATTCCAAAATTTTGTAAGATATTTATACCATTGTTGTTGAACCAGCCTCATGTGGCTCTAATTAATTTTATCAATAACTTGAGTCAAATTTTTTTTTATTTAAGATTTTTGCCTCTTATACTTACTGAAATTGAATGAAAAACTGTATGGTTTGAAAACTGAATGTTACACCTTTTATTTGTTTAATTTTGTGTTTGCTTTTTGCTGTGAAGCAGCTCTGAAACTCTGGTCTGATATTTTTTGTGAAAATCCAGTACTAACATTGCACATTATCTCACATTTGTTTATTTCAAAGGATCTTTGCCTCTGTTTGATAGATCACAAAGTACAAAGCTATATTTCTTGGAACATTTCCCTCTTATCCATTCAATTCATTGATTCAGAAATTTATTTGAGCATCATACATAGAGTCCAATATAAATATAAACATAAAATATATGCAATAGAAATGCTTAAATATAATATATATTCAGATAATATAAAATAAAATATAAAGCCCAGGTCAGATCTCTCATTGTAAATATAATGTATTCTAATTGTTTATCAATACTTGGTAAGTTATTTACCTTTATTTCTGTCAAAAATATAAATGAATTATTTTTGACTGAACTTAAACTAAGTTAAATTTGAGCTCCCACATTTGCTGATGATTGAATTAGGGTCTGGAATATACACCCACTCACTTATCCACTTAGTTACCCACCCTTCTCCACATTTCCATTTTTGCACAAAATGGAGCATGTACATTTTTCTTCTCTCAAATTGAAGCTTGTTTATTATAGGTGGATAAATGCACCTGGCTATGTAGTGTACCTTCTAATTTTGTAATGTAAGCTTTGCTGTCACATCCTCTTATTGGAATGTGTAATATGATGAGAACACTTTTAGTCATTTTAAAATTTGTACTGATAGTACATTGTCACTGAATTCTATCTCAACTGCAGTCTTAAACTATATATTACAAAACATTAGCTAAAATGAATATTGGGTCTGATAAAGTAGGTACCTGACTTGACTAGCAAAATTTATGGCTAAATTGTCATTGTTTAAAATTTTAGTTTCATAAATTTTCTTTAATACATTTTTCTAATCCTCTACAATTTGGCATTTTAACTATTGGCTTCAATGCAGAAATGTGTACATAGAATCTTCATTTATTTGTAAAAGAGACGACCTCACTGATTCAGACTGTGTATCTACTTCAAGAACTATTTTTGGAGGGAGGGTCTTTTTGAGACAGGGATGTAGTAGGTACCAAGTAGGAGGGGGATGGTACCTTAGATTGAAGAATTGAGCAGATCTGAGTACAGGGTCTCCCTGTAGCCCCAGCTGACCTGGGACTGACTACGTTGACCAGGCTGGCCTCGATCTCAGTAGAGATCCACCTGCCGGTGCTGCGATGAAAGGTGTTTGCCACCATGACTAGCCTAAGAGTTCTTATAAATGATTTTGTATACTTATCTTTTCAAGTAGAAATTGGTTTTGGTCTGGCAAGGTATACCATTTTATTGCTAGTTTTCTTTCTCTAAATGATCATCGCTGTTGAAATGCAATTGCTTGTAGCATATTTAATTTATCCAGCAAATCTATGCTTTCTACATTTGTCTGCATATCCTTCTATTTCTCTGGGTAAAGCACTATTATACAATAAAGGTCCAGACATTTTTCCTTGACATTTTTGTTATTTTTGCTTCATTTTCAACGTGTTTCATTACGTAGCTTCTGGCTTCCAAGGACACATGGAAACAAGCTGCTCTTCTTCAGTCAACTCCTATAAGATGAGTTTCCACTGTCTCAAGCACTGACCCCCCACCACCAATCCTGTACAACTAAATTCAGGGAGAAATCTTATCAGTGAATTAAGAGCTAATCTCCCCTACTCTAGTTATTTGATTTTTTCTGTGGCCAATCTCCAAGGATTCAGTCAGTCTACTCCTGCAGGAATCCTCCCTATGCTTGAAGTCCTTTTGTAGTACTAACTGAAAACATGCTATTTAGCACTAAAGCAATTTCTCTATGAAGAGCTCTTTTTTCTTACACTGAAATGTATTTCTAAGAAAGTTCTTCTATTTTTATGTTTTATTTTCTACTCCATTGTGGAATTGTTTGGTGATGGAACACTAAGGCATATCATGACCTAAATTTCTATCACACTATTTCTTTCATTGATGTTTATTCTTTTTGCTGGTAGAGGGACTTTTTTAAAGGACTTGATGTGTAGCTCAGAATGACCTTGAATGCACAATTTTCTTTCCTCAGTTTCTCATGTTAGAATCATGGATATATATCACCACACCTGGCTATTTAGATATGTCTAAAATTGATACCTAAATGTAAGTTTACTGTAGGCTTTGTAGAAGACTAACTTTTACTTTAAAATTAATTTCAAAGTGCTTCTATTTTTTTCACCACTGATATGGGCTAAATATCTCATAATTTGATGCTATTAGGGCTTGCCTATTTTATCTTATGTATTTCCTTGCATTCTGATCTTATTCATTTCTGTGTAATCCCACAATTATAGTGACATACATTAATACTTTCATCATGTTAAGATATTTTCCATACCTGTACCAAATTTACCTAGTAATCACCCTTGCCAATTTTAATTTAGTATTTTCATCAGTGCTGTAGGTTATGTTGGACATTTTTCTAACATTTTAGCTTTGCTTGTTATCTTTTCTTACTGATTTCATACTATACTCGCATCAAGAAATAGAAAGTTTCAGCCATTTTCACATTGCTACTTTTCTTAGAATTTTGCTGCATAACTTGTATGAGCAATATTTTGGCATTAATTTTGGATCAAAAGGAGATATATACACACATTCATTAAATGAATATGAAAACAATCATAGAACTTGTGAAAACCATTTTTATAGATCATCAAAAGTAATGAAAGAAAGCCAGCAGTTCAAGAAATGCTTAATTTTCTTAATAAACAACTAATTCTAGTATGACTGAGATTTTTATCTTTTTAAATATTCTATTGAATTTTTGGGTATTTCCTACTGAGCATCTTAATCAACTTTAAATCCCCTTCCTCATTGGCATCCTCCCATAGCCCTTTACCCACCCACCCCCACGCAAATTTCATACATTCTGTCCTCAGTGTTAAGGCCTATCATGTCAAGTTAGTGTCCCTAGACGTCCCTCAGTGGAAGTTCATCCACTGGGCGCTAGTCAGCCTAGCTAGAGTCCCTCCCTTTAAGGAGATTAGCTCTTCCTCACCTAGCAGTAATCAGCTGCCAATGATTCTTTGACTAAGATTGGGGTCTGCTGCCCATTTCCACAGTTCTGTGCTGTGTTTTTGGCCTGAGTTTGAATGGGTCTTGAACTTGATGACACCATTGCTGTAGGTTCATATGAGCAAGGTCCCAGGAGCCTGTAGGACTCTGTTTCCATGTGATCATGTACCTCCTCCAATGCTCTTACAATCTTTATGCCCTCACTTCTGCAATGGTCTCTGAGCCCTGGGTGGGTGGGCTGAATATAGGAGTCCTCAAGGACCCACATTCTAAAGACTTGTTCTGTATGATTGGGACATCTGTGTCACTTTGTGTTCCTGGCTCTCTGTTACTTGGAGGAGCTTCATTGATAAGAGTTGAGTGATGGATTAGTATCAAGTTACTCTTTATCCTTTTGCTGTCCAGAGCTCCACAGAAGTCTCAGAACTTGCCCACTGGATAATCATGGTAGCCATGAAAGGGAGTGGCAAAGTGACTCCATAAAGTTGGCATTGAATTCTTGCACAACAATTTCCAGAGTATTCCTTACCTTTAACTGTCTAACTGTTCTCTAGAAGCTTCCTCACCAACAACAGCCCCTCCTTGAGGACTTGTCAATAAGGAAGTGACTTTAGGCTATCCAATTAGAATATCCTCTCCAATTTCTCAGGGGAAAAAATGGAAGCGATTTTTCTTTTTTTTTTTAAGATAACAACTATCTCAGGCAGGTATGGAATTGGGGCTGACAAGAAGCCAAGTGGAAAAAAAAGTGGAGAAATGAGATAAACTCAGGAATTGTGAAAAACGTACTAATATTCTGAGACCTTTTTAAAGACAGCTTCCATGGGCACAAGTTACAAAAGTGAAAAGGAAGCTATTAGACGATGTATGCAATTTGTCTACTACAATCCAAGTATGTGCCCCAGCACACATAGGCCAACTGTCAAAGTCTGGGAGGAGACCTTTTCGTTCAATACTAATATACAGTTATTAGCAGACCAGTAATGCAACTGAACAGAAACTTCACTGTCCACGGATGATTCAGTAAGCACACAGCAATGATATAAGTAAGACCCATAAAAATTATTAACAGCAATAAATTGCAATAGTAGAAGACCCCAATATGTATTACCTGAATCAACATATCAAGATTACAAAGCCTACATAATAAGAAACAGTGCCAGTCAGGAGAAACCTCCCTTTGAGTTGTTAGCCAGGGTAAGTCAAAAGACTCCCAAATTACATAGTCCTTAATTGGCTCCCAGAATTTGAAGGTCAGGTCCTATTGCTGAAGATAGGACAAACTTCAGACACAGGATTTGGAGAAATGAAGCTGGAAATGATGCGGAAACCACCTCCCCTGAGGGCTAGTTCTCATAGCTTTAGAGAGCACTATGTAAGCTACTAAGGTAGAGCATCAATCTGCAGTAGAACCTCAGCTTTAAGGCCTAATAACCACGTCAATGACCAGCATAGCAAGTGACATTGGTGCAGTAGTAAGTATTTTTACCTTGGGGGTAATCAAGAGCTACTTAATTGGACTTAAAGTCAACTGAATGGGATGATATTGATACAAAATACTGTATACATAGCCAAATACACATGATTAGAGAGGTCATAGATTTAGAGAAAACCCCAAGGCTGCCACATCCCTAGACAAATGCAATTTCTAACTATTTCTAACCATATATATATATATATATATATATATATATATATATATTCTTATATTTATAGACAAGTAACCCAACAATCTTCTTTTGCAACAGACAGAGATGATTACAGAGTTCTACAACTGATAATACAAAGAAATTCTCTGAGGGTTGCCCAAGCCTAAGTAACATATCTACAGTGTAACCTATACAACAAAACTGGAACATAAAACAAGGGGTAAAGAGAACACGGATGCTTCTGTTCATTCTCATCAACCAAGCTCCCTCATGCATCAGAGGGCCAAGAATACAAAAGCTTACAGATGTCCAAACAATACAGAACAAGAGTCTGAAGAATTCCGGTCCTTGAACAGGACTCCTATATATTAAACTCTGCTCACCCATGGCTCAGGGACCATTGCAGAAGAGAGGGCAGAAAGATTTTGAGAGTCTTGGAGGAGGTACATGATAATTTAGAAATAGAGGCTCCTGGGACATTGCTCATATGAACCTACAACAATGTGTCAGCAGGCATAAAACCCAAGCAAACTCAAACAGACAAAAACCCAGCACAGAACTGTGGAAATGACCAGCAGTCCACAATTTTAGTCAAAGAATTATTGGTAGCTAATTACTTCTGAATGAGGAAGAGCTGATCTTCTTAAAGGGAGGAACTCTATATAGGTTGACTAAACCCCAGTGGATAAACTGGGGATGCAAACTTGACATGATAGACGTCAACACAAATGACAGAATGCATGAAATACAGTGGAAATCTATGGAAGGTGCCAGTGGGGAAATGATTAAGATGTTCTGTTTGAAATACACAAAAATTCAACAAGAAATTTACAAAAATAATCAAGAATTCATAAAAGATGAGACAGGAAATGCATTGAAAACTATAACCCAAATATAAGGGGAAAAACTATACATTATGAGGAAAGAATCCTGAACACTGAACTTACTAGACATTTAAAAAATATGTTATTAACTTTATTTTATGTGTATCAGTAGTGTATTGCCTGCATGTAGGTAGGTGAATCTGTGTGTTCCTGTGTGTCGTTCAACACCCTCAGAGGTCAGAAGAGAGTACCAGATCCCCTGGACTGCCATGTGGGTGCTAAGAATCGAACCCTGGTTCTCTGCAAAGCAGCCAGTGCTCTCCAAACCTTATTAGACCCTTTAAATTAGCTATCTTAAATATGTTCAAAGAATTGAAGGAAAGCCTCAGAACCAAATTCTGAATATCCATACAGAGACAAGGATTCAAAAAAGAAAAACAAATAGAAATCATTGATAAAAATTCAATAAATATAATATTTAGTCTAGTAGCCTGACAGGCAAAGATAATTGTCAGATTTATTGACCTTGAAGACTGGCTAATTGAGATAGTCTGAGAAACAGAAAAAAGGTCAAGAAAAGAACCAGGAGGCACCATAAACATCAATTGTGAATTCTGTGAATTCAGGGAGAGGTAGGAGAAGAAACACTTAGGAAAACAACGATCAACCCTTAAATTTTGAAAAATGTTTAAATTAGTAAACAAACAACAACACAAAACAAACCGTTGTGGAGAATAAGCTCAAACAGGTGCACTGCCTCGTGTTATGTTCAAACTGTCAAAAGCAAAGTTGACAGAGCTTTGAGAGCAGAAAAAGGGAAGTAATCTCTGAGTGTGAAGTAAAGTGACCCAGGATTCAATTGGCAGCTGATCTTTATCAATCCAAGGAGGGCAGAATAAAGGGGCCATGGTCCATGAAGAAAATGACTGTCAATCAAGAGCTCAATACTCAGGAAAATCTTGCTTTTAAAACAAAGTAATGTAACTTGAACTCTGATATAGTAATCCCTCAGAATTATCCCTTTTATTCAAGACTGCTTTAGGTGTCTGACATCTTTTGTGCTTCCATGTGGATTTTAGGATGATTTTTTTTCCTATTTCTGGGGAGATTGTCATGCAGATTTTAAATGGATTGTACGTACAAGTTGATTTTGGTAGGTTGGTCATTTTCACAATGTTAACTTCCTATTCTATGAGCATGGGATGTCTTTCCATTTACTAGTGCCTTCCTAAGTTTTTCTCTTAACAGATTTAAAGTTCCTTATAGTGGGCATTCATTCCTTATAGTGGGCATTCACAGCCCCCACTTGGTTACATTTATTCTTCAATGTTTTTCGAGGCTATTGTGAGTGGGAGTGTTTCCATGATGTCTTTTCCTCGTGCTTCTTATTGGTATATAGACAGGCTACTGGTTTTTGTCAGTTGATTTTGTATCTAGTCAAATCTGTAATTATGTTGATCATTGCTACAAAGTTTCTGTTGGAATTTTTCAAAACTTTTATGTAAAGTATCATATCAGCTACAAATAGGTACTATTTGACTTCTTATTTTGTTTATCTGAATTCCTCTGATTTCATTCTCTTGCCTTCTTGCCCTTTCTAGGGCTTCAAGCACTGTATTGAAAGGAAATATAGACATCCCTGGCAACTTCATGATTTCAATGGAATTGCTTTAAGTTTTTCTCCATTGAAGATGATGTTGTATCTACATTTCTAATATGTACTGTTGAGGTGTGGTCCCTTCAATCTTATTCTTTCTGAGACTTTTATTTAGAAGGGATGTTGGATTTGTCAAAGTCCTTTTCCACATTCATTTCAATCATCATGTGATGTTTTTGTCTTTAAGCCCATTCAGATGATGTATTACATTTATCAAATACGTATGTTGAATCATTCTTGTATCTCTGGGATACAGTCAACTTGATCATAATGGCTGATCTTATGTATGCATGCTTGTGTTTTGTTTCAAGGTATTTTATTGAGAGGATTTTCATCTGTGTTCTTCATGGATTTTAGTCTACACTTCAAGTTTTTTGAATATATCTTTACCTGGTTTGGGTATTAGAGTAATAGCAGTTTCATAGAAGGTATAAGGAAGGGCTGTTTCTCTTTTTAAAAGAATAGTATAAGTATTAGTTGTAGTTATTTGAAAGTCAGATAGAATTCTGCTATTCTACAATAATACAACTTGACCTGGACTTTTATTATTCGGGAAGTTTTCTTTTTTATTACAGTATCAATCTCCTTATTTGTTATGTGTATGTTTAAGTACATCTCTTCTTGGTTAAACTTTGGTGATT
Organism: Eospalax fontanierii; assembly: GCA_035773235.1. NCBI lineage: Eukaryota > Metazoa > Chordata > Mammalia > Rodentia > Spalacidae > Eospalax > Eospalax fontanierii. The sequence goes on along the minus strand of CM069540.1, from coordinate 44,635,708 downwards.
TGAGTATATCTAGTAAATTCATCAGTTTCTTTTAGGTTTTCCAACTTAATGGAGTATAGGTTTTTAAGCTATTTCTTTATAATTTCTTGAATATTTATGATGTCTGATGCAGTGCCTCCCTCTTAATATCCGATTTTATTAATTTGGGTCTCATTTTTGTTTATTTTGGTTAATTCTGCTAAGGATCTGTCTATGGGGCTATTCAGCCCCAATTAGTACATCTATGATTCAACCAATACCTTAATCTCAGGAAAAATTTGGAGAGGGAGCAGAAAGATTGTAAGAGCTAGAGAACCTATATGCCTGTTGTGAGATACGGTCTCACAAGGATGCAGGACCCATGAGGTCTCAACAATATTGTTGCCTGCACAGAACCTGCACATTGACCACACTAGCATCCATGTCTGTGTGTGGGGGCGGGGGGCAAACTTCGTAGGGTTCCACATCCTGATGAAAAAGTTATAGGCAATCAATTACTATTGATGGAGGGAGACTAAGTTTTCTCCAGGGACAATCCTACTGATAAGTTACACAATCCTAAGTGGTTAGCCCTAAATACATATACATATGGACAACACTCTCTTCTCTCAATCTCTCTCTCTCATATATCTCATATGTGTGTGTATGTGTGTGTGTGTGTGAGTGTAACAAAAAGAATTATAGAATTATAGAAGAGTCCATGAATTCAAGATGAGATTCTAAGGAGGCTACAAAGAGTTGTTTGCATGCTGTGGAACATCATCCTCTAGATATCTTATAGCCAGTGTCCCTTTGAACTGTTAGCAACTGTTATTCCCAAGACATTTCCTGCACAAGATTGAGACATTCTTTCAGATAGATCACCCTCTGAAAAAACAGATAGTGAATCATTGCTGAAAGACATTTTGTTATTCAGTGATGTAGCTGTCAGTCCACTCCATAGCCCTGCTCTAAATTACATTCTTTGCAACCCCAATTACACTCAGAGGCTCACGAAGCTTCCCTTGGGTGAAATTGTTTCTTTGCTTCTGCTGTTGATTCACTATCTGGGGTGAGCAAATCATTGTTCATGTCTCTTCAGAAAAAGTTTATATAATACACACATCGTTCATGTGTTGATAATTTAAGACAACTGTATACAATAATAAACAGGGAACTGTAGTTGGGTTTTGCATGCATAAATATATAGTTTGCATAATCATAGCAATAGCACAGGTAAAGACAGAAGGAAGGGAGTTACATAGAAGTAAAGTTCCTGATAATATTGAAGTTTAATCCTTGTTAGCTCTAATTAGTTTGCTATAAGTTAAGATGCTTATAGAAATTTCTATGAAAACCAATGATGATTACAAAAACTTTTATTTAAAGACGTAAATATGTTATGAATGCAAGAATAGAAAAAATACCATTTTAAATGCTAAAGAAAAATGTAGAGATTTAATAATAGGAAAGAAAATAAGCTTAATGACAACAGCTATCTCTAGGGACAAGATATTGTTCTCAGTGATGGCAAAGTCAGTCTTTGTTGAAGGATTACATCCAGGTGCACTGATAACTTATGCTTCTAACAAAAAGATCAAAGATGGAGAAATAAGTAACTATGAATAATACTTGGCATCTAATTCTGTGTTTCCACTACTGGCTGGAACTCCTAAACGAAGATCAATAAAGGTGACCAGCTATGTAAGCAAATGAGATCTAAGAAAGTTCTATGGAACCAAACCTACAAGCTAAAAGTTCCTCTCCATCAATGCACTGTGATTCTCCAGAAGGAAGTATGTTAGGCCACAGAACATATCTCAAGAAATCTGAAATGTCTGAAGCTGTGAAGACAATGATGTCCTCACTACAGTGAGATAGGTCAAGAATACAAAATAGAAAAAAAGTAAGAATCCCCAAATATGCAGAAATGTTGACAAGCATGCCTAAATAGCCATTAAATCATAAAACAAAACACATTGAAAATTAGAGATAAGTGAAAACGAAAAGAAGTCACACCAAAATTTCTGCCAAATAATATCAAGAGAGAAATATGTAGCTGCAAGCAGCTAATATTGATTTAAAAAGCTTTAAGATGTCATTAGCATGCCATCCGAGCTAACCGGAAAGGAAAGAATGAACCAAACCTCAATCAAGTTACGGGAAGGGAGTGACACAAGTTATCAGAAAGCGCTGAATAGAGAACAGAAAACAACATCATGGATGTGATTATAGAAAAGATCAAGTAATGTTCACAGATCTTTAGTTTCACTGATCCAGGAAAAAGGGAATAGTAATTTGAGAAGATTTAACATCAAAAGAAAAATCCCAGAACTAGGAAGGATAAGGCATTGTAGATTCAAGTCAGGCCTGGGTGACAGTGAAAGCATATCATTAAAAGAATGCAAGAAAAACTAACTATACAACTGTCTTATAAGAAAGAGTCATAGCCAGGCATGTTTGTAAACACCTATGTGCTCAGCACACAGAAAGGTCAATGAGGAGGATCCCAAGTGCTAGTGCAGCCTGAACTGCAGTGTGAGTTTGAAGCCAACTGTAATTCATTGTTTAGACCCTGTTTCAAACCAAACAAATAAGAAAACAAAAAGTATAATCTACATGAAATGGATAAATTCCTAGAAATTCATAAAACATGATAATAAAATAATATTGATTTAGACTTTAAATAACTAGAGATTAAATTAGAAATAATGTTAAAACTTGTGAAAATAAAAAAAATCAGTTGTAGATGGCTTCATTAATTCTACCAAATGTTCATAGGAAAATTAATACTGATCCTTTTCAAAACAATTGTCAAAAGTTAGGAGAGGAAAGATTTTCCAAATCACTCCACAGAGCTGTTATTAGTTTGATAGATAAACCTGGCAAAGACACATAGGCTATATGCCTCTCATGTGAACAGGCACAGAAGCTTCAACAAACAACACATCAAATCCAGCAGCACAAAGCATGACCGTGAGCCATTGTCCAAGCAAAACTGTATCAGAATACAAAATCTTTTAACCTGTAAAACTTAGTCAACATGTCACATTAGTAAAGAAAATGGGCATTGCAAGTGATGCCGAAAACCTTTGCTTCTCTCCATCATTCATCTGTGACAAAACATTCCACTAACTGCTAAAGAAGAGCTTTGCATAGCTGGTGAAACACACACATAAACACCGTGTAGCCAACAGTTCACAGAATGCTAAAACAGTGATTTTTCGTCTAAATTCAGAAGGAGGACAAAGGCATCAGTCCTTTTCATTTCTATTTAATGCTAAGCTAGGGAATTTTAGCCTGGGCAGTTATGAATGAAAAGAATTATAATACATTAGGATGGGGTGAAAGTAAAAATCATAAGTCTAACCAGGTTTCAAAAGATGTCAACTATATAGTTGATATTTTATTGAAAAATCCAAAAAAATAAGAAAACATTTTCATTCATACTAGTATCTAAAAGTTTTAAATACATAGGATCTAATCAAATAATTATAATGAGTAGTAAAAGACCCCATGCCCATCAATTAAAAGATTTTTAGAAGGCTATATTTCACATTGAATAAAATTGAGATTCCATAAGCAATCTTATATTTTTGGTAATCTGATTTTTTATCAAAAGTTTCTGAGCAATTCAGTTTAAAAGAAAAATGTACTCAAATAATGAGTAAGTTATTGAAACATATTTATGTCTGTGAGCAGAGAATCCATTGGGATGTGAACCTCAAGCAGCATCTATGAACTTAAAGATTCCACTGCTCCAGATTTTCTTCTTTGTCTTCTTGCTGCTGTGAAATGCTGCTGGATGCATTAGAGAATGGTTTGGTTTTGTGTTTTCCAGGACGTAGTGTGCTGAATTTCATCTAGAAAGACATGACTTTTCTTTGAGTATATGTCTTAGATCTCTGGAAGAATAAAATCTAATTTCTCACCACCTAGCATTATACATATTAAGCCACTTGGATGGGTTGGGCATGAAAATCTCAACCACTGAGCTATCTCTCTATGAGAAATTTGGGCTCAACTCTGACCTGACATTTTTTCTTTTAGTTTTAGGATTTATCTATTTCTCTTTGTCTGAAAGAGAATATTTGCTTCTTTTATTTACATTTTCATATGAAGTCAGATGAAGTAAAAATGGAATCTATATTAATTATCTAGTATACAAAATCCTTATGTGGTTAAATTTGTGGGTGCTTAGAGACTATAAGAATTGCTACAAGATTTTTTGTATCACTGACAATTCATCGCTTAGCTCTCCCTTCTGCATACATCTAGATCCCTCAATAATGAATTGCGCAGTTTCATGAGGACAGCCATAGCTGAAAATGCATGTTGTGGTACTGAGGTACTCTTGTTGTTCCTGGGGTCACTGAATGAACTTCTATCAAGGTGCTGCATTCATATCAGAAACTATTAAGTTAATTTGCTTGTACAGGAGCAATTAAAAAGATTGAGAAGTTCCATATGAAATACACAAAAATTCAATAAAAAATTACAAAAAGAAAAATGAAAATCTTTTTTATTACACATACAGAAGTCATTACAGTTCATATATATTTTGTTTTAGAATAATTAATAGTGAATGAATAATTAAAAGTAATATAATGAAGAAAAATTAAATTGCTATAAGTAAAATTATGTAACACATTAGTCTTCATTTTCTTTCAGGAAATCAATATCTCAGAGTTTTAGGTAAATGATTGTTCATGAAGGATAGCCTCAACTTCAAGACCAATTTCTCTTCAAAACTTGTGACATGGGTTATTTCTCAGGGGCTGTGATTTTTTTTCTCTATCATAGCCACAGCTGGTCTAAAGGTAATAATTTCCTGGGCAGAAATCCAATTCTGTAACCATCTCTGTCAGCATGCAGGTTCTGTATTGTATCTATAAGACTCAGTAGGATCCATCAACATAAACTCACATAGTTCTCCTATAATAGTTAAATGTGTTCTGAAACTAAAGCATTAGAAGCAGAGTTAACAATTGGAAATACCTACAGTAAATTGGCTAAATAAATATTTTAAACCTTACTGAAACACACAATTATTTGTAAACATCATACAAGATTGGCTTTTATTTTACCGGTACAAATCTTTTCACATATATCTCTTTTTTTTTTTCCGCCAGTTAACTGTATTCTTATTGATTTCATTTTATTCCCTGTGCAGTATGACTCTCTGAGTTTTGTGATCATTAGTAAAGATGAATGACGTGTAAGAGGTTATTTGTAAGGACTTCCCAAATTTATGAAGTTCATGTCTTTGAATACGTGTGTAACTGAAAAGCATGGAAAGAGAACAGGAGGAAGTGAAAGTGTTAGGGAAAAATTCTCTGAAGAGCTGAGCCACTAACCGCTTTCCCAGAAGAGAGTTGGAAAGCTGTTCTGAGCACTAAACCAAAGTACAGATGAGGGTTAAATAGGTCGTTTACATCATCATTTTATGATTATCACCTGGGCTCTGTGTTTCTTTTCATGATGAGCCATGATGAGATATCAGTTTCAGGAAAATCCCTTCCTGAGTTCTCATCCTACACAGCTCACATAGTTACTATCCCAGGAGCGGGTCAAGGCATCTGCCACCTTTCGATTTGTGTCTAGGCTAATTAGACTAGGAGAGGGTCAAAAGATAGTTGCAGTTTACCAAAACAAACATCGACAGCAGAAGTTTAGATATCTGTCACGTTTGCTCTACACTTTTCTTGGAGTAATTGGACCAGGTGCCTCATTTAGCCATTTGGTGAATTTACCATTCTTTTAGTTTCATATCTTTAAGAACAGTCAGCCACAGTGAGTGGAAAGCATCCCAGAGCTTCAAAAAACAGCAAGAGTTAGGGCAAACATCACAGAGCAATAAAAGATCTCTGAGCATTCTAGGTATGCATTTCCAGGTATTTTCCCTGTAAGTAAAACAAAGGAAGCGGAGTAGCCTAAGTTTACAAGAACATTGTACAAGACTATAGTTTGTTACAGTAATATAACTTTCCCTTATCAAGAGCTCAGAAAGGGATAGCCACTTTCAATTAGGTGCCCCCTCAAAACCACATGCACAGACAATGCAAACTCACTAAAGCATCCATAATATTTGAGTGTTAATTTTCTCCTTCAAATATATCCACACTGTTAAAACTAAGGATTTCATGTTAGCTTCAAATAGACAGACTTGGGTGACCTTAAAGAAGCATTTCTTTGACAAATGTGAGATTTTTTTCTGTGTACTTCATGAAACTGGCCTATACATTTCCAAACTCTTCTCTTTTCTTCTTCCAATCTCCCCTTTAGTCCTCTGTTGTTCCTTCCCTCTCTGTCTCCTTTCTATATCTAGGACAAAATTAACATGACATACACTATACATAACAAGATTAAACTGGGTATTATTCATTCCATAATTAAAAAAAAATCAAATAACTCCAAAGTTTTTTTCTTTAGAGAGTCACAAGCAAAACCTCGATTCTCATGATTGTATTTATTTAATTATTTATTTATTGTTTTTTGTTTGTTGTTTATTTCTTTTGAGACAGAATAGCCCATACCTGTAGCTCCATCTGACTTGGAACTCTCTAGGTAGACCAGGCTGCCCTCTGTGAGAGTGCCTAGGCCTGCTGGGGTCTGGAATTAAAGGTGTGAACCACCAGTTGCCTCTGGCAATTTTCATGAAATTTAAGAGGCGTGCAACCTCCCAGCTTAGGCATCTTCTGTCCTTTAAGCACCTTGTGGAGAAGGTGTAGCTCCTCCACATTGAGTGCCTGTCTCTAGACATCAGACACAACAATTCAGGTATTCACTTTATAGTTCACTTTATGCAAAAAGGGTGACTTGTGACTGAGATATGCAGCAAACACTCTAAATCTGTCATCTTCAATAACGTTTTATAATTTTTCTAAGTCATTTATAGATTTTGGAGCTGCTCCTAAAACAAAATAAATGCATTAGCAATTTTTAGTCTGTTCATGTAGTGACAATCAAAAATAATCTAATCTGAAATAAAGAAGGGACAATATAATATCAACTTTCATATAAAAACATTTGATCCATCTCTTAATGTGAACATTGCAAAGGAAAATGTTGACACATCACTTCTAATCATCCAGTAGTCATCTTTTGCATGTTTGATGTGCTGATTCATGAATTCTACCCAGAGGAGAATAGTGTTAAGTCAGAGAAATCTCTTTCTTATGAATGTGGAGTTATAGGTTGTTATGGTAATTCCACATATCTAGCTATAAACACAAAGCATATTTCTCTGCTCAGAATTATTCTCAAGCCTGGATCAAGTGATTTGATTAAACAGGAGTATGTTCAGATTGAATGATCATGTTTGTGATTTTTCTTTGTCTAAATTGTCTCTTGAGTGGAAAACCCAGAGAATCCTGGAAGACTTTATTATATAAGGAGATATGTCAAGAAAGACCAAGATGGCTGGAGTTCATAAGGAATAACTAGAGAAAACTGCGTGAAAGTTCCACCAACACTCATGAAATGTAAAAACTCAATGTAGTACTGATCATTGTAGGAGGCAACCAAGTCCAGACTGAGGAAAGATTCACCTGAAAACAGGAATATAATATCACTGCCTGAGGTCCACGGAGGGAATCCACAGTGACCAGGACTGACAAGGATGAGAAAACTTTAAAGGAGCAAAGAGACATACATTGGGCTATTAATACTTCCAAACAAGTGTGAAGAGTCTTTGTCCAAGAATCACAACTTATACATGAAAAGCTGGAAAAGACTTTTCATAAGCAGATAAATGAAAAATTAGTAAAAGGAACTTAAGATCAGTACAGTTCAAAGCTAGTTCATAGCAAAAGAAAGAGTGAAAAGGATATACTTATGCAAAAGAATTAATCATCAACCTTAGAAAACAATACCTGATTATCATTAACAGCAGAACAAGCCCTATGTCTAAAGAGGTGGGTAGCATGCTGAGAACAACACAGGTGAATAATAATGGAAGCATTTTTTTTAACCCATTTACACCAAAATCCTCTTAAACAAGACTGAGAGAATTCTGAGATAATGGTGATGAGTATACCTTTTTGACTTTTCATTGTTTTCCCGGTAAACAGAAGCAACAACAAATAATATAATACCACAAAATTAAATTGGTATTGAATCTAGGAAATCATTAATGTTAGAAACTCAAAATGCTGGAAGATATCAAAATAGTGGAAATTAAAAGAAAAGGTTTGCAAAATCAAGCAGATGACACTGTGGCTTCTTTTCCACAAAGAATGTTTCTTCCAAACCTAAGATACATGGATCTGCTTACCATATCTATGCTGCGTGCAATGGATTGCTTAGCCATAATGTCCATCCAAAGAGAAGAAGAGGAGACAATGTAGAACTGAGTAACAGAGACAAAGCACATGGGAAAAGACTGTGAGTCTCTGGGGCCCCGGGATACAGATAATGATTCACCCTGAGAGCCTTGCCAGCTGCCCTCTCTATTGACGCATCTGAATACAGCAAAACTGACATGTCTGCCTTGACCCGGGTAGGAAAATGTGAACACATGTTTTGTTTTATTATGACAAACTCCTGGTATGAACCTTCCACCACAGTAATGCCTTCACTTTTGATATCAGAACCTAAAGTATGATTTATCTCATTTATTGACTCTAGTAAACTGACCCATCCCTACATCTCTGGCATCAAGCCAACTAGGTCATGGTGGGTGATTTTATGCTATGTGCCTAGTTGTAGTCTGAACTATTTTATTGAAAATGTTTGTTTCTATGTTCAGTAGGGATATTAGGCTGTAGTTTTTTTTTTTCTCTTTTGTTGTTGATGCTGTTGTGTTTTTACCAGATTTTAGTATTAGTATAATATTAACTTTGTGGGAGAAGGTTGGAGATTCTCTTTTGGTATCTGTTTGAATAGTTTAAGCAGTATTGGTTCTAGTTCTTATTTGAAGGTCTGATAAAAGTCTGCTGGACCTGGGATTTTATTAGTCAGGAGACTATGTATTACTGTTTCCAACTCCTTATTTGTTCTGGGTCTGTTTAAGTTGTTGATCTCTTCCTGATTTAACTTTGGTGGCATCATTAAATTTAGGAATAAATCCATTTATTTTAGATTTTGTAATTTAATAGAGTATACATTTTTAAAAGCATTACCTTATAATATTTGGGATTACCTTATTGTTTGATGTACTGTTTTCTATTTTATCTCTGATTTCTGTTGATTTGGGATTGGTTTTTCTCTTGGTTAGTTGGTCTAAAGGTCTGTCTCTCTTGCTTCTCTTTTAAAGAACTAGCTCTTAAACTCACTGATTTCGTTATATTTTTACCTTGTTCCTATTTCATTAATTTCTGCTCTGAATTTTATTACATCCTCTGAGCTGCTGAGTTTGAGTTTACTTTTTTCATGCTTTTCTGGATTCTTGAGTTGTACCATTGAATCATTTTTTGTGTGGTTTCTAATTTTTTTTAAAAAATATATTTTATTTGCTATTTTTATTTTATGTGTATGAGTGTATTGCCTGCATGTATGTAAGCACACTGGTGTCATGTAATGCCTGGGGAGGTCAGAAGGGGGTGTCAGATTCCTCTGGAACGGGAGTTATGGATGGTTGTGAGCTGCCGTGTGGGAGCTGGGAATCAACCTGGGTCCTCTGTGAGAGCAGGCAGTGCTCTTAACCACTGAACTATCCCTCCAGCCCCAAGTTTCTGATTTTTTAATGTAAGAACTTAAGAATCACAAACATCTCTTTTGGTCTGCTTTGGTTGTGTTATGTTTTCATTTCCATTTATTTCCAGTAATATTTCTCTTTCTTCTTGATTTCTTTGGCCCATTCATCATCCAGAAGTGTGTTGTTTATTCCCCTTGAGTTCATGTAGTTCATGTAGTTACTAAAGAGTATTTTTTTATCTAAGCTTCAATAAAACTTTATTTCCACTTGGACTTATCCATTTTTTCCCAGTGTTCTCATAAAATTTGAGAGACATAGAAAAATTTACACTTTGCTGAGATCCTTGGCCCTTTTTCAGAATACCCTTAAAATGGGGGAACACTTACTGCAAAGAAAAGGCAGGAGAAAAGCAGAGGCAAAGATCTCGACATTCCAACCCTGTGACATTCATTCGAGATGAATATATTTCATCCATAATAGAAGCCAAGCAGCCCCATAATCAGGTAGAAAAGATTTTATTTTCCTTCCAGCTTCATCATGAATTTTATTAAGGTTTCCTGGAGGGATCCAATAAAAAGAACATCTGACTCCAAAATTTTTATCAGACATTCCCTCAGCTACGTTTTTGACACTCTGGTGCTATCTTTTTTATCCTTTTTTTTAACTGAATTTGGAAAATTTCACACAATCTATTTTGATTGTATTTAGATCTCCTTCCCTTCCTACACCTCCCTTAGTGCCCCCATCCAATCCAATTACGTGTACTTTATTATATACATATATATGACAGGTGTATGCATGTATATAATATTATCTGTTAAGACCCATACAGTCAAATTTATGTCCACAAGTGACCTTTGATGGAGATCCATCCACTTGAGTCTGGTTGACCCATCAAGAGTCACACCTGCTGCATCTTCCTTCTCAGAAGCCATTTGTTTCCAATAGTTTCTCAAGTACAGTTGGGCTTTCTTACCCACTTCCTCATTATGGCTGGGATTTTGTCTGACTTCAGTTTATATGGTAATTGTGCATGCTGTCGTCATTGTTGTGGTTTCATATGAGCAACTTTCTAGTTGTCTGGAAAACTCTGTTTCCTTGTCGTCATTCAACACCACTGGATTTTACAGTTTTCCACCACTTCTTTCACAATGATTTCTGAATCTTTGGAGGCAGAAGTTTGAAATAGGTGTGAAATTCAGGGAAAATTACCTGCAGTCTCTTATTTTCTGCATGTTGGCCAGTTTTGAATGTCTGGGTTAATCACCATCTGCTACATAAGGAAGCTACTCTAGTGAGAGTTGAGAGATGTGTCAGTCTATGGGTATAAAGATAAGTCAGTAGGAGTAACTTTAGTACTGTATCTATTTGACTGAATAGTAGTATTAGGCTCTCTGTTATAAATACTGGGCCTGATATCAATGTCAGATATGGCCTCCATCTTATGAAACAGACCCTAAATCCAATTAAAAAGTCATTGTTTACCCATAACATTTGTGCCAGTATTGAACCAAAATTGTGTCTTGCCAGCCCAGTTGTTGAAGTATACAGGTTTCACAACTGGGTAAGGTTACTGATCATTTATTTTTATTCCAGGATGATACAGAGCACCATTTAGCATTGTGAAAGCTAGCCTGTGGAGGTGAAGCTTTGAAATCAGTACCAGCTTTATTTGTTCTTCTTTTATTTCTATGGCTCAGGTACAACCCTGCAGCAATGGGACATACTCTGAAGCTCTGATGGGTAACCAAGGTAATGGACAATGGTTAATTGTTTGACAATCTTTGGGACTCTTAGTCAACAGATTCAAAAGAAGGAGTCCACCTCTGGCTTTGCCATTTCCATTGCTAGCCTACAGGGCCTAGAAAGGACAACATAACCCTGTTATAATGTAATTCCTTCATAAAGCATATTTTTATACATTAGGAAGATTCTATAGTGATAGTTTTCCACATGGCTTTTTGTAAAGAACTTTAGTGTTAGTTTTCCCTCCCTTTACTCAAACCTCTGCTTTGAAATTCTATTTCTCAAGCATTTAACACCTTCCCACTCTTGTTATCAGAACTTCTTTTGTTGCCAATTTTAAGTTTTCCTGCATAGTGGTCAGAGAGCATAAGTGGAATTATCTCAGTTTTTAACATTTTTTTCTTGATTTTTTTTGTGACTTTTATGCAATATAAATTGATAGTATTTAGATCCCAACCTCTATTCCTGGCTCAGCCTATTGCTTCCTGGCCAGTTTAATCCACTCTATTGTCTACATACCAAGTCCCATAAAGTCTAATTTGTGTTTCCAGATGTCCTTCAGTGTGGGTCCATCCACTGGAACCTGGTTATCCTGATAAGAGTCCTAAAAAAAAAGACTGTCTCTGTGTCTTGTAGAAGACATCTGTTACCACAGTTTCCTTAGGTCGGGCTGGAACTTTTATCCACTTCTTCATGTCTGTGCTTTGAATTTGTCTGATTTAAGCTTTCATGTTACTTGCATATGCTGTCACCATTGCTGTGAGACAATATGAGTAACTGACAAGCTGTCTCAAAAACTCTGTTTCCTTGTGGTTATCATCTACCTCTGGCTCTTACAATCTTTCTACCCCATCTTCTGCAATGATCACTTTAGGTCTAGCTGACAGCAGTATCCCCACATTAATGCAGAAAGCCCTCATTAAACCCAGGCTGTCTCTCTCACAGAAAAAGATACCTAAGTAGAAGGGAGTCTTGTTGATATTTTGTTTTCTTACAGGTTTTCCGCAGGTAGCTCAGAGTTCCAGGATTGTCTTCTGAAAGAGCTTGTTGTCACCCATTTAATGGTTTCTATTATAATGCACTTTACCAGAAGAAAATGAACAGATGTAAAATATCATGCTGTATAAAAAGAGCAGTCAGTTTCCTTGTCTATCATGAATACTCATGTAAGATTTTCCTACTCTGCTTTTCCTTGGATCCTGGATTCTCTTCTCTATCTACATGTCATTATATCAGATTTGTCAAATCTGATTTTCTTATTTGATGATTGAATTCTTTGTTTATTAGATCTTCTGCCAACATAGCAAAATTCAGAGTCCTCTTTCAGGTCTGAATTACCCATGTGCATCTTGACTATCATGGATATTGTTCTTAGTGTAGACTGTGACATGAATTTAGTTTATTTGATATTAATTGTCAGTTCTTGCATTTATACTGACTGCAGAAGAGTCAATAAAATGCTGTAGTCACCATCATTAAGAAATGTTGAATGACTGCCTGTCTTTAGATGTGGCACTGAGCTTATTGTTGTGTGTGGCAGGAAGGAGATCGTTTCAGAATGCCGAGCATTTATCACGTTGCTACTATCTACCAGCAAGTTCCTAATTGTATCCTCAGGCATGACTTTGTGAAAGAAGCTGCACAGAATAGTATCAACTTCCAAAGTCCACAATGTTAGTGACAAGAAATGAAAGAGAGACATGGAAATGAGGATGCTGCTAATGCAATAAACTTTATTATTAATCAGTGTACAGATAAATTATTGAAAGGACACCAGAAAAATTCTGACTTGTGATAACTGAGCAGTGAGGGAAATGTCAGTCTCTAACGAAGAACTCTGATGTAATGATAAAACTCTCTTTAGCTAGAACAATGAGTAAAATGGGGATGACCTGAAGATAGGCTCCTGTCATGTTCATAGCACTTGTGCAGAAAATACAGCTGGCACTGGGAAGGCCAGAGCAAGCCTGAGAACCAGACAGCGATACTACAAACTTCAAGCATGAAAGCACGTTTTGTTAAAAATTTCAACTCATACTACATTTCACTTTTTTTTCTAAATACTGTCCTTTTAATAATATTTTTTCTGATAACCAAATGTATGATTGAATATAACCTATGGTTTGAGCTAGCCTCTGATAACTCACCAAAAGCAATATACTGTCAGTCAATGATTGGTTTTTGTTCATGAATTCTATCTTGTCTATACTTAAGAATTTCATATTTTGACCATATGGTTTATGTTTCATGATAGTGAGCTGTCAGATTTTACATCAGTGTGCAAAGTTTATTTTGTAATGCTAATTCAGAGTTTGATGGTGTCATTTGACCCACCCAATCTTCTTGTGGTTCGAATGTTATTATATATCTAATTGTCAGATGAGAAAGTTGAAAACCCAGTTTTTAAGTTGTTCAGGATAAAGCACTAGGGAGAGACAGGGACAGACCAATGAAATGCCAAATTTCATAATCCATTTTAGTATCATGGAGCCTCCTGGCAAGCTGGCTTCCGTATCTTGCAGAACTTTCCTGTAGAGAGTAAATAATTTACTACTGTACAGAATTTCAGTGGAAGAAGTTCTATTACATTAAGTAGTTTTCCTTTTGCCATTTTACTTTCTTCTTGAATGAGCTGATACAATTTAGGAATATTTATAAAAATAAATTGAACTAATATGTTTATCTTCACACATGTAATAGGAAAACCCAATAATTCTATAATAAATGTTTATTTTTAAAAATTTAATCTCTTTAGTTTTGAGAATATCATACTTTTATACTGACTATTATTTCCACCCGTTTCTGTTACCCACCAACTCCTCCATGTCTCTTCTGGTGACAATATGATAGTTTTCAAATTTGGATATGTTGGACAGTGAGTAGATACTGCAAAGAGGGGGAAAGGGAAGCCTGGGCTGAGTAGGACAGTTTGCTTTGGAAACTATATACGACAAAGCAAAGATGAAAACTGTAGGAATGAAAGTCAGTCTGAAAATGGGAAGAATAAATTCTGAACTGTGTGAAGATATCAGTTATTTAGAGGCATGCAAAAGCTTATCAGGATGAGAACTGAAAAGATGAAGAGAAATAGATTACAGCTTAAAGGAGTCTTTTTTGACCAACCTTCCAGAGTTCAAAACTGGTGTATTATCAAGGACTGACTCCACCCCAACATTAGCCTCATTCACTGTGGAATCCTTTACAACCATCCATCAAACCTGTATATGATTCTGCAATACAAAACTTTACCACAATAATTCCTGTGGTTTACAACATCCATGTCACCTGCTCACTATCCTAGTCAGTAACTTAGTAATTGCTTAGCTCATGACTTCCACCTGGTAGATTTCTGTGGCGGCTTTGCTGAAGGCATCTAGTGCCTAGTTGTCTTTCCATCAATGTGACGTATCTAGGGTTCTGTCAGACTTGGCTCCGCTATGTTGCTCTCTGTCAGGAAGGAGGCAGTTAATCTTCAAAGCATCTCTCCTCAGCCTAAGTGGGGCTGTTCTTCCCAGATTGAATTCCATGACACAGGCTGTTCTCTTTCTGTTTCTTCTGGCATTTAACCTTTCACTTCAACCATGAAGCTTGAAGATCCTCGTGCCTGAATGAGTTCTCTTCTCATTCCACAATGGTTATATTCCTATTCAGAGGTCTCAGTTCTCAATCACAGACCTGTGTCTCATTTATCTGTATAGTCAGTCAGCCCAGCAGCATGCCTGAATCTGGGGTTGAGCATGAACACATGTACACAAACAAGTTTGCCACATCAGATTCTACCAGTACAGTCTATACTCCTTCATACCAAGCTGGCCCCTGGTAAATGTATATTGTCTCAGAAAATAATATGATTGTTGGGTGTTAAATACAGCAGCCATGTTCCTCAGGACATTTCTCTCTGTGTTTAATTTTCACTATAAGGAAGTATTACCTTCTAACAGAATGTGGTTTAAACATTTCCAGTGTCATAGTTTGACAACTAGATGATAGTGATGTACAGAAGTTCTATGACTAGAGTACCAGGCTAGTGAGTTGAGAAAGTTACTGAGATTCACCTTCCCCTCTGATATGTCTTCATTACTTTCCCTGTCACTGTGATAAAATTCGCTGAGAAAAGGAACTAAAGAGTAAAAGGGTTGGTAATGTAAGGTACCATCTGTTCCAGTGGATAAGTCTAGAAATCAGGAATGACTCATAGTGTACGGTATATCATCTCACATGATGGAGAGATCAAGCACCAGTAGTATGAGGGAGCTGGTCACCCAGTATCCACAGTGAGGAGAATAGGATGTATGAAGTGGGAGCTGCTCACTTCCCTCTCCCCATTTACACAACCACTCTCTTTGAGTGGCTTTTCCTCCCTTAGTCAAGGTAATGAAAGGAACTCCCCACAGACAGGTTCTGAGGCCCATCTCCTAGGTGGCTCTAAGGTCCTTTCAAGTTGACAACACAACAATCACATAGTTAATGCACCTCATTTAAAATTGAGAAAGAGGTAATAAAGACCCAGATCTTAATGTGACTGCTAGCAAGTAAATGCCTGGGTCCATTTCCATTTTAATCTTTTTAAAATATATTTATATATTTTTATTTTACATGTGTGAATGCTAAGCCTGCACCTGTGTAAGTGCACTACATGTGTACAGTGCCTGCAGAGGCCAGAAGAGGCGCTGGATCATCTGGAACCTGAGTGAATCACCACATGGGTGCTGGGAACCAAACTCAGGTCCTCTGCAAGAGCAGCCTGTGCTCTTAGCTGCTGAGCCATCTCTCCAGCCCTCCTTTTCAAGATCAGATTCTCTCAAGCTCCTCTTGTCCAACATTACTGGGCTCATTTTTCTGTTGAAGGGATCAGGTCATTCCAAGGTAGAATTTTATGATGTCACTATTTCTTCGTTGTTTTATCATAATTTAATTTTTGTATAACTTCAAATTTTATATAAAAGTATTTCAAGTACTTTCAAAGGAATAAAGGGAGCTGCATGATTATTTCGAGGCTAAGGAGAGAAAGGGATCAAATTTATATGGGACTTAATAGTATTGATAGCTTCAGGGAAGTGATTTGCAGGCAAGGGGCATGGAAAAGGGAAGGCAGCCCTGGGTGAGTAACACTGAGGAAGAAGCAGCTCTTGTCTGTGCAGAAGAGATGCTTGGGTGAGCAAGTGAAAAGCTGACGGACTCTGATAGAGGGCCAAGATTGTGAAGTAGATATCCTTTTGTCTTCCTCTCACTAAGAAAGAATTAAACCCAACCTAGTGTGGTGGTGCATGCCTTTAATCCCAGCACTTGGGAGGCAGAGGCAGGCAGATCTCTGAGTTCCAGGCCACCCTGGTCTACACAGAGAGTTCCAGGACATCTGGGGTTACAAGGAGACCCTTTATCCTGTCTCAAAGAGACATAAAGAAACAAAGATAAATAATTGGACCCTTTAGAAAGTACTCAGACTTTTACTCTCAGAGCTTTATCGAAATTTAATGATATATCACTTGCCAATAATGAATTTGATGAATTTATAATTATATAATCTCCCCTTCCACCGTCTCATACGGAGTCTGAAGTGTGGCCAACACCTCCCAAAGTTGCCTTGCCTATTTGCTTGTTTGTTTGTTTATTTACTTATTTATGGTGGGAAGAATGCATGACCTATCCTATTAACTAATTTTGAAGTGTCCAATATTTTTAATTATAGGTAATGTTGCTAGCTGCATGGTGGATCTCTAGAACTTATTAGGCAGAGCTGAAGATGTAACTTTGCCCATCTTCTCCCCATTTACTCTAATTCCTGAAGACTATTTCTACATGACTCTATGAGTTTGACTCTTACACATGTTTTCTATAATAAGAATCAAATTTTATAGTCAATAATTTTAAGTAAATTTACTACACTGTGCTGTTTTTTTTCTTATTTTGTATAATGCCTGTGTCTCAACATCATTCCAAGACAGAGATTAAATTTTCTTTGTTTCTATGTAATAACGTGATATAAGATGTAATATGATAATCTAGATTTCAAATTAAAGTCCTAGGCCTCCTTAGAAATGAGGTAAAATAGACCTAGTGTCTGATCTCAAGTTTCTCAAATGTGAACTTTGGTATGCCAAAGTATTTCATACCATGCATTATATCACAATACATGACGGAGTGAATCTATAAGTTGAAAAATGTTGAAATATAGGTTAAGCAAATTAGGGAGATGAATCATCACAGCATATCTAATTTACTCATCATGATGACCAGTATAACTTTTTCTCAGTCACATCTCCTCCCTTCACTGTTCTCCAGCATCCCAGGAAAACACTTTCTGTTTCATAACTCTCCTCTTTTATAATCTTTCCATTCATTTCAGTGGAACATGCTTTATATTTTTAAGTGTTATTTTAAAAACTGATATCAAAACAAAAAGTATATACCAAACATGTTCTCATTCAGCATATTCAAAATTCAGTGTCCAGTCATATACAATTCCTATTGCACTATTGGTTTATGGTATCTAAAGGAGGTTCAACTCTCATAATCCCTGCCTAAAAGGGACACCACTATGTGGACAAATGGGATACAGAAATGATTCCGGCTCCTTCAATGCAGAATGTTGAATATACACATCCACCACTACAAAAAGAAGAAGATAATGCAGCTGGAGAGGGGGTTCAGTGATTAATAGCACTGGGTACTCTTGCAGAGGAACTGGGTCCAGTCCCCAGAACATACATGACAACTAAAAACCATCTGTAACTCAATTCAGGGGATCCCAGACCCTCTTCTGATCTCCTTGGGCATTGCATGACACAGGTGCACTTGCATTCACGCAGACAGGACACTCATACACATAAAATAAAAATAAGTAAAATATTTTAAAAGATTAAAAACTATGCACCTTTTTATAACAAATTACCCTTCTGATTTTATGTATTACAGTATACCCTCACATATATTTGCATATATGTGTACAAGTGTACATTTACTGTTGAGGGGTGAATTGACTAGATTCACAGGCATGTACGGTAACAAAAAAATGCATCTTGTTCATTTTGCCTGCCTTTGCTGTGTGGAGGACATATGGTCCTCTCTCCTCCCTGACCTGTGTTCTGCTCCAGTTATACTTGACAATTTATTCTAGTTCTTATATTTCATACACCCTTTGACTTTGTTGTTTTTATTTTTTAATGTATGTTTTTATTGAATTGTTGTGAATTTCATAAAATACATCTTGATCATATTTGGACCCCCTCTATTACCTGCACTCCTCCCATAGTCTGTGCACAGGATATCATTCACAAGACCCATGCAAACTCAACCAGACGAAAATTGGCGTAGAACTGGGGCAATGGGCAGCAGGCCACGACCTTAGCTGAAAAACCATTGTCAGCTGATTATGGCTAGGTGAGGAATAGCTGATCCACTTTTACGGAGTGAGTCTAGATAAACTAAATAGGTTCCAGTAGATGAACTCTGATGAGGGGTATCTGGGCACAGGAACTTGATTCCATAGGTTTTTAAGTGTTTCTCATGGGGCTGGAGACATGCTCCAGAGGTTTAGAGCACTGGCTCTTCTTTACAGGTAGCCCAGATTCATTTCCCAGGACCCGCATGGCAGCTAACGGCCATATATAACTCCAGTTCCAGGAATTCACTGCACTATTCTGACCTCCATCGGTGTAGCATGCATCTGGTGCACTTACATGCAGACAAAACAGTCATACAAATAAAATAGAAATAAATAAGTAATGTCTTTCATGTCTGTCTACTGCTGTCCACTTTATTGTCCCTCAGAATGATCATTCAGTATAATAAGCATTTATCAAATTATCTTAAACATATGTCATAGACAAACATCTGCCAAAAGAGAAAATTCCCATTAGGCCGGAAATGACATGGACTTACTTATCCAGCTTAGGGCTAAGCAACTAAGGTAGGTGTTGGGTATTAGTTGGACTTGCAGTTGTTGAAAGATTGCTTTGGGTGCAAAAGTGTAGGTTAGCTCAGTCATATGTGTGGTAGTTTGTCAGTTGGTCAATTGGTTCAGGGTGATGTATCTACCAGAATAATTCTCTTCTCATGGCATCAGCACATGACAGGGTTGTCTCTGTCTCAGGGAGCATCTTTAGCACCAAAGACAGAAGTCACAGAAGGTATGTGAGATCACTTATGTGTCACACTTTGGTCAAAATAAGTCACAGGGCCAGCAGTGGTTTCAGTAGAAAGAGCAATAGTAGCTGTCTTTAACCCCCAAGTTAGTCCTCTGATCAAAATTATTTACTTTCTCCTAAAGGAAAACTACATTCACTCCTGAAGCCTTCTGAAATCTAGTCCATATGCTATTACACTCAGGAGCTGAGAACCTTCACTTAAGGATGTCTATATTTCCCTTTGATTCCTATATTAAACTCACTCTCTCAGCCCTCTACAGCCCTTTCTTCTTATTGTCTTAGGACATAACATCACCCTGCATAGTGAGTCATAGAACAGATTTGGTTGGTTTATTCTAATTGAGGAAGGAGAACACAGACTCTAACATATTGTAGCATGATGACATTAAACTTGGTCTAACATTAAAACTTCTATGGGCAGTTCTAGATCCTGATTTCTATGGAGTGTGAATCATGTTACCGATAGTATTCAAATAATGTATTTTTGAAGAGGAAAACTCAAATTTTCTTAATTTCCAGTGTCCCAGTGCTCCTGGTCCAATGTGAGGAAGCATGTCCATTTTATTTCAATGATTAAAGTCTGCAAAATTCCCAAACAGGAAGAAGCTTTGTTGATGAGAGTTGAGAAATGCATTAGTATTCTCTCTACTGCTTGTTCCACTATGTTCCATGAGCCTTAGGGGTAGAGGTTCCATTGTTGATCTATCACTTAAGGTCGGGCATCTCACAGACACTTATTATCTGTGTATGAATGTTGGGCATAATCTAGGGTGGGCCTAGCTAGGCCACCTACCAGGAGAATGGAGGAATGGCTTCTCGTGGGTGTGGTGCTCCACACCAGTTGGTTGTGAAGCCAGTTTCTGCCCAGCATCTGGAGAGAACCTGATCCACCTGGGAACAAACTGCAATTGGCTGTAGTCAGGACACCACCTCGTAAAACTATTGGCTAACAAGACCCATAAGACACTCTGCTCTTTCTTGAATAAATAAGTTTGCAGCAGACCACCACTGCTGGCTTTCCGTTCAACTCCTGGAGTCAGTGTCTTGATTCCACACCTACTCACCGCCTTCCCTACAGCAGAGCTCCTTTAGTCCCCCTTGGGCTGGTCCTGAATGCTGGGACCCCCTAACATATTGATGCCCAAACAGGGACGCCTACCTCTCTGACTACTCTTGCTTTAATTTTTTTACATCTCCCAGGCACCACTTAAGGACTTTTCTTTTCCCCCTACAGTTAATAGTTATGTAATTTAGGGGTCTTTTAGACAGACTCACTGATGGGGTACTCTATTGCCATAATCTTCATCCCCTTTCAGCTTTTGAGGAAGTTAGAGTGGTCATTGCCCCAATTCCATATTGGCAATTGGGATGACTTCTTCAGAGGGCTGATGTGCTAAGAATAGAAGGTAGAATTTCATTAGGCAGATTAGGGTGAAAAGACCCCAAAGAAAAGTAGCCAAGTTTCTTTTTGGCTAAAAATCAAAACAATTAATAAAAACAAAAAGGGGGATATGTTGGGCATAATGCAGGGTGGGCCTAGCTAGGTCACCTGCAAGGAGGGATGGAGGAATGGCTCTCGTGGGTGTGGTGCTCCACATTGGTTGGTTGTGAAGCCAGTTTCTGCCCAGTACCTGGAGGGAACCTGATCCACCTGGGAACAAACTGCGATTGGCTGTAGTCAGGACCCTACCCCATAAGACTATTGGCTGACAAGACCTATAAGACTCTCTGCTCTTTCTTGAATAAATGAATTTGCAGCAGACCACCACTGCTGGTTTTCCATTCAACTCCCGAAGTCAGTGTCTTGATTCCAGCCCTACTCACCCCCTCCCCTATGGTGGAGCTTCTTTGTTCCCACTCGGGCTGGTCCTGAGTGCTGGGACCCCCAACATATGACCAGTTGTGGAACTCAGTACTAGACTGCATCTGTTGCAAAAGAAGCTTCTTTGATAAGTGGTGACTGGTATATTTGTCTGTAAATGTAAGGATATATATTTAGTATACAGTAGGAGATTATGTTTGTCTAGGGATGTGAAAGATAAAGAGTTTTCTCTAGGATCTATGACCTTTCCAGCCTTGTACATTTGTCTGTGTTTACAATGCCTCCCAGTGAGCGGGCTTTAAATCTGTTAGGCAGCTGTTGATTATCCCCAAGATTAAGTTGTCACTGTTGTACCAGTCTAGTTTGCTGTGCTGGTCATTGTTGTGGTTATTAGGCTTTAAAGCTGGTATTGGATTACTGATTGATTTTTGCCCTTAGCAACTTGCATAGTGTCCTCCACAACTGTGAGACCTTGACCTCAGAGAGGAGGCTTCCAGGTCAGTTCCAGCTTCATTGCTCCAAGTCCTGAGTCTGAAGTATGTCCTCTCTTCAGAAATAGGGTCTTACCTTCAAGTTCTTGGAGGCAATAGACTTTTAAGAGCTTAGTGCAAGACCATTATTTTATATAGGTGTTACGTTTGTGATGGATTAGAGTCCCATGGAATGGGCTGGTCTTTTAAGAGTGAATTTTTACAAAGCGTCTTGCCATGTGACTATCTCTCATGAACCTACCAATGGACTTTCTTCTCTAAAACTGTGAACTTTTATTTATAAAATTCTCAGGGTATTATGTTTTATCATCAGAAAATTTACTCAGAAATATTTACATATACAAGTTTTAAATGTGCATATGTATATGTATGAATATATATTTGTATTTATAACTGAAATATATTCAGATATAATAGATTTGCACACACATGTATTTCATTGTAGGAATCACTAATTGTTTGATGACAGGCTCCTGCATCCTAGCTCTTAAGAGGAAACTCTAACCTTCAATAAATTACCTAGCTCTTTGCTTTGTTTTGCACTGAATAGAAACTATAGAGCTTAACTATTTCTGAGTTGAAGAATAAATTGTTCTGATTCTGTAAGGCTAGGCAAAATATGTCCTATAATGTCTCCAAACATAAAACTAAATTTATATTACAGGAATTCATATTGAGTTATTGCCTAGCAGTCCAGGAATGGTAACAAAAAGAGTCAGATCTGTAGGTGCTATTGCCTAACACCTTTTCAATTTGCTTCTCCTCGACAAGTGTGTGCCCTGAGTGGACATCTATGGATCTTAGGATGATTTTAGTCTGTACCAGTTTCCAAATTTGGAGATCTGTTTGCCCACAATTGCTAGCATCCTCCTCAGATCACACAGTGAAGAGGTTCATCTGAGAAAGTTCACTGATATGGATCTGTTGTCCTCACATACTATTATTTTAAGTTTGATAAAGTCAGAGAAAAATATACCCCAGGAGGTAAACTGGAGAGACAATAATGCACTGCTCAGAGATGTGAAGTCTTGCAATTAAGTCTAATAGTCTCAGGGCATTCTAGAAAAAAAATCTGTGCTATAAGTTGGTGAAACTTTCTTTTGAGACCTAAGAGTCAGTAAACAGAGCCTGAACTGTTGCAGTAGAGACTCTTCCTTCATTGTATGGCATTGCTCTCTACTGCTTCTTGGACTCTGTGACTGAGTCCTCTTTTCTCTCTTCTGTGTCATCTCCCAGGGCAGTCTCTGGTCGTACCTCTGTGATCTCAGTCCCGTTCCCTATCATCCTGGAGCCTGGTGCTTTGTTTGATTTATCATATTCCTTGATGTATACTAATGAGCCTTCATATCTTAAATTAAAACTACAGAATTTGATTTATATAAAAGATGAATTGTGTAGTTATAGCATGGAAATGCCCTAAGGACTTTAAATGTTCATTAGATGCTACAAATATAGTTTCTTCCAAACATTATCACATGAAATCAATGCACTGGATTTCAATAGACTACACAGTGATGTGCTGGTTAAGTAGCTCTGTATAACATCACTTCCATAAAAAATCTTATTTGTATGTATGCTGTAAATATTTCTTTCACAAAATTCAAAGTGATAATGTTACACAGTTGATTGAGCAGTCTGAAAGTAGAACACAAAATTATCATTCCTATGTTAGCCTGATGTAACTACAGGCCATTTCATTAAAACTCCAATGAGAACCTAAGCTTGCTTTTATTTAAGTGTTATGATGGTGTCCTGTTTCACTATTACAGAATAATTTCCATGAAATTAGTTTACTGAATCCTGTCATAACTCTAGCAGGGGATAAAGAAAATTGACAATACTATTACTGAATGCATACAATTTAGTCACTATCTGGTCAGAATATGAACCCATTTAATCAACAAGGTAATTATTCAGTTAAAAGGAAGAGATACATTGTTTATGTCCCATGTGGTTGAAAATGGTCAAGGAAGGAGTGGGGTGGGAGGCAATGAGAGAATAGGTAGAAAAAGATGGATGAGATTGCACACTTGAAGGCACGCACTATGTAGTAGAACCCTGGTATTAAAGATGGATGTTGGTAGGATTGGTAAAATAGGACTGGTAACTGGAAATTTGGTGATAGTGTTCAATAATGCTACATCTCTTACTGTCTGGTTTGATAGCTACATTATGCGAAGCACACTCTGGATTATTTAGGGGTGGCGGTGCATCACATCAGACTACAGTCTCTCTTTGCATGTTCATGTGAATATCTCTGGGCATACAGGGAGGCAAACAGTCAATCTCCCCTTTTCTCTACCTCTTTCCCGCTTTTCTTCTTCAGCCTGTGGAGATCTAAGTTAAGGTGATGTGAGAATTTAATGAAGTTTTCATACATTTATTTTCTTGGCAGAAAACTATTAAGTAATCATTTGAAATAAAGGGATACAATGTGGTCATTTTTAAAAATATTTTATTTATTACTTTTATTTTATGTGTATGAGTGTATTTCGTGCATGTATGTAATTGCACCTGTGTGTGCAATGCCAAGGAGGTCTGAAGGCATCAGATCTTGTGGAATGGACAGTCGTTAGATGCCATGTGAGTGCTGGACATGGAACCTGGGTCCTCGGCAAGAGCTGTCAGTGCTCTTAACCACTGAGCCATCACTCCACCCCTATGTGGTCATTCTTAAAATGTTCTTCTAGTTTGACAAAAATGCATTTAAAACATCTTTGGAAGTTTACAGGTGATAATTTAGACTTGTTGACTTTGAATTCCAAACAGACAGAGAGAAAGTGGAGTCATATGGTAGACATGTTGGGATTAATTTCTCTGAGACCTCACTGCAGTGCAGAGGTGGTTGTGAAATTAGTTTTTGACTTTCCCCCATTGCAGCGTATTCAGATTGGCAGGTTCTCCCTGGAGGCTCTCTGAGTTGTTTCTCCATCCTCTATTTCCTCCTCTGATCAATGCATTGTTTTGTCTCCTTGCTCCATCTTTGTGGTGGCATTCAGCAGAGTGGGATTTCCCTTTGTTTTTTCTTCTTTCATCCCTCCAGCTCATGGTCTTACATACAATGCATCCTGAAGGGATGTGCGTTAGTTGCAATGGTTCAGAATCCGTACTCAGCCATTTTATTAATACAACTAGAGAGAATTCTGTTTGATGGGATTTTATTTATTTAATCTGTGTATAGCTGGCCCATCTTTATATTTAGGACTCCATGATTATTTCCTTCTATATCTATCTTCAGAAAAAGTCTCTGTGCACAAATAGCTACCTAATATACTTGCCATGTATACATGTCTTTCCATCAGTGATTTTAACTTCTCATATTCCGGGTCTGAAATCCCTCAAAAAGACATCCTTCTCCTTTGTGATTCAGTACCCTAATGTCTAGGAACATTTTTTAATGATCACAGCTGGAAGAAGAAGGACTGTTGTTTGTGTCACCCAAAGCCTCCAAGGAGACTTCCAAGCATCCTGAGATGCGTGGATGAACCGCATTAGATAATTATTTAATCAGATGTACCAGTGCTTCAGAGAGTTAGAAACACAGCCTACTAGATAACCCTCTCACACCCACTCACATACTTCTTATTGGATAACAGCTTCACTTTTTATATAGCACTTATCAGTATTCAAAGCTACACTACTTTGCTTCTTTGTTTGAGGTTGCTTTAAACCTTAGTAAACATTTCCCCTTATCTGTTCTATAAATAATCTCTCTTTGCATAGTCTTTCCATATATTGATAGTTTCTAAATGCATGTGTGTATCAGATGTGCGTATGTAAGGTACTTAAAAGATGAGTATCATATTAACTCCATTAATTCACTTGTTAGAGAACTGGCAAGTATCTGCTGGTCATTTGTTCTTCTCTGGTTCTGTCTTACACTTGGACTTGTAACACAAACAAATGTTTCTCTGTCCTTCTGAAGGGCACTCCAAACCTAATGCGTACATAATATCAGCACACAGTGTTTTTGATGAAAAAAATATAAGAGCGGATATAAAGTGAGAGGAAAGTCTGGCCAGGACGAAGCTGAGGAGACAGCCACATAAGCATGCTCTGGATGAGCACCTGGGCTGAAGAAGC
Organism: Eospalax fontanierii; assembly: GCA_035773235.1. Taxonomy (NCBI): domain Eukaryota; kingdom Metazoa; phylum Chordata; class Mammalia; order Rodentia; family Spalacidae; genus Eospalax; species Eospalax fontanierii. Next base: position 44,609,824 of record CM069540.1, on the reverse strand, counting down.
AGCATTCAAAAGGACATGAGGCAGGGACCCCCTTTAGCCAATGAGATGAGCAACATCTCTGGGGACAAGTGAGCAATGGTTAAGTGTCAATACGTATGATATCCTGCAATGTTGTGCCTGAAGCTGTGAGAGCTTGTAGAAGATCCTGAAAGGTTTGGTGTGGGCAGTATCAGTCCTTCACTAAGTCTCCCAGCAGAGTCCACGCAGTGAGGACACTCAAGGAGCAGTATCTACCAAGTGTGGGGTGGAGAAGCTGATATGAGTCGATGAAAAACAATCAGAAGGCAGGCAGGTGGGCAGACACGTAAACTTCCTTCTTTGAAAGACCCCAGATGCCCTCCACCCCAGTCACAGAGGTTATCCTTATTGCCTGGGCAACTGAGTACTCTCAGGGTCTTATGTAGGCCTGGATGAATAGGTTCAAAGATCATATTTACTCTGTTCTGGATATGCAGTAGCCCAGCAGTGACCCAGACTCTTACACCAAAGGGGAATTCCATAGAGACCTCAAAGATGTGAGCTGCACCTGTGGATGATCTGCTAATCCATATGAGGCTAACTAGTAGTCTGACATGCTACAGTGAGATCTGGTCAGTCTTCTGGTGTCTACAGAACCTAGGGTAAAAATAAGGACTATCTTCTAGTTAGGAAACACAGCAATGTACTTCTAAATAGTCAAAGATTTATTGAAGAAAATTGCAATGCAAATCTTATACGTCTTACCTATAAAATGGAACAAATAATGCTAAGGGTAAAAATCAGAACATAACATAAATTTACGTACATGGAATTAATACAACTGATCTATTGTAAAACTTGTTGACTACAGTTAATAAAAATTATAGTCTAAGATTCTGAAAGTTCTGAGAGTAGACAAAGTTCTACACAAAAATGATAAGTGTGGAGAACACAACGTGTGTTAAATATCTAAATTTTGTTTTCTCCAAAGGTGTTAATAGAGTAAAACATGCTATATATGATGAATATATACATAACTTTATTTAATTAAGTAAAATGTAAGTAGTTAGAAAAGAAATCCTGAAAATTAATAACCTAGGCTACAATCTGGAGAAGTTATAGAAACTTGTATTGTTAAAGACAAGAATGGGTTGGTGAGACGGCTCAGGATATAAAAGTCTTGCTCCAAACCTAATGACCTCATTCAGTCCCTGAGACCCAAATGATAGGAGAGACAATCTCCAGAAGTTGTCCTCTGAACATCACACTTGTGTAATGGATCACACATATGCCTGCACACGTGCACACACACACACACACACACACAAATACACAAAGCAGATACAGTTTTTAAATATATAAAACGAGATCAAGGATATTATAAGAGCGACTACTGACATGGAAATGAAAACAAGAACATTTAAAAATATTTCAAATGAATAACTTCAACCCTGTGTAAAGTTCAGGCAATGGTAACAAAGAAAACAAAAGTTTAAAAAGATACCAATATCAGAATCCAGTCAAGGGGCAGCACAGTAGATACTATTAATCTTGATATATAGTAAGTTGATGTCTAAAATTTCTGTGACTGGGGAGAGGGCTCAGTATGTACCAATGTCAGTCTTGAAAGCAAGAAGACCTAAATTTGATCCTCAGAATGAACCCACATAAAAGAAAACCTAAGTACAGTGGTAAGTTTGCATTGAGGAGGCAGAGATAGGAAGATACCTGGATTTCACGAGCCATTCAGCCTAGCTTACTCAAGGCCAGAAAGAAAACCTGTCTCAAGACAAAAAAGGTTGATGCACCTGAGGAAAAAATATGTTAAATGATTGTCCTCTGTCTTCCACATATAAGCACATGTATACATATTCACCTACCTAGACATTTACAAACACATACACTCACACAAATCTGTATTCAATTTAAGTGAAATGGAAACTATTAGAAAACACACTTTTCTAAAATAGATAGAGCACTTGAATCAAAATCTAGCTTTTTAATATGTCTTAAAAATAAAATTATCATAAAAATAAACACTAAGTTCAGCAGCTTCATATGATATAGACTTCCAAAGAGTCTATCATAATGGCATTAAACACTGCTTTTGAAGACATTTTCCTAGACCTTTCATATCATGTATGAATAGGTTAGTACATAATCTGCGAGAGTACTTAAAGATGATATATTAAGTAATTGTTGTTGCGGTGATAAAATACCTTGACGAAAAACAACTTATACATAGAAGAGCTTTAGTTTGGTCAAAGGTTCCAGAAGGAAAAGAGTCAATTGTGGAGGGGAGGCATGGTAGCAAGTGACAGGCATGTCAGCAGGAGCCGAAAGCTGAGAGATCCTTCAAACACAAATACAAGAGGCAAAGAGAACAAAGTGGAAGTGGGACAAGGCTATAAAGTTTGGAAGTCCACCCGGATGACATTCGATCTTCCTCCAAGAGGGCTACACTTCCTACATCCATACCTTCCCCAAACAGCACCCTCAAGTGTTAAAACACGCAAACCTGGGGACTGTATTTCTCATTCAAGTCACCACAGGTGGGTAATCATGCTTTAATTGCTCACATAAACTTAATTTCAAAAGTATTAAACGTTTACAAAACATCCTATTGTATAATTATTGCTGGAGTCACAAAAGACTTACAAAGAAAAGTTAAAATAAAAGTCAATTTGATTATGAAAAAGAATGAGCTGGTACTTTGGAGACAAAGATGACTCAGCAGGTTTGTTTCCATAGAAATGGGGAGAGATTTGCTAAGATAATGAGGGAATTCACGAAAGGGGCTTGTTCAGCAGAAAGGGATCCCACACTCCAGGCCAGGGTGTCTTTCTTATGTATTGTACCCTCAGTTATGTGGAAGCTGAGGCATCAAGCTCAAACACACAGCTGAAAAATCCATATAATGTTATGAAAAATTGTTCATTTTTAAAATTTATTTTTATTGAATTTTTCAATTTTCATACACTATGGTCTGGTGGTATTAGATCCCCTCCCCTAATACCACTTTCCCCTACTGTCCCCACTGGATTTAATGTACTGTCATATAATGTGGCCCATAGCGTGTGATTTGTGTCCCCAAATGTCCTTCAGTGTGGATCCATCCACAGGCCCAACAAGAGTTCCATCCCTATAAGTCACTCTTACAACCCCAGCAGCCCTCAGTTGGCCAAAGCGCCTTAGGTTAGGTTTGGATTTTTTACCTACTTCCCCAAGTCTATGCTGGGATTTTGTCAGGTTTGAGCTTGCATGCTATGTGTGTGCATGCTGTCGCCATTGCTGAGTTCATATTAGTAAATGATTGGTCATCGGAAAGACTGTTTCCTTGTGGTCGTCCACCCCCTCTGACTCTTAGAATCTTTCCACCTCCTCTTCAGCAATGATCCCTGAGCCTTGGGAAGCACAGGTTTGATACAATTGTCTGATTCAGGAAGAATCAGGAATTCAGGAATTCAGGAAGAAACACTCTGTGAACCCTTATTCTCTGCATATTGGTCAGTTATGGGTTTCTGTGTTAATCACTATAAGAAAACTTCTCTGGTAAGACTTGAGAGAAGCATTCATACAGAACACTGGCTACTCTTACAGAGATCCATTGTTTGATTTCCAGAACCTAGGTAATGACTAACAACTGTCAATAACTCCAGTTCCAGAATATCTGACACCAACTTCTGGACACAATGCATGCATGTGGTCCACTTACATACATGCAAGCAAAACACTCATACACATATAATAAAATGATGAGAAATAAGAACACTGTATCCAGTGCTCTTAACTGCTGAGTCATATCTCCATTTCCAACATGTTCTTATCACAGCACTTACTAACTTTAATTTTTTTACCTTTTTATTACTTTAGCAACACCTTATTTAAAGAATGTTAAATTCATTTTGATCAAGAAGATTTCTGGAGGGGCTGGAGAGATGGCTCAGTGGTAGGAGCATAGGTTACTCTAGTAGGGTTCCAGATGGTGGTGGCTAACAGTCATTACTAACAGCCATTACTAACTATAGAGCACTGGAAAAATAATTTTAGATGACCAGGAAGACGGATCAGTGTGTAAAGAGCAGTCTGTCACATGTTGATCTGAGTTCATTCCCGGAATCCCACAATGTAGAAAGAGTGAACCACCTCCTTCAGGTCATCCTCTTACTCAACATGAGTGCCTTAGCAGACATGTACACATCACCTCCCTCAGGTCATCATCTGACTCAACATGAGTGCCTTAGCAGACATGTACACACACACACACACACACACACATACACACACACACACACGTACACTGAACATACACAGTAATAAATAAGTAAATAAATAAATAAATAATAATAAAATTTACAAAGTGGGAGAGTGATGGGAGGGAATATCCCTGGAGTGAGTAGGGAGAGGAAAGACATCAAAAATAGACAAATGGAAACCTACTGTTTTATAAATTTCCTAAATATTTGTGTGTATGTGTGTGTGTGTGTGTGTTTACACACACAAATGACTTTTGTTAAAGCTATCTTGTATGAGTGTATTTTGTTGCTGTTGTGGTAAAGTACCATGACCAAAAGCAACTTTAAGCAGGGAGTATAAAGGTTCCCAAACATTTGCAAATAGTGCCACCAATGGGGAACAAAGCACTGAAATACTGAGTCTATGGGGGAATAGCTTATATTCAAACCACCACATTGGGTCACTGGATTCCCCAGGCTTAAGATCAGCTCATGATATAACATGCATTTAGCTCTGCTTTAAAAGTTCCCAGGGTCTTTACCAAAGTCTCTTCTGGGATTTAAATCAATATCTTAGCTATGTCCTCCTGTAAAAGCAAAATAAACAAACAAAAATCCTACATACTTCAAATACACAATGACAGAGAATATACACTCCCATTCTAAAAGGGAGAAATGGGGATGCAACGAGGAAAGACTGAACGAAAGAAAGACCAAAACAAGCAGGGCAAATATTAAATCCTGAAGCTCCATGTACAGTGCCTGGGGCCTCAGTTTTGAAGGGCTTAGATGGCTGTGCACCCCCAGCTTTGGTATCTGCAACACATTTCAATCTTTTAGTTGGTTCTACTCTCTACTCTTGTAGCTCTTCTTGGCAGTTGTCTCATAGCTCTGGCCTCTCCAAGATTTGGAGTCTGCACTTCCACCTAGGCTTCACAACGCACAGGTTCATTCAATGGCCTCCTATGTCCTACTCACAGGGTATCTGGTCCTATCACACTGCCTAGTCTCAGCAACTTGGAAAGGCTCCACCTCTGGAAGATGCCATAACTTCCCAAAACAGCACCAGCACGGAGGGGCTAAGTGTGAAATGCATAACGCTATAGGAGGCACAGTAGAAAGCCCAGTGTCAAATAGCATACTTCTCTTTAGCTGCCAATCTTGTGGAGGGGGTCAAAGACCTTCAAAACAGTGTAGCTTATTGCCATTGTTTTTAATGGCCCTCCAGACCTTGATGTTAAGTCTTTATTGATGAAAACTTTGGTCACAGGGCTTCTAGAGATCAAGATTTTTAGAGTATTTGAATTGTTAAAACTATTGGAACTTTTAGAGCTAGAATGAATGCAATTTATATTATAAAACAAACTCTATGACAAAGGATGGAATAATACTGATTAATATGGATGTGTCTGAGTGTCAAGTTGACAAAGCATAGAGTCATGATGGCTAGTGTTGTCAATTTGACAAGATTTAGAGTTGCCTTGGAGACAGGCCTCTGAGCCTTTGGAGGATTGAGTATCTTGATTATTTTTATAAATATGGAAAGATTCATCCTTTTGTTTTTTTCATTTAAAAAATATATGATGTGTATGGGTATATTGCCTTCTTGTACATAAATGCAACCATATTGTGTAATGCCCACAGAAGTCAGCAGAAGGTGTTACAACCTCTGGAACTGGAGTTTTGGTGAATCTCCATGAGGTTTTAATTACCATCTCCCCCACACAGACACAACTAACAATTAATGAGATGAACATATTTTCTAGTGATGTCCATCTTGTCTATGTGAGTTCAGTGCCTTTTTGTACTGGGTTGTCTGTAAGTCTTCCTTCTATAGACGTTCTTCACATGATGTAGACACCACTTTCATTGACAAGTGAACTTTGATAGTTTCCCAAAGTCTGTGCCTTGCCTTAGTCACAGGAAATAAGCAGTTTTATTTCATGGAGCCCAAGTTACGTATTTCCACACTTGTATTTTTTTCAGTTTTATTTTAAAGATATGTTCCATGCCCTGAGAAGGAAAATAGTTTCCTGTGTTTTCTTAAAAAGGTTGGTTGTTGATTGTTTCTTTACATACATAGTTCCTTAGCCACATAGTTGATACTTTGGAAATTTGTGAGACTGAAAATATTTTTCGCTCACATGGACATCCAGTTGATCCAGGATTATTTAATAAGAAATCATACTTTCTGCATGCTCCACAATGCCATTCTTGCTCCATGTTTTAAAGTGTGTGTTTGTATGTTGGTTTGCTCGTGTGTTGTTGTGTGGGTTTGAATGTTGGCATGTATGGGTTTCTAAGGGTAACTTTGTGTGTTTGGAGTTACATGTGGGGTTATATGTGCAGGTTTGTGTTTGAGTATGTGAATTTCAGTTTGTTTAAGGGATAATGGGTATTGGTTTTTGGAGGGTTCTGTGTGTCTACTTTGTTGTTGGTATAACTTGTGTTTTTAGATTTTTTTTTTCAGTAGGATTTGTGTATAAGTTTGTAGTTTGCATTTCTCTGTAGATCTGTGCATGTGTGTTTCTGTTTAGGTAAATTGGTGGGTGATATGTGTTGATTTGTGTGTGGGTTTGTATTCATGGGTTTAAGTGGGGGAATTATATTTGTTCTCCTGTATGATTTCACATGATGCTCATGTGTATATTTCTGTTTGTATATCTTGGTCTATATGTATATTTCTGTGTGGATTATATGTGTAGGTTATTTTGTAGATTATGTGTGGGTTTGTGCTGAGAGGCTTTTTTCATGGATCATGTATGATCATTATATGTACCTGATAGCACAACACAGTATTAGTCAGAACATTAGTCAAGGATCTTCAGTGAGTGCAGAGACAATAATTAGAAGTATAACGAGTCAGACCATCACCAGGGAAAACCATGGTGTCTTTATATTAGAGAAACAGAGATAGCACCATAGCCAGGTGAGCAAATCAACACTCCATGTCTCTTGATATGACTGAAAATCAATGATTCCAGTCAAAATGGATAGCTTGGGCTGGATAACTGGAAAACAGCACATTGAAATGCAGGGGGCATGCACGATGTAGCTGCCCTGTCCTGTTTGACAATACTAACATCTCATATGACAAACGACAGCAAGGGCCAGGTCCAAAGGAAAGGAGACACAGTAGGTGAAAGCAGCATTAAGCAAGATTTTGTCTGCTAGGAACAGGATTCGGTCTGCCCTTAGAAAGGCCATAGCTTATAATACCCTTGCCGAATGATAGGCTGGTTAGTGAAAACGACAACAAAGATCTTCAATTTAAAAAAACAATAAATAAGCATGATATTTTGAACAGCTTGCTGTCATTCATGACAACATTAACCAGTCCTCATTCTTATACGAAGAACACACTCATATATATCTTGATGTGAAGAGGTGTTATTTCTGGATTTCGTCTTAGAGAGGGCAGGCAAATTAGGTGGCAACATTTGGTGAATTTTAGCGAAAATTTCTTGAGCTTTCTCTGTATTATTCATTCAAATACTTAACAAATATGAAATTATTCTGAAATTAAAAGTTAAAAATCTTTTGTCATCTGGTTGAGGGACCCAGTCCTGCTATAATCATCTGTGAGTCCGTCATGTTTATCCAATATCATGTAATTAATATTTGAATCTGTCCAATTTGCTATTTTCAATAATTAGGTTTTTAATTTAGTCTAATTGTAAAATCTGTACTTGGGTTTCAAAAGTTTATGATTTTATGTTTCCCTAATAAGATGATAGTGTTTGAATCAGAGGATGAGATTGTAGCTCAGGAAAACAGCCAGATACCCTCCTTCCTTCAAAGTATTCACTGCCTGCAAGTACAGTGAAGGACTTATGTTCAGATTGATGTGCATATGGGTGGTTAATGGGTGAATAAGGTTTACACATTCAGCTCTCAGTAACTCTGTAAGACTGCAATAGTGAGAAAACGGACCTTCTCTTCTTCAAGAATCATTTGTTAGATAATAAGGATAATAGACGATTTCAAAGTGAGCCTACTACATTGTCTCTCAAAGAGGAGACAGGTGAAAAAGTTTGAGAAAGCAAGAGGGAAAGTTTAGAATTCAACATGGGATACGTATGTAAATTTACATATCAAAAAAGAAATTTTCAACTTCCAAGTAAAGATATATTCAAATACACAGCAAAGAGTTTTGAGCAAAGTCATGAGAGTTTTCTGAAGTGAAAATACTAACAGAAAGTAATATCCGGACTTTTTTTTTTTGCTGCCACTTGCTCTCTCTGGACCCCATGGATTAACAATTGAAGTTGTAAGTTTTGTCATGGTGTAAGAAGCCACTAAAGGATGAAACTGTACATTCTGCCGTTTGCTGTAAGAACCCGAGTGTGTCACTGACTATTCCAGTAAGGAGGAAGAAAATAGGTAATTATTTCCAGAAGCGTGGTGTTTAAAATATTGTGTCTAGATTCCGTGTTCTCTGGACTGACTTTTCTGAATGAATAGTTGTTTCATTCTACCCAAGCTCACAGTGTAAGTCCACCTCACCATAGCATTTCTTCCATGTTTTGTTTTCTTTATGGTTTCTCTCATTTAAAGCAAAATTGCCCTTTGGTTATAAAGGATGAAAGCATCCTCTGTATGATGAAAATTCAAGGTTGCTGAGAAATGGCTTAGAATGAGAACATTATGTTTTTATGGAATTATTCAAATTGAAATGTTTCTAATCAAGTAAAGTCTTGTTTTGATTCATAGAAGAAATTTATATGTTCTTCCTTTTAAACCTAACCTCAACTCAAGAAAATTGAAACCTCGTAGTGAACCAAGACTAGAGAGAGGATACAATGCTGATAGACAGTTCTGCAAGTTATATTCTCAGGAGGAAGTACTTGTTGGTAGAGCAGTATGCCAACTTCCAGAATGTTTTGTAAAACTCAGTGCAGAAATGAAATTCCTAGGTGAAGAGTAATGCTTAGATATCCATAACATAACGTCTCTTGATTAAGAAAAAACAAAACAGGTCAAAAACTGCAACGTCTCTGAGATTTTATGCAGTGGTAAACTAAAATGTTTGCCAACATCATTTTCATGAATTCTGGCAGAAGACACAGAACCCCTTGGTTTTGGTCAAAAGACTTTATTACTCATAGCAATAAATAATGCATAGAATGTTAGCATTTCTCATGCTTGTTGTTTGATTTCTACTTCCCAAAGGACGGCCTGACAGGGGTCAGATGACACAGCCATGTGACTTTCCTAGATAGTTTAAGAATCTCAGAGACTGGGCATTCTAACTCTGTAATGCGCAGGATGCCACCTTCATCTTTGTCTTTGAAGAGGCACTGTCTTGATGTTCTACAACTGACCACAGAACCAGCATCCCTCTGTGATAGTCTAAAACAAAACAATATTTTTATCTTATTTGCTAAGTATGCAGAAGAGCACTGTCTGCAACGAGAATATTATTCCTCTCAAGTGAGGATGAGTGGTGTGACATCGAATGAATGAGATTGTGCTTACTTTTCATTGTTTTCTCCAGGTTTTCCACAATGATATAAAAGACCTCTCTTTATATAGCATATGTCTACCCTAATTTTAAAATCCACTTATCTTATTGCCTTGTAAAAAGGTTAAATCTCTTTACGGCTAAGGATACACAGTCAAAAAGTATTGTAGGGCACTATTTTGGATGCATAACAGTCATAACTGTGTAGTACTTGCAAGAGACCCTCAAGACTGGACCTGTAGACTGTTGACATTGCTTCATAGAAATGGGGTTTAGAGAGAGGAACTGGGCCCTCATTTTGGATTTCAGCTACTGCTTCCTGTGTCTCCCCAGAAATGTATAGCTGGATCATATTGTAGTTCTATTTTTCATTTTTAAAGAAATCTTCACCTTAATTCCATAGTGGCTGCATCAGTTCAAACACCTACCTGCAGCAAAGAACGGGTTCCTCTTCCTTACTCCTCACCAGCATTTGTAATCATCTCTCTTTACTTGATGATAGCCAGTATGTGAATGAGGGACACAGGGAAGAGAGACGGTGTAATAAAGGGTTCAAGGACCTGGGGGACAGAGTGGAGGGAAGAAGTTCAACGAAACACAGTATATATCAAAATGGCAAAATGAAACCCTTTGCTTTGTGTGTTTTCATTTTATTCATCAGGAAAACAATAAGGAACTAATCACTTTGGTGGAAAAAAGAAGAACAGAAAGTGGCAGAGATGACTAAAGATCAGGAGCAGTAATTAAAGCCCTCTTCTGTCTGTATTTTGCATTTGCTTCACTCAAAAGTGCTATTTGTTCAACAGTTACTCCTCTCTTGAAAGTCATAGTAATAACTTAACTATAAAATGTACACAATTCCAAACTCTGAGAACTAGTTTTCAGTGAGTTGGCTTCCAGGTCAGTTTTAGCTCCATTCTTCAGGTCCTGTGTCCAAAGTATGTCCTGTCTTCAATTATTACGTTGAGTAATAATCAACGGGAGGGAACTCATGTGCAGAACTGTAAATATAACCGAATACATATGGCTGCAGATCTTAGAGAAAACCATTAGTTGCATCTCTAGACAAGTGTAATTTCTTACTAAATGCTAAATATGGATCTTTATATTTATATATAATATGACAGCAACCATTCATCAAGGAAGCTTCTTTTGCAACAGACAGAGCCTATTACAGAGTTACAGAGTTCCACAATGGATCACATACAGAGACTAAGTAACTGTGAGATGCCCAACCCTAAATGACACATCTACAATGGTACCTGTACACCTAAGGCTCACGGAACATGGTGGAACAAGGGATAGAAAGAATATTAATTCATTTCTCAACTGTAATCAGTGAAACTTCCTTATCCAACAGAGGATGATGAACACAAAAGACCACAACTAGCCAAAGTGCAGAGAATAAGAGACTGCAGAATGTGGGTCCCTGAACTCCTACACTGAACTTCACCTACTTAGGTCTCAGGAATCATTGCACAAGAGGCGGCAGAAAGACTGCAAAAACCAGGGAAGGAGGTATATGACCATAAGGAAACAAAGTATTACAGGCTCCTGAAATCTAATTCCTATGTACACATTCCTATGACAATGTGTACAAGACCCTTGCAAACTCAGAGAAAAACCAGCAAAGAAATAGGGAAATGGGCAGGAGGCCACAACTTTCATGAGAAACTACTGGCAACTGATCACTGCTGGACGATGAAGCATTGATATTCTTTAAAAGAGTGATGCTAGACTGGCTGAATAGGCTCCAGTGGAAGAACTCGAACATTTGGGTTTACAACCTTGACAAAATGTGAGGTATATGACAAAATGTATGAAATTCCATGGACAGGTGAGGTATATGACAAAATGTATGGAATTCCATGGGCAGGCTATGTGGGTTCAGACAGGGAAGGGGGTAGATATGATTAAGATGTATTATATAAAATCCACAAACATTAAACTAAAATCATATTTAAAGATTTATACAATTCAAAGCAGATCTTGAAATTTTAACATTTGAGTTGCTTTAAGAGTTTGCATGTCAGGTGGTACCCAAATTGTGAACACTTGGCTTGTGACTTTTATCTTTGTGAGCTATGAAAGCAATGCTCATTCAGTAGGATGTTGGGCAAAGACAATGAACTGTGATCTTGGTCCGTCGTTGAATCTCTTAACTTGAGGGTCTGTGTATTCCACAGTGGGCTGTGTTATGAAGCTGTCGTGCTCAGTGGATTGGGCTTATTTAATGATCTGTTGTATTTTTAATGTATTTTTTGAGTATGTTAGAATGTAACCTCATGGCTAAGTTATGGAGTATTTGTATGAAAATATAAAATTACTTTGGAAGGGAGGCATACCATTAGAAAAATCTTTTTGTCTACAAGATCTTTCGCTGTCAGAATTAAAAATAGTACTTGAATGACTCCCTGTTATTCAATTATATATTAGCAGATTGATAGTGAAAGCTTTTATTGGGTCATTGGAGTTAGAATCACATATTAATTCTGATGTTTATTCTAAACCATCTGTTGTTGGGAAAAAAACTCATGGAAATTATATTTTATGAAATTTACACAAAGCATTCTTTCATAACACATCATGTTTAAATAATTACAGGTATCAATATGTCAAAATAAAGAGGGTTTTTAGCTTTTGAGTTATTTGGTATAGAGGCTGAAGCTGAAGCTGTTCAGTAGTAAGAAGATTCTGGAGCACTTTTATTACTATGAATCATTAGCTGGAAAACCACACTTCTAGCATGTGTTTCATGTCAATCATTGTCAAGAATGGTATGTCATTTGTCACAGGCGAGGAATTTCAGCCATTTTCCCATGGAATGAATGGCGAAGTAAATTAGAAATATGCATGTAATTATATTGCATCTACTTTAAAATGTTTTAAAGCAATATTTTCTGATTAAAAGTTTACTTTTTAAAATACAGAAAATCAGAAAGAAGACAGGAGGTAAACAAACTTCATTTCTGGGAAATCTGGAACTTGCAAGATTCTCCAGGCCCCTCCCCAGCTTTATAGAAGTTGTATGCCACTACTGGGAGAGGAAACTCTGCACATTTAGCCATGCAGAGGAGACGTTCTAGAACCCGTGGAGCTTCCTGATTGGTTTACCACTTTTGTCTTTGGTTTGCTATGGGTTCTGTGTCTGGGATGAGTGTCTGTGTGTCTGTGTGTTATATCATCTAAGGAAAAGGCTGTCACAACAATCAATCATACTTAAAATTAGTGAAGTCCTGCATTCTATACTTTACATGTCATTTTAAGATCATATTTATTAGTTTGATATTGGTTTTCATTATTTCATCTACTATTATAGAATATGATAATTAAATGTCATCCTAATATATCATATACACATACAGTAATCAGTTTAATCATACTCCAAATACTGGATGATTTTTTTTCTATGATTTTATTAGAAAACCATCTTTATTCAGTCATGGTGGCTCATACCTTTAATCTCAGCACCCTGGAGCAAGAGGAGAGGAGATCTCTGTATCTCTGTGAGATCAAGGTCAGCCTGACCTGAATATCAAGTTCTAGACCAGCTGTGGCTACAGGGAAACCCTGTCTCAAAAGTAAAAAAGTATTTTTTAAATATATTTACATTTATATGTTTACATTTATATATTTACATTAAATCCTGGATACAGAACCCTTCTCAGTTATACACTGGTAACAGAGCTATCTGACACAGTGACATGAGTCATTTAATTTAAAGCAACTAGAATCTTTTTTATTAGGGAAAATTATATTATTTTCTCACTAATATTCTTGTCATAATTCCAGAGACAGCACTGTATGAGTCAAGACCCCAAATAAAGAGAAATTATCCTTTGGCCAGAACTGCAATAGCATAAAATTTCCAGTTACATTTGTAATCCTTTCTTGGGATTTATCACATGAATTTAAAGCATGTTTGCTCCTGTACTGAACGCTGCAGACATGAATGCATCCACAGGTAGCTTATTCAAAACTATTTAAATTGGACAAACACACAATTTACACTTATGCTGACTGATTGTAATAAACAGCCCTTGACTGATGTGCAACTTATTTTGCTTCTGCATAGTGGCACAGGTCACCCTGTGCCTCAGGCAATCTACCCACTCTCAAAGGGCTTTCATTTTATCAAGTGTAATATTTGTTGGCGAAAACAAGGGGGTGATCCAAGCATGGTTTTATAAAGAATAGGAATATGCTTCTCTGTATAGGTGTGGGAAATGCATTATTGGAACTCAGAGGAGGATCCTTTTGACCTGTACTAAGGTGTTGTGAACACTTCACAAAGGTAGACAGATGGAAATTCACTCCTTGATACAGTCATTCGGAAATGACAAAGCTAACTCCATTTTGTTCTAGCTAACTTCTGCTTTGTCCTGTGTTTTGGCCCAGCCATTCTTGCTGCAGCCTGCCAGGCATAACATTTCATGCAGGTAGTTTCAGCAAGTAAATTGTTTCCACCATACTGGGAAACTTAGAAGCTGCCAGATAGCCTGTCCTCCTTCGCAGCCTAACCTAAACATTTTGTTAACTGAGAACTTCTTTATTAACTAACCTGTCCCAGCTCTGGTGTAACTATGGAAGTCTGATGTAACCATCATTGTTGACTTGCCATTGGCATGATATAAGTGTGGTTTTAAGCTTTATAAATGCTGCCCTGCTTTTCCTCAGAGTCAGCAGTTCTTTTGGGCATTAGTGCCTTTACTTCCTTTTATTATTAAAGGACTCCTAATTTGACCATCACTGTGTGGCACTCCCGTGTGAATCTCCTTCAGTAATACGATTCCAACAAAAACTATTTCCTGAAAACATGAACCTAAAATGAAACATAAATAAAATTTAGCATTTGGTGGTTGCCATTCTAATCCACAGTGCAAACTGAGAGTAGCACAGGTGTCTAGAGTTGATATTTTATGTTTAAAAATAAAATTCATCCCACCTTCAAATCACTTAGCACAATCTCTTCCAATCGTTTGCTTCTGTTTTAATCATGTTAAACCTAATGGATATTTTGAGGATGTCCTATTGTTTCTGAGCTTTTCTAAGTCATGATATTAATATAAAAATCTATCTTTTATATAAGTTGATTTGAATTGTGTATAGTGTTTTGAATGACTGCTATGAACCTCTTCTAAAACGATCTGTTTTAGAAAGTTTACATTTCTCTTATAAACAGTAATGATGTACCTTCTCATCCAATTCATAAAATTCTGGCAGGCGATGAAACTTCTCATGGATTATGAAACCAATCTCTACATCATGGAATCTTGAAATTGCATGTTTTGAGCAACATGGCTCTGAACTGTGTGAATTAAAATCACAGTGAATGGGATTTATACATACTGTGGTTTTAAATCCATTGTATTCTCAATGTCTGCCTAACTGCAATCATCCTAAATAATCACAAGATTTAAGAACTACAGCATGATTTATGATAACCAGAATCAGGAAGGTTTTAATTCTGTATCATTGGTTATTTAGATTTTGATATATTAGACATAAAAATAAGAAAAAGTTCTAAGAATATACTTGAAGATAATACTAACAGTATTTGAAATTATCCTGTGAGAGTTGCTCCATCAAATGTATGATGAGGTCTAAGTTTGAAGGTGACTTGACAAATATCCTTTGGAAATGTCACAGCAATTTATACCCTCCTAAATTTCAGTGTATATGTAGTGCCTGACAGGAAGTATAGTAAACTTTCAAACTAAGCTGAAATTTTTTAATGTTTATTTTCAACCATTGATTCACTTAAAATTCTAGGTTTTTAGCAAAGAGCTTAGGGGTTTTCTTTCCTTAGAAGGTGAGTCTGTGTTTGTTCGTGTTATGATGGTGTTCACCTTTTCCTTACTGATCTGTAATGCATCAAAATGTAATAGATATGGCAATCAGTTCTATCAACAATGTTCAGTTATTTTCCAGATTCTCTTCCACACAATTTTGCATATATAAAATTGTTTTGTTTTTTCGTCTGTGAATGCAAGTTTGCAGAACAATTCTGCATCTTGAACTGAACTTTATGAAAGGCTGACCACCTAACCCTTCAATGACTGTGCAGAGTTTGAGAGGTTGCTGCTCCAGAGCTTATTTACAATCATCTTGGGCTATCTTTAGTCCCAAACAGCAACTCTTTGACTACTTCTTTTTCTGAATTAGCATCTTGTGACTAATAGAATTTATTAACTTAATAAAAAAACAGTTTCCACTGATCAAAAGGTTAAGAATGCTCTTAGATAACATCTGAGATATAAAGCTCAGATTTCTCTCTTGCTGTATCTGTCTACTCATTGTTTTCACCAATGTATTTGAAAAATGTCTTGATTTATGAATTTCTTTGTTCTGTTACTATAAAAACTTAATGAAACCATTACCATCTTGGAGCAAGACATTTGGTGTAGCCTAGATCTGCCCGAGCCATGATCACACAGATTTGACTCCAGAATAAACTATCTCTTACTTCTTTGAGGTGAGAGTTATGGTTTTGCATTGACAAGTCTTAGAAATTTATGTTGAAGAGATGATCTATCTTGAAAAATCTGATAAAGTTCAAAATTTTTTATCCCCCTCTTTAAAACTAGCATAGAAAAAAACTATCAACTTTCCTTTTCAGAGATTATGACATTTTGGCATCATTTCTATAAAGATATTACTATAGACTTTAACATATTTCAGGCCTTTCTTTTGTTGGCCTTTCATTTTCAAACCACAGGTGCCAGTGATTTTTTATTTTAATCTTATTTTCTTTTGCACATGTTGAATAAGTAAAAAAGATGAATGCCGAGATTTCACTGAAAATACACACTCTTCAATTTTCTCACAGTTGTAAATGTGCATCAATAATGCAGCCCCTGAAGCAAGTGATGGTTTTGGTCCTGCTATTCGGGGGACTTGAATATGCAAGATGCAAACCTGCAAACAATGAGACTGGGGTGGTGGCCACATATCTACACTTGGAATTTTATTGAAATCTGCCTTTAAGCTCACAGATATTTCCAAGTCTGACAGTGAGAAGGTAGGTGTTCCCAGCTGGTTCTGCAGATGGCTAGAATTAGGGCAGGCATGCTGCAGTGAGCTGGCTTTGTCTTCTTTCCAGTGTTCGTGACACAGAAGCCATTGCTCTCAGAGAGATACAAAGAGGGCCTCTGGATCAGCTCCAAAGTGGATTCAAAACCAAGAACACCAGAATCCCATGAACAAACTCCTGTACTGGAAGGGGCATCGGGTTCCTGCAGTTTCATTGTGACAGTCATTTTCTTAATGGAATTGAGTCACAGTGGAAGACACATTCTTGAACATGCCAGGTGCTGAATGGAACACAATGAGTCAGCTTCCTTCATCTGTCCTTAGGCGGCCTTTGCTTTTTGTCCTGTGAACTCACCAGCCTGCTTTGCTTCCGTCCTCCTTTCTTCCCTCTTCTTCTTTTTTGTCCCTCTCTTTCCCTCCCTTCATCCCTCTCTGACCTTCCCTCTCTCTCTTTCTCTTCTTTGTTTCCTTCTTTGCCTTCCCTTTTTAATGTCAGGAAGAAATTCTTGAGTGTACTAACCTTTAGCATTTGCTTTAAGAAGATGTTGAAATTTTAATTAAACTGAAAGTTAGGGTTCAATCACACTTTAAAATGAATTATTTACTTACATATTCCCTGTGGTTTTGGAAATCATTAAAGTACATATTTAATACGCAAGTGTGTCATGTTTTTATATCATTCTATACTTTTTAGATTAATTTTCAAAATACCTAATTTAAGATATTACCTTTTACCTGAAAATATTACCAATTAAATTTTAAAGTCTCCTGGGCTAAGAGGCAAAGAAAGTCAGTAGTTTCCAGTAGTTTCCAGTAGTTACCTTCTAGTAGAGAGGGTGTATGTTAGCAAACAGGAGTGCAAGGGGCCCTCCCAGCCTTGCCCTCCAACAGCACATAACCTAATGCCGGACGATATGGGGCCCTGGAAGCCAAACGTTAGTTCCATGATGTTGCCTACAGCAGCCCGAGGTTCCTTTAATATTTTAGGGACCTTAAATCAGAGAAAATCAGATCTTTGCTTTGACACACACACAAAATAACTGCAAGATATGTCTGTATAAAACAGAGTAAGGGTATCTTAAAGACAGAAAGGCAGCCAAGGAAAAAATAAATCACAACCCAGAGTGTGGCTGTCGGTTTTCTCAAAGAAGACTCGTAATTCAGCAAGAGTTTGGGGGTTTTTTGTTTGCTTGTTTTAACATCAGTTTTCAGCACATAGGTTTAGCAAGTATTACTTAGGGAAAGAATAATGTACTACAGTGGAGAATGGGTTTCTTAAAGGATTTATAGTTTATTAAAGATATTTTTTCCATAGATTTTAAGCATAAGGGTTAAAACAAGGAAAGATGCTGAGAATAAAGTTAGCTTCTCAAAGAAGTGCATTTTAGTGTCTTAGCATTAGCCATATGGATTAGCTTGTTCACTCGCAAGTTATATCTTAAAGAGTTGCTAAGAACTCTTAATAATTTTTCTCACTCTTGTATATTTTTTGAGAAACAAATGGATTTATTCATGTAGTTTATTTTAGTTATGTTTGTCTCTTTTAGTGGTGTTGTTGAGACAGGGTCTCCCTGTAGCTTCAGCTGGCCTGAAACTTTCTTTATAGACCAGGCTGACCTTAATCTCACAGAGATCCACCTGCCTCTACCTAAAGAGTGCTAAGATTGAAGGAGTGTGCCTACAGTGTATTTAGATCATATCTTCTCATTTCAGCTCTCCCTGGACCCCTGCATCTCTGACATATCTCTTTCCCAACTTCATATCTTTTCTTTTTTTTCATCATTATCTGAGTCTGACAGTCTGACTAGTGATTATGAAATGGGAAGAAAGAGAGTGTCCCCTAAGTGGGTTCTTAGTCTAATTCATAAAAAAATTTAAGAATGGACCCAAATGAAAACTTTAAGACAATTTTATTGGAATTTAAAGAAAAATTCTCAAGGCAGGCAAGCTGGAATCTTATCAGCTGCCCAGAGGAGGAGAATGGAGGGAGAAGGAAAGAAGACAAAAAGTCATGCTGGTTTAGAGCCTGCATAGAAGTCAGACACTTGGCAGACTGGCAGCCACATGGCTGGGAGAAAGAGCTTTAGAGAATAAATAGGGAAATACAAGATGCTAGGGCAGCCCAAAATCTCAGAGAAAGCGTGTTTAGAAAAAGGATATGAAGAAGAGAAGGAAAGATTATGCTTTTCTGAATTCTTCAGAAAAGCAATCAGACTTACAGAGGCAACAAACCAGGAGGCAGGATTCCAGGCAGGAAAAGTTCACTATCTCATTAACACACTTGGTACTCCACCCATCCATTTAGTATAACTTAAGGTGAACCCACCTTCCTAGGGCTAGTCCTATGATCAGGTGATTGACCAGTGAAACTAGAAATGTAGGTCTTTTAACAGATAAGCTAGAGAATGTATAGTCTATCTTGTTCTCTAACAATTTAATTATATATATATATATATGATATATATTATATCATATACATCTCGGTTTAAGGCCATCCACTGGAGCATGAGAAACCTACTAAGGCAGTGTTTCTCGAGAAAAATGACTCTTCTCTTAGTAGCCATAAACTCTCAATAGCTCCTCTGCAAGGTGTGGGATTTATGAACCTCTCCTCCAGTCATGCTGGGAATTCGACTGGCATCATTTTGTGTGATTTTCTCCTGGTAACCACTACTGTTTGAGTTAATGTGTGGAACAGCCATGTCATGTTTAGATGACAGAAATTCACAGCACTCCTCCCTAAACTCCAACTGTTACGTTCTTTCTACCCCATTTTCTATGATGCTTCCTGAACCTTTCAGGTATTAGCAAGTTGATATAAACATCAAATTTAGGATTGAATGTTCACATTTGCTTAATCTTCACACTTTAACCTGTTATGAGTCTCTACATTAACTGTTGCCCACCGCAAAAAGAAGCTTCTGTGGACAAATTGAGAACAACCACATCTATGTAGATAAATATAAATACTGAGGTGTGACAACATGACCATGTAGAAAGTAACAACAATAGAAACCCATGACATATTTTTTTGCTCACTCTAGCGATAGGCTTTTGACCAAGTTTACAGTTACATGAATTCCCTCTTGTGGATTAGACCTCAAACGCAATCAGAGACTATGTTATCTCCCATTATAGTCATGCCACTATCACATCAGTGGGAAATCTTGCTTGGATTTGTTGATGTTATAGCACACAGGGTCGAGCATTGGGTAAGATCGCTGGTGTCTTTTCTTCCTTGGTAGTCTATGTAGCACCTTCTGGCACTTTGGAAACTAACAAGCAGGGGCGACATGTCCCTGTCAGTTCTAGGTTGATTTTTCTAATGTCCTGCAACCAAAGTATGCAATGTCTTCAACAAGGTTTTCCTGGCAACCAATAGTAATGACAATAGTTTGTCCTGTTTCGGGGGACTCATTGACCTCTTTGAAACAATAACTTGCAGGGAATTATGTCATGCCTGACACTGAGATTTTCTTTTAATAACCAATATCTTCTGGTAGCGGCTATGTGCATCTATGCAGGGTACATCTATTCAAAACTCCCTTTTTCCCCGTTTTTACTGATTTTTTTGTGATTTTTATACAGTTTAATTTGATAGTATTTAGAATCTCTCTCCTATCCCTACCCCACCCAATTTAATGTACCCTATTATATATCTATATATAATAAGGTCTATAGAGTCTAATTTGTGCTTCATAATGTACTTAGTGTAGATCCATGCTTTGGAGCCTGGTTAACCTACTAGCAATCCCATGCTTAAAAGAGACTATCTCTGCCTCTCACAGGAGCTATTTGCTGCCATGATTTCCTTAAATTACATTTACTAATTATCTAAAAAATAGTGAGTTTCCATAGGGCTTTGTCATACAGCCTCAGTTTTAGTTAACTGAGTCTCTACCCATCCTCCTGCCAACATCCCACTTAAATTTTTACCCTAGAATCCCCTTTCTTTCATATCATGTGTTTCCTACCAATTCCTTCCCACTTTAAGGCCTCTGTCCCTCACCCCATTTCATGAACATTTTCTGGCTTTCTGACCTTTAGAGATGCTCTAAATTAAACATACAAATCTAAAAACTGAAGCTAGAGTATATAAGAACACATGGTGTTTCTGAATCTGGGCCTGGGTTATCTTACTTTGTATATGTTCAGATCCAACCATTTTTTCCTGCAAATTTTATTATTTCATTTTTCTTTGTAGCTGAATAAAATCCCATTGTGTATAATTATATTTTCAATATCCATTCATTGGTTGATGGGCATTTAGGTTGATTCCATTTCTTAACTACTGTAAACAGAGCAGCACTGAACATGGCTAGGCAAATATCTCTGTGCTAGGATAGAGTCCTTTGGGTATTTGTCCGAGAATGGTATTGCTGAGTCATACAGTAAGTAGTTTTATTTTTTATCTTCTGAGAAACCTCCAACTCATTTACACAGAAGCTGCACCAATTACACAACTACCAGAAATGAATAAAGACTCCTTTTACATGCAGCCTCTTCAGCATTTGTTTCCTTGATGATAACTACTCTATGATGGGAGGAATCTCAAGGTTGTTTTGTTGTTGTTTTTGTTGTTTGAGGCATGCTTTCACTGTATAGCTATGGCTGGCCTGGCATAGGCCAGACTGACCTCAATGTCAAAGAGATCTGTTTGCCTCAGCCTCCTGAAAGCTGGGATTAAAGATGTGTGCTGCTCTACTTGATCATAAAACATTTTGTGCAATTTCCAATTCTCTGATGGCTAATGATATTGAACAGTTTTTAAAATGTTCATTATTTATATGTATTTCCTATTTTGAGAACTCTGAGTTTGTAGCCCACTTTCTATTAAGTTATTTGTTTTCTTGTTTAGTTTCTTTAGTTTTTTTTAACATATTCTAAATAGTAATTCTCGGTCACATGTAGAACTGGCAAAGATTATCTCGCAACTCTGTAGGCTGGCTCTTCACCTAGTTGACAGTTTCCTTTGCTCTACGGAGGCTTTTTAATTTCATGAGGTCCCATTGAATATTAGCCTCATTTCCTGATTTTTGAGGAGTCCCAGTAAAACAGATCTTACTTCTTCCAGGATCTTGAAGTATACTCACTGTTAATTCCTCTACTTGTTTCAGAGTGTCAGGTTGATGTCCTTGATCCACTTGAAATGTTATTTTTAATTTAACTAATTAAATTTCTTTTTAAATAGATCTTTTTGTGAATTTCATGTGATATATTTTGAATCCCTGGAACGAGAGTTACAGAGAGTTGTTTGCCACCATGTGGGTGCTGGGAACTGAAAAATCCATGTCCTCTGCAAGAGCAGCCAGTTCTTTAAACCCCAGTTCAGCTCTCCAGTCCTATCTTCCAAAGTTTTATGCCATCTTTTTAGACAGATTGGACATAGAGACAGATAAGTTAGAGAAATAAAAATATTGCAGACTATGAAGTCAAGATTTAAATAAAATTTGAATAAAATAAAAATTTTAAATTGTCTCCGTTTCTCACAGAATAGTAACAGTGGTAAACATTTCTAACATTTCCTTTCATTAAGGTTAAATCAGCATCATCATCACATTCCTGTTTTATCTTCTTTCTTATTTTTATAATTATTTGATAAACATTCAGTGTCACAAAACATCTCATTCTTACAGGTTTGCTAAATGCTTCTACTACAGTAAGAATTGTTCACCTTCTCTTGGATAGTATAAAGTTCACTATGGCTCATCTTGGTCCTAATTCCCCCACTTCCCCTAGTGTTCCCCCTGCTCTCTGGATTTGTATATCTAGTATCTGCAAGTTCTCGGGCATTCAGATTAGGAGCTGAAGGAGTCTAGGGCTATTGTCTAAGTAGAAGAAAATTAACTATGCTAGACTGAATGTTCTGTGCCTGGAATTGAACCTTGATGACTCCCAAGGATCATATACCTTCTGCTATGGTAAGAGAAAGCATTTACTTGTGATATAACTGAGAGTACAAACCAGTATTTAAATTACACAGTAAAATCACTCGCAAAAGCAGAATTCAGTCCCATAACAGATGGAACATATATTTGTGCTACAATTAGGTCATGAGACTCTCTTTAAAATACTTTTTTAAAAACAATTTTTCTATTGGCTCTTTGAGAATTTCATGCAATGTATTTTGACCATATTTAAAATTCCTCCCACATCTCCACTTAGAGAAATCCAACCATCCTCCCCACTCACTTCATATCTTATCTCTGCTATTTTTTTAAAGGATTATCAACCTAATTTGTGTTTCCCAGATCGTCTTGGGTGTAAGACCTTACCCTGGATCTTGGTCAACTTGCTCAGCATCACATCCTTAAAAAAAAACAAAAAACAAAAAGCAAAAAAAACACAAAAACTGAGTCTGTCTCAGCAGCTATAAATTACCAGTACTTCCACTACTAGGGATAGGGCTTCATGTCTTTTTCTGCACTTCATGCTCAGTTTTTGTCTGGCTTGAGCTTGCATAGGTCTTGTGCATGTCCTCACAAGTGCTGTATCTGTAAAACATGGTTTCTTTGTATCCATCAATTACTTCAGTTCTTAGACACTTTCTGAGCCTTCTTCTGCAAAGATCCCTCAGCCTTGATTGGGGAGAAGGTACGATATTGTTGCCCATGTAGGTCTGAGAACTCCACTGTCTCTTTGTTTCATGTTAATCAGTCATGGGTCTTTGTGTTAATCACTATCTCCTGCAATAAGAAACTTCTCTGGTGAGAAATGAGAGATTAGTACATTACTATATACTATATTACTACATTTTCTAGTTTATTATGCATTAATCTATATGTTACATGGAACTGTCCTACCACAGATAGACAGTAGACAGATAACCATCTTCTCAAGCTTGATTGTGTCTACTTGCCGAGGATCATCACAGCTAAGCTTGTTGACTGTCATGGTCAGTAAGGAAGGAGGGGCAGGGAGAGTCAGCTACACATCCCACCTAATCAGTCAGTCCAAGTTGCATATGGTTTTGGAAGAAAGGTTAACAGTATATAAGCTTAGGAAGCCTTGGAGAGGATCTCTCATCATTTTGGACAGGGAATACATATCTACATTTGAATGAAGACTTTCCGGTGTAGCCTTATGGGAGTAGCACCCACACTCCCATCGCTCTGAAATCCCAATAAACTCACTGGTTTCTCAGACAGCAGTTTGGCAAAATTGTACCTTGACCTATCATTGGAATCAAGGGAGGAGGGTACTGAAATTTACACCCTCTAAGAAGAAGTTTTAGCTGCACTGTGTGTATAACAGTAAGTCATTAGGAGTTGGTTTAATACAATAATCTTTTAGCAACATAATAGTGTTAAATTCTGCCCAATGATCTGTATTCTTATATAGTGACAGGTTCTTGCCATTTATAACTATGTCAAGTTTGGGGGGTATTTTGGGAAAAGGGCCTTCAATACAATCAGAAATTGGTTAGTTAATTTTCTGTGACAATTTCTGTATCTATGTCCACAAGGAGATTGGTTAGTAATTATTTGGTTGCATTTTTATCTAGTATTAGGGTGTATTAATCATGACACTAGACCAAGGCGACTTCTAGAAATAAGTTTGTCTTACAGTTTAGTTCCAGGGGAATAAAACTGGGGACTCATAGCAAGAGTCAGGCTGAACAGAAAGCTGAGCACTTATTCTTCAAGCAGGCACAAGACATAGAGGGACAGACTGAAATTCCTGTCCCCAGACATGTGCTTCATGCAGCTAGGGCATGGTTCTGTGACTCTCCCCAAACAGCACGCTCAACTGATTAATTGTTCCAATACTTTGAGCCTATGGTGGATATTTTTCATTCAAACCATCACACAGGATAACATTTATATCATAAAAAAGGGTTTGGCAATATTACTGCATTTTCTAATTTCTTAGACCTTCTTTCTGAAGGTCTTCTGAAGTTTACTAATGAATCCATCTGGGCCTAGACATTTTTTAGTTGGAGATTTTTAATTAGTGCTTCATCTCAGGGTTTCTTATAGATCTGTTTAAATTATTTATCTCATCTTGGTTTAATTTTGGTATATGTAGACATTTAGAAATGAATTTATTTCTTTTATATTTTCTATTGCAGTGGAATATAGTTTTTCAGTAGGACTTAATGAATTCTTTAATTTCACTATTATCTGTTTTAATGATTCCCTTTTTATCTAGTTATATTAACTAGTCTTCTTCTTTTTCTATTAGTTTGTCTATCTTGTTTATCTTTCCAAAGAACCACTCTTTCATTGAGTCTTTGTAAATTTTTTGTTTCCGGGTCATTAATCTTTAACAATATTTTTCCATCTATTCGATCTTTTTAAACTTCAATGTATATCATTATTTATTTTGAGTTCTCTCTGATTTCTGTGATGTAATTTAATTCAGATATTTCCCTGACTTTTTTGTCAGAATGAGAAGTCAATGGGAGAGAGTTGGTTGCTGAAGTTACTTACTACTGTCCTTCTGAGGTTATTTGTTTTATAAATTGGGTGCACCTGTGTTCAGTGATTGTACGTTTAGAATGGTAACATCCCTTTGATGGACTAGAACCTTATTCAGTGTAAACTGTCCTGTACCTTTTTTTACTAGCTTTGGTTTGAAATTTATTTTGTCATATATTATATAGCTACATCTTTTCTTAGGTCCATTTTTTTGGAATACCTTTTTCTGTACTCTCATATCACATAGTGTCTCTCTATGATAGTGAGGTGTGTTTTGTAGAGGCAGCAAATAGTTCCTACTTTTTGGTTCAATCTACTAGTTTATTTGGAAATTGAGGTTCTTAATATTCAGAATTATTATTGAATGATTTTGGCCATTCTATTGATTCTGTTGTTCTGTTTATTTCTCCTTCTTTCTTGCTTGCTTAACTCTTTTCCAAGTGGTTTGACCTGTAGATGCATGTGCTTTTCTCTTCTGCCTGAAGGATTCCTTCAAAGTATCTGTTGCAGAGCTAGTTTAGTGGCCACAAATTTCGTTTGTCT
Organism: Eospalax fontanierii; assembly: GCA_035773235.1. Lineage (NCBI taxonomy): Eukaryota > Metazoa > Chordata > Mammalia > Rodentia > Spalacidae > Eospalax > Eospalax fontanierii. The sequence continues at coordinate 44,584,172 of CM069540.1, read as the reverse complement.
GCTTTTGCCGGGGAAAGTTTTAATTTGTTTAACCATGACAGGTAGCTATCCTGGGCATGGTAGACTGGGTTGGAAGTTGTTATCTTTCCAGGTACTCTAGGCTTAAATTTCCATTGATAAATCTACTGTTGTGCTGATGGACCTTCCTTTTTATGTGACCTGGTTTTTTACTGTTTCTGCTTCCAATACTGTCTTTGCTCTGCATGTTGTGTTTTAAGTACAGTATGATGAGCGGAAGTTCTTTCCTGGGCTTATTGTTTGTTTCCTCTATCCCAGTTGGCTTCTTTCTTTTCTAATCCAGGGAAATTTTCTGCAACGATTCTTTTGAGAATTTTTGTTATTCCTCTAGAACAAGATTCTTTTCCTTTATCTAGTCCCACTGTCTGTAGTTTTTGTACTTTCAGAGTACATATCTTGAAACTCTCTAGGTACCTTGTTATTTTAACTTTGTTTCTGTTGGGTTTCTCTAGTTTCCCCACCTTGTCTTCAAGCTTGCGTGGTCTGTCCTCTCCTTGATACATTCTATAGCTGAGACTGTCAGCAAGGCTTTTGATTTGAATATATATATATATATATATATATATATATATATATATATACACACACATATATATATAGATATATACACACATATATATGTATATATATATATATATGTATCAGATTGTTTTTAGTCAGTATTTCATCTCTTTTTCTGATTTCCTTTCTTTGTCATCCATTACCTTCCTTCAGCTGATTGTTCTGTTTTAAAATGTTTATAATCGTTCTTTTGAGGTTTTTATCTGGAATTTCATCCAACTTACTCTCACTTGATATCATTACTAAAAAGCTATCAGTTTTGGGAGGAGTTAGTTTACTTTGGGTTTTTCTGTGTATGTGTGAATGTTTCTTTTATTACTGCTTTGGGATTTACACATCTGGTGTTATTTTGCTGCTTGACTTATTTTTTATCAGCTGTATTCTTTCAGCTGAAGTATTTGTAATGTTCAAGTGGGATTTGGATTGGTAAAGTTGAAAGTGTATTTCAGAAAATATTTTTTCAGTCTAGGAGCTCAGAGAGTTTGGCATAAATTTCTATGTTACAGCTACATATATCTTCCAGGATATCAACTTATTCTTGATACTACCCCAACACAAATATCACATTAGTCTGTTAATATTGTGGCCCCTTTAACCTCAATAACTGTTGTAAGATAAGCAGCCTGGATAGCAGGGAATGTATTCAGACTTTAATGGGAGTGAAGTAGAGTAGTCAAGGGCAAATGATAAAAACTCAAACAACTTTGGAAAACACTGAGGTTGATAAAATGACTAGGAGGGGAAAGTTGGGGTACTGTTAGGGCACATAGATTCTTAAATTAAGCTAAAAATCTATGGGAATATTACAATTATAAAGGAAAAATGAGTGGCTAAGAATGAGAAAAAGAAGAAAAGTTGTGTGAATAAGAGAGATGTGTCCGGCCTTCTATTGAAGAGATAGAGGAACATGAGCAACAGTCTGAAACCTACCTAATACAGACAAATGCAAAGCCATACTGAGACATACATGCAAGAGTAGAAAATAAGTAGTAAAGAAAAAGTAGAAAATTAGACATCAAAAGAATACTTTTAGGGTAAATAAGGGTTGAAAATTGACACAGTTCCCTCTGGCTCTATTAGTTCTAGATGGTTCTTCCTAGATCTGCCTCCCTCTTTTTGATAAGGTAGTTTATAAAGCAGGACTGGAGTTCCTTGGATGAGAATATAATCAGATAAAGAAAAAGGAAACCACTGTGGTTGAAGAAAGAGTTTAGTACATGTTTTATACTTTAAACAGAATTTTGTGAGATTCCTAGATAATTGTACATCCCATCTCCATAATTTTTCTTATCTTTCTATCCTGCCTCATCAGGAATTTTCTATGTGACCTCTACCTGTCTAAAACATAGATGATAGTTTAGAAAAGAGGACAAATGTGGAATTATAAGACAATCATGTGGTATAAATAAGCTATCCAAATTGTCTCTATTATAGGTAAGCAAAAACAAGTTAAAAAAATGAGTTCAGTTTATGGTTCTACTAGCAATTTTCTGTAAACAAAATTTTGAAATAAGTGAGTTTGATCTCTCATTATTCCCTCATTTACTTGTTATTGTTTCTTTAAAATACATAGGACTTGAGTCAAGGAAGACTTTCTCTAGAAATACAGTGGGGCACAGCTGGGAAAACACTATAGACCTACAGACACTCTTACTCCACAAACACTCAAATAATAAAATGCAAACCAATAATACTTAAATCTTTGGACATATACAAATTTAAAGCGTAACTGGAAATAACAATCATGAAAATTATGAAAGAAGTCATCACTACCTGAGATGGCTGATTTTAATAACAGTTTCCCATAAATCAGGATCACTTGAGTAGGGAGCCTCACTTGAGGAACTGTTTATTTCCTTCATTGATGTAGAAGGAAGGAACGTTATTCACCTTGCTTGTATAGCCTTCTCTCTCACCACCCAGTTGATTTATTCTGTTGCTATCCTTGCTGCATCTTTCCAGAACATCAGAATCAGCCTTTCCAGACTGACAGTGCTTACTGAAGGCCAGTGACTTTTCAGGAACTCTCCTAGTTTTCCATGTAAGATTGGGAATTCTGAGACACCAAGTCCTGTATTAGAGTCACAGCAGACATCATGGCAGTGTGTCACCTGCTTCCTTCATCTCCACTTGCAGTATTCAGTGGTTTCACTAGACTTGAATATTTCTTTATTTTTTATCTTTATGTGTATGAATGTATTGCCTGCATGGACGTAAGTGCACCCATGTAGTGCAATGCCAGCAGGGGCCAGAAAAGGGTGCTGGGTCCTCTGGAACTGGAGTTATGGGTGGTTGTTAATTGTCATATACATGCTAGGATTTGAACCTGGGTCTTCTGCAAGAGAGTCAGTATTCTTAACTGCTGTCCCATCTCTCCAGCCCCAAGTTGAACAGTTCTTTAGGATGAAGAATATACTTTTCCCTCATTATCAACTTTGATTTAATTTCAGACTTTAAGGAGATCTGAAAACTTCTAGTTCTTACCAGAGATATCAGAATAGAAAAAAATAAACCAAGAACAGTGAAGCCACTTTATTCAAAGCCAACCAACAATACAGAATAAAGAAAGATACACTATCAAGGCAGACAGAGGTCCACGTGAATGAGCATATTCAAGGGCTATGATTATTGTTCAAGGTTTCCTTTTACAGGGATGAAAAGAAGGAAGGGGCTGGTATTTAAGGAGTATGGCTTGGGTGGTTGTTTATTTTGATTGACACATTAGGTCATACATTTGCTTTCTCCCTGCTGTCTATCCTTTGCCATAATGTATATGATTTTTATCATATCCATACCAGTCAGTTAATCATAGAAATAAGTTGATAGAGGACTCTCCCTAAAAATTTACCATAGGACAAAACTTTTTCTTATTGCCCATATATTGCTGGGAGAGTTGTGTGTGCATGTTATGTACCCGTGCAAGAACTGTTGTGCAAGTGCATTATCCAAGGGTGAGTGTGCATAGCCCCAAACCAAACTGAATCCCAAACCAAACTACCTCCTGTGTTTTCTTGTCTTATAATCATGGAGTACAAAACACAATCAAGCCCTTTTACCTGTGGGGCACTGTTTTGCTCTAGTTCTTTAACTGAACTGGTATAGTGTTTACATATAACTGATGTCCATCCAATTCATATGCAGCTTAAATTTTCTCTAGCTGACTCATAATACTTAGTACAATTAAATGCTATATAAATACCACTTATACTATATGGTTTAGGTAATACTTATAACAAAATAAAAAAAGTCTATGTGTGTTCATTATAAACACTACCATTGCAGACTGCATTCTTGGTACAGTTAGTTGACTCCATAGACATGGACCCCATGGAAAAGGAGTGGCTGTTTTGATGACCATAGGGGACAGGTAGTGCTGTCTTTCCCACAACCAATCAAGGGAAGGCTTGAAATACCATATTATGCCCCTTAGATTGGAGTGCTCATCACAGATATTTATGAGGAAATTCCTCCAGGCATCTGGAATTTGCTGCAGAGAAAATGAAAGGGAAACATGAGACACTCCAAAAGTATACAAGTTTATTTTATTTGCATGAGAATATCCTATGTAATACATATAGTACTTAGTACACCGATTTATTATTAAGCTACTTCCTTTCTCTGTGCATCCCATCTGCCAGCACAAGTTAAGAGAGCAAGAAGGAAAACTGGCCAAACAGCGAGGAGATGCAGAAGATTAAGACGCGGGCAGGAGGAGAGGAGGGAGGTGGAAAGAGTAAGAAGAAGCGAGCAAGGTCATGTCCTGCAACTCCCTCTGAGAGCTGCCCACCTTCAAGTAAAAAGCACAGCCAGAGACGCCACCCCATCAATCTTTTTCAAGATTCAAGTGAGAGACAGAGAGGGACTTTAGCACATGACATTGAAATGACAACGATGTGGAGGAACGGAGGAACGGCATCTGGCACAGACTCTGAGGAGTGATGGGGAGCTTCATTTGTGTATGTTTCCAGAAAGCAAAGTACCAACGGCTCCTCTGTGTGACACTATCAAGGCTGAAGACTCAGTTTGGGAATAAACCATTGCAGTGTCCATCACAAGGTCAATGTGACTCTGACAATAAGACTTTGTGTTCTGTCATTAGAAGCGAAGCTGGAAGGAATCGGTCATCAGATGTGGGCAGTTATCTGCACAGAAGACAGCATTAAAGTAGGGGACAAGGGAGAGCAGCACGTTCTCTCTCTGAACTCGGAAGCAAGTCAGCACTTCCCAAGACAATGGGGCTAATTTCCTACTAACCTCGAAAGAATCAAAATCATCGACAGAAATTCTTTTCAGGCAAAATGATTTGCACCTATGTGATGGGTGGGCTGTAATATATTAGCACCATGGACAAGTCAAAAGAAATGTTGTGAGTTTTTAACTCAAAGCTAAAAACATGTGCATGTATTTAAGCAAAGGAATGAACCAAAATATTTACAAAGCTTATGTACCATTGACTTGAAGGTTTTCCACTTCATTTTGCTCTTTTAGTTTCCTGTGTTCTACACTAAGCTTGCATACTGGTTAAGTGCAATTATGTTGTGACAAGACACTGAGTTCATGCAGCTTCACTGAATGGGTATTCCATCTTGTGATGTGCTGCCTTATCAACAGGGAGTTAGAAAGCTGGGTGAAACAAGGTGATCACCAACCCTTTAAGGCTCCGTGTATCATGCCATTTTGGAGGGTGCTGTATTCAGCACCTGTAGTTGGTCACTATGCTGGAAAAGAATGGGAAATTACTATCAAAGCAAACATTCCTCTTAATTCAGAATGTATAATATATATATATATTATATATAACATAAATATGTAATATATAGTTACATAATAGTATATATATATATATATATATATATGGAGAGAGGGAGATTTAAAATTTAGTTATTTAAGAAGAATTTTGCAACCCAAGTTCTCTCTAATAAAAACTTTAGAAAATATGACAGATTTCAGCAACACACTGAACTAATTTGATAATGTTAGAGCTAAGGATAAAAAATCGAAGTCACAATTAGGGGTATTTTGCATTTCTCTGAGTTTCTTTTCCCTTCTCCTCCTGTTTTATGCAGCATTGTTCTCCCCCACTCCATTATGACTGTCCAGGTGTTATCTTCATAGATACATCTGTAACCTGCATTCTGCTTCTGGTCCCCAATACATCTTTGCTGTGTTTGCTTTTCTTTGCAGTCACTCAGTTAGTTTTCTTTTCTAGAATTTTCTGATCTACTCAGAAATTCTCAGCTATTACCAGGTTTTATGTCACATACCTCTCATCCATCCCCAGTGAGGGTACTTTAGCTTGCTCTTTCACATTTTGCTTCTATTTATCTTCCTTGTGTTCCACTCAATCCAAGCTAAATTCCACAAGTGGTATGACACTTTCATCTCAATTTAGCCTCTCCTCTTATGAGCAGTGTGTTAAAATTATTCCGTGATGCATAGAATGAATATTTTCAGAAACGAATTTTTATTTTCAATAACAAGAAAATCCACAGCTGTAGTTAGTCTCTGGCTATGTTTGGAGTAAAATTCCTTTAGGTGAGAACCAGTATATAGTTCATGATGCACTAATTCTGGCTAACACTGCTAACCAATTCCATTCTACCAGCTAGAAGTCCCCAGCCAATAAGAGTGCAGAACAATGGACTCTGTGGGAGGACATGTATGCAGTCCTCTTAACAAATTCTTATGGCAAGGGTGGCTTTATCACGTCCTGTGTACACAAATGCTTCTCTATAACTTTCTGTTCTGTTTTCTATGAAAAGAGATCTCAGCATTTAGGACAATCTAAACTAATCACTATATAGTACTAAAATCATAGAGTGGTTTTCAAGATAACATTCTTAACATGAGTAGTCACAAAAAAGCAAATGGTGTCACTATACCATCGTTCTGCTATAGAAGACTTCTCTGAGGTGTTAAAATATTTTCTCATTTTATGACATTGAATTAAGGACATTTTTTCTCTCATATAGAAAATTTGATTTCAACACATAAATCCCAATTTCAATAAAAGATTTGTACAGCACACTTATTCTATAATAAATTGAATTATTTTACCTATACTATATTTTGCTTTAATAAAAATCTACAAAGCAGGGCTTATTTTTTAAATTAGGTTCAGAAGTTGACATTGTGTTTTGCTGCTGATGAATTACAAGACTTGACATTTTAGAGGCTTAATATGTATTATAACGTATCTCATGCCATTTATCTTCATTTTGTTCTATAACTTTATCAAGGACAAAATACAGTCATCTCAATATACTTGGCACAACATATCTTATTTGTTTAATGATAATTGAATTACTTCCAGAGGAGTTGACATTCCTCAGAAATTGTTTCTGAGTCATGCTGAGAGCAAACCTGCAGAGCCAAAAAGCCTGTAGAATTCCATAGAATAGGACAGAAGAAAACCTTTCCCTTAGAAAAGCAGAAACTGCTATTACAAATGAATCGGAAACGGTCGGCAGCCCAGTGTCTAGTTCTTCTTTTTCACACATATGGGAGGTCAGAAATGTCTTTTTTCATCAGCAGCCCCTAAGGGATCTCTCACAGTGGTGTCAGTTGTAAAAGTCAATCTGCAAACCAGGTTGGAGGCTGAAGAGCGGGAACCTGGCCTCCTGTCTCTTGTGTCTATACCTCTGTCATTCTAAGACAACCCCTCAGTCTGCAGCCCTGTGTAACAACCACCAGGAAGAAGTGTCAAAATAGACCCTGCCCAGGAGTCACCAACTCTGGTGCAAATTCCAGTCATAACAGCTCAGTAGCCCACCAGAAAGGGGTCTGGGAAGGCAAGGACTTAATCTCATCCAAGATTCAAGAGAAACATGTAGGTATAAGAGTGAAAAACAGACCTTCGCGTGACCTTCATCAGATCTAAACAATCAAGGAAAGAGAGATATTAAGATAGGGGAAAAATACGCACCAACGTCTAATTCTCTATCTAGTGCAATTATTCTTCAAAGAGGAGGAGAAATAAGGCGCTCAGATAAGTCAACTGGCGCTTTCCTTGGAACTCCTCCTCCCTGCTCAGCTCTGACTTATGAACCTTGCAGTTACCCCAGATTATGAGTCTCCCTCTCCCTCTCTCTGTCTCTACCTGACGCTCCCTCTGTCCTTCCTTCGCACTACCTCTTCCTTTGCCTGTTCATCTCATGTCTCTCTCCCCTCTTCCTCTTCTTTGTTTTTTCTCATTCTCTCCCTCTCTTTTCTCTCTTTCCCTCTCTCTTCCTTCTACTCCTTCTCCCCCTCTCCTTTGCTCCCCTTCTCGCTCCCTCCCTCCCTCCCTCTCTGCTTCTTTCTCTCTCCCTCTCTGATTTTTCAGTCTCTCTCCCTTTCCTTCATCTGTTTATTTTTCTCTCTCTCCCTCCCTGTTCCTCCCTCTCTCCCCCCTTCTCTCCCTTTTTCTAACCCTCTCTTCCAATATTGGCTCCAGAGTAAAGTGGAAAACAAAGAAAACTCCACATAACCAGAATCTTGGCTCGAAATATGGAACAAAAACTCCAGATTCAAGTGAGGGGACCACAGTTTAAGCTAACAAGAGAGGACGACAGCTCCAGTTGAGAAGGAGACCACTTCATTGACTCCCAGGGTAGGATCACAGCTCCAGATCAAGAGGGGATCAAGGCTCCAGTATCATTGAAGTTGAGTATAGCTCCAGCTTACAGGATGGGATGACAGATGTAGGTGGTGGATCTCAGTGACTTCGCCTCTTATGCTGTGGACAAGGGGACGTCCCAAGTATTTTCAGATTCTGGTTTTGGGATAACTAATTCTCAAGAATGGACCTCTCACCTGCCCCAAGGGCCAGCTGTAGTCTTCACTCCACATCTGGCCTTACTGTTGGACTTCTCCCATTACGCCAATATGTTTTCCATTGTTCTTCTATTATTCTTCTACAGTCCCAGTGTGCCTTCACTTATGCCATACAAACAATGGAAAACACTTCACTGAACCTCAAGTGACAAAAAAACCACAGTCTGGAAGTTGAAAGAAAAGAAAGGAATAGAAAGTTCTGTAACAACTAAACTGGAATAATTCTCAAACTAAAAATATGTAATTATATATTAGAATATATATTTTCAGTGTCCATGTCTACTATAATATTGAGTATTATTTGCTAATGAAACTGTCCTATGAAGCTTCAATAATAATGTGAAATATGTCACTATTCTGTAACGTGAGTTTTCATTCACCCTTTCCAAATTCTCCAGTTTAATGATTTTATAATGTGATCATGTTATTTCTTAAAACAAGGTTAATAAAGTATTTTAAAATATGAAAAAAGGAAAGCTCAAGAAACAGTTGGAAGGATGTGTAAGAATTTATATTAATTTCTATTAACAGAGTCCACCAAGTTGGCCTAAGTCTTGATGCAGACCGTGAAATATGAGCAGATTCTATGCAACAGAAAGGAATGAGCTCTGGATCCAAACTGTCCTGGTTATGACAGACACAGCATCTATCCAGTTACTCTGTCCCTCAGTTCTCAAGCCGGTGTCCAAGTGAAGGGCTTTAGACCACCTCAGCCTGTTCATAATTAGGCTTTCAAATCCAGAATACCTGTAAGTAACAGTCTCTGAAGCAACCTACATATCTCATGAGAGGTTTGAAAATAATTGATTGTTTTCAGTAATATAATAATGACACATATCTACAAATAAGAAGTATGTAAAAAGCAACAACAGCATAATAGGAATAGGATTACTCACCACTTTTCTCAACAGAGAACTTTAACATAGGTGTAAGAAATTGCTTTCAAAAATGCATCTGAAGTTGAAGGAATGGAGTTGGAACTTCTGTTGCTGTTTTATGGCGAAGTGGGGACAATTCCCCAAATTTCCATTCTGTACCTCTCTACAGGGCACCCATTGTAAATCCCCTCCATTCTTTTCTTCACCAGGAGTGTCAACTATGGCTGGAGGCCACACAAATCAGGAGATGTAGACATAGAGAACACACATTGCACTCTGCACTGAAAATATTTCAACTTGTATTTCCATGCTTGCTTCAAGATGATCTGTTTTAATTCAAGTACCTTTTACTAATAAGTTACAAATTTGAGTGTTTTCACTTATATAGATTTGGTTTTTAGAAAATATATTTCCAAAACCTTTTAGAATATATTTCTGTAGAGAAAATTATATGAAATTACAACTGGTACTGATAGACTCACCAACAGACTAAAAATAACCCCCCAAAAGCTTATATTTTCATACTTCTAACTCTGTGAAATAGATTCTTTCTGGTGGTCTGCATAAATAATATTCTGAACCTTCATATGTTTTGCAAAAAGTAATATTTTCAATATAGGAAATGTAATGACTTGGTTAATCAGAGACAGGAATTTTCCATAATGTAATGTCATTTGCTCAGACCAACCAGAAGTTCATTGTCAGTCAGACAGGGCATAGTGTCCAAAATTCCCTTAGAATCTTGCAGTTTTCTGCAATACCTCATTTGCTTTGCTGGCTTAAGAACAGCACTGTACTCTGTTTATTAAGAATCTCAAACTGAATTCCTTTTGTCCTCTTCTTACGGAATGAAATGCCACAGTTTTAGGACTGGCTTTGTGAATAAACAAACAAACGGAACTTTTCCTAATGCTATAAATTCATCAGTTCAATAAAGGGATTTTGAGCTTCACTCTGATCCTCTCAAAACTTTGAGAGTTGGGGCTAGAGAGATGGCTCAGCAGTTAAAAGTACTGTCTGCTCTTACAGAGGACCTGGATTCAGTTCTCATCACTCACATGATGGCTAATAACCATCTATACCTCCAGTTCCACAGAATCTGATGGCCTCTTCTGACCCCTATGGACATTGCACACCATGAGTGCACCTACCTATGTGCAGGCAATACACTCATACACATAAAATGAAATAAATAAAAATTTTCTAAAACTTTTAGAGTTATTATGGAGGTCTAGACATTAATTTAATAGACTGACACCTGCAGTCTCATGATTAATACTGAATGGACAAATACTAGGTGGCCAGGCATTGGTGACTGATTCTTATTCAGGTGCCTTTGTCCCACACAATTCTGTCTCTGTCTCTATGTTTTGACTCTAAGGCAAGAGAACATCACTAGATCACTGAGCATCATGTAAATGGGTCTGACGAGTCTGTCAAGAATGGGTGGTACTATTTGACATTGCTGAATGCTTGTTTCATAATTTTCCTTACTGTTAACTGTGATTATAAAGAAATTGGTATCTCCAGAAAACCTTAAATAAACAGGCATTTTATTCAATTATAATTCAATAAAAAACAATTTTCAATATTATGCAATTTATTAAAAACCTATATTAAGAGCATACATAGAGGTAAAGGAAAAGAAAGAACCTGAAAGGGGGTTTGTAGAGAACAGATGATACCAAGGAGGACAGGGGAAAATGGCAGTGCTTGACTCCAAGAAGAAGAGAGAGGGTCATGCAGGGAGACACTGTAATTGTAGGGGGCACTCAGGAGAAGGGGGATAGTGGGAGGCAGCTGTTATTGGAGGGAGGATGGGCATACTGAGACTAGGACTGGTGAGGGAGGAGGGAGCTCAGATGGGAGGAAGAGAGAGTAGAGATGAATGAATCTTGAGGAGCTAGGGAAGTCAGAAGGAGATGTGTTGCCCCTGAAATCCCCTGAGAAATACACATATAATGTCTGAATATTAGTCCATATGTATACCTGAGGGGTGTATGGCAAAGAACACAGTGCTAAACAGGAGGTCCCTCCCATTGTGTGGTCCAAGAGACTCCCAAAATGCTACAGGCTATGGCTAGAGTTCTTGGCTATCTCCCAGAACTAGAAGATAGACTGTACTGCTGCAGATAGGACATACTTCAGATACAGGACTTGAAGCAATGGAGCAGGAACTGACCTGGAATCCTTCTACCTCAAAGTTAGCTTTCATAATGCTAAATGATAATATCTAAACTGTTAAGGGAGAAAGTCAATCAATGGTCAAATCCAGCCCTAAAGACTAGTAACCATAACGACCTGCACAGTGAACTACCTCTATTGGTGGTCCTGTTATCAGGCATAATCAACAGCTATTTAGTTGGACTTAAAGATCTCTCAATGGGAGTGAACTCACGGGTGACACTACAAGCACAGTCAAATACACATTTCTGGAGAGCAGAATGCGTGTCCCTAGATAAGACTCATGTATTAAATCTCACCCATCCATGGCTCATGGATCATTGCAGGAGAGGAGGTGGAAAGAATGTAAGAGCCAGGGCTCATGAATATAGGGAAGCAGAGACTTTCATGCCACTTGAAGCTTGCACATGTGAACTTGTGATGGTGACATCAAGCACAGGATCCACTGCCAACTCAATCAGACAAGGGCCCAGATGGAGGGAGAGAAATGGTTGGGCAGCTGGTCTTAAACTGGGAGCTATTGGAGACTGATCACTACTGGGTGAGAGAGACTATGCCTTATTTACCATCTCTGAATAGACTGACTAATTTCCAGCTGATCAATTTTCACTGGAGGACCACATCTGGGTTCAAATGCTTGACTAGATAGGACTTAACATGTATAATGGAAAGCATAATGTCTGATAGGGTGTTTGGGGGCCATGGACGAGGGAAGGGATCTAAATTTGATTAAGAACTGTTGTATGAAATGTACAAAAGCTCGATAAAATTAAAAGAAAAGAATATCTTAAGCAATTAGAAGGAAAGCGGGAATGGTCCCCACAAGAAACAGGGTGGCCTTCCTCATTCACCCTGAGTACTGTTCTTTTATCAGACAACATATCTTTAAAACAAAATAAAGAGATGACTTAATCAATAAAACTTCCTGGTCTTTAGGGCAGTTTCTATCTAACTATGATGCAAGACCTCTGTGCTCACAGACACTCTGTAACATAAATGTTTGTTTCTGTTGTACAAGACGTATTTCTTTCTCAGTGAAGTCTGCTAGAAGATTTGCTTATTCAACAAGATGAATTGATGATTAATTTAGAATATTTTCTTACACAAGTGTTTATGCTATTAGCAAAGGCAATTCAGTTAACAAACGCATGTTCAGTTAACAAGTGTCACCTCTCAGGGGCAGCTAATGTGGCATGTTAGCACAGGCGAGTTAACGGAATAGAAAGGAATGCAAATACACCTCCTGAGCCAGTGATCTCACAGTCAAAAATGACCTTCCCACAATCAGCCAAGGGCAGATGTGACTGTCAGAACATCAGAAGTCCTGAAACAACTGTTCCAGAAATGTTTACCTGCTGTGGCTTTTAGTTTATAATTTCCAATGGGAGATACTCATTGCTTCAAGAATTCTAAGGAAAGCATTGATCTCTAATGGAAGGTAAGCCCCGTAGTTATTTTGATGCTTTTTTTTTTTCAAAAAAGCACAATCCTTACTGCAGTTAGATGGCTTGTTCCATACCAATAATACTGAAATCTTCATCTGTTAATTGAAAATACCACCACCTATTTATTTATTAAATTTGAAATACCTTTTCTTATGTTATTTATAGGTTGGTCTTTAGCCTATATTTCTTTTTACAAATCTAAATTTTACTAAATTTTAACACTTTGGTAGTTTTAGAATTTTGTTGCTGATGTTAAAGCATCTTGTTCTTTTTCTTATATACTTGTGGATAACTATGAGATAAAGCTTGTATCATTTGAAAGCCCCAGATTCTTCAGGGATTTAGGAAGTGGCATCTGAGAGTGTGCATTACTCTGATGATGGAATTGTTGAAAGCTTTCAGTCATGTTTGTGTGTACATGGATAGACAACTGGATTTCCTGCTGTATTACTCTTCTTTCTTCCGCTTCCCACAGACTCCCAGAGGAGACAGAGCAAGTCTTCCTGTGATGTGAGCATGCTCTAAAGAAAGACATGTGTTTTTCTTGATCTTTCATTTGAGATCATGTTTCTATCTTCTGTCCCTCAAGAACAATGATTATTTAGTCCACATCATGTCCACGGTGTTATCGTTTTTCTGACTTATTACTTTATTTATTTTATAAACTCTTACATAATTTCAGAATACTTTCTGATTTTAAATTGCAACATGTATTACCTATGGGACTAGAACTTTAACCAAATAATTTTAATTTTATTTTTGCAACTTTTTGTATTTATATTCTCTTCAAGGTAGAAAATATGGAAAACATGTAGTTAAATTTTGATGAAAATAAATTTCACCTTTTGTTTTTATGAACTATTTTGTAAGGACAACTTGATACTCAAAAACAAATTGTTTTCAGTCACTTGTCTCGTGTTTAAAATTAAAATATAAAACTTGAGCTTGTCAGTAACAGCTATGGAATCAGAGCTGTTCTCACCCCTGTTTTTGTGGCCAGAATGACTCCTCAGTTTCATCTGTAATTCTCATTCTGTGATTAGAAATTGCTGACACCTGACTCCTCCAGATCTTCTGATACAATAGGTAAAACTTTTCTCTTTATGATATTATTATAAAACGTACACCTAAATTTTAGCATGAAGTTTTCTCAAATTATAAAATAAACTGAATTTTTAAAAAACAACATAGTTTCCTTCATTAAGATCCTATGAATTATTGAAGAAAATTACAGGCTTTAGTTAAAACTACCTGTTCAGAACAAGGTACTATTAATTTTTATACAAATAATGTAGAATAGGAACAATGAGAGAAATACAAACCTGTATTAGTAGAAAGTTCTTATTTGTTTTGAGAAAAGACATACTATGTGCATTTGTTGCCTTTCTAAATTATTTACATATGTTTTCGTAATCAACTGCCAGAAAAAAATGACAAAATGTTAAAATATTCAATAACTCAAAATTAACATAATGAGACATATTAACATAATGGTATTCCCTAGTGTGTTATAGTTGACTGTGATCTCGTGATCCCAGTAAGGAAAGAGAAAAACTCCAAGCCCCTTTGTCTTACCTGCCTCCAAATAGCTGATGGATCACAATTTAAAAAATACAAAGTTCAAGGCAAAATTGGTGATTGTGTGTTTTGAAATATGTGTTCAAAATTACTTCTGAAATCAATTCATGTTTTGCATATGTCCACATTTTTTTAATTCTCTTTATCCTGTAATATTTCAGCTTAAGAATCTGTCACATATTTTTATCCACCAGTAAATGTTATTGGCTTTTTTCTTTCAGTTTGAAACTATTGTAGTGATAGTGCCTTTTGATGATTGTATTTAGACATTTCTTTGGTCACATAGCAAAGAGTGTTGAAATCTTTATATCAAAGTGTATGTAGGCATCTAGAATGAAAAGAAAAACATTCCCCAAAATGTTTGTGTAATTTACATTTTAAGCAGCAATCTGAAGCACTCTGTATTTCTAATTTTGCAAACATTTTTTTTTCTTACTAAGGGTCACAATTTTAGTGATTTTTCACATTTCTTGATAATTTAATTCCCATTCTTTGTATAAAAAGACTTCTTGTGATTTTTGTGAAGTGACTGCATGTGTATATTTTCTTACTGTTCTGGTTGCTACTTTTTTTCTGGTTGTTCACTATATATTCTAGGTAAATGACATTTGGTTACATAGACAGACAAAATCATTTATTCCATTCTGTGGCTTAATTTCCAACTGAGAACTAGAAACAATCATTTGGACGTGATTCAGCTTCTGGTTTTCGCCATAGTAACTGCCTTCTGGCATCTTTGAAAATCTTTCTTCTCAGTCAAATCACTAAGATCACATGTGTTACCTTATTTATGCTTTATTTTCCCTTTGACATTTATATACACTCTCAGCCCTCTGTAGATAATGAGAACAGTGTAAGGCAGATGCAGAGTCATTCATTTGCTCATGAATATTGAAGAGGATGTGGGATTATATGCACTGTTCTAAGGGCATATTGTAGAACTGAATCATAACACATGCTTGGGAGCTCAAAAAGTGCTTTCTTGATTTTCACAAGTGCTTCAGATTCATAAGTAAAAATGCTTCTGATCTTGTTAAGTAACTTGAACTAAAGCCACTGTATCAAAATTCTTTCTATCCATTTACTTTTGTGCTAACATGTGAATTTATTACATTTTATGGGTCTGCTTGTCTGCTTTGACCCTGTCTATACTTTATCATTATGGATTTATGGATTTGGTTTTGGGTAGTATTAAATCTGTCCACTCATTCTGCTTCAGGATTTTCTTCACTATTCCTCAATCTTTACATGTCCATATGTTTAAAAATGGCTTGTGAATTTCTATTAAAAAATCTGTCAGGAACTTTGATGATGATTACCCTGATTCCTTAGGTCAGTACAGTGGTGAAAGCAACACATGGATGCTTGTAATTAATGGATGTCTCATCATTCCATTTCTTTAGGCATTTAACATTTTCCCTTATAAATATTTCATCTTTTTCTGTGTAGCATTCATATCTCTTAAAAGATTATTTCTTAATCTGTGTTGATATTCATTTATATAATTTTATATTTCTTATGCTGTTCCAGAAATAATTTATTTTTGCTACATTAGGCAGGTAGTCTATGGCAAATTGCTTTATTACTTAAATTCCATGAGGGCCTGATAAGATTCGTCTGTCAACTGCACAGTCTGGATTATTTTACAGGGCAGTGTTTAGCATTCCAACCAAAAGCCTCGGGATTTAAAAAAGGCCTCTCACCTTCCTAAAGTTCTGAGCACTGATCCCTGGACCTGAAAAAGTTTTGTTTCTCACAGTGAACACGTTCACAGGGAAGAATGACAACTTTAAAGGGTTCATATTCACAAAACTACTCGTACTTCAGATCCCAACCTGAAATACTTAGTGCCCAAACTTCTAATAATTTAGCTACAGATCAGGAATGCCTACAACATATTCCTCATGTTCAACTCTAAAACTCAGGGAATAACCTTAACTACCGAAATAATAAGTTTGGTATAGACATCAAAAAAGATGCTAACGAAGAGCCAAAGAGGTGCATAGGTCAAGATTTAAAAGGGTCTGAGCACAGGGGTTTCTGCCCTTGGGGAGTTAGGTGAGCCATTTTGTTCTCAACATTGTTGCATAGGGGAAAACTTCCATCACCAAGGAATAACTGATTAAATCATCTGTCATAGATATTTAACCCAACCTACAGTCAACTGCTCTCCCTAATTTTCAGAAGTAAAGGAAAAATTCCTTAGACCTTCCTTCATCTTATGCCCATCCCAAAGTCATCGAGAACTACCTTGTGATCATATTATGATGTCACTTTCTTTTGATTAAATAAATATAATATTTAGTGATATGATACAAGTCATCTATACATGAAATGAAATAAAGTATTATGATACTGCCAATACATGTACATATTCTGATAGCTCTTACAACTTTAGCAATATTAATTATAAATTAGTTCTTTCAACACAAATAACTGCTGTCATAAGACAATAACATTGTCATCAAGCATTTGTGCTTGAAGTCAGAAATTAAAGTGGATTTTGCTTGCTAGTTAGAAGTAAGCTATAGGACAGTAAACTTTTGTCCAACATGTATGTTAATGTTTGAATGGTAAGCGATATTAAAATTCCAACTTGTAACTCCAACTCTGAGTATAGAATAGTGATTTTATTTTCACAAAAAATCAGAATGATCTGTGGAAAATGAGCTAATAATAACGCATTATTGATTTTCTTGGCAGTTAATGGGATATTCTAATCCGGCCATTGTGGAAAAGATTATATGGATGTTATGTTTTCTTGAAAAAAATCTTACATTCAAGGTTTTCTTTTCTTCATTCAAATACAATTCTTCTATTGTTTTAAAATATGCTCACAAGCCCTCCTTGTAAATCACAATGCTATAATAACCACAGTTAAGGACATATAGGAATCTTCTTTAGTCTAAATCCCAACTTACATTTGCCTGTCCTTTTCATTTTCCACTGAAGATCTGTAAGGTCTAACAGGATCATGAAGGAATATTGACCCTTAAATCATTACATTTTATCTAATTAATAGGTGCCATGGCTCAGGTTCCTCAGAAAATAGAGTGTATGGTAAAGATCTAAAGATGTTTAGAGTGACATTAAAATGAGGGAGAAGGATAATGAGGAAGAGAACAAAGAAGTCATGGAGTGATTGAATACTAGGTTCTCAGCACTGTCTAAGCGGGACCCAGGCTGTAACTCTCAAGCAGAGACTGCCCAGGGAAACCACAGAGGTGTAGTCTTCACTGGTCTTCTGCTTCTTAAGGTTCATTCCATTGAAGGTTTGTTACTGTTTTGTTGTTCTTTTTCCTTGCTAAACTGTGATATTTGGCCTCCTTGTGAGTTTCTCAAGAAACCAAACTTTCCCGGTGTTTTCCCACTTCATGGTATGATGTCTGAGCTAATCTGGAATTGATAGAAAAGACAGGCAGTGGTGGCCTGTAGCTGTCCACTGGCTGCCAAAGAGCTTCCAAATGGCCACCTAGGTGAGCATACCTGAGTCAGCTGAGTACTTTGAGTGGTGTAAGTGGAACCAGTTGTCTGGGCTTCGAATGACTCAGCACCAGGGGCTAAATCTGTGAGGTGGAGACTAAGAAAGCAGATGTAGGGCTGAACAGGAACCACTGAAGTATTCATTGAATATGTGAAGGTACTATTGCATGAACTTTACATATTTCTAATAACTGCATAATACATTCACTGTGAGGTTAGAGTTGAAAGTTTTAAGTCAGAATTCTAACATTGTTTGAGAGCATTTATATTCCTTTGACCTATTGGTGAAAGATAATTTTCACTTTTGCAAATGCAAGTTAAACATCAATAAATATTGTCTGTATGCAAACTGTCTCCTTTGCAGATTTTCCAAGCTACACAAACACCTCAAGACTGAAATGCTACTGTCAATCTCTTTACTTTTTATTCACTTTATAAAATCAGATTAGAGGCTGTCAAAGCAGCTGACTCACGTGACTTCTCAATCCAATATGCTTTTAACTTTCACTTAACATATATTTTCTATCAAATTTAATCAAATGAGAAAATATCTTGTCAGCTCTTCCTGCCTAGCATTCTGTCTAGGAGGATGCAATTTGGCTGTTGTTGTTGTTATTATTATTATTGGCCCTTTAAAGATGTCTTCATTACCAATCCTAACTCAGTTTAGTACAATTCCATCCAAATATACAACAGTGTATCATGTCATTCTGGGCTCTTTTTACTTGGGGTTGCTGTTCCTTTTATGACTCATTTCTGCCACACATCCCCAACCCTCATCTCCATCCATTCTCTTTTACTTAAAAGAGAAAATCCTACTAATAATTTCTGTGAATGTAATTTCAATTTTAACTTAATTTGGTATAGATAATCCTTTTTTTTCCAAACGAGATGGTCATTTTTTTTTCAAAATATTACTGGAAAATAAACAAATCCAAATATAGTCACTAAAAAAAAAGAAAATCTTTCTGAGTTAGTTATATTTTTATTTTCACATTTTTAGCGTTTTGATATGATTAGAAAGTATGTTGGACCCATTCTGAGTTCATTCATCCTTAGAAGTTTGAAAATAGATCAAATATATGTTATCAAAAATTATAGAACAAATGATTCCTTTCATCAAATTACAATAAAACCACACATTAAAGTGCTCTAGTGATATATCTTGCCAACTGAGCTTTTTCTTGAAACTACTTTTAATTTGTCAATCCTTGTATAAAATAAATGAAAACTATCTATAATTCTGAATATCTTGAGAATTAGGAATCTTTTGTAATATTATATCTATTTATTTACATGTTATGTGTATCCGTATATTGCCTGTATGCATGTAAGTGCCTGTGACATGCAGTGCCTAAGGAGGTCAGAAGAGGGCATCAGATCCCCTGGAAGTAGAGTTACAAGTGGTTGTTAGCCACCATGTTGGTGCTGGGAATTGAACCTAGGTCCTCCGCAAGGGCAGCCAGTGCTCTTAACTAGTGAGCCATCTCTCTAGCCCCGAGAATTAGTAGCATCTTGAGTAAGAACACTACAAAACACATCCTACATGACATAGAGAACATTCAGGTACTCAGTTCTTACCCTTAAAATAAGAAGCCCAAATTAATAAGAAAAAGTGGGAAAAAATCAATTTTAGAAGCCAGATGTATAGAATAACACAATATGTCTAAGGTAAACAACAGTAAGCAATAAAAGGAAGCAAGCACAGAGAGAGAGAGAGAGAGAGAGAGAGAGAGAGAGAGAGAGAGAGAATATGTGTGTTACTAGTCAACTAGTTAACTTTTTAATGGTTTATTTTTACTATATAATTGTAATGATTAGTTTTCCCAACTTGGCACAATCTAGGGTGACTTGGGGAGGAACTCTCAGTGAGAGAGTGTCTAGATGAGGTAGACCTGAGGGCATACATGGGAGGGATTGTAGTATGTTAATTCAGGGGAGAAGACTGTCCTACTGTGGGTGTTTTGTGCAGGGCAGAAGAAGCTAGCTGAGTGCAAGCACGCCTTCATTGATCCAGTGCTTTCTGCCCTTGACTGTGGATGTGACGTGACTAGTTGCTTCCTTGGCTTTTCCACATGGTGGACTTAACCTTAGGTTGTGAGCCAAATAAGCACTCTCTCCTTTCGCTGCTACTCTCAGGGTGTCTATTAGAACACCAGGAAAAGAAACAAAGTCAGTTCCAGGTCCTCAAGCACTACATAGTGAGACTCAGTCTCAAAAACCCAAGCAAGCAAACAAAGAAAAGACAGGTTTTCATTCATTAAATTAGAAAATATGCCCTCAGTTATATTGATCGATGTATATATATATTTGTGTCAAATTTCATAACTGAAGAAATTGTACTGCTCAGTGCAATAATAATGTAAATGTCAATGTCAATTAAAATTAGCTCCCTCCCTCTTTCTCTTTCTCTTCCTCTCCTCTCTCTTCCCCTGGCTCCTCCCCATCTTTCTTTTCTCTTTTCTTCTTTCTTCCCATCTTTTTCCTTCTTCTCTGTTTCTCTCTCTGTTTCCCTCTCTGCCTTTCTTTGTCTCTGTCTCTTTCTTTCTCCTTTTTTTCTTTTTCTTTCTTTCTTTCTTTCCTTCCCTCCCTCCCTCCCGCCTTCCTTCCTTCCTTCCTTCCTTCCTTCCTTCCTTCCTTCCTTCCTTCCTTCCTTCTTTCCTTCCTTCCTTCCTAAACACCAAGGATAAAACCCAGGGCCTTAGAAACAGTAGGCAAACACTCTTCCACTAACTTGAGCCCCTAGTACCTCATGCTGCTACATCTTCAGTGGATAAGCTGACATTTTTTCATAGAGCAGCAGTGGGAGACATGATAAAATGTTTATTAGCGATGGCACAATACCTCCAGTTATAACTATCTGTCGCTGTAATGATGCCAGTCTGCTAATAACAGTCCCCATGATAATTACATTGGAGAGTAACAGAGTATTCAAGATTGAGGTAATTTATAGAAAAGTTTATTTTGTTATTATTTGTTTGTTAATCTCAGAGCCAACATTCTATAGGCTGGAAGTTCAGATTTGGTAAGATTATCATTTGGTTTCTGGAGTCAGCCTCATAGTGGAAGGGGATGTGCACACAAGTAAAAATAATCACACTCAAGGAAGAAAGGAAGCAAGAAAAAGCCAGTACCCTAAGCACTATATAATAGAGGTTGTGGTAGCTAATCTATTCCTTCAGAGAAAGAATTCATTCAATTCATTCATGCTTTATGAAGACTGTCCCCATGACTCAGATAATCCATTCCTAACAACATACTAGGCCCTACCTTCAGTGAAGCAATTAAACTCAATATTAGCTGTGGTGGAGACAGATGGCTTCAAACTCCCAGTGGAGATGGCTGTGGACATTATTGCTTTCCATATGCTTGAGGATGTTCAGTCACTAATAGACAGCCTGTCTGTGGAACTGATCTTTTTATTAGATGAGGATTTGTGCAATGTAATTCAAAATTTTATTTTACACATATATTAAAACAATAAAGGAAGTATTCTGCATTGGAAAAATAGAAGTGTATGCTTATCTCTCATCTTTCCAATCACTTAGTGTCAAGCAAAAGGGGATTTGGGTTAAAAAAATCAACTTTACTCTCCATTAAAAATAGTGAGAACATACCTTCATCAAGTGGATTTTTCTCAATAGTATAGAGAAAGTCAATAAACAAATATTTAATATTTTTAATGTTGGCTAAGCAATTGTTTCCCATGAAGGAGCTGGCATCACAGGTTGAAAACTGCTATTGAAAGATACATACAAAGTTAGTGTCATATTTTATGTAATGACTTATGTTTATAGAACTAATCCACCAACTGGCACATACTTTCCCCCTCTATGAAATATAACTCATCAGTAGATGACAAATATCCAACACATTTACTGTTATTTTAGCATTCACCCATCTGGAGTTTTCACAAGCCCAAAACAACTCTAAGTTATAGAATATTGGAAAAAAAGATTTCATTCTCCCCAAGTTTCTAAAGTGAATCTTAAATTAGCCATCAGATTCATGCATGCAAGAAAATAAATTAAAAGTTATTTTAGAGCTGGTCTACCAAAACACCCTTGCAGTCCCAGCACTTGGGAGGCAGAGGCGGAAAGATTGCAAGTTGGGGATCAGCCTGGGCTATTGAGGGAGATATAGGTTTCAAAACCAGACAGAATAGACCAAGGTACTGGAAGACCTGTGCTCTAATCCAGCAGGGTAATCGTCAGGTCTGGTCTCATGTCATCTGACTCTAAAGCATCTGCAAAATTGTTTGCTTATCTTCAAAGCCTCTGAAACATACAGAGGGCGAGGATGGATCTTGAGATAGCCAAACCAACACATATGCAAATTTGGAGAGGAGAATCCACAAATATGTAGGGTTCCTCAATGTCCTCCCCAAGCAGGTGCCATTTGGTTTTTGGTCCTGTGATCAGAGGGATCATGCCCTTATTCTTTGTGTCAGTGTCAGCTGGGAGAGTTGTATCTATCTCATCTATAGCTCAAGATCGCATGAAGAAAATGTGTCCAGGATAAAAGAGGTCATTAAGAAGGTGCGACCACGCCCGTTCTGCTAACATTGCTGTGTCCTGAACTCTGCACATAGCTCTCCCATACCGAGATCATGAGAAAGTACACAGAAAATGGATTTTGTGGAGTTTGGAGACATTCACATGTAAAGTGCTTGCAATACAAGAATGAAGACCTGAGTTTGGATCCTTGGAGCAGCAATATGTACCTATAATCCCGTCGCTGGGATGGCAGGAACAGGAGGATTTGTGGTTTGCCTAATAACTGAGCTTCAGATTCAATGGGAGGCAGTGTTTCAAAAAATAAAGTGGACAGTGATAGAGGAAGACACACAATTTCAATGTCCAACTTCCACAGGCATGCAAACATATATGTGCACATACATATAACACACACACACACAAGTGTACTTTGTATTGTAAATCACCATGTGCTTTGTTGGAAGCTTGGTTTCTACTTCAGACGAGAACAAAGGGAGTGGAGCAATGATTCAGTCATTAAGAGCACTGGCTGTTCTAGTGGAAGACCCCAGCCAGATTCCCAGCACCCACAAGGTGCATTAATATAATAATACAATTATATATTATATATAGTGACTGTCCACTTAGAGGTGACTGTATATGCACGTGCTTAGAGCTGAGCACCTGGGATTGGATAACTCATCAGGAAGCTCAGCTCATTCCTGGAGTAAGCATCTTCTCCCTCCCTCAGCAGCCTTGGATTTCCTGTCACTCTTCATCTAGAGGTGGTACCCTGTCGAATTTCTCATATGCATACTGGCATGTCAACTGCTGTGGTCATTTTGCAGTCTTACTTAGGCAACCATGTTGTTGAAATTTTATGGATGTAGCTTCCTTATCATGTCTAGAATATAGCATCTAACCATAGGTATTCTGGTTCTCTGGCTCTTACAATCTCTCTGACTCCTCTTCTGGGATGTTCCCTGAGCCTTAAATCTAGAGCTTGCACTGTAGAGCAAGGCACCCCACGATTGCTTATTCGCTGCATTTTGACTGGCTGTGGAACTTTGTAATCATCTCCATCTCCTGTAAAAAGAAGCTTCTTTGATGCATAGTAACAGATACACTTATCTGTGGATACAAGTATCTAAGATATAGCAAGACATTACATTGGCTTAGGAAGGTGGTAGTAACAGGTTCTCCTCTAAGTTCTATGAACTCTCCAACCATGTGCTCTTGGCTGCATCTACAGTATAATGCATGGATTCCCTCCTATTGAGTGGACTTTAAATCCAATTAGACAATCATTGATTATCCTCAAGATAAAGGTGCCACTATTGTGTCCAGAAAAAAAAGATATTTTGCTAGTTTTCTCATTTTTGTGGTTCTGAAGCTTCAAAGCTAGGTGGGACCATTGATTGTTTTTCTCCCTTGGCAGCTCCTATAGCACCTTCCAATGTAATGGAACATAGTCCTCAGATAAGAGACTTCCAGGTCAGTTCCAGTTCAATTTCTTCAAGTCCTGTGTCCAAAGTATGTGTTTCCTCCAGCAATAGGGTCTTATCTTCTAGTTTTAAAGAGGCAACCAAGGTCTGTTATGTTATTTGGGGAGTCTCTAGGACTCCTCTGACCAACAATGGAAAGGAGGTTTCTCTTGCATGGCACTGAGTTTTTGTTAGATAAACTTCAGCTATACATGTGTGGTCCTATATTAATTGTATGTGTATTTTTAAGGAAACTTATGAAATAATACTTTTCCTTGTGTATTTTTTTAAAAACTCTCTGTAATATTTATGATTCCTTCCCTGGCCCCCATCTGTTGAAATTTTTTGAGGCAGGGCGTTGTTATAAAGGCAGGCCGGCCTTCACCTCACAATTTGTCCATCTCAGGATCCCAAATGCTAGGATCATGGACATGCACTGTCATGTAAGGGCAAAAAGCAAACTTTTTTCAAAGAATTAAAAATGTATTTTTAAAACTTTTAAAAGGTTAATATTTAAATTATTTGTAAACATGTAAACAGTGTAAAGAAGTGAAATTTACTTCTTTTGCACTATGATGTTTTAGGTTTTAACACAATGGGGATAAAAACGGATATTTCAAATCAACAGAGGGGATAAATGTTTTATGAAAGAATGACCTGCATTTCCTCAAGACATTGTGAAATAGAGTCCATTTTATCAGGTATTAAGCCCAACAATTGAGAAATGGAATCTCATTAAGTTAAAAGACTTCCGTATAGTGAAGAAAGCAAGCAAGTGAAGATGAAGGCCACCGAGGTGGAGAGAATCTTTGCTAGCTCCATATTCGATAGAAGATTAATACAGAGAACTCCAAAACGATAAATTAAAAAAACAAATGATTAAATTTGAAAATGGACAACAGATTTGAACACAGTTCTGAAACATATATAAAATGGCTAACGAATAGTTTTAAAAGTGTTCATCATTCTTACCAGTTATGGAAATGCAAATTGAAACTACTTTAAGATTTCATGGAACTGGAGAGATGGCTCAGTGGTTAAAATCACTGGCTGTTCTTAAAGAAGTCGTGGGTTTGAATCCCAGCACCCACACGTCAGCAACAACCTTCCATAACTCCAGTTCCAGTATATTTGGTACCCTCTTCTGTCTTCTGTGGACACTGCATGACACATACATACAGGCATAACACTCATACACATAAGATAAAATAATAAATATAAGTACATAAATAAATAAACTACTTTAATATTTCATCTTTACCCAGTTGGAATGGTTAAGATCAAGCAAATAACTGACACCAAATGCTGGCAGGGAAAGTAGAACTCTCCTTCCCTATTGGTTTGCTAGCTGGAAGAAAGCAGTTTGAAGAATACCACAAAAGCTCAAAGTAGATCTGCCATATGATCCATTTATACCTTTCCTAGAAATATAAACAAAGACTTGATATCCTACAACAGAGATACTTGCTCAGCCATGCTTATGGCTTCTCTTTTCCCAATGTAATGTAAACAACCTAAATGTCCTTCAACTGATTATAATGGAATTGTGGCACATATGTACGAGTTAGGTCTATTCAGTTGTACAGATGAAATCATGAAATTTTCAGGTTGAGGGATAGAACTGTAAAACATATAGAATGGGGTAATGTTGCATGTTCTCTCTTATTTGTGGGTCCCAGCTCTGAATCTTTAGATGTACATACATAATTTTCAGTAACTGCAGAGGCCAGGAAATTAGAAAGGGGCCATGTTGGAAGTGGGAAATTGGGAGCTCAAGATTGCACAGTAGGACGCGATGTTATGAGGGAAGAAATTTGAAAAATTGGGGAGAGGGACTTAACTGGGCAGGAAGTATACTGAAGAGGGAGAAGGAAGAAGGAAAGATAAGCAAAACTAACAATGTTAAAAAAGCCAGAGGAAATTATTTTATTAGTTTACTTAAAAATACATGTAGAAATGTGGTGTGTGTGTGTGTGTGTGTGTGTGTGTGTGTGTGTGTGTGTGCGATAAGCTGTAGGTTACCTAAAAATTTATCCAGTGCCAGGCATGAGAAATTTCCCTTTGAGTTTTTACTAAGTTTAGTCTTAGAACACAATACAGGCTATTGTCATTGTCCTTGATTGCCTTCCGCTACTTGAAAGGAAGACCCAATTGCTGAAGACACCAAAAACTTCAGACATACGACTTGCAGGAACACACCTGGAACTTACCTGGAAGGTTTTCTCTGTAGAATAGTGGTCATAGTATCACAAGGTGCTATTCAAACGTCCAGGAGAGAAAAGCAATCTATAGTCCTATCCAGCAACAATGCCTATAAATTACAACAATGACTGGCCCAGCAAAATATCCCTAATGGTGCAATAGTGGCACTTGTATTTGAGGAGTTATCAGCAGTTGTGTAACTGGACATAAGGCCACAAGAGACAGTTCATACTTGGTACTGTAAACTTAGCAAAATAGCAGTAGCTAGAGTGATCACACTACTGCCACTATTCTAAACCAAAAATAACTTCTGTGTTATAAATACTTATCATTAGATACACAGATAAGTGTAGCTCTCACTGACCACTCACAAAACGAGATTTTTTTCTTTTCTCAGTAGATGGAGAGTATTACAGAGATCCACAAATGATCAAAATGCAGAGAATAACTAACCATGGAGTATCCAGCCGCAAATGAAACATCTCTAATGCAACCCCTACACTCGAGGCTCAGGGAACATCAGAAGAAGAAGCAGAAAGACTGTAAAAACCAGATAACCAGGACACCTCACAGTGGGTAGTGTCTTCTAGATGTGAGAAGGAAGTTGTACCCATGAACTCTCAGCAACATGGGTGCCTACACAAGACTTGCATAATGACCATAGCAGTGGGCAGGTCAATGTGGATAGGGGAAAAATCACAGGGTCTTATTTCTAGATGAAGAACTACAAGCAATCAATGGGTGCCGAGGGAGGGAGAATCAGTTTACTCCAAAGATGAGCTCCCTAATACGTTGTCTGAGCCCAAGTAATCAGTTCTTAACACATGTACACATGAGCACATGGACTCAGTAGGTTATGCATTTATATGTGTACTTGTGCATATCTGCCTGCACACACACGCACACACACACACACACACACACACACACACATATATATATATATATATATATACAAAAATAATAATTAATGAAGAGCTCTAAATTGAGAGTGAGAGGGAGTGGGGAGATGCAAGAAGAGTTGGAGGGGGAAGAAGAAATGGTAGAAATGATGAAAATAGGGTAATCATGTGTGAAATTCTTATATAAAAAAGAAAAAGGAAACAATTAGGAAGGTAAAAAGTTGTACATCAAATAACAAACAAACAGCAAAACAAAACAAAATCTGGATGAATCAGAAAATCATTTACATGCTTTAATCATTATTTTTGTGCTTTAATCATTATTTAGAGGATGTGTTGTGCATATAAGGAAAATGGTCTTTCAATGAATTTGTTGCAAAAACTGTCCAGTAAACTTCAGAAGTACTAAGGTAAAATAGAATCAAATGTAAAAAAAAAAGATTAAAAACCCCTGATAAAATAGAAAAGTGGGCACATGCTCCTGGAATCCCCGCACTCAGGCGGAACCAGGAGGATATGAGTTAGAACCTGCCTGGGATACGTAGCTTGAACTTTGTTTCATCTCCCACGCTCCCAAACTGGAAGAAAATCTCAAAATTTTAAGGTAAGATTTGACTGAGAAAACAGCAAAGCAAAACATGATCCATTTCATGAATAACAGGTATAGAAGGAGAAAAACCAAGGTCAAAGGGACAGAAAGTACTTTTAATAAAAGGAAAAAAGAACAATCCCCAAATCTAGGGAAGTAGATACCTGCTGAGGTACAAAGAAGAGAGGGACAGAAAAGAAACTCCACATGTCATGTAATTGTCAAAACTCCATAAAAGCAGAAAAGACCAAGATACAGGAAACTATGAGAAAGATCAAGTCACACATAAAGGCGGGCACAGAATAGCCACTAACTTTACACTGTAGACTATGAAATCCAGAAAGGCATAGACCCGTATCCTGGAAATCATGAAAAATCACAGACTCCGTCCAACAACTATACTCAACAAAACTACCAGTTGTGTTTGAAAGAGAAAGGAAAAAAATTCTGTGATAAAAACAAATTTAAAGACTTGATGTCCAGGAAGCCAGTTCTTTAGGTAATACTTAATAGGATATATGTTCAGAAGAGAAGAATGAATACTTTCAAGAGAGCACAAAAAAGAAATAAATTATCCTAGAGCAATCAACCAAAAGAGGTCTAAGAAAACAACACTACACACCAACACACCAGGACTTAACAAACACTGGCCAGTACTAACTCTCAATATCAAAGCTCTCAAATCTGCAGGAAAAAGAGGAGACTGACTAATAGGAGTTGAAAGCAGTACCTATTAGTTTGCTGCTGCCCAGAAGCACATGTCATCATCAATGACTGACACCACCACAGGATAAAAGTATGGGAGAAACTATGCCAGGCAAAAGGAACCAAGAATCACACATACAGTTGTTTTAATATATAACAAAATAGACTTCAAACTTAAACTAGTTAAAAGATATAGGGAAGGCCACTTCATTCTTATTAAATTACACCAAAAATATACTGTAATCCTAAAGATACATGCAGTACATACAGGAGCATCCAAAAGACACTCTATTAGATCTGAAAATCACACGTGGCCACTAACAAGTAATAGTGGATGACTTCAGTACCTCAATGTCAACAGTAGACAGGGAAGTAAGACAAATACTAACTAAAGAAACCCTGAAGTTAATGAGAATCATAAATCAAATGAACTTAACAGATAGTTACAGAACATTACACGCAGTCACCAAAGAGTACACTTTCTTCTCATTAGTTCATTGAACTTTATTCATAATTGAACACATAGTGAATAAAAGCAAGTCTTGATAAAATTCTAATAACATCCTGTGTTCTATCTGATCATGAAGGAATAAAGCTAGCTAGTAGCATCAATAAAATGTAAAAAAGTAGGCCAACTCATGAAAGCTAAACACCTGAATGAACATTGGATCAAGTGAGAAATCAAAAGGGAAATTTGAAAAATTCTTGTAATTGGAAAAAATTGCAGTGTATCAATAGCTATGGGTCACGATGAAGCCAGGCCTAAGAAGAAAATTTTTATCATCAGAAACGTCTCATCTAGATAAATTAATGATGCACATGAAGGCTTAAGAAAACTAAGAACAAACAACACCTTAAAAGATTAGACAGGAAGAAAAATAAAATCAAGGATGAAATAGAAACAAAGAAAAGAATAAATTAATCACTGGATCAAAGAGTTGGTTCTCTGAAAAGATTAAAAAGATTGACAAACCCTTAGTTAAATTAACAAAAGAAAGATAAAGAGTAGAAAAATTAGCAAACTCAAAGACAAAAACAGGAAAGCTTACAATATACTCTGAGGAACTATTAAAAAAAAAAGCAAAGAACATACTTTAAAAATCTATATTCCACTAAACTGGAAAATCTAAATGAAAAGTTTAAAAAAATCTAGATAAATTTCTAAATATGTGGCCTACCCTAGTTAAATCAAAATGACATAAATAATGTAAACAGAACTATAATAGCTAAGGAGATATCTGCAGTATTTTAAAATCTACCAACTAAAAAGATTACAGGACCAGATGGATGAAGTACAGAATTCTACCAAAATTTCACAGAAGAAATAATACCAATATTTCTCAAGTTATTCTGTAAAATAGAAAAGGAATGGATATTCATAAATTCATTCTATGAGGTCAGTATTACCCTGATACCAAAACCAGACAAAAACTTAACAAAAAATTATAGGCCAATCTCTCTTATACATATAGATGCAAACAAGAACACATAAAACAGATTATCGACCATGGTCAGGTCAATCTCATTCCAGAACAGCAGGGATAGTGCAGTATGCATAAATCAAAGGGATTATATTATTAAAACTTTAAGCAACTAAAGAAAAAAAATTGAAGAAGATATCATAGACTAGAAAGGCCTTCATAGATTAGTAGAATTAATATTGTGAAACTAGCCATCCCACCAAAAACAATCTACAGATTCAATGCTAAACCCATTAAAATTCAAGCACAATTCTGCACAGAAATTGAAAAAAACCTCAAATTTCATATAGACACACACACACACACACACACACACACACACGTTAGCCAAAATAATCCCAAATAATTAAAGAACTTTTGGAGGCATTACAATTCCTGATCTCCAAATAGACTACAGGGCTATAGTAGAAAAACAGTGTTGTTCTGGCATAAAAACAGAAACATTGATCAGTGAAATAGAATTGAGGACCTAGATTTAAGTCCATGCATTTGACCCGCCTGCTTTTTGGACATAAGACAGCATATTCAATAAATGGTGATGATCTAAGTGGAGAGCCACATGCAGGAGAATGAAACTAGACCTTATCTCTCATCATGCATAAACTAATTCCAAATGGACTGAGGATCCTAACACAAGATACGATAAACTGAATCAGATAGAGGAGACAGTAAGGAATGCACTAGAACTTATAGGCACAGGAGTGGATATTATGAGCAAGACTCCTACAGCACAAGCATTAAGCTTAGTAATCGACAAAGGAGACCTCATGAAACTAAAATGCTACTGTACATAAATAGACAGCATCATTTGAATGAAGAGATGACATTAATTCAAAATGGGAGAAAAAGTCTTTACTAGCCATATCTCTGACACAGAGTCAGCATCTAGAATATTCAAAGAACTCAAAAACTAAATATTGGAAGACTAAACATCTGGGATCGGAGAGATGATTCAGTGGTAAAGAGCACTGACTACTCTTCCAGGACCTGGGTTCAAGTCCCAGGACCTGCATTGCAAATAACAACCTCTGTAACTCCAGTACCAGGGGATCCAGTGCCTTCTCCTGACCTCTGCAGGCATTGCCTAACAAAAGTGCACTTACACACATTCAGACAATACATTCATACACATAACATAAAAACAATAAAATGGAACAACCAATGGAAAAATAGGACATGGTGCTGAACAAGGAGTTTTCTAAAAAAGAAAAAAACAAACACCTGAGAAATACATTCTAACATGTTCACAAGTTTTAGTCATAATTGAAATCAAAATTGAAACCACTTTGAGAATTCATCTTATTCAGAGAGACCAAGCTATAAAACAAACGTGAAAAAATAGTCAATACTGGCAAGGATGTGGTAAAAAGAGTGACTTGTTCACTTATAGTGTGTGTGTGTGTGTGTGTGTGTGTGTGTGTGTGTTCCAGCATTCCACTATTCCACTCTTGGGCATATACCTCTAAATACTATATTCTACTATAGAGATTCCTGCTCATCCATGTTCATTGCTATCTTTTGTCACAATAGCTTGGAAATGGAAACAACCTAGAAGTTCATCAAATGATGAATGTATAATGAAAGTATGATACATTTGTACAATGCAATATTATCAATCTTCCAAAAGGATGAAATTATGAAATTTGCGACTAAATAGACAGAACTGGAAACAATCATCCTAAGTGAGTTAAACCAGACTCAGAAAAAAAAAATCACATGTTCTCTCACAGCCGGAAGCTCAGTTTGAAATCTTAGATATTCATGTTTCAATAAGAAAATCCAGAGACATCAGGAAACAAATGGCAGAGGATGAGAAGGGGTGTTCACTGGAGAGGAAACATAATGCAAAGACACAAAGGGAATAGTGCGATAGGAAGTGTTAATGTTGGGAGTGGAAGGGCAGGGCAAAGGAGGGTATACGGGGTGTAGGAAACTGGAGCACAGACCGTAGAGGAATGCTGCTTACTGGCTTGTTTTCCTAGTTGCGCTTATACAATAGAGGACCATGTGCTCAGGAGTGGCACCACTCACTGTGGGATGGGCCCTCCCACATCACTCTACAGTCAAAAAATTGTCTCACAGATGCGGCTACAGGCCAATCCAACTGAGGCGATTCCCCAAAGGAGGACCCTCTATGCTGATGTATCTAGTTGACAACTAATGCTATCCAGCACAACTGACCCCTTGTCATCTTGACATATAAACACATGTGATTAAGTCACAACATTTCCATTTCTTATCCCCAAGATGTTAATATATGAGAACAATAACATAACAGTACAACTTTAAAATCCCACAGTCCTCAAAAAAATCCAATCACTTCAAAAGTTCAAAGACTCTTTTAAAAGTCTCAACAATGGGTTCCTATAAAATCCAAGACAAATTAACAGCTGTCTTATTTTAAAAAGGAAGAATTAGGTACACCTAAGCAAAACCAAAGTCCATCAAAATAGCTCAAGGCTGGACATCTGGATTCTCTCACAATCGTCTGGGCTCCAAAGGACTTGAACAGCTCCACTTCACTGGTTCTGTTAACAACAGAACACAAAGTTTTTCGGGTAGGCTCAGCAGGCGCTCCACTACATGGCTGCTGCTGTCCTTGGTGGTCATCTCATGGACCTAGGTTCTCCAGTTTTCTGGGACCTCTACTGAAACTGAGGCTGCACTTTCATCAGTGGGCTCTTCTGGCCTCTCAGGATGCCAAGCTGCTGTCTGTGCCCCCTTCAAGCTTTCAACACCAAAACCATGCAGGAGTCACTTAGAACTTTACTAAGCCCTGCTTCCAGCTTGAGAAGGAGTCTTGGGAACACTTTGGACCACAGCTTCTGTGTGCTGAATGCTGACTCTGAGGAAATACTTTCCAGAAGGTTTTGCAATGATGATGCTGGACTCCTGTTACTCACAGCTGGTTTTTCAGCCCTAACTAACCAGCATCAACTGTCCTAGTGAAGCCAGGGTTTAACTTCAGTGGTTCACACAGCGGATTCCTGAGCCCCAGACAACCAGAAACCACAGATTCTTAATTCAAAATATGGCATAAACAATCTTGATAATCTTTACTTCCTTTTGAAGCTTCACAAGTCAGGCCTCCATCGTCTATACCTCCTTTAGTAGTCCAACAGCTCATTAAGTTCTAAGCACTTAATGTTTTTTCCAATGCAAAGTTCCAAATGTATTCACTGTCCTCCCCAAAATGACTGGGTTAGGTCTGTCACAGCAATAGTACACTCTCTGATACCAATTTCTCTATTAGTTCCTCTTCTGTTGCTGTGATAAAACATCATGACCAAGGGAACTTATAAAAGGAAGAGTTTATTTGACTTATGATTACAGCCGGATAAGAATTCATAATTGCAAGGGAGGCATGATGGCAGGTAGTGGCTGGAGCAGAAAGCTGAGTGCTCATGTCTTCAAGAAGGCACTGGAAGCAGAGAATGACTGGCAATGTGTCCAGGCTTAAGAGCTCTCTTAAGTCCTCCCCCAGTGACTTGCTTCCTCCAGCAAAGCCATACCTTCTAAGACCTTCCAAAATAGAGCCACCAATTGGGGATGAAATATTCAAACCCTTGGAACCTATGGAGGACGTTCTTATTCAAACCACCACACCTGGAAAACTAATGAGAGGAGGACGACAACAGGCCAGAATGAGATCCTGCAGATGATCCCGAAACAGGCATGTTGGTAATGGAGAGTGGCAAAGGCTAAACCTCCGCTGTTTCCAAAAATGAAACACTAGAGTGTAAAGCACGTTCTGTTCCATAAAAATACAAGAATAAAACGTTTACAAATCTCCTAGGGAAGCAGCGAATTCCCTTCCTGACTGTTCTGAAAAAAAGGGAAAAAAAAAAAAAGATTCCATTTGACTAGGCTCTGGACTTGGTCATCAGCAACCTATTTTTCCCCCTGATGTTCTGAACAAAGAGATAAGGAACTATGTTTTATTAAGTGATGGGACTCAGAAAGAGCCATAGTTCTATGTAAAATCCAGAATTCTCAGCTTGTTAAGAATGTCAACATGGTAATATATGTTTTCCATGATTCTAAGAAGGCTCAGAACATGACTGATGTGAGGTATGGTGAAGATTCGTGACTTCACCTATGAGCTTGACACTGTTCATCCTGCTTTGCGTGCTGCATGATACCTCGAATTCTAGCTTCGCCACATACATAGTCACGGGATCTTGAGTAATTTTCTGTGACCTAATTTTCTAGTGCATGAGGTTATAATAAGAATTGCATCTGTTTCATCAGCGCTGAGAGCCTTGAGCAAAGTACAGATACAAATCACTAGAGGAAAGAGATGTGGTGTGCTGCAAGTCCTCTCTGGGGACAGCTTTTATTTGAACTCTCCGCTATACTGAGCCTTCTCTGCCACTTGTTCAGAGGACTTAATGAACGTCTGTGTCCTGTGCCCAGTGTAGTTATTAAATTTCAGGTCTTCATATTCTGGTACATTTTTAGCAAGGTTAAACTCCATAAAACTTAGTTGGACAATTCTGAGCCAATCTGTGATTCTGTGTATCTTTGACATTAGGCAGCCTTGTTCAATCTCATGGCTTACTGTCTGTAAACACTGAAAATTCCATGATATATAATTACATTGTGAGCGCTGGACTAGAAGGATTCCAGTTATCATCATTTGAAAGTCTCACCAGCACATAAATGTCTTATTTCCAAAGTCAAATGTGTGAAATCAGCACATTGCTACATGCACGGCTGCCCCTCATTTTGTAAAGAACACCATCCAGTCACTTCTGCAACCCCCAAAGGACTGGGTTCCCTTCTGGCTCCTGCTACTCTGCCTTTGCCCTGACTTCTGTCCTGACCATGCTCTTCTGTATTGTCTGTATTCCACCTTTAGTGCTCCCACCGCCCTGGCCTTGCCCTGACTTCTGCACTCAACACTCTTCTGTATTGTCTGTATTCTACCTTTAGTGCTCCCACTGCCCTGGCCTTGCCCTGACTTCTGAACTCAACACTCTTCTGTATTTCTGTCTTAATTAATTCCTCCATATTGTCAGCGAAGCATTCTCAGATAGTTTGTCTCATTTCAAGTAAAAATAGCCCTGGTTTATCATCCATCTGCTCTGTATCTTCTAACCTCTTAGCTCTTCCTGTTCTTACATCCACGATTAATCACAATTAGTTTGTTTCCTATAATTAGCAGCTTCTGTTCAGAGATGACCCGTTGCTTGTATGTAACTTCAGTGGACTGTATTTCTAAGTCACTCACTAGATGATGTTAAGCATTAGGTATTATTACAAGTTGTGCTTTAAAAGAAGCCCTCCTTAATTGAGGGACTCTGCAGTTATAGTCTTCTCTAGTTCCATGACTTCCTTTTCCACAATTCCCTTCAGACTACTTGTTCTTATACTTGAAGTTCAACATTCTTCCAAGCTCTCTCCAAGGTGTTCATCTCAATTTCCACTAACTCATGGTTACCTGATTCATTCCTGTGTATTCTCTGCTACTCTAAGTACTGACTAGACCTATACCTAAGACCCAATTTCCTCACGTTAGACTTGCATTGCTATGGTACTCTGGCTTCAATTTGAACACTTACCATCATTCTCCAGCTTCTCATTTTGCTGTTTGTTCTGCTTTCTCTACTTCAATGGATGGTCCATCATCTGCTTCTCTTTCTTCATTCTTCCATGTCACAAGTGTGAACAAGTTCTGATAGTCTATGATAAAACTCTTTTTCAGATCTGCTTTTCCTAACCCCTGAACCATCACTTCAATAAAGAACCTACAATTAAAGCCTGGCATATTAATTTACCTTATCCTTCCAAATTACTGCAAAATCTACTGTAAAACTGTAACAGGTTTGAGCTTTCTTTGTATTTGACCTGTCTTTGTTCCTTTTCCTTTGTTTTAAGTTTTAAAAATATTTTTATTATCATTTATTTTATGTGTATCGGTATATGTATAAGTGCATACATGTCATGCAATGCCTG
The DNA here is from genome assembly GCA_035773235.1 of Eospalax fontanierii. NCBI lineage: Eukaryota > Metazoa > Chordata > Mammalia > Rodentia > Spalacidae > Eospalax > Eospalax fontanierii. The sequence continues at coordinate 44,548,414 of CM069540.1, read as the reverse complement.
CAGAGGTCAGAGAGGGAGCTGGATTCTCCTAGAACTGGAGTTGTGGACAATTGGTAGCTACCATGTGGGTGCTGGGATTTGAACCTAGGTCTTCAGCAAGACCAGGATTCTTCACTTAAACATGTATAGTACCCAAGGCTTTGCCAGTGTGTGTGGAGACAGTTTGATTTTATATGTATCTAACAAGCTTAGCTTAGCCTCATGCAAACCCCTCTGGTCAAACGGTCATCCCAGAATTTCCCCCACTAACATTGTCTGCTTTGGTGGCCTCACCCTAATTACACATCTCATTACCCATTGCACTACCATGTCACTGCCATTGTACCATCAACCCTATAGGGATAGGCAACCATGTCAAAATGTCCTCTGCCAACACTCTCCCCTCACCCAGCTTCCTTTCACTTGTTGTTCTCCTCCATATCAGAGAAAACACCATCCCTCTTCCCAAACATATGGCTATACCAATTATAGCTGAAATTCCTTCTGAGAGGTGTAAACAACCACAGGTCCCTACAACAAATGAAAGCTTGATTTTGCCAAACTACAGTCTAGGAAACCAGTGAGTTTACCGAGGTTATAGGGCAGTGGGTGAAGGTTTACTTAGGGGTATGTGGGTTCTTCCTCCACTCTAAGGATGAACATCTTCCTTCAAGCATGGATGGATGGTGACATCCCCAAAGATGCACAAAATGACAGAGTCTCCCCACAACAGTTTCTATATCCTTAGTTCTCCCGCTTGTGCAACTAGCACTGACTGGTTGGTTGGTAGGTGTGGCTGACTCTCTGCCCCTCCTTTCTTGTAGAGAGTAACAGTCACCAAGTTGAGCTGTGATGAGCCTAGACAAGCAGGTGCAACCAAGACTGGGAAGAAGGCACCTGTCCATGGTCTGTGTGTCAGAGAACAGTCCTGGGCAACATATCTATTCACAGAAGAAAGATACACACAGTATTATTATGAAGTACAAAGCAATTTCATTTACATGGTGTTTTTCTATGATGCGATTTACCAATAAATTATGTAGAATAAGGAAATTCTGTGACTTCTGTCCTTTTTTTTTTTTAACAAGTTGAGGCTCCAAGTGTAAAGAATACTGGTCATGCTATCAATTTAACTCTGGTACTCCAATAACTTGTCTCTTTTTCTAATTTAAATTTTTTACTTCTTTGAGAATTTCATAAATATATAGAATGATTACATAATTTTCACCATTCCCTTTCCCCTCCCAAACTCCTCTCATGTACCCCCCACTTCCTCTCAAGTTCACGATCACTTATTTTATAATGATTATTCTTAAACATACACACACATATAGATAGATAATTGATAGATTGATACATACATACATCATACATACATATATACATGATCAGAATTCTCTAGAGGAACAGAACTAATAGAATTTATTAATAGATGGTGTATTGATCATCTTTCAAATGATTAAAAACAACAGAATCACACCCTAGAGACCAAGAATCTGGTAGTTGCTCAGTCTTTTTGCCTTGGATCCTGGAGTAGTCCCACAGTTCTGTCTCACAGTGTAGAGGCAGAGAACCCGGGTAGCTGTCAATTTATGGGGCTGTAGTCCTGATCTACACTGAAAACCTTGAGGGTTCTTGGAGAGCTGTTGGATCTCAGTAAGTGACCTGGGAACATTGCTTCTGATGCCAGCAAAGGAGTCAGCAACAAAAAAAAGCATGAGTCATTTGACAGGAAGAAGGCAGAGCTTCCGCTACATCCCTTTCTATCTGGGCTGCTATCAGAAGGTGCCACTCACATTTGGGGAGTAGGTCTTCCCACATCAATTAAGACAATTAATAAAATTTTTCAACTGGGACTCCCTGCTCATGTCATTCTAATTTGTAGCAAGTCACTATTAAAACGAATGTCAGAGAAAATTAGGAACATAGGTAGGTAGATAGATGATGGATAGATAGATAGATAGATAGATAGATAGATAGATAGATAGACAGACAGATTATAGATGCATATATAATTAAATATGTACATCCAAAACCTATGGAATCTGTTTAGTAAATGTGTTTAGGGCTAACCATCTTTTTTAGTAATAAAAGATAATTTTCATAATTTGCGAGTCTGTGTTTGGTCTGATCCCTCCCGACTCTCTAGACACGTCTTACAAACTTCTTTAAGCCACACTCCAGTAACAACAACTTTTCCTATTCCATGTAAGTCATTACAGCCCCTGCTGGACACTCCCTCATCACCAAGTTCAGGTCTTCAAAACTAACTTGCTACTTGACTAGCTCACTCTCTCAGAACCTAACTCACCCACTAACCAAGCAAACAAAACACGTCCCTTAGATGACATCAAATCCTGCTTCATTTCTTTCCACAGTTTACTGATCTCTTCACTGTGGCTTTTTTGTAGTTATTATTTTATAGGGTGTAATCACTCGACATCCACATCTGTTAACTTTCAGCAGATTATGAATTTATTAAGAGGAAAATTCCATATCTGTTATGACTCACAATTTTAACATCATCTGTCAAGCACGGGGTCTGAAATAAGAAGTAAGAAGAAAATTATCACTTAGTTTATAAACATAAGTTGTATTTGAATCTATGTTTACCTCTAATAGGATGGTTTTTATTTTAGATGCTCAGGTTTTATTTTTCTTTATCTGTAGTATTCAGTAGTACACAGTTTGAATGATTTATATATAACAAGTATTTATTCTGAATTTTAGGGAAACATAGCAAAAACTTGATTTTGTAGCACTTTCCAGGAGGTAAGACATCCAGTAGACTGAAACTATTTCTCACAGGATTCTGGGTATCATCCTTGATTATGAAATAATGTATTTCAGCAAGAAGGTCTGGAACTTTCTGTTCAGATTATTCCCACCTTTTCTGGAGTGTGAACTGTGACTCTTCTTTGTCACCTTTATAGCTATGCTTATGGTGAAACTGATTACTGTATGTGCACAAGCCATCACTTGACTTAATAGCTTTCTCCTTAATCTATCTGCTATCATTGAAATGCATGTAAGTAGTATTTGTTTCTCTATTGCTCACATACAAAAAATTAAAAATATTTGTATAAATCCTCACATGTCTTAGAAATCTGTACTTCAGCAAAAAGTAGTAGAGCAAATGTTAAGAACTGCTTAGAATAATTTAACATTATTGACAAGCTTCTGATTTTGAGCTTAGGCATTGTAAATGCTCATGGAAAATCTAGTGGCTTACTATCATTCTCCTTAAGTTAGCTTTTTACAACAAATAAACGCTGGAAATTGAAAGAAAAAAAATCACTTATGTCTTACAGATATACCCCTGGGAAGTTTCCAGTCTCATAGCAATGACTGAACAAAAGAAAGATGTCAGAATGCTCAATTTGCAATTACTGAAACACTAGAACTAATTTTAAGGCATTTAGCTTTTCAAGGAGGTCATCATTGCATTCATTTAAAAACATCTACCCTTGAATAAGTTTAAATTACTAGAATCTCATTAGCTGTTAAAGCAGAGAAAAGAAGGTTAATCCCAGGTAGCTGGTTAGCACTAGTTTTCAATAAGTATATTCTCACTTTATCTTGATTAGTGATGTATATTGATACAATGTTTAATTAGTGTGTGTGTGTGTGCGTGTGTGTGCGTGTGAATAAAGTGACTGTCACACAGCTAACACAAATCTATGTAAATCTAAGGAACTTCACTAAATGCCAAGGACATATAGGAGAAAATCTATGCATTTCAGTGAAATAAGATGACAGAAGCTTTCACGAAAAAGGAGCAGAGAATAGAGAGGTAAAACCTGAGTGACTAGGCATCACAGACAAGGAATGGACAGGATACTGTGAAAACTCTCCCAAGGCCCATGCCCATAAAAGACACAGAAGCCAGATCAAAGATCTATAAGCATGTGGTCCACAGAGTTGGGTTAAAGCAGAAAGCAAGAAAACAATAGATCAAGAACCAGGAAGGGCAGCAGGGAGAGAAAAGACCAAATTCCTGCCCTATGTCTTTTAGGGACACTTGAACCTGAATGAATTCTAGATAAATGATTATTTAGCTGCTTATAAAGGTTAAGTAACTATCATTTTGAAAGATTCCTGATGGTCTGTGATAAAATTATAGGTCCATACTTACATAATCACAGATGACACAGGTTCTGATTCTATCTGTTGAACCACAGAAGCTTGCCCCATGCAGTTGAGGTCGTCCAGGAATTAAAGGTATATTCTCATCATGTAGGTCTACTGTATCTTTACTCTGGTGAAGAAAGAAAGGAACAAGCAATTCTAACTGCAGGTGTAATTTGCTAGATACCTGCTGAGCAGTGGTCATTTTTATAAGGACCCCTGAGAGCCAACGACAGTATCACTGCTCAGTGACCATTTCATAATTCACACTGATCATGACAAGTTTGTACCTCAGGAATAGGAACTCCTTAACCAGCTTCTCCATCCCTATTCTTATTTATTCAGCACATGTAAACACAGTTTATTTGTCTCCATCTAATGTGTCTGAGAAGCTGGCTGTACACTCATTCTCTGTAGATCACATAGCTAATGTTTTGTCCTCTCCATTTCATTGACTTATTCTGCTTCTTAGCTGAAAATGAGTTCTTGTAAATGACATAGCAACCACAAGTCACAGTGAACATAAATTAAGGATTAGGCAGTCAAATTCTTGAGATTAAATGGGCATAACTTCCCACAAAGACTTGTATGATGACAACAGCAGTCAACACACTTACATGGGTTGGACACATTTCTCAAGATCCCACCTCTAGATAAAGTGCTACAGAAAATCAATGACTGCAGAGAGCAGGAGAATCAGTTTTCTCCAGGGATGAGCTCCCTCATAGGTTATCCAACCCTAAGTGTTCAACCTTATTCACATGTACATGCAAGCTACTCTAAATAGACTCGATAGGTTGTATGTATGTATATATATATATATATATATATATGTATCAAATATAATTAAAGAAGAGGTCACAAAATCATGAGTGACTGAGGAAGATGAGGGAAAGTTTGGAGGTGGGAGAGGAAGGGGTGGAAATGATGCAATTGTAATGTTTATGTATAAAATTCACACAAAATACAAAAATATTATTAAAAAGGATGAATAGAAGGAGAGAATTAACTGGGAAAAGCAATCTTGTTTCCAGAAGTCCTTAAACACTCCATGTAAGCAGCCTTCAGCAGTTCCAAAGTGGAAGAGGTTGTGAGAAGCTGCATGTTCATGTGAGTGTGTGCACGCACATTGTGTGTTCAGGGTGTGTATGTGTAAATGAGATGTGACTACTGATGGTAGAACTCTGTCATGTGGGGTGTCCTAATGTTGTTTTACATCCACAACTAAAGTTGAAATTTAATATTCGTAATATAATAGTGTTAAGCTGTGTTGGTTTTCTTTTATTTTACTTTTGAATATCATACTTATTTTATGCATAAAAATATAGCTTGCATATTAAATAACAGTGTAATGCAATAACTTGATAGAGTTTTAAACAGAAGAAAAATGGGACAAATTTCAGGTTGCAAAATCCCTCCCCACAAAAGAATGTTTTTTAAAAAATCACTTTTTCTTTGAGAGACAATGCATGAAATGTGTTGTGTGACTAGTTACTTCTCATTTTTACTTCATCAATGATCAGTGAAATAAAAAGAAAGTCAAGCTGAGGGGCTGGAGAGATGTCTCAGTGGTTAACAGCACTGGCTACTCTTGCTGAGAACCTAAGTTTGGTTCCCACCTGGGTAACAACCATCTATAACGCATGATCTAGGGGACCAGGCACCCAATTCTTACCTCCTCAGGCATTGTAGAACATGGGTGCACTTACATACATGTGGGCAATATACTCACACACATATACAGAATGAAAATAATAAATAAGATATTAAAAAAGGAAAGGAAAAAATTTGCAATCACTGCCTCAAAGGACTAGCACATTTAGGAATGCACAAATGGTTCTTGCTACTTCAATACCCAGAAGTCTAATTTGCATATCCCCTATGAATAAAGAAAAGCTATGACAGAGTTGAAAGGAGAAAGAAGAAAAATGCTTTATTTTGTCTCTCATGACACCTGTGTCTGTTTTCCTTTATTCCATCCTTCCTTATCACCTAATCTCATTCTCGCCTGTTCTCTTTTTTCACTTAAGACTGTATCCGTACTTACAACTGTTTTCACATATGTATGTATACATTATAGACTGTGATCCGCATATGATGAATAATAACACTAAATTATACTACAGAGCTACAATGACAAAGACAGTCTGGTCGTGGCATAAAAACAAACGGAACAATGGAATAAAATAGATGACACAGAAATAAACAGACAGAGCTATGGTCACACAAACTTTGACAAAATTAGTGGAAATATGCAGTGGAAAAAAAAGTCAACCCATTCAAGCAATGGTGCTGACAAAGCTAGATGTCTACCTACAGAAAGTGGAATAGATTCATATTTTTCCACTTGAACAAAAATCAACTTGTCGTCAATCAAAGACCTTAATTTAAAACCCCAAATACTAAAACTTCCAGAGGAAGATATATGGAATAGTCTTCAAAATATTGTAATATGTGAAAACTTTCTGAACTGAACACAAATAGCACAGGAACTGGCCCAAGAATCAAAAGATGGGACTGCAGGAGATTTAAAATTTTCATCAATGGTAACTTCTAGCACTATGAGAGATAACCAGTAGGGACGGAACTTCCAGGTCAGCACCAGCGTTATTTCTCCTAACTCTCATATTGTTGGAAGGTGCTATGCATGCTACTTGAGGAGAAAAGTGATCATCAGTCTTGTGCAGCTGTGAACCCTGTGAGCTACAATCACTGCCTTTCCCTGCTACACTTAGAATTACTGCTGACCTTGCAAGTGTGCTCACTGGCGCAACAATAAACAAACATTTTCTGTTTGAATTTAGGTCCCATTTCTCAAGATTGGAGCCCATACCTTGCATCATTATCAGGACCAAGAACCTGTGGCTAGACAGGTCACAATCCATAGGGGACAGCTGTTGAGATAAAGGGACAGAGAATCAAAGCTATTCCTAACGAATTACTGTTATATTCATGTTGAAACTCTCGTCAGAGAAGCTTCTTTTTTGCAGCAGAGGATCAGTATCACAGAAATCCACAACTGATTAGTATATACAAAATAAGAAACTGTGGAGTGCTTGACTCTGAATGGAACACTTACATCATACTCCCCACCTAAGGCTCAGGAAGTGTATCAGAAGAGACAATGGGATGATTCTACAAGTCAGAAGTGATGCATGGCCACATCAACATACTGTTTTCTGTACCCAACAGAACACTTGCATGTAAGAACCCACAGCAGCTGTGACAGCATGTGCAGTACCTGCACAAGCTCCAGTCAGACAAAATCCCAGCAGGAGGTGGTGTGTGTGGGGATCATGCAGGCCCAGCTCTAGTTGAGAAAGTATTGGCAATCGGTAGCTGTTGGGAGAAGAGTACATTTTCTTTAAGTATGTGACTCCCACACTCCAAGGCGTGGACTCACTCCAAAGTGTATTTAGGAACCACAAAGTACAGAGATGAAAAACAGAAAGCATACTACTAAATAAAAAGTGATCTAGGAAGAAATCAAGAAGGAACTTTAAAATTCCTAGAACTTAATAAAAATGAAAAGACAGTCTACCAAATTCTAAAAGACACAATGCAAGCAGTTCCAAGAGAAAAGCTTTAAGTGCCCATATCAAAAAATTATTGACATCCCATATTAACAACTTAATGATGCAACTGAAAGATTTGGAAAACCAAGGACAAACAACACCTAAAAAGAAAAGATGGTGAGAGGTTAAAATCAGGGCTGAAATTAAATAGAAATGAAAAATCAATATAAAGAATCAGTTAAAGGAAGAGTAGATTCTTTGAAAAGATTAACACAAGATTAACAAACTTTTAGTCAAATTAGCCAAAAAGAAGAGAAAAAGAACCTAGATTAATAAATCCACAGATGAAAGGGAAACGTTAAAATAGACCCTGAAGAAATCCAGAAATTTACACTAATTATATATATGTCGCGTCTGTCTCTCGTCCAGCAAGGAAGACGTGACCCGGGACTCTTCTTAAATGCAGTTTATTCAGGAACCTTGAACAACCTTCTGGCCTTTTTACTTTCTAACTTCTTCTCCCCTGGGAAAAGCCAACCACAGAGTTAAATCCCCTCCTGCCAGCCAACCCCAAACTACCACGTGGTGAAAGCAGATAGGTGCACACATGCGGAAGCAGGGCCAGACCTCAGCCACAGCCAATTATGGAGCTGTTTGCTCCAGAGAGCACTCATCTTCAGGATGGTGGAAGGCGGAAGCAGGCGCCATCTTCAAGAGGCGGCAATCTGCAGCTCTCTACAGCTCCCCCTTTTATTTTATATAACTTAGCAGAAACGGGCGAAGATAGAGGTCTGATCCCTGGTGTGCACAATTGGGATTATGTCCTGGAGACACACACAGACTCATCACCTGTGGTGACCCAGACCCATCCCGTACCAATTTTCCCAGGGGAAGGAGCTAAGGGTACCACCTTCATGCAACCAGACATGTCTTCCAATGAAACACTTAAACACCAGCAGGCAAAACCTTGTGCAGTGCTTAGCATCGCATCCCATCCTCATAACTCCTTCATGGCAATTAGCCATGCTTGGGGGCACTGTCCAGCTTCAATGGCTGTAAAGGCTTGAATGATCATAGCTGCATTCTGCTTTTGTGTGGCTCTAATCTTACATATACACCACAGGCAGACCAGGGAGGCCATAATCAGGAGACCTGCTAACACTCGAATTCCCACCCACTCTTTCAGATGGTTCATAGCAATTCTTTTAGGGTGTCTTTAAAATTAAATGTCCAGTTCGGCATTGGCTTTGGAAACACCGACAGGATTCCCCATCTCGGTTTCATTTTCCCTAGTTGGCTCATCAGGGCTGGAAGCAGGGGTATCGTCATGCTGACTTTTAAGAGATTCTTCATGCTGAATTCTTCTAACCAGGCGTTCAGGTACCCATACTGGATCTTGTTGGTCCTGTGGAAAAATACGAACAGATCCTCATGCCCATGTCAGCACGGGGTCAGTCCCACGCCAGAGGCCCGTTAATACGTCTTTCCACTTAGACATCCCTTTTGCAGGGCCATGATGGTCCTGGTGTCTATCCGCTGCTGAGCAGCCTTGAGCATCCAAATTCAAAAAATTTATAGTAAACAAGGCTAGGGAAAGTCTCTCCCTTGGGGTGCGGCCGTGGCCTACTCCCCCTTTTTGTTTTTGAAGACATTTTTTTAATGTGCGATGAGCACGTTCGACAATGCCTTGTCCCTGAGGATTGTATAGTAACCCATGAAAAAGCTGTACCTCCATTTGCTGGCAAAAAGAGGTAAAACTGCAAGCCGTATAGGCTGGTCCATTGTCAGTTTTTAGCTGTTGGGGCTTGCCCCATGCAGCCCAGGCCTCTAAGCAATGAGTTATAACATTGTGTGCCTTTTCTCCTGTCAACGGTGTAGCATGCATAATGCCTGAGCAAGTATCCACAGATACATGAAGATATTTTTGGTTTCCAAACTCCGAAATATGTGTCACATTCATCTGTCAAACCTTTAAAGGGAGTAAACCGTGTGGGTTAACTCCAATACTAGGTGGATGGTGAAAAGTTACACATTGAGAACAATTTAGTACCACCTGTCGAGCATCTGCTTGAGACAGGTGAAATTTTTGTTGTAAGGCTCGGGCATTCACATGAAACCTGTTATGAAAACATTTTGCCCTTTCTATAGTGGAGCTTAAAAATATACATTCCATTTTGGTCCACAAATTTACTTTATCATTCCCTGTACTCAAAGGTCCTGGCAGGCCTGTATGAGCCCTAATATGTTGGATAAAAAAGCAAGCCTGTCTTTGCCAAATTAAAGTTTGTAATTGTTGAAAAAGCTGACAGACCGGAGTAGAGTTCTTAATTGGTCCGGCCACTTTTAAAACTTTTACTGCTTTAACGGCATAAGCTGAATTAGATATTAAATTAAAGGCAAAAGCACAATTTTTAAATATTTTTAAAACTATTTTTAATTTAATTATTTATGGGGAGCCGGGCTGAAACTGTTGCAACATTGGCTCCTGTTTACAAAAACTTTGTTTTTTAAATCTAAGATAATTTTATAAGTATTTTTAGGAATAGCAGAAGGAATAGGTAATCCAGGTTGCAGCTATTCAAGAATTGTAAATTGTATTAGTGACCTTTTAGTGGTGTGAGAAAATACAGAATTTTGTGAGTTAGTTTTGCTATAAACATGTTACATGATAAAATGAATAACCATTTCTGTTAAAATTAGTTTATTGCTTAGTTACTCTCAACAGCATAATGTCCTTACTTTGGGGTTGTTTTGCACAGAGTCAGGTGGCCAGCCTCACCCTTTGCAAACAGGATTGAATCTGAAGCGAAATGGCCAGTCCCACTCCAGAGTCAACCTCTCAGTGTTATCAATGTGATTTACACATAGACACAAAAATGTCTGTATCCCTTTAACTCAGAGTTTGCATGGGACAGAAAAGCTGCTGAGTTTAGTAACCAGCAACTAAACAAATGAGATGTGGGTGGGAATTGAGCTCACAGCCTTCTTTTGTAAAGGAAAGTGCCCTAGGGCAAGGTGTGGAGAAAATTAAGAAAACATGCCTTTGATGTTTTAAGGCTCTAGCCTCCTTGACCATGAGCATTTTTAAAGATAGAGATTTAACCACGCCCTGTAAATGCCATATTTTTTTGTAAATAATTTTTCTTTAGTTTAGCCTTAGGCTTTGTTTAGGCAACAAATGGTGAAAAATCTTCCTTTTTCAGATATTTAGTTTTTTTGGGGGGGGGAATTTAAAGACTCTTGAGTATTTTAGGTTTCACAAAAGCTGGCTCCTCCAGCCCAGTGGAAGGTTTAGTTTTACTTTTTAGGTTGTTTGGGGCTCTGCCCTGCGGCTTGATTAGCGGCAGCTTGTTCATTAGCATACTCAATTAAGAATGACTTCCAATCTAAGTGCTGCCCAGGGCTCAGCCCCGCCCAGTCACTGGGCATCATGCAGTGTCTATGTAAAGCTTCTAATTGGGCCACAGTGAGAGAGGCATTAATTCCATATGTTCTTACAGATTCAGCCAGGGACTTGATAACTTTAAAGTCCAATGGCTCTTCATATCTATTTCCCTGAGGGTCCTGGAACACAGGATAGGCTAGGTGTAATTCTGATCGCACCTCTCTCCACACTTTGTGACAGAAGGACCTCCCCGAACAACCACTTCCTCCCTCCTCATAATACGGAGGAGCGGAAGGCATTGTTCTGTAGGGTACAGCTTCACCCCCACCCTCTCCTTCCATCTTTCCCTTTTCCACTTGTTTTATGAGCACTTGTGACTCATCTTCGGAGTCTATAACCTCCGAATCCCCAACACTGCTTGTGCTCTCAGATTTTTCCTCTGGTAACATTCCCAAAGCTGCCTGCCCATTCTCTACCACTCCGCTACACTTTTGGTCCTCAAGGCAGCCCTTTACTAGTTTCCAAATAGGTCGCACTCCTCCTCTCAGAGTTCCCTGATCGGCAGCAAAGTCCAGATCTCTCCCTAGTTTTTCCCATGAAGGGATCGTGAGGCTTCCGGATACTGCGAACCAAGGTGCAATGGTATCACAGTCTGCCAAGAATCTCTCCAAAGTACTTTTCCCAAGCTCCAAATTCTTAGAACGAAGTAGCTCATTTAGAGCCAAAAAAATTGGGTGGGAACTAGTATTTCCCGTAACATTTTTCTGGGTACCTCTTATACATTCTCTACAAAAATAGGCAAAAATATGGTACCAGAATACAAAACTAATGCCCATTCCTGTATCAACGATCATATAAAAATCCATTTTTACTTTCGGTTCACTATAACCTTCCAGCTGTCCCCGCTCCATCTACAGAGGGAGCAAAGCACCCTGCTTTTGTTGCGGCTCCCCAATTTACTTGAGGACTTAGCAAAGTACCCGCTCTTATCGCGGATCCCCAAATTCACTTGAGGACTTTCCCACTTTTGTCGTGGATTCTCATTTTACCTGAGAACTTTTCCAGTGCACTGCCCTGACTGCAAAAAGTTCTGAGTCCCTCGATGAGATTCCCCATATGGGCCACCACTTGTCGCGTCTGTCTCTCGTCCAGCAAGGAAGACGCGACCCCGGACTCTTCTTAAATGCAGTTTATTCAGGAACTTTGAGCAACCTTCTGGCCTTTTTACATTCTAACTTCTTCTCCCCGGGGAAAAGCCCGCCACAGAGTTAAATCCCCTCCTGCCAGCGAACCCCAAACTACCACTTGGTGAAAGCAGATAGGCGCACACATGCGGAAGCAGGGCCAGACCTCAGCCACAGCCAATTATGGAGCTGTTTGCTCCAGAGAGCGCCCACCTTCGGGATGGTGGAAGGTGGAAGCAGGCGCCATCTTTAAGAGGCAGCAATCCGCAGCTCTCTACATATATATATATATATATATATATATATATATATATATATATAATATAATATTATCTTTATTTTGTGTATATGAGTGTATTACTTGCATGTGTGTGAGAGCACCAGTGTCTCACAATGTCCACATCGGTAAGAAGAGGTTATTGGATCCCTTGGAACTTGAGTTGGACCGTGGTTAGCTGCCATGTGGGTGCTGGGAATACAACCTGGGATCTCTGTAAGAGCAGTCATTGCTCTTAACCACTGAGCCGTCTCTCCAGCCCCGCAAATATACTTGAAAATATTTTCTATTTATTATTTTTATTTTATTTTATGTGTATGAGTGTATTGCCTTGCATGTATGTAAGTGCATTCATGTTGTGTAGTGCATACAGAAGTCAGAAGAGGGAATCAGATCCCCTCAAATGCAGTTATATATGGCTTTTAGCCACCACGTGGGTACTGGGAACCGAACCCGGGTCCTCTACAAGAGCAATCCATGCTCTTAATCTTGAGCCACCTCTTCAGCCCCCATATGACACACTCAAGACCCATGCAAACTTATGCAGACAAAAACTGGGGAACTGGGGAAATGGGCAGCAGATCCTAGTGTTTACTGAAGAAATATTGGCAACCGATTACTCTTGGGTGAGGATGAGCTAATCTTTTTAATAGAGCAAAGGACTCTGAATAGACTGACTCACCTCAGTGGATGAACCTGCACTGAGGAATATTGAGGACACTAACTTGACACAATAGACTTTAAAAAAGATGAAGAATGTATGAATTACATTTGGAGGCCTATGAGGGGATTCTGGTGGAAAAGAGGGCATAAAGATAATTAAGACTGATTGAGATATTCTGTACAAAATGCAGGATGATTCAATTAAAAATATAAAAAATTATATTGCACTGAACTAGAAAACCTAAAAGAAATGAATAAATTTCTAGACATGAATGGCTTACAAAACTTAAGATGACATAAATAATTTAAAGAGACCTATAACAATTAACAATATAGATGAAGTAATTAAAAGTTTCCCAACTAAAAAGAGCTGAGGATCAGATGGATTCAGCTTAGACGTCTACCAAACATTCAAAGAAGAACTAATACAAATACTCAAATTATTCCATAAATTAGAAAAGGAAAAAGTGCTTCCAAGTTATTTCTTTGAGCCATTATTACTCTGGTACCCAGACCAGACAAAGACCCCACAAAAAATCAAATTGTAGGTCAATATCTCTGAAAAATACAAATACAAGAATTCTCAATAAAATACTTGCAAATTGAATTTAAAAAAATCACAGAGCAAAGGTTGGAGAGAATGTGGAGTAAATGAAATCTCTATTTACCTCTGATAGGAATGCAAATTAATGCAGTCATTATATAATCAAACAAATCAGTTTGGAGTTTCCTCAAAAAGATGAAAATAGAACTACCATATGATGTAGCTAAAACACTCTTGGGCATGTACCCAAAGTACTCATTATCCTACCAGAGAAATATTTGCACAATTATGTTTAGTCCTGCTCTATTCATGATACCAAGGCAATGGAAGCCACCTAGAAATGCATTAATAAATGAGTGGATGATAAAAATGGGCACAATACAAGAGGGAATATTATTCAGCTGTGAAGAAAACTGAATTTATCAAAATTATAAGAAAACAAATAGACAATAGACCTGGAAAATATAATATTAAACAAGGTGACCCCAAACCCATACAAAACTAAACCTTAGGTTGAATAGCTATTGAATTATAATGTTCACCCACTTTATGGAGGAGCTCAAACTTGTTTCATTTAAATTCCATGTGTCAATCTGTTTTACATTGTCACGTTAAAGGCCCAGGATTGATAAAGCACTTCCTCCTGTACTCTTTGCAGCCTGTCTTCTCCCTCTTAGAGGTCTTAAAGGTGGGGTGAGAACCTGATTTTTGATTGCAGACAGTCTCGACTTATGGCTTTAATTCAGTTGGTACATGCTTCAGTTGATCATCAGTTCCTGAGTTTGGTCCCCAGCATTCACCTAGGAAATCTGAGTATGGCAAAGCATACCTGTAAAGACTGGGGAGGAAAGGGGATGGGGAGGTGTTCCCTCTAATGATTCCTGTACTTGCTAGCCGGAGAGTCTAGAAAGCCAGGTCCCAGTTCAGTGAGACTACGGCTCAAAAATAAACTGAAGGGTTGGAGAGACAGCCGAGTGGTTAAGAGCCCAGGGTGCTCTTGCAGAGGATCAGGGTTTGATTCCCAGTAGCCACATGGAGGCTGACAACCCACTGTAACTCAATTCTGGGGGAATCCATCCCTCTCTTCTGACCTTCACCAGCACTACATGACACAGGTGCAGTTATAGATATGTAGATGATATTAATACATACAAAAATAAATAAATAATAAATAAACTATTTTTAAAAACTAAATAAATTGGAGACTTATTGAGGAAGACATTGGGCATCAACCTCAGGTGTCCACATGCATGTACATACATGTGGTACGTACATACAGAAACATGCATACACATACACAAAAGAAAAATGACAAATTACCCACTTTCTGATGTTTTATTACACCAGTAGGAATTAAAGTAAAATGGTTTATACCCATTGAATCAAGCATGTTAAAACAGAATTTAGAGGTGAGGCTCCCAATTTTAGACAGCAGTAACAACATCATGTATAGACCAACCTATTCCATTTCATTGTGATTATTAATTAATGATTGTAATACTGGATGCTTAGAAAAAATTAATATTGTTTTACAATTGAGACTCAGAAAAATTAAGCAATTTTGCATTAACATTCAATGATAAATGATGCCCATAGGATTGAACCCAAATCTGAGCTTTTTAAAAGACCTGTGAGGGGACTGGGGATGGATCAGCAGTTCAAGAGAACTGACTGCTCTTGGGGAGGACCCTGGTTCATTTCCCAGCACCTACATGGCACCTAATGACAATCTCTAACTCCGGTTCTAGGGAATCTGATGTTCTTTTTGACTTCTGTAAGAATTACACAGACAGTTATACTTACTGACATACATGCTTACAAAACACTGACACATATAAAATCTTTAAAAAAATTTTTTTTTAATTTTAAAATGTACTATGAAGTCTATTGCTGCCCAGCTATTTCCTCTGGGTTGACACATTAATTTCTGATGGGAATAAGGAGGCTTATAAAATACCCAAGAATGGAATAAGGAGGCTTATAAAATACCCAAGAAACTTAGAAGACTTGCAGTCTCATGAAGCTCAACCAGAGAATCGTGGAGCCCTTCTCTGAGGGAGCCTTCTGTCTTTATTAGGGGAAATAGTTTCAGGTAAGAGACTCTTTAGGTAGCTGTCTTTTAAGTTGTAAGGAGTGCTCATGGGTATATCTTGTTACCATGGAATTTGGGGTTCTTTGGTGGGTTTTTAGAATCATTAATCATTTTGGGGGGGTCTAACCTTATTTAGTCCTTTAATCATAAACAATAGACATATGTATTAAAATAATTGATAATACCCATAAGTATGATTTATTATTCATAATTTTAATATTTGTTAATTATGTAGTTATCTAATTCATGTTGATCTAATTTATTTAACTTTTTGTTTTCTGTTAAGTTTTAATTCGACTTTTTTTTTCTAAAAGTTTTGACTGATAATAAAAACTTTTAAAATAGACACAGGAGAAAACTTGAGGACCATTTTATCAGAGTTTGAGAGAAAAACAACAGGGCAGGCAGGCTGCAAATCTGGCAGCTCCCAGAAAGATGAAGATGGAGAAGAGGAGAGTCAGGGTCCAAGAAAACAGGCGTGTTTGGCAGCAGAGCAGAACTTCATAAAGTGGAGGACTGCGGCCGGTTGGGCAGGAGGTGGTTGGGGAGGGTTTCAGAGTGCAGGAAAGGCAGTTTATTTAAAAACACACATATACAGTGAACTTGAGATGCCAATAAACATTCACTAACAGTGACATGGTTGCTTAGAACCTTCAACTGTGGAAGGCACCAGGATGATGTAAGAGAAGACTATGGAAGGTAAATAGAAATCTGCCCTGCCCCTTATGGTTTGTTACACGCTTAACTACTGCGTGTCCCCACTGAAATCTTTGTCAGACAGCTACATCCTTGCCATCTTTTGTAACCACCTGCTTCTGTACAACCACTTGCTTAACTACCATTACACCTTCTGGAACCCTCTACTTAGCTGCTTAATGGTGGCTATGAATTGCCCTGCAAACTTGAGCTTTGGTTGAGGGTATTACAGAATGATCTTTGTGTCAGTCCAATGCCATGAACAAACTCTCTTTCCTTCACCTGACTTGACTACTGGTCTCTTGATTCCTACAAGGTTCCTTAACATGCTGAGGAACAAACAGAGTGCTGGACAAGAGGTGCAGAACCTTTTGTCAGAATTTTACCTGGCACTCACCCTCCCATACATGTCTGATAAAGGAGGCCCAGGCAGGGAAGTCTTTCTCCTCTTTCTTTGGAAACTGGCCTGAACATACTCCATTTGTTCTATGAAGCCCAGGCTGGAAAGGCCTTCCATTTTTTGACAACTGTCTATTAACATAAAGATATGTTAATCTTTATGCAGTTCTTTCTTTCTTTTTTTTTCTTTCAATCTCTCCTCTCCTGGCACAGTTTAGCTGGACTTTGGATGGGATCATGTATTTAGTCTGTTGTCTTCTTCTCTATCTGGGATGAATAGGAATTTCTGTGCATATCTCCAGGAAATGTAACATAACGCCCATCGTGGTACCATGTGCCCGTTAGCCTCATACTGGGCAGATTGAGACAGGAAGATCATGATCTTGAGACCAGCCTGGCCATGTGGTGAATCTAAGATCATCTTGAATTATACATCCAGACTCTGCCTCCAAAATACCACCACCACCACCACCACCACCACCACCACCAACAACAATAATAACAACAACGAAAAGAGCACTTGCTTAGCCTGCACAAGGCCCTGGGTTTGGCCATTCCCATTTCAAAAAACAAACAGAAAAAAAAACACTACGAGAACACACCAAACACAGCAAAGCAGAGGCAGCTGCAGTAAGGACACTGGAGAGGGAGAAAAGGTGAGGAAGGGTAAAGGTGCTCAGTTAAACACTGAAGGTGAGGACTGAAAAGTCGTGCCTCTGTAGTTGCATACTGGGTGCATCCTGAATTCTTTAGTCCTGGCTCTCTTTCATCTTGGGTGGCCTCTTGCTGGCTGCTGTTGTCAAGGTAAATTATTTTGCATTGTGTTATATTTGTCTATTATTTTGAAATAAATATTTTCAGCACAGAAAAAAAAAGTGCAATTAAAATATATTTCTTAGGGGTGGAGAGATGGCTCAGTGATTAAAGGCACTGGCTGCTCTTGCAGAGTACCTGGGTTTAGTTCCCAGGGCTCACAAAGCGGCTCACAACCATCTGTAACTCCAGTTCTAGGGACTTGGCCACCCTGTTCTTGGCTCTGCTGACACTGCACGACATGGGTGCACTGACATGTGTGCAGACAGTGCACTCAGTCACATAAAATGAAAGTTAAAAAATTAAGATATTTCTGTCACAAAAACATATCGCTGCGTGTGATGGTGAAGGCCTTTAAGGAGGCACAGTCAGTCTGATCTCTGTAAGTTAAAGGCCACCCTGGTCTACATAGCAAGCTCCAGAAGAGTCGGGACACTATAGTGAGGACCCTCCTCAAACAAAACTAAAATCTAAATGGCTTTCCATTCTTGAGCAAAATGATAATGCTTCCCCTGTAAAAACACAGCTGAGAGAACTGTGTGAGGAAGCCAGAACCATAAGAATTTACTGCTTTAAACAGGGTGCTCCAGAGGACAAAAGGAACAAGGGATTCCTTGGAAGCCAAGAGTCCTCCAGAGCCCTTGGGTAGCACGACAGCTGTGTCTAGAGCTGTCAACTATCTGGAGTGTGAAGAGTCTCAGATTCAGTGCTGTGCATAAGTGCTGCCTGGCCAGACGAAGGTACTCGAAAGGCACCCCAGTGAAAACGCATACCCTCAACTGAAGCAGGAATCGTTGATGTTAGAAAGTATTTCTAAGCAGCAATCACCTGGAAATTAACACATTCCAGTTCTATCTCAGGGATTTGGCTAAAGATCACTTTTGAGGTTGAATGAATTTGAGGGAGGTCTTTGAATGACTCATACAGCAGGCCTGAATGCTGACACTGGCTTCACTCCTACATCTCCTATATAAAAACCAAACCAATTAAATGAAGAGATAACAGAAAATCATATTTGGAAGCTCAATTGATGAAGCAAATCACAACACTCATTTCTAATGAATGCTGATCATCTGTGTAATCACTCAACACAGCATAAAGATACAGGAATTATTCCTAGGAGCAATGGAGACTGATGGGCTCAAAGCAAGGCAGGAAGGACTTATGAAAGAAGAGCTATTTCATATGACAGGAAGGACAGGGATTTCTTTAGTTTCTTTATTGTTAGTTTATGTGTCTGAGTGTTTTGTCTGCAAGTGTATAAGTACACCAATGAGCGCAGTGCTAATGGGGGCCAGAAGAGGGCATGGGATCACCTGGAACTGGAGTTATGGATGGCTGTTAGCAGCTATGTGGGTGCTGGGTACTGACCCAGGTCTGCTAGAAGTGCAGCCTGGGCCCTTAACCACCGTCTCTTCAACCCCAGATTTTTATATATTTATTTATTTGTAATCATGAAGGGCATACCATCTAAGGTTTTCATTCCCCATTTGCAGCAGTTAATAGTCTCTAGCACTTAGGTCTGATAAATTCATACTTGTAAGAAGCCACTGATGATCCTACTCTGGAAAGAAAGGCTTTGCCTTTCCATGGTGTCTCTGCTCTTTTGGATAGGGACACCATACAAGGCCATTTCCTGATCACCCAGTGACCTGTCCACTAGCTCCAGCCCGGGCAAATCCGTAAACTTTCTGAACGCTGCATGAACTGAACTACACTTTTTGCAACAGGATCTGAATTGCCTCCTTGGAGAGATATCTCTCTTCCAGGTTAATCCAACCTCAATAGCTCTAAATTTAAACATGAAGTCTGGTAACCTAAGAAATGAAGAAAATTAGTTGTACGCACTGTTCTGAGAGCAAGAATGTTAAAGTGTTTCCTTCTCTGAACACGTACTTATGATCACTTAAAGCATAAACTTTATTTGGTTTTAACTATTTGTCTTCACCATTTCTCTTCCACTTCAGGACCTGTCTGAGGGCTAGCAACGCATTTAGACACCTTAAATGCTTGTGCTCTGCCTTGCACCACAGTATCCACATCTTTCCTTATTTTCTATGACCAGCTTTTTGAAAGGTTATGCTTATGTCTTTTGTAATATGTCTCTAAATTTGAATTACCCAGTGATTTATAGAATGCCTGAGATCAGGTAATTTATAAAGAGAAGTGGTTAAATTAGCCGACAGTTCTGAAATTTCACAGGTGTCTGTTCAGCCTGGGGTGAGGGCTACATTCTTCTGTGTGCATAGTGGAAAAACAGAAGGGAACAGATGTATGAAAAGGACTCAAGTGGAATTCTCTGTGTAAGAGCTTGCTTTTAAAGTAACTAGTCTGATTTGGAGGGGGCAAGAATTCAGTCACTGTTTCTATACAGCATAATCTGTCATTAGGGCTATGTCCATAGTGCAAATATCCGCATGAACTCTTACAGTCTTTTCACACCCAGGGATGTGGTGCATGTCCATAACAGACTCCTACAAGCTCTGGGATCCTGCTGTTGTGAACCTGCAACAATGTTGTCAGCATGCATAAGAGGCATGCAGACTCAAGTAGACAAAACCCTAGCATGGAACTGGGGAAATGGGCAGCAGACCCCAAACTTTGATGAAGAAATGTTGGCCATTGATTACTGGTATGTGAGGAAGAGCTGATCTTCTTAAATCAAGGGACTCCAGATAGGTTGACTAGCCCTCAGTAGATGAAGTTGCACTGAGGAGCATCAGGAGACACTAACTTGACACAATACGCCTTAACAGAATGAATGAATTCCAGTAGAAGGGCTATGGAAGGGTACCAGTGGGCAGGAGGTTATAAAGGTGATTAAGATGTATTTAGATGTTCTGTATGAAATACACAATTAAAAAAGTAATACACACACACACACACCCACACACTGGGCTATGTCTCCTGTAACTGCCTCAAGAATGTTAGAGCAGAAGGATTTTAGTGGGGACAAACAATACTGAAGTTCTAATAGTTTCTCTTGGTTAGCCTGGGGCTGTGGTTCTGTGGAAGAATGGTTCAGAAATGCTTTTCCCATCCTGTCACATCAGTGTATACAAATGTTAACCTTTGTCACATGGTGCTGGTGCATTCCATCAAGTTCTTTCCTAAATATTAACTAATTGTTCTCTGTGTAGTCTGTGTTAAAATGTTTCAAATCATGTGCCTCCCCCACACACATACACCAAGCCAAGGACAAGTGTTAATATCAGGCCTACAGATAGGTTTAGCAATTATTCTGCTTCTCTTTAAAATGTTGCCTACTAATTTTGAGATTTGTCTACTGGTATGAACTGTGGAAGGTGTTTCTATGGTATTGTGATGGAGATTTTATTATTCCTTGTGTACTTTCATATTGATTG
This sequence comes from Eospalax fontanierii, assembly GCA_035773235.1. Taxonomy (NCBI): domain Eukaryota; kingdom Metazoa; phylum Chordata; class Mammalia; order Rodentia; family Spalacidae; genus Eospalax; species Eospalax fontanierii. The sequence continues at coordinate 44,527,374 of CM069540.1, read as the reverse complement.
ATTGCAAATCTTCTCTAAGAATATTTATCATTTACACTCATTTATTCATTGATTTAATCATTAGCAAATGTTTACACAGCTTTGAAGGTGATCCTTGTTATTCATCATTATTCTTATGATACACTAGTTTTTACTGCTCCTTGGCCCTTGGGAGTCTTGCCCATGAGCAGCCAGCATCTGCTTTCTTTGTCAGAGCCTCATCTTTATTATTTTCCAAATTTATTTATTATTTTCTAGCAGTTTACTTTGGTTACAACACACATGTTTTCTCTAGTTTAGCCCAATACTTTATCTAGAGAGCCCTGGTTTCTTGTGTTTTATACTGGTACTTTAAAGGCAAATATGAGCTTGGTGCTTTTGTTAGATATGAGTCTTGTCTCTGATCCTAGATCTCCTTTCTGGTCAGATCTAGTGTATTTGTATACTCTATCTCTATCATCTATCTATCTATTTATCAATCTATTATCTATCCTACCTTTCTATCTCCCAAATGATGGTCTATCTGTCCAGTTTGTCGTCATTCTATTAAAATAAACATGAAGTCTCAATGGCACCCCCTTTCTCTAACTGAGCACCAGAGCTTATTGTATGTTTCCATCTTGCTTTCTAACACATAGCCTCTATCTCTGATTGTGAGAAACTAGACTCATTATCTATAATCTACTTAGTCATCTGTGAAATCTCAGTGCAGTACCTCTGATCCACGAAGGATGTACTTCAAGCCCCCAAATGGAAGCCTGAGCCCACAGCCACTACCAAAGTCCACACATGCCATGATTTTTCCTATATATGCATGCTTACAATCACTTTTAATTGCTAAGTCATATATAGAAAGAGATTTTCTATGATAAAATATAGAATAATCATAACAATATTTTGTAATGAAAGTTATTTGAAATATAAATTACTTTTGGAATTTTCACCAATATTTTCAGATTGTGCATTCTCGACTCTGAAAGTAATTTACTAATCACAGTCATGTGTGTATACTTTTTTCTTTCATTTTTTTTTTATCTTTACCCTTAAAACATTTAGTAAATTGTTGTTTTCCAAAATCATTTACATTATCTCTCTGTTTTCCTTTTGGTTGGATTACACAAGAAATTGGTAATTCATAAATTCAAGTTCAGTTAAAATGGTCTATATCTCATTTGCAGATATGCTAGATATCTAGGTTATTTTTTAAACATTGCGTTCAGTTAAGTTCATTGTTTGTAAGTGCAATTCAATGGATGTTGATACAGCTTTGTAATGATCTGTTAAGCATCCTAACACCACCATATCAGTTCCCGAAGAGATCCCTCAGGAATGAACTTCATACTCACAGCTCAGGCCACATCCAGGGAAGGGAAGCTCCCTCATCTGAGCATCAACAGCTTGCTGAAAAAAAGTCCTTTAAGAAATTGAGGAGAACTGGATCATCCTTGGAGCTTTATCAGACACAATTCTAGACAACTTAGTATCCGATACTGGATCTCGTTGTCCATGATATTTGATACTACATTTTATTGTAAATTTTGTTTAAATTTCAATGTATTTTAAAACACACTGATTTTCCTCCCATGTATTTTTCTGTAACAGTTAATGAGAATTACCTCTGGCTTTTTCCCTGTTCTCAAAGGTTTTATCAGGTACCTTGACATTATCGTGCAAACTTGTCCCTTGTGAGAAAAGTGAGTGAAGGTGATGAGAGAGGAGTGGTTTAACTACTGAAGTTCACAGTCATTTCCAGAGGGAACTAAGGAAATGCTAACAATACTTCACAGAAGATGCTAGGACTTTGTGCTTTGAAAAGGAGTAGCTTTCTTTCAAGTTAAATCGTTTAAATCTTTTCCTTTCTGCCATTTTCCCTTATTCTTTAAAATCCTCTATCCCAGGATGTGCAAATTTGTTCCTGAGGGCACACTTATATTTCTATCTTGTAAGAAACCTTAAATATTAGCCTTTTCTTTCAAACTGTGTAAAACTTTTGCCTTATGACAAAGAATTCTAATCTTTTAATTGCCTCACAAACACTGTAAGACTTTTGAATAAGAAAAGGTCCACATCTACTCCAGAGCATGATGACCTGGGATGATGCAGTCCTCCCACTTTGGCCAAACCTCTTCCCCTTTCCTTTGCACAGATTCTTTTTTTAAAAAAAATTGTTATCTATTATTTTTTTTATTTTTTGCATATGAGTGTATTGGCTGCATGTATGTAAGTGCACCCACGCGCCAGAAGAGGGTGTTGGATTCCCTGGAACTGCAGTTGTAGAGCATTGTTAGCCAACATGTGTGTGCTGGGAATGGAAGCCAGGTCCTCTGCAAGAGAAGCTAGTGCTCTTAACCACTGAGCCATCTCTCCAGCCCCACACAGATTCTTTTAAGATAGCAAATGAGAAAGACTGTGAGGTTAAGCCTAAGGAAAACAGTGCCCAAATATAAGGTTGAAGACTTGGCATAATTCGAAGTTGTAGTGCAAAACAGCAAGCAAAATGGACAGGCTCATTGCTGTTTCAAAAATTAAATGATAGCTAAATATTTTCTCTTCTGAAGGCACTTGTGAGGACCTACTCTGTGATTCTAGCCATGCCAATAGCTATCAAAATTCCTGAAAGTAGATCCTGGATTCCTCTATCTTGAGCCTATCTTTGCAGGCCTACATAAAACAAAACAAAACAAACAAAAAAACCAAGAAACAGTCCAATGGATGGGTGCTTTGTGACCACATCAAGAAATTCTCCTGGTTTCCTTAGAGCTCATGATGTCTTTTCTTCTCCATCACATTTCTCTCTAGACATCAACCAAGGACTTCCTTTCTTACCTTCATCCTGTAGTTATACAAATAAACCACTGATGCACTTTTGGGGACTTTCAGACAGGCTTATTCACCTGGCCCATGCTATGTCCCCATTCAGCTCTACTAGCAAATGGCTGGGGAGAACAGATTAGCATTCCACAGGATTTTGCCTGAAAATGATTGCATTTGTATAACGCTGGGAGGACAAGGTCGTATGTTCATCCCTAATAACACAGCTCCAAATACAGCTATTGCTAGAGTTCTCCAAGTCCTCAAAGTCCCTTCTACAGAACTAAAAATTCAGGAATAAATGACCCATTCCCTGACCTCTTGAAGGATGGTTTGAAAAATGGAGAGGTCTCTTGAGCTACATGCTAACATCCTTGATAATCATGATGTGTGTCGTGATACTGCTCAGCTGCTGTGTTAGGGGCCTTACTCAGAGGCTTGTGGAATCAGCTCTTACAAAATAACCCCCTCTCCCTGCCCCATAGCAGTTTCTTACTTCAAGATATGACAGAGAAAAGAAGCCAACACCTTCTTAATAAGTTTGAAAAAAACGAATGTTTACGAAAATAAGAGGAGGGATCTATCAGTTAAAAAATTGAATATTAGTCTTCTTTCTTTGAAAAGAAAAACCTGTAAAGCTTTTGGCTTATGACAAGGAATTTTAATCTTTTAATCCCTACCATCTCTACCCCAGACACATACTCTGTGCAATATTTGTTTATGAAAAGACCCTGAAGTATCCCTGAACCTGACAGCCTGGCCCTTTTACCTCTTTGGCCAACCTTCTTTCCCTTTGTGCCAATATATTTAAATAACTCAGAAAAACTCTGAGGTCAGACCCTCAGCCAATGAGGAAAAGACAGTATTCTTTCTAGGGATAAGAACCTATCAAACTTCCAGGTCTGGTATGCTTTCTGCCTCTGCTCCATCCAACTGAGCATACAATCCACGCTTGTGCAAAAGTAAAAAAAAAAAAAAAAGCCTAGCCAGGCTACTTTCACTTTGCCTGCATATTCCTTATGAGGTATGGATGGCAGGGTCCTTGGACCTCAGATTTTACTTCTAACAATCTTCCTCACATTTTTGACAAAATCTGGATTTATTTTATTTTGGCTAATGGATATAAGACCTACTTTCTTGTGTTGCTCATGATGATGTGGGGCAGTGGTTTTAACTGTAGGTTTCTGACTAAAAACAAAATGCTGTGTATTTCCTAGTGTTTGTGAATAGTGCAGCAATAAACATGGATGTGCAAATATGTATACATGAGAACGTAGATCCCTTCAAGTATACCCAGAGGTAGGACCTGTGGCTCATAAGGCATTCTGTTTCCAGTCTTTGCCAGAAAGCTCTGTAATGATTTTCAAATTGGCTGCACCAGTTTACATTAAAACTAGCACCGAATAAGGATTCCTATTTCCACACATCTTCACCAGTATGTGCTGGGGTTTATTTTCTAGATGGTAGACATTATGACTTGGGTGAAATGAATTCTCACAGTAGTTCAAATTTGCATTTCCTTTGCATTTAATTTGCATTCAGGTAGTTTAATTGCATAGCTAAGGATGTTAGACACTTTGTCAAATATTTATTGATCATTTGCATCTCTTCTCATGAGACTTGTCTATTCAATTCATGAGCCAAATTATCAATGGAAAGATTTGGTTCTTTGGTGTTGCTACAGTCTGTTCTGTTCTTCTCTCTTCTAATAGGAATAGAGTTTGTTTTATTTTTTGTCCATTGATTCGTTCCTCTATTCCATGTGGTTTTTAATTCTGCAGGGAGAGAGGGAGAAAAGCATTTAATAGGTGCTCTGTTCATTTAGTAACCATGAACAATATTTTTGCCTCCTGCTACTGCATTCATTTTGATATCTCTTCTTTGTAGTACAAGACCAGTGTTAAGAGCTCAAGCCTGGTAGGTGACTAAACAATTACACAAGGCAGTAATGGGGCAAAAGAAAAGAAAGAATGGGAAGTTCACAAGTAATAAATCAATGAGTTATTGCCATAGGCACCTAAAGCTGACCTATCTGTGAGGCCTGCTAAGAGACTGCCAATAAGAAGAGACCTGCTCCACGCTCTTGTCTTTTAAATTTGTTTCCTGTGCATCAACTCCTGGGTAGTTTTAGTGTACCCAGCCTAAAAACTAAGCATCTCTGCAGACACGGGAAGTCCCTTTGACTGAAAAACACAAAAGACCAGATATGTACATGGACACAGTCTGAGATGGTGATGTGGGTGGAATAATTCCAATGCTCCCTACAAGTATGACTTGTATTTCTTTGGTATTAAAACTGATTGCAAATAGCTTTGTAACTTCCCTGAGATCACGGGGTTAATGAGAAGTTATATCTTCTATCCCAGATCTGATGGAAGGCCCCACTGCTCTCTCTGTATTCTCAGTTTTGGTTCAATGGTCCCTTACCTGTGCCTTATCTTTTTCGGTTGTTCACTGAAAAGAAAAGATGTCTCTTGGTAAGCAGACTCAGTAAAGAGATCCTGTGTAAAGAGATGAGAATCAAGAGTTATTGGAGGGCGAAGGAGATAGCTTAGTCAGGAAAGCCCCTGTTCGTGTGCTCACTCTGCTTTGAGTTTGCAGTTGAAGAAGTGAGTTCTCAGCTTCCATTTTCTGACACCATGCTTCCCCGTCATGATGGATTCTTATCCCGCTGGAACTGTAAGCACAAATAAACACCTTCTTCTGTCAGTTTCATTGGTCATGGTATTTTATCACAGAAAAAGAAAAGTAACTTATACAGACCCATCTATAGAATCTGCCTTTATTCTTTTACTTACTCATGGTTCAATAACTTGGCATGGTATCAAATTTGGAAATCATCACTTTTATGTAAATTTTATCATAAAGTCTTGGGTTTATAAGAAAATCTAAAATTCTTTGACTTTAAAAATGTGTTTTTTAATTCATGAATGAGTTATATGGAACTGTCTTCATTTCTTATATAAAATTGGTATTGAAGTTTAGGGACTTACACATTATTTCTGTGATTTAAATCAAGAGTACTGTCTTGAAGCAGGAAGTGTGGTTAGAGGCGGGCACTTTGCTGACTTCATTCTGACTTCTGTTACTTTTCTATTTCTGACTCCCCTATTTTCCCTGCAGCTTTGTTTTAGAGATAAGTTGAATCATTAATCTTACTGTTCTTACTAAAGGTAAAGGGGTGTCTTTTAGAATCTTGATGTCTGTGTTGTTCACGTTAAATTAACAAAGGGTACTCTAATCAATAGACTATAGAGGCTGCTCAGAGCTGGCCGACCATGACCTGTGAATCTGACCAGTCCCAAAACTGACCAACCCGTATGCCATGGAATTTTTGAGAGATTTTACGCCGTAAGTTAATGCTAAAATTGCTAACCTCATATTTCTACTTTTGTTCCAAGATAGCTTGCTTGCTGCAGGGAGTCATGAAAGACTTATAAAGACTCTGACACCTCAGCTCATGGCTGCTTTCCTCTCCTACTCTGTGGAGAGTAAGTAGGCCCACCTGCAATCATAATAAATTCCTTGCTTTGCTGCACATTGGTTTCTGAGTCTAATTGGATCCCCAATCGAGACCAGAGCAGGGTGTCTGACCTTACTTCTCAAGCAGATTCTCCTTTCTCCCTGCTCTGAACTCACTTTCCATTACACACTAGAGCACATTAGCTGTCTTCTGAGGTTCTTATTTTTCTGTCTACTTTTCACTGTTAGAGTGATACACCTTTCACTGACTTCATTTTTAGGATACTTATCTGCTTTTCTCTTCTTTGTTCATTTTTCTTCATTGAAAAAAATATATATACATATATATATATATATATTTATTTAATTACTTTTATATTTTGGGTACAAGTGTATTGCCTGAATGCATGTAAGTGCATCCATGTCATGCAATGCATGCAAAGGTCAGAAGAACGTGTCCAATCGCTGGAAACTGGAGTTAGGTCAGTTGTTAGTTGCCATGTGGGTGCTGGGAATTGAACCCAGGTTCTCTGTAAGAGCAGTCAATGCTTTTAACCACTGAGCCATCTCTTCAGCTTGGAAATATATTTTATTTTATGCAAAATATTTTAAGCTTAGAATGCAGATTCTCATATGCTTTTAAAATTGTTTATGGTGTTATGTTGTTTATTTCAAGGAACAATGCAACTTGTAATCAATAATTTTCCATGATTTTATTCTCATTGTATTTATGAATCTTCTCTTGGACACACTGTTTGCGCCTTTATAGCACTAGTCATTTTGTTTTAGGATAATCAGAGGAAGCGTCATCAACTTTAGCTGACTTTTACAGATGTTTATTCTTTGCACATTAGGAAATTTGGAACAGCAAATACTTGAATAATTGTGAGAGACAGAAAGCAAAGGGTTCTGTCCAGTAAGAAAAAATAATATCAGCCAGTCGAGATGGTGATTGTCAGACAACAAAAATAATCAGCTCTGCCTGGCACCATCCCTCTCTTCTGAGTTGCTGTTACCTGCTGATGTATAAAAGACGCAATAAAATTCCAGAAAATAACCACATCTTACTATTTGAAATGGATTTTCAGAGGTATATTAGAAACCACTGAAGCCACCTGTGAACAAGACTTCCCAGAAAAATCTGCATCTTGAACTGAAATGCCTGCAAGGCTGCTGACACCCTGATGAAAACTTCAGTGATTGTGGAGTGTCTAGAATGTGGAAGGTCCAGAGACTAATTATCATTTATCTCAGGCCATCTTTAGCCCTGTCATTAGCCATTTTCTTGCCCTCCTTTGTTTCTGACTTAACATCCAGTGACTAAAGGATAAAAACCCATTGGAATGTGTTAACTTAGCAAACCACCAGCTCCCCATAACAGAAGGCTGAGTATCACCACATAGAATCTGAGGCTGATAGTGAGATTTCTCCTTGGATGTATCAGCCCACTTAATGTTGACATCAATGTATTTAAAAGAGTTTTGATTTACTACTTTTCTTTGTTCTGGTACTATGAAACTTCATGAAATTGCTACCACACTGGAACGTGAAATTTGAGGTAGCTCGGATCTGTGTTCCTGGTACATGGTCGCTCATATTTGGCTCCAGAATAGACTATCTCTTATCCCCTTTGAGGTGAGAGTTGTGGATTTGCATGGACACACCTAAGCAAATGAATATTTCCTGGTATCGACACAAAAGCAATATTCTCACCTCAAAGAGGATAATAGGCACATTATTCTAGAGACAAATATGAGTGGTTATGGCCTGGGAATACAGATTAGGGTTATCCCACATTCTGTGCTCTAATGTGAAAAGAAGTTCACAAAGTTTTTATGGTAACAGAACAATAAAACTTACAAATAAAGACACTTTCCAAACACATTGATCGAGATGTCAGAGAGGTGGGTTATAACAAAGTCAGAATTCTGCTATAGGACTTAGATGTTATCTGACAGTCTGCTCAGCCCTTGGGTTGTTTTTAAGGTGGTCTACTAAGTTAAAGCATCTCAAAAGATTTTTAATCTGTTAGTCATAGGATGTTAGGTTAGATACAGAAGTGGACAAAGAATGCCTATTTAGAAGCTAAAGACAGCCCAAGATAAACCATAAATAGGCTCTGGATTTGCAAATTTCCAAACTCTCCAAAATCCTTGAAGTTCTAATCAGCCATGCAGGAGATTCAATTGAAGATGCAAGATCCTTTCTGGGAACTTTCCTTCACACTAGTCAGAACTGTTGATTAAACACATTGGGATTAATGAGACTGGACAATTTTTCATTCAAAATAATGTAGCTATCTATAAATGATATGGTAAAAACTATTTCCATAGTTTTTATGAGATTTATATATCACATTTATGAAAATGTTATTACTTCCAGCATATCTTCAATCTTAATACATTTTCTTTCTGAACAGTCTGATAAGAACCATGAAGGTAATATAAGTTCTTGAAAGAGCAAATATTGGAGGGAATTATTAATATTAAATAAAACACACTTTCCAAGTGTATCATCAAGACATGTAATCTAGAGAATAACATCAGATTTAATATTCTCCATTCCAGTGTCTGTGGGCATTATTGATCCAATCTTTATATGGATTTTTATATTACTGGACTTGGAGGAATGCTGGAATCGTTTTTCACACTGTATCTGATTTTGTCCTGATTTTATTAAAACTTGATGAAATATATTCCATTGTTAGTTCAGTTTATTAACATATTTGACTTATAATGTTATGAATAAGTTCAATTTCTTTGGAAAAGTAATTTATTTCTGTGTTTTCAATAGCCTAATAATCCCAGTTAATCCATCAAGTGTAGAGACACCCAGTGGTGTTTATGGAAATGAGACTTAGCATGATCTCGGGAAGTCACCGAGTCATACCTTCTGCTGTCCATAACAGGGTTTCAGTAAACACGATAAGTGAATTGCTCACAGTTTAGGAAATCTAGGACTGATGGATATTGAAACTACTGTTAAATATACTTACATAACCCTGTTTTACAACTTATTAATTATAAGTTAAAAAACAATCACTATTTGTCTGTGTAGTGACCTGGTAAACTTCTCTCCTTGTAGATAACAAATACAGCATTGATGGTGAATATGATTTCAAATCAAAAGAGATGTAGAAGTGTTTTAAGGATCTACAGCTATTACATTTCAAAATCCAATGTACTGGATTCTTAAAGGGTATGCTAAAGAGAAAGAGATATTGGTGTCTAGTTTTCAAATGCAAATGACCTTCTCAAGAGGGCCTTCACTTTGCCTTTGTTCTCTTTCCAAGCTGAAGTCCTTGCTTTTAGCTGGCATTTCTCCCACTACATTTGTCAGCTAAATTGTGTGCCCTTCTTGCTCTGGTTTCCAAATTTTATCACTTTGGAAGCTAAGGGTTTATATTCATGAAAATTATTCGTGTATCCTGTTGTTTAGTTATCAGAAGGAAATTCTGTTTTCTCTATTTACAAACTACTTTGAGGCGTATGTGTACATGAATTTATATAAAGTGGGGTCAGGGAGTGCCACGTCATTTTTCCATCTAGAGCCAGTGATAATGCAGAAATGAGTATCTTACTCAGAAATTCACTCAGTAAACTTATCTTCATGTGTTAGTGAGCTCCGTGTTAATTGTTCATTAATCAGTGAGCACATATTTATTACAGTTTGGATAAAACGGAATAGTAATAGATTATCTAATGTATTTTGAATGTCTTTTTAAAAAACGTTTCATTTTATTGGAATAGGTGAAAAATTTTAAATTTCATAAAATATTTTTAATATCTGTAACTTCCAATATATGTCAGTGTGAACACAACATAAGGAGTATCTAACTCCTGACTATCTCATTATGTCCTCATCTCTAATTCCTCTATTCCCATTAGAAATCTTTACTGAACATGTCTGACTGTTTTACCAATTTATGAGCTTGTCATGAGGGAAAACTTGCATTATTCAATTATCATATTTCAGATTTTATGTGGGTATGTTTTAGGAACAGCTATCACTTTAAATTACAAGTTAAATTGTATGTTGGTTTAGCTATGATATTGCTAAAATATATTTTTATTATTATTTTTAGGGATCAATCAAAGTTCTTTCCCTGGATATTTTGCATTTTAATGAGTATCAGAGGCTTTACTGTACAAAAAAGGTGCTGCCTAAACGTTACTGTGAGTGTATTGAAAATGATGTTCCAGTCTTTAAATTTCAGGAATCTTCTTTCACCTCCTGGCATGTGCAGTGCACATCTCTGATACACTGTTCACATCCTTTAATTGTTCTTGTGGCTGTGCCTGTACCACTCTTAAGAATCTTCGGTACATTTTTATAGGAAGCTCATTAGACATAACATGAGTTTGTAAACCTCTTGTCCTGGTCTGTATCTTTTTCATGAGATTTGTGTAAGTTCATGAAAAAATTTGGTTGTAGTCTCTTTTCCTGTAAAATCTTTGCATGGTTTTGTTATTAGGTGCACACACACACGCACACATTCAAATGTGCATACAGAATATCTCCAATCAAACATTATTTATGATTGCAATAAATGATCTGTTTTTAGGGCCAATTGGAATGTGTTAGCAGTTCAGTAAATTGTCAAGAAACTCTATTATTTGTAAGACATTCTAGCAGTATCTGGTGACATGGTTTAAATTGATGCTACTTCAAATCTTGCATTCTTTAATTTTGGATGAGAATCCAGAGTTTCAAGTGTGGGGAGAAGGACACAACTGAGAAGACAAAAAGGAAACAAGTCTGAACCAGAGACTTTCCACAATATAAGCCTGGTCTGAGACATTCTAATAATAGTGTAAAACAAAAAATATAAAGGCTCTTTCTTGCAAAACCAAGAGCAGAAGAGTCACATGACTGAGCTTAGCCAATCAAATTGACAGGACTGCACAGCTGTCCTGCAGACATACCCAAGGACGAAACAGACCTGCCTTCATTTTCACTGTAGGAGTTGCAAGGTGGAAAGCAGACACTGATAAACCCCACCACAGCCTGTGGTCTCAGGATAAGAAGCTCTTGAATCGCTGTCACTGTCCTCTGCTCCCTCAGTGTTCTCAATAAATTTGTGTTTTCCTACGCCGTTCTGATTTCTTGAGACGCTTCCATCTCCCAGAACTCTGACCAGTGCGCTCATTCTCTCGCTTCTACTCGCTTCTACTGTGTTTCCAATGACATGTCCTAATCCTAACTGTTCGTGCATTTTCCCTATACATTAATGTGTTATGTATTCTAGTCCTCATTAACTTTTCTATTTCTTTTTCTATTTTCTACTTTTTAATTTAATAATGTGCTTCTATGAATATCTATTTAGCTATCCAAGGTCTTCGTAGTGCGTGACATTATATTTTATGCCTAAAAACACATCTCACTTTCTCTTTCATGTCCAAAGAAATCCAACATTTCCCAAAACATTTTGTTTTCACAAATTACACTCTAACATTGTTGTAGACGACACATGTACATTTGCAAACAAGAATTTATCTAGAATTTATGCTCCAAAATGTATGTATATTTGTGAGGACCTGATGAGCATGTGGGATGGAGAAACAGACGGAACTCAGGGGACAGTGAACAATTTAAATAAGATATGAACAAAGCAGACAAAGCTTGTCAAAAAATGTCTAAATTATAATAAGAATGTCAGAAATAGGGGCTGGAGAGACGGCTCGGAGGTTTTGAGTGCTGGAGGCTCTTGTAGGTGACTCAGCACTCACATGGTGGTTAACAGCCATTCATAGCTCCAGTTCCAGGGGAATCCAATGTCCTCTTCTGATTCTGCAACCATTGCATGACATGAGTGTACTTACCAAATGAAGACATTACCTTACACACATAAAATAAAAATAATAAAAAAATGTAAAAAAGAACGTCAGAAATAAAATGATGCAATGCAAACAAGAATAAATTCCTTCAAGTGTATTCATGACTTTAAGACAAATCATTGTAAATACTTTTATATATGTTTAAAGTTAAACATTGTATTTATGTTGCCAATAAATTCATAGTCTATTACTAGAAATAACAAAGATTTTACATTTCCAAAGATAATAACTCCTGCAGGTAAAACACTCCCAACATATATTTCTGATATATACCTTAGATGAACAGAGGAAGGAGGTTTCTTGGGACTAGGCACAGGAGCTAAAAACCTTCCTCAATGTGAGTATAATCAAAGGAATTTGAGAGGGTTGAGTGTTTGCGTGTGAGTGTTAGGGAAACTTGCAAGGCTAAGGAAGCAAATTTGGGAAGCATACTTTTGGAAATTTTGTGAACATTTGAAAATGTTTAACATTTTTTCAAGAAATATTTATGCTATGATAGAACCAGACAAACCTGGAATAGCAATAAAAGAAATGTTGCTGGGCCGTATCAGCCAGAATAAAGTACACAGACAAGTGTTCACTTAGTGGGCTACTAAAGAGAGGGATGTTGGCCTTAGAAATGTCCTTCTTCCTGTGTCAGGAAATTTGGAAAAATCTCATTTCTCATATCAACACATTGATGACACCTTTTGACAAAATGTTCTTCTACTCATTGGAATCTCATTAATCTTGATACAGCATGTTCCCAGGTATTGAGTTTTTCACCCCGTTTAGGTAAGGTAGCAGAGAGGAAAGAACCAAGTGTCCTCAGCAAAGAGAAATGTTGGTTCTGCTATGAAAATTTTATGTTTATGAAACTTTCTTCTGTGAAAATAGAGTTGATACAATACTTCAGGGGAGACAGAAACTATCACTGCTATGTCTTACTCAGTCACAGACCACAAAGGCAAGGACCAGCCAGGCCCTGTGTTCAGAGCTTAATCTTGGTATGCATTTCTTTTATCTCCTTTTCTAATATGTCTTCACTTAGCCCATGACACAGATTCAGAGGGAGGAAGTAAGTCCATATTTTTCAATGCACACTGTATCAAATAACTTGTGATGATCTAAAACTTCTCTTGGTTCTATAAATCAGAAGCAACATTGAGTTCTTAAATCTGGCAATCAGCTTCGAATTATAAAGGGAGAGCAGTACACAGTGGTCTGCAGTACTTAGAAAAAGCAAGAAATACATGGACCGTCCAGTTCTCTAGGTAGCTGTGCCAGAATTATGTTTGCACCGAATGAAGAGACAGCATCCAGCTAATCAATTCTGTTACAGTTCTCCAATGTGCAGCGAATTGTAGCAGAAGAGAGTAGAAACAGCCTGAGGACTCCAACAACCACAAGTAGATGGCATTTCAGATGTCCTTCTTTGTAAAAGACGGTCACCTTCTTAAAAGACAACTTTATCTAGGTGTGGAAGCATAGACCTTAATCCCAGAACCCTGGAAGCAGGGGCAGGCAAATTTCTGTGAGATGGAGACCAGCCTGGAATGGTCTATGTATTAAGTACCAGGACAGCTGAGACTACATACTGAGACCTTGTCTCAAAACAAACAAACAATCAAACAATAAAAAGCTATGTGTGAGAGAGACAACTTTAATGCCTTAATATAACAATAAAAGAACTTTCAGAAATAAAAATCTACTATAAACCATAAGGAAATTAATTTCATCTACATATCTAGAATGGGACATTGTGATCAAAACTGTGGAGTGAAGAGAAGAAATAAATTTAAAGGTAATTCAGCGATTAATTAAAATGTTTATTATTGAAGAACAATAGTTCTTCCAGAGAGTATATTGTATATAGAGGAAGAGCTAACTATTAGTCTAAATACTGATGCTTCATTATTACCTCATAGCATAGTACATAGTCACAAGCTGAAAATTATAGAAAAAGTCCCAACAGGTAGTGAGCTCTTATGCATAGCTTCACTCATGGTGGCACTAATGGGAAGGTATGGAAGCTGCAATAACTATATGTGGGCTTAACACCTGTTGGGATGGTGCTCAGTAGTAATTTATAGCTTCCTAATTAGGTACCACTTAACTTAATGTGCCTTCATTTCTCGGTCTATTCATTACCTTTCTGACCTATAAATCTTTTTCTATAATTTCCAGCTTTTGACACATACATGTGTGTATTTAGATTCAAATGCATTAGCATCCAGAGTGATCTTAGGGGACGAGCAGTTACCATAACCATAGCTAACAGTGCTAATGGCAAAATTCTCTGTAAAGTTGCTATGATTATAAAAATAGTAGGATAATAAATAAAGCTGAGGATTTCTAAGTCATAGAAATTAATTAATATTTTAGAACTAGCATCATACTTTGCGCACTGTGTGAACTCTTGGGCAAATTTAGAACATCCGGATTCTAAGCTTATCTGTCAAAGGAAGCAATTATTTTGCATTCTTATGTCAGTATTGAGTGTGACTGATTTTGAAACTCTGAATGCTCTGCCTGCCAACTAGACTTTACAAAATGTTATTTTTATTTATCACAGTCTTGTGACTATATCATTGTTTCTCCAACACTCTCATAAATTATGAACATGATTCATAAGATGAAGTTTGGAAGGAATGTACTTTCAAACAGGGGCTTGAAGGAAGTCCTGGACCTACTCAGCTGGGGTCCTGCTCTGTTATCTTCTGAAGGCTTGTGAGCCACAGCCAATAGGAGTTTTTACCAAGCCACTTTCAATATGATGGAAGCTAAATGAAAGAATAAGAAAGTTTCAAAGAAGATTTTCTGTTCTAATTCAGAACAGCACTTAAGATCATTAATATTGTGTATCTAAGATCTTGCTTAATTGTCAAAGAATAAGAAAAGCAATGAAATTTCAAAGTACTTTAATCATCTTTTCCTCTACCAGTGAAACACTTTAGTGCTAAATTTAATAATGGTGATAGTCAGCTGACACTAATTATGCCTTTTAAATTTAGCAAGCTTTTACTTTGCTTCAGTGTCAGTCAGGGACCTGGCTGAAGACTTAGTGTGTATTACATATTCATAATAATACCCGCTCCCCATAGAGAGACATTTTACATTTGCATGCATACTTATGTCATATACACTTAGTATAATGAGAAAGTGGGGCAGATATTTTTAGTAGGATTTTCACAATCCCCAGTAAAATCAGTTCAGGATAGCTGTTTGACAGGACATCCTGTCCTGTCCATGCTGACAGCCCAGTAGCTTTGGGAAACTTTAATATGCTAGTGAGCTCAATAAGTATGAAAAAGGAGACTGCTGCACTGGATTTGCCCAGGATTTCAGAATTTGAATAGATTTTATCTGAAAATATTTTTTTTGCTAGTAGATGAGAATTCAAATGGAAATACATCAACACTTTATGAACATTAACCTACCAAAAATTATCTTTTATTTTTTTTTGCTAGTAGATGAGAATTCAAATGGAAATACATCAACACTTTATGAACATTAACCTACCAAAAATTATCTTTTATAAAACTAATTATCTTTTATATTTTACATAACAATATATCATAAGTTTTTGTAACTGATTTTAAGTAGACTTAGATAAATAACCCTATGTTAATAGAAAGGGATTATTGACATATAATTAAAAAGTTGTCATAAACAGACATGTAAAATACCAAACTATATTTTTTATAGAAGATAATGCAAAATCTAAATGAGTCTGATTTTGCCAACAAGATTTTACATCTAACACTAGTCAACCCCATGGTATTAGACTGTATAAAGGCAAGTTGAGAGGATAGACTTCATCTTAACCAAAATCTTCTAAGATTCTGAAGGGCATGTAGATGCAACCCATCCTGGTAGATAATGACTGCAAGACATTTATTAAAGGACTCACCAGCAGATGTGCAGAAGACTCAGCAGGTGGAAAATGAAGACACCAATTATAAGTAAGCAAAAGATCTTACATACTCTTGACTAAAGATAAACAGATGAAAAGACCATTGAAAATGTCCTCCACTTCTTATGCATTAAGAAATTGCAAACAAAAAGAAAATAAGATCCTTGCACACCTCTCAGAATGACTAAAGGTCAAATACTGACCCCTCCAAAAACGTTACCAAGGATCTCTTCACATTGTCATTAATGGCAGGTGGAATCAAAGAAGATAAAGCATGTAGAGCACAGTTTAACAATCTTGCTGATATTTGAACTTGATCTTACCATATGACCAAGCACTACACTGATGGGAATTTCCAAAATGAGTTAAAAGATGTTTGTCTCAACCAAAACTTATGCTATTCCTTATAGTCCCAAACTGAGAGCAGCCAAGATGCTCTGTGCTAAGTGCCTTATCCAACATCCACACAGTGAAATTATTCCTCAGAAATACAAAAATTGTGCATCAAATTATGAAAAATATAGAAGAATTTTCAGTGGACTTTTTCAAGTGTGAAAACAAGTCTGACATTATTGGAAGATATAGGCTTCCTATCTGTTAGTCATTCTAGAAAACAATACTCTGCAGACCAATGGGTTTCCAGGGTGTGAAGGACTTCAGGGACAGTGGGAAGATTGAACACACACAGGAAAAGAATGCTGGGCAGTGAGCCTATTCAGAAGGACACTCTAAAGTCAGTGAAGACTACCATCAGATATTTTCAGAATCAAAACAACTCTACGACACAAAGTGAATTCTAATGCAAGCCATTGATTTTAGTGAAAATGTTATGGTTAAATATCAGTTAATTAATAATAAACATATATGCACCATGCTATGCAAAACATTAAGAGTAGATGATATTCTGGGGAGTGAGAAAAGGAGTGTATAATTCTAAATAAAGTTTTAATTTGCAAGAAAGTTAAAATGAACAACTCGAGCTATGACTAGACTGTCACCTATCTGAAGGTCTCAGCCTGGCTGGTAACCTAGCCCTGAGCTTCCATCTGTTCTGTTACATCTATGGAGTGCTGCTGGCAGTGACCTTGATTCTGCCCTCACCTCTTCTTACCTCGTGCTTCTCCCTGTTTTAGGTCCAAACATTCCATGTTCCTCTTATTGCTAACTCATGTTTCTGAAGAACATATACTCTTAGGTTGTTTGCATTTTCAAGTCCAGAGACATTTTTTTAACTAACATTTCAAATTATTCACAGAAAATCTGAGGGCTTTCTACAGCCACAGCAAAATCCATATCCTGTTCTGGTCTGCAGGCATTGTTAAAATTAATATCTTTGTTTCTTTGCTTCTGTAAGATGCCTGGATTCCTAAAACATTGTGATAATATAAAATAATTAAATCTATCCTAAATTGTTGCAATATGTTCAACTTAATTAATATTTTAAAAGTAACACCTTTCCATATTCAAACAACTGTGCATGACATTATCATTATTCAAAATATTTATTTAACTTAAAAGTTTTTATTTATTATTATGATTGTGCATGGATGATTAATGTGTGATGTGTGAGAGTGTGGCTATGCACATATGTACCTTTGAGTACATGTAGAGGTCAAAAACAACTTGTAAGAGAGAGTTATTTGTTCTGGGCCTATAGTGCTGCCCTGGTGTCCCAGGCTTCTGTGTGGCAGGAGCTTAAACCCACTGAGCCATCTCTGTGGCCCCAGAATATTTATTTTTAACAGATATTATTAATGGTTATTCAGAATATCCAGCCAAGATTTAATTGGAATTTTATTTATAGATCAATTTCCTGAGATCTGACATTTCAGGATGATAAGTGGAACCATTCTTCCTGTATTAATTTCAACTTCCATTACTGCAGCTGTAAAGCTGCCTCTGAGAAATCCATGCACAGTCTTAGCTCAAAATTTCCTAGGTGCATTATAATTTGATTCCTTCTCCAAAGGATATCAAATGTCCTTTAGTTAAAATTGCCACAAATTACCATACAAAAGTTTCAATAGTTAAACCAATAGAAGCCTTTGTGCCTCACTTAAGGCTTTTGATGACTGTCTGCTTTGTGCTTCACTTTTCAGTAGGATTTGTCCTGAATTATATGAATTCCTCCAGGATGCGTTGGCTTTGATCATCCTAACATTTGCTAGGAAGTGTATTTCTGTGTTAATCACCGTTTGCTGCATAACGAAACTTCTCTAGTGAGAGTGGAAAGCTGAATTCATCTTATGTATAGAGATTTCATTGAGGGTGTGTCATTTAGGTCCAGGCATCTCACAAATATTTATTATTTGCATTTTACCTGTTGTGTAACTCAGTATTCACATTTGTTTCTTGCACAAAGAAGCTTCTTTGATGTGTGCTAAAAGTTATACTTGTCTACAAATATGAGGATACATATTTAGAATAAAGTTAGGAGTTACATTTGTCTAGGGATGTGACAAAAGTAGATTTTTTTCTAGTATCTATGTCCTCTCCAGTCATGTGTATTTGGCTATGTTTACAGTGCCATAGAAAAATTCCCTAGCACTGAACAGGCCTTATTCCTAATTAAATAGCTGTTGATTACCTGCAATATAATATGCGACTACTGCACCAATAGCCATAGTTTTTTGGGCTAATCATTACTATTTATTCAGCTTCACCGCTGGGTGGAATCATTAATTGTTTTTCTCCCTTGGCAGCTTACATAGCATCTTCTGAGACCATGATAGCTAGTCTTCGGGGAGAAAGATTCCAGGTCAGTTCTAGCTCCATTGCTCCAAGTCCCATGTTAGAGAAGTTTCGTTATGCAGCAAACGGTGATTTACACAGAAATACACTGTCCTGTGTTTAGCAATAGGTTCTTACCTTCAAGTTCTCAGAGGCAATCAAGAGCTGTGGCAGTAGCCTGTGTTATATTAGCATTCTCATGTACTGCCCTGACCAAGAATTCAAAGGAAAGTTTCCCCTGCCTGCCACAGTGTTTTTTTTGTTATATAGCCTTCAACTATACAAATGTATTCGTATATCTATTGTAAATGTTCAGTAGGACTGTGAACTAATATATTCCCCTATGTTTGTTCATGCCAAATAAATTATTTATCTTTCCTCTCTTGTCTTCATCTCCTTCTTCCCCTTTAACTCCATGGTTCCTTTCTATTTTCCTGGCTCCTGTAGTCACATCAGGATGTGTACTCGCATCTATGGATTTGGAGCTAAGATTCACAAATGAGAGAGAGCAGACATCACTTATTTTTCTGAGTCTGTGTGACTTTGTTTAGTATAACAGTTTCTAGTTTAATCCATTTAGCTGCAAATTTCATGATTTAATCTTTCTTTACTGTAGAGGAGAAATCATTGTGTAAATGTAGCATGTTTTTGTTATCGATTCATCAGTTGAAGGGCATTTAGGTTGTTTCCATTTCTTAGTTATTGCAAAGAGATCAACAAACATGGCTATGCAAGTATTTCTGCAATAGGATGAATTTTGGGAGTGTATGTCAAGGAGTGGTATATAAGTGGATCAGATTAACTTACTAAGAGTACTCTACACTGAGTTACACAGTGGTTGTGCCAGTTTTCAATCATGCCAGCAAAAAATGAGGGTTCCCCTTCAACTCTATCCCCTATAACATTTGGTATCTTTCTGTTCTCTTGATCTTAGGCAGTCTGGTGGGGATTAGATGCAATCTTAAAGTAGTTTTGATTTGCATTACCTTAATTACTAAGGATGTTGAACATTTTTTAAGATATTCTTAACCATTTTCATATATTCTTTTGGGGACTCTCTTTTCAGATTCATAGTGTCTTTTAAAGTGAGGAATTAATTTTCAATAGGGAAAGACTCATCTTTTAAACCACTTAGGCCTAAATTGTCAATAACATCTTGTTTGTATTTCATAGAAAGTTATGTCTCAATGTTGACATATAGATCTATAAAATATATTTTACCTGAATTTCCAAATTTATTAACATTAAAATCTTGATATTTTCTTGTCAAGATTGATATTCTTCTATGTCTGTAATTCTGTCTTTTCTCATTCAATAGTTCATTTGTATTTGTGTTCTCTCTCTCTCCCTCCCTTTCTCTCTCTCTCAGTTGGTCTTGCTGTAGCCCTTTTCTACTCCACTTGCAAGGAAATAACTCAATTTGTCAAATAGTCCTACATATAGAATGCTTTGCTGTTCCTTAAATAGATACTTAACAATCATTCATCTCAACCTTTCTACGGCTTACTTTTACCAAGGGAAATCACAGTGCATATTGAAACAAATGTCTACAGCAGCTTTGCTCTTAAAGAAGAATAAGACCTCATTGGCAGCAGGGTCCTGGCCAACCCTTCAAGAATCCTGTTGCACAGGACCTAGAGTGGTGGTGAAAGGGCAGAGCTAAGTCCATCCAGCTGGCAGATTCTTTGGCTGGCAATTAGCCGTATTCAATTCTACTCTAGAAGAAACTCCCCTTATGAATAATACTCACTATTAGTGGAAATTTCCTTGTATTTGGTATCATTTTTTTTCCCCTCTTTGGTTTTAGATCTAATGTCAGTGTATGTAGGCGGGGGCAGATTGTACAAACAGTGGAGAATTGAGAGCAACATGCTTTACAGCACCTGAGAAACTTAGAATGGATATTTTTTAAAGGCTTCATTAATATTTTATGGGTTTAGTTCGTAATACAAAGTTTTGTAGATGTGAAGCAAGAAAACACCAAAATAGCATGATCCTGAAAAGGTTTTAAATATTGATACTGTTTTCTTTCTTCTTCCATCCTTTCTCTTGGCTTCCTCCCTTTCTTTCCCTCCAATGCCCCCCCTCTCTTTCCAGTCTTCTTTCCTCTCTTCCTCTGTCCATTCCTTCTTAATGTCCCTTTTCTCTATTCCTTTCTCATTCTCTCCAAATACCCTTTCTTCCTTTCTCCCTCCTTCCCTCCCTCCCTCCCTTCCTTCCTCCCTCCCTTCCTCCCTTCTTCCCTTCCTCCCTCCCTCCCTTCCTTCCTTGCTCCCTTCCTACCCTTTCCAGTCTCTTGAGCATCTTTTCCTCCTAATGTAGCTATTTTTATCTTTATCTTATTTACAAAAATTTTAACACTAAATCATATTTCTAAGGAAACCTGGAACAAGGGTGGAAATTAATCATAGTTTTATAATATCTTGTCATGAATTTTCTGGTGCTTTTTTTCCATACATAAACTGGGAATAAACATTGATCATCCTATGCTTCTGTCTAGTGTGCCAGAATGGTGTCACATAATTCACAGAAATCTTTCATAACTTGCTAGCATCATCTCATCATTGAGCATCTTGGAGGATCAAGGTTATAGATGAGACCTACTCTTGTTAGAGGTCACTGACAACATCTGTACATTTTTAAAGGTCACTGAGTTTGCAGTTTTCAGTGCTGTTTGAGGATAATGTGTATGCAGCTGCAAACAGGAAGCTAAGAAGAGCACGAGAAACTGTCATTCTGTTATGGTTTTTGCTAAAGAGCTTTAAAGGTGAGGAGTATCCAGGCATTCATGCAGGGAATTCTCCTTACTCTTTCTCCATCACCCTATAATTCCCTCCATTCTACCTAGACATTCACATCAAAGTTCATTCAGATTACAGCCCCATTTCACTTGTTAAAATTATCAGCTAATCATGAACATATACACAGACATATAAAATAGTAATTATCTGATTTAACAATGTTTTTTATTCTCTTTAGCTAAAACATTAATTAAAATATTTTATTAGCATTGTTTTCATTAAGAGATAGCATGAACTTTGAAGAACTTCATTAGGCTAGAGAATTTGGAAAGGGGTGAATGGCAGATGCACATTATAGAGCAGTGACACATTTCACATTATTATTGAAGCTTTGTAGTACAGTTTCATTAGCAAATAATATTCAAGATTATAGTAGACATAAATATTGAAAATTTGTTTTCTAACATATAATTATGTGTTTTTAGTTTGAAAATTATGTTAGTTTGGTCATCATAGTACTTCTATTTCTTTCTTTTTAACTCTCCAGACTGTGATTTTTATCTCTAGAAGTTAAGTCAGTTAGGGCATAGATGAAGGCACGCTGGGGCTGTAGATGAGTAATAGAAAAGCAATGAAAAACTTCTTGTGACAGGTCCAACATCAAAGTCTAAATGTCCAGGGTCGGGTGAAAAGTGAAGATCACAGCTGACCCTCAGGTGCAGTGGGAGGTCTGTTCTAGAGAACCAGTCTTCCCAAGGCCAGAATCTGCAAGAGATGAGACTTACCCTGTTCCCAGCTTAATAGGCAAATCCACTTCCATAACACCATCTGGGACCCCAGGACAGGGTGCTGTGGGGAATGCAGCTGCTCAGGAAGTCCTCCATCCCATATCTGTCCCCAGTTCAGCCCTCCATTAGAGGAATGTGGACCTGTGGCTCATGGCAGGGGACCAAAGTTGCAGGCTCATGTGAGGGAACCATAGATCAAGTTCACAAGAGGGTATGACAACTCTAGGTTCATGTGAGGGGAGTATAGATTAAGTTCACAGGAAGAGACCACAACTTTATCCCACTGGAGGGGGCTATAGCTCAAAACAGAGAGGACCTAACTCTGCCTCGTGGGAGAGGACCACTTTTCCAGTTCCCAAGATATGATCACAGCTCCATTTAACATGAA
Source organism: Eospalax fontanierii (assembly GCA_035773235.1). Classification (NCBI taxonomy): domain Eukaryota; kingdom Metazoa; phylum Chordata; class Mammalia; order Rodentia; family Spalacidae; genus Eospalax; species Eospalax fontanierii. The sequence continues at coordinate 44,504,743 of CM069540.1, read as the reverse complement.
AGGACCTGAGCTCCAAGCTCACAGGAGGGGATCATAGATCCAGGTTTACAAAAAGAAGATCCCAGTTCTGGCTTCAAGCAGGGGAGCTCTGCTCCACCTTCCAGGTTTTGACCAAACCTCTTGCTCATGGAGGCAGGGACCATAGTTTCAGGTCACAAGAAGGGGTCAAGCTCCTGCTTATGGGAAGGAACCCCACTCCAGGCTCACAAGAGGGGACACCGCTCTAGGTTCACAACACGGGACCACGTCTCCAGTTCATGAGACAGGGTCACAGCTTCAGGCTCATGGGAGACGGTCACAGATACGGGTGCATGGGATGGGGACAGAGCTCCAAGTACATGCAGGCAATCACAGTTTCCACCTCTCAGGAAGGGCTCACAGCTCCAGATCACAGAAGACAAGCAGAGCTTCAGCTTCTGGGAGACCCAAAGCCCCAGCTCATGAGAGGGGAACACAAGTCCAGAGTTTCGGGAGGGCATCTCAACTCTAGGCTCTTGGGGGACCGTCACAGTAACAAGTTAACAGGACAAATCACAGCTTCAGGTTCAAGGGAGGTGCGCACAGTTCCAGGCTCACAGGAATGATCACAATTTCAATTACTCTTGTTCCTATAATATTCCAGTCACCATTGCTCTGTGGGCATCATTATAGATGTTTTTAAATAGATCGTTTTGGCTTCCATGCAGCCAACAGTGGCAACCTTTACTTGTTGGCTTGAATTTCTTGAGTTAGAGCAAACCGTGTTTCTTGTGCTTAAGGAAATGGTCGGATAGCATAGTTTGTTGTTGTTGTTGTTGTTTTCCATAACCAAAATTCTTGTTGCCATTTTTTTGATCTGCGGCTTCCACCGCAGTTTCATCCTCCATGGCCAGGGAGAGCCACAGATGAGGCCTCTTACCTCGATCTGCCTTTTGCTAGAACTGCCACTACCATCTTGGCTCTTCAGCCATTTTCTTTCTTAATAGCCAAGTCTTTGTCACCTGATGATGATGGCTGACAGACCATGAGTGTGAGGCTCAGGGGCCACCCCCAGGTCCTTCTCCTGGCAAGAGAGGTGTGCAAAGACGCTGTGGTGGTGTGTTCACAACAATTTCTTGGGTACACCTGCTCCCCAGGTCCCGGGCCCAGGGCTTTCCATAGAGACTCAGGGTCCGTGAATAGTCTGCCAGGTCATGGGGCCCTTTCATCATCCTCTGGGGCCTGCAGTTCATAGGGGACTGTTCTTGTTATTTTTAAAATTACATTTATTTATGTTTATTTATTTATTTATTTTTATTTTGGGGTATGGAAGTTATAACCCGGGTTCTTGCCCATACTAAGCACATCCTCTGCCTCTGATACACTTCAGCTGAATCGTGCCTGCTTTTAGTGAATCTTGCTAAATTCGTAATTTAAATATTTTTATTTTCTTTGGCTGTGTGTCTTTCGTTTTAAAAGAAATCGCTGCGAGTAACATGTAGTTTAAATAATTTGCAAAGCATGTAAAGCACATTAAATCAATCCCCTCTAGATTATTTGTGTCTGTTTATCCATGGTCACAGCATCACAGATGGTAGTAATAAGGTTAGTTGAAAGGCTTACCCAGATGACTTCCATATGATTTTATCACATGCATAAGAGTTGCAGCTTCAACGCTTACCTTTAATTTTTTTAATCATTCAAGTCAGAACCTATTTTGAAAATGTGTACTTGCCATCTTTAAAATATTGATCATGACTATCAAAAATAAAGTGTGTGTATTGAAGGCACTCACCATCAATGCATTTACTGTAGTCACTCTGTTACCTGGAAATATAGCTTTATGGTATTCTTATTAAGCAGTCAATTATCTACGATGCTTTAAAGCTGTGGTTTTGTTTGTATTTTTGTCACTGGGCTTAGCACTGCTTGTGAGAAGAGTGGACCAAAGTGGGAATGATTTTCACAATGTGGACATACTCTGGAGAAATGACTGGTGTTTTACAATTTTTCAGCCTTATTTTCTTTTTTTTATTTTATGAGTAGGAGTGTTTTGGGCCTGTAGATGTAAATGTACTCATGTTGTGTAATGACCATAGAGGACAGAAGATGATATTGGAGCCACTGGAACTAGAGTTATTAACATCCTTGTCGGTGTTGGGAATGAAATCTGGGTCCACTGCAAGAGCAACCAGGGCCACTCAAATGACTTTTAATTAATCTTATCACCAAAAAGTTAATGGTAGATTTTTTATAACATAAACAAGCTTACTTGGCCTTGGGCTCCTCTTGTAATTTAAATATATAGTTTATCACCATTTCTTGCACTTGGCCCAGAACAATGTGCGTGAATGTGTGTGTGTGTGTGTGTGTGTGTGTGTGTGTGTGTGTGTGTGCGTGTATTTTGAACATCAAGCAAGTGCTGTGAACAGTGCATGCTCATTGGAAGAAATGAAACTAATCCCAATTGTTGGCAAACAACAGGAATTAAATTATTAACATCTACTTGTGCTTATGGGTGTTGTTCTAAGTCAGCAGGGGTCAGAAAGGGCAAAGTCTTTGGATAAGGTGAGTCATTTTTCAGTCTCATTTGAGGCTGAATTTACTGTATTCAAAGAAAGAAGGACTTTGTTGGAGAGCACAATACTAAAAGAATCCTGATGCAACAGATTCTCAGAACAGTTTGGTGGATGCTAAGTCAGGCTTTCTTCATTCCAGCATCACTGTAATGTGGCATCAAACGATACTGCTATAGCCCAAGGTCTCTGTTATAGGTGCGGTACTTCAGGCTCTAAATGTTGGCAAAAACTACCTTTCTAAATAACTGTCCAGGACATATGAATTAGAATTCCTTGCAAATGACTTGATCTCATTCAGGCACAGCATGGTCCTAATTCTCTCAAAGGAATATTTCAAGGGTACTGAACTTACTTTGGACCTGAGTGTTAGCCTAGACATGGAAAAATAATGTCACTGGGAGTCATGTACCTGCAAAGGTTAGCTCCTGTCATGGGCATGACCTCAATTGTATGGGACTAGGTAGGATTAGGTCAGAGGCCTGGAGGAATGCTGTATTCTGAAGCTCCACTGATCTTGTTTTTCTATAAACAACTATCTGTAAGCCCCAAATAAATATTACTGCCACCTATTTTCAATATTTATCTTGTTTTCCTCACACATATATATATATATATAATATATATATATACATATGAATATACACATTTTATAATCTATACACAGAGAAAAAATATATATTTATATATATTCTTTTTCCTTTCTTTTAAAGTTAGCCATGGAAACATACATATAAAAGTCATTCTTTAATAAAAATATGAGGTTGGAGCAAAGTTTTGTAAGAAAATGAAAGGAAAAATAAAGCAAAGGTGTCTGTACTGATATTGAATAGAGAAACATCCAAAGGAAAGAAAATGAAAGTGGACAATATGACAGAGTATAAAGAGAAAATCTGACATCTTCAAGATTAATATTAAAATGGACATCTTTTATTCATTGCTAGAAATAGCAAGTCAAGCATCCGTAATAGTGTTAGACTGTAATGTTCCCATAAAAGTTGCAAGCTAATTATCTGTATTAATTACTGCTATCTACTTATATGAAAATACACAGTGAGATAATAAATTGTGTTTGAATGTTCAAATGTGATAAAAAGCTCTCATTCCTGAAGAACAATGGTGAGCTTTAAGCATCCTAAACATAGAAATTCGACAGTGAATAATGAGTGTTCAAGACATTGAGAAAATGTGACAGTTGTAGGCTCAGTCTTAAAGAGTAACACGTATCATTCATTGCCTCCAACACTCAAGGAACAACTTGGAAGAGGGGGTGCAAAAATGTAACAGCCAGAAGATAGGACGAAGGACAGTGAAATGCTGTGTAATTGCCATGGCATTCATAAAATTGCAACAGCTGTAGTTGCCTGCCTAGGGCTAGTGTAAGACCTAGGCTACAAGCATTCAGTACTGTGGGGCTCATGGAGCCCCATCGAGGGGAGCTAATAATCACAATCTAAAAACAAAAACAGTTGATGGACATCTAGGCTCTTCTGTTTGCTGTTGATTGTCAATAGAACAGCAATGAACATGAATGGGCTATATCTGTGACTGGACAAAGAGCATTTTTTATAATATGCCAGGAGTGGAATGGCCAGTCTTATGGTAGATTCTAATTCTAGCTTTTTCAAAAATGTCTACATTGATTTCCATAGCAACTACCCCAGTTTGATTAATGAGTGAAGAATGTGTGCCACATTTACACAGTGGAATATTACTGAGCTGCGAAGTAAAAATGATATGTAATGTGCAGGTAAGTGGGTGGAGCAGGAGCTAATCATAGTGCCTGAGGTAACCCAGGTGGAAGTGCTGATTTCCCTAAATAGAGTGATTCTCATCTCCTGAAGCCCAGTAACGTCACAAGGCTGCCATCTGCCTTTCCCACACTGCCACTTTACAGAGCTTCTACCACAAGTAAAGTGAACTGTTTGATTAAACAAGTTTGTAATATTCAACGTTATCATGGGATCCAAGGATTTTGGACTGCTAAGCAACAGTTACAGGAAACCAGATTACAAATTGTTGTATTCCTCTATGCCTGTCATGTTCTCGCCTCCATCCCTCCCTCACACCTCCTTTCCCTTCCCTCCCTGCCCTTCTTCACCATGTCCTTCTTCCATCTTTCATTGATTTACTTAGTTTCTGTTATAGAACCCAATGTGGATTATGTCCAAAATTTAAATAGGATATGTTACGTACACTCATATCTGGTATGTTTAAGATTCATGAATGTTATAAATTCAACTAATTTCAAATAATAATGACATCATTAGAGGGAAAATCTGGTGCTATTAGCTTTCAAAACTTGAAGAGTTTTTCCCCAAATAATTTAAATTCTGTGGTTTACTAAACAAAACATTTTCTCCAATGGTTCTATCTCATTTCAGATTCATTTACTCAATAGAAAATTGACTTAGCATTTTTTCTCAAAATATTTACTATACCTTTTATAAAAATGCATTAGGAAATCCCCACGAAGCCTTCTCTTACACATGAGGGATGTCAAGCTAAGAGAATGGCCTGTTGTCTTTTATGATCCATTTCAGAAGGGTGAGCAGATCTTTCCCATCTTGCTCACATTTCAAAACATTCCTAACTACCACTGCTTCTAAGTGAATCCACTGACCACTGCAGAGAGAAATAAATGTCTACCTGTCTAGATTTCTTCAGACCAGAAGAAAGAATGATTAAAAAAAATCATATTCTTATTTTTCAACCATGAATTTGTGCGTGCTAATTAGCACAAAGAATAATTTGGCAATTTGGATTTAAAATGCACATAGATTTTACCACTATTGATGACTTTATTGATGATTTTTATTTCCTTTGGTAAAAAAGTAGAAATTAATTCACCGGATTTGTGTTTTAAAATAGCTCTTGGTGATATGGCTATGCAGTATCAAGAAATACTATTTCAGAACAGAAAGGGAGGCCAACATAAAGAAGAAAATTACTATGAAGTAGAACAGTTTGGCCCAAGGGACTAATTCTAAGTGGTTTCTCTCATGTGGAGAATTTACAAAAACAATTTTATAGTAAAGAAAAATCTGTCAGCCAGGGACTAGAATGGTTTGAGGACCAAGGGGTTCGGAAGATGTTGATCAAAGAGGAAAATATTTCAACTACACAGGGGGAATAAGAATAAGAAATGTTTTACATTTTACTTTGCTATTTACATTTCTTTTACATAGCTATTTGTAAATATGTTATAAATTCTGAAAATTTTGAGTAGATGTAAAAGGACCTTACTAAAGATTGTGTAAGCATGTGAGATCATACATCTCCTAATCAGCTAGAGTTAATCATTCCATGCATACATACTTTACAATATCACGTTATACCTGAAACCTAGAAACAATTATTGCCTATAAATTTTAAAACAAAAGCTGAATGTTGTAGAACATACTGCAATTCTGGCACATGGGTAGGAGAGGCAGGAAGATCATGAGTTTAATGGCAGTTGTAGTTACATAATAAATTTGAGGACAGCTTGGGATATAATTAGGACTTGTCTAAAAGATAAGATATAAAATAAAACAAAAATAAATTTAAAATAAAATTTAAAACTGAGAAAAGAGGTAAAAGTGAAACATATACATGGAAAACATAGACAAGTGACCTATAAACACAATGCCTTGTCATGATGATGAAATTAGTGCACAACATTCATATTTTCCTACCCATAAATATCTACCTATATGAAATTGCAGATGATACTTTATTTGTTTTACTGAAAATTTGGCCATTTCGTATATATTTATTCATTAGAGATGATTTCTTTTTAAAGTTCATATTTATAAAACATAAGTTAATGTTTTCCATTCTTTTAGAATTAAATTTCTGAAGATTAAAGCAACTTGGGGGGGCTGGAGCGATAACTCCTTGGTTAAAAACACTAGTTGTTCTTGCAGAAGACCTGGGTTCTAATCCTAGCACCCACATGGCAATTAACAATGATCCATAACTGCATTCCATGATATCCGACACCCTTTTCTCTACTCCACAGGCACTGCATGACATGGGTGTACTTACATACATTCAGGAAATAGACTCATAAACATAAAATAGTAATAAAATATTAAAAAACCATATTGTTAGGGACTAGAGTGCACAACAAAGATCATAAAAATGATAAAAATATTTATTTGGTTTACTTTTCAGTCTCATACAAGTAAACATCAATATGACTTGTGTGGTTTTACATGATTACTAATTGTTATATTTTTCGTAATGCAGTTATTTTTTAAAAAAAGACTCCCTAAAATTTAAAACTTTATATATGCAGCAGTAAGATATCTCAAAGTTTGCTAACACTGCCACAGATTAGAAATAGACCTAGATATTTGTGTGCGTCCACTTTTGGGGGGAGGGGATGTTTGTGGTGGTAGCTTCAATTTGATCATGATTTGAAATGCTACTAAACCTCACCCCAAAGTCCAAACTCACCTGTAAGTAAGGGCTACAGAATTTGATCTCCATCTTTACTCTCAACAATGTGTTCTTTCCCTTCTGCTGAGCAGATGTCTACTCCTTCTCAAGGCTCAAAAGCAGCATCTTTTATAAGGCTTCTATGATCCATCATGTCTGCTGGAAGATGGCACACACTGTCCAATTCAAAGCAGGTGATGTGACCAGACCTGTCACCCTCAGTCAACAGACAATTTGGGTTCAGAGTGTGGCCCACTCAGGACACTGAGCTCCTTTGAAGGTGCCTTCATGCAGCTTTTAGTAAAACTCCATTAAGGGTGTTCATGGCTGTTTGATTGCATCTCCTTCATAGTCAAAACCCCAGACTCCTAGCGCCGGAGTGTGCATATAATCTGTCATGCACATCAGGTAAATTTTAATGTTGAAAGGGCAGATGGCACATTTGATAATTAAATCAGGCTCACATTTTTAATATTCATAAATTCCATGAGTAAACTGGTACACACTGTCTACTTGAACATTGCTGTAACCCTTACTTAATTCATGTGTTGAAGACACAATTCCAAATCGTCTGATAGTCTTTGGAACTACGATGTTATGGAGTCAAGTAAAGTTAAATGAAGACAGATAGTAAGAGTACAATCCTACTGCTGTTAAAAGGGAACTATACTAGAAATTCTCTCTCTCTCTCTCTCTCTCTCTCTCTCTCTCTCTCTCCCCCCCCTCCCATTCCTATTTAGGAAAGCCAGTTTGTGGTATTCTGTTATGGAAAACTGTGCTGACACCTTGTTCAGCTGATATAATTTATTGCTGTCCTGATTTCCTTTTTGTTGCTGTAATAAAACACTGACCAAACCAAGCTAGGAAGGGAAGAGTTTATTTCAGCCTATAGCTCACAGGTCAAAATCCATCTCTGAGTGAAGTCAGGGCAGGAATTCAAGGCAGGAACCGTGGGGCAAGAACAGAAGCAGAGGCCTTGCTGCTGACTGCCTTGCTTCACCTGGCCTGGTCAATTACCTTTCTTCTTCAGCCCAGGCACACCCACCTGGAGATGGCACTGCTCACATTGGGCTGGAAAATTCAAGCCAAGAAATGCCCCTCAGTTATAACCACGGGCCAATCCCATGGAGAGAATTCCTCTCTTGAGATTCCTTCTTCCCAGGTATGACAAACTGACATCTGAAACTAACTGTGACAATTGCAGTATCTATTACTCCGTTACTGTGACACACCTATAATAGGCAGGCAGTGCATGCAATTAAAGAAACAGTCACAATAGAACACATAAAAAAGAATAACTGAAGATGCACTGAGTTATAAATCTTTAAAGGAATTATTTTTTTCTTATAGACTATATATTAGCCCTTTTCATGAGCAAAAGGCAATATTATTATTTCATGAATAGTTACATAAGCCAAAAGAATTCATAAATATTTTCAGCAAATTTTAAATCTGTAAATTAAAGAAATATAGTTGAAGCTTGGGCCAGTAATTTTTTTTAAACAGTGAATCACATTCATTTTCTTTTTTTTTTTCAGTTCAGTTTTTGTGATTTTTCACCCAATATAATCTAATGGTATTTAGGTTCCCCCTGCCCCTCACCCATTTTAATGGACTCTGTTACACATGTGATAAAGCCTATTGAATCTAATTTGTGTCTCCAAATATAGGTTGCCAACAATTCCTCAGGTTGGGTTGGGCTTCTTACCTACACCCCCATGTCTAAACTGGAAGCGTCTCAGGTTTGGGTTTTTATGGGCCTAATGCATGCTGTCAGCATTGCTGAGAATTCATATGATCAATAACCAGCTGTCTGGAAAACTCTGTTACCTTGTGGTCATCTGCCACCTCTGTCTGGCTCTTACAATCTCTCTGTTTCCTCCTCTGCAGTTGTCCCTGAACCCTGGATGGCAGAGCTTTGGTACAAAAATTCATGAATGAGCCCTCTGGTATTCATGAATCAGCACTCTGCAGCCTCTCGCTCCCTTCACACTGTCCAATTGTGGGTTGCTGTGTTAACCACCACCTGCTTCATGAGAAAACTTCTCTGGTGAGAGTTCAGAGATGCATTAATCTATGGGTACAGCAATAAGTCGTTAGGAGTCAGTTTAATGCTATAACTATTTAGTAGAAAATGAACATTAGCCTCTCTCCTATATTCTGTGACATGTCAACCCTGAGATCCCCAAGCTTGCCATCAATGTCAGGTGGACCTTAAATCCAATTAGAGAGTAGTTGGTACCATCCTTAACATTCATGCCACTATTATACCAGTGAACACATCTTGCCATGCCTGTTGTTGTTCACAGGATTCACAGATGGGTAAGGCTGATGATTACTTTTCCTTCTGGCAGCATGGACAGCACCTTCCAGCACTATGAACACTAGTAGTAGAGATGAAGCTCTGAAGTCAGCACCAGCTTGATGCCATGTTTGTTGTACAACTCATATATGTAGTGTCTTCAACAACAGGGTTTTAGCATCAAGTTCTGATAAGTAACCAAGAGAAGAAGCAAATGGTCAGTATTGTTTGGGGATTTATGGGACCCCTGGTAAACAGATTCTAGAAAGGGAGTCATTCCTGGAGTTAAGGCTTCATTTTGTAAGCCTATGATATCTAGAGGAGATAATGTCTCCCTGTTAAAGAAAATGTCTTTTAATATATTTTTGTAATGTCTACATTTTTACTCTAAGAAGCTTCTAGGCACAATTTCAGGACTCAAATATTTGCTCCTTAGTTGTTAGTTGTCCCTCTCTGACCTCCTTGGGTCTTGGCCTCTTCCTCCCAATGGAAATACTTTAAAAACCTATACACTATGAAGTTAGAATTTTCAAAAGAAATGGACTAATTTCTAAATTCAATGAATCCACCAAAGGTAAACCACAAAGAGATTAACAACTTAAGCAGACCCCCTCCCACCCAAAAATCAGGAATGGAAACAGTATTACAAAATCACTTAAGTAAAAACACATGGATTCACAGCAGAATTTTATAAGACTTTCAATGAAGGTCTACAACCATTAAAGTTTAGCTTATATAAAAAAGACAGAAATAGATGCAAAACTTCCAAATTCCTTCTATGAAGCCAGTAATAGCTGAATACCCAAACCAGGAAATGATGCCACAGAAAAAGCAAACAATAGATCCAGATCCCCAATGAACATAGACATGAAAATTCTCAACAGAGAACTTGCAAATCACATTCAGACACAATCCAAAAGATCATCCACAATGATCAGGACAGTTTTATTACACAGATCTAAGGATGTATCAATATATATAAATTAATTAATGGAATAAATCATATAAATGCATTAAAGACATAGATCATATGATTATATGATAGAAAAGTCCTTTGACAAAATCCAGCATGCATTCATGATAAAAGCCCTAGAGGGGATTAAACTAGAGGAAACATACCTCTATAATTAAGGCTAGGTACAACAAGCCCAGACCCACATCATTCTAAAAGGAGAAAAACTTGAATCATTCCCATTAAAACCAGAAAAGCGGCAAAGTTGTGCACTATTCATGAACTTTTTAAATTTAGTACTTGAAATTTTAGGTGGAGCAATAAGGCAAGAGAAAGAAACTAAAGGGGGATTAATTGGAAGGAAAGAGATCCAATTATTTCTATTTGCAGATGATATGATAGTATATACATAAGAGATCCCCAAGAATTCCATCAGAAAACTTCCAGAAATGATGAACACTTTCAGCAAAGTTACAGGCTACAAAATCAATTTACAAAAATCAATAGACTTTCCAGATAAAAATAACAAGCAATCAGAGAAAGAGTTCATGGAAACAGTCTCATTCACAGTAGCCTCAAACATATGTAGAGATAAACCTAATCAAAGACAGTAAAGACCTCTACAATGAAAAGTTTAATCTATGAAGAAAAAGACTGAAGAAGAGTTAAAGATTTAGAAAGATCTCTAGAGCTGAAGAGAAGACACTCTTTGGATACAAGACCTGGAACCTCCTCTCTGAAGACTAGCTCTCATAGTATCAGAGGAAACTGTAAGCTGCCAAGGGAGCTGTAAAGCATGGTAAAAATAATAATAACTGGCCCAGAAAACTCTGAATATTGATACAGTAGTGGCACTTTCATCTTATGACTAATCAACAGCTAAATGGAATTAGCCCCTCTTCTCAGGAGAGAACTCATGTGTGGCACTATAAACATAGCCAAATACACATGGCTGGAGAGGTCTTAGATCCTTGAGAAAACCTGCTTTGTCACATCCTTACACCAACACAGTTCCTTTTTGCATTCTTTAAAAAATATTCTATTTATTATTTTTATTTTATGTGTATATTGCCTGCCTGTATGTAAGTACATCCATGTTGTCCAATGTCAGTGGAGGTCAGAAGAAGGTGCCAGATCCCCTGAAACTGGAGATTTAGGCAGTGTGCTAGCTACCATGTTGGTACTGGGAATTGAACCTGGGTGCCCGCACCAGCATGTCCATTTGTTAGTGTCCTGACATGATTGTTTCCAGTTCCATCCATTTACCTGCTAATTTCATGATTCCATCTTTTTAAGAGCTGAATAATGTTCTACTTTGTATTTGTACCCTAATTTCATTATCTGGTTGTTACCAACTTCTGATTATACATGAAAAAGTAATGAACAAGGATGAACTGGTACTTCTGCAGTAGTTTATAGTATCTTTTGGGTAGATTCCCAAGAGCGGTTCGGTTGAATCACATGGTAGATCAATTTCAAGCCTTCTGAGGACTCTCCACACTGATTTCCATAAGTTTTGGAATTAACAAGATTATTTTCTTAAATAAAAAAAAGTTTTGGAAATAATCCTAAAATGATTTTTAAATAATAACAGTAATAATAATAATAATAATAATAATAGTAAAACTGTTAGGCAGTACATTTAAGGGAGAGTTTTTAGAATCAATGAGAAGACAGACTAATGAGAGGATCGCTCAAGGAGGGAAATCTTGGCCTTAGCCAAGCTTTCTGCTACCTGGAGAGCTGCCCACATTTTGGAGGCTCTGGGATGGTAGGCCTCCCTGCCAATGTTAATATTTTATTTAAAATATTTCTTTTAAAATTTTGAGAGTTCCATGAAAATTTAGTTGTATTGTTTTTTTATGTTTACAATTATTGCCATTTTATATAATTACATATATTATATACGTAATAATATATATATATATATATATATATATATATATATTATATAGCTGTGCTCCTCCTCTTCAGGGAGATCCTCCTCTATGATTAGAGTCCTTCCTCATGCGGGTGGGTGCTGAAGAATCTGTGTTCAGTGCTATGGGTTTCAGTGTCTAGTTATTTGAATCTGTGCTCCTTCACTGTATAACAGCTGCCTCCTCAGAAGTCTCGGTAGACAGCAGCTTAACCATTTCTGGATACTGGTTCACTTACATCCTCCTTTGCCTTTTTACTTGATACCATACTTCCTTCACTGGTTATATGTGCAGGAAACTGTTCCTTTCTCTTGTAAGGACTTGATGTGCCATCAACAGGTCATGCTATTCTCCCTAGCCAGTTAGAGTTTTGAGTGCTACTGATGCTGGGTCTACAACAACAACACTGGAATAGCATTTCTGCTCCCTGATATTTCCTAGGACACACACTTCCCAGCTCACATTTTCAGATTGTGTTTTACACTTGCCACTTCCTTTAGTAAGTACTACAGTGTCTCACAATGTCTTCCTGTTACTTAAAGATTACAGTGATGGGGCTCCAGAGACAATTTTCTGGGTAAAATACTTGCTGTGCAAGGATGAGGATCTAAATTTGAGTCATTAAGTCTCATTCCTACCATCATCCAGGTGTAATCATGCGTGTCTGTAATCCCAGTGCACCTACCTACGGTGGGATGGTAAGAGGAAACCAGAGAGTTCCTGGAAGCTTGTGGGCCAGCTAACCTGATTTATGGAAGGGCAAAGAAGGAGAGGCCCTATCTCAAAATCTCAAACAAGAAACAATATGAGGCCCATCGGATAGAGCACACCTTTAATCTCAACATTAGGAAGCAGAGGTAGGCAGAGGTAGATTGAGGTCAGTAGGATCTACCATAGCTAAAGGGAGACCCTGACTCACCAAAACCAAACCAAAACCACAAAACAAAACTGATGAAAGATGAAGACCCACACAGAGGTAATCTTCTGACCTCCATCATGAGCTATGACAATCACAGGCACACACACATAGGAACACACACATCCACACCCCATACACACACACAGACACACAAAGTTACAGTATCACAGGGATACTGTAATGTGAAATACATTAAGCTTCCTCACTTCCCATTTGTTCTAGTATTCATCTGCAGTCAGGATCATGATAAGCCTTCCTGCTTCACGAATATGTAAACTCCTAGGGATGGATGCCTAGGTGTACAGATCACATAGGTCTGGATGACATTGATTTATCAAATTCACAGTAAAGATTATTTTATAAATATGATTTTCATTAGTAACAGTTAAAAAAATTTGAATTGCACTTAGTATCTGAAATTTTATGAGGTATAAAAGAATTTAGGTTTCTTGCCACATTTTAAATGTATTATGTCTGAAAATCACTAAAAGAATAAATTTTAATATTCACACTATAAAACAACAAGTTTGCAAGGTGATGAATGCATTAATAAGCTGTACTGAAATGTGCTCAAGTACATTTATCAGTACCTCACACTGGATTCCCGGGAAGCATACAAAAACTTCATGTGTCAAATGAGAAATAACAAGAAGCAACAAAGATGGAGGTAATGCACTTCAAGACTTAAAATTAGAAGGGTGGCGAGAAGACAAAACAGTTATAGCTTCTTCAATGAATGGTGTGTTGGGCCAACTGGATGTCCTTACAGAAAAAAATTAAATTAAGGGTATCTTACAGAACAGTCAACTGAAAGATTCAAAAGCAAAGCATAGGAATGGAAAGTATAGCATTTCTTGGGTAAACATAGAGGAAGAGCTGCTTGGCAATGGCCTAAATATAGAATATTTTTTCTTTTATGAAACCATACTAAATGTTTTACAGATTAGTCTACAAGAAGAACAAAAAACAATCAACCTGAAAAACAAGGTAATCTACACAACAAACTAAGAGCACGGCAAAGGAAACAAGACACAAGAGAGCTCAGCACTGGAAAGAGAAAGAAGCTTTGCACAACTTTTGTGGTTAAGGGATCAATGTTAAAAATATATAAGGAGCTTATCCAATACAACAACACAAAGTCCAACAAACAAAAACTTAAATGTGAGTGAAGGACATGAGCTGGCATTTCTTCCAAGGGTAATATTGATGTCAAAATGGTCCCTATGCAAAGGTACACTCCATGTTTACAGCCTTCCTGTGAACACTGAAGTTATGGGTCCCCTCACACTTGTTATGATGGTGGTTACCAGATTCTTAAGAGGTACGTGTTGTCAGGATGCAGGAGAACGGGAAATTGAACACAGTTTTTTTTTTTTTTTTTTTTGTAGAAAAATAAAAAATTTAGACCTTAAGGGAAATAGCAAGGAAGGTTCTCAGAGCACTAGAAATAGGCCTGTGGTAGGACCCAGAAAGTCCACTCTGGCCACATCATGCAAGGGAAATGAACCATCATGCCTAAGAGATATCTGCATGCCCACACAGCATCAGCCCAAGGAACCAATACATGGAAATGATCTGTACTCATTCCTGGACAAGAGAGTTAAAAAAAAAATAAAAACATGATTTATAGGCACAGGATAGTATTCAGCCTTTATAAAGCACAAACTTTTTATGATGTGTGGCAATCTGACTAATATATAAGACATTATTCTAGATTGAACCAGGAACTGAAATAAGTGCAGGATTGTCTCAGCAACATTTAGAAGCGAAAGGTGAAGCACTTGGTGGGTCTTTGGAGAGGCATGGCTGATTCAGGGAAGACACAGAGCCTCACAGAAGCGCCCATGACAGAGGCTGACTCCTGGTTGTGTCTCTCTGTTTGTTCTGTTCAGCAACCTTACCTGGTTGTCAGCTAGGAGCCTGGCCCTAAGCACCCATCTAGATCAAAGACGACGCTGATTGGGCATCAGAGAGGCCAGAGAATCGTCAGCTGTCTCCTGGGTGCGCTCACTGGGCAAGAGGTTAACGTGGCTCTGCTCAGTTAGTTCCAAGCCCCGCGTGATCCTTCAGTGACACCATTGTTTAGTCCGTGATGGAAGGCGCAAAGGGTTAGGATAGGAAAATGGAAGCTTAATAAGGTGTCACAACCCAGGCATACTGCTTTTTCAAACTCTGTCTCCCCTCTTTCCTAAATTAAAGTTATGTCCACAGTTTTGTTTTCCAGTGATGGTTAGTGTCTCCCCAGTTCTTTCCACTACATTCTAATCTCTGTTACACTTTGAGCATCCAAAGTCTGAACAGTGACCGCCTTTCTAGCTTTGGAGTTAAAATAAGCCTTTGGCATTATTGGAAGTAGAGTTCTTATTTTGAATGGCAGTGTTCTGAGCACCAGTCCTCCAATCCGTATGAAGTCACTCCCTTGCTGAAGACAGTGCATTGTTTATGATCATGTTAAAGCTTTCTCGGACAATACAATGATAAGAAATCTAATAAATTTCTACAAAATATATTATCTATGAAAACCTAAGAAATTAATAAAATGCTTGCTCAATACTTAACCTCAACCCTTCCAGTTCACGTAACAATTAGCTTTAGGGAACAAACCAGCTGGGTGGAAATTTCAAATTTATCTCTATATTATGTGTATGAGTGTTTTGCTCATATGTATGTAAGTGCATCCCATGCATGCGGTGTCCACAGAAGCCACAAAAATGGTGTTGGAGTCCCTGAAACCAGACTGGAGTTCCAGATAGTTGTGAGCCACCATGTGGGTCTGTGAACTGAACCGATTCCCTCCAACAGCAGTCAGTGCTCCGAACTGCTGAGCTATTTCTCCGGCTGGCGATTTTGTTTTGAAGGAGGAAGGCCGGTAACAGAATCAACCCCTGCTGGCTGCTGGATTGAGTCCAACTCAATATCTTCTTATCTTGAAGAATAATTTTATACTCTAATTAAATTCATGATTTTCAAATAAAAGTTGGTAGAGATGATACCATGGGCGTTAATGATGTACGAGAAAGAAGGGAAATTAGAAATATGGAGGAAAATATTAACCTTGCTCGAGAAATGAGAAATGCATGGCCACATTTTTATCACTTCAGAGATTAAGTTAGTGGGAGTGAGAAAAATATTAATGAACCGGATGCAATGACACAGATTGTGTGAGAGAAGTGCTGAAGGAGTTACCTTAACTATCATTTAAAATTAAAGATTTACACGATGAGCATTTAAATACAGTAACCCAATGAAATGAGAATTGCTTCTGTGGTAAAGCACATATTGAAAAAGTAAATAAATCATTAAAAACAGTGTATCTATTTTTAAAGGGTACCTTTGTAAATTAGAGGACAATAAAAATAAATCAAAATAATTCTATAAGTTTTTTTTCTGATTAATAAAATGTTAGCATTTAGAACAATGTACTTCAGTCTTCAAAGATTAAATATTAAGGAAATCCTCAAAATACTGGAAATTCTGGAAGCCCATGTTAAGTAACCATGGAAATTATTAATTTGATTTTCTGGTAAGGCCATAACATCAGTGGAATCAATTTCACTTTGGGTCAGGAGCTGAATGTTAACATTTCCCCCAAATTCCTGGGTTGCTATTTAATCCCCAGTGTGTGGCCATTGCAGGTGACTGGCTTGGAGGCCCAGCAGAGCCCTATGCATGAGGTCAGTTAAGAACTCAGAGATCACTTTGGCCTTCACTCTAGTTAGGATGTACCACAAAGCATATTTGAAACAGGAAAAAGAACCTGAGAAGATGCCAGATATGCAGACGCCTGATCTCTAGAGTGGTAAAAAAGATATCTGTTGTTTGAGTTATTCAGTTTATGGAAGTTTGTTACAGCACTGTGAACAGAGCAAGGCCACTGTTACATAGAATTTGAGCAGAAGTCAGTTGAGGATGAGTTTTCAGATTTTTCTCTATGAAATCTTGAAGGAGCAAGGGTCCTGTGTGTCTCCTGCCTTCTTGTCGACCTGTCCTCAGTGTGAGCCACATTTTCTTAGTTCATCATGGAACTTCAGCCTTCTTAGGCTCCTTCCAAAGAGCATTTTTGTTGGAAGTTGCATTATAACTTCCCTTTCTAGTCAAATCCAGTCATAAGAAAGACAAAATGAAGTTTTTGCTAGGATACAGGTTATAGGACATGGAACAGCTTAACTTATGATTTAATAAGCAAGGGAAAAGAGTCATGGAATTAAGAAGCCAACAAAACACATTTGAACATATTACCTGCTCTTCCTCTCTGTGGATACAAATAAGCAATTTAAAGAATAATTATCAATTTCTAAAAAAAAATCTTCATTTACTTGGATATTTCCACAGCATAGCATTAATTCACAAATGAAAAGGATACATTTTCCATATGGTTCACTGGCAAATGATTTCTCTTATCCTAAGAGTGGCAATTTGAATAAATACATGCTTATAATACTGGTTTGAAATTTAATTATATCCTTCAAATTTTGATGGGAAGTTCTAGAATTTAATCAACCATATTTGGATGGCATATGGTGAGATGCCAAATTAGGTATAATAGTTTGGAAGATGGAAGGTTATCCATGAGAAGAAGAATAAGCTAGAATTAGTTTTACCAATGTCCCTTTTCTACAGAATGACAACAACCCAGAAGTTGTTGAGTGTAGAGGTAGGTTGTAAATAATATTCCAGTCTCTAGCCCTAATGCCAACTAGTCCTCATTTTGACCTTGATTCACATCAGCTGCTGAATAATGGCATTTCAGCAGAAGAAGGTACCCACCTCTGGCAAGCTCCAGCTAATTCTTTCTTGTCCAGGTTGTGGATACCTCTGTCACTCTCCATCGTATTCCCTCTAGATGCAGTCTCACCAAACCTGAATTTTTCAGACAGACTGGCTACCCAACAAGTCCCAGGAATCCCGGTCCCCTCCCAACACAGTGCCAGGATTACAGATGTGCAGCCCATACATGGGTCTGAGGTCTGAAGCAAAGTTCTCAGTGTTGTTCAGTGAGTATTCTCATTCATCTAGCCAGCTCTTCAGCTCTAGAGTCATATGTTTCACAGTGTAACACTGGTCATATACAAACATGTGAGTGTATGTTCACATACAGAAAACTTCAGTGCCCTTTAAGACATTCTTTGTAGAAATTTTATTTTTTAAAAATGTACGTGTATGAGTATATTGCCTGCATGTGTGCAAGTGCATCCATATTTGCAGTGTCTGTGGAGGTCAGAAGAAGGTATCACATTTTCTAGAACTGTAGTTATGGATGGCTGTCAGCCACCATGGGGTTGCTAAGAACTGAACTCAAGTCTCAGTGTTCTTAACCGCTGAGCCATCTCCCCAGCCTCTTAAAACACTGTCTTCCTCTGCCCATGGAATAAACTTGTGCAGTTCTGCCTCAGGATATTTTCATGTTTTCCATGGCTAGGAAGCAGTCTCAGTCTACAGCAGAGGAAAGAAGAGCTTTAGAAAATTTCATCCTGGAAGAAAACAACTGACTACATTTCTTTTCACTTGTCAGAGTACATTAAAGACTAGGACTGATGCCGGTAGGATGAGAGAAAATAACTCTTCCTCACCTAACACAAAGGTATGCTTTTGATGTGACCATACGCTTTGTCTCTTTCTGTACATAACTGTCCAGTTCCCCAGACTTCATCCAGACAGAACACAGTCTCTCATCAACATTGGGTCCCCAGCCTCATGCTCTCTTTCATGATGTCTCCTCATGTGGTCTGGGCCTATGTCTCCTTAAAGACACCTATGAACAACAGCCAGGTTGAGTGCATCCCCCTCTATGTATTCAGCGGAAAGGTACAACATTTTAACTATACAAGAGCTTCTTGGAAAGAGAAGTGATTAAAATCAACTACCGGAAAGTACTCTGCAGAAATCCTCAAGCCAAGCTAGACAGGTTATGACAATCTCCCACCCGTCAGATGGGAAGGTTCTGCGCTATGGTTGGACACCTCAGAAATAAACAGGGGCTTCCCAGTTTTACCCCCATGACCCCTGGGTCTGCTTTTGCGGGTGTTGGTTCTTTGTATCCTCCTTCTTTATGGCTTCTAATCTGTCCTACCTGTTACAGTTAGTTCTAAAGGTCAACTTGCCACAACCTAGGATCACCTGAGAAGGGAGTCTTAGTTGAAGAACTATCTAGATCACAAAGGCCTGGGCATGTCTGTGGTGATTGTCTTGATTGTTGATTGAGGTATGAAGACCCAGACTGAATGTGAGCAGCACCATTTCATGAGCTGGACTGTGGACTGCATAGGAGTATAAAAGGTTAGCCTAGCACTAAGCAAGGAAGCATGGCTGTATCTGTCTTTCTCTGCCCTTGATTATGGCTGTGATGTGACTAGATGCGTGAGATCCTGCCTTGACTTCAGTGAAATGACAGTCTGTAGACACCCATGAAGTGTAAGCCGAATAAAGCCTTTCCCTCCTAAGCTGCTTTTGGTCAGGATTCTTTATCATGGCAACAGAAATAAAACTAGAGCACCTACTCTGTGTGTTACCAGAGGTTTTATGTCTAAGCCTGGGCTTCAGCATCACTAACAACCTAAGCTCAGCCACTGTATTAGTTGTTTTTCTGTTGCTGTGGTAAAACACCATGACTAAGGCCACATAGAGACGGAAGATTTTGACTTAGGGTTCCAAAAGGATACGAATTCATAATGGCAAGGAAGGCACGGTGGCAGGAGGGGGCTGGAGTGGGAAGCTGAGCACTCACCTCTTCCGGCAGACACAGAGAGCAGAGCAAAACTGGAAATGTGACAGGATTTAAGAACTCTCAAAGCCTGCCCACAGTGACATGCTTCCTCCAGCATGGCCACACTTCCTAAAGGTTCCATGACCCTCCTCATCAAACTGGGGATCAAAGGTCCAAATACTCAGGACCTGTGGGGGACATTGCCATTCCAACCATCACAGCCACCGTCTCCAATATTCCAACTAAAGAGGCAAGTAATAGTGATATTTGAAAAAGGAAATTTATTCAATGTGGCCACATTGAGATGAGGAACAGATGACTTTGCCCAGTGACCCTTTAGTCTATTTTCCAGATCCTGCCATGCGCGTTAGTTTTAAAGGACAAGGAAGAGGTTTGCATAACGAAGCCATCCTGGTCAAGGGGTGGTCTGGTGTGTCTTGGCCCATTATTGACCTGTTCTAATCTTGCAAGATGATTGGATAAGTCTTCATAACTGTGCAAAGTACATTCTTTGGAGACAGTTCCTCCTCTGGTTGACATCAGGGAATCATCCTTCTCTTCCCATAGCATCAGATGCTCATGGAAATTTTAACTGTTTGGACTCTTATTTCAATAGTTTGATAGCCAAAGCGAGAGGCTAAGCACTTCCTTTAAATACAGTCTTTCCAAGCTTTGTTATACCTCATTCAAACAGACTTGTGCTTCTTATTCTGTGATGTTTTGGGAACAAGTGCCTACCTAACTATTTATTCATTTATTATTTTTGTTTTAAGAGCACGAGTGTATTCCCTGCATGTATGTAAGTGCACCTGTGTTGTGCAGTGCCCTTGGAGATCAGAAGAGGCCATTGGATGCCCTGTAATTTGAGTGATACATGGTTGTGAGCCATCATATGGGTGCTGGGATTCGAATTCAGGTCCTCTGCAAGAGCAGTCAGGGCTCTTAACTGCTGAACCATCTCTCCAGCCCCTCCCACTTAGGTTTTTAATAGTCCAGATCTTTCAGTGCAAACTAATGGCTATTGGAAAGACAATTTAATCGAAACCTTTTTGTTTCTTCAATATTTTCTAGGAGCAAGAAGAAACATTTTTCAAATAATATTGCCTGATATGGAAATGGAACTTATGCGTTTCTTTTACACAAAGCACAGATACCTAACTTTATGTTTTACTGTTCATGTCTGGCTTGGTTTTGCTACTAGAAATAACATATGAAAAGGACTTAGAAATTAAACTCTGCATCTGAGTGTGCCTGCCATTACCACCCCTGACCCTAATGGTCATGTACTTTATGTTTGAATATAAACTTGAATGGGTCTTATAGCTTGCTGAATCAAATTCACCTTTTACTCACTGGCTGCTAAAAAAATAAATATATTTTCCAGTATTTTCCTCAAAAGAGGCACCCTTTTGCCTGCACATCAGGGCAAACATAAAACTCAAGTGCACAGGCACTTTATCCTTATTCTCAACAAATTGTATTGCCTGGAACAAAACAAAACAACTCAGTTGCTAAACCCGTGTTTTCCTAACCAGGTTTTCCCATTTTCCTCTGCTTTTCAGCGTGTTCTATGTGTACATTCTCTTTTATAGTATGGCTCACAAAATCAGTGCTGATTTCAAAGTATCCTCTGGTCACAGTAAACTTCAATAGACCTGCTCCTCCCCTCCTTTTAAGCACCGTTCTTCCATTTCTTTTCTGATTATGCTCTCAGTTTTGTTTTTCTGGAGTTGTTTTCTTTTCTTTTGGCAGCTGTATTACAGTACTGATTGTGAAGGAATTCTCTAAATACTCTGAATTGGACATTTAACATAATTGCTTTAGATCTTACCAGTTATATACAGATTTGATAATTAAGCTTTTTTGTATTTCTTTAAAAAATTGTTTATTTTTATTTTATGTTTATGAGTGTTTTGTTTGCATGCATGTATCTTCATCATGTATATGCCTGATGCCCAGGGAGTTCGGGAGGGCATTAGATCCCTGGGAATTTGAGTTACAGGTGTTTGTAAGCCATAAATGTAGATGCTGGGGCTGAACTCAGGTGCTCTGCAAGAGCAGCAAGTACTCCTAACCGGTGAGCCATATCTCCAGCCTGCATTTTGTGATTTTTATTCAAGTGGTTAATAGGATGCTGAGAAGGACATTGTGAAGGATAGGACCAGTGGTCCCTACCAAAAACCACCATGCATATGGGGACTACTCATTAATCACCTCTTTAGGTTGAACTCTTCAATCAACTACTAATCCATCATTTTGATCTTGTACTTTTCTAAATCTTATCCACAGATGCCTAGTCTGACTGATTTGCTTTTTCTGAGTCTATGTTCACCTCCACCTCTAAGGAGCCATCTTTCAGCTTTAATGATGTACTGCTTAGAAAACACATCAGCACTGTGCTTCTCATCATCGGTAAGCACCTTCTTCTAACATACAAGTCTAATAATTACTTGTCAAGCTTCAACAAGCTTGTAGAACTTCTAAGTTTTGTCATTTCCTTAAATAACTTGAAGAATATATTCAGGAACTCATTTGAAAACTTCCTGAGTGACCTGCTAATTTCAAAGTGTTCTTGGCTAACTATAAAACATTGATTGATTAGGAAATAATCTTCAGCAGATATTTCAATAGGTATGTTTGCTACTGGAATTTCCTTTCGTGATACTAGGTTTCAAACACTGATGTCCATTTTGCATTCTCCTTCTTGTGTCTGCCGATGACTCTAGAAACCACATTGTCACTTTCACATTCTCAGTCATCAGCATGACAGCTGGAGCCCCCTGTTCCTATCATGGCTGAGATTATCTCAGAAACACTCCTCATTTCCCTTGTAATCCTTGGTGTTGTTTAATTAGCCAAATTAAGGCTAGAAATGTGTGTTAAAGTTTAAATGTTAATGGAGTTGTCATAAGCTTAAGCAAGGAGGCAGATCTTATCAAGGAAAGAACACCGAAACTTGGGGGGTCCATATAATCATTACTTAAAGACCCAATTAAGAATTTTCTCTTTCTGTGTCTTGTAAAATCCTAAAATTCTATGAGTTATAGTTTATTCTTTAAAATTATTTTTACAAAGAGCATGATAACAACAAGAAAGTATAGAAACTTAAATTCCCTTATAATTCTATTTCAGTGTCATTATTATTTGATATTATAAAGAAAGGAGATATAAGATGTAAAGATACTAAAGAAGAAATAAAAATAGCATTGGGGAAATAAAGGAATACATGTATTATCTCTCTGTTTTTCTCTCTATTTCTTTCTACGTGTGTGTGTGTCATATACCCTTTTGCACATATGTGAGGGTGTACTCTTGCGTTTGTGTAGACAGGTAGAGTTTAGAGCTCAATGTCAGGATTTATCACTGAACCAGAGCCCTCTAGTAAGTCCCTGAGATTCATTTCTCCATCTGAAACACTAGCATGATGTGAACATGCCCTAGGCTTTTTCATGTGGGTGTTGGGTATTTGAACTCAGGTCCTCATGCTTGCACAGCAAGCATTTTACTCATTTATCTCTCTCCTCAGGCTCCTGAATTATATGTTCTGAAATTGTATGACCTTGATTTAGCATATGTATAATTAAAAGCTGGGAAATAGACAATCAGCAATTATCTAGTAATTAAAATATGTTAACAATTAAAAACATATAACAGTCAATGTTGATATACGTTGGGTAGAAAATCAAAGGCTTTTTAATACTAATTTACTACTCACTGATGCTTTTAAAGGATTTAAGTAACCTTCTTGTAATTCATAGGTCACATTTTAAATACTTCTATAGATTTTCACTGTAAATCAGACATGGTGCTGCACACTTCTAATCTCGGCACACGGGAGGCAGTAGCAGGCAGATCTTTATGAGAAAAGAACAACCTGTATTATATGATGAGTTCCAAATCACCTACCTGCAGGGGGACTTGATGTCAAAAAATACAAATTTAAAAAATTCAGTGTATTCTGTGAAGTATTTTTTGTGAAACTAGTAATATGTTTTTAAATCACTGAAATAATATGGAATTGGTTCATACTGAAAATTGTGGACTATTTAACTTAATGATAATATGATTTATTGACTAAATTTGTGTTTATATGAATTACTTATAGATGTGATAACTCACAAACATTTTTTTAAACATAAAGCCTCCAAAATTATGCATTGTTTTGGAACTTTCACCACCTATCAGAGAAGCTTCTTTTCATAACACATGGAGACTGACAGACATGACTGACCAAAATGCAGAGAATAAATGAACTGATACATCCACAATAGAATCCCCGAACAAAGGCTCAGGGCACACTGCGGGAGGGGGTTGGGGAGAATGGCAGAGCTAGAGGACCAGGAGTTCTGCTTGTAGACTGTGTCTTCTAGACATGACAGGAACGCTGCACCCATGAAATCACAATGGTGTGGTTGCCTAAACAAGACCTGGGTACTGACCCCACCCATTGACAGGCCAATGTGCATAGTGGAAATTTCACAAGGTCTCACTCCTAGAGGAAGAGCTATAGGCAATCAATGCCTGTTGAGAGAGATTCAGTTTTCTACAGAGATGAGTTCCATAATAGATTATCTAATCCCAAGTGGTAAACCCTAAACTCACATATATGTGAGCACTAATAAATAGACTCAATATTTTATATATATATATATATATATATATATATATATGCAACAATAATAATCCAAAAAAGAAATCACAAAATTGAGAGGTAGTGAGGAGGGGATGGGAAGATTTGGAAGGGACAAGTAATCGCAGATATGATGTAAACACTGTACTAATGTATGAAATTATATGAAATCTCAATTTTTAAAAAATCATTCATTTTGGATGCAAAATATATGCATTTTTTTCTGAAGAGAGATTCACCTATAGAAATTGAAGTCTTTTCTATGTTTTTACTGCATGAGATCTGGGATCTCAGAGGCCACTCTAACCCTGACATATATATCCCCAGTCCTCTTTTTAATTCTTAATCTGAGACAGTTTCACTGTGTAGACCAGGTTGGGTTTATGCTCACTCTGTAGCCTAAGCAAGTATTGAACTTGCCATCTTCCCTCTTCAACCTTTGAAGTAGTTAAAATGATAGGGCTGTACCACCAGGCCCTGTTTGTTTGTTCATGTTTGAGCATCCATTTGTAGTTCCTATCTTTAATAAATAGGAAAATCACAGTTCACAATATATGTACACATTCTGAGATACTATAAAGTAAAATTAATATAACAAGTGTGGCATTTCTACTGTTCATTTCAAATTAATGGCTAATTCTTATTACTAATATTTAAAGAACTCATTACTTTATAAATGGAAAATGTATTTTAATTTCAGTGATTGTTAAATATTTCAGGAGAACAGTTTTTAATTGTATACTCATTATGAACTAATCACTTTGTAAAATAATGCAGCATGGTTGACTTTTATTTCTGAATCCTCTATGAATCTATTCAGATCGGTATCATTATCCTGTGTTACAAAGCAATCACTTCATCATGGTTTAGCAAAATTAAATCTTTGCCATATGCCAAAGACTCACCAGTGTGGTCAACATCTTCATTCATCATTCGATTTCCTTTTAATTTTGAATGTTTCCTTCCCATCAGCCACTAAAATACAGAAGTTCAAGTGAAATCCCATCATTTATCTGTATGAGAACTGACATAAGTAAAAAGCATGCTGAATGTAGTGTGTGTGTGTGTGTGTGTGTGTGTGTGTGTTTGAGTACGTGTACTTGTGAAGCTGCCTGTCACTCAGCTGATCCCAGTGTTTGCACAAATACACTTATTTTTTTCTCTTCTCGAAGCTATGTTAAAAAATTATCTAACACATTTCTCCATGGAAAATGTATCTCCTCAGATGATACAGGTACACACTGTCTCTGAGTCACAATGCGGTGGAAGGTTTGGACTTAAGGCTGAAGTCAAAAATAGTTTGAATTTTGACCATCTTGCCAATGAGGTACAGTATTCTTCTGTCTCACTATTCTGGGAAGTGGCATCTAGACATGAGTCCTGATCTGCTAACAGACTGAGAGAGTAAATAATTGACACTTTACAACACATTATGGCTCAGCATTGATGCTTCATATGTTAGATGTGTTGAATAATTTTTCATCTAAATGGTAGTTTTAGTTTTCAATAGGATGTAAGTTCACTGTGGCTTGAGGAGCAGCTGTGTGAGAAGAGATTCTGTGGTTGCTCTTGTCCCTCATAGTCCTCCTCAAGGGAAGATTAAAATGGTAATGGGGGATTGGGGACTCCAGGTTCTGTTCTACAAAGCTTGTGCATGAGTAGTTTGGAAAAGTCTTCTCTTTCACTTGACACTTTTCTGAGACATTAATGTGGGAGCCATTTGATTCATATTGCAGATGCATGTTCTCCAATTAGCTTTAATTTTAATTAAGTTGATACTTTCTGTAAATAAAAAAAATGACTTCATCCTTTGGGTGTTAGGTGTTGAGTACAGAGTCTTGTATGTATACGTTAAGTATTCAGTCTAGCACTGAGCCTCATACCTACAGCCCTGTTTAAGTTAGGGCTATTAGTAAAGGAAGAATATAATTAATCAACATTCCTTAACCTTGCCAACAGACAGAGGTGTTTTTTTTTCTCTTCTTAGTATCCCTCTGTTCTGAAATTTTCAATCAAAGAAATGTTTATGTAAGCATAGAGAGTCCCACCACGAACTTATTTACCAAAGCATTTGTGTAAAGAACTGTTTTTTTTTTTTCCTTTTTTTTTTCCTGTAATGAAAAGAGTTTGGTCAGGAACTGTGGCTTCCACTGGGGCACAGCTTTCTGTGAGGAAGACAAAACTTGCCTAGCACAGGTGGAAAGGACAGACTACTCTCCATATGTTTCATTTATAAGTAGGATGAACTGCAGATTTCTTTAGACTCTCCTGAATGGATTTGCATGCCTTCAACAAAAAGTTCTGTCTAAATAGAAACTAGCCACAAGAAAAGGAAATGACAGAAAATGGAATCGGCTAAGTTGAGGAGAGCCCTCACAATGAGGATGTCTCTGTTCCAACTAAGGTAAGCACAAATGTGCTACACAGTGGCAATACAACTGCACAAATTGTTGCCTATTCATTCAGTGTTATAAATCTATTGTATACGACAGGCCCTTGGGAAATGGCCTTCTTTCCTCAACAAACTGCTAAGAAATAATTTACATAAAGTAAAATTCACCCTTTTAAAGTCTATAACCCACTGTATAACAAATATATTCCATGGTCGATTTCAATTTTTTTTCATCACTTCTTCAAAAAAATCTTCACATATATGAGCAATCAACCTCTATCCCTCCTCACCCACTTCACAGCCCAGACATAGGCAGTCCTAGTTTACTTCCTATCTCCAACCTTGTATTTTCTAGGCATTTCTTATTGGCAGAAATACAGAGCGTTCCAATACATTCCTGCTCTCAGGTACCCATAATCAAACTCCATCCTGTATTACTGCCTACCAGTCATTTTTTTCCATCAGTTGACTGATATTTTGGTCATCTCACTGTCTGTCACAAATCATGCTGCTATGAGCATTCATTTCGAAGTCTTCATGTTGACATGTTTTTTTGGTTCTTTGGAACATACAGCTTGGAATGGGATTGCTGTGACATGTTGTAACTTTTGTTCTGCCTTCTGAGAATATGCTAAAAGACTTTCAACAATGGCTGTAAGATAATGCTTCCTCACTAGCAACATAAGAGATTTTAAATGCCCACATTCTTTACAACATGTCATTATTGGTGGACTGATTGCAGCTTGTCTGGCGAATGTCCATGGGAATTTCAAATTTTTTTAGTTTTATTTATTTGTCTAGTGGACAAAGATATGAAGCATCTTTTTAAGGTCTTGAGTATTTGTATACCTTCTTTGAAATATTCATTTATTCAGAATTTTTTTGCTCAATACATAATGGCTTTAATTGCTTAGCTTTTTTAGTTATAGGAGTTATTTAGATATTCTTGATGGCAGATTCTAATCAGATATGATGTGGTATATATAGACAATGGAAATGTATTCACTTGTAAAGAGAAATGAAATTCTGAAATTTGCAGGTAAATGGATGAAGTTGGAAATAATTCTGAATTTGGGATGGACCTTTGCCTTCTTTGATCACTTTAAAATCAGCTTTTGCAGTTTTAGGAACAAGCAACCCCTTTGACTCTCTTTCCGTCAGTGGGAAGCTTTGCTTTATGAGATCTTGGCCCTAGGACTCTGTCAGCAGGTCCTCCCTTAATGGCCATCGTCTTTTTAACAATTACACTTCTTTAGTTTTGACTGTATCATTAGGCTTCCTGTTACTCTTTTTCTTTCCAAACTGTACATTGATAAGAGTTATCAATAAAAACCATATCCACAGACTGAACATTAAACTGTCTTCTTAACATCATGTAAATTCTCAGGACATGGGCAGAAAATAGCCACATTCTTTTGCAAAATTCAACACAAAAGGCCTCAAGCCCCGTTGTTGATCAAGACCTTGTTCCTTACCTAAACCTCATGAACTAGGCCTCTGTGGTCCTTAACACTTTCACCTGTCTTCCAGGCTGCTACTATAACAACCCATTAAGCTCTGCTTACAACAGAAAGCTACTATTCTAGTAAAAATTCCCCAAATAATTCAGAAACACCAACAATCAGGTTCTTCACAGCAATAATACCACATCTCAAGACAAGTGCAGCATGCTCTCTTCTCTCTCATATGCTGACCCTAGATTAGCATTTTTAGATATGTGTGTTTAAATTGGAGTGCCTATAAAATCCAGAAAACTTGAAAGGTTTCGTGGGGAGGGTGGGCAGAGTTCAGGGGAGAGGGGACTGTATTAGAAAAGGTAAATAATGGGGCAGAAAAGATCAGATTGGGTGGTTAATTGGAGGGTGGTGGAGATTAATGGTTACAAGGAGGGGTAACTAACACTGAAGGGTTTTGAAAATGCCATATGAAAACCTATTAATATTGAAACTTCCTAAAATATAGAAGATGTGTCACCCTGTATGGGGATTATGCCTCTCCCATATGCCATATGTCACTAATTAAAAGCCCAATACACATGTGAATTACCTCTTTTCAAGTAGATTGTCAATGGGTCCCAGAGATCCCCCAAACAATATGGGCTACTGCAATTGCCCTTCATTGCCCTCTAGAACTTGATAGTAAGACTCTATTGCTGAAGACAATACTTATTTGAATAATAAGACATGGAGAATTCAAGCTCGTATTGACCTGGAAGTCTTAACCTTACCAATAAGTTTTCAAAATGCTACAAGTGGAAATGTATGTTACTGAGAGAGGAAAGTAATCAATAATTTTATTTAGCTGTGAAATCTGTCAAGTACAATATTGATCAGTCTGGCAAGATATGTCCTTGCTGTAATAGGAACACAAATGATTTTATAGTAACCAACTACTTTCTGATTAGATTAAAGGCTTGTTCTAAAAGATGGAATATGTGCCTTACACTGTTAACTGGACCTAGAACCCTTGGCTGGCTTGGTTATAGATCCTGTGGGAGAACTTAATTCTATTATTTTGCTAAATGGATATAGTATTAAACTGTCCCCTAAATACTCATCTTTATATACATAGATTAGACTAGCTGTCAAGAGACAGCAAAGATGGAGTTGGACCATCAATTGTTCTCCCTTAGCAGCTTACATAGTGCTTTCCAAAACTATTATAACTAGCCTTCAGGGGAGGTGGCTTCCAGGTCTATTCCAGCTCCATTGCTCCAAATCCTATGTCTGGCACATGTCCTGCCTTCAGCAATAGAGTATTACCTTCAAGTTTTGGTAG
The DNA here is from genome assembly GCA_035773235.1 of Eospalax fontanierii. Classification (NCBI taxonomy): domain Eukaryota; kingdom Metazoa; phylum Chordata; class Mammalia; order Rodentia; family Spalacidae; genus Eospalax; species Eospalax fontanierii. Next base: position 44,475,189 of record CM069540.1, on the reverse strand, counting down.
GCAATAAAGGGCTGTGGCAATAACCTAGGTAATTTTGGGAGTTTCTTGGAGTACCCTGACCAACAACTCAAAGGAAGGTTTCTCCTGTCTGGCTCTGTTTCTTTTTATGTAGCCCTTTAGCTATACACATGGACTTGTGTAAAAATACTGTATGTGTAAATTTTCAGTAGGTTTTTAGACTAGCACGATTCCCTCTATTTTTTTACACTAGCTAGGCATTGTTTATCAGCCCCTCCTCTCTTTCCAATCATTCCTCCATGCCCTTCCCAGATAAAGTACCCCTATTGTCTCATTTCTCCCTTGATAATACCTGTCTCCTATGATCTCCGTTTTCTTGAGCTCTTTTTTACTAAGGATGGACTTAAAAAAAAAAAACTATTACACCCAGGTCCTGTGGAGATATTTCTTCAAATAGCTCAGTGTCTCTGATTAGTTTTTAAATGTTTCAAGCTAAAGCAGGGGAGTAGGAATAAGAAAAAGGATGAAGAAAAGAAGCACAAAAGGAAATGAACCAGGAGGAAGAGGTCGTTTTGACATCTAATGACTTCATGGGTACGGCATCACTCTTGTCTCTGTTTCCATGTGTGTACAACTGAGGGTTAATACAATGCTAATAACAGTTAATAATTCCTTTGTTTGATTATTTGTTTATGAGTATAATACACTGCTTATAACACATATCTTTAATTTGTCTGCTTATATATTTATTTAGATACTTTGCTGTGTCATAATTTGCATGCTAAAACTAAAGTAGCCATCAGCAGGCAGAGAGGAGCTCTAAAGCACAGCAGTGATGCAAATGGAAGGGCAAAAGTTGAGGCTCTTACTATCCTAGAACTCCCTTTAAAGGTAAAGCTATCAATCATACTAAAATGTGGCACAACCAACTGAGGAATACCCAGTAGATATGAGATATGTGATTTTTGTTCTGGTCAGGTTTCAAATGCCAGAAGCAATACTCAAAAGGTTATATGGCATACAAATTCTGGAGCAAGCCTTTAAGAATCTTATATGATTCACACATACGTTTATATGACCAGACATCTGCCCATCTCAACTAGGACAACAACAGAAACAAAGTGACTTCATCTAAAAGTGGCTTGGTGAACTAATGAATTTTACAGCAGCAGCATGGGGTGGGGGGTGACAGGAACTCACTTAAAAGTGGCTACACCACTGAAAAAGTTTCTTTTTTCCCCCCACATTAGTTAATTGTGTGTCCTGAAGGAGGGATAAGGTGTATAAGCCTCTTCTGCTATGAATCACTAGCCTGCTGTAAATCTTGAAAAGGGGTGAATCTTGTGAGTTCCCCCCCTGGTAACAATGTAGTACTGTCTATAAATCCTGGGGAGATGCTCATGAGCTCCTCTGCCCCTCCATGATAGGAAGTTAACAGAATTGTTCTCTGTATAACCAAAGCTACTCAGAGATCAAAAGAGCAAAGATCAAGTCATGTCAGGCAGATAGTGTTCCACAACACTGAACCCCTTCCTCCAACTCTTACATTCTTTCTGCCCCTCTTCCATGATGTTCTCTAATGCATGATGTAGGTGATATAGATGCTGTATTTAGGGCTGAGCAGTCAACCATTATACTCTGCAAATTCACTGGTTATGAGTCTATTTAGTAACCACAACCCACTGCATAAAAGAAGCTTCTCTGACCAAAGATGACACCAGCAAGAATCTATGGGAAGGAACATGAAATATTTAATAGGCAAATAGATTAAGTCATTTTTGTTTAGACCCAAATCAGCCATATCTTCCCCAATAGTACCTGTGATCTCCCAAGCCACAGGTTTTTTATTTGGTTTTGATTTGATTTGATTGGCTTATAGTACCAGACATGAATTCCCTCCTGCAGACTAGGTGTCAAGTCCAATCAGAAAGTTGTTGACTTGTATCATCATGCTACTACTTTACCAATGCCAAGTCTTACATGCCATATTGATATTGTAACATGCAGAGTCCATATCCAAATGGTATTGTTGGCAACAATTATTCCCTAAGAATCTACATAGTAATTTCTGGCATGGAGAGAACTAACCTTTAGAAAAGAAGCTTCTAGCTCATTGGAAGATTGCTTTCTCAAAGCATAGGCTTGTAAGATCTTCAGTGATAGAGTCTTACTGTCTAATTCTGATGGGCTTTCAACAGCAGCAGCAAGATCCTATATTGCTTTTAGAGATTTCAGGAACCTCCATGTCCAACAATTCATAGGCAGGAAGCCTACTCTTGGTACTAGGATTTTCACTGTATAGCATTATAGCTTCTTGGAGTGTCAATTTTAATTGTTGTTTTAGCAACCAATTTTTCCTTTCAATTAATCCATCCTTAGTAGGGTTTTAAAGTAGACGGGAGTACCATTGGACTTTTGTCCTCAGCCCAATTATGTGCATCAGTACTGGGTGAATCTGTTAATGTTAACCTTACCCTTCCCTCCCTTGTGTGTAAATGATTGCAAGAGGCCTTCAGCAATGTCCCCACAGGTGAGGGAATATTTACATCCTTCAGCATAGATCCTATGTACTCTTCATGTAAATCCCAGATGCTGTTATAACATCCATCCACTTTGACCATAATCAAGATTTCAAACATATGGGCAGGATATAACATAGGAGAAATTTTCAAGGAAATGACAGCAGTCTTTGCTATTTTCTGAGTCTTCTGCTTCCTGATTTTATATAAACCCAGTGGGATGTTTGCAGGGGCAGCTAAGGCAGATGGCCCATATTTTAATGGGGCATCTGCTTTTGCTTTCTAGGAGGCCTCAATGGGTTATGGACTGCCACATGGAAAACTACCAGGGCTTCTGATTCCTGATGTATTCCATTATATTTTTTTTTATCCCCATCTTTTTTTTCCCCACAGTGACTGATCCAACACTTGTCAATTTTCTTCATTACATTGTGTCATCCATAAAGCAGGGCTCTGAATACACTCCAATAGATTGTCAAAGATGAAGTCTCATGGGCAACTACTGTCAATATAGCTCACAACTCAGCCTTGTGTCTACTTATTTCTTCTCCTCTTCCCAGATACATGGTATCTGTGTCCATTTGTATTGCTGTAGTCACTTATTCCCCTCTGGTGCCTTTGCTCTTATTCTCTCTATAACTGGCATCTACAGGGATGGACAGCATCCTCCTGAGTGCCTTATCTGGTGTGGTTGTTGGTTCAGTTATTAGCGAAGGATGGGTAGGTTAAAAAGACACCATTTTCAGCATGACCATCTTGAGCATTAGCGACAGGGCTTACAGACACCACACCTCATTGTAAATATGAATGCTACCTTTTTAGAGTTTGATTCTGTGCTGCCTCAGAAAGAGGCTTGACCAGAAGGTCTCCAACCTGTCCTTTAATTCTATGAACTGTTTTTACTGTTACTGCAGAAGACCAGTGTTAGAGTCTTCTGCTGCACTGCTTTGTACGTATCAGCAGTTGCTGTTCTAATGTTCTATACAGAGATTCTGCCCAAGAATACAGCTTTTCCCAGTGCAGTGATTGTAACTGAGATGAATTAATGGATATATTTGAATAAATGAGGTCTTAAGTAAGAATAGATAGGGCAATAGAACAAAACTATGTAAAATTGCAACAACTATTATGGATGTGTCCAGGAGCAAAAGCCAGCAGCAAGGAAACTAAGAAAGAGCTGCCACAATAAAAGAAATTAAAACACAGGTGTCATGGACACTGAGGAATACAAAAGAAATGGTCTATTTTATTTTAAAAGACAGACTACAGATCAGGTGCCACTGAGTGTCTCTGGGAGGAATGAAGAAATGGATGAGTCTGTGAATACAATGGTAGCAGACACAGAACTGTGCAGGAGACCTCCACTGTGAAGCATTTGGATAATGATGCTTGCAGTTCCAGGAGTGAAGCACACACAAGGCACACCACAGAGAAGCAGAAAGATACAGGAGAAAAGAGGAGCAGACTGTCATGCCCTGCTGCCTTGACAATTTAAAGATGCCGTGGATACAGGAGGGAGAAATTCAAATTCCCGCTCTACTCATAATCACCGAATTGTCAAAGACTTTTATTAAAAATTATCCTTAAAATGTATTAAAGACTCATATCAATAACTCATATCAGTGACTCCCATATATTTACTAGTAAATGTAGAAAGCATTGCTATAGTTACAGAAGTACAATTTTCTCCATCTCATTACTGACTTAGATGAATGTCCAGACACATCTGACCTTTCCTTCTACAGGCAGCAATGCACTGAGAAAGAAATAAAAACTAAGTATTACTTGTTAGTAGGCTATACAAATGTAGACTCCACAAATCAGCACAGGTTGGACCTCAGAAAGTGAGACTTCATTGTTCCTTGTCATTGAGCTATTTAAAAATTAATAGAGATTAGTGTAACAAACAAATCAAGCTGAGCTCTGTATTGCATTGCTATATGTTTAATGTACTAATTAAGTCATTTAATATGCTTACATGTATTCAAAGCATGATCATTCGGTCATGATCATTTGCTTCATGTGGGAGCTTTGCATGCATGCTAACTCTAAGCACCACAGCTGAGTCTGTGGTTCAAAACCCAAATAGGCCATATAACAGAGTCTAGCTCAGTTCTGGCATCCAGGCTCAGTTTTAAAGCCCAAAAGAGTGATGGAGAATTCTTGATTTGACAGTACTGAGGGCATGATTCTCTCAAAAATTAACCATTCAGAAAACAGACAAATATCATAATGTGAACAAACCATCAAATAAAATCTTCAAATCCTGTTTAAGAAGGAAGGGCGCTTGATCATGCTATCCTGCTAGGAATGGTTCAGGCCAGTGAGCAGAACCCTATATTTTTAAACAGGATCTGAACTCATAAACAGTGTTGACCAGGGCATCTGTGGGTTGAGATTTGAGTTAACATTTAGCTAAAACTTATTTACAAGAAGATGCAACTTGTGAAGTTTCATTTTATTTAAGTTCTCTCAGAACATTAAGGGATTTCTGATTCATCTATTTTGTTTGTTTTTGAGAAACCTTTTCATTATGTAGCCCAGACTGTCCTCAAATTTGAGATCCTCCCATGCCTATCTGGCTAGTGCTATTATTACAGACCTGTACTACCATGCTGTGTTCTAGCCTTGTCTTTTTTTAATTTTTATTTTATGTGAATAAGTGTTATGTCTACATGTATGGAGGGGCATTTATGTTGTGCAGTGCCTGAGGAAAACAGAAGAGAGTATCAGATTCCCTGGAACTAGAGTTAGAGACAGTTGTTAACTACCATGTGGATGCTGAAATTCAAACCCAGGTCTTCTGCAGGAGCAACCAGTGCTTTTAAACACTGAGCCATCTCTCCAGCCCCTACCTTTTTGTAGTCTTACAGTGTTTATCAAATCTCTTTCCATTGAGTGTCACAAGTGAAATTGTGTATTTGGGTATCATTATATACATATTAATATTGGAAAGCAACTTTCTATCAGTCTACATTTCTGCATGACCTGTGAGCAGACGACTCAGTTGACCTTGTTCTAGTCTTTCAAAAAATACTTTATTCACATTTTTATTTTACATGTATGAGTGTATTGCTTGCATGCATGTATCTGCACCTGTGTCCTGCAATGCCCACAGAGGTCAGATGAGGATGTCAGATCACCTGTAACTAGAGCTATGGATGGTTCTCTGTAAGAGTGTCAGTGCTCTTAACTACTGAGTCATCTCTCCAGTCCCCTATTCCAGACTAGTCTTACAAGGATATTTGAAAAATCACCAGACTTGGAAAATAAAGATTGTGCCTTCTGAAGGAGCAACAATATAAAGTTACCAATTTCCCCTAATAGAAACAGAGAGGATTCAAATAAACTTGAATTTTAGATGCAGCTTTCCACACAATACAAATATCCATTATGTACTGATGATTCAATTAACACATGCCCTACCCTTTACCTGGAAACTCTGTTTAGGGCCCATTCTAAAAAACGTTCCTCCCTACATTGTGTAGAAACCCACTCTCAACATACAAGATTACCAATCAATTCCTTTTTGATAGTTGGGCCTCAAGAAACCAGGTAATGCTCCAGTTGTTTTTGTTGTCAAAGTATTTCATTTATGAGCCACAGTCTCAAGTTCTTTGCTGGAATCCCTTAAACTCTGGAAAGCTGTTTTATCTCATATACAGAGTCAAAGCTCAGACTCATGATGGTTTGTGACACCCAACTCTCTCACTAAAATAAAAAGCTTTTGACAGTGGGAACCATTTTTGTTTTGTTTAATATTATGTCTGGAATAATGCCCAGTACCTCTCGCTGTATAAATAATTGTTGAAAAGGTGAATAAAAGAATAACTGACTGAGCTGTCAATTGATCTTCAGCTGCTAAACTCTGTAAACCTTTGTCACATAAATAGCTTGCATTCCCTAGTGCTTTCTACCTTTGAGTCCCTCCCTCCTTCACTGTCTTTCCTCCTTTGTTCATTCCTGTTTCTGCCTGCATTATAGATGATTGTCTGTTTCTTTCTTTAGCCTCCACCTCAGGCTCCCTCTCTGTCTGCTCCTTTGGTAAAGTCACTAAGCCACTATTGCATGTGACACCTATCCAGGCTTGAATGGATCAAGGGAACTGCTGCATTGGTGGGGACTGCTGAGGCATTAGACACGCTCTAACCCCTCTTAATTTCTGTGAATGATAGCTTACTGGGGTGCTTTACATACACTGTACACTTGAACTCACAAATGTCAGGTTAATATGTTTAAGAATAATGGACTGTGTGATTGTAGTTTCACTGAAACTGAATTTCTTTGAAATATCCTTGCCTTCAGAGCACTACACAAAAGAGAAACCAAACTTCAGTATATGAGACATGCTCACTTCCACTAATCCAGAGGTTAATGCTGACTGAATTCTCTAAGGATTTTTGAAGTATGCTTGAGATTTAGTCAGTAAACACATGCTCACAGTATAGGTATGGTCTAATGATTTGTTTAAAGTATATATAAACATTTCTTTATAGCTTACACTAGATTACTTTGTCAGCTACAGTTCTATTCATATATTCTTTTTAAAAATGTTTTATATATTATTTGTATTTTGTGTGTATAAGTGTTTTGCCTGCATGTTTGTAAGTGCACCCATGTCACACCACACCTACAGAAGTCAGAAGAATGTGTCAGATTCCCCTGGAAATGGAGTTAAGGATGGTTGCTAGCTGCCATGTGGGTGCTATAAATTGAACCCAGGTTCTCTGAAAGAGCACTCGGTGCTCGTAACTGTTGACCCATCTCTCCAGCCCCCATTCCTATAGTCTTATATTCATCTCCTTGCTATTACTAAAGTGAAGATTAATTTACTCCATGTAATTATTTTTCAGATGAAAAATATGTTCACAGAAATCCTCTGCTGTCTGTATCCTACGGCCGGTTAAGTTGCTCAGCCTTATGGGGATTTCATCTCTTTTGTTTAAGGTTGAAGGGGATGAAAACATGCTAACCCAAAGTATGTGGCTGTGATGTATTGATTATGCTTAGTTAAAGGTAACTGAGAATCAATGAAAGCAGAAGGAATCTTCCTGGAATTTCTTTTAAATGATGAAAAAGCAGTGGTATCTGAGAACTGAAGATTGCTGTCAGTCTGTTGTTCCAAGGAAGTTTTATATCTCTAAGAAGATGGGAAGTTGGCCCCAAATGGACTTGAGCAACTACACTTCCAAGTGAGCCTTTCCTCTCACTAGTACCCCACAGAGCCTCACCCCACTGTGCGCAGAAAATGGAGACCTGCATGCTGTTACCCACGTCTCACATCTCCAGGGTCCATTCCCCTTGTTAAGGGCGGGGGCGCATATGAGCTTTCAGACTATTTGCTCTTGAGTTTCTCATGCCATTTCATGAAGGTTTATACAATGGGAAACTAAATCAGCAGTAGAATAGGCATGATCTTTCTCCTATTAATCAATCCAATGCCTGGACCCAACCAAGGAACGCAGCAGGGTAGAGGAAAAGAATGTTCTTTCTAAATGAATTTTAAACTATTAGGAAATAAAGGAAGTCTGATAAAGACTGACATATTTCTCACTCTCCAGGAAAATTTTCCCTATTCCACTTATTTTCTGGCCCCAGTAGCAAAAAATATGCAACTTTTGTAAGAATGTGGGCTCTGGGCATCAGGATGTACAGCTCACTTTCAGGAGAACCCCCTATCTGCTGACAGGATCTTGAGTGAGAAGCTACGAAAATGGAATTTTGTGTTGACATCCACGAGTCTGTGAATTCAGGGAGTCACTGAGGCCTTTTAAGTCTGAGTTTTATAAAAATAAGGTAGTTATTTCAAAGATGAAAGCTGTAGCACATTTGAGGCTAACAAATGAGACAAAAAAGATGTAAAAAAGAGGAGTTTGCAGCTGAACAAGTTTGAGCTACAACAAAGTGAGCAGGTAATAACTTAACCTTCTGAAAGAATTGCCATTTCATGACCAAAGAGTTTCTCCTTAAATCAGAAGTCACAGAGGGATAGGGTTGGGGGAGGGGAGTGTCCTCAGTCAGTTCTCAGGATTAGAGTTAGGGAGTCTGGCTGCATACAGATATGAAAGAGAAAAGCACATGGAGTGTCAGAACAGGGAGTAGATTGTGAAAGACTCTGAAGGGTTCAACCTTTCATGAAGGGTTGCCTGGATGACATCTAGAGGCTGTCAGCTGTCTGTGCCATTTTGAACAGCAGGGAGATAAAGTGTAAGATGAAACTCATCCTGGATATAATGTCATTGACTCCTATATCCTGCAGAAAACAGAAAGAAAAGTGTTTTGACAGTCACTTAGCTAAGCTCAGCCATCCTGATGCATTTTTGTCTTTACAAAATAGCCGGCCTGGTGATGTAGCTCAGAAAGAGATCCCTGTTCAGTACATGAGGTTAAAAAAAATCAAACAAATGCAAGGCAGAAGAGATCCTGATGTCTAGGCAATTTGGGATGTAATTTGCTTTTAACCTGAGTTCCTTAGAGTTCAAGGGCTCTGGGCTCAGCCATGTCAGATGAAGGACAAATACGGGCAGAGACACTGAACAAAGATGTTTTAGAATAGCATTTAAGCTGCCCATCAAGATCTGCATACACAAATAGATAATGCTTGGGTTTTGATTGCATCAATCTCCCTGACAAGACTGTCTTATGCTCTCTTATTTCTGACTGGTTTATTTGCATGCAGGAAAATATTGTCATTCTACCAACAAGTCTGGGGGTGTCAGAAAGTCACTCTGCAGCTCTCTCCTTCAGAATCCTGAGTGCTGAGTCATATATCTCAGCTGAGTCTCCTGCTGCACCTGTGACATTTTCATAATGGTTTCCAAAACTTACTAATTTATGATAAGCTATAACATTAAGGTACTTTGTGTTCAGGGAATTTGTTTCCGAGCCTAGTCTAAAATTTATAACATGCTTTTTTAAAGGGTATGGTTTTAGTATTTGAATCTGACTATAGGAGTTTGTATTTATTTTATAAAAATGGAGAAACCATGTCATTAATCTTGTTATATACCACTATGGTTTTAATATTTGCTTAGTATATTTAAAATTCAAGTTAATGAAGAAAATAATATTTTAGTAAAAATGTATACTTTTAAGTCATTTCCTAGAAAATTATGTTGGCAATGATAATAGAAATTTTCAAGTATATATAACTTAGTAAAGATTGGATTGTCAATTATCAAGTAATAGGAAAAAAGAAAATGAATCTGATGGCAAAGATATTTCAGATCCAAACTAAGATGTCATATTAACACTTGCATCTGGAAGTAAATCTTAATCTTTTTCCTCAACATTTGAAACTTTACTACAGATCAGCGTTTATGTATTTAACATTTCTATGCATATATGTATATGTGTGCAGGCATGTATGACTATGTTGTTTTGAATAATTCTTAAACACATTTTATTTATTATTTTAATTAATTTATTATTTTAATTACATGTATGTGTGTATTGCCTACATGTATGTAAGTGATCCTATGTCGTGCAATGCCTGTGGAGGTCAGGAGAAAGTGTCAAATCTCCTGGAGCTAGAATAAAAGCCCGTTGTTAGTCACCATGTAGGTTCTGGGAATCGAACCCAGGTCCTCTGAAAGAGCTGTCAGTGTTCTTAACTGCTGAGCCATCTCTCCAGCCCCTTGAACAATTTCTTCAAGCTCAAGAATGATTTTCCTACACCTCTCACCCAAACAGGCAAGCTGTAACCTCAGCAACTGCAAAAGGAGGAGAGTGGAGGAGAGAAGATGGATCCACGGTGCAAGGGAAACCCAGAGTTTTAGAGAAAGTATGCTTAGAAGAGAAAAGGAAAAGTTATGCTTTTCTGAATAACCAGAGGAATGGCAGACATGAAATCCATGGCTTTATTCTGTAGGAGATTGTCTTCTTGATGAAAGCACAGTTTAAAGAACAAAATCAATGCCATTTCCACTTTTAATTTAAAGTATATGTACTGTGTCTCTTAAATTGTCTTGACATATGACCCTTCATTCACAATAAAATGTAGAAGAAAAAAATGATCAACAAAATCAGTTCCAAGATTAAAATTTCCACAATTGCACCAATATAGAGTTTTCTGGGCCAAGCAATGTTGTGATTCATAGGCTTTACAGATGGGCGTGATTTTTGACTGGTTTTCTCCATTGAAAATTTGAACAGTATCTTCTAATACTTTGAGAGCTAGGCTTTGGGAAGGAGGCTCTTCCAGTTCAATTACTACAAGGCCTGTGTCTGAAGTATGCAATGTTTTCAGCAATAGGGGCCTACCTTCAAGTCCTGGGAGGCAATTAAGGGCTGTGGTAATAGCCTGAATGATTTTGGAGCTTCTTGGATGACCCTGACCAACAACTTAAAGGGTGGTTTCCTTTGCTTGGCAATGTGATTTCTGTTATATAATTTTCAGTTATGCACATGAATTCTCACGTGTGTCTTTCAGTGGGCTTATTAAGTACTACATTTATGTTTGATTTTTCATACCACCTAATCTCTATCTCCTCTCTCACCCTGCATAGCCACCCCCCTCCACCAGGTAAAGTATCCGCCATTCCCCCCTTGATAACACTTGTCTCCCACTATCCCCCCTCTACCGCTCCCTCTTCCTTTTTACCCCTATGGATCCCTTCCATTTTTCTGGATCCTGCATTTCATCAGAATATATACTCACATCTAAGGATTTGGAACTAAGATCCACAGATGAGAAAGAATATCTGTTTCTTGTTGTTTCTGAGTCTGGGTTACCTTGCTTAATATAACAGGTTCTAGTTTCATCCATTTAACCTGCAAATTTCATTTTTCTTTACCTCCGAATACAATGCCATCGTATAAATACACCACATTTTCATCAGCCATTCAACGACTGAGGGAAATTCAGGTTGTTTTCATTTCCTAGGAAGTGTCAAAAAAGCAGCAACAAAGATGACTGAGTAATTATCTCTGTATTTGTATACTGAAAAGGAATGTTATAACCAGATCAAATGGTAGAGCCTTTCTTTCTTTTTTTTTTTTTTTTTTTCTTTTTCTTTCCCCACTGATTTCCAGAGTGGTTGCACCAATTTACAATCAGTGAATGTGAGGTCTCCTTTTCCTACATCCTGGCCAGCATTTGATATCTTTTATTCTTTTGTTCTCTTGATCTTAGATATTCTGACTAGGGTAAGATAAATTCTTAAAGCAGATTTAATTTGCATTTGCCTAATTACTAAGGATGTTGAACACTTTTTAAGGTGTTTCCTAGCCAATTTTATTTGGACTCTTTAGAATTCTCTGTTCAGATCCATAACAAACTTTTCAATTGGGTCATGTTTTTTTAATTGGACTTAAGGGTAGATCAATGAGAAGGAATTCATACATGGTGAACCAAACATAGCCCAATGCACATGGTTTGGGAGGTCATAGACCCTGGAGAAGAAGCAACTTTGGTCACTTTTCCTAGACCAACATAATTTCTTACTATATTCTGAATACATAACCTTATATTTACTTACAAGTGTACTTCTCCACAACCATCAAAGAAGCTTCTTTTTGCAACAGATGGAAACTTTTACAAAGTTCCACAACTGTTCAAAATCAGAGAAGAAGATACCATGAGGTGCACAGTCATAAGTAACACAGCTACAATGTAGCTTCCACACATAAGGCTAAGGGAACGCCATGGAACAGGGGAAGGAAAGAATCTAAGAGCCATAGACATAAGATCCCTGATGCTACTTTCATTCTAAACATGATAGGGACACTACATCGATGAAATATCCACAGAATGGTAGTCTGACCGTATCTGCATAATGAATCAAGCAGTTGTTATGTTAAAAGAGGATGGGGAGGAGGTCATAGGGTCTCATATGGTCAAAGATGAACAGCTACAGATACTCACTGGATATTAAGGGAGGAACAATTCAGAAGATAAACAGTAGGTGTTACCTTGCTCGGGTGATTAAAATGTTGGTAATTTTGACTATATTATTATTCAGATAAGGGTCATTAAGTTCCCGGGCACATTGCGGTATCTGCCAGAATATCATGAGGAGCTTCATTTCTGGTGAACTAGGATTATTTGACTTCAGATCCTGTGTATAGAGACCACCCTTCCATAGACCTGCTGAGTTCTAAGAACTTTACATGTGATCTTTGTCTATTTTTGAAATATCTTTCACATCAAAAAAGTACAAAATTTGCTTACTTCTCTCCTTTTTTCTTTTGTTTTGTTTCAGTTTTTGAGCTTTGGGTCAGAATTGGCTTTTAGTCCAAGCTAGTCTGGAACTTGCCGTGGCCATGTAAAGCAGCCTGACTTCTTCCTCTGGAGTGCTGGTACTCAAGTGTGTGCCTCTGTTACTAGCTTCTTGCTTCGTGCTTTTTTGTATGGGGTCAATTCCAATATTTTCAATACATTGCCCACAGCTTTTATTGTGTTGGTTTTTCTAGTTCATAATGATAACGTCTTATTCTGAAATATTGACGAAAGTTTCTTTAGTCTCTAAACTTTTGAAACTATCTTAGCAGTTTTTATAACCTTGTGAAATTCACTAATATTAACATTCTAAAAGACAAAAATAGAAAATCAAAGTATGAAGAATAATTGGCTCCTCTTCATCTTAAATATTAGGAGAAAATCTGTTCTTAAACTGTCTGTGGAATCACTATGTTTATACTAGTCTAGGAAAATGTTATTAAGGAAAGCTACATTCCAAGATGTTTTTGATATTTCCTGGGTGCTTGCCTGAAAAGGGGTCCCAGAGCAATTCGATGTAAATATATGAGCTTGTAATAATCTTCTGAGTACATTGTAACCCTGACCCTAGTTCTCTGGGCTCTCTGATAGAGACTAATACTTTGGTTTTACTCATTAAAATCAATAGATTTAAAATAAGTTAAAACAAAACATTTTAGTATAATCTTAGAATTTATAATGTGCTTAATAGAACAGAACTTGGTGTGCGTATTTATTGTTTACTGATACTGTCTGCTAGAAAATGAACGTCTGGTGTTCCCATATTAGGATTTCAGATAAAAATACAAGATCATATTAAATTTGACTCTCAGATACATGATGTCTTAAATTTTACATTTTTTATTAGTTGAGAATTTCATACATTTTGTTTTGATCACATTTATTCTTTGGCAACTCTGCCCTGATCCACCTCCTTCTGTACCTGCTGAACTTTGTGTACACATCTTTCACTTTAAACTCATCAAGTCCAATTTGTTTTGCCAATATATTCTTGGCTGTGTGGCTATCCCTTGAACCATGGTTATATGCACTCACAGTGGTTGTGACAGCATGCACAGACCTTTATAATCTCAAACCAGACAAAATTCCAGAATAGGGGTAGGATGTGGGCATGAATTCTCACCCCTAGCTATGGAACTCTTGGCAATTCACAGCTGCTGGGAGGAGAGTTACTTTCCTCTTTTAAAAAAGCCTTTATGATTTTTATTTAACTCTTTCTTTGAAATTTTTATGTGTGTATAAAGTGCATCCAGATTCACTACACCACACTCCCGCCAAGCTCCTTCCCACACCTATTAACGCTTCTGTTTTTCAAGCATTCATTTCAGGCATCTGTTCTTTTTACTCTCTCATTATTTCTTTTTGAGATTCACTGACTTTAACTAGGATCATTTAGGTGACCACGGGCTGAGAACTAACCAGTGGAGCTTGATGGGCACCTCAAGATATACACAACAAAGACAATGGCTATCTTTTCCACAGAATCCAAACAATATTCCAACAGATAGGGATAGGGCCCCATAGCCCCTTCCTATTCCATGATTGACTGTGATTAATCCAGTCTTGTATAGGTCCATTGCAGGCAGCCACAGCTTCTGTAAACTCATGGCTTAATTGACTATCCTTCCCAGAAGTCAGTCCATCCTGCTGTCTTCGTCTCTTATACATTTTCCATTCAGGCTTCTGCAATGATCTCTGAGCTTGAGAGGGCTGGGAAATATTTTGTTTATGACTGAGGATTCAACAGCCACTTATTCTGAGTCCTGGGCATAGATGATTGAGTCTCTGTATTCACTGCTATTCACTGTACAGAGAAACTTCTTTGTTAAGACTGTGAGTAACATTTGTGTCTGGTATAAACAGAAATATTGAGAAGGAGCTTGGTACCATAATTTAGCTATACAACCATAGTAATTTTTCAAAATATTTTTAATTGAATTATTGTGTGTTTCATAAAGAATATCTCAATAAATCCTAATCATTTTTATACTCCCTGTCCACTAGCATAACCCATAGCCCCCCAACAGGAATCCATAAATTCTTTCATCTGAGTAAAGGTGTATGGTGGCAAGTTAGTTTCTCCAAATGACCTCAGTGCAGGTTCATCCACTGAGATCTCATCAGCCTGCCCAGAGCCCCTCACTTTAGGAAGATTAGCTCATGCTCAACCAACAGTAATCAGTTGCCAAGTTTTCTTAGGCAAAGTTTGGGGTCTGCTGCCCATTTCCCCAGATCCGTGCTCTATTTTTGTCTGCTTGTGTTTGCATAGATCTTAAGCATGTGAAACCATTGCTGTAGGTCCATATGAGCAGGGTCCCAGGAGATTGTAGGATCCTGTTTCCACATGGTCACACATCTCCTCACTGGCTCTTATAATCTTTCTGCTCACTCTTCCACAGTGGTCCCTAAACCTTGCGTAGGTGAGTGAGACTTAACATGAGAGTACTAACAGGGACCCTCACTGTGCAGATTCCTAATCCCCATGATTTATCCATTTATGACCTTTTGTGTTACTGGACCTTTGTTACATGCAAGGGATTCATTGATGAGAGTTGACAGATTGATTAGTGTCTTCTTTATCCCTTCTATATTGCATGGGCCTTGGGTATAGAGGCTCCATTACAGATGTGCGGCTTAGGCATCAGGAATTCACAGACGATGCCTGTGTGTGACCAGCTGTGGTACTCTGCAGTAGTCTCTGTCAGGTGCAAAAGAAGCTTCTTTGATGAGTGGTGACTGCAATACTTGATGGTAAATATAAGGATACATATTTTGCATTTAGTAAGAAGTTAAATTATAAAGATATGACAGCCCTAGGGATTTCTCTAAGATCAATAACCTCTTCAGCCATGTGTCTTTGACTATGATTACAGTACCACGTGCGAGTTTCCTCCCATTGAGTGGGCTCTAAGACCAATTAGGTAGCTTTTGATTGGCCCCAAGATAAAAGTTTCACTACTGCACCAGTGTTGAATATGCCAGTCATCAATGTGGTTATTTATTCATGGAGCTGGTGTTGGGTCATTGATTGATGTTCTCCCTTGGCTACTTACACAGTGCTCTCCAGAGCTATGAGTGCTAGTTGTCAGGCGGTGGCTTCCTGGTCAGTTCCAGATCCACTGCTCCAAATCTGGTCTCTGAAGTATGTCCTGTCTTCAGCAATAGAGACTTACCTTCAAGTTCTAGGAGGCAATCAAGGGCTATGGCAATAGCCTGAATAAATTTGGTCTTTAATGGTGTCTGATGTTTCCTGCATATTCCATCCCTGTGCTTTAAAATCCTTTTCCTGATCATTGCTTGAGAGTTCTAATTCTTCAACTTTATCTTCCAGCCTTGATACTCTATTTTCCATTTCATTCATTCTATTGGTGAGACTTTCTTCCTTTGTTTCAAATTAGCTTACTGAGTTTTTGACTTCCTTATTCATTTCAGCTTTCTTTCATATTTCTGTCTCTTTTGTGAATTCAGTCAGAAGTCTATCCCTATCTACTTTTAGTTCTTTGATTTGCTTGTTTGTGTGTTGCTTAAGTTCATTGAATTCTTTGTTCGTTCTATGGCTGTTTTTTTAAACTCTGTGTCCCGGATTATCTCTAGGGGTTCTCATTGCAGAACTGTTCTATAGTACCTGTGATGCTTGGTGGGGGCATATTATTTTGTTTTTTTTTATATCATTATTTTTTCATTGTGGTTTTGGTATGTTGATATTTTTTTGTTTGTGATTCTGATGTGTGACTCAAACTGTCTTCTGTTGAGTTGAAGTCTGATTCTGTTTGTATACTTGATGTGAATTGGTTGTTTTCTCATTGGCTATGAAAAGTCAAGGCTTTAGGTTCTATCTTTTGAATTTGAAATTATAGGTTTCATATAGCTGTGGTCCAGCTTCTCCCAAGTTCCCTCCTGGAGCACAGGTTAGGCAAGACCAGATGTTCTCAGAATCTTTCTTAAGGTCTGGATCCCTCTAGCCAGCAGACACAGCACAGTTTGGGAAAAGTGCTAGGCAGAGACTGAATTAAGGCTTTATCAGGTGTTCTGTACAGGTCTGCGTCCCTATAAAAGGGCCCAGAAACCTGACCCAGCAGCAGTGGGAGGGGCTGAGGAAGGTACCAATGTAGGGGGATGGGCACCTTGTGATATGGAGAGCTCACAGACCACTAGAGGTAAGATGGTTGTCCAGAGACCTGGGGCAAAGAATAAGAGTGTACCTGTACCCAAGGTTAGATGGAGAACAGGATGTCGGAGGGAGGCGATGCAGTTGCTGTGCCGATAGGGGAGTGGAGACACAGTGGATGAATGAGATTTACCAGGGAAGAAGGCTGGTTTCTGGAATCCAAGGCAAGTTGCAGGAAGGAGCTGCCAGGGTAGATAGCTGGTCTCAGGAATGCAATGGCAAGTTGGGGGTGGATATAGCCTATGAGGCATCTAGCAAACTGAAAAACTGAGATGGGCTAAGAGTACTGGGCTCAGGACACAGTGGGTCAGTCTGGACTAAGAGAGAAGTCTAGGATCTGGGTTGTTAAGAGGTGGGGTGGGCCTGTGCTTAAGGCTAGTAGATGAACGGAAGGTGGAGTGCAGGTGAGACTGGAGTTGCTCAGGTGGGAGGGAAGTCCAAAGTCAGTGGCCATGTCAGACTTCCCATTAAGGAAGGCTGCTCACAGAAATCCAAGGCATTCTGTGGGAGGGGACAGCCAGTGTAGACAGGTGGTCACAGAAATGCAATGGCAAATTGGGGATGGGGACAGCATTGAAGTCTCTAATTAGAATCAAGAATTGAGCTGATCAAAATTGAGCTGATCAGAGTACAGTTTTCAGGACACAGTGGGTGGGTCTGGACTAAGACAGTAGTCTAGAATCTGGGGTACTAAGAGCAGGAGCAGGCCTATGCCCAAGTTGACAAGAAGAATCTAAATAGTAATTTTGACGCTAGGGCCTAAATCCTATTCAGCTTTTTTAAGTTTTATTTTTAAAAACCAGGTTTACATACCAGGTATTGATTTCTCTTACTTATTAGACCTCAAATCCAATCCAAGAACTGTGATGCTGTGCACATTGGGCAGATTTTTCTAGAATGTTGGTATGAGAGATCATTGGGTTCACGGCTGGGTCAGACAGCTAATACCTTTTCTTCCCTAGCATCTTGTATAACGACCTTTGATACTATGAAAGGTAGTCAACGAGGAGGAAGACTTTCAGCACACTTCCAGTTTGATTTCTATGTACTTCCAATGAAAGTGTGTGGTGTCTTCATCAATAGGGTCTTATCAACTGGCTCTCGGAGGAAATCAACGAGAGAGGTAAAAGCCTCTTCAGTTTTCTGTGGCCTCGCTGAAAATAACTCAAAACAAGAAAAGTCAAAATTGGTACCAGGGTTTTGATTTACTAATCACTGGCTCTCAGAAATGGCCTTCGCTCTCCATGCAGAATGCCTTCCTTCTAACATTCCTTTTTATAACATGGTTTTTAATTGACTTAAAAAAACAGTAAAGTTCCACATGGCTTCATGCATTTCCAGCTTTATCTCACCTCCCTTCCATTTGCCTTTTTTTTCCTTCCCAGTCACGAATCGTACTTGAACTTTCTACCCTCCAAATTCCTCCTCCTTTTTTCATATAATCTCTAGTAGGTTGCCCTCCCCCACCTTCAAGCAAATTCCACAGTGGCTCCTTGACAGTTTCCTTACTTTCTACAGGCATTCCTTGTTAAACTCACAAACCTAAAGATCTAATGCTAGAATCTATACAGGAGAAGGAATGCGTCACATTTCTATTTCTGAACCTGGGGTATCTCATTCAGTATTTTTTTTTTTTTTAGTTTCACCCATTTATGTGCAAATTTTTTAATCTCATTTTTCTTTATGCTGAATAAAATTCATTGTGGGAGCTCTACCTGTGTCATAGTTTGCAAATGGTATTAATAAAATTCTATTATGCACATATACCACATTTTCATTATCTACTTATCAGTTGGTTGACATTTAGCCTGATTCAGTCTCCTATTATGAGTAGAGAAGCAATGACCATGGCTGAACAAATTCTTCTGTTGTAGGATATAGAGTCTTTGAGTATATACACTAGAGTAATGAATCTGGGCAAAATGGGACTTCTGTTTTTAGCTGTTTTGAAAAATCCCTATTAGTTACTTTTCTGTTGCTATGATAAGACAACTTATAGAAGAAAAATTTATTTGGTTTACAGCTCCAGAGGGACAAGAGTGCAGCTGACATGGTACAGGAACTAACAAATAAGAGTTCACATCTCCAAAGGCAAACAGGAAGCAGAGAGTGCAGCCTGGAAGTAGAACCAGGCTATTAACTCTCAAAGTCTATCTCAAGTGATGTAGTTCCTCCAACAAGGCCACACCTCTTAAAACTCTGCAAACAGCTCCATTGATTGTAATCAAGTACTCAAATTAGTGAGGTTGTGGGGGGACATTTAAGCCATCATACCTCCAGATTGATATCCAATCTGGCAAACCCAGGTTGCACTTTTACCAATTGTGAGTAAGTGTTTTCTGTTCTTCCATTTTCACCAGAATTTGTTGTCATTTGATTTCTTAATGATAGGTATTCTGACAGTGATAAGAAAAAAAAAAAACCTCAAAGAAATTTTAATTCACATTTCCCTGATGGCTAATGATATTGAACACATTTTAGATTATTTTTTCTGTATGTCTCATATATTATCTGTGTTTTACTAGTATCCAAAAATATTATCTGTTACTAGTTTTCACAAACACGGAAAACCTATTTAAATAGATACAAATGGAGAATATTATGTTCAAGTAGTTTGCAGCCTTTGGAAATAGCTTATTTAATAGAAGAAGAAATGAATTATGGATGAGGATGATCATTCACATGAACAGTTTCCTGAACAACCGAGAAGAAGGGTTTTACACATGAAAGAAAAGAGATGTAAAGCTAGAAGGCAAACTGATTTTTTAAGGGAGTAATAGTGACATGGCAGTTTGTGCATTGTATTTGTTTCATGTGATTCCTCATGCCTGTGTTAAAGCATAGCATCTATGCTGGCTGGGAGCACTTCTCAAGATGGGGGCTGGATGCCAATTTCATTCTCTGAAGCTTCTTCTTATTTAGTCACAAAAGGGAAGCTGAGGAAGGCTTCCTCTGCCTTTGTTGTATATCAACCGTCAGCAATTTAGTATTCCCTGTTTTATCATGGGTTCCTTCATTTACTCACTTGGACAAACCTATATGGGTAGCACATATTGGACAGTGTTTTAAAAGGCAATTTGGCATCTCTACATCACTGTTCATTCATTCAACCACTAAGTTTCATGGTATTTAGAGTATCAGTGGACACAGAGGCCTTTACACAGCTGCACTTTGCTTTGCAGTGTATGTGACATTGAACTTTATTCGAGAATAATGAATATGGAAAAGCAAGCAAACAAAAACTTAATTGTCAATCAAATGAAGGCTTGTGGAATAAATTTTTAATAAGCGTGTAAAATGAGATACTAAGTAGTACTTAAATGGGCGTAGGTTAATCAGGTAAATGCAAATCAAAACTACATTGAATACCAGCTCATTTCAGTTAGAATGGCTCTTATCACAGCAAACAAATAGGAAAATACCAAATATTATTGAGGATGTGGAAAGCGAAGATAGGAAAAAAAAAAAAAGAAACTTACACACTATGGTGAGAATTAAAATTATGTAGCCACTGTGGAGACTAGCAGAGGGTTCTCAAAAAGCTAAACTATGCTGAAAAGATGTAAATGTGGTCCAACACTCTGCTTCAGAGAACATATCTAAAAGATAAAGCATAACAAAAAGACAGCTGCATGCCTAAGTTTGTTACAGTGTTCAAATAGCAAGACATGGAATCAAATAGGTGACTACCAACAGATGACTAGGCAAAGATGGGGTAAATTCGTGGCCTTAGTCCAGCACAAGGGATGAAATCCTGTCATCACCAGAAAATGGATGGTACTTGGAAACACTGTTAAGAAAAGTAAGCTAGACACCAAAAGGAAAGCACTGTGTATTCTCTCTCCTGTGTGGAATTAAAAATGCTCCAGAGCAGTTATGACTAGAGACTAGAGAGGAGCATGAACAGAAAGAGAGAAAAATGGCTGGAGTTGATTGATGTATACTGTATATATACAAATAACACACTGAACTTTATTAATACACATAATTAATATGACTTGGAGTATACTACTATGTAAAAACAAAAAGATTCATTGTGTCATGGTCATTCCTGGTGTGCTTGTTCCTAATACTCATCTATAATAACACTTTAATAAATACCCATAAGAGGCCTCATATACTAATTTCCAATAATGAAGCAGGTAAGAATTTTAGGGTAATCAACTAATTTATTCCTTATAACTGTCACGTAAGGCTTGTTTTCATGATATTCACAAAATAGTGAGACTCAGAGAAAGATAAATTACTAACCTGAGTTAATAATTCTAGAAGACCTCGACTCTCAAGTTTCCTGGAGCCCAAGGTCTCAGCATGTCTCGAAAGAAGCAGGTTGACAATTTGGAAACACATCAGCAATGCTGGTGGTTCTATTATAGTGCAAAATATGGAGAAATATTTTCTCTAAAAAGAACGCACAAGCAATACCTGCAGATGGGCTTTAGCAAGTAATAGCACAATGTAAATATTACATTTGTGTTGTACATGTCAGGAATCAATTTTATTAACATTAAAATTACTACTTTTAAAACAGAAATTATACTAACTGTTTTTACTACGTTTTCTTTCTCTGAAGCTTATTCAGGATGGAAAAACGAGACCATTTTTCATTACCATATCAGTTTGCATTTGAAGAGATAAATCGTCATACTAGAAACCAAAACTGTAAAAATAGCCTAAGACAATATGAATTTTTTTCATAAACCATTTGTGGAGCTTTCCCTTATATACTGTACCGATCACATCAGAGTCTGTGTGTGTATGTGTATTCATGTATATGTGTATGCCTGCATATTTTAATGTGAATACATGTCTTCAAATGAAGAAAAAACTTTGCTCTAACAATGCTTTCTCTATTCTCACTATCCACTCAGATGAGAGATGATGAAGTTCTTGACACTCAGAGAGATATCCAGAAAAGTCCAGGACTTCCACTAATAATTATACCAGGTGTAGTGTGTCCCAACATGACTGGGTATTTCTCATCTTTAAACTTGGAAATTCATAAAAGTTTCTGACATAAAGTACTTTGTGATATTCAATGTCAATATTTTATAAATATGTAAAGCCAACTTCCCAATCTTCATGATTTGGAATTTATTTTTATTTTTAGTGCCTAGGTAGTCACAATTTCTATTCCAATGCAATGTGGGTTTTTTTTTTGTCTCTGTTTCTTCTGGACACCTAGGAAAATCTGTTGGAAGATTAGATAGCGTAATATTTCCTGTGAACAGGAGCTGAGCCTTTGAAATGGCATTTTTGCTCAAATTTAGATTATTTTTGTTTAGTCTTAGCAATTTTAATTTGATGAATGTGCCATGTTCTGACTTAAGGGTTATGAATGTGTTATTTCTGTGGATTTATACTTAATGGAGATAAATTAATACACATCTTCATAAAATTTACATGAGGAAAATAACATTTCTAAGAGCAAAACAATGAAGATGCTGGCAAGAAAACAAATTCCCTATGTAATGTAAATTAACCTATTAATTCACTTGCTTATTTGTTTAGTAAATATAAAATTTATCAGGTTGCAATGTAATTGTACCACAACTGACTCTATACCACATACATGTCAGTAAAGCAATTTCAAAGAGTAGCTGCTATCTGCCTAACATGGGACAAAGTATACAAAATTCATAATTTAGAATTCAATGTAATTAAATTGACAAAAGAAGAATATATGCAGTCAGTTGCACATTGAGCATTACTGAAATAACCTACCAAGATGGAAGTTTAGGACTCCTGGGTCCTGCTTCTCCCAATGATGTTTCATGTGAACATTGTCTATTATTCATATAGTCCCTTTGTAAGAAGTCCAGTAGCTATCTGAGGGGCTTGTATCCTGCTTGAGCATGAAATAAACAATTAAAATGCCCTAGGGAGCAAAAGGACTCTCTTTAATCATAATCTTTGTCTTTGGCCCATTGTGAAATAACCAGAGGAAATTTCTAATCCTGTGTTTCTTCACAAAGAGAGATAAAGGTAGACTATTTTGCATGTTATTTCCTGGGGAGACAGGAACAAATGCTCCTATACACAATACTGGACACCAACAACAGAACAAAGAAACAGTGTCATCTAAATCTAGTTTAATGACTCAGTCCATTTGGGTTACTTACAGGAACATGAGTAACTCACAGGTAGCTGATGTAGGGATGACTTTTATAAAATGGACATAATCTAGACGAATGACTTTTAATTAAAACAAGCATAACCATGTGTTCTTATTTCTTTGACCTGGGCAACTGATCTTGTTTCCTTGGCAAGCTCAGTTTGGTACTCCATGGCAAATTGTGGAGTATGTTTATGCTTGAGAATTAACCTATCAAAGTGCTGAAAGCAGATGCACTGCACACATTGAAGACTGGGAAGGGCTCGTGACCTTTGGTGATGAGGTATTTCAGAACTAGGGATGAAAAGGCAGGCTGGTCTGTTAAGGGAAGGGTGGAGTCAAATTCATATTTCCCCGTTAAAGCTTGAGAATCCATTTCCATAAAATTATGAGTGAGTCCTGTATCAAGGGCACAATTCCAGTACAGAGTTCCAGCAAGACATTTCCATCAGCCCAGTTCCAGGAGAGATTGGGGGAACGTGTGTCCAAGAATTCAGGTCCACTCTTAAAAACTAAATTAGAGTCAGATTTTGTGTTCGGGTAATTGTAATGTTGGCATAGAAATGCTGCAAGGTGCATTGCAGAAAAGCCCACCCCAGCATGGTGACAACTCAGGAAAGCTGTGCCCTGGGTATTCTTGTTCAACCTTTAAGAGAATGGCTTCTGTCTAACCTACCTAAAAACACAAGTAAGATCTAACTGGCTGAGAGCAGTGTGAATAGAGATGGTAAGTTTTTGTTTGTTTAGGGGCCTGTTTTCCTTTTTAATAAAAAAATGTTATTTTGTTTTTTTTATTTTTTGAGTCAAGGTCTTATTGTGCAGTACAAGGTGGCCTAAAACTTCTTTCTTTGCTACCTGGATGTTGAGATGATGCAACTGCCCACAAGAGTCCTTTGCTATAATAGGAATTTGGCAGCTATAGCCCCGCCTCAGCCAATAGACAAAACGCTGGTGAATCTTCCTGGAGCACCTATTGTGTAACTTTTCTGGAGGCCTTTCTGAGGAACTAGTTTCTATGACTAGTGGTCATGACATGCTGATCAAGCTAGGCATGTGCTACACACCTGGGCGATACCACAGGCGCTGGATAGACTGCAACCGAGGAGCAAAACCTCCACAGTCTCTGCCTATGGGGCCTCAAGAGAAATTTCTGTGAAGACTGGGAGGGGTGATTATACACCTTAACCGAGTGAACTTTGTCCTTGGGATACAAACATGTTTCAATATAGAGAAAACAAAGCAGCACCTTAGGAGAATGAAAGGGAAACTGTCATTGGCAGCTGCAGAAAAAGCATTTGACAACTTTGAACAGTTTTGTGATTAAAAGCTCTGTAGAGTGAAGGAAATTCTGTCAACATAACAAAGACTATCTGTGGAAACTCCAGAGGTAATATAAAACTCAACCTCAGAAAACTACATGTTTTTCCTTAATATCTAAAAGAAGCCACTTCCACTCAGCATAGCAATGAAAGTTTTAGACAGAGAACGTAGGCATAAAAGAAGAAAAGAATGGCATACAAATGTGAAAGGAAAAGATTAAAGCTCACCATGTGTTCTCAAAATGATGAAGACTCTCTGAATAAACTATTAAAACTTATGGGTGGATACAGTGAATTGCAGGCCCAATTCAACATACAAAAGTAAACTGAATTTCTATTATCTACCAATAAATTTCTCAGAAGGAAAGTAGATCAGTAATACCATTTCAATGGCAATGACATCAAGTATAAAAAGTGTATGTTAAAACTCAAATGCTATGATGAAAGAAATCAAAAGTACAAAGAAAAGGAAAAGCAAGCTTAAATCATGGGTTAGAAGAATTAATACTGTTAAAATTCTTATACTGCTTAAATAATTCTTCAGATTCAGTGGAACACTTTCAAAATTCTAAAGACTTTTAACAGAAATAAGAAAAATTGTAGTAAAATTCAACAGGACATATATATACAATAATAATCCCCTGACTCAGAACAAGAGTTCTAGAGACATTATATCTCTTGATTAAAAGTATATTTAAGTGAAGGGCTGGAGAGGTGGTAGTGTTTGAAAGTACTGGACGCTCTTGGGGAGGGCTTACATGGCAGCTAACAACTGTCTATAACTCCTGTTCTTGGGGGAGCCACATGCTCTTCTGATTCCCTCAAACATTTCATGCATGAATGAACTTATATACATACAGGCAAAGCACTCATACACATTAAATAAGCGCAAGTGCGCGCGCATGTGTGTGTGTGTGTGTGTGTAAAAGTGACAGTAACTAGATCACTATTTTAGTGTCAGAAGTGACTGAGAAGGGATAAGGGGCAGCTAACGTTAAGGCACACTACTTGTATGTGGCATGTGCTAAGAACAGGAGATATGCAGTTATGGTGCAGTACAGGGAGAGTGAGTGATCATGGAACTGAGTTAATGGTTCTCATGTTGATCCACTGTATTAAAGCAAAGAGAAAAAGATTTGGGGCACAGATTTTATTTGACTTAATAATGCACTCATCAGTATTACGATACCTCACACAGTAGCATGGAATTTGGGGCTTACATGTCAGCAAATTTGACATTGGATACTGGAGAACAAGAGGAGAATAAAGTTTGTTTTTCAGACCTCAGGTCGACAATCAAATTTTAAAGATGGGTTATCAATGAGAGACTTAAGATTAGTTTTAAAGTCAATCACCATTGTCTTAAACAGTAAAGCAGTTAAAAAAATGAAGCAATGAAATCAAATGAGTCTGGATCAGGACTGAATCATCAAAACAAAAGATATTAAAACACAGTGGAAAATTATATAGCAGAGAAAATGGAATGCATTTTTGCTTATGTGACTCATAAGCAAAAAATCTCACACATCAAAAGCAAAATTAGTATACTTTATCATAAAAATAAGTCAAGATGGAAGGTAAAAACAGATAATGAAGAAAGAGGAGATGTTAATAATAATAAAATACAATCTGAAATAACTGGAAAAATTTCAATTCTCAGATAACATATTAAAAGTCCCTAACAGTCAATTGCAAATGTATCAACTAAATGATAAACATTTTAGTATACGACTAAAATAAGCTATAAACTTATTTTCCTTAGCAGGACAATATTTTTGAGAATGATTTTTAAAACTAAAGGCTAAATTATACTTATATCTCATACTTTTATAATCTAAGCAGGCATGCATGCACGTCTGATAGAGTGTTCTTGACTACATCACATGAGGAATTCATCAAATAATTTTTCTTCCCAAAGAGATATATTGATGTTTGGTGGATGTTATTTAATGTATTTGGATCCTATTCAGGGCCCCTCCCTTGTTTCCTCTCAGATCCGCCTCTACTTCCCTGCTCCTAGTCACATCATGTCCTCTATCATGTTTTTAAGGACTATTGAGTCTAATTTGTATTTCCCAGATATTCTTAGGTGTGGGTCCATGCCTTGAAGTCAGCCTACTAAGCATCACACCCTTAAGGAAATCACACTCCCTCCTACAGTAGCTATTGCCAATAGTTCCTCAGCTAGGACTGGGGCGTCTTGCCAAATCCTCTCCTCTGTGCTAGGTTTTTGCCTGGCTTTTGTTTTATCAGGTTTTTTTAAACTGAGTTTTATGCATTTTATACACAGTTCTTAATCAAGTTTATGCCCTCTCTGCTCTTCACCCCCATCACCCCACTGGGCCTCATGCATTCCGTTGTACATGTTGAGTCCTATCTAGTCTAGTATTTGTGCCCTGCTGTCTTTCAGTGCAAATTCATCTACTTGATTTTGGTCAGACTACCTAGAGATCATAAGTAAGATGCACTCTATCTCTGCCAGTAGTAAATGCGTTTCCTATAATTCTAATTCTAAGTCTGGCCCACCACCAATTTCTATTACTCCACTCTGGGCCCTTGTCTAATTTTATACTACCATTACAACACATGCACAGTTGCCTGAAAGTCTCTGCTTTGCTAAGTTAATGAACCAGCCCCTGCTCTTAGAATTTTTCCATCCCCTCTTCCACAGTGATCCCTCAACCATGGGTGAGTAAGGTTCAATATAGGAGTTCTATCCAGGAATATACACTCTGCAGTCCTTGTTCTATAAAATTTGGCTAGTTGTGACCTTCTGTGTGTATAACACTATGCTGTTTAAGGAAACTTCACTGGTGAGAGTCGAAAGATGCTTTAGTCTTCCCCTATATGCATTGTTATTTTGTGTTCTATGAGTCTTAGGTGTAGAGGTTCAACTAGGACTTGGCATCCTTCATACATGTATTCTCTGTATCTGATCCAGTTGTGGAATTCTGCTATAGCTTCAGTCTGCTGCAAAAAGAAACTTATTTTATGAGTGGTGTACTCTATGCTTATCTGTAAATATAAGGATCTATATTTAGCATATGGTCATTCCATTTTTCTAGAGCTATGACAGAGATAGAGTTTCTCTGGGGTCTATGTCCCCGCCAACCGGGTGTATTTGTCTGATTTTACAGAGCCACCCATGAGTCCATTTCCATTGAGAGGACTTTAAGTCCAATTAGATAGCCTTTGATTAGCCCTCAGATGACGCACCAATAGAAGTAATGTGCTCTGCTGGTAATGGCTATCAGAATTTAGGGTTGGGTTGGACCACTGATCGACTTTCTCCCTTCAGAGTTTGCATGCTATCATCTAGCATTGTGGGAGCTAAAGTTCAGGTAGAAGGCTTCCAGGTCACTTCCTGCTCCATTGCTCTGAGCCCTATATTAGAAGTCTTCAGGAGTAAGGTATTATCTTCTAGTTCTGGGGGATAGCCAAGAGCTTTAGAAATAGCCTGTATTATTTTAGGAGTCTCTTCGAGCACTCTCACTAGCCACATAAAGGGAAGTACCTTCTGTCTGGTACTGTGTTCTTGGTGAGACAGCACCCAAATATACATATGTACAAATGTTTACACACTTTTTGTGCATTTCTCAGGGTGTTTCTCTCTGGGTTTCCTAGCCCTCCACGATTCATTTGTCTCTAGCAGGTCTTGCACATTCTGTCAATGCGGTGTAGGTTTATGTGTACAACTTCCCTGTTGTGTGGAGAAAACACGATTTCCTTGTATTGCTCTACCTCTGGCCTCTCTTCCACAATCGTCATCCTGAGCCTTGAGAGGAGGGAGTGTTATAGAGTTGTCTCATTTATAGCCAAACACTCTTTGAGATTTCATGTTATCCAATTCAGAATGACTAAGATTCAAGATCAAGTGATGGAAAATGCTGGCGAGGATGTGGGAAAGCAAAAGTCAAAATTACTTTTTAGAATGTATTTAATCCTTTTGTAAAAAAAAAATTGAATTTAGTAATTAAAATCATTTATCAAGCCCACTTAACCCCATTATACACAGAATGAAAAGATTTTCAATCTGAATTTTAAATTTACATAAGTAATGCAGAATTGTGAAAATCACTGAAGAAAACCAGAGAATATAAATAAAAATTAGCATCCCTTGGTAATATCAACTGGGAATCTACTAACTAGGAAAATTTATTAAAAATTTAAAGGTACAAATGAACATAGATGAGTATGTTTCTCTATAGTAGATATGATCTTTTAGGTATATGCCAAAGAGAGGAATAAGTGGATCATGTGGTAGATCTGTCTGTAGATTTTGAGGAATATCCTCGCTGATTTCCATAGTAACTGCCCCACTTTTCACTAGCCCCAGCAGTGAATAAGTGTTCTGTTTTTCCACAGCGGAATGGAATGAAGGCCACAAATTATGGCCAATTAAATTTTCACATAGAGCTGAACCAGTTGAGTGAAAGAAAGTCCTTTCAGTAAATGACACTAAAGCAAATAGACATCCAAGGTAGAAGGATGACCCCCTCATCCGTGCCTCATATTTTACATATTATCCAAATATGAGCTAAAAATACACTATAAACGTAAAAAAGCATGTAAACATATAGAACTATTAGCAGAAATGGGGAAACATCTTTGTGACTCTAATGCTACCAACAGTTTCAAGCTGCTATTCCAAGGCATAACACTTAATGAAAAAAAAAATCTGTGAAATTAAATCATCAAAATAAGAAGGACAAACAATAATCTTTTTCTTGGTTAGACATTGTTAGGAGAAAGAAATGACAATGCACAGACTAAGAGAAATATGTCTGAAAACCACTTTTGATATAGGGCTTATAGACAGAATATTTAAACAGTTTCTAAATTTAAAGAAACCAATAGAAAAGTAGAAAAAAATTTAGAATAGATAAATGCTAGAATAGAAAAGATGCTAATCTCATTGATTGTGTAAATAAAAAGTAGAAGCATACTTATTTACATATTTCAGTTTTCCTAATTTAGGGTGATTTAGAATTAAAAAAAAATACATTAATAATAGTGCAGGCAAGGGTGCAAATTGCCTCAAAACAGTGTGCTTCTGGGAGAAGTGCAAAGAACCATAGCCATTTTGCAAGGATTGAAAGGAATTAGGATTTTTTTTCTAATTAATTTAAAATGAATTAATCATTTTAGGGGCTGTAAAGATGGACTAGAAGTTAAGAGTAATTGATGCTCTTGTAGAGGACCCGTTTAATTCCTTCCATCTACGTGGCAGTTCACAACCTCCTGTATCCACAGTTCTAGGAGAACCTGACACCATTTTCTGGCCTTCACAGATAGATATATTCACATGCCACACTTTCAGACATGTAAGCAAAATACTCACAGACATAAAAAGTCCTTAAACTAATCATAATCTAAAATGTTATATGATGGGTAAAAAGATATTATTTTAAAATCTCTGCAGTTTTGGTCCGCTACCTGGACACAGTCCAAGGAATATAAACATCACGCTCATCACACACATTTAAGGTGTCCCTAGAACTTCCTATCCTTGACATATAAAACATCATTTGAACTCACCCCATTATGTAGGATCATGTAGAAAATGCCTGGGTGCCAGTTCTTATGCATCATTATAATCTGAAATGTATCATTTGAAAGCAAGTGTTGGTAAAACACAAGAGTGTGTGCATGTGGATCTCCGTGGGTATTTAGGTGATGAGGTTGCCACTTTCCTGAAAGGATCAGATGCTAATTGCAAAAGGGCTTTTGTTCTTTTCTAGATTTCCTTGTCTACTGTTCTAGTGTATATTGATTTGTGTATATTGAAGCACCTCTGCATCTCTGACAAAATACAGTTGGGTATTGACAGTGAGGCATGATTTCTTTTAATAGGATCTTAATTTGGTTTTAGATATTTTAATGAAGATTTTAAAACCTATATTAATGGGTAAACTCAGTATATAAGAGTTTCAAACTATTCTCTGATGATATTTTGGATTCCCCTGGTTCTTCTTTATCTTTGTTTAGTTTGCATTAAGGGTTGACCAATGTGTTATCCTTTTAAAAGAAGCAACTCTTTCCCATTAATTTTGTGCAGTGTTCATTTGGTCTGTATTTCATTCATTTCTTGCCTGATGATTATTCCTTCTTACCAGTTGATCCATTTGAGTTTGGGTCTTCTTTCTTTTCTATAACTTTGAGTCTTTCTGATGTTCCACAGCTGCAGAAAGCAAACCATGATCAATAAAAAAGAAGAGATACAACTTCTCATTGTGGCTTATTTCAGTAAACTACAGATTCATAATTAAAGAGATGTTTCATATTTTTAATGTTTGCAGATAAATGAATGGGACTAGAAAAAAAAATTCTGGGTAAGTTGAGCCCATTCATAAGATCTATGCATGTCTCTAAGTGGGACGAAATTCCAGCATGGACAGAAGAGGTGGAAAGGAAGCTCTGGCCCTAGGTGAGGAGCTGTTGGCAATGGGGAAGCTTCTGAGAGAGACAGAGGCAGTTTTCTTTAAGGATGAGTTGCCGAGTAGTTTGGCCAGGCTCCAGTGGATGTTTCTATACCCAGGAACAGTTTGAGAACACAAGGTAGACTTGATAGACTATTCAAAAAGAAAAAAGAAAATAATAGGTAACATGGCATTGGGATTGGGGAGTATAGTTGGTTTGGAAGGGATGTCTTAATATGATCAAATACATTGCATTAAATTCTCGAAGAATTAATTAAATATTTTAAATTTAATTCAACCAGACACTAAAATAAATGTGATACACAGGAAAAAGGTTGGGTACGAGGGGCTAAAGGCTTAAGCATTGTTGATGGTTGGAAAATGGCAGGAGAACTTGGGATAGGGGATCAGTGGATGCATGAATATCCAATAGTTAATAGGATAATTAAAAAATATAATTTTAACAAACAATTTTAGATGAATTTATCCTGCCTAGGTGAGCAATGTTGCTCCCTTCCCAGAAGACATGGGCTATTAAATGAAAATTGCACGGGTTATTAAACGAAAAAGTGCTTAGCACTTTTTATTGGTCTGGGAAACCCCAGAGGTCTCTGCAACAAACTAGGATATTGGAATTGCTCTTGAGAACCCACCATAATTACATTGTAAGACCCTTTGGCTGTAGGACAGAAAGAAATCAATCTCAGAATGCCTGGGAGCCTCCTCTCCACTGAATGGTTTAGAAAACACAACAGTAGTCTCACCCAGGGCTGGGCACTGCATGCTTCAACACTGATATGCCGAGTAAGATGTGGCCACCAGGGCAATAGTGATGTGACTGTAATGGGTTAACCAACTGCTTTCTAATTGGAGTGGAAGCCTTCTATACAGGAGGGAACTCATTCCTATTCCTGTAAACCTGGTCCAAAGCCCACAGTTAGGGAGTTCTTAGGCCCCAGAATAGAACCTACTGTTATATGGATAAATGTTCATGTTTTCAAATCATTCTAAATATTTCTATTTAAACTCATAGACTGGGCTGCTCTCAAACATGGTAAAGAATTGTCTTTTTTTAGTGGGTTGCAGTTGATAGAGAGACTCGTAATTGGTCAAAGTAGAGAGCATAAGTAACTAAGACTAGTCGGCCCTAAACAAGGCATTGTTACCTACTTCTTCCACCAAAACTCGGAATATCATGGAAGAAGCAAGAAAGAGAACATAAGAGATGAAGAAGAATCCTGTGAAATTCTCTCTTCTGGACATGACGTGGTCATTACACACATGAGCTCAAAGTAGCTGCGGTTACCATCAAAAGATCTGAACAAAACCAAGCCAAGCAGAATTCTAGCATGGTTGCAGAAGATCCTCACAAGCACCTAACTTTAGCGGAGGATAGGGACATCGATAGGGATAGGGGATGGAGTATTATTTTTCGTTGAGGGAGAGGCTGGTGAGAGGCTATCCATAATCCAGTGACCCGGCAACCCGTGCATGTGTGGGTATCAGTAATTGGATATAATAGATTATTTCAAAAAGAGAAAGCAATAGAAGATGTTACAAAGTTAGGAGGGAAGACACATTGTTGAGATCCAAGGGGGGTGGGAGAGGTAAATGCGGGTGGATATGATGTTATTACATTGTACACATATATGAAATTCATAAAGAATGAACTTTTCAAGCAGTGAAAATAAATCCCAATTGCTATTTACCAAAATTTAACACATTTTAAATGTACTGTAATGCAGGTTAGAAAACATTTACGAGCCAAAAATGTATTTATTTTGAGGAAGTATGCTCAATATAAAATATAAAATATGAAACGTTCTGTCTTGTTTCAAGCACCGTGATAAATGAAATTTCTGTTCCTTGAAGTAAATTTCTCTCTAATGCTTAACATTGTAATCCACATATATTTATTTAATAAGCATTTTAGTATCTGAGCAACTTTACTTCTCAAACTCAGTATGTTGTTTTGCTTTAGAATAAGATGTAATGATCAATCTCTGGTAGCACTGCTTTTGCATGGCTGTTCTGGGAAAAACTATCTTGCTTTTGACCTTTATAAAGTTTAACAATCCTGACTATATTCTTGTGGCAAAAAAAATATTTTCAAATAGGATTTATCATGCATAAGACGTGTGCAAGCGTAAGTCAGACAGAATCTCAGCATGGAGCAGGGAGATGGGAGAGAACCCCAACTTTAGCTGAGGAACTATTGGTAATTGATAGGTGCTTAGGAGGGGGAAAAAAGTCCATTTTGTTTTAGGTTATGATGCTGGGCAGATTGACAAGGTTCCTGTGGGTAGACCCACACCCAAGAGCACAAGTCAGGGGAACATAAGATAGATTCAATAGGCCCTAAAATAATAAGGCCATGAAGCAAAGGAGAGTAGGGAGATGAAGGTGGATTTAAGAGTTTAGATTTAGAATATGAACAAAATACATTGTGTGTCATCTCAAAGAATCAAGATATATAAAATGTTAAAATTTATAAGGCTACATTCAGCATCTATTTAGTAAGAATGAAGGGTGCCTTCACAATCTGTTCTCAGTGGGACAAAGAGCTATTTTTTTCTTTTGGTGATGCAACAATTTCAACTAACCGTAGGGGAAGAAAAATCTGTTGTGGTCTTCCTCCATGGATGAAGGACCAGGCAGCTCTATCCTCAGAGTTAAGACAACATTCTCTTTGTCTACATTAGTATGATCCATAACTACTTTTTAAATGTTTCCATTCAGCACTTTAGGGAATATATATTGAATCATAATTCACGGTCTTATTAGGAATTAGCATTCTCTATCAATTACTGTCTAAAATTGATTTTCAAGAGTTATACGGTTTTTACGATATACCCAACTGTATTACAGGAAATGACCATTTACTACAGAATAAAAAATAAAAATATTCTAGTAGTTTAAATATTTGAGTTCTCATTGTAGAAACTTAAATAAAGTACTGATTTCCTATCATGCATAGTCATAACTTAACCATTTTTCTTTCAAGGAAGGCAATTGGAGGTATGCGTTAATATAAAGACTGGAACCATGTACTTCAACTTTCATCGTCTCAGCCATAATCATGACTCTGGGTTCATGTGCTTTAAAGTGTGTAGTCAATTGGGAAATGAAAGCAAACTCATTTGAGAAAATGACATAGGGTCATACGTGAATATATTTTTAAACTTTATACTATAAAACATTTTTCTTAATAATACTACTTTTGAAATGATGTAAGTTATATTTTACGGTTAAAATCTGGCAGTGATATTCCACCTATGAAGAACATTAATTTATAAATATTTCAACTCTATGTAATTGACATTGCGATTTAGAAAAGTGTTATGTTTCCTTAAGTTATGATTAACCATGGATAACTTAGGAAATCCTAATAATGTTTCTCATAGTATTTCTTGTCAAGCAAATAATGGAAATACATGACAATATATTTATAATGTACTATTAAGTTAATGATTTCTTTGGGGTGAAATAAAAGGCCAGATGTAGCTGATTCAATTAGGGGAGTTAATAGCTATTTGAAATGCTCAAACTAGAAGTAACTAGTTGACTTTAAGAGGATGAAAACATTGTTTTCAATCCTGTCTCCTTAAGCATTTTTTTGAATTGGATTAAGTATACAATGCACCAGGTATAGTTAAAGACATGCTTGTTATTTAAAGACAACTAGACAGTTTTAAATTAGGGATGATGGAATTTTAAATTTATCATATCTCAAGGACAAAGAACATAAGATCAAGCATAACTAGAAAATTGTAAAAAGATGAGTCACAGAGCTAATTATGGGAAAACAAAATGGGGACAGTAGTTTTGATGTTGGTTCCTCTAGCATTCATAGAGTAAATACTGATCATAATGTTAAATATTCGAATCCTGGGCATATAATATATGATTACATCATGAAAGTAGAATCTTCAATGCATGAACTGTCAGGAAATGGTAATCTTTATCAGCTGTTTTCTGTCACAGGAACACACACAAGAAGGTGCCCTCTCTGAAGGACTGTAGCTGTCAGCAGCCATTGACTGAATTTATCAGGGCTTGCTCTCAGACTTCTCAACTTGAATAACTTTGTAAAATTAATCTGTACTATTCATAAATTACCTTCTCTAAAGTATCTGTCCACAGCAACAGGATTTCATTAATGATAATACTTATAATAAGTACTTATAAGATAATTAAATTAAAAAGAAATAGTGTAATATGGTTGCCAAGCTGTTAATGCCATTGGCAAAAGTATAAACAAACACCACATTTGAGTTACATGATTAATTGTCCTCAATTCTCTATGCCTAGAGTTGGGTTGTCAACTTTCAGCATGATTCTGGGGAAAAAATATTCCTGGAATATATTTGGAAGCATATAGCTAGCAATATGAAAAATCTGCAAGAATTTGGCCTGGCCACCAAAGAATGTTAGAAAATATTTAGAAATAGAGATTGTATGAATATGATACTTTATAGAGAAGTTTGTCTGTGTCCCCCATCTTAACGCTAGACCCCAAAGTAGACTCTACTGTAAAATTGAAGAACTCATCAAGCAAATCAGATTCAAGTATGGAAGAGATCTTGCAGGCAAGGATTTCCTTGCAGTCACAAAGATATGAAAGTAGTTGGCAATAGCGAGGGATAAAGAAAGGAGAGTCTTAAAGAATTAGGATGGAATATTTCAAATATCACCATTGTCTTTAAGTCATTAAAACCTTGGCTATGACTGGAGAATGCATTGTTCTGGGCACTATTTATAGACTGGAGTTTTGAATCAAAGGAATTTTTGGACACTTCAAAATAAGGTTTTCCTGGCACATCTAATCAAGATGCAGATGCATTTTCTTCCAAAGGAAGGCCTCTTAGAAAGTTTATATGTCTGTGTGTCTGGGCTCTTATAATGAAATATAAATATATTATGAGATGTCTATTAAGTTTTATATTTTTAATCACAGGATATATGTGCATATGCTTGTTTATATCAATGAATATAAATTTATATTTGATATACAATTTGCAAAAAAAATTCAATTCATTGACACATTTTTCCTTTTTATCTTCCTAATTTTAAAAAGTTTCTTTTTTGGAAACAGATGAAATGTGAGAGTTTATAAATGGATGAAATGTGAGTGGAGGAATGTTGGTTTCAATTTCTGAGGTGTCATAGCCTACTCTTCCTCCCCTCCAATTTCATGTGATTGGAGACTTTCATATTAAAGTTAGATATATTTTGTCTGAGGTAATTAAAATCAAAGCCATCGTGATTACTTTAAAATAAGAAGATGATATTATCATGTTATTATGCATACAATTCACTTTACATATTTCATAACTCAGTTACAGTATTTAACAGAACATAATATTTATTCATAACTACCTCAACATACAACATGATTGTGACATTACATGACATTATTGTTAAACCATTGCATAAATACAATATGTTGAAATAGAGTTATGTTGAAACAGACTTTTATTTTACACTAATGGTATGTTGAATGGTGGTACCTAAAAGACGAGTTTGCAAAGAATTCATGTAGGCTAATCTGGAAAAAAAGGGGTCTTTGTCTTTGCTGAAGTTATTAAGGATGTCAAATTTACACTATTTTATTTGAATAGATCATCAATTCAATGAGAAATATCCTTTCGGTAAAGGAGATAATCAAGATAATATATGTAGACGGAGGCAGAAGTTTCAGTGATGTCTAACGAACCAAAGGGAATCTGTAGCCACCAGCCCCTGAAAGGGGAAAGGAGAGATTCTTTTTCAGTCCTTAGAAGGAATGTAGACCAGCTGACTCCCTGGTTTCAGATATATGCTAAGGCAAACATAAAAGAATACAGGTTGCGCCAAGTACCCAACAGATTGAGAATCAGTCTAACAGTGCTAGAATTCAAGTGGAGGCTCATTTGAACTTTACCACAGCCTCCTTGACAAAACAGAAAGGTTGCATATTCGTGGCTCACAGAGACTACACACTGATGAAAAATAATGATCTGTGTTGTGGGACACAGTGAAAAGTGTTGTAGGAAGCCAACAGTAGAGAGGGTCTGTGAAAATATTGTCAGGCCTCTGCTCAGATTCTTAGCTTTCTGGTGGCTTTCATAAATGTTAACTGGAATGTTTGGTGCTTGTTTGTCTTGCAGTCTTTGTGATGCTTTTAGTGGTGGATGGCATTGACTGCTTTTGTAAGCTATATTTGGGACCACAGGATCAACTTATAAAATGAATTAGAGTCACTTCAATATTTGGCCCTACAACACAAATAAGTAAACTTAACTGTCAGCTTGCATTACCTGAAAGGCATGTCATCAGCTTAAAACTCAGTTTTTCAATAAAGAAAGTTAAGTTAAAAGCTACATTTTCACTAAAAGAAATCACTACCCATTTCTCAGGAACTCAATCCCATGGTGCCTCTACACTATCACACAGTTACCTCATTCCCAGCTGGCCTGGAATTCACTATGTAGACCAGGCTGGCTTCTGTTTCAGAGAGAACCACCTGTGTCTGCCTCAGGAATGTTGTGACTAAAAGTATGTACTACTACCCCATCTCCTCGTCCTTCCTTCCTTCCTTCCTTCCTTCCTTCCTTCCTTCCTTCCTTCCTTCCTTCCTTCCTTCCTTCCCTCTCTCCTTCCTTCTTTTTCTTCTTTCTTTCATTCTTTTCCTTTTTAGTCTTTAGTCAGGCACAACAGCAAGTATCCATAGGGCATTTCTCTAAGTACTTTGGTATTGTATGCCCCAGTCTCCACTTATCCCTTCTACTATGTATATTGTGTCTTTCACTTTCATATTGTAAATGTTCTGTCACGATCCCTAACCTTCTCCCTTAAAGCCTCTTTCTTCTCAACTCATGGATCCTTTTCTGTTTTTCTGACATCTGCTAACACTCTTCCCCACATAAATACATGCATATCAAGTTAGAAGCTAGGTTCTTCTTATTGGAAGAAGACGTGGTATATGCTTTTTTCTGAGTCTTGGTTACAACACTTAATATGTATTAGTAGATACTTGTCTCTTTGTTGCGACAAAACATCGGGAAAGAGCATCATCAGTGAGGGACATTTTGTTTCAGCTTACAGGTCCAAGGACGCAGACTATCACTACATGGAAGAAATGGCAAAAAGACAAGAATGGCTGATCCCATCACATCTATAATCAGGAGGCAGGCAGCGAGGAATGTTTCAGCTCTCTTTCTAATTCATCTGAGGACCCAGCCTTGGAATGACAGACACTTCCCACCTGTATGGTGCTTGTCTCACCCCAACTAACTTAATATACATAATATTTTACAAAATGTTGTCAAGTTGAAAGTCAAGATGTACAATCACAATGTAGTATTTCCCAGGTCCTTGCATTTACCTGAAAATTTCATCCTATTTTTCTGCATAGCTGCATAAAATTATATTTTGTGTTTGAACCACATCTTGACCATCCGTTCATCACTTGGACATCAAAGCTGGTTCCTTTGCTAGCTATTATTAGTAAAGTGGGAGTGAACATGTATAAACTTGCATCTTTGTAGCAGGACATAAAGCCCTTTGGGTAGATGCTCAGGATTCATGTAGCCGAGTCCTGTGGTAGTTCTGTCTTTGACTTTTTGAGGAACCTGCACATTGAGTTCTATATTGGTCTCAGTAGTTTACACTCTCATCAACAGTGAGTATTTTCTCTTTTCTCACATCCTGGCTAGCGTTTGAGGGTTTGTTGTTGTTGTTGTTGTTTTTGTTTTCATTTTTGTTCTTGAGGTTAGCCGTTCTGACAGATGTGAAATGAGATCTCAATATAGTTTCAATATTCGCTTCTATGATTGCTAAGTATGTTAAACACCTTAAAAATATTCATTGGTTATTTGAAAACTCTCTGTTCAGCTCCTTAGCCCATTTTTTTGTTTGTATTGTTTTGTTTCTTTGTTTTTATTTTATTGTGAAATAGTCTTTTTTAAGAAAAATATTTAGCAAACAAGAAAGTTTAACAAATTTCACTTATACCCAAAAGGAAATCAGAGTACAAAGAAAGCTTTAAGTCCAGGCCTTACCAATTCCTATAGTATTAGTGTTGTGTCTCAAATCTGAAAACTACCTTTTAAAAAGTTTAAACTTAACCTAAAAGACTTCAAGTGAAACTACAAACTATAATGAATATGAGAAATGAATATAAATGTGAATCAGGGATCTAGCACCTTTGAGTTCTCCAAAACAGTACATCTCCTCCACGTGGTGTGGTGTGCTGTAAAAGATCCACACTTAACATATTTAAGCTACCTTAACTCTGAAGGGTACTACCACAGTGTTAATTGAGAAAATCAGAGGAAAATAGTTTTAGTTTACTTAAATTATATGTTAGAAGAAAAGTTTGCGTGAGAAGCACCAACTGGTGTCAAAATATACAAATATTTGGCCCCTTTGGGGCACATTCTCATTCAAACCACCATGGATACCTTTTAATATATCTAACCAATGAACTGAAAATCCTATAATGAAGAGTGTGGCCTTCCTGGCAGAAGTATATCACTGGGGATGGGCTTTGAGGACTCTTAAGTCTCACTAGATCACCCAGTCATTCTCTGCTTCCTGTACCAGGTTAAAGATGAAAGTACTTGGACTTCTAGTCTCCCTGTGAGCACCTCACCATGCCTCCCTTCCATGACAGACTCGAATCCTTCTGGAACTTGGAACTATAAGCTCAAATAAACTCTTCTTCCATCTATAATGAAAACTTTAAAACACTAAGGAGAGAAATTGAAGAAGACAATAGAATACAGAAGGACCTCCTGTATTCATGGGTTAGAAAAATCGATACTGTGGATACTGTGAAAATAACAAACTTATCAAAAGCAATTTACAGATTCAATGCAATCTCCATCAAAATACCAATACAATTCTTCACAGACATAGAAAACAAATCTTGAAATTCATTTGGAAGCTCAAAAATCCTTAGCCAAAGAATCCCTGAGCAAAATCCTTTAGCAAAACGTTTAATGCTAGAGATATCATCATATCTGATTTCAAGTTATACTACAGACCCATAGTAACAAAAACTGGATTGTACAAGCACAAAAGCAGACACATAATCAGTGGAACAAAAGATCCAGGCATAAGCCCACACAGTTAGAGCCACCTGATTTTTGACAGAGACTAAAAAAAACTGTTCATCTGGGAAAAGGCGAGCTCTTTAATAGAGCACCATTTGTTCCAGAGAAACTTCACGTTCACATGTAGAATGAAATCACATTCTTGTCTCATGTTGTAAAAATTCAACTCCAGAAGCATTAAAGACTTTTAACATTTAATTTGAAATTTAACTGAAATTGCTGGAGGTAAACAAGAAGAAAGCCACTTCCACGTTTGGGCATTGGTAAGTACTATTTTCAGAATAGGACCCTAGTTGCTTAGGATATAAGGCCAGTCATCGACAAATGCCACAATTCATTTATTGCTAAAGCAATGGAATTTGGAGTAGGTTTGTTGTGGAAAACAATTGCAAAGAACAGGAGTGAGAGTTGTTCTAAGAATACACACACACATACACACACACATACATACACATATGTATGTCAAGAATGCTATGTGTATTATATGAGAGGGAAAGCATGAAGCTAAAAAGTACATAGCCAGAGGGATAAGAGTTTGGAGTTTGAGAGAACCATATGATTAATTATGTGTATATTATTACTAAAGCATGGAGAGACTATTACTGGAGAGATGGCTTAACCATTCTGAGGACTTCCTGCTAGACCAGAGAACTGGGGTTAAGTTCTGAGCACCTACATGACAGTTAACAACATTCTGTAACCCAGTTCCAGGGCATTCAAAGACCTCTTTTGGCATCCACAGGCATTGCATTCATATGGTGCACTTACAAAATGCAGGCACAGCACATATACACATAAAATATAAATAAATCTTTAACAAATCCTAATGTGATTATGGTGGTGCCTGTCTTTAAAACACAGTCTCCAGAGGAAGAGGTAGGTTGATGTAAAAAAGAAATGAAAAAGCAAAGAAAATTTAACATGGAAATGTGATGATTAAATTAGTCTGTTAGTGTGAATGGGTCTTAAGGTCCAGATATTTGGTAAAGCATTAATTCAAGGTTTCTTTATGACATTAACATTTGGACAGGTAGCTTCACAAAGCAGATTGTCTTCCTCACTGTGAGTGATCGTCACCAACCCATTGAGAACCTAAGTGAAAAGGAGGTGTAGGAAATATGGGTTCTCTACCAGACACTGGTGAGGATGGTTTTGAGCTTCTGACCTGGAATTTTACTCAGCATAGTGTCTGACTATCAGACATATCAACTAACTCTATTACCACACCACAAGTTCTTTCTATCTTGTGGATTTCGGACACTCTAGGCCCTAGGCTGAAGTGCATGAGTCAGTTCCTTACAATATATATCTTATTGATTCTGTTTCTCTAAAAAAGCTTGGTGAAGGAATATTATAGCTCAAGACTTATAAATAGATCAATGGTATTAAATTACTATAGGATTTTCTTAAAGAGTTTATTGTTAAGAAATAGAAATGAAAACACAAGAGCTTAGACAATAATTTATAGAATCATATGAGCATGAATACTCACACATTTCGATAAAAATAGATTTTGATTTTCTCAAGTTTTATCATAGATAAGCTTGTATTTTGATTGGAATAGAATTTTTTATTGCCAAATCTTTTTCTACTGCAGCTTAGGAATATTTGCTGCAGGTGAGAAACAGCCATTCAACTTAATTTTCTTCACATCAATCACCTTGT
The DNA here is from genome assembly GCA_035773235.1 of Eospalax fontanierii. Lineage (NCBI taxonomy): Eukaryota > Metazoa > Chordata > Mammalia > Rodentia > Spalacidae > Eospalax > Eospalax fontanierii. The sequence goes on along the minus strand of CM069540.1, from coordinate 44,433,709 downwards.
TCATTTTTATCTTTTCTTCATACATCTAATGTTTTGATAAATGGATGGAGAACATGTGCTTTATAGTGGTGTATTAATTCCTTTAATATGCTGCCAAAACAGAATCATGATTTTTTTTAAGTGAGCTTATAGTCAGTCAGATGTGAAACGACATTCCACTGCTGTTTGTTTGATATTTGTTTTAATTTATTATTACAGATTTTCTTGATTTAAAGAATGAATTTTTATACAGTCAATAGTCTGCTGTTTTAAAAATCATATTTATATGTTGTGATATATACGTGAGTATGTGTGTATTTGTGTGTTAGAAAGTAGAAATACAGCAACATAAGTCTTAGAATTAGTAAAAGCATTCTAAGGCAAATATAATTACAAAATTTATTTTAAAATTATTATCTAAAGTAGTTTTTATTATCTAAAGATATTTTATTCATTTTTTAATGTGAGTGAATATTTTTTGTGCATGTATGTAAGTGCACCCATGCCATGCATTGTCCCAGTAGGTCAGATGAAGGCACTGAATCTGTTGGAACTAGAGTTAGGGATGTTGTTAGTCACCATGGGGATTTTGGGAACCAGATCCAGGTATTCTGTAAGAGAAGCCTTCTCTTATCTGCTGAAACATATCTCTAGAACATAGACTTTGTTTTATATGATTCACTATGTAGACCAGAATGACCTTGATCTCACAGAAATTTGCCTGGGTCTTCCTCCCAAGTGCTGGAATTAAAGTTGTGTTTCACCATTCCCAGCCTTATACAGGACATTTTAATGTTATATTTCTCTAGAAAATTATCTGATATTTTAAACTAAGTTGTTTTTAATGACAAGATTTTATATCTTAATAAAATATTTTACTAAAATTTAATATTTGAATTACATAAATATGTTGCTAATATTTGAATTATATTAATTTCTTGTTCCCTTTTGAAAACTAATCAATAATTTAGTCCATTTCTTTAATATGATTATACTTTTGTTCATATTTTATAAGAAAGCATCAGTGAGTGCATATTGCTGTTGTGCTTTGAATATGCCGAGCTGGAATTTATTTAAAATATTTAAACACACTTTTTGCTGATTTCTCATTTGTGGGAATTATTTTATTGGGGCATTTTAATATAGTATAACTATTACTGACCTCTCTATTCAGGATGTGATGGCTGATATCTTGTTTTCAGTCTTATTTATTTTTGTGTGTATGCTTTGACATGTGTTTAGTACTCAAAAATAACGGTGCAAACAGAACTTGTTATCCATATTATAAACTTCATTTTAAAAGAACATCATGATGATTTGTGATCTCTCTGAATTAGTGTTTCCTTTGCAACCCAACATGTAAACCGCTATGTTTTCCAGCAGCCCCTGAAAATCAAAGTATGTTAGATTTGTAAGGCGGACACTCGTATCATGACTGAAGTCCTCACTTTACCGTTCTTTTAAAGAATGTTTTATAATGAAAACTTGCATAATGTAGAGTCTCCTCCTTCCATTTCTTTGTTAACGAGCCCGCGTTGCTTCGTCTTCACGGGTGCAGCCTCCCGTCCCGTCCCATGACTGTGATCCTTATACTTACTGCGTTTCTTCTTAAAATTTCATTGATTTGTGAGTTTCATACAGTGAACTTTGATTATATTGAGACCCCCACCTCCACCCTGATCATACTACAGACCTCGTGTCTTCTTTTATTATTTGTCTTTTAAAAATAAAATCCTAATGTGACTAAACTGTGTTTCCTCAGTGCTTTTTGGCGTTGGTCCATTCCTTGGAGTCTGGGCAACCTACCAGGCATAAAATCAGTAAGGAAAACTGACTTTATCATTCCCGGTATCCACCAAATGCCAATGAATCCTCAGCATGTGCTGGGACTTTCTGTCCACCGCTTCCATCCATGCTGGGTCCCTGTCTGGCTTGAGTTTGTGTGATATCATAACTGCTGTGGGTTCATTTGTGCAAGTGCCTCATGGCATCCAGACAACACACTTTCTTTGTACTCACCTATTGATTCTGGCTCTTGCAGATTTTTGCCTCATTTTCTGCAATGATCCCTGAACCCTGGGAGGGTTGAATGTGACATAGGCATTCCATTTAGAGATGAGTTCTCTGCAATCTCATATTCTTTTCACGTTACTCATGTTTATTTCAATCTTAACTGTATGATTCAAAAGTACCATTGTACATCATATGATATATGATACAAAAAGGACATCTGTTTATTTTGAGATATCTGAAGACATAACAAAATTTTTTAAAAAACCATAAAATATGATCAAAGTAAGCTCTACATTCAAAGATTCCGCTAAGCACTAATGGAAAACATCTATAGACGTTTTGCAACTGTACTGAACATGTACAGACTGTCTCCATGATGTTTTGCTCAAAATAATATGGCAAAGCAACTATTTAAAGAACATTCATATGTGTTAGTTATTATAAGTGCTGTAGTGGGAGTTTAATGCATGTAGATGGATGTGCATGGTTTATATGAAATATTATTTTACTTTATAGGAATCTGAGTACCAGTCCATTTCGTTTTCTCGGGTTGGGTCTTGTGATGCGTCTTCCTGAGATCCTGAGGGGTAACATTCATTACAGAACAACTTGTTCCTTGTTTCATGCAATTTGTCTCCTGCCATAAACACATTTACAACTAAAAGTGTTAAGTAAAATTAAAGTGGAACACTATGTTAACAAATTTAATAATTTTTCAGTAGAAGAAATTCTTTCCTTGAGTGAAGAAATTTTAAAAATATTTTAAAAACCATTTGATTTAAGCATGATTGCTACCTCTAGGTTGGATAACTGATTCTATGGGGATAATAAAAAATAATAAATAATTTCACTAAGAAATATATTCTGTGAGACTAGGAAAAAAATGTGGGTATTTAATTAGAAATTTATCATTGAAAATAAACATATACTCGCATGGTGCTAATGATGTGGTGACAAATGTTTCAAATAAAGTTTCCTCCATTCAGCATAGCTTTATAATTTAAAATTTCACTTTTGAGGAGGTCAAGAAAGAATTCTGCATTTACATAATTCACAGTCATCACTTTTCCCCTCCCCCCAACCCTTACACTGCTGCTTCCCAATTCACAACTCCTTCTCAAGTTATTAATGCCTTCCTTCACAAATATATATCCTAGAGAGTCCATTTAGTGTTGATTCAATGTACATGTGTTTAGGGCACACCACTTGAGATCTGATAACTTATCAGAGACCTCAGCTCATCCTTTGAACAAACTGAGCCTCCTTTCTCAGCAGCCATTGACTACCTGTAGCTGTTCTTCTAGGGGTAGGACCTCTTACAGTTTCTACCATTTGCCTTGTGTCATCAATTGGTGTCATATTAAGGTCTTGCCTGGGCAGCCATTCTATGGAGACTTCATGGGTGCCGCTTTCCTGTTATGCGTAGAGTACCCTGGTTCTCTGGCTCTTAGAATAGTCTACCCCCTCTTCTTAAATGTTTCCTGAGCTTTGGGAGATTGCATCGTAGATAGACAAATCAATGAACAATGGGCAACCCCTGGTCACTTAATCTCTGCATTTTGACCAGCTATATATCTCTTGTAGAGTTCATCTGTTGCAAAAAGAAAAAAAAAAAAAAAGCTTCTTTGATGAGAGTACAGATGCCTGTGGACAGAAGAATTTAGAATATTTAAAATTTAGTTAGAAGTTATTCTAGTTCAGGAAAATGACACTAGTAGGTTCTTTTTTAGGGTCTGTGACCTCTTAACCCAGAGGTATTTGGCTAGGTTTGCAGTGGCAGACATGAATTTCCACCTGTTAAGTAAACCTTAAGTCCAGTTAGACAGCTGTTGTTTACCATCAAGCTAAATGTGGCACTACTGAAGGATTAGGAATATCTTGCTAAGCTGGACATTTTTGTGGTGCATACCTTTCAGTTGGGTATAGCTATTGATCATTTTCTCCCTTGCAGCTTGCATAGAAACTTCCAATATTTTTATTATTTTAATTTTATGTATGTATTTATCATGTGTGTAGTGCACCCATGTTGTCCAGTGCCGGCTGAGGTCAGAAGAGGGTGTTGGATCCCGTGGAACTGGAGTTACAGACAGCTGCTATGTGGGTATTTGGAATCTAACCTAGTTCTTCTGAAAGAGCATCAGTATTCTTAACTGCTGAACTATCTCTCCATACCCCCATGCCTTCCAATATTATGAGATATAGTCCTTATGGAGGAGGCTTCCAGGGGAGTTCAATCTTGATTTATCAAATCCTGTATCCAAAGTGTGTGGTATCTCTAGCAATAGGGCCTGACTTTCAAGTTTTGAGAGGCAACCAAGGGTAATGGCCTATTGTTTGGGAGGCTCTTGCACAGTTCTGACCATTAACACCAAGGTAGGTTTCCCTTGCCTGGCAATAGGTTCTTTTGTTGAATAGTCCACAGCTCTTGTGAGGGAGTTAAGTGTGGTGGAAAGATATTGCAAATAACAGGAAGGCCAAAATTAACTTACTGTGAGAAGTATGTCCATTTGATGGCCTCTATTGTGGAAGGAAATAACACTATGTTCTGTGAACAGCACTAATATGAAGAAAATCTATATAATATAGAGAGCTTAAGACGTGAATCAAAGAATCTTAAAGCTGTTATATAATTTTAAAAGGTTCAGTACATGTGTATCACAAATGAACTCATGTGACATAAGAAACATATATATATATATATATATATATATATGTAAACTTCACTTTTAGTAAGACAGTAGTGTTTCTAGTGGCCTATAAAATTACACAGATCAGTGTACAAACATTATAGTGACTGCAAGAATCCCTCCAGTATTTTTTCTAATCATTTGATGAGGCAAATTTAGAAACAAACCATGACATACAGTTAATAGGAAACAGCATCGGCATACAGTTGGATGTTGTAGAGTGGGCAATGTTGAGATATTGTGGCATGATTTTTAGCACTAAGACTGCCCCAAAGGGCCTGATAAAGTTTAGGCTCCCTTCAAAGATTACAAAATATCTTCAGCTGCCTTAATGCAGGTTGTTGTAAATTTAAATATGCAGACCACCTTAAATATCAGCAGTCAAAAAGTGAATGTTGCCCTGCCTAAAGTAGCTAAATGTACAGTTAAATTAACTCAAGCTCACGCTTCATCACAGAACAGTTATTGATTCTGAGCTTTAGGCTTTTCTACTTTATTTATGAAATTATTGAGCAAGAAAAATATTCCTCTAGTTATTTAAATAGAAAAAAAATTCTATTGAACTTGCCAAGATCAATGCATGCAGATGTGACCAAGTGGGAGGCTGGACCTTCCTCAGCATTTGTGCACATGTTGTCATGGGGCTTTTAGCAGCAAGGCATGAGGGACTCTGGTTTATGTGATTTCCTCAGTTTACCAATTAGAGCTTCGAGTTTTGTAATCTAGTCTTATAATTCACACTTAATAATTCATCTCTAAACCAGTGTGTGGAATGGTGAAGGAGGAGAACTATGAAGTTTATGAGAGATAGCTGACATCCTCCCTCACAGAACTGTTTTGAGACAGTCACACAGTCAAGTATGCAGAGAGAATGCAGCTGTGTCCTGGCTGGCTCACTTGCTCCCCAGGTAAGCTGGCAGAACCCTTGCATATAGGTGGACTAACAAACTGATAGTGGAATAGCTTACCAAAAGAGCTCTAGAATTTGACTTCCTGCTGAACTTAATTCCCGACTCCTTAGATTAATAAAAGATTAAAGAATTAAGAATTTGCACAAGATATACATATGCCTTCAAAACATTTAATGAGCCTTCATAAATACTCGGGAAAGGAACATATGATTGAGTTTATGATGGATGTTAAATTGTCTGAAGAATTATGTATTAGATATGCATTATAGTTTCTCATACATTATGTATACAAGTCAAGGAACAGGGTGAGGTGATACATGCACTTTTCTTATTGATCCTTTTACCTTGTGCTATGTGTGATGCTGTTGTGGGAATAAAGCTTATGAAAAGGACATCTATCTTTATAGTGATGATCTGTAATCACAAAATGTTGTAGTACTGAGCCAGCTAGATGGCTCAGGGGGTAACAGCACTTCCTGACAAGCCTGGTGAGTGTCATTCAATCCCTGGAATCCATGCAGTGCAATAGGATCTCTTGCAAGTTGTCTTCTGAAGTCCATATATCTGCCATGATGTGCACAAATGCACACACAAGCACACAATAAATAAATGCAAAAAATGAGAAATATTGCAACAAATAATTAATTTATTTTTACCTAATTTATACACAGGGTCTTGCTATGTAGCATAAGGTAGCCACAACTTGAATTTCCAAGGTCAGGAATTAAAGACATCTACCACCACACTTGCTTGGAGGCATGCATTTTAAGGAGAATTCTGGGAATGGTAGCAATGGCTTAGTGATTGGGAATCTTTGATGTCCTTGCAAAGGACCAGAGCTGTGTTCTGAGTTCTCACTTTCTGTGGTGCACAACCTCCTGAAACCAGAGCTCCAAGATATCTGACATGCGTTTCTTGCCACACATACACAGACACACACACACACACATGCACAAACACACACACACACACACACACACACACAGAGAGACAGAGAGACAGAGAGAGAGAGAGAGAGAGCCAGACTTGGTGAGAGGAGTCAAATCGCAAAAGATTGCATAACACACTGTTCTGACATGTACTGTTGCTATATGCCTATTCTTTCCCCCAAAGACCATCCCGAGGCCATGATAATGTAGGGCTTTTACACTATTAGTGGGTTTTTTCTCTTTTCTCTTGGCATTTCCCTGCTGTTCCTAGGTAACAATCAGTAACTGCTAACCAGTTGAAATTGAACTACAGCAATAAAGACAGTTTCATTCCTCAGTGGATCTCTACACAGTGTGAATTATAAGAAACCCAGCTCTCAGACATGGTAACTCAGACCTTTAATTTCATTACTCAGGAGGCAGAAGCAGTTGGGTCTCTGTGGAGGCCAGCCTGGTCTACCTAGCAAGTTTCAGGTTAGCTGCAGCCAGAGGGAAATTATGTCTCAAAACCAGAGAAAACAAAAACAAACAAACAAACAAACAAAAAAAAAATAAAAGAAACCCAATCGGATATAGCTCAAATCTGAAATCAAAAGAAGTATAATTTCAGGAATATTTCATATCAAACCTAAGAATATATATTAACTAATTGTATGTATTTTAAATTTATACATTGTTCTGTCACTGAGGGGGTAATAAAATAAAAAGGCTTATATTAATTTGAATTTTTACACTGATTAACAAACCTCTTTATTAAATGCACAAATTGTACCAGAGGTTTTGTTACTTAGTAAGTTGGTTGATTTCTTTCAGGTCAAACAGAAGATGAGGAGATGGTCTCAGGGCACTTTCTGCTGTGACACAGAGCTAATTATGGACTTTTTATGCTAGTATATAATAAAGATTATTTGAAATGAAATGGTTATGGATTTAGAGTTTCCTTTGGAAAGTGCAAAGAGGATCTCAAAACCATCTGTGGAAAAATATATAGCATTCAGTGTTCACTGCTACAAACAAGAGAGTATTTTGTACATTATTGTAGGAGAATATGTAAAATAAATATTTATAAAATAATTAAGCAGATGTGGGAGAAACCTAGGCAAAGAATTAGTGCCAATTATATGATTAAATTATCAAGGTTATAAAAAGGGAGTTTTTTTTTAAAGAATAACTATAAGTCTGGCTAGATGATTCAGGAGGTAAAGGCACTTACCCACAAGTCTGAGGACCCGAGTTTGGTCTATTCACACGGACTGTCTATTGTGGCATATGCAATGGAGTAGTGTCTATCTATTAAAAGAACGAAGAAGCCATTTGATATGTGCACAGGGAGGTTTTCAAGAACTGTGTAAATTTTAAATATTTATATGATTTGACATTTCTTATAGTCTAAGAAATAAATGGGATAATATGCACACAATAATCTTACTTTTTCTCAAATACAAGTATGAAGCATTGTTAATTATAAAAAGGAGGGGATTAAAAATAAATGTATTAAAATAGGAATCTACTTACAAATCTATATTCATAATTTGTAGCAGTACTTGATTAGAAAAATAAATACGCACACAAACCTCTTCATGATGATAACAATCTTGCTTTAAGCACTGTTTGATGAATTTCAAATCTGGACCACAGCTCCAGCTCACAAGAAGGGACCATAACTCTGGTTCACAGGAAAGAAGCTCAGCCCAGGATCACAGGCGGAGACTACAACTGGAGCTCACAGTAGGGGACCCACAACTCCTAGAATGGAAAAATCCCACTTTTGTGACCATTATAGTAATGTATTAAACAATCATCAATAAGGGATTGTTCGATTTGATTAAAATATAGACATTTGGTGACTGGAGAGATGCCTTGGTAGTTAAGAGCACTGACTGCCCTTACAGAATGCCACAGTTTGAATCCCACCACCCATGAGGCTGCTAAGAACTGCTCATAACTCCAGTTCCAGAGAATCTAACACTTTCTTATGACCAATGTGACATTACATGGCGTAGATACCCTTACATACATGCAGGTAAATACTCACACATACAAAAAACTAAAATATTAAAAAAAAAGAAATACTTAAAAAGGGGAAATTTGTGTAATCTGAAAGTTTCTCAGTAAAGACTGAATGATGTTTGTGATAGCTGAAATAAATACAATTCCAAAAACACTTGAACACATTAATAATTATGACCAAATACAGAAACTAGGTGGTGCAAGGTGCCCTATGTGACACACTAATATTGCAACCTCTATACCTATCTTAGAGAATATACTGGAAAAGGCCAGAGAGTATATTATTGCATCTCTCAACTCTCCCCATGCAACAGATGGTGATTAACCCAGAAACTCACAGCTGGCCAAAGTGCAGAGAATAAGAGACCATAAAATGCTTTTCATTGGGAAGGATACGTTTATTAAACCTCTGCCACTCCAGGCTTGGGGAGCATTGTGGAAGAGGGGCCTGAAAAACTGTAAGAGCTGTGGGTGGCTGATAGCCACAAGGAAACAAGTGTTTTCCAGGCTGCTGGAAAGTTACTCATGTGAACTTATGGCAATGGTGACAGCATGCACAATATTTATGCAAAATCAAACCAGAAAAAAAACTAGCATAGAGTGTGGAAGTGAGTAAGAAACCTCAACCTTAGCTGAGGAACCATTGCCAACAGATAACCTCTGGAGAGGGAGAGTTGATTTGTTGATTTCCTTTAGAGGAGTGATGTCAGGCAGATTAACCAGGCTGTAGTAGATGGACAATCACCAAAGGACATTTTTGGACACAGATTTGGCTTGGCAGACCTTAACATATTATGACACAGTACATAAAATCTGGCAGAGATGAACTATAAGAGATATACATATCTAATTATGAAATTCACAAAATTCAATATAAAATATTTAAAACATAATTTTTGGTCAGATTATCAAATGTGGCATCACTAGTAAATGACAAAAATCCACCATACACTTCTATATGCAAGGACATAAACTTGTCTCTGTATTTCCCCACTGGGCCTGTAGATTAAATTCAATCATCGGTTATCCTAAGACAAACTCACATTGAGAGACAATCTAAAAAGAGATTGCCTTTACTCATTTAAAATGTGAATGTATGAAAGTCAAAGAAAAATGGAAGAGCTATTTCAGGCTAAGACATTCCCAAGAAGCAGAAAAATTCTCAATGGGAGTCTCTATTGGTCTCTATTGGACAAAAATAGAACACCACAATAGATGGTCTTGGAACAATGTCCTGTAAACTGAGATATACTGCAGATTAAGAGAAAGAACTATTGCTAAATATCAGTGCTAATTTTCCTGAATTTGTCACTCTTCTACAACTGGAAGAGACATTGGGAGCACATGCTGAAATATTGATGACTATTACAGCTGCCACCTGTTCATTAAATAATAACTCAATATATATTTTTATTTAACATTTATATCTAATCTATCTCTCATCTGTATACGTCCATCTGCCTTTATCAATCTAGAGTGGCTGATGAGGCAATTTCATAATCTTTCTTATTCTTATAGTTTTCCCGCAATTTCAAAACCATTTCAAGATAAAACGTTTACCACAAAACATAAAATTAAACAATGGGACACATTCAGAAGATAATTTGACATAATTATCAATATATGCTGAACTTCTAAAAGTCAAACAATTTGAATACATTGATAAAGAAATTTATGACAAAATGATACAGTATAAATTTCAAAAAGGAAATCTTCCAATACACATAAGCATCATATTTTTCTATGTAGAAATCAAATAATGTGAAAACAAGATACATCTCATCAATAAAATATAAATATGTTCTTTTACTTTTTCTTAATGCTAAAATGGTTCAAAAGAACCATGTATACAATGCTTGCAGGAGCTTAATTTTCTACAAGCTTTGAGGAAAGCAATTTGGCAATATTTATCTGGATCATTAAAAATGTTTATATACTCTACTCCATTAAGTCTGCTTCTGTAATTATTTTTTAAATAAAATGATCTAGAAGGCAATCAAAAGTTGGTATAAAGATTTTCCGTACACTGCTTTAATATTATGGAGGAGATGAAACTATGCTATGTATATGCACATTGGCCATCTTACTAGGTTGTTCTATAATAATATAAAAAACAAAGTAATCCCAGCACTTGGGAGGCAGAGGCAGGCAAATCTCTGTGAGATCTAGGCCAGCCTGGGGCAAGTTACAGGCCACTAGCTGAGGCTGAGGGGCAGACTCTGTCTTGAAAAAACAAACAAACAAACAAATCTATAATATGCTTTAGAAGAAAGTCAATGCTTATATCTGAGCTTGACTTTGCAATAAAATAATGGAGTATTAACAGATATTAAAATGGAAAGTTTTATTTAATCCCCAGGACTGTAAAATAATAACTTTAGTAAAAACCCAGTTATTATTCATACAAAAAGTTATTATCATAAGTCAAGCAAACTGTTTAATTTACCAAATATAACAGTAAACTGTTTTAATTTAACCAAATCTGTACACACATACATGGAAATACCAATTGGAAAGAACAAGTGCTTTCCATAACACACAAGTGTAAAGAAAAGTTAAATGGATCTCTATGAGATTGGGAACACAGTATAGAATATCAAGAGAAATAAATCCTAAATACTGCAGAAGATAATACATCATCTTCCAGAAGCCAAGTGACAAAGATGGGAGAACTGCACTGAATAACATTTTAGTGAATGCAAGTAAGTGTGAGGACCACAGATAATTAACCAAATAGAGTAGTGTGGCCCTCTATGATGACATTATACTGACCGCATTTTTGACTGCCATGACAGCGTTTATAACTCCTCCAATGCTTAACCATCATGCCCAGTGTTATATAGAGTTCCTAGTCTGACCCAGGCAGGACAAATCCAGACTTAGTCCAGCAAAACCTCCGTGAGGAGGCAGAGCCTGCGATATGCAGAGGCTGAATTTTACGTGGAGAGAGAGATGAACAGAGATACAGCTATGGAGATGTAGACATGGCTCATGCACAGAAGAGCACCACACAGAACAGAGAATACATGTGAAGAACTATGTGAATTTAGGGGAAAGCAGCAGAAACTATTTAAGCATCTTTGATTAAATTCACAGAAAATGAAAACTATTTCTAAGGAAAATTTACAAATCCAGAGTGTTCTTGATGGGGTTTCTGTAAAGGCTTTGCTTTAGAAATAAGAACAAAATATATTTAAATTAAATCCTCTTCTGGTACCTTTGAATAAGTCTTAAAAGGTAAGTGGCCAACTGTTGGAGGAAGATTAAAACATTTTCCTCAAAAAAGCTCAAAAACATTTGTAAGTATTAAAATAAATCTATCAACTAACATGTTAAAATTCACAACATATGACACCCTTGCAAAGACCTTAAAAATAAACAAAGAAGCGGGTAAAATGTAATTGCAAACAAAGGAAACAGCAAAGTGGGTAAAGCTACAGAAGAACTGGAATGCATATGGAGTTACCAACTCAGAACAGCCAACAGCTATCATCATGTCCACTTTTATTTAAATACCCTATTATTCTTCGAGAATTTCATGCATGCATGCATGCAATGAATTTTGATTATATTCATTACCAACTCCCCACCACCGTGAACCCCACATCTTCATTCTCTCCTAACTTTGAGTCTTCTTTTTGTTTTCTAAGCAAGTCCAATTTGTGTTGGACGCATACTCATGAGTGTGGAGCCACCCACTGGAAGCCACTGGAAGTGTGATCTGACTCTCCCCTAGAAGCCATCAACTGCCAATAGCTGCTCATCTAGTGATGAGAGCCCATGAGCCTCTATCCCCTCCATACTGCAATCTTTGCTGGTTTGATTTTGTGCAGGTCTTGTTACTACAAGTTCACAAGTGTAGTAGTCCAGAAGACATTGTTTCACTTGGGTCCTGCCCAACCTCTGGATCATGCAATCTTTCTGCCCCTTCTTCTGCAGTGGTCCCTGAGCCTTGTGAGGAGAGATGTCTCCTCTTGTGTGATAGAGATGTCTCATTGATGTCTCAGCACTCCATAGAACTTATTCTCTACACCATGGCCAACTGTGAGTTTGTATGTTAACTTGAGTCCCCTGTACAAGAAAACTTCTTTGATGAGGTCCAAGAGCCACACTAATCTTTGGATATAGACTTATAAATTTAGAGGGCAGATTGATACTAAGTTCATTCAGTAAAATTACTAAATTTTAGTAAAATAGGTTCACCCCTGAGTCTTATGTTCCCCAACCATGAATTCTTGGCCAGAGTTACAATACCAGGCATATATTTTCCTCCTGTGGAGCAGGCCATAAATCCAATAAAAAACAGTAATTTATCTCCATAACAGTTGTGTCTAACTTCTCCAGCTGTGTTAGATATACAAGAAAAAACATTAGAAAAACACAATTCAGACATGGAAAAAAGAAAACTGTCTACAGTGAAAAATGCTCTGTGGGTGAAAAAAGCATATCAACTATTACAGAAGAAACATTAATGTGCTTGAATTTGTAGAAATCAAATCTGTCCACAATGAATCACAGGGAAACAAAAAGATTTAAAGAAAAGAAACAGTTATTAGTGAATCTTGGGAACCTTCAGGCAACATGACAAGTATGATTTGATTCCCTGAAAGAGATGGTAGGGGAAGGACCAGAGAGAAGGTTTACTGCCTAAAGTTCTAAACAAAACCCCATTCTCATTAAGCCTGCTGGCCTGAGTCCAACCCCCAGAGTTCAGGGTAGAAAGAGAAAATGACTCAAGAATGTTATCCTCTGATTTCAATATATACATGTGGACATTTGTACACATGCACACATATATGCATACACAAATGAAAATTAATAAAAGAAATTTAAATTAACACTGTAAATAGACATATCCAAGAATCTAAAAATCTTTATGCATAAGAATACTACTACACCGGGATATATCAGAGAGAAATTGCACATAGTTAAAATAATAATCTTTAAAAATGCAGCAACAAAAAAAGATATGTTACATGCAAATGAGTCAAGACAGCTGAGAAAGAGATGAGCGTGGGAGGTAAGTTGTTTGGGATGTGTGAAGCCCTGGGTTTAATTCCTAGCAATACAAAATAATAAACAAATAAGTGAATAAATAATAGTTTGTAAGACTGCAAAATCCTAAAATGTAATACAAACGATGGCATAGCAAACATCAGACTATTCATAGGAAGAAAGTAGATCCAACTATAAATATGTGACAAGAAGAAATACATTCTACTTAGAACTGAAGCATATATTTTCAAATACATAAAGCAGAAAATATTTTTCCTTAACAAAAATCTCACAAAAAAGAAAGCTAGTTTTCAGGATGGTAGGCAATAGAACCATATGGAAATTTAAATATACATTATGGAAGGGATAAGAACATGCAAAGTTACATCATGGAAAAATGTCTATAATAGTATTTTTTCCAAGTATTACGATGACAAAGACTTATAGTCTAATAATTGAAATGCTTTATCTGAGTATAAGTAAGGAGATTAGCCTTAATAATGTCAGTAGACTTCATAAAATAAATTGAAGTTTTTTCAAAGTTAAAAGCTAAGATCCTCTTCTTTCTAGCTCATAGGCTTCTCACACAATTAGAAATACAAGTGCTGATTCTTTAAATCCTTTTCCATCTGATTTCCAACAGTGAAAAAATATCCCTGAAAGGAGATAGAAACAGGAAACACACAAGCACGTTTTACCACCTGCTGTTCAAGATCAAATTACTGTGTGAATGGTAAGCTCTGGGTGAAGGTGTCTTTCATATTAAAAAAAATAATGAATTTTTCCAAATTTAATACAATATAGTTGATGGCATTTAGAGCCCCTTCCTCTCTGCTCTCCCCTTTCCGCTCCCACCCACCCAATTTCATGTACTCTACACTTGATCTTAGCCAAAAGGCTGGGAAGTAGTTCATTCACTCTATTTTTTATATATATATATATATATATATATATATATATATTAAATAAAATACATATATGCATAAGTAATACATATATACATATATACATGTATATATGGTCTGTGGAGTAGAATCTATGAGTGTCCCTTAAGTGGAGACTAGACAATCTACTAAGACTCTCACACTTAAAGAAGACTGACTCTTCCTCCTCCCAGCAGCCACCAATAGCTAATGCTTCCTCAGGTCGGGCTGAGGTTTCTTACCAACTTCCCACATCTATGCTTGGATTTTGTTTGGTTTGGACTTATGTGGGATTTATGCATACTGTCCCCATTGCTCAGTGCATTCATATGAGTAAGTGCCCATCTTGTGGCCATCCACCTCCTCCTCTGACCCTTAACAATCTTTCCACCCCCTTTCAGCAATGATCCCTGAGCCTTGAGAGGCCAAAGTTTGATACAGGTGTCCTAGTCAGGGATAAGCACTCTGCAGCCTCTTGTTCACTGCATGTTGGCATGTTGGGCAGTTGTGGATCTCTGATTTCTGAGCACGTAAAGTCACTTGTCTCCAAGAAGATTTTGATAAACCAATGGATGTTACAGAGCAGGCTGTTGTTTCTAAGTGCCACACAGTAAGCATAGGAGGAAAAGAATGAGATCAGAGTTTATCATCACCAGCCCACACCTATGTCATTCTTAGGTTCCCAGGGACACTGACCTCTTGCCTCCATAGACATCACACTGGTACTGATGCCTCACATAGGAGTCTCTATGCTGATTCTGCCTAGATGGACAGCAAGCATGCTGGAGGTATGGGGTTGACATCTGTATGTCAGAGGGTGGAAATAAATTTGGCTAAATACAGTGAATTCATCTTGAGAATTTTCCAGAGACCCAATTGTGTGGAATATATGTTGCTTTCTAGGTACCCACTGGAGTGGAATATACATACTATCCCTGATAAGGGAAAGGATACCTTGTTGCATCTTGTGAAAAACAGGCAAATGCCTGTGGGGTAGCTTTGGTTTTTCCACATAGCATATGAACTATTTTGCCTGTGCTGTCCTGTTGGTGCAGGTGCAGGCAGCTCTGCTGCTTGGACCTTATGACTCTGCAGACTCAGCTCTGAATCCAGTGTCGGGGTGCAGAAAGCTCGTTGGTGGCTCGTTGGTCCCATTGCTTTATGACCTCAAGCCCTTGGATCAAATTTATGCAATCTTTCCACAAAAACTCATTTATTTTGAAGAAATGTCATATCATCTGCTACTGATCCTTGCTAGAGTCTGCATGCTTAACTACAGGCTAAAAAGTTATCTATTAAGCTATCATGAGCAGGATATCATTGGGCCCACTAATCCCTAAAGTTGGCTTGCATAGTGATACTAGTGCTGAAAGTGGTGTGTCTGTGATGGGATGCGAATGGGATGCGTGAAGACACAGGTTGCATAAAGAAATGACCCAAAAGCCAAGGAATATTATGCCATTCTCCTAATCTACTCTGTAGTCTCATAGGAATGTCTTTGCAATAAGCTTACAGAGGAAAATTAACCTTGGTATCTGATTTCACATAGTTCTGAGTAATTTGGCTTTGTGGTCAGGAATTTGGAAGAAACATGTTTGGAAATTTGCTGACTTGGAAGTTTGGGAAGGAGTTTTTGAACAGATCTCTCAGGATGAGTGAAAGCTTCAAAATATTTTAATACCATGGGAATGCCTCATGTGGATAATGGTCAGCCTCCATCATCAGTGAAAAGCATTATTATATGCCCATTGGTCTCATGAGCAAAGTGCTTATTCCAGGACCATAGAAAATTGGGGTGCATGGTCTCAACAGCCAGGACTTCCACCCATGAGATTTTCAGTAGCAGGTGATGAGACTGAAAATATTTCCATGTATATTTTTCTACTGAAGTAGTTCACAGTTAAAATCTCTTATTTCAAGTTTCTTGTCTGCCACACTGTATGTGTATGTATGAGGAACATCACGATAAGTCAGTCAATGTCCACAATGTACTATGAAAACTTGGGCTGGACTGATTCTTATAATGGTAGAACTAGAAAACAGAGGTAGTTTAGAACGCATGTATCAAGGCCCATTTAGGTAGCACCAAGTACTTGTAGTAGTCTGCAACTCACCAAGGTAGTTGCATTCATAAGTAGTTATTCTACTCTTCAAAATAATTGCAGAAATCTGAAGATGCCCAGTGTATAGACATAACAGATATGTGTAAAGTCATTTTTGTACTTTTAAAAACATTAAAATACATCTATTTTTTAGGGAATCAATGATATTTAAAATTTGTAAGCTTTTGAGTAAATGTGATTAAATTTTCTTGTATAGTGAAAAAGAAATATGATGTGATGTTCTTGTACCCCAGCCACGTGCTTGCCTTACATAATCACAAGGGCAGACATAGGAGATGGACTTTCTGCTCAGCCCCAACTTCTCTCCCCAGAGAATACAGCACAAGGTGAGAATGAAATCCCCATTAGAGAAGCTGTTCAACTCCACAGTATCACAGAACTGCAGCTTTACTTCAGCCTGACTCAAAAAATAAGAAAATAAGACCACTGACCTGTGTATGTCTAGAGACAACTGATTGTATTTCATTTGATAGTGAAAATGATTTAAGATCTTATATATTGGCTTTATTAATTAACACTCACTCTATAAGCAAGAGGCATCATTTAAAGCTGTCTTGTAAAATGCTATCTCAGATCAAGCTAATTAGAAAATAAAATGGAGGTTTTAGAAATAATTTCCTTAAACGCTAGCCGTCCATGTACAGGACAGCCAATGCAATCTGTCATGCCTGCAAATGACATTGGCATCCACACTTCGTCATCAGACTTTCCTTGCTATATTCAAATTGCTTCTGGCTTATTTGCATAGTTAGGATTCATCAGACTTGTTTTTTGGAATTTTATTCTAATCCTGGTACAGCGGTCTGCAAATTAGTTCTCAAATGCAGTGGCCTGTCCCTTGCAGAAATCAATGCATGCCTCTTGGAAAATATTTTGATCATGTCTCTAACTCCTTTGATCTCCAGACTCTTATCACACTTTATGCTCTACTGACTTTTCCACCAAATGTTGTGTGCACACTTTAAAAGTGGTTTTGAGAATCTTGGGCATTGGTCAACTGCATCTTGTGGCTATTTTACTCACAAGAGGATTCTTTTTCATAACCAGGAAACTAGAGTGCAAGTGACACTCAGAAGATATATTTCTGAGTCTTTCATGGCATTATACAACAATAGCACATACATACAAATTGAAATTTTTAATAGTTTCAAGTTATCAAAATGGGTTTGACTTTTATTATCATTGCAGTTTTTAGTGATCTCTATAGAAACTGAACAGATGGCTTCATGTATAATGGAAGAACAATTATCATTAAATGGTTAATGATCTACAGCATGTGTGAAAAAGAGAAAAAAAATCTTTTTACGGGTTTCAATGAGACACTTCTTTCCTATATAGATAATAATTCTATGCACTGATCTATAACTCATTAAGGATAAAAAGCAAAAATGCCAGCTAGAAATGTATACATAGTGTTGTTCACACTAGCATGAGCTGTTGCCTAGATTGGTCGACCTCCCTCAACAGTCTATGTGACCTTGGATGTGGCCTTCTCTCACAGCTCAGATTACCAAGCCACACAAACAAAGAAGCACACATGGAAGAAATTAGTATAAGAGCATTTAACCAAGTCATGCTCAGTTACTTCAAATCTCCAGACATTGTTCTTGATGAAGAGCATCCAGTGCTCTTCAGAGCACTGATCAGAGGGGAGCAAGAAAGAGGAGGCCACTGAAGCAGCTCCTTCTGGGCATTTTCTTGAGTTTATAGATGTTTTGGCCCTCCTCTCTATCTACACTTCACACATCTCTTGAGGACTCAAAGTCTCATTTGGCTCTTCTAGCCCTCTCATCCACCAGCAGGCAGCAGAGTTTTCCTTCTTTGAAAACCCTCGAAATACTGAAGCTACCACTTCTAGAGTTCAGGGAAGGCACTGTGCATTATGAGAAAAATTATTGAATGTACCTCACTGAGGTCTCTTAGCTCTTACTCCATGTGTAGACAACCCTTGGCTGCTTGGAAAATGTCATCCTTTTCCAAGTAATGTTAACATTAAATGTATTGATCCAAATGTACAATCTTTTCATCACTTCCCAGCTTCATTCTTTGTTTCAGTTTCTAACATGTTTTCTGAAATGTTATTTTTTTTCTACAAACATCCCTGGAATCCCACCTCTTCATCCAGCACTCTAAAAATCTCCTCTTTTTAGCAAAAACACCTCACTCTCCATAATTTATCTGATCTAGAAATGGTCGTGGCCTCTAATTAGTGGTCTTTGACACAGCCTATAAACCATACAAGTTAATATGGAATTGTCAATGTCTTTTTGAAATGTTATACACTTGTTATATTAATGTATTTCATGATATATTTCCAAGTATTGCATATTGGCACGTCTTTTTCTTGCGCCTAGCTTGTTTCCTTGTTCCTACATTGTTTTCCTCATCACCAATTTCTTGCATCTACCTCTCCTACCCAATTACTAACTCATATGAAATATTCACTTTTTAGAATTCTAAGACGATACTTTATTGACATTGCCATCCTATAGATCTTATTATTTCAAGATTGCTTTGATTCTTAGATGCTGAATTAATCTGTATTTATCTTTCCTGATCTTTTTTCATTTTCTCATACACAAAAGGCTTTCATGATCTGATAATTACTCTCTAGTCTTTACCATTTCTGATGATTTAGGGTTATATTTCATTAAAAATCAAGCACTTTCCAATGCCTAATTGCTTATAGAGAAACTGCAAGAATCATCAAGTCTGTGGTCACTAAAAAACTCACAACTTTTAATCTAAGTAAGACAAACATACATGTTTGTTTTTGTTTGATGAAAATTAATACCATATCCTATTGTCTTAGCCAGTTGCCCCAAACATTTTTTGTCCAAATAACTTATATAATTTAATTTTCCTAGTATCATATAGACTTGACCGATTTTATCTGTTAAGAATTATACCCTGCCACATACATAGCAGGGTAGTTCCAAATAAAGCAAATAGCATAATTTACCACCATGCTGATAAAGTAGACAATAAAAAAAAACATGATAAACTTATTTGATAGAAAAAGGCATGTTACAAAATCTTATACATGGCTCTCATTCAACTCTGAAGAAACAAAAACTTCTTTAAGTTGATAAATAATATCTATAATAAAAGAAACTTTACACTTTCCCACGAATGTTATGAGTAAGGCACCAGTGTCTGCTCCAGTGAACTGTGCCTGACATTATATTGGAAGAACAGACTAGAACTGGAAGGCATAAAAGGAAACAATGTACATATTTACTTTTGTTTACAAATAACACAACAGTTATCAATTCCAGAAAAATAAATTTAATTCCGGAAATGGTATTATTTCAAAGATTCAGAAACTGACGATAATATATAAAAGCAGATATCTTTCCTATTTATGTGCATGAACAAGTAAATCTTGAAATAAACAGCACAATATCAGTTTCAGAAAAGGAGTTTGAAAGTGCTTCATCCTTTTCTATTTTAAAATAATTAGAGCAATATTCCTGTTAGTTCTTCTTTAAAGGTCTGGTAGAATTCACCTTGACATGATGTGGAATCATCTGAGAATAGAACTATAATGAGGAAAGGTCTACATTAAATTGGTCTGTGACCATCTCCTATGGGATTTTCCTTTTTTTTATTTTTGTGGGGAGGAAGGGTTGAGACAGGGCCTCCCTGTGTCCCCAGCTGACTAGATCATGCTACGTAGACCAGGCTAGACTTGATCTCATAGATATATGCCTGTCTCTGCCTCCAAAGTACTGGAATTAAAGGTGTATGCCACCATATCAACACTTTTTAAATGAAACTTACCTCAGTTAAAATGCATTGAAATTGTACATCTGACATGTATCAAATGCAGAAATAGAAGAAAGTATCTTAGATCAGATACATTAGTAAGAATAGATGTAGTCAAAATACTCTTTGTATTAATTATTGTATAATTATTAATATATCAGCATATAAATTTAATAAATTTTGAAATATGTGCTTTTGTTAAAGGAGAAAATAAAACTGAATAAGTTAAGCAACTAATTTTTAAAGTTAATTTTTACCAATTTTTAGCTTATTTTCAGGTCAGCCACTGCCACAGACTCAGTGAAGTTGATGTCCATGTAAGTAGTAAAGTTAATTTAATTCAACACTTAGTGAAGTTCATAACCATAGTATCAATCTGTATTAACTGATTTTGTTAATTTATTACTTGCCTTCTTCAGTGAAATAGTCAATTATGTATAGAAGCACTTTTAGCTTGATGGACCATGTATCAGGAGGGATTCAAGCTTGAGGTAAACTATAAGTACATACTCAAGAATATTCTTTTTTAGATGCATTATAGATTTTGTATTTTCAAAAATCTATTATTTTGAAGTTTTTTTTTCATAATGTCTTCATAATCTTGCATGTAGGAAAACAATGAAACTGCCTTTGATCACTAGGCAACACCTCTCAAGTCCCTTTCTAGCCCTCAATGCTCCACATTTTATCTTTGTCTGCAAATTTCAGGTTGAAGGTCAAGAACATATTTGGTAACAACTGAAGCAATGCTGAAGGAGTTTACTGAAGATTTATTTTAATAAAAATTTGTGTAAAGTATGGGAATTTCAGACCCAGAATTATGCCCTTCTTAATACTTTTAATTCTTTATTTTTCATTGTATGACTAGAGCCTTCCTTTTTATTGTTTTTTTAACCTATTAAAGTTTGTTTGTTTATTTGCATTTATACTTGCAAATTACTTTTTGTTATGAGGTAAAGCATATAATAAGAGAATCATTCGATATAGTTGGATAGATATTGACACAACTGAATTCATTTAAATCAGAACACATTCTAGTAAGATTGTGCTAATTAACTTTTCTTCTGAGGCCATCTCCAGTTACATTTCTATTAAGGAGGAGTTAATTTTGCTGCCTGTGGCTATGTTTAATGACCCGGTACCTTTTGCTTTAGCATGGCAGTCTTCAATAGTCAAGGTCAGTTCCCACAAGCTGTTTTTTTTTTTTTTTATTTCTTTCTTTTTCAAATGATTCTTTCTGAATTTGGAGTTGCAGTAATTAAACCATAATATTGTGATGTAGATTAACAGACTGAGTATAGTTTGTATGTTCTAGGAAAATAGAATTTCCATAAAAATGAGGAAATTGACAAAAAAATTTTACATTTTTGATCTGAGGGATTATTTTTTTGTTTTGTTTTGTTAAGCATGTTTTTTCACTAGGTCAATATAAAGATCCCAGGTCTTCTGTTATCAATTTGACACAAGTTCTAGACCCTGCCCATACTTACTGACATAGCTCTGTGTTTTCATTAATGTACTACCTGATTCTTATAAATAATATGTGAGATTTGATTCATAGTTCACTATACAGTGTCTTAAACATGGACAAAGATAATTACCCATTGCTCATAGCTACTGTCCAGTGTCACACCTGTCTGCTTTGCACCTGATCAGACAGGTCTGTTATCAACAGCAGTGCTTTGTTTGCCTAATTTTTCCTTCATTGAGTATCTGGAAGTTTTAGGAAGTATTGAATCTCCTCAGCCTTCTGGTTATCATTATGCTTATTAGAACAATATTTTTGGTATTGCCATTTGGTCAAAACAAAGTAGAGGGGCCTTTATTCCTAATATGATTTAATACTATTCCAAGTGTATAAAAACATGAAAGAAATGAAATTCTTAGTGTTTCCTATAATACAATATAGGTCTCCTATAGCTACAGTAGCCCTGAACCATCACTTGGGGTATGACCACTGGAAGAGAGGCTCTAAAGGCATCTCAGGCTGTACCTGTATGATCATATGACTGGTGTTCCTAACAGAAACCAACTGCTCACTCATACTAAGGACTCTGGAGAGCAAACAGAGGCTATTTGCTTTACCCCTATTTACAGCCTCTCCTCTGCCATATCCTTCAGTTAAAGGGGTGCCACACTTGCTCCAGTTCCATGAGAAGGAAACAGACATCGATTCTGAAATGAAGAAAGACCAACAGATATCATATAAAAGCCTGTGGAGGGACAATTAAAGTCCTCATTGTAAATATCACACATAGATCTTACTTACAGACTTCCCTGGTTCACAAGAATCCTATTCCATCCTGAATTAGCATGCACCTTATCTTGTCAGAGTGAGTCAATCACCCCTCCTCAGCTCTTAGCCAAGCCTGGGTTCCCTGGGTATCCTATGTTCTGATACTTCATAGTCACATAGTCACATCTGAACTCTTCTCACTCCATACCTGCAAACTTCCACCCTAACCTATCAACCAACATGCTGACATAGCAGCTTCATCTCAATCTGCTAATCCAGGACCCTATGAAATCAATCCCAAAGTAGAACCTTAAAAGCTTATAGCTATTTCTACCTGAACTGAGACCACTCCTTTCATCCAAATTGTACATCAATAAGAAATGACCACCAAAACTTAATATCAAGGACTACTCAATTGGGACATAACCTGACAAGCTGAGGAAACAACACACAATATACAAGGATGAGGTCACTTCCCCATACCTAGTCACACTGATCATATAAGTGCAGATGCCCAGGCCTCAGGAAAATATCACAAACAAAAATAACCAAGATAATATGACTAACACAGAAATTAACAAGCCCATCATAATGTTTCCTGAGAATGAAAAAAAGTAATACATGAGACAAAAGATTTCAAAATAGCAATTATAAATATGTTCAAGGAGTTCAAAGACTATACAAATCAAAAACCAAATGAGACCATGAAAACATAAAAATGTCACTTGAATGAAATAACTTAAACAATTAAAAACATAACCTAGAATCCAATAAAGGGATAGAACCTCTGGAAAAGAAATACAATCTGAAATAAAACTTGAAATGAAAAGCTCAGGAACTCAAACAAAAATACATAGAGGAAAGAATCAGAAAGGAAGTAAATGAAATGGAGCAGAGAACGTCAGCTCTTGAAGACAAACTTGGGGAAATGGATCACTCAGTCACAGAAAATATGAAATGCAAAATAAGCCAGGAACAAAATATGCAAAATCTCCTGGTTACTGTAAGAAGACAAAATCTATGGATTTTGTGCAGAAAACAATGTTAATAAAATCATGGAGGAAAATTTCCCAAACATAGGGAAAGAGAACTCTATCAATATACAAGAGATATACTAAACACCATGCAGATAGCATCATAAAATTAACTCTCCATGTCATACAATAGTCAAAACACTAAATGTACAGTGCATAAAAAGATATTGAAAGATGTGAAAAAGAGAAAAATTAAATATTATGTAAAGTCTCTCCCATCAGAATAGTAGCTGACTTTTCAGTAGAGACTATGAAAGCCAGAAGGGCATGGACCAATGTCATACAAGTCATGAACTAGTACAGATTCAAGCCCAGATTATGATAGCCAGCAAAACTATGAACTATAATTGAGGAAGAAAGATAAACTTTCATGATAAAAAGAGAATAAGGAATTTATGACCACCAACCCAGTTCCTAGGAGAAGACTGATGGAATATTTCAGTCAGAAGGGAAAATTAAGCACTTGTAAAAAGAATAAATAATTATAGAACAGTGAACTGAAAGAGGTCGAAGAAAACATCATTACAACACCAACACAGCAGGAATCATTAAACCTTGGTCAATAATACCCCTCAATATTAATGTTCTTAATTACCAAATAAAAAGAAATAGGCCACCCAACTGAATTAGAAAACAGATCTATCAGTTCACGGCCTCCAAGATACAGACACCACCAACAATGATTAACACCCCCTTAGGGTAAAAGGATGGCAAGATATTGCAAGTAAATAGAACTATCAATCAAGAAAGATAGAAAATGAATACCCTAAATCTGCACCCTTCCTATCTACCCACAAGAAATACAGGGAAATATCATTCAGGATAGCCTCCAAATCCATAAACTATCTTGGAATAAATTTAACAAAGGTAGTGAAGTACCTGTACAATGTAAACTTTAAGAAACTGGAGAAAGAAACTGCAGAAGACACCAAAAGGTAGAAAGACTTCCCATGCTCATAAATTGAGAGGATTAATATTGTGAAAATGACCTTCTTACCAAAAGCAATCTACAAATTCAATGAAATACCCAGGAAAAATCCAACGTAATTCTTCATAGAAATTGAAAAAATCGATCTCAAATTTCATTTAGAACCTCAAACAACCTAGGATTGACAATATAATTCTGAACAATGAAAGAACAGTTGGAAGCATCACCATCCCTGACCACAAATTATAGTACTGAGGTATAGTGATAAAAATGTGTGGTAGTGGCATAAAACCAGATAAATTATTTAGTGGAACAGAACTGAGGACCCAAATCTAAATCCATACATTTCTAGCCATCTGATTTTTGACAAAGGAATAAAAATTACACACTGGAGAAAAGACAACTTGTTTAACAAACTGTGCTGGTCAAATTGAATAAGGGCTTATATAAAAGTGAATCTAGATCCCTATCTCTTACCATACACAAAATTAAACTCTAAGTGGATCAAGGGCCTCATTGCAAGACCTGAAACCCTAAATCAGATAAAGGAGAAAGCAGGGAATATGCTGAAACTTTATAGGCACAGGAAAGGACTTTCTGAACAGGTCTCCTACAGTGCAAGCATTAGGCCCAACAATGGAAGCATGGGACCACATGAAAAAAATGTTTCTGTATATCAAAAGACATAATCATTCGAATGAAGAAGGAACCTATAGAATGTGGAAAATATCTTTACAAACTATACCTCTGAAAGGGCTTGGTATCTAGAATATACAAAGATCTCAAAAACTTATACATGAAAACCTGATTAATAAGTACATCAATGAGATGAACAGGAAGTTCTCTAACGGTTTGCAAAATGGACATTGTTACAAGCTGCCTCCTAAATATTTATGCTTCTACCCATAAAGTAGTGATATTCCCAGTCTTGATCAGAGAGAGGGTTGGTTGCAGAGACTCATGGCTGAACAAGGTGCTGAGAATTAAGTGACAGCTGAATACTCAGTCATCAAAGGATTATCTGTAGTATCCCTTCTAATGCTCAGAGATCATCACAGAAGACATGGCAGAAAGAATGTAAGTCCGGGATGAAAGTATTTTAGGCATGGCATAACCCTGGTACTAATGAATTCACAACAGTTATGGTTACCTACAGGGGGCATGCATAAGACTGGACCCAACAGCATTCAGTTATGTGGGGGGGTGCTCATGGGGTCTGGTCCCTTCTGTGACTGTCCATCGGTGGTATAATTGCTTCTAATTTATCCATGCTCTGGTGTTTGGCTCTCCAACCATGAACATGCAAGAGGCTCTGGTTAGATTCTTGTGGCCACAAAACAATAACAAAACAAAATAAAAAGATATATTACTGGGATGGGGAGTGTTCGGAGTAGAAAGGGTTAGTAGGGGTGAGGAGGTGGAAAAGAAAGGGTGGAGTGGTGGGTGGTATCAGAATACATTATATATATATATATATATATATATATATATATGAAATTATGAAAGAATAAGTTAATTTGCATACATTGCCACACTGAATACATAAGCGTAATCACTAATTTACAGATTTAGTTAAGGAAATTATGGAGAAAAATTTTAAAATGGTAGACCAACAACAACAAAAAAGAAGAAAAGATCTAACTTACAACATTGGCACAGAGAAAAAGAAAATTGAAAGATCAGGAAATTTTAATATTTTGTGAAGTCCTAACACCCACATGAGAAAGAGGAATGTTTTGTGTAAGTACTGAAATAATTCTGAGAAATAAATTTTCAAAACAAAAATATTTCAAATTCAAGCATTCTACACTTTAGTGTTTTTATTCTACCATTCTTCTCATCACAAAATGATAGAAGCGTGTAAAGCAATCTCTAGAGCGGTTTATTGAGTACAAGATGCCATCTTTCATTCTCTGACTGTGGAAATTATAAATCAGTATATACTTTTAAAATAGCACAAAACATATTAAAATGAGTGATCTTTTGTATCATCTTCTTGTGTCCTAAAAATCACCCAAATAAATCTTTACGTGAAGAAAATTTTGCCAAACTCTTTTCTTAACCATAGTGTATGCTGAAGCTTTAGATTGTGACAGTACTTTGATTTTTCATTTATTAAGAGTAGAAAAATTCTTACGAAAGTTTAATTCATATGAAAGTAAAGAATGCTTAAGCTAAAAATATGTTCAATAAAGTCTTATTTATAAGTATATTTAAACATGAACCAAATCCTGGGAAAATGACTAAATACAATAAGGTATTGAGGCACTGAAATTTTGAAAAATTAAAATGTAGCAGCTCATAAATCACATGAAATACTTTAAATACATGCGTTAATTTAAAAAAAGAGTTGCTCTGTTTAAAGTATTCAATACTTCCATGTACTACATTGGGTTTCCATTCTACTGAACTCCTTGTTTACCTCTAATAGACTTGCATAAATCTTATCTTTCCCATATCTATTTATCTGCATGAAAACATTTTCTGAGCTTATAAGAAAAGTTATTGAATTTGACATATAATTTATATTATAGTAAATTTCAATAATTCTTCCAAAAGATCTTCCTGAAAGAGAACTTTTTTTTTTCTTTTTCTGGTCATTTTGACCACAAATTTCTAAAACCTAGTTTAGATGACAGTACTTTGAAAAGCAATTTATCATAAATTTAAAATTGAATCAAATCATTGAAAATTGCTTCTTAGAAACTGTACTATTTGTTGATGATCTCATAGGATACCTATTATACAAAAATATCCTAAAATCACCAGAAGCCAATAAAACTATAAAGAAAAAGAATATAATCACTATGAAGACACCAATGGGCAACTTCAGCATTTGGAAGAGTCAGACCAGTGGATAGAAAGTTTCAGGCCAGCCTGGGCTCCATTTCCAGAGTGTAAAGCAATGAGTAAAAAATAAATAAATAAATAAACAAACATAACCAAGATTTTTCTCATATGTAAATAATTTAGTGACAGCTGTTTTATTTTTTTTAAATTGCCATCTACATTATATAAATGAAATGTTCTATATGGTAAAATTTTCAATTTAGCTCTATCAGTAATTTTGTTCAAAAATATAATTTTATCCTTGATATAATTTTAACACTGAACTTGAGAAAATCTTTGCAGTCTCTAATCATTCCAAACATTCTATGATGGCCAGTAAACATCTGTCCCTTTAAAATAGAAGAAAGTAATAAACCTCTGACATGTGGCACACCTTCTAGCAGTTTTAAGTGCTGAGAATGTCACTCAAAACACCCTAGACCAAGTCCTTTCTGAACATTTGGTTGTTCTTTCAAGTTCATGCATATTCCTCCCTCACTTGGAATCCCAGATATCTTCATCTCTCTGTCTAATTTTCAACCTAAAAGTCTTGCTCCTTGGATAAAATCTAAGCAACAAAAGAACTTGCATAATTCAATATTCAAAACCAGTTTGTATTAAACACCTGAAAACACATTTATTCTGTGAGTGAACAGGGACAAGATGACAGGGATCAAAGTATAAAACATTGTCCCTCACAGGAAGTTAGCTGAATAAAATGATGGGATATGCATAACTCTTCTACTCTGAATGTTGAGGAATGCAAAGGTGATTTCAACAGCTGAGTTTCTCTAAATCTTAGTTTGTTTCGGTGTCTTTCTTGTTGACCTTGAAAGGCTGATGAAAAATTGGCTTCTTGTCCAGTCTCTCCCATAAATTGTGTTAAATCATTCTTTCTATTTTCTCAGCATTATTGCCACTTTCTTATCCTTCATATTTCTCAACTCGTACACTTTTGAATATGAAATTGACATGGTTTTTCTCTATCTCCAGCAAGATACTGTAAAACAGAATTAAGTTGATATCTGGAACTATTCTATGACCACATTCAAATTCTCTATAATGAAATCTGAAATACACTCTTTAGTAATTAAGATGTGTTGAAAACCTATCTTATGGACCTGAAAATGCATACCCAGCACACCCTGAAAATCTGGATCTACTTAGCTGATACCAATTAGTGCAGTAAGTTACCACAAAATTAATACCATAAAACTATTTGTTTTACAGTTCTTAAAGTCTAAGTCTGAATTGGTTCTTGTGGAATATAATCAAGGATAAGCAGTACTGTGTTCTTTTTGAGGAGAATTGGCCAAACATGGCCTTCCCTGTTTCCAATGTCTGCTCACTTCCTTATTTCACTGTATCATCTCTTTCCTCCTCAGTTCTCTGCTTTCACAGTGACTCCCATAAAGGACTGCTCTGAGGAACCTTGAACTTAGCCTAGGCAAACCCATATGATCTAAGATAACCTCTCTCCATACCTTTAAGCTGCACCCATCTTCAGTCTCTGTTGCCATGTAAGGTGACATCTTCAGAGGCTTCTGGAGTAGAGCATGAGCACTTAAGTGCACTTATTCAGCTTTCCATTGGCACATATGGTTTCTGGAATTAATAAAATATAAATTAGTAAAAGAAAATGTAATTAATTACTGTAGGTCATACAGTATGTGATAGCAACATAATAGTCAGAAAAAGATCAAACACATTTGCAACTTTGCTTTTTATATGTTCAGGGTTGTTAGAAAGGCTTGCAATTGAGTCAAACTCGGTAAAATATGGGCAGGCTGTTTTGAAGTTGAATTGACTGTTCAAAACTATCTGATTTTGATGTGTCTCCCAGTACTAAAATGTAGAAGGTTCAGTGTTTGAAAGTTTAGTCTCTCCCTAAGATCATAGATAACTTTTAATTTCCATATATGACCACTCTATTCATCAAAATGATATTCAAAAATTATATTTTGAGACAATTACTAATAGATTAACTCCTTAGCAATCATTTCACAGTCTTGCTAAAGTTCATTAACTGAAGACAAAACGATAGCGAACATGTTATAACCCTCTGACCTCCACACACCTGAATTGAGTTGAAGTAATAAACCATGCTAAAAATCACTGAGGCGTATGGCCCAGAATTTATCATTCAGTTCTAAGCATGCTAATGAAATTTAATATGCCTGCTTTGACAGAGTATGGTTCTAGAACGCTGAGGCAAATGGGTCAAGGGCCAGAAAAAAACAGCTTGAAGAAAAGAATAATGTGGGAAAAAAAAAAACCAAAATGAGTAATCAAGACAGACACTATTTTTTAGATCCAAGTAGAAATCATTCCCCTAGTGCTTGTTTATTTTTTTTAAAGAATCATTTTGTGCAACATTGTAATACACAATCAATACACCCTTCTCTCAGCTTAAACACCAGAAGATAATGTTTAGTCAACTAACAAAAAATTTTCTGCCATGTCGCAAGTGAATGCCCCAAGAGAGTGTCACCAGCGACAGCACCAAGGAACAATCTTCTTACGGCCACACTCAACTGTTCACCATCACACTTAGCACTATTTACTGTATATCACATAAACTTTGATTTGTTCTGGACAATTTAAGACTTTTCTTTTGAAATTCTAATCTCAGACAATCAAATGAATGGACTTTGCTGTGCAACAGAAAAAATAATATAAAATCCATGAAGTTAAATTTGTAGATAAATGAGGATTTAGAATGTGATGAATGTCTTTTGAAATAATTCTGAATATTTGGATTATTTTATTAAGGTGAAGCCTCTGGGAAATTATTCTAAATATGCATTGGACATAGCTAATTCATTTAAAGTAAAAATGGGTCCAATGAAAAATGCAGTCTGGTAGATTGATAGGCAAATGATATAGATAAGTGTGGGGAGCACTTCATGACTAACCATAGGTACACAATGCCCTAGTTAAACCCAGTAGTTCCAGCTAGAAGCAGTTAACTCAGTGTGTGAATGAAAAGGCTTGACCCAGCTGCATGTGGGTTTGAGAAGGGGTCAACCTGTTTGCTACCGCTAACTGCAGATTCATGGCTTCTGTACGTTCTGCTTGGCTTGCTCTTTTAAAATAGGAATAATTTGGGGGCTTGTCAAACCTCGGGCTTGGAAACTTAAACTTTTCACTCCTAGATATGTTTTTTTTTTTTTTGTCTTCTGTATAAAAAGCTGACTATGAGAAAGATCTGCACTTGGGACAAATTTGCTCAGTGTGCTCACCATCGGGCTATAAAAGACTTTCTTTCGGTAATATCTTCTGTCTGAGCAGCCTTCTCTGCTGAAATACCTCATAACATAAGTACTTTACAAATTTAAAAAGTTATATAATTAGATAATGTGTGAAAAATTATATGCAACACAAAAAAATAAAATTATTAATATCAAGACTATATTTTTTTTTCAGCTTTGGAAATATCAAGGATTGGACAATTCGTAAGATTAATAAGAGATTTAACACATCACAACTCAAAGCTTACGTATGTAACCATCTCCAACATTTAGAGAATTGTGCATATTTTATGCCTTACTGTTTTTTCACTGAATTTCTGTGCTTTATTCCTCCGTAGTTTATGTGTTTTCTGCTTCCTAAAATATAAAATGTGAGAAAGGAAACATACTAGGTCCAATAGGGACATGTCCATGGTTTGGCACCCACCCTCAAAAACTGTGTAGCATCATTTATGCTTCCAAGTTAGTCAAAATTCCAAAAGGATCCCCAGGGACCCCACTCACTGAGAGCTTCTGGTATTCTAGCCAATCTTAGGATCAGTAACAGGAAATAATCTAGGCCTTGGCAGTATTAGATTGTCTACCTCAGGAAGGGAGAAAATTTGTGCCCGAGATTTTAAGTGACTTTCTGAAAGACATACTTTTAAAGTTAAGTAATATATTCTTGAAACACCAGGAAGGCAAAACTTAGCAACTAGATGAAGTGATTATTTTCTTTAAAAAAGGAATTTTGATTCATCTCTTTATTGTTTAAAGTATGTATTATTACAACTTAGTTTCACTGTTTTTTTTTTTTCAGAAAGTTTCTATAAAAACTATTTCTGATTTTTTTTTTACACACATCCTCACTAAATTGTATTACTAACAGCCTTGGAATCAAGAGATGAAGCACTGTACCTACTATCTCTCACATAATATCATGTACTTTATTATATATACACAAACTTTTAGGGCCTATTGAGTTAAACTTATGTACCCAAATACTCTTCAGTGGGTCCATCCACTGGAGCTGGACTTAATCTACCCAGAGTCACACCCTTACAGAGGATTGAATCTCCCCCTACTGCAGCTATTAATTGCTAGTAGATCCTCAAATAGGATTGGGTTTCTTATCTGCTTCCCATTGGTGAGCACAATTGTCTTAACACAACAAGAAGGCCTCATAGACTGAGAGATGTGAGGACAGGCCTTATAGATTAGATATGACTATGTTCACAAACTATACTTCCAAGCATACAGAAGTGATTCACTTGTGTATAATCTGTTAATGAGGAGGACTTGGAGGAAGTCTAGGGAAATATCAAGTCTGAGAAGCTATGATATAAGTAACATTAGTTCAGCTACCTGACTGGCCAGGCTACATTTGGGAGCCTTAACAATTGTAAACATTCTCTTTTCTGGAGTACGAAGTGTATCTACATACAGTACCAAAACCTTCTACTAACCTGACTACCTTCCTTCTGTCCTCTTCAAATAAAACATCCTAGGCATTATATCAGAGGACTGTGGTGAATTTCCTTTCTATGGTAAGGGACTACCATGAATAGATCATTTAGGCATTCCATGATTGCAGACAGCCCTTCAAACTGAGACCAACTTTGATTATTTGCCCAGTTTATCAAAGGGATAACTGATCCATTACTTAAGCACACACTGTTGGGATTTTTCTCTTTTGTGAATCATGCTGACTGGGCTTAGTGACACAGGACAGTAATCTAGCCACTCAGGAAGCAGAGGCAGGAATATTGTAAGTTCAAGTGTTGCTTGTACTTCAAAGTAAGTTTCAGTCTGGAAATTTTAATGAGGCTAACTCAAAATAGAAATAAAATTGAGTCCTTTGTATCTGACATATGACCCAGTAATATGACCTTGTCATATTCTCAAAGAACTCATCCTAATGCAGAGATACTTGTACATCCATGTTTGTGGCTTCTCTTTTCATAAAAGAGAAGGAATGGAAGCGACCTCAGCATTCCTCCGCTGATGAGTGGATAACGAAAATGTGCTACATTTGCACAATCCAGTTTCACTCAGCAGTAAAGAAAGACAAAGTCATGAAATGTAAAGATAAATGGATGGAACTAGAAACTGTTATATTATGTGAGGTAACACAGACTAAGGAAAACAAATGACATATGTTCTCCCTCATTTGTGGATCTTAACAACAAATCCTTATATGTGAGTATATATCCTGATGCAACTGCAGGGGCCAGGAAAATGGAAAGAAACTGCGAATGTAAAGGGGAAGAGGGAGACTGAGAAAGAGGAATAATAGGAGACAGGTGTTATCAATGGGGAAATGGGTAAAACGGGATCAATTAACTGGTCGGGGGCGTGAAGAAGGAAGGTTATACAGGGAACCATGGGGAAAAGGAGGAAGAAGGAGCTCAAAGGAGCAGGAATCATAGGAGAGAGGCAGTATCAATGATGGAGAAATGACAGGCAGTGAGATGGGGAAAATGGCGGTACTTTTACAGCAGAGGGAAGAGGAAAGATTAGACAGGAAGAGAATGAGAAGCGATAATTAATGTTTAGTTGGTTTAAAAGCCAGAGGGAAATGTATTACTTCAAAATCCTACTGAAAAATTAAACATACGATATCTGTACATGAGTGTATGTGTGTAGCTGAAGGCTATATAAGGAGATAAACAGAGACAGACAGGGGAAACCTCTCTTCCAGTTGTTGGTCAGGGTAGTCTGAGAGACTCCCCAAATTACACAGGCTATTACTATAGCCCTTAATTTCTTCCCAGAACTTGAAGGTAAGATCCTATTCCTTAAGACAAGTCATAATTCAAATACAGGACTTGGAGCAATGGAGTTGGAAATGACCTTGGAAACCAGTACTCTGAAGCCTAGCTCTTATTGTTTTTGAGGACAATATACAAGCTGCTATGAGAAAACATCAATTAATGGTCCAACCCCAGTTTTAATTTGTGGCGCTACAAACACAACCAGATACATCAGGCTGGAGAGGTCCTAGATCTTAGAGAAAACTCTGTCATATCCCGAGACAATCATAATTTCTCACTATAATACAAATCCTTATGTTTATAGACTAGTATGCCAGTCACCACTCATCAAACAAACTTCTTTTGCAACAGATGGAGACGATTACCGAATCGTCACACACAGAGATTAAGTGTCTGTGGCATCCTCATCTACAATGGAACCTCTGCACCTATAAGACTCACAGAACTTAGTAGAACAAGAAATCAAAAGAATACTAATGTATCTCTCAACTCTCATCGGTAAAATTCACTCATGCAACAGAGGGAAAAGAACACAAAAGGTCACAAATTATGCAAAGTGCTGGTCCCCTGACATTACTCCTATATTAAACTTCACCCACCCAGGGGTCAAAGACCATTGTGTAAGAGGGGGCAGAAGGATTTTAAGAGCCAGGGAGGAGGCGCATGACCATATGGAAAAACAGTCTTACCTTGCTCATATGAAACTACAGCAATTAATTGTGTCAGCATGTGAAAGACCCACACAAACTCAATCAGTCAAAAACCCAGCAAAAACTTTGGGAAATGGACAGCAAGCCCCAAACTTAGCCAAAGAACTCTTAGCAGCTGATGACTGCCTGGGGAGGGAGAATTGATCTACTTTAAGAGACCTTCTGGAAAGTTTATTTTTTAAAAAAGTGTATAAAAAGACCTTCTGGAAACCCACATGTGACTAAACTGATTTCAAAATACAATTTTAAAAAGAGTTCAAATGCAATTACTCTGCACAGGTAGACACTGTCACTGAAGTCACAGTACAAAGCACAGAATGTCCCTTATGAGTTATGGTTCAGGGAGGTTTCAGAGAGCTTCAAAACTATACAAGCAGTAGTAAGTTCTTTACTAAAAGTACATGGTAAGGCCCTATTGAAGAAGACAGGACACACTTTCATTATAGGACATAGAGAAATCAATCTTAAACCAGCTAGAAAACTCCTTCCTCCTGACTATTTCATAGTGCCTAAAGGTACTATGCAAAATGCAGGGGAGAAAAGACATCAATGGTTTTTACCCAGCACTGGACCTTGTATGCTATAAGACCAACCTGAGATGAAATGTGCCTAGTTCTTATAATCGTGGTACAACTATTATGGGGCATCTGGATGCTTTTTGATTGAATTTGAGGCCTACTCCACAGGAGGGAATTTGATGCCTGGTACTATAATCCTGCTCAAAAGGTCATGGATGGGGATATCGTAGGTCTTGGGATAGAACCCACTATATTATTTTTATCATAAATGGTCATGCTGTCAAATTGCCTATTAAATATTTATGTTCATGTCCGTAGACCTGGGTTGCTTTCAAACTACGATCAGAGAAGCATTTCTGCTTGCTTGTTTTGGTTTTATTTTTTGTATGTTTGAGACAGGCTCTCTCTATGGAATCCTGGATGGGCTGGAATAAACTATGAGTACCAAACTAGCCTTGACTCTAGAGAGTTCCATCTGCTTATGCCTCCCAAGTGCATGAAGGCATGGACCACCACACCTGGTTCAGAGAAGACTCTTTTGGGGTAGGCAGCAGCCAGTGCTGATATGCATAACTGATCAAAGTGTTGAGAATAAAAGACAGAGTGCTCATCCCTGAATGACACATCTATATTAACTTTACCACCACCAAGACTTAGGGAACATCACAGAAGAGGAGGAATAAAGAATGTAAGAGCTGGAGGATGGGGCGGGGAGTTGTAAAACGCTGCCTTCTGGACAGGGCATGGCAATTGTACTCTCCAACTCAGCAGCTGGGGTTACCTGAGCAAGACCTGCAAATGATTAGGTCTACCAAAACCATGGTATAGATGGGGTAGATGATCTCCAGATCCCATCGTACACTGAGGAGTTACTGGCAGCTGATAGTTTCTGGGGAGGGAGAATCATTTTTTAGAGTGTGTGACCACTGATATGTTTCCTACATTGCAGTAGATGACACCACATCCATAATGAAAGGGCGAAAATAAACAGTTAGTGGGTTTTCAAAAACAAAGGCATGGGGGGCGGTGCCATGAGAGTGCTATGAGAGGACTTGGAGGGGGAAAGTGGGGTGTTCATACGCTCATGTTCTAGTGTATATATGAATGAAATTCTCTAAAATAAGGAAACCTAAAAATTAGAAAGGAATCTTGCATTGGAAAAAGGGTCTAATACCCAAGACACCTGTGCAGTCAGACATGAAAGAGTGCTAGATTTCCCTGTAGCTGGGCAAGTTGGAGGTTGAACAACAAAACACTCATTCTTCATATCTGGATGATTGCCTGAGATCAAATGGGATAGTCAGCTCAAACCCTAAAAGAACAAGTCACCAAACTGTCTAAGCCAGAATGCTCTTACTGAGATGTTTTTCACCTGAGAGCATGCAAGACTCTAACCTTAAGAAGATCATATTTCCTATTGGATCCATTCATCTTGGCATCCTGCTGAAAGCAGTGTTCTTTAAATGATAACTAAATATGTTATGTGGACTTGGTAGAAACTTTTCACTCTCAGATTACAAAGAGTAGCTGAAGAAGTGGAGGACTCATGGGAAGTTCGCAGAGTCAAGGCAGCCTGGAGATAATGGGTGGACATTGCTAGGAGGAACTCCTCACAGATCAGTCACATGTCTGCACCTTTGAGGGAGGAGCTGAAACCAAGACCTTGACAGGCAGGCCACAATCTTCTGTTGGGATTTACTATAAAGGGCTTACTGTTGCAACATGTGTACTGTGAAACTCAGAAACTTCTCTCAAGAATCTGAGTCATTCCCCCAACGCATTCACCATCACAATGGTACTGCTCCTAAGACCCCATGGAGGAGAGAGCCTTGGTGTTGACAATTACTGCTAACAATATCAGATGTCCTAATTACATGCTCATGAGTCAGCCTGTGTCATTTCTACTTCTCTATCCCTGTGAACCCTCTGTATTCCCCTATCCCACTCACCTAAATGAGAACATTCCTGGGCCTCTCTCCTTACACACCAATTTAAATTAAATTCCTCCTTTTCACCTGTTCTCCAGATGTCACCACACTGTCTTGTTTGAGATACCATCAAAATCTGTCTTATAGATGACCCAAAGCTGGACAGAAATGAAATGTTTTCAATCAGTTCAAATTTATATTCATAACTATGAAGTTGATGGAATCTAATCATGAGTCAGACACACTAGCCATGAAATTACAACATAGGACTAAAGCAATGAAGCTCTTGAAAGACAAAACTGTGTGCAATGAAGACCCAGGACACTATCAAATCATCAGTCCCTGTGTGAACATTGCACAGT
Source organism: Eospalax fontanierii (assembly GCA_035773235.1). Lineage (NCBI taxonomy): Eukaryota > Metazoa > Chordata > Mammalia > Rodentia > Spalacidae > Eospalax > Eospalax fontanierii. The sequence continues at coordinate 44,396,822 of CM069540.1, read as the reverse complement.
GTATATGTATGTATATTCAAACATCACAGAGAACCCCATAATTGTGTATAATTTAAGACATCTTGGGATGCTTTTATTTAATGAGGAGGAAATAAAGTCTTGAAAAGAGACAAAGAGGGACATTTTAAATAAGAGACACAAATCAGGATAGGCAAAATACAAAGAGTAAGAGAAAACAATGCAGAAAGGATGTGTATAACAGGGTCATGCATTGTAGAAAAGACAATTGCCATGAGAACTCTAAGGAGGGCAATGGATTTGACAATTAGGGGATCACTGTGACATTTAATCGCACAGTCAGCACATAAGTCAGCTAATGAAGACAGAGCTGTCAGGCCCCCAGTGTATCATGATACCAGCCTTATGATGAATGATATTATCCCCAGGGTAACACTTACTGATGAATAATATCGTGGTTAAATTGCCATAGTATACCAGTGGGAATGTTCACTGCAACCCTTTAAATACCAAAAGCACAATTAACACTCTAGAACAGCCATGTTAGAAAGAGATAGTGGTTTGCTACTTACAGTGCTGTCAAATTTCAGGTCTCCGCTGAGGGCTTATTGATGTGAAGCTCATTTACTGACATAGAGTTAATTCAGCATTGTTATGAATAAGAAACTATTAAAATGTAGTTTTAAGGAAAATGAAAGCATTTTTATACGTGTATATTGTTGTAATTTTATATTTTCTATGGTTCCTCTTCCTATAATTCAGAATAATTTTTGTAGAAGAACTATGATGCCAGTTTTTCATGGCACAGAATACAGTTTTAGGAAGGTCACTAGGTTTTATTCCTTCCAGAAGAATATCTTGTTGTATGGATTTTCTATGTTAAGATACTCAATCATGTGTGATTAAATGTTTTATTTTTCTATTGCGGTATGAAAGCATAGTTTTCTTTTTCAAACTGCATACATTTATAGCTACCATAGACTGTCTTATATTTACTCTTACTCATCAACCTTTTGGCTTAGAGTATGTAATAGTAAATTATCCACACTTTATCTTGTTTAAAATTTGCTTTACATTTCCAAGTGGAGTCCGCGAGGTGGACACGTGTGTGTGTGTGTGTGTGTGTGTGTATGTGTGTGTGTGCACACATGCATAGATGGAAGTTGACTATCTCTGTCTCATACAGGTTTGTGCTAGTGAATTTGACCTCTTAGAACAAAATACAACCCTCTGGCCACACAACTCCACCTCCTTTTATGGGGTATGTTCTGTTGTTTTTGCCTCTAAGTAGGTTCATGGACAGGAAAGTGACTTAAAACATAGACCTCCAGGTACTCCAAGTCACATATTTCTAGGCAGTGGGAGATATCACAACTGCATTAACTGCATGCATCCTGAGTATTCAAATGAGTGAGTAAACAGCAGGGGTGCCACTCAAAGTCTATGTTTATCTTCAGTCAATAAGATATTTTTCTGTTTTTCAAGCTGAGCTTATGCATTATGATTCTCTCAAGTAAAGCAGTGCTTAAAATTTTTTCAAAAGAGACAATTCAATGTACTGTTGCTTTAATTTTTTTTCCAATTTCCATTTAAGCTTTAAAGAATATCAACAAAAATGCTGAGGTTTGACTAGGTGAATATTGTTTCAGAGGGATCAAACCATACACCACACAAACACAGTCAGTATGCAGATCAAACACACAAACATAACACATTCACACATTAAAATATACAAGAAATACATCATGTGCTTTCTCTACAATATAAAGGACCTGCTATTTCATCTCCACTTTTAGATTATGTGTCACTATCTCCCTGTGGGTAAATGTCATCACCAATAGGAAGGAAGGCACATATACACTTTCACTTCACGTTGTATCTACTCTTATGTCAAATTTCCTATAGGATTGTTTCACTATTTAGTCCTTTAGTATTAAGGAATGATGGGAAGAATTTGCAAAAAAAAAAAGCATTTGATTTAGACTTAGGAAATTAGAATTGATTTAGACTTAGGAAATTAGAAAACTGGACCAACTCTTTGGGCACTGTGGTACTTGTAATCTCAAGACTCAGAGACTGAGGAATGAGGATTGTGAGTTAGAAGCTGGTCTAATCTACATTGTAAGATTCTGTTTTAAAAAATGAAGAGAGATGGAGTGAGGGAGGCAGGGCAGGAGGTAGTGGCAGTGGGAGTTAGGGAACCAGGAAGGAGAGGAGAGGATGGGGGTACAAAGAATGAGAGAAAAGGGGGCAGAAATGAGGGAGGAGAAGGAAGAAAGGAGACTGAGCAAACCTGATTAGAATGAATAAACTTTCCTTGGGTTTGAATGTTTCTCCCACAAGCTTTTGTGTTGGAAATTTAGTTCCCAGTGCAGGAGTAAGCAGGGGGCATGCCGTGTGATATAGTCAGGAAGGAACACCCAGTGTGAAAGAATAAATGAGGTGGCTCCCAGTGTGAGGATTTGGTTAAGGAAGGCTTAATCCTCATAAGTGTGTTAAAGAGTTAACTTTCAGGGAAATATGTTCATTTTCACAAATGTGGGATTTTATAAAAATTAATTAATTTCCTGGTTTCTCTCTGGTCTTTTTATATTTGAAGTCACAAGACCCTTGGCAGAATGCTGGCAAAATGTTCAAGTATGTCCTTGGACTTGCCATGTCAGAGCTATGAGCCAACTAATTTTATTTCTTTAAAAATTCTGTTTCTGGTGTTCTGTTACAGCAACAGCAAATAGACTAAGACAAATCTAAATTGAATGTTAGACCGAAATTGTTGGGATTAATGAAAAAGTGATGTCTACATTCTATGTTAATTGAAAGACTAACTTGTGCAAGACAAGAGCGTGCTCATAAAATGGAAACCAGATTTTGGTTCTCTGTTTTTGAAATAAACCTAGGGAGGATGTGCTACATTTATAAGATGAGGCCAAGGGTGGGGAAAACAAGGTCAAACAGGATGGAAGAGCAGGACTGATGTGACCTTCCCATTCTCAGTTCTTCATCACTTGGCACTCAACTAAGCACAGACTTCAGGTTCACGTAGTAGTACCTGAGCCTGCAATGCAAACATTTAAACTCTACTTTCAGGTTTGCTGGATATAAAAAAGATACAGAGCTTTCATGCCATCAGTTTTCTCTGTCAGTGGGTTTGATAGTTCCTCAGCACCACACTCATCTGTGTGGTATAAAGCATAGGAATATTCTAATACATGAAGAGTAGCTATTTATTATTAATAGGTTTACTCTGATGGAAGCAAGATTGAAAACTTGTTATTGTGATGCAATTCTATAAACAAATGAATCTCTTTGTGAAGAAGGAAGCAGAAAATTAGCTACCTGGAAACTGAGTACTCTTAACAGAGTCTCACGAGGACACTGAGCATGCATTTCTTATAATGATGCCTACCTTCACTCTTGGGCCCCCATTATCAGTGACATTGTGGTGCTCAAAAGACATGTATTTTCCAGCAGTATTAAAATGCCATTTGCATGTGTAAAGTAGCCAAGAGAATTCAAACACAGTTTTGTAACAGTACAGATAGCAACCAGATATATTTAAAAGTGCCAAAACTTTGGAGTAACTAAAGCCCAGTCTTCGGTAAGTAATTGGACAAATGAACAAGGCTACATCCAGACAACCGAATGTTACTTAGTGAACTTTTACATATGAAAATATATAGAGACAACGTAAATGCACACTATTAAATAGCAACTGTAGTCTGGATTCGCTGTGTGCTGTGTGATTCTGACTGTATTAGAAACTGAAAAAGGCAAATCTCTGAGAAACAAAAACAGTTGGTACTTGCCAGGGTTTGGTGTGGGAGGAACACGCAGGCAAAACACAGATTTTCTGAGCAGATAAACTGTTTCTCAGACATTCTAATAGCAAGCATATGATATTATACATTTACCAAGACCCATAGAACTTCCATCAGAATGAACCTTAAAGTAAATATGAAGTTTGAAAGATTTTGATGCGTCAAAATAAATTCACCAATTTTAACAATGTGAGAATCTGTACATAGTGAGGAGGATCAGGGAATGAATGGGGTCTCTCTACCTTCCTCGGGCTATTTCTAAAAACTGTAATTTCTGTGAAAGGCAAAATACAGGACTTGTGGGCTATGATGGGAGATTAGAAGTAAAAAAAAATAGTCAACAATAGGCTTTTACCCTGCAAGAGACAAAACTTACACACATGTCTTAAGCAAGGGGAGTTTTACACACGCGCGCGCACACACACACACACACACACACACACACACACACAAACACACTCACGCAACCCCAAAGAACAAAACAGGTAGGAGAGCTGAGAACTGGAGGTCAATTGCACAGACTCTCAAATTGACACTTCAGCCAAAGCCAGCTGCCTGGAGGCCGCCGTAGAAAAATAAAGACAGGCTACACATACACCAGACCTTCAGGACCAGAAGAAGCCTGGTGGAGAGCAACGGTCTATGGAACTCATAAGAAAGGACTCACAACATGCTCTTTCCACACACCAGCACTACAGAGACTGTGGGAGACTGAAGACTTCCATTCCCCTTACCACACAGTAGCAAGTGCAGCCTGCTTAAGCCATCTGAGGACTTGGCCTTGAAATTCCACGAGCTGTGCAAGCAGTTCACCTCACCAACATTCTTTTTCTTTCTTATTTTTCTTATTTTCTCTCCTTTATTGCATGTGCTCCTTAGAATGGTTTTATTTTGTACACATATTGTTCAGTTAGTCCTTAGGAGTGCTGTGTATATTTCCTCATTGGTCTCCTCTAAGGCATTCTTTACTAAAACTTACATCCTTCTCTCATACACTTTCCTCTTATTTCTGCACTTTTTTTCCTGCCATCCTAAACCCTCTTCCTCTTACCTCTTAATTATAATGTTCCATAGTTCTGATAATCACTAAAATTCTGGACCCTAACATTATCCCCACAGTCCCCTCACAGCTATATACTCACCCTGATGTTACATTCTCTTTTCAGACCCTATATTAATTCTTAACCTCTCTCAGGCTACTTTCATCTCGACCACAATTTTATCAGCTAACATTCCATTATATCTCATCCTATCCTTGGTGAGTTCTTCTCCAGAAGTCACTGAAGTCAAAGGGACTGCTGTTATTAACTGGCCAATACAACACTAGAACAGTGCTAATATCCAGCACCTACGCCTGCTCGTGCAGATGATATTCTACACAGGAGAAATGAAGAGTCTATAAAAGGCTTACTGAGCTCTGGGACTGAGGAATTATTTTTGTTTTGTTTCGGTTTTGATATATTTTTTTTTCTTTATGGCTCCTGCCCCATCTACATATCCCTACATGCATCCCTCACAGAGTTTCATGCATTCTGTCATATATGTGAAGGCCTATCCGGTGAAGCTTCTGTACCCAGAAATCCCTCATTACAAATTCATACACTACGGTCTAGTCACCATATCTAAAATCTCTCCCTTAAAGAAGATCAACTCCCACCCAGCAGTAAGCAATAGTTCTGCCAAGGCTGGGGCCTGCTGCCCATCTCCCCAGTTCTGGGATGCTTTTTGGCTGATTGAGTTTGCATTGCTCTTGTGCATGATAACACCATTGCTTTTAAGTTCATATGAAAAATGTAACAGAAGTCTGTAAGATTCAATTTCCTTATGGTAATGCACCTCCTCCCTGGTGCTTACAATTTTCTTGACCTCTCTTCTACAATAATCCCTGAACTCTGGGTGGGTGAAATTTAATATGGAGTTCTGTCTAAGAACCCACTCTGCAGTCTCTTATTCTCTAAGCTTTGGTACTTTGTGGCCTCTTGTGTTCACTTCTTTCTATCACATGAGGGAAGCTCCACTGATGAGAGTTGAGAAACGCATTAATATTCTCTCAGTCACTATTTCTTTGAGCCTTAGATGTAGAGGTTTCATTTTAATTACATTTGTCTAGGAGTGTGACAACATCAGGATGTTTTCTAAAATCTAGGACCTCTGCAGCCTGGTGTATCTGGCTATGCTCAGAGTGCCACACATGAGTTCCCTTCCACTGAGTTGACTTTAAGTCCAATTTGGTAGGTGTTAGTTACCCTCAAGATAAAAGTACACCAATATAGTTTGTTGTGCCAATGATTTTTGTGATTATTAGGCTTTAAAGCTGGGGTTGAACTGTTGATATTTTTTTTCCCTTACCAGCTTATGCAGTGTCCTCCAAAACTATGAGAGATAGTTTTCAGGGATAATGCCTCCAGGTTAGCTACAGCTCTGTTTCTCCAAGTCCTATGTCCAAAGTATGTGCTGTCATCAGCAATAGGGCCTTACCTTCAAGTTCTGGGAGATAATCAAGGACTGGGTCAATAATCTGTGTAATTTTGGGAGTTTCTTGGACTACTACTGACCAAACAACTTATAGGTATGTTTTTCCTGTTTTGCACTGTTTCTTGTTTTATAGCCTTCAGCTATATATGTGGACTCATGTACAGATATTGTCTAAGTAAATTTTCAGTAGTCTTTGAACTAATGTATTTCCCTCTGGTTTTTATACCAGCTAAGCATTACTTAGCTCTCATTTCTCTCTCCCTGTCTAATCCTCCATCACCGCTCTACAGGAAATATTTTCCAAACTAAACACCTCAACTCTATAACATGCAAGTACCACTTGCACATTGTAAATACTTATACTGAAAGAATACAGGTTATATTTTTAAAGTTTCAAAGCACAAACAAACCCAAAATGTGTAAATGCTCATGCAGTAATGTAAGAACCATAGAAAACTAAGACAACAAAACTCTTACAAAACTTAGACTCCAGGCAGTGATACTATCTTCTGAAAGCAAATAAGATGAAATCACCAAGAACTAAAAAATGATAGGTGTATTCCAAGAAATCAAGGAAAATATGCTCCTGAGGGAGATCTCAAACAACTCAGTGAGATTCAGATGCATGATATGAAAGAGAAATTCAAGAAAGAGAGAAATACAGAATAAAAAAATTCTGAAATGAAATAATTACTCTTAAAAGATAAAACCTAAAAAGTCAAATGAAACCTCTGAAGAAAAGCACCAATAAAATATATGAAAGAGAAGACAGTATGGATGGATGTGAAGACAAGATGGAGGGGGCTGGAACAATCCAACAGAGATAAAATAATAAGAAATATTCATTAAAAGACACACAGGACACAGAAAACATCACACTGGTGGGTTATAAACATAGAAAAAATGAGAAGACTCTCATTCCAAAAGCATTGAAAACCTTTGTAAAGAATTGTAACAGAAAAATCTTACAGTTAGAATAAAAGATGTCAAACCAGAGATAAAATGCATTTGGGCCACCAAACAGACAGGACCAGGAAAGAAACTCCCACATCTTATTATAATTAAATATGAACTTATTGCTATGGAAATGGCATGCACATGACATGCAAATTCAAAGCAGACAAAATCCTAGTATAGGAATAGAAAAGTTGGTAAGGAGTAATGACCTCCACTGAGGAATAATAGGTATCCATTAACTACTGGGGAATGGAGAGTTGGTTTTCTATAAGGCTGTAGCATTAGATAGGTTAGCTATGTATTAGCTAGGTATTCAGAGTATTAATGCACACTGAAGGACAAACATGGCTAAATAAGCCTGAGTATATATGATAGAGAACATGGAAACTGACGGGGTGTGTAAGAGAGGTACAGATAGGGAAGGGTGTGCAAATGTGATCATAATATATTATATGAAATGCAATAATTCAATTTAAGAAAAGAAAACGAATGATTCCATATAAATGGGATTTGAAAAGGAAGAGAAAGTTCTCAACAGAAGCAATATAAATGACTAATAAATGTTTTTAAGTGTTTAATATTATCAAACATCAGAGAAATGAAAATTAAGACAACTTCAATATTCCATCTCACCTGAATCAGAAAGGCTATCATTAAGAAGACAAATGAAAAGAAATGCTGGTGAAGATATGGGAAAAGTAGCAAGCTTATTCTCTATTGGTGGATTATAAGTTGGAACAGCCACTATGAAAATCAGTGTGGAGTTTTCTCAAAAATCTAAAAGTAGAATTATCACGTGTTTGGCTCAGATATAGCACTCTGAGACAGATAGCTAAAGGTCTCTGTATCCAACCACAAAGACATTTACACATCTGTGTTTACCTCTTTCTAGTCACAATAACTGGGAATTAGAATCAAATAGATCTTCATCCACTGATAATGGATAATGAAGATGTGGCCCATAAACACAAAGGAATTATATTTAGCTGCAAAGAAAAATGAAATTTGTGGGAAAATGAATGGAATTATAAAATATTAGACTATGTGAGTTAATCTGGTCCCAGAAAACATGTAACACATATTCTTTGTCATTTGTAGATTCCAGCTTTAAATTTTTAGATTTGTACTTTAATTTGGAATTTCTACAGATGGCAAGATGCTAGAATGAATCCCTGAGAAGGAGAAGAGGAGTTCTGAGTGAATGGAGGGGATAATGGAACACGCATGATATGAAAGTCAAGGGTGTGAATACTGGGGGTTACAAGTTTAAGTAGGCATAAGATGTGTGGTATTGAAGAAAGCTGAGGGTGGGGGATGAGTTAATCAATACTAAAGACTGTATGAAAAAGTCTTATGGAAACCCATTACTTTGTAATCTAATAAGCATTATAATTAAAAGAGTAGTTTGCATGGCAGAACCCTCTATTGGGGGGATGCTTACTGTGAGAATATGGGTTTTTATGACAGAGGCCTCATTGTTAGAAGGAAATCTGGGGCTGCTTTATAAGGAAGAATATCACATCTGCACTGGCATTGTTCCTGTATGCCCACCATTCATGCCTGGCATTTCAGATCAAAGAGTGTTGACAGGGAGGCCAGAGCGGCCAATGGGGAGCCTGCTGCTGTTGTTGTGTTATGTGGGCATGTTATTAAAATGTCTTGAACAAATACTTCTGTTTATACCCATAGTTCTATGTGACTCTCACCCTTGTTAGAGAAGCTTCTTTTTGCAGTGGGTCCCAGGCAATGCAAAGGCACAGAGGTACTGAGACTAAGTGACTGTCGAATACTCAGTCTCCAAATGGAAATTCATATCAAATTACCAGGCTGTCATAGACTAGGGAACACTGAGGACAACGACAAAGAAAGAATTTAAGAGCCAGAGGATGGGAAGAATGCTGTGAAATAACACCTTCTGGGTATTACATGGCCATTGAGTTCAGGATCCCAAAGGAGTTCTGCTTACCTGTAAAAGAGAGAGCCAGACAACATTCAGCATCAATTGAAGAGTGGCAAGGCAGCTCCACCTGTATCTGAGGAGCTATTTATTGTTAGTGGCTGCTGAGCAGAGGCTCATTTTTCTTCGTGTTGTGGCTGCTGATTGGTTGCCCATGCTCAAGTGGATGGACTTATACTAGTGCACACGTGGGCACCACTCTTTTGGCTTCAGTGCCTTGAGAAGAAAAGCAACAAGAATAAAAAGAGGACGTGGATATGAGATGGGAAGTATTGGATACCACAGAGGGAGTGGGATGGGGATTTGTGCTGGGTATAATCAATAAAATTGTATACATGTAGGACAGTGCCAAAGAATTAAAACGATATAATGACCTAGTGTAAATAAAGGTAAAATACATTTGATTCCCAATCAAACTATTTTCCACTCTCCCAAAAATGTATAATACATTTGAAAATAAATCAAACTCTAATTACTTTAAAATCAAGACTTGTCAGGGCATATTTGCATGCTTATCACCAAGCCATTATTATTTTGTTTCAATAGAAAATTGTGAGGTCTATCCTAAGTCATACTCTTGAAATGGTCATTGCCATTTTATTGTAGTCCAGTCACAACATCTGTTTTGGTATATGTATTAAATGGTGAGCTGTTGTTTATATTAAATATTCTTCATGAAAGAAAAAGTCCTCCAAATCCACATACACAACTGGACATTGATCCCCTTTCATTCCCAGACAGGTCAAAGTCCTTATGTCAGAGTCTCTGAAATCTGTGCAGGTTAAATTGTATGGTGAAGCAAATGGATACATGACTTAATGGAAATTGAATGAATCAGCAATTAAGAATATTTGCAAGGGGAGTTATAGTAAAGTTCATGGTATATGGGTAAATGTTTTGGATTATGGAGTGAATCATAAATGTTATCTCCTGTATAGTCAGGAGAGAGTCAAACAGAGGGTATGTATGTGATGGGCTTCTGGAAAAATGGGATAGGAAAATGGATGAGAGAAATGTGAAGATATTAGATTAGATGTTAGGAGTAATGCAACTGAAAGCCAAGGAATGGAGAAACACCGGGAGGCTGGGTAGCAGATATGCTCACTGGCTTTTCACCAATGATACAGATCTCATATTCCTAACCTCCAAGTCAGTGAGAAAATGAAGGTCTTCTGTTTTAAGCTACTGAGAGTTTCATCATTTGTTATAGCAACAAGAAATGAATATAGTTCCCAACACTGTTTTGGAACGAGTTGCTATAAAAAACGTTGAATCTAAAGTGAGATCACTAAATAGATCAGTCATGTAAAGGTTGTACTTCTCTATGTAGACAGATTAAAAATTAATACAGATCAATACTGAAGTAATGCAGCTCTACGTGAGTGGTCATATGTTTCAGATTTAGTTCCATAAGTTAATGGAGTGTGCACGTGTACCTCAGTATGTGTGCTGGTTTTATGATTCATTCTTCTGGGTCAGTATAACACAATAGGGTGCATAGAAAATGAAACAGGCACAGCTAAAAGCTGCCTCTCGCCAAAGAAGCTGCTTCTGTGTACACATGCTCAGTAATGAGCATTCCCTCTCATTTGTTTGAGAAGAGTAATAGAGACACTCCTTTTAGCCTTTGGGCATATTTTCTCAGCCAACTAATCAAACCCTACTCGCCTCTTCTAGTTGTTCAATTATTTTTATTGCTTGCTTTACTTCTCTCTCCAATTTTTTTGTCCATTTAAAATAGGAAAATTAGCCAGTGAGTTTAGCTTTCATTGGTGTTTGCAAGCTCCATGCAGATGAGGTGCATGGCTTGCCTAATATTACGAGGAAGTTCTTTATTTTACTTTGTTTCATCAGTAATAAGATTTGGGCTTTAAATAATCATAGAAACACCCATAACCAGACACACGTTATCTTTTAAAGTGGTCACATCAGGTAAAATACTTATTCTGATTACACAGCACTGCTCAAAGCAATTTTGTGTTTCTTTACAGCAATTGCCTTTGGAGTCAGTTTCCAGTTTGTATAATAAAATGGACCCCTCTTAAAGACAGGCATAATTCATGTCACTTTGGATATGAACAACAGGTTTCGAATTTCTCAACCATGAATTTCTATGTCTTTATAAATGATTGATCAGATTTTAAAGATTTCTGTTTATAACACTTGTAAATATTTTCAGTGAGGATTTCATGTTAAAATTAACTATTTTTCCTTCTGGTACTAAAGCGGAAAAAATTGTGTTTTCTCCTCAGAGCCAGGGATTATGTGGCACACCTATAATCTGAGCACTGAAGAAGCAGAGTGGGGCAAGAAGATCGTAGCGAGCTAAAAGCCAGCATGGGCTACATATTCATGTTGAGACCATCATGTGCTACAGAATGAGAAATTATAAAGAAATGTTATTTAAACAAGAGTCTTATGCATCTTAATAATAACAATAATTGATAATAATTATCTGAGTTTGCCTAGCTACACTGTAGAGGTGGTCCTAATTTCTAAATACCCAATTATAACCGACACCAGATGTCCATAATACTATCATTCATTTATCTAAAAAATAATTCTTGAGTTCCTACTAAGTTTCTAAAACTGATGCTGAGAAAAGAGGAATGAAGCTTATCTTAGGCAGGGAGATCTCAGAAGAATGGCATTTGAATTAAGGACCAAGTGAAGAACCAAGCCAGGTTTGCACACATGCTCTGAGAACACACTGGGCAAAGGAGCACACAAGGACACTGAACCCAAAGCCTGACGGCAGCCTTGCAAGATGTGAATTGATGTGTACACTCAGTTTCAGCAGAGCACAGCAGGTCCACCACAATGAAGAAATCTAGTTTCTTTGAATAAGAAAATTTAAAATATTTAAGCATTTTCATGATTTCATTTGTACTTCAGTTATTCACTTGAACTCTGGAATAGAGATACTGTTTCACAGACCAAGACGGGGAGCAGAAAATGGGTCAAGATTGGCTGCAATAGCAAAGGGGACATGACACAGACTCCGATTCCATGCTGCTGACCATGGGCACAGGTGTGAGGTGCTATTCAAAAGCACATACATAACATGAGAGAAGAAAAGGAAGATTCAGGAATATCTTATAACACTTTCTCTAGAACGACTGAATCGAATGCCAAATTCTGGAACAGATAAATCTGGGTGAAAGCAGGAAACTAGTTTTGTGTTTCTTTGTGTTTGCTGTTTTGGAGATCTAGAACTGACCTTGACTTGAATGTTCAAGGACCAATGGGCAGGAATCAGCTTGCATTAAAGTTTGCAGTTAAGGATTATCAATTGTTGAGCTTAATGTCTTTTCTCTAGTATGTGGTTTTGGCCCTTTTCTCAAAAATAAGGTGCCTATAGGTACATGGACTTATATTTGGATCCTCAATTATATTTCAAGAGAGCACTATGTCTGTTTTTAGGCCAGTACCAGACAGTCTTATTATTAGAGCTTCATTGTAGAATTTGCTACCAAGGATGTCGGTGCCTCTAGTATTTTTTTTTTCAGGACTATTTCAACAATTTTTTAAAAATGTTGAGTCCTAAAAATAAAATATACACATGAAATGATATTTGAGATGGTACATTGGTACTGTACTATGCATGTCTTTTTAATATTTTATTTTTCTTTTTGTGTGTATGAAGATATTGCCCGCAAGTATGTAAATGCACCTGCGTTGTGCAATGCCCACAGAGCTCAGAAAAGGGCTGGAGCTGGAGTTATGGACAGCTCTTAACTGCCATGTAGGTGCTGGGAACTGAACTCGGGTCCCTGCAAGAGAACTCCATACTATTTACTTCTGAACAACTTGTTTTATTGGAAAAATAAACTTCTAAGTGTTTCAAACACAGTAATTTAAGCTCATAAATAACCTAATCCAGACCCTCTTTTTCTCTTTAGCTCTACTATCTCAATAAATTATGAGGAGGGAGGAATTGGGCATTTGAAGAAAGGAGAGAAGCACAATACAGCCAGCAAGATGAAAGTATCACTTACTTGTCAATCTCTGATCAGGCTTGACATTCCCTTACATCTTTAACCTGGTTTATAAATATTGAACATTACATTAGTTCCTTATGTGACAAACCCCCCTCTGTAGAGTGACCCTGGTCATACTTATGCTGTCTGCTTGAGAACTCTGAATGTTGCCCACTCTTTTCTTCAGAATGATCCTGCTCCCAATGTGTGTGAAAGGGCAGGGACACACTTTCCCTAGACGTGGTAAGGAAACCCACACAGCTTCTCAGGCACTCTCCCTCTTCTCCTTTTTGAGGATTGTTTATTTCTCTGACTCTGCTGAATCCATCATTTCACCTTTCCCTCAGTCTTTTTAAAATCTACATACAATATTTTACATATGAAATGTCACCTGCTCTAAAATACACAGCTACATAAATATAAAAGATGTGTATATATTTATAATATTCTGTCACTCAAATAAAAGGAGTATACCTCTTCAACAATATAATTGTGCAGTCATGAACGCTGATCAATATCAAATAAAAAAGTAATTATTTCACAGGTTCAGAAACCATTTAAACACGATGGTATACGTTGAGAATTCAGTGCAGCTACATTGAAATTAACAAAAGTTGTAAGGAAGGAAAATATAAAATAAAAGTAACACAGAATTGAATTATTTGTCTGGGAAGCCTATTACTACTCATCTCATATGACAACACACCAAATCCATGATTGCACCCCTGTCCAATTTAGTGTAGTGATGAGTTTGTTGAAATTACTTTCAGGAGTGTGGGCAGGGGTTTCTTACAGGATCAGGGAGAGAGATTACGTAGAACACAGGCAATTTATGTGCAGTGACAAGACAGAAAATTCTCCTCTCCTGACAAAATTCTTTACCATTTAGGTATCTTCAGGAGTGGAGGGGCCTGAAGACCTGTGTCTCTCACTCCATGAGAATGTTAACACACCCAGGCTCATGAGAGATGCTTGCTGGGATAACAGCTTCTCTGATTCAAGTGGGAAATGATCTTCTCCAACTCCAAGGAAACAACATGGTCATCACACAGCTGCTGTCACCCAGTGCAGTGATCCCTGAAGTTTAGCCTAAAAATGATGAATGTTGTTTTGTACGACACGCAATTCTAAAATACCTTTGTGTTCAAGAATCCAAAAAAGAGTCTTAAGTAATACAACTAAAAAGAGAACCATGAAATTATAAAATATTTATCATTGCACTATAAGTAACTATGTGTCAAGAACTGTATGATTACATTAAAGCACTAACTAAAGTGTATTTGCCTCTTTTCACATAATATAATTGTTCATGCAGGAAATTCTAAAGAAAAAGTAAAAATTAAACTAGAAATCAGAATATGTCCTGGAAACAAACTTGTTGAGTTCAAATGAAGTGTATTAAGCAGCTATAATTGGAAAATAGTAGGAAGATATTGAAGGAGGATGAAGAACCAAGATGAATTTATGAGCTTACTAGGATATAGAATCTTCCTATCAGATATTCAAGTTATAATTAAGACAAGATACATTGAATTGGAGTGGAGTAATAAATACTTGAAACCCATTAAAGAACCCCCAAACAGATTCTCTCACTTCTCAAACATTTGGAGTATTAGTGAGACAGCATAAAAATCAACTTGACAAATTAAGGACGATTTAGGCATGAATATCAATTGATGATCTGTGTGTCAAAAAGTGATTTCCATCTTCAACTTTTCTCTTATAAAATGCTTTCAATAAATTAAAATTTTAAATCTTAGAAAAGTAACTATAGCTTTACAGATTAAGAAAATGTTGCAGGGAGGAGGCAACAGAAATGACTCAGGGCAAAACCTCTAGCAGCAGGCAGTTCTACAACTCCTGGCTAAAACTGTTGACCCAGAGAGTAGCATAAGTGTGACTGACCCAAGGCAATTTGCCCAGAGACCAGAGTTACATAACTTTGACAGAAACTGTGGACCAGTGTGGAGGCCAGAGATGATCTAAGACAATGGTGTCAGGTTCAGTGCTCGAGAGACGCAGCAGCCAGAAGGGACCAGAGACTCTGCTGGCAGCTAACAGGAACCGGCTTTATTGAGAGAAGACCAGATGGGACTACTTCCTCCACACCCACGAGTGGAGAAACGCTAGCCCCCCTTGGGGGCTAGCCTCCCTGAAGAGATGGGGGAGGCTAGCCCCCTCACCCCCATCTTGGGGCTGAGGCTCCTTGGAACCAGGCTGGCGTGATCAGCCCAAGTCTGAGTCTCAAAAGCCCCATGCAGCAGCAGCAGCAGCAGCAGCAGCAGCAGCAGCAGCAGCAGCAGCAGCACATTGTCCAAGTCCTCAAAGCCTTTTAAAAAACCTTCAGTCCCCTCCTGGCTTTTAGGGGAGGGGGGACGCCATGACATCTGATTGATGCTTAAGGCAAGCTTCTGGCCAGGAAGTAGTCCTTTTCCAGAGCTGTTCGTGAATTCCTTGCTTATCTGCCAAGAAATTTGGGATCTGGAGAGGTTTGCAAGGCTTAGATAAGCTCTGGCTCCAGGTTTCTTCCAGAGTCTGAAACTTTTCGGGGTTTCATTCACACCTTACAAATGGCAAGGAGGGTCCATTGAAAAGATAAAGAAGATTGGCAAACTTCTAGCCACATTAACCAAGTGAAATAGAGAGAAGACTCAAAGCAATAAAAGCTGAGATGAAAAGAGAGGCATTACAATAGATAACGAGGGGATTGAGAAATTAATAAGGATACACCTTGAAACTTCTACGCGAGGGCAGTGGAAATTATAAAAGAAGTAGATTGCTTCTTAGGGAAATATGACATACCAAAATCAATCCAAGAGGAAACAGATAATTTAAACCTACCTACAACCAGTCAAAAGATTGAAGTATTAATAAAATCTCTCAATTAACAAGTCTAAGATAAGATGGATCCATTGCAAAATTAAACCAGACCTTCAAGAAAAATTAATACCAAAACCACATATACAGTTCACAAAACAGAAGAGAGGGGGTGTTATTCAACTGTTTTTATGAAGCTACAATTACCTTCATATTCAAACCAGATAAGGACATAACAAAAAGAAAACTACAAACCAATGTCTCTAATTAACACAAATGCAAAATTTTTCAAGAAAATACTTGTAAACTGAATTCACAAGCACATTAAAAGAATATTCATCATAGTCAAGTTGACATCATTCTAGTGATGGTTTGTTCAATCTACATGAATAGTTTAATGTAGTCCATCGTATAAATGGACTCAAAGATAGAAATCATATGATTATCAGAAGTGATAGAAAATGTCTTTGACAAAATATAACAGCTCACAATCATTTATAATAAATGTCATGGAGAGGCTAGCGATAGAGGTAATATACCTCAAAATAATGAATGCTATATACAAAAAACATATAGCCAACATCTTGCTAAATGGAGAAAAACTCAAAGCATCCACAGTAGTCAAGAATGACTACTCTCTCCATTATTTTTCAATAAATTACTTTAAAACTTCTCTATAGCAATGAACAAGAGAAAAAGGGATACAAATATTAAATAAGAAGTCAAAATATCACTAATAGAAAATGAGATGAGGCTATACATATTAGGCTGTCAGGATACCACCAAAAATCTAAGCAGATAAACATATTCAGCAAAGTGGCAGGATGCAAAATTACCACACAAAAGTACGAAAGCTTTCCTATTGACCAAGGACAAACATGATGAAAAATATCAAAAAAAATCCCATTCAAAATACCCACAAAATAAAGTAATAAAACAGAAAACCTCAGACTAAGTTTAACCAAGGAAATGAAAGACCTTCACAATGAAATCTTAAAGACTATGAAGAAGGAAACTGAGGAAGACACTACATGATAGAAAGACTTCCTGTACTTACGGATCAGAACCAATCTTGTGAAAATGCTAGTTCAAAAAAAAGCACTCTAAACACTCAATGCAAGTCTAGGAAAACTTCCAGAATTCCAGGGACATTCTTCACAAACATAGAAAAAAAAAAGATCTCAAAATGTATTTAGTGCTGAAAAAGACGAAGGATAGCCAAAGCAATGATGAACAAAAACATACAACCAGACATATCTGGTGACTTCAAATTATACTACAGAGCCATGGTAATAAAATCTATGGTTTTGGTATAAAAACAGACATATAAAGTAGTGGAATAGAACAGAAAATCCACAGGTAAGTTCTTGCATTTACAGCTACCTGGCTTTAAATTTTTTTGTTTTTTTGTTATATGTATGAATATTTTGTTTGCAAATATAAGTATGTATACCATGTGCGTGCCTGGTTCCTGTATAGATAGGAAGAGGGTATCAGATAACCTGAAACTGTATTTACAGACTGATGCAAGCCACATGTGCATGTTGGTTACCAAATCTGCATCTTAACTTATTACCATATCTCCACACACATGAAAATTTTGTTATTGATAGAGAACCAGGGTCTCACTATGTGGTGCTGATTGATCTGTACCTTTCTATGTAGACCAGAGTGGCCTCAGACTCACAGAGATGCAAACCATTTACCACCATGCTTTGCACCAGCTATCTGATTTTTGATAAGGAGTTCAGAGTATTGTGAGAACACATACATTGGAGAAAGTAGCATTTCAACAAATGATACTGGGAATCAAATTATCAGCATTAGAAAAATAAAACAGAAAGCTCATGCTATACAGAGGTTTTCAGTTTCCTTTGTTTTCATTTATCAATTGTTGGGACTAGTGCCTGTGATATCTGGATCTTCAAAAATTCCTCTCCTGGGCTTGTAAGTTCCAGTGCATTCTCTAATTTCTCTTATGTTGAGGTCTTGGATAAAACTGGAGTTGATTTTCATATAGGTCATGGATAAGGGTCTCGTTTCATTATTCTACATTATTCTACATATAGCTAACCAGTTTGATCACACCATTCATTAAACATGCTATCTTTTCCACAAAACATATTTCTGTCTTCTTTGTCAAATATGAGGTGTGTGTATGTATGTGTGCTTGTATCTCAATACTATTCTGGTGACCAATGTGTCTGTTTTTATGCCAGAACCATGCTGTTTTCATTGCTATAGCTCTGCAGTATAATTTGAATTCAGGGATGGTGATGCTTCCAGCTCTTCTATTATTTAGCATTGTTTGGGCAGCCTGCACTTTTATTGTTTCACTTTTGTAAAGAACAGTGCAGAAACTTTGATGGGGAATGCTTTTGATAGGAAGGGATGGCTGTTTTCACAAAACAAACCCTACTGGTGAGCATGGGAGATTTTCCCAGGTTTTGGTATCTTCAATTTCTTTTTTCAATATCTTCAAATTATTATTGTACCAGTCTCTTACTTCATTGGATAGATTTATTCAAAAACATATTTTCTGAAGTTAACATACAAGCAATTGTTTCTCGTATTTGTTCTGATTGTTTGATTGTTTGACAGGGTCTAGGGCATATATGTAGCACTGGCTGGACTCAAACTACCTATGTAGATGAGGCTGGCCTTGATCTCACAGGGAACTGCCTGCCTCTGCATCTCTAGTGCTGGCAGTAATGGTATGGGCCACCATATATGACTTTCTTATTTGGCAGGGAGAAAGGTTGATTTCTTTCTCAGCAAGTAAAAATAGGAAGAAAATAAACAAAAATCAGGACGACTACTGATTTTTACGCATTAGAAAAATAATCATCAGCCTTACCCAGGGGTGAACCCTATGAGCTACAACAAAGACCAGCCTTTCAATATATGCAAGTGATCACGAGCAGTTAAGTTAAATCACATAAAGAAGTTTTTTTTTAAAGACAGTTGAAGAGCCCCTTTACTAAGGCAGACTGTTAGCTTTGCTAGCATGTGGGAAATGACTTTCAGTTACTCTCATGTGCCAACAGTACTTTACACTAACTGTAAGCAGCACTGGCTTGCAGGTAGGAAGTAGGCCAACGATGAAATGTCTGCCGA
Organism: Eospalax fontanierii; assembly: GCA_035773235.1. Lineage (NCBI taxonomy): Eukaryota > Metazoa > Chordata > Mammalia > Rodentia > Spalacidae > Eospalax > Eospalax fontanierii. The sequence goes on along the minus strand of CM069540.1, from coordinate 44,377,743 downwards.
TTACTGTGGTATTCATATTGCTAGCAAAGATTTGTTTATCATTTCCTTGTTATAATGCTTGCTTTTTCATTTAAATATTTTAGCTGGCTTTTTAAAGGAAAGCTGCATTTACTTTATAACTAAATTTCAGGTCTTGGATCCGCTAACTTTGTGATTATCCTCTAGATTTGATTCATTGATCATTCTCCCACATCATTTAACACAATTTGCCTACTCATCCCTCTGTAACCATGTGTATATAATCCTGAACATTTAGAAGTTAGGCTAATTGATTTGTTTTATATTGTATCTAGTTTGGTGAATGATTATCCACAATTATAGCAGATGAAGCAGGAGCAGAGCTGGGCTATGTGACATGCTTCCTCACCTTGCTTCTGCATTGTTAAGCAAATGTAAAAAAAGACTGTTTTTCCTGCAGAAGGGAGATAGTCCCAGCAGGACTTTGTGGCAGCTGAACAAACAAAATTATTTTTGTCTGAGAAAATATTCACATCTTCTAGCTCTTAATAAATTACAAATAAGTGGATTGTCAAAACTTGAGATGCACACATGGGCCTTTTTCCCCACTCCCCAGCACTCTAGGCCTTCATCTGAGGACCTGCTCTGAGTACTTGATTACTCAACAGATGGCGCCTATTTCCTCTCTCCAGCATCCTAATACAGTCATCTAAGGAGCTGAGCTTAGGGCTTCCTTGACCAACAGGAAGCTCCCAACTTCCCATGTCACTGACATGCTAGCATCACCATCTCAGGACCTACACTGATTCTCTGCTCATTCTAAAGGTAGCCTGCACCTTCTTGGCTCTCTGACACCCTAGCATCTACATCTGTGGACCTGCACTGAGTGACTACTTGCTCCACAAATACATCTATTATACCTACCTCTGTTATCTGAAGATGTACACTGCGCTCCTGTTCAACCCACAGGCATAGTACTCACCTCCACTTCTCTATGAAACTCCAGCTCATGAGCTGAGGACCAGTGGATGGAGCCTGCTCACTCCAGAGAGTCCCTTCTTATGAATCTAGAAGAAGAACCTTTCCTTACCTAAGCAAGAATTGCTTCTGATACCCAGAACATGAATAAACAGAGACTGAACTTCAAGAATTACCTAGACAATCCAAAACATGTCAAGCTTGAGAAACTCATGCCAAAGATGCAAAGACCTAACTCCAAATGCTCAAGTCTCATCATAAAAATACCAATATGTAAAACCAATGCAAAATATGTCTCCTTTAATTAGAATTACTAATCCCCTGGTATTGGTCCCCAAGGAGATGAACTTGAATGACACTCAAGGCAATGAATTCAAAAGAAAAACTATAAATATTTTCAAATAACTCAAAAAGGATATGTGCAACCACATTAAATTTAAGGAGGGCATGAACAAACCCGTGAATGAAACCTAAGAAAATACAAGCAGCTAAATGAAATAAGGGAGACAATTCAGTAAATGAAAATAGCATTCAACAAAGGGATAGAAATACATAGGAAATCCTAAAGAAATAATACGTAAAATAAAAAATTCAACAAGACTAATAGAAAGCTCAGTCAAAACCCTACACATACAGCACAAAGAAAGCTAGGACAGAGATACCTGCAAGAATCAAGGACTAAGTCATATAAAAAGGAAAATCTACTAAAATAACAGTTAGGATATAAGTGGAAGATTTAGAATCAAGAAGTGTTTGAAGCCTAGCACTTTAGGTTCTAAAAATTGAAACTATTATATCTAGCAAAACTATCTGTCATAGTTAAAGGAGAAAGAAAAAAATGTCCCATGTAAAAAAGGAATCTGTAAGAATCTGTGACAACTAATCCAGTCCTATAGTGGGTACTCAAGAAAATACTTCCACCAAAAATTATTCAGTTTACTATTCTGCCTCTTAGGACCTGTGGTGTTTCTTTATTTTTTTTTCTGCATTGCCTTTTGAATCTGAATAAACATCTCTTTTCTAGATTTGGGGGAAGTTTATACTATGATTTTATTGGAAATATTTTCTGTGTCTTTGCTCTGGAACTATTTTCTTACTTTAATACTTCCATGGTGTCTCTAAGAGCCTGCATGTTACATTGATGCTTTTAAATCTTTGTAAAGTCATTTTACATTTATTTATTTATTTACTGTGTGTGAATATACATGCATAGAGAAGTAAGAGGACAGCTTGTAAAAGCTGGTTCTCTTTCCCCACCATGGGTACCTAGAGATCAAACTCAGTTCATCAGGCTTGGTGGCAAATGCCTTTGCTCACTGAGGAATGTCACTGTCTCTTGATTTACTTGCTTTGACTGAATGATTCATTTCCTCTACCTATGGTTCAAACATGGACATTCGTCTACTTGATCCAGTCTATCACTGACCTTTTTCTTTGACTTACTGAATCTTTCAATTAGTTTTATTTCAGTCTGTTTTCTTCAGTATTTCACTCACTTTTTGAATTCTACGTACACATCCTGAATTATCTTTCTCATTTCAACCCCTTACACAGGTTTAAAAATCATTACATGTTTTCAGTAGTGGCTGAATCATTTCACAGTTCTTTCGTCAGAGTACCAGGATTTTAGTCAACCCATATCCTTGTTTAACAAAGTTCTTGTCTGTATTTTTATAGTAATTTTTAAGTGGGTTTAAATTAATAATTGCCTTGTGGATATGATTTGACTCTTTCTTATGACTAATCATTTTTAAAAGATCTATTTATTTCTTTTTCTGTGTGTATGTGACTGTGTCTGCTTATGTATGTGTGCATGCAGATACCTAGAGAGTCCAAAAAGGGTATCATAAGCCCGGAGCTGAAGTCACAGGCAGTTGTGAGATGCAGATGCTGGTGTCCCGTTCTCCATGATAGTAGCAAGTGCTGTTAACTGCTGAGCATGGATTTATGGTTTAATGGACATATTCATAGAAATTCTCTTTTCAGTGCTGGAGTCCCTTTCCAAATTGTAATGCTGTGTCTGAAAAACATGTTATTGTGCCTTTTTTAGCTGACTTGATTTTTGTTATATAATATTATTTACTAAGCTCAGGGTCCTAAGTGATTTTCTCCTGTTAATCTTAGACGGATTCAGTAATTTCATTTGTTTCTTTTAGACTTGTTATGCAATTTGTTAACTTTTGTGCATAGCATGAGAAAAATGGTCTCATTAAAATGTTGGGAAAATCTGTCTGCATGAAGCCAGAGATTTTATATTTCAGTGTTTGAGGACACAATATCTATTGCAACTCAATCACTGTGGTAAAGTACCATGAGGCAGCTACTGGGGACAGAAGACAGGTGAATATGTATAGTTTCCAATAACATGCTATTTGTAAAACCAAGCATCAAGCTGGTCATCCTTTTAAAGCTACAGTTTTCTCATCCGTGTTCTAGATATATCTCTCGGTATGTGATTAGAGAGGTCCTTGTTAGAAGATGTTAAAGTATTAATATAATGGGTACATAAATACATACAAGTTATCTGCCTTCTTCCTGGGGAAGATTTCCTTATGTGTGCCTTAGAATTTGTTCATTTCAAGAAATTTAATCAGTTTCCTATCGGAATGTCCATCATAACATTCCCTTGATGTTTTATTAATTTCTCTGAGAAGAGTATTAATAATCTTTAATTTACTTTATTGTTGTTTTACATGCCTTCTTTATGTCTAGATAAATATAGTTAATTGATTATTAATTTTGTTGATTCTTGTGAAAGAACTGTTAACCCAATTAATTTTTCCAACAGTTTTCTGATTTCGTACTTGTAATTTAAACTTGTATATTAAATACCTTAAACTTTACTGTGATCTACATTATTTCCTTCTGTCTTGTCTCCTGCTGTTTTTTATTTAAGTTTTCATCTTTTTTGGTTACTGAAAGTGGACCCAGGTCCAGTTTTCAGTAAATGTGGAGCCAGGTCAAATGCATAAAACTTTCTTTTGTTGTTATAGTCATTTGGAGTGAATTCAAACTTCCTTTTAGATTTCCTTGACCTTTTATTTGCTGAATCGGTGGCACAGAAATGTCTTAATTGTGCACAAATATACAAGAATTTTCCAAGAATATTTCTATGATGTATGCTTTTTGGTCAGAAGATATCCCTTTGAAGATGGAAATTATTTTGCATTGTTGCTTGTTTCACGATAAGATTGTAGTCACCTTGGAAAACATTCCATTTGCCCTCAAGAACGACTTCTCTACTTTCAGTAGGAGCATCCAGTCACCAGCACCTAGGCATGTTGTCTGGTTACATTTTTTAGGATTTTTGTGAAAACTTTGTAAGTGTTTCTGTCTGTTTCATCATTTATTTAAAGAACTTCTTTGACATATATAGCTTCATCTCTAAGTGTCTCCATTTCTTCTCTAGTATTATAGTTTGGGTTCATGCATTCTGAAATTTTACCATTGAGTGCCTATACATTAGTGTGTTCTCTATTTTATTAGTTTATCCCATTAGTATGACATGCGTCTCTTTATCCTTAGAATCCCAAGACATTCAACATCACCTGGTACCGTATAATTTTACTAGTGTGTGAACTTTGTAATGTTTCTCCCAATCTTTATGATTCTTTGTAACCATGTTCGTCTTGTGTTGTAAACACACATTATCATTGTTTTGATTTTTAACAAATATCTTTTAAGTTGATTGATCAAATAAATGGAACAACAGTTTCTAAAACACTTGCAGAATCTAATCTACAGAATTTAGACTGAAGAGTTATCTTGAATTGAAGATATTCTTTCACTTTCTTCTCCCTTTACATAAATTCTAATGAAAAGTCTCTTGTGTTTATCTCTTAATTTTGCTTTATATAGAGCATGCTGTGTTAAACAGAAAGGTTTCAGTCATTTCTTCATATTACCGCTTTCTCGACATAATAATTCGTCTTCTCGTAAGAATGATAGATTCGTCATGCTTTCCCTACATTGCAATAAGGATCTAGTCACTGTGGCTACTTTCAGTCTCTGCTGAGTCCAACCTTGGCCACTTGCAGTTATTTGCTTCTTTCTTTTTAAATCAGTTAGAATACTATGGTGGTTGCTTGACTAATTAACAGCAGGCATCTTTAAGCTGTCCAAATGATCTGTGACCTAATATTACTCCATTTTCTTTAGCATGTAAGACTCTTCCAAGTGTGTAGTTATTGTCATTTAACCTTTAGCCCACTTGATGCTCTTTTGTTGGGTCGTTTTTTGTTATTTCGACAAATACTGACTCTTACATGTTTTCTGACTTCCATTATCTCTGACATAATTTATCATTGTTTTGTATGTAATATGTGTCTAGAATAAAATCCTCATGACTTTCAATATTTTCTTTATATTTTAATCAGGATAAGGTGGATGGCCACTCTCAAAGAAGAAGAATAGTAAATCAATCCATCCTCTGCATTTTTGTTTGAACAGGGCCACAATGGTGATCCCATGCCCATAGGTGAAGGGGCAGTTTCACTCAGTTGACTAAGTTAATGCTAATTCTAGAAACATGTTCATAGACTTACTGAACAATAATGCTTTCCCAGCTCTCTACGTCCATTGAAATGGACACAGAACACTGACCATTTCCGTCTTATGATATATGTAGGAAGGAACAAATTTCTATTTATCAAACATGAGGTTTGTTGTATTTCTTTTGTCTTTATTTTCAGATATTTTGACATGTTTTAAAATTATACTGCTCTAAATACTTCAATTTTTCTGCTCCCTTTCTGCCTGGGACTTCAGTCTTGATGATTTTTTTTTTTTTAGACAGGGTCCTCCTGTAGCCCCAGCTGTCCTGGAAATCACATGCAGACAAGGTGGCCTTGAAATCAAGAAATCGACTTGCCTCTGCCTCCCAAGTGCTGGGATTTTCTTTAGTCTTGATTTTGTGATTTCAGATTATTTCATCGCCTGATATTTTTGTCCAGGTTCCCAGTCATCCGTTCCTTTCACATTTCAGAAGTACTCCCTTAGGCGGAGCCCTTCTTTGCTTTTTCTACTCTGGTGTCCTCCCTCTAATCAGTCTCCAGTGTGCTGCTTATCTGATCTCTGAAGTTTGTATTTCTCTGCTGATGTCATTCAGTCTATCCGCACACATTTGCATTAAATGTGCATTCTACATCACTTTCCCTTGTTTATTTCAACATCTGAATTGTCTGGGTCTTGGTTCTTATTGACTTTTTTTTTTTGACAGTTGCTAGTAGTTTATAGATTCCTCACTTTTCTAATGATTTATATTATAGAATGAACATCTGTGATTCTGTTAAAGAACACATAAATTCTTATTGTGGAGTTTTCTTTTATTCTAGGATGTAATTAATTTGATTTAACTATAAATCAAACTATTTGTGACTTTGAATTGCAAATGAAGCAGCTGTATTGTATTCCTTACTTTTCTCACGTGACTACAACATTTCAGACAAAAGAAACTTAAGGAACGTAAGAAGGGCTTATTTTGTCTCACCATTTGAAGACAAAATCCATCTTGTTGGAGATGTCAAGGTAGCAGGAATATGAAGTGGCTGGTCATACTGCATCAGCAGTGAGGGAGAGATGAATGTTGATCTACAGCTTACTTCTCCCAATGGCACAGTTTGCCAGCTCATGGGACAGTGTTTCCTTGGCTGGTGTCTTTCCAGTGTGATCCTAAATCTCACCTCAAGTTGACCACTGGGACAGATGCTCACAAATATCAACTCAAATTTTTGCTACTATATGCATATATCTACAAATACATACTTACATTGATATGCATGCAGACACTGAAATTTCTCAATAAAGACTTTGAGGACCTGATGTCATAATTGTTCTGCCTTTTTGGTAGTTCTATTGTTTGCTCTCTGACTCTTCAATCTAGTAATACTGCTTCTGTTATAAAATTGTTTATAGACCCCAATGGGAGCAGCTAATATATACAACTGCCAACACCACCTCTCTAAATTTTTCCATTTATTTTCAGCTTCAGATATATTACTTGTTTCCAGTGCCATCATACAGTCATTTTCTGAGAAGCTATAACTACTACCTTTTGCAGACAAGCTTATCTAACGGATTTGCTACCGCGGCCACAGCAGTAGAACCCCACAGAGAGAAAACTGAGAAACCTCCATTTTAGTGGTGGTGAGTCTGTTCTCCGTTCCCTTCTGCTCCTCTGTATGCATATCACTATAGTCTCCCAAGTCCTAAGCATTCACAGTAGTTTTTTTTTTTGTTTGTTTCAGTTACATCTTGGACAATGTCTTATACTCCTATAACATTTAATGGTTTCTTGTGAGAGTAGACATTCAATTAATTTATAAATCCTAGTCATAAGTTAAATAACTGCTCAAAACTTCATGCAGCGTAATGAACAGATAGCATGTGTTTTAACTTACTAGAATCTATACTGTGTTATAACCTACAAACTGATTTGTACTTTTCAAGATAGGCTCCAAATGTGCAGATCTTCCCACAATAACCCTTCTATCCAAGTAGTATGACTGTTGGATAAAGGAACCTTTCCAATAAATTACTTAAAATGTTATATGATTCTTTTTTTTTTCTAGCATTGACAGTCCATGATGTTAAATGATGTGTAAGTTAATTTCAAGCATTTTTCCTGAGCAACAATTTACTACTGCTAGAATAAGTATTTTAAAAATCCATATTTATTGTGAAACAAATAAAATTCATGGCTGCACTGTACTTTTATTATAGATGCAGCATATTGACTCAATTAAAATTCCAGAACTTTAGCAGAGCTATCAGAGCTGAAAATACGGCTCAGTAAAAGTGTCAAAGAATAATGTATTCCTCTTTATCCTGTAGTTATGAAATCTACCTCTGCCTCTAATTCACTCAACACCCAGTGTCAGAGTGGAAAGAGCTGGTTTGGTCACATCCTTATATCTTCACAGATTACTATTAGAGAAAGAATTTCAGGAAGAGGAATGATTCCTGAAAACAGATTGGACATTTGGTATCTTTTCTGCTCTCTAATATAAACCAAAGTTTTCAGATCGTTTTCTGTATTTTACAGGATATAGAAGTAGTCAACGAGTGTGGAAAGAATAAAGAAGAGACCATTTCCATTCTCACATATGCTTAGGTCACACAGATTAATGCATACTTGGGATCTTTTAACTCCTCCAGCCTCTGAGTTCATCATCACTAACATTCAGCTGTCTGCTCGCTTTGTATGTCTCGATGCATCTGCCATTTTAGGAGACCCACTACAACTATGAGGTCTTTTACACCTGTGAGTCCTCCAGTCCCAGGCTTTACTGTTTGCTCTCCTCATCCCAGGGCCTAGGCCACACAGGTCTTGCAGTTTCCTGAATCTCTTATACCTGCAAGGTTCCACAGACTTTTGAGAACATTGGCTCTATTCTTTCACTCACCAAACTCTCTCATGCCTACTTGGGGTTGCACAGCTTTCCCAGTAGTTCAGCATAGTCATTTCTGGAGAGTCACACTTGCCATTACAGACATCTACACATTCTCAGGCATATTTGAGATTGTACAGCCAAAACAAAACAAAGCTAGCAAATAGTTATATTAGCATGTTTTCTTATTTAGTACAAAACTGTAATCATTCCTGTGACTCCAATGAAAAATCAACAAAGACCTGTCAGCCAAACAGTTCCCCTACCAGAGGCCAAATCTCTTCTACCACTTTTAAAAATGTTTTATTATTTTTTATTTTATTTGCATGAGTGTATTGGCTGCATGTATGTAAGTGCACAACTGTTGTGCAATGTCCACAGAGGTCAGAAGAGGGCATCAAATATTCTTGGAACTAGAGTTATGAACCATTGTTAGAAACCATGTGGGTGCTGGAAATCAGATTTGGGTCCTCCTCAGAAGCAACTAGAGCTCTTAACCACTTAGCCAACTCTCCGTTCCTGATCCTGCAACTTGAGGACTGAATTGTGTTTCCCTCCTGGAACCTCAGAATCAAAAGTTGTAACTATCTCTAATTCCATTAACATATCAACAATGAATGGTCCCAGGACTTAAGAATGACCACTACTCAGCTGAGCCCCAGCATGTCAAGATGAGGAAACATCAAACAAAGATATTAGTATCCACTCAACAAAGACAGGATCATCTACCCATAATAAGAAACACATCACTGACACAGCTCTAGACACCTAGGTCTCATTACAAAACACAATATGAATAAGCAATCAATATGCCTCCTCTAGAAATTAGCACCCTCACTGTAATATTTTTTGAGACTAGCAACCTAGCTGATGTGCAAGACAAGGAGTTCAACATAGCAATCATAAATATGTTTAAGGAACTGAAAGGAGATACAAAACAAAGAATTAATGAAGATCACAAAAACAAACACAAATAGTTGAGTGAAACAACAAAAACAATTCAAGAAATGTAATTACAATTCAATGATAGGTATTGTATCTGATCACCAAGGAATAAAGTTAGTTGTCAACAACAGAAATGGGAAAAATATACAAACTCTTGGAAACTAAGCAACACACTAGTGAATGAAAACTTGATCAATTCTGAAAACCTGTAAGAGTTTCCATCTGTTGCAAAAAGATGCTTCTTTGATGGGGTGAAAAGTATGTTTGTCTATGAATATGAGAATGCATATTTAGAATACGGTGAGAAAATACATTGGTCTAGGAAGTGGCAAAGGTAGGTTTTTCTTTAGGATGTATAAACTCTCCAACCATGTGTATTTGACCATATTTAGAGTGTAGCCCATGGAAGGTTCCCATTGAGCAGGTCTTAGCTTCCAGTAGACAGCTATTGATTTCCGTCCAGATAAATGTGCCACCTATGCACTAATATCTTCAGTTTGTTGGGTCTGTCACTAGAGTTTATTAGGATTTGCAGCTGGATTGGCTTTCCCCATTTAATCTTGTCTAGTATCCTCTGATAACATGAGAGCTCCTTTGCTCTAAGTTCTATGTCCAAATTGTGGCCTAATTTCAACAATAGGGTCTTACCTGAAAGTTCTAGTCAGCAATCAAGGGCTGTGGCAATATTTTGGGAGTCCCTTGACCTACCCTGATCAACAACTCAAAGTGAAGTTTCTCCTGTCTACACTGTGCTTTACGTGTACATTTATATATTTATTGCATGTGTATTTTTCAGTAGGATCTTGACAATTAACATTTCCTTCTGGTTTTTCGTGACATCCAAACATGCTTTCTCTCTCCTCTTACTCCCATAACACAGTCCTCCCTGCTGCCCTTTCCCACGTGAAATACTCTGTCGTTTTTCCATATTCCCTTATAACATCTATCCCCTACTCTCTCCCTTTCTCTTCAGTTCCTTCCCTTTCATTGGCAAGTATATATGTTAACATTTAGGGTTTTGGAGCCTTCTTTTTGTAAAAGATGGAGAGTAGTATAGTGTTCCAGAACTGATCAGACAAAGAGAAGTCTCTCTGAGACCTCTAAACATAAGTGGCACATTTTGAATTCAACCTCTATGCAGAGGATGAATGCATCTCTCAGGTCTCGACAGAGAAATTTACTTATGCATCACATGGTAACTGAGACAGAAACCCACACAATTGACCAATGTGCAGAGAACAAGAGAACACAAAGACTGCAGAATACTCATGTATGCATCAGACATTTATTTCAATCTCTAAACCGCTACCCACCGCCCCCAAAGCTCAGGGTTCATTGGGAAAAAGAGGCAGAAGATTTTAAGAGCCAGAAGGGATGGATGACTACAAGTAAAACAAAGTCCTACAGACAGCTGGTCAGGTGCTCATATGAACGCACAGCAGTGGTGACAGCATGCACAAACCTTATGAAAACCCAAACCAGACAAAATCCCAGCATATACATGGGAAACTGGGTAAGAAATTCTACCTCAGCCTAAGAAACTTTTGGAAACTAATGGTTACTGGGAGAGGGAGGGACTGTCATAAAGGGATGGGGCTGTTGTTGGACTCAGTGAGAGGACATTAACTTTCATGGGGGTCTGTTGGGGAAGGTGTGGATAGAGGAGGGCAACTAAGTACTATCAAAATATATTATACTAAAATCACAAAAAATACAATAAAAATAAACAAAAATAACTGGATCAAGGGAGAAATCAAGAAGGAAAAATTTAAATTCTTAAAGTTTAATGAAAATGAAAACACCGTATACCAAAATGCATGGATGAAGGAAAGGCAGTCCTAGAAGGACAGTTTATAGTATTAAGGGCCTGCAACAGAAAACTGGAAATATCTCACATAAAATAATGATTCATCTGAAGGCCTTGGAAGACTAAGAACAAACAACACCTAAAAGGAATAGATCGGCAGAGATCAATAAAACCAGGGCTTCAGTTAATGAAAGAGCATAGAAACAATATAAATAAGTAAATAAAACAATATAAGAACCAATGAAATGAAGAGTTGGTTCTTTGAAAAGTTTAAAAATATTGACCAATCTTCAGCCAAATTAACCAAAATAAAGAGAGAGAGAGAGAGAATTCAACTTAATCAACTCAGAGATGAAAATGGAAACATTACAACAACCACTGAGGAAGATCAGAAAACATAAGGACATACTTCAAAATCTATACTCCCCTCAACTAGAAAATCTAAAAGAAGTGAATAACTTTTGAAAAATGCATAGTCTCCCAAAGTTGAATCAAGATGAAATGATAACTTAAATGTAACCATAACAACCAATGAAGTAGATGCAGTAATTACAAGTCTCCCAACTACAAAGAGCCCAGGACCAGGTAGATTCAGTGCAAAATTCTATCAGACTATCAAAAGAAAAATTCACACTATTACTCCTCAAATTATTACAGAAAATAGAAAAAGGAAGGAACACTTCCAAAATTCTTTATATGAAGTCAATATTACTCTGATATCCAAACCAGAAAAGGAGTCAGTAAAAAGACTTAATGACTGTAACATGTATTTATTTTATATTTTAATATCATAAGACATAATAACAAAAGAGTTTCCTGTTTGTTGTGAAAATTTTTCTTGAGGATACTAGGTAATATATATCTCCTTTTTACGGTGCTAGTGACAAACAAATGTTTGGTTATATTAATTTATCCCAGACAGCTAATGAGTATATTGTGACTATCCAAGAATAGAATACTTCACCCAGTGTGCTAAACAATCCTGCATTAGTCTTGTGGGTCCCCTCTCTTTAGGCTTTTTCAGTCTATATATCTTCATTTCTTCCCAAGATCAGGAGGCCAGGTATGATAATGTCATAGTATAATTGTATACAATGATCTGGCAAGGATGACCAAGTTTTCAGGTACAGATCACGTGTTTCCATTGTTAACAATTTCAATTGTGATGACCTTCATAAGTAGGCATTGTTGAACTCATGAAATTGACAGTTGTTTGACTCAGTAGATAGCACTGTATAATATTGCCTTATTAATAGAACTTTGAATCCAATTTATATGCATAGAAAACATACTATTACCTGTGTTTGCATCATGGAATTATAAGACTTTGTGAGTTTCCTGGAAAACCTTGTAGAAAATATAAGACAGTTAAATCAGTTTTTTTTTCCTTTATATGATTTGGAGAGTTATGTACCCAAACCATGCTTTAGATTTGGCAGACACACAGCAAAACATGTTTTTAATTGATGTTTATAGCATTCAATAGATGGAGAAGGACCAATGAAGAACCTCCAAAAATAAGCATACCCATTGACAGATACATGCAGAAGCAATAGTCAGGCCCCAGGATGCATTCTTTGCATTCAAATCATAAGGGGCATTTTGAGCTCAGTGTCAGGTTAAGACAAGACAAGTCAGAAACCATAGCAGCCAGTCTATGAGTGCCTTGATAACAAAAACAAGCATTATTGTTTTATTTCTTTATGAATATTTTTTCTGTAAGAACATCTTTTAGAAATCCTTTTATTTATTTTCCAAAATATTTCTGTAAGAACATCTTTTAGAAATCCTTTTATTTATTTTCCAAAATATTTCTTTTGACTTTCTTGCAAACTTTATAGTTTGAGAACATATATTAAATAAGATAGAAGCCTGATAACCTTCAGAGCGAATTTTCCTGTTGAAGAGGGCTACCAGGATGTTTGATTTAGAGAAACCATATTACAATTCACCATATACAGTTTTAGAGTAATAATAGATTTATAATCTAGAGTATCAGAAACACATAGAGCAATAGCATTTTAGAAGAACTTGTAAACAGACTGTATCAGAAGGCTGTAGAAAGTCAGATTCAGAGTCTTAGTGTAGAAAAAGTAGGCATTAAGACCTAGAATTATTGCCTTGTGTGTGTGTGTGTGTGTGTGTGTGTGTGTGTACATGTGTAAATTTGCAGCTTCTTGGGTAGCAGGCCCTGGCACCTCATGGCCTTGCTCTTAGCCTAGCACAGCCTTCATTCCAGGCCACAGGGTCCCCTGGCACCTCATGCCCTTGCTCTTGGCCAAGCTCAGCCTTCATTCCAGGTCACGGGGTCCCTTTTGGCCCACCCCATATCTAACATTTGCATTCAGCATTTCTCCTTAAATCTGTCTTAAGAGGCAGCCAGGATTGGCCGATCTGCCTGGGAACCTGTGCAATGCCTCTTCTTACCTTGATGGGCTTTGGAGCTGCCAAGGACAGAGGATCCCGATGGACTATTAAGATCTTGGTTATAGTATTTTAGACCAATTCACAAGCTTGCAACAAAGCCAGTGGCCCAGAAAGGAAAGAAGCCCAGTCAGTATACCCCATGGACTCCTTTTTCTATGCCATGACAACATTTAGAGTCGGTTTTTAGATTCTTCTCCGGTCAGTCCAAGCACGCAGCTGCTACCAAAACCAGCGAATCAGGGCTTCTAAGGACAGCAGATATCCCTTATGTTCTATTCGTCTCCCGACTTTGGAGAGTTTCCTGATTATGGACTGATGACCTCTGCTGACTGCCTCCCCTTCACCTCCCCTCATTTGCGGAATGCCCGAGCTGCTTCCTGTGGATTTGTTTCCATTCCATGCTGTGCACATTTTCATGCATTGTTACATAGACAAGTCAGACAAAATTTCTAGCTGACCCTCAGTCTAGAATTTCAAGTAAAAAAGCAAACAAACAAACAACAACAACAAAAAAATCATTCTTGATTGCCAAACAAAAAGGGCAGAAATCCCTCACCCTCATTCCCGCCGGTCTGTTTCTATTCTATCCAGAAAATTTCTACTTAGAGGGTACATGGTAGCTCCTCTTCCACCAATATTAATGGGTCGCCTAGTGGACCCGCGTCCTACCTGTTCATTTGAGCAGTGTTCCAAATCCCTGCTCCTGGCTCCTGTCTTCCTAGGGTTCCTTTGTGGTGGGGGTGGGGGTGGGGCGACAAATGTCTGAGAAACCAGGTAAGTAACTTCTGTTAGGAACTTAAAATGGCTCTGTCCTGTAAGGGAAAGCCATCCTCCAGCCTCTTGTGGAGGCTAAGCCACCAAGACAAGAGAGGCAAAAAAGCCATATCTACCTCTGCTCACCTGGCCAGTGCACCAGAACTGCTGCAGGAAAATCAGGCAGGACACAGGGAGTGCACAGGAAGCAGGTATTTTATGTAGGCTGAAACCTGGTCCAGCTGGTTCAGCCCTCAAAATCTGAATGCCAAAGGAAAGTGGCATATACCTTTTTTTTTTTTACCTTACACACTGAGTTAGAGTGAGAAGGATGTTTAAATATTGGTTGGCTATCAGCAAAGTCTTAAAAACAGGCAAAGTAATGTAAATTTTAAAAAGAAAGCATGCTAAAAAGTTCCTTGCATGCAAATCATTGCAGAAGTCTCCATCTGAGAAAAACAAAATTGAGGACGTTTCATCAGGACACAGTGGCAGTGGTTCTAGCCAGCCATGTCAACATTCTGACCAGAAACTTGTCAGCTGAACTTTGCTGACAGAGACATGCTCTACATCACTTGCACTTAATCAGGCAACAAACAGTCTTCATTCAGAGCAGGAGGCTCTGAAGTAAATCGGAAAGATAATTCTAAATCTAGTTTTTGCTCATTAAGATATGTAGGTAGAGTGAAACAATATTTTGTTTTAATATCTAAGATATCTTTATTTTGTAATTTATTTCAATTGTTTTTGAAGCTCTAATGCTAGTCTTTTTAAACAATGGCATACATTTTATTACTTCAATTTAAAATATGTAATTATATAAAATTTTTCAAGGTTGAACTTTGTATGCAATCTTGTTTAAGTTATGAAAGATTGTTGAAATTATTTTAAGCACAAAACATTTTATTAAGCTTAAATGCTATAGGAGTAATGGAGAAGAATCACTGTACAACAAAAAAGGTTCAACATGCAATTTCTGATTTTTAAAAATGCTGACATTGCAGAAAAATTCATTATAGTGTTTAGATTCATCTGGAGATATTTCAAAGATCAATATAACAGGATTTTTTGTTTGGTTATGATAGGAATTCATCCTTTATGTCTCTATACTTTTGATGAAATATTATTTGTGAACTCAAAAGCATCAAAGGTTAATACATATATTTTCAGAATTTGTTTCATATACAAAAAGCATACAAGAAAAAAATCTGTTCTAAAGTATTACTTGATAAGTGTTTGTAATATTTTATGTTGTGTAAAATGACTGAGACAATTCATAATTTCCAAGAACAATGTAGACTATTACTTTATCATATTTCAAAGTCCCTAGGCTATGCTTTTAACATGATAAGTTGTTCATTTCTGTACTAAAGGCTATTTTATATTTACAGTCTCACTAAGATTGAATTTTCCTTATTATCCTTCTTTAAATTTTTGGACATTATTCATTTTTGAAAATATTCAATTTAGTCTATAAGGTTATTTGAAAAAATAATACACTCAAACTTTTGGGTGCATTTTTAAACATTAGGAAAGAAGTTAACTGTAATGTAAGCATACTTTTTCTTCTACAGTCACAAATTTTGTCATTTTACATCTTTATATGGTTTTTCATGTTTAGTTCGTGATTTGTCACTATGTTGATTAGATTTATTCTTCACAGCACTGGAATTTTGTTATCATTCTGAGGATTTGAAAGCCTTATTGCCTTCATATGTTTTGTTGGTAACAAGGGTGTGAATATACTTAATTCTGAGAATTCTGAATTATTTAAATTTCACTGATTTACGAATTGTTATTGACATGTATCATTACACATAATGATAGAATTCATACAGATATCTTCAGTTAAGCATGTCATGTTCCTTCATCTGAATTTTTTCAATTTATTTTTATTGATATATGAATAGGTTTTGGCATGTACCATTGCACATAATGATGGATTTCAGACAACTTCATTCAAACATGTCATATACATTGACCATGATTTAATCTAGTTTCTGAAGATTACCATGGGGTTGTTTTCTCTATATAGATATAATAATACTATTTACAACTAATATTCAAATGTTTCAATTTTAGGCATTAAAAAATCTTTCATTGTCTCAGGTTTCCAATACATCATCAGACCCTGAGATTGGTGAACTGAGCTTGGCCTATTCTGCAAGTTTAACAACACAGTAACATGACCTAATTTATATATGATCTATAGCTAGAGACCAACCATCAGAACTGAAACTATTTTAAATATAAAAACTTAGAGATGCTGAAGGTGTGACTGAGAAAAAACAAGTGGTATAGTCATGACTCTGACTGAAATACTTACCACTCAAAACCATGTTCCCATTCAGTTCCAGTGTATATTTTCATTCGGATATACAAAAACCTGACCTGCAGTTTGTGCTCATAACAGACTAGAGTGTGAATGGCAGAAGTGACATGTGAAGCTGCAGTTTCCCTGCTGGGACTTTGTTCCAATTTACAGAAATCATAGGAAGTATGTCACCAGGCACCTTTCACGATTCACAGTTCATCAGTTCCATGTTTGTGTCCACATATTCTTCCAAGATAAGACATTCCAGCTTGAAGAGAAGCCCATTAATATGCAGAATGTTCTAAGGGGAGGTAAGACTAGTCCATCCTGCCATGAAGCTCATTAAACTCTGAAGAAAACAACTCAGTAGCTTCAGGAAGACACTGAAATTGACCAAATTCACTATTCACCTCTCTGCCCCACCCCATAACACAAACATTGGTCAAGCATATAAGCCTACAAGAGGCAAGTCAGGCAACTGGCCTGGAAGAATGAGAGACCAGCCAGCTGTCTGGAAGAGGTTCAGACCCTCTGAGCACTCTCCAACTGTTAAGCTATCTGCAGGCTGTGCAGTGCACTCTTGTTTTCTGGACCATCATGCACGTTAGCATGGGCTTTGGTGAAGTAGCTGTCTTTGAGTAATTTCTGCTCTAAACAGTAACCCTTCCACCCCACCCCAATTCCTATAAGAAAGCCCAGTAAAACAAATTGAAATTTGTTGTTATCCTTACTGTTGTTTGTCATCAGTACTCCCTCTGGGATGAGTAGAAGTTTTTTCACATCTTCTCAAGAATAGTGTCCTGCAATGCTACCTCTGATGTACTCTGCTGATACTGCTTGGAAAACAGAACAAGCACCAATTTTCATTGTCTTCTCAGACTGTCAGAGTTGTAGAGCAAAGCACTTCTGAGTCAAGATGAAGACATGGAGATAAAATACATATATTCTTGTTTGGTGGAAGCAGGGTTTGGTAGGAAAGAAAATTTTTCTGAAGTAATAAAAAGTAGCTTGTTAATTACAAAGGTATGCTAACTTTTAGACACAGTAATTGGGAAAAGAGAATTATAATACACATTTATAAGATTTCCCACAGGAGAAAACAATTAAGAAAGAGGGAATTAATTTTAAAACAATAATTAACACTATCATCATATAGAGAGATACTTCAAAAACATTTAAAGATACCAATATGGTGGTGAATGCCTTTAATCCCAGCACTTGGGAGGTAGAGGAAGGTAGATCTCTGTGTGATGGAGGCCAGCCTGGTCTACACAGGGAGTTCCAGGTCAGTTAGAGGTACAGGGAGACACTGTCTCAAAAAGAAAAAAGAAATTTAAAGAGATTATAAATTGGAACTATAGAGATACAAATGTATCTCTACTTGGTGTCCACGTAAATGTTTTTACTGGCAAACAAAAAGTGAGAGCTGACTTACATGCCTGTAGTTCCATCACATGGAAGGGTGAGGCACACCAGTTGATACGATTTAATGCCATTTTATACTACATAGTGAAATTCTGTCTCACAAAAACAAAAATTAAACCAAACAATAAAAAGAGATAAACCTAAGATTCATTATCATTGCTAAACTACACCCAGAAAATAAACAAACATAAACAAAATGTATTTTAGAATTTTTACTAAAGATATATAGTATAATACATTTAATTGGCTGGAAGCAGTAAAGGGAGCTGAGGATAGGGTGGGGACCTAAATACCATCAAATTACACTGGATGAAAATCACAAACATTCTATTATTTATTTATTAAATTGTTTTTTTTTTTTTGAGACAAAGTCTTCCTGTAGACCAGACTGGCATTGAACACACAGAGATCCACCTCCCTCTCCCTCCAGAGAGTGCTTGGATTAAAGGTGTGTGACTATGCTGGGCTCAATAATTTTTTAAAATAACTAATGAAACAAAAATGGTTTATATCACTAATTCCAATTCTGATGTGTTTTAGAAGTTTTCTCAGCAAATAATAAAGAATACAGAAAGACAGATAAAGAAAGAACAGAAAAACACAAAGCTGTCTTTATTGATAGACGATGGGCTTGTTGCATACCAAGTGCCTAAAGACTAAATTGCTCAAGGTAATGGGATAAGTAAGGAACAGAAGTGTTTGTTAGATGCAGTGTGACTGAAGAAGTCATTTGCAGTGATATAAACTGTAAACAGAGTGCTCATAGATAATTTTAAGCAAACATTTAGACAGAAACACATTGTTTATAACTTGGGAATAAATGCAATATTTAAAAGTTCTTCATTGCAGTAGGCTACAGTACAGAATTGAGAGAGAACAGGCCACAAATAGGTGGACAATCTTATGGCTTCTTGGATTAGAAGAGTAGAGTCTCTAAAGGTATAAGTTATCTCTAGATTCATCTGAAATGGAGCAAAATATCAATGAATTCCAAAGACTGAAAAAAAATGGATATCTAATTCTGACACTTGCATTTTGCAATTAAAAAAAAAAAAAGAACAAATAAAACCTACTTAAAAAGAATCCAAAGTTTACTTTTAACAGGGGCATTTCAAATGTTTACGTCTATAAGGAAGGCTACATGCTCCTATTAGAAAGCAGTTAATAAAGCCAACATTCATCCCATGGACCTAAAATAAGCAGGAAACCTGGAAGGTAACTCTTCTTCCTGAGCATCCCAAACAGAGAAACTGCCACCTCTGGAAACTGTAGCAAGGCAGACATATTAGAGGAGCTCTGAGAAAGCCTGTCCTAGAGGGAAGAGAATATAATTACAATGTGGACATTCTGTGAGACTTCAGCGGGGCATTTCCTGTTAATAATGTCTGATTAGTAAGATGTGGATCCTCGTAATTGTTAACATGGAAAGGCTAAGGGTTCAAATGAAAAACACATCTCATAAAAAGTCAAAAAATGAATGAGAACAAATAATCAACAGATGACAGGGAAAAGGAAAATTAAATGTTAGAACTATTAGACAAGGATTTTAAAACCACCAGAAAAATGTTTTTGACAAATCATCATGAATTATTCTTAACACAAGTGAATAATTATTAGTACTCAAAAAAAAAGAAATTCAGCAAAGATCCACATGGAAATATGGATTGAAATAGACTAAAACTAAAGCACATCAGCAAATTCTTCACAATGTGCTTTTTATTAAGCATTTTGCAAACTTCAGTTGTGAAAATTATGATCTCTATAATATATCTCAAGAGAATACAGATGAAAAAATTCAAGCTATAAAATTAAGACAAATAAAATTAATTCAGTCTTCAAATATAAATAAGTGGCATATACAAAAACTGAGTTAACATTCACATCAAATATCTAGAAGGAAAGATGTAAGAAAATAGTTTCTAAATAAACTGTGGTGGAAATTAATCAAATTTGCCAAAATTCCTAGACCCACAGACACAGGAAAAAGTGCCAAAACCTAAAGGAGGGTCCCCAAAAATTCCTATCCTACTACATCATAAGTAAAGTTGGAAAAAAAATGGAAGAAAACTAGAATGTATTGAGATCTCCTAGCAAATGCTTCTTATTTAGATTTGAACATGACTTCAAATGTCAACATTTTCCATTCTGAAAGCAGATACAGAAATAAATGTTGCAAAACATTTTTACGTAATGAAAGGATCAAAGTGTTAAGGCTGCATTTCATACCTGACAAATATCCTTAGGAATAGAAAGGCACTAACTATGTATGTATGCAAGCAGTGCTAAATAATTCATGTGACTTGGTTACTTAAAGAGTGACTCCAGAGATATATCCAACTAGAATGGAGAGAAAAGAAAAGCCACAAAACTTATGGAACTTGAAAAAGAAAGCAATATTTAGATAAATGAAAATAGGAATAAGTATAATATGTTACCCTTTGTTCAGCAGTCTTGTCTTGTAAATTGTATGTGGTGGTTTAAACAAATATCATATCTTTTGATATGGAATCAATGCCCACAGAGGAAGTATGCTTGTATTTTACATTTTGAGAGGGTAAGATGACCTACTTTTCACACAAAATACTAAACATTAATGCCAGTAGATTGTGATGTTATTTCTAAATAATTTATTATCAAGAGAAATCTAAAGCAAATGAGTCAGGTACAGTGTGCACAGCCAGATTCTCAGCATTTATGAGGCTGAGACAAAGGATCATGAGCTTGAGGTCTGCCTGGGCTACACAGTAAGACTCTCCTTCAGAACTGACCAATTCATCAAACAAGTGATCGAGAAAACAAACCTATGAAGAGATGTACCAAAACATTGCAAATAAAGAATTGTTTTCAAAGCTTCAAACAGCCTAGATGATGATAAAAGGTAAGCAAATTCATGAGAAACAGATGAAACAAACAGAAGATAATGAATTAAACGTAGAGTTAAGCACTAATACAACAATCATTGAATGCATTCACCTAAAACGTAAAAGCAAGAAGACATACAGTGAAGTGGATTACAAAATCAGCACTATCCAACAACACAGGTACAAAGCAACAGAAAAGTCAGCAATCTTAGAGAATCAGATGGCACCAATTACTAGCAGGCACTAACTGACAAGTGTGGAACAAAACACAAAAATGCTTCGGGAATATACAGGAACTGTCATGCTACAGGTAAGCCTCAAGAAATTAATGAAACAAATTGGCACTTGGCAGGCCTTTTGGAAAAAAGGGAATTAAACTTTAAATCAATCACAGAAAGTCAAAGAGAAATCTTCAAAAGCTTCAAAACTATCTTCTAAATAGTCCATTGTTCAAAGGAGGAGTTAAGTTGAGGGCATTTAAGAAATATTCCTAGGCTTAATTCTTCACTAAATGAAATACAGTGTACACAATTCTAAGAAAGTAGAACCATCACGGTTATAGCTTACAAAATGCTACCTAAACTAGAAAAATATAACAATGATTTTGTGTTTTGGTTTGGTATTTTTGTTGATTGTTTTCTGAGAAGGTCTCCCTAGTCACAGCCTGCCTGGAAGTCACAGTGTGAATTGGGGTGTCCTTGATCTCTTGGAGGTCCTCCTGCATCTGCCTCCCAAGAACTTGGATTAAAGGAATGTGTCACCATGCCCAACGTATAACAATGTATTTATAAAGTAAGTAAATGAAAGAATAAAACAGACCAAATGTCAATAACCAAAAAAAGAAAAACTATTGTCAAACAAAAATATAGAACTTAAAAAAATTGCATTTCTATCAATACTGCAAAAATTAGAGAAAAAAAATAAAACCTCCCCAGGATCTGCAATAAACAAACGCAGAGTTAGAATGTAGAAACAAAAATTTAAAATCCAGTACTATTTATAATCACTCTAAAGAACATGAAATCCCTAGCCATCAACTTAATAAAATATACAAGATCTGAGTCCTGAAAAGCTCAGAACAAACATAAAATAGTTAATGAGTGGGAGAAATACTGTATGCACAGTGGGAAGGTAAAATTTCTCCCTAAATTAATATTTTGTCTCCTTGCAGTGTCCATTAACAATGTCTGGCATATCTGTCGTGAAGAGTTTCTGAAGGCTTATATGGACTGCAAAGAAGATATTATAATACCGTAACTCATAAAAACTAAGGTGGAGAATTAAACCCATGTGACATCAATTCATATTGCTATAGTAATTAGTAAGGGTATAGAGACGGACACAAAGAGCAGCGGAGAAAATAAAGAACCGAGAAGAGAGCTCTGATAATTTCATAAATTAACCTCTTTCATTATGTTGTGGTGGTGTTACCTTGAGTTGACTTTTGGATCAAACGATTCCTCTTTCAGTGTCTGCTCTAGCACCAACTTTTAAAAGTACGTACTTATTCCTTCAGTTGTTTTTACTTTTTAGTCAAACATCACTTGGACCTATTTCTATCTGTGCGAGTCTCTGAGGTCTCCCACTGGTCTAATGTTTTCTACCCTAAATATCACACCATCTTAAGTATGATGCTATATTGTGAGTCTCAACTTGATAAACCAATTCCTTCCATTTAATTTCCATTTTTAAAATTAGTTTTAGCTTGTTCAATTTGATATACTTTAGAAAAATCTTTTGTATAGTAACAAATATTTTTCTCAGATTTTAATGGGAAAAATTAAAACAATGTGTCAACACAGCATGAACCGACATCTTATATGTTGACTTCCAATAAATAAGTGTGACATCATTTTCTGCTCTTTCTTTCTCTCATTCTGACTCTGTTTCTTTCTGTGGAATTTGGGGTTGACTCAAGTGTCTTGCACATGCTTTTAAAGTCCTCTACCTCTGAGCTACATCTCCAACATTTATATGTTCATCTAAACAGGTATGCAGTTTAGTTTGAATCAGGATCTCAGTGAATTTCACAAAATATCCTTGGACCAGTTGTGCAAAACAAGTACATCTTGAAATTGCAATCCTCCTGCCTCAGTTTTTTTGATATATTTTATTTGTTTATAACATCTTTGACTTTTTACTATTACTCTTTTCCTTTCCTCTGGTTTCCTCTTTCCCTTCTTCCCTTTGTTTCCTTTCTTTGTCTTTGTTCTTATGCCATGGAGTCTGGCAGTACAGGCTCCTAGGCTGACAGTCTTGCCTTTGCCTGACTATGACTGGCTGATGTTGGATTTCCTCACCTGGAGTCCTGCATTTAATCCTCCTGCTTCTGAAAGTGACTGGCTCTTGTTTGGTGTTTCCGTTGTTAGAATACTGAACTTGTTCTTTTACATTTTTATCCTAGGATCTTAAGTTTTGAGTCATTTAATATGTCACTAACGTTCAGTGTTCATTGGGAGTATTTAGAAAATGGATCGATTTTTATTTGTGTTTATCCTGTATGCTTGAAATTTGAAATCCCACTTATTAGCTCTAGCAGACTCTGTTTCAATTTATTAAATAGCTTTCATTTTCTAAATAAACAATGCAGCATCTGTAAATTTAGTTAAATTAATTTTTTCCTTTAAATCTGTGTGATGTATTCCTTTTTTTTGTCTACACTGACTAGACTAGCAAAGCGCTGACTATAAACTGCTCAGCAGAGATTCTCATTTTGTTTTGTATTGTTTTCTCTCACTTATAGGAAACCTTCAATCTTTTTCCGACCAAGTATTTGGTTAGCTTTAAGTTAACAGTTGGTATTAAGGTTTTGTAGATGTTCTTTAGCTAAATGAGGAAGTTCCTATATGTTCCTACTCCTCCTAGTACTTTTCAAACTAATAAGAAATATAAAATGAATTTTGCATGAAATGATATGATTGTGTGATTTCACTTGTTAATATAATTCGATATTTTACTTGATGTTCAGAAGGGATGCAGTGTGCTCTCCTTGCGATAAACCCTCCATTGTTGCTTTGTGTCTAAAACTTTCTATATGTCGCTAAATTCCCTTCACTAATATTTTGGTGAGACTCTTTTATCTATCCTTTTGGATTGTATTATTCAATAATTTTATTTTTGTAGCATTTTTCTTTGACTTGGTATCTGTAATCCTTCCATTGCTATTTTCTGAAGTTAATCGTTTTTCAGTGTTTTACAAGAATTGGCCATGTCAGAGTTATCTTTTAAAGTAAAAGCCATGTCCTTGTTTTTTTTGTTTGCCCAATTTATCCATATGGAGCAGCTTGAAGTGGATTGCATGTTTTTGAAAAATTAAAGTCATAGAGATTATATATGTGGACGGTTTTCTAAAATTTCTCCTATTACTTGGGTGTCTGAAGGTACCGTGTCCTCTCTTCCACTTTGAATTTCACAATTTTGAAGTCGAGTTTTCTTTTTGGAAACACATCTCCTTGACTGACAGCTCTGTTCATCTCAATGAAAGCTCTCAGCAGCATTAACCTTTTCCTGTCATCTCCCTGAAGAAAAATAACCCGTCTATACTCTGTTCTTTATTGTTTTCACCTGTTTATGTTGCTTATAATTCTCTAGGGTTTTCTTTTGAATGTTAACTCTAATTACTGATAAAGTTTTTTTAAGTTATGTTCTCTTTTTACTCATATTTTCTAATTTCAGTTACTTGTGATTAAAAATATTCTCCATTGTTTGAATTTTTAATTGCTGTAGATTAACATTATAGCCCGTGGTATATACGTTTTATGTATGCTCTGGCCTTGAAATTGCTCCTGCACCCGCCCCCTCACAGTCTCAGCTTGGCTCTGCTGTGAGCACTGTCCATTCCTCATCCTCTCCTCGCTGATCTGCAGTACACCCATTGCAGTTTTGTTTCCATTAATATGTTTTAAATAAAATTTGGATTTTGTACCTTAAAGTTTTATTTTTAATTGAAATACTTATGTATTTGACATGCCTATTTTTATTTTTACAATGAACAGTTTATCGAATTATTGTGTATGTTACACATCTTGATTCTATTTGGACCCTCTCCCCTATCTGCACCTCCTCATAGTCCCCCAACCAGATTTCATGCATTTTGTCATATATGTTAAAGCCTTTTTAGACACGTTTGTGTCCATAGACATTCCTTGTTGTGAGTTCATCCTTATATTTACAGAGAAGTGTACTATTCACTGCTCATCAAAGAAGCTTCTTTTGCAACAGATGGAGACTATGACTGAGTTCCACAACTGGTCACACACAGAGAATAAGTGTATGTGATATGCTCAACCCTATATGACATGTCTACGTGGAGCCTCATACCTAAGACTCATGGAACTTAGGGGAACAAGTGGTAGAGAGAATATTTATTCATCTTTTAACTTTCACCATTGAAGCTCCCTCATGCAATAGAGGGAAAAGTATGAAGGCCACAACTGGCCAAAACATAGAGAATAGGAGATACTTGTCTTTTAGTTTATTTAAAGTGTGTAATAGTTTACTGAAGATTTTTATGATAACTGATTTAAATTTTTTGAGAAATATTTATGAATTTTAAAATATTTTCAAACTAATTTTATCAACTATTATTTTTAAGCAGTTTACAGTCTTTTGATCTTGATACAGAGACTAATTTTCTGTTAAGAGCGTATATC
This sequence comes from Eospalax fontanierii, assembly GCA_035773235.1. Classification (NCBI taxonomy): domain Eukaryota; kingdom Metazoa; phylum Chordata; class Mammalia; order Rodentia; family Spalacidae; genus Eospalax; species Eospalax fontanierii. The sequence goes on along the minus strand of CM069540.1, from coordinate 44,352,235 downwards.
TAATACATTAGTCCATTACATACTGGGGAAGGACAGAATGAACATGAATTTAAAAATTCCTAGTTTTAGATCCGCAAAGGCAACCAAAGGATTCCTACAGAACCCTAACAGAAACTTTTTTGTTTGTAAAATAAAGATCTCTAAAAAATAAACAATGTAGGTCTCATCATATGAGTAAGAAAGAAAATAGAAATAAAATCTAACCTATAGAGTACCTACTCCTCCACTAGTAAGGAATGGAATCTTCAACAACGGAATCTCGAACAATGGAATGGAAATGTATAGCTAAACCTAGTACAAGTCGGGGCCGCGATTCTCTAAATTCATCTGAGTCTTTGTTGTATAGATAAGCAGTTTTCTCTCACTACTGCGAGGGACAGGCTTCCAAATGCGATTGACAGCCAAATAACCAGTAACTTAAGTGGGGAAGTCTAGCGGAAAGGAGAGAGGCAGGCATGGGGCCAGGGCTCCATTCTTGCCTGTGTGTTCCAGAGGTCCAGGAGACTTATGATCAAAATGCAGTCTCCGCCACATAAAATCTCCGTCTCCCTCCCTGGGGATGAATCCTTTGTAAGAAACCTGGAATAAATTGGTTTCTCTAATTGAAGAGCATTCTCTATTCCCTCAATCCGTTCAAACCTGGGGGTGGGGTGGGGCCGAATGCCGGGCCTCACCATGAGAGAATTCATGATACAGTCTTATTTCTAGTAGAAATAATTATCCTGCTCCAAAGGGGTGAACCTTGCTTTGACTAAGTCTGCAGTGGCCTCCACTGAGGTCCATACCATTGAAAACAATATGAATTATCTTCAAGGCTCTCACTCTTCACTTTCTTTTCTTCACGAACTATAAGATGGAAGTTCTAGAAAGCGCTAAAAAAGATGAATTAAAAATGACCCATGTATTTACTTATTCTAAACTCATTAACGAACTCAAGACTGCTCTGCAAGAGTAGGAATCGGATGTGGGTAGATGCACTTCATTGAGCTCTGTACAATGCCTTTAATTTTAAGTTCCCAGTGGAGAATGTGTAATCTCAAAGACTCTTCTGACTGAGTGTATAAGCACAGTATAAAACAGGAACCAGAAATATGCTAATATGAACTCATTTTAGCATGACATGAGAGACAAAACCGTATTAGACAGGAAAATATCAGCAAATTAGGATCCTAAAGTCATTGGAATAGAATTGAGCTCGGGGCTTTTTTGTTTTACTGCTAGTGATCGGACTCGGGGTTTAGTGCATGCTAGTTACAGACTCTGTTGATGAGCCCTCACCCATGCTCAGGCTAAGGACTTTTCTACACCATCGTGCATTATTTGCATGACCATGATTTAGCTGAAAATACTAGATATAATTTTATTTTGAGGATATGTTCAGCCATTCTAGGTCTTCATAATACCCAGCATGGTGTTTGGTAAACAGTTCAGGTAACTCCATAGTAACTGTCCTTCCCACTTCTCTCAATCCAGCATATCTCACTCTTTGCATCGCCTTTCATACCTCACTCTTCCATTTTTCTTAACCTAGGTTTTCCTGAAGCCATTGTTTATCACCAAGCTTCTAAGAAAAACAGAACAGAACAAAGCAAGCAAGCAAACAAACAAAAACACATCCCATTTGAGAAGAAACTCACCATGGGGGAGCTCTTTATTATAAAGAAAAGACATACAAAACCAACCTCTGATTTCTTCAGTTTATCATAGACTCCATCGACACACATTTTTTTTTTCACTTTTCTATAGAAATCTCTTTATCCCAGAAAAGCAGCTCAGAAATTACTTCCAGTAGCGTTCTTCTTGTCTGTCACAACTTCACAGCTCAGAGTTTGTTGCAGCTGACCACATTACTTTTTATTTCAAGTTCGACACCTCAGGTTATGAGTACGGGACAAACCACACAGTTTAAGAGCAAGCAATTTTCAGCATTGTGATACTTGATTTTGGTAAAGGTATCAAGTCTGAGCTACAAATTTCCCATGTTAGCTTACCTAGGCTCTCCTCTTTTACCTGTAGAGTACAATCCACAGTCTCCTATCATTTTCATATATAATGCTATTTCCATACTTTTTCACTCAACAAAAATAATCACTAAAATCAGAGTAAGTAAAGAAGCCTCATTCTCCAATCAAGTCAAGTATAAATCTAGAGGGATTATTGTATTTACAAAGCGGAATAGGCAGACAAATTGGATTCAATACAAAGTGTAAAATAGAGAAACAAATACAAAAACTTTAAATTTAGGCTTGGGGAGATGGTTCAGTGTGTAAAAACCCTTACCACCCAAGACCTGAGTTCAGATCCTCGAAACCTTTAGTCAGATATGGTCTCACACACATCTATAATCCCAATGTGCCTGTGAAGAAATGGAAGGCAGAGGGAGGAGACTCTCTAGAGGCTCTTAATCCAGGTAGACTGGAGTGTGCATTGGCAAAGAGACCTTATTTCAAGCAAGGTAGAAACCAATAACTAAAGATTGTCTTCTGACCTCAGTGTGTTTCAGCACAAACACAGCAAATAATCGAACACATATATATTGTGTAAACATGAGCATGTCAACTCAATAATAGGTGGCATCTGTTGCAGTCTGGACATTGATGGATTATGCAATGTATTATGCCAGGATAACTGATCACTTAAATGTTCTCTACCACATCCCTATCTACCCTCAAATACCTCCCTTGAATTCATATGTCTGGAACTATTATTATACATTATGTGCTTTTTGAGAAACGTTTGTCTCTATTATATTTCCAGCATAGTGAATACTGAAGTCTCTCTGCCTAAAATTCCATAACACTGAAAGCGCTGGCTTAATTTTCATCTTCCTGTTTCTCCACTCATTATGATCCTTATTACCATACTCTGTATTAGAAATTTTTCATCTGCAAAGACCTTGTTAAATCCTGTTTACCTTTTCTACTATGTTATTGGGACTAACCAATAAACTAATGTTGATTTGGAAAAAAATTTATTCTTCACACCTTTACTGAGTATATACTATGTAAGTAGAGAATTGTATGAGATAGGACACCCTAATGATATATAGAATCTCTTCTCTGCCCTGGAGTGGCTTAATACTGTAGTGACTGAACAAGTTTGACCTGCAGGAAAAAGATTATAATGAAAAAAAGTGTCTGGATGCACTTAGCTTGAAAAGCAGATCCATTAGGGATGATTTAATAACAGACTGTGATCACAAAAAGGTTAGAAAAGGCAGGGCATTAAACTACACTCAATCTTTCTGAAGACCTAAAAAGGCTATTAAGCTACCATCTGAAGAATATTTTTCTATAAATAGTTGTTATTAAAAAGCAGGTTAAAATAGGGTACACTATTATTTCTGGAGCTATTTCAAAAGAAGGATGAATCAATTTGTATATAATTATTTTTCCTTGTATAGACTGTGTAGAAACAGTTTTTAGCTTGCACATTATTTTTTGAAGATTTTGTCATTTTAATTTTATTAGTGCTTGACAATAAATTTGAAGTGATATTTATCTGGCTTAATCTTGATACTTATGATAGCAACTAGAAAGAGAAAGATAATATGTTTATTACAAGGCTCCTTTGTGGAAAACTTTCATGAAACATAAAGCAGATCTCATACATTAATAATTATTCAGATGTTTCTGTTCAGTTACTATTCTAAAGATAAGTGACTAAAGTCGTTCTGATTCCCATGGACAGGCATGTGATGGGAAGTGATAGAAAGTCACACCTCAGCAAACCAGAACTTTAGAAGCTGTAACATTTGCATATAAATTTAACTCTGCCTCTGAGCAGTAAGAATGAATTAATAATCCAATTTAAACACTTGAAACATACTTCTTCTTAGAAATATAGTATTGAAACATATAGTAGGAATAGAATAGGGAAAGTTGTTCTTCTTAAAAACAATTTTGCCCTTCAGAAAAATAAGGAATGAGAAGCTGTTGTTGTTCGAGGCTCTATTTGAGGTAAACATCATCAATATATAAAACTCTCTAAGGCAGAAGAACTATTCTAATGACAGTTAAGGCTAATACATTTATTTAGTAACAAAAAGGAGAACCATCCTATTTTAAAGAGAAAGACCAGAAGATTAACCAAATAAAAAATAATAATAATTAGGTGTAGTGTTTCTCTTGGTCAGAAAATCTGAAACTTTCGTCAGTATGATCTAAATTTGACAGAAAACTTGATCGGTGAGTTAAAGATGATTTTCAAATTTTGTGATTTATATCAAGAGAGGCATTAAACTTCCAAAGCTCTCTTCCTGTCTTCAGTCAATATTTTCTCAAAATGAATCTATCTGTGTATATAAGAAAATAGTAAGCTCTTTGTTGCTTATATTCAAAGTCATGTGAAGGAATTCATCACAAGAAGCTTTTTACACTCCTGTAATTATGGTGGCAAATCACTCTGCATATCACTAAGTTTGTCCACATTGAAATTTAGTTGACTCAGGTAATGAGCCATTGAGGAGTCTCAATTATATTATTAATCAAGATGTAATTATATTAGTTTAGGGAGATTTTTATTAAACTGACAAATCATTGCCAAGGTTTTCACAAATTCATCATGTTTAACTATGAGTAGGAAAGAAAGCAGTACGTAAAATGATTGCATGAGGTACTGAAGAATATCTGTGTAACCAACGCAATCCTCCTTTTCACGTTCACTCTCCTTATGTTTACATGTGTTATTGGAAATTATTGAGACTTGCATATGTGAGAAGACAGTTGATTTCCTGGCTATAATGTTTTAAAATTTTTTCTGTATATAGATATGATTGAGGTGAAACATCTCTACCAGCTCCTGTGTTTGAGCAGTGGGTTCCCAGCTGATAGTGCTGTTTGGGGAGGATACAGAAACTGTGGGAGTTGGAGTTGTAACGTAGGCAGCAGAAATGGCTTGCACTGGAAGATTTTGAAGATTATCCATTGTTATACTTCACTGGTCCACTCTCTCTATTTCATGATCCACTAAGAAATGGGGAGGTCCATCATAAGCATTTGCAACTACAGACAGAGCAACCACAGTTGCATGATTTCCCCACCATGAGAAACCACCTCAAACCATGAGCCAACATAAATGTCTCTTCCCTTGCATTGATTCTGTTGAACATTTTGTCACAACAGCAGGAAAAGCAAAGAATACAGAAAACTGTTGAGAGAGATGTGGTTGTTATGATAAAACTATGCATTTAGTATATATTCAGAATTCGTTTCTAAGGGGACTGTGGAAGAATTTGATGCTGAGAACTAGAGAAACAATAGGATTCTGCAAGGATGCTTGATGAGTCATTCTGCTACAAGTTGAGAAAACTTGAAAGTCAGCAATACAGATAGTGAAGACTGCACATGAGGCTTCAGAGAGGTTCTAGGATGCTGGGGAAAATGGATCTAAAGTGAATTAGTTTTGCTCTGGCAGAGAGTCTGATTATGTCCTTCCTGGTCCTGAAAATCCGGGTCAAACTGAAATTGAAATTAATGGTCTTATTAATTTGGTGGAGGAATATTAAGACAGCGTAAGGTGTCTGCAGTTTCATTGTTGCTGGCTGCTTTTAGTCAGATTTGCAGTGAAAATCTCGAGGAATGACTATTCACAGCAGAAGAGAAAAATATGTAATTTGTTGACGAAAGCAGGTGCTAATCAATTTAAAGTTATAGACAAAGTGCGTATAGGAAAAGCAGGAGTAATTGTTAAAGAATTAGGTGCCATTAAAGCAAAGTGAGAACTTCACCTCTACAGTAAAAAACAGGCTTGGGGTTGGAAATCTGCAAACACATTTGCACAACTTTTCTTTTTTTGTTTTTGGTCTTTTTGAGACACGGTCTCTCTATAGCTCCCTAGCTTGCTTGGAACTCACTATGTAGACCAGGCCAGCCTCAGTATCACAGAGATCTGCTTGCCTTTGCCTCCTGAATGCTGGGATTAAAGGTGTGCATCATGGCTTTCTATAAAAAGAGAATGTCTAAGAAAACATAACCTCCAGGATGTGCTGGTTAATCAGAGCTGACTGTAAGTGTGGTTCCTTGTGTCAGCCACATAAGCACTTAGAAGCTGTTTATGGCTATTGTTCAAGGAGGCCATCTAGAAACAGAATTTGGCATGCATAAGGTGCTGCTTTTGTAAATAGATGCAAGAATGACAGGGTTATGTTTCCAAGGTTAAAAACAAACAAACAAATAAACAACAAAAGGGAAAGAAGGCAGTAATCAACATACCTGTGAATCCACAGAATGTATGACAGGCTTTCAGATTCCTTGTACAGAACCCTGAGAAGTGAATATATGTATCTTTAGGGGTAAAGAGTAAATTGTAATGGAGAGCCTGGGAAGTCCAAGATCCTAGAAACCTGGAACATTTGCCAGGAAAAGCCACAGAAGGGAGGTGCACAGGACAGATGCCACAGTTGGTAAAAATAGCTGGAATGTTGAAGAGGGACTGCCCTAGTGTGCTGACCTCAAAGGGTACTACCTCCATTAGATGACAGGAACTGACCAGCAGGATTCAATGTTTGCTTAGCTTTTTTTTTCAGCTTTCTTTGATCCTATCTTTTCTGTGTTTGCCCCGTATTTGCTCAGTGCCATTGTAAAATGGAAATCTGTAACTTGGTTTTTAAGATTTGCTTTGACGTTTTTATTTAAATGTGCATATATGTGAATCTCTGTGAATGTATACCATGGTGTGTGGGTACCACAGAGATCAGAAGAGGGATCAGATGCCTCTGAACTAGTTTTACAAATGGTTGTGAGCCCAGAGATTTGAGTGATGGGAACTGAATTCAGGTCCTCTGGAAGATCAGCAAGTACGCTGAATATTTGAATCATCTCACCATCCTTGTAACTTGATTTTTTTTTTTATTGAGAGAAGTAACTAATGCAATAGGCAAGCTAGTCATAGGATTTTCATTTATAAGGAGACTTTATTGGTATTGTTTCATCCTGGACTGAAGGAAATTATTATTCAAAATGACTCCCAAGGTAGTTATTATGCAACAATCTTCCCCTTATCATCTGGTTCTACAAGTTTGGAAATGTCATAACGTCTTCCATCAATAAGCATAGTATAACACGAAAATCATCTTCTTTTTCTAAAAAGTTCTATTTATTCCCCATTCCTGAGCCCCCAGAAATCAATGGTCTTTCACAGCATTTATAGACTTTTATTTTCCAAAATCTCATATAACTGGAATCATAAATAAATATTTTTAACTTAGAATTTTGAAAAGATTCAAAATATATCCAGGAATGGTTGTTAATGGAGAAAATGACACATAAGAAAAGGACATTACAAACTGCAGACATGGGTGCAGGCTTCTCAAGAGAGTCATCTGAATAAATCTTTTAATACTGAGTTCTTCTAGTTAGTAATCTATACTCAAGATTCCTCTTGTGCATCCCCATGATTTTCTCACTCTTCAATATAAGAATTATTTTATTTTTACTTATGTGCATTTAAGTGTGTCTGCATGCATTTATGTATGTGCACATGCATGCCAGTGTGTGAAGAGGCCAGAATAGAGTCAATGATGTGCTGAGGTGGAGTTTCTGGCAGTTATTATTGCTCAACATGAATGCTGGAAACTGAATCCAGGTACTCCCAAAAGTGGTCAGTGCTCTTAACTGTTGAGCCATCTCTCAACTCCTGCTAGATACCTGCTATCACTGTGTAGAATTATCCTGCATGGCACTATTTTTTTTTAAGTTTTCATATATTAAAAATATTTGGTTTCATCTACATTTAGACATGTATGCATAAAGCTGAGCAGGGAATTTGTCTAAAGGTTTTATGAATGCATGTACTTAAGATTGAGTTGACTCACTATTACTCTTTATGCATATCTAAACTTTTAGAGTACTCCCACACGGAAAGATTACATTGGCACTGAAAATACTGGAAAGCGTTACAGCCTATAATATTATGTCTTTGAAACTATAGCATAGCGTATCTGTTTCATAGTATTCCTGGAATATTCATGGTTTGCTACAAGTGGACTGTGTTAACAGTTTGTCACCATAGCAGACACTAGAGACAGGCTATTTAAGAAACAATTTTATTTTATTTATTATTTTTATTTTAATGTGCATGAGTGTATTGCCTGAATGTGTGTAAGTGCATCCATGTCATACAATGCCCATAGAGGTCAGAAGAGAGAGAAGGAAAGTAGTTATGGACAGACGATTGTTAGCCTCCATGTGGGTGCTGGGAGTTGAACCTGGGTTCTCTGCAAGAGCAGCCAGTGCTCTTAACTGCTGAGCCATGTCTCCAGTTCAATGATTACTTTTTAGGGTGGAGGGTGTGTGAATATTGGTTGGGGTTTACCTAGTATCGCAAGGGCCTGAGTTTAATCACAAGGTGGTACATTGAGCACTCCCAGTACTTAGGAGGTGTTGGCAGGAAAATCAGAAGTCCAACATCATTTGCAACTACCTAATGAGGTCAAGGTAGTCTGGGTACTCTACTTCAAAAGAAAGAATAGAAGGAAGAAAGGAAGGGAGAGAGAGGGAGAGGGAGGGAAGGAAGAAAAATAATAAAGCAAAAAGAAAGTAATCGGGAAGTTCATATCATGACATAGTGGTGTCTGAGGTCTGGTGACCACCTCCAATTGTGCCACACCTTGGTAGATGGCAACGGTGGGAGCACACATGGAAGCGGGTCATCACACCTCAAAACAGGAAGCCAGATGGAGACTGGGAATATTCTTTCAGTCTTGGGTATCGAGAATATTGATTATACGATTTATAAATCTTTTCTCTATACTTCTACTTTTTCTAGTAATATTCTAGCAAGAGCTTGGGTAAGATTGATGCTCTTTCTTAGTATTAGGAGAATTCACAAGTTAAATCATCTAGAGTTGTAGTTTCCTGTGAGATTCCTTTGAAAACTGAAATCACTTTCATCAGTTGATACTAAAGCACATGCAGTTGTATTTATCTCATTTTCATCTGCATTTATTTTTTTTAATAACTATGTATTTACCTTGTGTATCAGTTACGCTTAAGTTCCTGTGATAAAGCATCAATGACCACTGAAATTTACAGAAAGAAGAGTTTATGGGCTTCTGGTTCCATAAGGGACTAGAGTCCATCTTGTCAGGGAGGTATGGTGGCAGGAGGCAGCTGGAGGAGAAAACAGAGTGACCACATCATCAAGTCTGCACAGGATGCAGAGAGAGATACATTGGAATGGGCAAGGCTACAACCCAGCCCCAGTGATGTGCTTCCTCCTGTAAGACCACACTTTCTGAACCTCCCAAAACAGCACCTCCAACTGGGAATAAAGTGTTCAAGTACTTGGTGTCTATGGCGGGCCATCTCATTCAAATCACTGCACGTTGGCAGTTGTTATAAAAATACCTGCGATATACTGACAATGGCTTTCTAATGACATCAGTGATTTCCTCCCAGCACCCATGGTGGAGTGGCAAACATTCTTCCTTTGCTTATTTACTAAGCTCTCTATAGTGCTATCGATTTTCATTGATCGCTTCAAATGATCACCTTTCCACTTACAGAGATTTTTCTACTATTCAACTTTAATTTTTTTTGTATTTGTACTTTTAGCTATTTAAATTTTTAACTTTGTTTTATTCCTAACTTCTTAAACTAGAAATTCAAATCATTGATTTTTTTCAGTAGTGTTATACTTGTTCTTTAAGTATTTGATTTTATAAATATGTACCATGATGATTACTTCCGTGGTTCCCACACGTTTTAATCTTTTCATTTCATTACTATTCAGTGGAAAAATAATTTCTACTCAGGTTTTGTTTTTTTCAATTTGAAACATGCTTTGTTCAGAAATTTACTTTATAAAAATTAGAATTTCTTTCTTTCCTTTTTCTTAGACTGTGAGAGTACATGTGTGTGCTTGTGTGTGTGTATGTGTGCAAACATGTGATGTGTTCAGGAGCATGGGTGCCCTGATATACTTGGGCAGATTGCAAAACAACTTCCGGGAGTTATTTTTACCTTCTGCTTTATGTGTTATTTCTGCCCCTGGCTGTTTGTGCTTCAGGCTAGCTGGTTGGGACCTTCTCAGACTTTTGATGCCATTTCTTCCATAATTTTTACAGTTTATTCTAACAGTCTTGTCTATTTGAGTGAGTGATGACACTGAGATGCCACAGACAACCCCATTCCACCCTTAGAGATCATTTCTCTGCACTGCTCATATTAATTTGGATATAGGATTGTCTACTCTTCTATAAGGAAATAAATACTATGATTGGATAATTTCTATTTTCTTAACTAGTCTAACTATATTTATTCTTTTCATGAAGACACATTAAATTTATCAGTTTGTATACAGTTCACAATCAGAATGAGAAATAAATTTGTAGAAGACGCTTAAACTGTTCCTAGTGCACTTTATGAAATTTTATTTTTATTTTATGTGTATGACTGCATGTATGCAAGTGTACCCATATTAAGCAAAGCCAGCAGAGGCCAGAAGTGGGCATTCATTGGAATCCCCTTACAAGTTTTAGCACCATGTAGGTCCTGGGAATCTAACTTGGGTCCTCTGGAAGAGCTGCCAGAACACTTAACCACTGAGTCATCTCTGCAGCCCCTCGAGCAAATCTCTCTCTAAAATAAAGCAATTTAAGTGGTTTATTTAACCTTTTGCCAGTGCTTAGCAATATTATCATCACTTCTTAAAGGATTTTATATTAAGCGGTAGCAGTAGCTTGCCATGATCATTATGCAAGGGTTTTTTATCTTTCTTTCAATACGTGTGTCTGGAAACTTTATACCTGCACATGGTATTGGACAGTTAAACCACATAGAGAACTAACTATACTTGTCTTAACATTTTCTATTTCCTTCCTTCCTTCCCTCCTTCATTTCTATTCCTTCCTTGCTTCCCTTTCTTTCAGGTGTATTTGGCCTGCATTTATGTATGTGCACCATGTGCATGCCTGGTGCCTACAGAAGTCAGAAGAGAGCATCTGATCCCTTGGAATTGGAGTTACAGACAGTTAAGAGATGTGGGTGATGGGAACTGAATCTGGATCTTCTGCAAAAGCAGCAACCCACCTAAATTTTTTTTTTTGAGATAGGTTCTCACAATGTAGGTATAGGTGCACTTACATACATGCAGATAACACACTCATAAATACAAAATAAAAATAATGAATAAAATCATTTTTAAAAAGAAAAAAGAAACAACTTGATTGTTTCTACCATATAGCTTTATAATGATAGGCGAACTATTTAATCAACCTACCAAATACTTTTATAATCATAGGCAAATGTTTAAACTGCTTTTAATGTGGTAGGATTTTCCTTTAATGCCATGTCTGTTAGCCTCACCCCAAGGATAGTAGAAAAACCAACTGCATCCTGTTACCCATAGTGTGGTGGCAATTATTATTCTGAAATTGAGGATGGCATATCTGGATTAACAGAAGACAAGCATGGTGATTGAGGAAATATGCATAGTATGACCTGGAACTCACATCTCTCAGACTTAATCTTTAATCATTCCTTCTCTTTTAGAATCACATATTGCCTTATCCAGTGGTGCATGCCAGTAATCCCAACACTAAGATTAAAGATTAAGCCTGAGATATGCATCTGAAATCAGTCTGATGTTCAAAGTGAGATGTCATCCCAAAACAAATAAATTTGTTTGATTGTTACATAGCCTACAAACAAAAAGTTAGCTGTTTATTCTGAAATTTTATCTATTTGTAACTCTTACAGGTGAGTTTCTGATATATCCTGAAAGAGATCCTATGAGAAATTTCCAGATATTCTGTTCAGTTGCTATCAGTGTCAGCCCATGGTAACTAATATTTATTAAAATTTCCTTAGTGAGGAAGAAAAAATGAAATATACTTAGAGACATCTTAACATTTTAGGGTAGCATAATATCTTGATACATAATTTTGGTGTGAATTTTGTTACACAGCAGTAGTAATGTGAATATGTCCTATTTACGTGTCTGCTAGCACATGTGTTATGGGGACATGAATACTTTCCTCCATTTTGGAAGTTACTTTTCCTAAAGATACATCCTTATCTTCCTGGTGCCATCTGATTTTTCAGTTTATAGACCTTGCTATTGGGATTCCTTGAAGTTATATCCTCTTAGCATGTCTAAAATGGTTCACTCTATCCATGGGCTCCAGTGACTGTACAGCAGGCTTCTTCCATGCTGGTGGAGGGGGAGGTCAGGATAGAACTCAGGTCACTTTTTCACCTTTCTCTCACTCCTTATTGGCATCTTTGAGTGTCATAGACTAAAACTCCATTCCACATCTTGGAAATAGAAATGCAAAATTCATAAGCCATATATAAAATTTTGAAAAATATCAACCATTTTTATTTCAAGAAATAGATGTTTCTGGTTGTTCAGAAGGAAGCTAAACTCTTACATTAATTAAGCAGGATGGCTTAGCAGAAAGCAGGAGACACTCTGGAGAATAAGCATTAAGGTATTATCAGAGTAATAATAGTTTCTCTAATGAAATAATTTAAGTGACTGAAAATCAAGAACTGGGTTGCATTCATCAATGTGGTGATGATTGCAGACTGGAGAGACAGGTAGCTATTGAGCACCCCCACCCCAAGTTCCCCACCACTATGAAACCAGATGAAATAGATCTGCAGGCCCCTGAGTAAGAAATTCTGCTTGTATGATCTCCTGTCTGTCCTGGAGTCTAGATTTATTAGTACCTTTTATAAGTAAGTCAAGAACTTCCCACTGGGATTTATTTTTCTCAGGATTTTTTAGGAAATAAAGAACTTTAAAATATTTAATGGCATGTATTTCAAATCCACTTTCCTGTTGCCCACTTGGCATGCTGCAATTATTACAAGCTTTGCGTAAGTAGCACAGATTTCAGTCTGTCATTTATAGACAGGCTTCAGATTCATTAGTGGTCTGTTATTATTAAAATAGAAATGCTGTTCACCTAAAAACTGAAATAGTGATAGGAATGTGTCCATGTCATCCTTTAAGGTCAATATAATAACAGAATTTCTACTCTCTGTTGGATCTTAATCCCACTGAAAAATGCGAAAAATGGTTACTTTTAGTGAATTTAGCATACCAAGCCTCACATCAGAGATGGAGATACAAATGCTATTAACTACCACTGAAACCAGGAGTCTTTAAAGTAGTACTGAATGCAAGCTTCACTGAAACATTTAATACTGAAACACCCAATGCAAAAAAATGACAAAAGAAAGATAAGATTTGTATGAAAACAAGTCCAATATAATTTTTTCCCCTAAAATGTGATGATCAAATACTGGAGCTGGTGTAGGATGAAGTAACAGGGGGTCAATCTTATGGGAAGCAGGTGACCTCTAGAAGAATTTGAAACCTGAAGTATGTGTGTGGGAGGGATTCTGAATAAAAAACAAATATACAGAATATGTCACTAGAGCAGAGAGGCCAAAGGCTATGATGAGAGCTTCTCTCAATTCACTGTGCCTTAGGTCACAGGCTGTGCTCTCCACAGTAATCTATATCAGTTGATTGGTTCCATTTGAATCTCAAACGTATTTTTAAGGTATTGTTAAAGAAGTGTCTGTGATTTCTTTTCTGAAGGGATAATACTTGTTATGAGGCAGCAACCATGTGACCTTCTCCCACTTCAGTTTCCCAAATGAAGCTGTTATCATGTTCATATGGTATATTCTTAGACACTGATCCTGAAAAATTTGATGTGGATAAATAAAAGTTTTTCTCCATGTTCAATGAACTCTCTACATCCAAGAGACATGGAACATAGCGGGAAATGTGGTAGAAATGTGCTAATGCATCTTTCACTCTCATCACCAAAGCACCTTCAGGTAACAGAGGGCAATGAACCCAGAACTCAGGGACTGTTACTGAAGAGGGGGAGGAAAGATTTTAAGAGCCAAGGATGGAGGTGCATGACCACACAGAAATGAGTTCTTGCTCATATATATCAACTTACAGCAATTCTGTCAGCATGCACAAGACTCCTGCAAATTCAAGCAGATAAAAACATAGCATAGAACAGTGGAAAAGGACAGTAGACTCCAATCTTAGCTGGTGAACGATTGGGCAGGTGATTACTGCTGGGTGAGGAAAAGATGATCCTTAAGGGAGTGACTCTGGAGAGGCTGGCTAGACCCTAGGGGCTTAAGGTGCACTCAGGAGCATCAGGGGACACTAACTTGACTCAATAGGCCTTAACATAAATGACAGAATGATTGAAATCCAGTGGATTGAGGGGGAGTTGCTATGGGCGGGTACTAATGCGAGAGAGGATAAAAAGGACTAAGATGTTGTATATGGAATACACAGAAATTCAATGAAATATTTAAAATAATGGTATTGTCTCTTGAAATGTGAGAGTGCAGCTTCAAAGGGAAGTCATTATATATATATATATATATATATATATATATATATATATATATATATAATTCGAACTCTGTTTCCAAGATTAACGCTGTGCAGTGATTTGGAATATAAGGAAGTTCCATTTTGTATGTGATTTTTCAGTCTACACTTGGATGTTTCGAAGGCCTAGTGGAGAGGGTCTGGTGCTTTTATTCACTTTTTCTTTCTTAACACTAAGAACATGTGTGGTACTTAAAAGGTGATTGTGCCTATATTTTTTCTAAGTATGCTTGCTCTGTTCACTTGTGGGCGAATGTCTAATTATTATATAAGTGATTGTTATTGGTAGAAACAGCAAGGAGAGATTTAAAGTTGCAATTAGATTATGAAAATAATCATTTGGATTTTCTCTTTACTCTGCATTTCTAGCTGTGAGGGGTCCTCTGACATTTGAAGTTCTAGAGGCCGTCAAGTGGGTATCAGGCACATTTGGTAGAGGAACTCATGTGAAAGGTTCTACAGAGGAAGCCATTCTTAACAGAACACGGAGAGTAGGCCACCATGTCACGTTCTCAAATATCATGAAATGGGAGAAAAATAACCTTAATGTTATATGTTTTATCAGAAACGTATGTGTGGAGAAATACATATATGAAGCAGATACTATCATGACCTTCGATAAATGCAATTGAAGAGCATTTAGATCACCCAGGATCCACTCCTGCTCTTCCCTAGTTAATCCCCTGTGCCCCTAGTTCTGATAAATCATAGAGAACTTGGATCTGCCTTTAATTGGACTTCATATATGCAACCATAAAGTATAAAGTTTTTGTATCTAGAATAGTTTTTGTCAACTCCTGTGATTTAGAGAGTAATCTGTATGTTATAACAATAATGTTACTGATTTTATACAATATGTATGACAATTTGTTTACTTATTTATTGTTTTTTATTAATATTTAGGTTGTTTTAAGGTTTGTCTATTTTTGCTACTATGAATTAAACGCCTATGAATTTGTTATCAATTTATTCTGAAAAACATTTTACTTATTTCAGTGTGTTGTGTTGTGTGTGTGTGTGTGTGTGTTTATGCACTTATGCACTTGCCACAGCATGCATGTGAATGTTGGAAGACAACTTGGGAGAGACATCTCTCTTCTCCCTCCATGTGGGTTCTAGGGTTTGAATTCAGGACGCCAGTTTTGGTGATAAGTGATTTAATCTGTTGTGACATCTTTTTGGTTGTTGTTATCAAATCTTTATACTGATACATAATTTAATTTCTCTTAGATGCTTTAGAGTGAAACATTTAGAAGTAAATTTATACTTATATTTAAATTATTTATCAATGTGAAGAATTCTGAAAGATTTTTAGAGTGATGATTCCAGTAAGCCTACCAACAACACAGGAAACAATGATTGCCCTGACAGTCTTCTAAACGGGACTTCCCATAGTCTGCAATTTTAACAATTTAAGTCAGGCAGTAATGGGGTATCCTGGTGTAGTTCTGATTAGCAAAGGTGTTGAGCACTTCTTCCTGTTTCTGTTTCTCTTGGCTAAATACTTCTTCTTTTGTGAACTGTCATTTAGTATGCCCATTTAAACAGGTTACTTACTGTTTAGTTGTCTTCTGGCCCAGAGATGCTTGTTCAAGCATTTACATTTACATGTTTTAAATATATATGTATGGGTGTGTGTGTTTGTTTATATATGTGTGTTTATCTATGTGCGTGTATATTTGTGCATGTATATGTGTGTTTGTGTCTATCTATGTGTGTGTATATGTGTGACTGTGGATGCATGTGTATGTGTATGCACAGGTTTCTGTGTATATGTGTACCTGTACCTGTGTGTATGGGCATGCATAGGTTTGTGTGGGTGAAAAATATAGGCTATTAATATGTAATTTAACTAAGTTAATGATTAATTTTCATTATTTATTTACTAGAATTTTTTCAGTGATTTCTGAATACAACATGGAAATTTTTGTTTGTTTGTTTGAATAAATTTTATGCTTCTTGTTTATACTAATGCTGTTCATTCTCTGGGGAACATTTCATTTACTGACATTGTGATCATTTTTTTCCTGATGTCTTTTAAAATATTTGTAATTTTTATTTTTCTCATAAATCAACACGTAGCACACTATGAGTTAGACATTGAAGGTGACAAGTGTAAATCCTCAGTGTTCTTTTTCAGATATTTATGTTGATTATTTGTTACAGTAGAAGTAAACTTATTAGAGACAAAAATATTAGATAATTAAAAAATTCATTCTGGCATTCTTTGTTTTTATTTGCTATGGTTAAGCCATTGCTTTCAATGTAAATATTGCTATGTTAAAACTTAAGGCTAGGAATCATTTTTTCATTTCAATGATGTTTTTTCTTTAAAATTTTTGGTTCCTTCTCTCAACTTTTAATATGGGAAGTAGCTGACAATGTGGATCAAGAAAGCTACAGGATTCTGTTTTCATCTTACTGAAGTTGTTTGTTGTTGTTGTTTTTTTTTTTTTTTTCTCACTGGGACCTTCCCTGGCTTACATAATCATGAAATCAGAAAGACCAATGAGGAACATGCACTTTAAAGAATGAGGGCACAACTCTTGATGAATTAGATGAATACTTCCCAATTTAAATGTATTTTAGAAAATAGATGAAAGATGTGCGTGCAATTCAACTGGGCATGGGGATACAGGCCTTTAATCTCAGCACTCTCGAGACAAAGGCAGGCAGGTTTCTGTGAGATCAAGGCCAGCCTGGACTTCACAGATAGTTTCAGACAAGCTGGGGCAATAGGGAGCCATATCACAAACAAACAATCAAACAGATTACCTAAAGATTATCTAAGAAATTCAACAAAATGAAGATAACCTCAGAGAAATCCATACAGACACATATGTAAATAGATAAACTACTTAAAGAATAAGAGGGAACATCATGACAAGAGTCAAGGAGGAATGAATACTCATGTGTAAGGGAATTTCAATAAGAATTAGCAGTCAACTTCTTATTAAAAATTTGTGGAGGCCAGAAAGTGATACAGTGCCATATTTAAAGGGATATGCCATTAAGAGTCTCTCAGCCAAGAATTTTATACCCAACCAAATTATACTTTAAAAATAAAGCTGAAGATTGTCTTCTGATGTCCATATAGACACTAAGGCACACATGCATGTACGTGAACAAACACACACAAACAAAAAGATAATAAACAAATAATAAAGAAATTAATGTAAAAACCATCTAAGGGGGAAACCCAGAATTTACTAAACAAGAACAAAGGGTGTTTGTTGCAACTAAAAGAAAAGCTGATGTGAGTTCTTCAGGAGGAAGGAAATGACACCAGATGAGAAAGGAAGTCAGCTACTTAGGTTGACGTGAGAGCAGCACAGTTGCTCCTTTGTCTCTAGACTCTGCACCTGTCCATTCCATCAAAAGCCGGTATAGACTCTTAGGTTACTGCTCTCAGTGTGCACCACACATAGTAGTTGCATCTAAAGTGAACATTTGCAGGCTACCTTTCTTCTTATTCCTTAAACAGCACATAATGGCAAATATTTTCAAATATTAGAATGATAGGTAATCTAGTTAGATATAGGATATAGACAAATATGTGATTTTATAGTAAAGAACTGAACACCCCTGGATTTTTGTTTCCACTGGAGATTCAGAAGCACAATAATACTCATATTATACATATATATATATGTATATATATATTAATGTTATTAGACACACAGTAAACACAGGAAAATAATTAATATGATCAAGATCAAGAAGGAATTGAGGTATATAGGAACAAATATTTCTATGGTCTTGAAACCAGGTTCTCATTTATTTAAAATAAATTACTACACTTTTATTGTGTTGACTATAATTTAGAGGCAGCCATTTGAATGTAAATGCTTATGTAGCCCCACTCCTCCATCCTCGATGATCCTCGGCACATAATGATCCTCCCTAAGGCTGGTAAAATAATCTCATGCCTGCAGCTCTCCCTGATCCATGTCTCATGGTCATGTCCTCTCGATATCCTTGTGTCTTCATTGTAAATCAGGCCTCACATTCACAGCCTTAGACAATGGCTTTTCATGGCCTCCTTACAGGGGCATTGACATCACCTGATATTTCCCCAGCTCTGGCTTCAGCTGTTCCCCAAAACTGTGGAACAAGACTCCATGATGTCCTAAAGCTTGCATCTTTCATTTTTAAAACTAATAACTTGCTTGACGGCCCTCAGTTCTACTGGCTGCCTGAAATGTAGATTGGCCTGTATGGGTCACAACTGTGTCTTTTCCTATTTCTGTGATAAAATACCCCGACCAAGGTAACTTAAGGGAGAACAGCTTTATTCTGGCTCGCAATTCAGGGTACTGTCTATTATGGTGGGACATCAAAGCAGCAGACGCTTAAAGCTCTATCAGATTGCACACAGTCAGCACGCATGCTCCCGCCCAGCTCCTTCTCTTCATTTAATGCAGTCCAGGATCCTCCGCCCTGAGAATGGTACTGCTTATGGTTTAGATGTGTTTTCCCACACCGATTAATGTTTTCAAAATAGTCTCCCATGGGTGTTGCCAGAGGTCCATCTGTCAGGTGAATCTAGATTCTGACAAGTTGATACCACAATTTTGTGATGCTGTGCAACCTTCAGGTGTGGGGCCATTTGAAGGATGTGGCTACAGAGAGACAGTGTGAAAGGGTATTGGGTCACTTCATTTATGGGTAGAACGCTCTGCTTCCTAGTGCTAACTATGAGGTAACAGTCTCTGCTCCTCTTTCCATGAGTTTTCTCCACTCCAGGCTCACAGTGAGTCTCTGCCCTCTCCTGATGTACCATATGTACTGTGTCAAAAGTTTGAGCCAAAATAAATTCTTCCTTACTTCAGTTGTTTCTGTCTGATTTTGTCACACTGACAGAAAGGTATTAGGTATACCTTCCCTAATTTCTTATTCAAACAAGTCATTAAAATTAACATATATATATATATATATATATATATATATATGTGCCTATGTGTACAGACATAATTAAATGTATCCACATGTGAATAGATCTACATTAATAAGTGATACTAAAAGTGTTGGAGAATAAATTAAGTGGTATTTTCCCTAGAGTATGTTAGTGCATATTACAAAGCACTAATATTTAAGACAGTAAAATATTCTTATACCAAAGACAATGAAATAGAATCACCTGGTGGAGGAGGCACCTTGTGTACTCTGGATGTGTATTCTGGTATGAGGTGTTCTTAGACTATGGAAAATGCATCTTCCTCAGGAAAGGATTACAAATAAAGTGAATTCAAGTGTTCATTAAGATATAAATATTTATTAGAAGTTTATATCACCAAGTAATAGATGATTTCTAGATGGAACAGGGTGGGCATATTGCAATATTTATAAAAGTAGACTTCACAGTAAGCTAGAAAGCCACATTTCTGTAAACAAAATCGATACCACACAATGTTTTTAGCATGATGCTTGGAAATTTTAAATTAAGTATATCGATACATAAAAATGTCAAAAATAAAATAAAATAAAAAATAATTTGCGCATGAAAGAAAAGAGCTATGCTGATCAGAACATACAATGTGAATCAAAATAACATTAAGTATAATAAAACTTGTGGAATGAGGTTAATCTTTGCTTAAGAATAATTTGAATGTTTAAACTTATGCCTCAGCAATGAGGAGATGTTAATAGTAAAGTGCATTCAAGAATATCGATGTTAGAGGTAAACAAGAAAGAATGGGAAGCCCAGGGTCATGGAAAGCATCTTTAGACTATTGGCCAGGGTTCATAAAAGAGACAGAAAGAAGAAAAAGGAAAGTTTTAGAGATCAGAAAAGTGGGCAAGCTTGGCAGGCCTGCATGGTGGGGTGGAGTAAGTGACTGCCTTGGAGGAAGGTTTTCTCAGGACATCAATATGACAAGTAACCTCTTGTCAGACTAGCCTGTATGTCTTCACTTGGATCAGCTTTCCTGTGGGATAATCTATTGGCCAGAAGACTAACAGACCCAGATGGATTTACTCTTTAAAGAAATATTTTCTTTATTGTTTATTTTTTATGTGTATGAGTGCATAGTCCACATATATGTAAGGGTACTTGTGTTGTACAAGACTCATGGAGGTCAGAAGATGGCATCACATTCCCTGGAACTGTAGTTAAGGATGGTTCTCAGCTACCATGTGAGTGGTGGGAATTGAACCGAGGTCCTCTGCAAGAGTAGCCAGTGTTTTTAAACACTGAGCCATCTCTCCAGCCCCCAGATGGATTTAGTCTTAAAAGAAGAGACACTGGTATAGAATATTATAATCTTTAATCTTTAAAGAGCTGAGTTTCATAACTTTGGCCACGAGGAAGTAGTTTACTGTTACTGGCTGTCAAGAAAGCCCTGATACTTGTACCTTTTCATATGGTAATTTAAATCTTAAAACAGAAACTTTGCTGCTTGCTTTTCTGTGTTTACCAGGGAGATAGGAGGTGGGATCCAAACTAGACCACGAGGGCAGAGGGTCCACCTTCAATGCCCTCCAATGCTACAGCTCTGTGTATAGCTACCTAAAAATGTGGGCTGACTGAAGAAGGCATTACAACTAAGACAATTCTTTGTTGTTGTTTTTTTTTTCCTCTCTCAGTGATAGATACTGTGCCCAGGGTCTTGTGCAAGCAAGGTAAGCACTCCACCACTAATCCACAGCCCAGTCTCAGATCATCCTGCAGGATTTAGAGTATTCTGTGTGAAAAAGATGAGTCTTAAGCAGTTAAGAGAGGAAGGAAGAAAGGGGTTTCTGTTTGTACTATTCTATTTATGTTTTCTCAAAACAAATTATCCAAATTCTGGAAGTCTGCTTATGTAAATATAAGAATTTAGCATGGTCACCCTCCATCTTCTGAAATATTTCTGTTTGAAACAGTGTTACAGCAGCATGGACAAGATGGGTGAGCATAAAGCTCCACCTTTAGCTGATGAACTGTTGGCAATTAGTTCCAGGGGGAAGGAGAGTCTATTTCCTTTAAGTATGTGACCAGCCCTGAGTAGGTCACTTAAGCTCCAGTAGATGGCCCCACATCCAAGAGTGCTCTGTGAGAATGAGACCAGCCTGATCCAAGTAGTGAATTCCAGTCCAGATGGAGCTACAGGGAGACCCTGTCTCAATAGAACAAAACCAAAAGAGAAACGAGGACACAAAATTGTGTTGGTATAAAAGTTGGAGTATGTTCTAGTTTGAATTGCTGTGATATAACACTCTGACCAATACCAATTTAGGGAGGAAAGGGTTTATTTAGCTTATATCTCCCAGGTCATAGAGCATCACACAGAGAGTCCAAGGTAGGAACTCAGGGCAGAAACCTGGAGACAGGAGCTGAAGCACAGGCCACAGATAAACACTGCTTACTGACTTGCTCCTCTGGCTGGTGCTCAATCTGTTTTCTTATACAATACGGAACAACCATCCTTGGGATGGCACCACCCACAGTGAGCTGAGCCCTCCGGCAACAATCACTAATCAAGAAAATATCCCAGAGATATAGCCATAAACCAGTCCAATGGAGGCAGTTCTCCAACTGTGGCTCACTCAACCCAAGTCTATTAGGTTGGCACTAAAGCTTTCCGGAACAGGGTGCTTCTGGGAGGAGTTGGCAGAGGGAAGTGAATATGATCTAAATATAATATAGAAAATTTTCAAGTAATTAATGTACGTATAACAAAAATAAATATAAATTTAATAGGAAAAGAGTCCTGTACATTTTTGATAAAAGACTGTCTACCTCTCTGATTGTAGTTAAATGAAGACATATGAACATTGCAATATTTAAATTGAACATTGCAAGTAGATAAAAGTGTATTTTTCTCTTCTCCCCAGTTTCTATGTTTGGAACAATAACAGAGGCCATTACACAACCTAGACCCTGTGAGGCACAGCTGCCGTGACCATCTCAGAGGCTAAGCGGTGAGAGAGTCCCAGAGGGTTTATGTTGTTCAGCTGTATTTATTTTACCTTTACTAGGAAATCATTGGAACTTGCTACTGAGAAATGAAAATTTCTTTATATTCATTTGATTTGGGGATCATTCCTTTCCTTACTTTTATGATCTAACATAAGTTTCCCATAGTCTCCTTAAAAATTATTTAAGATGACATATAAAAATGAAGTCACTTATGGAAATCTTTTTCAGGAAACATTAAATCTTATTATCAATTGCATTGAAAGCCAAAAAGATTACAATATTTCCTAAATATAATAGATGTTTTCAGGGTTGGTGTCTTTGTTCTTTACAGCAAGAGTCCCAAGGTCTCATCATTCAGATGCATGTTTAATTCCTCATGATGTTTAACCCCTCATGATTCCTGCCCCCCAACTACAACCTCCTTCCCACTTAAAATACTAATATTCTTGAAACTTTAAAACAAAATTATGTGTATGAATGTGTCACCATTTGGATTAGGAGTCTCCAGTATAAAGGAAAGGCACCAACCTTGATATTCCAGATTGAACTTCATTATAGTCAGTGAAGGGTCACTAGTCGACCTGCTTGGTGGCCATACCAGTCATGCTACAGGGAAGTTAAAGTATGTTTGTATGCAGAAATAGAGTGATGGGGTTGGGTAGCTGCATCTGTAAAGGGCTGAAGACCTGCATCATTCTAAGGAGGGTCTCTTTTGGCAAACACGTGTTTACAGAACAGGAATTGCTTTACAGTTGCTTTAGAGTTTTATGGAGTTTCCACTTATTGCCCTCGTGTAGATATGTGTACCACGTTGCTTCCAGCACTAGAGTTACTGGTAGGTGATTGTAAGCCACCCTGTGGATTCTAAGAGTGAAGTCAGGTCTTCTACAACAGTAGTAAGTGCTTTTATTCACTGAGTCACCTCTCCAGCCCCACACTAATGCTCTTAA
This sequence comes from Eospalax fontanierii, assembly GCA_035773235.1. Classification (NCBI taxonomy): domain Eukaryota; kingdom Metazoa; phylum Chordata; class Mammalia; order Rodentia; family Spalacidae; genus Eospalax; species Eospalax fontanierii. Next base: position 44,329,006 of record CM069540.1, on the reverse strand, counting down.
ATATCATTATTTTCCAATTTCTTTTAAATTTTTATGGTAGCAGTGATTTAACAATCACTATGAAATTGTGCTTTTATTCATTGAGTCACCTCTCCAGCCCCACACTAATGCTCTTAAATATCACTATTTTCCAATTTCTTTAAAATTTTTATGGTAGCAGTGATTTAACAATCACTATGAAATTATTATTTCATTATTATTATTGTATGTGATGTGTGTGAGGAACACCTGTGCCACAGTATCCATGTGGACATTAGAGGAGAACTTTATGGGAACGTTTCTCTTCTATCCTTACATATGATCTGGAGATGGAACTCAGGTCACCAGACCTACATGGCAAGTGCTTTTTCCTGCTGCATCAATTTGCCAGGCCAAGACATATTTAACATATATATATATATATATATATATATATATATATATAAATGTTTTACAAGGAAAATAAGTTTAACTTCTGAACTTCTGTGAATATGTGAATTGAGATAGTGATGTAAGAAAAAGGCTCAACTTTCTGAAAGAAAGAATCTGATCTCGTTCAATATAGAATCTGCTATGATTTCCTTCAGATGATTCTTCATGACTCCGGTGTCTCAGAAAGCCTTCTTCACGGACTCCAAAATTTGTTGTATGACATCAGCTTTGGAAGTTAAATGTAAAATCCCGAAGAAATCTGAAGAAATCCAGGCTAGTAAAGTCCCTTTCTGATTCTTGTAATTATTCTTGTTCTGGTGAGGTTCAGTCACTCTTTCTGGGCTCAAAAAGCAACCCCCTTTGATATTTGATAAGTTTGGTTTTCCTCAGCTATATTCTAGATTTGAGAGTACATCCTTCAACCCCACTTTGCACCTAGGATATTAATCATTTGCCTACACCATTCTGCATTTTGGGATTATTTGTTTCGTGGTTTTAGTCCATGGTTAGAGGGGTGTTATTCCTCAAGATGCATAATACCTCAGTATCATCCTTACCTCAGATGATTGAGACTTTGAGTTAGAATAGATGTTGAACAGTTAAGCCTTTTTAGACAGATGGGATGGGTGAATGTATTTTCTAATGTGAAGAAAATGAAAGAGAGTGTGCAAAATATGTGCTAACATGCAGTACTATTTTCCCCAAAAACTTTAAAAGTGAAGTCCTACCTAGCCTCTTTTAACTCAAAATCTGGCTATATCTAGAAACAGATTCTGAAAAGAGTAAGTTAAGTTGAAATGAAACAATTGGGGTTAGGTACCCAGTAATAAATTAGTGTTCTTATATATAGAGGAGATGAGGAGGAGGAGAAAAAGAAGACACATGAAGACACTGGGATAAGACAAAGAAAGGCACCAAGGGCCCTTGGGAGAGGTATTGAGACTCATACCTGGGCCTCAGAGACAGAGTTCCCAAAGCCAGAAAGTGCATTTCTATTACTTCAGAATAGAAATGAGCTCTGGGCTTGATTGAATAAGATTAAAGAGTGATGTAGGATGATTCCCAACATTAATTCGTATGTATGTATGCACATATTCATGTAGACTAAGGTGCATGTGCCCACACATATGCAAAAACATGAGTGCATACATATGCAGACCTCCACACACACACAGGTCACAAAAATGGGGACAGAACAAACAAAATAAAATACCTGACCATGTCTTCTCTCAGGGACAAGACATATGTACAATATAGGAAGCCAAAAGGTCCCCAAGAGATGAACTTACACACACACACCCACTCACACAGACACACACACACACACATGTGTGCATGTGCACACACACTCAATGGAAAAAGAAAATAAAACAATGGCTAAACATGTCTCAGGGAAGAAAAGAACATCCAGTACAGGAAGCCCAAAGGATGCCCAAAAGATAAGCCTACATATCATACACACACACACACACACACACACACACACACACACACACACACCAGTGTCAAGATCAAATTCAAAAAAAATCACAGAAAAAGGAAATTTTAGAAGCAGAAAGGGAACAGCAATCTGTTTCTCACATGTGCACTTTGAGATGATCCAGTGGATTTCTCAATAGATATCTTGCAGGCAGAAGTGGAGTGTGAGGAGAGGATCTAAAGGAAGGAGAACGAGACATACGGTTAGGAAATGGGAGTAATGGGGCACCTGTGCCATGAGAGTGTGAGTTTGAGGGGTGCTAATTAAGGGAAAGATTGAGAGCAGAGAGCATATATATATATATATATATATATATATATATATATATATATTCTCAAAAAAAGAATAGGAATGAGTAAAAAGCATTGCTAACAGAGAGTATTGCACCTCTGTCCCTCTATACCGAAAGGAGTTAAAAATAAAAACACAGAAGAGAATCTTTAAGCAGAAATGAAACCACATTAAACAGTAACAAAGAAGCACAGGAAGGCATCAAACTTGTTTATGAAAGTACCGAATATTTGTTCATATGAGAAATATAAAACTTATGGGAAAAGAGAGACATGCACTCACTAAGACCCTGTGGTCAAGGCAGGTTCTCCATACTACAAGAGCTAAGAGGAGGCCGACAGTAGGACAAAACTCTCTTTAAAGAACAAACCACAGAAGCAAGCTGGGCTTCACATGTCACCTGGGCTTGACTTACAGAGATGAGAAAACCAAAATGCAAGCAAGCCAGTGAGGTACAAGGAAAGGGAAGTGATGATCTTACTGTCTGCTGATCGCTGCTGTTCTTGTAGGGATTACAAAAATAAAGTGACTTTTGCCATTACTGACATTACTACTTACAAATCAGATTGTAAAGAGCCTGAAAAGTATCTTAAGTTTGTACTTATGCAAATGAAAACTCTAAAGTAATAAGATTAAAATGCAACCAATTATTCGTATATGATGTGCTGCAAAAAGTCGCATTTATTTCAGAGGAAGGAAAGTCAAAAAGAAATGTCTAATTGGTTCTCTGATGAGGGCTACCCTTGACAGGCATGGCTATTCAGACTTCAGTATGGATCAAAGACTTCAGAACTGACAAGGAAGGGAAGGGCTGGTGGATAAGGCAGTTATGCAAAATAAAGACACTTGCTCCAATCAGCCAGGTTCTCAGAACATACCCGCAACCTTGGGAACATCTGTGCTTGCCTATACCAGGGTGTACTCAGTCACATTACAGTGGGTACAAGTCCAGCTCTGCCAGTCCAGAGAGTGACATCCCATAAATGGCTTAATGTGATAGTCTTGGGAGACCTTTCTTCACTCTGCAGAGTGCTTTCTCTTACCTCTTTGGTGTAACTGTTTTGATAAGTGACAGGATGCAGTAAGAACGTGGTCATCACAGCTGGCTTTACCTCAAGTGCCTTCAAAGTGCAGCAGGTTACAAAAACTAAGCTGGGGTTAGTGGAAGTGTTGACTAGCTTCTCAAAACTCTTACTAGAAAAACCATTAATTTTTCCTGTTCTAAAGTTTTAAATTCTGTGGAGTGGGATTTTACTTAAGGACCCTGATGAAATGCTATCCTTGTCACTAGTTCTGCTCGGCAAAGCCCATTGGATTCAGTTTTGAATGACTTCTTGTTCCTTAAGGAAGTTCTCTTTCCTGCTCTATGAACATGGTTCTCCAAATCATCTTAAAGTATGTTTAATCACCGTGTCATTAAACAAATAGTGTTTTATTATTATTATTTTATTTATTATTATTTTATTACCTAATAAACATCAGAAACTCACAGTTCATTTTGTATTCATGTGTTCACATGAATAAGTCGGTATGCTCACATTTTGTTTTTCAGTATCTTAGTTTGTATCAGTCAGAAGAACAAATCTAAAATTCCAGAAGAAAATAATTTGTATTGACAGATTTGATTCTTCAGCAAGCAAAATACATGAAAGTTGTTTTTATTACTAAAACGATGGTTAGTACTTGACTTCTCCCAGTGACTGCTTTTGAGAAGAATCTTGTTGCAGAGTCTCCCACTCTCCATCTACCCAGCAATGCCTTTCCTCCAGAATCAACAGATGATCTTCTTTTCCTAACCCTGCTTTCACCTCTTTTCTGAAATGAAGCTCTTCACATTTGCATGACTAATGTACATTGGAGACTCTCCAGACCAGAAGGCTACATCAGTTGAAGGAGTCTGATGATTCAGTCTGTCAACCAACCATCAGTCCCAGGAAGTCGGCAGTAGTCTGGCTAAGAGCCCTTGACTCCTTGCTATATGTGGCTCAGCATTTAGGTAAGATCTGCTTCCATCTAATATCTGCAGTTGTGCACTTCCTGCGGCCCAGAAACTAAAGTTGTATAATTACACTTTCGTACAGACCTGGTGAATGTACAGGCCAGAATGAACGTGGCCAGGTACAGGGAAGGAACAGAGGCAGGTAATCAATGTGAGGGGAAGAGGATAGGAAGGGGAAGGGCTCTGTAGTACTGGATCACAGCACAGGGAAGGATCTTTGAAATTCTCAGGCTGATGACTATAGTGAAGCAGTGATCTGGAATTACAGTCCTCAATGTACCTATTCGTTCTGGCCTTGGAAAATTTAGAAATGTATACATCAGTCAGTCTCTATCTCTGTCTCTGTCTCTGTCTCTGTCTCTGTCTCTGTCTCTCTCTCTCTCTCTCTCTCTCTGTTGTGTTTTGAGAAACAGTCTCACACTTTTCTTGGAGGATTTCTCAGAACTAATAATACAGAGTTAGAGGGTCTTGAATGTATTCAGTCTTGCTTTAGTCTCCCAGGCTCCAGTCATGAACCACCACACCTATTTTTTTTTTCCAGTATTGGGCATAAATTATTTTAACTTGACAGTTTTGAAAATAAAGTAAAGAAACAAAAGTTTATGACATTTTTGGATTATAGACTATTATAAAGTTGAACACTATAGTTAGGGATATTATGAACCTAAATGTTCCTTGCCTACTGAATAATCCATTTGTTTATAGTTTATATTTTCTGCAGAGGTTGAGCCCAAGGCTAGGTAAGTGAGGAAGACTGGACATTATTTTCTCTGATAAATGAAGAGAAAATATGAGCTTCTTAACCTTCCACATTATATATATATATATATATATATATATAAAAGTATATATTATATATGAAAGTATTTATATATAATACTTACCCTGCTAAGCTATGATAATTAATGTTCATTTAGAGATGAAATTTAAAACCTAGGTCTTATAGTATCAGAAGATACCATGCAAGCTTCCAAGGGAGTAAACAAATCTATGATCCTACCAAGCTGTAAAGTCCACAGTACTGACCAGCCTAGCAAACTATCTCAGTTGGTGTAGTGTTAGCACTTTTATCTTGAGGGTAATCAAGAGATCTCTAATTGGACTTAAGACCCTCTCAATGGGAAGAAACTTATATGAGGTACTGTAAACATAACCAAGTCCACATGGTTGGAGAGGTTATAGATCTTAGAGAAAACTGATTTCTTTCACTTCCCTAGGCCAACGTAACCTCTTAATGTGTTCTAAATTCATATCCTTGTATTTACACACAAGTGTGTCTCTTCCTACTCATCAAAGAATATATTTTTCACAACATATGGAGACTGTTACAATGGTTCACAACTGCTCAAATGCAGACAGCAAGAGACTGTTTGGTCTCCAACCACAAGTGACATATCTGCAATGCAACTTCTACACATAAGGCTCAGGGATCATTATGGAAAAGGGGTTGGAAAAGATGTTAAGAGACAGAGGGGGGGGGAACCTATTGCTTGTTAATGTATTCTAGACATGATTGGAAAGTTACACCAATGAAATCTCCATAGTACAGTAATTAAACAAGATCTGCATAATAACAAAACCAGGTGACTTGTCAAGGTAGGTGGAAGATTGAGAGATTTGCAGGGTGGGAGTACTGTTAGCCTCAAGATGAAGAGCTACAAGCAATCAATCAGTGGATACTGAGGGATAATCAGATTCTTCCAAGGACCAGCTCCTTGAGAGGTTATCTCATTCCTAATGGACAAACCCTAAACACAGGTACACAGGAGTACCATTAAATAGATTCAGTGCATTTTATATACCATATATATGGTATATTTATAAATATAGATAGACAGATAGATAGATAGATAGATAGATACAAAGAACAATAAAAAAGAAACAGACAAGAGATTTGGAGGTGCAAGGGAAGAAAGGGTAGAGGGCTCAGAGGAATGGAAATAAAGCCAGACAATACTCATGTAGCTATTCTAAAAATAATTAATTAAAAATAGTTTAGGATCTGGATCAGATTTTTTCAGGGACCAGATCAGTGGTTAAGAGCACTGACTGTTCTTGCAGAGGACCCAGGTTCAATTCCTAGCATCTACACGGTGGCTAACAACCATCCATAATTCCAGTTCCAGATAATCAGATGCCCTCTTTTGGCCTCTGTGGACTTGGCAGGTCAGGGATGCACTTACAAGCAGGAAAAACAGTCATACGCATAAAAGAAATTAATTTAAATTTTAATAAGTAATAAATACATTTATTATTTATAAATTTAAATAGATAATAAATTTAAAATAGAAAAAAAAACTTTAGAAAAGAACATCAGCAAAAGCCAATAACAACATCAAAAAATGTCAAAACACCAGGAAGTATTAATCCTAGCATCTGTGTTCCGTCCCTGGGTCCGTGTCTCCATGCTGTCCCTCATTGTCCACTCTGTCTGTAAAGTCAGGACACCTGGGTTCTCTGGCTTTTGACCACATCCACCCTCTAGCTCTGCAGTGATCTCCTATCATTATTCTTCATTGGAATGTCAATTCGATGATTGGCTAAAATTCCTTTCTTACTCTTAGTCCACTCTGTCTGTAAAGTCAGGACACCTGGGTTCTCTGGCTTTTGACCACATCCACCCTCTAGCTCTGCAGTGATCTCCTATCATTATTCTTCATTGGAATGTCAATTCGATGATTGGCTAAAATTCCTTTCTTACTCTTAGAATAATTGGACATTACAGTATCAACCACCCATCTACATTGGTTTCTTTGGGTGATACAATTTATTAGTTTCAAATGAACAAAGAAAATGTTATAATTAAGACCCCAAGATGCCCATTGATCCACTAATTCTTTGGGTCTTTCTCAATGTTAAATTCCATCTTCAGGGATGATGAGAAATACTGGACTCCTTCTCAAGACTTCCTGCTAACACTCTACAGCTAGAATGTATGTTCACAGAAGGCTGTCACTGTGCCACGTCTGTGTTTTTCTTTGTATTCCTTTTCTTCTTTCAAGTCTCAGAATAAATCCTCTATCATTAAGCAAATTCTATCATCATTAATTAGACTTTAGTTCTCTGTCACTTTTCTATAAATTGTTTTTCAAAAATCTATCACAATGATTTCTCATGTTCTAAGAATATATGTCCATTCCATGAAAGTAATAAAAAAAGCTTTTACAAATCATCTTTGTTTCCTTACTTCTTCAGTACATATCACTTGATAGTGGCTGAAGTGGCTCATTAGAATTTGTTTAATAATATTCACATTTCTGCATTTAAAACAAACTCACTATGTTTTACCTGGGACTGATTCCATCTGAATGAATTTGTTTTACTGTACAGAATTTTCTTTAAGATGTGAAGTTTAATTTTTTTATTCATGTACATTCTGAACACATTTAGTATCAAGAAATAATTAACTGTTTATAAATTCACATATAGACATAGAGGCATATGTAGTCCTCTCCTTAGCCTTTTAAAAAAATTTTTATCAAAATTTTGCAATTTTCATACAATATAGCTTGATGTTATTTATATACACACTATATTCACATCTCCCTGCCCTATCTCCCTAATTTAATCTAACATGGCCTATAGAGTCTGATATAGAGTCTGATCTTTGACTGGGTCCAGTGAATGGTCCTAAGTCTTTTAAGAAGAATAATTTTTTTCAACTTCCTGGGAATTATTCTTTTAGCTCTTGGGAAAAATAAGGTAGGCCCTGTAGAGGCCGAGAGCCGGAGGTAAGAAGAGAATTCTAATAATGCAGCTCTACTCTTCTACATTGGAACTACAAACTAGTTACTTAAATGGAAATGGACTCTTTTACATATATAATATAAAAGTAATTGTATGAAGCACCTAGTCATGCTTTGAGAATTAAATATAATAATTAAATCAGAAAAGGATACGTGTCAGGGCTAATGACAATGCCTTTGAAATAGAAATTTGATTAACTTCTCACATTTAAATAAACATATTCTTTCCATGTATGTTTCCCAATTTGACTCAGATCTTGCCCAGAAAGTACTTTCCAACCTCCTGAAAATGAGATGCATGAGCCTGGATGTATTGAGACAAACACTGAACTACTGGGGGCAGGACAGACAGATCCAAAACTGTGAATACTGAAAATTTATGGTAGATTGTGATACCTTTGCAAAGTCCCAGAAAACAGCAGATTTTCTAAAGGACTTCTCCATGTCAAATATGTAATGCTTGATAGAAATATGTTTGTTTTGCCAGGCAGGTACATTTAGAAAAGATAAGAAAAACAAACATAATTTTATTGATATATTTATTCAGCACAAAATAGCCCAAGTGTTATCATTCCCTCTTTGAAATAACATTAACTTGCAAACACTTTACATCTCTTTGTATGCATGCTTTGCATGCTCATGTACACCTTATGCTAGTACTATATTCTTTTTCAGACCCACAACTTTCAATATCCATTGGTGAGGAAAGCCTGAACCTTCAAAGTTGGATTGGTTGCACAGATGTGTAGTGTGGGCCCAGGACATTTCCATAATTAGAAAAGCAATGCATAAGAAAAGGCATTCTGCTCTTATTTGTTTGTGCCTTCCAAAATCCATGTGTCAAAGCCAATCCAGGGGACATTTGGAGTGCATCTTTTTGGAAGTCATTAGACCATGAGGTCAGAGCCCTCATAGATGACGTTAGTGCCTTAACAAAGAGGTCTGTAGTTGGCTTTGCACTTTTGCCTGTCTGCCCTGTGAGCACACAGAGACAGAGCCACCACCATCCTAGAGAACTGCAGATGCCCCGAGCGCCACTTTCCCTGGTCTTTCCAGAATCCAGAAATGTGAACAATAAGGTTTGGGTATCTATATATTATCCAGTCTAGAGCATTTTGTTATAGGAACACTGCTGGAGAAGCACTCACCAGGAAAAGTCTCCTGTCCTCAACTGCTTTCTGTAGGTATAGTTTTCTCAAGCTCTGGCACAAATGCTGTCCTTAAGGGTACCTGCTTGTTTTCATGTATTTGACTTGTACTTGGTACCTAGAGGACTGACTGTGGTGGACAACCTTGGGACCTTTGTTTTGCACCACAGGCAGAATTCTAACAGCTGGAAAGAAAATTAAAAAGAAAGCAGAAACTCAAAAGAGAGCAGGAAACTATCTTAGAGCTGTGCCTAATGGTATAAAATGAACATCAACTGTGCCTTGATTGTAAAAGAGAAATCAATTTAGAATGTATTGACTTGGAAGAACTTAATTGCTCATAAAATTAATTTATGGATGACTTTATTTGATGTTTGGAAACAGGAATACAAATGAGCCCACACTGATGTTTATGAATTTCCATGGTTAGTCAGGAAAAGGTAACTGACAGGAATGAAAAATTGAAACAGATGAGGAGGAGGTGGTTTACTCTCCCTGGTAAACATCGGTATTAGGTTATAAGCTAAGGACAGTGAGGAAACTACCCAGTATGAGTCAAAGCAATTTTTAAATTATAAAAGTACTAGTTGAATTGATTATTATTTAAAAACTTCTCAGTGACTGTTGTGTCTTAAAATTCATATAGTCACATGTGAGATTTTAACGAAAATTAAGAAGTAATACCTTTGGAAGAAGGTATAGAATAAATAATTTTAAATTTGTTGAGGCCTCAGGAGGCATCTATGCAGATTTCTCATTCAGGAAAGCAAATATTATCATAAGTTACTGTGTCTTCACAGAATCAGGCCTCAGCAGCAAAGGCTGAAGATCACAAATAGTGTGTATGGTGTGCACACAGTATGTTTTCATTTGGTGCTTAGGCAATGAAAGGATTCCATAATAAAAGATTTGTATGAATAAAAAGAAATAGAGAAACACTGCATAATATATAGATATTTTTGTTTATATTTGCTGTCATTTTCTCAGATAGCTTGACATATCATTCAGTTGATCAAAGTCAATGATTTTATTAAAGAATTTATTGTAAGTTTAGAATCAGGTATCCATTTATGTTAGTGGAAAAATGAACATAGTTATGCTTTACATAGAAACTCAGCTATTCAGTTTAATTTTAAGTTTTCTTTCCTTTTCTAAATCATAAAGAATATCTGATTTCCCAGGAAAAATTCCCCATGATATAGTAAAATGTAAAATTAAAATTAAGCATATATAGGAGAGACAGGAGTCCTTTCTTCTACATCCTTTTTTCCCCTGCTATGAAGTAGAATCCTCTCTATTGACACCTGTGTAGCCACTTGATCACAAACCAACTGAATTCCTTTGGTAAGCTGCCTCATTCTCCATGGGTGACACTATCAAGCCTCAGTTATAAAGAAGTGGTGTTTGTCCTTGATGAGTCTGGTGTTAATTGCACTTAGGAGGTTGCTCATATCTTGCATGTTGGGTAGGGCTGAAACTACTTTTTTTCCTTATGTCACAGAACATTAGCAACTTGGGAAGCTCACCCTGTTTTTCCCTCTGTAGGCTTTGTTATTATTTGTATTTTATTTTGAAATAAGCCTCAATTTTTTTATTTCACCTAAACTATTGGGCCAGGAAAAGTAGGGAAGTGGATCATTATTGATTAACTGAGGACTTTGCTGTGGAGTATATCTCAGAAATAGGTCAGGAAGCAGACAAACCCAGTAAATATCCCCACCCAAAATACGAATTGATTATTGTTTTTATAATTTATTGATGAGAATAAAGAGAAAATTTCAAAAGACATTTAACTAGATTCAAAAGTCCTTGTTCTGTGTTTGTATGTAATGTCTTTTTTGTAGAAATATATATCAGGTAGATTTACACATGGATTATAAGGAAAACTATTACCTTTTATGTAGTCAATTTACATAATATCAACAATATTTATTTCTTTTGGGAATCATACTGACTACTGCCCAGCTTAACGACTAACAGGGTGCTCTGTAAATTAATCACATATTTTGTAGCAACTGAGCTAGCTGCTTACTAAAAGCAAATTGTATTTATTCCTAAACATCCTATACCACTTGTAATTTTCTGTTAATTACACCACAAAATTCAAATGCTAATATGGGCAAAGAGTTATGATTTCATAAAACCTAGGTAATTTAGAAAGGTAGGTAATTTGATAAATGGGACTTATCAAAGGAAGAAAAATGTATAATTATGAGCAACTAAACTACAATGAGTTATTTAGATGATTTTAAGATTTGTTCAGATACTTTATTCAAATTATTTCAAAAGTGTCATCTTTTCTTGTATAGACTGCTGAAGAATATTATATTAAGAAATATATCAAATACATAAATATAAAAACATATAACAAATAGATATTTACTTACATTACTTTGCCATGACTTCACAACTGTAAACCATGAGGAATCCTTTTCTTTTCTTTTTCTCTTTTATTATTTTATGTGTCTGAGTGTATTGCCTTTGTGTATCTGTGCCATGAAATGCCCCTGGTGGTCAGAAGAGGGTGCCGGATCCACTGAAACCAAAGTTACAGGTGATTTTTAGCTGCCATATGGGTGCTGGGATTTGAACCAGGTCCTCTGCAAGTGCAGCTAGTGTTTTTAAGTGCTGAGTCATCTCTCCAATCCAAAACCATAAGGAATCTCGATTCATCTCTTCTCCTGTAGGCCTCTTCACTGACATGGATTATTTTATCTCAAGCATCAAACAGTTTCAGCAGCAAATACCTCAAAAGGAGGCTCAAAATACAACTTAGTTCTTAAGTTAATGAAATATATGTATCTCCCCTAAACTGAACAAATGATAATGGTTATTATCCACCTCATATTCCTCTTGATAATTTATTGACTTGAATGGAAAATCTATCAGAGTGATTATACACACACACGCACGCGCACACACACACACACACACACACACACACACACACACACACACATATATATATATATATATATAGAGAGAGAGAGAGAGATAAGATATTTGTGTTTATTTTCAACTATTCCTTGAGTATCTTGCTGTAGTAGCTTGTTTTCACAGTCTACATATTACTGATAGAGTCATTATAATATCACTTCATATGTTCCTGTAATACTTGAAATTTTCGGAATTCATTATTGGATATAGCATCTGAATCAGATTCAGGTCCAATATTTTCATGAGAATTCCTTCTGGTTTGCATCCTCTGACTCTCTTACTTGTGCTGGCTATTGCTCAGTTGAAGTCCTCCTGATTATGCATTCATTAACTGATAGTGATGATCTTCATCCAAATCTGTTAGGTTGATAGAAGTTATAGCTGCAGATGGTCTAATTCTAATATTAATGCTTCATTTAGAAACCCCCAAAGACATATTTCTTCATCAACTATTTGGTTAGCCACCTCTTTGCCCTAAAAATATGCAGAAATGGCTAGATATTGTAGCATACACCTCTAGCCTCAGTCTTTGAGAGTCTGAAGCAAGAGGCTTGTGAGTTCATGACCAGCTTAGGCTACCCATGTAGACCATGTAAGTAAGCAAATAAATATAAAATGTGTTATATATAGTCTCTGAGAGACAAGCACAAGATGTGAAACATTCTATTACTATGCTTCATTACTAGACTTTAAGTTTCTCTTATGCTCCCTCAGGCCAAGAGAACTGGGAATTAGGGTGGTGCAGAATCCTATGACATAATGGATATAATTAATGTTATCTTATGTTTTACTACATCTGGAGAGAGTTCACTAATTCAACATTAGAATCCATAATTCAATAGTTTAAAAATTCATGAGGTTCCTATTTTATCAGTAGGTAAGTTAAGTAATAATGTGAGTGTTTGGTATTGAGGCTCTGAACTGGAGTATTTGCTCATCTCCTTCTTAAAGAATTTGTTCTGTGTATATTGGTATTAATGTTATTTATTAGAAAAATAGCAATGTTAGTCATTTTCATCCTGTGATTACATACATTATGAATAAACTACAAATTATTCCATTTCAATACATTCACTTTTTTTTGTCGATACACATAGTTGTTAAAGAGTTTTTTTTTAAATAAGAAATTATGCATACTCTGTATAGTTTAGCTTTTATTGGATCTGTGTTTCTACTCCATTCAGCTTAAGGCATATTTTGTGTATATAATATGTAACTGAGTTTGTTTACAATTTTACTCAATAGGAATGTCTGCCTTTGAAAACGAATAGCATAAGAAGAAAGAGGATATTCAACCTTGAGTGAGTAAAACTGAGACTAAAATCTTCATTCTGCTGCATATTCATGGATTCTGAGTTTTAAAAAAATTAAAAACTATATTTGAGTCAGAATATGGAATGTTCTCAGCCAGGTTCAATGAGTGAATCCAGAAAGGCTAAGGATACATCTGAATTTTTGGAGAAGAAGTCAGTGTCCTTAGCGCCCCTCCTAAATGATCACATTTTGTTTCTATACATGAGTAGTAATGTTTCCATGACAGTTAAATTGCAAAGAAAAGAAAAAGAATGACAAAATAAAGAAAGCAGGAGAAAAGAAGACATGAAAGTTCTAGGCATCAGCTGGAGTATAACTGTAACTTCAAATAGGTGAACAACTGTTGTATTTTTATCAAGACGAATTTCAGGTCAAAATTACTATTAAATGAATTGATTAACTCCATTAAAATGACAAGCACTTTTCATGTTGTGGCATGACTGCCACTACGTATGACACTACCTGTGTAGAACAAATATAACAAGAAATTTAAAATGCATACAATTGGATGAGTGTGGGAAAAGCTGGAACTTAGATTTCAGAAGCTCTGGGCATTTTAGATCTCAACGCTTATAAAGAGTCAACAGTGCCGTTAACATTAAATATATGTGCATACATATTTAGAATTTGGTGAAGAATTTACATTTAATTTGTTTTATTCTTATTTTATATGTATGAGTGTTTTGCCTTCATGGATGTAAGTGTACCTGTGTGTGCAATGCCCACGGAGGACAGAAGAGGATTTGGGCCTCTGGAACTGGAGTTACCACAGGTTATTAGTGACTATGTCTGTGCTGGAAATGGGAACCAAACCTGCATCCTCTGGGAGAGCAGTCAGTGCTTTTAACTGGTGAGCCTTCACTCTAGTGCCAGCAATTCACATTTAAATATTTGCCATTGGATGCTGTGAACTTTATATATATATATAGCATTTGGCACAATGGGTTCATCTTAAGTTTTGATAAATCTTTTCAATTGCAAACTAGAAAGCCTGGAAAGAAACCTAAAATGGATATTATGATATTATGTTAGCTACTTTTTTTGTTTCTGTGATATGATCAAGGCAAGTTATATAAGAAAAAGTTTATTTGGGCATATGGTCCAGAGGGATAAACATTCATCATGACGCCATCCATCGTGACTCAGGAAGCATGGCAGCAAGTGACAGGCATGGTGGCAGGAACAGAGAGCTGAGAGTTCACGTCTCCAAGTACAAACATGAAGTGGAGAGAGACAGAACTCATAGTGGTGTGAGGCCCTGAACTCTCAAAGCCAGCCCCAAGTAATATGTATCCCACAGCATAATTGCACCTACTAAAGATTCCAAGACTCCCCCAAACCATACCACCAACTGAGGACAAAGTGTTCAAATATTTGAACCTGTGGGGGACATTTATCATTCAAACCACCACAGGAACATAATCTCTGCTGTTTGTCAATATATATTTTACTGAGTTTTTGTGCATTTCACACAAGGTCTTAATCATATTTAGCCCCCTCCCTACCTGTATCAGTACATCCTCCCCACTGGATTTCATGCATTCTGTCATATATGTTAAGGGCTACTGAATTAAGTTTATTTACCTAGATGTCCCTCAATGTGAGTTCATCTACGGGAGCCCAGTCAGTCTAGCTACTGTCACTTCCTTAAAGAAGACCAACTCTCCCTCACCCAGAAGTGATCAGCTGCCAATATTTCTTTGGCTAATGTTGGGGCCTCCTGACCGTTTCCCCAGTTCTATGCTGGAGCTTTGTCTAGTTTGAGTTTTCGTGGGTGTGTGCATGCTGTCACCATTGCTATAAGTTCATATGAGCAAGTTCCTAGAAGCCTGGGACACTCTGTTTCCTGTAGTCATTCACTACAATCTTTCTGCCCCGTCTTCTGCAACGGTACCTGAGCCCTGTGTATGTGAGGTTTAATATCCAGGGACATGCAGTCTGCATTATCTTATTCTCTACATTTTGGTAAGTTACTGCTTTCTGTATTAATAGTCCTCTGTAACAGACAGAGATTATTACAGGTTTCTATTTTCTCTGTTCTTAACTGCAACTATGGTGATATAATGGGGTTTTCCCAAATCTAGTGACCAGATCCTTGTAAGAGAACCACTTAATTTGGAGTAAATGGTGGTGCATGCTTTATTGGTTGGTATACCATAAACCAATTGAAGCCAGGGCATGGTGACAAGCATCCCCCAAGACTCTCAGAGGGGGTGTGCATTTGTCCACAACTTGGTGATTTCAGTTTTCTTGCTTCTATATAAGAATAAATTCTCACTTAATTTGGAGTAAATGGTGGTTCATGCTTTATTGGTTGGTATACCATAAACCAATTGAAGCCAGGGCATGGTGACAAGCATCCCCCAAGACTCTCAGAGGGGGTGTGCATTTGTCTACAACTTGGTGATTTCAGTTTTCTTGCTTCTATATAAGAATAAATTCTGTTGTTTAATCCTCACTGTCTATCACATTTTTTGCAGAAATCTTCATAAATTATCCCATGTGCTATGTTAATAAACAGTTTTGACTAAGAAATGACAATTTCCCTTAATATAACTTCAGTTTATATTGCTACTGCTTTCAAGTATCTGTTCTAACTCTGTACCATTCAGTTTTATGGAGAACACTGTTGAATCAGTTGACTATGTGATAGCCATCCTCATATGGTCTGACTCTCTTTCTCACTGGCCTCAGCTAATATCTACTTAGCCGTGTATGCTATGGTATTATCAAATGAGAAATGGGGGGAAATGGAGACACTTTAAATGGGGAATTCCTGAAGGGAGGATATGAGAGAGAGAGAAAGAAAGAAAGAAAGACAAAGAGATAAGAAATGCCTAGCTAGTGTAAAACACCAGAAGGATTCATACAAGTCTATGAACCTAATGACTAATTCCACATAAAATATTGTACATGAGCCCACTTGCATAGCTGAAGGCTACATCAAAAGAAACAGTGCTAGACAGGAGAAACCCTCCTTTGAGTTGTTTGCTAGGGTGGTCCAAGAGACTTCCAAAATTACACAGGTTATTGCCACAGCCCTTGTTTCCCTCCCAGAACTTGAAGGTAAGACCCTAATGCTGAAAATAGGACATACTTTGGAGACCTGACTTAGAACAATGGAGCTGGAACTGACCTGGAAGCCACTTCTCTTGTAGGCTAGCTCTCATACTCTGGAGAGCACTATGTAAGCAGTCAAGAGAGAATATCAGTTGATGGCCCAACACCAGCTTCATGATCAAATAACTACAACAATGACCAGCACAGGATTCAACACTGGTGCTTTGAAGGAACTTTTATCTTGGCGCCAATCAAAGGCTTCCTAATTGGTCTTAGAGCCCACTCAGTGGGAGGAAACTCATGTGTGGTACTGTAAGAATAGCCAAATACACATGGCTGAACAGGTCAAAGATCTTAGAGAAATTCTCAAGGCTGTCACATCCCTAGGCTAATATAACTTCTTAGTACAAAAATATGTATCCATATATATATATCGTCAAGTATCCTAGTCACCACTCATCAAAGAATCTTCTGTTGTATCAGATGGAGACTACTTCAGAGTACCACAACTGGTAACACATGGATGTTGTCCATGAATTGCCCATGCCTAAGCAGAACATCTACAATGCAACCTGCACATTCAAGGCTCTTGAAACTTGTAACAAAGGGTAAAGAGGATGCAAATGAACCTCTCAACTCTCATTAATGAAACTCTCTTGTGCAATAAAGGGCCAGTAACACAAAGGTTCAGAAATGGCCAAAGAATGGAGATTAGGGGTCTACAGAGTGTGGGCCTCTGGACAGTATTCCTCTATTAAGCTTAACTCACCCAAGATTTAGGGACCATTGGGAGGAGGGGTTGGAAAGATTTTAAGAATTAGTAAGGAGTATGTGACCATATGGAAATAGAATCCTGCATGTTCCTGGGACCCTGCGTATATGAACCTACAGCAATGGTTTTGGCATGCTCAAAACTCATGGAAACTCAAGCAGACAAAAGCCCAGCATGGAACGGGGGAAATGAGTAGCAGACCCCAATTTTGTTTGAGAAATCACCCAACTGATTACTGTTGGGTGAAGATGAGCTAATCTTCCTAAATGTGGGGGGGGGGCTCTGGAAAGGCTGATTAGACCTCAGTTGATGAACGTGCACTAATGTCATTTGGGGACACTAACTTGACAGAATAAACCTTAATGAAGATGATTAAGATTGATGGAAATGTTCTGTATAAAACACAGTGATTCAATAACGAAATAAAGAAATATGGGAAAGAAGTATTTTTCTGTGTGTTGACTGTTACTTTAAAACATGGTAACATTTGACTAGAAATCTGGCTCAGCAGTTAAGAGCACTGTCTGTTATTGCAGACAACCCAGGCTCCTTTCCACATGAATTCCGTGACAAAAATAAATGTTTGAAATTATGTCATCAAGTATTTAGAAAAATTTGCTTCTTTATCATGTAAAATTATTTTATTATTACAATATTAAATACTTTTTCAATTATTTACATGAGTTCTTTGAGTGTTTGATACAATGTATTTTGATCTTGTTTCCACTTGGAATTTTTATTTTAACAAATTCCATGAAATAATTGAATGATAAGCCATAGAACATCAGCTAGCTGAATATTTTCACATTTATCATTCTAAAACTACAATTATTTCTAAATACATCATTTAGTGGTCATTTGTAATTCAGGAACTACCATTGGTGAGTTTTTATTAGAGAATAAAATTATGTTACCTGCAGTGTAAGTAGCGCCTTAAGGTACATAGTAAATGCATAGATTGTAATAGGGTACTTTTTGTAATGAATTACATTCATAGTATATTATTCCTAACCTGTAATAAATCTTTGCTGAGAGAAAAGAACTTTTCTAATGATCTGTAAAATTATCTAGACTTGTACAAGCAGGCACTTGTCACAGTTAGATTCAGTTTCAACTTTATACACATGGGAAGAGGGATATCAATTGAGGAATTTCCTCCATTGGATTGGCCTAGAGACCTTCCTATGGGGCATTCTCTTAATTGCTGATTAACATAAAAGGGCAGCACACACTATGGGTGGGGCCATCTCTGGGTACAAGGTCTTGGGCTGTGTTAGAGAAGTAGCTGAATCATACATGGCGTCAAGCTGGAATGTAATGTTCCTCCATGGCCTGTGCTATAGTTGCTGCCTCCCAGTCCCTGCCCTGAGTTCCTGCCTTGACTTACTTTCCTGAAAGAACAACTGTAATTTAGGAGATTTAAGATGAAATAAACCCTTTCATCCTCATGTTGGTTTTGGTCAGTGTTTTATCACAGCAACAGAAAGCAAACTAGTACAGTATCCTAAAACAAACATTTTTTAAAGACACAGAGAGGGCCAGAGAGATGCCTCAGCAGTTAAGAACACTGGGTGCTCTTGCAGAGGGCCCAGGTTCAATTCCAAACATCCATATGGTAGCTAACAACCATTCCTAACTCCTACTCCTGGGGAATCCAATGCCGTCTTCTGACTTCTGTGGACATCAGTGCACTTACATGTGTGCAGGCAGTTCACTCATACGCATAAATTACAAATAATAAAATACTTTTAAAAAGAGAGGAAAAAGCTATTGAATGCAAATCATGATTCTTTAACTAATAAGTAAATTGATTTGCCTTAACTTCAAATGATGGAGATTTAGAAATTATCAGAATTTAAATGTCTTTTAGTTTGACACACTGAAGAAATAAATGCCCTTGTTTACATCTTGAAAGTAGCACTACTGACTGCCATATACATTGGTTTTAATTATTTTTCAAAAACTTCCGATGTGGTGGAAACGCTGGTGATTCTCTCCCTGCTTGTATTCAAAAAGTCAGCGGGACTCATCACTGACTGACTTTCAGTCTTTTTGAATGAATGTCTTGTTTCAGTTTTTGGTAGTGACTTCAGTAGCAGGGAACAGACATAATGCTCATTTTCAGTTTGTTATTAGATTCTAAATTGCTCAAGAGGTATACTCATTGCTATTTTGGAAGAATTCTGTTTTGTTTAAACTTCCAAATAATAAGGTCAGTACATTTCAGTAAGAGCTTCATGATGTGATTCAATGCTAATCTTTAAAATATTTATATTATTTATTTGCATGTGGGTACTACATTCGGTCAATTCCAGAACTCCAAAGGATTGAAGCATTAACTAGGATGAAGCCAACATTGCTTCTCAAGCTATTTCAAGTTCTAAGTATCTTGCTTGTTAAGCATGGCTAAGGCAGTTTACCTCTATTAATCAATGGACGTGGAAAGGTATTTGAATTGATAAGGAAGAAATATTGGCAATTTTATGTACAAATATTATTCTGCAGTATAAACTAAATGAACTGTTCAGAGTTGAGACTTCTGCTGTAGCCTTTTTTTCTGAATTTGTAACAAGCTAGTAAGACATTGTGATTCTTTTTATTCTATCTAGCCAAATAAAATCACAACTAACCAAGAGGTTGAATTATTTGTCAAACATGATTAAACAATCAGGAATCTTTGACTATTATTGTAGCATATCTTGTAAGTTATTTGGAGTACACAAAAATAACTAAAATATGTGACAGCAATAAAATGAAAGCTGGCATTTATTTATATTTCAAAATACTGATAAAGCTGGGACATCTGTGTAGAAAGTGGAATTTTCAGTATGAATATGTATAAAATATGTGAAAATTCTGGTACCAAGGAAAACTTTTTTTTTCTTTTCTGAAGCAATAATTGTTTAATAGGTGCCATTTTACTTTCTCAACACTCTACCTGTCAAGAGACTTACTCTTCCATTTGTCTGTCCTGGTATCCCAGGACTTGGACCTCAGCCATTTTGTATCTGTCATATTTCTAAAGGCTTCTAATATTTCACTCCAGTTCTTCACTTGTACTTGTCATTCCATTGGTTTGCCCAACTTCAGAGTAGTCTTTATAAATATAGAAGCCAATACTAATCTTTTAAAATATACGACAGTATCTGATTGGAGCCTTCTAATGATGTGACCAATTTTTACCACGCTGGTCTTTTGAACATTAATTTTCCAACCTATTGATGTGTTTAATCCACATTCTTTCATGTGACTGTATATAGATCTTCTTTGTAACAATCAGTGAAAATAATGGCCACATACACTATGTTTAAAAGTCAGTCAAGAATTATAAGCAGTTGTGAAGAGAGAACACCTATAACTCACAGAGGCATTAAAAGAAGTTTATAAAGGGAGATCATTTTGTAAAGAAGGTTTAAACTGGTGTATACTCTTGTGTAAGAAAAAAGAAATACCAGTGAGTAACTGCTGATTTCTGTGCGCTGTGGACAATGCTTTGACAATGTCATATGACTTTTGCTACTTCATTCAAAAGTTAGAAACTGAATGTGAAAAAAATAAAGAAATGGTAAAAAAAAAACAAAAACAAAAACTTGGATTTGAGTTAATTATGGAATGATTAAACCAGCTAGCATTTTTTTTTTTAGTTTTTATCCTGTTTCCAGGGATGACTGCAAATTTTCTGTGTTAAGAAGTTTATCTAATTCTCTCTCCAGTCCTAGGAAGTAGATGCTGGTAGTTATTTCTATGTGGTCTTTTAATTTAAAATTTACCTTTAGTGAAATGCACTGATGTTAGTCTTCCAACTCCGTTTTTCCTACTCTAGAGCGTATTGACTTTCTGATGGGGTTTGCCAACTGGAGACGTTTTATGCTCCTCGAAGTTAATCCACCCAAATACCACAGCACAATTAGTGCCCAAACAGGAGATGATAGGGTCCAATATGAGTTATAGAGGATTGTTTCCATGGCTCCTGTGAAGGGCAATGAGATGTCACCTTGAGTATGATGTGCCTGAGTGCTGAATGCGGACAGTGGCAACCCATGATGGCTGCCTTACTTTACATGAATGAGAAGGTGTTGCCTCCTTTCTTATTGCGGTTTACACGCATTCACATAGGCACCAAGGACGGATCAAATAAATGATTATGCCCAATTCTACTTTAGTGAACTAATGATTTGTTAGGGTTACTTACAGAAAAATGAATGTTATGAAGGCAGCTGTGTCATCAAAAGCTCAACCCAGCATGAGCCTCTACTCATGAATCTCTGCAGTTGCCTGCATAGGTCTCATGCAGCTCAAAAGAGAATCTTTGCCTAGGAGCTCTTGTTTATGTGATTTGCAGAATCCTTGTGAGTCTTAGAACTTTCTGAGCTTGCATCATGGTGAGTGGTATGAGCTTTCTAAGCCTTGTAAGCTATAAATTTCTTCTCTCTCTCCCAGAGAGAATGTGTTGAGAGGAAGGGAATACTGGTATGGCACGTCTTTAACCTATGCAGACTTGAACTAACTTTAAAAGGTTTCTGAGATTTTTTTTTTAATCACTTTTGAGCATTGCAAGACAGACTGAAAATTATATCATTCCGTTTCAGCAAAGCTCATTTCTAGGACATCAGCACCACTCAGAAAAGTCGGAGTTAAACCGTTTCTTGTTTTGTCTTTATGAATCTGTGTTGTACTAAGGCCTGCTGGCACATGGTTTTTGGTTTGTTCCCGCTCTGCATCATAAGGTCATCCAAAAATAAAGTCATCATTTAATTAGTGTGTTATTACCATTATTTCATATGATGGCATATTCTTTTAATATTTTATTTTGATTGTTTTCATTTTATTTTATGCATTTGAAGGTATCTCCTGCACGTATGTAAGTGTACCCATATCATACAATGCCTGTGGAAGTCAGAACATGTTGGATTCCTGGAACTGGATTTATGGACAATTGTTACTTGCTATGTGAGTGCTGGGTATAGAAACCAGATCTTCTGCAAGAATAGTCAGTGCTCTTAACTGCTGAACCATTTCCCCAGCCCCCATGATGGCACATTCTGATAAATGAAAGATGAGCAGATGAACTTTCAGGTAAATCATTAAATATGATCAGACGGGGACACAAAGCTCCCAGATCAAAAGCAAACCACTGACTGCAAAACCCCACAAAATGAGTATGAAAAATAATTTTTAAAAGGAATAAGTTCATGAACCTTGTGAATATTCTGCACTTCTGTATTTCCTTTAGACACTGAAATTAGATTCGTGTGTGCAATGATGACCCCGACCCCTATAGTTTGCATAGCCTCAGACAATGTCTTTAACTTATTTAAGATTAATGATGCTTACTGATTATTCCAAATGAGGCAATATTTACAGTGGTTCATAAAAGACACTGCATGGGGGCTAGAAAGTTGATTCAGCAGTTAAGAGCACTAGCTGCACTTGCAGAGGACCTGGGTATGATTCCTAACACGCACACTGCAGGTAACAATGGTCTGAACTCCAAATCCAGGTGATCTGACATCCCCTTCTTTTCTGACCTCCACAGGCATTTCACAGCACGGGCATACTTACATGATGTAGACAACACACTCATACAATTAAAATGAAAACAATAAATAAAATATTAAAATTTTATAAGACACTAAATGAGGGCATGTACTTAAGAAACACATGGACAGATATGTCAAAGTTATTTTCTAAAATACAAGTATAAGCCATTTTCACAAGGTTCCATTCAAATGTAAAAGTACACTTTTTATTTTATTTGTTTTATTTTTGATACAGGGTTTCCCTGTATTCACAACTGACCTGGAGCTTGCTAAGTAGACCAGGATGGCTTCAGTCTCACAGAGAATTGCTTCCCTCTGCCTCCCCAGTATTTAGACATCTTTTAAAACAAGAGCTTACACTTTTATATTAACATGCTGTTTGTCATTTTAATTATAGTATTTGGTCAATACTTCAGTTTGGGGGTATTTTTATGGCATCTATCTGGAAAGGCTTAAGTCCATCTGATATGCTCCATGACCTTTGCCAAAGTTGAAAAGGAATGATAAATATATGAATTATTGTTCATGACTATAAACTAACCAACAAATAGAAATAATAGAATTGAAAATAGAATAAGATAATGAAATTTAAAGAAATCGTATACTCATAGTGTATAAAAGTATTTCTTCCCAATTAGTTATAAATTAAAAACAAAATATGCTCCATTAGGTTATCTTTAGAATTACAGAAAACGTCTTACATGGCCAAAGAAGTTAAACTAAAATACCTTAAAATTGAAGGTGAGTTCATGTCATTATCAAAAATGGTTTTAATGTGCCTGAGTAAGTTGCCATCTCTAAAAATAAATTATCACAATGTTAGCAAATCATTTAAGAATTTATAAAATGGCCAAGTTAATGCAATTGAGATGCCAATTATCATTACAACTACTTTCTCCAGGGAGTTCCCCAGTAATTGTACATAAACTTCACCTTGTCACTAACAAGAAAAACCTAAACCGGAGAATATGACTATTAGAATACTATATTAGTTTTTTGACAAATATATTATTCTAGTCCAGAATAAATCTATGTGTGAAGTTACCTAAGAAATGAACTGTCCTTATCAAATGCTTTTCAAAGAATAAATGGAGAGGCAGAAAGTTTATTATAAAGATCACACAGTCAAGTTCTGGCAAGACCCGATTCTAAATGATAAGCCTCAGGTCTCACACTGGAAGACAAACTGGGAATGATACCACTTGACCCAGTGAAAGTGAAGTGAAGACCATGATTACATTTGAGAGAGTTGCTTTGACATAAACATCAGGTTGGGAGCTGACTCAGCTGTTAGGAGCACTGGCTGCTCTTCCACCACCCACGTGGTGGCTAAGAACCATCTACAACCCCAGTTTCAGTTCCAGGAGATCTGTTGCTCTCTTCTAGCCTCCAATGAGTTTTCGCAACAGGGATGCATATATTTATTTATATGCAAAGCATTCATGCACATAAAAACAGAATAAATAAAATTTAAAAATTAAAATAAGCTTGATTACTTTTCAGTAATGGTAAAAATGGTTTTCTCTCATCACACAGAGTCTCATGATAGTCTTTCCTCTCACCTTTTCTGTCTATTCCACCATGAACCAGGACAAGCACAGTTGGTCTGACCCCAACTTGGATCCTGTCCATTTAAAATACAGGTGCACATCTGTTTTAGAATGCTCAGCATATTTTCTATCAAACCATAATATAATATACATCATAAATAGTCATTGGTTTTGATTCCATTGATTTTATAAATTAATTTCTTTCGCAATTTACTAAATTCAGTAAATCTACATTTACTTTGGACTCATTTTTTTCTCTTAACGCTTTCCATAGTTACATTTTATCTTCTCTTAGTACTGAGTTTGTATTTTTGTGTGTTTGCATAGGTATCTGTGTTTGTGTGTGAGTGTGAGTGTGTGTGCGTGTGTGTGTGTGTGTATGTGCTTGTGTGTGTACACATGGAGGGAGGGTGTGCTTGGAGGCCAGGGGTTAACATCAATCACTTTGCACCTTACAATTTGAGACAGGGTTTCTCATTGAAACTGGAGGTTGTGGGACTGAAGAGAAGGTTCAGCTGTTAAGCACTGTCTGTTCTTGCAGAAGACCTGGGTTAGAATCCCAGCACCCACATGGCAGCTAACAATTGTCCAAACTCTAGTTCCAGGGGATTTGATACCTTGCTCTGTCCTATGTGGGCACTGTACGACACGGGTGTACTTACATAATTCAAGCATAACACTCACACATAAAGTAAATAGGAAAATTTTTAAAAAATTAAGACCTGGAGTTTGCTGATTTGCTGTTTGAATTACAGGCACAGGCTGCCACCCATGGCATTTTAAGTGGATGATGGAGATTGAAATCAGATCCCCTTACT
Source organism: Eospalax fontanierii (assembly GCA_035773235.1). Taxonomy (NCBI): domain Eukaryota; kingdom Metazoa; phylum Chordata; class Mammalia; order Rodentia; family Spalacidae; genus Eospalax; species Eospalax fontanierii. The sequence goes on along the minus strand of CM069540.1, from coordinate 44,303,940 downwards.
TGCCTAGAAATCTCTTTACTTACTGAGTCATTTCTCCCTCCTGCCTGTTAATCTCCTAATTTCTTAAGTAGCTGATTTAATTACTTACTCATTTATTAAAATTGTGCCCTTCAAACTATTTTGGCTATTCATAGTAATGAGTTATTCTGTCATAATTTCTGAAAGTTGCATTTTTGTAAGTCAATGAACTCTATTACAGTCCTTAAGATATTTCTATGAAATGAGTTCTACCAATTTTATTATGATCATGAATTTCTAAATGCAGTATTTAGTTTATGGATTTTACTGTATCTTACAGAATTAAGCAATGTATCATTTTAAGAACTTTTACTAAATCAAATCAATAATGGAATTTTTGTCTTCACTCACTATGTTCTTCTATTTTCAATAAATTTTATCTAGGAAGGAAATATAATTTTTTTAATAAGACAAGGGCTTTGCTAATTTCTTTTGAATTTATACTAAGACATCTATAATACAGAAATGTGACAACTCACAGGGCAAAGCAAAGGTATTCATTCAATATATTGTGCAGTTTGGAAGAAGTGCCTTGTTACCAGGGATGACAGAGCTCAAATTACAAATGCACTCAGTAGTGCCAAGTGCCCCTTTTAAAATGGAAAGTTGAGGGAGAGGCTAGCCCTGCCTCCTATAATATCTTACTTTTAAATTTACTTGTCACCAGTCATTTGCAATTTTATTGTCTTCATGTAACTGTGATTTCCAGACTTCCAGAGTGGGAATACCAGGAATGCAGGTGATACTCATACTACACTAGTGTTCCTCTCTATACATGAACATTCTTTAATCTGTACCACACAAAAAGTAGAATTGCTGGGTTAGAGCATATACCATATTTAATTGTTTTCCAATGTGATGGTGCCAATTTACACTCCAGTCAATATCAAGATAATGTCTGTTGATTCGACCCAACATTAATGTCATAAGTCTGTTGCCAATTTCAGTTTTTCAGATGGGTATGTTGCATTGTTTTCCAGCTATCAGTAATATTAATGTTCAGATGGTTTGAAAATATATATTGAACATTGGCATTGGTATTAGTGATTTGTTAATGCATTAGATTTTGTCAAAATTTGAGTGACTTAAAAGAGCACAACATTTTTATCCATAGTTTCTAGGGGCAGGAGTCTGGACACTCCAGTCCCTAGGGATGCTTGTTAATATGTTCGCTTGAGTTGTGTCTTTATCCAGGCTGATCTGGAAACACATCCGATTTGGCTACTCAGAGGTGATCATTTGTTTTATGCTTTACCTTAATTTTTAACACTCATTTTACTTAGGACACAAGTACTAACTATCAAATGCAGTATAAACCACTCTCTTAAGTTTTAATGCTCCAGCCCACTCAAAGATAGCAATTGTCTTTTGAAGGCAATTTGCTTCTACTTCAGAATGTTTTTAAGGCTTTTTCATGACCTTTAGTGAATCATTATCATCCATCATTGTTTATTGTTGTTATTATGATTATGATTATTATTATTATTGCATTCTTATGTGTTTGTTTTCTTGTTCAGATGTCTACTGCTAGTAGATTACCATGAAGTAGGCATGAAGAAATTTTTGGGAACCTATGATCTTGGAACTGAAATGAAATATTTAATAAGAATGAATAGTAGAACACATGTGATATGAAAGAAAAAAAGAACGGAAGTAGGTGGGATACTGGAAGCTAAAGGTTTAGGTAATGATGGGGACAGAGGATGGCAGAAAGGTCCAATAACGGGAGGGTTAACTAAAGCTAAAAATACATGAAGCATTATGAAGCCCCACTAGTTTATAAGCTAACTAAAATATATTGAAAAAGGAAAGGACTTCTAGCAGATGTGAGTTACATGTGTACATGACACTGTTCCCAGAAATTATGAGTTATTTGATGAAAACCTCAGTGCCAGTTACTACTGCTTCCTCCCTATGAGATTTTGGTCAAAGAGCCAGGAGACAACCAAAACAATGCATGTTTGATTGTCCACTGTAACTAGATGGCAAACCTTATTGCTCAGGATACCATATATATTTGGGCTACATGACATAGGGAAATCAGTCTTGAACTAAGAACTCTCTCCCTGCAGGCTGGCTTTCATAATGTTGGAAGATGTTGCAAGTTGCTAGGGGAAACACCAGCACTAGCCCCTTCATGGCATAATAACTACCTACAAGGAAAATGTTCCCACTGGAGCAACTGTGCCCAGATAGTTTAAGGCTAACACCATTCTCTTGGATAGAACCTACTGGTTTGGGTTTATTAAATGTTCATGTCATCAAACTACCTTACAATATTTTTGTTTATGTCTATGGACTTGTGCTGCTCTCAGACTTATTCAGTGAAGTTTCTTATTCCATAAGTCAAAACAGTTAAAAATCCCAGGGTGAAGGAGGAAGAGATTCCCAAGGCCCCATCCCTCAGCTGAGGAACTAATGGGAGTTGATGGCCATTGAGAAGGATGGATGGTCATTAGTTTCTATGTGCAATAAGAAACTTCAGGGACATCTGATCCCTTTTCTTGGGGGGCGGGGGGTTAGCTATTGATAGGTTTCCTATGCCATAGTAGATGACTTCACATCCATGTGTGTATGGACAGCACTACTTGCATTTAGTGTGTCATTCAAAAATAATGGTACATGAAGTTAGGAAAGAAATATGTTAGGAGTCAAAGGGCATTGGAGGGAAGAAGTGAGGAATGGATATGACCAAGATGTATTGTAGTGTATGTATGAAATTGTCAAAAAATAAATAATTATGAAGAAATATCTCATGAAATGAATATTGAAACATAGGAAACTTTAGAGAAATTAAATAATAAGATTTTAATATAAATACCATTCCCCTTTTGCAAAAAGTGTTCATATGCCACTCTGATAAGAAATACTTTTTTATCTTTTATAATCTGTTGTTGTTTTCTGTGAAAGAAATGTATTTCATTTTAAGTATTGTGATAACTAAATCCCTGGGCTCTTTTAAATTTTTGTCATTGTGAAACACACATACGCCACACACACACACACACACACACACACACACACACACACACATAAAGGTCTGAAATTCACACCATGGAAATCAGTGTATAGTTGTAGAATCTCTTACATACTTAGGACCTGTGTTACTACCAGATGGTCTAACACCTTGGATAATGACTTGTTTTTCATTATTGATGTTTCTGAGCTTTATTGCTGACCATCTTGGTCTCTTATAACTTTAAACTTGCATTTTTGAACCCTAGTTGTAATTTTCTAATACTGTCACAAATTTGAAGTAGAATGATCTACTCAAGAAGTACATTTCTTACTGTTTTAGTTATCCACATATTGTTCCTGTAGCCCACTGACTGCCTTACGACGCTTCATACAGCCTTCATAATATTAATGTTGATGAGCATTCATGTGGTATCCAGTTTTGAGTATTGCTAACAAGACTCTCTAAGCCCTCCTTTATGTCCCTTGGAGCAGATATCTGAATCTAGCTTTTGATTACTCTCAGAGAGGCTCTGTAAGGCACCCTCTGTGCATGGCACTGTATCCAGGTTGTGACAACTATCAGTGAGACTCTCTAAGTCCTCCTGTACTTACAGGAGTGTGCTATTCCAAGTGTGTTCTTCTATTATCTGTTTTCAAGGAGGTTACAGTGGAAGTGTATGAAAATTCCAAATATTTGAAAGTATCAAGAGCAACAGTGTGAAGCTTAAAGTCCCGCCCTTCCAAGGCTGGTAAGATGTCTCAGTACTTCAAATGCTTATTAGAAGTGAGAGAAAACCTGACTGTAGATTCCGAGCCCTCACTTAAAATGTCAGGTTTGTTGGTGCACATGGGTAATTTCTAGTGATGACAAGGGACAAACAGGATGATCTGGGTTTCCTGGACCACCTAGTCTTGCCAAATCAGTGAACTCCAGATTCAGAGAGAGATCCCGTCTCAAAAAAATATATAGTGGAAATATATTAAGGAAAGCACCCAGTATCAAACTTTGGCTTTCATTCACATATGCACACATGTGCATTGATATCCAACACACACATACACACACAAATATAACAAACAATTCCATTTACCACACAGATGGCATTTTCTTACTTAAATGACAGACCTTCTTGTAAGACTGTAATGCTATTTGAATGGGTTCTATTCATTTCTCTAATCAGTGAATTGATTGAGAATTTATTCAAAATAGCTAATGGGAAATTAGAAGCCAGTTATTAAAGTGTCTGTCCAGTTCAATATCTCTTTTCCTTGGTTTTTGTATATGAAATAGACTATGTTGAATAGAAAAAATTTCATACCACTACTTTTTTTTAGTCTATATCCTAGGTGTTTTAATATGATTATTAACTTATTTTGCATTTAAAATCAACTTTCGGAACAGGTGATATTCCATAAAATTCACGAACTTTAATGAATTTTCAGTGAATTTATAAACTATGCACAGTTCACAGAAATTCACTTTTAGACTATTTTGAGCACACCTACATGTTCCTTTGTGGTCATAATTAGCATTAGTTAATCCTCATACCTAATTTAGCCAGAGGCAACCAGTATTTCTTTCACCAATAGAAATTTGGGGGCCATTTAAACATGATATATTGTGTAACCATTACTTACCTGGCTTCTTTCATTTGACATAAGCTTTTGAATTTCATCTTCAGAGCTGAAAAAAGTCTTCTTATAAGCATGTGTCACATGTTTATCTGTCCAACGGTTGGTGGACATTTGATGTATTGCCTATTTCGAAAAACATTTAGAAAATATTACCGGAGCATTTTAAGCATCATTTGCATGTCTCATTGGAAGATACAAATATAAAATTGAAACGTTAAATTTTTGGTTCTTTGTAAAAAAAAAAAAAAACCTTCAAACTCTTTCATAGAATGATTATGATTTTAAATCCCCACCATTTTTGTAGGAGTTTCCTTCCCTTTGCCATTTCTTCTTTAATAGTCAGTGTTGTTTGTTTAAAATTTTTAAATGCTTGTGGTGGCGTCATATGACTTCAATCCCCCTTTTCTCAATGACCAGTTGATTTTGTTTTCATGTATATGTCCTCATAATCCATGTATCTTTTTAAAGTGAAAAATGTGTCCAGCTTCTAACCTACTGCTTTTTATTAGTGCTATCTACATTCAGAATTGAGTTCTGAGTTCTCGGCATGTTCATGTTATAGTCATTATTATATATACATAAACATGTTATACACACACACAAACATACACACATAGATTTAAGATATAAACACATCTTTGTCTATATATCTGCTATTCTATTCCACTTTTTGACATTTATATTCATATTGCCAACAAGTTGCGAGTATAACCACTACTTTCATTTTGGATTTATTGATTTTTATCTTACATGTATGGCACTTTTGCCTGCATGCATGTAAATGTACTTATGTCATACAATGCCCGCAGAGGGTGACAGAATCCCATGGAACAGGAGTTACTGATGGGTGTTACCTGTCATGTAGGTGCTGGGGACCAAACATAAGTCTTCTGCAGAGCAGCCAGTGCTGCCAGCTGTTGAGTCATCTGTCTATTCCTGAAGCCAAATTTTATCAGTTTATCTCTAATGAATCTTACTTTTGTTGCAATGAAAAGAACAGCCTGTTTCTCTTTCTTTTCAAGGTTTTTTCCACAAGTTTTATCAAGTGGGCTTGTACATTTAGGTCAGTATTCTACTTTTACTGGATGCTTGTGTGTAGGTATGTCCTGTCCTACTTGTAGTGCTGAAACAAACTACAGAAAAAGCAGTTTGTTATGAACAAAAATGCATTTGGTGCCCCGTGAAGGAAGCTGCCTCCTGCGGGCACCTGGTACAAGGCTCTGCGCTGACTATCCCATCACAGAAGGGGAGAAGGAAGTGAGAAGGAAATGAGAGTACAGAAGTGTGGTCTTGACTTTCTACTGGACCCACTGCCCTGCTTCCTCTCCTTCCTGAAAAGCTGAGATGACTATGCATACCACTGACCTCACTGTCCTTCTGTTTTTGTCCTTTTCTGAGCAGCCATTGGCCATCTGATATTTAGATATTTGATAACAATTCCCAGTGACACCACTGTACTTTATTTTTGAAAATAAATTTAGGTATTGATTAAACATTTTTAACTGACGCTTTTTCACCTATGTTTATCCTTGAGGGTTAGTTTTGAAACACTGTGTTTCTCTCATGGTAACCAACTCACTCAGGCCATCATCATCCCGTTACTCAATCTTGACCTCCCGACTTGCTCGCCTGTTGTTAACAGCCTCCACCCCATACTGGGGAAACAGGGGAGTTTCTGACACATGAACTTTGGGGATTCATCCAAGCCGAGCAGTTTATCCTAAGAACTTAGTTCTTCTTCTGTTTAATGTGATGTTCAATTTTCTCAACACTGTTTGTAAATACTAGCCTTTTCCCCATTGAGTGTTCATGGTGATTTTTTTTAATATGTCAATTGAACATTAGAATGAGATTTACTTCTGCCTCATTGATCTTTATTGCTGTCCCCCAACCCTGTCACACAATCCTATTTTTACAGTAAATTTTGAAATTGAATAATTCAAGTTCCCAATTCTTTTATTCTCATACAAAATTGATTTGTCAATTTTGAGTCTTTGCAGCTCCAAAACCAGCCTATACTGACAAAAGCAAGTTGGAACTACTTTTTTACTTTGATTACTTCCAGTTAATTTTGGCAAATTATTATCCAATAAGTAAACATTAAATATAATCCCATATATTAAGATAATTTTTCTTTAAATTTTATTTTTTTAAATTGGTATTTATTAATAGACTGTATTCTTATATATTTTTGATTTTTATGTTATTTTGAATGGATTTATCTTCTTACTGTTACTGCTTTCAGTTTCTTCATTATTAGTGTTTAGAAATATTACTTTTGGGGCTGGAGAGATGGCTCAGTGGTTAAGAGCACTGGCTACTCTTGCAGAGCACCTAGATTTGATTCCCAGCACCCAAATGGTGGCTAACAACTGTCTATAACTTGAGTTCCAGGGGAATACAACATCCTCTTCTGACCTCTGTGGGCATTGCTTAATGTAGGTATATTAACATACATGTAGCCAATATACTCATACATATAAAATTTAAAAATAATAATAAAATATTTTTAAAAGTAATATTACTGTTGTTTGGCATTTCTGTTTTCTGATGTTTGAATGAGATCTAATAGCTTCAAAAATGTTTCTTTTTTTGTGTGTGGCATGAATTCATAGGGAATTTATTTATTCAGGATTCAGGATATATCATCTGCAAGTAAAATCAATTTGATTTATTTACTTTTTGATGAAGTATTCCCCCCCCCCTTGTTTGGACATGCTCTTATCCCTCATGCTGCACTTCCGGGGATCTGTAGATACTTTCACTATAGTTGAAGAATTCTCTCTGTGTCCTAATGCAGGGGTGGGTGTTTCTGTGATAACTGAAGCCTCATTTTTTATCAAATGATTTTTCATATCTAATCAGATTATCAATGGTTTATTCTCAGTATGTTATAGTGCATTTTAGTCAGTGATGCTGGGTCTGAAAGCAGACATAAGACACCTCCCCTCCAATTTCTGAATAGTTTAGTAATTTATAAGATAGATTTCATTTGATTAAATTTTATCTGTTATTTTGTAAGTATTTTGCATACATTTTAGTTTAATTCAAGGATATGCATTTTTCCACTCTGGTATCTTTCTCCAGCTTTACTATCAGGGTAATATTGATTTTACAAAATGAGCCAAAAGAATTAATTAATTAATTAATTAACTTATTTATCTGGAAGCATTCATTATCTTTGACTCAGGTGATTAGAAGTCCCAGACACAAGCAATCTTCTTGTGTCTCCTTCCCAAGTAGCTGGAATAAGAAGTGTTTACTTCTGTAGCTGACTTTTTTTCTCTATTTTTCACAATTTTTATTTTTTAAATACGTATTTGAATTACTGTGTGTGTCATACAGAACATCTCAATCAATCTTAATCATCTTTATACCGCTTTCCCTAACACCCCCAACTAAAGTCTCCTAACTGGAATCCATACATTCTTTCATCTGTGTTAAAGCCTATCGTGTCAAGTTAGTGACCTCAGTTCAGGTTCGTCCACTGAGATCTAGTCAACCTACTCAAAGTACCTTGCTTTAGGACAACTAGCCCAACATCACCCAACAGCAACCATTTCCCCAGTGCCATGCTAGGTTTGTCTGCCTGACTTTGCATGGGTCTTGAGCATGCCAAAACCATAGTTTCATATGCACAGGGTCCCAGGAGCTTGTTGGATTCTGTTTCCATATGGTCATGCCCATCCTCACTGGCTCTTACAATCTTTTTGCCCCCTCTTCAACAATGGTCTCTGAGCCCTGAATGAGTGAGACTTAATATAGGAGGTCGGTACAGGGACCCATACTCTGAAGATTCCTGATCGCCATTCTTTGTACATTTTATGAACCTTTGTGTTACTGGCCCTCTGTTACATGAGGGAGCTTCATTAATGAAATTTAGAGGTTCATTAGCATCCTCTTTACCTTTTATCCCAAGTTTCGAGAGCTTTGAATGTACAAGTTGCACCGTAGATGTGCCACTTAAGCGTGGACAATTCATAGAGAATGTCTGTATGTGACCAACTGGGGTACTCTGTATTAGTCTCTGGTGCAAAAGAAGCATCTTTGATGAGTGGTGACTAGGATACTTGACTGTAAATATATAAATTTTGTATTTAATAAGAATCTATCATACTCAAGGGATATGACATCCATGGGGCTCTCTCTAAGATCTGTGACCTCTTCAGTCATGTGTATTTGGCTTTGATTATCACACACGAGTTTCCTCCGATTGAATGGGCTCTAAGACCAATTAAGTAGCTATGGGGAAGTACCATTACTGAGCCAGTGTTGAATGCTGTGTCAGTCACTAATGTGGTTACTTGGTTACAAAGCTGGTGTTGGGCCACCCACTGATGTACAATTTCTAAAGGATTTTTGGACATTGAATCTTTAAATGTTTACCAGCAATTACTAAACTGTGTTTTTTTATGGAAAACCACTATTCATTAACTCAATATATCACCTGCTTTTGCTATTTGAGACACCAATTTCTTTGTGGATTATCTGTGACAAGTGGCACTTCTCTTGTTAGGCAATTCTTTAAGCTGGCATTTCATTTTGATGCAACAAAATGCTTAAAATATTCTTTAGAATGGTTTTTGAATCAGTAATAATTTTATTTTTATTGTTAATTTTTAAAAAGTTCTCTTTCTTTTTAGTATATTTACTTTATATGCATGAGTATATTGCCTACATGTATGTAAGGGCACCAGTATTGTGCAATGCCTTGAGGAATTCAGAAGAGGGAGTCTTAGCTGCCATGTGGGTGCTGGGAATCAAACCCGGGTCCTCTGCAAGAGCAGCCAGTGCTCTTAAACACTGAGCCAGCCCTCCAGCTCCTTATTTTTATTTTGGAAATCTGTGTCTTTTCTTTATTCTTTTCATAGATCATTATAGATAAATGTTCATAAATTTTCTCAGCCATACCAAAGAAGCAATGTTTATTTTTCTCTATAAATTTGATTTCTTATTAATTTTGCTTCTGCTCTAATATTGGCTTTATGTTTAATTCCTTCCATTTTAATAAATTCTTCTTATTCTAATTTCTTGGAAAGAAGATTAGACTATTGATCTGAGATCCAACTAATTTTCTGACACGGGAGTTCACAACTAGACATCGCACTTTTTCATAATTTTTTATACTGTCAGCGTAATTTCACTTCCTCACACAGCCCAACTTGCTTCTTTGGCAGCTAGGTTGTTTAAAAATGTATTATTGATTAATATTAGGCTATTTCTTTAGCTGTTTTCCACTTCAGCTCCATTAGTTCTAGAGAAATATTTAGGATGTCTTTAATTCTTTCTTTTCTTTTTTTTGGGGGATAGTCTCACTATGTAGCCCTAGCTTCCCTGGAACTTGAGATGTAGAAGGTGCCAGACTTGCAGTCTCACAGGGATCTGTCTATGCCTGTCTTCTGAGTGCTGAGATTAAAAGTGTGAGCAACCGCTTATAACCGACTTGAATAATTTTGAAATTATTTATTAGAATTCATGAATTATCTACTCTAAATAACATCCATTGTGTTCTTGAAATGATGGGTATTATATAGCTATTAGATTATTTGCTTGATAGATATGTGGAAAAAACTCAAGATAATCACATCTAGTCAAGAGAGGGGGTCTCACCTGTCCCACTGGTAATTCCACATTACTTACAGATAATTACCTTCAGGACCCCTTACGTACCAACCATGCAGAATTTAATGTTTAAACATAGCTTAATTAGCAATATAAACCTGTCCAAAGTATGTCTATTCACTTAATGCTACTTCCCCTGTTTCTCCCTTTAAAAACCCAGTTCTCCTTTCCTTCTACCATTGGGAGACATTTGTTTGTTTTCTAAATATACTTGTCTCATGATCTGCAAATCTATTTGTAAGCAAATAACAAATCAGTTTATTTCAATTGTTTATGTTCTTGTAAATTCAACAAGACAGAATTATTTATTTAATATCCTCTATTTCTGCCCATACTTCCTTTCTAGTTGTCCATTCACTGTTGAGAGTGTTATCATTCATTTTGCAATAGTTAGTGAATTACTGTGAATCTAATTTCTTTACATGAGTAAGTCTATTTTTTGGAAATTTGATTCTGATTTTTATTTGCCTATACATATGCCAACACTGTGATAATCATATACTATATGTGGGTGTGATCAGTATCTGGGAGATTAGGTTCCTTATGAAAACTTTGTGTCTTTTGTATCCTTATTATGCTACATAGCGTTTAATACATATAAACTATATGCTTGATATTTTCAAAAAACTTTGAGTTTTCCTTTATTGAGAATAATTTAAAGTCTGCATGAGAGGAAATGAATGACTCCATTAGAATAAGTATTCTAATTCACTGCCTTCGAGTTTGCTTCAGATTGTTTTTGCTAATGCTGAGTGTGATGTTTTCATTCTTATATATCTACATAGGTTTTAACGCATGTATATCATTGATTTGTCTCTTCCTGTGTGAATCATTTCCAAAATCCTTTTATGTCCATTGCTTCCACTCTGGGTCTGTTCAGATTCCTGCAATAAAATTTCATGGACTGGATACAGCAGACATTTATGTCTCATAGTTCTGGCTTCTTGGAACCCAAAATCAAGGTGTTTTCCTCACAGGTCTCTAGTGAGTTCTCTTCTTGGTTTACAGACAATAGTTCTTTCTTTATAACATCAGATAGTAGAAGAGAGAGAGAGAGAGAGAGAGAGAGAGAGAGAGAGAGAAAAGAGGAGGAAGGGAAGGTCTAAGAGCGTGAGAGAAGGGAGAAAGATGAGAGGACAGCGGCATCTCTTGCTGTTTACAGAAAGATAGTTTAAAGTGTGGTATCACAGCTTCATTTATTTATTGTGAGTGCCTGTAGACTTGTGCCTGCCTGACACAGCAAACACATGGAGGAGGAGAGTGAAGCACACCTTGGAGGAGTCAGTTCCTTCCTTTTGTCGTTGGGGTTCCTGTATGTTCTGGGGATCAAAATCAGGTAATTCAGACTGGTCAGCAAGTGTCTAACCTCCAAGCCATCTCACTATCCTGATATATATACCAATTCCATTATGGGATGCATCTTGTATGATGCAACACAGGGCAACAGGATTATCTCTAAAAGGCCACTCTAAAAGCACTGCTAAATTGGCTATTACAGCTTAAGCATACACATAGCCTTCATTCTGCACTGTCTGGAGAACCTAAGTGAATTTAAATTTAAAGATAATATTTAGTTGACAGAAGAGCTTATAAGACATGAGAACAGTCAGGTTGGAGAGAATAAAGCAATTGTGGTTGTTAAAGAGACCAGGACATGTGAAAGGAAGCCACATGTACCATACTGGGAAGATCAACTTTTCTTCACCCAGCAGGAGTCAATTGCCAAAGGTTGGGGCCTGTTACTCATTTCTCCAGTTCTATGCTAGGTTTTTCTCTGATTGAGTTTGCATGGGGCTTGGGCATGCTGACAGCATTGGTGTAAGTTCTTATGAGCAAGGTATCTGCAAGACTGCTTCCTTATAGTCATGTGTCTTCTCCCCTGGCTTTTGCAATCTTTGTGGCCCCTCTTCCATAATGGTCCTTGAGCGCTGTCTGAGTGAGAGTTAACACACTAGGCCTCTCCAGGCACCCATACTTTGAAGACTCTTACTCTCTACACTTTAGGCATTTGTGGTCTTTTGTGTTCATTGTTATTACATTATGTTATGTGAGCCATAGATGTAGAGGTTTCATTGTAGATGTGTAATGTAGGGTTGAGCATTTTACAGACACTTATTTTCCATGTATGATCAGTTGTGAAACTGTCTAATTGTTTCTGTCCATTTTAAAAGCTTCTGTGATGACTGATTGCATACTTTTATGCAAATACTGTTTGAAATTTTCAAAACAGGATTTTAATTTATAATTCACTTGTAGTAAAATGAACTTATGCAAAGTTGAAAGTGAATTAAGTTTTTAAAATAGATACATCTGTGATTGAGTCACCATAAAGAAGAAGAGTGAATCAATTTTCTCCTACATTTCTATAAATCCTATTCAGAAGCATCTAGTGTTTTCTGTCACACTAGTGAGTTCTGGAGAATTGGTGCATTATGCATTATTTTTATTTGGTAACTGTTTTGATATTAATCTGTGTGATTACATTACTTGTAATTATTTAAGCTGCGCATTAACAGACATCTGAGGTTTTTCACATAATTTAGCAGTTATATAATTAAAGCTTCTCTGAGCACTGGGGCACAGGGCTTTGGGTGAAAGTGCACTTTTTCAGTAAGTGTTTAAGACTGGAATATCAGATTGCAGTGTGATCTTTTTAGGCTACATTATCATATATTTTATATTATAAATTGCCTTGTGAGGTAAATATGTGTGTGTTCAGGTTTATGTATGTGAATATATTTATGTATGTGCAAATGCGTATGCATATGGATGTATGTATGTAAATATTTGCATATATGTGTGCATATGTGTGTAAGTTTATGTGTATAAGAGGGAGTGTGTTTACTGGGTGTGTCTGGAGTGACGAACTCTTGCTTTTGACTCTGTAGGTGTCAGATCCTTTCAATGGCATTTGGAAAAGATATATGTCCTTGCTCTAGCTCTATAATCTTTGATAATCACATTTCCCTCATAATTTAATTGATATCTTTCCATTTCAATTTTCATCTCTCAAAATGTAGCTATCAGTTTGTTTTATTTCTCAATCAATCTTCATTTTTTCTCTCTGCCAACTTACTTGAATCATTTTAACCTCTGTTTTCTCATAGTTTCTACATTATTATCAATGTCAACTATTTAAAGGATCACATGAATATTTAATTTTATGATTTTAATTCAATTTAGAAAGTTAGCAGTTCCTTAAACCTGCACAGGAAGGGACTGCAATCCCAAATCACAGGAAGGGAACGCTACTCCAGATTCTCCAGAGCGGACTACAGTTCCATGTTCACAGGATGTGACCATAGCTTCAGTTCAGTAGTCTTTCTCTCTCTCCATTCTGGAACTGTAGCAAAATGTCTATTGGATTTTCTGATGCTGTTATGCTCATTTTCTTCTTTTTTTAGTACTGTTAAAATTTATTATGGAATAATTTTGTGATATATTTTCTCATTTACTAATTTTTTCACCTGTTTATGTTTCTTTGAAACTAATCCATTTATTCATCATCATATTTGTTTCATGCTTATATTATTGGACAAACGGATTTACAGTTTTGTGCTCCTTCTTATTATCATTGATCTTCTATTTTGAAATATATGCAAATAAATTTCATATTCTTTACCTATTGACTTCCTGTTGGTAGCCCTTAAAGACTTGTTTATAAATTTGTCTATTTTATGTGTTCTAGTTTCTTTTATAATTGTGAATTTGTATTCAAGTTATAATTACACATTTTTAGTTTCAGAATTATATGTATGTACTTTCTATTTCTTTCTTTTTATTTTAACTTCCCGGACTATGATTTTTATTTCTATGAGTTCAGTTATAGATTAAGGCATATTGGGGCTATAGAGGAATAACAGAAAAATAAGGGAAAATCACTTGGTGCCTGGTAATGGGAGAAGTCTAACACTGAGGCCTGGATACCCAAGACCATGTGAAGTGAGGATCACATCTGGCTCTCAAGGGAGGTAGGAAGTCCATTCTAGAGAATCAGAATCTGCAAATAATAGAGACCTCCCCTGTCCCCAGCATAAGAGCCAAAGGTTCTCTATGAACAACCTGGGACCTGAGGAGATGGACTGTGGAGAATGTAGTCTCTCAGAGAAAGCCAAAAATACTGCCCAGCATCAGGAAGTTCTCCACTCTGCTCCACCATCATCCTTATAGAGGAACCTGGAACATTGCTTCACGTTAAGGGACCAAAGCTCCACACTCATGTGAAAGGACCACAGCTCCAGTTCACAAGAGGGGACCACAGCTTTAGCTCACAGGAGGGTACCAGGGAAAACCACAGCTCAGGCTCACCGTAGGGGAGCACAACTCGATTTCACAGGAGACCACAACTCTGGCTCACAGGAGGAGAGTACAGGTACAGATCACAGGTGGTTACCTCTGCTCCAGATTCCGGTGAGGGACACTGCTCCTGATTCACAGGAAGAACCCATGACTACAGTTTCCCAAGGTCTAGCTCACAGAAGGAAACCACAATGCTGGTGCACAGGAAGGGACTGCAATTCCAAATCACAGGAAGGGAAGGCTACTCCAGATTCTCCGGAGCATACTACAGTTCCATGTTCACAGGATGTGACCATAGCTCCAGGTTTATAGAAGTGGACCACAGCTCTGGGTCTCAGGAGGGTCCTCACCTCCTCGAGCTCAGAAGAGGTGTCCACTGATCCTGATTTATGGTAGGAGACCACAGCCCTGTCTCACAGGAAGAAACCAAAACTCTGGCTCATGGGTGGGTTCTACAGCTCCATCTACCAAAACTCTGGCTCTTGGGAGGAAACCAAAACTCAGTTTCATGGGAGGGCACTACAGCTTCAGGTTTACAGGAGTGAACCACAGCTTCATCTCACCGTAGGTGAGCACAGTTTCAGTTTATGGGAGGGAACCACAACTGTGGCTCATAGGAGGAGAACACAGATCCATCCAGTTCACAGGAGAAGATCACACAACTTTGACTCATGAGAGGAATCCACAGTTCCAGGCCACTGGAGGTGACCACAGCTAAAGATTCATATTTGAAACTACATCTCAAGCTCATAGGAGTTGAGCAAAGCTTTGGGCTCCTGTGAGGCAACCTCTGGTAAAGGTTGATGGGAGGGGATCACAGCTTCAGGTTCACTGGTAGCAATGACAATCCAGGCTCACAGGGGAGTACCACAGGTCTGGTTCATGGGAGACAAGCACAGCTGCAGCCCACGAGAGGGAAACACAATTCCAGGCTCATGAGAGACAACCTCAGTTGCAAGTTCACAGGAAAAAAGCTCGCCTAGGATTCATGGTAGATGAACACAGTTCCTGTCTCACCCGAGTTGTTACAATTTCAATTACACAGGTTCCTACTCTTTTTTGGTCTGTGTTGCTGTATTCACGGGATTATATTTGTGTTTAAGATATAGTATTTTGGTTTCTGTGCACCAAGCAAGGGCAATAGGAACTTGCTGCCTCGAGTTTCTCCCTTGAAGGATATCGATATGGGAGAAGTCCATCTTTTGCTTTTGCTCAGAGTCAGATGGATTGAATATTTCATAGTTGTTGCTTTTTCATGATCAAGTCTCAGTTTTGTTTTGTAATTGCAACCTTCCCATCTTTAACCGTGGCTAGTGGGAGTCAGTGAGGAAACATCTTACCTGACATCACGGTTTTGCTAAGCGCCATCACCGCCTCCCTTTTGGCTCTTTTTTTTTTTTTAAATTGCCAAGTCCTTTCTTTCGCATGGGTAGCATTTCAGCTGGCTGATGATGATGACTGGTTGGTGCAGCACAATGGGTAGTTGCAGCCACCCTTGAATGTGCCTGCTGCCTAGCCCCTGCACCTCAGGCTGGGTGGCTAGAGGGCCCAGTGCTGACACTATTGGTTCACCTTCTGGAACATGGGCCCCAAGACAGGGCACCAGCCTGTGCTTTCCATTTTATTCACTTTGTTTAGTGATTGATTGATATAGATTGATTCAGTTTTGTTGCTTTCACCAAATTTCCACATGTATTTTGGACATTTTTATTGTGAATAATAAATTATTTTATTATTTATTTATATTTGTTATTTTACTATGAATTGTATCCCTCTATGGTGCTTAATATTGATTGTCAACTTGACAGGATCTGGATTCACCCATGATATAATTCACTCAGAATCCTGTGAAGGGATCTTTATGAGTAGGTTACTTGAAATGGGCAGACCCATCCTAAATTCACGGGGCACTGTTCACCAGAAGTTCAGGGGAAAAGCTGTGGCTTCTTTGCGGGCTTGTGAGCTCATCCACCCTGCCAGCACCTCTGCTGCTGCCACCCTTTGCAGGTATCAGAACACAGCTCTTTCTGCCTTTCCATGTGAACTAGAGATCAGTGGATCTGAATCAAGGAATCCCTCAAGGCCTTCAGTGCTAGATTGGAAATCCTGAGGCATCCAAGGACAAAGACTGAGTAACTATTAGTGTTTAACCAGCTCAGTGTGAAGAGAGCCATTGTATCACCTGGACCAAACTGTGTAAGCCCATCTAGTAAGTTCATTTTAGGGCTTCTGTTCCTCTAGCGAAACCTGACTAATACACTCCCCAAATAGATTTTTTTCCATCACCAGCCTCATGGATGACCAATGATCCAGCACAATTTTTTGTTTGTTTCTTGAGTTGAGATGTCTTAAATCAAAGTGTCCATCTCTGGAAGGACCTACTTTGCCTGTATGACACTCAATGCTGACACTTTTCACTTTATACAAGCCCAGGCAAACAATTTTTCATACCTGGGAATGTTTTTAAAATTTAATTACATTTTTTTATTTAAAGCCTATTGATTTCATTTAATCATTCCCACATGGTCCTGGGAGTCTAGTCAATATACAAGGCATCAAAGCAGTAAGTAAAACTGACTCTTCTTCTCCCAGCATTCAACAGTTACCAATAAATTCCCAGCTTGAGCTGGGGCTTCCTATCCACTTCCTCATCCATTTTGGGGCCTTATCTGGCTTGGGCTTGCATGATTATTGTACATGCTACCATAAGCATTGTGGATGCATGTTTGCAACTACCCTCTGTGTACAGACAACACAGTTTCCTTGTAATCATGAAACACCTCTGGCTCTTACAGTCTTTCAATCCCCCTTTCTGCCATGATAAGGAGAATGGTCTAAGCACTTCACAAACCCTTATTCTCTGTATGTTGACCATTTGTGGGTCTCTGTGGTAATCACTGTAAGTCATGGTGAGTCAGGTTAATATTGTGTTTATTAAGCAGAAAGATAGTATTTGTTTCTCTCCTATTGTCTTTGACCTGTTTAGGCATATGTTCTTGACCCTGACCCATAACAGTGTCAGTTATGGATTACCTGTTGTGGAGCAAGTCTTAAATCCAATGAGAAGGTAATTGGTTATTCCCATAATATTCATGGCACCTTACTAATTTGTGAATCTCTAAGGAATTTCTAAGTGAAACACATCTATCTAAAGCTTGAAAGCTAGAATCCACTTCAAAGCGAGAAGGTGTGACATTTGTCATTCTGGATTTGAGTAACCTTACTCAAGAAGATTTTTCCCACTTCCATCCATTTTCCTGTGTATTATATTTTGTTTTACCTACCAGCTGAATAATATTACCGTGTCTGAATGAATCATAATTTCTTTACCCATCCATCAGTTGATGGACATTTAAGTTCTTTTTCTTTCATTTCCTGGCTATTGTGAATCAGGCAGCAATGAGCCTTCTGTAATCTTCTTCAACTTCTTTCTTCAGTTTCTTCAAGTTCTTTGTTATATAAATCACTTACATCCTTTGTTAGATATATTCCACGGTATTTTATTTATTTATTTATTTATTTATTTATTTATTTATTTTTTGAAGCCGTCATGGATGGAATAGTTTCTCTGGTTTCCTTCTCAGTATATTTGGTTTTGGAATATAGGAAGGTCACTGGGTTTTGTGATTTAATTTAGTATCCTGCTCCTTTTCTGAATGTTTATCAACTACAAATTTCTAGTGGAGTCCTTAAGGCCTTTTATGCATATCATATCATCTGCCAATAAAGATTTCTTCCTTTCCAGTTTGAGTCCACTTTATCACCTTCATTTGTCTTTTTTCTCTCCATAAAACTTCATGTACTTTATTGAACAATAATGGAGAGAGAGAGTAGACAACCTTGCCTTTTTCCTGATTTTAAAAGGAATACTATTTCTTTGTTTAGTCTGATAGTGGCCGTGAGCTTGTTGTACATCGCCTTTAATATGTTGAGAATTCCTAGGAGTTTCCACAATTGTTATCAAGAATAGACGTTGTATCAAGAATGTATTTGCTGCATTAAATATGATGTTTATGTGGTTTCCATCTTGGGCCTGTTTATGCAGTGGACTCCATGTATTGATTCATTTATTTTGAACTATCCTTTCTCTCTGAGATAAAGCATACTTGATCATGGGCAGTAATCTTTTTGATGTGCTCTTGCATTGGGTTTGTATTTTATTGAGAAATTTTGCTTCTGTGTTCGCAAGAGAGATTGGTTTATTAATTTTTTGTAGGGTCTTTGTCTAGCTTTGGTAGCAGAATGACATTGGCTTCATAGAAGGAATTTCCTAGTGTTCTTTCCTTTTCTACTTTACAGAATAATCTGAGAAGTATCAGTATTCTTTCTTGAAGGTTTGGTAGAATTCTATGTTGTACCCACTAGGGAAGATTTTATTTACAAATTATTTCTTTCTACATTGCAGAGATCACTAAAAATTTTACTCAGACATATATTTTATCATTCTCTGTGATTAAGAAGTTTTGCAGCACAAAGCATGTACCAAAAACCATGCTCATTACCTTTAGTCAGTCTTTTCCAGTTCAGCCACAGTCATCTCCATAACTTGGTAACATTCCAGTGTAGGTGAGAACTGGCTTTGACTGGGTGGCGTGGCTTCACCTCTGTAATCCCAGTATTCTGGAAAGGAAAGCCGGTGTATCATCTTTCAACTCAGTCTGAGGTACATGAGAGCCTGGTTTAAGCAGTCATTGACTGTAGGTAAAGCTCAGTGATAGAGAACTTGCTTAGAATGCCCAAGGCCCTGGTTTAGATTACCAAACTGGACAAAAATAAAATAAGGAAAAAGAAAGAAAACAAACAAACAAACAAAAAAAAGAGAACGAGAAAACAAGTTAGAAAGAAGGTGGCTTTGTACTTTTTCTTAGAAAAGTATTCAAAGTATTAAACTGTGAGAACTGATCTGAATTATCTATTCTTCCCTTAATTATAGAAGGAAAAAAAATCCTAAAAATGTTTAGAAGGTATTACATCCTTAAATGGAAGAGAGGAAATTGTCTGAATTATGTATAATTAGATACATGGAAGCTTCTTGATTTCAACAGAAGACTAATAGATGTATTTAGCAAGACCTGAATGGACTTTGTTATTGGAGCTAACTTGGTGATTTTTGTGAATTACTCCTGTTTTCCAATGACTAAAAAATAGCACATGTTGTTGAATGCTACTGGCTTTACACTGTACATAGGTGATGTGTTAAAATGTGGCTGTGCTGAGGGGGATGATAACAGCACAGAGATACATGAACATTTTTAAAGGTGTTCATAACATGGTTAGGACTCCTTGTCTTTGTTTCCTATCAAAACTCACACTGCAGGTTCATAGATCTCCTTTCTCAGGCATTTGTACACGTGTAACTATCTGCCTTGCCATACATTTCTGGACTATCTATAAAACCTTATGGTCCTCCCATAATATCTGATGATATCACCCTTAAAGTGTTCATCCTTAAATCTTTGAAAGCATAACAAAGAAGAGAGGTCTGTTTTGTTCATGTGTGTTGCTAATGTCTCTACATTTGAGATTAATATTGTGCTTTTAGCTCTTAAATCAACTAATGTTAATATTTGTGAGTTGATATATTTCTGCTTTTGCTATTTGTTATGATTTTATTCATTACATAGATTAATAGATTAATATATCACCTTTGCAATAATGATCCAAATCTTATCTGTCACTTGAATCTTGATTTATTGTCTGACACAAACACCCAGATTCCAAATTACTTACAGGTTCAAAAACACCATGCAGATTTTCAATGAGTTCTTCCTTCAACATGCTCAAAACTGCATTCTTTGTCTACTCTTGCGGCTATTAGCTTACGGGCATGTTTTCTTCTAATACTATCTAATTTATCAGTATCTCCAATTCTTCTATGTTAATATTGTTAAACTGGAGCAACACTATTGATGTGAATCAATGCAGGAGAAAGATGAATATTCATTACTTGGGCTGATAAAAACAGCCCAAAGAATGACATTCAAGGACAGTAAGACTGCACAAAAAGCCAGATAGGATGGTCTATGCATGTGATCCCGGCCCTTGGGAAGCTGAGGCAAGAAGATCAAGACTTCAAAACAAGCCTGTGCTATAGTGTAAGATAAAAGGAACAACAACCCAGAAACAAAAACAAAATGGCACACAAACGCAGGACACACATAGGATAGGAACATCCAAAAGCAGCTAGATTAAGAATTTACTCCCCAGATGCTATCATGTGGATCTTGAATGAATCATAGAGGCCCACAAATTAAAGGCCCAGTGTCATTACCAAACACGTAATCCATGCATGATACCTACCTACCTTGGTTCGCAGGCAATGAATCCAGTGGAGCATGAGCTGAGATTTCTGAAATCATTACACAAAATAAACATTTCCCCATTTTAAGTTTGTTCAGTATTGTGTCACAGCAGCAGGAGCTTCGCTAAGATGCCAAAGAATTCAGTTTTTCCATGAGAATTTCTTATGGTTCTATTGTTCTGCTACTTTACTTAAAGCTGCTGAAATAATGATTATAGAAGTTGATAAAATGTGCATGGAATGGATGACACTGCTCTGGATGATTTAGATGCTAGGCTGAGTAGTTTTTTTATCAACTTGACACAAATTAGAGTGACCTGGGAAGAAGGAACCAAGCCTGAAGAATTTCCTTCATCATGTCTGTCAGGTATTAAGAAAAATAACTGAGACAGGAAGTGATGTCATATGCTTTTAATCTCAACATTTGAGTAATGTTGAGGCAGTAAAGTTCTGTGAGATGGAGGCCAGCCTGTTATATGCAGTGAGTTCTAGTCCAGTTGGGGCTTTCACAAGGAGACCCTTTCTGCCCCTCTTAAAACAAAATAACTGAGCAAGCAAGGCAAAGCTAGCCAGTGAGCAGGATTTTTCCATGCTCCAGTTCCTGTCTTCAACTGCCTGCCTTGAGTTCCTGTTTTGCCTTCCCTCAGTTATACACCATGTGGCCAGAGAAATGACTCAGCGATTAAGAACACTTGCTGTTCATCCAGTGGACCAGGTTACTATAATAGAAATTAGTGCCATGGAGTGGGATCTTGCTGAAACAGGTAGATCTTACCATATAGGTTTGGAGAGTATTTTGGAACTTATGGCTGAAAAAGCCATTGAGAACTTAGTGAACTATTGTGAGAACTTGGAGGATAATGATATTGAGAGCAATGCACATGATGGTGACCTTGTCTATGAAACTTCGGAGGGAAGCAAAAAAGCAAGAAAAAAAGCAAAAGGCTGCACCTGAGACTTTTTGGTTTAAGAATCTTTGGATGTGAAATCTTTGCTTTACTAAGACAATATATGCTGATCAGCTGAACCTGAAAACTCACCTGTGATAAATAAGAGACCGGCATCATTGAGGCAAAAATCTTCTGGTAAGTATTTCTTCAGGGTCTGCACACTGGTTTTTTCAGTCATGCAAGCTTGGGTCATGGAGGGGAGCTGAGGTTTGGCACTGTGTGGCTGGTTTGGGAGGCAGGCTAGGAGAAGCCATTGGTGCAGGTGCAGCCGGGTTGATGTAGAGATCCCATAAATGAAGGGGTTGTGCAGAAAAGCTGAAGCACGGCACTGTGACAGTGTCAGGAGAGGCCATTGAAGAAAGTGCAAGTTTGTTTGCAGTGCAGACTATGGGACATTGGAGTTTCCAGGATGTGGAATGTCTGACAATGATTGCAGCATATGTGGACTCAAGTGGACCTGAGCCGCCCAGACAAGTTATGTGTGCTACAGATAGCAGAGCCAGAGAAGTGGGGTTGACCAAGTCCAGAGGATTTTAAGAGTCCCAGATGTTGCAAACTGAGCTATACTGCTGGACTTTGGTTTTGCTTAAGTCTACATAGTTCTTCCCTTTTTGAAACATGAAAGTATGCAACTTAATTTTTTTTTCATTTTCCTGGGATTTTTAAGGACACATGAACTTATAATAATGGATTTTTAAAAAGTTTGTTGAACTTTAAAAAGTTGAATATTAGCTAGGAATAGTGGCATATGTTTTTAGATCCAGCACTTAAGAGGCTGAGGTAAGTAGATCTCTGTTTGACTGAGGCCAGTGTGGATTTCATAATGAATTCCAGGCCAGCTGGGGCTGTCTCAAATAAACAAACAAACAAACAAACAAAAAAAACCCTTAAACTGTATTTTATAATATATTAATGTGAGATCTTAGGGATAAAAAAGAAATGAAAATTTGTGGTTTAAAACTGATGTTTTGTATGTCATGTTGACAAAGGTTCAGTTGTGCTGGGTAGTTTTTGTCAATTTAATATAAACTGAAGTGATCTGGGAAGAAGTAAACTCAGTTGTGGAATTTCTTCCATCTGCCTAGTCTTTGGCCATATCTGTGATGCATTTTCTTGTTAATTGATGTGGATCTCCCAGCCCACTTGTAGGAAATACCACTGGGCAGATAGGCCTGGGCTATGTAAGAAAATTAGGTAAGCAAACCAGGGGAAACAAGGCACAGAAACGTGGTTTCTGTTTCACGCTTCTGCCTTGAGTTCCTGCCCTTACTTCCAACTGGAATTTTAGGATAAAATAACACCTCTCCTCCCCAAGTTGCTTTTGGTCAGTATTTTATCATTCCAGCATAGAAGAATTTATTCAATTAATTCTTACATTAGAAAAGCTGGAGTTTGCTGAAATTTACACAGCTTAGATTTAAAAAATTTAGCCAAGTGATAAGGGAAGTCAATTTTTAAACAATGGAAGAAGTAGATAATCTTATAGACTCATTTATATTTCATGGAGGGGCGGGGGAGATTGTTGGAAACAGCATTGTTTCTGACAAGTTGTTGTTCTCTCTCCTTGTTCCAGATGTTCGCATCACCAGAAGTGACAATCCACTCCTAAACCTCTACTGCCAGCCAGCTGCACTTACTATACCAAGAAGCTAACTGCAGTTCCTTACCTGTGCAGTTGTCACTGGCTGTCACATTCCCATCAGTTCCCTGTTCAGTTGTAGAAAAAATGCAGTAGAAACAAAAGCTAAGCAAATAATCATAATGATCACAGAAAACCCATTCGAGTGATTACACTTAGAGGTATATGTGTAAAGACTTCCTTTGACATTTGCATTTCCAAAATGAAAAGCGAGCTCTAGAGTGGTCAATGATGATTTGAAAATACTCTCAGTCTTCTCCAGCAGCTAATTTGGTTTCTACAGGTCACTTCTGTATTCTCTGCTTTACAGATTATTGGCTGATTTTGCATACACACTTTCGATGGGGAAAACTGCTAGCTTCAAATACAGACTTATTACATCTATGGAAAATGATAATTAACTTGTTCTGTCAGCTTGATCATGTAATGTAATTTCTCTGGAACTCATTTCATCATCCTTAAAATAAAGCATTAGAATAGATGATCTTAAACTGCCTCCCAGTTCTTCCATTCTGTATTGTGCTGTAAAATAAACTAAATTACTGTCCATTTGTGGGTGTCTTCAGTGACTTGATATATATGTTTTCCACTTACTGGTTCCTTTGCCCTTTATTGATCCTTACATAGCTTCTCCAGAGTCAGACATTACAGCTAAGAGACTTGTGTGAATTTAGCCCCATTCAACATTACAGCATTGGGAAAATGAATAATTAGAACAGGGAATAATTCTTGATGTTTTATAATCCTTTTTTTCTAAAAATCTATACCAGGCAATAAAAATATGATAAACATTTTTGGGTGCTACTCACTGTTAAAAGATAGCTCCAAAGCCAGTACAGTGAAATACCTATAAAACTAATTTTGAATATGAAACAAAAAAATCATAGAGAAAGCATCTGTTTAATTTCCCTGGGAAAATCTGCTTAGCTGTTCATTTTATTCCAATCTGAAGAGACATCACAATAGGCAGAGCTCTTTGAATCTTTGGGATGAAGAAAACAGAAGACCACTTACTTAGATCAGTACTAAGTGATGGAACTGTGCTGTATTCTCTGACAGCCTGGAGAAGTAAAGCTTGTACAAGGGATTTTTTTTTTTTCAGAGTGATCATACCTGGCCTAAAATAATGCCTGAAGATAGGCTCATCTAGGCATCACTTCAGAAAAAAAAAAAGAAAAAAAAAAGATTGGGGAGAAAAAAAGGAAAAAGAAAAAAATGTTGATCTCTTTAAGGGCCACTTTGTCAGGCAGAGAGAATGTTAACAGGCCAGTGCCAGAACAGAAGAATTCTATAGGCAACTAAGGAAGTACCACTACGTACTGACCATGTGAATTTGATGGCAAAAAGCTCACATCTTCAACTGATCTTCATAGGAACTGAACTTTGGAACTAGATGATAAAAAGTAAATGGGGTATTTATCTACAAAGAGAATGCACCATGCCGAGTGGAATAGTGTCATGAAAGGCGTTATGCAGAAATAACAAAATCCGTAAGAGCTAAAAGAAAGTTCCTCAGTGAGAATTTGTTGTCAGTGAAAAGCTCCTCTCATATGGAACAATGAATGTTTAAGATCTGATCAGCTTGTGCCCAGGGACTCTGAGACCATCAGAAAGGCGTGAAATAAAGCCACAGAATACAATGAGCAGAGACATGAAATTATTATTTTTAAAATTCTGTATTAAAATCATATAAAGTAAGTAACACAATATCTATGTAAGACAATTACTTTTACATTTTGTCAAGGAACAACATCAACAAAGCAACTGCTGAAATTACATAGCTGACACCCAGCCTAGGAGGTGCCAGAGGAGCATCAGCACCCTGCGCAAGTGCTGCAACTCACAGTCATGCTCTGACATACCTATGTGGTTTACAGTTATTTATGAACACAAAGAGCTTTCTTCTTTTAAAACTAAGAGTGAAAAGAATAACTCAAGCAAAGTCTGTGATCTCATACATGACAACCCTACATGACTAAACATCCAGGGACAATGTATGTACTAATATATATGTTTAAGTTAATTAGGGACATGTGAAGAAGCACATCCTATTTGGTTCTTCTCAATAAAATATTATTGTTCACTAAATCTGTGAATTCACAATAGCTTGAAACCTGAGAATAAAAAATACAGACCAGTCAGGCAGGGACCTCAGCAGAGCAGTGTCCTTTCTCCCATAGGGATACAGGTTAAATTTTTCTGCCACACAAATTTGAACATATATGTTTAAAAAATGAGTGAAGAGAAGAATAATTTTCAGCAAGAAAACTTTAACTGTAGGTTATTTGATAAATTTCTTACCTACTATTACTATGCTAGATTTGTCCTTTTAAACTTCATCGATTCTAACTACTGTAATAAAATTATCATGTGCAATTTAACTGCAGCCTTAATGAAGTTGACTGGTCTACAACATGCAAGGGAAGTTTTATGACCCTTTAGAACCCTTAAATTAAGATGTTTTTATCTCAACCACTAAAGGAAAGAGACACTACAAGCGAAAGTTCCGTGAGAGAAAAAGGGAAAGATTTGGTCTGATTTAATTTTTGATACGATCTTTAAACCTTGAAGGTCCCAAGATGTAATCACATCGACTTTTTAATTTGATTTGCCAAAAGTTACTATAAGCCTTGAAAACTCTGCAAATTAAACTGACTCTGTTATGTTTGCCGTGTAGCTGCTACCTAGGGAGAATACCATATTTCAGAGTTATGGTAGTCAAAGTTTCCCAGGTATTAAAACGTTTGGCCTGTTCCAGGGACCATCAATGGAAGGGGTCCAGTGCTCTGAGAGAAGCTATGATTTCATCTGATAGCTCTGTGCACTGTGGATTTGCTGTGTGCTTAAGTGATGGTAGAAATCCTGAGAGGGTAAAAGCCCTCATAATGAAAAGAAAACAATCCCATGATTAATCAAAACCGGAAGTTCCACTGAGGCGCCCAATCCTTTTATGATTACTAGGGCAGACACCAGTAAGAGTCATTAATTTCTGAATAGCTCTATGGAATATGTGATACCTGGAGACCCTGAATGAAGGCAAAGTATCATCCCATTCTTGCATCTTGACAGTCTTTTACATTACACCGTGTGTTCTAAATACTTGATCTCAAATAAAATCTCATTTTTTTAAACTGCATAGACATACTTTCTTATTCCATAATCATAGCTGTTTGCATTCCTCTGAAACGCTGGGACTCTCAAAACCTGTAAAACTTTATTGAATACGTACTTCAGCCCATGATATGCAGTCAGTAGGGATTTTGGTGGTATGGCTACTATTAACCTACATCCTAAAATGGTTAGAAATTGTCCCTGAAGGTAAAAATTCATGAGTGCATCTACTTCTTAGGTTTGCCTTCCATGGAGGATCAGGGTAAGAACTATCAACAAGTAAGCATTTGAAGGGCTTTTGTACGTGTAAGCAGTCTATACATTAAATGGAGATGATAATTCTTTGCCATTCTGTATCTTCAAAAGTCAACAATTATGTCACAGGCAGGATTTGAACACCACTTTAATATAACTTACTGACGTTAAATGTACCAGAGAATGAGTCATTGACATAAGAAATCCATTTATACTTAGAAAAAAAAATAATGTGTGACACACTGTTTAGAAAATTTAAAATACTTAATTAAGAATTTAACTTTGTCCATTCTTTCTATTATTTCGTGAAGCATCGTTTTAAAATCCAGTCTAAAAATCATTGCCTAAATAAAAACACAAGTATACTTTTTATCAGCCCTGGAATGGGTAGGCTCAATAGGTCAGCTGGTGATTAAGAATGGTTCTCAAACTTGGAAGAACCTGAGGCCCTGAGGAGGTGGAGTCTGGGTGGGAAGGGAACATATTCATTTTCCACTGCTGCTCGGGGCTGTAGATGCCAAGGTTCAAGCACCTGCCAATACTCCTGTGTTGGAACTATATCCTGAACCAAAAGTGCAGAGACATGGGGCTTAGCGAGATGATATTGACAGCTAATGAGGGCAAGCCTCGTTAATGTCATTATCTGTGGGGGGAGAGAACTGTTATAATGTGATAACAGTGACTTCAGTTCTTTTTGTCTCAAAAAGCATCTTGCTTTGTAGCCCAAGCTAGTCTCTAACTTGTGATCCTACTGCCTCTGTCTCCTGTACACGAGAGCTACAGTAGTGAACTGCCATAGTCAGTCTCATGTGATCCTCGTTAGCTCTCTGTTTTACCACCTGATCCTGGTGATACAGCACAAAGGCTCCGGCAATTTTAAGTGCCAAGCTCTGTACTTCTGGAATTCAGAAATGGGAAGATAAATGGTGGCTAAAGGAACATTTGTTTCTTCTGCAGAACTCAGTTTGTGGCTTGGTAATGCCCTCAAAAATGCTTGAATTAAAATCTTGGTTCTCAGGGCCATGTTGAGAGCTGGTAGAGCCTTTAGGAAGATGAAGCCTGAGGGAGGTCTTTGGGAGTCACTGGAAAGGAGCTGTGCCAGAAAATCCCTTCACTTCTTCCTTTGTGGCTGATTAGATGAATAGTTTTGCTTACTCCCACTCAGAGGCTCATAGCTAGGAAGCTACTCCATCTTGGATTGAGATCTCCAAAACTGTGAGCTAAATAAACCTTTGCTTTGTAAGTTACAATTCCCAGTTTTAAGTATTCTGTTGTAGTAGCAGAAAACAGGTCTGGGGCAGGAGCTGATGAAGGGTCTTTGAACACAATTAATGGTGTCTTTGTTATATTTACTCTTTGCAACATGGAATATTGCAAAAACCAACTGTTGCTAAAATTACTCCCCCATCCTAAAGCAAAGGTGACACAAATTCCCCTAATCGCAGTTTGGCAAATTCTAGCTATTTTACTTGAACTTACTAGCAGAGCAGTGGGTGAGCAGTTACTTACAGAAGATTGGGCGCCTTTCCCTTGCATAGGTCACACCAGTAAATCCACAACCAGGCTTGGATCTTGGTGGTCAGACCAAAAGCAGCAAAGGGAAAAAAGGCCCACTCTATGGCGCCCTCGGCCTGTATGCCTTTAGTCATTCCTTCTCTTACATCCAAAGCCAACAGGCTGGTTGGGAGGCGTGTCTGACTCTCCCAGCTCCTCCTTTCTTGTGCAAGTTCATCAAGTTTATAGGAGGAATAATTCGTAATATCAACCAAGAATCTTTGACCTCCTACCAATGAGATCTTATTGTGAGAGGGGCCACTGCCTGAATCCCCGACAGGATACACAGACACCATGATGCGGCCTCTTGATTTCATGCCACGGTTTCGCCAAGAGAAATGCTTCTGAAACTTCCTGGCCTTTGAAAAACGTAGGAATAGCTTTTCTGTTCTTGCTACAAACAACGCGGGTGAATTCAGTGTGAAGTGCTGAGAATACACATCCCCTTGTGATGATCCATGTTCCAGGTTCTGGAGCTTTGATTAGTCTGGGCCTAGGGTCAGTGCAGCTGGGAGCAGCACCCCAGTCAAGGACGAATTCTTCAGTGTAGTAATCCACTTTCCCAAGTGCGTTTACTTCATAAACCAAACAATGAGCCTTCACACTTTCTTTTATTTGGCATGCTTATTTTGGCATCTCAAGGCTAGATGCCAGAAAACTATAGCCACTCCCGCTCCAGAAAGGCTGCTGAATATATTTAAACTGTTTAATTCAAACCCTGCTTCTCATTAACCCCACCTCACCTATTTCTTCCCAGAAAGACAGTGAACATAAAAGAAACATGCCTTTTATGATTTTTCCCCAAGTCTGCATGTCTTGCTATACCCGATTAAATAAATACAAAACAGCAGAGAACCATTAATGCTAGATGAAATCAAAACTCATCTTGAAGCTCAACAGGGGCATTTATAATGGCTTAAAATACCCTTGACCATCTGGAAAATATAGTACTAAAAATAGGAAGTGTTTTCACTCTCGAGACTCAGAAATTTTAGCAGATACTTTATTTCCAATAAAATTACAGCTATACTTTCAAATGTTCAAGGAACTTCATTACTTGGTTGTTGTTTATTTTTCACACATTTTCATAAGAATACTGAAGCTTCTATATATAAAAAGTGTTTCGTGCCTTGTCTTACAATAGATTAAGAACAGGGTAGCTTGTTCTCATAATGGTTATATGAGCTTATAGTACTATAATTTGGACCACCATCACTTACTCAAATTACAAACTCTTCATATACTTTCCCTATGTATAATCTTGCCTCAAATTCCATTTTCTAGATTATTTGTGACAGTGACATTACTCAAAGAACAAGCTGGGATGTCCTGATAACTTTCTTCAGGCCTGGCTTACTTCCTGACTAGTTTCCAGCTGTCACTTATTTAGCTTGAGAATAATATTCTCAACATAAAGTGTGCTTTCATTTAGAAATACATTTAAAATATTCTTGGAATGTATGAATTACTCTCTACCTTATAAATGTGATTTCTTTGTGCTGAACACGTCATCTTGTTTTCATCTTTATGATTTCTGTGATAGGAATATTCTTCTCAAATATTTTCCCCAAACTCTCTTTCAGTCAAGTATTTCTATGTTCCTGGACTTCAATCACAATAAATTTCTATCTTCTTTTGAAATCAAAATCCTTTCTAATGTTTACATTTTAATTTTGAATATGTTTATAATTGTCTTTCCTATTAAATATCATCATTATTGCAAAAATAGTCTACTTTAAATTCATTCATATTACAAGATCCATTAGATGTTCATAGATAAAATGGAGCATAGTTATCTTAATTAAAAGCTACATGGTAAATATATTCAGAAGCATTATTAAATTTGAAAATGGTAACTCCTTGGTCTACTAAATGTGTTTTTCTGTTAACTTTTTAAAGTGATATCTATTGAGGTTTTTAAAGGAAAGAAAATTAGTGAAAAGTATTTAATCCCAGCTAGAACCAGAACTGGAGAGAGGATGAAATACTATATCTTGTTCTGCTGTACCTCATACAGATGGCTAGCTGAGCAAGGAGAGTACAAACTAGCAGAACATATGGATGACATAGTGATAGTTGATTACTATGGGAATAAAAGCAAAAGTGAAACAGACTTCTAAATGCAAGGGGTTATAAGGGAGAATTGTGTGCACAGAAACTTCTGATCAGATACAAAATGAAAACTATCATAATAAACCAGTCTATCTGATAGTGATATGATTAAAAGTACATACTTTAAAGATTCCTAGATAACATCATGACATTCTGTAAATACTTGATGCAAAACCAAACAAGATGCACAGAGGAACGCTACATAGTGACAGTTGAATTATGAGTCCTTTACTAATAGCTGGTGGTCAGAGAGCAGGCTAATGCCCCAAAGAACTTTCAATCTCGAGGTAAAGTAGGGCAGGCTTTATAAAGCTTAAAATCAAAATCACATCAGGCCAGCGGCAAAATTAATAACCATAGTTTCATCAAGTCATCATAGTTACACCAGACAACAAAGGTTTCAATAAAGAAAAGAAAAAAAAAAAAAAACAAGTTTCTCAGAATTGCAGAAAAAAGGGGGCCTCCATGGAGACAGAGGCATAGCTGAATGGAAGGACTTGCTACCTAGCCATTGGCTACTTGTAAGTTTCCCAGTACTGTAGAAAAAGTTACTCCCTGGAGGTACTGGAATGAGATGTTCTGCCTGGCTGGCTGCAGTGAGAAAGTCTGGGCAAAAACAGAGGGCAAAGTAAAAGTCAACTAGAACAAAGTGGAGTTAGTTTTGCTATTTCACTTGACTGAACACAAATATCCCACCAATCAAAACTGCGTTGAGCCTGAGTACATCTGTGCTATTTAAAAAAAATGGATTCGACTACCAACCTAATAGTCATCTTCATATAAAAAGAATATGTATAAGATCATAACTCAGTTATCTAAGATTATCTTTATTGAAGTTGCACTTTTTATCCATTTACTTTAATTGCAAAAGGAAAGTTGCAAAATTTAAGTTCATACAAATTAAGTATTGCTTTAAAAATTGCAATTCCAATATCTGCAATACACCTGAAAAACATTTTATTTTCGTATCTGGTAACTATGCTTGCATGTGATGTTGAACTAAACCATGGGAAAGAGAACTCATGTTCAAAGAAATAAAACTGAATGTCAGAAACTGGACTACAGTACTACCAACTGTTTCAGTGAGTAACACAAAGTGCTTGCAGCCTGCCTTCTCCAGCATTTTGACTCTGCTTGATTGTCCTGAACTTTTACCAATTCTTTGATTTCAGAGCAAGTAGATATATGTAAGCCTGAGAATATTGTAACTCACTGAACAGTTCTAAAGGCCCTTAAATTCATTAGCTAGATTAGTTTTAATTTTCCAAACTCTCCTGATTCTAATCTGGTATGACTTAAATTGGATGTATGTGCAATTTGAATTACAGCATAACATAACTTAAATGTTTCTTTTCTACTTATACTGGGTTAAACATTAGCTTCCACTTTCAAATGCTTCTCGTTTTATTTTTATTTCATAATTCAAATTAATTCCTTGGCAAATTAAATTTTGTCATGCCACTATTTATAATAAATCACATATATCAGACTCAGCAGTCTCCAAATCAGACTCCAATATGTAGCCTTTAAACGTACCTTCTCAAAACAAAAACAAACAACAACCAAAAAAAAAAAAAGAAAAGAAAAGAAACCAACAAACAGTGAGGACCAGAAGTGTGCTGTGCTGAGAGTAAAAGAATCTCAGCAGGGTAGCAGTAGATAATGTACCCTTAGAATCTGAAGAAAATCTACTAATTAACATGACCCAAAGATTAAAAGAGCTACCAGACAGAAAGGGGAAATGTGCTGGCTCCTGCTCACCAGGAACAACTTGGTCTCATCAGTCATTAATTCATTAATGTCTTAGAGTTTTCATGGCTTCAGGGCTTCACCTTCTCTATTAGATACAATTCCATCCATAATCTCTCAGAGGCAGGAACTCTACATTTTGAACTTACAGACTGTCTTCCACAGAAAATCGATGTCAAGAATGTGGCATATTTTTAGTGGAAAAAAAAATGAATCCTGACAGATATCAACAGAAAAGACAAGAGATGGAAAAGGAATAACCGAAGTGAACTTAACAAACTTGTATTTATTAACCATGCATCCTAACACTAAACTGCTCCCACCTGAATTTTGAATGTATTAAAAATAAGTTTGATATATTTTAGATATTAATGTAAAATTTCAGGTGATTTCCGGAAAGAAAACTATTCTATATTGAAAAACAAATCAAAAATATTTTTAAGGGACGATTTACAATTGTTTCCCTTAGAGTAAGAGCAAGAAAAGAAATCTACAAAAATTTTCAAACAAATCCGATCCATTTTTGTACTTGATTTGAAACAAACCAATTTTAGTATCTTTGAAACAACAAACATAAAGTAGATATTCAGATGGAAGGAACAAGACAGTTTTCTTCTAGTATTTAATAGCTTATCACAGAAGACAGCAAACCACACAGAAAGTCATAATTCTAGAAGACACAGGCTAAGAAATAAAGAGTCCAGTATCAGGAATGTGTTCCCTCTTTTTACATTGTTGGTCAGTGGACTCCCAAGTCAGTGGTCTCCAAGGCCCACAAACACTGGAGCTATTGCCAATGCTCTTGGATGCCCTCCAGAATTTGAGGGTAGATACCAATAACTGGAAATATGACATATATGACTCATAGAACATGGGAAGTCAAACTTGTACTAACCTGTTTTTTTATTCCTATAAGATACCTTTCATAGTGCAAGAAAGTGCTATTCACATTAGCAGAGGAGAAAATTAATCAGTTTTACCCCTTTGTGAACTCTACAAGTTGCATTTGTGACTGGCCTGAAAACACATGCCCATTGGGTTTAATGGCACAAATGTTACAGAGTATTAAGCCACATTCTGATTGAGTTTAAGGTTAATTCCTCAGGATGGGACCCATGCCTAC
Source organism: Eospalax fontanierii (assembly GCA_035773235.1). Lineage (NCBI taxonomy): Eukaryota > Metazoa > Chordata > Mammalia > Rodentia > Spalacidae > Eospalax > Eospalax fontanierii. The sequence continues at coordinate 44,270,614 of CM069540.1, read as the reverse complement.
CACCATTATTGAGGCCAATAGTATATGGCTATATAGGTCATAGGCTCTAGGAGAGAACTTGCTTCCATTGTTCTGCTAAATGGATATAGTATTGAACTAACTCTTGATGATTTATTTATATACCTAAGAATTAGTTCGTTTCTTAATCCTCATCAGAGAAGATGGAATTTTACAAAGAGACTCATAACTGGTCAGTGTACAGAGAATACAGAATATCCACCCATAAATGAGATATCTATTGTCACATAATTTCCTGACAAGACAAAGGGATCTTCATGAAAGAGACTATGTGAAGACTGTAAGAGTCAGAGATGGTGGATGATCACAATGAAACAATGTTTCCAGACACAAGAAGGCAGTTGAACATATGAAGTCCTAGACAAGCAACCCCTGGTACCCTACTAGATCAACCATGCCCCAGGGGATGGCCCCATACTCAAGAGAATTAGGGCAGCACATTTTGGACTGAATCATTTTTTAGAGAAGGAACAAAGTTGGGTGGGTAGAGAAAGGTGGGGGTGTGAATGGGAGGAGAGCAAAATAAAATAAAGTATGTTGTATGAAATTCTCAGTGAACTCATAAATTATTTTAAAGTTAAAAGGCAAAATGATCATAGCAAGGGTAAAGGAAGAAATAATCTCATTCCTGTGGGGTCCATGGTGAAGTTGAAGGTGACAATGTTGTAAAGCCTCCACACTCAAGCCCGCACAGGTGCATATATGGTATGCAAGAATCTCAACACTTAACAGGAGATTACCAATCTCCAAGTTATATGTTGTCACTGAGGACTATTATTATTACAATGTCCTTTGTCTATAATTAAATTATAACATTAAAATTAACAAGTTTATACACTTCCTATTGATTAATAAAGTCATACAATATATGTTCATATTTAGGCCACTCCCTTTGTCCTCTACTATTATTTTCTCCTTCAAATGACTATAGAGTCTAACTTGTTTAAACTAGGTAATAAATTGATGGTTTAGTGAATTGCTGAACTGTAGCAACTCTTAAAAGAGTGCATTTAGGGGCTGGAGAGATGGCTTAGCATTAAGAGCACCGACTCATCTTTTAGAAGACCAGGGTTCGATTCACAGCACACATATGGCAGCTAATAGCTGTCCATAACTCCAGTTCAAGTGGATCTGACACCCTTTTCTGACCTCCATGAGAAATGTACAACATGGGTACAATTATATACATGCAGGCAATACATTCATGCATATAAAATAAAAAATTAAAAAATGTTAAAAAGAATGCATTCAATATAACATCAGACCTCCTGCAAGTCATTATATCTAATATTCAAAGAAAGTTTTTTATATATAAACAATAAATTTAAATTAACACAAAAAGTTGCTTGTAGACATGATTAACAGAGACTTTGCTCTAAAAAATAGGAAGGATTTTCATTTTTAAGTATTTTGTTAACAGAGATTCAATTTATAATAAGTTAGAAAATATTGATTTTACATATTACTTGACTCTATAGCAATGTACAATAATATTCAATATTTTGCTTAAAGTAACAGTTTACTTGAGTATTCAAGATTTTATCCTATGATGCATTCTAAAATTTATTCTTCAATGCAACAGTATATTCCACAAATGTGAAAACTGAGCAAAGATTACTATGATGATTTCAACCTATTAGACAACTTTTGTGGCTGTTATTGAACTGTAAATTGTCTTCTTCAAAACACAATAAACGGGCACCAAAGAATGAGGAAAAATTTTTAATAAACTTCCTGGAGATTTTTTTTTAGTAGAAAAAGAAGACCTTCCAAGGACAAAAGTGAGAAATGACACTGTTAAAGGGCATCTGAGCTTTGGGAAACTTGTCTCATAATCCATACTGGCCTATATGAGACTGTCACAGGGGAGAGTTACCCCACTGTATGTAAAATAACTGGAAATCATGAAATTATTCTATATCGTGGGTTTCTCCAACTCAAATTTGGCCAACTCAAATAATTTTCAATAAATACTTTATGTCTTTGACTTCTTCCTGGTGTTACCAGAGAGTTGGATCCAGAAGTATAGTCACACTGGAATCACCTATCAATTAATAAAACTAAATATTTATAATACAATCTTCAAAGAAGTTGAGCAGTAGTTTAATGGATGGATTTAAGCAAACTACATTTGGCTTAATATGATTTTATCTTAACCGTTCCCCTGATCCTGAAGACAATGAATGGAAAGGATTTGGGTTCTATATTTTAGATTCCTTTTTCTTCTTTTTGAAAGAAGAGTCATAAAAATATGAGTTGTCATCATAATTTTAAGAGAATAAGTGTCACTCATTGCCCATATCAACCTCAGCTTCACACCTGTCCTCTCCTCCTCCTCCACGTCCAAGCATATTCCAGGCCTGCTCCTTCATGAAAAGTCTCTTTTGTAGAAGCACTGACAGCAGTCAGCCATCTGCCACGCCTGTATTTCTCCTTTGACTCAGTGAGAGGCAATGCCAGTAGATGCCTACTCAGTACTCCATCAGCAACAGGACCCAAGAAGCTAGATTATTTCTGCTAATATTTATACAACAAAATAAACATTCCACCCCCTAGACTTCTTTGGTACTCTAAACGTAATCAATGCATTTGTTGTTCTAAGAGAAGAAAATCACACACAGACAAAATTATTTAGGAAAATTCTAACATTGACTGATAATTATTTTATCTTTATAATTTTCACATTCTGTTTTTCTGGTGATTGCATAGAAAAATTTAGAAATAACCATAAAGTAGTTTTTAAACATATTTTCTACTATGGATGTCTGGTGAGTGATCAAAAACAGGGCCAATGGAAAGTGTTGTTTGAGGGTCTATGGAACCCGTAGTCCACATCTTCAAGAGAGGGGGTTCATTCCCTGCATATGTGCTTTACTTTACTAGCTAATATTGTCTAGTAGGGACAATGTCTCCCTCCCATAGAGTAAGCTCCTTTTATCTCTTTCTGTAATGCGTATGTATATACTTTAAGTAGATTCTGTAGTGGTAGGTTTCTATATGGCTGTTTCTAAAAGCCTTTAATCTTGGTTATCTATGGTTATAATCTCTCCTCTGCCGGTACCCTCTCATTATTCATCCTATTTAAGTCATCCCACTTTATTATTACCTGTTTTTTTTCCTTTATATCACTGTATTCTAGTACCCCTCACAGGAACCCCAGCCCCACAGCTGGTTATTAGTTTCCTGACTTCTCAAAATTTTCAAATAGGATCATGTATATCTACAATTTCAAAACCAGCATCTGGTTATGAGATAGAAGATGAAATGTTTGTCTTTTGGGATATAGGTTACCTCACTCAGGATGATTGATTCCAACTTAACCTATTGCTTACAAATTTCATAGTTTCATTTTTTTAGGAGTTCAGAAATGTTCTATTGTGTATATATCAGACTTTCATTATTCATGCATCAGGTGATGGACCTCTAGATTGGTTTTACATCTGACTATTATGAAAAAAGGCTGCAATGAACACGGATGGACTGGTATATCTGCAGTAGGGTATAGAGCATTTTTTTAAATTTACGCCCCAAGAGTGGTATGGCTGGATCACATGGTAGATCAATTTTGCGCTTTGTAGGAGTCTCTCCATGGATTTCCATACTGTCTGCACCAGTTTGCACCAGCAGTGGATAAGTGTTCTCTTTTCCCCAGCACCCTCAAAACATTTGCCATTGTTTGTTTGCTCTTTGGATCTTAGTCACTCTGAGTGGGGTAGGACGAAATCTAAAAGGGATTTTAATTTGCATTTCTCTGATGACTACAGATGTTGAACACTTCTCATGGAATTCTCTAATGATGAAATAAATACAAATGGCTTAGAAATAGATAAAAATGGCAAATGCTGGCTAGGATGTTGAGCTCCAGATTTTTTAGTTGTTTTGCTGTTGTTTATGTTTTTAAAAGATATCAGAAGATGGTGTGAAATCCCCTACATCCTCTGTTAAAGGTATAGCTAGTGAATGTTTTCTTCCCATTCTGTAGGTTGCCTTTTTATTTGAAGGATAGTGTCGTTTGCTGTATAGAACCTTTTTAGATACTATTATTGAAGACACTACATATATGTGCTGTAGAATAAACAAGAGATATCAAGCTGGTACTGACTTAAAATACTCATTTCTATTGGGTAGATTTAATAGTTCTGGAAGGTGCTAAACATGGTACCTGAATAAAATTTAGTCATCAGCTTTTCCTCAGTGTGAATCATAAGAGTTTCAACAACATCTGGCCTGGCAACATATGCCCACTGATGCAAACTGGCATAAATTCTATGGGAATAACCAATCACTTTCTAATTGAATTTAAAGTCCTCTGTAGAATATGGAGACCATACCTGACATTGATATCAGACCTAAGAATCTGAGGTTATACAGGTCATAGGAGAACCTAATACCAGTGTTCTGTTAAATAGATATAGTATTAAACTAATGACTTATTTTTATAGCCTAGATAAATGCAACTCTTAGCTATCACCACTGATATCTCCTCATGCAGATGATGATTAACACAGAAACCCACAACTGACCAATGTGCAGAGATGAAAAGACTACAGAGTGCTTATACATGAATAGATCACCTTTATCAAACTTCTGCCCTGCAGGGCTCAGGGGCCATTGCAGAAGTAGAGATAGAAAGATTGTAAGAGCCAGAGTGTGGATGGCCACAAGAGAACAGAGTTTTCTAGACAGTTGGTCATTTATTCATATGAACTCACACCAATGATAACAACATATGCAAGTCTCACGCAATCCAGACAACATCTCAGCATAGACATGGATAAGTAGGTAAGAATTCCCTACCTAACCTAAGGAAATTCTAGCAACCAATGGCTCTGGGAGGAGAAACTTCAGTCTCATTTAAGAGTGAGACTCTTGGTAGGTTGAACAGTCTCCAGTTGATGGACCCACACTGAAGGACTTTTGGCAAGAAAAATCAGACTCTATAGGATTTATTTTATATATAGATATAGACATAGATTAGATAGATAAATAGATGATAGATAGATCAATAGATACGAATAGAGAGAGGAGAGAGAGAGCTTTGCATTGGATGAGTAAGAGTAAGAGGCGTTTCATAGAGAGGAACAGGTCTAAATACGATCAAAATATATTGTATGATAATCACAAATATTCAGTGATATCAGTTCTCCTGATAAGGCATGTTTCTCAGAGTGCAGATGAAATTACTGCAGAAGACCTCAAGATAAAGGGTGTGATACTTTGAATCAGAGTGTCCCCAATAGGTACTAAGGATTAGGTCACTTTGTTCTCAGGTGGTAGTGCTGTTTTTGGTAGGTATTAGAAGGTATGGCCACGTTGGAGAAGCAGTCACTGGGGGGCAACTTAGAGAATTCTTCAACATTGCTGGATAACCAGCCACTCTCTGCTTGAAGACGTGAGAGATTAGTTTCTACTCTAGCCACCTCTGCTGCCACAATGGACACTTGCCCCTTTGAAACCATAAATTAAACTCTTCCTTTTATGAGATTCATTGGTCAGCGTTTCTATCACAGCAACAGAGAAGTAGCTAATACAGTAATTGATATGACACAGTGGTCTATTGCAGGTGAAGAACTTGGCATGTGGGAGGAATGTGGAAGACTTTGGAACTTTGTACTAAAAAAACCAGTTGATTCCTGTAAACAGAGCTTATCAGGCCATTCTAGTAGGAACCTGGAAGAATGTAGTGCTAAGAACAATGTAGTTCCAGAAGGAAATAAAGACTTAAGCAGCTACTGGCATATTTTAGCAGAGTCTGACTGGAATTTACCCACAGCCAAAAAGCTTTCTTGAGGCTAAGTTGAAAAGCAATAGACTAATTACTTTGGCAGATGATTTCAAGTCAGTCTAAAGTAGAAATGGTGTGGTGTCTACTAACGGTGAATATTATGCAGATCTACAGTGAAAAAGAGCAAATGGGGCAAAAAGAAATACAGAATACATAGTTTGGATTGCAAAAAGCACTAGGAAGATTAATGCTGGAGCCAAGGCATGGGCTGAAAGAAGAGTTCCTTTGATAAGGAGAGTAAAGTGATTAAGGAGAGACATAGAGATTTACACTTAAACAATAAGAAGAGTCCGTCCAGGGCAAGACCACACTCAGCTAATCCTCCAGTTTGTGAAAGGAAAATGCTGCAAGGGCTTTCTATTGGAAAACCACAGAAGTGAAAAGCTTTGAAGGTTGATGATGTAGACTGGGATCTATCTCACACTTGCAGTCAAACTTGACAGTTCACATGATTCTGTCTTGAGAAGCATAAAAGATGCAAGAGTGAAGGTTTATGGGTTCTTCCTCTGCTGTTTCAGAGAGCCTCAAAGGCAGCAGGGACCTTCCCTGAATAAAGAAGGCCCTGACAGGCCAAAAACGTCTGATAGGCCATTTTAGGAGGCTGTGCAGTTGAAGCCTAGTTGGCAGTGGAGACCCTAAGAAGATCTTTATGATGCTAGAGCTGTGAGACATCTGCCAAGGAGAACCACATACGAGAAGTGGTACCATTTTGGAATGGAAATGGGTATTCAAATTCATTATATGTCGGGATCATATAATTTTTCCTTTGATTTTACAGTTGTTTATAGTTAATAGATTGCCCTGAGTCCCAGAAGAGACTTTGGACGTTAGACTTTTGAATAGCGTTGATTGAGGCTTTTAAAGATTTTTTTAAGGTTGGACTAAATGCATTTTTTGCATTTTATATTGTCATGAGCCTATGGGGTCAAGGGAGTAGAATGTGGTGGCTTGAATCAGAGTGTCCATCATAGGCCTTAAGGATTTGGACATTTTGTCTCCATTTGGTAGCACTGTTTTGAATGGTATTAGAAGGTGTGACCATGCTGGAGGAAGCACGTCACTTTGGGCCCCTTAGAGAGTTGTTAAGCCTTGCTGGATCTCCAGTCACTATCTGCTTCCTGTGTCTACTTGAAGATGTGAGTAATTAGCTTCTACTCTAGTCACCTCTGCTTCTATGCCTCCCCGTCATGCAGGACATTTGTCCCTTTGGAACTGGAAGCTAAATAAACTCTTCCTTTTAAAGTTTCTTTGGTCAGTGTTTCTACCACAGTAACTTAGAAGTGACTAATACAGATGGGCTTCTTTTCTATTTCCAAAGTTCTCATGAGGAGCTTGATATTATCTGTCTCCACTCAAAGCACACTCTGGCAGTGGGGTTATGCCACCCTTATTATGAATTTAAGCTTGGGTTCAATCAAGATGGTGAGATCAGTGGTAGTCACTTCCCAGTCCTTCATGAAATTCCAGACAAACTTGGATTAAGATTTTCTTTCTTTCTTTTTTTAAATTATCTATTTTTTTTTCATGTGTAAGTGCACCTATGTCATGCAATGCCTGTGGAAGTCAGAAGAGGGTACCAGATTCCCTGAAACTGGAGTTATTGATGGTTATTAGCTGCCATGTAGGTGCTGGGAATCCAACTCAGGGCCTTTATCAGAGCAAACAGTGCTCTTAATTGTTGAGCCATCTCTCCAGTCCCCTAACATTTTCTTTAATGAAGTAACTCAGGATTTCACCCCATCGCAATCCAGCTTGTTGTCATGGTGTTCTCTCTTTACATTAGGTGGTCTGAGTACATGTGCTTGCTTCTTTTGTTTATGAAAGAGGAAAGAAAATGGAGAATGGAGTCAGCATTAGTTCCTCTGGCCAGCTGAATACTTCATGCCATTGCACTCACACATGTCAAAGGGGCTACGTAGAGAGGGGTATATAAGAAGCCTAATTCAGTCATCTTTGTGATATAGCAATAGATAGCAGGTGAGAAGAATTTTACTGTTAAGAAACTGTTGTCATTTATCATGCGGTAGAGAAAAATTACTAACATAATCCCTTTAATAATGGGATGGCAAATAAGGTTGTGAAAGAGCCTCATTTGACTTGCAAAGAAGTGGGTTCCTGAGATGACATGCTGGTGTCTGTGGGATGTGTCTTTGCTTCTTTGAAGGATACTACAAGCAAGATCATGCCAGGTAAAGCACACCAGTTTGCAAACTGATGAAGACTGGGATCTTCTGAGAAGGTAGGCTGACAGTGAGTGGGAGGCATCTCATTTCTTTAGAATTCATTAAGGAAGATTCCCTAATATGAGGCCTTGCAGAGTTGGAAGAGTCATATCTTTATGTGTACCAGTCAACAGACTTCAACTTTGACTCAGGGCCTTTTCCAAATCTCCCTTCTGTGAGACAAAGAGAATCAACCAAAAGAGTGTGCTTTTCCACACCTGGTCTGAATTTCAGAGTTCTGAGGTGGTGGCCTTTTGGCTTCTTAAAATTAACAGAGGGAAGACTGCATGTAAACGGAAGTCTTCCAGTTGGAAGCTAATACAATAATTAGTATCAATACACAGTAGAGTGACAGATTTGGTTGTCTCAATTTCCTTAATATCACTTTATTAAAAAATAGACTCAATAAGTATTTGGATTGCTACAAAATAGCTGAATGGAGATGGATTGGAGAGAGAGAGAGAGAAACAGAATTGTTTCTTAAAAAGGTAGTTTCTAGGGGCTGAAAAGAAGGTTCAGAACTTAAGAGTCCATCATGTTCATCTTGCTGTTCCTCAACCTTCTTTCCTGTATGGCTTGGTAAAGGGGAGTGTTATAAGCAGATGTCTATTATTTTTTTATTATTCTTTCTTAGTAATATTTAATTGATTCTTTGAGAAATTCCTACAATAAAATTTGATCATAATACCCACTCTCTCCTAGCACCTCTTAGATCGACCCCATCTCCCTACACACCTAAATTCCTATTATTTTAAGTCCATCACATTTATAATTCGTGCCCTCTAAATACTCTTTAGTATGGGTCCAACCTCTGAAGTGTAGTCAGCCTACCAGGTGTGACACCCTTAAAGAAAAGTGGATCTCCTTCTCCCAGCAATTATTAATTACTAATAGCTCATTAGGTAGGGATGGGACTTTGTGCCTAACTCCCCTTGCCCGATAGGATTTTGTGTGGTTTGAGCTTACACAACTATTGTTCATGCTGTCACAGCCTCTGTAGGTTCATAGAGGCAATGGTCCTGTTGTGTCTGGAAAACACTGTTTCACTGTATTTATCTACCACCTCAAGTTCTTACATTCTTTCTGCTATTTCTTCTGTTATCATCTGTGAGCCTTTACAGTGGGTGTGATTTAGGTATTCCATTTTGGGCTGAGCATTTGGCAGTCCCTTATTCTGTACATGATGCCAAGTTCTTGATTATTGTTAACTGTCACTTATTGCAAAAAGAAGACTCTCCTAAGAAGGATGAGAGATGCACTAAACTACAGGAATAAGTCAGTACGAGTGGAGTTGATAATATGTCCACTTAGCAGAATAATAGTAGTAGGCTCTTCTCTGGTGTCAATGACCCATGTGGTCACAGCTTCTTGGCCCCCAGTAATAGTGCAATTATGGACTCAAATTTGTGAATCTGGTTTTAAATTCAATCTTAAATTTATCGATTAGTCCCATAACATCTCTGTCACTATTGCACCTGTAGGTATTTCTTGTTGGGCCAGTCATTATTGTACCTTACATGGTGCAAAGCCTGGTAAGTTTGTTGATTACTTTTGTCACCCAGTAGTGTACAACATCTTCCAGCACTATAAAGTAGCCAGCAGGGATAAAGTTCCAGATCAGTGTCATTTGGACTTCTCCATGTTCTCTGACTCGGGTATGTCTTTTCTTCAGCAATAATGTCTGGATGTTCTGGATGATAACCAAGAGCAATGACGTGTAGGCGTCTGTAGGACATCCCCAACTTGTAATAACTCCAAAACAGGTTACTCATACCTGACACTGTGATTTTCATTTGCTAACCTGTGATATCTGTGGGAAATCTCTCCCCTATTATAGGGTAATTCCATTTCAACACATTTTATATATGCAGGTCTATATGAATACATTTTAGGGAGCTTCTGCAGTAGTAGGTTTTCCCATCACTTTTCAAAAACCCTTTAGGGTTAATTATCCATCCCTAGACTCCTTCCACTACCCTGTCCTCTCAGCGCCTACTTAACTCTTCCTGTATCTTAGATAGCCTTTGGAAACAGTTAAATACTCAGAATATAATACTTAGCTTTAACAGATTAAGCAAAAATGATTAATCATGTATTATTTTATGGTGTGCATGTATTTCTGTTTTAGAAAAATCACATTATTTGGAGGACTAAAGAATTTGAAGCAGAAGACACTTATAAATATCTCGCTATTCTAATGTGAAACTTTTCATGCTCATAACTTTTCCATTGAGCTGGATGATACGTAGTATTTTTTCCCACTGCTGCGGCCATCATGAAAATGGCAGTCGTTATCTCCACAGTGGTCATTACTTCTAAAGGAATAGTCTTGACCCTCATTGACTACCCGTACTTTGCTGACAAAATTTGTAACTATTTCAGCAAGTCATTTCGGTAGTGACGTAATTCCATAGTTGGTCGTACTGCATAAAATAGGAAGACATTAAGACTGACTTCCTGAGATCTTGTATCTCTCAAGTGATGATACGGAGGGAATTTAATACCTTACTGGCCCGAGGATCACAAGACACAGTGCTTATGTGATTAAATTGCACTGAACTGCTAATTATCTGTTGTACATTTGAAATTTAGACAAATTCACTTTCCATAATTGCCTTTTTTACTTATTTTACTTTAAGTTATGAATTCACTTTAAAAAATGACATTAAAAAGAGACCTTTTTGTTGCTTAAAAATGATTTCAAGGATTTAGAATTAGATATAAATGCATAATAATTATAATAATTTAACAGTAATATGAGTGTTTTGTCCATGGAAAATTTATATTAATAATGAATACATTAATTTTTAAAGTGATGTGAAGTTAATAAATTAAGGACTATGTATTTTTACAAGGTTATTACTTAGATTAAGTTGGCAATAAAACTTGAGCAACAGTCTTTAGAAACTTAGAGTGGTTCTTTTCACCATCATTGATTGTGTTGAAATGCATGGCTGTGCCTTAGACACGTTAAGAAAGAGTTTCAGCTTTAACACATCTGGATTGATTATACTGTTCATGTTTTAGATAGAAAAGTATTTCCAATCTAGCTTCTGTATATAGTTAATTATTCCTAACCTGTGTGATTTAAGGCAATTTTCAGAACTCTGAGGAATAATTCCCACATTATTTTGTGGTTATTTAAAGGGGAGGAAGGTTCATTTAATCATATTTGTTGTGTATTTCAAATGGTCTTTTTTCCCATGGAACTTTTCTATTAATTATTTTTAAAGATTTATTCATTTTATATTATATGTATGTGTGAGTGCCTGCATGTGTGTGTATGCACCATACACCTGCCTGGAACTGGAGCTGCACTCAGTTGTGAGTTAGCATGTATGTGCTGGAAACTGAACCTGGGTCCTCTACGAGAACAGCAAGTGCTGTGAACCACTGACCCACTCTCCATCCCCACTTCTATCGGCTTGAATACAGAAGGTACAGTGATCTTAGGCATCAACTTTTTAAAGAAACAAACAAAATTTAGTGCTGAATTTCTTTCTGTGGACTTAATAATTAAGACAGAAGGAAAAACCTGTATCATCTTGGTAACCAGTATCTGCTTACTATGCCTCAAGAATTTTAACCATGTATGCTGTTTCCATCACTTGTACAGCCTCATGAAGTATATACTGTTATGTGACATTTTTACAAATGAGGGGGATATTAATAAAATTAAAATCACAGGTGATACCATTAGTAAATGTCTGGGCCTGTGAGCAGTGCCCTGGATGTATTGGTACCATTAGCAGGCACATCAAGTTGGGCCAAGCATTTTGCCTTCATCCTGGCCACAGTGGGTGGAGTATGGCTCTGAGGGGAACTGGAAAGCCAACTGAGTCTGAAAAAAGCAGTGTGCACTTGACTACTCAGTGTCCACCAGGTAGGCATATATCCTTTATTTGTTCTGAAATACTTGGAGCAAAGATTACCTAAATAGCCAGGTTCCAGTCATTTAAAACAATGAATACCTCTTGTGGGAATTGGACAAAACTCTGTAGTAAACAGACATTGATATTTTTGTGGAGAAATACATAAATATTGTAAGTGAGGTGAAGAGGAGTTGTGCCTCCTTTTGCTCCAGAGTTTACCTTTGTCATTTCTTTTCAAATTTCACAATAGTAGATAGTAGAGCCAGTTATTTGTGGGTGTATGGTTTTGGAGGGGGGATTAAACACGAAACAGTCACTGGGGGCCGTGACTGCATGCCAATGGATAGGCTCATCTGCCCTTCATCTGAGCTCTCCCAAGTTTTGGGTTGGTTTAGCTGTCTTTCTTCACTTGCAGAATTTCTTCTGTGGAGTTAAACAAAACAGAACTCAAAGAATACTTCTGAAATATCTAGTGTGTATAAGTTAAGTTCCCTCCAGTTTATTTGTTAAGTGATATTTTCCTTTAAATGGGAATTAGCTCACTGTTTTAGAGATACATTTTCTGTCACTGGCATCCATGAAGTTTTGTTTGACTTAGTTTCTTTGAAACTATCTCTTCTCCAACTCGAATGTTGTGAGTTACCAATGTTGTTCTAAATCATTGCTACATTCTAGAAGATTTTTAGCATTAAGAGAACCCAAATATGATAAGGAACATGAACACATTGCCACCTTTTTGTCAGCATGTGACTTTACTCAAGCAGGCAAACCCAGGTGTTATGGTACCATAGAGAAAGATCTTGAATTTTTGATGTTATATCATTCTTGGTGGCTTGTAAACAGTAAATATCACTTATGTAGCACAAGGATGTGGTTGTGATAATGTAACTATTTCAGAATCCTATAAAATAAAAAGTACCTCTCAGACCCAGTTTCAGTTTGATCTATGTGGGTTTTTCAATTAGCTCACTTCTGATTTTCAACAGTCAAGCTGACTTCCTCCATCATTACACTGACGTGACAAAACAGTGAATTTTTGCGTCATTGGTATGTATTATTAAATTCTGTATTTTCCAAACTATTTCACTTAAGTAAGTCTACAAAATACAAGTTATTTTTTCCTTGATAAAACATTAAACAAATATACATAATATTCTCATGAGGATGACACTCATTAATATATTACATGCGTGCTCTAAATTTAAGAATTCTACAAAACAGAAACACCAACACGTATTGCATCATAGGCAGCAAACATCTGTGGATTGATACACAAAGGCAGAAATGCAATATTGAACCTATGAACCAGAACAAGTACTTGTTAATTACAAGAAATGTCATTCAGTTTAGTAATTATCAGGGTCCAAAATCCAAAGTCCATCAAATTTTTTGTCATAATGGCCTGAGATACCACCAGCAGTTTGAGAACTGAATAAAAGATGGAGGCGGAGGGTGGCTGAGAAAACACAAACATCAAACTCAAAGCTGCCATATCCTTATTTCTGGAGCTTTGCCACAACCCTGACAGTGAGTTCCTCGCATCAGATTCTTGGACATTCACAGGGATGCATTACAGGAACAGCATGCTGTCACTCTTTGTTCTGTGGAAAGTCTCACTCTCTCCTGCAAAAGCAGGACTGTGACTGTTAATAGCAGGTTATTCACATCACAGCCAAAGTTGGCCCATGATTTAACACAGGCCATAAAGAACCAATAAGGTTCTATCCTCTCAAGCTCACATAAGGATCTAACTTCACCACTTTCATATCTAAATAATTTTGTGGCCTCCCTTCCCAAAGGGAAACTGAATGTTGAGTATTCATGAAGTTTCTCTGCACATTCTGCGACTGAAAGATTTCAGTGGGAGACCGTGCATAGGATGAAACCATTTCCATCTTTGACGCTTCAGTTTGAGACGCCTATTTCCTTTCCTATTTCCCCTTTATGATCATGTACTAACAAACAGACCCATGGCTTGGTATGTTAGTAGAAGAGATGACTAATGAGATCTAAATAGTCATAAAAGGAAAATTCTCATGAACTGGATAAACACAAGAATTACAAATGTGATGAATAAGAATGAGATGCTACCGAAATTGATATTGCCAAGCATATCATTCCAGCCACATTTCAATACTCATAACAATTACTTAGAATCAGCATCACCGCACAGCTAATCAACAGCATCTGTTCATCTTCACAGCTGTTACCCAGGGAAAGTGCCACTCTCCTCCTCCCTCAGCTCCAAACACAGTGTGATTGTAATGAACACCTATCTTGATGAGGACTACAGCTTAACATCTTGGAGGAAATTCAAGGAAAGGTCCATTTGAAAGTCAGAGATAAGTAGTTATCAAGGAAACTCACTTAGGAGGCAACGACTGGGCCCACTTTGAGTCATGCGTATTTATTTCATATTGGATTCAGCTTTCTATTTTTTTTTCTTTGTTTTGTATTTGTTTGTTGGCTTGTTTGATTTTAGATTTGGGGACAAGGTTTTCCTGTACTCCCAGCTGGTCTGGAACTCTCAATGTAGACCAGCCTAGCCCCCATTTCACAGAGATGCCTCTGCTTCCAGAGTGCTGCGGTTAAGGCTGTGCACTACCATGCCTAGATCTGATTTCCTATTCTTGTTGTTAATTTTAAATTATTCCCATAAACTAGTTATAAAACAAAGTGTAAGTGAAAATAATATTATGAGACTTGTACTTAAAAGAATAACTTATTCAAAGATAATAAGTGTACTTTTGTAGCCATTACCTATGGGTTCAGATGTGTACACATGAATATAATATGACCAAGGACAATTCAGGAGGAATATAGGGCCAGGAGAAATACAGCTGATTGATTGATGAGCTCGAAGTTCCATTAGGAATTAAGAAGCTGTCAAGGGGCAGAAATGGCCTGACTGGGAAGTTTCAAAGTAGGTTACTTTGAAAGCATATTTCTTGCAGGCATAGCTGTAAAGCAAGATACTAGAAATCATACTAAAAGAAAAGGGTGGAGGGTGACATCAGTTTTGGGATGGAGAGAGTGTGGTCTTCATGGCCTGCACATTGTGAAGTAAGCAGTTTATGAATAGAGTATGAGAACAGAGGCTGTTTGAGGAGACCCAGTGAGTCTTACTCCACCATGTGTTCTGCACCCCACTCTCCATGTGGGATTTCCTTTCCCTCTGGCCCACAGGTGATCTGTCCACTTTCTCAAGCAGTCTGTGCAGCTGTGTTTTGGTCTTCACTCTTTCCTTCCTCCTATCTGTTCTCTCCCTCCCTCTCTCTCTGTATTTGTGTGCATACCATATTCTGTAAACTCAGCTCCTGTTTATCCTGACCATGACAGCCCTGTGGTACCTGTGCGCTTGGCCCTCACTCAGGTAACTGATTCCTGTCACCCCCATGCTGACAGCTTTCCTCCTTTTGCTCTCAACCCACAGACCCACCTTCTTGATTGAGATTCTACATTACTTTAATAATATAGGTTAACCGTATTTTCATCAATCTTATTTTCCAAATTAAAACAGTACTAATGTTCAAGTCACTTTCACACCGTGTGGCTTTGTAGCTCTTTGCTCTCACATTAGTGTAATTCTCCAGCCCTGTTTCTCCAGATTCCATTTTCACTTGGTTTGTTGCATTTCCTTTAACTTTCACTTTCTCTCCTTACCAATGCTCTCAGCCTATGGAGAACTTAATTATACAAGATGTATTTTTAATTAAGTAGCTCTCTCGCATGCAATAGCAAAGCTCCTGTTTATTGAGTGCCTACTATCTGCACTGTCCTAAGCATGTATATTCATGACATGATGTTTGTTATTCAATTAGTAGTTTTATTGTTTTTTTTTTTTTAATAATAAATAAGCCTGTTGACTGTGAGTATATAATGCATCTGAAATGGAAGAACACATGTTCCAACACATGCAGCCTGTCTCTGGAGCCAGGAAGCCATTTTTTATTATGTATCTCTCTTTGGGCATAAATGTTAGTCTGTGATTTCTTATGTGACTAATGCAATTTATGTGTCTCCTAGATTCTCTTGTTGTCAGGGTTTATTTCTTAATCTTCCTTCTGCACAACAGTATAATCGGCTATTAAAAGAAACAGCATGGACTCCATGGAGTGGTGCAGCATTTTTTGAACAACACAACATGTCTGTCAAATCCTGTTTGTCCAGTCACTAAGAGGTTGATTCTGAAAAGCAAACCCATTTTATTTATTTTATTTAAAAAAAGCAGGCACTAATCGCCTGGTATAAGGTATTATGAGGATTGAAATGCCTTTCTGTGTGTGCACCTGTGTGGTTACACAGATGTAAATCTTACAGGAATCCCTGGTCTGGCCAGGACTACTTGCTTTCTATATTTATGTCTAGTGGGATATTCTCCCAATTTGATAAGCTCTTACTTCTGCATTTATCAAACAAAAAATTTAAGGTAAAAGTAGGAAACTGTGATTTTGGTTACCTTGTCATATTTGAGGACAGCTAGTCAGAGCTTTTGACTCTGTAGCCCTATTGCAGCTGGCTTGGCTTCACCACACTTTGGGCCACTATGTGTCAACAGTGGTCAAACTGGACTAACTAGAACAGAGAGAAATCGTCTCATGTCTCAGCTCCACTTTCCTGTTACCCTGGTCCACCCATATTTAGCCCCTTTGCAGTCACAAGTTTTTCACTTTTTTGCTAAAATTCTCCCTTTCCTTTTATTCATTTAGACAAAATAATCATAGAAATTATTTCTTTTTCCTCTTTCTCACTTGCTCTCTATATTGTCTTTTGCCAGAGCCCGCTGGCAGAAATCAAACTGTACCGGAAGCGGGGAGTGATTGAGAAATAAATAAATAAATAAATAAATATATATATATATATAGAATATATATATATATATATATATATAAATATATATATATATATATAGAGAGAGAGAGAGACAAAGAAAGAAAAGATAGATTCAGGAGGGCTGTCAGTCAATACTTTATACTTTATTATAAATACTCCGACTTTATTAAGTACCACCGTTTTACACTCTGTGAAATGAGGAACAAAACAGTTCAAAATTTCAACACAAAAAAATATTAACACAGGCAAAACCACTTAAGCCAATCACATCTTCCTTCAGGGATCTTTAGCCTTGGTATTAATATAAACTTCCCCTCGGGTGTAAATTGTTTGCATAGCAAAATGTTCTGCTCCCCCCACCCCAGCCCTTCTGTGTACAAGATTGACTTCTGCTTCACCCTAAACTAGGGCATAGTTCAAGGCAGGCAAATGGCTCCCGACAGTCTTTGACCTTCCTGAAATCAACATCATACACTTACACATAATCATGTTAGTCATGTTCACGTTCTATTATGACAATTATGCAACCCCAGAAAACCTGTAGGGCAGTGTTGCTACACTGTATTATCCCTTACTAGAGGATGGTTGTCTCACAGAGGACTGTAGACCCAGGTCTCCAAATAATTGTTTCATTGGTGGAATTCTTTGTGTTTTCTTAATTAAGGGTCACATTTTTGAGAAAGGATACTAAGAAGGATTATAAATATAATCAGCCAACATCTACGTAGAGTTCCACACATATTTTCTTTCCTCACTGCTTGAGGTTTGGACTATAATTTTTTCTTGGAATTCAATGCCTACTTACCTTGTTATACTTTTAAAACACGGGTACAGAGCATCACCATTCTCCCATTTCTTCCAAAACATTTTCCTTCATAAAGGAAGGATTTCACACTGGAAGGACTGTGTATGAATCGCCAACTTCTATTTAACAAACCACTTAGACTTTGTGGATTGAAATACTAATAATCATTTGTTCATTTCAGAAATAAACACATGATTGAAAATTTTCATACACATGAAACATAACAGTAAGTTGAATAGATCTCTTTGCTGTTCTTGTATTCTCTGTCTGGTTACTCCAGGCTTCAGTAAGTCTTATCAGAGTTCTCTAATAGAATGAATATATATTAAAGGAAATTTATTAGATCAGCTTACACTATGGGGTCTAGGTAGGTCAATAATGACTGTTTGCACATTGAAGAGGCCGAGAATCTTGGAACTGCTCAGTCCTAGAGACTGAATGACTTAGCAGTCCTAACTAGGTACTGAGGATCTGCTGAGCCTCAGTCCACATTGGAAGCCTGAAGAAGCTGGGTTCTGTTAGTGAATGAAAGTTGCAGTAGTGACACCTGCAGCCACGTGCAGACAAACTCACCAGTAGGAGCTGAAGGCAAAAAAGCAAAAGAGACTTCCCTCCCCTCCTTTTTTCTGGGCTGCCCCTAGAAGTGCCACCTATACTTAGGATTGTTTTTCCATATTCAGGTAACCTGATTACTAAAATCCTCTCTAGGGGCATCCCAGAAGCTTATCTGCTAAGTGATTCCAGATCCAGTCAAAGCAACAGTCAAAATTAAGCATCACAATGCAGTTTCTGAAACTGGTCTCCTGGATAGGCTGGAATTACAAGGGAGGAAGAGAAAAAAACAAGAAAACCTACATAGTGCCTAGCAGATGACTTATACATCATCTCCTCAGCTGCATTCCACTGCACAAAGTGGACAAGGACAAGGCAGGTCCAAAGAGGAAAGAGACACTGTGAGTGAAGAAGAAACAGCAGTTGTTGTCAGTCTTTAATCTAGTCTAAGCACATATTTCATCACAATTGTTTGGCCACAGACTTAGCTTTCATTGAGGCTGGGTGTGGCTGGTCAAAATCATATCACTGTAGGGTCATCTCTTGATGAAATACATTGTTAACATTTTATGTGAGGGTTTTTTTGTAATATTAGCCAAAATCTTTTAATTTTCCTTTTGAGAATTATTGTCCAAGCCCTTCATAATCAATTCAAAATCTTCAGCCTTCTAGAATAATCTGAGGCATAGAATCTCCCCTGTGAGGGAGGAAGTTCTAAGCTAGTTTTGGTATATCCTTGTTTATGAACTCAGGCTTCGCTCATTTTCAGCACAGTAAATATTGCAGGGGCTTGGGGACGTAGGCCACAATTTATAAGGACTAGTTTGAATTCAGAAAAAACAGGCAGGTTTTGATGCCAATTAACCACCACTCACAAAATCAATGAACCTTTTAAATAAAGAGTAGAAATAACATATTAAGTATACAAAAATGGGGAAAAACTTGTAGCAAATGTCTTGACTTAAGATTGCATCATTAGTGGGAGGCAATTAAACTGTGGGCAAAGCACTTTCTGTGTTAGGCCTCTTTCTAATCTGTAAGCAGGTCTAGGAGCGTAATAGGGAGGAGAGCAACAAGGAAGAAGAGAGCCAACCGGAGAATAAGATATGAAGATATGAAAAAAACACAAGTTTAATGTGCCACAGCAATAAAGCAAAACAGACCATTTGAGGTTTAATGGATAAATATTTAAAAATATTCTTCTTAGAGATGCTTTTACTCATGTATTTTTAAAACTTCATTTCGTTCTTTTACCAGAAGCACATTTAAAGGAAGACAAAATTGTCCTCTGTAACAGATATCCATCTGTTACTTCTATACTTTTTATATGAATATATTTTCATACTTACAGCATAATCACTCGCTGGTAAACAATGACAAAACATCACTTAGGATTGCTGTAATTTGAAGAAATGTAAAGTACACAGTATAATGCATGTTTCCAAACACACAATGCAATGATTCTGTGGCTGCTTTTATTAGTTTCACGTTGGGCAGCTTGAAACTTATCTTTAAATTTTTTTATGGTAAGACATTTTGCAATGTTATTAGGGAAAGAAATGTCTTTCCATCAAGAAGTGGAAGCTTTGAGTCCTAAGTAAAGGGTCTATCTCTGCTCACAATGGAAGCTGGAATCAGCTCCCCGGTGTTTTACCATGAGACAGGTTTCATCATGAGCTGGCTCTGCCTACTGGTTACTCTCCAAAGCCGTCCCAGGAAGTATGACTGCTGGAGGGTTTTGCAGAAGGTACTTCACAGCCATCCCTTTGACTTAAATGCCTCTGTGTGCTCAGGAGTTTCATATTTGTTAGGGAAAAGGTTGCTTTATTTTAGATCTTTGTATCAATGCAGTTGAGTAAGAAGTGATAGGAAAGCTGTACCGATGAAATTTCCACAGAACAGCAGCCTAATGGGAGCCACATAATGACAAAAGACAAAACCCCTTGACATGCCAAGGTGGATGGACTCACAGAGTCCTGCCTCATGATGAAGAGCTACAGGCAAACTGTGGACATGGGGAGAGGAAGATTCAGGTTCTCCATGATTTAGTGAATTTAATCAAAATGTGAAGCCCAACACAGGTCCACACTAGCACTACTAAACAGACTCAGTGCAATACATACATACATATATGTGTGTGTGTGTGTGTGTGTGTGTGTGTGTGTGTGTGTAACAATAATAATCAAAGAAGAGGACCAGAAATTGAGAGGGAGTTGGGGGACATGAAGGACTGGAATGGATGGAAATAATGTAAAGACAATACTTATGTATAAGTTTCTAAAAAAAAAAACTAAAATTAACAAAAAGACTTGAAGAAAAGTATTTAAAATAAATAAGTAAAATGTATTCTAAGCTCTCCACAGACTCAAATTCAGGTATCTACAAAGATAGATTTAATTTTTCTAAATGTGTGTCACTAATTTGAGACAAATAGCTTCCTCTAATCAGTCCCTTCTCCCCAGACTTTGTAATCAACACTTTCCACAGTTGTCCCTGATTATGATGCAGAAGACTCTTTGAAAAAAGAATCTAATGGTTTAGGATGTCATCACACAGGTACCTAATTATATTTGGAAGATCAGCATCATAGGAGATATGATTTTTGTGCACAGTGTGCATGCTTCTTGGTGTGTATGTTTGGGAACAGTACAGTCATGCTGTCGCTTTCACAATGTGAATGCTTCCACCACCACTGGAGCCACTGCTGAGAAGAGATACCACTTCCCTCTTTGATTACAGGGACATTTTTATTTTATGAAGTGCTATTCTGCAGCTAAGAGGGTGGATGTGTTACGAAGGGTGAGACTGGGAAAGTTAGTCACCATGATGACCTTGCTATATGTATTATATCTCCAATGAGAGATCAGTTGATACCTGTCATACATTTCAACACTGACCTGTGTGTACATAGATGCACATAAACAACCAGTATGTGGCAACCATGAAGCTACATCGGGTGAGTGCACACCTGGATGCAGATGTGTCTCCAACCCCATTTATTTATATACTTTCTTTGACAGAAATAAAGAACTCATTGGTTATTAACGATGTAAAAAAAATTGCTTCATAACTTATATTACCCAGAATGGTTCACATTTTGATATGATATTAGGGGGCTAACATTTCATGATGGATTCATTTTTTTTTTACTTTCTCTTGAATTGTCCACCATAGATAAAAAGATAAAAGCAAACAGCTGCTTAAAATTTCCATTCCTAAAGTAATTTGACTGCAATTCATAATGACTGCATTCTATTGATACTGTTTAAAATAATCCTGTCCTCCAAATGCAGGAAATCACACACACACACACACACACACACACACACACACACACGCGCGCGCGCACACACACACACAGTAATAAAATATGATATATATATATATATATACATATAGTAATGTGACAGTGTAGACTAACCATAACATCCTAGTGTAGACTAACCATAACATCCTCAGTAGTAAAACTTCTTCTGATGTTATCTAAGAAACCCTAGTTCATTAATATTGAAATCTTATGATGTCACAATATAGTTATTTTATATAAAGGAATATAAATACAATATAAAGTTTAATTTATCTCCTGTTATACATAACACACACATGTGTATATATATATATATATATATATATATGTATGTATAGTTTTCCTCTAGGTTTCATATATATATATATGAAACAGAAATGCTTCCCTTCCCACCAGTCACTTTTTACTTCAGTGCAAGAATTTTGTGCTATCCTATGTACATCATCATCTAAAAATACCCATTCTTCTCATTGGTCCTCTTGATCAAATCTAAGGAGCTCTCTCTCCATGGTCTTAACAACCCATGTCTAAATTACGGAATGTTCTTCAAACTTGGGCACAGCAATTCTGATAGCACAAGCCCAATCTGTTTAATCTTTGTCCTCTCCCAGTGAATTACTGATACAAAAATTCACATCTGCCCAACTCGGATTTGTTAAACAGCAGGATACTGAGTATGTCAGGATTCTGGGACCACATATATGTTTTCTGAAAGCTTCTTCTGACATCTCTAAACATAAAGTTAGCAAGTCAGTAACCCCTCACCATGCACACATCTCACAACCTTCTCTGGGTTAGAGGAAAGGCAGGATTCAACGCACTTGTATATTTACCTCTCAATACACTTTTTTGCATCTAATTATTCACTCAATCTGTTCAAATTATCAATTAAACCTCATATTAGCTATGTCTTAAAGCACTATCAGGCACCTTTTCTTCCTTAAAGGAACATTATTATTTGATACCTCCCTGTGGGATATCTTAGATAAAACTCTCAGAAACTCCAATCAAAATACTTCTATTTTAACCAGTATACAACCAGTGAAGATGACTCAGGCAGTAGTCTGTTTCTGAACAAGAAAAAGGATTTGAATTTCATCTTCAGCACATAAAAGCCAGGTACAGTGTTGTGCTCTTATAATCCCTATAATGCTGTGCACTGGGGAGACAGAGACAAGAGGACCCAAATCAGTGATAAAAAAAATTAAAATAAATCAGATGGAGGACTGAGGAGACACTTGGCCACTAGAGCAGGTTTCAATACACACATATCATATTAACCCGTACGTATACTTGAATCCACACACAAATGCACCCACACAAACATGCACACTAACACCCCTACACACACACACACACACACACACACACACACACACACACGCTGTTCAACACACCTAGAGCTAAGATAGCAAAACCATGGGAAAGGTTCAGGACCATGAATACACAACTGAAACCAAGCCTGCAAATCCTAACATGAGAACATGAGTAAGGTTTTGTGAACAAAAGAAAGGCTAGAAGCTAGGCCACTGGTTACAGCATAGGCAGATGGTAGCACTCCTGGTCAAGAGAATGCTGACAGTGAGGGGAGCTCTGTAAAAAAATTGTTCACTTAGGGTGCAAGCGTTTGCACATGGAGGCTGCACTGTGGAACCCTGCATCAGTCCCAATGCCGGCCTCCTAACAAGATCGAGTTGGGATGGGCTGGAACTGGAACCTTGTACCTCATGGTCCATCGATAGGGGGATACAGCATGATATAGTTGGGGCACCTCAGGACTGCAATCTCATCAAAGATATCACCGTCATTTAATTTTATATGGACTTATTTTCTACTATGTAGAGAGAGGTCTGGCCAGACACATATGAACGTTCAACAAACATGCTTATAAATACAGGCAATTATCACCCAGGTGAGGAACAGGTTGTAGGATTTCTAAATTTTATTATTTTGTAAATAGCTAGAGATTAAAATGACTATCATTTCTTTAGAAGTTTACTGATTTACTAAAGAAAATCACTGCATTTTATAGATAACACACCTATTTTTTTAACTCTAACATTCAGTATAAAAATATTATTCAAAGAATTTATTAAACTACATTTTTTTCATCTGCATATTTTGGCTCAGGAGAAAAAAGTTCCTCAATAAATGTATTGAAAACATTTTCAGCCAGTGGAATGGCTCAACAAGTAAAGTTACAACCAAGCCTACAAACCTGAGAACCGACTCCCAAAGGTTGTTCTCTGATCTCCACATACACACATACTCAAACACACACACACACACACACACACACACACACACACAAGTACATGTATCTGACCATTCTTACATAGTACCCATCAGGAGAGTAACAAGGGCTTTCTTGTTTGAGACATGATTTGATGTTATTAAAATTTCTCTTTGGGAGAGGCAGACCAACTTAACCTGCCTCTCTCTCCCTGCCTTGCAACAAACACACAAATTTCTCCACTCACAGTTAAATTCTAGCTAGTTTGTTTGGGCTTACTAACAGACAGTGGGTAAGGAGTTAAGTACTGAACAGGGCACCCACCCTCCCCTCTGCAAGTTCCATTTGTAAATCCACATGGCTGGGATCTTGCAACTTCTGGGTGAACAGATCCAAACGGCCCATGGGGGAGGGGAGAAAAGGACCAGCCTCCTGGCGCTCCCAGTTTAAATACTTTTAGCCCCTCCCCTTCTCATATCCAAGGCCAATAGGCAGGGTGGGTGGGGCATAGGACTTTCCCAACTCCTCCTCTTTCACTCAAGGTGGTCCTGGGTGATACCACTCTGAGAGGGGTGTTTGTCCACCCTTTCCCTCAGAGAATCAATCCAGTCTACACTTGAACTCGAGTAGCGTTTCCATATACCACTAACATGCAATCAGAAGAAGAGTTCATGGAAAGGCCTCACATAGCCTCGAAAAATATATTTCTAGAAAAAAAAACAACTAATCAAAACATTAAAGACCTCTAGGATGAAAATTTTAAGTCTTCAAAGAAAGAGACTGAGAAGATACAAGGAGATGAAAAGACTCCCCGTGGTCATGGAGTGACAGAACTGAGATTTTGAAAATGGTCATCCTACCAAAAGCAATCTATAGATTCAATGTAACATCAATTAAAATCCACAATACATTCTTCCCAGAATTATGAAAAATATCCCAAAATTTATTTGGAATCACAGAAGTCCCAGGATAGCCAAAGCAATCCTGATCACAAAGAGTCATCCTGGAGGATTACCATACCAGATCTCAAACTGCATTACAATATTACAATCAAATTTGATTACAATCAAAACAGCATGGTACTGGAACAGAAGTAGATACATAGATCAATGGAACAAATTGAAGGCCCAAGCATGAGTATATACAATTTTAGCTACCAGATATTTGACAAAGGTGCCAACCACACTGGAGGAAAGAGAGCATCTTCAATAAACGGTGCTGGCAAAAATGGATCTCCAACTGTAGAAGAATGAAATTAGAACCTGATCAATCACCCTGCACAGAAAGTCATCTTCAAATAGATCTAAGACCTCAGAAACTGTTAGAAGACAACGTAGTAATCTCCAAGTTATAGGTGTAAGAAGACTTTCTAAATCAGTCATGAATTGCTCAGGCATTAAGGTCAATGATCAACATAAACGCTTCTATACAACAAAAGAACAACAAGGAAGCAAAAAGGAAACCCAAAGAGTGGGAGAAAAATCATCTCCAGTGACATAGCTGACAGAGGTTTAATACCCAGAATATATAAAGAACTCAAAAAGCAACGAGTGAGAAAAGTAAGTGACCCAGTGAAAAGATGGACTATGGGACTAACAGAGAATTCTCTGAAGAAGAAATGGCAATAGCTAAGAAAGACCCTACACACTCTGAATATCCTTAGTAATTAAGGGAATGCAAATCTGAGCCACTTAAAAATTTCATCTCATCCCAGGGAGAATAGTCAAGAACAAGATAACAAATGACAGCAAATTCGGGTGATGACTGAGGAAAAGGAAGCACTCAGTCACTGCTGGTGTGGTGTCAAACTGGTGCAATCACTGTGGAAAGCAGTGTGGAGAACTCTTTAACACTAAAATTGTACCTAATATATGACCTGTGATGCCATTCCTTGGCCTATACTCAAAGGACTATTGTATATCCTATTGTACATCCATATTTGTTGCTCCTCTTTTCACAATAGCTAAGAGATGGAAGCAATCTCTGTCCCTCAGCTGAGAAGTGAATGATGAAAACGGGTACATTTGCACAATGGAATTCTACTCAGAGATGAAGAAAGATGAAGTCATGCAACCTGCAGATAGCAAGTGGATGGAACTAGAAACTTCACTAACACAGACAGACTCAGAAGAAACAACAATTGATGTTTTCCCTCATTTGTGGATCCCAGCACTAAATTCTTATATGTGAGTATATGTCATGATGTAATTGCAGGAATCAGGAAAATGTAAAGGATCTAGGGACATAAAGGGAAAGAAGAAACCTGAAAGAGAAGAACAGTAGGAGATGTGTTAATAAGGGGTAAATGGGTAAAGTGTTGGCATTTACATGGGAAGAGGAGAGAGAAGTTATTAAGAGAGGAAAGACTGTAGGAAACAAGTATTATTAAGGGAGAAATCAGGAAAATGGTGATGCTTAAACTGGGGTGGTTTTGGAGGGAGGGTTAGACAGGGAGAGGGAGAGATAAATGATGCCTCACTAGAATAAAAATACCAGAGCGAACTGTATTAGTCCAAAAACATACTGAAAATTATACATACAATATCTCTACATAAGTCCGTGTGTATAGCTAAAAGCTAAACAACAAGAAACAGTGCCAGGCAAGAGGAAGCTCCCTTTGGGTTGGTCAAGATAGTCCAAGAGACTTTCAAAATTACATAGGCTATTGCCATAGCGATTGATTGCCTCACAAAACTTGACAGTACATACTTCAGACAGTACTTAGGGAAGTGGATTTGTAACTGACCTGGACGTTACTTCCCCTGAAGACTAATTCTTTTAGATTTGGAGATGACTATACAAGCTACTAAAGGAGAGCATCAATCAATGGCACAAGTCCAGCTTTAAGGCCACAGCAATGACTGGCACAACAAAGTATTTTGCAGTGGCGGTTTTGCCTTGTGGGTAATGAACACCTCCCTCACTGGACTTAAGGTCCACTCAGTGGGAGGGAACTCATGTGTGGTATTCTAAACATAGTCAAATACACATGACTGGAGAGGTCACAGAACTTAGAGAAAGCCCCAAGGCTGCCACATCCCTAGACAAATATAAGTTTTTACAATGTGCAAAATATGGGTCATTATAGACAAATATTTGAGTCACCACTCAGCAAAGAAATTTCTTTTGCCACAGTTAGAGATTATTACAGAGTTCCACAGCTGGTCATGCGTCTGTGACTTTCCCAAGCCTAAATGACACATCTGCTATTCAACTTCTACATCTAAGGCTCATGGAACATAAAGCAAGGGGCAAAAAAACACTAACGAATCTCACAAGTCTCATCAATGAAACTTCCTCAAGCAACAGAGGACCATGAACCCCAAAGGACACAAATGACTGAAGTGTAGAAAATATAGTAAACAGAGTTTGGGTCCTTGGACAGGACACCTATATCAATGTCTACGCACCCAGAGCTCAGGGACCATTATGAAAGGAGGAGTGGAGAGATTGTAAGAGGCAGAGAGGGGGCACATGACCACATGAGAACAGAGTCCTACAAGCCCCTGGGATCTTGGTTATATGAACCTACAGCAATGATGTCAGCATGTACAAGACCCCATGCAAACTCAAGCAGACAAATCCCAGCCCAGAACTGTGAAAATGGGCAGCAGGGCCCAGTCTTAGTCAAAGAACTATTGGTAGCTGGGTGAGGAAGATCATCGTGAAAGAGGGAGCAGAAACATTGTAAGTGGCAGGGATGATTGATGACAAAAAAAAAAAACAACTAATTTTCAGCTTCTGAGACCTTGTTCATATGAATTTATATTGATGGTGACATCATCCACAAAACCCATTCAAACTCAATCTAGACAAAAACCAAGCATAGAACTTTTAAAATAGGCAGGAGGCCACAACCTTATCTGAGGAACTATTGGCAACTGATCATTGCTGGGTGAGGGAGAGTTGGTCTTCTTTAAGGGAGTGACTCTAGACAAGCTGACCAGACTCCAGTCAATCAGCTCACAAGGAGGGACATCTGGATACTTTACTAGATAGGTCTTAATATATATGAAAGAATGCATGATATTCATTTGGAAGGCTATGTGGTAACTGCAGATATACTGCAGGAAAACCACAAGAATTCAAAAAAATATGTATTGGGAAAAAAGAATTTATTAAATATTTTTGTTCTTTCTGCCTTGCCACACATCTGAATTTGAATATCTCAGTGCAGGGAAGCTCAACTCTAAAAGCATTAAAATAATTTACTTTGTGTGTACACCAAGGTGCATATTTAACTAAGAATTAATGATCAAATATCCTTTATTTCTAAATAATCATAAATATTTCAAGAATTCTCATTAAAGTGTTTCCTAATAAGGGAGTTCACAACCATTTGAATGTGTTTTGCTATCCACTATTTTTATTTTTTAATTTAGTTACTAATTTTATGATGTTGTTTCATTATATTTTAATTTAGAGTAAGCATCACTGATTCTTCATTAATCCTAAAAATATAACCTAAAACACGAGTGAATATGAAGCCAAAATTAGTTTGTTTACATGTTGCAGACATTATTTCAAGATTAAAAGTTGGAAAATAGGGGTCTGGAAAGATGGCTCAGTGGTTAAGAGCACTGGCTGCTCTTGCACTGGAACCTGGTTTGTTTCCCAGCAACTATATGGCAGCTAACAAGCATCCATAAAACCCAGGACCAGGGATCCAATGCCCTCTTCTGATCTCTGTGGGCACTACAGAACTCTGGAACATTTACATGTATGTAGGCAATGTACTCATACACATAAAATAAAAATAATAAACAAAAACATATAAATGAAGTTTTGAAAAGACTTTTAATAAATAACAGTAACTATTATTGTGTAAGAAATTGTTTAAGAAAAATAATGAAAATGTTTTTATTTATTTGCCGGTTTTTTTTTTCTTTTTAATTTTTTTCTGAGACAAACTCTCACACAGTAAAAACTGGCCTCAAATTCAATAGGTGGCTGGCTGATCTAGGAGATGAGCCTCCTGCCTCCACCTTGCAAATGCTGGCCTTACACATATGTATACTACCACACCTAATTTTATAAGGTGCTGGGAATAGAACTCTCTTCTGCATACTAGGCAATCGGTCTATCCACAGACTTACAACTCCGGCTCAAAAATATAAAGTTTTAAACTATATTTTTTCCTTGCTAATTTTATACATGTGTACAATATTTTTTTTAGCTTATTCACCTCCCAGTTCTCCCCCAAATATTCCCAAATGTATTCTGAATCCACCCCTGAGAATAGTCTAGTTTTGCTGTTCATAAGTTTATATGTATATGTATGTGTGCGTTGGGGGGGGGGCATCCACTGAAGCATGGTTCACTTACCATGGCCTACACCCTTAAAGAAAAGAACTCTGTCCCAGAAGTCATCAGAAACAAAAGCACCTCATTTAGTGTTGGGAGTTCATGAATCTCTCCCCCATCCAAACAAGACTGTTGACTGGCTTGCTTTTGGGTGGGTCTTGTGCAGAGAACCAAAGTTATTATAGTTTCTGAGTGTAGCTCTCTGTCATGTTCAGGAGACATTGTTTCACTCCACTCCTCCCTAAACTCTAGCTCTTACAATCTTCCTGATTCTTTTTCTGTGATGGTCCCTGTGCCTTGAGAAAAAGGGAGCATAGTATAGATGTCGAATTGCAGATGTGAGTGAGTACTCCATAGAAACCATTTTTAAAAGGAGGCTTGTTAATACTTTAATTGAGTATCATAATTTATATACTATATAAGCCATTTCTCTAATTTCTACTGCTGTAATAAAAACACTGACCAAAACCAACTTGAACAGAAAAAAGGTTTATTTCATTTTACATCCCAAGTCACAAGTCATTACTGAGGGAAGTCAAAGCAGGAACTTAGAGCAGGAACCTGGAGCACAGAACGATGGAGGTATGCTGCTTACTGGATTTCTCTTTTGGCCTGTGCTCAGCAAGATTTCTTATACAATGCATGGTGGTACTACCAATAGGCTAACCTCACCCACATCACAAAACAATCAAGAAAATTCCCCATAGACATGACCACAGGCCATTCCAATTCAAGAAATTCCTTAATTGAGGTTCCTTCTACCCAGGTGTTTTAAGTTGACAACTGAATCTATCCAGCACAGCCAGTTTACTTAAGTTCTATGAGAAAATGTTTGTTAGATTTAAGATAAAAAAGCACAGCCCAAAGTGATTAGCAACTAAAAGTTGCATGAATAATAATCAGTGTGGAACACATTTGAATTGCAGAGAGTGCCACTGGGTAGTGGTTTGTTTTTGAGCATTTTCTGTATTGGTGTTAGACATGAGCAATATGGTTCCTTACCCCAAGGCACCTAGAAAAGTGATGGATGTGACAGTAAGTGATAGTTCAAAAAATAATGCTATTTTTCCTTAGAAATATGAAAAAAGTGAGATCTGCTCTAAGGTTAAACGGGTCTCCAAAGAGAAAGACCATTTCTCTGTGACGAGCTTTATAAGAGTACAAACAGAAGAACAGATAAGTGGGAAGAAAGAACATGGTTTAATGTAACTGAACTCAACTTGTCCTCCAGTAGTCCGTGCACTCGAAGATGAATGTGGCCCAAAACGGCCCTGTCCATAGTGAACTACAGCCTAGCTTCATGTGCAAGTTTGGAGCAACACCCACAACCATCTGTGCGCCCCAGTCCTGCCTAGTTTTAAACTTTCTCTTGGTCAATTTAATGTACATCTTCCTTTGCTATTCTTGGACTGACTATCAGGATCTGACACAGACTTTTTAGCCCTCTCAGGCTGCGCAGGGCTTCCGGCAAGCCCCTCACCCTGTGTCTCTCACAGCAACTGGTGGCCACAGACATCTCACTCTTGAATTATGAGCTCCGCACAACTTGTACCTCAAGTTCTTAGAGTTTACTTTAATAGCTGTTGTTTTTCCTTCTCACTGTCATATGTTGCATTCAATTGAGAAGTCTCACTCTGATTGGATGAGACAGGAACTTAACTGGATTCAGAGTTGAACTATATTCAGCAATTAACTAGATTGGATTGAGTCTGTTAACATGCACATATGCATATGCCTGTGTGCATACAAACATATTTCCATTTGACTTTTGACATGGTATTTTGGAAACAGAAGAGAGCCTGTGACATTGAGTTTGCAGCTGCTGAGGTTGTCTGCCTGAAAATGCTGGGCTGGATCCGTTGTCAGGTTAGCATCTAATCATTTATGTTACTGGATCCAGTGAAGATCCAGAGGCCTCTGTCTGACTGAGTCACGGAGAATCTGAAGTGAGTTGAGAGACTGATTATATTTGGGAATCAATTGGATTGCTTCCTTTCAAAGGAATGCAAAATTCAGAAAAAGGTTCATAATTGTAGGGTTCTAGATCTATGCCTTCTATAGCTCTGGTTAGACTTAAAACTTGCAAAGTGCAGGGTCAGAATATGCATATTTTGTGAAAAAAAGCTGCTGACTAGTAACAGTATAGAAAAGTGGTGATCCTGAATAACATTTCAATTTGGGAATAATTTTTAGTTTGTGATTCATATCATAATAACAGGAATCAAAACCTGCTTCCACAGCAGTGTGCATTTGTTTGTGTTTCTATGTTCCTTTAAAGGTATGTGGAACCATCTAAAAGAATAAATTACTCCAAAATGCCTCAATTGTAGAGTCTTTGTAAAAGGCGCATGAATACTCTGTCGGTAAACTGAGGATCAAGAGGGGAAGAGACAGGCATAGCTTGAAAGAACAGGAAAGGAGTTGAGCAAATAGGCCTCATGTTCCTAAATAAACTCTCTGCACTGCAGGGCCATGGCTAAGACATTTCTGCTTGCTATCCTGCAATGTCTTTTAGCAACTGACCTAAGAGGAGTTCTATGGCTGATCCCAACCATTTAGCATAGAGAAAAGTACACAGTTTCCAGTCTGGTTTGTTTGTAAAGGTGTATCCTTCCATGGTCCTCTCTGCCCCATGGTCCAATATACAAGACCTGTGTCACCACAGCAATGCTCAATGCTATAGCAATCTTCATGATTCCAGTGCCCACCAGATCTACCCTGGAAGGACAAGACATCTGTTTCTGGAACGTAATTCTTCCCGTTAGTTTTGTTTTGTTCTGTTTTGTTATGTGTTGGAACCCAGAACCTCACACCTGTTAGACAAGTGCTCTGCTACACTGAGTCATTTCCCAAGTCTAAGAACTTAATGAATACTTGATAAAAAGCCATCACCATGTTGAGCCTATATAATTTGTTGTTACTATAGGAAGAAACAGATATCTTTACTAATAAAATTATAATAAAGTAAAATGATAAACTGGAAAACAAATCATTGCACATTGAGTTATAAAACAGCTGAATTCAGTAACTCAAGGAATTCAAAACAAATCACTTAGAAATTTATTAACATCTACATGGACAGATGTCTAATGATATGAACATACAACATGAATTAAATTTTCTGAAAAGATAGTTTACCTTCCTAGGAAACACAAGGGTGAGGACTGAAAAATCATAGCATATTAACTACTCTATCTGACTGCTGATATTTTCAGTGTGAGCATCAGAGTCTCAGAGTTCATGGTACCCTATGAGGACGGCATCTTGGACCCTGAGGCAGCAAACACGTTCTCCTGTGAGTTTTTGAAAATTCATATTATTTCAATGAACATCTCAGAAAATATTATCAATTAAAAATTGAAATCATTAAAACTTGACTAGAATTGTTTTTTATGATATTTTAACTAAAGTTTTTGTGGTAAAATGTTCACAGGCACATGCATCTTTAAAAGTACTGGTAGACCTCACATTACTGATAACATTTCTGTGCATGTTTGTATGTGTGAACACACTTGTGTGTATGTGGTATATATGCACATGTTTCCACATGCTTGTGGAGGCCGGAAGAGAATCCTGGTGTCATTTCTCACCCTCAGTCCATTTTTTTTTTCTTGATTTTGAGACAGGGTCAGTCCTTTACCTGGAGCTTGCCACATAAGCTGTCCAATGTTCTCCAGGAATGCTATGGCCTTAAGATGGAACTAATCTGCTGCTCTTACAAAGAAGATATTTTACCACAGTAAAGGAACCAGTCTGCCTTGTCAAAAATGTAGGTTTGGGGACACTATCAAGCCTGGTTCCAAATCTGAGGATACTATGAGACTAAAGGTGTGATGGGAAGAGGGACTTTCTTTTGTCATTTCTGAGCTGTGACCTTCCTGGCAACTCTTCCTGCTCTGCTCAGTTACTGGGGGCACTCTGCAGGCAGTCAATGGCAGAACTTCTTTTAGAACTAAATGTGTCCTACTCAAGATGAAAGTTTCATAAATCATCACATCTGATATAAAAATAGTACCAACAGACCAGAGACATGTCTTGAGTGAACATTACATACTGAATATATCACTAGGGAGTTTTCTAGTCGCTGAAGACGCTGTAAAAACAGATTAAATTCTAGCAGAAGTAGTCCTCTTAAAAATCTTATAAAAATCACAGCCGCTCAGAGCCGCTCAGTAGGGAGCTTTCTGCAGGAGTGAAGCATAACCCTCTGGCAGCTGGGGAGACTCCCTGTGGAGTGTCTGTCCCATTGGGGATCAGCTAATTCTCTTCCACTGAAAGCAGTGTGAATCTGCTGGCTGGAATACAGCTCCGATTTAATGTTGTCCATGGAGCTTGCGTGAGTCTCTGCTGTTTTTCACCCATAAGGAAATCATGACCAGAGTGCCAATATTTTAATTTTCCTAAATGACAAAATTTTTAGTCATTCTGAAAAAACAATTTCACCTTAATGAACAAATAAAAAGAATATCTGTTAAATGACACCAATGAAATATCCAAAATCTTGCCACAAATGTCCAAGTTACACACAAACACACACACACACACACACACACACACACACACACACACATATGTGTATATTTTGAGATAAGGTCTCCCTGGAGCTCCAGCTAGCCTGGAACTCACAATGGAGACTCAGCTGACCTTGATCTCACAGACCACTTAGATTAAAGGCATGTGGAAATTTTAAAATCAAAATATTATCGATAAACCACCATATGCCACATGATTTTGTTCCATGACTTAAGAATAGCTTGTAGTTTTAAAAGTAGATAACAATATTTTGGAAAGAATGTTTGTTGCCTGAAAGTTTAATGGAATTCAAAATTCAGTGTTCACGAACAAATGGCTATTGGAGTGCAGGCTCATCCACGTGAGTGTACACCCCATTGAACACCTTCTGTCTACGGCTGGACACATCCCAGGTGTCAAAGTTGCATCCCACAGTCCAGTGCCACTGTGAGAAACATGGCCTGGCAGGCTGAAATCTTCTGCCTGGCTCTTTGCAGAGAAGCATCCAGGACCTTAGCTACAGTGTTTCATTCTGCAGGTGTTTATTTTTGGCAAAATATAAAACAGTTTATGGTCTCTAAATTCCAACTTCTCACTTAATTTAAAAGTAGAAACGCTAACATATTGGCATAGTCCTATCTGCCATCAGAAAACATTACTAGGAACTAGTCAAACACACAGGTAACCGAACTTCATGCCTTGCTCTTTGAAAGATAGTTCAACTGTGTCCATCCTTTTGCAGTGATAGTGACGACAAAATGACAGTAAGTATACAAAAAGTTCTTACCAATATTACCTAGCTCATGGGGAGAAGCTTAAGGGATGTTTAAGAGAGGTAAGAGACATAAGGAATCCTAAAATAGTAAAGATCTCTTTAAGGTAGAATGGAGCTTCTACCCGTGTTTGCTAAATCCATGCTGACTTGAAAGAGAAACACCCACCAGGCCAGATGTCCTTCAAGTTGATAAGGAATCTGTGAGTGGAATTCAGGGCAAGCCAGTCACCCTAGAGTGGAGGCAGACAGAGGACAGAAAGTAAGTCACCCTCACTGTCTTCCAGTGCTAGAAAAGGAGGCAATTTTCATCTACTCATAGATTCAGGAAATAAAGGGAATGAATAATACTTACATGCCATCTATATAGAGTAAGCATAGAGCAAAACAAAACTGACAATTATTCCCTTGTTTAATTCCTGTGACAAAATAAGAAAATTCAGCTAATAGATAAGTAACAAGACAGAGGTTGATATTTTTTTTTCACATGAAAATAGGAATGAAGAAACTGCAGTAAAGAGAGAAAGGGGTAAGATCCCATTTGTCTTCAGAATCAAGATTACTCACCTAGAATTGTATTTCCAAACAGTGAAACAGAAACTCAGCATATGGAACATGTGGAGAGAGGGAGAGACAAATTAATGTCCAGCATTTTTGTTGAGCTTTTGTAATTTCCATACAACAGTTCTCAATCATGTCTATACCTCCTCCCTCATTCATGCCCCCTTAGCACCTTCCCAGACCCCATGCACTCCACCACACGTGGCAAGTCTCATCTAGTCAGAAACCTGTACTTGGATGTCCCTCAGTGCAAAGGCATAGAGTCCAGTCAGCCCATCCAGAGATCCCAAGAACGACACACTCACCCCACCCAGTAGCAGCCAGTGTCAACATTTCTGTCCAGAGCAGGGCCAATACCCATTTTTCTCCTCCCCTCTGGGTCCTTGTTAAATTGAGTTGCCGTGGGCATGGGTCCTGCGCTTAATGCCACAATTGCAACAAGTTCACATGTGTAACTTCCTGTAGACGGAAAGCCTCTGCTTGCCTATGTTCAAGAACCAGTCCTGACTCATAATCTTTCCAACCCTTCTTCCACAATGGTCCCTTAGCCATGGGTAGGTGAGGTTCGATATAGGGGTCCTATTCAGGGATGCACAGTCTGCAGTCTCTTATTCTTTAAAACTTGGCCAGTTGTGACCCCTGTGTCACAGGTGAGGGTTGAGGGATGCATTACTTTTCCCTCTACCCGTCATTCTGCTACACTCCATGAGCTTTGGGCATAGAGGTTCAGCTGCAGATGTATCACCTAGGACTAGAAATCTCTCAGACACGCACTCTCTGTGTCTGACCAGTTGTAGATGTCTGAAGCAGCATCTGTCTGATTCCAAAAGAGGCTTCCTTGGGAAGCCTATGGTAAGAAATTCCATTTGTCCAAAGATATGACAGGGTAGAGTTTTCTCTAGGCTCCATGTCCTATTTAGTCATGTGTGTTTAGCTGAGTTTACAGGGCCACCCGTGAGTTCACTCCCTTTAAGAGGGCTTCAAGTCCAATTAGACAGCTTTTGGCTACCTTTCAGATAACAGAGCCACTACTGAGCTAACAGTGGTAGCTTGCTGTATTGGATTGTCATGGGTATTAGGCTTGAGGGCTGGGTGGGACCACTGACTGACCTTCTGCTTTGATATTCTCATCTAGGATTATAAGAGCCAAACTTTAGGTAGAGGACTTCCAGGTGACCTCCAGCTCCACTGCTCCAAGTCCTTTCTCTGAAGTATATCCTGTCTTCAGCATCAGGGTCCCATCTACTAGTTCTGGGGGATAACCAAGAGCCTCAGCAATAACCCATGCTATATTAAGAATCTCCTGCACCACCCCCAGAAACCACTCAAAGGGTGCCATCCATTCTCTGGCACTCTGCTCATTGCAAAATAGCCACCAAGCTTACATACACACCAAAGTTTAGACACTGTATGTGCATTTCTCATGGGGTTACGGGGACATCACATTTCCCTCTGGGCTCCTTAGCCCGTCAAGACTCATTCATCTCTACTGTTTGTCCTCCTATTAGACCTCCCTCCTCCCTCCCCATTCCTATCTCTGCCTCCCACAACACTGCCTCTCCTGACTTTCCTCCCTACACACCATGACCCCTTGAATGTCCCTTCCTCCTCTAGTCCCAGTTGAACACTCCCAATATCCCCACCTTCTCCCTGATAGCATCTACTCCCTACTGTCCTCCTCTTTCGGGTTGGGATCTTTTACTTCCTGTATCCTTTCCATTTGCATGGCTTCTGGTGTTACATCAAGCTATATACTCATATATTAAGGATTGGTGCTACAGTCCACAAATGAAGGAGAACATACATTGCTTGCTTTTCTACATTCATCTTACTTCACTTAGTACAGCACTCTCTATTTCTATCCATTTACCTTAAAAATCAATAAATTCATCTTTTCTTACTGCTGCATACAACTCCATTGTGTAAATGTACCAAATTTTCATTGTCCATTTGTCACCTGAGGGGCATTTAGGTTCTTTCAATTTCTTAGCTATTGTGAAAAGAGCAGCAACAAAGATGGATATACAGATGTCTCTACAGTATGATAAGGCCTTTGGGTATATGCCAAGGAGTGGTATAACTGGATCATATAATAGTTACATTTTTAGTTTTTTGAGAGTTCTCCAAACTGCTTTCCATAATGATTGCTTAAGTATACATTCCCACAGGCAGTGAATGAATGTTCCCCTAACATCCTTGCCAACATGAAATACTTCCTTCTCTGGATCTGAGTCAGTCTGATTCAGGATAAGATGGAATCTTAAAGTGGTTTTGTCTGCATTTCTCTAATATTAAGACTCTGGAGTCCTTTTTTAAGGTGTTTCTTAATGATTTTTATTTCTCTGTTTAAGAACTCTGTGTTCATGTCTATATCCCAGCTTCTTATTGGGTCATTTATATTGTTTGTCTTTTGAGTTCCTTATATGTTCTAGATATTAATCCTCTGTCAGATATGTAGCCTGTAAAGATTTTTACCCACTCAGTGGTTTTCCTCATTCTTACTTAATTGTTTCTTTTGCTGCACAGAAGCTTGGTAATTTAATGTGGTCCCATGCCCTGGCTCTTAAAATTGTTATGTTCCCTCTTTGGCAATGGGCCCTGAGCCCTGGGTGAGTGAAAATTAATATAGGAATCCTGTCCAGGGACCCACACTCTGCAGATTCCTAATCTCCACTTGACCATTTCTGATCATTTGATTTCCTGGCCCTCTGTTCCATGATGGGGCTTTATTAATGAAAGTTGAGAGATTCATTAGTGCCCTTTCTAGCCTTTGTTCTATTTGTGTGAGGCTTAAGTATAGAGATTGCATTGTAGATTTGTCATATGGTTGGGGTTTATAGATAGTGTCTGCCTGTGACCAGTTGCTGTACTCTATAACAGTCTCCATCTCATGCAAAAGAAGCTGCTTTAATTAGTGGTGACTGGGATACTTGACTGTAAATATAAGGATATATTTTTTTCACTTAGTAAGAAGTTACATTTGTCTGGGGATGTGACAGCCTTGGGGATTTCTCTAATCACTATGATCTCTTCAGTCATATGCATTTGACAAAGAGTATAGTGCCACACATCAGTATCTTCCCACTGAGTGATCTTCAAGCCCAATCAAGTGCCATAAATTTCCCCAAGAAAAAAATGCGGCTACTAACAGCAGTACAATACACTATGCGGGTCATTGATGTGGATATTTGGTCATGAATCAGACATTGGACAATTGAGTGATGTTCTCCCTTGGCAGCTTGCATAGTGCTCTCCAGAGCTGGAAGAGCTAATCTTCATTGGAAGTGGCTTCCAGGTCGGTTCCAGCTCCATTGCTCCAAATCCAGCCTCTGAAGTATGACTTGTCTTCAGCCATAGGGTCTTATCTTCAAATTCTGGGACGCAATCAAGGGTGGTGACAACAGTCCGAATTAATAATATTTTTACAGTCCCTGTGGAGACAGAGTATAAGAAAAAAATATTGAGAAAATATGATAACCATATGCAAAAGAATGAATTTGTATTCTTTGCTAACTATGTATACAAGAGTTTTAAAATTAGAACATATATCCATGTTGGGCATAATGACATTGTATTGAATCCCAGCCATTGGTTGACAGAGGCATAGAGCATATTCAGTGTTTTTCAGAGTTGATGAATATTTTGTCTATTTAAAAAGAGACAGTTTTATTGAATTATATAAGATGTATTTTGATCACCTTTAGACCCCCTCCCACCTCTTCATCCTTTACCTCCCACCACAGCCAGACTTCATGTGCTCCACCATTATATGTCCTTTACGTTTGTTTATTTTTAAAAGCCTTTTGAATTACATCTGTGCTTCACAAGTACTCCTGGGTGTGGGTCCATCCCCTGGAGTCCCATAAACCTGTCAGGTACCATACCAGTAAGAATGATTCTCCCTTTTACAGCACACATCAATTGACAGCAGATCTTCAGCTAGGTCTAGAACGTCTTTCCCACTTCCACCATGATGTGGACTAGCAAATGAAAATGATGATGTCAGGAAGGGACTTGTTTTGGAGTTGTTGACCACAGAGTTCCCATAGATTTTCAGCCATTGCATTGGTTACCCACCAGAGCTTGATGGTAACATCTTATTGTTAAGCCACTATATATCCTAGTTGCAGAATAAACTAGAATAAGTCAACATGGTATTGATCCTAAAGCTACATCTTTGCTGATTATCTTTCTTAGTATTTTGCTTTTATAATCAATATCACTGAGGATATCTGTTAGAAGCCTGTTTAGATTTATTTCAAAATGGTTAAAGGATAGTTGATTGCTCTTATAACTTCTGTATCACTATTGCACAGGAGGGCATATTTTGCCAAACCAGTTGTTATAGCTCACAGTGTTCTATATAAACTCCTTTTAATATATGCATATACAATATAAAAAGAGTTTCAATGTGGTTATCCTATAACAGGTTTTCAGTGACCTACCAGAGAACATAGGGTAGCAAATAAAAAGTCCAGTGCCAGGAATGGACTCCTTCTTTTAGAGTTCCTAACTAGAATAGACCTCCAACAATACTAGCCATTGTCATTACACTTTATTATCCACCAGGAAATTCTGGTAATTCCCTATTAATGAAGATACTAAATACCTGATTTGATGAACAAACACGGAAAAATCAAACTGGTACTGAGCTCAAAGCTTCATCTCTGCTGAGTATCTTCCAACATACTAGACAGTGCTATGCGTGATACTGGCAGAGAAAGGTAACTGTCAGTCTTACCAAGCTGTGAACACTACGAACTACAATGAGCACCAGCTCTGCGAAATATGTTTTCCTTACTTTTTGAGGTATAAGATTTCATTGAACCTGAGTTCACCGATTGATCTGGCTACTTTACAATAGGGAGTCCATACCTGACACTGTTACTGGGGCCAAGAACCTGTGGCTAAACAGGTCATACCCATATGGGGGCAAGCTATTACAAGCATTCTCCTAAATAGGTATGATATTAAACTAATAACTGCTTATTATTACATCCATCGATAGAAGCATATCTGAACTCTCACCAGAGAAGGTTTTTTTTTTCTTGTAGCAGATGCCAATGAACAGAGACCCAAAACTGATCAATTCCACTGAATGAGACACTGTTGAATCCTCAGTTCTAGAATGGACACTATACCACATTCTCTTCTCCCACTGCTCAGGGATCATTGCAGAAGAAGACGCAGAAAGATTTTGAGACAGGTTTGATAGATGAATGCAAAGACACTCTTGTGAGTGTCAAAGGATAGTTTCACAAATGAACCCACAGAATTTATTACAGCATTTACAAGATCTGTGCAAACCACCCCCAAGCTCATCAGACAGGACCCAAACATGAATGGGGGAGGTGGGCAGAAAGCCACAGCCCTAACTGAGGTTTGCATAAAGTCATGGGGAGGGGAGGGTTGATGAGGTGGGAGTGCAAGGAAGCTGATCTGAATATGATCAAAATATATTGTATGAAATTCTTGAAGCAAGAAATATATCTTTACGTGTTTAGAAATACTGTTCCAATTCCAAGCCAAAATTTATTTAACAATTCTTATAAAACTCAAGTCAACATCTCAAATGGAAGATTCTTAAATAAAAATATTCTGTCAATACATTTAATACATGTTAATACGATACTTATATTCTGAGGAATGACAATAAGAATACAGTGTTTTTTACTGCAATGATCCCCCTGTGATTTTACAAAGAACAGAAAACTTTATATGAATACTGAAAACACTGGAGTTCACCAGAGGCAATACCCTAGAATCTGAGCTGAAGGGTACCAGGAAGCATCCAATGGCCTTGAGTGGTGTGACAGTATGTACAGAGTACACACGTTCAGTTCAGAACAAACAAATTAGTAAAGTCACATGACTTCAGTACTAGTTTGATTTTTTTCTTATTTGTTCGTCAACTCAGGTATATAGTATCTTCATTAATAGGGAATTATCAGAAATTTCTGGTGGATAATAAAGTGTAATGACAATGGTCAGTATTGTTGGAGGGCTATTCTAGTCAACAACTCTAAAAGAAGGAGTCCATTCCTGGCACTGGACTTTTTATTTGCTATCCTATGTTCTCTGGTAGGTCACTGAAAACCTGTTAGAGGATAACTTCATTTAAATTCTTTTTAAAATCTGTTTTTTATAGGATAGGGCTTTTATCCTGCTTAATAACCATTTTTCAGTAGGAAAAGCAGAACTAAAGTAAATTACAATGCCTAATGTGCTGTGTCTTTTATTTGTTTAAATTATTTTATTAAGCACATTTTAAAGCAACAGAATAAGGATATTGTCTATCCAATGAGGTAAGAATGAAAATTTCAGCCATTTATATGATTCCCAGCACATAGTCATGTTGAAGAGATCCTTTCATTCCTTAAGTCTTTATAAAGTCTTTGTAAGTTTTTGTATATATTGCTGTCATATTTATATTGATTTTATTCCTTAGACTTGCAATCATCTCACCTGAGTCTAATAAGAAGGTATGATTGCAGACTTCTGACACCAACTTCAGCCAAGTCATTCATTTTCATTTAATTTATATTAAAATGTAAATCTATTTTGTAATATGTAGAATATTTAATTTCCACCATTTCTAAACTATTAATAAAATAATTGACTGCCATAAATAAACTAAAGCATCTTTTTTATCACTATGGAATGCTACTTTATTTCTCCATCCATCTCTCTGTGCATTTAATCTCTTATTCTACTGAATACTATTTGACACAGTCTTATTCATTGTCATATTTATTTATGTAATTTATTTATTATGCCTATATTAACTTTTATATATTTTCACATTTTTTTCTTAAAGTCAATAAACTCACATGTAAATACTAGTTGTCCCTTTCATTCCAACAGCTTTGTTTTTCCAGTGACTTTGATGAGTATGGTAGCTATTAACAGTTCTCTAACATTTGTAGTTCATGAATATTTCTTTTTATTCATCCTTGTTTTCATGATTATGTTTCTGTTTTCTGCTTAACTAAGGTAGTAATATTTATTATCTTGAAGAGTTATCCTATCCAATGTCCAGAAGCTTGATGTATTTTATGACATTTAGATTCAGTGTAGAATTGTAAGTTGACATGACTTATTATGGATTTCCTTTATAATTGGCTTCATGGTGCCTGTAATCATTGAGGCCTCCATGGCTCACTTGTTTCAGAATGAATTCTACTTGTGTATGAAGTCCTTGTAGATCCTTTAAACATTTTTAGTAACCTTGTTTGCAATATTTCTAATTATCTTGGCCTAGAACTAAACATGTGCTTTAATACAATTCATTCATCTTTGTCATTTAACATGAACAATACATATTAATGAATTTAAATGCAGTCTCAAAACAATAACATAACCTTAATTGCCATCTTGTTCCATAATATTTATGTTTTTAGACATATTCTGTTTCTACTGTTTCAATAAACGTCTGTCAATTGTACACATACAAATATATACATATGTTTTAACAGCTTGTTTCATAACAGTTGAAAAGGGAAATATTCTTAATAGCTTGAGTAACAGAACTGAATACATTACTATTAATTTGCTGCTTTACCACAATAAACAGTACTGAAAAGAAAATCTACGGATCTAGACCTTAGAAGACACCAATTTTTTATTCCTTTTTTATTTCAATATATCCCATGTTATTGGTTGATTAATTTGTCTTTAATTTCCTTAAATTGGTTAATATTTTTATGATATTTCTGAAATTGACATGTACCACCGTGTACACTGAAGGTTTTATGTATTTAGTGCCTATCACTTTGGAGCTTTGCATTGCAGGACTGATCATTTCATACGTTGCAGCTCGCACTGCCACTCTCATTGCCGTGTAGCCTCGTCCTCTGCATCGCGATAATGTATGTAGAATCCCGTTCATTCCCTTTGCCACTTGTCTTCATTTGTGACCATTACAGATGATCCTTCCTGGGATTCTTTGGAATATGTTTACTTTGGATCTTACCACAGGTAAAGGCACTAAGTGCCAAGAAGTTTAATAATTTGGCAAAAATTACACAGCTTGTAGGAATGGAGCTAATGCTAGAAAGTTAGAGAAAAATTAATCAAAAAAGTACAGGGGTTGAGGTATACTACTCAGAGGTGGATTCTTTTGTCTGACAGATATGTAAAGTTATAATTGCCATTATAAATACTTTCCTAATGTTCTTTGTAATCCATTAGCTAATGTAGTTCTGTCGTAAAAGTTAGACACAGATAAGCCTGCCTGTTTCAGTAATAGACTCATTGCTATATCAAACTTTGTTGTGCTATGCACTAAGCTAGTTTGTAAAGGATCTCTTATATTTTAATTAATTAATTAATATTGAGTATTATACATTTCATATTACAGTTCTTAATCAAATTTAGACTCCCTCCCTGACCCATCCACCTCCCTCCCAACTGGAACTCATGTATTTCATCCTACATTTTAAGTCCTATCCAAG
Source organism: Eospalax fontanierii (assembly GCA_035773235.1). Classification (NCBI taxonomy): domain Eukaryota; kingdom Metazoa; phylum Chordata; class Mammalia; order Rodentia; family Spalacidae; genus Eospalax; species Eospalax fontanierii. Next base: position 44,227,385 of record CM069540.1, on the reverse strand, counting down.
CATTTGTGCCCAGATGTCCTTTAGTGCAAATTCATCCACTGGTGTTTGGTCAGACTATGTAGAGATCATAGTAAATAAAGCAAACTCTCCCTCTACCAGCAATAACCAGTGTAAGAATATTGTTTTTATTATTGTATGTGTATCAGTGTATTGCCTGCATTTAAGTAAGTATATCCATGTTGTGCATGGATCCTAGATGTCAGAAGAGGTTGTTGGGTCCTACGGAACTGGAGTTACAGATGGTATTTAGAAATCATGTGGGTGCTGAGGACTGACACCCAATCCTTTTCAAGAAGTCAGTGTTCTTAACCACTGAACCATCTCTCCTGCTCTATTTTGTTTAAGATTTGAAGAATGTTTAATTTTTATTAAATCTTATAGTATCTTTTTAAGGCCATTAAAATTTAATATTTAATATAGTCAAGAAGTAATTTGGATAAATGTTTTCGAAAACTCTTAGTAGATAAATAAAATAGCAATTGGTACCACTGTATTGTCCATTTATGGGAAGCACTGCTAAATTTGGCTAGCAAAAGAATCATGCTGTGACATGATTTATGGTTCTAAATATTTGTAAAACTGATATTTGTTTTTAGGAAGTAAATTGTATGAGTTTGTGGAAGGGCAAATGCAGTGGAAAAATAAATGCTTAAATACAAAATGCATTGGAAAATCACATAGAAAATCACAGAAGGAGAACAAGAAAACAGGAAGAGGGTCTGTAATACAAATAACCACTAAGCATATAGACGCTGAAAGAATAAGAGCATATGCGCACACTAAGTTACAATATAGGGGCTTCAGAGTCTACTGTAAGGAATGGAAAATGAACATTTTAACAACTCCACACGATTAAGTATTGAAACATTCACTATCTTTTAAACTTACTTTAAAATCTTCCCATAGGAAAGTTCAGCTTCTTAACTGACACTTCTCAAGGAATACATTACTCTTCTGAAATTATAATTTTAGAAACAGTCTAAAAAATAAGTCTTGAGTAGGACTTTGGTCTAATTCATTTCCCTATACTTCACACCATCTAAGCATTATATATGTCTCCTCTCACCCCCCACACTGTCCCTCAATACTCCCTCCCCAGTTAAAGTATCTCCTTTCCTTCAATTTCTCCTTAATAACACCAGCTCCTACTACCCTCATCTCTCTCAGGCTTCCCATGGTTTCTTTTCATTTTTCTGGCTATTGCAGTTATATGAGGATCTATGGCCACATTTAGAAATTTGGAGCTAAGATTCACAAATGAGACCCACATTGCTTGTTTTTCTGGGCCTGTGTTACATCATTAAGTATAACAGTTTCTATTTCCATCCTTTTACTTTAAATTTTGTGAGCTCATTTATCTTTACCACTGACTAGAACTCCAGTGTGTAAATGAATGCAGTTTCATTATCCTTTCATCAACTGAACATTTAGATTTTTTTCCATTTCTTAGTTATTATGAAAATGGCAGCCACACATATGCCTGTACAAGTACATGTGCACTAGATGTCGAGTCCCTTGGGTATGTGTTAAGGCTTGGTAGAACGAGATCACATTATTTTTAGATTGTTAAGAGTTCATAGAGATTTCTACAGTGGTTGTGCCACTTTGCAATCCCACCAACACTGGATGAGTGCTCCTATTTCTTCGCATCTACTAGAGCATTTAGTGTCATCTGTTCTCTTAATCTTAGTCATTCTGATTACTTTTGACTTGCATTTCCTTAATAACTCAGGATACTGAACACTTTCTAAGGTGTTATTTTCAGACATTGTTATTTCTTATTTGGAGGCTCTCTGTTCAGATCCATACCCTAGTGGATGGACCCACACTGAAGGACATTTGGGTCATAAATCAACCTTATAGGCATATACATCCATATATCTATCTATCATTTATCTCTCTCTCTCACACATACACACACACCTATATATATATTATATATATATATATGAGTTACATATATATATATATCTATGTATCTCTATATATCTATATCTATATATCTCTATCTATCTATCTATCTATCTATCTATCTATCTATCTATATGTACATTAAACTGGACAGGTGCAGTAGGGAAATGTGATGACAAGGGAGAGTATCAAAATATCATCAAACCGTATTGTATGAAAAATACAAAAATTCAATAAAAATTAAGTTTTTCAAAATGTAAAAATGAGCTTTGAAGAGAATGTAATAAGATTTAAGAAAAAGGTTTAATTTGTTCCTACATGATCAAAGTCACTCATCTAGGGGAAATAATAGGAAAAATTACATTGTTAAATGAACACAGCTTGGGCTCTGTCCAACATTCTTATATAGCTCATCTGCACAAGAGTTCAGAACTTGTGAAAGTGCCATACCACCGAGAGCAGGTGGTGATGGTTTTCCAGTGAGTGAAGTTAAAGATTTAGGTACTTTTAGTAGTGCTATTTTGTTCAACAAAGTAATTCTGTTAAAGTGCTTCTCTGTTTTCAATTTTAAGGGACATATGTTAAAATATCTAAACAGTTTTTATTAGATAGATAAATGCATAGATAATTTAGCAGTAATGAAATTTGTTCAAATTTTAGCTTATAAGACATAAATTATTTAAGAACTGCAAAGACTGAAATGGAAAGAAATCTTAAATATTTTTGTGAGATACAGTCTCACTATGTATTAATGGCTGTCCTGAAACTCATTTTATAGACCATGCTTTCATGAAACTCACAGAGTTTTGACTGCTTCTGCCTCCCTGGAGCTTGATTTAAAGGTATATGATTCCATACCTGACTCAAGGTTAATCATAAGAAATAATGATGGCAAATACTGTTTATTTTGCCTTGCTAAAAGTGTTTTATTTAAACTGTGTCTCTTGGCTGAACTCTTACCTTTGAAAAGAGAATAATCTTGGGTCACTAATGGAACTACATATACATTTATGATTAAAAAATACCCATTTTCTTGTTTTAACTTTGTGTTCTAGTTACCTAAGATGTAACCTTTAGCAGTAACTATATGACATCCACCTAGGACCTCTATAGTATTTTCAACTTATAGTTTGCAATTATATCAAAATAAAATTCAAACATAAGCCAGACATTCTGGTGCACGCTTACAATCTTAGCACTCAGAAGAGTGAGGTAGAATTTTGAGTTCCTAGCCAGTCTATACAACATGACAAAACTCTGTGAAAAGAGAAGTACGGAGAGGAATTGTCTACTCTTGTGGGTACTATATAGACTGTGATTTTACTATTTATTTCTATGTAAAATCTGATTATAAATAAAACATAAACAGTTAATCTATTTTCTGTATGCCTTTATATACCTTCATTTGTGAAGCAACTATACAATTTGTTGTTCCTTTGTGTAAAGGGTTGCTTTCATCCTGCTTTCTAAAATAAAATCTGAATATTTTTAAAATTTTTTACTGAATCATCATGCATTTCATACAGAATAACTCAATAATCTTAATCATCATGTATCCCTATATATACCCACAGTCCTATAGCCCCCCCAACTTGAATTCATACATTTTTCATCTGTGTTAAGGTTTGTTGTTTCCAGTTAGTGTCCCTAAAGTTTCCTCAGTTATTTTAGTGAGGTCTACTCAGCCTACCCAAAGACCCTCGCTTTAAGAATATTAGCTCATTCACACCCAACAATAATCAGTTGTCAATATTTCTTCAGCTAAGAAGAATTTTTTGAACTAAAATATTATATTCTCTGAAGAAAAAGGCTTTAAGGAATAATGGACTGGTAAGATGACCCAGTAGGGTAAAATTACTTGCTGCACAAGCCTGGTGATCTAAGTTTGATCCCCAGTACACACATAAAAGGGAAGAAAACACCACAAAGTTGTGTGACCTACACATGCAGCTGATGGTACCCATGCACAATCACATGTACACACATTCACTCACATAGACACAATATTAATAAATCCATTTTAAAGTGATTATCTCTTTATATAGTACCAAGATTAAATTTAGATTATAACCTTTTATAACTAATTGTGAACTATCAATTATTTTATAACTTTTTAATCATATCACACATAAACTTGAAAAACATCAGTTACAGAGCTGAGTCCATATTTCTCTCCATTTATCTTTTACATTGAATTCCATGACATGAATATCCTAGAAAATTCTTTTGAGACTGTTATAGACATTTTTTCTGACAATTTATATAATAAATTCCTTATTTGAGCCTTGTAGATCCATCAGCACCCAGTTGTAAGCATCTATAGAATAATAACCACTCTAAGATGATGTGCAAAGTATGCCCATATGTGCATTCCTAAGTCTGCCACACAGCACTTTGCCATTGTCCAGAATGCTCGCACGATTCTGTGTTGTCAGGAAGTAGCCATGTCCAACCAGTTCCTTCCTCCATTCTCACCACAGATAATGCCTAGTTCACTTATCTCAATGAGAGAAAAGTAGCTGGAGGAAAGAAAGGTCAAGTACTTCTCCCTTCTGTTATAAGAAATTACAGAAACTGGTTAAAAAGTGCTGTGCTATATGATATATGTATTTCTATTTTAATTTGTGTAATTATTTTGAGTACCTTTTATTATATTCATGTCACTGAATCAATGTTTTGTACCTTGATATAATGACAGAGATGGGATTCCAGGCTATGCTTGAAAATTTTAGCCAGTATCTGATCATATTATTACTAATGAGTAAGTATTTAAAGGGTAATGACAAGAAAAAAAGCTGGCAAATAGTGAACACAGACATAACTATTTCCAATATTTTCATCGGGTTTGGATTGTTCTGTAGATGGGGAAACTTGAAAAGGAATGCAAACTACATGTATATTTGTGCATGTGTGTGTTACACAGATTGTTTACTAAGGTTGCTATCTAGGAACAATGCTTAAATCTGTTATGCCAGCAATCAACTAGCAAATCTTCTGTATCTGTGGCAGACAGTGTGATAACACATGTGTAAACAGTGTGAAAAAAGAATTGGGTCATGCCCTAATAGAGCTCAAAGTTTAACAAGACAAGTACATCTTACAAACAGACACGTCAGCATGAAACCACAGCCACAGAGCTCGATCTTTCCTTGTGGAAGTGAGCATTCCCTGCTGCTGCTCATGACATCCTGCATGACAGCTCCGCAGATGGACCATCCACCGTGATCCAGTTCACAGAGGAGCCAAGTAGCTGGCTTGGCCCTGCTGCACACTAATTAACAGATCTTGGAACATGGCTCAATGCAGGCTACAGAAGTACACAATGGCTCTGAACAACAACAGCAATCATACAGTTGTTGAAACCAAAACGTTTATGACTTGAAGTATTTAAGGAACCAGTTGGGTTTGCCAATACCGTTGGCTCTGAGTGTATCCCTGCAGAAAGAGCAAGTGGCGACTGCCATGTTGATACAACTAACCAGAACTGAACGCTATTGAGCATTCCAATAGTAATGTTCTGTCCTTCTGAATGAAGCCAGGCAATGCACCTGTTTGATCTGAAGAAAGTCTGATTACTTTCAAGGACAGAAAAATAAATACCATGATCAACACTGTGTTATTGTTCACAGTACTGTTCATAGTATTAAGATATAGCTTGCTAAGAATTTTCCAGTGTTTAAAATGAAAATGCATAGAAAACTATCAAGACCATATTTTATGCATATATTTTTGTGATTAGAACAATGTAGCTTGAGAGGCAAAATCTTCTGAAAAAAAAAAACATTTCAAAGGGTAGAAATCTTTGTTTCTCTACCAAACTTCCCATGTAGCTTATGTGTTCTAATGTTATCTCTTTATCCCATCTAGTATTATTGATATTATTTCTCAAATTTTTTAGATTGAAAAATAAATATATGACTTCAACTGTTCTAAATATAATATGTTTACGTATGAAATCTTTCATTTCAAGTAAAGCATTAGCTATATTAGTTACACTCAAGAAAATCCATCCTCAATATGTATGTTCATTCAATGAACCATATATTTCTGTTCAAAAAAAACCCCATAAACTTAAGAAAATAGTTTTCTAGTATAGTAATAATCAAAATAAAGCAATTTTCTTAAGGTTTCTTTCTTATTGAATTTCACTTTTGTGGACTCAATAGAGCACTTTGAAAACAATCAGTTATGTAAACATAAAAGGCCAGTTCAGCATCTCCAACAAAAAAGAAGTTATGTCTTTGTGTATCATGATCTGAAAGAAAATTCAGTACACTGTTTTTGCTGTGTACAAAACTAATGTATGTAAAATGACATGAAATTAATCACTGATATTACATTTTTTCTAGGTCTTCTGAATATTTGAATATATATATATATATATATATATATATATATAAACATTGTGTCAGACAGAACAAATGTGAAATTTTCATTTTCACTCTCAAGGTCATTCCTGTTTAAATAGGGCCTCCCCTTTGAAACAATTTTCATATCATAGGGTAGGACAGTACAAAGGTTCTAATATGCATTGAAGCATCTTTTTACTCAATCTTATGGGAAAGTAAACCTAATGATGTCATTATTAGCAAAAGCACCCAATAATAAAAGCAGTCAAGTGTTCCATTCCTGTGAGAAACACTCTAGTGAAAGAATCATTTCACTCTATAGTTTGAAGATGATGATTATTATATTATTATCAAACATTGTGGTATTTTGGGGAGCTATAGATAAATAATTAAATTTCTTTGACTATTACATCATCACAACTATATTGTGATTTGTTCTGCATATGGACTCAAAGCCACCTTCTATCTTTTAATTTGTTATGTACAATAAAATAGCAATAATTATTTGTATGCAAGTTTAATATAAAATTAATCTTACTTCCTTTGAGCCAAATAAGTGAAAATATTTCAGTTTTTATACAACTCAGTGATTCATCCTTAGCTTTCTCTTGCTTGAAATTAAACTGATTACATGAAAGCCAAATACTAGTGCAATTAAAGAATGCATTTTCTAGATTTTTCTACTTGTAGTTTGCTCTGATTTTGAACTGTTTATCTGTTGATCATATAGCGAAATGATAATACTTGCAAACAGCAACAAAGTGTGTATATTTGGGGGTTTGTGTCTAGTAGACCAGCTTTAACGTTATTTTTTTCACTTGATACTAGATTGACTTTGGGAAGTTATTGAACCATGTGTGCCTCTGTTTATCATTGAATTAAATAAAATTTATATCCTGATGATACTGTTATAAAATTAGACAACATATACATGCTGTCTACCATATTGTTGCTTAATTAATGCTCTTCCCTTCCTCCACTATGGCTGGGAGATTAACAGTCTTAAATGTAAAGCACATTAAAACACATTAGAATTTGATTTAAAAATTGCTTAAGAAGCCAGGCACTCTGAATGTTTAGTTGATTCAGTTGTCTGGCGGAGTTCTTCAGAAACAGTAGTATTATTGCTTGTGAAATTTTTATGAGATTGGAGTTACTTACATAACAGATGCTGTACCATAAAACTATAACATTAATAGTGAATTATGCTCTGTTTCAGAGGCATTCAGCAGATTTAAGCACTTTTAGAAATTTTTTTGCAGAGCATTTCAAAATACTCAACCAAATCATTTGATAATTCCTGCACATTGTCAGTGTTGAGGTCCCTGTCCTTGCTCACAAAACCAAAGGGAATATGAATGCACAAGTCTCTAGGGTACAGTTTATAGAGGACAAACAATTTCCTTTTTAAGGGAAAAAATAGGTCATATTGGGTGCCTAAAGAATTTCTAACAGTCTTTCCAGGAATGCATGGCAGAGTGGACATAGAATCATGGAAAAGGAACAAATTACCTCTCTGCTGCTCCTGCAGCAAGCTCTGGAGTCCAGCCCTGGACACACTGCACATGCCAGGACTCCACACATGGCCTCCAAGCTGAACTCAGATATACAGTCCCTCCCAGCAACTCCTGTCATCAAAGATGAGAAGCATGTGCCTTCATGTGTTGGGAGCTATAAAATTTAGTCACAAAATGAAACTGTTACTGAAATTCCACTCTCAGTTTCTTGACCCCTGTGATTTTCACCAAAAGAATTTAGAGAATGCACACATAACAGTGCACTATATGAAATTTATTACTGTCATGTGGCACTTCAGAGGATGGAAAGGCCTATTGGTATCACCTCTTCCTAGAGGAAACAGTGCTTTGTCATTTTTCTTTTTTCACAAAAATCTATAGCTGGATAAAAATCTTATGAGGACTAGATAATTACATATAAATGGCCATCCAACCAATTTTCAGATATATCTTCACCCAGCGTAGAGATTTGGCTCAGAGCCTTTTTATTTTCTATTTAGTTTCCTTTCTAAAAAGTAATAAGTATCTTGCAATCAGATTTTGTTTTCGTTGCAGCTGATCATGGGGATAGGTTGAACCACAATGCCCAATACTGTACTAATTGAACTACCTACCTAACGAAATCCTTTTTGAGAGTTTAATGGAATAAATTAAACCTGACAAGAAGCCTTCATGAGTGAACCTGGCTAAGTGGCAACGGACTCTCCAGGGCTCTCAAGTCCCCATGTGGCATGCTAAACTCTTCTACTTTATTTAGTGCTATGGCTCAAATCTTCTACATGTCCTGGCTCCAGCCCTGGTTGACAAAGCACCCTAGGAGCTCCTTACCTCTTCTTAACTTCAGCAAGAATGGCAGACTCTCTACTTTCAGGTTAGACCATGACTTCTTTGCTCTTAGTTGGAATCCGTTAGGCTCCCACAGAGTCAAGCAGGACTTCCCCTGTCCCCCATTCATATCCCACACATACACTATTTCTATTTCAAAGGTGTTCCTCCCATATAATTTTCATCTCTATTTTCTTTACATATTTAATCCACCATCACTTCCTCAGTAGGGCCTTTCTATTATCCTGCCTAAAACCGCAGCACTTCCTTCATCACGTTTCCCCTGTTCTTTATCTGCTTCTGTTTCTATTGTTCATGTAACTTACACACATGCTATTTAATGAGAAGTACACTGAAAACGTCTTCAACATCCAATGCATTGCTCATAGGGAAATCTTAGACTAATATATGTACTGCTAAACAAAATTTTGTGAATTTGAATGTCTCTGTACTTTTGTACCTCATTTTTTTCTAACTACCACCCTCTTATCTGTCAAGTAAATAAAATCCGTTCTTGAAAAGGTCAGTTCACTGGCAACATATTTTGAGAAGCCTTTTCTGAATTCAGATCTCGGTTTAGAACAATTCTCAGGGGTGATCATAGGCTCACATTGCTGTCTAACTCTTCCATTCCCCATTATAATTATCCTTTTAATTCACCTCTTCAGCATCAGACTGGGAGCTTCTTTGGACCAAGAAATGGCACTTATCTATTTCTGTATTACCAGCAGCACTTAATGAATAGTCCATTCCATACCTTCTTGGTCTATTTAGAGTCAAACATTCATTATTAGGTGATTCTAATGCTCACATGTTTCTCCAAAATCTTTGGAGCAGACACTTTTCACACTCTCAAAGGCTTACTGTGCCTGGGCTGAGGACCACTCAAGCACATGCATTGTGAGCATGCTGCAGCTCTTCACCTTCCCTGCTCCCATCATCCCTGTGTCTATCATGAACACTTGTATATCTAACTGTATGATCATTTTCCTCTGATATTTTTCATTTTTATCTACATGGTTATTAAGGAGTGTCAGCCTAAAACAAAAGCAGGTTTGGCACCTGCTCGTGGACGTATGCAACTTATGTTTCATCTTCTCAGTACTCTGAAATATGGAATATGTTGTTCTGAAAGCCCTACCATGTCCCAAAACTGTAAGAGCTTTCTCAACATTCACACTGAGATCCAAAATATATTATAGATTCTGGCTAACAATTTTTCTACTTTTTTGGCTTTTCTGAATTTATATCACAGTTATATTTTAAAACTATATTTCCATACGTGCTTTCAAAACAGACTGTTAGTTAAGCCTCTTTCAAATATATTGCTCAAGTTAAAAAAAAAATCATTCCTCTTAACTTCGGTTCACCTATTCTTCATGTTCATTACCTGTTCCCCAGACATCACTGAACGTTTGACCACATGGAGACCACAGCTTACAGCAAAGTTTGTCCTAAATCCCTCACAAAGGAGCTGCAGATAGGATTGATTAAAATCAGAAATAAGCAAGCAACTTTCTAATATTCTCTTTACTTGGGGTCATGTGTCTGTGGAAGATAGTAACAGAGCAATCTGCAAACACAGATTCCGCAATGATGAAGATATTGAGTCTTTTGCTAGGAACACTTGCCAATCCTTACTTTCCACTTTTAGGAACAGAGTCATTTATTTTATTTATATTGATTATTGTACTTGTTTATCCATTACTCCTTTAGTTAGATATAAATTATTCATCAATTACAGTGATGCAATATAATACAATGATATTTAGTAATGATTATGCTTGTATCAGAATCACCATATTCTAGATTTGGAGAATTCCATTATTTTCTAAGTTCAATGGCGCCTTATCACAAGCCGTAGTTCTCCCCCTGAGCCTTAGAACAGAGGATAGCACCAGCAATGTGCCTTCACTGCAGGCTTTATGCAAGATATAATGTAGAGAGTTGTAAAGATGGCTCAACAGTTAAGAGAACTGACTGCTATTCCAGAAGACCCAGGTTCAATTCCCAGCACCTACATGGTGCCTAACACCTGTCTGCAATTCCAGGTTCATGGGATCTAACAACCTCTTTTGGCCTTTCCGGGCTTTCAGGACATGTGGGTACTTATATGCATGCAAAACACTCAAACACATTTAGAAAAAAAGTTAAAATGTAATATCTTGGTTCCATTACACAGCATGGATGATACAAACCACGCCTATGGTCAGCCTACACGTTTTGTAAATCAAGTTTCCTTGGAACTCAGAAGTGGCCATTTTCATAGTATTATCTGTGTATACTTCCAGAGAACAGTGGAACTGAAATACTGTGCCAGGGATTACATACTTGATAAAACATAAAACATTTACTATCTGGCCTTTTGAAGGAAATTTGCCATTACCTGGTTTCATTTATTTGGACTCCATCCATGCCAAAAAGATATGTCATTAGTTCTTTCTTTTATCATAAAGAGCACTTCACTGTACAGGTAAGCCATATTTCATCAGTGGATAGATATCTGGAATGCTGCTATTTGGAGCACTAATGACTAATAATGATTATCATGTAAAATTGTGTGAAAATATGTATCTACTGTGAATGCTCAGTTTCTATTGTAATTTTTATGATAGATTTTTTAAGGAATGTCTAGATCATTTTTCAAATTGGTTACATCAATTTCTATCTCTTCCAGAAATATATCCATTTCTCTGTGTTAATCTGTATTAGTATTATAGACATTCTAGTGATATATATTTCATGTGGTGATATTTTCATTGTAGAAATAAAAACAAACTTAAGATCTTTTACACTTATCATCATACATGTGTCTCATTTACTTAAAACCCTTCTGGTTATTTTTAGAACTGAGTAGTTGTCTTATTGAGTTGAAAGAACTCTTAATATGTTCTGAGTATTTCATTAGGTATGTGATTAGAAATAGGAATTTCATGATTGTGAATAGTCTTTGATTTTCTTGATGAAAATATTTTTAAATCACATAAAGAATAAATTTTTATGTCCATTTTCACTGAGTTATAATTTACCCATATTTTTCCTTAAAGTGAACTTGGTATCAAATCTAGAGATTTTGGTCTACTCCAGGCTGTAAGCATATCTCTTCTGTTTATTTCATGAGCTCTATATTAGACTGATGACATATTTTGAGTTGTGTGTTATATATGGTGAGTGTTAGCCAAAGCCACTCCATTTAGTAAAGGTTCTCCATTTTAACTATACCCTAAATTTAGTAATCTGGTTTACAGAAGTAGCTTGTTTCTCAAGATTATTTATTTCACCTTCTGCCCATTGACCTCTAGCAATGGCCAGCCAGGTCAGATATTAATAGTCATTCCTGATCATTACCTGATTACTCCTAGCAATGGCCACTATGGCCCAAAAAGGAAACTTTTCAACTTCCATTCCACCCCCTCTTTCAGCCTGCAAGATGATGTTGGGTTCTGATTTTCAAAGCTCTGCAGGTTTTCTCTGGAATAAAATCCTACACTGAGATCAAGTCACATCTTCCCTTGTCCATCTTTCCTTTCCATCAAACTTACAGTTAGAAGTACAGGGGACTACCCTGGCACCTCTGCTGCTTCTCATTCTTCATTTCCTTCTTCTTATCCATGAGAATATCCGATCATCCAACACCATAATTTAAGAGACCATCTTTCCCATATTGAATGTTTTCTGTGTGTGTCATGAAAACAACTGAATGAACGTAAAGATAAATTTCTGAGTTTTCAGTCCTGCCCTGTTTTGTTACTTACCTACCTTTTAGAACACATGGCAGTATCATTGTGACTTTAGGAGAGCTTTGAAATTTGATGATACAGCTCTTATTGTCAGCAAAGGTGAAGTGAGAAAGCCAAGCAATCTGCCCTTGCCTCCAGCGTCCTCTCTCCCACCTGCAGATTTTCATTCAAGTAAAGCTGTTTTTTACACTAGGCTTCAGAAAAGAAGTTCAGGATAAGTACCAGTTAAGCAATTTAAATGAGTTTATTAAGCAGAGCTAAATGTTTTGAGAGAGGAAGAGACTTCTGGCCAAAGGGCAGAATGGATCCTAACCTTGAATGCAACTTTTGGAGGTCACAGTTAGTTTTCTCACAGCCTTCTACCATACATTACTCAAATGATGTAATTTACTACAAGATCTAAAATCAAATGAGGATTAAAATATAAATTTCAAATTAGCAAGAGTATATGAGATAGCTTACTTATTTATCATAAAGAATTTCATTTTGTAAATAAAATGTTAGGTGGTTTTAGGAGTGTATTGTTCAGATTTAGGGATGAGAGAGGAATATTAGGACAGTTAAACTTAAACCTTCAGCATCTGGTCCTAAGAAAGCACAGGTTTTACTCTTAGTATTATTGTTTGAGTTGTGTGTAGGAAGTGAGTCACTATCTCTCTAAGAAATTTTGTGTTTGTCAGTTGTGTTGAAGTTTATGACTCAGAGCCAGATTTAGTGAGGGGGAAGGATTTTTTTTCCTATCTCGCCTTAATTTTTTTCTGTCTTTTTACTATGCCTGATTACTATCACTAGGGAGGGGCAAAGGAACAGTTCTGCACTACCACCCTCAGCAGCCAGAGGACTTACTTAATCTTTTAAGAACCTAGACTTAGACCTAACAGTAATTTGTGTCTTTGACCAGGAAAACAGTTTCAGGACTATCCAGTAAAAAGAAGAGATGAAGATTTTATTAAAATATGAAGAAAGATGCTCAAGGAAATAATAAAGGCATACTTGCAAGCATGCGTGTTGGCTTTTAGGAGGAGAGTTGTGCTTTAAATTGCTTCATGGGGATGGAACACTAGGAATTTCAGAACTCTTCTGGAATTTCATTGCACAGTAGATTTCTACAGGACCCTCTCATCTACCATTGCTCTCCTCTTCAATAACTGAGATTAGAAAGTGCCTGGTGGAATTGTAATCTGATAAAATGAAACCAAGAGCCAATAGGCTTGCACAAGGAATTAAGGACATGTCTTTTCCCAGTAAGTGCAGTTTCTGGTTAGATCCCTATAACTAAAGATTTACAGCTGGAGAGGTGCATTGCCTTAAGCATTTGTTCATTGTGCTGGGATTCCAGCTTTCACAAGTGCCAAGAGGTTTAAGACAGACTTCAAGAAGAACGGCTACTTCTTCCCTTTCTGGGTCTCCATAACTTTCTCTATTCTTGATCTCCTGTCATTCACGAATTTGTAAATATTTTATGAAACTATTTTAGGGTTAAGAATGATTCATTTCCCTATGAATTTTTTGGAAAAAGTTTCAACTTTTCCAGAAAAATCTTCAAGGATTTTTGTCAGTAACTCTGTTGAAATCCACATGTCACTTAGATTAGAAAAGCTATCTTAACATAACTGAGTTTTTCTGCCAAGACTATGAGATCCTTCCTGGATTCACTTACACCTTTAGTTTCACTTATCAATTTTAGTTTTAACTGTACAGCATTAAACTTCTCTGACTAAATTTGCTCTATGACTGTCTCCTTGATGTTAGCATGAATAAGAGATATAGTTTTACTTGTCCATTTTGTATCATAGGAAATTTCAAACATTTTTAATGATTCTAGTAGGCTTTTGATGCTTTTTTGTATATATATATATATATATATGTATGTATAAACTATATATATATTATATAAAATTTCAGGATTGGAACTGTCATTGTACACCCAATTTTCAGTTTTCTGAACATAATTATCATAACTTACTAAAAATTGATGTCCTGCCACATGAATACTAGCTAGAAAAGATTTTTGAATATCCTGGATAGCTGGAAGCAAGTGAGACTCTTTAACAACAGAGTCTCCATGCAGCTTAGGAGACCAAACTTTAAGCAAGTTTGAGAATTAAATATGAACGTCACTTAAATCTTTTTTTCTGTGTAGTAGTTTATAATTTTTAGATTGCTTCCATACCTCTTATATGATTTGATTCTTACATTAGCAGGCAAGAAATATTTAGTCATTCCTTTCATTGAAAGGACAACCAGAAGGATGCCCTTTCTTGTGTTTGCACATGGGTGAAAATCAGCAGTCCTAGACTCTCCAGAGATATTTTCCTTGCATCTTAAGTGACCTCCTGGAGTAGGGAGTTGGGCTGAAAACACTTTCCTCTTATGCAAGGAACTATCTCTTGTTTGATGCTCTTTTTCCTGATGCCTTGAGACTCTGAAGCTATCACTTTGTATGTACTTATTCTTCATTCTTTGGGGTAATTATTCACAAATCAAATAGAAATAACTGTCTAAATCATAAATTTCCTGATATAATTCCACATTGAAAATACTATGTTTCTGTTATTTTCCACAAAACTACCAACTTTTTCAAAATACCATTGACTTTCCATAAAAATTCTCCTTGAATTTTTAAAGGTCTAGGTGCTATTTTCAAAAGAGTCAAGTTTGGAAAACAGGCAATGCTTCTAATTTATATTCAATACAATCATCTGTTATCTACTTAAGTCAGATAAAGAAAATGAGATAAAGGAAATAGACACCAATTTACAGTAGCTATTAACTTTCCCAGGGGTGTGCTATTAGAATTGAACGAGGTTTGTTGAGATTGTCCTTCAGTTTAATTTCATTCAGTAATTTCACTAATGACCTCATTAAGGACATTAAAAGTTTCCTTTTTTGATCAATCTTTAGAATATTGAACTCCATAAAGTATCTACTGACTAACCAGCTAAATAAATCAAGGTCACCTTTAAGATGGCATTCTAATGCTAATTATGGATATAAGACTAGTTATGAATTGCAGCCAGAGGTGGCTCTTTCCCTAAACCACCAGCAAACCTCCCCTTACTTTCCTGTCAGCAATCTATGGAGGGCAAGCTCATTCTGTGAAACTTGCAATAAATTGGAAGGAAAATTTGTGGTCATGGGTTTTCTCAAAATTATGTGGCATTCCTACATAATTTGTAAACAGTATGTAGATTATTCCAAGGTCAAAACAGTCTAAAACAACAGATCCCTGTGCATTTCTGTCCCCTATATTTCTTATTCATTATTCTCATATTAGAATGGGGAGACTGAGAATTAAATGTAGTCTTTATTTTATGTAAATTACTTAGAAGGCACATGCCCTTAACACTGTCTGCTACCAAGGCAAATTCAAACTGATTCTGACATTAAAATTCAAAGTTAAGACAATCATTAGACTTCTTGAAATGTCTTTTTGTTTCCTTTTTATTTTTCTCCATTTCTCTCTGTGTGTTTCACATTATCTCTTGTATTTGTTAATACAGCGCTCTTTAGTTTTTTTCTCTTTATTTTACAAAGAAAGACTAGATAGTGCATGATTCACAAATCAAAGTCTCATGATTTCTAACTGCTACAAGAAAATCCATCTACTTAACATTTGTAGATCAGAGCTTACCATATTTCATAATGGGCTTTGTCATGTATTGAGCTTGTGTTATCTGGATAACAAATAATGTTCTATGTTGACAACTCCAAGGAAAGGAATTGTCCAGGGTATCCAACGTCTTCACATTACTATACCACTGCTGTGGGCCACACTCATAGTTCTCCTCAGGTGAATACAGCCTCTGTTTGAACAGTCCTGAAATGTTTCCATTGGGAAATATTTAAATTCCACAGGAAATTAAAGCACTAGGGGACTTGAAGAATACACCTCCAAAAACGTTTATAGGACTTTCTCCAAATTTGACTGTGCATTAGGACAAAAAGAAAGCCTCTACAGATTTCAGGAAATTGAAATATCATCTTGTATCTTATATATCATTGAGTAATAACACTGGATATCAATAACAATAAAAAATGGGAAAAGTACACAACTTCTGAGATATTTCTGAGCAAATATCAAATCATGAAAAAAGCAAGACGAAAATCAAGAATTTTCCAGAATTCAATGAAAATGAAAATACAATATATGAAATGTTTGCAATGAAAGCAGACCTAAAAATAAAATGTAAATTTAATATTAGAAACATTCCATTTAATAAATTATTGATGCCCCTGAAAAACCTTGGAAAACCAAGAACAAATAACACCTACAAAATGTACACAGGAAGAGTTAAATAAAATCAAGATTGAAAATAGTGAAATAGAAATAAATAAACTATACAAAGAATCAACGAAATGAAAAGTTGGTTCTCTGAAAAGATGAACAAGATTGATGGCAAACCTTTAGCCAAATTAACCAAAACAAAGGGAAGAACCAAATAAGCGAACTCAGAAATGAAAAGGAAATCACTACAACAAACCTAGAGGAAATTCGGAAAATTATAAGGTCATACTTTAAAATTCTACTAAAGTAGAAAATCTAGACGTAATGGGTAGCTTTCCAGACATGCATGGTCTACCAAAATTAAATCATAATGACGTAAATATTCTGATCAAACCCAACAGCAAGCAATGAGATTGAGTAATTAAAACTTTCAGAACTAAAAAGATCTCAGGGCCAGATGGATGCAGCGCAGTGTTCAACAAAACCCTCAAAGAGCTAATATTCATCAAATTATTCCATAAATTAGAAAGTGAACAAACAACTCTAATTTATTTTATGAAGCCAGTATCATTCTAATATCAAGACCAGTTAAAGACCCAATAAGAAAGGATGATTATATATATATATATATATATATATATATATATGTAAATCAATAAATACAATCCACCACATTAACAGACTCAAGGACAGAAATCACATGATCATCTCATTAGATGCAGAAAAGGCCTTTGACAAAATTCAACATCAATTCATGATAAAGAAATTATAGAGAAGTTAGGCATACAAGAGAAATATCTCAACTTAATAAAGGTAATATACCATGAGTCCATAGCAAACATCATATTAAATGGAGGAATACCCAAAGCATTCCCATTAAAATAAATAAGACAAGGATGTTCAGTCTCTCGATTCCTGTTCAATTCAGTGCTTGAAGTCTTATTTAGAGCAATAACACAAGCTTCAATGCCCAAAGGATCTTAAGGACTCCACTAGAAAATCCTTGAGATGACAAATATATTCAGCAAAGTAGAAGGATATAAAATTAACACGCCCAATTCAGTAGCCTCCTTATATACAATCAACAAACATATTGAAAAAGAAATCCAGGAAATGATCCATTCACAATAGCTTCAAAATCCATTAAATACTGGAATAACTATAACAAAAGAAGGAAAAGATCTGTAAATAAAAATTTAAGACATCAAATAATTAAATTGAAGAAGATACCAGAAGATGGAAAGAAGAACGTCTATGCCCATGGATCAATAAGACTAATACTGAAAAAAAAGTCAACTTTCCAAAAATAATCTACAAAATTCACAGTTTAATGTCCATTAAAATTACAACACAATAATTCAGAGAAATCAATAAAAATAATCTCAAATTTCATACAGAAACACAAAAAAAACAGGGTAGCCAATATAATGTTGAACAATAAAAGACTTTCTGGAGGCATTACCATTGCTGATCTCAAATTATACTGCAGAGCTCTGGGAGTAAAAACAGCATTGTACTAGCAAAGAAAAGACACATTGGTCAGTGGACTGTTACTGAGGACAAATATTAAAGTCTTGCCATCTTATATTTTAGAAGGAAGCCACATATACTCACTGGAGAAAACACAAGGTGTTCAACAAATGGTGCTGATCAAACTGAATAAGGATATGTAGAACAATGAAACTAGATCCCTATCTCTCACCATGCACAGACTAGATCCAAATGGGTCAAGAATCCTAATACAAGACCTGATAGCTTGACAGAGGAGAGAGCTGTGGGCATAGGAAAGGACATTCTGAAAAATATTCCTGTAGCACAAGCATTAAGTTCAGCACTTAAAATGCTTCTGTACATCAAAGGACACCATCATTCAAATGAAGAGGCAATCTAGAGAATGGGGAAAAAATTACCACTATACCTCTGACAGAGTGTTAATACCTAGAATATACAAAGAACTAAAAAAATAAAATGGGGGCAAGGACCTGAACAGGGAGTTCTCTAAAAATGAAAGTGGATGGGCTACGGAGTTGTACAGATCGGGGATGGGGTCTAAATATAGTTAAAATGTATTGTATGACATGTGTAAAAATCCAATAGAAATATATATTGAAAAAATGTCCATACATACACACAAAAATATTTTATAGCTGTTGAGAATTTCATTCCTGAGTACTGTATTTGCATCATTTCTACCCCGTGAAGTCCCTCTTTAACCTCTTCCCATGTCTCCCCATCTCTCAATTTCTTGTCATCTTCTTGGTTATTATTGCTGCATATTGTTACATATAAAACCGTACAGTTATAAACCTATATATGTATATATACAATAAAATAAATGGCTGAGACATTCTTTTAAAAAGTGTTTATCATGTTTAATCTCTAGGCAAATGTAAATCAAAACCATGTTGAGAGTTCCCTTAACCCCCGGCTCAGGTTGGCAAAGATCCAAAATCAAGCCAAAACAAATGAAGGACGCGCAGAAAGGGAAACTCTTGTCCACTTCCAGTGGGAGTGCAACGTCGTGCCGTCACTATGGAAATCAATGTGGATGTTCCCAAAGAAACCGGAAATTGATCTCTCATATGACTCACCCATATCAATCTTGGGCATATACCCAAGTTCTCTATTTCAGAAATACTTTGTTCATCCATGTTCGTTGCTGACCTTTTCATAATAGCCAGATATTAATGGATATCTAGGTCACATGAGTAACCAAACACTCTTTAATTGCATTTAAGATCTGCCTCCTAGGATGGAGCCTATACCTGACATTGATGTCAGGCTTAGGAACCCGAGGCTAGACAAGTCACAGGACATATGAGAGAACCTAATACTGAGCAGTTATCACATTAAACTAACCCTTAATGACTTATTGTTGTACCTATAGATTTATGCATCTCTCAGCTCTCAACAGAGAAGTTTCCTTATGCATCAGATGCTGATAATTACAGAAACTCACAAATGGCCAACTTACAGAGTACCAGAGGCTGCAGATCACTCATCCCTGAATAAAACATCTATATCAGTCTCCTCTTTCCAAGGCTCAGGAATCATTGTGGAAGACAGGGTCAAAAGACTGTAAGAACCAGGGGTGGTAGAGGACCACAAAGAAAAGCAGTTGATTACGTACTCATATGAATTCACAGTGAAGGTGACAGCATGCACAAGTTTCATGCAAGCTCAAAACATTAAAAAAAAAAAATCCCAGCATAGACATCAGGAAGTTGGTAAGAAGCTCCTACACGATCTAAGAAAATTCTGGCAACAGAGAGCTTCTGGGAGAGGCAGAGACAGTCTCTTTCAAGGATAAGATTCTTGGTAGGTTAACCAGGTTCTAACTGAGAGATCACACTGAAGAAGTTTTGGGAACACAAAATTAGACTCTTTAGGCATATATATATATATATATATATATATATATATATATATCACACTAAATTGGGTGGGGGCAGTAAGTGTAGAGGATCTAAATTCCATCAAAATGTGTTATAAGAAAATTGCAAAAATTCAATAAAAATGTAAAAAAAAATTCCTAATGGATCACATTTAAAATGGTCCTCTACTGGAAGTACTTTCCATCAGAAGTCAACTATCCCAAGTGATAATAGTGAGATAATTTTGAGGAAGGAACATAATCGATTGTGTAAATTTGAAAACTTATTTTAAAATAAACTGCATTATGTTAGTTTGATTTTAATACTAGATTATACAAAATTTCTTAAAATAAAATTAATCTTCACAGGTCACTAAGCATGGTGGTTATTATCTGTAATTCCAGGACTTCAGAGGCTGGGGTGGGATGATTGTCATGCGATTGATCACCTAGCTACATAATGATATATAGGCCAGTCAGAGCCACACAGAAACACCTTATAAAAATATAAATAAAGACAATAGAGTGTCATATACTGTTTTTTTGTGTGTGCTGCTGGAAGGAATAACTACAAACTGGCTTGAAATGGCTGAAACTCCTTCCAGGATGCCAGAATATAAAGCCATGGTGTCAGAGGACTTGGCTTCTGTGGCTCCTGCTGGCAGTTCTTAAGGAAGATTTGCCACATGTCCCTTCTAGTTTCTG
Organism: Eospalax fontanierii; assembly: GCA_035773235.1. Classification (NCBI taxonomy): domain Eukaryota; kingdom Metazoa; phylum Chordata; class Mammalia; order Rodentia; family Spalacidae; genus Eospalax; species Eospalax fontanierii. The sequence continues at coordinate 44,206,737 of CM069540.1, read as the reverse complement.
GTTGCCAGCTAACTTTGGCATCATTTTAATGGTGACTGACCCTCTCCAGTCTCTGTCTCTGTGTGTTTCTGCCTATATATCCTCTTTTCTACAGGACACTAGCTGGAAGAATTTGAACATGGCTTGTCTCTTGTTCACGGACTAGATGTTTGATAGCCAAGATAACATTACTAAAAGGTCAGGACCTTTAAGAGGTGGGACCTAGTTCTGAGTGTTTGTACTGCAGGTAGGGCTGTTCCTGGCAGGTTGGGCCTCACAGGGTTCATCCCCTGGCTGAGAGTAGGCTGCTGTGTCAGCTCGTTCTTCTCTCTTGCATTCCTTCTCACTGGCAACCTCTCCCACTTGCATTGTTTGTGCTGTGATGTACTTTATGTTGTGGGATTTCGTACACTCTGATACAGTGAGAAATTCTCCATCCTTCAGTCAGGCATCCAGCTGCCCAAATCTGGCTTTCAGAATTCAAAACTGAGCAAAATAAACTTTTCTTTACAAAATATTCAGTCAGGGGTGTTTTACTGTGGAAACACAAGCATATTTAAGATTCTAGTATTTTGGATAAAAGACCCAATTTAAGACTTAAATGCCATAAATTTTGAGGTGTTACATAGCCACTTATTTCTGGGAGGTGCTGTGCAGCCTGCTGTATGTGCAGGGAGCGTTCTGTTCCTCAGTGCATTTAGTGAAATCAATCATGAAATATAAGGTTTTTACATGATTATAAAGGTATATTTGAGGCTTATTTTTTATGAAATACATATAACTGCTGTATCAGACATCTTATTACCATGTGTACTATTAAATGATGAAAACCATAAGGTTAAGAACAAATGCAAAATTTCAGTATCATTCAATAGCCATCGATGCACAGAATCCATTCGCTGTACTTCTGACCTCAATGCACCTTAAGTACAGAGGCTAATATAGTGACAAAAAATGTTATGAATACCTTCAGATGCTTGTTGAAACAAACTTGAAAGATAGAATAAACTTTAATTTAAAGTTAAACAAACTTGGGGCTGCAGAATTGCTTGGCAATTAAGAGCCAGTATTGTAGTTGCTGAGGACCCAAGTTGGATCCCTAGCACCCAAGCTGGATGGGTTACAACTATCCGTAATTCTAGTTCCAGGAAATCAGATGCCTTCTTTGGACCTCTGTGGGCACTAGACACATGCACATACACACACAAATATATAATTTAAAATTTTATAGAATTTTATATAAGTTATATAATTTAAAAATAAAAATATATAAACTTTTTTGTGTCTTGAAGGTTGCAAAAGTATGGGAAATGGATTAAGAAGAAGCGCATCTTTTATAAATACTATGTGTGGAGGTTTTGCCTTCCTTATCTGGCTAAATGCTTTATTACTAGAAGCAAAGACATTCCGTTGTGGTGCAGAGTGTTGTGCCTCCCACACAGCAGTCTTGTGTCATCTTGCCGCTGTTAGTTTCTTGTTATTGCTTTCATTTCATGATGAAGATAGTTTCCTCAGTGAAAGATATTTTTAAATATAAGGTCTGACTCAGCATTTAGTTCTGTACTGTTTTCATTTCCTCAAGATATTTAAAGCTAATCTCAACATCTGATCCTTGAAAAGTTACTAAGAAGCTGGTACCTACCACAGTGTTGGTAAATAGTGTGGCTTTTTAAACCAGGCACAAATTAGTGCACAATTAACTCTGGAATTGCAGGGAAGAATCTGGCTGTTAAGCATGCTAGCTGACTGGGCTGATGCTACAGTGTAGTCCAGCAGGGTTACCACAATCTCTAAAAGAGGCTTACTTAGAAATTTAAGGTCTTAAACTGCTAGAAAGCACAACTTACACAGAGCATAGATAGGTTTTCTGTTCACAGGTTCTTCTTTGGTGTCTCCTAAAAGCTCTGATGAAAGGTAGGTGGACAGTTCTTTCCAATAGAAGCTGCAATTCCTCATTTAGAGATTTAAATATAGAAATACTTGTGTATCTAGATAACTAACAAATAGAGAGAAAGCCTTTTTATAGGACTCTATAAAGGTAATATCAGTCAACACAACAAGGTACAGAAAATGAAAAGGCAAAAAAGAAATACCTAAAGTTGCATGGAGATTTGCTCCTAAGTAGGCACAGGATACTTCAGTCAGTCCATCATCCATGCTGACATCTCTCCTGAGATGAAGACCACTGTTGGATACATGTTGTAGTGAAGAATACTGTATCTGGTGATCTTGTCTACAAGTGTTGAGAATCAGATTAACATTCATAATGGAATGGTTATTCTTTGAAAAGATGACAGAGAAGAGAAGCAAGCCAAGATGTAGGACAAGAGAAGGCTACAGAAAACAAGGTTTATGGAGTCAATCAGTGGGACCTGAAGTTCAGAGGAAACTGAAAACAGTACATGGACCCACACATGCTAAAGAGGAATCAGGACCCCATGCATTGGCTAGAAAGCAAAAGCATGCATCTGTAGTGGCCCAGAGTATCCTTAGAAGGGCCTAAAGGAAAAACAGCTTGACTTAAATATCTACATGTCCTAAAGCTGTCTTAGGAACTGTGACAAGGAAGAGCTACCATAAAATGTCTACTTCCTGCAGTGTTAACAGCCTCTCGCTGAAATAAATAAAATGTAGTTATCTATCAAAAAGTGAATTTTGAGGTACTGGTCTTAGATAATTAGAAAGAGAATACTTAATAGATCAGAAACAAATGAAGAATTATTCTTAAGTTTCCACAGAAAAACATAGAGTCAATGTATTTTGATTTTACATAGGAAAAAAAAAAGTATTACTCTTTGAATTAAGGCCAGGATGGGAGATGTGCTTCCTAGGCTGATGCCTGACTTACTACCACCATTGACACCTCAGGAGACACTGACGAATGTGGAGGATGCAGTCTCCTGAATGTGGTACATAGAGTGATGGAGGAAGGATGGAGGGTTACCACACTCTGCACATTCTTGTGTTGAAGAGCTGGTGTAAAAGTTCCTCAAAAGGTATTGGTGACAAAGCAGTATGCCATTGTGAACTAGCTGCTAATTTTGATGGTTGTACTTAGAAGCTCTCCCCTGGGGCTCAATTCATAAAGCCATGTGTGTTTGTCAAGTGAAATAAACCTTTTCCTCCTCAAGTTGATTTTGGTCAGTGTTTTTATCACAGCAATAGAAAGAAACTATGACAATGCCATTTTTTATATATTTTTAAATTTATTTATTTAAAATTTTTATAAAGCCTTTAGTTGACTGGTTGTAGCCCACATGAATCAAAAGAAATCTCCTTTCAATTAAGTTAGACATTTATAATTGTTAATCATTTACAACTCATATTTACAGGAACATGTATTCTGGACCTTAACTAAACATCAGGGAATCATAAGGTAGATGTTTGACACATCAGTGCATGGATGATGGATTTCTAGCATTGAGGGGCAAGGAGTATCCTGACAGTATGTGCTTAGGAAAAAACTGTTCAAAGGTATAACATGAACACGAAGAGGTTGGATGGGATTTTCTAAGCACATATTAAAGAACTCATATATACACAGATCACATGTAAGAGAAAACTTCCTGAACTCAGGGAGAAAACTACCCAAAGCCACCACAGATGACAAATCCTGCACAGCCCAGGATTAGCATCTGCTCTCACACTCTAGATTTGAAAGTCCACCAGTCTTGAGCCTGGGATACCAGTTCGGGAAGCTGTACTTCAGTGTGGGCACTAAGCTACTTCAGGAAGAACGTTGTTTTGGGTCTGAGGAGCAAGTCATTATGTATCAACTGGTTTTCAAACAACTTATTTGTATCTTTCTTCCTTGAAACAAAGTATATCTTGCAGATTATTACAAATTAAGACAAAGCCTACCAAAATTATCATCTACAGATGGAATTAAAACAAATATCATGACACAGAATTGACATAGTTTTTTTAATTAACAAAAAAGGTACTTTAACAGTGTAATTATCTGTTTGGCCCTGATTAGATGTGGAAATAAAAACATGAGAGACACAGGAGAGTTTAAATACAGTCAGAGGTAAATTATCATATAAACTGTCTCTTACAACAAATCCTACAGGCATTAACGATAGACAAGACATCTCAAAAATAAGTTCATATAACTTCATACTGAACAATAGAAACTTCACAAAATAATACATGAGAGAAAACCTACTGAATAAAAACCAGAGCTGGAAAGCAAGTACCTTTGAGGGCTCTGAGACAGCATCACATGGAGTAATCAATCCCTTGATTAATTTGTGTTGTGTCCTTTGGATGCCACAGAAGAATGGAAAGGAAGAGAGAATGATATATTTTGAGGAAATTACTGAATATTGTTTAAAGGTAATGATAAACATAGACTTACAGAAAAAGAACTTAAATCAAAAGTTTCTCCAACTCGGCCTAAAGAAGTATTACAATGTAAAGGAGTAGGGTTGTTGTTTCGCTGCACTCTGTAATAAGGATAAAGGATAATGCCAAATTTCTTACCAGTAAAATGTCCAGAGAGAAGTGGAATAGCAGTTTTGACACTGAATGAGAGCAATCCAAGTATGGAGTTCTACAGTACGCAGAGTTTCCTTCAGAACCAAATGTAAACCAAACAGGTTTAACTGCAGAAAACCCAAAAGAACGAGCTGCAAAGTGACCTGCATTATGTGAAATTTTAAAGGAAGTTTTAGGCATAAGTAAAACTATATCCCAGAGATATATGTGTGTAGAAAAAGGAGTGAAGAACATTGGATACACTGTACATAGGTAAACATTCAAAAATGTATTGTCTAGCTACCCTTAAGATAAAATTTAATGCTATATAAAATGATAAAATGTAAGGTAACATTCAAAACATGCAAATATATAACTTTGTGTATTAAAATATACTTTATACATATGCACATGTTGGATAAATATATAATGTGTGCCATTAAAGTATAAGTAATGTAAATTAAGAAATGTATAGAATAAGTTTTTGGTAGAATCTGATGAGATAGCATGAAAGACTGAGGTGGATTTTGAAGTTTAAGATTTATGAAATGAACCTTATCACAAATATGAAAATGACATCACGAACAGTTCTATTTAATAAGCTAACATGTATTCATTTGAATGGTAAGAAGTAGCTAATTATCATAAAGGCATAAATGAGTAAAAGGGAAACAATATTTGGGTCAAGTATGATTTTAAAAAGAGAAAGGAAGAATACAGAGTAAGATAAAGTTTTAAATATAACTTCGCCGCTAATTATAAAAATGTAAACTATGAGCAGTCTAATACAAAGCAGACACTCAGACCAAATAAAAGGTCAAAGTCCGCATTCTTCCCAAAAGAAAAATGTCTTCAAAACAAAGACATGTAGGATGACTTGATTTAATAGGCCTTAACATACATGACAAAATGCTTGAAGTCTTGTGGGTGGTCTCTGGGGCTGCAGATAGGGAAGGCAGAGACAAGTAGGATTGAGACGTATTGTATGAATCCACAAAAATTCAATTAAAATATATTTTAGAAAAGAGGGTGGAAAACACAAACCCTTTTAACCCTATCAAATGAAACCCAAAACACTTATGTCAGTACCAAGAAAATTTAGAAAATGATAGTGAAAGAAATAAAAAGTTAATTTTTAGCGATGATGTTATCTCATTGAGTACCAAAAATCCTAAACACTGTGTGCTTAGAAGCAGGATTTCAAAATACATGATGCAGAAGCAGAGAAAACCACCAGGAAAAGCAGAGCACCCCATAATTATCTCTCACAGCCTCAGTATCACCCTCCACAGCTGACAATGACAAATAAATCACCAACCATAAAGAAGACATAGGCGAGACAATGTGTTTTGAATTAGGTAACAAAGAAAGCACTGCATGTGAAAATTATTGTGATGAAGCTAAAGTCACATTGCGGAAAATTAAATCACTCAACACACGCTATAAAAATAAGAATGCCACATTTCCCTCTGACCATGTGAGGAGCATAGTTAAGGATACCCTCTGAAGTACTTAAAACTGGCGTTCACAGATCCCAGGGGTAACAACAACATCACATTCAATTTACCCTAGGAACATAACAGTGCTTCTTATTTACAATTAATCAAATTAATTCATCATGAAATTACACTAGATTTAATAACTAATGTTTCAAATGTGACTTTCATTGATAAGGATAAGAAATGGGAAATACCCCAGTATCAGGCAGCAATTTCCTCCAAAATCTTCGAGAGAAGCTGGGTAAACTACAGGACATACTGAGAGGAGGCCCAGCATTCCGTCCTGTGGGAAAGCTCCTTAAACTCATTAGCTTCAGGAAGTCCCTGAAATAGACCAGGTTCACTAGACCCCTCCTTCCCAGACTGTGGAGTGACTCTCAGAGGAACTGAGCTCTCTAGAAGAGGTTCAGACTAAATTATTTGGAAAGTATGCTCTCTAACCCATTCAGCTGCCTGCAGGTTGTGCCCTGTGGTTCTTGTCTCCTGCTTTCCTTAGCATCACCCATGCTTGGGGTGACTTTGGTGATGCAACTCTTTGAGCCATTTTTACCTCTGCAAGTAACTGATCACCCGTATTCCTATAAGCAACCACAATCAAATTCATGGTTTACCAATCGGATTGTGGTAGTCCCCTTAGTTTGGTCTTTCATTGGTTCCCTATGTGGGACGAGTAGATATTCGTTCAAGCCGCTCCAGGAACAGTGTCATACAATTCCAAGTTAGAAAGAAAAATACTTAAAACTTTGTATTATTAAGAGACATGGGGGAAAACCCAAACAGCTAACACGCCAAAGGAAGAAATTGTAATATGTTTTGTGATTGGAACTATAAATAAACTTAGATAGAAAGGATTTTCCGTGACTGAAAAACAGCATCTACATAAAACTGAATCATTAAATAGACTTAAATGTGAAACACTGATTGCTTTCTTCTAAGATTGAGAGGAAGATGATGACATGCTAAAGAAATGCATGACTCTCATGATGTGGTAGATAGGAGGTGGAGGGTTACCCTGAGGAGAGGCTGATCCTGATTGGTGGGTACTAAGACACAGGAAGGCAGGAGGGAGAAGATTCTGGAGCTAATAGGGAGACTGTATAAAATAGCGTCTACTATTCATTTCAAAAAGCTCAAATGAATAATTTCCAGTTCCCAGCATGAAAAATGGAAGAATTTTGAAGAAACAAATGTATTTGACCCAATTTAAATGCTACAGAATGTATATATGCATCAGAATATTACATGGCACCCCTTTAATATCTATAGTTTTATGTTTTTACATGTCAAACATCATACTGAGAGTCATAGTAAAAAAATTTAAATGGAATTCAGATAGAAAGCAAGTAAAAATAAATAAAAACACCTGCGTTTGTAGATAGTATGAGTGTACACAGGAAGTTAGGAATCTATGACGGACCTCATTTAACTGAATAGGGATGGACATCAGCCAGTTAAAAAAAGTGACTATGGAAAGAAACAGTATCTCTGTACACAATGAATCAATGGTGGATTTTTAAAATCTTCTTGATAGATTAACCATGAAAGCTGGAAACATCTTAGAAAATGCCATTTAGTACCATATTTCAGAACATAAAATAGTAGTGTAATATTTTTCCATTTTCAGTTCTGGGAATATGAGATTTCCAGATAGCCCTGCCCGCACATGGACAGCCTTCTCTACAGCCCCTAACAGACCATCATACTTGTCTCATGATGGATCCATATTTTCATCATTTTCCTCCCTATCTCAGTGCATGTCAGAGTTTGTTTGCTCTTGGCACTGTTCATGCTGTGGATGTGCTCCTGTGGAAGGGGATGGACTCATCATTGTATGACCTGAAATGCTATTTTAGTCAGCCTCCATCCTCTGTTGTCTGATATCTTTAGTCACCCTTTCTTCCTTTCACCACCAACTCTAACAATGACTCACATTTTTCCTGTATTCATTTCTTCTTTTCTGAAATTACATAGAGTTGAAATCAAATCCCAAAGCACAAAAACACACAGTTTATCACAGGGATTTTTAACATGTCAGTTTCTTTTTGTCTTTTCGTGCTTTGATGGATTGATTCATTTTATTGGTGAATAAACATTCCATTGTATACATGTATTGTCATTTATTTCCCTGGTCACACGTTAAACTTATTTCAGCTAATACCAAGAAGCGTAATTGCTGGATTCTGTGGCAGCCACATGTATTGTCATAAGAAATCTCCCAAGTCTTCCTAAATAGCCCTTCTACATTGCTTCTCACCACAGCAGAGTCTGTGTGATTGTCTGTTTCCCAGGATTCGGTCTGGATGTTTCGCTGAGTGGTGACATCTCACAATTGTCCTAATTTATATTTCCTTGATGCAATATGCGATGATAAACCTTTTCCTTAGGTTATTTGTAGACTATATATTTTCTTTATTTATTCTTTTATAATTTTATGCTGTATATATTTCTGTTAAGTTTGCTCATCCCTTCCTCTCCCATTCATTCCTTCTTCCCAGTAAGTCCCTTTCTTAAACTCTTTGACAGCCCAGTGAGTTTACTTTTGGTTGGTTGCATGGGCATGAGTGAGGTTAATTCATGGAAACATAGACAACTTATAAGTGGTTACACCACTGAATAAAATGACACTCCTTCCTTTGGCATCCATTGTCATTTAGTGATGGACGAAAGTGATGGGTCCAATTTTGTGCAGACCATTTGCATATAAACATAGCGGCAGTGAATTCATGAGAGCACTGGCCATACCATGTTCAGAAGAGAGTTTCACAGCATTCTGCCTCTACCTCTAATTGTTGCAATCTCCTGCTCTCTCTTGTGTCGTGTTCCTTTGACCATAAAGGATGTGATATAGTTGACTCATTAGGGCTGAATACTTAACAGTCACTTATTCTTCACACCTTGACTAGACAATTGAGACTCCATTCACCTCTACTCCCTAAGAAAAGAAGATTGTCTGATGAAAGCTGAGCATAGTTTGAATCTATAGGTATGAACATTAGTTTATTTAAGGCAGTTTGACCCTATGATCTTTTGTGAAGATCAAGTTGAATCAAAGCTGGAAGATTTCCCCTGTTAGCCAGCTTTCATAGTTTTATAAAGTGCTACACAATCTGCTGGGGTAGAAAAGGCATCTCAAGTCTTATCCAAATATATATCTTATAAGCCATCATAATGACTTACTTTGTAAGTTGTGCTCACTGGTATAATAGTGGCATAGGTATTATGCAGGTTACTTGCTGCTTCTGATTCAATTTGAGGCCTGTTCCACAGGACTGAACTCATGCCTGGAATCATAAATCTGTTTTATGTGGCTTTGGAGGTCATAGGTCACAGGGGACAACCAATTCTTACTGTTTTGTCTGTTTCTTTAGTAAGATATCACTGGAGGATTTTTCCTCATTTTAACGGGTTTTTAAATTATTAAATCTTGAGTTCTTTGAATATTTACATCTTGATAATATTGTCTTCATACCCATGAACATAAGTTACTTTTCTGTTCAATTAGTTCTTTTAATAGATCAATTCTAAAGTATTCATCATGCATATTTTTTACATATTTGTTAGATTTAACCCAAGTACTTCACTTTTGGGAATTCTAATGTAAAAAAATACAGTGCTTCTGTTTAAAATTTCACTGATTTTTGATGGCATATAGAAAAGCAACTGATTTCTGTATACAAATACTATAAAATACCAGTAACAGTCACAAACTTCTTGAACTTAGTGGGAAAGCTGAAGTTTCTCACAATTAATATGATACTGGTTATAAAGTTCAAATACATTTTATTGGTTGTATTTTCACTGTTCATTATGTAATGAGGTGTTTTTAATAATGAAGAGAGATATTTGATGGTCAAATGTTTTCATCTATTGATGCATAGTTAAAAAATATTGAATTTTTCTTTTTAAGTCAACCGATGTGATTGCTTCATTTTCAGGTATTGAACTAGTCTTTGAATAATTGCCATAAACCCCACTCCATCTTACTAAAGAGCTTCTTAAAAGCATATTGCAATCAATTTATACTAACATTGTGTTGAGATTTTTCAGTCTGTGATCATCAGAGATTGGGTTGTAGAATTTGATTTTTTGTAATGTCTTTAGTTTTAGGAAAACAACTATATCATCAAATTGGTAAAGAACTGTTCCATCTGCTAAAATACCCTGAAGATAAAGTACAGAATTGATAGAATTCTATCCTTCAATGTTGGTAGAAGGAAATCAATGGATTTATCTGGCCTTGTGCTTTGGGAGGTATATTGATTATGAGTTACAAGCTTCTAAGACACATAGGCCTACCATGTTTTCTGTTTGATTGTTTTGTTGGAGTGCTTGCTCCTGAGAATGTTCTTTCGTGAATTAACCCATGATGTATTTACTGCAGAACATTTTATCCGTATCTGGAGATTTGTTTGCTATGTATCCTTGTCACATGCCAGTTTTGCTTATTCTTTTCTATTGTCAACACTATACCTAGTTTCTTTTAAAGTATCTTTTATTCTTTTGTATTATAGAAATAAAACATTTTGTTAATTTTCTAATTCCTTCTTGTGGTTATTTGAGTGAGAATTTCCCTATAGACTCCAACATGAGAATTCATAGTCTTGCCCCATTTTCCAGATTTATCTTTCTGTTTCCTGTGCCTGAAAGAAGATATGAGTGCTTAGCTTTCTGCTCCAGCTGCCTCCGGCTATGCCTGCCTACCATGACGAAGTCACATTTCTCTGGAATTTAAGCCCAATAAACTCTTCCTTCGTTAAGTTGCCTTAGTCATGGTGTTTCATCACAGCAACAGAAAAGCAGTTAATGCTGGTATTGGCCCCAGAAAGTGGCCGGTGACTCTGAATAACCTGGCCATAATGGTTTTGTAGTTGTTGGTGGTTTTTTGCTTTGGAATGTGCAAGAACTTAGAAGTTAGAACTAGAAAAGTAGCTGAATGCTATAAGCAGAGCCTCATGGGCGCTTCTAGTAGTGATCTAGAGCTCAAGATGTTCCAGAGGGAGATGGAAAGAAGGACTTAAGTAGCAACTGGGATTTAGTTAGGAGTCCGGCTGGTGTCTATGAGTGTCCTAAGAACTTGCCTGAGGACAGTGTAAAAAGCAATGAACTAATTTCTTTAGCCGAGGAAATTTCAAGGCAGTCTAATATTGAATCTGTTGTGAGGTTACTATTACATGTCAGGTTGACCATGGTCCCTCTCAAGCTGACAGGAACTTGTCAGTATCTTTCATGTGATGTTGAGTTTTGAAGCATAAAAGATGTGTGAGTGAGTGTGTCTTCACTACCTTTTCTACCATTTCAGAGTGTCACTGAAATCTGACAGTGCGTGACAGGGGAGTCTGCATAAAGAACACCTTCACAGGCTAAGAGACCCTGATAGGCCTATGTATGATGCTGTGGAGGTGAAGCCTGGCTAGCAATGGAAACCCCAAGATATTGGAGATTCCCAAACCAGAATGAGAAGAGAAGCATATAGGAAATGGAACCATCCCAAGAGGAAAATGGATATTTCAGGCAACAAAGCACTGAGCCACCTAAGACCTTTGGAACTGAAGTCTCATACATAGCACTTAACATCACTGGATGTGGAACTTGCCCTGCTGATTTTCAGTCTTGCCTTAGTCCACTGTTTCCTCAGTTTACCTCCATTCTCCCCTTTTGGAATGGAAACGTGTGTTTTGTGCCATGATATATTAGAAGTATGTAGTTTGCTTTTTTGATTTTGCAGGGGCCTACAAGTAAAGGGTTTGCCTGGAATCTCAAAACGGACTTTGCACTCTGAACTTTTGACTAATTTTGAGACTGTTAGAGTATATAGTGACTTTTAACATTTGACTAAATACACTTTGCATTGTGCTATGACTGTAATCCTATGGGGTGAAGGTGTGCAATGCAGGAATTTGAATAAGGAATGGCCCCCATAGGCCATTTATTTGAACCCCTGGTCCCAGTTGGTGGTGCTGTTTGCAGAGGTTCATTAGATGTGGCCTCCTAGAGGAAGCATGCCGCTTGGTGTGGATTTGAGACTTCATTGCCTTGCCCCATTTTCCAGTTTTGCTCTGTCTGCTTCCTGTACCAGCTTGAAGATAGGAGTGCTCCTATAAAGATAAGTGCTCCACCTTGCCTATAATGATGGAATCTTTTCCCATAAGACAAAGTGTTCCTTTTATAAATTTCATTGATCCTGATGATTTTTAACAGTAACAGAAAAGTAACAAATAGTTCTAGTCTCATACTTTATCTGTTCCCTTTAGTATCCAGTAACAAACTTATCAGATAGATAAACAATGGCCTCTCCCACTTGTTACTGCCTTTTACCCCCTTTATAATCCCAATTACATTTTTATAATTCTCTATTGCTGGAGTACTGCCTTCTAAACTTTACATTTCTTTTGACTTACATGACATATTATGGTTTTCTGACTTTTGTCATCTTTTGGAGTATCTTTCTAATATTATGTAATCTACTATGTACAAAATACTGTCCATGTAGACAGGCCTTAACAGTGCTTGCACGTTTGTTCTCTCTCTGTGTTACAGTTCCAGCTTCATCCCCATGTTCCTCATAACTATCATATCTTCATTTGAACAGTTTCATTGTTTGTTTGTTTTACATTTTGGCTAACTTACCATATGATTTCCTTGTCCTCCTCATTAAGTATATCCGGTAAGTATATCTAGTCAGATTAGCAGTGACATTGCACAATGCTGGTTGCACAATTACTTTCAATAGCTGTATAATTCCTAGATGATGAGGTAGTGTATCGTATTGGATATAGGAATGGCTTTAGAAAGTCCTATTGAATAGTCAGTTTGTGAAGTCAGAAAAATGTCTGGAGTGTTGGCCGTGGATTGAAAGTACTCTCAGATCAAAGCAGGGAAATGGAGGCAAAGTTAAAAATGAGTTGTTTTTATAACTATTAAGAGCAAACTACACATTGTTGATGTTGCTGTTCTTGTTTGGTTCTAAAGACTGTGTCTACCCTCCAAATTTTATCAGAGATCAATCATTTCTTTATTTCATTTGGGCAGTCAAATGAAAATTCTTATTGGAAAATTGATGCCTGCTAATCTCTTACCACAATAATATAAATAGTCTTGATTCACTAGGAAAGAGATTCATTTTAGTATGTTTTAGTGACTTTCTATGGATGGGCTTCTGAGATCTGAAAGCTTTCATATTCAGAACATTTGAAGAATTGTAGAAACAGTTAAAGCTTTGTTTTGAAAGATAGTACTTAAAAGAAATTATAAATTACAGATTTGAAATAAATTTCAAAACAGTAAATGCAATTTTTAGTTTGTATTCTGTGTAACTATATGCTAATTACTACAAAAAATGTTGATCTGGGAGCTTAGAGAAATGGCTCAGCAGTTAAGAACACTGACTGTTCTCACAAAGTACCTAGATTTGTTTCCCAGCACCCACATAGCAGCTATCAGACACTCATAACTCCAGTTCCAAGAGATCAATGCCCCTTCTGAATTCTTCAGGTTTTCCACAACAAAGGTGCACTTATATACATGTAGAAAATACATTCATACCCATAAAATTAAAATAAATGAATACAGTATTTTCAAAAATGTTAGTCAGGCATTCCACAAAGCTTCATGAGTTAAAATAACTATTTTATGGAAAAACAATTGCTCTTAAGAAAATGTTGTGTAACTTGCAAATATCACAGAATTAGGGGAAATGTATAACCTAGAGATTAGCTCATGTTTTAGTTTTGGAAGAAGTTGTGGAAATTCTATAACAGACTATAAATTTGTGGGTCTGTGTATTAGAGAGATGGAAGTTCTTTTTATTGGTGATAACTCAGTGCTGTGTAATCTGCAATCTCTTTGGAGTCACCTGTGACGGCAAATGACTCACCAGCAGTATAGAAAATTTCTGTATTTTCAGAAGTTTTGGTGTTTTTTTTTTATTATTTTTATGAAAGGCAAGCAAGCCCTAGTAATTGTTCTACTTGCACAGAAGTATTAACGTTGACGGCAGGTCTGCTTACCAGAAGACCAGATTCAGATCAGTGGAGAAAGCAATGCACTTGGTGATTGAGCCTCCATCCACTGCAGTGGATGTGAATTGCAGGTGAAGCCCCTTCTTACATGAAACATGCTTCCTCTGAGCCTTTACTGTCTGCTTAAAAGTAGTTCTTCTAGGCAATGGCAAGGCTGAGGCTGGCTTCTGGGGCCACAGTTCTCAGAGGGGTCAGGTGTCCTGCAAAATGTATTTTTGCCAAACTTGATTTCCAGGCTCTTCTGATTGCATGTCTTGTTCCTATTTCTGAAGTATTAAAATGAAAAAAAAAATCTATAGAAAAGAAAAAGCTAAGGTTCATTCTAAAAGGCATGAGAAAGTGTTATAGACATTGGATTTCCTTTTCTACTTTGAAAAGACCATTAAAGAGGCTATGCTAAAAATCCCTGCTAAAGTAATAGACAAGAATGTCCTTTATTCAGAACAAAGAAAATCAGTGCACAAAATGATTTTATGTGCTCTTTTGATTTTTATTTCATTGTCCTCTAAGTTCTTCAAGGAAATCTATCATGTTCTGAACTTGAAGATGAGATGCAGTTAACCCATTTTTGGTAATATGGAAAAAGCTTTGTCAAACATCAATCTTATCAGTCTTTTAATATGTAGGCTAGAAAATATCTGCCATGCCAGGTAAAGGGATCGCATACATTATTACCTAAATGATTCATTATTTGACATATTTAGATTTGCCAAAACAAATGACTAACAAAATTTCCCTGTAAAAGGCATGGATTTCAAATGACATCCTGATACCTGTTGATGCATGTCCTTTACTTCAACACAGAGTAAATATATACATAGAATTATAAATTGTATTTAGCGCTCGTCTAGGTAATTATTCAATGAAATATAATCACTCAAGTTTGTTTTTCTGCCATGTAACCTCTAACTCATAATTCAGTTCCAACAACAATGGTAAAATTTCAGTGTGCATTAGATTATAGAGGTGGGTAAACCGCACATGAGATGGTACATTTTTGCCTTTGAAAAATGATAAAGAGAAATCACAGTCACACAGCAAGGGCTCAGCTCACTATGGGAAGGCCTGCTGTCACATATGCTCTGCCCCCTTATCAGAGATTCGACCAATTGTAGCACCTGGTCTTGGAATGAATAATTCAAATTCATAAAACAAAATAGATCTTGTCTTCATGAGTAACATGGCACAGGTATTTTGTTGTAGTAATGCAACGCCTACTAATACAGTTTGCCCTTTTGAAAGAAATTTGCAAAACATGAAAGAATGTTTTGTAATCATTAATGAGCTACGTTATCAAGCATATCATCATGGAACAAAGAGTATGAAGGCAATGAACATTATAGAAATGGAATGACGTATTCAAGTTACATTAAGAGCTTGGTGATGACTGAGGTTGCCTGAGTGGGAGGCTACAGAGGCTTTCTCTAAAGTGTTTGCTTTGCATCATGCCTGGATCACTCTAAGTACCACAGGGGCAAAGTAACAACAAGGCAGGAGTCTAATTTCAGTTGCTTGAACTAGAAATTGGTGTCAGAGACAATAAGACTCTAGAGAAATGCTCATCAAGGTGTCAAAAGCCTTCAGTGTTGGCTTGGCATCTTCTCAGGCACCAAAGATTCCTGTGGGCACAATAACTGGGATTCACACAAACATGACAGAAAAGTGAAAGCAGGAAACACGGGTTCTTCATGCACACACTGCATAGTGCATTTGTCCCTTCTGGTATGTTCTGTCATTCAGGTAATTCAGACTCCATTGGAAAAAGACATTCAAATCAGTGAAGGAAGTTTGAAACCATCCTCCATGTAAACTGACAGCTGTTCTTGCTCATGGAAATGTTTAGTTGCTAAGCATGCAGTAGATCTTTGAAGGTATATTGACCTCATCTTTCCAAAATGTACTCTAGAATGTCAGATATGTCTTTTATTTATAAAACTGTTTTTCTAAATTTTTTTTAAAATTGCTATTACATATACTAAGATATATTTGTCAGAAAAGTAATTAATTTATTTGAATAGATTTATGGGTCAAAAATCTTATGGTATTTTTAGATAGTGGATCTTGGTACAAAGGGCAGGTCAGTCTAGAATGTGCTATATAACCTAGGTTGACTTTGAACTAATAATCTTCCTGCCTCAGCTTCCGGAATGTTGGGATTACAAATCAGTGCAACTATGCCTGGCTCTAGTCTGTAATTTTGATTTGTTTCTTCATATAAAAATTCCATGTTTCTAAATGTGTTTCCATTGATACCAGTACTATCACGCCATATACATTTCTAAATTTGTGTACCTATGTGTGTGTGTGTATTCATGTGTGTGTACCTATGTGTGTATGTGTGTGTGGGGGGGGGTAAACATGTGCTTTACGGTCATAGAGTAAAAGTCTTGTCACAGGTTACCTTCTGTGCACAAGGCAGAGACCGTCATATTCCTTCACATTCTCTCTCATTGTCTCCCATTGTCATTTTTGATTTTGCCTTTCCCTCACATTTATATTTCTTTCCTCTTTGCTATTTTCTTTTCTCAGACTTTACTATAAATTTATGTCAATTGGCATGTTCAAATATAAAAAGTGTACAAAGCTGATTTGGTGTTTTGACACATGTATATATAATTTAACATTTAAATGAAATTAAACTTATCTATCTCCTTGAATATCTGTCTCTTTCTTCATGTAAAGCACTTTCAGAGTTGAGCGATGCACTAGTTTTCTCTCTACAACTCGTTCTGCCATGCTCCATGAGCCTTAGGTATAAAACTATAGATGTGCCACCTAAGACTGGGTATCTCTCAGACATTTTTCTCTACGTTTGAACAGTTGTGGAATTCTTCAGTAGCCTCCATCTATTGCAAAAAGAAACTTCATAGATGAATAGTATACCATCGTTTACTTGCCTGTAACTATAAGGATCCATATTTAGCATATGTAAGAAATTACATTTGTCTAGAGATATGACAGAGATAAGGTTTTCTCTAGAATCTATGACTTCTCCAACCATGTGTATTTGGCTGTGTTTACAGTACCACACATGAGTTCACTCCCATTGAATGTGCTTGAAGTCCAATTAGAGAGCTATTGATCACCCCTCCACCCCAGATAACAATGTCAATAGAGGTAGATGGCTCTGTTGGTTGTTATTATAAAGCTTTAGGCCTGGGTTGGCCCATTGATTTTCACTCTTAGCAGCTTGCATGTTATCATGGAGCACTATAAAAGCTGAACCTCATGCACCCGTGAAAGGGGGTGGGGCAGAAAGATTATAAGATCCAGGACAGGTTGATGAACGTAGGAAAGCAGAGGCTTTCAGGCTACTGGAAGCTTGCACATGTGAACTTGTGACAACAGTGGCCCTGAGGACAAGACCTATGCCAGCTGAATCAGAGAAGAGCCCAGTTTGGAGTAAGAGAAATGGGTGGTGGGCTGACCCTGGACTAGGAACTTTTGTAGACTGATTACTACGGGGTAAGGGAGAGTATGCCTTACTTATGATTTCACAATAGTCTGACTAGAATCCAGTGGATGAATTCACATAGAGGGACATCTGGGTACAAATGCCTGCCTGAATAGGACTTAACATGTATGGGCTAATACATGAGTCCCAGCAGGGGTTGGCAGGGGGGTTCTAGTTTTCTAAAGTGTGAAGCACCTGCTTCTTGAGAGTTTCTTTAAAATCATTGTAGATATGCTGTGTGCCTTTTGATGTGAGTTGCTCTTTCTCCTTCAGTAATTGTGCTGGTTTTGTTCTTGCTGATGGAGGTAATATACTTCATCATGCCTACCACTTATAATGGTCTATTGTAAATGCTCAGTGTATTTGACTGTACTCTCAGTGACTATTTCCACTGTTTGTTGAACGTCTGTAAGAGTTTCCACAGTTTTAAAAATCTAGTAGTGATTTCCCTGTGATGTTAGATATGTACAGTTTAAAACATCAGGGTTAGAGCACTGTTCTGAGTGTGAATGTGATGGTGTTTTTGGAAGAGATTAGTGTTGGAATCGGGATCAGAATGTTCTGAATGCAACTTTACCTCGTGCACTCGATTAGTTAAAGACCTAGAGCAAACATAGATTGGAATGACTAAGAATTTGGCCTTCTCAAGGTTCTGGTTCTCTGTGTCTCCTGTGCTCTTGGGACATTTCAGCCCCATTATGAGAAGGCGATGTGTTGTAGAATAATGATAGTAGCTGGAAATTCCTCATTAAGAGCCTGCCAAGACAAGGAACTCAAGATTAAAATCATTCTAAGTTCACTTTTACAGACTCAACAGTAGACAGCATTTATGTATCTAAATGCACATAGGCAATGTGTTTCTTGTTTCTTTGCCAATACCCTTCCTCAGTTTTGAATTTGAAGTGCGTCTGAATTCCTGGCTGGTCTGGTTGATGGTATTTGCTTTTACGATTATTTTTTAAAAACTTAAATTTAATTATGTCTTATGTTATGAGTGTGAGTGCATTGCCTGCATGTATTGTATTCACATTCACATTATTTCCATACCTCAGGCCCCTACCAATTCCTCCCATGTCCTCACATTTCCTTTCCTCACAATTTCTTGTCCTCTTCTTTGATTATTGCATTTTATTGAAACATATACATTTATAAACACACACGCACTGAGTCCATTAATGTGTTTAGTACTGTTGTTTGGAATTAGATAAGACAACCTCTCATGGAGTTAGTCCTGGAAAGAGCTGATTCTCCCTTTCACAGCATCTGTATGAAATTCATATTCAATAAGAATATTCTATTAAAAATAATAAAAATAAAAATATTCCATGATAATTTGTCTCTGATCTGCAACATTTTAACTCTCCATAAACCAGAAGTTTAATCATTGTACAATCTTTAATAGGTGCACTTTTTCTTCCTTTCTTTCTTTTTTCCTTCCTTCCATTCTTCTTTTCTTTGTTTCTTCCTTCTTTCTTTCCTGCCTTCTTTCATGCCTGCATTACTTTCATCTGGAAATTTCATTTCACACATAGATGGATATTTAAATGCCAATAATGATGAGTGGATAATGAAAATGTGGTTCATTTATACAACAGAGTTCTACTCAGCCGTAAAGAAAGATGAAATCATGGCATTTGCAGGTACATGGATGAAACTAGAAACTGTTATGCTAAGCAAAGTAACATAGACTCAGAAAAACAAACAACGTATCTTCTCTTATTTGTGGATCCTAGCACCAAGCACTTGTATATGAATATTTATCCTGGTGTTACTGCAGGAGCCAGGAAAATGGGAAGGAACCAGGGAGGTAAAGGAAAATAAATAACCTGAGAGAGAAGAGTAGGAGACAGTTATTACTAAGGAAGAATAGATAAAAGGGGGTATTTAAATGGGAGGGGAGAAGGAGAATTATACAAGGAACTATGGGAATAAAGGGAGAGAAGGAGTTCAAGAGAGGTGGGGCCAAATGAGACTGGTAATATCAAGGGATAAATGGGGAAAATGGGGACATTTTAAATTGTGGAAGGCATGGAAGGAGGGTGAAGCAGAGAAAGAGAGAGAGGGGTGATATAAGCAATGCCTAGCTTGTGAAAAATACCAGAGAATCATATTAGTCTAACAACCTAATGACACATGCAATATCTCTACATCAGTCCATGTACATAACTGAACGTAACATAACAAGAAACAGTGCCAAACAGGAACAATTCTCCCTTTGAGTTGTTAGCCAGGTGGTCCAAGTGATTCTCAAAATTACACAGGCTATTGCAACAGCCCCTGATTGCCCCCTAGAAATTGAAGGTAAGATACTTTTACTGCAAACAGAAAATACTTCAGAGACCAGATTTTAAGAAATGGAGCTGGAATTAATCTGGAAGCCACTTCCCCTGAAGGCTAGCTCTTATACCTCTGGAGAGCACTATGCAAGCTGTTAAGGGAGAACATCAATCAATGGTCCAAGCCAAGCTTTAAGGTCTAATAGCCACAACAATGAATCTCTCAACTCTCATTAATGAAATTCCCTAATGCAACAGAGAGCCAGTAACACAAATGTTCAGAAATGGCAAAAGACTAGATATTAGGGATTTTCAGAGTGTGGGTCCCTGGACATGACATCTATATTAAGCTTCACTCACCCAGGAATCAGGGACCATTGCAGAAGAGGGGCGGGAAGATTCTAAGAGCCACGCAGGAGGTGTGTGTCCATATGGAAATAGAATCCTATAAGTTCCTGGGACTCTGCACACATGAACATATAGCAATGGTTTCAGCACCATCTAGACCCATGAAAACTCATGCAGACACATAGCCAGCATAGAACTGGAGAACTGGGTAGCAGACCCCAATCTTCACTGAAGGAATATTGGCAACTGATTATTATTTGATTAGTATGAACTTATCTTCCTAAAACAAAGGAGTCTGATGGGCTGATTAGACCTCAGTGGATGAATCTGCACTGAGGAACATTTGGAGAGATAACTTGACACAATATACCTTAACACAGATGAAAGAATGTACAAATTCCACTTGGGTGGCTATGGTAGGGTGCCAGTGGTGAAAGAGTTATACGCATCATTAAAATCGATTGAGATATTCTCTATGAGATTCTCAATGATTCTATTAAAAAGGAAAAAAGTTAGAAATATCTTAAATATTGAACAATTAAAAAAACAAAAACAAACAAAAATATTACATTAGTGTCATTCCTAAAGAATGTAACAATGATTCCTAAATATAATCAGATATTTATAAGTGTACACATTTGTGAATGAAAGTTGTGATTTTTATTAATAAATTGTCTTATGCACCTATTTCCCTTATTCTATATATTTATAATATTTATTTAAAGACAGCAAAGACAAGCATACAATTCATTGCTGATCAGATAAACAAAGAATTAAACAGAATGACAAGACCTTTCTATAGAGGTATTGATGAAATATGAACTGTAACTGGTATTTTATAATTTTTTAGTGTAGACAGTATAAGGTTTCATTATGGTATTTTTAAAATATTTTAACTGAAATTAATTGAACTGAATTTTTTTATATTTTACTTTTTATGTTTATGAGTGTATTGCCTGCAAGTGTGTAAGTACACCCATGTTGATCAGTGCCTGCAGAGGTCAGAAGAGGTTGTTGGATACCCTGAACCTGGAATTAAGACAGTTGTTAGCCACCATGTGGGTGCTGGGAATTGAACTCAAGTTTTCTGCAAAAGCAGTCAGTGCTTTTAACCACTGAGCCATCTCCCCAGTCACTCACTCTGTTTTCTTTTACAACCCAGGACCACCTGCCTAGAGGTGAAATTGCCCACATTGGGCTGGAACCTTCCATATCAATAAATAATTGAAAAAATGCCTCCCAGAGATGGCCTCAGGTTAATTAGATGGAGGAAATTTCAGTAGAGGCTCCTTTTTTCCAGGTGGGTCAACTGAAGCTATCCAGCACAGAGTCCATCTCTAGTTCAACACTAGTTCTTCATTTACTATCTGTAACTCTCATTTAATTGCATGCTTCATTCATCTTGGGAACATTCGGCTAACAAAATCTAATGGTTTATCTCGAAATCAATGACTAAAAGTCATTGATGTAGGAGACTGAGTTTTAGAATATTGGCACTTTGTGGCCTACTCAGAAATGTTTCCAGAACAGAATTCTCTATCGTGAAGGAGTCAAATGCAATCTGAGACTTCCTGGGTGGGTTTAAGACTCCAATCCACCATAGCTACCATTGCTCTTGTCTGGCCTTGGCAAGTAGATTACTCTCAAGATTACAAGGAGGGAGGATAACATACAAGGGAGACAGGGTGCTTCAAAGCCTCTCATTGCTTTTTTAAGAGTTAAGTTTTTTTCCTAGAGAGAGCAATCATTTCAAGTTGCAGATATCAAATAGGTAAACTATAATAATGATATTTCATAAATTGTATATTATATATAATTATATATTGTAACTACTTTATAACGGAATGTAATATATATGTAGATAATATATATACATATTATATTGCATGAAGAATGAAATATTATCACAAGGTACTGTGTTATATATGTAAATATGCATATTAAATTAATTAAATGGAAATTTATGTTTCTAAATTTAAACAATTTATTGAGTATTTGAGAATTTCATACAGTACATTTTGATGATATTTACCCTCTGCCCCAACCCTTCCCATATCCAAACACACACATCTCCCTACCTAGTCAACTTGGTGTCTTCTTTGTCTTTTTTTAAGTTTATGAAGATGAATTTGTATTGCCTGAATACACTTGGGTGTGAGTCTATCCCTTAGATTCTGATAAAACTGCAATGAGTCACACTTTAAAGAAAATTGATTCTCCATCTCCCAGCAGTTATAAGTTGCCAAGAGTCCATCATCTAGGGGAGGAATTTCATGCCCACTTTCCCCTCCATGCTGGGAGTTTGTCTAGCTTCAGTTTACACAGGTCTCATGTAAGCTTTCACAACTGCTACAAGTTAACCTGTTCAGCTGCTCAGTTGTGTCCAGAAAACATGGCTTAATGTCTGTCATTCATCACCCGCTGTTCTTAAGATAATTACACCCCACTTTAGCATTAGAGGGAGGAATGGGGTGTAGATGACCCATTTAGGGCTAAGCAGTCCCCCAGAATCATCTCTGCATCAGTTGTGGGATTCTGTTAGTAACCACCTGCTGCAAAAAGAATCTTCCCTGAAGAAGGCTAAAAGATGCAATAATCTACGTATTTAAAAATATGAGTTGGTTTAATACTATGTGTATTTCATAGACTAATAGTAGGTTTTCCCATAGGTCCTCAGCCTGAATAATAGTGCCACGTATGGTTCTTAAGTCTTAAGTCCAATCAGAAAGTATTTGGGTATTTCTATCACACGTGTGCCTCTCTTGTACCAGTGGGCATGTGCTAGTTAATTTTTGCTGACATCACACAAGCTGTAGAGGGAACCTCAATCGAGAGATTTCTTTCATTCATCTGATTGGCCTGTTGACTTTTTATGGATCATTTTCTTGATTACTCATCGAGTTAAGAGAGCTGAGGCCACTGTGGACAGTGCCGTCTCTGGCCAGATGGGCCTGAACTATATAGAAAGGTGGCTGAGGAAGCCAAGAGAAACAAGGCAAAGAGCAGCTTTCCACCAGGGTCTCTGCTTCAGTTCCTACATTCAGGTACCTGCAATTAACATGGCTTAGTAAGTATCTATTAGGTTGCACAAAATCCTCTGAGTACATTTCCAAAAATGCTATAGCTGGATCATGGGGTCGGTCATGAGGTACATTTGTTTCTAGCCTTTAGAGGAACCTCCACACTGTGGCTGTTTCCGTTTTATATGTTCCCCTTTTCCCACATCCAGGCCAGCATCTGTGGTCACGTGTTTTATTATCTTAGTCATTCTGACTAGAGTAATGTGAAATCTCAAAGTGCCGCGCCTGCACGGCCCTGGGTCCGAGTCCCTGCGAGGAGCGGCGAGGCTTGATGAAAGAACTCACACACACACCATGGAAGTTGAGAAGAAGAAGCCTTTACTACAAAATGTCTCTTCCTTTTTATACCGTTTCCATACGTCATTATACAATCTAACAATCCTTGAGGAACGCAGAAGACCAGGGACCACTGACCCAGTGGCCAAAAAAGATAACAACCTCTGTCCTACGTGACAGAGCACCCCGTGCCCACCAAGGGACTCAGCACTTCAAGGCATGTTTACTAGGCCATAAAGCAGAAGCAGCACAGACAAGATAGTCTCTGCGAAAGGCGGAAGAATGTTCTGCGATTGCAGTCACAAGTTAATGAACAACTCTTAAGCTTAGCAGAATCAGACACCATGGCGCAGTCATGGAGGGCCCACATACCATCACATAGCCATGGAGGGGGTTTGTGTTGGGAGGCCTAATTCCCCACATCAAAGTACTTTGATATGTATTTCTTTGACAGTTAAGGATGCTGAACGTTTTATAAAAGCATTACTATGCCATTAGCATTTCATTTTTGTGATGTTCCTAGCCCTAATTTTTATTGCATTGTTTCTTTTCTTGATGTTTACCTTTTTGAGTTCCTGTGTGTTCTAGATATGAACCTTCTGTCAGATATGTAGCTGGTAAAGAATTTTTCTCTATGTTTTTAGGCTACCTCTTCACTACAATAATGCTATCTTTTGCTGCACAATGATTTTTCAGTTTCTATTACTTGCTATGTCAATTCTTGGTCTTAATGGCTGTGATATGGGGTCTGTTTAGAAAGATTTCCCTGTGCCTAAACATTGAATTATATCCCCTACTTTCTCCCCCGTCTGGTTCTGGGTATTGGGTCTCATGTTGAGGCCCTTGATCCATTTGAATTTGAGTTACATACAAGGGGATAAAGTTCTAATTTTATTCTTCTACATGTAATTATCCAGTCTGAGCAGCACCATTCTTTGAAGATGCTTTCATTTCTCAAGTGTATATCTTAGGCCTCTCTGTCAAAAATGTGATGGCTCTTTGTGCATGGAATGGTATCCATGTCTGCAATTATAATCCATTGATCAATGTGTCTATTTTTATGTCAGTTTTATGCTGTTCTTGTTATCATAGCTCTTAAAAATATTAAAACCAGGGATGATATATCAGAAGTTCTTTTACTGTTCAGAATGGTTTTCACTATCCTGTATTTCATTGTTTATATATTTTGGATTATATTTCAATTTCTGTGAAACTGCAAAGAAATTTTAATGAGTGTTGCATTGAATTCACAGATTGCTTTTGATATGAGGGTCATTTTTACAATTTCAATCTTGCCAATCTGTAAACAGTTGCAGTCACTCCATCTTCTAATAGCTTCAATTTTTTTCAGTGACTTTGTTTTTATTATATGTTTTTCAATTTCTTTTCTTGATTTTTCCCATGGCATTTCTTCCCTTGAGGTTACAGTGAATGGCAATGTTTCCTCATTTTTTTCTCAGTATATTTGTTAGTGTTATATAGGAAAGTTACTGATTTTTGAGAATTAATTTTGTATCCTGCTACTATGTTGAATGTGTTCATCATCTCTAGATATTTTGGGGTGGAGATTTTAGGGTAATTCATGTATAGAATTATATCATCTGCAAATAAGAATATTTTGACTTCTGCCTTTATCTGGACTTGGCCTTTCCTCTCAAAGGCTTTTTAATATCCTTTCTTTGTTCTGTACATTTAGTATTTTATTATGTGACATGAAGAATTTCGTGTCTGGTCCCATCTAATAGGTGTTTGGTATGCCTCTTGTACCTTTATTGGCAACTCCTTCCTTAGGTTTGGGAACTCTTATGATTTCATAAGATTTTCTGTGTCTATGATCTGGGTTCCTTTTCTCAACCTAAACCTTTGATTTGGAGGTTTGGTCTTTTTGCAGTGTTCCAGAGTTATGGTGTCTTCCATTTCTTTTTTTTAAAATATTTTCTTTGACTGAGTAATTTAATTTTTCCATGTTGTCTTCAAACCTTGATATTGTATCCCACTTAATCCATTCTTTAGTGAGAGCTTTTAACTGTATTAGTTTCTCAATGAAAGTTTTAATCCAAATGTTTTTAATTTAATTAATTAATTAATTAATTAAATTATATTTTCATTATCTTCAATATTGAGAATGTTTTATTGAACGATTTGTTAGCATTTCCAAAGGCTGTTTCAGAATTTATGCGTATCCTTTTTCCTTGAACATTTTTATAACTGTTTTTGCACTCTTTACTAAATACTTAGAAGAGCCCTAAATGTTTGTTTTGTATATGTTAAGACCAATTTTCCTAAAACCAACTTAGAAAGATGAAAATGCATCTGAATACATTGCAATAGTATTCTGGTGTCTAGCTGCCTGTGGGAGAGGGACAAATGAGTGGGAGCATAAGCAGAGGGAGTCTCCCACCACCATGGATCTGTCATTTAATTAGTCCCATTTTAAATGAACATAATTACTGCATCTGCATCGGTCTGACCTTGGTAACCATTTCACAGGATGATAGAGATCTGTTACATGGTGCCCTGAGCCTTAGTCAGGCGGTGACTTTCTCAACAGGACAATTCCGCCTCAACATTCTGTGACTGAGTTACGCTGGATATGGATCTGGACCAATGTACAAGTGTGACTCAATTTAGAACATGGTTACATCTTGATAAGTATATCATTGACTGCAAACATCACAACTCAACAATGAATTAATAGCCAAGCATAATAGACTCACAGAATCCCAGGACTTAGGAGGTATTAACAGAAGGACTGCCAGTTGGAGGGCAGCAGCTTGATCGACATAATGAATTAGAATTCTAGAATTCTAGGTGACATAATGTGTTCCTGACTCTAAAGAAAACAAACAAAACAAAAAAAAATAAAAACATGATCCCAAGGGCTTAGGATGCTTCTTAAGTGATGTAGTGCTTGCCTAAGCTGTGCCAAGCTTGGGTTTCATCATTAACATCAAAGTAAAACAAAACAAAACAAAAAAACTGTACTTATGATGTCTAACCTACTGAACATCATGACTTAGGCTAGCTGTGTATATTTGGAAAGTGTACATTAGCCTTGAGTTGGTGAATATGACCTACCATACTAGTTTATAATGAAGTTTTATATGCCTCATATAATTAACTGAACACTGAGACTACTTTCCTGAAAGAGAAAAACAGAATGTGTGCATGATTATCCTTCCATAGCATCGCCAAGTTGAAAAATGTCAATTAAGCTATTGTAAAATCAGCGTTATTGTCCCTCCAAAGCGCTGGATTGGCTAGATTCTGTCTTATTGCTCCTGAGCCTCTATCCTAGCAGATCATCTTTGCTTTGGGCCCCAGCCAACATACATGATAGTTCATGGGCCTGTGCTTGTGTTTAGAGATCATCTTGGAACCTGTTTCAACAAGCTGTCTGCCTCTCTTGAAGCAGACACACTGCTTATTCCTTGCGCGCCATTCTTCCTTTAATAATGAGACTGGATTCCTAACCCCAAATTCTGGCACACACCCCCAGTCTCAGTACAGAGACTTGCTACATTCACAGGGACAGCCCTCGGGGGCTTGTCTGGATCCTTGTCAATGGGCTTGAGGACTCCAGTCACTATTTATTCCACCCAGCAGCTGTGTGGCTTACTGTCCCTGCATCTTTCACTGGATCTCTTCTTTGTTTGGCTCATTGATTTCAAGGCAGTTACTGGAGCAGTAGCTTGGTGTTTCTGGAGCACTTTCTGCAGGTGCTCAGAGATGCATCTAGGTTATCTTCAACACCATAGAAACCACAACTGCTGGGCCAGGGGATTTTAGAACTCTTGTTTGCATGCTCATCATGTCTTTTAATAATCCTAAAATTCAACCTACATAAAATAATCCCAAAGCATTCAACACACAGTGACTCTGTTCAGGAGGTTCTTAGATCTATAGTCATTTCGCTGCCTCTGTAAGTCATTCCTGTGTACACAACTATTTTCTCATAAAGTCGATGGAATTAATGCCTGGAAAGGAATGATATGAGTACGCCATTTATTCTTTTTTCAACAAATATTGCAATTTCAACCAAATTGCAAGTCGACTTGACAGACTGAACAATAAACACTTGTTTAATTCAACACAATAAGCAAAAATCGACATGGAACAGATGCTCCCTATTTCTGTGAAACAGTCCACTTACCAATTTAAACACATAAGTGTAAATGGAAGGATGTGCAAACAGTCTTCCACAGCATTTAACACCTACAACAGCCAGGCTTTCTCCTGAGTTTCCACAAGCTTGTTCAGCCATTACCAGGTAGGTCCTCTCATAACTGGCCTTCAGGGTGGGGTGCCAACAGTAGCTTAAGGGAGAAACATGTCCTTTCTCTTTCCACACCTTCATTGGCATGCTGATTGACATTAGGTAAAAAACTTGAACCTCACTGTGCCTTATATCTTTATTTGTACACTGAAATAGTTCGTCTTCTCATTTCCTCTGAAAGGTATATGACAGATAAATGAAATGTTAATATTGATATTTTAATATTTCCCCATAATTGTAGATGACTTTCCTGCTATACATTTTGTTACCCTTTTCTTACATTATAAATGCACTTTACATCTTCATGGTGGCAGCACATATAATACAAAACGAATTTCAATATTTCCAGTGGTTATAGATTAGGGCACCTTAAATAATGCAGTGCATTGGGCTGTGATGATGGCTCAGCAGTTAAGAGCACTGGCTGCTCTGCAGGAGACCCAGGTTGGGTTCCCAGCACCCACACAGTCACTACCAACTGTCCATAACTCAAGGTCCAGGGAGTCCAAAACCCTCTTCTGTCCTCTCTGGGCACTGCACAACATAGGTGTACTTACATACATGCAGGCAATACACTTATGTACATGAAATAAAAATAAAAAATAATAATGCAGTATAAGGTACTACTATGGCTTTGTATTTTATTTTATGAAGCTATTAAATATTCTCAATACTTTAATAATCAGATCACAGGCAATATTAAATTTACATTTGATGGATACCTCTTACTCCCACAGCTTATTAGTGTGTGTTCTGGATTTATGAATTAATTAAAGGTTGTTTGTCATAGAAACCAGTATTTAAGGCTAGATCATCCTAAAGAAAGTATGAGCATAAAATGTTTTGACATTATTGTTCCAGACAGTTGCAAATCCATATTTAGGCAACTTTTGCTGCTTTTCTAATGGGTTATTAGAATGGGAACAACACAGTTTATGAATGCTGAAATTTTTCAATTTATATTCAGTCTGGAGAAAGTATTATTTCCTTTCCAATAAAATATATTTATTGTCTTGTTTTACACAAAGAGCAGACCTTCTCTCCACAGTTTTCATGGTTGGAAACAAATTTAATGATCTCACTTGAAACTCAGTATCATCCAGTTACTGAACATGGTAAACATATTACCCTGGATTGTTAAGAAAAACAGAACTAGAAGGTTTATATGTGCCTATAAACATATATATGCAACCTGATCAGTATAAAAACACATGCATAAATGTGACATAAATATGTATATATTACATGTATAAATGTAACACAAATATATATGCATATAGTATATACTGAAAATAATATAAGTATAGTTGATATCTCTTGTTTTACCGATCTAACTTTTACATCCGTGTACAATTTTTAGAACTGACAACAAAACTGATGTTCTTATAACTTAGCTGATCAAATTGCTATAGAGAAAAAGTAGGAGGTTATGAGACAGTTTGATAGTTGTAGAGGAAGAAATTATTAACCTTTATTGTGTAGGCCAAGCATGTCTTCTTAAGGATTCACCTCTTGAATTATTAAAGATGAGAGAAGGTCAATTTTGTTTGGAATGGAAAGAAAATTATTCCAGGGATGATTTTGCAAATGAAAATAAGAACATAGAATGTACAAGGAACAAAAAGGTGAAGAGTTTAAAGATGAAAAACAGAAAAATGTCACTGCCAGAAGACTTCTCAGGTTCTGGCAATGTGTAGGAATTACATTATAAATGGATATAATTTGACTTTTAATTAACCCAAGCAATACCATGTGCTCTTGTGTCTTGTGGCCTGAGGAACTTACCTCATTTCCTTGGCAACCTCAATTTATACTTCATCAGAAAGAATAAGGAATGAGTGAATGAATGAGGGTATGTGTGAGAATTAACATGTCAAAGCACTGAACAAACATGTCAAAGCAAGAACATCCATCTTCACTGCACACGGTGAAAAATGGGAAGGACATGTGACCTTGGGTGAATGAAATATTCTAGAACCAGGGAAGGAAAGGCAAAGTGGTCTGTCAAGATAATGGAGGAACCAAGTTGTGCTTCCCCAACTGAAACTGGAGAAATCATTTTGAATAAAATTGTGCATTGGACCAGACAGGAGATCACAGCTCCAGACAGAGAGGTCTACCAAACATTTCCATCAGCACAGCTCCAGAGACAGATGCTTCCAAGAGGTATCTGGGAGAACAAATGTCTTTGAATTCTTAAAAATTAAATGTAGGGGTTCAGCTTTTTGTTCAGGAGATTGCAATATTCATCTAGTAATGTTGCAGCAATGCAATATGAGGGGTGACAGGCAAGAAAGGAGTGCTACTCAGTGTCTGAGACTGGAGCCTGAATGGGTGTTTGTGATCTTTGCTAAAATTACAAGCACAAAATAGCTTTGTTGAGCTTTGGAGAAACCAGACTGAAAGTTCTGAATTCTTTCTTTCTTTCTCTCTTTCTTTCTTTCTTTCTTTCTTTCTTTCTTTCTTTCTTTCTTTCTTTCTTCGCTTTCTTCTTTCTTTCTTTCCTTCTTTTTTCATCTCTCTTTCTTTCTTAAAACAAATTCCTCAAGTATAGTCATTAGGCAAGCAACTGGACCAAGGCGCTGGAGCTCAAGGTAGAAAAAGTCAGCTGGTCTTCCCTTCTGCGGCTTATTACTTGTTTGGTAAGCTTAGAATATCAATAACCACAACCAACTAAAGAGGATAAAATATCAGTTTGACATGCTAAATTTTTAAACAAGAATATATCAGACTTAAAAAATTTATCATCAGTTGAGTGAATTTTTAAAGATTAAATCAGGTCATATATAGTGTATGTGGATTTAAGTGCAAAATTATTTAAATTTCTGTATATAATTGTGTGCTGTACGTGAAAAAAGTTGTAAAAAAAACCTCTCAGTAAGTCATCTAATTATCTTTAAAATTGGTCAGAATTTAAATTTATAGAATGTTTATTGAGGACTTTTAACTCTGTAACTTTTTTTTTTTTTTTTTGTGGGTGATTGCAATGAACTTCACTATATTCAAGAGAGTAGGGCTCTCTAAGCCACGTCTTCTGGAGATCAATAATGGAAACCGTGAAGGGAGAGATACAGAATGTGTTTGGGGATGAGTTGTGGTAGTGGGTAGCCAAGAGCCTCTCACTTTGTCCTTCTGGGGTGAGTGTTTCAGGGCTTCTTACTCCTTGAACACCATGTGGATCATGAGGTCCATCACCCTGTTGCTATAGCCAAATTTATTTTCATACCAGGAAATGAGCTTAACAAAGTGGTTTTTGAGGGCAATACCAGCCCCAGCATCATAGAGAGAAGAGTAGGTGTAACTATTCTAGTCGCAGGAGATGACCTGCTACTCAGTACAGCCCATGATGCCCTTTAGAAGACTTTTTCAAAACCTTCTTAATGCAATCATATTTAACAGCTTCTCAGATCCACAACAGACACTTTGGGCACAGGAACACAGAAGGCCATGCCAGCTAGTTTCCTGTTTGGCTCTGGGATTACTTTGCCCATAGTCTTCAGCAACACCAATGGGTGCAGAGATGATGTTTTGGGCAGCCTCACGATTATCAAACCAGTTTTTCAGATGGGCCGTTCACAGTCTTCTGGGTAGCTAAGCTGGTAGCTTCTGGTGATGGCATAAACTATGATCATAAGACCCTCAATGATGCTGAAGTTGTCATGAATGGCCTTGGCTAATTATTTGGTGTTGCAGGATGTGCTGCTGACAATTTTGAGGAAGTTGCCATATTTCTTGTCATTCAGGACTCCTTCTTTACCCTTCCAGTCAGCATTCCTTGCCATCATTGCATACATTCATTTGTTGTGTATAAAAACAGACATAATCAAAGTAAACACAAGTATACCTGTGGCATGATAGGAAATTCCTAACAGCATTAACAAGTAGAATAAAGATTATTCTTCTAATGGATTAGATTATACCTTTCATTTATGGATCATGGACTATTCTAAAGCCAAGTAAAAATTGTGGGTACCTAACTAAATATTAAAAACAAGTAATCTCTAATAACTACACAAACTCATGCAAATTAAACAACATACTCCTCAATGGTAACTGGGTTGAAGTATATTAAGGTATAAGTAATCAAGAAAATAATAAAAATATTCTTGGAACTAAATGTAAATGAAAACACAACAAAACAAAATCTCAGACATATTCAAAGCAGTCATAAGAGGGAAATATATACCTCTAAAAAACTACATTAACATATCTGATATTTTGCATTCTGTCATGTATGTGAAAGTCTATCAAGTCAAGTTTGTGTTCTTAGATGTCTCAGTGCAAGTTCATCTACTGGAGTTAATCTGCCTACACAGAGTCACTTCCTTAAAGAAGATCAACCTTCCCTTACCCAGCAGTAGTCAGCTTCCAATAGTTCCTTGACAAAAGTTGGGGAGGCTCTCTAAATATGATTAAGACATATTTTATGAAATATACAAAAATTCAATAAAAATATACATTGAATATATAGGACAAGTACCAACCAATTACAAAAATTAGAAGGAGAAAGAATAAATGGCTTAATGCCGCCACTCAAGAATGTGGAAACTCCAGAACAAACCAAACCTAAATTCAACAGATAAGAAATAAGAAGCATCAGAGCAGAAATCGATGAAATAGAAACAAAATACAAATAATACAAAGAATCAATACATCTAAGAGCTGGTTATTTGAAATGATAAACAGCATAGACAGACCCCTCCTAGTCCAGCTAATGAAAAGAAAAAAGAACAAATAGAAAGGAGAGAAAAATAAAAATCAGAGAAAAAAGAAAACATAAAAACAAACACCAAAAAGACACAGAATATTATAAAGGAGTATTGTGAAAACCTATATTATTTTTAATTTAAAAATGTAAAAGAAATGGATGAATTTTTAAATCAACAAATCCAACAATGTTAAACTGTAGTTTAAACTGATTTATTAAAAAAGGAAATTAAAATAGTAGTACAAAGCCTCCCAAGTCTTGATAAATTCAGTGCAGAATTTTACCAAGCCTTCAAAGATTTCCAAAAAATACTACTAAAATTATCCAAAAATTTAGAACCAGAGGAGAACCCCCAAATTCATTCTATGAAGTCAGTATAACTTTAATACCAATACAACATAAAGACACACATGAAAGAAACTATATATCCTTATTCCTAAGGCACTTTTCAGCAAAATACTCACAAACTGCATACAGACACACATCAAGACCATATAAAAGAACTTGATTGGCTTTACTCCAAAGACACAGGGATGTTTCAATATATGTATGTCAATAAATAATATAAAGTATATAAATCAATTTAAGAAAAAAAATCACGTAACCTCAATAAAAGCAGAAAAAGCTTGTGACAAAATCGAATATTCATTTTTATGTTAAAAGTGGACTGGAGGGAATATACCTCAATATAAACTATATACAACCAACCTACAGCCAATATCATTCTAAATGGAGAAAAACTTGAAATATTTCTCTTAAAATCAGCAACCAGACAAGATAATGCTCTACCTCCACTCCTTTTCAATACACTGCTTGTAATTCTTGCTAGATGTAGGTACAGGAGAGGACTTTCTAAATCAGACATCAGTAACTTAGGAATTCAGGTCCATAATCAACAATTAGACCTCATTTAAGTTAAAAGCTTCTGTACCAGCAAAGGGAATAACTTTGGAGTGAAGAGGAAGCCCACAGACTGGGAGAAAATCTTCATAAACTCTCTCTCTCTCTCTCTCTCTCTCTCTCTCTCTCTATATATATATATATATATATATATATATATCACAGAGGATTAATATCCAGAATATCCAAAGATCACAGAAATCAAAGAATCAAGACTACAAATGACCCAAAGAAAATATTGGTTATGGATCTGAACAGTTAACTCTCAAAAGAAGAAATGAAAATGTACTAAGAATCACCATCAAAAAATGTTCAAAAACTTTAGTAATTAGGGAAATGTAAGTCATAACAATTTAAGATTCATCTTACCATAGTTTGAATGACTAAGATGAGGAGAAAAAAATTACACCAAATGCTGGGGTAGGTGTACCGAAAGGGTGACCACCATTTGCTGCTGGTGGAATTGCAAACTGGCTCTAACCACTGTGGGAAGCAGTATGGAGACCTCTTTAAAAAGGAAGAATAGATCTGTTGGATAATCTGGTTACACCATTCCCTGGAATATGACAAAAGGACTCATCCTACTGCAAAGATACTTGCGCAGCCATGTTTGTTGCTGTTCTTTTCACAATAGCTAAGAAAATGAAACAACTTCAATGTGCCGCAACCGACGACTGGAAAATGAAACTGGGATGCATTTGCAGGTAAAGGAATGAATTTAGGAATTGTTATGCTAAGAGGAGAAACAGAAACTCAGAAAAACAAGTGACATATGTTCTCTCTCAGTTTTAAATCTTAGCTCCAAATGCTTTAATAGAAGGATACCTCTCAGTACTCATCAAAGAAGCTTATTTTGCAACAGGTACAGACTAGGATAGAGTTGAGTGTCCATCAGATGCCCAAGCACAAGTGATACATCATTAATGCAACTTCTACACCTAAGGATCAAGGAACACAGTACAACAGGGGATAGAGAGAATAATAATGCATCTCTCCACTTGCAGCTGAGAAGCTTCTTCAAGCAACAAACAGTTGATCTACACAGAAAGCCACAACTGTCCAAAATATAGAGAATGAGAGACCTCTGAGTGCATATCCATGGATATTAAACCTCTGCCACCCTGAACTCAAGGATTACTATGAAAGAGGAAGTGGAGAGACCATAAGGGATATAGAAGACCACAGGCCAACAACACTTTCCAGGCTGTTGGGAACTTCCTTAAGTGAAAGAATTTAAGTCAATGTTGAGTGCATGGACAAGACCCATGCAAACTCAAACTAGATAATAAAAACCTTCATAGAACTGGATAAATGGGAAAAATGCCCAACCTTAGCTGAAAAAGTATTGGCAACTTATCACTGCAGGGTGGGAGAGAACTGGTCTTTAAGACTGGCTGACCAGGATCCAGTGGATAGACTCACACTGAGAGATACATGAAGTTCCAAACTTAACTCGTTAGGCTTTAACATATATGTCAGAATATATACAACCTTGTTGGGGGAATACGGAGTGGTGCAGATAGGGGAGGGGTCTATATAGGTCCACCACGTATGACATGAGATGCTCACACGTTCAGTACAAAATAGAAAAAAAAATCATGAGATAACTTTGACATTTAAAGTAAAATATTGGGTATTTATCATAAGCACTATTGTACCATTGTTC
The DNA here is from genome assembly GCA_035773235.1 of Eospalax fontanierii. Taxonomy (NCBI): domain Eukaryota; kingdom Metazoa; phylum Chordata; class Mammalia; order Rodentia; family Spalacidae; genus Eospalax; species Eospalax fontanierii. The sequence continues at coordinate 44,171,778 of CM069540.1, read as the reverse complement.
TTGTCTAGTTTTCTTTTTAATTATTTCAGATGAAATCTAAATAGTGTTTGCTTTTTAGTAATAAAAATATCTTATGTAATTCCCTCTAGGCTATTCAAAGTTCAAAAGTATCTGGCATTCTATTTTGTTTTATGTAAAGATATTCCTGGGATGACTTAGTTATACTCATGTATATGCATAATATATATGCTTAAATATAATTACATATATGCATATATATACATATATATATGTGTATATATATATGTATATATATATATATATATGTGAAATTCAAGTTTGACTTGTCTCAGAGTTCCTAAAACAGCTTATTCTGCGTCTAAAGCCCACAATTGCATGAATTGGACATGTTAACTAATCTCTTCAAATCACTATTCTTTATCCTATAGTATCCTTAAAAGCATCAAATTATGTATTTCAGTGTATGTTGTAATATAAAAATATAAAGGCTTAAAATAACTTCTCTAAGAAAATATTTAGTATTTTAACATGTTTTGGTACATACTTTTTACTTACAGAAAGATCTAACTGGAGTCAGAATGGTCAAGATTATGTTATGTATAACAGAAACAATTGTTTGATTTATAAATTACCAGGAATATCACACCTATACCTTTGTCTATCCTTATATTAGTGTGTGTGTGTATGTGAGTGTGTATATGTGTGTGTGTGCATGTGTGTCTCAAGGGAGAAATCAACTTTAAAATGTAATCCAAATAGTCAATTGAACTATTTATATGACCAATGATGTTCAATCTATTTTTATTACTAACTTTAACCCTTTTAATTCCCAGGTTTCCCGATTTGAGATTTTTGGATGGAGGTTTTCTTCATGTGGTCCTTGAGGCCACTTTTCCCCACTGTGACTTGATACTGGTAATATACATTACTATCTCTCTCCAAAGTCCCCAAGTTCAGAAGCCACAAGAACCTCCCTTCAGATTGAGAGGACGTTCACGTCTATGCAGACCAACCTAAGCCTGCTAGGGTTGGTGCTTGTTTGAGCTTCTTGCCAGGAAGTGATGACAAATGCAGGTTCTCTTTGCCTGCTTTAAATTGTTTCCTCTACCACTTACATCTCAGCACTCTCCTGGATTGGCTGATGGCTCATCTCACCCACATTTCCTTTCTCTTTTGATAATTCAAATATATAGTAAAAGTTATGTGAATTGGGTCTCTCTCTGTTTCTCTCTGTGTATCTGTCTCTCTTCCTCTGTTTTTTTCTCTCTTTCTCTGCCTCTCATCAAGACAATATTTGTGAGACAACGTTAACTGTAGGTTAATGAATACAGATAAAGCAAAGCCATAAATAATGGTGACTACTGTGTTGGTACTAGAAAGGCCATTTCATCATAAAATTATGCTGAAAATTAAGTGTAATGTCTTCTGGTGTTTATTTCCTATGCAATGTCAAATTTTAATGCAGCAAAAAAAGTGCTGAAGAAATATATTTGTGGCCAAAGAAGGAAACTTTACTATTTTACAAGAAATTCAGTGTTAACAATAAGTATTTAATGCAGCATAGCACTGAACCAGGACACCCAAAGCCAACCAGCTTCTGTACAAACCCCAAGGACAGGGAAACATTTTGAGGTACTAGGGATTGAATCTAGAGCCTTTCAAATGGTAGGCAAGACTTTTACCATCGAGCTGCATTCAAGGTCTTTTTGCACTCTATTGGTTAATTGGAGTCTTAACTCTGTAGCTCACATGGCTCTGAGACTGAGTTCCTCCCAAGTAACTGCAATTACCAAATCTGGCTAAGTGCTATTGAAAATACAAGTCTTGAGGTCATTTACTGAGTAAGTTGAATGCTTTGGGGGAAAGCTTTTCTTTCTTTATCTGTGGTGATAAGATAGGCCTCTCTTTAGGGAGCTGGCTATATTCTCAAAATTGAAGCATCATTTCCCAGCAGGAAGGAGTAGCTAATAAGACTCTAGGAGCTAATATTTTGTAAGATTTTGGAAAAGCTCAGAAAGTTACAGAATCACAAATCCCTACTAAGCTTATAAAGGCAGTAATCAATGATTAAGAGAAGACTCTCTGGTGAAACTGACTAGAAGCTGTACTGGCTGTGCAGAAGGCTGAGCTTGCCACTCATTCTCTGTTTGGGTGGTATGTTCCCTGACTCAGTCACATTTGAGTCACTGATCCATGCTCTTACAAAACCCATCATCCATAATCCTGTAATAACCCTAATAAACTCACTGGTTTACCAAGCTAGACTTGAAAGGAATCATTTCTTTTTATTGGCTGTCAGTGCCACTTCTGGGATGAATTCTCACTGGTTTACATCCAGCCAAGAAAAGTTGCAAGTCACAATTAAACTTGAATAGGGACCCCAAAATCAAAGATGAGCTGGTGAAGACAGGTACTTGGTCCTGTAGTGCTTGCTAAGACAGGCAAAGGGTTTGATATCTCTGAGAATGGAGTGCTCATGGAAACATTCCAGATATCACATTTTCCGAAATGTGATGCAGGATGGTATGCAGTCTTGCTTTGGAGACTGTTGCATCCTCCCTAAAATGAGTGATAAAACATGCGAACCCTGCCAGGCCATCTAAGAGTGGACTATCTATGAAGTACATCTCAGTATAGCTGTCTTCCTCTACATGTCATGAGGTGAAACTCTTCCAAGATAATACAATCTATGGCACAAGTTGAGGATGATACAAAAAGCTTAAGATCTAGGTATTATATTGGTGTTATATCTAGGTATTATATCTAAGTATTGAAAGTAGCTGTGTCTCTTTGAGACAAATGCTGTATGATCTGAGGCACTATGTTGGAATGCAGACTCTGAAGGAAGAGCAGTGCAAGTTCTCTCCAGATGCTGGGCAAAAGCTTGTGTCATGCCTAGCCAGAGTGGAGCACCATACCCACAGAAGCCATTCCTCTATTCCTCATGGCAGGCAGCCTGGCTAAGGTCCATACTGTAGTATGACATACATATCTCCTTTTTGTTTTTATTAATTGAGCAACCCTGGGAGGCATGATTCTTTGCTATGCCATTGTTGGCCCAGGCCCCCAGGGATCACCTCATGTGATGGTGCCTGTCTTAGATGACCTCAGTTGTCAGGGTCTTACCCATCATTGACTACCACCATCCTGGTGAAACAGCCTAAGGGTTTCATCTCTGTCAATGGTGAGTTTCTTAGGTTACCCGGATCATCAGGGTCTTACTGATCATTGGCTACCTGCCATCCAGTGAAATAATACAAGGGGTTCAACTCTGTTGGCAGTGCCTGTCTTAGGTTGACCCAGTTGCTGGGATCTTACCACCTTTGCCTACCTGGTGAAAGAACTCAGTGGGTGATGCTTGTCACTTAGGAAGGTAATTAGGATGGCATGGGAAGTTCATGCAGGAAGGCTTCTGAGGTGTGTCCTTGTTGAAAGTCCTTGTTGAAGAATGACTTTGTGACCTGTAGGAGACTCAGGAAGAAGCGAGAGTAGTTAAGTATCACCCAGGAAGTGGTGTTATTAATTGGCCAGTTAAACAGGATTTTTAGCGTCAATGTCTGAGAAGCTCTGCTTTGATGCAGTGCTTTCCAAAGGCAACAAAATATCAGTAGGGCTATCAAGAAGGCCACAGCAAAAATTTCCCCAGATTACCAAACTGAGGCCCGGAAAATTGGCTGAGTTCCTATTTTGTCTCTGCAGATGGCGCTGACATCCCTTGTGTTAAAGGGACCAGTTGTGCCTGCATTGTTCTGGCATCAAAGTTGGAAAAATTAGTCTTTTTTAAAGCAACGCATAGAGTCGAAGGTCTGCCAAGGGAAAAATAGATGGAACCATTGAGAAAACATTCCCTTATTCCTTTTGGCAGAGGGCCTGGCTAAGGTCCAAGAACCAAGTCCCATTAATTTCCTGTACCTGTGACTCTGCAGTGGTGGGGGCATCTGCTATGCTAGCAGGTGCATCTGTGGCAGGCTTGACATTTCTAGTAAGTATCCAAATGGGGGAGGATGAGGTTTCTGGAAAAATACAAGCATGCCCTCAACCCTGTGTTAAGAGTGGGTGAGGTCCCTTCCGTTCATTTGTGAGAGGGTCTCTCCAGAGGACAAGGGACAAGGGGGTAGTGGCCAGTTGACATCTCCAATGTTTATAGGCTGGAGAGAGTGCTAATTTATCAAATGTAATAAAATTAAGGGTGAAAAGAGCTTCCACCAAGGCCAAATGGGGATCCCTGGGTGTCACTGCAGTTTTTTGCTTCATAATGAGTTTCTTGAGGGTTCTATTAGTCCTCTCTACTATGGCTTGGCCCTAAGAGTTATAGGGGATGCCCATGAAGTGTTAAATCCCCCAGAATTCTATGAAAGACCAGAGTTGGGCAGGTGTATATGCTGGCCTTTATCTGTCTTAATCACCCAGGGTACACCCATGACCATCATAACGGTTTTTGTTGCTTAATCTCATGGTATGCCTTCTCACCTGAAAGGGCCATAGCAAAACCAAATTTGGAATAGGTGTCCACGAAGACATGGACATATTTAAGGTTGCCAAATGAGAGTATGTGGGTGACATCTATTTGACAGAGGTATTTGGTATAAGTCCTCTAGGGTTAATTTCCCGTGGCTATAGTGGGCCCAAGTGGGCCAAAGGGGCACAGGCTTTACATGAAAAGATTATGTGCTTTCATTGGCTAAGAGAAAGCTTAAGGGAGAGGACCTGAAATCTTTGGTATAAGCATCTAGCTTGTTCTAGGAGTGGCAAAGAAGTGACAGCAATAAATTTATCTACCTGTGCATTCCCATAAGCAATGAAGACAGGCAGATCAGTTTGTGAGCGTACGTGCTCAATGAACCAGGGATGCTGCCTATTTTCCATTAGCATTTTTAAGGCACTAATGGAAATATCTATTGGTTTATGAGAGGGCCTGGGGTTGGCTAAGGGAAGCGCCATTGACATTTGGACAGCGTAACTACTGTTGGAGAAAAAATTGACAGGTTCTTGTTGACAGAACTTTAGGACTCTGAGGATAGCGTAAAGTTCACCTAATTGAACTGAATTAGGGTTAGCAAACTTAAGGGCCTTGTCTGGCTGGTTGGCTTTCTTAATAATTAGTCTGTAAAAATACTTATTGGCATCTGTAAAAGCTGAGGCAGCCAGGGAAATAGGCTGGCTGGAGAACGTAGAATGGAGATTGGCCTTCAGGGGTAGGACAGTGATTGGTTGAAATAACTTGTAAGCAGGGAAATGGTTGTCTATATCATTAGGAAATCCTGCCACAAGGATGTGAAAGACGTGGTCATCCCTGAAAAGGGACTGGAGTTCCGTCATGGATATGGGCAGAATTATTTTGGAGGGTTCTATGCTGTAAATTTTATTTGTGAAATTATGCATCTTGATAGCTAGGAGGAGCATTGCCTCCAGTTTGGTGGTGAGATTATGGGTCTCTGACCAAAAGGGGTGGAGTCAGTAAAGGGGAGAATTGAACTCAGAGCTTTACATATGCTGGGCAAGCAGTCTACCACTGAGCTATACTCCAAGCCCACCAAATTGAGGAACAAGAAAAGCTGAAGTAATTGTTGCAAAGCCCATAGAAGTTATTAGGCTGACTAGGGTGGAATTTATATGATCAACCTGGTAATTAAGGGACATGGAGCAATTAAAAAAAGCCTGTGACTATGGGCCTTTGATGTAATAGGAGAGAATACGAGAGGTGTGATCTAGCTTCAGTGATGCTGGAGACTTTATAGCCTGTGGGGCGAGGCCTGGCTGTGTGGAGCAGCTGCAGGAGGAAGCTTCACTGGGTCACTGAACACCCAGCTGGCCACAGCCCTTTTTCGGGCAGATCCCTGGCTCTCCCAGTCAGCCTCTGGCCCTGCCTCCAAGACTTCAGGGCCTTATGATGATCTTGGGGCCTCTGCTGCCCTGGGCCAGGAAGCCATGGCCCTGCCTACCTCATCTGTCTTAAAGCCTAGAGCGTTGGCCCAAGCAGAGTTACTGCAGGCAGATCCCATTGGCATCAGCAAATATTCACTCACCACATCCACAGAAATCCCCATCCAGCAGTGTCAGGCAATGGAAGTTGTTTCTGCTTCATCCTCATGCCTACTCTGGACTGGCCTGTGGAGGGAACTTGATCCTTGTTACACTTTCTAGGCTTCAAGATCTGCAGTTCTGGAGACCTGGGGAAGCTAAGCTACTGTATTATGAAGTGGTAATCCTACTCAGTGCTAGAAGAGCTCTCAGCTAGCAGGCATCCCTTAACACCACCCACATTTCAGACTCGTTTGGTTTGTTCTATTTTTAATCTATTTTTTTGAAATTTTCATAAAATATAATTTGATGGTATTTAGATCTTATCCGCTATCCACACTTCCTTCACTGCCCCTCACCCAATTTAATGCATGCTATTATACATATAATAGACCTATAGAGTTTAATTTATGTTCCTAAATATCCTTAACTGAAGACCAATTAACCTACTTCGAGATTCAGCCTTGAAAGTAACTGTCTTTCCCTGACTCAGCAGTCATCAGTTGCCAAAAAGTTCCTCAGGTTAGGTTGGGATTTCTTACCTACCAAGTCCAGGCTGGAATTTTGTCTGGTTTGAACTTGGATGCGGCTTGCACATGTTGTCACTATTGCTGTGACTGAATAACTAAAACCTCTGTTTCCTTGTGGTCATCTACCTCCTTTAGCTCTTACCATTTTACAATCGTTCTGCCTCTTTTTCTGAAGTAATAACTGAGCTTGGAGGGGGAGGCAGAAGTATAATATAGGTGCTGGGAACTGAACCCAGGTCCTCTGCTGGAACAGCCAGTGCCTTAAACAGCTGAGCTATCTCTCCATCCCCAGTATTTCCTTATTATAAAATAAATCAGTTTTAACCATTTTATATAATTTTTATGTATATACTGTAAGAACTTTCTGTAGTGGAATATATATATATATATATATATATATATATATATATATATATTCTTTTTCTAAAGGCCTTTAGTGTTATTTATCCCTGCTAATATCTTCTATTCAAATTTGTTTTGAATACTACACAGCAATCTATTTTAAGTTCTATTCTGTTTTGGATTGCAGATTCTGAGTTGACCTCTCATTTGTCCTCTTTGCTATCTGCCCAGACATCCTAGGAGGAGGGTAGGATAAGTACATGGTTAGAGACAGGAGACAATCACCAATGATCCCTTCAGTATTAGGCCTTCTAATTCCAGCTCTTACATGCTTTCTCATGAGTTTATATGTCTTTCATTTTTTTCAACAGCATTTCACTATTTCCAGTGCATACTATTTACACAAATTTAATGCAATGTGTTAAGTATTTTATTCTTATTATAAATGAATTTTTTTTAGTTTCAGAACTGTATTTATATGGTATGTAATACAGCTTAAACTTATATAGACACATTCCATTTTATTGTGCTTCATGTAAATTACTTACACTGAAAATTGCTTTTCTTTTCTTTAGGAATTGAAGGCTTGTGGCACCCTACTCACCGAAGACACTTTGCATCACTTTCCTTCAGCATGTCTTTTCTTTTTGTTTCTATGTTTCCTTGCAGTAATTCTCAAAGTATTTCAAACATATTTCTTGCTATCATAACTGTCATGATTACTTGAGATCACTGTCATTTGACAGTATTATACTTACTTATTTGAAAGCACCATGAGTTGTGCCCATATCGTGGCTGAGCTTGAGCAATGAGTGCTGTTCCTGCTACTGACCATCCACTGTGTTTTCCTCTCCTTCTCTTTGGGTGCCCCCATGTTGAAATTAGTTTAATAACTCTGTGATGATTGCAAACTGTCTAAGTGAAAGGAAAAATTACGGATTCACCATTATAAATCATAAGATCCACTGGGGAGAATGCACGAATTATATAGAAAGCTGAGGAGTGCTGTATGCAAGATTACTTTTTCAAAATGGCAAAAGAATATTCTGGAAGAACATTATAAGTGTTATGCTACTGAGCACATAGATAATTAAGAAAGCAAAACCAGACTCATCATTGGTGTGAAGAACATTTTCCTGGTCTAGTTAGAAAATTGAAGCAGTCACAACATGATCTTAAGCCAAAGCTTATTTGAAATGAGCCCAATCTCTCTCAAGAGAGTTCTCATGTGGCAGTTACAACAGAAAAGATTTAAATCAACAGAGGATATGAGCTCCTTATGCTTACAGAAAGAAGTTTCTCCATAATATGAATGTGTGAGGTAAAGTACCAAGTGCTAATGTTGAAGCTGGAATAAATTAACCAGAATACTCGGCTAAGGCAATTGAGTGTGGGTACAAAATGGTACTTACTTTCTGCATAGATGAAAGAGACTTTTCCACTTAGCACTTTCTGAACTGGAAAATAGTTAGGGCTTCTCTTCTTGACTTCCAAGGACTAGCTGACTGTTTTGGTCAGGACTCTTGCAGGTCTCAATTTTTGCTTGAAGCCAGTGTCCATTTACTATACTGAAAATGCAGAACATTAAGAACTGTACTAAATCCACTAAGTCCACGTCATGGAAATGGAGCAACAAAGTCTGGATGGTGGCTCATCTGGTCATAACAAATTCCATAAAACACTCCGAGTTTATCCTTAAGACTTACTGCCTAGAAAAAATAAAATATATCCTTTCTACATCTCTCATGAAAAATATACAAAGTCATCCATGTTCTCTAATGGTTGTGCAGTGAGATTAATGATTTTATGCTGGAAAAAATATTTGTAGACCTGTACCTCATAGATCCATGAGTCATTTGACTTCAATGTCTTTATTTCATAAATTCATTTTGTAACAGTATAGAGGTCACACATAGAGAATACCTCAATGAACTTGTTTTAAATAGTTTTACAAACTTCTTGAAAAATTCATCATGTTTTAACAGGGACTCCTTATTCCTGGTCTGCCTGCAAGTCACTATGTGAACCAGGCTGACTTGGATTTCAGAGATCCGCCCGGATCTGCTTCCTGAGGATTGGGATTAAAGGCTGGAGCCACCATGCCCCACAAAATCACAGTTCTATAAAATGATAATTGTGATTTTTTATTACTATTTTAGGTGTATGAGTGTTTTGCCTGAATTGTGTATAAGTACATGAGACACTTCCAGATGCCAGAGGAAGGCATCAAATCCCCTGGAACTGTAGGTTCAGATGACTGTTGGCCACCATGTTGCTGTTGGGAAATGAAACCAGGTCCTATGTAAGAGACCCCAGTGCTCTTAATAACTGAAACAGCTTTCCAGCCCCTCCCCAAATTTATCATTCTTAATGCTTTCAAATATTGTAATCTGTGGGAAGAGGCCAAGATGGCAATGTTAAAAATATTTGGGGGTTGATTTCAGTCCTCATGGATGATATCAAAATGGTCAAGACTCCAGTGGAGGGAGAAATACCAAGTGTCATAGAAATAGAAGAGTATTAGAATTATCCTAGTGGAGCTAGAATATGCCATTAAAATGACGTATTCTCATGGTAAAATGCTAACTGTGGACAGATCTTACTCCTGGAGGGAATGCTGTGAACAGTGTTGAAATAGTATTGAGTGATTTAGCATACATAGAAACCCAGTTGATGTGGTAGCAATAGTTTTTGAAGGAATCCACATTCTCAAAGAATATCACACGTCATTACAAAACATCTCATGAAGGAGTAATCAAGAGGCAGACATCATTGTTGTGTTATTTCCATGCATGGCCACACCCTTCCCACTTTTCAGGATCCACTACCCTAATCATTCCGTAGCCAGTTCCAATGAAGCAAGACCCTTTTCCAGGAAGAGTTGGCAACATGCCAAGGACTCAGAGGGCTAAGTTTTACAAACAATATATATATATATACAATTTAATTATACACACAAAAGACAATGTTTTATCATAAGAGCTGGTTTCATAAGCACTGAGAAACACAAATATCGTATGATTCTCTTTGCTGCAATTCCCTTTATTGTAGGCCTGCACATTCTCCATGATATGCCTGCATTGATCTACTGTCTTTTGACTTTAGTATGCTTATCATTTATTGTCTGCAAAAGGTTTATGAAAGGTGTGAATGATGTGTCCACATCTGCTAACTTTAATTTCAATGAATCCATTATTAAGCTCAGTAGTCACAGAGTAAGTAAATCTGTTTTAGTCTCCCTGGACCTGTTCACTTTTGCTCTCAGTGCCTTACATTGCTTTGTACTTGACATATTTTTCATGTTCTGAATTCGTCCTGAAGAGGAAATAAATCAAGACTTTGATGATGATTTTATGAGGGAAACAACCCTCACAGGTATGAATGATTGGACCTCTACTTCATTTTTCAAGATTCCTTTAATGTAATCACCAAATGCAGCCATTCATTTTGTTTGTTTTTGGTCATTGGAATAATTCATCAGTTTTTACCATTTTGGAGACTTAGTTTCTTAACTGAATAAGTGTAAAGTTTGAGGGAAATATTGGTTTGCTTTTGAAGACACTGGAAAAAAGGACATATAATGACTTTAAATTTCCATATATATATCCTTGTTATAGTCAACATATATAAATCTCTTAGCACTTACCATTTAACTTAATATTATCTGGAGAATATTGAACTGAAGACTAAGAACATTAGATATGTAATATGACAGATTTTCTGGCTCATTATTTAGATAACTTGTATTTATGATGTCACTTGATCATATATGTTTTCATAAAATGAAATGATCTAAAACGATTTAAGTTTTACAAGTAGATAAATAAACTCATGCATATTTTTTTTTAATAATAAGCTTTTGGGGCTGAGGACAAAGTGTTTTCTTAGAATGTATAGGCCCTGTGTTCAATTTCTTTCTTTGCTGTGCTAGCCACAAGAAAGTGCTATTGATTAAGGTAGCATCAGAGTGGCTTAATTAAAATAGTAATTACAATTCGTCAAACAACACTTTGATTTTAAAGTCTATTTTCTCAAGCATTATTTCATTTAGCTTCCACTGAATTCATAAGTATTACACTAATTTTAAATGCATGAGTCTCAGAGAGATTATTATTATCCTAAATAACATGAGCAGAACATAGCCTGAATGTTTTTCTTCCTTTAAAGTCAGTTTTCTAGTTTATGACAGAATCCAGGTTGGGAGAGAAGCACAGAATGAGTAGAAAGCTGCAGAGGAGACACGCTTCAAACATGCATGTCTCTGGAAGGCAAAGCGTAGCTGCCATCCTTTGAAAATGTACAATATGGTGAAGCTTTCAGACATATGATATGAATTCAAATGCACCCTTTTACAAGAGGGATGTGAATTTATTGTTCAAAGTTTGAGAGGCGATACTGTTTTCTCAGTCAATTAAAGGATAGAAGAAAGTGACAAACGTGTACTGAAAGATGAAGATTCACATATCTATCCACATGCATTTCCAGAATGAGAAACTGTAAGTGGAAAAGGGACTTGGAGAAACTAAAATACAGCCCCCTGGGAGGCTCTATGCTTTTAAGGAGTTTAGTGGGTTCTCTTCCACCAAATTTTGGATTGGTCAATTAAACGAAGGAAAGAAGGATGGCAAGTTCATAGCTTGAAATGATGAGGGGTCCAGCTGTAGCCTCTGCCTTATCTGTACTGATTTGAACTAGTCACTTGGAAAGAGAGCCCTGTTGTCTACAAGGGGAGACCATAAGTCATTGTGTTTGATCAAGAAGACAGAAGTATGCCTGCCTGTCTGCCAGGCCATCAACAACAATATGGATATCTCCTGATCCCTTCTTCTCCCCTGTCAGAAGTCACTGTTGGGGTTGACTGCTGTTGGGGTTTTAGGACACACAGCACTCTAGCTGCATCATGGTAACATAGGAAAAACAAACAAACAAAAAAATCCTCCAAGGAGGATTAGTCTAAGAGTTCAAAATAAATGGTGGTAGATGGCAGAAATCTGGAGTGAAGGACCTGTCTTATGACAGTGCATCTCTTTAGGATGTGTTATGTATGTGAAATAGCATCTATAACTCATGTAACATGAGTTGTCAGAATGACTCTGGTACATATTAAAATCAGAACTAAAAGGATAGTTGGGGAAAGTTTATTAGAAAAGAATAAACAATAAATCCATCCATTTGGGCATGGTGGCATACACCTTTAATCCAAGTACTGGGTAGGCAGAGGCAGGCAGATCTCTATGAGGTCCAGACAAGCCTAGTCTGCATAATGAGTTCCAGGACAGTTGGGGCTACAGGGAGACTCTTTTAAAAAAATTAAAAGAAAGAAAACTATTTTAAAAAATCCATTGCATGCTTGACCAGAAGCATTGAAAGCAGTGATGTCAGTGCCCCCCCGCACTTGTTTATGGGTAGATGAACATAGTGAAGAACACCATTTCTGTAGTCTAAGAGATCGAGAAGTTTCATATCAGTTTAAAATCAGTAGCTGTGCATTGGGTTTATGTTATATTAAACTCATGGGGAACACTAAGCGACAATGTTAAAGAGGAGAACTGCTCCAAATGGTGTTATTTAGAGAAGCAAGATGTAATTGTGCAGTTGACTGGTTGGTGCTCCAATTCCTGTGATGGTCAGAGACTGCACATAAAAAGTTAGTGAGAATAACTATCTCAGCTGTACCCCCAACGAATGCCCTTGACCACTTGCCAGAGGTCATTTTCAGTGTGGAAAAATATTAAGAATCGAATGAAATCTGAGTCTCCTTGTTGATATTGATACAGAAAACATCCATTTATTAACTGGCCATCTAAAAGGGAGATATCATCTCATTGAGTCTGGTCTTGCAAGATCCCCTAGCCATGTCCCATAGGCACTATTTTGATGTTACTAATGATTTTTCCCAGGTCTATGTGTTTAACAACAAGGTATTTGGTCACCCCAGTTAGATGGCAACATGAGAATTTAGGACCGAAGACAACATACTACAGTGATGTAATGTCATCTTTTGTAGAATGTGAGTTCCAAAATTAATTATTTTTGCTTTGATTTGTTTGGAGGGATACTTTTGATACAATGTCTGCCTATAGATTCAACCAGCCTAGAACTTGCTATGTAGACTAAGCTGGTGTTAATCTCATAGTTCTGCCTGCCTTTGCCTCCTGAGTGCTGAGATTAAAAGTGTGTGCCACAACACTCGGCCTTAGAAAAAATATTTTTAGAAGGAATATCATCATTAAGATGATGGTTTGTTGGCCCATAGCCCACTCAGATTGCATCTCAGCCAGTAAGGTCAATAAACCTTGCTAGTATGACTGCAAGCTCTCTGCCATGAGGGGATAGAAGCATATTTTTGAAAAATGAATATGTTGGCTATTATCCATTCTTTTAGGCCTGAATCATCTCTCATTATGCTGTACTATATCTTCCCTTCTGTTTGGAATAAGAGGCAAACGTTCTGACATATTATGAAAAAGAAATCTTTTTTCATGAGAATGCTTCTTCTCTGATTTGGCCTATTATAGTTGTCCCAAGACTCCAGGCCTGTGTCTCTTCCTTCAAGGGTTTCTTTTTTCCCTCAGGTGAAGATGGTCCTTTATTTGTTTGTGTAAAGTATTAAGGGACATTTCTTGTTTCCTAGGTTTTTTTTTTTTTTCTTTCAGGCAGGATCTGGTAGAGTAACCAAGTGAACTGACTCTGCTGTAAGATTGTGGCTTGGGAAACGTTGACATAGAAACGGAGACCTACAAACGGGGTGATATCCCACTTAAGATTCAGAACTGTAGAGATAATCCACAGGTAAGCAAGTGTCTGAATATGGCAGAGTGATTCCCAATTCAATTCACCCTATTTAGAACGGGCAGTCTTCGAGGATGTGTGAGCCCACCAATTTGTTCCTAATATTTGGGAATGTCCCTTGGGAAATTCCATAATTATCCACAAGTAAAGATTAAGAAATTTGAGGACCACTATTTTTTGCTGCAATGTTCTCCACACTGCTTTTCGGGTCTGAAATTCCAGTAGCAGCCTCTTAATGGGGAGACAAGGACGAGTGGAGATAGTGCTGCAATCAAATAGTCATTCTACAGTGGGAGCCCCTTCCGTACTGATGGTAGCACAGGCAGACATCTGTCAGCTGTTATTTTCAAAAGAGTTATGATTCAAGGAAAAATTGAATGGGTTGACCATATAGGGTCCTGGTCAAGATCTACAAGTCTCCCTGAAAAATACTACTCTTTTCAAAGGTAAAGTTGGTTTGTTCCATTGTGAGTTAAAGGGCTTTCCCATAAGAGGAGGAAAGAAATGGCAAACATGTTTGGGTCTTACACCTGGTATTGACAGTGGTGCACATAATAATATTGTCAGAGTTGGCATATCGGGACTTCATTTTGAACTATCTATGTCCTGAATTCTATCTCAAAGAACTCTGGGTTCCTAAGACAGCATAAGGTCACTGACAAAGAAGGTTTCAAAATCTCATAAAGATATGTTACAACAAGAAACATATAGCTCAGAGAGGGACAATTAGTTCCAGGGAAGTTCTACAGAGAAACACTCTACTAGACAGGTCCAATCACAGGTGTGGAATAGTAAAGTCCTATTAGCAGGGCTAGAGCAAGGGTAGAACAGAAGAGTGAATAAAATAGACAAGCAAGGAGATGTTACTTAGGCAGTTGTCTCCTGATGAGCAGTCTGTCATCCTCCAGCAGTTTCCAGGAATAGGAGTCTGTCTCTGGAGATACAGTAGAGGGGTCTCTTCTACAAGGCCTGTGAGGGGACATCAAAGGTTAAACTTATGGTTCAGGTGTTGAGATATGGCACCAGCAGTTGCTCATAGACATCCAGTTCATCTCCTTGCTACCCAACCTAACTCTATTTGAATATCCCACAGGTTAAGAAGAGGGGACTATGAATTAGGTAATTAGTCCCAGGTCAATGCCCTGTCTCTCAGTTACACACAGATTTAATTTGGCTGAGTCATCAATCCTAAGGCAGGAATACCAGTTAAGGACTTTAAAAATTTCTGGTAAGCCCTGTAGAATTAAGAGATCCATTTAATTTTGGTGAGTTCTTGAGACTGGACCTCCTTAAGGGCCTGATACAGAGATTTGCCTAGTTCTGTATAACCAGGGATCCTAATTTTGTGATATCCTTTGATTCTCAGAAATTTCCTCATCTGTTTGAGTATTCTAGGAAGTGGGAGATACAAAATGGATTGGATCTATCCAGGTCCTAATGATCTGGTCCCTTTTGATAAAACAAAGCTTCGGTTTTGCATAGCTGTGCTTTTTCGTGAAACATGTGGTAGCCCCTTAAATCAGAAAATTGAGGAGAGATTCTGTTCCCAAAAAGTGATTTCTTCTGTTGGCCTACATAGATCATATTGATCTGCATATTGATCTAGGGTGGGCACTGGATGGATTCATCCCCTTGTATCTTGGGAGGGAGCTAAGCCAAGTAAATGAGGACTGTCTTGAAAGCCTTCAGGGAGAAGAGACTGTATGACTTATCCTGTTCTCAGAGTGAATGATTCCAAGTACCAGAATCCCAAGTCAATAAAGGATGTGGCTTTACAGTCTTTTATGGTATCATATGAGGCTCCTTAATACTGATAAGCATAATAGGAGTCAGTATGGGAGACTCTGGAAACCATCACTGAGAGGAAGATGATGACATGAATCCTCCTCAGTTCTGAGGGCATCAGCTTGTCCACTGGCTTCCCTTGAAAAATAGGGAGGGCTCCTAGGGAAGGTCCCACTTTCAGGCAACATTCTCTATGAATGAATCCTTCTTGTCCATATTGGAAACAACGCCTGTGTGTGGACTGTGTCTCGGAGCGAGAAGCTCTTCTGGTTTGGTCATAATGCTTCCCAAGGCATTTATTCTTTTTTACTTTCCTTTTCCTGGTTCCAATTTTCTGCTTGTTCACATTTGTCTAATGTCTTATTAGGGTGGGCTGTTAGCTTTTGAAATTTTTGAGGAATTTTTAAGCTGACTGAGCTAGGGGTTTGTTTTTAGGAGAATCTCCTCCTCCTCCTCCTCCTCCTCCTCCTCCTCCTCCTCCTCCTCTATCCTCCTCCTCCTCCTCCTCCTCCTCCTCCTCTATCCTCCTCCTCCTCCTCCTCCTCCTCTATCCTCCTCTATCCTCCTCCTCCTCCTCCTCCTCTATCCTCCTCCTCCTCCTCTATCCTCCTCTATCCTCCTCCTCCTCCTCCTCCTCCTCCTCCTCTTCCTCCTCCTCCTCCTCCTTCTCCTTCTCCTCCTCCTCCTCCTCCTCCTCCACTTTCCCCTGCTCCTCCACCTGTCATCCTGGTGTTATTTTACCATATTTTCTCATACCATCTTGTAGTCTTTAAGGAAGTTACATGTGTCTCTGGATCTTAGGGGTTGATATGAGAGAATTGAGCATAAGTAAGGGACTCTGTCTTCACTCTCCTGAGGCCTTCTATGGCACAATAAAGAAATGTTCATCTAAAAGCCTCCTTTGGTTTCCATTCCGGGGCAGTCCTAGAGACTGCTTCACTGCCAGTGGGAATGCCATTTGAATTCTTCTTGATTGTAAAATGACCATTTTCCACTCATGTAGGCAGAGCTGGCACTTTCCATTTTCTCAAGAATTTAGTGTTTTTCTTCATTCTACTAATAGCATTACATCTTTTCAAGTCAGTCCATATAGTTAAGTTTCTCAGATGCTCTGATATATGAATCTGGGTCCATAGCACTTAGTTCTGCCCTTATGTTGCTAAATTCTGTCAAGGTGAAAGAATTATGTTCCACTGTCTATCTATGGTTTCCTCCTGGGAATTCTCTTTGGGGAACTTCTAGGGGATGGTGGTGGAAGTGGAGCAGATTGTCCTTTCTTTCCTTCCTCCTTTGAGTAAAGAGGACAATAACATTCAGAACTATGGAACTTTTTAAATGTCCTAGTGCTCAGAGCAGATCTCTGTGGATGTCTGTTTTATGGGTAGGGTGTGATCCTCTTTTAATAGCTGATTTTCTCTCAATTGAGTATTAGGGTTTGAATATACTGTTGCAAAAATGGATATGTCCATCCAGTAGTTTTTAGCAAGCTCTGGATTGTTTTGTAGGTAAAAGAAAAGTTGGGCAGCAGTTTTTGCTTTCTGTTTTCAGGTTAAATCTATTTGAAGTATTGTATTATAATTAAAAGTTACTGGGGCTAGAGAGATGGGTCAGTGGCTAAGAGCACTGACTGCTCTTGCAGAGGACCCAAGTTCATTTCCAAGAACTGACATCATGCTTAACAACCATCTGTAATTCCATTTACAGGGTATCTGGAATTCTCTTCTGACCTTTGCAGATATTGTACAACATGCACTTGCAGACATGGAGGAAATGTAATCATAAACCTAAAATAAAAATAATAATTAAAGTATTTAAAAATATTTACTTTTGGGGGGTGTTTTTCATCATCCACTAGAGGATAACCAGGCTGGGAACAGGTTGAAAAGATTAAGGGTTTATTTCTAAGCACTCCGGAATCTAGTTTGTTCCATTTACTCAGGAGGCAAGATAGTAGGAAGCCTAAAGAAATCTTAGAAGCATCTATCCCCATTTGTAAAGTGAAAACCAAAATTCTGAGACTTATATGGAGGGATGCCTAATCTTCTCATAATCTATCAGTCTCATGTCTGAAGAAGTGACGCCTGCTCTGTATGGTAGAACTCATGCAACCTGATTGCTCTGTAGGGATTGGTTGCCAAAGTGGGACTTATTCGTGATTATTCACAACAGGGGACCTGGTTTCACTTATATCCCAGATATTTCTGATGTCTCTGTTCTTGAAAACATGTTAGGTCCCTTTTGACCCTGTCTGTAAATGGAGAGATAAGGGAGAGAAGTGTTTACAGTTTAAAAAATAAATCATTTTTTCTCTTTCCCTCAAAGCTACATAATGTCTCAAGATTCTGTTGTTTGGACCGATACATGCAGAAGTGACCTCTCACCTCATGCAGACAGGGATGGGACCCCAGAGCATTTCAAACAATAGCTTAAACAAATGATTAGCTACAGGAAAGTGCTGTCCTCTCTCCCAGATGTGAAATTTGATAGTTCTTAACTGAGAAGAGATCTGAAGGATTTATGATGCCCAAGGTAAAATAAAACAAAGAAAAAGGAGAAATTCCTCCAATTTTGCTCTCCCTGTTCTTGTGACTGTTTTCTCTTAGAATCTCTGAATGGACACGTAAAAAAGGGGAAGAATCAAAGATTATAGTCTGTTTTGGAATTAATGGTGATTGCCAATCTATCCTTAAAGAAAATTCCCCACTTTTGCTAAGGACAATAAGGACAGCCATTCATAAGGGAGTTCTTTTTGTGGTTAGCTCAACAAAAAGTGTCATAGAGACCTTTCTCAGATAATGGCATTTCATGAGGATCACCTCATGACATATGAAGGGCTTTGTATAGATCATCTCTGCCCATTCAGGTGCCACATGGGGTTTCTTGGATTTAATTTATCTTCCCCATTTATTTTCAGTAATTTTAAATTTAGTTTACAGAGAAGATAGCTGCTTTTTATTTCCACATTTCTGGGAGGTATGCCCGATTTTGATAGCATAATACCAAATGCCTTGATATTTTTGAACAATTATTTTGTATTTTAGTTGTTTTTCTAATGACCATTTTGGTTGAGAAAGAGAACTAAGACACTCACAGAGATGAGAGATAAGATGCTTACAGTATCCAGTCACTAATTAGAGAATGTTAGGATTGCTAAGAGCAAGGGGAAAAATTAATCTTTCAGGAGTGAACCTCACACAATTTCCTTGGAGCTGGCAATCAATAATTATTTTCAACAGATCATTCAGTTTAGCTCCAGTGGGTAGGCGCCATTGTGAAATTTCAGCCAGAACTATCTAAAAAAATCCCCTTGTTTTCTGAAACAGACATTAATACTGAAATCTAATGTGAACTCTCCTTAAAAAAGAGTAAAGATTTTAAAAAATCACCATCCATGGGCTTTCCAGTGTGTGACGTGGAGATCATTCCAGGATTTGCTTGCCACCCCTACACTATAGCTTGACATTGATGATATTGTGAACCTGAGATGTAATCCTGGATGCAGAACACCCCAAAATATGTTTCTGGTATGGGTTTAAGGAAGGTCACTGTCTAGAGATCAGGCTTATTTTCTCAGTCAATTAAGAATTAAAAAGGAAGGGTAGGTAAATATATTTGACATGATCAGAGAGCACCAAACATTTACTGAAAGATGAAGATTTACATACATTTAGACATTTAAGCAGAGAAAAAGCTTTCCACAAGTGAAAACGAACCCCTGCAGAGGCCTGTGCTTTTAAAGTTTAGTGAGTTCCCCTCTCCTAATTTTGGATTGATCAATTTAAATAAGAGAAGGCTGATAGGTTTATGGTTTCAAATCGTGAGGTCCAGCTTTGGGCTTATCTAGACTGTTTTGAACTATTCACCTAGAAGGAGAATTATGCTGGCTACACAGGCTTTATCCAATCTTTTTTCTCAGATCAAGAAGAAGACCCAAGTATGTTATCTTTATTATTTATTAGAAGAATTTTCTCTATCTGACTCTGCAACACATGTCAGCTCCTCTCTCATTCCTCATTACAACTGAAATAGAATCTAGTTTCCCATACACTTCTCTGAAAGGCCTACATTCATTTGTCCTTGGGTTAGGAACAGTTTATACAAATGGAGAATATTGTTATTTGACAATATGTGCTAGAAATAATTACATTTTGAATATCACTGTTTGCCAAATAACTCAGAGAGGCTGATCAGTGGAGAAAATAATATGGAAGGAAATATTGGAAAAATCTTAATTATCTGGCTTATAGTTTTATTGTTATTTGTGAAAATACCCTATTTTGAAATAAGAGGACATTTTACTATATGGGAGAATAATAAAGATAGAAATTAGTTTATCAAGTTTATTTGTTTGCTTATATGAAGTTTTCTACTATAGGTATGCTGAAATTTTGGAAGTTCTGTCTTTCAGCTTTTGTGGTTAATTTGATTGAAGTATATTTCACACATAGGAAAATGTAGCTTTTTCACTGAAGGACTCCATGCCTGCAACTAGTAACATTGTTAAGATCCAAACCAGGCCATTATTGAATCATTCCCTACAGTTAACCATGGCTCCCATTTAGTAGCTAAATAGTCTTCTCTAACTAAGCTAATGTGTTTTTTTGCAGTCAATACAAATCTATAATAAAAATTACTTTGCATCTATCTTCTTCTTGGTTTTTATATTCTCACCAATTTTCTTGGCAATACTGTCCCATTTTAAAAACGATTTCTTTTAAATATATCATGTACTTTGACCATATCACTTCTCCAAACCCTCCCTTCCTCGCTCAACTCATTTTCTTCTCCTGCTCATCTCCTTTCTTACTTTAATATCTCTTCTTTCTTGTCATAGGTATGTATAAATAGTATATATGTATATATTGTATGTATATTATATATGTATACACACACATGCACACATAAGACAACCACATGCAATTTGTCTTTCTGAGTCAGGTTTATTATACTTAATATGATGATCTCCAGTTGTATCCCATTTCCAGCAATTAACACAAGAATTTGTGCTTTTATTCAGACATTCTTTATGCATTGATTGTGGACAAATACCTAGGATGTTTGCATAATTTGACTCTCATGAATATACTGTTGCAATAAACATAGGTGGGCAAGGAAGTATCTCTGTGTAATGTTAACTAAAATCTTTAGAAGTCCACCCAGAAGTAATATGGCTGGTTCACATGGAATTGTAATATCATTTTTATGAGGAGCATCCATACTGATTTCCATAGTGGCTGGATGAGGTACAGTCCTAACAGTGTACAGGACTCATTTTCTCTGCATCTTCACTAGCATTTACTATCATTTTATTTTAGGAATGATAGATATATCTTGCATTTCCTTCATGGTTAAGATACTGAACACTTTTTCATATGCTTACTACCAATTACAATGTCGCTTTTGGAGAGCTATCCATTTTATTACCATACTTATTTATTGAGTTATGTTTTGGCTATTTACATATTCTGGATATTAATCCACTGTGAGAAGTACAGTTAGGTATTCTCTCTCCTTTTCTAAGTGATCTCTTCACTCTTTTGAATCTACCAGGTATGGCTATCAGCACTGTTCTCTCCACTGGAGATTGTTTTGACTCTACTGGACTTTGGTCATGTGAGTTTTAGCATTCTATATTCTGTTTCTGTGAATATCATTGGAAATCCAATGAGGTTTACACTGAGTCTGTAGTTCACTTCTGATAAATAGTAATTTCACCATTTTAATGCTGTCAGTGCTTGAGAATCCTTTCCTGTATCTTCTTCACTGTTCTCTTCTGTGTTTTCAAGTTTTCATTGCAGAGATCCTGTCCATCCTTGGTTAATTTTATTCCCCAGGGGTTTCTTCCTGTTGTAGCTGCTTTGAAGCTATCATGGATTGGATTTCTTTTGCTGATTTCATTTTCAACATATTCACTGTTGAAATCAAGGAAGGATTATTGTAGGTTGGTTTTATATTTTTATAATTTGTGAAAAGTGTTTATCATTTCTTAAGAGTTTTCTGGTAGACATTTTTAGGATTTCTTAATACAAGATTAAATTATCTATAAACAGAGATGTTTTGATCTCTGCATTTCCTATAGTATAACGGTATTTCTTTTACTGATCTTATTGCCTTAGCTTCACATTGTAGCACTGTCTTGAATAAGAGTAGAGAAAGTGTACACTCTTCTCATCCCTAATTGTATTTTTAATATATCATTTATTATTTACATTTTATGTGTATACAGGTTCAAACTGTTCCATAAAATAGACCTGGAAGTACTGAGATCAAAATAATTTTGTGAAGCCAATATTACCCTCATATCAAAATAGAATAAGAACTCATCAAAACATAAATACTTAAAGCATTTCCATTAAAATTAAGAATGAGGAGGCTGAAGAAAGGCTCAGCACTTAGGGGCACTGGCTGCTCTTGCAGAGGACTGGAGTTTAATTCCCAGCACCCACATGGCCACTAACAACCCTGTATAATTCCTGCAGGCATGTAAGTTTGGTAGGTCATTCAGTGCCAGCGAAAAATCATGAGGACATTGGATCCCCTGGAACTGGAATTATACAGTTTGTGCAACATTTGTGTTTCTTCTCTAAGCTTAATTAAATATGTGCATTTGTGTGTATGTGTGTGTGTATTCATAGACAAATGCATAAGTTTTTTTAAGTCATTTATGCTCTATTGGTTTAATTTGGATAAGCCATATATGTGTAGAACTTAGTGAAATTTATTTGTGATGCCTAATATGTATTTTGTCACCTTGATACTTTCAAAAATTACATAGGTGATGCTGCTGGATATGTCTTTGATCTGGTTTCTATATCAGGTTAAGTAAATTGATAATACATACCCTAAATGTGGACAACATCATTGCTCAGGTTGGGGTCCTAGATTCTGCTTCCTGACTAGAGATACAATATGGAATGCACCTCATTTCCCTGTTATGAGGGACTGTAACCTTGAACTCTAAACCAGAATTATACTTTGATCCATAAGTTGATTTTGCAAGGAATTTTGTCTAAGAAACATGAAAAGTAAGAGATATCGTGTGTCTGTAAGGCATATCCTAAAGCTTCTCTGAATATTATGGTGCCTTTTGTAATGTCTACTTTGCTTTATTTTCACCTGATTTTTCTCTATATTTCTTTTATTTGGTTTTGCTAAAGATTCATCAGCTTTGTTCATCACTTCAGAGAAATAATTTGTTCCAGCGATTATTTGTATTTTGGGTTTTTGTTTCCATTTCATGAATTTCTGCCCTGATGTTTATTATTCTTTCTATTTAATGATTTCCTATTTCGATTGGTCCTTTTGTCTCTGAAATCTCTGCCTTTGTCTCTAAGTTATCTGAGATGTCTGTAATTGTTTAGTGCACTGTTTACCTATAAACTTACCTATTAGATTATCTTTCATGGTATCCTAAAGGTAATGGTATGTTAAGTTTTGATTTCGTTTGACTCTAGAATTTCTTTTTTAGTTTCCTTCCTGATTTATTCAGACTCATTTGTCACTCAATAATGTGCATTTCAACATTTATGATTTTGTATATTTTACATATTTTCCCTTGCTGTTGAACTCTGATCTTATTCCTTTGCTATCAAATAGAATACATTTATTTTGTTTGTTAAAACTTTCTTTGAGTTTCTCATGTATCATGAAACTCTATTGTTAGGTTTATTATTAGGTTTATCATTCAGATGGTAACTATAAAAATTTTATTCTTCTTTACCTAGAATGAAAGTTCTTATTTTGAATTTGATGTGTCTCTTGTTTGAAGTAGATTTCTTTTATATGTTGACTATTTTAAAGTTTTATTTGACATATTCTGTTTTTAAAATGGTAACTTTGGGTCATTATATTTAACACATTTTTTCTTTATTAGACAAAATAGTTGTCATTCTGTTTTGTGTATTTTTAAATCTATTTTCTTTAATCTTTCTTGATTAAGATCAATTGATTGTTATAGTTCCTCTACATCGTCATTAGAATAATATTACCAATACCTCGTGTGTGTGTGTGTGTGTATGTATGCATGCCTGTGTGTGTAGTGTCTGTGCATATGTGCATATGTGAAGTTCGTAAATATCTATGTCCATTTCCTTGAAGCAAATTCTCCTTGTACTTCGAGCTTGCAGGTTTTTTTTTTGGCTAGGGTGGAAGGTGGCAAGCCCACAATCCTATGTCACTGCTTGCATTGATGCTGTGTTTGCAAGTGGGCACAAGTATTTAGTGTGTTATGTGAGTAATGGTATCTGAACCCCAGTCCTCTTACTTGCTCAGCAAGGATTCTTAAGTGCTGTGCAATCTCCTTAATTTCTCCAACTCCCATGTGTCTCTCATTCACAGTTTTTCATAGTTACTTTGGGACTTAATATATGCACTTTAATTAAACATGCCTGACCTTCAAGTAACATAAGATTTCTTTTTATATGCTATTGGTGTCATAGCATTGGAGGCCCATTAAGGGAATACTATTTCCATCTGTTTAAAAGAATGAAATATGCCTCAGTGTAGATATGCCGTCATCCTTCCCTTTAAAAGTTAGTCAGATTTTTGGGCTAGGGATATGGCTCAGCAGTGAACAGCACTGTTTGCTCTTACAAAGGAAGCACAGTTGGTTTCCAGCACCTAATTGGGGTTAACAACCATCCATAACTGCAGTTCTATGAGATCTGAAATCCTATTTTCACCTCTGTGTGCACTGCATACACATGATGAACCTACAGACATGAAGGCAAAACATACATACACATAAAATAAAAATATACAAATAAAAAAAAATAAAAACAGTTATTAAAATTGGGCCTGTCAATCACTTGGCCAAGGGACTGTGCATACTTCAGGAAGTCTGATTTGA
This sequence comes from Eospalax fontanierii, assembly GCA_035773235.1. NCBI lineage: Eukaryota > Metazoa > Chordata > Mammalia > Rodentia > Spalacidae > Eospalax > Eospalax fontanierii. The sequence continues at coordinate 44,147,499 of CM069540.1, read as the reverse complement.
CTTGATCAGTGCTAAAGAGATGGATCCAAAAAGTATCTCTTTAATGAGATAATGTCTTTTCTTTCTAAAATCCCTTCTCTATATATAGTTACTGTAGAGCTGCCATGAGGTTCTGTTTGTCATGACTCAGAAAATCATAACTTTTTCTTTTCCTTCTTTTTGGTATTTTCTTTTGGATGCTGGTTAGAGGCTCAGTGTACTTTTGCCAGTACTTTGAGCTTTATCACTCTCTCTGAAGCTCCCCTCCCTGCCATGTGACTGTTTCTTTGTTATGAGTTGAGCTTACTTACAAATGGAATGCTTTTCTCTCTTCCTCTCCTCTCTCTTCCTCTTCGAGGTATCTGTCATATTTACAGCTTCTCTGCCCTGAGGTTTTTCTTTTTAAACTCCAATAAATCTGTCTTAAAGCTTTCTCCTTATTCTCTTCTTTAATTCCTTTATTAACAGGGCTAAGAAACCTAAGAGGGCACTCTGATTTCCCTGATATATGAATCCCAATGCAAATGTTCTAGATTCTTCAGTCTTTTTGTTTATCCTATTTTGCCAAGTACTTAGGTTGTATGTGTGCCATGAAACTATTGGATATTATTTTTGCCTTAGGCATCTTACTATATTTTGAGTGATGCAAAATAAAGCAAATGTTTACATTAACCTTTCATTTAAGAATGTTTAAATATCTTCAAATCAGATACCAGTGTCTGTCTAATATCCCTTCTCATCTCCTATACACAACATTGCTACTAAGAAATTAAGCATTTCGTTTAAAGCATCTGGTAGTTGCTAATTTTCTTTTTCTTTTAACTTTCATTTTTCCTCTGGAATGGTTTGTTCTTGTCCATTTCCTAGCCTTAGTCTTCAAAAATGCTTCGAAGGAGACCTCAGTGCCCTTCCCCAATAGCTGACACCCTTTTCTGTTAAGCAGATGAGGAGCATTTAAAGTCTGACTGCTGTTCTTCAGGAAGGGTCACAGGCCTCTCTCGGGCCTGTACCACTGTTGTTGGCAGGTTGAAGTTCCACACAGGATATGGGCTCAGGTTGCTGGTTCTTTTTCCTGTGTGTCCAACTTGGTGTTGGACTCTTCCCTCAACCCTTTGCCACGTAGGGCTATCAGACTTGCTTCTTCTGAACCAGGATATGAAAAGAGAATGACATCACATCACACCTGCTGTATTGTACTCATCAGAGGCAAATGAGCAGGTTCATCCAACAGATAAAAGTAAACAGGCATGGATGGATGCAGGCAGTGCAGATCCCTGAAAACAATTTTAAATACAGTTTGTATCTTGCAAGACTGTTGGTGGTAGTTTCTGCTCCCTTTCTCTCTGCTGCCGTTCTTAATAGATATCAGTTTGAAAAATAGTTTAATTATGGAAATTAGTATATTCATATATGCATGACATACTAGTTGAATATATTTCTATGTCTATTCTGAGAAAGGTAATAAAAATAACTGAAACAAACTTTTGAATTACCCAATTTTTACCTTGCATTGTTGAATGTGTTTTAAGATATTTAAATTAAAATATTGTTTCTGTATTTCCTTAAGAATTTCTAAACCAATACATACTTGCAGCATGTCTTTTTGGAGCATGGAATTAAACATGGAATTGTTAAGAATGGCAAACTGTGCTGAGGTGTGAATGAACACTTGGCCCCAGCTTGTGGCACTGTTTGGAAGGTTCTGGTACCTTCAGGAGGTAGAGACTGGCTGGAGGAAGTGGGTCACTGCAGATGGGATTTGAGGACTTCTACTCAGGCCTCTCTGCTCTTTATTTCCTGTTTTCCTCAGAAATATGGAGATAGAGTTGCAAACAATCCTGCACAACACAGTTTCCTGTCTCCTAGGTTTCTTTCCATGATGAGCTGTGTGACCTCCCATTGTGAGCTGAAATAAACACCTTCTCCATTATGTTACCTCTCCTCAGTTACTGGTCACAGCAATAAGAAATGTAACTAATGCCAACAGCGAGAACACACACATTTTAAGATGAATGATGACATATAAAGCATTTCATAAAATAGGATGAAGGGGGAGGAATGTAATTTGCTAAGAAAAACTTTGTTATTCAAATGTATAAACTATTTGAATCAGTTTCCTGATGAAGTTAACAGGTCTCTGAGAGGAACTGGCAATGTTTATCACATGCTTGGCATTGTCTTAAATGGGAGCCATTGTCTTTTAAATTCTGACTTGACATGCATTTTGCAAAGGGATAAAAATTGAAACAATTTTAAAAGGTGACTAAGGTGAAGATTCTTTTCTGTACTTTGGAATGGAATCAATTGGCAATGATTGGAGTGTTGAGAGAGAAATTTAGTCACTAAGCATCCCCATAATTCACTACGAATTTTTTAGGTTTAATTCAGAACTACATAATTATCCATGTCAAATAAAACTGTGGATTGGTCATACAGTCTCAGAGTCCTGGTTCTATCTTGTCTCTGTCCTCTCTGTGCTCTGAATGAAGTAAGAATCCTTCACTTCAGTGAGCAAAAGAGCTGTTGTTGGTTATTGCTGTTTCCCACTTAAATATTGCAGGTCTGTTACCAGTAAGAACCCAGGATGCTATTGATGACAAGTCAGTCCCTTCTCGGTGCTCACTGCAGTGACTCTCTTGTGTTCCACATAATTCTAATTGGCATTGGATGTTTCTGGGCTTCACATCTCTCATCCGTCAGTTGCTTGAAAACAATTTGTAGTACAGCAGACATTAAATCTATTTGTAAAACTTCTAGACTTATTCAGAAAAACTTCAAGGACCCCATGGAAGTTTTTCAACTGGCAGTGATTATGTGAAAACTAAGTATCCTGTTCCACCCAGTTCTTCTGCAGGATCCAAGCTTGCACCTATGATCTTCCCAGAAATAAGTAGGTGTCAAGTGTTTCTCCCACTACTAATGAGTACTCATCCATTTGCTGAGCCCTATGTTGTCTTATCAACATTTTCCTTAAATGGGACATCCTAGGCCCTTTATGTGTTGTCAGCAATTTAACTAACCTATGTAATAAATGCTCTGCTGCACAGGTATTTTATTTTTCACTGAGGACTATTGATTATCCAATATTACCAGATTTCATCTAAAGACATTCCAGAAAGACTAAGAAAACTTTCACTGATCTTTATAGTTAAATTTTTAAGATTTTCCTTTTTTTGAGAGAGAGAAGTTCTCCTTGTCACCTGTTTACCTGCATCTCACTATGTAGACCAATTTGGCCATCATCTAACAGAATCTGTCTACCTCTCCTTCTCAAGTGCTGGAATTAAACATGTGTAGCCCCATACCCTGGCTATGCATAATAAAATACATACATTTAATGGGAAATGCATTTATGAATATATTGCATTCAGTCGTGAAATAAGCATGCAGAGCTATTATTTATACACTCTTCTCATTGTGCATTAAATGTACTTGAAAATATTAGAATAATACATCCTGTCAAAAGGAGATGAATTGTAATCATGCCACTCTTTGAAATGGAGAAGAAAAGCCTCCAACATTCATAAATGGCTCTTATCAGAATTTAATAGCTCTTACCTCATCTGTATAGACCTGATATATGAGGTATGAAAGATATTGAATTTCATCCATTACAAATTAGAAATTTAGAATATTGACTCAGCAGGCATCTGTGGCATGCTCACAAATCCCTAATTTTTCTTTAAAGACCCATAAAGCAATAACAGTCTGAGTCCATATATTCTTGGAGACAAACAAATCAATAGAGTAAGAATACAAGTATTTGAGGGCATATGAAGGTGTTTCAATGGGTAAAGTGCCTGCTATCCAATCCTGGGGTGGAAGTTCAAATCCTTAGCACCCACTTACAGCTTGTTATGTAGCCTGACATCAATAATTCCAGTGTGGGAAGATGCATGGAAAGAAAGATCCCAGAGCCTTGCTGGCTAATTACTCCAGAGAAAGTGGTCATTTCCATGCTCAGTGAGAGGCCTGTCTCAAAACATAAGGTGGGAAGCTTTTGAGAAGGATATCGATACTGAACTCTTTTCTCCACATGAGTGTGCGTGGCACGTGCTCTCGCGCGCGCATGCGCGCGACACACACACACACACACACACACACACACACACATACACACATACACACACGCACACAAAAGTACCAGAGAAATCGTCGCTACTTTCCTCCTTAACTATGTGATTGCCACTTCTTCCTTCTTATCACTTCTCATCACTGGCACACAGGGACCTATATTTTATCCTTCTTGGGAAAACAATGGGTTATAAATGCCTACTTTGAGTATGAGATTCTGGAAAATTGTTCTGAGCTGTTGCTTATTTTTGTTCAGCACTGTCCCAAAACAATCTATATTCTCAGCAATAGGATTATTTTATTTTATGATCCTTTAATGGTAGTATCAGCATAAACAAAATCCCTTAGGAATTCTGAAACTATTTGTTCCTGCAGTACCAGACTGTGTAACAGTTACCCACTAAATATATTGGTGCATACTATATTCAAGAAAATACTGCTTCTTTTATGAGAGAATGTATATTGAGCAAGACCCGTTGGGAACTAAAGCAAAAGAGAATCAAATCCTATGCATCATCTCTGGTCGAAGGAACGCCAGAGACTTGCAGGAAAGTCAGTATACTCAGGACTGACTTGACTGACTTGTTGTAGGCTTACGTAGGTTGACATATGAAAAATGGCTGTATAAAATTACTGAATGAGGAGAGTAAATATATGTATCTTTGATCAGTGGTGATAAGTAAACATCAAAGCAGTGCTTAGTAGTCATAAACCATGCCTATAAATGTAATCCACTTTGATTTCATATAAATTTAGTTTCCCAAAAGAAATTTATCACTGTCTTACTGCATAAATATGTATAAACTTGTACTTCATACATGGAAATAAAATAGCTACACAAGAATCTTTTCCACAAAATGAACAAAGAAGAACTTTCTCTATATATAATTTTAGACTTCCTTAAATATGCTTTATCCTCTCATTGAAATTAAATGTATATTTTTTGCTTCAGAGTCAAATATATAAAGAAATGGTTAGACATTGTGGGTAAAAACATGTTTTAATAATGCCATCGTACCCCAGCATGCTACTAATGATCAGTCCTGATGGTTAGAATTCTAGCTGGTGGGTAGTTTCTACCATCACACTGGATTCTGAAGATGAGGGCATGAATCATTGATGTATAGAGTTCTTTTTGATCTTGAATAATCTATTTACTTCACTTAGGAAGGTGCAGTGTTTAAACTGTCTGACGTCTGCTTAAGTTCTTATGTTGAAGTCCTAAATCTTAGTTCTCAAAGTGTGACTGTATTTGGGAAAGGAATTTAGGAATGATTGAGTTGAAATGAGTATGTCCCAATTGAATATGCCTAGTATTCTTATAACAGGAAACAAGGAAATGGACACCCAAATACAGAAGTTCATATGAAGACCCAGGGAGACAATGGTGCTCTATATGGAGAAGAGAGCTTCATTAAGCAGCCCTGTTTGCACATTCATCTCAGGTATAGCTTTCACCACTGCGACAGAATGCAGTTCTCTTGTTAGTTTGCTTAGTCTATGGTGATCTGCTATGGAGAGCACAGTCTTAGGATCCACATAGAACTGGACAACAGCAAACCTGAGTGCTATTATTTGAAAGCTTGCTCTAACGATTGCGTGCTGTTTACCCTGGATTGCTTTCTGAATTCTCTTCCTTATCTTTTGCCCATCATCAGTCACATGGTCTTGGTAATGGCCTTTGGTTCTGTCTTACAGTATATATGGAGATATGGTTATGAATGGAGTATTCTGATCATGTCAGTATAAACCTGTCTTGTCAATTGCTGTGATTTCCAGTAAAATATAACCAAAATTTCAGTGTTTAAAAACATGGTTACATGAAGAATTGTACTAGTCAAACCAAGATCATTCAGTTTCAGAAATATCTGTGTCTGTAAATCTGTGCACTTCAAAAAGTATTAAGTAAATAAAGCTTTCAAAGAATAATACTAATTATGTTTAATTTTATTTTATAGTGCAAGATAATAAATAATGGGATAATGTCTCATAATATAGGAACTTTTACTTTATTAAGAAGCTCATAGATAAGCTCATTCCCTTTGGACTCTGCAGATCTCAGATCACTCCCCACCAGGGACACTGCAGCCACCATATGCAATTCCGAAACCAGGACAGACAAACTCTGCTCCTCTTCCCAGGGCCCTTCCATTCCAGTTGTTTAAGCCAAGTAGCTGCTTGCCAGGACCATTGTTCTCCCTCTCAACCACGCTTTTCTCACTTCCTTCAGGACTCACCAGACCGCTGCCAACTGTGTGACTTGAACGTTCCAGTTGAGAACCAAGAACAGCTCAAATTACCAGATGAAACGTACGCCAAACTCCCGGATGATGCCACTACAGGGACCAGACTGTAGCTGACAAGTTGAACACCTGGGATAGAGGCTGTATGCCTAAATACGAGACAAACCACACCCCAACTCCGCTGTGCATTAACCCCTCCTGAACATTGTAAACACTTTTGAAGAAATAAGAAAGATGACTGAAAGAGAAAAACAAAAGAAAAATTGAATGAAAAAGCTAAATCTAGATATGTGAATCCAAAGTAGTTAAACCAGTACACACACACACAGACACACACACATACACATGCACAAACATGTACACACACACGCACACAGAGACACAGACACATACACTCATACACACATGCACACACACATGCATGCACACATACACACATGCACACACTCACACAAAATAAAATGCTTCCTCCAAAAACTAAAAATCCCATAATAATGGCCCTTAATGAAAATGACCTGGAAGAATTTCCAGACAGAGAGTTCTAAAGTTATTATAACTATTGTGAAAAAATGAAAAGATAGATGAATAAAGATGTCAATACAAGACATGAAAATAGAATTGAATTGTTGAAGAAATCCCAAACTGAAATAATACATGAAATTAAAAGTTTAAATAAATGTATGATTACTAAGCCAGATCTTCAAAGGATACTAAAAGGAATAATTCAATCTAAGTACAAGTATCAAAGGTCTCAAGACACCAAAAGGAACAGATAAAGCCAGAAATGGAAATCAAAATAGATCTGTAAAAAAAAAAAATCAAAGAAATTATAGGATTAGTATACGTCTTTCAATAACAACTCTGAGTGTCAATGGTCTAATTTCCTTAATAAAAAGACACAGAACAACATTGAATTAGAAAACAAAATCCATATTTTTGCTGTTTCAAAAAAATACACATCAGCATCAACAGTAAGAATGAAAAAAGGTATTCCAAGCAATTGGAGCAACGGAACAAAGAGACATAGCTATTATATCAGAAAACTAATACATATACCCAAAACTATTCAGAAAAGATAAGCAGTGACATTTCATACTCGTGAAAGGAAATACCCACCAACAGGATATTGGAATTCTTTATATACATGCATAAATATATATGCAACAAACACACGGGCAACCACTTTAATATAATAAGTACTATGATATATCAAACGGCAGATTAACGCAGTACAGTAATGGAAGGTGGCTTTGATATCCTCTTTCTGGATCCACTCTCACCAACAGAAGAGTCACTCAATAACTAAACAGACAAACTAAATGAACTTGACAGATATCTACAGAACATTCCACCAAACCCTAGAGAGTACACATTCTTTTCAGTTGCCCATGAAATTTTCTCCAAAATCTACCACATGTTAGGATACCAAGAAACAAAACTCTTAACAAGTTACAAAATTTCAACATCTTACATTCTGTCTGACAACAATGAAATAAAGCTGGCTGCTAACAGCAGGAGAGAGTACTGAATATTCACTAACTCATGCAAAGGAAAAAATTAAAATCTACTTGACGATAGTTGGGACAATGATGAAATCAATAAGGAAATTACAACATTCTTAGAAATGGATGATAATGAAAACACAACATTCCAAATTCTATGACACAATGAAGACAGTTCTGAAAGGTAAGTTTTCTGTGATCCTGCAGAGATCCCAGTTTCATTTCCCAGCACCCAAATAGCAGCTAACAATCATCAGTACCTCCAATTCCAGAGAATTTAAAGATCTCTTCCAGCCTCCACGTGTATTGTGTGAGGAGTTCACTTAAATACATGAGGACAAAGTACTCATACACATAAAAATAATTTTTTAAAGTTAAGTTACTGAATTTTTGTGAATTTCATACAACATATTTTGATCATATTTAGACCTCTCCACTCTCTGCACTCCTCCTTAAGCCCACACCAGGTTTTATTTACACTGTCATATATATTAAAGTGTATCAAGTCAAATTTATGTCCTTAATACACTTCAGTGTGAGTCCATCCACTGATGACTGGCCAAGGTGTCTATCATCATAGCTTTAAAGATAAACAACTCTATGTATTCCCAAAATTACCACTTGCCAATAGTTCCTTCGCTAAGGCTGGGATTTCTTACCCACTTCCTGACCTCTAAGCAGAGATTTAGTCTGGCAAGAATTTGCATGGGTCTTATACATGATATTGGCATTGCTGTGAGTTCATATTAACTTCCCAGCTGTCTAGACATCTCTGTTTCCTTGTGATCATCAACACCTCTGACTCTTACAATCTTCCTGTCCCTTTTTCCACAATGGTCTCTGAGCTTTACGTGATAGAGGTTTAATATAGGTGTCCTATTCATGCATAACCATTCTGTGGTTTCCTAGTCTCTGTGCTTTGGCCAATTGTGATTTTCTTAGTTAATCACTATTGGTTGCAAGAGGAAGCTTCTCTGGTGGGATTTGAGACATGCATTACTATTCATTCTGTCAATGTTCTGCTATGTTCCCTGAACCTTAGGGGTAAGTGTTGCATTGTAGATGTGTCATTTAATGTTCAGGCCCTCACAAATATTCATTCTTAATGTTTGATGAGTTATGAAACTTTGTAATACTCTCAGTCAGTTGTACAAAGCAGAATTGATGGTGATGGATACAGTTGTCTGCAAATATAAGGATACATATGTAGTCCACAGTAAGAAACTGCATTGGTCAAACGATATGACAAAAGTAGGTCTTTTCTGGGGTCTGTGCTATCTCAAACCATATGTATTTGGCTGTTTGCAGTACCATACATGAGGTCCCTGATATTGAGTGTGATTGCAAACTAGTGAAATTGGTATGGAAATCATTTCAGAGAACACTTATAAATCTAAAAATATATCTACCCTGTGACTAAGTCATACCTCTCGTTTGCCTGTACCAAAAGGACTCAGTATCCCACTGCATAGATATTTATTCAGCCATGGTTGTTGCTGCTCTTTTCATAATAGCTAGGAGTGGAGACAACCTGATATTCACCTACTGATGGATGAACAATGACAGTGTGATACATTTAATGTATTTGAGTTCTATGCAGCAATAAAGTAGCATGAAATCATGAAATTTGCTGATAAATGAATGCATCTAAACACTGCTGTACTGTGTGAAGTAACAGACTTGGAGAAACCAATAATTTACGGTCTTTATTATTTCTGGAGCCTAGTTCAAAATCCTTATGTTTAAGTATATACCCTGATGTATAAGTAATAAAGACTTTCTTCTATTCTCTGGACTTCCCCTTCACCCTCTTAATGGTTTCTTTTACTGGTCAGAAGCTTTTCAGTTTAATGAGGACAATTGTTGATCTTAATTCCTGAGCAACTGAGATCCAAATGAGCTCTTCACTTGATTTTGTTTCCTTTCAAATATTAGCTGAATTTTTTTGTTTTCATTTAATAATGTCTATATTCTAAATGTGATTCCTAGTAGTGCTACATATTCTTTGTGATTCTTTCATATTTGCCTTAATTATGACGTGATAGTTTTAATTGCCTTTAACAGGCAATTAGTGATTTGTGAAGTCATATTTTCAGAAATAAAATTCTCAGCCTTCAGTCTGCATCCATGGTCCAAAGACCATCGGTACTGGATGATGCAGGGCATCATTCTGGAAGCAGAACAGAGCTCAGACAACTGCACATGTGCTAGTTCTCTGTCCTTGTAATTTCTGGATTCTGACCCATGAAAAGACATTTTCATTATTTATAAATTATCTAGTCAGTGTTTTACAAAAACATCTGCAAAACTGGACTAAAACAGTGACTGCATTCTTATAATATGTATATTTAATGTAGTATTTTTTGGCACTCTGTCAATGACATTATATTGCTTAACTGATAGTTCTGATTCTGAGTTCCACATTGTGAACATACAACTGAGAACAACTTTACAGCTGTGTAAAAATGAGCAAAGTGTATATTGGTAATGCTTGTGTGCAATTTCTTGGTCTTCTTCTTATTCCAGTGTTAAGTTTACCATTAGTGTTTTCATTTTCTTAAATGATTTCATATTTCATTGTAATGAACCTATTTTAAAAACTCAATTATTACTTTTATTAATTACATATAATACATATTTATATGCTATATGGTTTTATTATAAAAATGCACAGACAAGTATGACCGTTCCCTTTTCCAATTCCAGTACAAGAAGGTGAAAGCTAGAGTATGCCAATTTTCAGGCCAGCCAAATTATGTCTCAGAAAAATGGCAATATGGTCATCTCAATAGATCTAGAAAAGGCCTGTGATAAAAATTCCAACATAGCTTCATGACAAAAGTCCTAGGGAAAATTGAAACAGAGGGAATACACCTAAATATAATTAAGGCTACATACAAGAAACCCACAGACCTATGTTAGCCTAGTTGGAAAAAATCCAAAGCAGTCCAATTAAAATCAGGAACAAGACAGAGCATTCCACTATCCCCACTCCTTTTCAATGGTCTTGAAACCCTAGTGAGAGTGAGAAGAAAAGGAAATTAGAACTGTGGGGGGGGCACTCAACTTTAACCCCAAGACTCAGGAGGCAGAGGCAGGTGGATCTCTGTGGAATCTAGGCCAGCCTAGTTTACATAAAGAGTACCAGGCCAGGTGGAGCTACAGGAAGATCCTGTTTCAGAAAGAGGGAGAGAGAGAGATAGAGATGGAAACAGAGAGAGATAGAGATGGAAACAGAGAGACACAGAGAGAGAGAGAGAGACTGATCAAAGGAGTTTAATTAGAAAAGAAGTGAAATTTTCCCTATTTGAAGATGACATTATACATGAAATTTTCAAAAATTCTACAAGAAAAATTCTAGAAATGTTCAACACTTTCAGCAGTGTCAAGATTCAAATTCAACTTATAAATTCAATAGCCTTCTTATACACCCAAAACAAGAAGTCACTGAAAGAGATCATGGAAACACTCCCATTCACAATAACCTCTAAAGATCAGTATCTAGGAATAAACCTAACCAAAGATGGGAAAGGTCTCTACAATGAAAACTTTAAATCTCCAAAGAAAGATATTGACGAAGATACTAGAAAATAGAAAGACATCCCCATGCTCATGGAATGGTAGAATTAGAATTCTGAAAATATCCATCCTACCAATAGCAATTTATAGATTCAATGCAATCCTAATCAAAATCCCAATATTCTTCAAAGAAATAGAAAACGCATCCTAAAATTCATGTTGAGGCAATGAAGGCCCCATCGCTTACCCAATCCTGAGCAAAAAGAACAGTCATGGAGCCATCACCACATAAGACTTTAAGCTGTATTTAGAACTGTATTTACAAAAACAGTATAGTCCTGGTACAAAATCAGACGTATAGATCAATGAAACAAAACAGAAGACCCTAACATGAGTGCTTGCAAAAACAGCCTCTTGACATTTTACAAAATGGCAAAAATACACACTGGATGAAAGACAGCATCATCAACAAATGATACCGTGAAAACTGAACCTTCATATGGAGAAGAATGAAATCAGATCTATAACCTTGCAAACAGCTCAAAATGGATCCAAGACTTCCATGTAAAACCTGAATGATGAAACAGTTAGATAACATATAGGCAGTATACTACAAGATATTGGTACAGGCAAGGACTTTCTAAATTAGATTCAGTTTGCTCAGGAATTAAGGCTAACAACTGACAAATGGAACCTCATTAAACTAAAACGTTTCTATACAGCAAAGTAAGCAATCAATCCAGTGAAGTGGAAGCCCTCAGCGTAGGTGAGAAACTACGGGAGCTATACTTCTGATAGTGGATTAATTTCCAGAATATAAAAGAATTCAAAAAATAATCAATAAACAAATGACCTGTTTAAAATACAGGCTATAGATCTAAATGACAAGTTATTAAAAGGAGAAAAAAATGGTCAAAACATACATTAAAAGTGTCCAACATTCTTAGTAATTAGGAAAGAATAAATTGAAACTAATTTAAGATTCCATCTTACCATGGTCAAAATAACTAACCTCAAGAAAACAACAGATAACAAATGCTGGTGAAAATGTGGGAATAAAGGCCCCTCATGTACTGCTGATGGCACTGAAAGCTGGTGCAACCATTATGGAATTCAGTGTGGGGAACTTTTTTAAAAAGTAAAATATATCTACCAAATAACTCAGTTATTCCACTTCGTGGCGTATCCACAAAGGACTCCATCTCTTACTACAGAAATGCTTGCTCAGCTGTGTTGATTGCCACTCCTTTCACATTAGCTAGGAAATGAAGACTCCAAATTCCTAAATCATTGTTTTTCTCTGCCTTAAGGCTTTAGGTCATTTTCCAGCAGAATGTTGGCAATAGAGTCTGTTCTGGTAGATTTGACTCTATTCCTCAAGCTAGTCTACTGAGTGTTTTTGGAGAAACTTACTCAAAAGTCTTTACTTGCGTCACCATACAGTCCTGAGTACAGCTTTATGCATCAGTAACCTTCATCTTCAGGAGTCTTCCACTCTCTGCAGCAGCATCTTTATTCCTCAGGTTTAAATATCCTCTTATCGTTTTATAAAGGTACCTTCGTCTGTACACAAAATTCTACTGCCCCTTGCAATTTTTTCCCCATGTTACTGGCAGAGGAGTTTCCTCTGTTAGGTTTACCTCTTCTCTCCTAGGAACTGTCTTTAACCAAAATGAGCTGATTGCTTTCAAAACATCTAAATGACTTTCTTTGTCCTGCAAAAAAGGGCACATGTTGAAATGGTTTTTAATGGTCCAAAAGTGCACTGTGCTTTATGTCCAGGTCTGGCTATTGCTTTGTCCCCAGGTAAAACAGTATCTCACTTCAGTCCTTATGCATATCTTGTTTTCATTTGTTTGGGGGAATCATATGCATTTGTGACTTTGTCTAAAACTGACACCTACTTCTGACCCTTTCTCAGTAATCCTTGTTCATAGCCAGATAATTTTACCCAGGTGGTAACTCAGATAGGTGTGGATCAATATGTGTTCTGAACTTCTCTAGGACCTAGTATTCAGACTCACCATACTTTTGTTATTTTGTTTGAAGACTTTCCTGGTTAACAGTATTGTAATCTCTTTGTGAGATGGTACCATATCACTTCTTCGGTATATCATTTTAATTTCTCCAAAACAACAAAAGAAGGACATCAATAGTAGATAATAAAATGTATTGATTTCTCTTACCTAGTAAATAGAAAACATATTAATCTAAAAGGGTAATTTAATTATCTTAAAATTTTCAATGACTTTTTAAAGGAAAATAAATTTATCATCTGGTTTTACAATACTGAATAAAAATTAGAAAGCATGTAATATAATACATCTTAATCACACTTAGACAGCCTCCTCTATCTCTACCCCCACATACACCCCTATCACAGTTCATGTACTGTGGCATATGTGTTAAGACATATTGAGTCAAGTTTGTGTTCCTAGATGTTCGTTGATATGAGTTCATCCCCTGAAACCTGTTTAGCCTATCTAGAATCACTTCCTTTGGAAATACCAATTTTCCCCCAGTCAACAGTGGTCAGCTGACAAGAGTCACTCAGATAAGGTTGGCACCTACTGCCCATTTTCCAAGTTCTATGCTGGGTTTTTGTTTGGTTTGATTTTGCATGGATTGTGTGCATGCTATCAACATTGCTATAAGTTCATAGGAGGAAGTTCCTCATAGCCTGGAAAATTCTGTTACATAAAATGCACACAAATTCAATACAAATATATATTGAAAAAAATTCTAAAGGAGAAAAATATCAAATATATTGTAGTCCTTCTCAAGATAAATGTCTAGAAATCGCAAGTTTTAGCTTAGACAAACAGACAACACCAAAACCAGACTGCAGACAATACCAATAGACAAATGGAAGGCAATTCATTTATTTGCTAAATTTATTAGAATTTTATAAAATGTTGCTATGTTGTGAATGATTTAGAGGTATTTAAAAATGTCAGGAGTCAGTTATATTATTCAGTCCTGTGTTCTGGACTACTTGAGATAACGATGCGCTATTAACCTGCAGATATAATGTTAACAGAATCACAACATTCGTGGACAGCAGAGCAAGTGTGTCCTTAAGTCTGTGCTACGGCCTAGAAGATGTGTTGGTAGGTGCATTGATATTGCCATACACTTGAAATAATTTTCACGTAATTTAAAAGTTTCCAATGCAACAAGGGTATAAACTTTGATCTGCTCCTTAGAGCTTCACGAAGACTGTCATGGAGCCCTGGGTTTAAAGCCAGATGGACACTGTCACACAGTGCTAGGGATTTGACAAATTCTGTGGTTGTTGCTTTGAAATCCCGAATGATTTTATTTGTGAATTTGTGCTTTGTAACTTTAATCTGATAAAACAATGGCACGCATGCTATGAGCAGGGATGTCCAGCTGCTGTGTATTCTGACCTCTGTTTGCCTGTATGCCTCAGTTTCAGGTCTGAAAGCCTGTTAGGTGGAAATATCATCTACCTGCCCTGTGGCCACACCACCGTCGTGGCAATGTAGAACAATCTTAGGACAGTTCGAGTGTTTTATTGTCTTATTCTGTCCTTGGGATGAATTAAGTTCACATGAGGGTTAAGATATTCCTTGTTTAGCCAAGGCAGTGGTAATCAAATCCTAAATTGGTACTGCCATAGTATCGTAAGTGGAAAACTCCACTGCGGTTCCTCTTTTTCCCCCTGTTCAGGTACCGAGAGCCTCAAGACTGGCATTCATACAGATGTTTCAAATTTTCCACTGGGCCTCATGAATTGTGTCCAGAACAGAGACTAAATGTCAAAATTCATGTTATAACTCTTTTATTGTTTTTTTCTGTTACTTTTGAAAGAGGAGTAAGATGATGACATGTGGAAATATGATTATGTTACAAATGATGTGATTATTTCTGTGGTGGGTTTAATGAAACAATTTGATAAGGAAAAGCTTTGAAACACAAAGTGAAACATTTGGAGATATTAAATGTTCAATTATATATTGGTAGAAATAGTTAAACATTCATAAATTTGGAATGTTTTTAATGCTTGACTTTCAGATAATAATATTATATATGATTTGTCTTTCTAAATGGTGTTTTAGTCAAACATCCCCTAGAACAACAGTAACAATACAATACCAGTGTTCAGGAATCACTAGATCTATGGCTGCTGCACTTTCAGGTTCATAATGAAGGATTTTTCTTTTGGCATCAAGTCTAGTAACAGTAGTCTTAATTCTAGAATATTTTTTGAAAATCACAATTGAAATAACCTTGAACTCACATCAGTACAGCATTCTTTTGTTTGACAGGTACCTGATAACGGGTCCTGTCTGTCTTTATCCATAAGGCCTAGCAGCCCTTGAATATTGTATAAAGATTCAAATAAGCCAGAATTTCTCTGTATAAAATGCATCCCAGTAGTGAGAAAAACTAACTGATCTAACTTCAAACTCCCAACCAGTTTTTTGGTCCATTACCTCTTGCAACAAATTTATGGAAATTAAATGATACATTAACTTGTAGGTCAAAGTCAAATGTGTGGCCCCAGGCAAGAAATTGCTCACATTTGCCATTCTGCCTGAAATAAAACTCTCTTCTTAAACTTTATCAATCTGAACCTAATTTCCAAATACTGCGAGACCCAGCAACGCATTGTCCTATCCATTCCCACACAGAGAGCTGTATGTGGACATAGGATGCTGGTTTCTTTGAGACAGGTGGACAAGAGGCAGACTACACAGCTGCGTCCAAAGGCAGCAGCCAGGCCTTAGGGCTCAGCATTATTTCACCCAGGAAAATGTTGTCTCTTCTATAGTTTAATTACTACAAATGGTTTTGAAGCTCTGGAGAGCTGTGGAAATGTCTGTTCAGAAAAGCAGAAAAGTAGCATGGAAATATGTACTTTTTATTTGGAAATATGTGAGATATGTATAAGCAACATGTAAAAAGATGTCTTAAATAAAAAAATAAAACTTTAGAAAGGAACAACTGATCTTACATAATTATAACCAATAATTATAAATAATAATTATAACCTTAGAGCCAGATACTCTATTCAATTTTAGTAAATACTTTATCTTTGCTTACAATCCTGAGGTAAGTGTGGTTTCCTTTCTGACTAAGGACTGGCAGTTTGTTTCCAGTGATTCTCCTGTTTTTGGACTTTTCCAGGACTTCTCTCACAGGCCCAAGGAATTCATTGACTGTCTTTCCAGCAATCTGCTGGAGCCCTTCTTTACACTGATTATATTCTGTAGGGTATCTTTGTTCTATTACTCTTCTTGAAATTGATACATATCATTACATTCTAAGTGGCCCTGTCCCATGACTAGATTACTACTTTTAAATATAATTTTTCAGGAGGAATGAATGATAAAAAATGTCGTCAGTTTTAGATCTTTCTTTGAATCTCCTCAGCTGAGCTCAGCTTTCTGGAAAGGTTCTATAAAATTTGGCCTCTTTGCTAAGCCATTTCTTTTAGAAACGGGCAGCCTTTGTACAAGCAGTCTGGGAAGGAGAAGTAAAACTCTTAAATACAGTTATTTTTAAAGAAATGCTTCCTTTTTCATTTATTCATATGCATAATTTTGCCAAGTCATAGTTGAGTTATGCAGATGTGCGATTTGTATTTCCATCGTCTACTTTCCTTGCACTGATGAGGTACCAAGATTCCACATAAAGCTTTGGGTCAGCAGGAATGGAGAAGAAATAAATGAAGTCCTCCTTCAGACATGCATTAACTCTATAAGTATCAAACAAGTTACTACTGACAGTACTTACCCCTAGTTCAGGAACAGAGGGCAGCACTTTTAATGGGTTGGATAGGAAGCAGAATACATTCTATACTGAGTAACAGATGCACTGACATCAGTATCCACATATGGTCTTCTTGGCTGCGAAAAATGGCTTGTCTATTAGTTCATCAGGAGAATGTGAGATCTTACCTACAGAGAAGCAACAGCCAACCTAGCTTGGGAAATAGGTACATGCTGTGTTGTACTTACGTCTACTGGAGAACACTGTAGTAAGAATCAACATCTCTTCATCTTCCTTTCCAGAGCTTGTTTCCTCAACTCAAAATTTTCCCTTTAGTATCTGAAAATGTGCCTAGATATTCATAGCTGTACAATCACACATGGATTCTTCACCAAAAACTTATTCTTATAAGGCTAGCATTGGCCACATTCTGTCACATCTGTTCCTTGAGGAGACTAGGCAGTCACGCAGGGGCAGACTCTGTAACCTTTCAGCTCTGTTTTCATAGACTAGAATTAATGTCGATCCCACAAGTTTGTCTTCCTTTTTCACTTGATATTTCTCTGGTTTTATTCCTATTTAAAGTCCCATCGAGCATATAGATGCTCTGTGATATATGATCCTGCCTTGACCAAAAATTGCATATCATGAATGGACTATTCTGTTTCTTGCCTGACATCATTCCCCATGGAAACTGCATCCTTCACACAGTCAACCTCAGAGAACAGTCATTTCAATGAACGAACTAAGATAAGTAAAAGAAAAGCAAAGCCAGACCTATTGAATAACATAAAAGTACAATGAAATAACATAAAATTGAAAATATACATAAGTACCTTTAAGGAGCAGAGTGTATTTCACCCCAAAGCTGACAATTGTACCTACCTCTTGATGTTCCACAATGGTGAATTTATAATTTCTGGTAAAGTTTGATTTCTGGAAATGAATTAGTGAACACTGTACTTAGTATACACATTCTAATTCTGTGCAAAATATAGCTATAATTATCTATGTTGTTTCTTTATAACTGATTGAATAGTACTTTCAAGTTAAGTTTTATTTTCATATCTAACTTTTCCATGAAGCAACAGATGTGTAAAAAATAGAAGCAGATTGATTATAATGATACTTTTATAAAAGCTCATACATGTTATTTCATAACAGTATTCAGGAATGGAAATATGGCTTATTGCTTTGCACTAGGGAAGCTTTATCCGGCCTCTAATATCTCCACTGTCAGGAAATTTAAGCACATATTTAAAATGTCAAGTGATTTTTATATATTATGAAATGATTGGTGCATATTAAGTAATTTTATTTTATATTTGCAGCTACTCTGCAATCATTATTTATACTTACCATTTAATCTGTATCTCTATATATGGACAGGTAAGCAAACATATGGTATATGTAGTATCTGGGGTCATCTATGAAGAGTCTTTTATGCTTCCAAGATTAACAATAAAGATATTTGAAAAAGTTACAGAGAAACATACTATTTTACAATCTTCCTAGATAAATGATAGATAGATAGATAGATAGATAGAGAGATAGATAGATGATACATGATAGATATAGATGATAGATGATCTACAGACAGATAGATGATGGATAGATAGATGATAGATAGAGACAGATGATAGATGATATACAGACAGATAGATGATGATGATCATGACAGATAGGTAGATGATAGATGATTGATTGATAGATAGATAGATGATAGATAGGAATCTAATTGGACTGACCCTACTGAGTTTATTTCTTAGAAGCCACATATTATCAAATTAAAATAAAACAGTTCCAGGAGTGAGATACTTCCCCTCAAATTTTTGGTCAGAGGTGTTTTGGAAATCTCCAGAACAGTACAGGGTATTGCCTTTGATCTTGGTTGATCACCAGAACTTAATGATAAGATCCCTGCTGGCCCAAAATGGCTAGAACAGGTATTGAGCATGCATGCACAGTGAACACTTCCTGGTACCTAACCTGGGGCAGTTCTCAGGCCCTAGCAACCATCCAGGACCAATGGGAGGGATGTGCATCACATCATCAGAAGTGTGTAGGACCTACCAGAATGAAGCACATCAGATGACCAGATAAAGACCTCCTCTAAGCCCGGTAAAAGTACAAAAGTCTATTCCTTTTTAAAAATAAGGAGACTGTTGGTTCCACTTTCTCACGGGGTCTGTGTAGTTGACTCCACGCCACCTAGCCCCCTCCCCCAAGGGATCTGCCAATGGCTGCCAACACTGGAAGATCCAGTAAAAATGAGGAAAGAAGCAAAACAAGAAATTCCTTAGATAGAAGCTTGTGATTTATTCTCCCTTCATGGAGGGCTGACAGTGGAACTTAGTTGTCCCTGTATGTGCATGATACTTATTAAAAGATAAATAATATGGGGTAGTTTGCATGCACATTATCAAAACTCCATAGTATCTACAATATCTCTATAAATGTTGAAGGATAACTACAATAAAGTATAAAAATGTCACAATGAATTTCATTAATTTCTGCATTTGTTATACACGATAAAATTAGAATAAATGTTACAGTTTGGTAAAAATACAGATTTTCAGTGAAAAGTATTTTGTCCTTGACAGCGAATCAAATTTGTCGTACTGTTTTCATGAAAAGGAAATGATTTTCTTTTCTTTTTTTTTTTAAATTATTGGTTTATTTCCACCGCTGTTGACACATACCCTTCGTGTGACACATTAATGGGAGACTACCATGTTTGTCTGGAGGCACATGGCTGGCTCCAGGGCTTGTGATCTTTATTTAATTGTGCTTAATAATCTTTGTATAACTTGTATAATTTAGTCACTTATCATTTGTTAAAATTTTATATTTGCATCAAAATGTCAGACCCCTTACTCTCAGGTGGATATCTTTAATCGTGATTTCTTAAGTTGTTTTATCTATTTAGTTTATTGTTATGCACCATAAATGTATTTGAGGGTTCAGGTATTCTACCACAAAAGCAATGATCAATCTCCTTGACTTTTGTGTTCATCGTTGACTCATTTTTTTCTTACATGCTCAGACATATAAGCACATACACACATACACACACACAAAGGTTAAATAGCAGAGCAAGGACAACGTGTAATTGCTTAACTAAGCCATGCTTGAATTTTATTGGCTTATGTAGAGAATGCATTTATTCTTAAGGAAACCAATGGATCTATATTTTGGTGCAGCACTGAATGGAACAGCTTACCAAACAAGAGGCTAAGGATGTCTAATTTGTGATGGGTTGGCATATGGGGTTGAGCTACATCTATAGCACAAAGTACGGAAAACTACGACCAATTGGTAGCATTAACAATGAACAATTTCAGCCCAAGAAAGTTGTTTCTGGAGGGTGGTCTGCTCTGATTACAACTCCACTGAGTTGAATAGCTCTTCCCTCAGGCACCAGTATACATTCCTATTGTTTAACAATATATGCCTGTGGCCAAACAATGGGAAACTAACACACAGCCTGAACTTTAGAAGAGAAAGGCAAATAATAAGAAAAAAAATTTACAGAGCTTCCTAGGAAAATGGCAGAGAAGTCTGAGAAATTTAAAGAACAGAACACACTTTTACATGTGCTAAATCCTTAAAAATCATGAACCACACCTATATGTACACTAGACTATTACCATATGCATTTATATAAAAAAGATGTGCTTGGGTGTGAAATTATTCAAAGGTAACGAAGCACATTGACTGCAGCTAAATGAAATTTTTGCTTCATACTACGAAGAACATGGTGGGGTTGCATTAAATAATTTTTAGGCTATTTTCAAATTATTTACTTTTAAATTAATATGTCCAGTTTTCCTTGTCAATATGCTATCAGCTTATTTTCATATCTAAGTGTAATGTACGAAGTAAACTGTATCTAAGTGTAATGTACGAAGTAAACTGTGGACACTATCCCTTTACGGGCCTCACCTAAACAGAGAGTTCAAGCTACATTTTACTTAGAGAAGAAAAAAACTTATTATAAATATTAATCAAACAAGTGAATGTTCAGTTATTCTTAAATAGTTAAACAGTATTTTCTTTTTTAAAAGGATGAGTGAGCGTATAAAACAATGTTCTATTTACAGAAAGACTTTACTGCGGTTCTAATTTGCTTTCGTATATGAATGATTTTGAGAATTTTCTGCATTTTGTGTGAAATCTTAAAAAAAAGATCTCTTCTGCTGAATTTTCTAGTTACAAAAGGTAGGAAAAGAAATAATTGAAGAAAGAATAGTTAAACACTTCTTCAATTTGGCTAGGTACACTAACCACAAGCTGTGAGAAATGGATTATGTTAGAGATTTATCTACCAACCACATGATTTGTAAACCAGACCACACAGACAAATTTTAAAGCTATTAAAGAAAAAATAATGTACACTGCCTTCAAGGGAACAATTCTGTGAGTAGAATAGAAATTAATTCAACCCAGGAACAGTAGGGAGCTTACACAGGATGTGTTGGAATAGATGACAGGGACAGGCGAGGAAATCAGGAGAACATCTAGGGAAATGCTCTTCTAGAGCCGGTGATCTTAAACATTAAGCCATCTCTCCAGATCTCCAGACCCTTTTGTGAGGTTTTTATGTGTTATATAATGTTGGAAAAGATCAGATCTAAGTGGACTGCAAAACTAGAAATAAAAATGCTTTAATCATCAGTTTAACATAAAAATAATGAGACTGTAACCAAAATCTGAAAACTAAATTAAATTTATCAAAACACTCAGTAAATAATCCAAATATAAAAATAAATATAAATTATTTAGATGAAAACCTAGGAACTACACTAGCAATGACATGCTGTTTCTGTTCAGTTATTTTGCTTAAAATACTGATTCCCAGGGAACTGGAGAGATGGCTCAGCAGTTAAGAGCACTGGCTGCCCTAGAAGACCCATGTTCAAAACCCAACACCTAAATGGTGGCTAACTACAGTACCAGAAGTTCCAGTTATGCCCCCATAAGCATTTCCTGACATGGTGCACTTACACACATAAAATATACACACATAACAATCACACATAAAATAAATAAATAAATAAATAAATAAATAAATAAATAAATAAATAAATAAAATACTAATTTCCATTTCCTAATATGATAGGGCACCTCAAAACTGACCATAGCTTCGCCATATCCATTCTAAACCCGATAGTTAAAGCTACAGTTAACTAAAAGTGTGGGAATAGAAAAGTTTGGCCAGGCATACCAGGATATGGGTCTGAGAAAATAGCAGTTTGTGCCTGATTGAAATGCTTGGCCTTGCTAAATGATTATTGTTAGCTTCTGTACTTTCTGCTTGCTTGCTCCTGCAGAATAGAAAGTGTCAGAGGGGCTTTCCATCCCTAAGCTTGGGAAAGTCTGTATAAAAAGCTTATCCCGAGAGAAGCTACTTGCTACATTGCTACATTGCCCAATGTGGTAGCCGGCTCACTATAAAAGACTTTCAGCAGTGTTTTATGTCTAGGTAGTCTTTTCTAGTGAAATATCTCACAATAATAATTTTCTTATGAATGCTGTTATTTGTTTTCCACTTTAGTTGAATAGAATTCTATATGTAGAAGCATTTTTTGTTGTTGTTCACCTGGTGATGGACATCTAGACTAATCCCATTTCTACTACTATGAATATTGCAGAAAAAGATGAAATTACATGTATCACTGTAGTAGAACTTGAGTTCTTTGTGTACACATCCAGGAATGGTCTAGGTAGGTCATGTAGTAGTTCTCTTTTTAGTTCCTGGAGAAACTCCCTTACTGTTTCCATGTGGTTATAATAATCTATAAATTCTTTGGCAGGGAATAAAAATAACTCTTTCCTGACATTCTCCTTATATTCATTTTAGTTTTTTTTTTCTCCTTTATGAAGGCCATTCTTAACAGGATCATTTGGGCTCTAAATCTATGCTTAAATTTGTATTTCAATGATTACAATGATGTAGAATACATCTTCAAGTACTGTTTATTCATTGGAGAATTATTATTAAATATTTGCAGTTTTTATATGTTCTAGGTAATAGTCTCTGACAAAGATTTTATTCTGTTCTGTGTACTGTCTCTTCTTTCTAGTAATTAGCTTATTTATCATACCAAAGCTTTTGATTCCATGTTATCCTACTGATCAATTTTATCAAACTAATTCTATCAAGGGAATTGAACAGGTGTGTTCTTCCCTGTGCTTTTGCAGCTATGTTCAGAAAGCTATGTCTATGTCTACACCTTAAAGTGATTCTCCTGTTTTCATCTTTCATTTGTCAAACCTTCAGGTATTTATATTAGGTCTTTTGTCCATTTTGCTATGAGTGTTTTGAAGAATGAGATACAAGAATCAAGTTGCATTGAGTGATAAGTTTTCCAAACTCTGTTTTTTTTCGAAAAAGAGGCTGATTTTTAGCCATGTATGCCTTTGACACATTTTTGAAGAATGAAGTGCTTAGCTGACTGGGACAATTTCTGGATACTCTATTCAGTGCCTTTCATCTTTGCCATCGTCTCTTTTTCACTTTTGCTCCGTAATTTCAGATCAAGTATTATATTATCTTCAGAACTGCTCTTTGATTATGCTTATGATGGCTTTGGTTCATCCAGGTTTCTGTGTTCCCACGAGTAATTTATGACTCTTTTCTAGTTATATGTGAAAGGTTCTTAGAATTTTGATGGAGATTACAAGGAGACTAAAGTCTACATTCAGTAATAAAACGATTCTGCTATATTAATTCTGACCTTCAATGAGCATGGAAGAGCTTTGCATCCTCTGGAATCTTTGTCAATCCCCCCTCCCCCCGGCCTCTTTCTCCTCTCCTTCCTCCTCCTCCTCCTCCTCTTTTGGGGTCTTAAAGCTTTCATCATAGAGGGCTTTTCACTTTGGTTATGTTTCTTCCCAATATTTAAGTTATTGTGAATTTATTTATTGACAATACAATATTTGTTATACAGAAAAGTTACTGGTGCATGTGTGCAGATTTTGTGTCTTACAATTTTACTGAAAACTTATATTAGACCTAAAAAGTCATCTAGTGAAGTAATTGAGCTCTTTCAAGTAACAAGCCTGCTCTCTGAAAACTGATATTTTTATTTTCTCCTTTCTCTCTCCTTTCTCTTTGTGTCCCACTTATTTCTTCATCTTACCTTACTCTTCTTTCTATGAACTGTAGTACTGTGATTAGTACTGTACTGTATTGAAGAGGGGGGCACTCACCCATTCCAAATTTTAGAAGAAATGCTCTTTTTGCCTTTTTAGTAAAATCTTGATTATACAGTCATCATTTTGTTGAATTATGTTCTTTCTTCTCAGTTTCTTCCAGACTTTTATCTTGACATAATGTTGAATTCTGTCAGTGGGCTTTTCGACAGTAATTGAAACGATTGTTTCTGTCCTTTTGTGTCATTATTGAATACATTGCATTGTTTATTTTGTATTTGTTGAACCAACCTTATCTTTCCTCAGTTGAAATGAAACTGATTTTGATGCACAGTCTTCTTGGATTCAGTTTACAAGGATTTTGTTCAGAATTTTGGCATCTCTGTTTGTCCATGAAATTTGTCTATTTTATTTCTTTATTGTATCCCTACTGTTTTTGGTATTAAGGTAACACTACTGTACTACAGTGAGTGTGGTGGGGCTTCCTTTTCTTTCTGCTTTTTGAAATAGCTTCAGTAGTGAGCTTTCTTGAAATATTTTATTTATTATTTTTATTTTATGTGTATATATGTATTATATGCATGGCTGTAAGTGCACCCGGGTTGTGGAATGCCTGTGGAAGTCAGAAGAAGGTGTTCCATTCCTCTGGAACTGGAGTTATAGATGGTTCTTAGCCTCTATTGGGGGTTCCAGGACTCAGGGCCAGCCTGAGGAGGACCGAAGGAGCTCCACTTTCGGGGAGTGGGCGAGTAGGCGCAGAGTCAACGCACAGACTCTGGGAGTTGAGCAGAAAGCCAGAAGTGGTGGTCTGCTGCAAACTCAATTACTCAAGAAAGAGCAGAGTGTCTTATAGGTCTTCTTAGCCAGTAGCCTTATGGGGTGGGGTCCTGACTACAGCCCATAGCAGTTTGTTCCCAGGTGGATTAGGTTCTCTCCAGGTGCTGGGCAGAAACTGGCTTCACAACCAACCGGTGTGGAGCACCACACCCAGGAGAGCCATTCCTCCATCCCTCCTGGCAGTTGGCCTAGCTAGGCCCGCCCTGCATTATGCCCAACAAGCCTCCATGTAGGTTCTGAGAGTCAAACCTGGGTCTTCTCCAAGTGCAGCCAATGCGCTTAACCACTGAGCTGTCTCTCCAATTCCTTCTTTAAAGATTTGATAGAATTCAGCAATGAAGTCTCTGAACCTGGTCTTTTCTTTGTGGGGAGATTTTTTTTACCTACTTCTTCAGTCTCATCACGCATAATTCCTATGGCTAAGTTGTTTATATCGTCTTGATTTAATACTGGTGGATAATAAGTGTTTAGAAATTTATCCGTCTCTTCTAGATTTTCCAACTGTTGAAATGTAAGTTCTCAAAGTATGGCTTAATGATGGGCTAAATTCCATGGGGCCTGTTCTCATCTCCCAACTTTATTAGTTGAGTCTTCTCTTTTTCATAGTTTGATTAGGGGTTTTTCACTCTTCGATATCTTTTCTGAGAACCAAGACAATTTTGCCTAACTCTGTATACTGTTTCTTTAATTACTACTTTTTCATGAATTTTCCCCTACTCTTTACTGCTTGTGGCCCTTCACTGCATTTGAGTTTGACTACTTCTGTTTTTCTGGAACTCTGAGGTACTCCATTAGGTTGTTTATCTGAGGTATCTCTGATTTTTAATGAAGTTTCTTCGCTAGTTTTTAGTTTGGAACACCTAAAAGTGAGAGTATAGTTTTAAAGTAGCTAACTCTTATTGTTTTACACTCCATCTGAAATTTCATACCTTTTGGTGTTTGTCTTGTAAGATTGGGAGCCTTAGTGTTCAGTGCATAAATATTTATAATTACTATATCTTCTTGATGAATGTTGGCCATCTACATCTCTTCTAAATAGTTTTTTTTTATGTGAAGTCTACATTATCAGATATGAAACAGACCAGCTTGTTTGTGGCTTCCAGTTTCTTAATGGATTGAATTCCATCCTTTGACTCTCACTTTATGACTATGTTTTCATTGACTCACTTTAAAACTAGAACTCTGTCATTCTTTTCCAGAATTTCTCATATCTCAAATTTAGTTTCTAGTGCTGACCTTGGGAGGGAGGGTGTTGTGCTTTCTCATTTGTGTGCTTGCCTCTCACGTGTTCAGATTGATGTGTATTCTAAATTCTTTTTCTGCCTCTTTTGTTTGTCCTACATTGCATGAGTCTTCCTAGAGAGTTATCTTCACTTGACTTTATGTCTCCACACTTCTATGTAGGGGGAAGGTGTCTGAGTTATAGAACTAATTATTTAATCTAATCCTAGCGCTAAGGTGATATAGAAAACACTAACATATCTCAATTTTGTTCTTGATAAGACCCAGAAATAGCGGTGCTGATGCACTGATTGATAAAAATGTAGTTAGTAGATTTTTTAATAATTTTTTATAATTATAATTATAATTTTATAATTATGGATATTAATAAGGAGTAAACTAAGAAGAAAATTTGGAAAGAGAATAAATGGGAATAAGTTTAACGGAAATGAAAGTTACAGAGAGACATCTTCTAATTCTCCGACTTAACAGGAAGACCCAGAACCGAGTTTCTTAACTCATTCAGTTTCCACAGGTGGCTGCATTTCTTGTAACATTAGACCTGTTAGTCTAGCCTCTGATTCTATAAGGTATTAAAATATTACAGAATGTGGCCCATGCAGTCCATACTTTCATAAGCATATGATAAGAATATCAAACAGCCAAGTGCTACTTAGATTATGGAACTGATTGACTATGAAATTCAACTTTTAATTTTCTGAAATATGTTACAGTACATAATTTGCTATAATCAAGAGGAAGTGAACCATTTGTAACTGATGACTTTTAAATATAGCTCCAATAATCACTTTTGAATTATACTGGTAAAGGCAATTGAATCCTCAGTTGCATAGAGCATAAGTTGTTTTCTAAATTTGATATTCCCCTTTAGTGAATTATACCTCAAGAACTGACTCTGAAAATAAATTTCGTTAGCAGATACTTTCTATAATATTAACTTATAGGTTTGGAATAATTGACACATTTAGAATAGATCATCACCATTAATCAGCTCTGTGGAGAAGATATCATATGCCCATCTTGTACAGTGAACAAATGGATGGGAGAAAATGCCATTTCAAGTCTCTTTTTGGTGAATAATTTATGCTTCCACACATTGCATATGAACATTGTAGAGAACTCCTAAAAATTATTTTGAACATAGATAGTAAAATATTTTAGTGGTACTAGAATTAGTATGGCACTAGAAGATGAATGTTCTTTGTATGCTTTCCTAGGCAGCATGTAATGAACACTAACTAGAATTTGTACCTCATCTCATCTAACATTGCTAAAACTATTAGGACACGTTCCAATTGCCAGTGATTCTAGAAAAAAAAATGAAATATACTAATTTTGCCTTAGAACTATTGTCAGTTTTCGAAAATGTCCCGAGTTTGGAAATTCAAACGATCAGTAGATTCAGATCTTCCTTCTCTTTACTGTTGTAACAATTCTCTCCATTGCATCATCCAGAGAAAAGAGCATTAACCTGGTGATTTGGAATAATCTGAGATTGAGTGAAGAAAACAATCACATCTTAGATCAGCAACTGAAAACCTGGGAAAATTCTCCTTCCAATCTATGAATTCCCCAACTTAGGTCTTCAACCATCCCCCTCCTGATCCTCCCTCTCCGGACCCTCCCCCTCCCAAGCTGCACCTTCTCTTATTTATTTTTTCCCGCCTCCTTCTGTTAGCCGATGATCATCTACCATTGACATATAATTTCTCCCATTGGCATGTGTGCCGGACAGTTTTAGTGTCAATTTGACACAACTGGGTTGAGGGAGCCTTAACTGGAAAATTGTCTTCATTGGACTGGCCTGTGGCCATGTCTGTGGGGCATTTTCTTGACAGTTGAGTGATGTGGGAGGGACCAGCTCACTGTGGCACCTCTGTGCAGGTAGTCCTATATTGTATAAGAAAGCACCAGTTTAGCACAGACCTGAGGAAGTAGCCAGTAAACAGCATTTTGCCGTGGCCTGTGCTCCAGCTCCTGACTCCAGGTTCCTACCCTGAGCTCCTACCTTGGCCTTCTTTAGTGATGACCTATGACTCAAATAAGCCAAATAAACCTTTTCCTCCCTAGGTTGGTATTGGTCAGAGTGCTTTGTTATGAAAATTGAAGGGAAAGAGAACAGCATGTTTCCCAGTTGTATATATAAATGTATAAAGATTTCTTCAGGAAGGCTAAACCTAAATGAGTGGTATATGAAAAAGCTGAGTGGAAATCTATTATCTTGCAACCCAAGTAAACAATATGAGCTGATACTAAAAAGGAGAACAAGAACTGGATGTGATGGCACATGCCTATGATCCCAGAACTCAAGAGGCAGAGGTAGTCTGTCTCTGTGAGATTGAGGCCAGCCTGTTCTACATAGGGAGCTCCAGGCCAGCTGGAACTATGGGAATTCCCTGACTCAAAGAAAAGGAGAAAAGGGAATACTGTGAGTTAAAGGATTTAGTGGGCATGGAACTATAGGAGTAAGGGAGGACACAGAGACACAGCAGCACAGGCCATTGTCATTGCTCTTGTTTGCCTATCAGAACTAAATGATAAGACCCCACTGCTGCAGTCAATGTCCACATTGGTTGCATGACAGTGAGAAATCTATCTCAAACTGTGACGGACACTTTCTCAGTGCTGGAAGGTGCTGTGAAGTGTACTGGGGTTGAAAGACATCAGTGGTCTTACCCAATGTTGTACACTACATGTATTATAATGATTTCTCAGGCAAATTGTGCCAACTTGTACAATAGTGGCCTGGCAATTATGGGAATAGCCAACTATGTTCTTCCTGGATTGGACACCTGCTCCATAGGAGGTACCATATTCTTTGTCAAATGCCCATGACTTGAGAGATCATAGGTCCTACGAGAGAACCTACTGATACTCTCTTTCACTAAATGATCGTTTGCACTAAGTACCTTCTTAATATTTATTTTTAGGCCCATAGATTGTCTTGCTCTCAAACTTGGTCAGTGAAGCTTCTTTTTGCTGTGAGTAGTGGTTAGTGCAGACACTGCTAACTAATTAAGGTGCTGAGGATCAGAGAATGTGAATGCTCAGCACAGATATCATCCCTATTCAAGTTTCTGGAAACATCATGGAAGAGAGACAGAAAGAGGGTAAGAGCTGAAGAATGAAGAAGAGCTGCAAAACATTGCCCTCTGGGTATGACTTGCCTTATCTCATGAACACATCAACTCATAACAGTTGCGATTGCCTGCATAAGCCCTACATGAGTTTAAACTAGTCAAAAATTCTAATTTGGAAGGGGAAGAGACTCACAAATCTCTGCAGCTGAGGAGCTAATGTCAGATGATGGCTGCTGAGGGAGAGTCCCTTTTAGTTGGGGATGTGGCCACTGGTAGGATGTCCACGCAGCTGTGGATCACTCCAATCCCATTCCCACATGGTCAGCATTAATGGAACTTAGGGCTCTACTAACAAAATAAAAATAAATTGGACATAAAGTTAGGAAGGAGATAGTTTGGTGTGTCCCAATGAGAAAGAAGTGAAGGGAGGCTTATGAAATTTTCAAAGAACAAATAATTTTTTTTTTTAAGAACCTTAAGGGGACTGGTGAGATGGCTCCGTGGTAAAGAGCACTGGCTGCCTCTGCAGAGAAACTGGCTTTGGTTTCCAGAACCCACACAACAGCTCACAACTGTCTGTAACTCTAGAGCCAGGTGATCCAATGTGCACTCTGGCTTGCATGGCTATTGCACACACTTGGTGCACTTAACATACATGCAGACAAAGCACTCATACACATAAAATGCATGTGAAAATTTTTAAAAATTAAATTTAAAGACTGTGAAATGATACTTTTTTTCTTTTCTCATATTCTATGGCCGTCTTTTCAGTCAGCTTTACTAGGCTGTAAGACTGTAATACACCAAGTCACCATATGTTCACCGACCTTTATATCTCCATATCATATTTAGGAAATGCCAAGCACCAAATTTTGATGAATACAATTTTGTGACTGGGTGAAACATTGCTTGTACACTGCCCTGGAACCTCTCTTCTCTTGTATCTTCAGACTTGCTTTGGTAGCTGCCTCTGGTGCTTGCTTTTGTGTTTGGGGAAATTTTCCATCTTAATCATTTCTCATTCTTCACCTATTTATACTACCTTATCACACTTATTTTCAGAATTCTGCCTTATTCTTACCCCGGCCTAATGGCGTTTTACATGTGTTTCATGTCTCCTGGCCATCTCTCAAGACAAAGAATGTGCGTTTTTCTGCAAATCACAACCCTTGCCATAATTTGCATTTCTCGAAATCACACTGAGGCAGATTTTTGTTGTGCACGGACTTAATTTGGAAGTTCCTTTAATCTCTATCCCTGAAGTAAGAATAAAAAGAACAGAAGCACCCAGAAAGGAAAATGTACTGAAAGTGCAGGTTTTATTAGTGCACTGGCCCCTGAGTGATTAGGCAGGGCCTGAAATGACCCATTCTTGCTGTCCTGTTTGGGTTGCAATATTCAGACATCACAATGTAAGCGATTGCCTGTGAATCACTTCAGAGAGCCTGGGAACAAGGCTCTGTGTTCTGATGACACAGTCTAAAAATTTGACTACCGCTGGGTCTCTTCTGAGTGCATCGTCAGTATTGGATCACCTTGTCATTAAACAAGAACTGGGTGATTTGGACAAAGTTCATTACCACAGTATCATTTTATTTCCAGCTGCTAAAACATTTTATTGTTCCTTCACAGGCATCGTTAACTAGGTTTGTCTTCGCTGGCTTCAAAAGGACTGTTCAGTCTAATGTGAATTGTTATAAATTTGTATTTTTAAATAAGTATTCTTTTTAACAATAGTTCCAGACTTGTAGAGATATTGCAAAGACAGCATGGAGAAGTTATGTGTAAAGACTGTGCTCTAGATCACAGAATATCGGATCAAATCCACCAGGAAAAGAAGGGCTGTAGTTACTGGTGAAAATGTACATTATCATGGCATACTGTGGCAGTTTATATATGCATATATAATGTTGCTTCTGTGGCTTTTGGCTAAGATCAGGTAACAAAATAATATAGTATATATTATATATGGAATTATGTTTCAGTAATGAACTATTGTATCAGAGTTTACTGGTGAACAGGAATTTAGAATAGATGTCTGGAAACAAGAATTGGAAAGTAGGAAATTTATTGACAATGAACAAGTTATTGTTGCTACAATGCTTAGCAATTAGGAAAACGCTTAAAAGATATTACCCAGACTAGTTTATTTAAATGACTAATTTTGAAATATTCTATCTATACAGTGATATAAGTAAGGCAAAAATAAAAATGGAAAATTTTATTGATTCATTGCTGCTAAATAAATTCCATGTTTTCTTAGATTTTACTTTTATTTATTTTGTGAGGGGAATAGGAGTTGTTACAGTATCTCATTCTAGATAATACATTACTATTCAGGTCTACTCAGGATTTTCTTGACTGTGACATTTTGTTAGTTGTAATTTTTTTTCCCCCTTTGGTGAGCTGAGCTTGACAGATATAAAAAGGATAAAACAAAGAATTTTTACTGATGTCTTTAGAGCTATTTTGCTACTGTACAGACAATTCCGATTTTGATTCTAAGCTTAACTGTACCATCCCTCTTCCATGGTAAGAAATTTCATTCTCATAAGTATTTACCTATTTATTTAAGTGTTCTGTGCCATGATACACATAGAGTGTTGTTAGAATTGCCTGCTGACATCTCCATGGAGCAGAGAAACTTTATCAACCAGAGCACAGTGGTCATATATGTTGTGCATTTAACCTTGTAGTTTAGACACACAGCTCTGCCAGCACCTTTCCCTCTGCTCTCTGTTACATACAGAGTTGTGTTTCCTCCATATATTTTCCATTCCATTCTGGAATTCTCTAACATTTGGCCTGTCTGTTCTTTATTCTGGAAACGTAGGTGCTTTGAAAACTACATAGTGTCATCCTTAAAGTGTGACATGGAATAGTTTCAGTTACAATGAATTATGGTAATTCAGCTATTCAACTTCCTCAGACACGTGAGCTACAGACCACCGAATGACTGTTTGAGTCAATTACGATTTGCTGACTCAAGTCTTGTCATGGAATGACAGCTTATTTACTTTTATTGACAAATAAAATTTCATTGTACTGTTGTGCTCAAATTAAATTTCTTCATGTTTTGAAAGGCCTCTAACTCACTTCTGATTTTTGACAGTTAAAGATTAAGTTGTTAGTAATAATTACTTGAAGTTATTTATGTGAACATGTTTTCATAGCAGTTGAGTAAATACTAAGAATTCAATTCACGTATGACATGGAATGCTTAATTTCAGATTTGTCTGAAATAGTCAAACTCCACTGTTTTGCCTTCTACCCAGGAGACAGAGTTACAGCTTCCTTGCTCCACACCCATTGACAGATGCTTGGCTCAGTCACTTCAGTACCTTAAAGCAAAATGAGGCAATGTATTATTTCAACTCATTTGGAAGAAGACCCTTCTGCCTAGACTTCTGTTCAAGACATGTCATTTTTAAAAATTACTTTTCCAATAAAGCTTGAGTAGTGTAAAAAACTGACGGGAAATATATTAGTTCAAAATGCCTCCTGACAAATATACAGAAGCACATGCATATGCATATATAAATATGTGCATGTGCATAACTGAAGGCTATATAATAAAAAATACAGTGCCAGGCAGGAGACACCCCCCCTTTAAGTTATTGGTCAGAGGAGCCCAAGAGACTCCCAAAACAACACAGAATATAGCCACAGCAATTGTTTGTCTTCTAGAATATGAAGGTTAAGTCTCTGTTACTGAAGACATAGCATAATTTGGGCACAGGACCTGGAGAAATTGAGCAGGAACTGACTTGCATGCCTCCCTGAAGATTAGCTCTCATAGTACCAGCTGCTAAAGAGAAAACTAATCAATGGTCCTACCAAGCTTTAAAGCATCATAACCAGAACAATGACTGCCCCACTAAACTCTTTTTTGGTGAAGTAGTGCTACCCTTTTTCTTGGGGTTAATCAACATCTCTCTAATTGTACGTAATCCTGCTCAATGTGACTGAAATCATATGTGCTACTCTAAACAGCAAAATACACCTGGGTAGAAAGTCCATAGCTTCTAGACAAGCCTAAAGTCACTTCTCTAGACCTACCTAATTTCTTACTGTATTCTAAAGATGTGTTCTTATATTTACAAACAATATGTATATTACCACTCATCAAAAAAGCTTCCTTTTGTAACAGAAGCAAAATATTAGAGTTCTATAACTGGTCAAATGCAAAGAATAAGTGTCTGTGAGATGCCCATTCCAGACTGACGCATCTACAATGCAACCTCTACACCTAAGGCTCAGGGAACATAGCTGAAGAGGGGGAAGAAAGAATATTCACGCATCTCTCCACTCTCACCAGGAAGCTTCCCAATGCAAAATATGGTGATTAACCCAGAAAGTCACAACTGGCCAGATTTCAGGGAATGAGACTACAAGGTGATTGTCCCTTGGTAGGATACCTCTATCAGTCCTCTGCCATGCAGGGGTCAGGGATCATTTCAGAAGAGGGGGTGGAAAGACTGTAAGAATAGGGAAGGTGGATGACCACAAGGAAATGGAGCCTTGCTTGCATGAACTTACAGCAGTGATAACATTATGCATAAGACAAATGCAAATCAAATCAGACAAAAACAAAGCACAGACCTGGGGACATGGGTAAGAAGTCCCTTTGCTGAGGAATGATTGACAACTGATGGGATGACTTCTAGAAGAGGGAGAGTTGGTTTTCATTAAGGAAGTGATACCAAATAGGTCAACTAGGCTACAATGGATGGACTTGCACCAAGGGACATTTGAGAACACAAACATGATAAGTTTTAACATATATGACAGAATTCATGAAATCTGGAGAGGGGAGCTTTGGAGGTGTGTAGATATATAGGAGGGAGTCTAAATATGAAAACTAAATATCGAAACTTATGTGAAATATGGAAACAGTATAGACAAAAATTTCCTTATTTTTCACTTTGAAAATCTCTTCATATAATTCCAACTCGTGTCATTTATCATGTCTTAAAATATTTTCTAAGTATTCAGTTTATTTTCATGTTCCCCTAACACTGTGTCTTCTGTAAAACAGAAGCCTGTACATAATACCAATAAAGCCATCTGAACCCCTTTATTCATAGTGCTTTTGCTGTTTTACATAAAACTTCTTAGTAAGTGGACATTCTTACACAAATTTTCTCCTTTAATCTGGAACTTTTCTATTTTTCCACTTTGCATATTTATTCTATGGATATATTTCAGCTATCTTTATGAAAAGTATAGAGTGTCTCTCTAAGTCCTTTTACACATTTTTTTTTGCATGTCGTTGTCAATTTGTTGTAAACAATCTTCTTTCTCTGACTAATTGACTTTGTCACAGATCAATGGTTTGTGATTCCCTTTCTAAGTACTTAGTTCCAGTTCATAGACTTATGTGTTTATTCTTTCACAAACAGCATTATGAATTCAGTGCTGTAGCTTCATAATAAGTCATAAAGCAGGGTATAAATGCAACATGACTCTTATCCTTCAGTATGATGTGGTTATTTCAGGAGACTTAGTATCCCACATGAACTTTAGAATTGATTTGCCAATATTTATAGAATACCTTGCCAGCAGGTGGGCATGGTGATACAAACCTTTAATCCAAGCATTTGTGACACAGAGACAGGCAGATCTCTGTGAGACTGAGTCAGCCCGGTCTACATAGCAAGTTTCATACCACTAGCTGTGGCTACAAACAAAAAATCATTGCTGGGACTGGAAGAACTGTGGGAATGGTATGAATGGATGGAATCACTTGTGAAGTAAGTTGATACCTTATCAACATTTATTCCTTCCCTTCAATTCATGATTTTGTACAATCTCATCAGTATTTTAAAGTTAATTTTCAGATTTACAGTTGGCTATACCATTTACTAATTTGATATTAGTGTAAATTATACAGTGTTTTATTCCAAATTACAAGGGTTCATTTTTGGTATATATGAAAAAAAGTTATTCTGCATATGATCCCTATATCCTAAATCCATGATATGACCAATTATTGATTACAGTACTTTATGTTTTATTGATTCATTGAATTTATCTTCTCAGACAAATGTACTTTGTAACTTCAAAAATACACCTTCAAAACCACATACCTCATCCTATCTTCTGACTGACTCAGCTTGACTTTTTCAGTACTAGCTGCAAATCTCCACAAAGATTTGATTTTGTATTTGTTGGTGTGTTTCTTTTGTTTTGTGAGACAGTGCCTCTTTCTGTACCCTAAGTGGACTAGGACTCATGACATAGTTCAAGCTGCTCTCGAATTCATTGAACTCCTCCTGTCTCAGCCTCCCAGATCATGAGATCACAGGTATCCTTGCCTTGTTGTTGTCTCAGTTGGAAGTAACCAATTTATCACCACTTGTGTCCAGTAGTAGATTCTTTTCTTGGATAGATACTCCTTTCTCTGCCTAAACTGATGAAATTCCTCTTCTATTGTTAGCTGAAACATTCAACATAAAAGAGAGCTGCTTCTTTTCAAATAATTATTAAAAATCTATTGGTTTAAGTATGTGCTCTTTCTTCCTTCATGTATTAATAAACTGGAATACTTACTACTTTTCAGTGTTGAAGCAGTCAAGAATCTCTGCCATAATTCCAAGTAGAACATGATGCATAATTCTTTCTATAAACTGTTGAATTTTATTTGATTTTTAAAAAATTTTTGCATGGAATTTTATGAGATATAAGGATTTAAGACTTGTTTTTCTTATAATTACTGTCTTGAGTTTTGGTATCATCATAGCACCATAGAATGAATTAACAAGTCTTCTGCTTCTTATAGGAAGAGATTGAGGATAAGATATTACTTCCTCCTTAGATTGTTAGAATAATTCATTGAATTCATCATACCGTGGCAGTTAGATGATGCTGTCAAAAATATTGATAATGTTAACTATCAACTCAATTTAATTCTGATCACGTATTTCTGTTTGTGTGAGTTGTTTGATTTCACTTTATTAATATCATGTAAGTTTAAAAACAAATTAAGATAGGAAATCATCTCTCTCCTTTTATGCGTCCTCCTCCTCCACCTCCCCCCTTCTTCCTCCTCCCTTTCCTCTTCTTCCACTTCTTCCTCCTCACTTTTCCCCTTCTTCTTTTCCTCTTCTTTCTTTATCTGCAGAAGCAGATTATGAATGATTGACATTAGATCTCTTTAATCATTCATACAATGTACCAGTAAAGTGAATGAACTTTTCAGAGCCTGGTTTTTGTTTTGGTGGTTGGTAGTGGTGTATGAAAACTTTTCATAACTAATTTAACTCTTCACTTATTAAAGGCTGTTCAGTTTTTCTGTTTCTTCTTGAATCAATTTCAGTGGCTTCTGTCTTTATAGATACCAATCTATTTGACAGAATGAATGTAATTTGCTGATATGCAACTACTTGCAATGTTACTGATGTGGTCCACTATTTTATTTTCTTGATCAGTCCGGCTAAGATTGCTTTTTTGAAAGTTTTTATTGTGCACATTCATTTTATATGACAGTAGGATACAAAGGACATTGTCATACAAGTCTATTTTGTGTCTTAAACATATTCCCCACAGACCCTTGTTTTCTTCCCTCTCCTTCTTCTCACTGATACCTTTAGTTCCCTGAACCAGTTTTGCATTTACTATCATATCATTTATAAATACAAGATTCAGTTATCCATGTGAAATCCAAAAATCAGAAATATATGCCTTTCTGAGACAGGTTTAATTTGCTTAACATGACTTCCTTTACTTGGGTTGATTTTCTTGCAAATGGAATAACTTCATTTTTATGGATGAAAAAGTGCCATTGTATATATGTAAGACATTTTCTTTTGCAGTTCCTCTGTTGTTAGATTCCTAGGTTGGTTCCCTAGCTTAGCTACTGTGAATCGTGCTGCAAGTGTCTCTGCGATACATTGACTTGCAGTGTTTTAGGTAAGTACTCAGGACTTATGTAGCTGTGTCATATTGTAGATCTATTTTTAGTTTCTTCAAAGAACCTCTGTCTTGATTTCCAAAGTGGGTGGAACTGTTTTTAGCCCTACCAGCAATGATAAGGGTTTATTTTTGTATGCATCCTAAGTAGCATTTATTATTTGTTTTCTTGCAGGTTGCTATTCTGATTGAGATGAAATCCTGTTGAAGTTTAAATTTGTGTTTCTCTGATGGTTGAACATTTTTTTCTGTGCTTACTGGCCATTTGTCCTTCATCGTTTGAGAATTGTCTGTTCACTTTTTAGCCCACTTAAAGACTGGTCTACTTAATTTCTTCTTTTTTTTTTTTTTCTTTTTCTACTTCTTTGCAAATCTTGATTTTCAGTTGTTCCTTCTTCAGACTCTGTCTTCACTAGGTTAACTTTCCTTTCTTATGCAGATACTTTTTAATTGAATGAGGTTCCATTTGCCAAATGTTATCCTCATTTCCAGAGCAGAGATAGTCCTTTTCAAAAAGTTCTTGATGATACCTGTATCTTGAAGGATTTTTGCTACTCCTTCCTGTTACATTTCAGAGTTTCAAGTATTACATGATAGTGCTATTCATCAGAAGTTGGTTGTGTTATAGGATCAGAGACAGGTTCTAGCCCCATTCTAAACACGGATTTTCAGTTCTCAGGGCACTATTATAGTCTTTTCTACAATTTGTATTTTTGGACTCTGCCAATAATCAAGTGAATGTACCTGTGTGAGTTTCATTTTACTTCCTGTACTTAATTCCACTGCTCTGTGTGCCCATTACTGTGCCACTAGTAATCTGTCTTTGTTATTATGGCTCTGTGTTCTAACTTGAAAATATTATTCTTTGGGTCAAGATTGTTTTGCGTATCTGGGGTCTTTTGTGCTTCTCTGGGAAATTTAGGATTGTTTTTACTATTTTTGTGAAGAAAAGCATTTTGTTTTTCAGGAGGATTACACTGAATTTGAAGATTGTTTTTGGTACTATATCAATCTTTACAATCTTTTTTAAATCACCTTTCAGTAAAAGTGTTGGCGTTGGTAAGGAGGGAATAGACTGTAGTATCATTGTGAAATCAGTTTTCTCTGTAGATTGATATCTGGTGCACTGAGTTTAGTCTTCATTACTATCCTGAAGGTAGAAAACATTATGCATAAATAGTTTGCTATCAACCCGTAGGCCCACACAGAGCATAGAGTAATATTCAAAACGTAAGCAGTCACTCCTTAACTTCCCATCCGTTTAGGAAATGAAGGAACCCTGATAACAAGATGTCCTATTGTAGGCAGTGAGTGTGTGAATGGAGAGAGAGAGAAAAAAAAAAAAAAAGCAAAGTGAGACTCAAAATTTTTATTACGCAGACAGAAAAACTACATGAGGGCAAAATAAATTTAAGGCGGGGCGTGGCGGGGCGGGGACGGGCAGTGCAGAGCAGGTAGAATAAGGCGAGGTCTGAGAGACATGTAAAGCAGTGCGAACACAATATGAGGTCTGCATCTCAGGAGACGCAAGCCAGATTCCACAAACCTGGCTAGCCTACGTTTGTTACTGAAACCCAGCAAAGGGAAAATGAGAAGAGAAAAGAACAGAGAAAAAAATGGAGAGAGACAGAGAAAGACAGAGAGAGATGAGAGAGAGAGAGAGCGAGAGCGAGCGAGAGAGAGAGAATGAGAGAACAGGACTTGGATGGATATACAGAATCTGAACGCAGTCTTAAGCGATTTCTCTGTCAGTGTTCACAGTGGAAGTCCTCGATTCCCACAGGCCTGTCATAGCCTTGGTGGTGTAGTGTTTGAAGAAGAATGTTTCCCATAAGCTTGAGGTATTTGGACACTTGGTCCCAGTTTGTGGTGCGGTTTGGGAAGGACCAAGGAAGTTCAGGAGGTGTGGCCATGCTGGTGCAAACACTCACTGGGATCTGGCTTTGAGGGTTCTTAAGCCTTGCTGGATCTCCATTCTTGCCGCTTCGTGTGCCTGCTTGAAGATGGGATCTTTCTGCTTTCTGCTCCAGCCACTTTGCTGCCATGCCTTCCCCACCATTATGGACTCGAATCCTCTGGCACAGTAAGCTCAAAGAAACTTTTCCTTTTATAAGATGCTTTGGTCTATGCTTTATCATAGCAACAGAAAAGTAACTAATAAAATATTTACTGGAACAAATGTTGACCAAACCGCGAACAGTTCATCCAGGCATCAGGTTGCAAATAATGTTCTTGCTTGCCTCTTAGTGGTCCTGCTTGAGGATCAGGTCAAGTCATAAATCCCCATTTAATCATTTGACAGCCCTTCATGAGTCAGATCACAGGGATGGGCACATTTGCAAATGCTGGCCCAACAACTCACCTATCTTTCCTGATTTTTGAATCTGTGTCTACATTCTTCTGCATATTATTTTCTCAGACCAAGTCTCCACCTTACAGCAAACTGTTGGATTCTGATGGAAGTTCACCCCAAACCCTAGAGGAATTCTGCCAGCCAGACGCTTCAGTACATAATCCCACAACACTCATTCTGAGATTTCAATGTGTTTCAGTCTTACAGGTTCAAAAGCTGCAGCTCTGATCTTTTAAAGATGGCCCTAAGTGCTCCATTCTCGTAGAGAGCAGAGATGGTATTTTAGGCAGACTCGACTTCCCCTCCTCTGTTACGGTGCACAGCTTCTGTTCTTCCTTGCAGTTTTTCTCTTTCAGGTGCCTCTTACTAAGACTACAGAGTCGATACTGCGAAGCTTTAAGTCATAAACATGACTCAGTTACTCCACCTCAGTGTGAGCAGAACGTCCAGATCATGCCAACACCTCAGGATGAACTTTGTATTTCTCCTGTTCTATCTACTTTTTAGAGTTTACAATTTTATTTTGCTATTAGAATAGACAAATCCATTCCTCATTCATCAAAATGGATCGCCGTTATCCTACTTCCTCCAGTGTATTCCCTGGAGATCCTATCACAGGAAACTGCATGTTATCATCTTCTTGGATCCGCTATGAATTTTCTTAATTTCAAACAGCTAAATTTGGGGTTCATTGACTTTCTCTTTTTCCTATTGTCTACGTTTCCAAATCTCTGTTGCTGTCATCTAAATTTGTCTGACTTCTTGCTTTGTGAGTGCTTTGCTTTCTTCCTAGTTCCTCACAGTTGGAAGTTACATTTTCAGGATAAGAGATGACTGGAGGGATACAGGAAGAATAGACAACAGGGTGAGGCAAAAGGTTGCTACAGGGGGTGGAAGAGCACAGAGGAAGACGACAGTGGAGAAATACCAGGATTTTTTTTCAAAAAAGGGCATAATATAACCTGCTTCTTTAAAGATAACCCAAAACTTAAAAGGAAAGTTTGGTCTTGGATTTGAGATAATTTTTATTTACTTATTTGTATTTTTGATACACATTTGTTGATCCGTTGTGTTTGCTGGTCTCAAATTCCTACCTTTAAGTGACCCACCCACTCCAATTGTTGGAGTACTCCTGTAGGAATGTGCCACTATGCATGGGTACAGATCATTATTTTATTTTTGGTGTGTTTGTACATTTCTTCATGTGACTGCGACCTTAGTTCATGGATGTACCATATTTGTTTTATCTGTTTGTGTAACTATACACATGAAGCTGTGCCCTCTATTCTGTTGATTTTGCTGCCATGGATATACACAAATAAGTTTTGAGTACATATTATGAGACATTTAGATGTAGTTATGTGTATGACACTGAAAGTTTGCCATGAGGTTTACTAAATACAAAATAAACAACTTCATACTTGGTAGCTAGAATTCTAATACATTTTGAGTGCTATGAAATCCTAATATGTCTTTCATCATGATAAATCTGCATAAGACCCTATTTATTTTCCAACAAAGTTTTAGTTACCTCCATGCAAAGTTGTTACTAAAATGATCA
The DNA here is from genome assembly GCA_035773235.1 of Eospalax fontanierii. Classification (NCBI taxonomy): domain Eukaryota; kingdom Metazoa; phylum Chordata; class Mammalia; order Rodentia; family Spalacidae; genus Eospalax; species Eospalax fontanierii. The sequence continues at coordinate 44,106,301 of CM069540.1, read as the reverse complement.
GTGATAAAAAACACTGGCCCTCACTTTCTTGAATTCTAGAAAATAAAATGACTTCCACTCATGTACCAGAAAACAAATTCAATTATTAATCATTAATCTTCTCTAGTAAGACTCCCAACAAAGTGCTTAAAATGAAAATTTTCTATGTAAAAATTCAGGAAAGGTGGGACCTTAGGTGACTGATATTATCATGGGAAAACTTTAAATAGGGAAGGCATGAAGGGAAGGTTAGATAAGGAGGAAGAGAGAAAGAGAGAGAGAGAGAGAGAGAGAGAGAGTGAGAGAGAAAGAGAGAAGAGAGATAAATCATGTCTAGCTAGTATAAAACACGAAAAGGAATCAATTAAGTCTAACAACCAAATGACAAATTCCACACATAATATCTCTACATGAGCCAATGTGCATAGCTGAAGGCTTCATAAAAAGAAACAGTGACTGACAGGAGAAATGTTTTTGAGTTATTGGCTAGGGTGGTCCAAGAAACTTCCAAAATTACACAGGCTATTATCACAGCCCTTGATTGCCTCCAAGAACTTGAAGGTAAGACTCTCCTGCTAAAGGCAGGACATACTTCAGAGACTGGGTGTGGAGCAGTGGTGCAGGAACTGACCTGGAAACCATTTCCCTTGAGGTATGGTACTCATAACTCTGGAAGGAACTATTCAGGTTGCCAAAGAAGAACATCAATTAATGAATAACGCTAGGTTCATGACCAAATAATCATATTGATGACTGAAACAGCATTCTAGACTGGTGCAGTAGTGGCAATCTTATCTTGGGGTTAATATATGGCTAGCTAATTGATCTTAGAGCCCACTCAATAGAAGGAAATTCATGTGTAATACTGTAGTCTTAAAAAATACACATGGCTGAAGATATTATAGATCTTAGAGAGATCCCCAGGGCTGTCACATTCCTAGGCTAATGTAACTTCTTACTAAATGCAAAATATGTATCTTTATATTTGCAGTCAAGTATACCAATCACTATTCATCAAAGAAATTTCTTTTGCAACAGATGGAGATTACTACAGAGTACCACAGCTGGTCACACACAGACACTGTCTGTGAATTGCTCATGCCTCAGCAGCACATCTACAATGCAACCTATATGCCCAAGTCTCACACAATATAGAATAAGGGTTAAAGACGTCACTGATGAATCTCTGAACTCTCATTAATGAAGCTTGCATGTGCAACAACGGGGCCAGTATCACAGGTCGCAAATGGCTAAATTGTGGAGATTAGGAGAGTGAGGTCCCTGGACAGGACTCTTAAGTTTCACGCACCCAAGGCTCAGCATCCATTGAGGAGCAGGGCATGGAAAGACTGTGAGAGCCACTGAAAAGGTGCATGAACATATGGAGATAGATTCCTACTAGCTCCTGAGACCCTGCTCATATGAACCTACAGCAGTTGTTTTGGCATGCTCAAGATGCATTCAAACTCAAGCAAACAAATACTCATCATGACACTGGAGAAACAGGTAGCAGGCCTCAACCTTTGCTTAAGAAATATTGGCAACTGATAACTGTTCGTTGAGGATGAGGTAGTCTTCCTAAAGCGAGGGACTCTATGTCGGCTGGCTAGATGTCAGTGGATGAACCTGCACTGAGGTCACTTGATGACATTAACTTCATTCAATAGACCTTAATGCAGATGAAAGAATGTATGAATTTCAGTTAAGAGGCTATGGGAGACAGGTGCCAGTGGGGAATGAGATATAAAGATGATTGAGATTAATTGAGATGTTCTGTATTAAACATACAATGATTCAATAAAATATTCTTTAAAACCCATAAGTCTTCACTAATATTGACTGATATTGAATTGCTGAATCTCAGTTAATATCACAAAACTATGTAATACATCACTGTTATATGACCTGGGTGGAAAAAAATCCTGCTAGTATATTTGACCTTCAAAGATGTAGAATAAAAACCATTGGTCTCGATTCTTAATCATTTTTGCAAGGTATATTGATATTTTGCCTTTCCTTGATCACACCACCACCAGACAAACATCCAATGAACATTGTTATGGCCACAGCAATTACAATCACACCTTATAGAATGAGAGGTTCATGAACATTAATTTCTCCTATAAGACAGTCTCGGATCTCGCAGACCCAGACTACAAGGCAGCTAAAGGATCAGCAGCAAGGATACCACACATTCTACGATGTAGCTTCATTCTGTAGGAAGGACTCTGTAAGCACCCTACTAAGGCTTGTTTGCTCTGATTTAATACTCAATTCTGTATTTCAGGAGGAATACATGACTCGGTGACCTTGGTGTTTGCTAATGCTCTCTTTGCTGCAGAGGGATCACCTTGAAGAGAAAAACAGCACCCCAAATATCAGAGCCAAGGTAAATACCAGATTGTCAAGACTGAACCTTAGAATGATTGACTGCATTTGTTCCTGTCTGTCACAGTTTTTGTCAACTTGACACAAACCTATGGGATCTCACTTGAGGAAATATCTCCACAAGAGTGGCCTGTAGACATGTGGGGACCATTTTATTTTTATTAATTTATAATTTTTTTGAAACAGAATGTTCCTGTAAGCCCAGTTGTCTGGAATTCACTATATAGACCAGGCTGAACTGGATCTCACAGAGATTTGCTTCCCTCTGCCTCCTGAATGTTGGTGCTACCATGCTCAGTTTGTGAGGCATTTTCTTAGTTAATGATTGATGTAGGAAGGCCCATCCCACTGTGGGTAGTATCATTCCTGAGCAGGTGTTCATGGACTATATAAGAAAGGTAGCTGAGCCAGCCTGCCGGGGGAGTAAACCAATAAGCAGAGTTTCTCTATGGTTTTCTTCAGTTTGTTCCTATTCTATGTTCCTGCCCTGAGCTCCTGCTTTGGCTCCCACAATGGACTATAACCCATAAATTAGATAAACCCTTTTCTCCCCCAAATTGGTTTGGATTAGTGTTTTATTACAGCAACAGAAAACATAACAAAACACCTTCCCTGTATGAGTTCCTGCCTAAAGGTGATACAGAAGACAGAATTTTAGGATGCTAATCAATTGTCTTCTCAGAATCCTTGCTCTCTGAATAGGCCACAATTTAAAAACACAGTTTCTGGTCGTCAGTATGTAATGGGCAGAACTGGCTTCTATTTACACGTACACAGCCTGTTTTTTAAGGTAAACATCAGGAGTTTTACTTGCTCCAGGTAGTATCTATCATGATTAAAGAATTCCTGTGTCATGTTTAGGAATATGATTTTTAATGGAACGATTGATCTCCAAAAGTTGCTAGAAACTGGGATCTGCTTGTGTTATTCAACCACTGAAAATGTCCACTTCTGTCTTCAATGAGAATCTAATTTTACTTGGATGTAAGTTTGGTGTTTCTAACCAAATGAGTCTTTTTTGTCACTAATTCTCACTAGAAATGCATATTTTTTCAATAATTTGGAAAAAGAAGGTAATCACCCTCTTGTAGTAAATGTCAAATTTGAAGCACACTGGTTTTGTGAGGAAAATGAATAGATGCCTGAAGGCCTGAGAATTTGAAACCCTTCAGAGCTGAACCAACAGTACATGCACTAGAGATGTGGGAAATTCATCGTTTTAGAATTAATTTAAACAATAAAACTTGAAAAAATCTTTTATTCGTAGCTATGTATAAGGGGTGGTGGTTCAACTCTCAATCTCCAGTATTCTACTTACCAATATGAAAACAAAAGAGAGTAAAGAATGGCGAAGAAGAGAATAAAGATAAATATCTTTTATCTCAGGTGTTAGAATGAATCTTAACTACTTAAGTAATTTCATTACAACTGTGCTGAAAAATGTGTATGTCATTTTATATATATGTATGCATAATTTTATATATGTGTGTATAGCTTTTACATATACAGATATATTGATTTTCTATATACATATGTATATACTAGTATATATAAATATATATATAAATATATATATAAATATATATATATATATCCCTATGTGATTTTATATATTCAGGTGTGTGTGTAGTGTGTGCATAAGAAGGTCATCTATGACTCAGTTTTCTTCTCAAAGATTGGGAGAAGTCACCGGTCTAACAAGATTGAGGACAAGGTGTATAAGGAGAGAACGCTCTCGTCTTGAGAATGTATCCTGAGTTTTAGATAAATAGATTTTTCATTGTAAACTGATTTGTTTTCATAGTGGCTCATTAAGGGTTTCAAGGATTTACACTATAGTTGTTGACAAAAGGTTTCTGAATTTTCAGTCTAAATTTCAAATTTTTATAACTCGAGGATCATTGGAATAGATAGAAGCAGCTTGATGTCCTCACATCTTTATACCCAGGTCTAGTGTAAAATGATCTAAAAACTCTATCTGTATTATCAAATGGTGTTCTAAAATTATTGTCACCTTTCTTGACCTAATCTCATTAGGATCCCTAAATGAACACTGAGTTGAACATCTCTTCATTTTCTCCGTAGAAAAATGCAAAAGTGACACCACTTGCTAATCTTAATGTAACTGGATCCAGAGAATAAAATCAAAATTAATAATAAACAGCATGGGGTGTAGCTCAGGGAAGAATACTTACATGTGCTTTTATCCTCACCAGTACACACACACACACACACACACACACACACACACACACACACACACGTTTATGAGAAAACTCAATTTTCCAAAACAACAAAGGAAAAAACAATCATAATGCTTGCCAAATATTATTGCAAAGGGCAAATGTAGCACATAAAAGAAGGATATTCATATGGAGTATGAGATTTAACACACGGATATTAAATGTGTTACTTTAATTATGTCACATGTACTCCAAAATTTAAGAAATACATGTACCAGGAGAGCACAATCTAACTTCTAGAGGACACAGAGCTACCATATTTGACATGAAAATTATGAGTGAACTTAATGTTGACTTACATTGCAAAGGAGAAAAGGAGTGCACCAGCATAAACTAAGGAGACCAGAATTGAAAGAAATTAGAAAGATAAAAGTTCTTACTATATGAATAAGCTAAATATCTGGCACATTAATATAAAATGATTTTTCCATGAAGGTGTAAGTTCTGTAAACAAAAAATTTGATGAAAAAAATCACAGAAGAAACAAAGAAATGAAAAAAAGCCTATGTCCTTGGATTGGAAAAATTAATATTAAAATTGTCAACAATAACTAAAGTAATAAGATCAATATGAACTCCTATCGGATTCCAATGACATTTTCTGAGAAAACTTTTAACTTGACCTGATAGGCCTCATCACAAATGACAGAATGCATAAATCCCAGTGGGTGGGGTTGGCTATGAGAGGATGCCAATGGGGAAGGTGGTATAAAGATGATTAGGATGTTCTGTACGAAATACACAAATGTTCAAAGAAATTACAAAAAAATCCTTCTAATATTCATATGGAAGAAGGGAGAAAAGGAAGAAACTGCATAGGTAAATCATTCCTTTGTTCTCTACCATCTGAATGAGCTGAGGAGGTAGGATTAGCAGCGCTGTTTGTGTCTGAGCTTTGTGGATCACTGGTTAATTTACCCTTAGGCTCCTCCATGCCTCCTGTTTTTGATATTATGGCATTCAGCATTTTGCATCATAGCATTTAGCATATTAAAAAATGCATGGTTTGCATTCTGTCTGCTATCTGATCACTTCACAGTCTACACAGTGCAAATCCTGACTCTGTTTCTGTTGTTCTTGTTACTTGTACAATTTTACTTCCCTATTTCTTACATCTTAGAACTTTTGTTGAAAGTTAAGCATCATATAGTAAGTAAAAAGGATGAGGTATTTAGACTTTGAATGTCAGGTTTAATGTTAATCTGGTTACAGTTTTGCTGTGTTTAACACTTGTCATAGCTTTAGGTATTAAATATTTCATTTTATCCTAATATTCTTGTTCTATATAAAATTTTAACCACTGATGCTGTTAGTTTTCCCTGAGAACTTCTGCAGTGCAACCTGCATCTTCAAGCTCTTGTCACTGTAATTCATGAAGATATGCTTGAGCCTGTGTATGAAGGTCAGGAGCTAGAACAGAAGCATTCTCTAATGTGTGATCAAATTTCATTTTAAGAGCTGGAGAGATAGTTCAGGATTAAGACCACTTGCTGCTCTTGCAGATGACCAGAATATGCTTCCCAGTGCCTAAAATAGGCAGATCCCAACCACCTATAACTCCAGTTCCAGGGGATCTGATGTCCTCTACCCTCCATGGATATCAGCATATATGTGATACACTCAGACACATAAACATTCATATAAAATAAAAATAGATAAATAAATAATCTCATTTTAAGCTGGAATTGAATTTCTGGGCTATGAGTTAGAAGTGCTTCTTAGACTTGACTTTAGATTTTTCTTCCTTTTGTGACAATGAAAGCTGGAAGTGTAGAATTTTTGATCTTATCCTCAATTTATGTCAGATAAAACTCAGCCAGAGAGCAGTTTTCCTGGGATGGATGTCTTCTGTTGTGGAGAAACTCTTAGAATAACTGCAATAATTTTGTCATCTCACCTTCCCAGAAGGTACTACCATGAGAACCTGATGGGACTCTTGGGGGTTGAACTCATGAAACTTTGTCCTCAAGCACTGTTTCCCTAGAAGGTTTTAATGGGCCAATAGCCTGCATTCTGTGTCCAGGACATATCAAACTGTCAGTTGCTCTCACCTGTGACTGAGTCTAGCCACTCTGCTCCTGCTAATTTGATCTTAGCTGTGATTTTCTGTGTTGATTGCATAGGAACCTTAATTTTCTGAATGCACTGAGGAAATCTGTCAGTTCTTTTTTTAATTTTCCATTGTAATGAGGATTAATAACTTTCAAACTCTTCATATGTTGAACTCTAAAAGTGCCCCTTCTTGATTGAATTTTTATTGTATAGATTGTTGATTATTTTCTTGAGTGCCCACATCTCTTTCCCTGAAGTAGAGTAGGTTTTATTAAATATCACTGTAATGTTCTTTAGGTCAGGAACCCTGACTGTCATTCAGACCTTGCTGCTCATTATGATAATTGTGCTTCCTCCAGCTAAGCTCTGCACCTTGGCCCCCATTATCTCAACACCTTACCATGTCTATGGTTGCAAAAAGTCCTTACTTACTCTGGCCTGAAAAAGCCAGTAGCTTTGAATCCTTTCAGTGAGTATGCTCTTGGCCTCAGTTCATTCTTGTAAGTGTGCTTAGCATCTCCCAGGCAGCATGGTAAACCAGAAGTTTCTTTAACATTATGAATCAGACTATTTTGGGAGGACAGTATCCCTAATTTTCTCGTTACCCTGTGCTGTTTTTGCATAGACGTTCTTCGATTTCTACTTCATTTCCGTGGATTGCAATTTTCAACAAGACCCCAAGAGCCATCCTAGCACACACTAGAAACATCTAGGAGTCCCCATAAATGCGTTAAATACTCATTCTTGTCTTCCATTCGAATATGCATTCTCTGGGCATTCACAGGATCCGGTGTCATACATGTCTCACTACTGGCTACACATATTGATAGTGGATACTGCAGTCGCTCTCAACTTCTGTGGTTCAAACCAGTATGTGCATTGTTGAAATGCTAATCGATCTAATGAACAGAAATATAGTTGGCCGCGGATGTTGTGTGGTACTTGCCCAAGGCAGGAGCTCAGGAAAGAAGAACCACCCGCAATTAACCTAGAGCAGTAAGCTACTTCTAAAGGAACCATGTCAGAGTTCATCTGGAATTTCCAAATTCTTATGTGCATCAATCCATATATATATATATATATATATATATATATATGTAAACAGTTAGCAGTGATCAGGATCTATTCCTTACTTGAGCTTAATACAAAGGATTTGCTGTATTGAGAATTGAGAATTGAGCAGATTTTGAATTAATCTGCACTCATAATTGATTCCTTGGCTGACACCCAGCTATCTTATTACACAGTACAGAATACCAGACTATTGTATATTAAAGCTTTCAATGAAGCATTTAATTCATAATTTATTAACAATCACTGTTACTATTTTTTCAAAACACAAATAGCACTCATAATATTTATATGAACTTTGCCTGAGATACATCAGCTGTTACTGTATCACAATTCACCTCTTGGGAAATTTTGGTGAATTGCACTTTTGCAGCCTCCCAAAGGTTAGTGGACTTTATCTTCATTAAGGACATTCACTGAGCTAATGGGAAGCATCAGTACAAACGTCTTTTTTTAGGGAAATCTTGGTGCTCCTTTTGAAAGAGAATGCTTTAGTGAGCATAGAAAATGAAGTCTCTGAGAGGAACTATGGCAAATAGTTTTATTGGAGATTTCCAGGAAACAACCACAATATGGGATAATCAAAGCAGGACTGAACGCAGGTTAAACAGAACTATTCTATGAATAATATGTAAAGGAGGTGACTGCTGGGTTGAGGTGATGACTGTGTTGGTAAAGTGCTCCATGCATGAGAATATGGGTTTACATTGAGAAAGTCTGAGGACTAAATCTGTTTACCTTAAATCTCTCTACACACCCATACACACATGTACATACCCACATGCAGACACATACGCACACACATGCACACACACATGAGTTGACTGCTGAAATTGATCTTAATAAGAATATTCTAATAGAACTCACTCATTAAATGGGCCCTGAATTGGGATTTAAGAACTTTGACCCTACTCAAATAGTAATTAGAGAGACAGTCATCAGGGAGCAAGATATTTTCTTTGATAAATTTCCAATGAAGAATGTGGCTTTAGCTTTGGGGATAAGCATTCTGACTGACAGAGGAATAGACACCTTCACCGCACATATGCAGTAGGTGGTATACAGTGGTCATCCACTAATCCAGGACAACTTGCTTTTGATTTGTAGTTGAACTATTAACCTCACATTAATATCATATAAAGCTTAATTTTAATAAGATATGGGAAGGTTATGCTGGTTTTTCAACTCCTGGTCTTTTGCACATGTCGGTATTTCTTCATCATCTTCTACCCAGTTCTAATCTTCCTCAAAGAGCTTATGGGTTCACCTTGGAAAGCTTCTTCATTCAGGTTCCAAAGGAAAGGTTTTGCATTCTGTTTACACTCTGAAAATATTGTTAAAAAGGAAAGGTTTTGCATTCTGTTTACACTCTGAAAATATTGTTAATATAGTACATAATGTGTCAGGTATGGTGACACACAACTTTAATCCCAGCACTCAAATTGCAGAGGGAAGTGGATCGCCATGAGGTTGAAGCCAGCCTGATTTACATGGTGAGTTTCAGGACAGCTGTGGCTATCAGTAAACCTTATCTCAAAACAATGATAAAAATTTACATAATATGTTATTTGCTCCTAAGAAATTTTACAAGTTCCATTAGTTAACTTTCTGAACAATCTTCATTGAAAGAGTCCCAGAGAAACAGAATAATATAAAACATATTTCTTTAGTTATGTAGGCCGAAAGACCACAGGGCTGGAATCACGTGACAGTGATTTTAAAGTCAAGTACAGCATTGTTCTTATCACACAGCTTTTAGTGATGTTGTGAGTCATTAATTTGGGTAAAATAATTAGAGTATTCAATTTATGCTTCCTCCATTTCAACCCTAAGTGAGATTTAGATTGGTCCAAGCAATCCAAATTCCAAATAACCACACTTCCCACTTGATGCTTGGGCCCTGAATAAGGTTGCGAGTTCCCCATGCCATTTTCTTGATTATATGTGTTTCATCCAAGGCATCATCGTTTTTACAGAGCATACTGCATCACAGGCTAGCTGAATACAAAAGCATTAAGTATTAAGATACTCTATTTTCGATTAACATCAAAGTGTAACTACTTTACTTTCTGGAGAAGTGCCTGTGGAAGAGCATTACTGTCATTTTTAATTTCAAGTTGTTTAGATGGAAAAGATAAGTGAAATCCTGGGCAGGCATGGTCAGCACATGCTGCAATTTAAATCCCTCAAGAGAGAATACCAGTTGCTGTAGCACTTAACGTCTACACACATGTATCTCAGGTCAATGGAAAAGAAACTATGGACAAGTGAAAAGAATTTCAGTTATAATTTGTTGCTAAAGATTGATATATAATGTGCAATTAGATATATCAAACTGAAGCTGAAGTCATTAATATAGAAGATATTTTAATACTTTAGGAAAAGTTAAGGACTGCAAATTCATTCAAATGTACTGGCAGCTACCCAGGTGAACTGGAGAATATTGGTTTATCTAGTGGGGACTGTGCACATCCAAGCATCAGCACACCCATTGCACTTCTTCATAGATTTGAAAAATATACATATAAGTATGTTGCAAATGGAATCAGATGAATATATTTTTGCTAGAAATGAAGAAAATGCCTTTGACTGGTGGGAAATTTTGAGAGATTTTGCAGTTTAAGGTATTTATAGTTTATGTATATTTTCAGGATAGTTTTTATATGTTTCAATCACTTATTTTTTTCCACACCTGCAGTGAAAACTCTCATTTTTAAATTTAAAATTTTTTTTTTTTAATTTTTCTGTGGACGTGTCTTTTGCCTGCTTGTATGCAAGTGCACTTCCATAATGTAATTCCTACAGAGACCAGAAGAGGGCATCAGATCCCCTGAACTGGAATTACTAATGGTTGTTAACTGCATTTGAATGATCAGAACCAAATCCAGATCTTTTGCAAGAGCAGTCAGTGCTCTTGACCACTGAACCATCTCTCCAGTTTTCAAAGTTTATTTTTAATGTGGAGAGTAATTTAAAAATCAAATTTGTTATAATAAAATAGCAATGGAATAATCTGCTCTTAATCACTGCACTCCCCAGCAAGGAAAAAAGTATGATGTTTTACTAACAAATTCCTACATTAATTTTTGTATTTAATTAATTAATGTATTTTTGAGACAGGGTCCTATGTATTCCAGGGTTGCCTTGAATTGACAGTACAACCAAAGATAACCCTGAAATCCTTAACCTTTTTTACTTGCCTTCCAAGTGGCAAAATTATAAAAATGTACCACCTGGTGGGTCAACATTATTTTTAATCGCACACTGAAACAATTTTACTTATAAATATTAAATCTCCAAACTTACTTTTGCTTTTCCTAGATTTCTATTTCCTTACATATAGTTTTCCAAATTTTACTTCCAACACTCTCTAAATGAACCAAAACTAATCCAGAGAGTTTTGTTTTTCCTCTTGGCTAGTGACATTTCTTTGAAGCCCTGAAGTATCTCCTTTCATTTATGTTTTACAACCTGATGTTGACTTAGTGGCAAAAGAGAAATAAACAATCAACAGCCTTTATGACAGAAATTCATGCTATGGTGGAACTGGAATCTATATAAAACAATCTAAATTATTTGACTTTAGTTTCTGCTATCAAATGATGGTATGGTATAAGTTTATAATTTCTTATACAAGTTCTGAGCTTCTGTTGCACTAAGTAATTCCAATGCAATTCTACTTCTGTTACCTGGATATAAGTCACTGAATCTGTATAATTGACTAAAGAAAGAAGGAAGAGTAGAATTACACTGATAATTCTGGATGGCTTAACTCTGGCCAGCAGCACCTTAAAGGCTGTCTGCCCATTCACTGATATCTTGACCTCATGACCACTTCTGTTCCTCTCTTGTTGAAGCAGCAATGACAATCCCTGTTGCTCAGCAACCAACTCAGTTTTGGTAAATCAAAGCAGCCCCTTTACTGTCATGACTGTGTGAAAATTGGGAACTACATACAACTATTAACGTAGATGTCAACTGATGCACTCAACTAATATTCTATGAATGATTAACTTGTGTGTATGTCTTATATGGAGTTTTATAAACATTGCTTCCCACAGATCTTGAAAACCTCTGATGGAGAAGGGGAACAGGGGAAATGAAATACTAATACATTACTTGGATGATAATGCACAACGGTCCTATTACTCACAGTATGGTAGACTGTGGATACCATGTGAGGATAGTAAGCTTTAGTACTTAAGCAAAGAATACTTGATTAGTCTACTCTATAACTGTATGGAAGGATCCCTTCAAGGATGCTCCTTTAAGACACAAAGAAGTATATTCAAACACTCAATAAATTTGGCTTATGAATGATTCAAAATAATGCAAGTGGGTGCCAATACAGGAGAGGAAAAGGCTGCTTAGTGAAGCCTCAATGTCCTTGTCATAAGAACACAAAAATTTTCCGATTATGAATATGCATATGTTAAAAGTTACATTTCGTGAAACCTAAACGATGCATGTTTGAATATTTACATACATTTATACATGCAATGTTTATGTGGCTTCTATTCCCAGTGACTTGAGCCAATAGTAAGTCTAAGAATTTTGTGAAAAGAATATCATTCACTTAGAAATTTTGCCTTTATGAGGTACTGGGGAGTATGTGAACATGCTAGGCAGGCATACTAGCTCTGAGTCATCTCCCCAGCCCTTGGAGGCAAAGTTTTGACCTGAAGCTCTGGTTGTCCTTGAGTTAGTCTATGAGCCTAAGTGAGGTGAACCTAGACTTGCCTCTGCCCTCTAAGTGTTGCAGTTATGGCTGTTGACTGATTAGTAGCTTAATTTGATACTTTTTATTGATTGATAACACTGCTTAGGAACTTGGCATATAGAAAAATAAAAAAAAAGAAGAGAAAACTTTTCATTCCTCCATGTAGTCTATATTCATGTGAATGATCTGATGTTGCCTGAGATTCTTTTGGCTTATTAGCATTCATTAATTGTTGAAAATGAGGGTTCTCATTGTGACACTTGCATCCATGCATGTAAACTTAAATCACATTCCTACCTCTTTTGTACTCTTTCTTAACCCTCCTTCCTCCCCCTTTTTTTCTCCTTCTACATGCCTCTCTCTTTTTCAGTTTTATGTCTCCTCCCAAACATCCACATCGGAAACAGAATATGAGGTACATGTCATTTTAGCACTGATTTATTTTACTTAACATGATGTTCATCACTGCATATATAATTTCATTCTTCTTTATATGTGTGTGTATAGCATATACATACATGTATATCACATTGTCTTTATTCATTTGTCTTTGATTGGCAGCTGGGTTGATTCCATAATTTGGCTATTGTGCATAGTGCTGTGAAAAGTATCTTTGTGATAAGCTAACTTGGATTCTTTACCTTATTTACCCAGAAGTGTTATGGATAAAAAAAATTGAAGTTCTATTTATAACTGTTTGAGAAACATCTGTACTGACTTTTAAAGTGGCTGTGCTAATTCTTCTCCACAGTTAATATACATCCGCTGCAGCCTCAACATCAGTAGTAGTTTTATGGTGATAGCCTTTCTGATTGGGGTAAATATAGTTTGATTTATTTTCTTGTCACTTTTTATTTTTTTAACTATTTGTGTATTCTAGATATTAATCCTCTGCTGGATGTGTATTTTCCTTGGTTGTTTCTTTTGCCTTATAGTAGCTTTGAAGCTCAATGAGGTCCCCCTTATTGACTGTTGACCTTAATGCCTTAGCGGCTGATACCCAATTTAGAAAGTTTTTTCCTACAACTATATCTTGGAGGATGCTGTGAACATTTTTTTCTAGCAGATTCAGAGTTTCAGGTTTTATAGTGAAGTCTTTGAAACATTGGGAGTTGACTTTTGTGCAGAGTGAAAGATAAGGGTTCAATTTCATTCTTCAGATGGAGATGCAGTTTTGCCAGCACCATTTGTTGAAAATGCTATGTTTCCTCCATGTGGGCTCTTGGTACCTTTGTCAAATATCAGGTACTCATGTTTGGGGTCTTCTATTATATTCCATTGATCTACATGTTTATTTTTGTGACAGTCTATGTTGTTTTATGACTATAGCTCAGTAATATAGTGTGAGATCTAATGTGATAATCCCTCCAGCATTGTTTTTGTTTTTGCCCAAGATTGCTTTGGAGATTCAAGGTTTTTGTGATTCTTTCTGAATCATAAGATGATTTTTTTCTAGTTCTGTGAAGAATGTCATGGGATTTTTGGTTGGAATTTCATTGAGTCTATAAATTGCTTGTGGTAAAATGCTCATTCTCATGATATTGGTTCTGTGAATCCATGAGCATGCCAGATCTTTCAATATCCAAGTATCTTCCTTTATCTCTTTAAAGAAATTAAAATTTCTTTGTTGATATCTTCAATGTTTTGTCTAGGTTTATTCCTAAATATTTTTGAGGTTATCATGTATGGGAGGGTTTCCTTGAATGCCTTTTTTAATTGCTTGTAATTGGTATATAGAAAAGCTACTGCATTTTGTAAGTTGAATATGTAATCTGCCACTTTATGGAAAGTATTACTCATTTCTAACAGTTTTCTGGTAGAATTTTAGGATCTCTTTTGTATCATATCATATTATCAGAAAATAGTGATAATTTGACCTCTTATTTTCTTTAGTGCTCTTGAATTCACTTCTGTTGTCTTATTGTTCTTGCAAGATTTTCAAGCACTATATTGAAGTTGATTAGGAACTTCTATATTGAACCTCTTCCACCCATGGCCCAGGGATCAGGAGGAAGAGGGGGTGGAAAGATTATAAGAACCTGTACTGTTTCAAAATCATAGGGAAGCAGAAGCTTTCAGGTCACAGGAAGCTTCCACATGTGATCTTGCCAGCTCAGTCAGACAAGGCTCCAGAGTAGATTGAAAAAAAATGTGTGGCTGGCTAGACCTTGTCGGGGAACTATTGACTGATTACTACCAAATGAGGGAGAGTTGGCTTTACTTCTGATCTCTATTTAGGCTGACTAGACTCCAGTGGATGAATTTTCACTGAAGGACATCTGGATAAGACTTAACATGTACAGCAGAATACATGAGGTCTGGTGGGAGTTGTAGTGGGGGTATGTAAAGGGAAGGCTGTCTAAATTTGATGAAGAGCTGTTGTATAAAATATACAAGCATTCAATAAAATTTTCTAAGAAAAAATGTAGATTATTTGAATTTTCTCATCTTTCTAAAAGGTTTATCTGGGCCACTAGATGGATCTGTAAGTTTTAGTCCCACAACCACTTCTACACCCCCATAGCACAGCAGCTTCAGAGTTCTCAGAAATATTGGTCATAAGAAAATTAAACCTCATAAAATAATGAGTCAATGCACAGCTCTAAAGAGAAACTGTCTCTGTGCATACATGAAAGTCCAGCGAGTCTTGAAGACAAGGGGTGTAGTCTTCTTAACTAGAATGCATCAGTATGCACTTTTAACACGTGGACTGATATCTTGCTCTCTAGGTAGGTACCAAGGCCACTGTCACCACACTTCACCTCTAATTTTTATTTTTTGTTGCCCTTGTTATTTTTCTAGGAAATAACTAATTCACAAGTAGTAAAAGCTGATGATTGATGTTTGGTAACTAGTGAGAACAAACAACATACCTGACAAACAATACATTTGATGTTGTAATAATAAATGTCTTAAAGTAGAACTAAACTTATTGTGATGTATGAACAAAACACTATATCATGAACCGCATATTTGTAAGGACTTTCCTTACATTCAATTTATGTTCCCTTTTCAAAGTTATATATTTATAATTTGGTTATTTAGATTCTTAACAGAAATAGCAAGGAATCAAGGAATTAACAACCTAAAAGGTATAGATTTATAACACAAGTTTATGCATAATTTTGTGTATGATAATTCCCTACTAGAAGTTAGAAAAATATATCAATTATATAAACAAAAGCAGACTGAAGAATTTTCAGTTATCTCCAGGACAATCAAAAATTCAGTAAATCACAACTGGCTGAGTTTTAGAGAATGAGGGACTGCAGAGTACTTGTCCTTGGATAGGACTCTTATATAAACTCTCAACCATTAACTACGCAAAGAGCATTGCCGAAGAGAGGGCTGAAGGAGGGTAAGAGCCAGGGCTGGTCCATGGACAAAGGGAAGCGGAGGCTTTCAGGACACTGGAAGCTTGCTCATATAAACTTCCAAAGTGGTGGCCAAATCAATCACGTAAGAGCCCAGAGTGGAGTGCAGGAAATGGGCTGTTGTCTGGCCCTGGCCTGGGAACTACTGGAGACTGATTCCGCTGGGAGAGGGAGAGAAGATCTTACTCATGAATCATAGATAGGCTGACTAGACTCCCGTGAATGAACTTAAACCAAAGGATATCTGGGTACAAATGCTTGACCAGATGGACTTAACATGTATGATGAATACAGGAAGTCTAGTTGGGGACATGGGTGGGGGACGGGTTAAGAACTTTTGCATGAATGTACAGAAGCTCAACAAAAATATTTTTTAATTAAAGTGTCCTAAAAATGCCAAGCCAGTCTTTATCCTCTCTAGCCCCATGGCCCTCCTCTGTCCCTCTTCCATGTGGCTTTCCTCACCTAAGCTTCATACCTATGATTACAGACACATACCTTTTCAACAATTAAGTTTTGATCTCTGCTCTGAGGGCAACCCCTGTTTACTGGTGGACTTAACTATGACTGCCCAAGAAAGGGAAGGAGATAAATTTTTTCTTGAGGTGAACAAAATAATTCCATGAACTTCATTTATAGCCTTGATGCATTTATGCTGAGATTTGTTCACAATTTTAAAGTTAAAACAATAATAAAAGTGGAACAGATGACAAAGACATTTAGACATTTGTGGTAGAAAATATTTACCATCTAATTTTATACGTCACATGTTTCTTATTTTTATTTCTGCTTCAGCTAATGTGAATGATTATCTATTATCTTCATAAAGTTTTGTGAGGAAAGGTTAAAAGTTATTAATGAATAAAAAATATCAAAATGTGATTTTGTTCCATATAACAAATTATTTACAGTTAGTTATTCTTTATTACCTTTAGGACTAAAAGGAGATAAGTGGAAAACAAATAAAATCATCATTGTAATTAAGGTACAGGGCTAGGGTCAGAGTCACATGTATAGAAACAATCATATTTGTAACAATAAAAAGTAAAGAAGAAGCCATGAGTTAGAGACAAAGTCAGAGGGACGTGGGAGGGGTTGGAGAGGAGAAATCCAGGTTAGAAAAGATGTACAAGCAGTACTCATATGAGAGCCTCAAATAGATTTAAATTACATAAATACATTATCATTGGGCAAAGATGACAGAACAATAGCTTTACTTCTGGAGATATGAGAAAAGGCAACTTGTCTTCAGAGGATAGTTGAGGTGAATATGGTAAAGATAGACTTTTAGCCCATAGCAGCCAAGCTAGGAAGTTAACCCTCAGAGGACACTGAGTTAAAAGGTTGAGATACTGGGAAGCACAGGACAAGGTGGGAAGAAAGTGGGCTGAGAGAGCGGTGCTGACGACGTAGGGCTCTTCGTTCTTCCACAGAGACACAGATATAAATATTTTTGACTTAGCAGAGCGCATACTCTCTGTTGCAAGAGCTTAATGTTGTAGTTTTGAGATGACTGTCATCTGGACAATTTGAAATGAATTAGTTTGTCAAAGCAACAGTTTACAAAAGACATACAGTGGCCCATACTCAACCAGTAGGTAATAGCTTGATTGATTTACAGACTATAGGAGACCTGAATTCAGTAGTATTGTAATTGACTGAGTTTTAAACACATCACAATGAGTATTATAAGCATTTTGAAATGATGAAAGTCATGATCACTGATTAGTTTTCTGTCTCACCTAGGCTATGTATGATAACAGCTAATTTTGGGTCAGACACTTGTACTGATTCTACCTACACAGTGTTTTCATATATTAATAGCATTAATTAATTAACTAAACAGATTAAATAAAACAGATCACCCCACAAAATATTGGTGTGTCTCCATCAATGGAGAGAAGCTTAAGGAAAGAGCTTCTTCAAACTCAAGCCTGCAGCAGTGACTCTCATCCTGAGAACAGGCTGCTTGGTCCATCATGTGCAATCTCCATCGCTACGTGAATTCATAAGAATTACAAAACTAATTTCTTGCTTTATGAACTTCAAGTTTCCTAGAACCTACAGTGTTGTGAACCAGTTCTTTGTAATTACGTAATCCATTTTGAGAGTTTCATACACGAGAATAGCATTGGCAGTATTTCCATCCATCCCAGTCCAACTCCTCCCATGGCCCTTGGCACTCCCTTACAATTGCTTGGCCTCTTCTTTCATCACTATTGTTACAAATAATATAATTCACTGAGCCGATTTAGTGGTGCTCATGTGTATCTGTGTTCAGGGCTGGTCACTTGGGATTGCCTCAGGGAGCTAGTGCCTGGACAAAATCGATACTCCTTCCTTTAGCATCCATTGATTGCCTGTAGCTCTTCATTTTGAGGTGTGACCTCAGGAAATTTCTCTCATCCACTTTGACTCACCAATTGGTTTTGTCACATAGATCTAGTTAAACTACCATACTGTGGAGGTTTCATCGATGTAGCTCCATATCATGGGTCATGCCTAGAATGCATTAACTAGTGGCAGATGTCTGGCCCCCTCTGGCTCTTACAATCTTTCCACTTGTCTTCTGTGATGTTCCCTCAGCCTTAGGTATAGCTTTTGCATTGGCGATGTATCACTTAGGGCTGGGCATTTTGCAGTCACTTATTCTGTGTATTTAGACCAGTTGCAGATCTTTGTAATAGTCTCCATATGCTAAAAAAATAAATTCTTTGATCAGCAATGAGAGATACACTTTTCTCTAAATATAAGGATATATATTCACAATACAGTAAGAAATTATGTTAGTCTGGGAAACGGACAGAAGTAGGTTCTTCAACTGATGATGGATATAGAGGTCTATGACATCTATAAATATGTATCTTTGACTATGATTACAGTACCATGCATGAATTCTCTCCTACTGAGAAGGCCTTAAGTCCAATTAAACAGCTGTTGATTACGTCCAAGAGTAAAGTGCCACTAATGCACCAAGAGAGGTGATTTGCAGGGCTGGTCATTACTGGTTCATAGGCTGTATCGTTGGGTATGATCACCCCTCTCCCTTGGAAGATTGCATACACCGAGAGCTAGTCTTCAGGGAGGAGGCTTTCAGGTCATTTCTAGCTCAATTGTTCCTAGTCATGTGTACAAAATGTGTGGTGTCTTTAACATTAGGGTTTTACCTTCAACTTCTGGGAGACAATCAAGGCTGTGGCAATAACCTGTGTTATTTTGGGAGCCTCTTGGACTACCCTTATCCATAATTCAAAAAGAAGTTTCTCCTTCATGTCACTATGATTTTTGTTTTATAGCTTTCTGTTATATACATGCACTCACATATATGGTAGATGTGTATTTTCAGTAGGCTTATGAAATAGTACATTTCCGTTTGGCTTTTGACATCACCGAAGCAGTATTTAACTCTCTTTCTTCTCTTTCCTGCATGTCTATCTCTCCTGCATCCGTCATCAGTTGAAGTACCCACCCATTTTCCTCATCCTCCCTTCGTAATGTCTGTGTCCTACAATTCTTGCCTCTCAGTCGCTTTTTTCCCTTCTTCCCCCATAGTTCCTTTCTAGTTTCCTGGTTCCTGTAGTTCTATCAGGATATATACTCACAACTAATGACATAAAGCTAGGCTCCACAAATAAGATACAACATGAGCCACATATTTTCCTGAGTCTGAGTTACTTCACTTAGTATAAACATTTCTAGATCCATTCATTTACTTGCAAATTTCATTTTTCTTTACCACTGAATGGAACTCCATTGCACAAATGTATCACATATTCGTTCTCCATTCATCACCTGTGGGACATTTAGGTAGTTTCCAAGATTTTTAAATTGGACTTCATTAGCTCAGGAATTATGACCCAAAATTGATAAATCAACCTCATTAAACTAAAAAGCCTCTGTATAGCAAATTCTGTGAAGAAGAAGCAGAGTGACAAGGAATCTTTGTCAGTGATACATCTGCTAAGTGGTTAAGTTTCAGAATATGTAAAGAGTTCAATGACCAAAGAACCAAGAAAAATCTAAAACTGGGGTGCAGACTGAGCCTGGTGGCACATACCTCTAATTCTAGTGCCTGGAAGCAGAGACAGGCTCATCTCTGTGAGCTTTAGGCTAGCTTGTTCTACATAGTGAGTTTCAGGCTGGACGAATCTACAGGGAGATCCTGTTTTAAGAAAAAATGGACTACATGTCTGAACAGCAAATTCTCAAAAGAAGAAATAAAAATGGCTAAGAAATAACTTTAAAAGCATTCAACATCCTTAGTTAAACAGGGAAATACAAATTAAATTTATTGTAAATTTTTGTCTTAAAAATCATAATGGCTAAGATCAAGAGAACAATAGGCAATTAATTCTGAGAAGGAGAATCCTCATTCATTGCTGGTAGGACAGGAAACTGGGGTAGCCACTTTTGAAAGCAGTATCATATATCAAAAGGACTTGATATCCTACCACGGAGATACTTGCTCAGCAATGTTTATTGCTAATCTTTTCACAATGAACCAATTCTTAAAGACAAAACAACCTTTTCTATATCTCTCTATATAAGTGCTCCCTCCAGCCTTTCAATATTTCCCAATCTATCTATATCTATCTAATTATCATTATCATAATAATTATCAGCTCTCTACAACTCTGTGTCATCAATCACATTTATTCCAGCATCTTTTTCTAATTATCATTTATCTACCATCTAAAATCTATCTATCTCTCTATCACCTATCTATCATCTCTAGACCTGATCTGTCTATTCATATGT
Source organism: Eospalax fontanierii (assembly GCA_035773235.1). Classification (NCBI taxonomy): domain Eukaryota; kingdom Metazoa; phylum Chordata; class Mammalia; order Rodentia; family Spalacidae; genus Eospalax; species Eospalax fontanierii. The sequence continues at coordinate 44,085,717 of CM069540.1, read as the reverse complement.
TCATCCTTTCTCCACATATTAGTCTGCTTATCTGGAAAATTGCTAAGGAATAAGGATGTTGAGCACTTTTTCAGGAATTTCTTAGACATTTTTATTTCTTCTTTTGAATTTTCTGTTCAGATTCAGAGCTCATTTTTCAATTCGGTCATTTTGTTTTCTCAATTCTTTATATAATCTGAATATGTATGCTCTGTCAAATGCACATATATTAAGGATTTCTCCCACTCTGCTGAGTTCCTTTTCACTGGATTTGTTTCTTTGCTGTTCAGAAGCTTTTCTAGTTTACTGAGATCCCATTAGTTTATTATTGCCCTTAATTCACACTTGTCACATCTTTTTCTGCACCTACATTTTACGGTACTCTCTGTTTTCTGATGATTTCAGCATTTCAGTTTGCACACTGAGCTCTTAGATCTATTTGGATTTGAACTTTATTGCAGGGTTATTGATACAGATCTAATATCTTTAGTCTGCAAGTGGAGGCACAGCTTCCCAGGCAACCTCTGTTGAAGAGGCTGTCTTTACTTCACTGTGTATTGTTGGCATCTTTGTCAAATATCAGATGGCTGTGAATGTTTCAACTCATGTGTAGGTCATCTGTTTTGTTCCACTGATCTTCATGGCTTCTTTTGTGCCAATGCCATGATTTTTTGGTCACTATGGCTATGAAATAGAGTTTGATACCTAGTATGGTAATACCAAGTGTTGCATAGAGGAGCAGTTTTCCCTCTGTCTGTTATGAGGGATGGATTTCAGAATATGACTGACAAGCCAGCTAACCAATGACTTAAGGGGGGAGGTTTAGTGGAAACAAAGGGAAGGCTGGGAAGGAGTGAGGTGGGAGCAGGGCCAGGTCTCCATCTTGGGCACACTCGAGAGTTCCGGGGGGACCAATGATCAAAATGCAGGCTCTGCCATAGGAAATCTCTATCTGGGGATGAACTCCTTGTAAGTAACATGGAATAAACTATTCTCTCTGAAGAATATTCTCTATCTGTTCAGTTGGTTCAAACCTGGGGGTGGGGTGAGGCTGAATGCCAGGCCTCACCATGAGAGAAGTCATGCAACAGATGATGTAGTAGGCAGGATCGACTGGCAAAAAGAGAATGCTCCCATGAAAAGGAGTTTTGGAGCCTCATTTAATATGGGACTAAGCAAAGGAAAAAGTATGGGCAGAAGAAATTTTGATGTGGTGGATTATCCCCATAGGAATGGTGTGTATGGCAGCCATTGCAGACTTGGGGTGGTTTATAGTGAAATACGTAATTAAGGCAAACTTGCCTAAGCAGATGAGATTGGCGGGACAAATACCAATGGTGATGGTGCATGCCGGAGACTCCATGGAGGAGGCTGTGGCTTACGGGTCCAGTGTGAGATGGCAGTCTCAGGCTGAGGTCTTAGCACAAGAGGAAATTCAAATTGTGAAAGACAAATTAAATCGGGAGTACGCTATAAGCCTCGCTTCCTCGATATTAGCCACTGAGCTTGCTAGCAAATTGGATAAAAGAGAAAAGGAGATGGAGCTTTTAGCCTGCCGCTTTTTACAGCTAGGAAATAAAAAAGAATGAAAACCCAAGTCAGATTGATAATGCAGGAGCTATCTTGGGACCCTGGGAAGAAGCAAGCAACCCAGAAGGAGCTGAAAGTGCCCCTAAAGGTTTCTCAGGCTTACAACTGCTTGAGCTGGGAAAGACATTCAAACAAACCAGGAGGGAATATTTAACTACTTGGCTTGTAAGGCTATGGGACATGAGAGCAGATGAAATTATTTTTAGTGCTGCAGAAGCAAGACAGCTGAGTAACATAACCAGTCATCCCTCCTTGAAATTTAAGCTGCATAACTTGGTACAATACAAGGGAAAGCAGTCTCTGATGAACTGGCTTGTGCATGCCACAGGAGACACTTGGTCATCACCAGCAGAGAACCCCCATGAATTCCAGGAGCTGGAAGAAGGACAGGTTCTGTTAAGAGAACTGGACATTAGGAAAGCAATATAGAGTAGACTATTCACTGGCCCAGATAGGACTGTGTTCAGTAGAGATCTAATGAGGGACTTCACTGAACAAGGACCTAGACATTGGTATGGAGGTTTAGTGTCCCTCCTAGATTCCCTAGTGGGACAGGAGGTTTACAAGGCCAGAGAGGTTTGGCAGGTTTAAACAACCTGGACCAGCATGTGAAGTCTGTCTGTAGAAAAATAGAAAAACCTAAAAGATGTATAAGGGAGACAAAACAGAAAGGGAGGTATGCTTGGGTTACTCATAGACAAATGTGGAGAGACTTGTGTTTAGCCCAAGTTCCTAAAGAAATGATTGATAAAAAGCCAAATTCTGTGCTAAAGCATCTGTGGGAGGCTTTGAGCTCTGAGAAACGGTTCACAAAAGATACACAGAGGATGAAGTTTATCCCAGGGGTGGATACTAACTCCCTTGAGTAAACAGGGTACATTTCTCCCCTGTGACTGGCTATTCGAGGGGTGGAGAGAGTTTGCCTGGCCAGGGCCTCTCCCAACAGCCAGGTGTGGTCAATGGAGAGGCCAAAGGTGTGGCTAGGGGCAGCAATCAGATCCAGGGTCTCCCTGGCCCTAGGAATCAACAGGTGCAACACAGGCAAGAAAAGCCCTATTCCTCCTTGGCCCTATGTAGGACCAGGCAGGTTGGGCCAGCACCAACGAGGTTGGCAAGGATAAAGGGATGCATGGAGGCTCCATGTGAGAAATCCAGGACACTAAATGGATTACATGTCATTGTATCCAACATGGATCTGCTGAAAAAACAGCTGATGCAAATGAAAAGGGATTTTCCTTACTATGTTAGACCTTGTACGTATTTATAATGTTAACTTCTGAGTGTTTTACAGATATGAAACCCAGTTGAGAGATGTCAAGTACACCTGAAGGAACAAGAATGTAGTATAATTCATATAGGGTACAAGAGTGAAGTATAGCTGTGAAATTCTGGGAGTTCTATGGGCCTAGGCCTTTAGATGCCAAAGAGTAAAGGTATCTAGCAATTCTGGTACTAGGTGTGGGTTGCTCCCCCTGTGAGCTGTTGGCCAAGGGAGCCTTGGAAGCCTGTTTCTATCATACAAAAGGCAATTGCCACAATATAATGCTGGTTGCACACTGGAAGTGGATGGTAAGGCCCTATTACTGAAGATGTGACATGGTTCAAGCATGGAAATAGATCTAGCTGGGACCAAGTTGAAAACTCACCACAAATGGAAGGCTGGCTTTCAGAGTGCTAGAGGGTGCTATGTAGGCTGCTATGGGAGAATGGTCTTGAAACGCCTAAGGACAGATTTTGTGTGCTTCACTATTAAATGTCTCCACAGGTGTGATAGAGGATCATCTGTATGTACATCCCCAGCATATTTAAAATTGGACTCAGGGCCCACTTTTCAGGGAGGGCGCACAAACATCTGATACTAGAAAAAGAATGTCGACCCCCAGTGGTGAGGGGGAGAATTACAAGCCCCCATAAAGAAGCTACAAGATAAATATGATGTGCCTACTTAGGCATTGCCTAAGCACTTGTATTTACACCCACAGGTTGGGTCATTCAGTATTTGTGTGGATGGTACTTTTGCTGTTGTTGTTATTGGGGTTGTTGCTGTTTTACAACTATTGTGTTTTTACAGTAGAAGGAGCATTGCTGAAGAAAGACAATAATCCATGCCACAGTGGAAAGAACATCATCCTATGCCTGCTGTTCTCCCACTCCAAACCCCTTGCTCTTATGGCTCAGGGACTCTTGCGGAAGAGGTGGCAGGAAGTATGTGAGATCCAGAGAGAAAAAGGGGTGGGATGTTGCATAGAGGAGTAGTTTTCCCTCTGTCTGTTATGAGGGGTAGACTTGTAAATATGACTGAAAAGCCAACTAACCAATGACATAAGGGGGGGAGGTTTAGCAGAAACGCAGGGAAGGCTGGAAAGGATGAAGGTGGGGAGCAGGGCCAGGTCTCCACCTTGGGCACACTCGAGAGTTACGAGAGGAACCCGTGTTCAAAATGCAGGCTCTGCCATAGGAAATCTCTACCTGCGGATGAACTCCTTGTAAGTAATATGAAATAAACTAATCTCTCTAAAGAACATTCTCTATCTGTTCAGTCAGTTCAAACCTAGGGGTGGGGTGAGGCTGAATGCCGGGCCTCACCATGAGAGAATTCATGGAACACCAGGTATTGCTATATACGTTCAGGATTGCTTTGGCTGTCTGGGGTCTTCGTGATGCAAATTTTAGAAGGTTTTTAAATATATCTGTGAAGAATGTCATGAGCGTTTTGATTGGGATCACATCAATTCTATAAATTACTTTTGCTGGAAAGGCCGTTTTCCTATTATTAACTCCAGCATTTCGTGAGGCCTTTTCCTCTCTTTATGTCATTCTCATTATTTTCTTCAAAGACATATCATAGTCATTACAGAGGTTTTTGATGCCACTGCTTAGTTTTGTATCAAGATATTTTTTTAGACTATTGTGAATGGGAGAGTTTTCTTGATCTCTTCTCTGATTGCTTGCTACTAGTATATAGAGAAGGCTAGTGACTTACATAAATCAATTTTCTTTCCTGAAATTTAGCTGAAATTGAGGATCATCTCTAGATTTGGGGAATCTTTTATGTATAATGTCATATCATCTGCAAATCAGAATAATTTGACATATTCATTTCTAATTAGAATCCCTTTAGTTTTCTTCTCTTGACCTATTACTCTGCCTATAGTTTCAAACATGATATTGAAAAGGAATGGAGATATTGACAGCCTTATCTAATTTCTGATTTTATGGGAATGCCTTGGATTTTTCTCCATTTATAATGTTGTTTTTTTGGGGTTGTTGTGTATAGCCTTAATTATGTTGAAGTATGTTCCCTCCAGTCTGATTTGCTCAGAATTCTTATCATAAATGCATGTTGGACTCTTTCAAAGTTCTCTTGTGCATCTGTTGAGATGATTATGTGATTTTTATCCTTAAGTCCATTTGTGTGATTTATTACATTTAATGACTTATGTCACTACATAGAACCATCTCTAAATCTCTGGATTAAAGACTACTTGATCATGCTGGATGATCTGCTTTTATGTGTGTGTGATTTGCAAGTATTTTGTTGACAACTTTCATGTCTATGTTCATTGGTAATATGGACCTATAGACTTGCTTTTCTATTGTGTTCTTAACTGGTTTGAGTATTGCAGTAAAATTTGCTTAACAGATTTTGTTTGAAAGTTTTCTCTTTCTTTCAGTCTTTTTGAACAATTTGAGCAGTGTTGAAGATTTTCTTTAACGGTTTGGTGAAATTCTGCTGTGAGTCCACCTGGGCTTGTTCTTTCATCCATTCGGAGACTTTGCATCACTGTTTTAATTTCCTTATTTGTATGGCTCTCGTTAGTCTTTTGATCTGCTTTATTAACATTGGTGATTTCATTGAGTTGAGAAACTCATTCATTTCAATTAGATTTTCTAATTTAATACAGTATAGGCTTTTAAAGCACTTCCTTATAATGGGTATGGTTTTGTATATTTTGATGTTTCCCCTTTCATTTCTGATTTAGTGTATTTGGATTTCTTCTTTCTTTTGGGAGGTTTAGATAAACATCTACCTTTTTTTATCATCTCAAAATAGTAACTACTATGTGGGTTGATTCTTTGAATTGTTGTCTTTGTTTCTACTTCATTGATTTCTACTCTGACTTTTATGATTTCTTCTCATCTTCTGGGTTTGGATTTGATTTGTTCTTCCTCATCCAGATTCTTGAATTGTGCCATTAAGTCATTTATTTGTGTTCTTTCTGTCTGATTTTTTAAAATTTAGTTCCTTAGAGCTGTGATCTTCCCTCTTTGGATTGTTTTTAATTTGTCACAGAGATTTTGTTAAATTCTGTTTTAATTTTCATTTAGTTTGGGAATGCTATTTTTTCTTGATTTCTTTTTGTACCAATTTTTCACTTTAGAGTGTGTTGTGTTTAATCTGTAGGCATCTGTGTATTTACTAGAACTTCTTGTGTTGTTGATTTTTAAGCTTTATTACACTGATCCGATAGAAAACATGGAATTATTTCATTTTTTAACATTTGTTGAAGTTTGTTTTTTGACTCAGTATGTGGTCTTTTTTAGAGAAAACTCATTGGAATGCTGAGTAGAATGTGTATTCATTATTTCTTGTGTGAAATATTGCATAGACCTTTGATAGGCACATTTGATGTGTGGTATCAATTCAGAAATTTCTCTGTTTATTATTTGTTCACATGTCCTGTCTGCTAAGACTGAATTGGAGTTAAATCTGTGTCTTGAATTCCAATAGTATTCCTTTTTATGAAATTGCATACAGCAGAGTTTGAAACACATTTTTTCAGGATTATAATGTCTTATTGGTCAATTGTTTCCCTGATCAGAATGTAGTGACTTCTTTATCTCTTCTGATTAATTTTATTTGAAATCTATTTTGTATATATTTGAATATTCATGTCTGCTTGTTTTGAAGCTTTGGCAAGGTGATGATATCATTATAAAGAGCCTAGCCCTAAGGTGTTTCAGAAACTTCTGCCACTCAATGGGCAGATACTAAGAGAGTCTGACTGACTGGAAACCCTAGGAAATTAGACTAAAATGAAAGAAAAACAAAGAAAATGTAGCTGAAAAGATACATTCAGATACATTCATGTCTCAGTAGTCACACACTGCAGAGAAGACAAATGTCAGGTTTTGCCATAGATGTTACCAAGCAGAGAAACAAAATTTTCTAATTGTTAATGTCCATTATACTAATTTTCATCAAAAAACACACAGTTATGTGAAGAAACAGGATAATGTGACACATGTGAATCATATTTCTGAAACAAAATCATTTTAATTTCTAGCGCGATAGGTGGAAGATTTCTTCTGGATGGTTTCACCGATGATTCTGGTCAAAGTTATTTTGAAATATTAAGCTTTTGTTAATGGTTTTCAGGTTCCTCATTTCATACAGGGAATGAAAACTATAAGCCTATTCAGGAAGCTCAGCATGGCTTGGTAAGTGGTGCAAGGGCTCTAAGTTTTGAGGCACAAAGTCCAATGAGTTCACGGGAAACCAAACAGGGCTTGCCCTTGGTAAGGTTTTTCCTGGGAAGAGCAGAGCATCAGATTTTCCACAAATTCTCTCTCCCTGAAAATACATATTCAGGGGTCTTTCTTATGACAGTGTGGGTTGGAGGTTCTATCCAGGTAGACTGAGAAGGCTGCTTTAGATGCATTAGCTCAGGCCGACAAGACTGAGATTCCAGATCTGGACAAATCAGTCTTAAAGCCGCGAGTCTAATCTCCCTCATCATGACCAGCCAATTACCTTGTGATGCAGGAATATGACATAGAAGGCCGCTGCTGCCCTCCTACTCACATTTCCTGGTTACTGGCTCAGAACATTTGCCTGGTGAAGAAGCAACTGTAAAATAATATCTAATCTTTTCTAAAGAAAATGGCTTCATTTGCAGGAAAAAAAATGGAGCACTTTGAAAATTATTGGAGATTGCCATGAAGTGCATTTGGAAGGAAAGTGATTCAGTGAAGACAGGTCAATCTGGAGGGTGTAAAGATTTCATGAGAAAACCGGGGATGCTAAGAGAATTCTCTAGATGTGAAAACAAATATCAAACACTGACCTCATAAGCATTCCTACAAATGATGCATAGTTCGATCAGATTTGAGAGCAGTATACAGCGCTGGGCATGATTTAAACTAATAGAAGAATCCATCAACAGCTGGTGATGTTAAGGTTGGGAGCAGTCAAGGATGGACTCAGAAATACCATGGGAAAATCAACCTCACATGAGCGACATCATCACAGTCTAAAGTGGGAAAATGATAAAGAAAAATGAGTGAGCGGAAATGTAGGGCAAAGAAATGTGCACGGAGGGCCAGAGACTAGAAAAGAGCTAAAGAAAAATTCTTCAAATGAAAGTACCCCATTTTTCCAAAACAACACACACACACACACACACACACACACACACACACACACACACACATCTAAACACACTCCAAGTAGAATAAATGCAACGGCTCCTCGAATGACTCATTTTTTAATTCTGAAAATCCACGACAACAACAAAGCTATTTATATCAGTAAGAGTAAAAGCCTGGCTGCATATACAATAAGCTCAGTGAAGAGAACAACTAGTGGAATGTGCTTATAGAATGTATTCCAAGTTCCTAAAGCAAAAAGCAAAACAAAACAAAACTGATCAACTAAGAACCTCACACCCACCAAAGCTGTCTATAAAAATGATGCTAAAATTCAGATTTACCATGTAACAAAAGCTGAGAGAATTTGTAGATAGCTGACCAGCCTTGAACAGAACACAGTACAAAGGAAATCACTGAGGCTTTTTATTATCATTGACAAACTGCTAGCTAGAACAACCAAGAGAAAAACAGTGGAATGACTCAAATGATTAGAATCAAAGAAATTAAATTACTGTAAAAAATAAAAAATGTATCATATCAACACTATGAAAATAAATTAAATGAATTAGAGTCAGCAAGTTAATATAAGACAGCAAACTACCAACTGACTCAAAAAGAAAAATTAATATATGAATAAAAATATTACCAATGAAGATATGATCAAAAGATAACCCCAAACCAACCAAAGCTAAGATACTTGACCACTGGATTCTGCTAATCATTTAAGGAATGATTAATGGCAATTAATTTAAAAAAATGAGAAGTTCATTCTGTGATCTCATTATTACCCCATGTTCTAGGTACTTTGAATTGTTGTGTTAAAAAATAGACCAAAAGCTAATTGGGGAATAAAAGGCTCATTTCACCTTATAGCTTATCGTCTATCAAGGAAGCAAGCCAAGGCAGGAATTCAAGGTAGGAATATTGGAATCGGGACCTAAAGCATAGACCACCCAGGAGATTTTGATTCCTGGCTTGCTCCTCTGACCTGCTCCATTTGTACAAAGTTGATTTGTGAAGCTTCCCATCATCACACCATTCATCAAGAAAAGGCAAAGATATCACAGTCAAAGAGTACTGCAGGTCATTTCTGATGAATATCAATACAAAATGATTAATGAAATGCTTTCAAGAATAATTAAACATGTAAAATGTTAAGTGGCCAAAGATGTGAACCATATCCCATGATGAAGAAAAGGGAAGAGGGGTGGTACAGTCAGTAAAGTGCGAGAAGAACAAGCTCAGAACCTGAGTTCCATCCCCAGAACTCATTTTAAAACAAAACAAACAAACGAACAAAAAAACACCCTTCCCCCAACCAGCCATATGTCCTGGTGCCTTATTCATTCTAGCACTAGGCAAGCAGAAGCAGACAGATCCCTGTAAATCACTGGACAGCCAGCCTTGCTTAACTTGCAAGTTCTTGACAAGACAAAGCTTCCATCTGAAAAAGAAAATGAATAGTGCCTGGAGAAGAGAATCTGAGGTTGTCCTTTGTGCCTCTGTACACAGTTGTATCTGCAGAGAGGCGTACACACACACACACACACACACACACAAAATTAGCTTAGTATCCAAAAATCAGTTACTATAATATGGATATTCACAGAAAAAAACATGAAAATTAAAATTAATTAACATCTTAACGGTAACAGAAGATGAATCAACACATTATAATAACTTTCAAAGAACAAATTTGCAGCAAGAAGTCTCATGAACACCTTGGAAACCCACAGTGAGTACCATACTTCTAGGTGGAAGACTGCATGACACAGTGAACAAGACAGTGATGTCAGCTCTCACCACTTGCACAGTAATCCACCATGTGCTGAATATTCCAGCCAAGTAATTAGTGTAGTAAAGAAAAAGATTTATCTGGAACTGAAATTATTCAATTCACAGAAAAACATGACTGCATGTAGAAAATTGTCAACAAAGTAATAAACAGGTATACAAAGATAAAAATATATAAATATAAAATATCTTGTTTGTGCAGAAAACCAATAAGAAATTTGCAAACAGAATTAAGAAAATAATACTATTTGTGATACCTTTAAAAATAATAAAACATTCAGAAATGAATGTCACAAAAATGCAAAACACCTACTTAAAATCTGTGAGACAGAAAGATGCCAAGAAATGTCTGAAGATTTTCATTTAAATCTGAGAAATTCTTGAAAGAAACTGGAGTGTCAAAGAAGACTGGAAATGTGAAAATTCCTACAGATGCAACCAGAATCCATTTACTCATCCTTATTAGCACATTATAGTTATTCTTTTTATTTCTAGGTGTAACACCTGTATGGATCTATATGCCATCCAAATAACTAAGAAGCCCTTCAGTGACATGTTTGATCCTTCTCATTCTGTTCTCTTCTCAACCTAACAGCAAGAAGAGAGAAAGACACTTCAATAATTATATAAGCTTTTTGTGAAATGAGACTATTTTTCCCAATTAGGAAAGCTTTCTGGGAACCACTTTAATGGTTGCCAGTTGCATCAAGGGTGAAACTCTAGGCAAAGCTGCATTTCTTATATCTCCTATGAAAGTGGGAGAGAAGAAAGATATTCCTTTATTCTTCAGCCAAGTCACTGACATCATTCTGGTGAATATGAACAAATATGTGAATCACTGAATGTAAAAGATTCATGTAGTAGACAGTGGGCTCATGCGTAACCTCTCATATCCCTGATCCTGTGGCCTCAAGAAGGTGTGAATCTTGTCATCTCTTTTGCTTTTCCACAAGGCATATTGTCATAAGTCCTCAGTTCAAAGGACATCTATTCTCAGAAAAGTGGGCCAAAATAAGCAAACTTCCTTTTCAAAAGATATCCTTATTTGTTCATTCAGGGCTATTGAAAGAGGGATAAATCCAGGGATCCTTACTTGGGGGAAAACTGATTATCACCCACTTTCTTACAGACAAGAGAATCTTCAGAAAGCACATGACCTCAGATATAGGAAGAGAGACTAAAGCCGAGAAAGAAATAGCTCACTTTTCCTTGATGACTCTGAATTGCTATTTTCCATTTTCAAGCTTAATTTTCAATATCAAAGTTGAGCATTCAAAACACTACATGATCTGATATAGTTCAACTTGCTGCGGAGCCCTGGTGTGGAGAAGGATGCCATACATGAAAGCATTGGGTACAGAAGCCAGACTCCATCTCCTTTTTCTCCTTTTCTCAGTAATAATGAGGCAAGAAGACATTCAACAAGAACTAAGCCCACAGCATTGTCTATGTACTGGAAAGAGTAAACTACTTCAAATTACATGACACCTGAGTTTATAGGCACAAGACATACAATATCACTGACCATAAGAGACTGGCTGACACACAGAGTTACAGTTATCTAGCTTCATGAAACTAACCCTCTTTCAAGTCTGTTCAGTGGAAAATGAGCTATGTAAGGACATACATAGTAAGATTTACTGTCAGTATGAATTCCTGATACAAGCCAAGGCTATATACTGAATTTTAAACTTTCCTCATCAACCTTTCCTTCTTTTTTTGTGTTATCTTTTTAAAAATGAAATTTTCATTTAAAAATATTTAATAGTCAGTTCAATAAGTAAGGCTTCCCACTGTGTGTGAACACTACTTGCAGACTAGATCTATCATGCCATGAGGCTACACTGTCTTTGCTTATATATCCATATATGCACATCTTAAATAAATACATCCATGTGCAGATTGCCATGAAACAAAAACTATGAAACACTATTGAGCGTAATTGCTAATTTTAATAAATATAAAACAGAAAACATTGGAAATTGTAATATTGTTTGGATGGCAAGATTTTTTAAATGAAGCTATAGATACAGCTCAATCCACTCTAGGATTTAAGTTGAATTATTGTATAAATAGAAAAAAAACATAAAACTTCATCTGTAATTGCAAGTGTCTCAGGATAACCTAAAGGATAATATAAATGTGCGAGACAGAGAGACCAACTTCCTAGTCTTAAAGTAAGAGAAAGTGAACTGGTAAGACAGCTCAGTGGCTGAAAGTGTTGGCTCCCCAAGCCTGATGACCTAAGTTGGATACCTAGGACCCACACCGTATTAGGCGAGAATTGAATCCACCAAGTTGTTCTCTGATCTCCACATTCATGGAATGGCACTTGTGCATGAAAGTGCACATACATACACACACACACACACACAGATGGGAATTTTTAATCATTAAAATTCAATAACACAGCTAAGAACAACTAAGACAATGTGGTACTGGACAGGATAGATGTAGGTATGAATATAGATGATACAGAAATGCATAAATATATCAGTAAGATTGAAATGAGAGTCTTAAGTGGGCCAACACATTCATAATGTAATGACTATGAAGAAGTGGCCAGGATCACTCAAAGGGGAAAGGGTCAAAATAAGAAAAAAGCAAAACAAAAGAAAATGACTATTCTAAAGAAAGAAAAAAGTGAGAGTTTCATAAATCCACAAAGGAATTGAACCTGGAGAAGTGTGAATACAAAGATGCTTGAGATAGCATTAAAGAGCATTAAAGAATAAGCCAAACAGTGTCTGCCTTACCACTCCATACAGGGGACAGAAAGCAGGATCCACTTCCACAAGTTAAGGCAACTAGGCGAGACACAGTAATCCTATGCTCAGCACAAGCCCACAGCTGTCACAAGCCTCACACTAGTTATAGTTCTGATAAACAATGTTTCTTGTGCACAACTCAGCAGTGGAAATAAATCTTTTTGCCTCACTCTGTATGACTTGGAGGGCAGCTTGAAGCCATCTGGGGAGGAAAGCTATTCTTAAACAGAAGTATCTTGGAGTCTGAGAACAGAGAAGACCCATGAGTCAGACAGCTTCATTTTGGCATTCAGCAGTGCCCAGGTGAGGAGGGACTTAGGGAAATGTTTGTGTAGAATAGGAGAACAGGCACAGGAGAAGTGGCTTAGCCTAGAAGACGCATAGGGAAATATATCCCACCTTAATCGCCAAACTCTCATCAACTGAGAGTAACCTTGGATCATAGGTCCCAACCTGAGGTCAGTAGGCAGATCCACCTACTAAGCCACCTATGTGATGGTCAGCTCTTACAAAAAATTTCAATATAAGCTATACTTTTTTTGTAAATGTTCCTTTACTTCACATTTTCTCCAACTTTTTAATAAGATTTCTGATATTTTTGTCTGAATTACAGGTATAAATTTATTTATTTTAAAAATTATTTTGTATGGATGTTATGCCTACATGTATGTAAATGCACTTGTATTATGCAGTACCTGCAAAGGTCAGAAGAAGATATTGGATATCCTGGAATTGGAGTTATAGATGGTGCATAGCCTCTACGAACAGTAACACAGCTAAGAACAACTAAGACCTAAGTTGGATACCTAGGACCCACACGGTAGAAGGTGAGAATTGAATCCACCAAGTTGTTCTCCTATCTCCACATTCATGGAATGGCACTTGTGCATGAAAGTGCACATACATTCACGTACACACAGAGATGGAAATTTTTAATCATTAAAATTCAATAACACAATTTAGCTAAGAACAACTAAGACAATGTGGTACTGGACAGGATAGATGTAGGTATGAATATAGATGATACAGAAATGCATAAATATATCAATAGAATTGTAATGAGAGTCTTAAGTGGGCTAACGCATTCATAATGTAATGACTATGAAGACGTGACCAGGATCTCTCAAAGGGGAAAGGGTCAAAATACGAAAAAAAAGCAAAACAAAAGAAAATGACTATTCTAAAGAAAGAAAGAGAGTGAGAGTTTCATAAACTCTCAAGTGTTGACCCCACGTGTTCTGCAAGAGCAGTGAGTGCTCATAACTGCTTATCCATCTCTCCAGCCCCACCAAGTATAATTTTAATTTGGCTATCTCCAGTTATTCTTTTTTTCAATGTATATAATTTTATTGAAATTTTTATATTTCATTCAATGCATCTAAATCATATTTAGAACCTCTCTCCCATTTGCATCCCTTCCCTAATCACCCTACTGAATTTCATGCATTCTGTCATGTATGCTAAGGCCTATCCAGACAAGTTTTATGTGACCACATATCCTCCTATATGAATTTATCAACTGGAACATGCCCAGCCTATCTAGAGTCACTTCCTTAAAGAGTAACTTTCTCTCTCATCCAGAAGTGATAAGCTGCCAATGGTTCCTCAGCTAAGAGTAAAGCTTCTTACCATTTCCTTAATGCTATGCTGGATTTTTGCCGGGTTTGAGATTGCATGAGTCTTGTGAATGCTGTCACAATTGCTGCAAACTCACAGGAACAAGTTGACAGCTGCCTAGAAATTTCTGTTTTATTGTGGTCATCCACCACCCCTGATTCTGACAGTTTTCTCTCGCCTCTTCCACAATAATCACTGAGCCTTGGGTGGCAAGTTTCAATATAGGTACCCTATTCAGAGACAATAACTCTCTGCTCTCTTTGACTCTTATCGATGTACTTTGGCTAGTTGTGGCTTTCTGGGTTAATTACCATCTCCATGAGGAAGCTTCACTGATGAAAGTTAAGAGATGCATTAATAAGCCCCCCACACCACACACACACACACACACACACACACACACACACACACACAGCGCTGCTGTGTTCTGTGAGCCTTAGATGTAGATGTTCTATTACAGATGTGTCACGTAGAGCTAGGTATCTCACAGAAGCTTATTCTCTGTGTTTGACCAGTTGTGGAACATTTTACTAATCTCCATCTGTTGCAAAAGGAAACTTCCTTGATGAATGATGAGACAGATACTTGTCTATAAATATAAGGATAAATATTTAGCATTCGATAAGAAATTATGTTTGTCTAGGGGTGTGACAACCTTGGGGTTTTCTCTAAAATATATGACCTCTTCAGCCACGTATATTTGACTATGTTCATATTACCACACATTGACTGGTTTTAAGTACAATTAGATAGCTACTGGTTACTCTCAAGGTACAAGTCTCTGTCTTGGTCTTTGTCTCTATCTCTCTGTCTCCTTGTCTCTCTGTCTCTCTCTCTCTCTCTCTCTCTCTCTCTCTCTCTCTCACACACACACACACACACACATATACACGCAACATAATCTTCCCTCCTCCCTCCCCGCATGTGCATCAGCCATGTTTATTCCTGCTCTTTTAACAATAGCTAAGGGAGAGAAACAAACTAAGCTGAGGAATGGATAACAAAACTGTGGTACATCTACACAATGGAGTTTTACTCAGTGATAAAGATATCATGAAATTTGCAGTTAACTTGATGAAACTAGAAATTGTTAAACCATGTGAGGTAACACAGACTCAGTAAAACAAGCAGCACATGTTCACCGTCTTTCTCATGTGTTGGTCTTAGCTCCAAATCCTTATATATGAGTATCTATCCTGATGCAACCACTGGAACCAGGAAAAGTAGAAAGGAACCATGAGAGTAGGAGACAGATGTTATCAAGTGAGAAATGAGTAAACTGGGGTATTTAACTGGAAAGGAAGGAGGCAGAGTTATCCAAGTAACCGTGGGGATAAAGAGGTAAAAAGGAACTCAAGAGAGAGGGGAATAACAGGTATTGTCAAGGCTGTGGTGGGGGTGCTGTTCACCTCTACAGAGCAGTAGGCTCTGAAGTGCCAACAGTGTACTTGCTATTGACCGCTGCACCCCTCCAATCCAGTAATTAATACTCAGGAAATTGAGAAAGAACAAAGACAGATTCATTGTAGGTTCTTCCTACATTCCCACCTACCCGGAAGATATATACAGCTGCAATAGTATGTATCTGAGCTGGTGTGAGTTGGGGAGTCTCTGGAGGGTGAGGAACTTGTCCATCACAAGCTTGCCCAGCCCAGGGACTGAGAAGGTGAGTTTTGTCAGCAGAGAACTCTCATTAGTAAAGAAGGAAGCTACTAAAAACAGCTCTGGCAAACACTGATCCTTTACCTAATACAGACCTAATACATCAGACACTGAAGGAAAGAGCTGGAATTCAGAGTATTTTCACACGTATTTTCAGAGGGAAAAGCTAAGCTTACTCCTACGCTTCGTTGTATTTCTCTCTCTCCTTTTCTGTCTCTTCTGCTTCTGTTCTTTATTTCTTTTTACTATCCTTTTAATCGTCCTTTCACCTTACAATATTTGAAAAATGCAAATTCTTTTCCCTTTATTCTCTTCATATATTCATAAAATCTTGTTGATTCAGTTATTTTAGATATTTTTTTCCTTTTCCTGTTTTCAACTTACTTGAAATTTGAGTTTCCTCAGATTCAATTAACATTAAATACATTATAGTAAAACTTTTATTTTATCTTATATTCCAGAGAGAAAAATTGTTTTTTAAAGTTTTATTATCCTTCCTACTTTTAGATAATTTTAATTATCTATGTCTTCGGTATTCAGATTTTTCTTTGTTTTGTCACGACTTCCTCTTTTCATCCCAGTTCTTTAACATTCTTCAGTCTAGGTCAGCCATTTCCTCCCTTTTATTTAAATATACTTCTCATTTGTTTCTCCCTTCTTCTTGACCTATGTCCTACATCTCATTGATTCATTATTGCTTCTTTTTGCCATATTCATAAATATTCATAAATTCATCTCTCATTCAGCAGATTTCCAAGTATTTTTTGTAATTATTGGTGATTCATTATAGGTATTAGTCACTTTTAGACTTATAGACTTATTTCAAATCTTGTTTATCTTGATGTTTTATTAATCTAGCAGTTTGATTTCTCCTCTTAGTGGCACTGGAGATCAAACCTGGACTACACTGCTAAACAAAATGATCTTCAAACAAAACTGGAAGGGATTTCCAAACGAAAGTGTGCAAATTAAAAAATGGAAATGCAAGAAACATGCATCCTAGTTTGTTTCTCCATTGGTGTGACAAAACACTCTGACAAATACCAACCTGAGGAAGAAAGGGTTTATTTTGCTTACATCTCTAGGGTTTCACAGTTCATCAGAAAGTCCAACGTAGGAACTCAGGGCAGGAACCTGGAGCAGGAGCCGGAGGGCAGGCCATGGAGGAACCATGCTCATTGGCTTGCTCCCCTGGTCCATGCTCAGTCTGCTTTCTTATACAATAGACAACAACCTGCTCAGGGATGGCACTGCCTGCAGTGGCCTGGGCCCTCCCACTCAACTCAGCAATCAAGAAAATATCCCACAGACACTAAAGCTATCCAGCACAATGAAAACGCAAGGGGCCGATCCTTCAACCGCTGAGCTAAAAGATACAGAAGTAGGTAAGTTACTGGCTGAAAATTTCTTGTCATTTTTTCCACTTAGTTCTGTATGTCTACTTTCCATTATAAAAACAAATACATATCTATTACAAAATTTTGACAATTCTTTGTTTTGATTTTCCAGATTTTTAAATTAAATTTTGTACATTTCATATAAGAGTTCTTAATCAAATTTAGACACCCCATCCTCCCACTACCTACTTGACATCATGCATTCTGCCACACATATTAATTCCTATCCATTAAGCATTTGTCCCAGACATCCTTTGTTGTAAATTAATCTACTGGAACCTAGTCAGCCTATCTAAAGATCATAAGTAAGGACTCCTCTTCCCCAACCAGGAGTAATCAGTCTCTAACAGTCCCCAGGCCAGCCTTGCTCCACACTGGCCCCTTTTCAGATTAAGTCAGCGTAGGTCTTGTGCTCATTGCCACCACTGCCTCAAGTTCCCCTGTGCAAGTTTCCTACGGCCTGAATGCCTCTGTTTCTCTAAGTTCATGGACCAGCTCCTACTCTTACAATCTTTCTGTCCCCTTTTCCTCAAGGGTTCCTGACCTGCAGACAGTTGAGGTTTAATGTAGGAGTCTTATCGAGACACACACACTCTGCAGTCATTTATTCTCTAAAACTTGGCGAATTGAATTGTGGACTTCTGTGTGCATCACCCTCTGTTGTATAAGGAAGCTGGTGAAAGTTGAGGGAGGCACTAGTTTTTTCTATACCCCCGTTCCTCTCATTCCATGAGCCTTGGATGTAGAGATGTGTCACCTACAACTGGGCATCTCTCAGACATAGAGTCTCTGAGTGTGACCAATTGTGGCACTCTGCGGTAGGCTCCATCTCTTGCAAAAAGAAGCTTCTTTCATGACTGGTCTACAGCATACTTGAAGAAATTATCCAAGACTGAAAGAATCAGATAAATTCCCCTCACCTGTAGAGGAAAAGCTGTACGATGGATGGGATAAAAATAGAAATCTGTACCAGAAAGTAAGAAAAATGGAAAACAAATTCAACAAGATAATTGAAAGTTTGAAAAAAGTAAAACAAATAGACAATTAGTGGACTGGAGAGATGGTCAGCAAATTATTGAAGTTATACATACTGAGCTGGCAAAAAACTCAAGTTCAGTTCCCAGCTCGCACTTTGGATAGCTCACAAATATCTATAACTCTAGCTTCAGGACATAGACATCCTCTTCTGGCCTCTGAGGAAAACTTCATTCATGGACACATACCTACAGCCACAAATATATGTGTACATAATTTAAAAAATAAAATAAATCTTTAAAAAAGAAAAATTAGAAATGAAAACCTCAAAGAATGTAATAAATATGATTATAGAAAGCATTACCAGTGCATGCAGCCAAGTAGAAGCAAGAAATAATATCAAGGGTGAAGGGCAAAACATTAAAATACTACAAGAAAATATTAGTATAAAAAACATGGATATAACTAAAATGTTCATTAACTCTGGGATACAATCAAGAAAACATACTTAAGAACGCACAGAATGGATAAAAAGAAATTAGATGACCATTGAAGAATAATCTATTCACTGAAATTATAGTAGAAAAAAATTTGCAAATTCAGAGAAAGTAAAAGGTACTCAAATGCAAGAGTCATTTAGAACCTCAAATACACAAGGCTACAGAGGAACAGCTCTGATGCATATTACAGTTAGGATGTCAAAATACAAAGCAAAGAAACCATGTTAAAAATTATAAGGGAGCAATGCCAACTTGGTTACAAAGGCAAACACTTTAGGAAAGCATTAGACCCTCAGTTATTGTAAAAGCCAGAAAACAGATTTTAAATTCTGAAAGTAAATTACTGCTAGTCAAAATTGCCATAATCAACAAAACTATGATATTGATGTAGAAATAAAGACATTTCAAAGCAAGCACAAGCTAAGGAATTTCATGACCATCTAGTAAGCACTAAAACACTTCACCTCAGGATAAGCTCCAAATTCTCCAGAACAAGTATTGGACAGACATGTGGCAGTGGCTAAACCAGGAAGAGTTTACTTGCAAAAGATACAGTTCCAAGGGAAGTGGGCCAAAAGAAAATTTATCAGCTCAAATAGTTGCAATTTCATATCAAGTAGCTTGAGATTTTTGGCTGCTTTTAGTGTGGACTTTCTTGCCCAGGATCTGTCTGTTGCATATAGTTCTACATATGACTTAGTGCATTACACTTCTCATTAGCATCTTAAATCTATATCCAAGGCAGTGCATTTTGTATTGAAATAAGCTTTGAACCACCAGCAGGCACTGCGGAGTGCCTCTGGACAGTGCCAGTCAGTGATAGAATTGAGTCAGACTTAGCTAGCAGGAAGCAGAGAAACTCAGGCTTCCTCTTCCCTGACTGGATTCTTTCATATGCTAATTTTGAAGCAGTTACACAAAGCTTTCCAGACCTAACTCTCAAACTATTTTTCAGCCTCAATTTTATATGTAAAAAACTCTAGGACACAACTTAACGGGAACACTTTTAGAGCTGATAAACATTTTCAGCAAAGTAGTAGGGTATAAAGCCAATACACAAAACCCAGCAGGTTTTCTATATACCAAGAATGAGATGCTGAAGTTGTGAACAGGGGAAGTCCCATTTATAAGAGCTTTCAACATATCAACGAATAAATTTAATCTGGACGGGAAAGATTTCTACAGTGAAAGCATTGAGACTGGTGCTGTAAAACTAGATTTCTGCATCTAGAAGAATCATACTATAGCCTTATAGTTCACCTACCACTGACCCAGTCAAAATAGATCAAAGACCTTATTGTAAGACTTGAAACTTTGAAAGTGTTAAGGAAAAACATGAAAAGATACTTCAAGACATAGAAATAGAGAACATTTTACCATAGCATGGAAAATAATCCCTGTAACTGGCATGAAATTAAAATCAAATCATGTGTATAACAAATGAAATAATGATCAGAATGAAGAGGCAGCCTACAAAATGATAGGAAACTTTGCCAGCTGTATGTCAGACATTGTGTTAATATTTAGAATATGTAAAGAGCCATCTAGTCTGTAAAGGCACCAATGAATTTAACAGTTCTCAAAAGACACCACACACTTCAGACAGAAGTGTTGGAGAAAATGAGCTGGAAATGACTTGGAAGCCTTTTCCCTGAGGACCAGCTCTCATAGTGACAGAACTTTCTGTGCAAGGTTGTACTGTAAAAAAACAATCAATGGCTCTACCATGCTCTAAAGCTACAAATCACAGTAATAACTAGACTAGTAAATTATCACTGTTGATGTAATAGTGGCACTTTTACTTGGGGAGAATCAACAGGTGACTAGTTGGACTTCAGGCCTGTTCAGTAGGAGGAAATCTGTGTATGGTATTGTAAACACAGTCAAGTACACATAGGTGCAGAAGTCATAGACCCCAGAGAATAATCTACTACTGCCATGTTCCTAAATCAGCATAGTTTCTTATTACATTCTAAAAATGCATCTTACATTCACAAATAACTGTAGTTCACATCACTCATCAATGATACTTCTTTTTTTATCAATTGATGAAGACTATTAGAAAGCTCCATAATTGGTGAAAATGCAGAGGAAAGGTGACAATGGGGTGCCCAGTCCTAAGTGATACAGCTACAATGAAACTTCTACATGTAAGCATAAGTGAACAGAGTGACAGATGTGTAAAAGATTATAAGAGTCAGAAGACCAGAATATTACTAGAAAGAATATTCAAGACATGATAGAGAAGCTGTATCTATGAAATCTCCATAAGATGCTTATTTTAATAGGACCTGCATAATGACCACACCAGTTGACTTGCCAAGTGAATGGGGGAAATTTCACAAGGTTCCGCCTCTAGATGAGGAGCTACAAGTTACAAATGACGGAAGGGAAAGGGACAGTAAATCTTCAAGGATGAGTTCCTGATAGGCTATCTTATTCCTAGTGGTCAGCCCTGAAATCATGTACACACAAGAATCATTAAATAGATACAGAAGGCTAGAGTTTAGAGGGGGTTGGAGAGGGAGGAGGGACATGGGATGTGTTGGAAGAGGGAGATGTGGAGATGATATAAATATAGTATTCATGTATGAAGTTCTTGAAAAATAAAAATTCAAAGATTTTTTATTAGCCTTAAAAGCCTCAAAACAGAAGCAACTGAATTTATCAGCTGACAGATAAACCAAATGTGCCATATCTATATAGTAGAATATTATTCAAGCTCGTAAATATAATGAAGACACATCCAACAACATGGACAAATCTTGAAAACATGACAAGTAAAAGCAGCCATCAAAGACTAACCATATAGACACAGGTTAGTAGATCCCAAGTTGAAAACAAGGAATTGAGGAAACAGATTATGGAAAAGCTGTGAGATTCTTTTTAGACAGACAGAAAGAGAGAGAGAGACGGAGAGAGAGAGAGAGAAATGTATTAAGTCAAAGTCACTGTGATGTCTTACCCTTATCTGCATGTATGAGTTTGCTAACATTATCATACAAAATACTACAAAATTATACAAAGTAGGCTCATTAAACATGAATCATTTACTGTCTACGCTTTTGGAGGATGGATATCAAAGCCCAAGTTCATGGTGGGCTGTTTCTTTCTGAGAAAAGATACCTGTCGTACATCTGTTGCTTACTTTCTATAGGTTTCCTGCCAATCTTCAGGTACCTTTCCCTTGGTAAAGCATCTTCTGGATCTCTGCCTGCCTGACATCTGGGCATCTTCTGATGCCTGATGCCTGTGTCCTCAAAATTGCCCCGTTAACCATATCACTCAGAGTGGAGTAAGGCCTGTTATAATAATCTTATTTTAATTTAGATAGCTTTGTAAAGACCCTGTTACCAAATGAGCTCATATTCTGATGTGCCAGGATATGGAAGACTTCATACATTTTGGATTGTGTCTAAATTGTTATGCCACTAAGATCCTCACAAAGGACCTCTCAAATCACAGATGTTCCAAATCAGTCAAATTTATTTAACTGAACCTGTGACTGCATTCTCTGGGATGAGAATTAGATAGCACAGCACCCACCTTAAGGTGAGACTGAAGGCAGGAAAAATTCACTACCTCATTAACATAGTAGGTATTCTGCCCATCTATATAACAAGGTGAACCTTCCTCCCTAGGAGTGTTCCTAGAACCAAATCATTGAGTAGTGAAACTGGAAAGGTGGATTTCCTCAGCAGATACCCTGGAGATTGCTTAGTCTATCCCAGTTAATTTTCTGGGGACATTTGCCACTTTCACAATATAATCTGAAAACAACTGAATTATGCACTTTAAAAAATAAAACTAGATTGAAATAGCAATCGATGTAAACTGAGTTTTCCTTGATGCGTTTATTTATCAGTGGTGTGAAAGGAGCTATGTAGACTATATTAATTCAAACTCTGCATTAAAAATATTAATACCTGGAATCTAATATGCTTAACTTTCATGAACTGAAACAAGAAACCTACTTATTCTGCTCAGACATTTCAGTAGGACCTGACTCACACTGAACTAATGATACACAGCTGCTTTTGAATATAAAATTGTCAATAGCATTTTGGTTATTAAGGTTGTCCCTGTACAGGAGTCTTATATTTAACCTTACCCATCTATGGTTTAGGGACCATTGCAGAATAGTGGGGTAAAATTGTAAGAGCCTGTGAAGAAGGCACATGACTATAAGGAAATGGCCTTCCAGGCCTCTGGAAACTTGTGCATATGAACTTACAGGCATGGTGACAGCATGCAGAGGACCGATGCAAATTTAATCAGATAAAAACCAGCATAGAACTGTGAAAATGAGCAGGAGGCCCCAACCTTACTTGAGGAACTACTATTCGGTGTGGAAGAGTGGATCTTTTTAAGGAAGTGAGGCTATTCAGGTTTAACAGGCTTTACTGAATGTGAGTTTGAATTTACACCAATGTCTGTTTTTCAGTAGGCTTTAAAACTAATGCATTTCCCTCTGACTTGTCACACCACCTAAGCATTATCTCTCCTTTCTCCCCATCTAACCCTTCCAAACCCCACCCTTAATGATACAATTTTCTATTATCCTCCCTCTCTTGAGCTCCTTCTTCTGCTTCACAATTTATAGGCAAATAGTAGGAATGATTTATCATTTCACTGCTAGTGACTGGGTTAACCATTCCTCTGTTGCTGGTAATAGGATAATGCTATTCGTGAGTCTGTACTTAGTTGGGAGGATGAGGGAGATAGGTATTTGATGAAAATTTCTGAAAAAAACAAGATTTATTTTCATATGGCTGCAACAACAGCTGTTTCTTCTCAATGTTTATTAACCTCTGCTCTTCCTGCTTCTGCTTTCTTTCTTCTTGAGACATAGTCTTTAAGTAGTGCTGACTAACCTGCAACTCACAATGTACATGAGGCTGGCCTCAAACTTGAGGCTTTCCTCCTACCTTTACCTACTAAGGGCTGCAATTTCACACATGACCCACCCAACACATCCAGCTACTTACAACTGACTTGTTATTGTGCAGTTTTCTTTCCCAAGTGCCTTTATAGTATGACGACTGGCTTCAAGTAGGATTATTTCACTACGAGGCTTCGATTCACAAACACAATTCTAATTTCTGCTTGTATCATTCTGGCTACTCTGAAATTTGCTGAAGTCAGTCATGAATTCACCTACGTCATGACGCACTGCAGGGAGAAAAGCAGTATCTTGATTCCATGCCCAGAGGATAACTGGCAAAGCCCTTTACATTGTTTGCTTGATTTCTGAGGCCTAAACTATGTCAGGTCTCTTTTGATTTTACAAATATTTCAGGAGAATGCATATCTTTAACAAATAGTAAGGAAGTAGCATAAGTTCATTTAGTTACATCTTAATGTGCTTTCTAAATATAAAATATATAAAAGTTAGTAGCACTGACATGTGACCCATTGTTTGGAGTCTTTCCTTTATAGGTTTACAGGTAAAAGTGTATTAAGGTGTTATTTTGTGGTATTCAAGGAGACATGATTCCTATTAGGTATTTGGCCATGCTTTCCCATGTTTTTTTTTTTTTTTTTTTTTTTTTTTTTAACAATACGGAAGATTGAACCCAGAGCTTTACACATCCAGGCAAGGGTTCTACACTGTCTCAAAAATTAATTAATTCCTTACAAAAATGATCATTCAAATGTGGTTCAAGAGAAAGGAAAGACGGAGTGAAAGGCACAGGGAGCTTGCTCAGGACACCAGAGTTCAGCAGAGAACAGAGAGTAACAGAGAAAAGAATGTGAAAAATTAAAATATTTGCTGAACCTGACATGATACAAGATATAAAAATACTCCTGGCTTCAACAAAATGAAGTTAAAAGAGTGCTGAGTACATCTACAATACTTGTCCTTCAGGGGAAGGAAGGAAGAAAGTAAGTTCAAGGTAGCCTGGGCTACACAGAGAGAGACACTGCCTCTAAATGAACAGACAATAAAAGCAGAACAATGAAGAGGAATAGAATATTTTATAGACAAGAAACACCATCAGATCTTGAGTGTATAGCCAGGTAAATTTCTCAAGAGCAACAAGATCTGTAGGGAAAGTGAACAAGCCACAAATATTCAAAAATACAGTAAAATATATTGGAGAAAGCTACAATTGCCTCCTCAAAGTCTTAAATGCTTATCATTGATAATCTACTATTGAAAGAAATAACTCAGTAATAAGGAAATTCAAAGGAAGAAATGGACACAAAATCACTACATGGTGAAGACTGTGAGAAAATGCCTTCAAAAACTTAATTACTATATGAAAATACATGAGTAGATACCAACGTGATGGCCTACCTGTAATTTCGGCACTAGGGAGGCACAAGCAGGAGAAGTAAGAATTGTACACTAGCCTGTTTTTAAAATAAATATGTAAGCAGACAAGGGAAAAAAATTACAAAGTACAAAAATGATTAAAATGTGAGAAAGGTGAACCAAAATTTACTCTTTATATAAAGGAGGGAATCAGGAGAAACAACTAATAGTCTTTGGTCCATGCACTTTTTTCTGAGTAGAATATTGTGGAAACCTTTAGAGCTCACTATAGTATAAATTATAGATGAAATTTTGCCTTACCATGTAATCTGAAACTATTTTAGAATATGATTATTTATAATAATCAGTAGGAAAATGTATTCACCTCCATATGAAAAACAAACAGATGTAACATATGTCTTACAGCAAGATAAAATCCAAGTGGTCCAATTCCCTCAGTCATCCAGAAAATACTAATTACTACCTGTATGCTGGCTACATTAAAGCTGGAGGCACATGAGAAGGTGCCTGCCTTTTGTTAAAGTTAGAGAAATAAATGTGCAAGTCTAATGTGATCTGTTGTTGTGTGATGGTATCATGTAAGTACCTACAGACTGTTAAGAAAGTAAATTAAGATTCAGGTCTATGTACTGAATGCAAACATTCTTTTTCTGGGAAGACAGCTGAGCAGGACCAGAAAGAAGTGATTGTGAGGACAGGACAGTCAGAGAAAACGCATTCCTACAAAGACAGCCAGAGCTCAGTGGTACCTGGGAAAGAAGTGCTTTTCAGGAATGCAGAGGAAGCAGGGAGGCTGTGTGGGAGGGTGAGGTGAGGACCACAGGTGATGGAGATTCAGAACTCAGGCTGCCCTAAGAACAGGGAGTGGATGCTTTGCTTGGCTTTCGGCTTTCTAGGGCATTGTGCTAGTTTGTTGTCAGCTTAGCCATGTACTTAAGAATCGACGTGCATCAAGGCTTTACCAAGGAGAAGGCAGAGATCCTTTCAAGGTGCTGCACTGTCTGAGAGAAAGGGTCATGAAATTAAAGGTGTTCAAGTAGAAACAGAGCCATGTCTCCCATGTCACTCCTCCATGAGCTTGCTTACTCCTAGCCTTGTCTTTTCTACTTAACCTAATGATTTGTTCTTTTCTTATGTAAATCATCTCTGTGAAAATATTTCTTTAGTTTGGATTGTTTCATTAACTCGTCAATAACTTACTCAGAATCTAAGTGAAAGCCCAGGAAAGATCATTAGGATGCATAGGGGACTCTGTCAGTTCAGCTATACAGCCCAAAGGACGAAATCCGTGGCTGCAAGATAGGGTATTTGCAAAAGAAATGTATATGAAAATGGCCCAGCCTGGTAGAGGACTCCCTGAGGATGTGAGGGGCAAGGGAACAGATTGAAATGAATCATTAAAAAACAACAGATAAAATTCATGAAGCTGCTTTAGAAAGCAGTGGCAACAGATACTCAAAGTTTGGCCAGTGTAACTGAAGCTGGAGAACTGTACGTATGTGGCAGAGGGTTCAAAGTGGAGCACTCTACTGGTGCAGCTGGAGGCAGATTCAGACACAGAAAGGACCAAACTTGCTATTTCTCCAATCCAGTAAAATAAAAATAAAAATTAAAAAGTGAGGTATTGTATATAAGTATTTGTATTTCATTTACAAAATAAATTGCCTACTTTTAAAGAAAAGTTGATACTTCTAAGATTTATAACAGTTTCCGTTATAGAAAAATGATTATCTTTATTATATATTCTTTTTTGTTCTGTGTATTTTGGTGAATTATCAGCCCAGGTAACACAGTCAGCAGGAAACAATTCCACATCAAAATAACCACACTAGTACTTGTTATGAGGTATTAAAATATCAAATTTAATCTCATTTTTTGAAATAAGATTTCTAAAATATGTTATTATCAAAATGATCCTTGTTACTACTAAGTTACACAATGAAAGAAATTGCAATATACTTTTATAGTTAGAAATAAAAGTATTATTTGCATGAGGCATTGGGCAATGGCTGATTATAGAGAAGAAACACAGAAAACACAGAAAAGTAAGGTCTGTGGATTTTACCTAATTTAAATACCGTCCTTACAGATGCACTCTAATAAGCAGGACCCACTAGAGGAGACAGTGCCGTTCTCTGTGGGAGTAATTGAAATGAGTTTCTTTGCCTTCCACGCTCTCAGAGACATTGGAAGCCCTCCTTTTCTGTGGGCTGTGACTATCACAATCTTAGTGGAGCGTCGGATGGGTTTTTACTTCACCTGCCTCCCTGCAGGAGTACTGCCAAGGACTGTGTTTTGCCCTCCAGCCGTATGTTTCAGTGTGTCTCTATTGCTGTGGAAGCCAAACTGATGTGCTTCATAAATTTTTGGATGAACTTGCCGAATGTGAATTCAGAAATTAATGAGTATGGATTAACACTCTCTCTGGGCAGCCTTTGTTTATGTGCTTAACACATTAGACCTGTGACCCGTTCACACCATTTTCGTTGCGTTATTGTGATCCTCTGATCCGGACAGATGCAGTGCAATTGGATTACGCAATGTAATAAACAACACTGTTGTCCTAGCTGCTTCGTTTCACCAGTTTAAATGTGTGAAACTAGGGGCTATATGTAGATAGAAACTTAGCCAATTGTCTTGGGAAAAGATAAACCCATGAAAACTAACTTTGACATCAAATTATAAAGTATGGAAATTATCTTTATGATCTTAAATTAGTGACACATCAAATCCAAACTATGAAAACTAAGCAAAATGAGATAACTATAAGACAAGGTTATTTTCTGGTGTCTAGGTACTGGGTGGAGGAGGGGAACAGACATCATTATGAACAGAAACCTTTCCAAAGGAAGATGGGAAAAGAAGACACACAGGAGAGCCATGGACACTGGAGCAGAGCCATGGAACATAGTCACGGCCACAGACCACACCATTGCACAGACTGTTGAAGCCTTACAGTAGAAACGAAAGCCAAAAGCACCTGGGAATACATGCATATTTTATACAAATCCACAATTTCACAAGGGAGCTATAGCGATATCTAGTTTATTTGAATTTTGGCAATGATATTTTTTTTGAGTTCCCTTGAGGTTTGTTCATATTTGTACTCAGGATTATATTGATTAAAAAAAATGGGCCAGGCACTCGGAATAATAAAAAAATAAATATGCCCACTGTATGATCTTCCTTAAGACATGATTATGTTAATTCCTTAGCCTTATTCTGTTCTGCATTTTTATCAAATCACAGCACAGAAAACATATTTACACGATTACTGGAGGTCATAGTACAACGTACGGCTTAAACGATGTAAATATTGTGATGAGATTTAGCTTTTAAACAGCTTCCTCTCCATCCCAAAGGAAAAAGTTTCAGCAATATGCAACTCTCCAATTTATTGGCAACCGATGACTACTGGAAGACTGAAAGTTGATTTTCTTCAAGGGAATGATGTCAGATAGGTTGACCAGGCTCCAGAAGATGGACTCACACCAAGGGATATTTAGGGATACAAACTTGAACAGTAGCCCTTAACATATATGACAGAATATAGGAAAACCCATGGGAGGGAGGGGGATGGGAGAGTACAGATAGAATGGGTCTAAATATGATCAAGATATATGAAAATCACAAAAAACAATGAAAGATTGAGCTGAAATCCAAAAACTTTAAAGATATTAGCAATTAACAGAAAAAAATGGAAAAAAAGAAAAGTTTCATTACAGTTAAAATTTACAAATTGAATAAAATAAAACTATGTTAGGAGTAGAATGTTACAACAGGAAGTTTGGGCAGTTATTTCCTATTGTCTTATCTTCAGCTAGATTCAAGAAAGAATGACGGTAATCATTGAGTACAGAGACTCTGAGTCAAAAGGTGGGAGAAGACAAATGCTGTCTGAACACATATCTAACATTTCAAATACACACAAACACCTGGCCAGTCATTATTCACACTTTCCTGGTAGCTCTAACTAATCAAATCCATGATTGGTTTTGAAAACAATGTTTGTGTTTGGTGTATGTTCTTGTAATAGATGTATTTACTTGTTCAGTTTGGAACCCCAGAGATCCGACCTTTAAATAAGTCAAATTTGTACTGTTGCTCTTTATGGTTGTTTTGTTAATAAGTATTTCTATCTGGAAACCTAACACTTGGATTAGAGGCTTCTGTATTAGAATCCTTACTCTATTCTTTAAATATTGACTTCGGTTTACCTAGTTCAAGAAGTCTTGAAGAAAATCAGTTTTTCATCTTAATTTTACTGAGAGGACATCAACATTAAAAAATGCTTGTTAAATATCAAAATATAAGAAATTTCTTTAAATCTACCACAAAAAATAATTGCTTTCCAAGTCCTGACTGGATAATGGAAATCAATGTGGCTTAAAAAATATATTTGATTTTTCTTTGTAGATAAATACAGATATATGTAAATTTTTCTGTTGTTTTTGTAACAAATTACCACAGAGTCAGTGTGGTAGAACACTCATGTATTTCTATTTCTATGTGATAGAAATCCACCACTGTGTGACTGGAATTTCTGCTCAGGATTGCAGAAGTGTGAATGCCTACATTTTCAACTATAAGTGTTTATTCGATGTCCACCTTTTCCTCTTACAGAGGCTGATGTCTCTACTCAGAAGGATTATTGGAAAAATCCAGTTTCTGGTAGCTGTGGAGAGCTTACCACTTTTTTGCTGGTGATATATTGGGATATCACAGCCCCTTATCTGGGTGTCGCTTTCACAGTTTAGGCTACCAGTGGCCCAAAAGTACTAAATGAAGAAATTTAAAACAAAATCTTTTCCAAGTTTTAAGTTGGGTACTATTCTGAGTAGCAGGACAAAATGGCTTTCAACCTTTCTGTTCCCAAGCAGCAGCACAAACTTGCTTTTACCCAGAATATCCACCTGTACTCTGCTTCTAACATGGCAGCTCCTTGCAATGGTTAGGTCAAATTTAGCATGTTCTCTGTTTCATTCAAGTGACTCTACTTAGTAATGAACCCTATGTCCAAAAGATGAGTGGCAAAGAGAAACCAGAAAGGTTTAAACAAAAGGGAGTCCAAATTAACACTGGTATCATATGGCAATGCTGAAAGACATAGGGGAGGACGCCTACCATGTAGTTTAGATTCTAGAACCCACTGGGAGTCTTAGAATGCATCTGCCACAGGACAGAGTACTATTTCAATAAGGCTTTTGTTTCACATTATAACAGAATCGCAAGGGTATCTATTTCATTCAAGACCTTTCTGATACTCTGTGTGTATATGCCAATGGGCTACATCTTCCTGGCTATTTTAGGAATCTGCCTACCATAAACGAAGTAAAGTTAAAGCCTATGAACCAATCCCACAAAGAGGTAAGAGAAGTTGTTTTCAATTAATTCCTTCATTTATTCATTCCTTCAAAAAAAACTTCACAGTGCCTCTTTAGCAATGCAACGGGGTTCTGATGCTAATCTACCATTCCATAAACTCTTCAGTGAGAGAGAACAGCACCCTCAAATTTTCAAAACTCAAATACCAGGCATGAAATTTGGGATCTTCAGGATACCAAAATTTAAGTCAACAAGTTACAAATTTGAGACTTTTTATTTCCCTCCTGTTGAATAAAATTACTTAAAGAAGTCAGAAAAATAGTAAACTTATAATCATGGTTTTATGTAAAAGGATAAAAATCAAGATTGGGAAACAAGGAGTGCAAAGTCTTGGAATATCCCAAAATGCCATTATTAAACTTTTCTGTATGTCATCTTCCTATCAAAGCACTGTGCCGATAAAACAGAGAGCTCATTTATGCATTTGCTTTAACTAGTTTCCACTATGACTTCATGACTGCTCCCTAATGCACTGATTAAAGCGCTGACTGACTGAAGTCCACAGAGTTCCCCCTCTCCTTTCAGAAGCTTCGGTCATATCTTGTGGGAAAAATCCCTTAACAGTAATTTTCTTATTGGACTTCGGAAAAAAATCTTTCGTTGTATCCTAAGCAAAAATGTGGGTATTCAAGAGTGCATCACAAGTAATAAACATGTTCTTCATTCTGAAACTACAAAAGGTTTAGAACTTCTCTCCTGATACCCAAGAGAAAACGGGTAACTAATGTATTATATGAGTCTTTTATGCACCATTAAGTTCCTAGGAGAGTGTGAGTGAAATAGGAAGATCAGAAATGTGCATAAGACACAAAAATAGTTTGATAACATAAAATAAGTAAAATTCTGCCTTTGAGATCTAAGTAGGAGAAGTCAATAGAGACTTCTACAGGAAGAATCCAGTGCACAGAGTGTGGATTCAATTAGCAAATACTGAGTTTGAATACTGAAGGTACCTTATGGGTACTCATTTAACAATTTCATAGACAGTTGAACATAACTTATTAAAATGTAAAAAGAAAACTGACCAGGGGACCATTAAAGATAATTTTCACTACATACAGGACAGTGAAAGTCTCTGGAGTTGATGGATCCACAAAGTGCTTGAATGACTTGGCAGAGTGTCCAAGACTCTGTGGAAGGACAGTTTTTACCAAAAATACATATGAAGGAGCCTTGCCCAAGGGTAACTCTTAAAGCTGTCTGGGGGACCATATCCAGAAGGGGAAAAAGGAGTGCATGGTAAAGAAGTAGACTGAATTTCTGGGATTTCCAAGACGCACAAACTTGATGGGTGAGTCCTGTACAGTGCATTTAACTGAAAATCAAAGCTCTTCCCCTGAGACAATAAAATGGATGACCACAGTTTCCCTACATACTGCTTTCCTTCTAGCACTGGGCACAGGCCTGCTTGCGTTCTTAGCACCCCAGATCTCTGCACTGCCTTCTCAGTCCAGACCCACCCATTATGACCTGATCACGTGCATTCAGATCAATTCAATTTTTACATTAAAATTTGTTAGAGCCTTCACAGGCTGTTCCCAGTCTAAACTTGCCTTTGGATTCCTAAGAGCAGCTTTTTACCCTGGATGTCCCTATCCAACAACTTGCCTTTGACTCCTTATGCCAGTCTTCTGCCCTGAATTTCTTCACTCTGGACTTGCTTTGGATTCCCAAAACTAGCCTTCTTCCCTGGTTTTTCAGATCCTGCTCACTGTGCCTTAATTCCCCCTCAGCCTAAGCAGCTCCAATTTCTCTTACCACACATCCTGTTCTCCATTTAGCCTTGAGCAAACACCCACTTTTGCTCTTAATACTCCAGATCTTTGGACTATCGTTTCAGTCCTCACCCACCTACTGCTTCCTGACTCACACATTGAGTCCTGATCCTCTGCACTCAGATCAGTGCAATGTTTTATTTTTTTTTGTTGTTTGTTTGTTTATTTATTTTTTTGTTTTGCTAGAGTCTTCATAAGCTGTCCCCATACCCCCAACTTGCCTTTGAACTCCTAAGACCAGCCTTCTACCCTGACTGACCCCACCACTAATTGCCTTAGAGTCCCAGACCAGCCTTCTTCCCTGGTAAATCTGAATTTCCCACTGCACCTTGACTCCCCTACTGCCTGAGCAACTCCAGTTTCCTCAACCCCACACCTTGTTCTCTTTCTAGACTTTGCACATGCCCACTTTTGCTCTTACCACCCCAGATCATTGGAGTACTGTCCTAACTCCATGTGCTAGTGAGCTTTCCAAGTCACTCCATCTCATCCCCCTGCGCTGGGACCATCTGCAGCTCCTAGCACTGCTTAGGGCTAAGCATCTCTGTACTTGAGTACGGTTCCGGACCCTTGCAGACTGCCTGAGAATGCCTGAATCCAGATTTTGCTTATCAATCTTCTCAAAATGTGCTGTGCCTGCTGGCTAAAGGCACCCAGACCTTAATAGAGAGTCTGAGAGCATCTGACCTCACCTAACTTGTGCCTCCAATGGAACTCTTGAGCAGCTGGATTGGAGCCATCCAGCTTGTCAAATATAAAATCAAAAGAGATAACCTGAAGCCTTGATCAACCCAATAAGAAAAAAATAAAGGCAAATCAAGTATATAAACAGAATCAAACGTCAACTAAAGAAAGGAAGGCTTGATTCTCACATAACACTCACAAACAACAACAGAAATCCACATGCAAAAATCACAACAAAAAATAATAATAGGAAAACCAAAATAATATGTCCTTTCCAAACACCACCATCCTAATGTCTGTTACATTTGAAGGAGAAAGAAAAATCTTCCATGACATGAATAGGCAGAGAGAATTCATGTCTGCAAAACAAACTCTTAAGAGAAGACTTGAAGGAAAGCAAAGAGCTGAAGAAAGGAACAAGAGGACTTCTGAAAGAAGCTAAATGAAGGTATAACTGTGGAACCACAAAGTTAGACCAAGAATATAACAGGAAGTTAAATAACAAGAGCCAATACACAGCTATCAATAATTACTTTAAATATGAATGAACTGAATTCCTCAGTTGAAATACACATGCTAGTTGACTGGATGAAGAAACAAAATCCATCTTTTTGTTGTCTGCAAGAAACCCATCTCACCTTCAGGACAGGTACTATCTTATAGTCAAAGGATGGAAAAATATTATAAGTAAATGGTACTAAGAAACAAGCAGTAGTTGTAATTCTAATATCAAAAACACTAGTTTTTAAATTAAATTTAATCAAGAGAGATAATGTGCATCACTGAATTCTGGTCAAGGAAATGTTAATAAAGAAGATATTATAATCATGAACATGTATACAGCAAACGGTGAAATGAATGCAGCATCATTTACATCTCCAACGTGCATTTTTGGATGCTTTGTCAAAAATCAGGTGACTATTAAGAGTATGGACTTAATTCTAGGTTCTTGATTCTTTTCCATTGATGAATGTGTTTCTTCATCAGTACTATACCGTTTTTATTATTATAGCTCCACAGTATATTTTGAGATTGGAATGTCTCCAGCAGTTCTATCATTTAGGATTGTTTGGGCTACCCTGAGTTTTGTGTATTTGCTTATGAAATTTGAGATATTTTTTTCAGTTTTCTGTGAAGAATTGTGGTAAATTATTCATTGGCAGTCTCTTATTCTCTACATTTTGGCCAGCTGTGATTTTCTGTGGTAATTACCCTCTGTTTCATGAGGCAGCATCACAGGTGAGATCTGAGAGGCTCTCTACCCGCTGTTCTACCATGTACCCTGAGCTGAGGGAGAGAGTTTTCATGGTACATATGTTTTCTATGGCTGGGCAACTCACAGACACTTAATCTCTATGTTTGAGCAGCCCGTGGAACTCTATAGTTGTCTCTATACAATTGTAAAAAGAAGATTCGTTGATGAATGGTGAGAGCATAATTGTCTGTAAATCTCAGGACAAATATTTGGATATAGTAAGAAATTACAGTTGTCTAAGAATGTCAAAAATGAAAGTTTTTCCTATAATATATGACCGCTCTGGCCATATGTATTTGCTTATGCTTACAGTATCACACATGAGTTTTGACCCATTGAATGGGCTCAAAGTCCGATAACATAGGTATAGTGGATTACCCCCAAGATGAAGGTGCCACTTTTGCAGCAGTAAAGATAGTTTGCTGTGCTGTTCATTGCTATGGTTGTTTTGGGCTTTACATCTGGGTTGAACCATAGATGGATTCCTATTGGTCTTTTTAATTTGCTTGCCTCTCTTTGTTTTAATCCTAGTAGCTCACACACATCTTGAAATGCACACGTCTTTTTAGATATTCCATTTTAGTGGAATTTAAGTTTTAAGAGTATCTTCTTATGATTCTCTGAATTTCCTCATTATCTGTTGTAATCGTTCGCTCTTCACTTCTGATTTTATCGATGTGGGTCGTCATACCTTTCTTTCAGTCATTTTGAATATGTACCAACTCTTTGTTTCTTTGTAATATCTGCACTTTTTGTTTCTACTTCATTAATTTCTGTCTTGATTTTTATTATTTATTTTCATCTACTTACTCTTTTGTTTTTAAGGAATTCAGGGGCATCCTTAACTTATTAAAATATGACATCACTAATTTTTTGAGGTTGGCATTTAGTGCTATAAACCTCCTCTTTCGATTACTTTCATTCTTTCCCATAAAATTTGGAATGTTCTAAGTTCATTTTCATTTAATTCTATGAATTTTAAATTTTCCGTTTATATTTCTCCCTCGGCCTTATTTTTATTCAGTAGTGTGTTGTTTAGTTTCCATGACTTTGTGAATTTTCTCCATTTCTGTTGTTGTTGATATCCAACTTTATTCTTTTGTGTTCTGACAGGATACATGATGTCATTTCAATTTTCTTAAATTTTTGGAGACTTGATTTGTGTCCTAAAATGTGGTTTATTTTAGAAAAATCTCTAAGGACAGCTGAGAAGAAAGTGTATTCTTTGGTGCTGGGTGGAATCTTCTGTTGTTGTCTGTAAGGTCCATTTGATTTATGGTGTAATTTACTCAAGGGTTTCTCTGTTTAGTTTTTCTGTCTATTGGTGACAGTGAGCTATTGAAGTCATTCATTATCAGTATATTGGAGTCAATATGTGATTTTATATCTAAGACTTTTATTTATTAAATTGGTTGCCTGGTCTTTGGTGCAGGTATATTTAGGACTGTAATATTTTCTTTGTGGATATTTTCCATTAATTGTTATGAAATATTATTCTCTATGCCTTCTGATTAGTTTAAATTTGAAGTCTATTTTGTCACATATTAGAATAGCTACACCTGCTTGTTTCTTTATTCCATTTGCTTGGACTCTTTTTCCCATTCTTCTCCTCTAAGGTGTCAATCAGGGATAATAAGATGTGTTTCTTGGAGACAGCAAAAAGTTGCATGCTGTTTTATGATACAGTGATTTAGTATGTCTTTTTAATTGAAGAGTTGAGGTCATTAATCTTGAGAGTTAGTATTACCAATGTATATTAATATCTTTTCTGTTGTGATGATATTGTTTTCTTTTACTTCTTTTGGTTAACTGTTCGTGTATTGTTTATTTTATTTCTTGTCCTCTTTTAGGTGTGTTCAGTCTTCTCTTCAGAGCAAAATATTCCTTCTAGTATCATCTGTAAAATTGGCTTAGTGGAACTGAATTCCTTAAATTTGTTTCTCTTGGGGAAAATCTTCCTTTATCTTCCTATTATGATTGATAGTTTTGCTAAGTATAATAACCTGGGTTGGTATCTGTGGTTTTTGAAAATGTGCAGAACATCAATCCATGCCCTCCAGGCTTTCAGGGTTCACCTTGTGTCAGGTGTTATTCTGATAGGCCTGTCTTTATATGTGATTTGCTCTTTATCTCTTGCAGTTTTCAGTATCCTTTCTTTGTTCTGTACATTTAGTGTTTTGATTATTATGTGATATGGGTAGTGTCTTTTCTGGTCCTGTCAATTTGGTGTCATGTATGTCTCTTGGACCTGATTAGGCATATTCATCCTTAGATTTGGTTGGTTTTCCACTATAATTTGGTTGAAAATATTTTCAGTGTCTTTGACCTGGGTTTCTACTTCTATTTCTATGATTCATACACCTGGCCATTTTTTACTATCACAAATTTCTTATACATTGTATTCTTGGTTTTTTTATTGTTGTTGTTTTAGGTTTAATATTATATTTCTCTGAGAGATACAATTCTTCTGCCTTTTCTTCAAGGCTTGATGTTGGTGTGCAGCTAGTTGGGGATAGATGAATCCCAGTGAGAAAGTGGTGATCAGGAAGAGGTGGAGATCACTACTAAGCTGTGGCAGCTGGGGTTAGGGTGAGACAAAATGGAAGTCTATGTGGGTCACTGGACCATGCTGGGCATCTGGAAAATCCCTGGTGGCCAGTCAGCTGAATATAGGCAAATTACAAACAGCAATTTATCATTTTGTTTGGGTGATTGATCCAATTTCTTTGTCCTATTTCCAAGTCTTGAGATTCAGTCTCCCAAATGATCTATTTTGCTTTTGAAGCTTTCCACTCATATTTGTATTTGATTGATGAATTTTGAATTGCAGCTTCATTTCAGTTTCTTTTTACATCAGTATCTCTGTTTCCTTATTAATTTTTATATTTTTATATGCTGAATCCTTTTCTGTGTTTCCTTTACCTGTTTCTGTTTTCTGGGTCTTTGATCAGGTCATTCTTGAAAGTTCATTCAGATATTTGTTCATATCCTCTTTAACTTCTTTGAACTCTTTTATATTAATTTCAGCATTCCATACAATGTATTTTCCACACTCAGCCCCCTCCCCTCTCCAGCTCATCCCTACTACCCCTACCTTGACTTCACGTCTCCATTAGTGTCTGTTCCTTACTTTAAAAATTTTAAATTTCAGTTATTTAAAATTTTTTTCAAAGGTCTGTTGATTCTAATCCATGCTTCCCTGTGCCCCTGGGTATGGTCCATGCCCTGGAGTCTGACCAGCCTACCAGGTATCATACCAATAAGGAAAACTGACTTTCCTCCCAACATCCATCAGTAGCCAAAAGACCCTCAACTAGAACTGAGCCTTGCTGCCCATCTCCCACTCCATTCTAGGCCCCTGTCTTGGGTTTATAGAAACCTTGTGAATGTTATGTAAGGACCATGGGTTCCTATTTGCAACTACCCTGTTGGGTCCAGACAACACAGTTTTCGTATATTCACCTACCATCTCTGACTCTTAAAAATCTTTCTGCTCCACTTTCTGCAAAGATCTCTAAGCCTTGAGGGGAGAAGGTACAATATAGCTGTATCTTTTAGGTCTGAGCACTCCCCTGTTTCTTATTATGTACATATTGGCCAATCATGGGTCTCTGTGAAGTGTCTTCTCTGTTGAGGTTTGAGAAATGTACTAAACTAGAGATATAAAAGCCAGTCTTTGTGAGTCAGTTCAGTATTATGTATATTTAACAGAATGATAGTACTAGGTTATCCTTTATGGTCTGTGATATTCTTAGTCACAGTTATTTTAAGATTTCATCTTACCCCAGTCAGAATGGTTAAGATTCAAAAAACAAATTATGATGAATGCTGGCAAGGATGTGGAGAAAGGGGAATATTTACTTATGGTTTGTGGGAGTACAAACTTGCAGCAATTATGGAAACCACTGTGGAAGTTCATTTAAAAGCTAGAAACATATCTCCCATATGATCCAACTATACTACTCAAAGGATTATGTATCTTGTTAAAGAGATACCTGTTTGTTCATGTTCATTGCCACCCTATTCACAATAACCAAGAAACGGAAAAAAATCCTAGATGTATTAACTGGAGAATGGATGGTGAAAGTATGTTACATTAACAGAAGGGTATATTATTCAACTTTTAAGAAGAACAGAGTGTGAAATTTTCAGGTAAGTGAATGAAACTGGAAATAGTCATCATAAGTGAGATAACACAGATTCAGAAAGATAAATGTTGCATATCTCCTTTTGTAATGGATGCAGGTTTTCAGTAGGTATATGTGTGTTTCAACTGGAAAATACTTAGAGATTAAGAAGTTAATAAGTTGCTATGGGAGATGGTTCCTGGAATGGGAGATAGATTGCAGTGATGTAACTGGGAAAGGAGAATGATGACTAAGATAGATTTAATGGGGTAGAGAAGAAGAGGAAAAGACGAGATAACTAGCATTTAGGCCTTTTGAAAGATTTATCTGGAAGCCGACTATGAACGATTCTCCAAATCTATAGATATGCAATATAAAAAGTTCAATGTAGCTACTCTGTACGAGGGACTCAGAAGCTCTAGTAGATGCCACAAGCTAACATTTGTAAGGCTCAGTGAAGGAAGAGACCTCCTCTTTTGAATTTGTTGACTAGCAAGATCCCAAAAATTCTCAAACAATACTGGGTGTCGCACTTAGTTACCCACCAGAACTTGACAGTAAGATCCTATTGCGGAAGACACTAAGTATCTCAGTTGCAGAACAAACAATAATAAATGAATGTAATACTGGCTTTGAGGCTAGAAATCTGTTGGTTAGCTTTCAAAGCAATAAAAGGTGCTACGCATGTTGCTGACAGAGAAAGATAAACATCAACCTTACCCACCTATGAACCCTGTGAGCTACAATAGCAACTGATTTTACAGAGTATTCCTAATGGTACAATAATGGCGAGACTATTATAGCAGTAATCAATCACCTTCTAATTATATTTGAGGACTGCTTCACAACAGGAAGTTCATATCTGACACTGTTATGGGGTGAGATCCTGTGACTAGAGAAATCTTTTGAACTCTTTGAACATGGTTTTATTTGTTATTTTTAATGCTGGGTCTTGACTTTTTACATAAGTCATTCTCCCTGGGTGTTTTACTATGGGAGTAACATTCTTTGGGAGCAGCATATTGTCTTTCATATTTTGCTTGTATTTCCCAATGAGGTCTGGGCTTATGGAGGTATACTGTTGGCTGAGTGTCTTGCTATTTGTTCTCATCCTACTGGGCTGTAGGCTAAAGGTACACAGAAGAGTAGATGGTACAGGAGAGAATGGAGATTTCAAACATGGTTCAGTGTGAGAGGGCTGCCAAACCATGTCTGCACCTAGCTGGGCTGCTTCTGAAAGATCAGCTGAAGACATATCACATGACAGGAGGGGGGCAGAGTGGTCCAGTGTAGAGCAGCTGCATTACCTGGTTCAATTCAGTCTGCACCAATTGTGTTTGCTGGTGAGGGATCCTGGAAGAGAATAAGAGATGGGGGTGGTCTGAGGTGGAGGCTGCCTTTCTGAGGTCCTCCCCTACCTATAGGGCATTTGGTAGTTTAGTTGAAATGGCTCCCAGTGCTATGGAAGGATCACAGGAAGGGTCAGCGTTGTTTCTCTGAGTCTGTGCCATGTTGGGCCATATGTGACAGTTCTACTGAAGGGGGTTTCTAGGACAGGGGAGGCTTGGGGTAGGAGTTGGCCTTTTAGAGATCACAGAACTGGACTGCATGTGACAACTGAAATGGAGGGAGCTCCTAGGATAGGGAAAGAGTCACAGGTGGTCTAGGTAGAGGTGGCCATCTGTCAATGTCTATGCACCCTGATCCACAATTGCCAAGCTGGATCCACATATACAAATGGATTCCCAGGGTAGGTAGAGGTAGGTATGCTGGGGCTGCCTTTCTGAGTCTGTGCTGTGTCCAGGTGTGTGTTGTAGTTTGCTCATTTTTATCACTTTTTTTGTGTGCTCAAATGTATTGCAATATGGGATTTATTTGTATATTCCTTGTTTTAAAAACTATTTTAATGAATTTTTGCATTGACGAACTATACTTATGTTGTAGAGACAATAAAGATCACTAGATGAAGTGAATACTATGGATAAGCTTAGAGCAACTCAAGTTCAGAGATCATGCCAAACAACAAATTTAATAAAAATGTGGACATAGACATAATGAATGTGTTTAGGATTGGAAGCGCTCAAATGTCATATGACTACATAAATTCTTACTCTTATCTTAAAAATAAAATATTTCAGCTTGATTTTACTTGCTGTATCATTTTCTGCATTTGATGAAACCACAGATATAAAATATTATATTTTGTAAGTTAAAATAGCATATGTTACTTCTTTTTTCTACTTAAAGCTGTAAGCTCTTTGTCACACATTATGTAGAACACAGACACATGTATATACACACCTAAATTATATATAAAACATGCATTATTTTTAAATGCTTTCTCTCAATAAACATAGAAGTATATATAATATTTAGCATTTTAAATTAATTTTTATGGTGTGTGTATGGGTGCATGTATGTATGGACACATGTGTCTGTGATGCACCTTGGCTGGTGTTCCTTGGGTGCCATCCACTTGGTTTATTGAGACAAAATCTCTCATTGGGACCTGGTACTACTTGATTTAAAGTGGGCCAGTGAGCTTCAGGGATTGTCCTGTCTCTCTCTGCCTCCCCAACACCAGTATTATAAATGCATGCCACAGTGCTGGTCATCTTATGAGTGGGGTGGGGATCAAACTCATGCTTTCATGACAGCCACTTTACTAAATGAGGTATCGTTCCAGCCTCGATATTTTAATTAACTGTGCTGAAATAGAGATTGCCTTCAAATGGACATGTGGAAAAGGGACCATCAAGACGCATCTCCTGCAGAGGGGCCATGCTGACGTCATCTTGCCTAAGTCGACGTGAGTGAGGCAGGAAATCTCACCAGGTTAGGCTGGAGGAGTACCAAAAGAAACCTGTTTCAAACACTAAAATGAACCTCTCTCTGTTCACTGAAGCTGAAGATCAATCATAGGAGATCTATAAAATTCATAAGTATTCAATCTCTGGGAAAAGGTTAAATGTTGTATCTTCTGTTTTAGGTGAGACATTGTTCGTCTTATAAATTGAATAAGAAAAAATAAGTAATATGAAAACACAGTTTAATATATTGTGTGAGAAAGTAGACTTGTACAAATATAATGAAAACCATCAAAACAAGGGAGCATAGAGAAAAGCTAAAAATGCACCTCGGTTATATCAGGACAGGAGTTCATGGGGATTTCTTCCTTCTTGTTTAACAAATCTTAATGGTTACAAATTTTAACAGAATAGATGGAATTTGCTGGGATTGTTAGGGTTTAGTCATCATACATCATACATCACTGCTAGACCGACATATACAATAGCACATCTAAACGCATATACCTGCAACAACACTTAAAATATGGTGAGACCGTCATCCAACTTGACTCCAGATGTGCCTCTCAGACGACTAGAGCTGATGATAGAGATTTGGAGACTGGTAGTATGTGAGGAATAGGGTCACAGTGGGGTCAGGATTGTGTTACAATAATGCCAGGAAATACATCAAAGAAACCATGCATTAGCCCTCCATGCTCAGCTTCACAAACACACATGATTTTCCATGTTATGTATGTACTACCAAGTTTGTGCTCCTTGTTTCTTTGATAGTAAAAAAAATCTTCTGAGAACTTGTTAACTTCGTTATTCATTTGGTAATGCTGCTAAGAAAATAAAGTCCTACCAACTGGGTTACTTAAACTACAAAGCTTTTATTAGAAGATAAATGCTTAAGATCAAGGTGCCAACAGTACTATTAATATGGCTTATGACAAGTTTCTGTTTTCACATGGTCTTCTCTCTCTAGACCTGTGTCCTATGTGCCTCTTCTTAAATGACAATAATAATAGTTAGCTTAAGGTCTCTTCACCATCCTTTCACTATTTAAAGTAAGATTTCCAAAGACAGTCCAATTATTACTGTCTCCTGAGTTTGAAGATTCAATATCTGAATTTTGGAGAAATACTTTTTACTATATTATACAAATCAAAACCTTTGACTTTTACAAATAGATAAACATGTAATAACCAAAAGAAAAGTAAAAATTTTAAAAAAATCTAGCATTGGGTGTGTTTATTTGGTTTATTTTTACTTATTAGTATGTTTGTATGTGTCCAAGTGTGGATATGTGTCCAAGTGTGGATATGTGTACATGTATAGAGGTGCCTACATATGACAGAAGAGGAGTCAAATCTCTGGTGGCTGGAATTATAGGCAGTTGTGAGTTGCCATGTGAGTGCTGGGAATCAAAACTAGTTCCTCTGCAACAGTAGAAAGTGGTCTTAACCACCCAGTTATCTCTCCAGTTCTCCTCAAGTGGATATTATTAATAAGCAACAGTAGAGTGAATGACAAATCCATTGATCCTCAAATGCAATAGAGTAATATTACAAAGGAAACATGAAGGTTGTATTCAGATGTGTAGTTCAAAACACACACATAAATTTTAATTAAATTGGATCAAGACACAGGATTTCACAGAAAAATGTTTCTCCTAAGGTCAGCCTATGGACACCTGAAAGTGGAGAAATTTCTCTCCTTTCTCTAAAACAATGTCTTAATAAGTATAGCACAATGTGTTTTATTATTTTAATTTGTGATTTTTCTAAGAAAATCAATTTACTGAATTCAAACTAGGAGGATAAAGAAAATTCAATACAGATACAGTTTTATCATTTATTTATTTCTATATACATAAGAATTATTATACATTATTAATATTCAAAGATACCTGAGTCCTCTAGCTGATCATCTGTGGAATCAGGTATTAAAGTCCTCAATTGTGTGGATTTTATGCATGTTATCAGCTAGATATTCTCGTGTCAACTGTGGAATAAAAATTCTTGTATAATTATCCCAATTAATGTGATTGATTTCACTATTTAATCTTTTTCTTGAAAAAAAATTCTACTCAAATATATAGGAACATTACTCGTTGCCCTGGGATATCAACTGTCAATGCCATAGCAGGTGAATAAGTGTCCATGTACTGCAAACAGGCAATTCCATTGTCAAGAAGGAGTGGAAGTAAGCATTTTTGACAGTTTTTATGTACCAGTAATATGAAA
This sequence comes from Eospalax fontanierii, assembly GCA_035773235.1. NCBI lineage: Eukaryota > Metazoa > Chordata > Mammalia > Rodentia > Spalacidae > Eospalax > Eospalax fontanierii. The sequence continues at coordinate 44,042,519 of CM069540.1, read as the reverse complement.
TTTGCAAGCAGTTGACATCTTACATAAAGCAAGCTAGATTTATAGCGTGAACACAGGGATTACCTTTCAACTTCTGGGAACTAAGAACAGTGGAGAAAAGAAAATAAGGATCTATTATTTGAAAATTTGGAAAGTTCACATTCTTTGCACATCAAGTGCAGGTATGTTTGGGCACAAGTGAGAAGGGCTCTTCTGGAAAGTGTCAGATGTTTGGTGTCATAGAGATAAAACCTGTTGTTATCACAAAGATAGAAAGGAGTCCACAGCAGTGAACTCCCTTTGGATAGAAGAGAAAGTCTGCTGTAAAAGATCTTTAGCTCTTGCTCCTGACAGGGGCTTTAAAGTGAATGGCCTAAAAGGTAGAAGCGAAAAGCAACACTTGTTTTCAAACATGAGGATACATGCTTAGAATACAGCAAGAAATTATATTGGTCTAGGAATGTGACAAAAGTAGAGCTTTCTCTGAATCTGTGAACACTACAGTCACATGTATTTAGCTAAGTTTACAGTAGCACACGTGAATTCCTTCCCATTAAGCAGGCCTTAAGTCCAATTAAACAGATATTGATTATTCCGAAGATAAAAGTGCCACTACTGCATCAGTAGAGATTATTTTCTGGCTTGATCATTGCTGTGGTTTATAAACTATGAAGCTGGATAGAATCTCCAATTGTTTTTCTTGCTTGCTAGTGTGCATAGTATCTTCTGATACTGTGGGAGATAGTCTTCATGGAGGCAGCTTCTAGATCAGTTCCAGCTTGACTGGACAAAGTTTTGTTTCTGAAGTAGGTCCTGTCTTCAGCAAAACAGTCTTACCTTCAAGTTCTTGGAGACAATCAAGGACTGTGGCAATAAGCTATGTTATATCAGAGTCTTCTGAACAACCCTGATCAATAACTTGAATGGAGATTTCCCATACCTGACACTGTTTCTTCTTATATACCTTCAGCTATACACATGCACATGCACTTATATAATAATAATGATAAAGTAAAAACTTTGTTATTCATTTGTTAATTCTCTATAAAAAGCCTTACTAATTTATTATTAATTATTATTAGTAGTGGTATTTATTATTTAGTAGACTTTTGAACTAACATATTTTCTTCTGGTTTTACACACCAGTGTTACATGTCTCTCCTCTCTCTCCCCTTTTATAACTATTTTGACACCCCTCCATTTAAAATACCCCCCCCATTTTCTCCATTTACCCCTGGATAACAGTTCTATTGAGATTGGATTAAATCATTGACTGCTTTTGGTAAAGTAAACATTTTTAGCCCTGGAGAGATGGCTCAGTAGTTGAGAGCACTGGCTCTTCTTGCAGAGCATCTTAGTTTGGTTTGTAGCACCCATGTAATGGCTAACATCCATCAGTCACTACCGTTCAGGGTGTCCAACACCCACTTTGGTCTCTGAGCACTGCACACATGGCTACACTTTTATATATTCAGAAAAGCACTCAAACATAAAATGAAAATCCAACAATAAATTAAGCATTTTTTAAAAAGACAACCATTTTACAGGTTATCTTTACAAATGAGTTCCCTCCCATTGAGAGGTCTTTAAGCTCAATTACTTAGCTGTTGATTACCCCCAAGATAAAAGGCCACTCCCACACTGCTGAAATCTGTTGTGCCTGTCATTTGTGACTAGTAGGATTTAAAGCTGGAGTTTGGCCATTGCTTGATTTTCTCCCTTAACATTTTGCATAGGATCCTCCAGTAGTCTTCATGGAGGAAGCTTCTAGGTCATTTCCGGCTCCATTGCTTCAAGTCTGGTGTTCAAAGCATGTCGTGTCTTCAGCAATAGGGTCTTACTTTCAAGTTCTGGCAGGTAATCAAGTGATGTGCCAAGAGCCTGTGTTATTTTGGGAGTCTCTTGGACTGGTGTGACCAACAACTCAAAGGGAGGTTTCTTCCTGTCTGTCTCTGTGTTTCTTGTTATATAACCTTCAAGTATAGACATCCACTCATATTTAGATATTGTATATATGTCTGAATATATACAATATTCTGGTTATTCCCACCCTATGGTTATTCATACCATCAAAGATTTATTTATCTCTTCTTTTTCGCTCTTCCTGTCTAAACTCCCTTCTCCCCCACCAGTTAAAATACACCAATTTCCCCCATTTTTGCCTTGATAACACCTGTCTCCTATTATTCCTTCTCGTGAGTGACACTGTAAATGAAAAAAAAATACACATGTCTGGAGAGATCATGGATCCTACCCTAGACAAATGTAGTTTCTAATAATACAGATTCTTATATTTACAGACAAGTGTACCCATCTCCACGCATCAAATAATCTTCTTTATTCAACAGATAGAGGAGATTACAGAGTTCTACAACTGATGACACAGGGAGAAGATGTGTCTGAGAGATGCCCAGTCTGAAGTGACACATCTACGATGGAACTTCTACACCTGAGACCCATGGGGCATAGCTGAACAGGGAGAATACTAATGCATCTCTAAACGCACAAGCAAAGCTTCCTCACGTAACAGATAATGATGTACTGAGAAAGCCAAAACAGGCCAAAGTGTAATAGGATCACAGACTGTGTCCTTGCATTAAACCCCCTGTATTAAGCCTCACCCACTCAGCACTCATGAACCATTGCAGAAGAGAATGCAGAAAGACTTTAATAGCCAGGGTTGGTATATGATCATAAGGAAACTGTTTTCCAAGTCCCTGGGAACTTGCTCAGATGAACTTATAGCAATGATGTCAATCAGACAAAACCCCAGCAAAAAACAGGGAAAACAGTTAATAGGTCCCAACCTTGCAGAGTAGCTACTGGCAGCTGGTCATTCCTGGGTGAAGGACAGTTGATCTTCTTTAAATGAGAGACTCTACATAGGCTGACTACAGCCCAGTGGGTAAATATCACTGAGAAACATTTTGGTGAATAAACTTGACTCACGAGGTTCTAACGTATCATACAGAATGCATGAAATCCGGAGGGAGGTCAACAGAGGAGCGCAGATGGGGGAGGGGTTATAAAGATGACTAAGGTTTTTATTTTTATGAAATGCACAGAATTTCAGTAAAATATTGATTAAACAAAATTTAAATAAATAAAAAGTTAACTGTTTTACAATATTTATTCTTCCAGTCCTTGAGAAGCTCTTTCTTGATTTGTTTCTTCAGTGTTTCAGTGGGTTTATTTTTATAAAGTTCTTTCATAATCTTGGAAATATTTCAACCTATTTTTGAGGCTCATATGAATGGGGTTGTTTCTCTGATTTACTTCTAAGTTTGTCACTGGTATGTAAAGAAGCAAATTTTATTTGCTAAAATTATATCCTGTCACTTTACTAATACTGTTTTGAGTTCTGAGATTATTTTTCACAGTCTTTAAGGTTTCTTCTGCACAGAACCATATCATCTGAAAACAGGAAAACCTTCACTTCAGATTTGGGTTCCCCTTATCTTCTTCTATGTATTATTTAGTGACATCTTTATCAATTATATATTTTGTAAATATTTTTTCCAAATTTGTAGCTTGTGTTTCCGTTTTCTTGACATTGCCTCTTACTAACTGCATTGTATGAACTGTCTTTTCAGATGTGGCCAAGTGTAAAAAGAAGAAGCAGTGGTGACAGGCCAAAGAAATTTTTCCACCAAAATCTAGTTAACAAATGATTTCATTGATATTACTTAAGATATGATAAATTTGTTCATATTCTTTAACTGCCATATTTATTGTCCTTTCAGATGCTTGTCCAAATCTTTAAGATGTTCAAGAGTTAATAATTATGTAATGAAACAGTTTTCCAGAGTGCGAGTAGGAGTTTTCTCGCCCTGTGTTGTCTATTTCAAGCAAGTGCCAATTACTCTTGGATGGCTAAGGAGATGAAAAACAAACAAACAAACCAGACAGTAAGTTAGAATACAACATGAAAAGGTATCATCACTTGTATCAGCAATTTCCTTTAAAAAACAATTAGTTTAGCAGAATAGTTGAAAGATACTATCTTTTTTATGTTCTTTGAAAACTTGCACAGACCTCTAAGCCTTGCAGAGGATCACTGATTCAAAATTTGGTTTTCTGTGACTCTTTCCCTGGGAGACAGATCTATCTAGACACAGATGTTGACATGTTTGCCGTTAAGCAGCACAGACAGTCTGCCTTTTGTTTTTCTCATATGCTGTTGATTGTTTTCCTCCTTACAAATCAACTTTACATGCTAGCTTAAATCATGCAGCTTTTTCAGAGCATCTCCTACCTTCTAGAGGGCATGATCCACCACGGGGGCAGCAGAGCTGATACTTCAAAGATATGCCTTTATAATAAAACTCCCTGGTAAACACCATCTTATCGGACTTAGTGAATCCAGTAACACACACACAACCTCTTTCATGCCCACTCTTAGGAAGGCCTGTCCTTTCCTTACCCTGTTCCAGTCCCTAACATTTAGTGGAAGCTCAGCTAAGATAACCAATTGTTCTTAATAGCTCATTGGAGCAAGTCCATTAGAAACTGATCATCCTTGTTTTGCCTCTGGCTATGCAGCCTTGAATAGAAAGACTTTTTTTTTTTTTTTTTTTAACTCAGTCTCTGCTTCCATGGAATTCTGACTGATCCATCTAATCTACTGCTGTCTCCAGCAGTTTCACTATTCAGGCTGGGAGAAGCTCTTTTATGGCTGGTTTAGAAGTTTTCCCCAATTCGAGCAGTTTGAAGGCAGACTGTTGCATAATTATCACAGTTTTCTGTACTGTGCCAGCCCTCATATGGATGATCAATCATTAATTTCCCTTGATCTTTACTCAAGATTGCAGCTGAATACCATCTAACAACATTCTTCAGTTTGCCATCTCTCTCTCTCGTCCAGTCCTTCCCATAAATGTTCCAAGTTTTCATATGCAAAGAAAGCATCAGCACAAACCCAGCTAAGGCTGTCTTCCCCACGCTTTCTGTCAACTGTGACAATTGTCAAGCCAATATTTCAATCTCATTCTGTCTCTTCCTAGTCATCCAGGCAAAGCCTAGGCTAATCAGGGAGGTGGTATCACATGTCCTTTTCTACTACAAGTCCTCCTTTACCCAGGCAAAATTTTTTAGAAACAGAAAACACAACTCCAGTAAAATGCCTTAATGCACACAGAAAGGGTCATATAATAGCTGCCACAGCATGCTTATCATCCTGTAGCGTATATGTTACTTTTAATGATTGTAATATAGTCTGTTGTCTCTCAGGCACTTGGTGACATCCCTTTACTCATGAGGTATATCCCATTATCAAGGAGACACGCTACTTCATACCACTTAGAGGAAGAAGCCTCCCCCAACAGGGTTCCTCCAGGAGGACATTCGTTTTCAGACAGCTCATCTGAGGTTGCAGTTGCATGTTGTAACGACATTGCAATAAGCATGCTTCTGCTATTACAGCTAAAAGGCTGACCATCCCGCAACACATGAGAAATAGCAGCCACACCAGAATTGCCTCACCCCCATGCAAGACCCTCAGATGGATAGATCAGCATGTCTCTGGATTACTGTAATTGTAACCTTAGAGAAGCGCTCTCTGAATCTCATGTTTCAGGAGTTCGTGAGCCTTATGAGTTTTGTTTATTTCCTGGGTCTTCTAAGTCTCATGTCCTGCTACGGTGAGAATGTGTTAATTTAGAGGAAACAGCTACAAAACAAAACACACATCATTCAGACATACACAAGATATGACACCCCCACACACAAACCACACACGCACACACACACACACAGAAACACACATACACAATACAAATGTACTGCCTATATCAGGCACATAGCACACATACAGTACACAAACACACTACATGTAACACTTACACACAACACATACACCTCACATATGTCATGTAACATATAACACACATCAAAACTCTGCACATATACATACAGTTTACATACACATACCACACATACACTACACATATCACATATACCACCCACTAAACACACACCACATATTCCAATACCATATACATATGCTAAACAACACACACATATATAGACCACACACATATATATCACATACATCACACACACATCCACACACTATATACACATATACCATGTAAATACACATACATTACACTTACACCACATAATCCACACACATCTACACACATAGTACATGCACTACACATATAAGCATACATACATAACATATACACATACACACATACATATATGTATAAAAATCCATGATGCAAAGTTTATCAATTATTTGTTTATTGCCTTTGTTATTATATATGAAATGTTATTAGCACATTTTTCTTTTATTGAATTTTATTCATTTAACAATATAACAATTCTTAACCAAATTTAGACCTCCTCACGCAGCCACCTACAAATGCCACCGGACCTCTTGAATTCGGTCATACATGTTAAGTCCTATCCAGTCAAGCATTTGTGCCCAGATGTCCTTTAGTAGAAATTCATTCACTAGAGTCTGACCAGGTTACGTAGAGACTGTAAGTAAGGCATATGCTCCCTCTCCCATTAAAAATAAGTCTCCCATAGTTTTCAGGCTGGGTCTAACCCACCTCCAATCTCTCTGTCTCCACTCTGGTCCCTTGTCTAATTTGAGATGTGGATCCTGTTTTCACTGCCACAGTTTGACATGTGCAAGCTTCCAGGCGCCTTGAAAAGCTCTGCTTTCCTAAGTTCAGGAACCATCCCTGGATCTTACAAGTTTTCCACCTCCTCTTCCACAATGATCCCTGAACCACAGGTGGGTGACATTCAGTATATGAGTCCTATCAAGGGGTACATACTCTGCAGTCTCTTATTCTATAAAACTTGGCCAGTTGTTGCCTTCAATGTGCATAACACTATGTTGTTTAAAGAAGCTTCAGTTGTGAGGCTTATTCTGCTGTGTTCTATGAGACTTGAGCATAGAGATTCAACTATAGATGTGTCACCTAGGACTGGAGCATCTCTCAGACTTATATTCTGTGGGTTTGACCAGTTGTAGTATTCAGCTGTAGCCTCCATCTGTTGCAGAAAAGAAGCTTCTTTGTTGAGTGCGGTATTGTATGTGTGTCTGTAAATATAAGGATACATATTTAGCATATGGTAAGAAATTTAATTTCTCTAGAGGTGTGACAGAGATAGTGTTTTCTCTAGGATCAATGTGCCCTCAAACCCTGTGTATTTGGCTGAGTTTACAATGCCACACATGAATTCACTCTCATTGAGAGGGTTTTGAATCCAGTTAGATAGTTGTTGATTACTCCTCAGAAGACAGTGCTAATACTGCACTAACAGAGGTAATGCACTGTGCCAGTTGTTACGGTTATTAGAATTTGAGATTGGGTTGGACCACTGATTAATTTTCCCCTTAGCAGTTTACATGTTATCAACTAGTCTAGTGAGAGCTAAAATTCAGATAGACAGCTTCCAAGCCAATTCCTGCTCCATTCATTGCTCAGGATCCTGTATCCCAGGTATGTCCTGTCTTCAGCAGTAGGATAGTATCTTATAGTTCCAGTAGATAACCAAGAACCTTGGCAATAGCTTGTATTATTGTGGGAGTCTCCTGGACCACTCTCATCAATCACATAAAAGGAAGTGCCTTCTGTCTGGCACTGTGTTCCTGATACAAAGCCCCTGAGTATTCAGATGCACGGGGTGGTATCATATTTCCCTCTGGGTTACCTAGCCCTCCAAGATTCATTCATTACTGCCTTTTTTCTTCCCATTCAACCTCCCTCCTCCCTTCCCAGTCCCAGCTCCCACCTTATCCCCACACTCCCCTATTGACACCTGCCTCCCTCCATCCTCCCTCTCCTGACTTCCCTCCAAACCTGCACACTGTGACCCCACCTACAGGTTCCTAGCACTCTCATTTACCCCACTTTATCCCTGATAGCACCTGTTTCCTACTACCCAGCTTTCTTGGGTTCTTTCTTTTTATTTACCTCCATGCAAATTAAAGGATAGCATTTGCATTTCTTTATTTGCGTTACTTCACTTAATATAACATGCCCTAGCTCCATACATTTACCTGAGAATTTCGTTATTTCATCGTTTCTTAGTGCCATGTACAACTCTGCTGTGTAAATGTTTCACGTTTTCACCATCCATTCATCAGTTGAGGGACATTTATGTTGTTTCCATTTCTTAGCTATTGTGAAGAAAGCAGGAATAAGCATGAATGTACAGGTATCTCTAAAACAGGCTGAGTTCCTGGGATATATCCAAAGGAGTGGTGTGACTGGATCATACGGTAGATTCATGTTTAGTTCTCTGAGAGTTCTCCACTCTGCATTCCATAGGGGTTGCACAAGTTTACATTTCCACCAGCAGTGAATGAGCCTTCCGCTTTCTCCACATCCTCTCCAGCATTTTGTGTCTCTAGTTCCTGTGAGTTTAGCCAGCATGATTGGTGTAAGATGGAATTTTAAAGTGCTTTTTATATGCATTGCACTAGTTGCTAAGAATTCTGAACACTTTTTAGGGTATTTCTTAGACATTTTAATTTCTTTGAGAATTCTCTGTTCTTTGTTATTTTTTTTTTGAGTTCTTTGTATATTCTGGATATTAATCCTCTGTCAGATGTGTAGCTTGTAAAGATTTTTCTCCCACTCAGTGGATTTCCTCTTAATTTCCCTGATTGCTTCTTTGCTGTACAGAAGTTTTGTAGTTTAATAAGTTCACACTTGTTGATTGTTGGCCTTAATGCCTGATGTCTGAGCAGCTGATGTCTGATTTAGAAAGTTCTTTCCTACACTATATCTTGGAGGGTGCTGCAAACATATTTTCTTCTAGCAATTTCAGAGTTTCAATTTCAGTTTGAAGTCTTTGATCCATTTGGAGTTGACTTTTGTGAGGGTGAAAGATAAGGGTCCAATTTCATTCTTCTATAGGGGGAGATACAGTTTTGACAGAACCACTGGTTGAAGATGCTATCTTTCCTCCATTGTTAGTTCTGTACTCATATTTAGATCTTCTATTATGATTTACATGTTTTATTTTTGTGCCTGTACCATGTTATGATGAATATAGCTCTGTAATATAATCTGAGATCTGGTATGGTGATTCCCAGCAGCACTTTTATTTTTGCCCAAGATTTCTTCAACTAGCTGGGGACTTTTGTGATTTCATATGAATTTTAGAATGATTTTTTTCAAGCTCTGTGAAGAATGTCATGAATATTTTGATTGGCATTGCATTGTATCTTTAGATTGCTTTTGGTACGATGGTCATTTTCACAATATTGTTTCTATCAGTCTATGAATACGATAACATCTTCCTCTAATTCTGTCTTTAAAGATTTAAAATTTTCATTGTGGAGATCTTTATTGTTGTTAGTTAGATTTATTCCTATTTTTTGTTTGTTTATTCTGAATGAGAATTTAATTCTTTGGCTGATTGCTTCTTACTGGTATACAGAGAGGCTACTGATTTTAATAGATTGATTGTTAAACCTGCTACTTTACTGAAAGCGTTAGTCATATCTACAAGTTTTTCTGGTTCAATTTTTGGGATCTCTTTTGTATGTTCCTTTAAGAACAATTCCATTTAAGACTTTTAACATGAATACATTCTGGATTTTGTCAAAAGTCTTTGATGCATCCATATGGTTTTTGTCTTTAAGTTCATTTTTAATGTTTTATTATATTTATTCACTTGCATATATTGAACCATCCCTGTATCTCTAATAAATCCTATTTGATTGTGGTGGATGATGTGTTTCTGTCTGTGATTTGTATTTTGTTGAGTATCTTTGCATCTTTATTCAGTAAGAATATGGGCCTTCAGTTTTTTGGGTGTGCCTTTACCTGGTTTTGTTATTATGGTGGTACTGACTCATAGAAGGATTTTGGGAATTCTCTGTCTATTTCTGTTTGAATAACTGAAGCAGTATTGGTTGTAGATCTTTGAATGTCTGGTAAAATTCTGCTGTGAATGGATCTGGGCCGGGAAATTTTTTAGTCAGGTCGTTTTGCATCACTGTTTTAATTTTTTTATTTGTCTTGTGGTGTCTGTTTAACCTGTCAGTCACTTCCTATTTTAACTTTGATGGTGTCCCTGATTTTAGAAATTTGTCCATTTCTTTTAGACTTTCAAATTTAAAGGAGTACAAAGTCTCAGAGGGTGCAATGACATTCAAAGACTATAATTCTCTGCCATAATCCAAATTATATAGGACTTGAAAGAAAAGACTCATGTGTAATGTTTCTTTAAATGGAACATGGAAGCTATTCCAAGTACAAAATTCCTTGTATTTAACAATAAGTGGTGGTATCTTTGACATCAGGTTCAAATTTCAACCTGAATTTTTATCCCGTTATTACACACAGTAGATATTTAATAAATAAGCTTCAAATGAAAAACAAAATAACCACATTTGGAATATTCATTAGATTCAATCTTATTCATGTATGTATTGTAAAAACTGCACATAAATTAAACAGGCAATTATATCATCTTTCATATGAGGACAATGAGAGGATTTGCCTTATATTGGCATTCTAAGAAGCAAACAATTATTAGTATCATTACTAGGAAAAACCAGTGATGCTTTTATCAAGACATCACCCCCTGTAAAGAAGAGTAATATAGAAAGGAAAGCAAGATGGGCCACTAATCTGTCATAGAAAAACACACCAATAGTTTAAATTTTAAAAAAAATGTTGAAGCTTTTAGTTTGAATTAATAATCCAACAAAGAAATGGCTTTTATACTTTTATGCATATGCAGAGAGCAGGGAAGAACTAAAAAGTAATTGTACAATTATCTATAATTTTAGAGATAAAAATATGTCAAGTAATTTTGCATTAGCAGAAAATCAACCCATTAAAACTGAAGACATTTTCAAATATCAAGATAATTGTTCAGGTAATAGCAACAATAGCAGAGTCTTAGATTTTTTTTTCTAAAAATAAAATCCCTTAGTTTAATTTTATAGACATACATAATCAAACCTGCTAGATAATAATATTTCATTAATGATTTATCATGGTATTAAATCTTTCTGTCTTGTCTATCTCTTCTCTCTCTCTCTCTCTCTCTCTCTCTAAAATTTACCCCCCCTTAAATGATTTTTTGTGGTTCTCATCACTTTGGGTTTGTGACAGGCTCTCATTCAGCAGCCTGAGATGGCCTGTAATTAACTGTGCAGCCCATGCTGTCATCTGAGTCATAGAAGTAGTACTCACTCATCCTCCAGCTGGGAATTTGGGTGAGATTCACCAAAAATAGTCACCTGTTTTCAGGAATTGATGTATAATCATTATTGAGAGATTTTTTTATGGATTTGAATTTCAATTATTTCATATTGCTGATTTAATAAAAATTATATCATTCAATTAACATAATTTAAAACTACTTATCTTGTGACGGATAATCTTTTAAACTCAGTAGGAATAAAAAATACCTAAGAGATCGGTAATGGCAATTTTGTATGTGTCCACATTATATTTCCAGTGGTGACTAAGTCATGAGATGTCCTACTGAATGATCGGATTAATCCATTTTGGGCTTATAATATGATGGCTTATCATGGGATGCTGAGAGGTAGGAAATGGGGCCTAAATGGAGGAATTGATTCTCTGAGTATGCACCCATGGAGCTATGCCTTGTCTTGGCCTCATTTTATATGCCTTCTGTTAACTTCTTTGTGATGAAGAAGTGAAGACAATCTGCCTTCTGCTTTTACCAGTAAAATATTTGTTCCATCTCATGGGAACAAGTGACTATGGCTAGAAACCACTGAAACTGAACAGTTACAACTTGAATTTTTATGACCTACTATCAGAGTTTATAGAGTCCTTAGCAATAAGGGTTTACCATCTGTGTCGGTTGACTTGGCAATCAGCTGCAGTGACAAATACCTGTATTCTTCTGGGGGCCTGTAGAGACTTCTTGAACAGCATCACACAGGGACATCTCCCACTCTGGCTCTGTGATTGTCATTTAATGACCTATGCCTCTGGGTGAAGCTACTGATATAGGATATCTGTCAATTTTCTCCTTTGTTTCTCTGAACCTAGAATTATTCTAGAAATATAAAATCTTTGAAATATAAAATATAAAATCTTTGAAAATAGAGCTTGCATTATTAATTTAACATTTCCTTTTTTCTATCAACTGAATTATATTCTATAACAAAAAATTGTGAGTAACTTTTAATTATACTAAAGTTATTTTAAGCAATTAGAAAAACTCTCTTATAGTTATTGATCATTTATATTTTTCCTGCCATTATTCCTAATGCTAAATTTTGTTCAGTCAAAATTCCTAAGTACTAGCTCCTCAGAAATTGACATTTGCAACAGTATCTTTAAATTAAACTGATTTTTTAGGAATGCCTTTATCTAGTCTTATAGAAAAATAAAATTTAGAAACACAGAAGACACTAAATCTGCAGGCACATGGAAACTGATCCATAAGGTAGACACTGGGCAAAGGTACACAGTGAAAACCTAGAAGAGGGACTGAACAAGAAAGCAACACTACTGAGACCTCAAAAATTCCAAGGAATAAATTTATTAGGTCAAATCCACCCAGTTTCCTGTATTTTCAATAGTATTCCTAAGATCGATACCTGTGATAGATACCTTTTTGTGATGAATTCCACAAAATTAAGCTAAGACAAAAACAATGGTTCTAAAAGTGAACAGCTTATTTCTTCTGGGTATTGCAGGTCTTTATCAGAATCACAGCCTGATCAAAGCCTCCATGTACATAGTCTAGTATTAAATAAACAGTGCTAGAAATGTTTTCCTGCTGGCAATAGTTTCTACGAGTTGCTTGGTGAAGTCATCATGAACTGTCTGCTTCCTAGGCTATATTTTGTACCTTGAAGATGCTTTAAAGCCTTATGATTTGATGGACAGTTCCAAATGATAATAACCAGCAAGAGGACGTTCAGTAGAGGGTCCTGCCTCACATATTCCATCTTTTATAATGGAATTTTTTCTTCTCTTTGGGGAATCATAGCATTTCCTGCCAGTTAATGCTTAGGATTGTCTCTATTTTGAAGATAAGGAAGATAATTCTTGCTCTTCATTACTGATAGTTTTTTTTTTAATTTTTAACTCATGATTTCATTTTCTCCTTAAAATAAAAAATTAGTAACCTATGAGCCACAGTCTTGATTTAAAAGTACAGTCTTTTAGAATGCAAACTCCTTACTTGCAATATATTGCTTTTTGAAAAAAAATATGTAGGAGTAGTGGATGTTTAGAATAGTGATACCACTTTTTTTGTTCTCAAAATTTATTGACATTAATCTTTGATGTTAATTGATTTCTTAAAATCCTTCCTACTTTTATCTTATCATCTGGTGCAAAATTTAATGATTTATAATGCAACTTTTGTTTTTTCCATAGTCATCTCCAAAACAAGCCTTCATAATAAATGTTTATGCCCTTGTGAGTTAAAATTTAATTATATAGTTGCTCATTTGTCATCTATAACATAAATAGGGCCTAAATTTTCAATTTGACCAAAAACTATCAGATTTCATGTTAAAGTTTTGGAATGTTAACTTTTATTCTCACCCTTCCTATTCCATCTGGCTTTATTAATAAATGTTGTATCATATCTCCCCAGCATGTAGTTACTATTTCATTTGATTGATTGATTTATATATTTATTTATTTATTTGAAACAGTTCTCACAATGTAACCCTGGCTTCTCTGGAACTCACTAAGTAGACCAGACTGGCCTCTAAATCATAGAAATACACCTGCTTCTGCCTCCTGACTGGTGGGATTAAAGGTGTGAGTCTCTATGGTGGGCTGCTATTTCTGATTAAAATAGCAACCTGTGAATTAACAGGAGAAAAACAGTATTATAGAAATTAGTACACAGTGGTGCTGGTGAAACTAAGATTTAGACTATTGAGGCTATCATTTTCAGGTTCCAGACTGTGTTTTATTTATGCTCAGGGATTTTAGACTGCTTGAGGCTACTATTTCAGTTCTTTTTAGCATACCTGAGTCTGAGGTTGATATCAGTATGATGCATATATCAGAGAAGGTCAGGTGTATGAAATCAGTCCATCTCTTGCATTCTTGTTTGTAAGGAGTTGTAGTCATAACAGCATATATGGGCAAAATGAGTTTTTTACAAAATAGAGTCAACACAAATACAGTTACATGCTTTAATGGCCTTGGCAGTCCAGCCATTTTTTTTTCTATGGTCACCGGTCATATATATGCATGTACAGGCATATTTTATAGTTCCTTGTGTTATACATTGACTTATAATATCTCCGTACAATTTCTTTGCAAAAGACTTAATTTGGGGACTGGAGAGATGGCTCAGTGGTTAAGAGCACTGACTGCTCTTGTAGAGGACCCAGGTTCAATTCCCAGAACTCATATGGCGATTAACTGCCATCTATAACTCCAATTCCAGGGGACTTTTATATCATCTCTGTCCTCTGTGGATATTCTCTGGCACAGATGCACTTACATGCATGTAGGCAGTACATTCATATGCAAAAAAATAAAATAAGAAGTATATTATTTTATAAAACCAATTTCACTTATATAATATATAATATAGAATTTCTTTATAAAGTGGTTGGTGGTTAATACAGAAACTCACAACCGGTCAAAGTGCAGAAAATCGTTAAATGTGTAGTACTCAGATTTAAACGGGACATGTATATCTTTCCCCTTACCAATATTCAGGAACCACAGCAGAAGGATAGAAAAAGCATAAGAGCCAAGACGTAAGGGAGGATCATAGTGACATAATGTCTTCTGGACATCACAGGACTGTGGAACTTGGGAACTTCCAGCAGCTGTGGTAGTCTACATAAGACATGTGTAAAATCAAGCCAGTCAACATTTTATCATGCAGGTGGGGAGGGGTTCACTAGTCCCATTCCCCAACTGAGGTGTTATGGAAAGATGATAGTTTCTGGGGAGGGAAGGACAGTTAGTTTTCTTTAAAGGTTTTCCTCCTAGTGGGTGCTCCAATTAGACACACCTTGAGAAGTATAATGAATGGTGCAATTTGGAGATTATGAGCAAATAAGTTAAAAGGCAAAGAGGACACAATGTTGAGGTGGTGGAGAGGTGGGGTACATTTGAGAGGAATTGAAGGAAAGAGTTAGGGTGAATAAGATCAAGATATATTCTATGAACTCTCAAAGAAAGTAAATAATTAAAATATTAGATAAAATGATTAGCTATAGCACATTAAAGCAATTAAAAGTATCAAATCTAATTGTATTTAAATAGAATATAATTTTCTCCATAATATACACTGTTCTGCTAATGATATTCCAATTCATGATACAAGAATTTCATGTTTGCAAAACATGGCAGATAGACAGAATGGTTTGCCTACAGCTGTGCCCACAGCTATATTCACATAGTAGTGATGTACTTCCACATGAAAACATTCCCAAATTATTGGGTTTTATTTACATGGTTGTTACTATGGGAATGTCATGTTACATAGCAAGGGCTTGCTTGAAACATCTTATTTATTTGGATACTTCAAGTCTTTCAAATGTAGTCTTGCCCAACGAAGTGTTGGTGTATCTAATTATAAATTTTCATTTTGCTGTTTTACAGCTTTTTAAACGCTATGCATACTATAATGGTTAGAATGAGAATGTCCCCCAGATATGAGCACTCACTGTCTGTTCTAGCTGTCTCCTGCCATACTTCCCTGTCATAAAAGACTCTTAGTCCACTGGAGGTATAATCCCAATAAACTCTCCCTTCAACACGTTGTCTTGGTCATGGTGGTTTATCACAACAACACAATACTAATGCACGGATTCTTGTGCAAACATGACTATTTGTCTCAGCATTCAATCTACAGCTCCTCAGTTCTCTCCTCTTAGTCCTGTCTAGTCAAAACAGAAAGATGAGGTCCATTTATTATCTGTGAAATATATTAAACTTAAATATAGATCCATAGCCAATTTTTAACTTGATCATTCATTTTCTTGCTTCTTTGTTTTTTGAGTTCTTCGTATATTCTAGACATTAATCCTCTGTCAAATGAATAGCTGGTGAACATGTTTTTCTAGTCTGTAGGCTTCTTCTTCACTCACTGGTTGTTTCCTTTGCTGTACAGAAGGTTTTTAGTTTAATGATGTCCAATTTATTTATGGTCATTCTTAATTCCTGAGTGACTCATGTTTGATTTAGAAAATCCTTTCCTGCACCTATGTCTTATAGGATACTGTCTATATTTTTTCTAATAGTTTTAGAATTTCAGGTTTCACATTCAAGTCCTTAATCCCCTTGGAGTTGAGTTTTTTGCAGAGTGATGTGTATGGGTCTAGCTTCATTCTTGTGCACATAGAGATCTAATTTTGCCAGCATCTTTTTGTTGAAGAGTCCTTCTTTCCTCCACTCTGTGCTCATGGAATCTGTGTCAAATATCAGGTGTTTGTAATTGGGAGTACTCATGTTTGTGTTTTCCATTCTGTTTAATTGATCTACAAGTCTATTTTGTGCAATACCATGCTGTTTTTATGAATATGGTTCTGTAATGTAGACTGAGATTTGGTAAGGTAATCCTCCCTGGCATCGCTCAGGATTGATTTGGCTATCCGGTGCCTTTTGTGTTTCCCTAGGATGGATTTTTTAATAGAACAGGTAAGGTGCATTAATTTTATGTTTCCACAAAATTTCTTTAATATTTAAAGAATCATCTGTGTATATGTACACACATGTACGGAGATTATCTTCTTATATAAGAAGAGTATAGAAATTTAGGACATGGCTCTTAATGAATGTTTTAAATACTAAAACTGGTTCACATGTGTTATATTCATATTGGGGCTTTGTCCTCCTGGATCTGGACACAAGCTTTGCTACATCCCCCATGTTTTGTTCTGAAGTTCAGAAATTATTCTGAAGATATGCTGTAAATCATATGTCCTTTTACTAAAATACTGGTAATAAAATAAACATCATAACATTTTCAGTTCCGTATCATGATGTGTATGGCTAATGTTAGTAATCATGTCATTGATTATATAGTTATTTCAGAATTCAATACATTTTCTTTTCTTGAAATTAGTATTTACTTATTTTAACATATTTTGTTGAGATTTTTTTGCATTTCATATGATGAATCTTAACTCTACATAGCCCCGCCCCTGTCCTTCTATATAGCCCCGCCCCCGTCCATATACCCTCATAAACTCCGCACTGGATTTCATGCATTCTGACATACATCTTAAGGCCTATTGAGTCAGTTTGTATATCCAGATGTTCCTCAGTGCATGTTTATCCACTAGAGACTAGTCAGCGTATCTAGAGTCACTCCTTTATAAAAGACCAGCCCTCCCTCACCCAGCAGTAATCAACTGCCAATAGTTTCTTGGCTGAAGCTGGGACCTGCTGCCCATTTCCACAGTCCTATGCTGGGGTTTTGCTTGAGTCAGCATGGGTCTTGTTCATATTTAGGGACCTTGTACTATGCATTTGGCAATTTTTATTTAAACAATATTTGTTGTAATGAATTAAAAGTTGTAAAATTGTCCATTTCTAAAAGGTTAATTGAGGAAATAAATGAAAATGTCTGCTTTAAGTACATTTTGGGAGTCCATATGAAAATTCATAAATTATTTAAGTATCAAAAATATTAGTATGTGTCCTTGCTGAAAGATTTATGAATCCTGTTATAAATTTCACCACAGTATTATGCAGTTCTAGAAATCTATAAAGACAGATGAACATAACACTCATGAGATATCAGCATAGTTCGGCCATCTTCATAATGTTTATGTGGAATAAAACTCCCAAGTAGTAAATGATATTGCTGCAGCATATTCAAAATTAATCAGCAAGAATTTTGACTGTTACCTGTTTATTCTTCATAAATTGTCCCAGAATTAAAATTCTTTGCATAAAAAGATAAAGAAAAAAATCCACTTGTAAATTCTCTTTATGCTATGCCAATTCTAAGTAATCTGATTAAAAATTTCCCTTCTGTGTATTAGAGAGGAATTTTGGCTTTGAACTAACTGAAATGACATTTTAATTGTTTCATTCTTCCCAGCCTAGGCATTAACACAAGATTGATCTAGAGATTTCCACACTGCTCTTCATGTTTCTTATACAACGTCCTGCTAACACTTCAGTATGGATTTAAGTAAACTAAACTAAAAGTGCAAAAATCAATCGTCTTTTATGCAGCAGGTTTCCCTTTCATAAGCTGCAAGTCATTAGCCCCTGGAGGAGCAGGACTGGCTCTCAATAAAGCATAGGGATTGATGCTAGAAAGGAACAGAAATAAAATTTGCCTTTAAAACAGAACAACTAGGTAGATTCAAAGAAGTTCCTAACCTTGTCAGTTTCTGTCTTCTCATGTTCTTTGTGACTGAGATGAGTGTTCATGTGAAAGGCTAGAGACATCCATAGTCTGTATGATGTGGAGAAAGGATTAAAGTTCATGATCATTTAATGCTGAAATCACTAAAAGTGCTTAACTGCAAAGAACTAATCAACATATAAATTCTTGGAAATAAAGTCAAGAGTGGATATGAAATAAAGACAAGTTTTTAATAAGTTTTTGGAAATAACTAGTCATAGGTTCCTATTATTTTAAATAGTTGTAAAACCGAGTATTGCTATGTTGTGTTGAAAAAAATATTCCTAATAGCTAAATGTAGAATGAATTCAGAAGTTTTAGAAATTGGGATGACCAGACATAATCTCTACAGTTTAGGAGTGGACTGAATACGTGTGGAGAATAAGAATAGGATTGGCAGTGGTGAAAGGTCACAGGTGCAGGTCTACGCTGCCCCCCTCGTCAACCTGAGGTGACGTGCTAGAGCTGTAGGGACCTTACTCAACCCATTTGTATTTTTGGCATTGACATTGAAACAGAGTTGGATTTATTATTAAGAATATCTTCATATAGTCTAAAGTGACTCAGAAAGTAAGACATATCTGATAGAGGGAATCTCAAAGAATAGCAGAAAAAGGCATACCCAATGTGTGGGTATCAGTTCTTCAAGGAACAGTCACAATTAATTTAATAGTATTAATTATATATACAATTTTGGTGGTTCTCAAGTTACATCTAAAAGTGAAATCTCAAAGTTGTCTTATTTGAATTTCCTCATGGCTAATGATATTGAACATTAAAAGTATATTTCTTGCTTTCTCATACATTCTTGCACTAATAATCTGTTCTACTAGGACCCTTATTTACCCCTAGATCTTGGTACTTTGCCAGACCTCCTTGGTAAGTCTCTTTTCCTCAAAGTCCAGTGCTCCAAGCTCTGCTGGGATCTTTACACATTCCTTGACAGTTTCACAAACCTACCTTGGGAAAATATCTTTCCTACAACTCCTTCCAGCCATCTTGGTTACTCTTAGGATTCTTTTGGAACCCTCAGATCGGGAATCTTTCTCAACTTGCGTGGTGATTTTCCTTGCTCACACCCACTTGCATTCTATGATCCTAGATTTTCTTGGACCCTTGTAATCTCCCGATAGGCATTTCAAAATAGCAGTTATAAGAAATTTCAAGGAACTCAATAAGGTTAAGAAAAATTGATTAAATGATGTCTGTGAAAATAGAAACAATTGAATGAACTAAACAAAACAACTAAAAACATGAACTTATAATTGAATTCAATAAGGAGATAACTCTCTGAAGAAAATTCAAAATGAAATAAAACTTGAAATAAAAACCTTAAGAACACACACAAACAAAAGAAATTAGAAGGAAGAAGAAAAAAAAGTAAGTGGAAGAAATAGAACTGAAAATATGAGATTTTAAAGACAAACTTGAGGAAATAAATTACTCACAGGAAATGTCAAATCCAAAATAAGTCAATACTAGAATTTGCAAAACCTCTGAGATATTTTGAAAAGACCAAACTTATAAATGACAAGTACAGAGGAGAAGAAACACAGATCGGAAGCATAGACAATATTTCAAATAAAATTATAGAAGAAAAAATCCTAAATCTAGGGAGATAAGTATCAAGATAAAAAAGGGCATACAGAACACCAAATAGGCCAGACCAGAAAAGGAAACCCCCATGTCATATAATAGTGACAATTTTAAATGTAGAAAACAAATGAAAGATAATGAAATTTGTGAAAGAGAAAGAACAGTTAGGATACAAAGACAGGCCCACCAGAATGAGAGCTGGCTATTCAATGGAAACTCTGAAAACCGATGGCTTGGACTTCTGTTTTGCCAGTAATGAAAGAACACAGATTTCATCGTAGACTACTATACCAAGGAAAATTCTCGGTTGTAAATAAAAGTGAAAGAAAACAACTTTTAGTGAAATAAAAGAGATTTAAGAATTTATGTCTATGAAGCCAGCTCTATAGGGAATACTTGGAGAATATTAAATGCTCTCAAGAGGGCACAAATGTAAGTAAATTATTTCAGAAGAGTCAGTCAAAGAAGTTTAAGAAAACAGAATAAAAATATCAACAGAAGAAGAATTAATAAATATTGGACAATAATATCTATAGACATTAAAGGTCTCAAGTCCTCAGTAAAAGAAACAGACTAAGTGATTGCATTAGAAAATAGGATCCTTTCATTTTCTGCCTCCATGAAAGATGCCTCATCAACAATAATCAACACCATCTTAAAATAAAAGAATGAAAAAGATATACCAAGCAAACAGAAGTAATGAAAAAGCAGATGTAGCTAACTTCATATCTCACAAAATGATCTTCACATTAAAATTAGTCAGAAGAGTTAGAAAAGGTCACTTCATACTCATTAAGAAAATACACACCAGGAAGGTATTACAATCCTTCATACAAGGGCACCCAATTTCATATAAGAAACATTAGATCTAAAATTGCACATTGATTCCAACACAGTAATAGTGGGTGACTTCAATACCCTGTTGGCATCAATTGACAGGTCAATCAGAGAAAATCTTAAGTAACAATGGAGTTACTTCCTAAATGCTTAACAGGCATATTCAAAACATTTCTCCCAGATTCCAAAGAATATACTTTCTTCACATCAGCATATGGAACATTATCCATAATTTAAAACACATTAGGAGGCAAAGCAAATCTCCACAAATTTGAAAAAAATGGAAATATCGTGTATAGTTTATCTAACCACAAAGGAATAAATCTCAGTCAACAATAACAAAAATGTGAAAATGTACACAATCTCATGAAAGCTAAACAACAGTATTGAATAAAATTTGCATCAAGGGAGAAGTCAAGAAGAAAACTAAAATTTACTAGGATGGAATGAAAATGAAAACAAGATCCCAAGGCAGATAAGACACAATGAGTACAGTCCTAAAAAGAAAATTTATGGCATGAAGTGCCTGTATCAGAAAGTTAGAACTGTCTCATATAAATATATTAATGATGCATTAAGGACTTGGAAAACCACAAATAATTAGTTAAGCAAGTACATTAGAAAAGAAAAATAAAATCAAGGAAGAAAGTAATGCACCATAATCAAAGAAAACAATAAAATGAATCAGTGAAACAAAGAGCTGGTTCACTGAAAAATTTAACAAGATTGTGAAGAGTTTACACAATTTAAGCAAAACAATAAGAATGAGGACCCAAATTTGCAAACTTAGAGATGAAAATTGAAATATTGCAACAGAACAGAGGATATTCAAAAAACATAAGGTCAGGATTTGATAATCTATATTCCTCAAAACTAGAAAATCTGAAAGATATATATATATATATATATATATATATATATATATATATATATATATATATATAAAGAGAGAGAGAGAGAGAATAAAGCAGAAATGTATTAATTTTAAAAATCCCTTAAAATTCACAAACAATATCTGAAGATTAGTGCATGTATATAATTGAATACTATATAACAAGAGACACAATGTCACACAGGAGATACCTCCCTTTGAATTGTTGATCAGAGTACTCCAAGAGACTCCCAAAATAATACAGGCTATTGCCACAATCCTTGATTTTTCTCCTAGAACATGAAGATAACACCCTATTGAAGACAAGACATACTTTGGACACAGGACTTAGAGCAATATATCTGGAACTGACCTGGAAACATTCTCCTTGAAGAATAGTTCTCATAGTTCTAGAGGATACTATGCAAATAGCTAAGGGGAAAACAACAACAACAACAACAGTGTAGCCCAACTCTAAGGCTTAATAACCACAACGACTAGCACAGAAAACTACCTCTACTTGTGCAATAGTGACACTGCTTTCTGAAGGGTTATCAAGCGCTGTCTAATTGGACTTAAAGTCCTCTCAGTGGGAGGGGATCCATGAGCGCACTGTAAATATAGCCAAATGCACACAGCTGGAGAGGTCATAGATCCTAGAGAAAACCTTATCTCTGCTATAGCTCTAGATAAATAAAATTCCTTACCATATGCTAAATATGAATCTTTATATTTATAGCAGATGTACTGTACACCATTAATCAAAAAATCTTCTTTTTGTAATAGAGGAGGCTGTTACAGAGTTCTACAACTGGTCACACACAGAGAATATATGTCTGAGAGATGCACAGCCCTAAGTGACAGTGGAAACTCTCTATTTAAAGCTCATGGAACAAAGCAGAACAGGGAGTAGAGGGAATACTAATACATTCCTCAACTGTGACTAGTGAAGCTTCCTCATACAACAGAGTGTGATGCACACAGAAGGCAACTGACTAAGTTTTAGAGAATAAGAGACTGCAGAGTGCACATCCCTGGATAGGACACATATTAGGCCTCATCCACCCTAAAGAAAACATTTCAAGAAGACAATGAAGAAGATAAAGGTGATACAAATTGGAAATTGTGGTGGTTTTAATGAGAATGTACCCCAAAACTCCGAGTATTTGGACACTTTGTGCCTGTTAGGTGCCAGTGTTTTGGGAAGTATTAGGAGATGAAACCTTGCTGGAGAAAGCTCAACACGAGGTAGTCTTTGAGAGTTCATAAGCCTTTGCAGATTTCCCATTGCCCTCTGCTACCTGTGAGCACTTGAAAATGTGATTGCTAACATTTCTGCTTTGGCCAACTCTTATTGTCATGTCTCACCTACCATTATGGACTCTCTCTGGAGCCCTAAGCCAAAAAAACCTCTTCTTCTATAATCTCCCATGATCATGGTATTTTATCAAAGCAACATTAAAAAAAAAAGAAAAAAAACTAATACAGAAGTTGATATCAGAGACTGGTCTGTTCCTGAGAAGAAACTGACCATGCGGGTTTTGGGAGAAATATGGAAGACTTTGGAAGTTTAGCCTTGAAAAGTGATTGAATGCTGTGAGAAGACCTTAATGGGCCATTCTTCCTGGGATCCTGGGAGAAAGCAGTGCTGAGAGCAAAGGAGTTCCAGAGGTAAATAAAGACTTAAGCATTATCTTGCATATTTTGTCAAAGCATATGACTACAATCTGCCCTCAACCTAAGAAGCTGGCCTGAAGCCAAGTTGAAAAGTAATAAATTTCTTTGGGAGAAAACATTTCAAGACAGCCTAATGTAGAAATGAAGTGACTATAAATGGTGAATATTATGTATGTCTACAATGTAAAAGGGTATGAAGGGAAGAAGTGTAGACTGCACAGTTTTGATTGAAAATGAACGCTAGGAAGCTTAAAGTTGGAGTCAAGGTATGTGCTGAAGGTGAGGCTCTCTTTGATGAGGGACTTAGAGCCATTAAGGATATGCCTACAGATTCGTACTTAAGCAATGGAAAGAGTACATTCAGGGAAAGATCACACCTAGCTAAGTCCCCAACTTGTGAATGGAAAATGCTGAAGGGGTTTTTGTGTGCCTACAAAATCGTAACAGAGAAAAGCTGCTAATGAGTTTGAAATGGGCAAAGGTCTGACCAGGGATAGCTGCCGAACTTGGCAGTATTGTTCTTGTAGTTCTGGCCTTAGAGGCATGAATGATGCAAGAGTGAAGGAATCACTGGTTCTTCTTCCATTGTTTTAGAGAGTTGCCAAGGTCAGGCAGTGTATAACAGGGCATCCCTTCATAAAGAAGGTCCTGGAACAGCCATTGTGTGAGGCTGTTAAGGTGAAAACTGGTTGGCAGTGGAGACCCCAAAATCTAGGAATTTCTAGTCTTGTGAGACATCTGCCAATGAGAATTGCATACAGGGAGCAGTACCAGGACAAGAGAAATGTATGTTGCATGCAATAAAGTTGGAGAGACTGAGCCATCTAAACCCCGTGGAAATAAATTCCCAGAAGTTGAACAAAGAGCTACTGATTTATTTATTTATTTATTTATTTATTTATTTATTTATTTATTTATTTGCCTTACTGGATTTTAGTCATGTCTTTGCCCAGTATTTTCCCAGTTTGCCTCATCCCAGCTGTTCTAGTTTGCTTTCAATTGCTGTAACAAAACATTCTGACCAATAACAAGCTTAGAAGGAAAGGATTTGTCTCACATCTCTTAGGTTACAGTTCATCTCTGAGGGAGCCCAAGTACAACTCAGGGTAGGAACCTGGAGTCAGGAGCTGAAGCACAGGCTGTGGAGGAATGCTGCTTCCTGGCTTTCTCTCCTGGCTTGCATTCAATCTGTTTGATTGTACAACACAGGACAACCTTCCTAGGGGTGGCACCACCCAAAAAGGGCCATGGCCTCCCCCATCACTCAACAATCTCAAAAATGTCTCACAGATATGGTCACAGACCAGTCCAATGGAGGAACTTCTCAACTCAGACTCCCTCAATTCAGGTGTGTCAAGTTCACCACTAAAGCTATCCATCACACCTATCTTTTCAAATGGATCTGTGCATTCAATACTATTGAATATTGGAAGTATGTTTTTCTTTAAATTTTATTAAGGCTTACATTTAAGAGACTACTTGAATCTCAGAAAACAATTTGGACTCTGGATTTTTTAAATAGTAGTGAAACTGTTGATGACTATGGGGACTTTTGAAGTTAAACTAAATGCATTTTGCATTTTATATGGCCATGAGGCTATGGTTGCCAGGGAATGGAATGTGGTGGTTTGGTTGAAATTGTCCTTCATATGTTCCAACTGTTTGGACATTTTGTTTCCAGTGGTGCAATAATTTTGGTAGATTTAGGAGGTGCTGTCTTGCTGGAGTAAGTGATTCACTGGTGGAAGGATCTGATAATTCTTAAGCCTTGCCAGATTTCCAGTTACTCTCTGCTTTAGTGCCTGCTTGAAGATAGAATATCCAGGCTTTTTGCTCCAGTGGCCTCCAGGTGCCCATGCCTACCCCTCTGGAATAGGAAAGTAAGAAATACCAAGAAAGGAAGAAGTCAAAATATCCGTTTCTATAGATGATATGATTCTCTTCATAAAATACTCTAAAGATTATACCAGAATGTTCCCAGGGCTCATAAATATATCCAACAACTTTGCGGGATATAAAATTAACACCCCCAATTCAGACATCTTCCTGTAAACCAACAAGAAATATACTGAGGGACTGGAAAGGTGGTTTAGCAATTCAGAGCACTGGCTGTTCTTGCAGAAGACCTGGGTTCATATTCTAGCACCCACAATGCAGCTGACAAACATCTGTAACTGCAGTCCCAGGGAATCTGATGTCCTCTTCTGTCCTCCTTGGGCACAGTATGACACAAGTGCACTTACACATACACAAACGTAGCACTCATACACATAAAATATAAATAAATAAATACACTGAAAAAGAAATCTGGGTTCCAAACACTGTGTATGCTCTCACAGATACAAGCATGTGGGAGTTCACTTAATATTGTTACCTCAATGTCCTATCTCAATATCTTCTTCCTTCTTTGACAGTTTATGTTCTCTAGGTATAAGAATTGTGTTGCAATAATTTCACATTAGCTGCTCATCGACATTGAAAAGATAAACATGTTACTTGATGAATGGAAACAATGAACGATGAAAGCTTTGGAGAAATATTGGATCTCTTGAGAGTCAGTGAAATCAAACTCATCTTGATTTCTGGTATAACATACTGAAGAGTGTGATATATTGAATATAAGTCAAATTACAGCCAAACTGAATGATAGTTTGATCTTTATTAATAATATTCAATGATATTAAGCAGGTTGAAAAATCTTAGCAAATTTAAAGAATATCGAAATCTTGAAATTTGTATGCTTATAATCATCGTAGATTTATATTATGTCATCAAATATTTCCAAATATACAAGAAATAGGGTTCCAAGAACTGTTAAACTAGATCAAGTGTCAGTACTGAGATTACAAGTATCTATTTATGAAAGCAAGTATGTAGTTAATTCTTCAAAGATTCCACAATACTTGTTTCAAAATATATGGAAAATCTTGTATCATCTAATTAAGGTCAACTTTCTACAATAAAAGTCATGTATATAACATATGCTCATTCTTATTGATTTTAGTTTAATTTGCATAAATATCACAAGGTCTGAGCTTGTTGTCTATATTGCCATTGCTACTTATGTGGCTGCTGGAAGAATATTAGATACATGGCAATTCCTCTTAATAGAGAAAAAAAATTAAATTAATACTTGTGTGGACATTTATTTAAATTACTTGTATGTCTTAATTGCCTTGCATGTGAAAATAAGCATATCTGGCATTGACACTGAAGGACAATAGCAAACTTCTTCAATAATCTAACAACCCAATTTAAACAGGAGAGGTCATGGTGAATTTATATTGGAGACGGAGACAAGTCTGTTGTGGGCGACAGTCTGGACAGGTTTTATTAAACTTAAAGCAACTAAGCTGTATGTGGAAACAGAAGTCAAGAATGGAGACTATGCATTCAGGAAGAGAGGCACTGGGGAAATAAACATGACTAGAGGAAGACTTGATAATTTAAAGACACAGAGGGCAGTTGATATTGAGATGAAAAGCACTGTGATGTAACAAACTAATTTGGGCTCTATTAACTGTCTTCCTTCCAGCATCTCAAAGACTGACACACTAGCAACAGACTCAGAGGCTGAGAAAGCAGTGAGGACAGTTTTAAAGTAATCCAGGCACAAAAAGAATGTGGTCCCTTCTAGGGAAAAAGTGGATGATGTGGAACTCAGATAAATTCAGGAACATTGCTGCTTTATTTAAATGCAATTTACATGTACCTATGAAGTAGAAGTCCAGGGCCTTCTGAAGTGCTTTTCTAAACAAGTTCATCTATAAAGATCTTTGGTTACAAAATTAAGGATGTCAATTCGGATAGATTTGTGAGTGGGACTGGTATATGATATGTTCTGGAAATAGTACTTTCAGTATAGAGATCTGGAAAGAAATCTAGGCACCTGTATCAATTAGACACAGGACACCAACTGATGAATTCAACAAATTCAAAATAAGAGAGAATTATATCACAGGTCACATGTGAATGTTTTGAGATCAAATGGTCAGTGCAGAATGAATATTCTACATTGAGCATCACAAAAAATAAGGATATTAAGAAGAAAACAAATTAAAATTAATGATTGTAAAACAAAGAACCTGCACAGAGATGATTTACCTGGGGACAGATTACTATTGGTTGTAGTGGGCACCCCAGCCCATAAAGTGATTGGCTAACTAGACCTATAAGATTCATTGCATTTCAGTGAATAAATGAGTTTTGGCTGTGGCTCTCTTTCTGCATGCTTCTCACCCAGCTCCCAGCGTCTGTTTGTTGCCCCTGAGCCTTCTCACCCTCTCCCCAATAGCAGAGACCCTTCATCCCCCTGGTGAAAGCAGGAATGAATAAGTAACATGTAAAAAGAAAAAAGTAGTAAATCCACATGTACAGACAGAATATAAAAGTCAGTCTAAATCCAACAACAAAAGAGTCAGAAGAAAGATTGACAAAGACTACCATTGTTGGAAGGGGAAGCTGTCCACATGAGGGAGCTTATTTTTGACTTGTATTCTGTGGCTACAGTGCGATCAAGTGTTTAGCAGACACAGGATATGGAGATTGCTGATTGGGCACACAGCTTATGTCCATGTATACAAAGAGTAACCAACAGAGGCCAACAGAGAAACCCAGATCTAGCAGTGACCAGCTGGTGCTCCCTTTGTAGACTGAGAGTCTTCAAAGAAACTAGACATCAGAAAGAAAGAACAGTTTCCTTCTTTCTGTATATATGCTTAATGATCATTGAATTAACTGCAGAGTTATCATTATTCTTTTTCTGTAATCTGAATGTATAGAACATAAACCTTTTTGGTACTTCATGCTTTGCTGCATATCATTGCAAAGCAAGTGTCTTAGCTACTCTCTCATCTATTTAACAAAATACCTGGCAAAAGCATCTTAAGGAAGGAAGGAAGGGTTTATTTGGGCTTGTAGTTGGAGGGGATGTAGTCCCTCATAGTGGAAAGGCATGCCAGCAAGAGCAGGAGGCGACTGCATCTGTAGTTAGGATGCAGACGGAGATGAAGATTGGAACTCATCTCTTCACACTTTTTCCTTTTTATTCAAACTGGGGTCCCAGTTCATGAGTTGAGGCCACCTACATTCCTGTCTTCTTATCTCAGTGCCCTTACAGACAATCCAAGAGATTTATTTCCTTAATGATTCTAAACCCTCAATTAAACAGTGATTAACTATCGTGTTTAATTTGTATATGTAAAATGTTTCTACCTTTTCTTCTAATACTCCCAAATTATATATTTACCTAATCAAGCGGTAATTATTTTATCTTTACTAAATTCTTTCTGCTTCACAGCAGAATATGAAAACTAGTGCACTAAGCACATCTTTAAAATTTTATGTGTTAAATGTAAAATCTGACTTTTGTAACATAATGTTCATTTTAGACATATATTTTCATTCTGAGGAAATTTTATTATCCTAATCGTTATACTGAGAAAATTAAATGAATGCTTTTGACATGATCTGTCTTAATTTACCTCTTAACTAGTAAATGTCTTCATATAAAAATAGTGGCTGTGCTGAAAGATATAGATTCAAATGCTCAAATCGAAGGGCATGGAGACTTCAACTAGTAGTAGCTGTCCTGGTTCGCAAGAAAATATATTGTCAAAGAACAGTTGTAGCCTGGTGTGGTGGCACAAACCTTTAATCCCAGCACTCAGGAGGCAGAGGCAGGTGGATCTCTTTGAGGTCAAGGTCAGCCTGGTCTACATAGTGAGATCCAGGACATCTAGGGTTACAAGGAGACCCCTGTCTTTAGCAGACCAAAACACAACAAAAAGTAAACCAGTTGTGTCATTTTGTTATCATGGAAATTGAAGTTGTTTTCTTGGTAATATAATATTTAACAAACGATACAAAGGAAACTCAAATACAATTTCATTTCAAATTTGGTGGGAAAGAAGAAACATGGTGGAGGGGAGTGGTCTTCACAAAAATAGTGGGAAAGCCCAAAGTACCAGATAAAGCATGCTTAGGTGTTTGGTTGGTAACTAAAAGTGAGGGGGGATCACAATTTTCTGAGTCAGAACAGTGTTACCTCTAGGGAAGCTCTTCAAGGAGTGGCACCCAGAAGGGGCTTCTGGGAATGAATACTGCATTGTCTCATAAGGGGATTAGTTATCATTTCCTTCTCCTTAGCACATCTTCAAGTGAATCAGCCTTCCTGGGGCAAGGATTCCTGGCTAGCTGATAGACAGGCCAAGCTGGGCTAACTTTGAAGAGAGGAGAAAAGAGCAGTAATGTTGCAGTCTTTGGAGTAGATTTGAATATCATGTCTCCATCTGTATCCAGAAGTATTGCAGTCTTTTGATCTGGAGACCCACGTGGAGCAGCTATGATGATTTCCTTAATACTGTTACCAGAAAAATGAGAGGTGGGCCAAATTTGACCACAAGGGAACATTCCATCCCAATTGTCTCCAAGGCTTTTAATCTCTGTCAAGCTACCTAGCAATTTGTTGCCCTGATTTTTAAGTAATCACTTTTCCAAACTTGATTTTGATACTAGCCTTTACTACATTGCAATTCGACATTTTTCTTAAACCATGTCTAACAAGAATCCAGAAAATAAAATTAGTTTGATCTCTACCTCTGGCACCAACAGCGTTATATAATGAGGTAAGCACTGATAATTGTGTTTAGCTCAATAACACTTTTAATTATGGCTGAGCTCTCCTTCAGAGTCTATGGATTTTACTGATGCAAAATAAACAGCTGAAAGCTGAGCACAGGCAGCTTCATGGATTTCTATTGCCTAATTAACGTACAGATACATTGCTTTTCCCACTGTGGCCTCAAGCAAAATCTACACAGTAAAAGCCATTCTTATTTCAAATGTGAGGCTGGTACCCTATCTTTTATCTCTATATTTCCTATCTATGTGTTTTCTCTGGAATGTGATAGATTCTTGACGAATTTTTACTAAGGATAATAAAATAAATGTGTAATGCAATCAATACAACTTGTCAACCCTGGGTGACTTTCAATCCAGGAGGCACACACAGGGGAAAGTTGATGACATATTTTCACACTAATTTCCTCCATATTTTTTCACCTTCAATTCATTATACTTTCTCAGATCACCTCCCATGTTCGTTCTAAAGTGAGAAATGAAGGAGAATATAAATGTACTTGGTCTGTCGATCCCTGCCTTCTGGCAGTATTTATTTCTGTGGAGAGTTTCATTCATATTTGTTAAATACCCAGTGACAAAGTAAATCAATAGCACAATTAATTAGAATCAATCTTAAGCTGTTTTTTCTCTGATTTGTTTTGCTCATCTCTGGTTTGTTGTATTTTTCAGCATTCCTTCTACTCCTCGGGTAAAGGGTCATTTCTCAAATTTCTGAGTGAGTCAACGTATATATGATTAAAAGATGCCATGGTTTTTGGTCTGAAATTTGGGCCTGAGGCATCTCTGCCTAAGACAAATAGGCTAATTTCTAGAACCAACAGAGCTCATTAATGCAATAAGGTGCTATGCAAAGTAGATGAAAATAATTATCTGTATTTTTGAAGCTCTGAGATAGAAAAGCATTCTAAGTTTTCATGTTGCCAGAACTGGCTGTCTTGTATCGCTCCCATTTTTAATCAGATGGAGAGACACATTGTCAGAATTCTCCCATAGAGCAGCACATTTCCTGAACCTACAGCAGCTTATTCAACAGGAAATCACCTTTAGACTAAAGTTCCATAATAGAAAAATCCTCAGAGATACTTGTGGAAACTAAGCTGGAGTCTTAACTCCATTTTCTGTGAACTAGGAACTAGAATTATCTGATTAGTTCTTTCCACTAGAACCTGTTATTCTCAGTCGTCAAAGGGAGGACCATGCAGAAATTCTAGCAGGTGCGATTCTTAGATGAATGACAGCATATTAAATAATATTTTCAAAACAGTAAAATACCCAAATTGAGAGATTTATCACCATGAAAGAAAGATAAAGAAAAATATCTGCTGTAGTTATACAGATGTAGAGGACTGTTCAATGTTAAGCAGCTTTCTATTTGCATCACAAATTAACATTAGGAGATTTATAATTGAGTAATAACAATAGCAATTGAAAGTGAAATATTTCATTTTGTACTCTAATTTGTGGAATTTAAGAGATGTGCCATTTTGATGGGGTTTGCTTTGGTGTAAAATGGGCTTGATTTAAAAATAAATGCAATTTTTTTCTTCTACTGTTTAAATAAATTCTATGTACTCTTCTTTTTCTCCTTGAAATCTGGTAAGGTTTTGCGGAGTTCCAGGGTAATAAGTGCTGAGCAGGCAGCTCACAGCACAATCTGTTACGCAGTCTGTGAGTTGAAAGAACTGAAATGAAAAGAATTCACACCAGAAACTTTTAAAAGAGGCTTAAATTAATCTTCTCTATTGCAATGCAATTATATCAAAACCCAGGTGTTACTTTGGGCTATGTAAATCAGCATCATGGAGAACAGGCTTCTCCATTAACATAAGTCAAACTGAGTCACTTCACATTTACCTATATACTGATTTTCGCAATTCTACTTGATAGGGATGAAGGACTTGACATCTTATTGGATTAGTCCAAAAGAATAATTCCTATGCCAACTCTGTGTTAGAATCATAATTTAATGAATTCCTATAAAGTTGTGTAGATGAATGGGTGAGATAAATTTTATAACAATGGGGTTGTCCATTAATGGTAGTTTATAGAAGCCTTCCATGTGTAAAATCAAAAGATAAAATTTTCAGGTGGTGGGAACTGAGCCATTGTAACATGGGTAACAGCAATTCTTTGTAGGAACACAATTGACATGGATCAGCAACAATCCTTTAATCTTGGTCCATTGTATCCTAAATCTCTACTTTCTAAAACTTTGGAAACTCATAAACAACCAAGTCTTAACAATGAATCACAGTTTCATCTGGTAAATCTATTGACTTTTCCTCTGAGAAAAGACCAGATAAGGAGTGAAATGTAGTTTAGCTAGAAAAGTAGTGTGTGTGTGTGTGTGTGTGTGTGTGTGTGTGTGTGTGTTAGAGAGAGAGGGAGGGGAAAGAGGACAATGAAAGGAAGGGGTGAGTGAAGTCAATTCATGGTAAATCGAATAAAGCTTAATTAAAATGACCAAATGAGTAGAACAGGAAGTTAGGAAAATTAGAGGAAATGTCTTAATACAACCCAGCATCTTGGGTGACCAATCATTCTGAGAAGAAATGGGGTGGAGAAGTCAGGATAGAATAAGTGATACCATAATACATGACACACACATGCACAGACCTTGTGAAGATTTGGTTATTTCACTGCCAAAGAGAAAGCAAGGACAGTGGCTTACTAAGTGCAATGGATCACCAAGCGCATTGAATCCCTAAGTGCAATGAATTGCCAAGTGCAATGGTTTGCTAAATGCAATGAATCACTAAGTGAAATGGGTTGCTAAGTGGAAAAGCATTTTCATCCAAGAAGGTAGTTATATCTAGGATTTGAGAAGTTCTTATAAACAGAGTGTGCACACACACACACACAGACATAGACACACACACACACACACACACACACACTCACACACACACTCATGCACCCATGCATGTGCACACTTCTGAATACTGGCTGAGACTCTTGGCATTTCACCCCAGAGTAACTTGGTCTGAATAATGTCATCCTGTAGGAAAAAGAACCGTAATTTAAATGTATTCCTTTTCCTTTTTGAAAATGTAGCTAACACAGCAGAAAAAAATCAAAACAGTAGCTAGTGTAAGCTGATCTCCTGCACAGCAAATCTCCTGCTTTACCCCAATCAGATCTTAAATGTAGTTATGTGCTGTAGGAGGCACCTTTCCCTCCAGAAAGGCACAGCAGTTGTGATGTACTTCATTGTGAAGGGGCAGTCAATACCACACATGTCTAGGAACGTCCTGATCCTTTCTGAGGAAGGGGAGGATATTCTATAATGAAATTCTAAGTTACTCACTCTTCTGTTTCTGAAGAAAACTTGATTCCAAAGCTCATATTCAAATCTGTATCTCCCTAGTTACTTGACTGATTCAAGTTTAATTAATCTGGGTTTTTGTTACAAAGTTCTATTGGTAATAAGGAGCACATTTAAAACTTTTCTGGAATGTAAGCCAGCACTTTTTCTGCTGTGACTGCCCCAGGCATCCCCACATACTCTTAACATCTTACATTCTTTAGATCTTTAATACACCAAAATATACTGAGTCATCCAGGTTCTGAAGGAGCATCTATGACAGGTTTTCCCAGATTACTTGGAACTAACCATGATATTCTTATCAAGGTCTTATGTTTATAAACCTCCATTTTGCATCTGATCATGCTAGATACGATAGGCAGCACTGGAAGACAGATTGAGATTTCATCCTTAGAGAAACCCTGAGCTCCTCATCTTAAATTGGCTTTACAGTAACATGCAAGAATTTCCTTAAAAAAAGATATCTGCCCAGGAAATGTCCATTCTCCCTGGGAAATCAGGTCTCTCCCAGTCCAAAGGCTTTTCACATATTTGTGCAACTGTTTGTGTGATGGAGTTTCTATAGAGACATGTTAAACCCACATGAATGAACTCATGTGGCTCTTCTGAAAGAATGCTTAGTTGAGTAAGAGGCAGCTCATGGTCAGACACACAGTCTTGCCATTTCATCTTCATGCCCACAGTGATTTTATTTTATCAGAATAGGTATGCTATTAAGCATATCTGAAAGTGCCTTCCGGGGCCTGAGAGGGGCAAGAATCATGGATTCTTGATTATAGAAGCAGTGTGGAGATGAGGTAAATTTTGAAGACAAGAGAAAAAACTGATAATGTGTCATGGCAATTTCTGTTATGTGTAACATATTTTTTTTAAAATTTCAGACAGGCATGGGAGTTGTGAAGGTAAGTTTAACAACTTATAGTCTTAATCCAAGGAGTTCATTTACTGGGGGAGATTCAGCTATGCAGGTATAGTAGTGTATTAGTCAAATTTTCTTTACACAAAGGCTTATAAGAGGCAGTGAATATTCCCAGCATATGATCTTCATGATGCTCATTTTCATCATTATTTTTTAAGAGTCAGAATTAGAGTCTGAATGCTATCTAATACTATTTAAAATGAAATGAAGCGATGATTAAGATATCCAAATGACCTCAGAATAGACCAGAAGCTCATGTAAACTAAATCTGTAAAGATTTATAGAGTTTTGTGGGGGGAAAATGGGATTTACTCAGCTCAGACACACTTTGAAGGCCATGCTGGTTACTTTTCAGGGTTTGAGAGGCTGTCCTAAAGCTTAGCTCGACAGAGCACCACTAGTGCTCAGGATCTCAAAGTTGAGTCTCAAGCAATGTAAAAACGTTTCTTTTACTTAGGGAATCGGTATACTGTTAGAATAACAAAATAAAAATGCAAACACAGGAAGAACACCAACAAAATGAGTTCATTGATGATGGGGAAATAATAGAACTGGAATCTGGTTTTAAAGTGCTGGGTGAGCCTTGAAGAGACTTCTTCACATTTACAAGCTCCTTTCTATTGCTGGGACTAGCAGGCATGACTGCTGAGCAGGCAGATTACACTCTCAGCGTTCCTTGCTCTGCTCCCATTTATTCCTAACATTCCTCTCTGTGCGGATGACTTCTAGGGAAGAAAGCCATCCAGATATACAGTCTCTGTGCCAAGAAATGCTGTAATTAGCTATCCAATGATAAGGCTATTAATGATAAACAAATACTTAGCAATACACTTAGGTAATATGAAATTAGTGGAAACATTGCTTTAGATTAAATTATGATTCCAAACAGATTTTATTTCCTGTTTCCTGAGTGCTTTTACTGCCTCCCCATCCTGAGTTTTCCTGTCAAACATTAACAGCATCTCAGCCCCCTCTTACTTGCCTATTCATTATGTTGATGACATAAAAAATTTGAAAACAATAATCTGTATAGAAGAATGAATAAGCATTTGTTGTACTGGGTTATGATTAAAAGACATGGGGAAGACAAAAGGAAAAGAGGGGGCAAATAAATTACACCCAAGCAAGAAGTGGGAGGACTGAGCAGGCTGCACAGGGATTGCACACTAAGTGTGTGCTTCATGAATTCATGTTCAGGAGCACACCGACAGACTAGAGTATGATACTAAGTCAAGAAATTAGTCGATTCTATGCCAAACCACGTCCGTATATCACCTTATTCTTACAATAGCAAGTTTAGTGAATATCAGCTACTTTCTCTTTTGTATGTTAAGTTTCTAAAAAGATTCTGAGTTAGTTTCTTGCACCACTTATGGAGCTCAGGATGGTTGTGTAATTACAGGGTTTTCTTCGATGCTGGAGTCCACAGAGACCCAGATATCTCCTTACAAAATTACTGACACTAAAGAGTCTCGTTCATTTTTACATGAAGTGTGCATATAAGAAAATTCCTGTGTTAGGCCATCTTGGAGCACTGTGGCATTTAACTGATACTGAGGATGATCGAGAGGAATGAAGGTCTTAGAGAATGTGAACATTATCCTTTGTTTGGACAGAAGTCACTGTACAAACAAGTGTGCCATGGTAGTGCAAAGAGGAGACTACAGGGATTACTCTGAGCTTTTTCCAGTTTACAGCCAATTTTATTTCATTTTTTTCATTGCAATGTTTCACTGTTATCTTTTAAAATTTGTTTTAGAAAATTTCATACATGGGAATTATATTTGCATTATTTTCATCTCTACCTGTCCTTCTCCAGTCTTCCCATGTCCCTCCACCCACTCCCTCTCAATTTCTCATCTTTTTTATTATTGTTATATGTAATTTATAATTATACAAACATACTATATATATATATAATACACTGAGTCTATTTAGTAATTCTCATATGTACCTTTGATTAGGGCCATCCATTTGGGATTAGATTATTACCTTTTAGGAAGCTAGTCCCTGAAAAATTCTTATGCTCCCTCTCTCAGTACCCATTGGTTATCTATAGATATGCATCTTGAGATGGGACCCTGTGAAATTTCTCGCATCTATCTTGGCACGTCACCTGGTTTGTCATTACATAAACCTTGTTAGAGTGACTTACTGTGGAGATTTTCTCTGTGCAGCTCCCCCTTCATGTCTTGAATGTATGGATGCATTAACTAGCAGCAGGTGTTTTATCTCCCTGGTTCTTACATCTCTTTTGTCCCTTATTCCACCATGCTCCCTGAGCCTTACTTGTAGAGGTTGCATTGTAGATGTGTCACTTAGTACTGGGCACCTCACAGTCACATATTCCCTGCATTTGACCAGTTTTGAAGCTTGGTAAGTTACAGTTTCCAGGGATCCAACACCTTCTTCTGACTTCTATGGGCACTGCATGACATAGTTGAACTTATATACATGTAGGCAACACACTCCTACATATAAAATAAAAATAAATAAATCATTTTCCTCTTTTGCATGAAGACACTTTGATGATGAGAATTGAGAGGTAGATTAGTACTCTATCTCTTGCTCCACCATTTCTATGAGCCTTAGGTATAGAGGTTCAACATTGCTCATATGAACTTAGATCAACAGTGACAGGCCCAAGACCTATGCAAACTTACTCAGATAAAAACAAACATAGAACTGAGAAAATGGCCAAGAGGACACAACTCTGTGAAGAACTATTGGCAGTGGATCACTGCTGGCTGAACTAGAGGTGATCTTCTTTAAGAGAGTGGTTGAACAGGCTCCAGTGGATGAACTCACACTGTGGACATATGGGTACACAAACTTGACTTGATTGTCCTCAACATATATGATAAAAATTCATGAAGTCCTGCAGGCAGGATAGACGGGGCAAAAATAGGGAAGGGGGACGAAATATGATTAGTGAAATTCAGAAAAAAATCATTTAAAGATAATAAATTAAATGAATCAAAAAGAGAAGAAAGTTCTTTGATGAATGGAGAGAGGTACACTTGACTTCAATATAAGGATACATATTTAGAATATAGTGAAATTGTACTGATCAAGGGAAGTGACAGAAACAGGATTTTCTCTCAGATATATGATCTCTCCAGGAAACGTGTACTTGGCTACATCCAATGAATTCATTGCAATTGAGCCAGACTTAAGTACAACTGTACAGTCTTTTATTTTCTGTAAGATAAAAGTGCTTCTACTATATAAATAGAGATAATTTGCCTAGCCAATCATTGTTGGGATGCATAAGCTTTAATGCTAGGTAGAACGATAGATTGGTTTCTCCTCTGGCTGTTAACAAATTATATTATCAGGATGCTCCTGCATACTTTGTGGTCAACGTATATATATATATTTCTTTCCTTTATTTTTATTAAAACATTTATGAGCATGTATTGATTATCAATATTAGACAGACCTAACAAGCACATAATGAATATTCCACTCAAGCACCAAAGAATACACATTCTATTCAGCATACCATGTAACTTTCTCCAAAATCAATCACATACTGCTGCACAAAACAAACCTCAATAAATACAAAAAAAATGAAGTAATTCCATGCAGTCTATCACATAACAAGGCAATGAAGTTTAAATCAACTTCAGCAAAGCCATAGTAACTTCATGAAATCACAGAGACTAAACAACACACTTCTGAAGGATCAATGTGTCAAAGGAAAAATTCAGAAAGAAATTCTGAAATTCTGAATTTCACTGGAATTCAGTGAAAAGGACAGAACAGCCCAACAAATATTCTGGGAGACTCTATAAGACTCTGTATAAGGAAGTATATAGCTCTAAGTGCTATATTAAAAAATCAGGAAGAACACAAATAAATGATTGCAACTCAAGAATCTTGGAAGATTACAAGAGAAACCCAAACCCAGAAGGCAAGAAGAAATTATGCAAATCAGAGCAGATATTATTGAAATAGAAACAAAGAAGAAACAATACAAAGATTCAGTGAATCTAAGCGCTCATTCTTTGAAAAGACAAACAAGATAGCCCCTTAGGCCAGTTAGCCAAGAGAAAGAAAGAGCAGCTCCCAATTAACAAAATCAGAGATGGAAGGGGAAACACTCAACAGACAACAACAACAAAAGATCCAGAATATTATAAGGGATTACTTTAAAAACTTAAATATTATGAAATTTGAAAATCTTAAAGAAATGGGTGTATATCTAAAATCTTGGAAATCACCAAAGCTAAACCAAGAAGAGATCAACAACTTAAATAGACCCATAAGTTTTAAGGAATTTGAAACAATAATAGAAAACCACCTGATTCCAAAAAAGAAAAAGAAAATCCCAGGAATTGATGGATTCACAGCAGAATTCTACCAGATGTTCAAAATGATCTATATCCAATACTTCTTATTCAAAAGAACAGAAACATAGGGAGAACTTTCAAATTTCTCCTATGAATACAGCATCACTCTAACACCAAAACCAGGAAAAAAAAAAAGAAAACTATAGACCCATATCCTTAATGAATATAGATGGAACATTTCTCAACAAAATACTTTCAAGCAGCATAGACACAAAGCAAAAAGATCACCCACCATGATCAAGTTGGCTTTATCCAGGAGATGCAGGGTCAGTTCAACATATGTTAGTCATTAAATGTCATAAAGCAGACAAAAACAAAGATGAAGAGCACACGGTCATCTCAGTAGATGCAGAAAAGGCCTTTGACAAAAATCAACATTCATTTATGATAAAAGTCCTAGAGGAAATTGGACTGGAGGGAACACACCTCATCATAATTAAAGCTAATATTAAAAAAACCCCACAGCCAACATCTTTTAAATGGAAAAAAAAAAACTGGAAGCATTCCCTTTAAAATCAGGAACCAGACAAGGCTGTCCACTATCTCCACTCCTTAATATAGTACTTGAAATGCTTGCTACAGTAATGAGACAAGGGAAGGAAGTTAAATGAGTACTCATTTGAAAAGACAATTTAAATTACCTATTTTTGCAGATGGCATGACATTATACTTAAGGGATGCCAAAAATTTCACCAGAAAACTCTTGAAAATGATTAACACTTTCAGCAAAGTAGAAGTTTACAAAATTGATCTACAAAAATCAGTAGCTTTTCTATATACAAATAATACCCATTTGGAGAAAGAGTACCAGCAAACACTCCCATTCACGAGAGTAACAAAAAATTAAATAAATAAATAAATAAAAAACTCAGCATAAACCTTACCAAAGACATTAAAGATGCTACAATGAAAATATTAGATACTTAAAGAGAGAGACTGATGAAGACACCAGAAGATGAAAGGACCTCCCATGCTCATGGATTGGAAGAGTTAATATTGTGAAAATGACTATCCTACAAAAAGCAATACAATGGTTCAATGCAATGCCAATCAAAATCCCCATGACATTCTTTACAGAATTAGAATTAAAAAATCTTAAAATTCACATGGAAGCACAAAAGTCACTGGAGATTCAAAGTAACCCTGAGTACAAAGAGAAATGCAGTGCCTCCCTATCCAATACCACAATCAATGATAAGAGCTTTCTGAGCCAGGTAGCTGTAGATGATTGGGCTTATGGTTGGTCTGCTGATCTATGTTCCACTTTTGTGTCATGTGTTCTTGTTATCGTGGCTCTGCAGTATGACTTGACATCATGTAGAGCAGTACCTGCAGTGGTACTTACTTTTGTTATGGATTGCTTTGGTTATCCTTGGCTTACGCCTCTAGGAGTTCATCCATTCCTTTTACATCTTCCAATTCTGTGGAAGAGGTTTCATAATGCATGTCCTTATCACTCTAACTTTCATTAAAACGTCTTGTATTGATTCCATTCCTTCTTTAATGTTATTAATTTGTATAGTGTCTTTCATTTGCTTAATTTAGCTTAGCGTTGCTCAATTCTATGGATGTCTTTCAAGAACCAACTCATCATTTCAATTATTATTTGTTGCTGTTTGTTTTATTTTGTTTGTATCATTTCTATTTGATTAATTTGTTAGCACCTTAATTATTTCTCCCATTGAGTACTTTAGAGTTTGGTTTGTTCTTATTTTTCCCTGATGTTAAGATATGTGATTAAGTTATTTGAGTTCTATCTGATTTTTGCTTGCTTGCTTGTTTGTTTTGAGACAGGGTATCACAGTGTAGCCCTGGCTGGCCTGGAACTAGATTAAAGGCACTTACCACTCACCGAGGTTCTCTATGATTTTTTAAAATGTAAACATTTATATCTACAAAATTTCCATGTAGAGAAGCCTTGATTTTGTCACACAAATTTTAGTCCATTAGATTGCCATTTTCACTAAATTGTAGGACTGTCTTAATTTCCTTCTAGATTTCTCTAATGGCTCATTGATCATTAAATAGAGTATCATTTATCAGCATGAGCTTGTAAGTCTTCTTCAGTATCTCTTTCTGCTGATTTCTATCTATATTCCATTATGATTATATAAGATCCCAGATCCCATTTCCATTTTCCCATACTTGGTGAGGCTTGCTTTGTTTTCTAATTAGAAAAAATTCCATGGGCTTCCAAGAATAATGCATATTCTTTTGTAACTGAATAGAATGTTCAGTGGATGTTTGTTAGGTTAATTGGCTTTATGATGTCAACTAACTCTTATGTTTTGTTTTTTATCATTTTACCAGATTGCCTTCCTATCAGTGAGAGTCAGGTATTGAAAACATCCACTATCACTGAATTGGTGGCTTCTATCTAGTAGTTTGTTTTATTAATTTGGGTACACCTGTGTTTAGTGCCAATATGTTTAGGATTATAAAGTCCTCTTGATGGCTTGTTCTCTTGGTCAGTATGAAGTGGTCTTCATATCTCTTCTGATCAGTTTTGGTCTGAAGTCTACTTCAACAATCTGAATGACAATACCTTTTTCCTTGCTATTTGCTTTTGTTCAATCCTTTTAGCTAAGATGGTATTTATGTTTGATAATATGATGTGTTTCTTAGAGGCAGACAAAAGATGGATGGTGTTTTCTAACCCAATCAAATAGTTTATGACTTTTTATTGGGATACTAAGACCAATGATATTGTTATTATTCAATATTATTAATACCTGTTTTTAAAATGTGATTCTTTCTTTTTCCTTATTTGCTTAACTGTCTTAGGGTTGTGTATTTTCCAATTGTAATCTGTTAGATGTTCTTATTATTCTTATATATGTTAGGTGTTCTTAGTCTTTAGTATTTCCTCCAGTCTCCTCTCTAGAGCTGACAGAATGGTCATAAATTCATTTTGCTTGCATCCATCATTGAAAATGTTTTATTTCTCCATCTACTACACAAGATTGTTCCACTAGATGTACCAGTCTATGTGGGTAGGTCTTGACTGTGAAAAGCATCTTTCCAAACTCTTCTCTATTTAAAAGTTTCTATTGAATGTTGACCTGTTATTCTGAGTAGACTACTTTTATAAGTGATTTGCTTTTTGTCTCCAGAAACTTTCACTGTCTTTCTTTTTTATATACTTAGTGTTTTGGCTCTAATCTCTCAGAAGATCCCAATCATCTCTATACCTCCTTCCTCCATTGGCATCCTCCCAGATTGCGGCAATTGGAATTTTTATATTTTGTCATCTCTGTTAAGGTTATCCTGTCACGTTAGGGTCCCAAGATATCCCTCAGTGGAAGTTTATCCATCGGAGTCTAGGTAGCCAGTACAGAGTCTTTCCCTTTAAGAAGATTAACGCTTCCTCCTCCAGCATGAATCAGCTGCCAATAATTCTTTGACTAAGAATTGAGGCCTGCTGTCCCTTTCAACAGCAATGTACTGGGTTTCATCTGCTTGAGTTTGCATAGATCTTATGCAAGCTGACATTATTGCTCTAGGTTCATATGAGCAAGGTTCCAGGAGTTTGTAGGACTCTATTTCTATATGTTCATGTACGCTCTCTCTGAGTCTTACAATCTTTCTATCTGCTTTTCCCCAATGGTCCTTGATCCCTGGGTGGGTGAAATTTAATATAGGAGTCCTATCCAAGAACCCACACTCTGCTTTGGCCATTTATCACCTTCTGGGTTTCTGGCCCTCTGTTTATAAGAGAACTTCATTGCTGTGAACTGAGAGATGCATTAGTATTTTCTTACCTGTTGTTCTATGTTCCATGAACTTTAGATGTAGAAACTGCATTGCAGATGTACCATGTAATCTTGGGAAATTCACAGATAATCTCCATGTATGACCAGTTACGGAACTCTGTAATAATCACTGCCTACTAAAAAAGAAGCTTCTTTGATGAGTGGTGACCAGGACACTTGTTTGTAAATATAAGAATCAATATTTTGTACATAGTGAGAAATCACACTTGTCTAGATACACGACAGTCTTGGGTCTTTTCTAAGGTCTATGACTTCTCCAGACATGTGTATTTGGCTGTGTTTACAGTGCCACATGAGTTTCCTCCCACTGAGTGGGCTTTAAGTCCAATTAGGTGGCTGTTTATTATTCCCAAAATAAAAGTGCCACTACTGCACCAGTTTCATTTATTAGACTTTAAGTTGGGCTTCGACTATTGAAAGATGTTCTCCCTTTGCAGTGTGTGTAGTGCTCTCCAAGGTTATGAGAGTTAGCCTCAAGGAGAGGTGACTTTTCAACTCAATTCTGGTTCCATAGCTCTAAATCCTGGTTGCAAAGTTCGTCCCATCTTCAGAAATAGGGTCTTCGAATTCTGGAATGCAATCAGGGCTGTGGCAATAGCCTGGGTAATTTTCAGAGTCTCTTTAACTACCCAGCCAACATTTCAAAGGCCAACATTGCGAAGAAAGTTTTTTCCTGTCTTGTACTGTGTGTTGTTATGTAACCTTTAGATCTACACATGGACTCATGTAGAGGTATTGCATGTGTAATTTGTCATTAGGTTGTTGGATT
Source organism: Eospalax fontanierii (assembly GCA_035773235.1). Taxonomy (NCBI): domain Eukaryota; kingdom Metazoa; phylum Chordata; class Mammalia; order Rodentia; family Spalacidae; genus Eospalax; species Eospalax fontanierii. Next base: position 43,999,455 of record CM069540.1, on the reverse strand, counting down.
AATATGTTGCTCTCTATTTTAATATACAAAATAGGAATTTTTATCTCTCCTCTCTCTCTGTCTAACCTCTCCTCCACTTCTTCTGCATTTAAATATTCCCATTTCTCCTATTTCTCCCTTGATAAAACCTGTCTCCTCTTTTGAGCTCCTTCTTTCCTTTTAGCATCATCGTTCGTTGTTACTCTCCCTCTACCCCTCCCATTTAAATACCTCAGTTTTACCTATTCTTCCTTAGTAACATCTGTCTTCAAGTGTACTTCTCTCTCAGGTTCCTTCTTTCCCTTTACCTCCCTGGTCACTTTAATTTTCCTGATTCCTGCAGTTATATCATAATATATACTCAAATTTAGTGCTACAATCCACAAATGAAGGAGACCATATGTCATTTGTTTATCTGAATCTGTGTTACTTCACTAAAATTGTAGTTTATAGTTTCATCCATTTACTTGCAAATTTCATTATTTCATCTTTCTTTACTGCTGAATTGAAACTCTTTTGTGTAAATGTAAAACATACTCATTATTCACTCTCAGTTGAGAGACACATAGGTTGCTTTTGTTTCTTAGGTTTTGTGAAAAGAGCAGCAACAAATATGGATGTAAAAGTATTTGCAACAAGATGAGTCTTTTGAGCATATGCCAACCAAGTCATATGGTTGGTTATTTCAAATGTTAGTTCTAGCTATAGCCTGGTATGGAAACTCCACACTGATTTTCATAGTGGCTGGACAAATTTATATTCTCATTATTATTTTATAAGACTTCCTGTTTCCATGAGTTTGCCAGAAATTTTTACATATTTAAAGTATAATTTTATATATTTATATGATTTTAAATATATGAATTATTGTGCTTGATTTTGAGATCATTTTCCTAAAAACTACTTATAATTGAGACTTTATGTTTTCAAGTTGTGAAATTTATACTGTAATTTGAATGCTATAGGACAGTTGACATTACAGCAATATGAGAATTTTAATCCTTATAAAGAGAATTTTATGATTTTATGGACATTTAAATAATTAAATAAAATATGAGTTATATGAAAACATTTCATCAATGAGAAAGATGGAGAAACTGGGCTTATAGACATAAGGATGACATGCTTGCAAATGTTAAATAAGCTTTGCAGTGTTTGCTAGTAGTTTTTATGCACATAAGTTAAGCTCTGTTTCTTGGAAGGTAACAGAGATGATGTGGAGACCTGTACACTACAAGATGTCTTCTAGGCTGTCCTGGTCTGCTGCCTACTGACGACATGCCTCTCACTGAAGATGAAGTTCTTTTCCAAATAACCTTCAGTTAACTTGCTTTGGTCAAAATATCAAAAGAAGAAAAAGCAATGTACCTGTGCGGCAAAAGCAGAGCAAAGATCACATTGACACAACCTTGGAGTCTCAATCTGTTCCAGCTGATGACACTTCAAAGGTCAGGCCCTTTCAAAGCCCTTTCTTGATAGTGGCAAAGAATGTTTCAAAACAAGCAGAAAATGTCTGGAGACATGACTCAGCCATTAAGAGCAGTGACTGCTCTTATAGAGGACCTGGATTGGATTCTCAGTACCCACATGCTGGCTATCAACCAAAGACATTGCAAGACCTGGGTGGTCTTGTATACATGCAAGCAAGAAGTCATATTCATAAAAATCAAAAAATAAGTCAAATTTCTCAAAAGAGAAAGAGCAGAGACATGTCTCTGTAGTAGTTTGTACTCATGTCTACTTTGAACACAGCCCGACTGCATGGTATTTTCTCTCTTATTGATTCACAAAGCATTGGCTGTTTTACTACTGTGTTTCATATTTGCCACACACAATATTTTCAAAAAGTAAGAAAACCAGACATGGGAATAAGGCGGGGCCTCTTTTACTCCTCCTTGATGAACTGAGACAATTAGGCATTTTTATTTTATTATATTTTTCTTTAATTTTGTGTTTGAAATAAAGTTTCAGTATGTAGCGAAGGCTGTCTGAAACTTCATAATCCTCTTGCTTCCTCTTCATACCTGTTGGGATTACAGCTATAAGCCATCCTTAACTGAGATAAAATATGAATTTCCTAAAATCTTGTGTGACCCTTCTGTGGTGGCTTGAATGAGAATGTCGTTCATAGGCTCTAAGTATTTGGTCATTTTGTCCCCAGTTGGGGACACTGTTTTGGGAGGTCTTAGAAGCAAATCACGAGGGGCATGATTAGAAAGTTCTTAAACCTTGCAGGATGTCTAGTCACTATCTGCTTCCTGTTCCTGATTTAAGATGTAAGTCCTTAGCTTCGGGGTCTATTGTAGCCCCCACTCTGACACAATGCCTCCTCTTCATGATAGACTCTTACCCCTTTGGGACTGTAAGATAAATAAACTTCCTTTTATAAGTTTCCTTGGTCAGTGTTTCTATCACAGTAACAGAGATGTGTCTAATACATCTTCCATGTACAACACCGAAATGTAGGGAATTTTTTCTTTGTGTAATTTTTTGAAATGGACTCAGTAAAATTTAGAAATAAAAAAAAAATGATGAGAAATCTAGTTAATGACTTTGTGTTGTATGCAGTGCTGTTACATTACAGCACAAAAGTGTCCCCCCAGACCAAGTCTGTTTGTGCTCTAGAGCCTTCAGTCATCTCTCTGTGAGGAAACGATGTAATCCTGTAGAACTAATCATCATGTGGCTGATAATCATGTGATAGGTTCACTATTTTATGTCAAAGAAATTTGTGGCTCAGTAAATATTTATAATTTATCCAAATAATATTATATATATTGGAGCTACTTTTCTCAGGGCTGTAACAAAATAATTGACAAAAGTAGCTTAATGAAAGAAGGGCATATTTGGGTTCATAGTTGAGTCTAGATTCCACCATGGCAGGGATGGTGAGATGTTAGGAGCCTGAGTGGCTGGTCATGTCACATGCACAGTCAGGAAACACTGAAATCACTTACTTGTCTTTTAATAAAATCTGGTATTCAAGCTGATGGAATGTTACAACTCACATCTGAGGCACATCTTCAGTTTAACTTCTCTGGAAAACTAATTTCACGTGCTCAGAGGGATGTTTTCATGCTAATTCTAAATCCAGTCTAGGAGACATTAGATTAACCATAAAAGTAGACATTTCAGAGATACAACAATCTGTACATGTGAGTATACTGAGTACTTTATTTCTAGGAAGAGATTATAAAACCCAGTTTATCATAAAAACATAGCTCCTTCTGGAATAACCACTATGTAATTTGACTGACTTGCTGATTTTGCTTTGTATATCTAGACCTGGATTTATAATGATTTTCTTTGTTTCTGGGACTGGTCTCTCTGTTACCTCAGCTGACCTGGAACTTTCTATGTCCAGGCTGGCCTTCATCTCACAGAAATTTGCTTGTCTCTGTCTCCTGAATGCTGAGATAAAAGTTATGGGCCACTGGCCCAGCAGATCTATGGGTTTTTTTTTGAATCATTTATATTTCATACAGAACATCTCAATCAATCTTAATTAACTTTATCCCCCCCACCACCACATCGCTCCATAGCTCCCCAACTGGAATCGGGGACCCATACATTCTTTCATCTGTGTTACAATTTATTGTGTCAAGTTAGTGTCTCCAAAAGTTTCCAGTGAAAGTTGATCCCCTGAGGTCTAGTCAGCCTATCCAAAGACCCTGACTATAGGAAGATTAGTTCATTCTGATCAAACAGTAATCAGTTGCCAGTATTTCTTCAGTAAAGGTTGAAGTCTGCTCCCCATTTTCCCAGTCCCATGCTGGGTTTTCGTCTGCTTGAGTTTGCATGGGTTTTGGGCAGAAAGATTCTAAGAATCAGTGAAGAGGTCTGTGACCATATGAAAAGAGAGCTATGATCTTTTAAAATTTTGTTTCCTCTAGTACTTATGACTCTACATAGAGAAGCCATTTATTTAATATAAGGGATTCTAAATCAGCGGTTTTTTCCAGGTCAGTATTTTAATATAATATGTAGGTTTACTTAATTTTTAAGTACCCTTAAATGTCATGATGGTAAATATCATGAGCAAACTGAACTCCTTATTAAGGAATTATACTGATCTATAAATGATTTCTTTGGTAAAATTAACATCATACCTCCAAAATTGAGACACTCTTCAATGAGTAGTAGAAGTAAAGCAGATTCCAGCATCTCCCAGGCCTTTCAGTGGCTTGTGGGTTGATCTTCCTTAACATTCAAGGTCATGTCTGTATGTCAGCTTTAAGATCTGCTGTATAGGAGGATCCTAGAGTGTCATCAAAGTGTTGGAGCCAAAATTGCATGTTCAAGCATCTCAGAATTAGTTAGATTACTCCTTTTCTTTGATGAAATTCTTATTCCAAACATAAATATTAGTCCATTGATTTCTTAGTATTTCTATTTGTAAAGCAATTTGCCTGAAAGTCTTTCCAAGATTCAAGTACATATTATTATACTTAATAACCTGCTTTTACCTCGAAAGAACCAACTTTCTATTTTCGTTTTTCAGGCTGTCCTTACCTAATGGTGACTCTTATAAGTTCCCTGTCTGACTACTTCCTTAAAATGTATTTTCTGCCTGCTCTGAGAATCCTGAAATGGCACATATTGTGCATTTTAACATATTTTAAAAAATAATCCTGATATGTGTGTGTGGGTGTTTCTATCTGGGTGAATATTTTTTGCTGAGTCTATGAAGTTGCGCATGGAAGTCAGAAGACAATGTCACATTCCCTGATGCTGGAGTTATAGGCAGTTATGAGTTGCCAGATATGGATGCTAGGAACAAAACTTGTGTAGTTGGGAAGTGCAGTAAGTGCTCTTAATGGCTAGGACATCTCCCAGGCACATCTTCTATTGATGGCATCACAGACTTGAGGAAATGCTGTAATTTGCTTTAAACCTAACTTCATATTAGTCTGTCTTGTTTATGTAATCAGAACTTCCCATCTAGAGCTGTGAAATGTTGGCCACTCAAAACACAGCCATAGCCTTTACCAGTTATATCTACCAAGTTGTCTCACATACACACACTGACTTCTTCCTACTTACTTGTTCCACTCCCAAGTTAAAAGCAAATAATTCATTAAGGAATAATAGAATGAATAAATAAATAAATAAAGCAAAAAATTCAAGCATTTTTTTTACTGACTCTGCTTTTATATCTCTGGCAACTAAATAATATTGTCATGTAATTAACAATATTTCTAAAGTTCACATGTGAAGTCTTAGCTAACAACATAAAATTTTCCATAGTCATGAAATGAACACACTGAGATGGTCTGAAGCATAACTAGAAATGCTATCTTTCATGATGGTTCATGTGAACACAAACAGTGATTCTTCTCTGTGACATTATAGGGTGTGATATAGTTTGCATGTGCTGGGGTTTACATGTGTCTCCCAAAGGTTCATGTGCTGAAGGCTTCATCTCCACAGTGTCCTTAAGAAAGAATGATTCTGGGCTTTGAGCAGTGCGGTCTGTAGGCTGCAGACTCACAGGGAGGTGGCTCTGCTAGCTCTGAGTTCCTTAGTCTCATATGTGCATTTTCAGTACTCAGCTGGTTCCCTCTTGCTTTGCCACCACTTGTCATAAAGCCCCATGGCAAATTCAGAGTGTCTGGAACTTAAACCCCCTGATTCATGAGCTTAAGAAACCTCTTTGCACATTGTACAGCACATAGGTTTTCTGTTATAATAACACGAAACAGGCAAAAAGAGACACCATGAAGAACAGAATGTAAAACTACAATATGATCTTCAGTTCAGCCACTCTGACAGTTAAATTCAACATGGACCCTTCAAATCTGTTCATTCCACTTAGACTTTACTGATCCTGCAGTGGGAATTCATATGGGAAAGGGAAATAGCGACATTATTATAACGTAACTATACAGGGCTTAGTGTAATTAGCTTTCTTCCATACAGACTTCTCAACATTGTTATTCCAGGAAAATAAGCAATGATTTCTTTGTCTAGCCCAAACAAGACTGGTCAGTGAGGTTCACTGTGAATCAACAAGAATAGGTAAGCGGAGACAGAACTGAAAACAAAAACAAAACCTGGAGAAGGGCGCCAACGGACAGCATTATTTTTTTTTCTTGTTTTCTGTCTCACAGGTACTGATTCCTGTTTTTTTCTAACCGTCTCCAAATACTGTGCTGGCTCTATCATTAACCGGAGCTAGACACTCCCTCTGGAACATAGATACTGATGATTTCGTTCAGCTTGCTTTGGTTTCTATCACCTATTCTGTTTATAAGCAAGTGACCAGGTGGTCTCTGCTGAATGGAAAACTGCAGGCACGTTGTATCTCTCAAGCGTGGAAGAGATCATGAATGCTTTTAGCTAGTTAAACCTTAGCCGACCAGGGCCCTGATGTCCTGGCCAGTGTTCCTGTACCTTCATAAATCCACCATCAATTTTCAAGGTGTCCTAGTTTGCTTTCTATTGCTGTGATGAAACACTAACAAAAAACAATTTGGAGAAGGAAAGGATTTATTTGGCTCATATTCCTGATCACATTCCATCAGGGAGGGAAGCCAAAGCAAGAACTCAAACAGGGAAGGAACCTAGAGACAGGGGCTGAAGCAGAGACTATGGAGAGAGGCTGCTTACTGCCTCGCTCTCCTGGTCTGGGTTCAGGATACTTTCTTGTTCAATCCAGGCCTTCCTGCCCACGGGTACCACTGCCCACAGTGGGCTGGCTTCTTCCTCATCTCTCAACAATCAAGAATATGCCTCAGAGACATGGCTATACGTCAATCTAATAGACACAATTCCCCACTTAAAGTTCCGTCTTTCCAGCTGTGTCAGGTTGACAACCCAAGCTGCGCAGCATACATAGTCTCTAGAAAATGACTGCTTCCAGATTTAGAATTTGCCATGTGACTGCTATAAATATTAATCTAATTTCAATGAATTACTGTTTCCAAAGACATTTTCAAAGTTTCAGATTTAGAAAACTATTTCAAAGGTATGGAAATAATTTTCCTAGTGAGAAAAGATTAAATAAAATAGAGGTCCCCAAATGATTTTCTGTAAAAAATCTAATGAGTGAATTCTTACTGATAGACATTTCCATTGATTCTGTGTACTGCTACTAATAAGTCCTTAATGACAACCATATTAAAGAGGGAACAAATAAAGAAAAATTAAAACCTCTATTTATTATTTATATATATGTTTAGAATTTATCAATGTGATCATATGTTGTTCAAATAAATGTTATAATTCATTTGATATATAATCATCCTTTACTTTCAACTGTCTGGTATGTAGTTAATATTTATACTTTTTACAAAGGGACAAGAATGCACTTAATGTGAATTATTTCATAAATATTACAAAATGAGACCCATCCCCCTAATCTCACAAGATTCCTGACAAGAATCTTTGTAATGATGAAGAAAAGATCAGACATTAAAGCAATCATAATAATATTATGACTATAAATTTGAAGTTGTTAACCAGCTCCCACAGGCCTAACATTAATAAACTGAAGTCAAGAATAAAACACAGTTTAAAAAAAAATAAAAATCACTTTATAATTTTGAATTCACAAATGAAAGTTTCACACAGTCAAATAGTCTCTCAACACTGGCCCAGTCCCAAACTCCATGAATTTCAATGAACTTCTGTAGAGTTGGACCAGCCATTTTGAATGCATGGTGCTTCATTTAGGGTCTTACACTTTATCATCAATTACACTTTTATACACTTTGCAACAAAAGGGACTGAGTTAACACCAGAAAAACAATTAGCCTACACCTCCCTTCACACATCATATGAACTTTACCTGCCTTCTGTCTTTCTTCATTACTCTTCATGTGCTCTTTTCTAGATGTTAATCTCTGCCCCCACATTGTTTACATATGTATACTCATGTATACCTTATAGGTTAGGATCTGTAAATGAGAGTGAATAGTTTTCTCATTCTTTAAATGAGAATGACTATGTTTTAGTGATTGGTATTATAACATCTTAAAATTATACATTCTAAATCTACCCATTTTCCTACAGATTTTGTGATTTCATTTTTCTTTAGAGCAGAGTATTATTCCATTTTATGTATGTACCAGGTTGTCATTATCCATTCATCTGTCAATGACCATCTAGCCTGTTTCCATTTAGCAAGGAGAGCAGCAGTTAACAAGGATGTGCAAATATCTCTATGCTAAGGAATGGGTTTTCCAGATTATAATTCAAGGAGTGAAAAATAAAGATAGAATGGACATGTTATGCAGAAGTTTTTTTATTTATATTAAATTTGTGACAGTAATAATTTCATAGAAGAACACCTCTTTTCCTGTGTGTATCATTTGATCTAATTTCAAGTTGGGGTCATCCCACAGGGAGCACCATTTACTGAAGGACTGAATACAGAAGAGTTTGGCTTCAGAATACAGGCAGGTGCTTTCAACATTGAAGCACAAGTCTATAGAATCCTTAATGAAAGAAACAATTTAATAATTATCAATAATGTTAAAAGCATTAGTCACTTTAAAAAGCACATAAATAATGTGTCTATAAAAAGGAGCTAGGAGAACATGTAGTGAATGCATATGCACTAGGAGACCCCTGATGGATTTGCCTCCAGTTCTGGTGATTCCTAGTATAAGGCAGATCAGCAGGGTGTGTGGGTAATCTTAGTGGGATACAGGAAAATACAGTTGTACGTTTGGTTATACAGACCTACATGGAGATGGTGATGCAGGAATTTGTGCATTGGAGACAGTCAGCCCTCTTGGGGTCTTCAGTTAATTCAGGGCAATATTGAATAACTCCATTCTTGAAATTGGTGGCTTAGCTGACCAGGACTGCATGCATGCTGCCTGGACTTGAGAGAGTGTACATGGACTCAGGAGAATTTCTTCTGATGGTTCTAATGATTCAGTTTCTCTCAAGACACAGGAAAACCACATAGACAGTTTCCATATGGGAAAGAGAGGTGACACAGGGAGTTGAAGAAATCTTGTGCAGGTAGTGAGGAGACATGTTAGAAGGTTCCTGGGCAGATGGCAGGTGTAAGTGCTACTCTCAGATGATTGAAATAGCTCAGGAATCTCTAGCTTTGATTGCATTTTCTTGGAAAAGATTAAGTATCACTGGAAGATGTAAGAATGGAGGCTTATGAGTGATTATCAGCCCACTTATACAGAACACATTTACTGATAACGGAGTTCTCATAAAACTTATTTGTCTTCTTGCACTCATTTTATGTAAAGTTCTACTCTTAGTTAAGCACATATGCATTTGTCTGTGTATGGATATTTATTCACAGAGGTCAGGGGAGTATATTAGATCCCTTGGAGTTAGGGTTACTGGTGGTCATGATCTGGCCAATGAGGGTGCTAGGATCCAAACTCCATTCTCTAGCAAGACTAATACAAATTCTTAACCATTGAGTCATTTATCCAGGCCCAAAACTCTTCATGATCTTTACAAATTTTCTTTCTTTTTTGTTTGTTTCCAAGCAACAGGTTAAGTTGAATTATAATGTAATTTATAGATGATAACTAATAAAATGATGTTTTTAAGCTTTAATTAAAAATTTCCTTGTTTCTCTGCATGAAGAAAGAATTGACTCTTTAATTTGCCTTGAAGTGATTTTACTATGGCATTTACAACCCACAGCACTTCTTTATAGCTTTGAAGCATGGACAATTCTTTAGTATTTCAATATAATTCCTATTGCAATGCAGTCGAAGAAAGGGAAGAAAATTCCTTTAACTCTTAACCAATATTTGATTTTCAGAAGGAGGAAGAAATCTGTAAACCCTTTGGCAGCAATAAGATCAGCATAGTGTGTAACTCTGTTTTAAGGTCAAATAAACAAAATGGCTTTTGTTGTACGTAAGACAAAAATACAATTTCTTTCTTGATAAAAATCCCAAGACTAGTAATAAAGACTGATGTGAATTAAAACTTAAACTAATAATTTTAAGTTCTAATGTTTTAAGATCAAATATTTGAGTTAGTTTCTGTTTCCTGCATTGCTATTTATTATTGCTGTTGTATGTTTCCCTGTTAGTGCTGGGAACTGAATCCAGAGCCTCACACAGTGCTAGAAAACGGTTGTCTCCTACTGAGGTACATACCAGTCCTATTATCTCTTTCATGATTAGTCATTTTATGACATGTCACATTGATGTGAAAAGATATATATTTTGAGATAAAATACAGAAAAAGCATTTGATCTCTGTGAATTTGGGGTGTTACTATGACTTTCAGTCTGCTGTTAACTTTTGAGAACTGAGAATTTATTCATTGTCAATACTGGATACTCACCTTTTAAATGAATATGTAATCTTTAGAAACTTGCTTTCAGCAACAGCATTTTCTGTTAAGTTTTAAGGAAGATCATATTGTGCATTAAATACAAGCATCTACTGCATTGTTTTTGATAATTATCAACCCAGACATCATAAACACTGAACAGAGATAGTTCACAGATTTTTTTCACAATGAATTTTTAAGAATATTTTTATTGACTGAATTACAGTATTTCTTAGACTATCATTATGTCTAATAATTGTTGAAAGATATTTATAAAAATGGATTTGTCACAAAAATTTTCTTTTTATTTTTCACAAATTGTGTCAGGCTTTAGAACAAGAAAAATATGTTCTTTTTGTATTATATGCAGCTATTAATAAAATAAGAGCTGAATAAAAAGAAATGTAGCTTCATTATGAGATTTCCATCCAAACCAAAGTTACCACAATCTACCTGCACACTCAGGAATAATTACAACATTTACAAATGAGATAAAGATCTGTCAAAATAAATTAAAATGCAATATACTTTAATGATATACTCTAGGCAAATTGCATGCCTTAAAATGAATGTTTAGAGTAAAATGTAAAGAAATAGAATAGCATATAACCTTTGGAAGGATATCAACAATTTAATGATTTAATTAGATATGCCAGCATGCCTATCTTAATTCAATATTGATACATATTTTTTAATGAGGGCAAACATGACCTAAACAGTAAAGAAATAACGGATATGTGTGAATTTTCTGTTATTTGTAGTGATGACTAGTATATATCTATAAATGTAAAAGTTCCATAAAAACATTATTTACAAATATACAAATGTGATTTTCTTTTACATTTTTATTGAACTTTTTGAGTATTTCATACAGAACATCTTAGCCATCTTTATAGCTCCTTCCCACTGACACCCTCCCATAGACCCCTCCCCACTGCATCTCTTTCATTTTGTCAGTTGTGTTAAGGCCTATGGAGTCAAATTATTGTCCCCTTGATGTCCCTCAGTGCAAGTTTATCCACTGAGGTCAGTCAGCCGGTCTAGAGTCCCTTCCTTTAAGAAGACCTGCTCTTTCTTACCCAGCATTAATCAGCTGCCAATAATTCTTTGACTAAGGGTGGACGTCTGCTGCTTATTTCCACAGTTCTATGGTGGGTTTTTGTCTGGTTGAGTTCGCATGGGTCTTGTGAATGCTGAGACCATTGTTGTAGGTTCATATGAGCAAGGTCCCAGGAGTCTCTAGAGCTATATTTCCATTTGGTCTTGTACCTCCTTCCGGGCTCTTGCAATTTTTTGCCCCCTCTTCCACAATTGCCCCTGAGTTCTGGTTGCGTGTAGTTTAATATAGTAGTGTTGTCCCAGGACCTGCATTCTGCAGACTCTTAATCTCTATGTTTTAGGCATTTGTATTCTTCTGTGTTCATGGTCCTCTGTTGCACGAGGGAGCTTCTTTGAAGTGAGATGAGAGATGCATTCGTATTTTCTGTACCCTTTGTTCTACTATGTTCCATGAACTTGAGGTATAGAGGTTGCATTTTATATGGATCACTTAGGGTTAGGCAATTTACAGACAATCTTTGTGTATGACCAGATGCAGATTCTGTAATAATCTTGGTTGCACAAAATTCTGTTCTTTTGCATTTAAATAAAAATTTTTATTATATTCATATTAAAATGTGACTCATATTGCCATATCTCATTTCCTTCTTTTTTTTTCTTAATTTTTTATTGAGCTTTTGTACATTTCAGACAACACCTCTTAATTAAATTTAGGCGCTGCCCCATTCATGAATGAACACCCACCCAGCCAGACATCATAGATTCAGAGAGGTTACGTCCTATCCAGTAAAGCATTTGTACCCAGAATTCCTTCAGTACAAATTCATCCACTGGAGTCTAGTCAGCCTATCTAGAGATCATAAGTAAAATCTACTTCCCTTAACCCAGCAGTAATTATTACCCAACAAACCAAGGTCTGTGGACTGCCCATTTCCTTTACTGCACTCTGGGCACTTGTCTGTTTGAGTCAGCATGGATATTGTGCTAGAGGCCACCATTGCCACGTGTTCACATGTGTAAGCTTCCGGTGGCATGCAGGCTTCTGTTTCCATGGACCAAATTTGCAATTTTTCTTCCCTCTCTTCTGCAATAGTCCCTGAGCTGTGGGTGGGTGAGATTTAACACAGGACATTTGCAGGGACGTATACTCTGTAGTCATTTATTCTCTAAAACTTGGCTAATTGTGTCCTTCTTTCTCCATCACACTTTCATGGAAAAGAAAGCTTGGCTGGTGAGAGTTGATGGATGTACTAGTATTATCTCTACCCCAGTTCCTCTGTGTTCCATGAGCCCTAGCTATACAGGTTCCCCTGTAGATTTGCCACCTAGGACTGAGCATCTCTCAGGTGGAACTCTGCAGTACCCTTCATCTATTACAAAAAGAAGCTTCTTTGATGAGTGGTACTGTGATTACATTTGTCTGGGGATGTGACAGCCTTGGGGTTTTATCTAAGATCTATGACTTCTCTAACCATTTGTATTTGGCTATGTTTATAGGACCATACTTTATTTCCCTTCCATTGAGTGATCTTTAAGTCCAGTTGGGTAGCTGTTGATTACCCCCAAGATAAAATTTCCACTACTTCCCCAATATAGTTTGCTGTGTTGGACATTGTTGTGGATATTAGGCCTTTAAGCTGGGGTCGGACCATTAACTGATTTTTCTCCCTTCATCAGCATGCTTAGTGCTCTCCAAATATATGAGAGCAAGCCATCAGGGGATGTGGTTTCCAGGTACGTGGCAGCTCCACTGCTCCAAAACCTTTGTCCAAAGTATGTCTGATCCTCAGATATAGGTTGTTACCTTCAAGCTCTGGGTGGCAATCCAAGGCTGTAGTAATAGTCTGTGTAATTTTGAGAGTCTCTTGGACCATCCTTATGAATAATTCAAAAGGAGATTTCGCCTCTCCGGATCTGTTTCTTGTTATAAAGCCTTCATCCACATATACTCATGTAGAGACATTGTATGTGTAATTTTTCAGGAGGTATTTTTAACTCTTATGATTCCTTCTGGTTTTAATACTAAAATTTTAATAAAAGGGTAAAATTTGGAATATTAAAATGGGCTCAACCCAAATGATTCTATGCAATTCAGTAAGATACATAATTTTCATGTAAGAATTTGAAAGATATATCAAATATGTGGTATCTATGATTGCTTCAGAAGTTATTTATTCCTTATAAATATTCCAAATGAACTAAAAAAGATTTAAACAGAAACTTAATTTTCAAATTAGTATCAGCCGTATTACTGTGAGAGATAAACATATCTGCTGTCCAGAGATACAGAGCACAGAAAGGCCCCCACAGCAGTCTCATGCAGCCAATTGGGTGTGATAAAAATAAAATCCAGATAACTTAGTATTCTTCCAAGTACAGAGTGCAGTCTACAGAATGTCTTCCAATGCAATACAGTTTGTAATAGTTCCCATTTAGAAGCAAGCCAAAGAGTGAGTCATTGAATGAATCATGCCAATCTGTACAGTAAAACTTCTTGATTTCTTTAAGGCTGTGTCACTGATTCAAAAAAAAGAGGAAATAAAATGAAAGTAGATAGCATTTTACTTTAATAATGAAAAGGAAAAGAAAATGCTCTAATAGTATTTTATTTTTTGAAAATGAAAGGAAAATTTTATGGAAACTTAAGTTTATAATTACACAATTGTGAGTGGGTGAAATAGAGGAATAGAGGTGAAAGACAAAAACGTCAAACTATGAGAATAACATTTAGAAGGTGTTGCCATTTGAAATGTGTGAATTTATGATACATTCAAAAATATAAACCCTTGGGCTGGAGAGATGGCTTAGTAGTTGAAGCGCACTGGCTGTTCTTACAGAGGACCCGGGTTTGATTCCCAGCACCCCCGTTGTGAATACAATCATATGAAATTCTAATGTTTTCTTTTGTCCTCTGCGGGCATTGTGTAACACAGTTGTACTTACACACATGCAAGCAATACACTCCTACACATAAAGATATAAGTGAAAAATTTTAAATGATATATATATATATGCAAATTCACAAAAGAAACAAAATCCTAGTGGTACATGAAATGAGCAATGTATCTAATGTATCCACACAGGATTATTATTTCAAAGAAATGAAAAATAAAATGCTCACTTCAACAGATATTTTTCAAGAAAAAGCAGTGCAAGTAAATCTTGAAATATACACAGAAGATTTTATTGAGTTGTATTAGTATTACAAGTTACACACATGAAAGTGGAACATGCTTAAATAAATTTTTTAGTGTTGTGAGTGAGAAACCAAGTTCTCATTAAAAAGAAGAAGCTATAAAATATATAACCAAAAGTTGTAGAACACTACAATAAAACATTGGAAACGGCAGTGTGAGTTCCTAGTGTTTAAAACATATTTTCCTGCATCATCGCAGCATTCAACATACAGAGATTCTTTCTTAATTTCAAAATGCCATTCCTCACTGAGGGAACCAAACCTCACTGGGAACCCAACTGGAAGCTTTTAATTTGTTTCAGCCTGAACCCAAATTATGATTTGGGAGAATACTGCTTACACGTCACATTTCAAATTCATTTATTCATTTACTCAAGTGTTCAGGTTTGTAAGGATTTGGCCATTCCCTCCTTTATTAGGAAAAAGAAAGTAAGAATGCAGATACTAAATGCATATTAAGAGAAGCTACAGTACATTTGTAAAGCACTCTACTATAATTAAAAATAACTGTGTGAGATTAATGATAAAAAGAGAAACTTCCTATGAAAGTGCCAGTTGAGAAATATCACCTTAAAAAGGATATGGAGTCGAGATTCTGTTTTCTAAATAACAGAACTGATGAGAACGGAATAAATTTTTTAACAAATTCAGAACATTTGAACAAGTCGTATTACAGGAAAAATCACTGAAATCATTGCTATCCAAATTATCCAAAAAATGTTTTAGAAATTAGTAAGGACGAGTGTCCCAAGCTGAGTAACATTTAAAGCCATGTACTTCATCACAGATTATAAAAGTGGGAATAGGAAAATGAAGGATTTATCTTTCCATTGATCTGAACAATGAAAATTTTAAAAGAGGAAAAGCAATACAGATGTCTCTACCAATATGTAGGTGCAACCAAATAGGGTGGCAAATCTGCTGGAACTGTAGTTACAGATTATAGTGAGCTGCAGTATGGGTGTTATAAAATGAGCCTAACCGGTGTCTTCTAGAGCAGCAAATGTTCTTATCTGTGGATTCATTGCTACAATCTCAACTTTTGATAGTTTTAATTATATATGCCTTCTTGTTTTGGACTTGTTTGCATATATAAATACTTAATAATGAGTTATTCAAAAACTTGTCTCTGGGAATGAAGACTTAAATCAACACATAAAGATGCTTGCTATCAATCTTGATGAGTTAAATTTGATCCCCAGAACCCACATAGTATAAGCAAAGTATTACCTCTTGAATTCTGTCATCTCACCTCCATGAGTATACTCTGGCAAGTGCACATCCCCCTCTCGAAATAAACAGTTTTTAAAATTTCCACTAACATATTTTTGTATGTATAGCAGTCTTTCTTTTGCTACTTGGCCTATTTTCACATCACTTAGAAAATTTTTTTATTGAATATAGTTAAGGCACTCTGTGGAAAGAAGTTCTACCTTTAAATGAGCGAGGTTAGCAAGCATTATAACTTCATGACATAGAAGGACACAAAATTTATCCTCAACATTGTACCTCTCAGCGATACTAATTTATTCTCTCTTTAGATGAAAAACATATTCATTGGCAATCTGGCTAAGTTTGTGGCTAGGAGACACAGATAGGGACATATCTGTGATAGTTTCCCAGAGCTTTAACTGAAAGAATGTGACAAAATTCCAGATCAAATAAAACAGGGGAAAGACTGAACAAGCCAGGAACCTTCTATCATCTCTCCCTGCTTCCTGACGATAAACACAGCGTGATCAGCTCTTGCCAACATGCCTGGCCCACCATGGTGGTCATTATCCATCCCCTCAGAGTTTGAATCAAATAAACTCTATCAGGTATTTTATTACAGAAGAAGAAAACATAACTGATTACAATATGATTTATTTAAGGTTTCAAAGAGATACTATGCTGTTTGTCTGATGACAAGTGAAATGTCCATCTATCTTCTGGCATTCCTATTTTCTGAAAAAAAAAACAATCTCCCTGAAATCACTGCAGGACTAATGTATTCAGCAAGTATGAGTTGAAGGGTTATATGACTTTGTTTTCTGATGACAACAGCTGCTCTCTACTAAATTTGGAATAAGGAAATTGTAAGAAAGCTGGATACCAACACACAGAAACATTCTTGAAAAGAAACACCAGGTAACTTTAAATTGAGGGATCTAGGCAAGAAGCCAAAAGACAATTTGCATATGGAAAAAAGCAATCAGAAATCTCGGGCAAACAATTCTGTAAGATTCAGATGATGAAAAGCTGTGTCTCATTATCCTGTTTAAAAAAGAAATAAATACTTAGGATTTGTGGTTGAAAAAGCTGACAGGGTTGTCAAGTCTCATAAATACATTCATTTTAGAAATGGGAGAACGCTCTACACATTAGCAAAACAGTAACAAAACTTCACATCTTCAGATATATTCCTCTATTTGTTTAATCTAATATTTTGGTGTCAAAATGCTTTCTTCAACTCCAAAGGGATAAAGGAACTCATCATAAGACCTGACACAGTGAATCTCAAAAAATGAAGATAGGAAACAAGCTTGAATCTTTTCAGGCATTCAGATAACCTGGTGATAAATGGGATCTCATGAAACCTGTAAGCTTCTTTAGAGCAAAGAGCAATATGGGTTGAGTGAACAGTCAGCTTATTAGTGGGAAATGCATTTTATCAGCTGTAGATGACAGAGGGTTAGTATAATAATTAAACAAAGAACTCAAGTACAGTAAGAAAACAAACAGCATAATTCTAAAAATGGGTCATGGAATTAAACAAAATTCTAAAGAGATGAAACACAAATACCTCAGAAATAGCTTTAAATGTTAATTCTTAGCCCTCAGGTAAATGCAAATTAAAAGGAATTTGAGGGGTTGAGAAAGCCCTCAGTGGTAAAAGCACATGACTTTCTTGCATAGAAGATCTGCCAGATCTCACCTGGCAGGTCAGATGCATCTGTAACTCAAGTTTGTGGCAATCTGACACCATTTTCTGACCTCAGAAGGCATCAGACATACATGTAGTGCCCAAATATGCATGCAGACAAAACACTGAAACACAAAAAGTAAGAATATAATTTAAAACTCTTAAAAAAGAACTCTTTTGAGATTTCATACCTTTCCTCTCAGAAAGGCTAAGGTCAGGAGTGTCAGTTTTTACATACCACACACGTGTTTCCTTCCACGGAGTGGGCTTTATGTTCTGGCAATATGTTCTGGCACTATATTTAAAAGGAGTGGAGATAAGGGACAGCCTTGTCTGATTCCTGAGTTTCATGTGAACGCTTCCAGCGTGGGTATTTTGTATGTAGTTTTAATTATTTTGAAGTATGTTTCCTCCAGTCCAACCATCTAGGACTTTTAACATAAATATATATTGAATTTTATCAAAGGTCTTTTCTGCATCTATTGAGATGACCATGTGATTTTTGTCTTTGAGTCCATTTGCATGCTTTATGACATTTATTGACTTGCATATATTAAACCACCCTTGCATCTCTGGAATAAGACAGAGTTGATCATGGTGGATGATCTGTAATATAGATTTTTTTAAAAAAATATGTACTTACTGTTTTTTTTTTTATAATTCCCTCCTGGTCTGTTTTAATGGTTCCCTTTTTATCACTGAGTTCCTTTACTTGAGACTCTTTTTTTTTTTTTTTTTTTGGTTAATTTGGCTAAATCTTTGTCAATCTTGTTAATCTATTTAAAGGACCAACTTTGATTCATTGTATTGTTTTCTTTTTTGTATTTCATTAATAGCTGAATTTATTTTGTTTATGTCTTCTTGCCTACTTTATTTGGTGTCACTTATTCTAGATTTTCCAAGGTTTACAAATGCATCTTTTATATATTGGATGTTTTTAATTTTCATGTGTATGCATGTAATGCCATCAATTTTCCTTTTAGAATAGCTTTCTTTGTGTCATTATGCTGTGTTTTCATTGTCATTTAATTCTAAGAATTTTAAATTTTATTTCTTGTTTTCTCCTGTCTTCCAAATTTTCTCATTTTTAATATTGTTGCTGTCTAGCTTTATTCATGACAGCAGGGAACTGAAGTTATCCACAATCACCATACTGTAGTCAAAGTGAGATTTTAATCTAATAAAGATTATTTTATGCAATTGGGAACCCTGTGTGGGGCATTAATTTTTAAGATTGTTATAACTTCTGAGAGATTTTTCTTTTAATGAGTATGAAGACATCATCACTGCCTCTTCTGACTAGTTTTGTTTGAAATCTATGTTGTCAGATTTTAGAATAGCTACATTTGTATGTTTCTTGTTTTCATGGAATATCTTTCTTTCCTTTTACCATGGGTGGTGTGAATCATTGTTGGAGAGATGCATTTCATGGAGGCAATAAATCAATTGGTCCTGTTTTCTAATTCAATTAATTAGTTTGTCTTTTTACTGGGGAGTTGGGACCACTAATATAGATCAATGTGTGTGATTATTGATCAATGTTTATTACTTTCTGTTATGTTGGTGTTCTAGTGCTATTTTCTTAGACCTCTTTTTGCTGACTGTTCCAGAATAATTTATTTATTCTTTGTGACCTGATGAGAGTGTTTAATCTTATTTTATGATGAAAATATTCCACCTAATTTCCATATGGACCTGGTTTATGGATATATATCCTTAAAAGTGTTTTTGACATGAAACATTTTTCTTCTTCAATTACAACTGAAAGTTTATCAGGGTATAGTAGTATGGGCTAGAGTCTTTGTTCTTTCATGACATTTTGACATTGGTCTCAGCCCTTCTGGCTCTTATAGTCTTCATTTAAAAGACAGCTATTATTTTTCATAGGTTTGCCTTTACATGTGACTTGTTCTTTCTCTCTCATAGTCTTTGGTAACTTTTCTTTGTTGTGTACATTTAGTATTTTAACTATTAAATGGTGTGAGTTTCTATTCTGGTCCTCTATACTTGGGTGTTCTGTATGCCTCTTTTACTTTGATAGATATATCTTTCCCTAGATTTGGGGAGTTTTCTTCTGTGGTTTTATTAAAAATATTTCCTGTGCCTTTGACCTGGGCTTTTCCTTCTTCATATGATTCATAGCTTTTCTCTTTATACAATGTCCCAGAGGTCTTACATATTCAGTTACTGTGTTATTTAAATTTGACATTTTCTTTGTTTGAGTAATTCATTTCTCCAAGCTTATCTTCATTAAGTTGTTTATTCATAACCTCTTTGAATTCCTGAACATATTCATAATTGCTCTTTTGAATTCATTGTCTTCTGCCTTCTGACAAAAGCTGTTTAAAAACTATTTTTCCTTCTTGATATCAAAGTTCATATGAAAAGTGGAATGACTCCATGAGATCTGTGCTTACTTCCTCTCTCTCTACATGCGCTCATTCTCTGGACAGTGTTCAGTTTATGTCACAAATGATATTGACAGCTTTGTAATTAACTTGTAATTGATTACATGAAAAAAGAGCATGGGGTATGCTGATAACTCATATTCAGTTTTTATTAGCTTTAGAGAGTACATAATCAGTGAAAAGCACCAGATTCTAAACAGAAACATCTCCTAATGTGTATTATCATTTACACAGCAGCAAAAGCATAAGCAATTCCATATTTTTCTTTAAAATTAGTATGCTATCCAGAATTGCTTTGTATATAACCTTACCTTGCTAACCAGAATTTAATTTACCTCAACATTAAAAATTAAGAATATCTGTTCCTATTGTTTAATAATAGTGTTACATGCAAAACACCTGGCATGCAATATGTGTTACTTGAGTGGAATCATGCTAAAATTGCCAGCTTCTTACAAATGACTTCTATCTCCATAACATCAGGAAGAATAAGTGCTTAGGGGAAATACCACACTTGTAAACATAGTAATTTTGCAGCATATATGAGAAAGACCAGCTAATGAGGAGAGATTAGCAGAGACGACTGCACTTCTAAGTTTAATGGTATTGTAGATAACAATAACCCTTATACCAGAGCAAGCCTTTTATATTCCTTGCTAATCTAGCGTTGATGTGTAATGATAAATACTCTGAATAAAGTTCCCAAAGCTATGTCTTACTATGGCTCAGAGAGTGATGGATCTGTAACATTTCCCATGTAATTTCTACTAACTATTGAAAGATTCATTTTTATATTTATAAATAGAAAGTAATTGTAATTATTATTTCAGTTAACTAAATACATTAAATAAATTAAATGATTTTACTTATAATGTAGTATAATTTTACTTGAATTAATTTTCAATGGTTATACAAAAACATTGAAATACATATAAATCAGATAACATGTGATGGTCTGACCCTGTAACTGAGCCATCCACTTGTCTCCGAAGTTTTGGGGAACATGCTACAGTCAAAGCTGCTTCTTCCACAGGCAGCCAGTCCATCTCTTAGAGCTTATTAGAAAAGCAGGTCACACAATTCTGTTCTAGTCATAATCAATTAGAAACCTGGAAATGAGGCACACACTGGATGATTTCAGCAATTCTCTACCAACTTTGAGTCTCTCTGAAGTTTGAGGATGACTGGTTTATGACCCTGCTACCACCGCCACACCCCAAAGGAGGTTCAACAAAGACCCACAAAGGGAGTGCTCCACGGGAAATCTTGGAGTTGTGTGAGAAAAATACTATTTTCCTTAGCAGATAGCCTATAAATTCAGACAAAAGGACTGGTAATCCTTGAAGGATTAGCCATCTATTTCTGTGAAAATTGAGGCTTCTAGATGTGGTTATGTAGAAGTTCAGGCCAGAATTACTTGAGTTCAGTTTTGATTAAATAGCCAGTTTCTCGAGTTAAGTTTCAATATTGTGATAACACTGAATTCAACTATAGATGAACATAATCATAAAACTCTTAAAAATAATTGTCAAAATACCAAGTTTTTAAAGAGTTGATTACAGCTAAAATGTAACACCAATCCAGGCTGATATTTTCTCAGACAGAGTTTAGCTCCTAGGGTTATAATTCTCACACAGAACAGAATTTATACCTTATTGTAGAGTCACTTGGCAATGTCTGGAGATATTTTAGTTGCCACAGACTGTGAAAGCAAATAGTGTAGATATTATATGGGGAGAGACAAGGATGCACTTGAACATACACATTGCATGTGCTAACCTCCAACAACAGAATACAGGTAAACAGTAGAGATAGAGTAGGTGCGAGGAGAACACAGCCTGTGTCATAGAGACATGTATTAAATCTATATCCATGTAGTTCTTATTCCAACATCTATCCATGTAACTTCACAACCTTTGTGAATTTGACACATGAATGTATATAGGATTAGTAAGTATTTGACTGGAGATAGCTCAGCAGCAAAGAGTTCTTGGTGCTCTTGTAGAGGACCAGAGTTCAGTTCTCAGAGTTCATGTTCTACAGGACACAACCACCTGTAACTTTAGCTCTTAGCAAATCCAGTCTCCTATTCTGGCCTCCTTGCGCACATGCATTCATGTACACATACCCACACATTGATGCACACATGTATGTACACTTAATTTCAAAAAATGATGAAATATAATAATTAGTAAAGGCAATTTGAATCACAAGTATTGGTCCCAGAAAATACTTCTTTGCTGTGAAAATGACTCACTTGAAAAAGGTTTCTATCCTTTCCTTCATTTACTCTTAGGACCAGAAATGTAGTCAGACACACAGTTCAAGTTTGCCCTACTTAACTTTATCTGTCAATTTGATATTCCTGGGGTAAACTGAGACAGGAATTTCAAATGAGGGATTTACTGGATCAGATTGCCCTCTGGGCCTGTCTTGGAATCACTTTACTTTTTTAGCTGATGTGCAAGCCCCAGTCCACTGTGAGTTGAACCATTCCATAGGCAGGTTTCCTGGGCTATGAAAGAAAGCTAGTGGAGCATAATAACCCTACAGGCCAGCCATGAAGCAGTTCTCCTTTATGGTTTCAACTTTCATTTCCTGCCTCAAGTGCCTTCCCTGAATTCCTCCAGTGATGAACTGTGGCCTGGAAGTGTAAGCTCAAATAAACCATTTCATTCCCCATGTTACATTTGGTCAGATAGCAGAAATCAGAGTGAAATAATGGTTTAACTTATGATTTTGAGAACAGAGTCACGAAAAGAAGTACATATTATGTATATGTTTTACCTCCTACTCTCTTAGCTTTAATAAAGGTGGGGAAGGAACTGAAAAGGGATTCACTGAAAGCAGCTTGGGACCAGATAGTATTCCCCTCATCACACAACTTGCCTTTAGCCAATCTTTTATTCTTGTTGGCTTCAAGTATAGAAGAATTAATTTTTCCTTGGCACAGTTAGTCAGTGCTTATTTAATGCACATATAACATCCTAAGACTCTGCTGGCAATTCATTTATACTGTGTCTATTAAATAGACTTAAAACTACCTTGAATTTAATTGGTAGGCCAATTTTTTATACAAGTGATCAGTGAATCACCATATCCTTTTATTAAACAAGGTGAGACCTGACATGTCTATGCTTGACTCCAAGGGATGCTATGCTTGCTGATTGTAAAGAAGGAAGAATTACTGCATAGTCCTGTAAGAAGGTCTTCCTCTAATTACCAATGGAGGATGACAACTCAATTTTAGATCGGGGATGTCTTCAAAAACAGACTATAAACCTGAGAATTGGCAAGATATTTATCACATACATCATGTACTTCCAGAGTAAGAAATGAATAATTCTGTGGCTGGAAAATGGCTCAATGGTAATGTGCCCTGACTGCTCTTCCGGAGCACCAGAACTCAATTCTCCCCACTCCCCCCAGTTTCAGGGGCTCTAATACACTCTCCTGGCCTCCATGGGCTTCACACAACATGAGTGTAGTTACATAATGCAGTAAAAATGTTCATACACATAAAATAAATAAATCAAAATGAATTTTAGAAAAAAAGAAATGAATGATTCAAATGGCAGGGGTAAGATGAAATTTCATGATTTTAATTTGTAATTACATTGAACACTTTTTAGACATTTTTTAGCCATTTGTATATTTCTTGTTTTGAGAACTCTGTGTTCAGATCTGCAACCCGCTTTTTTAATTGGTCACATTTTCTTGTTTCTTTGTTCTTTGAGTTCTTTGTACTATGGCAATTAATCATCTGTCAAATGTATAGCTGGCAAAGACTCTCACTCTGTGGGCTTCCTCTTTACTCAATTGACTGTTTCCTTTGCTAAACACAAACTTTTTTGTTTACTACACTGAAGTCTTTAATGCATTAAGAATTAATTATATTTTTGCAGGTGATAGATAGGCTCTACTTTCATTCTTCTTCTGGACATGAAGAAATTTCCAAGCACTATTTATCGATGGTGCTATATAACCTCCAGTGTGTATTCATAGTATTTTTTTTTACAAATGTCAAATGGCTGTAATTAGGAACTCACTCCTACTTGTGTCTTCTGCTTCATTCCACTGACTTACAAGTCTCTTTTTGTACCAGTTCTAAGCTATCTTTGTAATTTAGTTTGAAATTTAGTATGGTCATTTGGCCACCTCTGTCCTTTTTTCTCAAGGATTGCTTTGACAATTGCCATCTTTTGTGCTCCCATATGAATTTTAGGATTGTTTTTCTATCTCTGTGTAAAATGTGATGATTTTGATTGATATTGTATTGAATTTGTAAATTCATTTTGGTATAACAGACATTTTCAAAATATTGATTCGATCAATACCTGTGTGGGGGAGGTCCTTCCAACTTCTCGTGTGTTCCTGAATTTCTTTCTTCAGAGTTTTAAAGTTGTCACTATAGAGAACTTTCATCTACTTGGTTATGTTTTTTCTAGGAATGTTTTGAGGTTGTTGGGAATGGGAGTGTTTATACGATGCATTCCTCATCTTCTGTGTTATTGGCATAGAGAAAGAGAACTGATTTTTGAAAACTGATTTGTGGAAAGTGTCAGTCATTTTTAGAAGGTTTCTGGTGGAGTTTTGGAGATGTCTTGTACAAAATAGGAGAGTTAATATTTAAAAAAATATTTCATGTATTATTTTTAGTTTTATGTGTACACGTGTATTTCCTCCATATATATAAGTACACCCATGTTGTGCAATGCCCACAGAGATTACAAGCAGGTGTTGGATTCCCCTGAAACTGGAGTTATGAATGGTTATTAGCCACCATGTGGGAATTTAACCCTGATCTCCTAAAATAGCAGTCAGTTCTCTTAATCACTGAGCCATCTCTCCAGACCCAAGTGGATTTTCTTTAAGGGAGTAACTCTAGAAATTCTGACTAGACTCCAGTGATTGAACTTAGAAAGAAGTACTTCTGGGTACAAAAGTTTGAACTGATTGGTCTAAACATATATGATAGAATGCTTGAAATACAATAGGGGACAGGGAGTGTGTGTAGGGAATGCAGACAGGGAAGGTGTCTAAATATGATTATGATTTATTGTGGGGATGGAGAGATGGCTCAGTGGTTAAGAACACTGATTGCTCTTGCAGAGGACCTGGGATAGATTCCAAGCACCCACATGGCAGCTAATAAGTATCCTTAATTTCAGTTCCAGGGGAATCCAACACATTGCATGATATGAGTGCATTTATACACATGAAGGCAATACACTCAACTACATAAAATAAAAATAAATATTTAAAAAGGTTTATTGTATGAAATGCACAAAGATTATATATAATTTTCAAACAAAATGACGAGAACACTTACAGTAGCATCTGGCCAGGACAGGGAAAGGGTAGCTTTTTTTCACCCTTAGCGGAGTGGAAATTGTGCAGCCACGATGGAAATCAGTATGGCTAATTCTTAAAAAGCTAAAAGCAAATCTACCATATGATGAGCTACAGCACTCATTTTACATACCTAAGAGACTTAATAGTCTATTACAGAAATACATGCTCAGCTACGTTCATTGTTGCCTTCCTCACAATAGCTAGGGAATGGAAGCAATCTGGAAGCCCTTCAACTAATGAACGGGTAATGGGAATGTACTAAAATAGTCCAATTCTATTCAGCTATAAAGTAAAATGAAATTTCAGGAAAATGGATGGGACTGGAAAATATTATACTGAGTGAAGCAACCCAGACCCAGAAAAACAAAGGCCACATGTTCTCTCTTATTTGGTAAAACTGTCTCTGAACCATTATATTTGAGTATATAACCTGAAGAGACCACTGAATCCAGGAAAGTAGAAAGGAACCATCGGGTGGAGGTGGTGAAGAAGGAGCTCTAGAGAGGGGATCACTGTGACATAGGCACTATCAAAGGGGGGATAGTAAAAATGTTGGACATACTTTAACTTGCAAGTGACAAGGGTAATGCATAGGGATAGGGAGGAAGGAGAGGTACGAGACAATAAGGATATGTGAAAATTCTATAGGGAAACAGTAGGTTTTTTGATTTTTTGAGAGGAACAAGATGCCTGCTGCCAGATAATGTTTTTGGCTATGGCAGGGAAGATGCGTTCATGAAACTTTAACAACATGGCTGTCTAAACCAGACAAGACTTGAGTAAGAACAGCACAAGTCAACATGCCAATGTAGACAGGAAAAATTTCATATGACCCCTATCCCAGCTTAAGACTTACAGGTAATCAATGAGTTGTGAGAGAGGGAGAAGCAGCCTTCTTCAGTGGTCACTGATAGGCTTTCGCTCCTCATTGGCACATGTACATATGAGGAACACTTAATATGCTCAGGAGGTTGTTTGTGTGTGTGTGTGTGCGTTTTGGAAGAATGCTGTCTTCTATAACAGGGTTTCCTAGGACAAAGATAAAAATTTCAAGTATTGGTAGACAGTCTTAAAGGCATGATTTTCTTTTTGTTTTGTTCCTTTAAAACATCAATTAAAATATTAAATGATATCTTCATCTAGACTGTGAAGGCAATCATTCATTTCTGTAAATTGTTCAAAGGTGGCCTGGCCACTGTATTTATGCATAGCATCTAACTTTTACCACTGGAGTGCAACATTTTGTACTGGGCTTGAAAGTAAATAACATTTAAAAATTATACACTTACATTAAATTATACTAAATAATGTTGAAATCCTTTGTACTTTGTAGCAATTCTTGGTTATTAAAATCTTACTTCTTAGTTTGTGATTAAATAAAATATGATGATTAATTCAATGTTAAGGTTATTGAATTTTATTTATTAATCTGTACTTTGGTAAAATTAATGCTTCTTAATGCAAATAAAAGCTGGTATCATCTAGCATTACTGAATAAAGAATACAGACAGGTACAGAAAGACAAATGTCTAAAGAGAAGGAGATAAATAGATGGTACAGAATAGAACAGATTAAGTGTAGCTAGAGTAAAATACATAAGAAAATATGCCGCTTATTTGTGGATCTCCTTTTTTGTTGTAAACACTTACCCCAGTATTTAAAAGTCTTAAATCTTTATCCTCAGATAATCCTTTAGCGACTTAAGAAATTTTCAAACAGATGAGGAAATATACTTTGTAAATAGATGGGGAAAATATGTGATTGAATAAAACGTAAGAATTTCACTGACAAATGCTGAGTAAATTGCAATTAATTCACACATCTGTGTATTCAGTACAATGAATTATAATTAAAAAAACTCATCTGAACTATCATACAAATCTATCTCTATGAATGTATAGTGTTTCCAGCACAATGTATGCCTATCTAAGGGTTGAGGAAACAGGGTATTATAGCATGTCAATTCCCCGTCCCTTCCCACTCCGCAAACATGTACAATAAATTGTAAGCAGAGCTAGTTACATGGGCATTTCTAAAATAGTAGTTAGAAACAAAATCATTTTTAAGCCTGTCCATTGGAATTAAATGAGCTTCCGGGTCAGTTTCTCAATTCAATTGAAAGAAGTCCACATTCTCACACACTTCATGTGTCGGTACATTTTCCTACCCACTTTATACAGTATCTTTTCCTGCTTTCTTGATCTCAGTACTGGAAATTGAAACCTTCAGTCATGCCGACAAACACTGTAGCACTGAGCAACATTCTATGTCCCTTTTACCTTGGATTTTGAACGGGATCTCGTTAAGTTGCCCACACTGGCTTTGAACCTGACCTACACAGTAGCCCAGGCTGGCCTTGGCTTTGTGATTCTCCTGTCTTTTCATAGGAGCAACTGTGATTTCAGGTATGTGCCGCTAATCTGCTGAAACTTTGAAGCTCTCCAAGACCATCTGGGGCAAGAGTGTGCACCACAAGAAAAAGGAATGGGATAAGCCTCAAGAAGAACGCCAGAGGGTTTGTTAGATTTAGGGGCTGTGTAGCTGGACATTCATCCCACGGTGCCATTCCTGTCAACTCTTTGAGAGCTTCAGTGACAGAAGTTGCTAAAAGAAACTGGATGCAGATGAGTGATGGAGCAGAGCGGACTCTTTCTCTTTTGTTCTCCGAATAAATTGAGCATATTGTAATTTCTTACAGTGTAGAAAACATTGTGACTGATAGGAAGTAAGGAGATCCTACCAAACTGTGTCATGCGGGTCAGAGTTGCACCTGCTTTCTTCCTCTTACCCCATTTGCACCTGCACTATCCAAACACATTAAGTCCCACCTTAATGTTCTGCTTATTTTTAAGTCCTTTCATTAGATTTTCTTAAGGTAGTGAAATTATTTTCTGAGGCTAGAGAGGTGGCTCAGCAGTTAAAGAACAGAGGACCCAGGCTCAATTCTCAACACCCACATAGCGACTAATAACTATTTGTAATTTCGTTTCCAGAGGATCCGATGCACTCTTCTGACATCCGTGGACATGGCACGACATGGAATCACTTACATACCTGCAGGCAATACACTTCAATACATAAAAAGTCAAAATAATAAATGAGATATTTGTAAAAGAAATTATTTTCTTATTATAAGAATAATACTTCAGTTTTCTTGCATTATTACTTTTCCTGACGTAGAAAACAAGCAACTTAAGGCAACTAGAATTTATGCAGGCTGAGTTTAGAAGGTGCAGTTTGACATGGAAGGGAAAGCCTGGCCGTGTTTATGGCAGGAAGAAGATGCAGGTGGGCTCCTCACATCCGGGCTGGCCAAGGAGCCGTGCAGGACGCAGTGGGAAGGGTGTGCAGATCTCGTGTTTTGCCTTTGTTTCATTCCAGGTCCCCAGGTCCGGGAAGGGTGCTCTCTACATTCTACGATCCTCTTACCTCCCTAGTTAATTCTCCCTGCAAACATCCTCAGAGACAAATCCAGATGTTTGAACGAGAGGTAATTCCAAATCTACCCAAGTTGATAGAGATTTTAATCACCTTATGGAAATATAGAAAAGAGTATAAAGCATCAAGTAGCTCACAAGGGCTTCACAAATTCTCAAAAATGAATTTTGCAACTGAAGTGGGCCTTTATTCTTCCAAAAATGTGCATTTTATGAATATTTATATAAATATTTTTCATATGGTGAAATACATTTAAAACAAACAAATTATAAACACAAATTTTTATCATGAAACATCTGTAAAAGTAAAATAAATTTAAATGGCTTCATTGCATTTGACATTTGGATATTCAGCCATTTAATTCTCTACCACAGGAAGTATGGGAGTGTCTTCCCAACACCCCTCTGTGTAACTGGGTCCTAGAAGGACAAGGACTGGGATGGAGCGCAGGAATTCTTTGATTTTCAATCTTTTATTCCAAAGATGGTGTAACAAATTATATTTTCCAAGAGAATGAGTAATAGTGTACAGTCAACACTTTGACCTTCATTTATATTACCTTTAAATTAAAAAATGACGAACAAAATATAAAATATTTGTATAAATGAAAAGTTGTACCTAGTATAGGCCTTGATGTATCTCATTCACATTGAAAAGAATTGGACCTTTTTTGTTTTAATAATATTTAATGATTTTTTTCTGTGAATTACTAGTTTATGATTGATGAATTATGTCTACGACTGTTCTATTTATATTTAGCTTCTCTATAAAAATTACGATTTTTCACATATGTAATTTTTTGGAAATAACTGAATTTTGAAAGTATGTATATATATATATATACACACATATATATATGGGTATGTGTTTTTGTATGTAGCTATATGTGTGCACATGCATGTGTGTGTATGTTTATCATATATGTGTGGTATTATGTGTTTGTGTGGCTGTTTGTATGATTACATTTCATGTGTATGTACATGTGTGGGTATATATATATATATATATACATATATATATATACACATACACATATATATGTGGTAATTTATGTGCATGGTTATAGGTAGAGTTTGAGTGCTAGTTCCAAAGAGAGGTCATTCTTCAGGCCTCTCAGGACTATTCCCTTCCTGTTCTCCTACTAAGAAGGGTGAGAGTGGTGTCCAGGCGGGCTGCCTCAGCTTCTCTGCATAGCAGTCTTCTGGCTGAGAATCTGACAGGATGTAAAGCTCCTGTCTAGCATCTGTGAAGTCCTAAATTTACTCCACTAAAATGGGAGTGGAAGTTTTATGAATGAGCTTTTTAAGATGCCTGCTGTCCTCCTATAGGGGTGCCCATCCCTAATGCTTCTACCACTTTGGTTGCTGCAGTGTGCCCACCCTTGACTCTGAGACCATGGCTCCCCAGAGCTCTGAAAGCCCAGACAAAGTCAGGGATGGGCAGTTGGACCTTCAGATTTATATGAAATTCTGTCCACTGCCACAGAGGACTCATTCTCTGGACACATTTCTGGCCATATCTCACTAATTTTATACATTTATAAAACATCTATAATTTTAGACAAGCAAACTGAATTTCATTTATAATCCTAATTCTTATTTTTACTGTTCTTTTAAAACTGGAAGAGACAAGGAATTTTTTGCTCATTGTCATCTTGAAGCTCATACAATTTAATAATTCATAGAAATATTGCTTACATTATAGTACATAATCTTTGTAAACTTAACAAGGGATAACAAAATCACTATTACATTTATTATCTTTTAAAGAACCCATTCAGTCTGTTGGAATATCAAAATCATGTCTCTGCTGCTGCTGCTTCTGCTGCTGTTTCTTTGCATTCTTTCTCTCAGGGAAAACCTGAGCATTTTATGGTACCCATGCAGTATAATACTGGAATTCAGACTTACTCTCCACTTACTATAACTCTCCATTTACTATTCCATTTAGGAATAGTTCCAGAAAGAACCTGCTTCTTCAATCTGAACCTTCCACAAAGCTGATCAACTGATCAGAAATTCAAAGACTGTGCAGAGTTTATAATTTTGCTGGTCCAGAGCCTAATTACAATTATTTTTAGGCAAAGTTTAGCCTCCAAAGTAGCCACTCCTTGCCTCCCTATGTGTCTGACCTAATATCCTGTGACAGGTAAAAATCTTTTAGAATGTATTAACGTAACAAACCCTAGCTTCTACCAACCAGAAGGATAAGTGTTGTCATCACATAGTGTGTAAGGCCTATAGCTAAGAGCTACTTTTTGCTCTAACTACATACTTACTCTTTATATCAGTGTGTTGGAAAAAATGCCTTTTCTTTGTTCTGTTACTAGAAAAATTTCATGAAAGTGCTTTCACACTGGAACATGGAATTTTTAACTACCTAAATCTGTGTTCCTGATAACTGGCTCCAGATAAACTATCTCTTATCTCATTTGATGTGAGAGCTGTGACTGAAATCACACTCTACTGCTTGAATTTCCATCTTTTGAGTTCACATGCACTGTCTTGAATAGTTGATAAGGCTGAATAGGGGCATTTACCACGTGGCACAGTAAGTTAATTTTATCCTTACTTCAATTTTTCAAATGAGAGACAATATTGCTTTTTATTTTGTCTTAGGCTGTAGTGTGAATTTTTAAGTGTTTCATTGGTCCCCACCAGAATACTTTTCATTGTCTTAATTTTTCCCTTGACAAGAAATTACAGGATTTTAAGTATTTCAAGATACCGTAGAGGAAAATTTAACTCCTTTCATGCTTCATATTATGTTAATATTCCATAAATACTTGTTACTAATAAATTAAAGATACCTTAGGATATTCAATCACTTTCGAGACAAATTTCTTCTGTTCTGCATTGGCTTGTTTTGTTATTATTTTCCATGAGAAGATCCATCCTGACTTCCCATAAACTTATGAGGTCAAGGAAAATAAAAGGGAGAGATTCTCTCATCCATTCAGAGAATTTTAAAATTAATAACAATTGTTCATGCCCCCAGCACGAAATTTTGGCAGTAAATTTACTGTTGAATTTGAAAGGAGAAAAATTCTAGAGATGATATTTATTAAATATAGATAATCAGCTATACCTCATGGGCAAAAGCCTTTGACAGGGATTCAAACATTTCACCTATCTCTGTTAGGCATAAAAGCAAAGTAACAGCAGCAAAACAACAAAGATTTTACAAGATGCTTTTATGTTAATCAGAAGCTGCATAAAGACTTAGCAGTTGGCAAACATTAAGATTCTTTTCAATGCAGAGGCAGTGACAGCAGCCCTTTACATTCTGTATTAGTTTCCATAAAATAAATTCTATTAAAGAGCAAACATGTATTGGCAAATGAAATTTCTGGATGATATACACATTTACCAAAATAAGTATATGTAAAAATATAAATATGAACATACTATTTGGACAATGTTTATACAATGCTTTCTTCAATGACTATAGGAAGAATATATGATAAAATTTATAATTACTTATTATAAAACACTCAGGGGAAATCATTAACAGTTGCACAGGATTTTTGTATCATTGATATTTTTTTATATACATGATTGAAATTTGCTTCTCTCATTTTACAGTAAAAGGGACATGAAGATTATACAATATATGCGTCCATCTCACCTTGACTGGGGCACACTACCCATACTTCCTGAAGGATATCACACATACTGTGTAATCTGGTTCCATGCTGTTGATTTTGATATCACTTCTGAATTCCATCCTTTTAAATGATACATTAATTATCATTCTTATGCAAAGTTTGGTCAACATAGTCAAAGAAGTATAATGAAATAGTTCAAATACTTTCTCATGTGAAAAAGAGTTTCATGTGTAAAGAGTTATACAAAATACACATTTTGAATAATAGTGGACATTCATTGCCAGAATTGGTGAGTAAAATAATATGACTTAATTTGTGAATTTAAATTTCTCATCAGGATTTTGAGGTTATTTTGTTCTTTCAGAGGAAAGGAAATCTTGGACTTTGATTATCCTGCACATACTTGTACCTAGGCCACTGCAAGATGGAGACCCTTTACAGTGTTCCTATATTTCTAGTGATGTTTACAGATAAATGTACAATCACAGGATTGCTTTTATCAAGTTGGATCTAAGGAAGCTCACTCTCAATTCTATCCTGAATACAATGTAAACATAAGTGTACAACAGAATTCATCTCTCCAGAGCAAACTTTTATATTGGAAATTTTTCTTTTCCATTAATATTTTAAATTATTTTAAGCCGTCTTTTTTTTAAAGATGGAGTCTCCCTGTAGCCCCTGCTGGCCTGGAACTAGCTATGTTGCCCAGGCTGCCCTTAAACTCAAAGAGATCTGCTTTCCTCTCTGCCTCCTGAGTGTTGGGATGAAAGGCGTTTGACATCATGCCTAACCGTTTTTTAAAATTTTATGTTCATTGCGTTTGGTTGACTTCATGATAGTATTTTGTCCTATTGTTCAAAATGTGTTCATAGTTTTGATTGATAGCTGGAATTCACCATTAAATGTCAAGGAACCAATTCAAAATTTCCCCTTGTTTTGGAAAGAATTAAACCTGCATACCTTTTATTTGAGATTATGTTTGTTGTAGCTGAGCTTGAAATAGCTTTGTGTCTCGAATTCAGTTTGCATGCTTTTTCATCTTTGAGCTTCTGCTTCTCCTTCTCTGTAGTCTGATAGAGGTCTTTCCTTTTCCAGAAATTTCCTGGCTCCTGAGGATCTCTATTATCTGTCTTAGCTCCGCTATCCAGCCTTGATCATTTGCAGATCCCCGACTCCAACATTCCAGCAATGACTGTGCTGGAACTTTCTCACTGTTTCAAAGGGGCCAGCCTTCTTCTCATATCTAGGGATATGTATACATTTTAATCTCACTGAAAATTCTCTTCTTTCTACTTTCTCTGATTAAAGTGTGAAATGACTTAACTAACAGTCTCTTCTGAGGATATCTTGATTGTGTTTTTTAAGTCCACATTCTCCTTTAAGGATCTACCTTCCTGGTCAAGCCTTCTTTATATTCTCATAGCAGAATTTTGTTTCTTTTTCTCACTTATATTCAAGTCTGCTCACTGATGTGCAAATAATTGTTTTACTTTGTGTGTTTCTCACTATATTTCAGATACTTTAAAGCAGTTATTGATTGTATCACTTGCTACTGTACCTGTGATATTGAATTGGAATGGTTTTGTAGATACAGAACTGGATATATGCTGAAGCATGTATTCTTGCGTGGGTCAGTTAGACTATTAAGTTGTAAACAATGATTTTTGCTCAGACAAATTAGAAAATGTGTGTAACAGGAATGTCCAGGAAACTGGATGTTGCTGTGACTTAGATTTCAAAAACCTGCAAGTACATAAAAGACAAAACTTGGGGCTGGAGAGACAGTCTAGTCATTAAGAGCACTGGCTGCTCTTGCAGAGAATCTGTGTTCAGTTCCCAGCATCCACTCGGCAGCCTATAACTATCGGTAATTCAGTTCCAGGGGACCCAACATCCCTCTTCTAGTCTCTGTGGGCATTGTGCAACATAGGTGCACTTATAAACATGCAGGCAGAAGACTCATGAACATAAAATAAATAATAAATAAATAAATAGATAAATAAAATTTAAACATAAAACCTATGGGGAGGTAGAATAGTTGCATTTTGACTCAGGTGACCATACACTTGATTGCAATGAAATACTGATTGTAAAGGACAATCAGTGCAACCCTGAAGACATTCACCAAGGATGTCTCATAATTCTTGTCTTTCTATCCACTGGAGCAGAATCAAACATGTCTATGCTACTTCTTGGTGTCATATTGAGTAGAATTATTGACCAGATGAATTACACTTTAACAAACATTCAGATCCACCATATCTCTTTTTTCTTATATGTGATCTTTTTCCAAATGCTTGCTTATCACCCTCTCATTCCAGAAGTCTCATTTCATTCTCTACAGTTAATCACTTTTCATCAGAGGTTAACTTGTTGAGGCTACACTTGAAAAATATCCAGGAATGGTTATTTTGGAAAATGATTTTTGCACAGCTTTGACAGAAAAATCTCTTGGTGTAGAAAGTACTTATGTCTGTGAGTTGGGTTCTAATAAAATGTCAGTTTGGTTTTAGTTTTTGTTTGTATGAATTTCTGATTATGCGACCATGAGTTCCTTTACTCCCTTCTGTTAATAGTTCCTACATTTCTATAGGCAGAGAGGTAAAGGAGAATCTACATCATACTGATGTAGTATGCAGGAGATACTCGCACATACTGAGAATTTCTTCACCCTGAGTTAATGAAATTTCTACATTTCTTATGCTCTTATGATTTTGCCTGAGGACTATGTAAGCCTGTATGCACATGTCATAGTTAACTTTAGCTATGTACTCGACACCTAGAGTTACCTGGGAAGAGGAACTCTTAATACCTCACTTGAAGAATTGTTAAAGAATTACGTAGACCAGATTGGCCTGTGAACTTGTCCTTGAGGTATTTTCTTTGTTTGATTCTTGTTGATGTTATTTCTTTTCTCTTTTGATTTCTTTTCCTTTCTTTTCTTTTCTTCTTTTTTCGACAGTGTCTCCCTGAAGCTACAGCTAGAACTCACTCTGGAAACAAGGTTGGCCTTAATCTAACAGAGATCTGTCTACCTCTGCCTCCAGAGTGCCAAAATTAAAGACATTCACCACCACCATGCCTAGCTCTGAGATATTTTCTTACTGCTATTTGATGTAGGAAGGCTAAACCCACTTTAGGGGGTGCCAGCCCTAATCTGGTTTGCCTAGGCTATATAAAAAGTATAGCTGAACAAGTGAGGTGAACAGTCCAAAATACAGGCTACCCCCTGCTTTTAGTTTCAAGGTTCTGCCTTGAGTTCCTATACTGACTTCTTTCATTGACTGCTTATGAAGTAAACCTTTTATTATTGTTATTGTTGTTTGTTTTTGAGAGGTTCTCCCTGTAGCCACTGGAACTCACTGCATAGACCAGGCTGGCCTCCATCTCGCAGAGATCCTTCTGTCTCCCCCTCCCAAGTGATGGAATTAAAGGCATTTGCTACCATGCCTGGCTAAACCCTTTACTTTTGATTATGGTGTTTATCATAGCAACAGAAAGGCAAACTAGGGCACCATGAAGCATTCCAGTAATTTGTTGGATCATTTACGATTAGATACAGTGGTGTCTACATCTTTGTTCATATGAATATTTCAGTGAGGATGCAAGAGAATAATGAATAATTAATTTGCACTTGTAGCTTGATTAACATTTTTCACAGCTCAACTTCTTATTGATCATATTTAATCTATGTATTTTCTGATATAATGATTCTAAGTGTGTGTGTGTGTGTGTGTTTGTGTGTGTTTTCAGGATAATTGCTATGTGGTAATTACCATTTGTAACGAATTAATTCCTTATCTACTACATGCGTGCTGTTACTGCAAACAACCCATCCCATACTGATGCATCCAGAGGGACCAGGTGGACCATTATCATCTCCAGATGAACCTCTGAAGATAAATGTTCAATGACATAATCAAGAGAAAATTATCATGAAAACTGCTCTCATCATTAACAATGTCTCAACCAAGAATGACACATTATTGATTGTCATGAGGCATAATTGTGATGTTATAATATTATAACATAATATTATACGTGTGCCACCTTACTTAGATGGGGAATTACACTTAACTATAAGTGTGGATGACTTTATTTGAGAACTCACAAAAGAAGGCAATAATTTGATTATGTTCACTTCCTTTTCCTCCTCCTAAGAGTTCTGGAATCCAACCATGTAACCCCCTCCCAGCTTCATGTCATGTTTTATTTTTATAACACACTAACTTAATTTGTGCTGATATATATATGTATATATATATATATTCATATATATATATTCATATGTACACATATAAATGCACATGACTGTGGGTCATCCACTGTGGTGGCCTATTGAGGACTGATAGCTGAACCCGGCTTGTTAGAGGTATCAGGGCCCAGGTACCTTTTGCCCTAACAACTCCATTAGAAGGTGCTATGACCAAATGCCAGACAGAAGCAACTTAAAAGATGATGGCTTTCTTTGGCAAGATAGTAGATAAATTGTCCAAACTTTGTGAAATGTTTGTCAGGAAGATAACTCTTCCTTTGCCTGTGGCATCAGGCTTCAGTCTTTTCCCAATTCCTAATATTTGAAGACCTTTATTTCAATAGTCTGATATGCAAAATAACAGCCACAGATGTCTCCATAGAATATTCTCATATTTACAAGGATTATCACAGTAGTTTCTAGGTCCCAGAAAGCTACATATGCATTGTATTTTAGATTAGAAATAAAAAAAAGGAAAATTCAAGACTTCACACCATAGAATTTAAAGTATTGCACTTTCATTTTAATTATTTTATCAAGTATTCTTATCAATTTGGATTTTCATACATCCTGCTTTTTGTTTGACTACGCTCCCCACGTCTCATCTCTCAGTCCTTCTGCATGCCACCACAGCTTATACAACTCCACCTCTAGCTCACCTCTTTCACATTCATGTATCAAGCTCTATTTCCCTTCCCTCACTTGTAACTCCTTTTCCCTCATGAACCACTTCTAGTTCCTGTTATATATACATACTCACTCCATATAAACACACATATATTTAAAACTTAGAAGCCAGGAGTACTATGTGAGACAGAAGATGTGCTCTTTGCCTTTCTGGGCATGGGATTCTCCACTCAACACCTCCAGTCCCCAAATTCATTTTCCTGAAAATTTCATTTTATTTTGGGATGAATAAAATTTCATTGTGCACTTGTGCAATATCTTCATTATCCATTCAACTGTTCTTAGACATCTACATTAATTTTATTTCCTTGCTTTTATGAAAATGATGTACAAGTATCTATGTGGTATTGTACAGAGTCCCTTGATTATATGACCAGAGATTGTATGGTTGGCTGGGTCAAATGGTTCTTCTATTTTTAGATTTTCTGGAAGCTTACATACTGATTTCCTTAGTGACTGTATCATTTTACTCTCCCACATACAGTGAATAAGTGTTGCTCTTTCTATTCCACTGATTTGCATGTCTATTTTTTGTACTGATATCATGTTGTTTTGTTGCTAAGGCTCTCTGTAGTAAGACTAAGATCAGATATGTTGACACTTTCAGCACTACTCCATTTGCTCAGGAATACATTGGCTACCTAAGATCTTATGGACTTCCAACTGAATTTTATGGAAATATTTTTCTCTTCTGAGAAAAGTGGCACTGGAATGTTCATGAGGACCATATTAAGCTGGTAAATACCTTTGCTAACAGTTTTACAGAATTGATTCTTGCAATCACTAGGCATGAGAGGCTTTTCTTAGTGTTTTTTTCCAATTTATTCCATGGGTGTATAGATTTTATGAGAATTTGGTTGTTTCTATTTAAGGAAAATTATGGATACTTGTTATATATTGTATGTGAAATGAAATTTCAAATCAAGCCCTTGTTTGCACTAGCAGAGACATGGAAAGAAAAGACAGGAAAGGAAGGAGACATTGAAAGAAGGAAATTAATAATTTCTACTAAAAAGAAGGAAACAAAAAATTAGTTCAACAATGTTTATTATTTATGAAAATTAACTCACTTTATTATTGTGTGATGAATATCTCATTTTGTTATTGTGTGGTAAATAATTCATTTTCAAATGTATAAATCTTACATACTATATTCAGTGACTGAAATAGGTTCTTGATGTCTTCTATCGTCTTAAAGAATAATTGTTTTTATTTTTAGTTCCAAATATACATTTGAACTTTCTTATACCACAAATATGCAATATTTTGATAGATTGTTTTAAAAAGTTGAATATCATAGCTTTAATACCTTTGCTTAGAGAATGCTTCTTAAATATACTTCAATACCATTTATTTATTAAAACATTATACATGTGACAGAAACATAATATAAAATTATGACAACATATAATATAAAATTATGACTCCTTGGCTGTCATCTTTGTCAGCCATGGTCATGCCATTTTGTAAAAATCCATCCCTTCAGTTAAATGGTTACTATATCCTGAAACCACAGTAATTACCACTCTTAAATCTTACACATTCCATTTTCCTAGATTCTTGGTGCACTCACCTATCTGAACCCCAGTAATAGATAGACAAAAGAGATGTGTTCATCCATTACCTGGCTTACCATTTTGTGGCCATTCCTAGCAAAGGCCACTATCAGTTTGAAAAAGGAAGTTCTTGATCCCCCATCCTCTGTTCCTTCCCCAACTTTCCTCCCTATAACTATCCAAAATCTGTAATCGGAACGTGAGTGCTCTAGTTTCCTGATCTAGAAACTTCCCTTCCAAGGTTTTCTAGAATTAAACCAGTTCTGTTGCAGAAGTCACTTGTTTCCTTGTCTGCCTTTCCTTCAACAGACCTTCGGTCTCTCTATTCTTCAACAAGGGTCATTTATTTCATAATTTCATATTTCCTGCATACTTCTCAATGTGGCAATGGGCTCTCTAGTATTACAGGAGCCTCTGACACTTCCTGATTTCTCCTTCACAGGCCACTGTGCCACAGCTTCCTCAGACCTCTTGGCCCTGCCAATGTGACATTCTTCTCCCAACACTTGTCCTCCTATTCCTGTGGGAGAAGCTTCTTGCTGAACAGCAGGAGGAAATATAACAATTCTTCCCTCATAATTTCAGTAAAGGAGGTCTTCAAGACTCCTTCCAAAAGGAAAGTATCTTACTGCTTGGTTCTCTTCCTGAACTCCAATGAGGGTCTTCTTCCAACTCTTTGCTCTCCATTTTCACACTGGTCCTTCCTCTAATGATATTTATCTACCGAAAGACTCATAAACCTATGGATTTCATCATATCCTTATGTTTATTTCTTGTGCTGGCAGTTGTTTTGTGTTTACTATTGAATGCATTGCTATCCCTGTGCTACTTTTGGGGGGTCTTTTTAATGTTTTCAAGTCCCTGGAGGAGATGAAACACCCTGTGCCCTGTGTCTATTTCAGTCATTCACAAAGACAAAGGTGAAGAGAGTACACTGCAATATGCTTGTTCTGCTTCGTTTCACTGTAACTCATTTGTTCTGGATTTCAAAAACAGAGTATGAATTAAGCCAAGTTCCGTTTAAAGTGATGCTAAGGAATGTTTTAGTTGCTCACATTTCCGTCAGAGTTGCATGATGTCCAGTCATTTCTATGAACATAGTTGATCAAATTATCAACATACAGAAACTCTCTACCCATCATGTTCATTAAAACTATGTTGTTTAGCTCTATACAAATTTCTGTATGAGTAATAAATATCTGCTTTCTTGAAATCATTTTGATTATATTGTGTCCTAGTTTAAAATTTCTTAGATGGCTCAAATTCAAGCACTTAGTACTTATAGCCACTGCCTCTTTCGCTAATACTTTGATATTTTTTTCAATTTATATTTTTTTATGTGTATGAGTGTTATGCCTGCATCATGTATCTAAATAAACCTGTGGCATGCAGTACCTGTGGAGGAGAGAAGTTAGCCTCAGATATCCTAGGACTGGAGCTACAGAGAGTTATTAGCTGCCATGTGGGTGCTGGTATTGGAACCTGGGTCTTCTGCAAGAATTGCTGGTGCTCTTAACCACTGATTCATCTCTCCAGAGATGCTAAATCATCTCCCTACTCTATTAATTTTCTCTGCATTTAGTTCCACATATATCTTGACTTTCCCTTGAGCTATCTGTTCTCTATCACATTCATCTATTTTAAAAATTGCTTTACTGGTAAGGCTGGAGAGATGGCTCAGCTTCAATTGGATAAATAAAAGCTTGGATCCTCACCTAATCTTAACAAACTGTATGACGTTTTCATCTCTAGTTTTGGAACATCCCATGCATCCAGAATTCATCATTCTTTGCTTTAACATCCTGTGCAGTGGAGATGGGTATATTTTCTTCAGCTCTTTGAAATGTTAATTCTCTATATATCCGCATTCATTATGTTTTTGGGTGGAGTACCAAATTATGATTGCCAAGGAAACAAGATCAGGTGCCCAGGTCACAAGACACAAACGCACAATAGTTTGCTGACTCAGGTCACAAGACACAAAATCACAAGGGTTTCCTGGGATTAATTAGAAGTTATTAGTTCAGAATATATCTACATTATGAAAGTTATTCCCCAAAACCTATGGGTCTGAAGTCAAATCTACCTGTTAAACATTTTCTGCTTTCTTAACACCTTTTTAAATTGAGTATCTTGCTATATTTTGTTGTGTTTTATTTCTATTGTATAGATCAAAAATCAGAGTATACAAAACTTCTAAAAACCTGTAAGCATAACACACACAGGAATAAGGTCTTATTCTAGCCTTCGATTGCTTGTGGATAGAACATCTGAGGAAGATCAGTCAGGCATACACACACACACACACACACATACACACACACACACACACATATAATCTTACTTTTCTTCATGAACTACAGGTCCTCTCTAAGGTTTTCTACTCTGAATATGCGAAACCACTGCTTGTAAAGTGGTTTGCTGGGTGCACTGCTTTGGCCCACTTGTCATGCCAGGAATGTGTATCATGGCAAACATGCTACCTTTGTAGATGAAAAGCAAAGGAGACTCAAAGGAAGAGGCCAGAATTCTACAGCCTATTTGGAGAGTATAATGACCAGAATGGCTTCCATTAAGCCTCAGGTCTTAAAAGTTTGTATCAACTTCACAAAAATACAAGGGGTATTTTTGAGAACAAAATATCAACAGGATTAAGACAAACCACACCTTTAAAACAGTGACATTAAGGAACATTCTAGATCCAAACTATGGTAATCATATCCATGTAACTGTAAAATCAAGCCAACAAAAACTTTCTTTTGAAAGTTTATATTCTAGGAAATCAATCCATTGTGTCTAGATACTAGTAAGTACTACAAATCACCTACCTTGAATTCTCAAGCTTCAAGTGTGTTAGAAGCCAAGGAATCAAGCAAACTGTAAAATATATATGCTATTTCCCCTTTAGAGTTGCATGCATTTTTATCTAGCTTGTCTCTGAGTTGAATACTGAAGATCTTCATTTCTTATAATTAAGGCTTATTATAAGAGCAAAGAGCATTCTAGCTGAGAAAAACTTTCTTACATCTTTTGTGTTATTTGTTCATCACATCCTTGTTGCTTTTCTTTACTCCAAAGTAAGTGTTCAAAATTATAGAAAATGTCACATTGTACTCTAAATTGCAGCTATCTGCTCCTCCAGAGTGCACATGCCAAGGCTTTTATGTCACTCCTTTTGATATTACTAATACACAGAGCTCTCTCTTGCTTATTGTAGGCTGCTAATAAATAATTACAGGAAATACAAATTATTGAAAATTACAAGAGAAAATCAGGCCAGGCTCTAGATAACTGATTTCAGTCTCCTAAAATTAAGATTATCAAACTAAATTTTCAAACAATATAGAGTTCATTGGCCCACTTTAATGCATTCTTCTTACGGCTTTCAATTCCAAAAAATTAAGCCATAAATTTTCAGCAGGTGAGCAGTAGAATAACACATCTTAATGTATAGAAAAAATTAATAAGAAGGAATTCTAGAAATCATCTAAAGTTCTTCATTTAAACCAAAGGAACACTGATACTCTGAAATACCTAAATACTCCCTTCCATCTACCTCTCCTATTCTGTTAAAGTCAATGAAGGACAGATCCAAGATCTTTCCTCAATCCCCTTGTACTTATTTGTGGCTACCTGTCTTTGTAATAAAATGAATTGAATTTAAATATCCAGGTTTTTCCCCATGTTGAAGCTATCAATGAAATTATTATTGAGAATCTCCAGATTCCTTCTATGACTTTCAAAATAGTTTCACATTCTTGTTCTTAGTTTCCTTTTTAATAACATTTTGACTGTAACTTCAATTTAAGTAATCAACAATAATCTTTACTTTTAAGAGACAAATGTGGATTAACATCTGAGATTAAGATTCAAAAGTCTGGCAATTGTTTTATTCCTTGTGAATTTCTGAAATTTATTTCATAGGTTTGTGTGTGTGTGTATAACATATATTAAAAATGGTTTATTTATTATTTTTATTTTATCTGTATATGTTTATTGCCTACATGTATATAAGTGCAGTGTCCATAGAGGTCAGAGAGGGTGACGTATCCCCTGGAAGTGGAGTTTACATTATGTCTGGTTATTAGCCACCATGTGGTTGGTGTGCTGGGGATTGAACTCAGGTCTTCTGCAAAAGCAACCAGTGCTCTTCACTGCCACATACATTTTTGGTCATTTGCTATTTTAGAATTTACTGAGTACTTTGCAAATATTCCTCTATTTGCTTTCCTTGGCAGCGAAGAGATTAATCTGGGTGATGAGGTCACTGAAATGCAGGAGGCATTTGCAAGCTGGCATTTCCATTGTTATTTACTACAGAACTTAAAAATTGTCTCTCTGATTTATTTATTTATTTATTTATTTATTTAATGTGTACATATGCCACATCCTGTATATAGAAGTCAAAGAACAGCTTTCCAGAGTCAGTTCTTTCCTTCCACCCTGTGAGTTCCAGGTATGGAACACAAACCACAAGACTTGAAGAAAGTACCTTTACCTGCTGAGCCACCTCACCTACCCAGTAATTGATGAAACTCTAAAATGTATGTCATTTACACGACATACATTACACACCATTTGCACACAGGCAATTAGTAAGCATAAAAATTAAAAGTGAGAACATTTGTTTTCTAAATTCTTGATCTACTGAAAAATTTGTGACTGGAACTCTCCCAGATCTCAAGTTTTCACACTCAGCTCCCAGTGTTGCCTGGCAGTGAACTGTATGTTCAGGCCTGGGATGGTGGCTGGGGCATGGATTTTTTTTCTGGTGATTTCATTTCTTTCAGCTTCTTCTGATTCCAAGTAGAGGATGCTTATTTCTAATATCAGGATGGTCATTTCCACCAAGTGTTCTTTTCTAGGATTTAATGCCTTCTTTCCTTCTGACATCACTAGTAAGTTACCAGGTTCCTTACTCAATCTGAAGCTTTTCAAATTAAAAGAAATAAATGAAGAAGCGAAACAATAACTCCTTTACAACCCAGTTTCATAGTGTATGCATTTTGTGCCCTTTAATTATTTAGCAAAAATAAATTTTAATACATCAGTAGCAGACTTCGAACTGGAGAGCATGGAGAGAAGGCAACAGTTGAGAGAGCATAAAGGGAATATTTCCCAGTGTAACCTTAGTTACCCATTCTGATAACCCAGGAATTATTATCAAAATGGAAAATGAAAGCATTGATGTTTAGTTAGTGCCCAAACAGAGGGAGGAACAGAGCAATAATATCAAATAAAGATCTTCAATCTGATACAGTAGTGCTTTTTAGGTTTTCATGATGGTTCCTGTTAAAATTAAGAAATTACATGCAAAGTGGCTTATTCTGATCCATGTTTATTCTGCCTAGGTCTTGCTTGCATGGCAGAAATTGCTAAGAAATTACATGCTTTTAAAATAAGCTCATCCTCACCAAGCTAGCTCCAAAATGCAGATCCCCCTGCCCAACACCACAGGTGTGGCGTTCTGTTACCACTAAGCCTCCTGCTCTGTTTGCAGAAGATTAAATGAATTGCTTTCTGTCTCAACTTTAAAGTGTGAATT
This sequence comes from Eospalax fontanierii, assembly GCA_035773235.1. NCBI lineage: Eukaryota > Metazoa > Chordata > Mammalia > Rodentia > Spalacidae > Eospalax > Eospalax fontanierii. Next base: position 43,955,196 of record CM069540.1, on the reverse strand, counting down.
CTTTAACCAAATTAACAAAATTTGCTACCATAATGATGGGCCATGCAGAAAACACGAATGTTCTCATCTGCTGCTCCCAATTAAGATCTATGAAATGGTATTACATGTGCTTGAAGACACCTGAAGTTTTATAACCATTTTTTCTGTGACACTGTTGCCAGAAGGCATTTTTGCTTGGGTTCCTGATTCTCAAATTCCTTTGGGCTGAGGGACTCCACTTTTCTGTGAACTTTGTACTTTTGCCTTGGGACTCTCAGGGGACTCAGTTGCACTGGGCTTTCCTGCTGAAGCAACCCTTCAATGAAATCCAAAGGATTACTTCTACAGGCCCCAGAGGGCCAGACCTGGGTAAAATGTGTTTTCAAAATGTCCTCCTACCCTGGAAGCTGAGGATCTTTATTGAAGGCAGTTCATTGGTGATGCCTGAAAGCCTGGGCCAACACAGCCCTATTGCCCAGCCCAGAAAGGAAGAATTGTTTTTCACTTGCCCACTCTGTTTCCCAATGGCTTGGATCTATGCATGTTACAAGAAAACTGTTTCTCTTTCTTTTTCTTTCGACCCCTCAGAGGCAGTCCATCTCACTTTTCTAAGGATTTCTTTGCAACATCAGTTTGACTCTAGAACAAAGTTGTACCTGAAGTCCTGTGCACACAGCATGTTAGGTTGTACTGGGAGTCTCTAGCCAATATCTTGGACCCTTTTCCTCTGGAGGGATGCTCTATTGGAAATTAAGGTTAAGGATCCTCTGCCTCAACTTGGATCCCTTTCTTCCTTAGCAATTACCATTGGGATGCATTGTAAAGAGTTGTTCAGTGGAGATCTAGGTTGGGAATATCTTTTGACGTCTACCCACATGGGCTCATACCCCTTCCATTGTATAGGGCACTTTTATCATATTAAAGTAATAATGGCCTCCATTATTCTGTGCACTTTTCAAAACATTCCACATTTTAATCCTTCTTTTACTATCTGTTTAAATCCTCAACATTGTCTGTACATTTTACAGGATCTAAACCAATATCTGCCTCCCAGTTAACTAGATAGGAAAATGTACCTTTCCATTCATCCATTTCCAAATTTTATTTGATCAGAAAGGCATACCCTTATCATTATAAACCTATGTAGTATGAATTAAAAGGCAAACATTTACTCTTGACCCCACCTTCTCCATAGGTAAAGAAATGTGTGATTTATTTATTTATGTATAGCTAATTTTTTGCTGTTAAAAACACCCACCATCAAATTGATAGGCAAAATAACTGTGCTAACCCAAGAATTTCCAATAGTACAGGAAAGCACATTTGCTTATAGCTATAATATAGCAAATCTCAGGGCCCAAGACATGCTTAATGCTGTTCAGGGTGTAAACTGTACCATGGTTAAGGAAGAGTGCCACTTTATGAAAAGAGTATGGACAGATAGAACAAATTTTGCCCAAATTATCAAATACACTAATGATTTAAGGGACTAGGGAAATAAAAGTGTCTTTGGCTCATAGAATTTTAAAACAAATGTCTTGTCATGGTTGTCCTGGATTATTGGCTTTCCAGGACTACTCCCAATGTGTATTTACTTCTTGCATTTAGCTACCACATTTTTAACATTCTTGCCAAGTGTATATCTTCCGAAGTTGAACAGTTCCAGCACCAGTTGATACATTGTTAAGACTTTCCACACTTAACATGGGAAGTTTCCATTCAATTTAATAACTCTCTGGACCAGGCAAGGTAAACCTTCTATGAAACCATTACAAAGTTGTTTATTTATTTATTTATTTGTGTGTGTGTGTGTGTGTGTGTGTGTGTGTGTGTGTGTGGTATTCAATGGAACCCTGGCCACAATAACCAATCACAGATGGGTCTAGTTGGTCAACTCTACTTGGCTCCAAGAAGCTAGTGATGAAAAACCTCCATCCAATTTCTCAATATTGGGCGTACAGCTCTGTTAGGAAAATGTTCAGAAGGCCAGTGTTGAGAGATCAGAAAGGGAACGGGTTCCTGCTATCAGACTGATATAGAAAGCATCCGCCAAGCAGAAAAATATGGAGTAACAAAACAGCTAAAGGAAGGTAGCTACAACCTGATACCACAGAGCAACCGATACCTCGTTTCTGTGTCAGTAATGGCATGAGAAACTGCACATAAAATGAGGACCCTCCCACCATGAAGAACTGTGCTACCAATCCCATCCTTGGCTGGTTCTCCTCTCACTGTCAATCACTACTCTCATTGCAGTCTGCTAAACAAACTTGGTTCCCTTCCATTCTGATCTAAAGTATGAAATATTTTACCAACCAACCAGAATCCCTACCATATATAGCATTTAAATGATCATGATAATTTATTAACTACTCTTTGCTCAAAATGCCCAGCATATCATTTCCTTTCCCACTCTTATATATATATTTTTCCACGTATTTGCATCTTTGAGGGTTTTCCAAGACTTCATGTTGGTTGCCTTTGCTGAGCATGCTTAAATAAACAATTCTTTACTGCACAATTGGCACACAGAAATGATTCTACTCATGGTTGTCAGTGAGTTTGTTAGGATTACTTTCCAGAGCATACATAATTCAAAGACAGATGTGTTACAGAAAGATCTCCAGAGCACATATGTCAATTGTTTTTATAAACATATTTTAGGTGTCTGAATGTATTCCCTGCTTTTTACAGCTGTGTACTGACTGAAGAGGTCAGAAAAGGACACTGGATATTTCTGGAATTGGAGTTACAGATGGTTGTTAGTCACCGTGTGGTGCTGAGAATTGAACCTGGGCTCAGTGCAAGAGTATCCAGTGCTCATGACCACTGAGCTATCTCTCCAGCCCCACATGACAATTATTAAGAGGTCATTCTCAGAGCTCCTTTCACAGTTTACAGAGGGATTGGCTAGGTGTAGAGTCTCTTCACTGAATTAGTTGTTTTCTTCTTTTTGAATTTTTTTTTAAATTTGTGTATGAGTGTATCATCTGCATGTATGCATGTGCACCTGTGTTATGCAATATCTGTGAAAGTCATAAGAGGGCTCCAACTTCCCCTGAAACTGGTGTTACATGGTAGTTTTTAACTTCCATGTGGGTGCTGGGAATTGAGCCAGTGCTCTTAACCATTGAGCCATCTCTTCAGCCCCTGTTTACTGCCTTTATTCCTAAGTCTAGTGGCCATGGAAATCAGACTGCTTGAGTTTCTGTGAATGGTAAGTTGCAGGAGCTTCTCTTATTCTGAAGGGAATATTCCAGTTTAGAGGAAATGAGCACACATTTTATGCAGTACTTGCCTTGCTAGACCTTCCAAACACCACCTCCTGAACTTCATTAATTGATATTCATTTTCATTTGGTCTGCTAAATCTGTTACCCTGGCTTCTTAGTCAGGTACATAACATGAGTGATACACAGTAGCCATTGCCAGCAAGTAACCTTGCTAACAGGAAACACAGGTTCCCTTGTCACTCAATCTCCTGAAAACTTTACTTAAATGCTTCTCTATCTGCAAGTAGCGTAGAGAGAAGCAGTATTGTGAAGTGAAGAGAAACCTGGATGCTCCCATGCATTATAAATTTGAGATAAATATCAATCAATAACAGAGAGCTTTTCTAGATGCAAGTGCTTCTTGGTCCTTCTGGAATGAATCTAAGAATGATGATACATGGTGATGCTTTTTGTGTCTAAGTATTTCCATCTCAAAGATGATAATGTGCTCTTTCACCATGAGGACAGATATGAGAATCATTACCTTAATAAATTTATATTTTATTGAACATAGAGATCAGAGATCCGGCATACTCTGACATTTGGCTTTCTATCAGTCTGTTCCTTTAGAAACTTTATGCCAATTACCTAAGAATAAATTATTTCCATTCTATATTGGAAAATTAAATCCATTAAAGCCTATAACTTCTGCACAGGTTTACCCTACCCAAATAAACCATGCTAAAGACACCAGAGTCTTATGTCTGAGGAAGGAGAGTAGCGTGAATTCCACACAACAGAAAGGCTTTAGAAATAAACCAATGCTATCAAGTTCTAGATCTCAACTAACTAGCAAAGGTGTCTTAGGAGTTTCTTCCTATGAAGCATGAGCTACATACACCCACCTTTTCACATCTGGAGCAACAAAGCCAATGGAGTATGATTTCGCCAAATAGCAGTTTGAGAAACCAGAGTTTGTTTGGGCTTACTTACAGAGCAATTATGGGGGCGGGAAGGCAGAATCCTACTGAGACCAAGCAGCGAATTTTACATTTTCATCAGGACCACAGATCCACTGACAGTCACCAAGATGGCAAAAGGCGGGCCCTGTACCCATTTCTTTCCCAGCTTCCTCTACTCACACCTTAGCCCCTCCCCCATATACAACTCAAATCACTGGTTGGGTGGGAGGGAGGGATTGCTGACTCTATTGGCTTCTTCCTTTGTCAATCAAGCTCCATGTGCTGTGCTCTGACTGTGCTTGGTCCATTCCACCAGTCAGAGGAAAAATTTCATACAACAAAAGGGAACCTCAGTAGTGAATGCATGTGAATTAGAATGTGAGTGAGTTTGGGATCAGTATGCATAGACAAGCAATATAAAATTATGATTCTTCTCTGAACACAGGTTTAACTCATTTATTCCCCCTGGCTTTGAAGATTGGTAGCACTTTGAGGCTTTCATTAGAATACAGAAATTGTTTACAGAAGGAATTGTTTCCACACATGTAACAAAAGGATCAGCACCAACACAATGCTGTGAAGTCACCAAATGACAACCTTGCTGTCATGTCTAAAGCAGCAGAATGAGAAACTAAGGAAAGAAACAAGGTTGAGGAGATGTGAGGCAAGCCACGGGAACATGCAGCCTCCAGGAAGATGTGAAGCATGTCTAGGGAGCATGCAGTCTTCAAGAAGACACAAAGCAAGCCTGGGGAACATACACGCTTTTAAGAAGAATCCAGTTAAGATTTGAGAGAATTGGTAAGGGCCAATTTTGTGCAAGTATGTAGGCATATAACCCCTAGGCACCAAGACACTGGGTTGATTCATAGTCTCATCAGAATTCTCTACACAAGCCTCCTGAGGAGGGAAAAGAAGAAACCAAAACAAAAAGAGAGAGGTGAAGCATATCACAAAGCATCCTGTGCAGGAAACAGAAACCTGTAGAAAATAGAAAGCCAGCTGAGGACTACCGCATCACCAGCAGCCAAAAACAAAAGTACATGGGAATGACTTATAAAATTCTTCCTGTTAATAGTCCCTAGTAGCTGTGGGAAAGAGGAAGGGAGTGGGGAATGGAAGTAGGGAAGGAGAGAATCCACGTTAGTATATATGTTTCTGTAGCCCATACATACTGAAGAAAAGGCATTATATCTCAGTCTGTGGTAAACCAACCGTTTTAAGGAGAAAAGTAGATTTTTTTCATTCGTGGTTATTGTTATTCTCATGTTTTAGGAAGAATTTTGTCAAAATTCATCCCTGTGAAAATTCCCTTGTGCCATTACCAGAGATGCTTCTGCTTTGTAAATCTGACCATTTACAGGCAATGAGAATTACTTGTCATTCTCAAGTCAATGATGTGAGGATAAGGAACTGTCTTCTATCTTTGGTGATCTGGAGTGGTGATTTTGAGAGGAATTGCTACAGGCAGATGTGAGGGTTGAACAGAACCATTTTTTCAGGGGTGAGACAAGATGACTTTGCAGCAAATTATAAGTAGGTCTAGGTCAAGTTAGCTGACCAAAGAAAGATACCTTTGAGAGAGGTAGAAGATAGTGAACATAGTTAGAAACCGCTGTAGAGTTTCGCAGGATGATCATCTGGAGCACATATTTTGAAATGGAAGCTTTAAAACTTACGTTGATTACCAGAGATGAAGCTGAAAATATCAGGGTGTTTGTGAATCACCCCGGAGCAAACTCTATGAGGCTGAGATGATATCTGAGACAGTACAATGGCCGAGGCATGAAATGATTACCCTAACAGCAGAGCATAGCTCTAAGCATTCTACTAGCTTATAAAATGAATTACACTTTAGAAAAACAGTAACATGTTTGAAAATTGGCATTAACTCTTTGAACATATTAATTTCAGAATTACATCTAGGAAGAATTATGAAGTCTATATCTTGAAATGTAAAACCTAAAAGCCTTCGATCTCCTTGCCCACACTTCCCGTGTGCTGGGATTATAGGTGTGCATCACCACATATGTCTTTAAGCATATTTTCTTTGATTACATTGTTTATTATTGGTTAGCAAGAGTTATTTCATTAACTGGTACATGGGGCTGATGTCATTATATAAATCATAGATACTTTTCTCTACTGTATAACTTCTCTTTTTATTCTCTTAACTCTGTCAGTTGAGTAGAAACCCTTTTAAAATTTTGGCAGTTATTCTTTGTCCTGATGTGGGAAACAACATATCTGTTTACACAGAAAATTGTTTTTATGACAACTGGCATTCCAAGATGTCCTTGGAATTGCCATAAATTATTGCACATGCTTGCCTTGCACTCCAGTGTAGATGCTGTGCCACTGAATGCTATTTTTATCATGTCCTCCTTAAGTAGCCTTCTTCTATCTAAAGCTATTATAACAGAAGTGTAGGTGCTTTTTAGGAAGTCACAAAACCCTGAGATGTTCATTTACCCAGGATCTGAAAAACACTGTTAGGTACAGAAAGTGATTCAAAAGTGATTATCTCAAAACTATGGAAAAATCTAGAAATTTCTATCCTAGAACTCTGTGAACTCTGTGGAGCTGAATTCTGCCAACTACATGAATATGGTTGGAAGAAAACACTGCCCTCACACATGATTTCCATCCTGGTCAATACCTGAACATTAGTGAGGGTAGAAGATCCAGTCCTAACTTGCAAAGTCTTGGAAATCACAAGGCAATAAAAGTGCACTCCAGTTGTGGCATTTTTTTAGGGCAATTACAAAAGCAACTCAACCTTCCTGCATCTGTTACAGGATTACCCTGTCATGAATTTGAGGAAAAAATCACCACTATATAGAAAGTTAAAACCTGGATTTTGAGCTAGTGCTTTTGCAACTATCAATGTAAAACACATGTCTAGAGTTTGCATAAATCTCAAATACTTAGACAATGAGAAATGAATCATAATCAGTGATAATTTGATGCTGAATGCTGCAATCTAGTTAAGATACCTCTAACTTGATGGTTTATACTTACTTGATTTCTTTTTCAGTTGCCTATGCAGTTTCAACTATTTTCCATGTTCTATGTGGTTCTATAACTTTCAAGTTCAACTCATAATAACCTAATTCAAGTGTAGAATAACAAAATCAGCATTACCTATTCTTTTGAGATTCCAAAGCAAATTTAGATGACAGGTGTAGAAATTGCATGACTAATTCAGAGGCTATGAGATGGAAATCTCGATACTACTTGGCACATAAGACATTTCCATCTCATTCAATTCAGAGAGCATAACCCTTAGAATCACCTTTTATTAGCAAAACATTGAGAACAAGTTTAAGTTTGAATAAATGGCAAAGCAGTTTGTCAAAGTTCAAAAAGCCTTCCTTCCTCTCCTACTCCAGCATCTGAAACCTTCCTGAAGATTTGTGTTCATTGATTTGAATTCATGCACATCTTATAACACCAAGGACATTGGGAAACAAGGTATTTGATAAGTGCTTTAAAATATTTTCCAAATTCCAATTGAAATATTGTTATAAATAAACTTGCTTTATTACAAAAGTATGTAACTACTTATGGCATCAAATCTGAAAATACAGAAAAACAACACAGAAAATGACAGCATTTCTAGAATTCAGTGCCTTAACAATAATGGTAAAGATTTTTGAAATTGTGAAAGTAAGTAATTAATAGATTAAAATCAAGTCATTGTTTATCAAAATCAAATCATACATAAAATAAATTTTAAATCATTTTATAATGATATAAAAAACAATAAAATACTTAAGAACAGTCTGTACTAGACTTATACAATAAAAGCTATAAAGTATTAGTTATAGACAACAAAACAAATGCAAAGATATCTTGTGTTCACAGACTGAAAGGCCTCCTTAAAATGCACACACTATCTACAAGTTGTACATATTCAGGAGAGTTCTGATCAAACTTTCACACAGTCATATCTTCTGAATATTTGTGTTCATCAGAAATTCATGATCAAAACCCTAACTCCCAAAGCAATAAAACTCTTTGATGGACTTTGAGGGTGGTGATTAGATCATGAGAACAAATCAAACATCATTGAATTCTGCCCTAATAAAATTTCTTTGAGTGCTACCAAGTACCTTCTGTACTTGGCTTACTGTGAAAAGTTTGTGTTTTTGAAAGTGGTATGTTTTGCCAGACATCCAATCTGACATGACCTATATTTTGAACTTTATGTGACTCTATGACTGTGAGAAACACTTTGAAGTGTTAGTAACTGACACAGCATACAGTATTTTATGACAAAACCATAAACAGACTAAGACACAGTCATTATAGCAATAGGAAAGATGTTTTCATATTTTTTACTTTCATCCATATAGAACATTTTATGATTACATTCAATCTCACTACCATATTATCTGCTTTCATTTCCCTCTGAATCTCTGTTCCACTAGCCTCCAGTGGCTGTACCAAGGAATAAAATCACAACATGAGTTGCAGCAGCCATTAACAGTCAACAGCTTTTCAGGAAGAGTAGTACCTCATGGGCATCTCCTCTATCCATGACAGAATGTGGAAGGGCCCATCTTGTGCAGATACACATTGTTGATGTGTGCTCATGATTGCAAAGGCCATGTTGTATCTGGATGGCCCTGCTCTTCTTACATTTTCTGCCCTCCCTTCTAGGATATTCCTTGGGTTTTAATGGGGTTGATAAGGCTCCAGATGTCGTGTTTAGGATTGATTGTTCAAGAGTTGAAATATTATCAGAACTTTAGTGAAATGTGAGGCCCTAACTTATCTGTTGCTCTCTTCATAATGGAGCTTGAAAGCAACAATAGTCTGTGTGTTTGGTAACATAGCTAGGAAAGCAATGGCAGTATGTGTATGCTATCCCAAACCATAGGCCTTTGACCAGGTTTATAGTACCAGACTTGTATTCCCTTTCCTGGGGAGGGACTCCATCCCAATTAAAGCTTATGACTTTTGGTAGCCTCATTATCAAGCCACAAAGGGTAACTCCATGCCACACTTTTATTATTTTAAAGTATTTTTGATGATATCTTTTATGTCATGTAGCAGAGGGTTTCATATATCTTTATTTTCACTTCATATGTTCCCACAGTTGCCTCAACTGTGTTAAATTGTTTTCATGCCTTCAACCTTCAGTTCTCTGTATCATAATAGCCCCTATGTTTTTTAAAAAAAAATTTTTGGTACTAACTCATCTTACAACTGTGATTTCTTTATTGCTTCCTCACATCTATATGAACTTATCCTAATTTAAGTACAGAAGTCTAGATTGTAAAAGCCAGGATCTCATATGAGAGAGAAAAATACATCTTTTATCTTTCTCACCATGGGTGACCTCACTCAACTGTATTTTCCAGTTCCATCCATTTTCCTATAAATTTCACAATTTCATCTTTAAAAATATTTTGTTTTCATTTTATGTATATGAACATATTGTCTGCATGTATGTAAGTGCATTTGTGTTGTACAATACCCACAGAGGCCAGAAGAAGATGTTGAATTCCTGGATCTGAAGTTATAGGTGGTTGTTAGCCGCTATGTGGATGTTGGGGAACTGAACCTGCATCAGCTACAAAGTCATCCAATGCTCTTAACCACGGAGCCATCTCTCCAATTCCCACAATTTCATTATTTAAATTACTGACCAATACCCCATTGTGTAGCTGTACCACATTTTCATTAGTAATTCATCAGTTGATGGATATATAAGTTGAATGAATTTCCCAAATATTGAAAATAGTGCAACAAAGAACAGGAGTGTGCAGACATGTGAGTAGTATGATATGGAATCTACTGGGTATATGTTAGGAGCGGAATAGTTAGAGCTTCTGGAAGTTCTATTGTAGAACTCTCCATACTGGATTCTAAAGGAGCTGCACAGGCTTGTATGTTCCTTCCCTCAAATCGCCTCAGCATCTGTTGTTATTTGATATTTTACTTAATGTGTATTTTTCTAAGAATTTCAAAGATAAGTGCTATATTTACAACATTTGCTCTCCTCAGTGCCCCTCCTAAAATCCCACTCACGTCACGCCCACTCTGTCTCATCGCCCTCACTTCTTCAGTAATTGTTGCTACATTTATAGATACAGATATATTTCATGGTGAAAGTATGTCCATGTGTTTAGGAATGACCACTTGAGATTGGATAACCAATCAAAGAGCTCTGACTCTTCTTCCATGGTGTTCCTCGATCCTTAGGTATAGGGGTGGCATTATAGATACCCCTTATCGAAGAAATTTCTTTTGAAACAGATGGAGACTATTACACCTGATCAAATGCAGAGACTAAGTGAACATGGGGTCCCCAGCTCCAAATGATACATATACAGTGACTGTACTTTGCTGTCAAATTGGACTCCATGCCCAGTAAATAAGAAGGAATTTACACATGGTAAAGTAAAACTAGAAAATACCAGTGGCTGGAGAGAGAGTCCATAGGGGAGAATCTACTACTTTAATTTTTCTAAGCCAATATAATTTCTAATTGTATTCTAAATACTTTTCCCAACACCCACAGATACATGTAACTCTCACCCCTCATCAAAGATTCTTCTTTGTGCAATAGACAGAGGCAGAAAATGATGCACTGTTGGGTGCCCAGCCCTAATTTAAACATCTATGAAAGAACCCCTTCATCTAAGGCTTAGGCAATGGTGGAAGACAAGGCAGAAAGACTGTAACAGCCAAATGGCCTGCTGTCAGAGAATGTCCTCTAAACCTAAAGATAAGTTGCATCCATGACATGTCTACAATGTAGTGACTTCATAATGACAATACTGGTTGTCATGCCATGTGGATGGGGAAATTTCACAAGGTCCCACTCCTATATAAAGAGTTATAGGCAATCAGTAACTACAGAGAAAGAGTGTAGTAGTTTATTCCAGGGATAAGATCCCTGGTAGGGTTTCCAGTCTTAAGTACTCACCCTAAACACATGTACACATGAGCAACACTAAATGGACTCAGCAGGTGTGTGTGTGTGTGTGTGTGTGTGTGTGTGTGTGTGTAAGTATAATTAAAGAAGAGTTCATAAAATTGGGAGAGAATGGGGAAGATTTGGAAGAGTGAGAATAGAATGGAAATGATGTAAGTATGGTACATGTATGTGAACTTCTCACATAAGAAATAAAAACCTATAACATTGTATCAGATATAAAAAGTATCCCAATTTCAAAGTAAAAAAATGTTAGGACATTATTTCTGTAGTTAGAAAATTCTTTATCCAATTAAAATTTGGCATTAAAGATAATAAGAAGGAAGTACCTCAGCAATGTGGATGTAATTAGGGGATTGTTTGTCATCAATTCTATGATGTTCAGAACTCTTAATTATCTTCAGATTCATAAAGACTTGCATCAAATGTAGGGGTCAGTATAAATCTCGAGGAAACTGAGTTTATATTAATTTTCCTGTGAATTAATCAAATGTGATTGTCTTAGATTCGATACTTATCAATAGTTTTGTTCCCTCTGTAGTACCTTTATTCTTCTAAACAAGAGTCAGTAATTGAGCTGAAATTCATGAAAATTCACAAGGCCAGGATAGTTCCTGAATAGGAGTGCTATGTGAACACTACAGCTAATCTATCCTGACCCTAACTTCTATCTAGAAATTATGGCAACATCATAGAGGATTCCATCTTCTCTTGCACTCATTTATTTTCATTGATGTATATTTTAGGTACCTTAAGTAAATAGAATCTGTTGCTTCATTGTCTTGATCTCTTAATGCATTATGAACTGATCAGGACTGATAGTACTGCATTCAACACTCATGAGAAAGGTTTAAAATGAACAGCCTGTTGAGGGGTAAGGTGACTTTGACAATCTCCTGGCATCTCCTTAGCTTGTCCAGTGAGTGTCTACTTTATTTAACAAACAAATGTCTATGCATATGTGTATACAGACAGATTCTTAAATGCGGAGGAAATGAGAACTGTGTTGGGGAATACTCTAGGCTGTGCCTACAGGAGACTTAACTGAGCACCGCAAAGCATGAGAACATCAGTGGACTTTATGCATGATGGTGAATTTTCTTTGTTGACTCAATGAAGTTTAGATGCTGGAAACACAGTTGTGGGTGGGTCTATGAAGGTCATCACAGAAAGATTTGGTTAAAGAGGAAGGAACCACCTAAATGTGGGAAAGTTCAGCTCATGGATTTCTGTTCAAACCTGAAAATAAAAGAAGACAGCAAGTTGGGCACTAGCATTCAGGCCTCTGCTTCATGACGGAGGACAAAATGTTACCATCTGTCTCATACACTTGCTACCATGACCATCAGGCCATGGTGGACTGTACCCTGCAACTGTGAGCCAAAAAGGAACTGTTTATTCCTTATAGTGCTTTTGTCAGTTATCTTGTGACAGCAACCAGAGAAGTAGCTAAGGCATTCTTTTAAAATGACAACTGCAATTTAAGGCAGAAAGAGAAAGTACAGGATGGGTGGTACACCTACTTTAAGGAAATTAAAAGAAACTAAACTTTAACAAGAGCTGTAACTGAATCACTATGGTATTTTATAAAGTCACTCAAAGAAAATTTGTCTATCTACCTAGGAAATACAGTGAATGAAAGAATATTTAGTTCATCACTGAAAACTAATATATGAGAAGAGATAATCCTTGCAGCAGAATAAGGAATCTACTATTATAATACATGATTCAAAAATAAGTAAGGAGAGCTCTCCTTACTGATTGATGAGGCTCAACATGCTTTGGGAGTTCTTCTTATTAAAATATGCCAGGAGAAGGTTGAAGAGTGTTTTTTTATGCCCATGAAATCCCGTCAACAGCAGAGTTTAGATCAATATTACTAGACACCTATATATCATAAAATATTTTAAGCTTTGATATTAATGAAAAAAATGAATTCATTTAAAACACACCTACAGACCGAGTTGGGGCTTTTTTTCATCATTGTTATCACACAATCAAGGAGACATGGATTGTACCGAACACAGTGTAGATGATGACTCTGGTCAAATCTATCAATGATGTGTGACTTCTCAGAGGTGTGAGGCGGATATAGCTACCACACCAGAGTCTTAGGAAGATGTACAGACATTGGAGATGGAGGACCTGGCAGGGACAATTTAAAGATATGTTGCAAGACTCTCATTACAACAGATCAGTGAACTAGCACGGGAGTTCCACTCTGTTGTATCCTTGCATTTGACAGTCATATCTGAAAAGGAAGACTCATGCTTGGCAGATTTCATAGGGAGAGTGCATGATATTCCTAGAAATTTGGTCAGATTCACTGTCACAGGAACCACAAATTTAAAGCTTTGAGTTATACCAGAACAGGAAGGCAGTCTTCTGCAACTTTGGGGTACAGCACCAACAGCTTACTCTTGACCATCATAGCTTAAGAGACTGTGCACTGTAAGAACTTGTACATAGAGCATCAGTCTAAACCCTCCTGACTTTCACTGTTCCCATCAACATCCAGCACACAGGTGCCAGCCCAGGGCAGGAACGTTTTAAACAATAGATTCTCTGTTAAAGTGGTGCTGCCCTGCTGCCCTCTGAGTCATAGGCTAAAATGATTCACGAAAACTCTCAACCAGCTTTGTAGTTCAGCTGTGTACTTGACCTGTGTAGGACTGCTTGGCTTTCATCTGACTTACATCTTGGAAGTGGTTTCTCTTCCCCTCCTCTGACAGGGACCTGCACAGCTGGGTCTTTGTTTGACTCTAACTGTGAAATGTCCTATTTTAATATGTTTTTCATTCTCAGGATCTTTCACTTCTGGCACAGATTTCCACAGCTCTTCTTTTCTCCTCATCGGGATGAAATACTTTTCCGCTAATTCTGACACTGGCCTTCACTGGCTTACAGAAAGGCAGTCTTTCATCCTCCAGCTTGTCCAGAAGTCCTGGATTATAATGAAAGCAAGATTTTTGATAATTATTCTCCCACCTTGTAAGATATTCTTTATGAAATAAGCTTTCTGAAATCAATCTTTTATATCAGTAATAATCGATATTTCCATTTAGTCAGTAATATTACCTTTACCTTCTTATGACTCAAGCACACTTAAAATACTCTATGATATACAGTTGTCTAGTAATATTGATCTAAATTATAAATTGGGAAATATTGAAGGAATGAAACAATATATTGGAGGAGAAAGAAGATAGGTGGTAAAGATATGGCTCAGTGTTTGAGATTACTGCCTGTTCTTGCTTAGGACCCAAGTTCAGTTCCCAGGACTCCACATGGTAGCTAACAACCACCCATATCTCCAAGTCCAGGGGATGTAACACCATCTTCTGTCCTCCCTCAGCACTGCACAACCAAAGTGCACTTTCAAACATACAGACAAAACATTCATACACATAAAATAAATATAAATAAATATATTTTACAAATCAAAAAAAAATAAAGAAAAAGAAGGAAGAACAGAAAGTAATTCATTTTTCTGTCAGATAAAATACCACTTGCAATGCAGAATTCCACCAGCTATGAGAAGTGCTGAAATGCTATCCTACCTACATTTTGTTTACCTTTGTTTTGTTTTGCTTTGTTTTCTTTTGAAAGAAGTTCTTATTGTGCAGTCCTGGCTGGCCTAGAAGTCACTATTTCGACAAATCTGTCCTGGAACTCAGTCAGATCCTTCTGCTCTTGATCCCACCCCTGTCCTACTCCTACCTCTTCTGGGATTAAAGTCATGTGCCACCGTGGCTCATTGTATCTTATGTACATTTAACAATTTATCCCTTTGACTGTGCTGTTGATGGGGCTTCATGGACTTAAAAATCAATTCAACTTTCTCCTGGCATATTTTAATAAGAAGAACTCCCAAAACATATTGAGCCTCATCAATCAGTAAGGAGGGATCTCCTGGCTTATTTTTGAGTCATGTATTGTAGTAGTGGATTCCTTATTCTGCTGCAAGGATTATCTCTCCTCATGCATTTCTTTTCAGTGCTGAACTAAGTATTCTTCTTTCATAAACTTTATTTCCTAGATAGATAGACAAATATTCTTTGAGTGACTTTATGTTTAATATCCTATACTGATTCAGTTAGAGCTCTTTTTAAAAGTTTAGCTACTTTTCATTTCTTGGAAACTTAATTATATTATCATTTACAAATGTGTTTGACATAATGTAAGTGTAGAATCCTTTCCACATAAAATATATTTACTGTAAGTTTATACCCTGATTCTTTTGATGGTACAAAAACCTCACAATCCACAACTAAAAAGCGTTTTGGAAAATATTACTGACCTAAATATAGTAAATTAGCTTTGAAATAGCTTTCACAAATATGACAAAGTTAAAAAGTTTATAAATGTTAAGTTGTAAGAAGTAAGATTTTGAAATTTCTGGAAATCCAATATGGCATGTTCCACTGGTTAGGCTAATGCTACTGTCTTGTAATATTAAGGTGAAGCCTGAAACAGCCACTGTGTGTGCAGGCACTTTAGTGTCATGGTCAGCGTGGAGGTTAGAAGAAAACTCTTTGGAGTCAGTTCTTTCCACCCACCATGTGGAATCTAGAAATTGAATTCATATTTTCAGGTGTGATGCCAATTTTTCTAGCCTGTGAATCATATTACTGACCCTATCTTCAATAACTTTTATAGATGAAGAGGCTGCATTATCAAGAAAAAATATATATTAGGCAATAAATGCCTTAATTGCATGTATGGTTTAAAATGCATGTTTTACTCACAGCACTGCTCAAATAGATTGTCAAGGATAACTGCATTTTTCAATATTCTTCATTTTGTTTCTTTGAATTTGACTAGATTTATCATATAAATGAAATTGTAGTTGTGTGTAAACTAATTTCATTTCGTGTGATTCTTTCTAGATTAATTCTAGTTGAAGTGTCACAATTTCATTATTTTAAAGACTGAACTATATTCCTTGGTATAGATAAGGGTAAAAGCTACTGCCCTTTTCCCATTCATTCATTCATGGATTATTGGACTGTTTCTACCACTTGAAAATTGCAAATCACCCTCTCATGTACATGAATGTGCAAATATTTCTTAAGGTCTTTCCTGTGATACTTAGTATTGCTATAATTTTTATACTAATTGTATCTAGAGCTTTTATACTACTATTAAATAATAAAATTTCATCTCTGTCACATTTCTTCCTCAATCCATAATTCTGTAAATATGAGCATGGGTGGCAATATTTCTGTCTGAAATTCTATTTACTCTTGGGGTAGTGTGTTTCCTTTTCTGAGTTGCTATGGCGATTCATGTGGATTGCATCTCAGTGTGACCATCATTTGCATTTCCCTTAGGATAGGGCCTTGGAAGACTTTTTTATGTTTGTGGAATATTTGTAAAATATTTAGAGAAATGTCTCTTTATGTATCAGGTAATTTTTAATCATATAGTTTGTTTTTCTAAGTTATAAAAGTTTGAAAACCATAAGAAGGCTTTATGAGGCATATGAATTGAAAGCCTGTTATCTCATTTTGCAAATGGACTTTGAACTCTGATGACTTTGTCATTTGCAATTTTTTTCCTATATTTTATTTTCTATAAGTAGAAGAATATTTTAGTCATTAAAAACACCTGGCCAGGCTGGTGACACAGGTCTTCAAGCCCGGCACTCAGGCAGCAGAGGTGGACACAGCTGTGTCTTTGTGACTTTAAGTTCAGCCTCATTTGTACAGGAAGTTCCAGGCCTGCCGGGGCTGCTTAGTGAGACCCAGAATCTTGCTCCCTGCTGACTTTATTTCATAACACTGGAAGTTTCTGGAGAGAAAACATCATCAGTATTCTTACCCAGCTGTGAACACTATGATCGACAACAATCACCAGTGTGGCAAGGTATACCTATGTGTCCAGTAATGGCATGAATGTTATGGAAGTAACCTTCCACATTCAGAGTGGATTAAGGCAAGCTCCACAAGTGGAACACATGCCTAGAACTGTAAACTGGACAAGGAACCATGTTGAGATCTCACAGATCACAGGGTGAAACTACTACTATTATTCTACTAAACAGACATATTATCAAACTTCCCTCTAAATTCCAGTCTTTCTACATGTAAATTAGTTAAGCATTCAAACTTCATCATAGAAATTACTCTGCATAGTGAACAAAGGTTCAAAGAGAAACTCACAACTATTTAAAGTACAGAGATTAAGTGTTAGTGGGATGTTCAGTCAGAAATGGGACATCTAAATCACACCTACTAAGATCAGAGAATATCATGGAAGAAGGGGTGGAGAGACTGTAAAAGCAGAGCTCAGGCAAGATCATAATGAAGCAGTGTCTTCTGAATAGGCTGAATTCACTGCACTCATGAAATCACAACAGCTATCATTGCTAGCACAAGACCTGCAGAAGATTAAACCTGTCATCATTCTAGAAGGTATCGTTTAGGGCTAATAAGTCCTATCCATAGCTGAGAATTTGTGGACAGTTAATAGCTTCTTGGGGAGCAAGAACCAGGATTTTAATAGTGTAGTTCCTAGTAGGATGGCCATGTTTCAGTGGGTGGTGTCACACCCACGAATATCTGTGCAGCACAAATTTGACTGGATGTTATACCAGGTACAAAAAGTCAGAAAGATGTAGGGTAGTCAGGGGAGGATAGATCTAAGAGAACCTAGGGCAAGAAGTTAGGGGTTAATATGATCAAAATATATTACAATTCTCAACGAATTAATAAATAGATTTAAATAAAATAAAAATGAATAAAGAGAATTAAAATAATCCTTCAAAATTTTGGTTTTGGTATGCTGTTATGAGTGAGTCAAGATATTTGGTACTAAATTCAGTCATTTTCCCACATGATGTGATTTACAAACTCTTAAATACCTGATCGATTGCTCAAGACAGTGATGTACTATATTTTTGTCCATCTGGTAACCAAAGTCATAGAAGACTGCATGATGCTGGCATTCAATGGAGAATCATTTCACAGTTATCAATGGGAAAACTTGACATGATGAATAAATCATCCACATTTATGTAAAAGTTCAGTAACATTAGATTCTAAATATCGTAAAACTGATATCAAGTGATAAATGTTTTCAAAGCACAATAACTGCTTTCAAGGCAAGGAGGAAGAATGGAGCAAAATGCTAACAGAATCTCATAAATTATATCTTGTAGTTTAGAAACAGACAGTTGAAAAACAGCCCTATGTAGTAACATATATATATATATATATATATATATATATATATATATATCACAAATAGTATTATAATGGCAGAATTTTCCAAATGAGAAGTACAGAAAGTATTCCTTGATATACTGTATTAAAACAGGGATTACATCTTTGAAAAGTAAGGAGAATTTGATTAATAGCAAATTCTATTCAGAAAAATAAACTTTGGTGTATATGAACTTCTCAATATTAAAAGAAATCTATACTAAAAAAAAAAAAAAAACATTAAAGGGGTCAGCCTTTTAGCCCTGTCCTTGATCTTCTGCCTTCAAGGTATCTTGGACTTTGTTGCTGTAATTAAACACACATTTCCTGCTGGATTACGACCTTCTTATAAAATGCATCAAAGCTAATACATATTTAATACCTTCCTTTGAGTGTTCCTTTCTTCTGTTGCCTCTTTATTTTCTCACACTTGAAATATAATATAGTTAATAGTTTTATATAACCTTGTCCTAGTTCAGCACTTCCATTTCTCTTGAATTAATTTCAATTTTATGTTTTCTCATTTTCTACTTTGAAAATATTTTCAAGGTGCAGGTCATTACTGTCTCACAGCTCGTTGAAGTCTGTGATTGGGACCCTCTAAATTGGCGGTTTGTCAGCACCATCTGACATGATAGCCACTCTTTCTTCAACCTTTCCCTACAAGTTTATAGTCACAATTTTATTCTGAATATCCTAACTATCTTGACCTCCTTCTGCAGAACATGAAATTTGACATCTCCCCAAACTCCTCTTCTAAACTCTTTATGATTTGATCTCTCAGACAGAAATGTGAGCTGGGAGGTAACCATAGATTACATAAAGTTATCTGAGAGAAGTACCAAATATACAAGGGACCATAGGGTGGAGTGCAGCTGTCCGGGATCATGCCCAGCACTGAGAAAAGTGCCATGTCTAGTTTCACTACAGTGCATCCAAACTGAGATATGCCTCTTTCATTGACATTTCATTAAAATTTCAACTTCTGGGCATGACAGGGGACTTTTTAAGAGTGTAGCTTAAAACTCTTCATTATTATTTTCAACATTTGTTATATTATTGATATTTGCTTTGAAACAGGCATCACATATCTTCCAAAAATATCTGCTATTTAAAAAATGTTCCAAAACAATGCTAACTTCAGTCCACAATTTACTTGCACTATATTAGTTACTAACTTGTAAATTTAAATCTGTAAATAACTTATCTCAGTGATGTAATGTTATACAGCTTAGTCAGGGTATAAATGTTTTTTTTCAGAAAGCATTCAGAATCTCAGAAGATAATTTGAGCATTGCACTTCTGTCTTATATATCTCTGTGAGACCTAAGGTAGTATTTTCAAATCACCTGCCCTCAGACAGTTACTCTTTCTAATAGTATCCAAAACAAAATCTTTTAGAGTAGAAAGCAACAGTTGGATAGTACCTGGTATCTTACTTAATGACATTGTGTATCAGTTAAAGTTTTCATTACTGTGATGAAATACCTGTTAGACAAGAAAACAAACAAGCAAGCAAATAACAAAACATAACATTTAAAAGGAGAAAGATTTATTTTGACTCACAAGAAAGGAAATACCCATTGATCATGGGGGAGGACATTGAGTTGGGGGCAGTCTGGTCTCTGAGCCAACTCTGAGGTAGAGAAAGGGCCACACCATTTACCCAGCTGGTTTCCTGATGTCCCCTTTTATTTTTTCTAGCCTGTGGGGTGATGTTGTTCCTGGTGATTTGGAATATCTTTTGTGAGGCCTTATTCTCACTAATAAAAAAAATGAATAAAATCAAACAAGCTGTGGTAGGAATGATTATTATACAATGACAAGATGCTAGACTAATGAATTTTAATTAGCTTTGGCAAACTCACTGAGCATGTATTCTTGGGGCTTGTGACCTGGGCACCTGATGACATTTGTTGGGAATCTCAGTTTGGTACTCCATCCAAAAAGCTAATGAACGAATGTGAATATGCTTGAGAATTAACATTTCAAAGCTCTGAAGAGTAGTGCATCCATCTTGACTGAACACAGTGAGAAGTGGGAAAGATGGCTGATCTCGGCTGAATGAGATATTCTAGAACTAAGGATGAAAAGACAGGATGGTCTGTGAAGAGAATGGTGGAGCCAGACTTGTACATGCTGAATGATGCTGGGGAAACCACTGTGAATAAAATCTTGAGTAGGCTTGTTTCGAAGACACAGTCCTGGAACAGTGGCACAGCTCCAAGAGGGAGCAGGAATCTCCACAGTTTTGGCCCACTCCTAAAAATGAATTTAATAGTCAAGTTTTTTGTTCAGGTAATTGTAAGGTTGGCAAATAACACAACAGCTTGCTACCTGCTATCACTCTAAAAATTAAAATAAAATGAAGTTTAACTGAAAATAACTAATTGAAGACATCATGTCCCAGTGTCCAACCCATGGTGTATGATGCCATAGATGGGTGTTCCTGGGCGTTACTAAAAGGCTAGCTAAACAGAATCCAGGGGGCAAGTCAGTAAGCAGCAATCTGTGGTTTCTGCTTCAGTTCCTGCCTCTAGGTTCCTGCTTGATTTTCTGTCCTGACTTCTGTCACTGGTTGACAGTAACACTGAAATATAAGCCAAAGAAATCCCCACCCCCAGTTGCTTTGTATTACAGTGTTCATCACAGCAACAAATAGAAAAATAGAAGGTGCCGTGACCACAACATAGAAACAGTCAGGAGAGAATTTCCACAATATGAAATCCATGTATGGGAAAATGATACCTAGTTTGTTTATCTCCTTTTAATCAGAATTATGTGAATAGCACTGATATTTTCTGTGACTGTAGTCTATTCTCTGCTTATTTCTGGGGCACTTAGCTTCTTTCTACATTTAACTTCAAGCAAACCTCTTGTCTGCTCTGATCCCATTGTCACTTGCATAAGTGGACAGGTGGGTTACTTTGTTGTCTTCTCTCCCATGAAGTACATTTCTGACCATTCCAGTGCTGTCCTTAATATTCCGAATTATTAACTTCTTCAAATTCATCATTCTTTGCTAAATTTCATATTTTAAGCTGAAGTGCACCTTTAAAGGCCAACTGTCAGTGAGGCATTTTCACCCAGATGCAAGGTAATGTTTTCCCAAGCTGAATTTTGGGTCATATTAACATTTCAGTCAAAATGTTCTAAAGTAAGGTGTGTATTGTTCTCCTGCTAAAGCTGGGACGCATTCATCCAAGATAACATGTGTAAGCTACTAATGCTAAATCTGCCTGGAATGTAAATGGGGCATTGTTTGATGGTGAGCACTCACTTAATTTTGGTCCTATATGGAATAGCTGTACGAAGAGCTGGAAAACATCACCGTAGGTGTTTAGATCATTAATCTCTTTAACCCTGCTAAGGAGTGTCTGCAGGTTCTCTTTTAACTCTGCATCTTCGTAGTTCACAGCACATGGGATTTGTCTAAATTCCTAGTTTGAATCTCTGCTGATGTAATAATAACCCAAAGGAAAAGATTGTTTCATCTTCTGCTTCTAAGTCCCCATTCATGAGTAAGGAAAGTCAAGACAGGAAGTCAAGGTAGGAGAAGCCGCAGAAACCAAAAAAGAACGCTGCTTTGTGGCTTGGTCCTTAGTTTCCACACAACTAGCTTTCTCATACATACCAGCAACTCATGCCTATTGATAAAGCCACGATGTGCTAGACCCTCCTACTTCAACCAGTGATCAAGAAAATGACCCACAGACCTGTCCATAGAGCAATCTGAGGAAGGCAATACTCTAATGAGACTGCCCAAGATACCTCTGGGTTGTGTCAGGTTGACAGCTGAGACTGAGTTCAAAACATGCCTACCCAATGGTTTGTGAAATATCGGATCATATCATTAGATCCTGAAATCTGTATGGGTTTCAAAATGAACACTGAACATAAGAAAAATCAACTGTGCATAAGGGAATCACCTGAGAATAACTATGCCTTGTGGAGAAGGCAAAGTCTGAGATCAACTGTGCCCTGTGAGTAGATGAGAGCTTAAGGTCAGCAGTGTACTCCAGAGGGTGGGAAGAAACAGGGCCTTAACTCTAGGGGGAGTGGGGAACCTACAAACATTTGAAAGCCAGAAAACATAGCAAACCTTTGAAGAAACATGGAAAAATTAGTCAATAAACACCACAGGACAGATTTGGCTTTAGAGATGAGAGATGCGCCCCCCAGAGGGTGAAAGTTGAGTTTGTAGGTGGCATACACAGGATAACGAACTTGTATGGCACAGTGCGACATCGTATGTGAGACAGTGAGCACCTGAATTCCTTACTTTTCTCAATTCTGTGACCAATTACCAGACAGATGGCAGCTTAGGGGAGGAAAGAATTACTTTGGCTCATGGCTGGAGCTGTGCTGTGATGATGTATAGTTTTATGATACTCTTTCCTGAAGTGTTGTAATTCTACGTGCACTTTACATCATAAATATCAAGTTACCTCAACATTCTCTTTCAGTGGTTACTTATGAAGTGCCTAATTATTTATTCAAATAAAAGTTTTGTTTTCTTAGAAATTATTAATTTGTTATACCTTGTATGTCAAACAACTTCACACCAGAGTGTATTGTATTTACTTGCCAATAAAAATGCCTTCTGAATTTTTATTTTTTGCTGTCTCCCAGAAGGAAAGGAAGGAAGAGAGTGAAAGCCTGAGGTCTATATACTTGATTAAGCTACGCTGTTTTATTTGATATGAAAACAAAGACAGCCTCTGAATTTCATTCAAATCAAGATCGCTATAGCTACATGAACACTGAAGTATATTTTCAAGGCGCTATGTAGAATGCATTATGTGCTTTGATTTCAGCTATTTAGTGGTTATGTCAAGACCAAAACACAAATCTTCTGATTCCAAATGCAGGTGATCTTTCCAACACACTGTCCCCGGGGTGAAGACTGACTGGGCGGCCGAACCAGTATGGACCTGACAACCAGCAGTGGGAGGTTTGGTTGACATAAATCTGCCAAAACAATAATATTTTGAATGCTGAACAGTGGAAATACAAAATTTAGGAATCAGAGCTTCCCTCTCTGTTTATCTCTCTGTCTCTCTATTTCTGTGTTTGTGTATGTATCTATTTGTTTATGAGAAAGTACAAAACAATACATAAACTCAAGCTAAAATACAGCAAACTATTGAAATTTTCAATAGTATTTGAAATATTATCAATACCTATTCAGAAGCGCATATGATGCGTGACAGGCAAGTGCACAGAAGTAGATGCTGTCATATTGAGAGAGTTTTAAACCATGATTTTTGTTTATATCCTACTTGTACTGTACGCCAGAGGGAGGACTTGTTCAAAGAGGATAAGAATGATGTGTCAAAGCCTATTCCATCTCCAAGGACAAACTGCTCAATGACTGGATATTTAAGGTTTCCATCTTATTCTTAATTTGCTGTTCTAATTTCAGAGGCAGGCTTAGGGATTCTCAATTGGGTGATTCTGAGAAAAAAGAGTCATTCTAACCTGATTTCTACTTTTATAATTCTATAAGCTCATACATGTTAGTGAGAGCTACTTTAAAATCAATAGTCATTGGAAAAATTCAGCATGTTTTAACTGCAGACCAAGTATATGGATATGAATGTGTATATTCCTCTATCATTATATCTATCTGTCTATCAGCTATATATCTAATCTATATATCTACCCATTCATCTATCCTTATATCTATCTCTCTGTTATCTATTAATCTATCATGTATATTCAGAGTGAAATAAAAAGGAAAAAGAGGATAACATAATGCACACATCAGGGGAGCAAGACAGACACCAGGAGTTTGAAGGGGACCAGGACACCAGCAAAAGGACAGAGGAAGGAGGGAGTTTGAGCAAGAACAAAATGTTTGCAAGTATCATAAGGAAGTCTACCATTTAGTACTCGTTTTCTAGTTTTAAAGACCAATAAAACAACTGAATAAATACAAATAAATTGTAGTTTGTAAATGTTTTGAGTTTGCATAAAATTTGCATGGGAAACACAACTTCTACATACCCAACTGTATGTCCCATGCACAGGATTTCCCATGCAACTGGTTTCTGAATTAGTGTGATGCATTTCTTGTAATTGGTGAGATGATATTATTGGACTGTAAGTCACTAAAATTCACAGTTTACCTTGATGCCCACTCTTCTTGTTAGGCAGTGCTGTAAGTTTCATGGCATACTTACCACAGGGGTATTATGAATACTAGGTGTCCCTCCCTAAAACCACTTATGTTTTGTCTGTTTATCCTTCTATCTCTTTTTCTCCTTATGTGCATTCACCACTGTTCATCTATACCTGTTCATTCTTGCTATTTGCTCCTTCTCTGTGGTGTCTCATTTATTTCACTTAGCATAAAATTTTTAAGACTCATTTATGTTTTGGCATCCTTTAGAAATTTATTACTTCATGGAGCCTAGAAATAGTTCTGTTGTAAAAATCATTCTATATGGTTTATAGATTCATGTCTAGACCATCTTTGAATGCACTACATCTTTGTGCTACTGCACAGAGTAGCACACAAAAATCTACTCAGGTCTTTGTTTTCAGTTCTTGCTTTTCAAGTTTTTGTGTATATGATAATTCCATATTTAGCTTACTGGGAATTTGTCATTATACTTTCCATTCAAGAATATTTGTCAGAGTTCTCTAAAGGAACATAACTGACAGAATGGATGTGTGTGAGAGAGGAGGAGTTACTAGACTGGCTTACACAATATGGTCTTGGTAGTCCAATGATGCTCCCATACTGGAGAGGTAGAAAAATCTATGAATTACTCAGCTCACAATGCTGATTGGCTTAGAGGATTTTTCCTGGTTTTCAGTGTACACTGCAAGCTTGACAAATTTGGTTCTAATATAGGTGAGGAAATAGAGTCCCAACAAAATAGATGAACTTGCCAGCAAGTATGAAGGCAAACAGGAAAAAAACAAAGTTTTATTCTGCCATGTCCTTTTATTTGGACTATCCCCAGGAGATACCACCAACAGTTAGTATGGGTTTTCTGACGTCAAGTAATTTGACCAGTAATGATCCCCATAAGGGTGGCCAAAGGCTTGTGTTTTAGTTGATCCTACATTCAGTCAACTTGGCAACAAAGATTAATCAACACGACATGCTATGTAATTTTACATTTTTACCAGCAGTTTACAAGATTACCAATATTTGCCAATAATAAGTGTATGTGTGTACATGTATATGTGGATGTATTTGTGTGTATGCAAGTATGTCTGTGTGTGCATGTGTGTATATGGATGCACATGTGTGTATTTGGGAACGTGTGCATAGTTGTATGTGTTCATATGTACATATTTGTATGCATGTGCGTTTGTGTGTATGTGGGTATGCATGTGTGTGTTTCTGTGTGTGGTAATGGCTATCTTAGTGACCATGAAGATGAATATCATTGTGGGTTTTAGTTGGACATCCCTAATGATCAATGTCATTGAACGTTGTTATATGGAATTATTGGCAGATTGTATGTAATTCTACAACCAATGTCTACTGAAGTTACTTAACCCATTTTGATCTATGTTTAGCTTCTCTATGGAATTGAAGAATGAGTTTCCATATGATAGCTTTAATATCATCTATGTCCTTTGAAAGTCTTTCAGATACTTGGTCATTTACCTCTACACAAGCATTTGCAATTTGAAATGCAGGTAACTTCTGTCTTCTTTTGATTGGTGGGATAGTCTAGAAAGCATTCCCATATTAGAAGTCATTGTCGATGCAAAAGCAGAACTCTCAGTTCAATGGAAATAAATGATAGTTTATTTTGGATTACAGATTTAGCTCAGTGGTTAAGAGCACAGACTACTCTTGAAGAGGAACTAGGTTTGAGTCCCAGCACAATTCCCAGCTCTGCAATAGTAGTTCAGACTTTCATATCTCACTTTCAGTAATAAAGACAGGAGGGAGAAAATCAGTAAGCAAATTAAAAACATACAGAATGTGAACCTAATAAGTATATATGATATTTCGTCCAACAGCAGGACAATTCTCAAGGCCAATACATATACACATAAATAATAATTAAAAAATAGTAGGACAAATAAATGGTCAGTACAGATAAAGAACATGATTGAACTCACTAATAAGAAACTGTAAATCAAATAAAATGAAATTTCACCTCATGCAAATAAGAACAGCTATTGTCAAAATGTTGGACCCATTCTTGCTGAGGAAGTACAGAATGAGAACTCAACTACTGCACAGTGGGCAAGAAAATGTAAATTTGCAGAACCATTATAGAAACAGTATTGGATGGGGCTAGAAAGATGGCTCATGTGTTCAGAACACTGGCTGTTCTTGCAGAGGACCAGGGTTCAGTTCCCATCACCCACATGGCAGAGCCTGGCAGTCTCTAACTCCAGTTCCAAGAGATCTGATGCCCAGTTCTGTCCTCCACAGGCACTGCATGCACATAGCGCACTTACATACATGCAGGAAAAAAAGTTAATATACTTAAAACTATAAATAAAAAAAAGAAATTTCTCAAAAATAAATAAAAGCAACCTACTGGATATGTGTCAAAAAGAAATGAAAACAGAATGTTGAAGATCTTTGCATCTCTGTGTTTATTTCAGCACTGTTCACAACAACAATCAAGTGTCCATCACCTGATAAGGAGTGACGAACACTTGGTTCATGTGTGCGATTAAACACTATCGGCCATAAAATGGATGGAGTCCTATCATTTGTGGCTAACATACACAACTCATTGCTGTTTAAATGTAGTGCTTGCTTTCTAACATTCCTCTGTCAGAACCTGTATGTGTAGAATTGTACAGAATATCCCATAAGCCTACATATTTGGATCATATTCTGGCAGTTTGCCATTGAAAAAGGAAAAGCCCCTTGTACTTCAGGAAACTCTCAACACGGATTCTGTGTGTTAGCTCAGCTGCTGTCTGTTCTCTGTATGCTGTATCCCTCAACATTTCCAACTTTAGTTGTTGGTTTTGTACTCCATGTGATTCATTATACTGGAATTTTGATTTCCTTCTGATTTCTTTAATGTATTCTCTAGAACCATTC
The DNA here is from genome assembly GCA_035773235.1 of Eospalax fontanierii. Lineage (NCBI taxonomy): Eukaryota > Metazoa > Chordata > Mammalia > Rodentia > Spalacidae > Eospalax > Eospalax fontanierii. The sequence goes on along the minus strand of CM069540.1, from coordinate 43,927,850 downwards.
GGTGGTTTCCTTAGGAATTATATATAACATCTTAAATCATTAAAGTCAATTTTAATTAATACCAATTTATATTCAATAGCATATGAATTTTCACTTGTTTACAACTCTTTTCTGCTCCTACTTTAATTTATTGGATCCATACTGTATATTTATATATAGTGATATCCATAACATAAATAGTTAATGTGATTCATTTGCATTTTATATATTATATAAAATAAAGAGAAGCCATGAACAAAAATTGTAATATGCTAGCTTATATATTTTCCATATTTTTAACATTCCTGAATGTCTCTGTTTTATATAGTTCCAAATACTTGCTATTTGTTTCACCCGAAGGCACCCTTCGTACCTCCTTCATGTGGGATACACTCAGTACTTGTGATGGCCCTCAGATTCTGGAATAATTCATTTGACTGTTATTCACGATAAGAGTTTTGCTGACTGTAGCTTTCTGCTTTCAGGCTTACCACATTAGATGTATGCTTAGTCTGCCTCTAATGTTTGAGTCCACAGAGAACTATTTAGGATACTCTTGGTGAGGATTCTGACTCTTCTCTGGTTAAATGAGAAAACTCCATGAAAACCTCTTCCAAGGTTCAGGGAATGTACCAGAGGAGAAAGGAAGGAATGCAAGCTCCAGAGGATGGGGAGGAGTGTGGTAAGGTGCAGTCTTCTGGGCCTGACTTGGCTGTTGCACTCATGAACTCACTGCAGCTGTAGTTACTTGCACAAGATCAAACCAAGAAGATGAGTCAAAATTCCTATAAATAGTACTGACTGCACTTGGTATACTCAAATTACGCAAGTAGAGGAGAAGGAGTTGGAAGGGAAACTTGTTGGGGTCTGTCTTGGGAGAGTAGCAGGAGGTGAATATGATCAAGTTACATACATACAAAATTGTCAAAAAAACAATAAAGGGTAGGAAAACACCTCCTGGACTTTCAACAATTGTGTTACTACTATTATTGTTGCATAGAGTCTTCTACTTGGAGTCTGTTGAAATTCTTCAGACTATAGACTGAAATCTTTATCAAATGTGTATAGCTGTGCTTTCTTCAGTTAGTTTCCCCGACTCTTTATTCTAGCCTTTGTAGAACTCAGATGATGCATTCATTTTCTGCTTGATGATGACTCGTGACTCTCTTAAGCTTTGTTCATTTTTCGGTATTTTCTTTCTGTCCTTCACATGTAATTGAAAACACCCTAGCTTCGAGTTTGCCTATTCTTTCTTTCACTTTTTTTTTTGAGTTCATGTTAAAACTTCTGTAGCGATTCTTTGAACTATTATAATATTCACCTTTCAGAGTTTTTGTGTTATATCTTATATTTTATTATTTTATTTATATTTCAATTTATTTTTATGCTTTTTTTCTGAATTGTTTTTATTTGGGGATGAAATTTTTCTTTGTATCTTCAAACATTTTAAGACTGTTAAGATTGTTGTTTGAACAGTTTTTGATAATTATGTCACTATGCTTCTCAAGGAAGTGCTTCTGTAAACTTATTGAACTGTTTCTGTAAACTTATTTTATTGATTAGAATGAGTCCTATTTCCTTTTATCTTAATGCTTATATTTCATTTGTGTTATGGAAAATAGGCTTTTCCAAAAATAGGCACTTCCAATACTTGCGACTTGGGTTGGTGCTGGGACAATCTTTCATTAATTCATTGTGCCTGTCCTAAAGTCATGAATCAACCTTGTGTAAAAGTTTATTGTATTTGGGGTGGGAATGGTGCCATGTGCTTTTAATCCCATCCCTTATGAGGCGCAGACAGGCGGATGGATGTCTATGAATTCAAGGCTAGCCTGGTGTATATATCGAGTTCCAGGGCAGCTAGGATACAGGGAAACCCTGTCTCAAAAAGAAAAACAATGTTTATGGAATTCTGTTTCTTTTTAAGCGGTCACCTTGCTGAGACTACCGTGTGACTCCCATGAACCTCTAATTCCAAAGCTGATTTTTAGTCTTTCTTTTATATGACCCATTTTGCATGACCACCCATAAATGCTTGCTATAAGCAACAGTTCTTCTCTAACCCTTCTCTGTACATTTACCTTCATGTACAGTCATCGGCATTTCTCCCATCTGAGACTCAGGAAAGATAAGAGCTCTCCATTGCAGCACACAGACTACAAGGCAGGAGGTAATCTTTAATCTGCTCTGTCTTTACACTGTGCAAAGAGGTATTGTTTCACAGATTTTTCCAAACAAAAATGTGGAGGATGGATATAACATGGACTTCATATGATGAAATTCATTTTCATTTTTAATGTGGTTTCTTCTATATTGGTCTTTACTTGTTTGCTTCTGATAATTGGTTATGTTCAGATTTCTTACGAAGTTATTTTTGACAGTTAATTTTTTGTTCAGATGTCTCAATAGAGGACCCAAGTCTTGGATCTTCACATTTGTGAAGAAAACTCACAACTGATAAAAATTTTCACCAGATTTCCTTTAACCTCAAAATATTACCTATATACTGATACTGCACAATAATCCATTTTATAGCTGTGCTTATATTGTTTATCCTTTTATCCTTTGGAAGGCATCTTGATTGTTCTCAGATTTTAACCATTTTGAGTGCATACACACACACGCGTGCACACACACACACACACACACACACACATATATATATATATATATATATATATATATATATATTACACTTTGTTTAGCCACTCATTTATTGATTGTGTAAGAGTGGTAGTCCTGCATGTATGTCAGTACACCTGTGCTGCGCATTACCTGCAGAGGTCAGAAGAGGGTGTCAGAGTCCCTGGAACTGAAGCTGCAGATGGTTATTAGGGCCAACTGGGTGCTGCAATTTGAATCTGGATCCCCTGCAAGAGTAGGCAGTGCTCTTAACCACTAAGCCATCTCTCCAGCCCCTATGAGCATATTTATAAAAATATCTGTTGATAGATTTGTGTATAAACATAGTTTCTATTGCACTGGGGAAATATCTTTGAGCACAAATACTGGGTTATGTGGTGATAGAATGTTCAGTGTTTATATATGTTGCTAACAGTCTTCCAGGCTCCTTGATTTTTCGGTTCTATGAAAAAATGAAAAAATAAATCCTTTTGATGCACGTGCTCACCAGGAATGATGTTTTTAATATTATTTTTTCATGTTAACAGATACATGATATTCACCTGTTACCTCTGTAATTTGCAGTTATTTAATACCATAGGAGATTGAGCACACATTTTTGTTCTTCCGAGGCACTGTCACCATGGCTTAGGAATTGTTGTGTTCTTATCTTTGACACATTGAAAATTAAATAGCCTGTTTTGCTATTGCTGCGTTTCAAGGCTTTGTGTTTATTGGAAACCAGTCACATATATCATAAGTATTTTGCCTTTGGATGTCTGACTGTTGAAGCACCATTGCTTGACAGGACTATCTAGCCAGTGCTGCAAGCTTTGATCCTGAAAGCACTTAGACAGGCTACTTTCCCTGCTTTGTATTCTATATCGATCCGTTTGTCTGAATTCCTCAATCCTATCCATCTCAATTGGCAATGTCTATAGTAACTGTTAGAGTTAGGTAGTGCCAGGAATCTTATTTTTTTTTTCTTTTTCAGTAATCTATTTGATACTCCAAGTGGTTTTGCTTTCTCATGAAACTTTGGAATTAATTTGTCAATATTATGAAATAAAATGCTAGGATTTTGACTCTGGCTTCCTTATTCTATAAAGTGTGGGAAAAAGAGGGATCTAACTCATATGGAGTCTTCCTGTCCTTGTGTAGCTAATCTCTCTCCGTTTTAATAGACCTTTGGTCTCTTTAGTGTTTTCGAGTACAAATTTTATTGTGGTGTAAATTTCAATTTTTGATTGTTCACCTGTGGGGTAAAATGTCGAGTTAGAAGCTGCTGGCACATGATCTGATATTTGAAAACAGAAACAAAGACAAGACTCTATTCCAAAGACAGAAAAAAGAGGAAGCACTGCACATCAAAGAGGGTGAGAGGATGACTATAACTGTGAGGAAACAGCATGGCCACTGAGATGAAAGGACACAACAGGGTTTGCCACCCATGTTGCACTTCCATGGTAGGCCAAGGGGAGCATAAGAAGCCTCAGCCTAAAGGCAAGCCGGGAAACCCCGTTAAACAGCAACTAGGAGTTCTACCTAAGGAGTAAGACCACCATTCTCACAAGCCTCATGTCTAATTGAGGGTTTTGGTAAGTCAGGTGACTGCTCAGTGTGACTAATCAGAAATGGAAAGGAGCTCCATCCCATCATTCCCCTGTCTTGGAAGGCTTGACCACGTACTATCTTTAGAAGCAATCTACGGTAAAAGACTGACATATCCAAGTGGCCTAAGAAAAAGAACAGTGTCTAGAGTCTGCTACAGCTCTAGAACAAGTTATAGAGGGTAGAACTCATTATGTTAAAAGACAGGATCACAGGCCAATATACTGAAAAGCTTATGTGGCAGGAGACTGGGTTTGGGCAGTGAGGGGTAGCTAGCTGTTGAACTAGCAGTTCTGCCTGGGGTGAGATAGAATCTGAAAGAAATTTAATCTCCATTTCCCTGGTGGCTAAGAATGCTGAACAGCTTTTTTTTTTTTTTTAATTGTAACCTAGCCATATGTATCTCTTCTCCTAAGACCCCTTTGGTTAGATCCACAGCTCATATTTAATTGGAGTTCTTTATGAATTTTTTTGAATATTCTATTTACCAGGCCTCTACCAAAAACATAGCTTGGAATACTTTCTCCTGCCTCTTACTCTTTCTATACAAAAATTTTAGTTTCAGAGAGTCCATTTCTCAGTTTTTGACTTTATTTTCTATGTTACTGAAGTCTTATTTAGAAAACACCTGTGTTTACATGTTAAAATGTTCTGGCTATATTTCCTCTAGCAGTTACAGTATATATGGTCTTATATTGTGTTCCCTAAAGCCAGTGTTATAAGAGGGTTTATGCCATTTGTCTTTGTTTCTTTTTTTTTTTCCAAATTGAAAACCACACCAAACACACATCATGGAAAAAAAAATTCTATGTATCCACTCTGTGAGGAGATGGTTGAGGAGAGGTATTTCATCAAACTCTAGTTGAACTTGTTCAGGTGAGTGATAATAATCGATTTTACTCCTCCATATGTTGATATTGAGGGTTTTTTAGCACCGTTTGTTGTGTGGGAAGTTGATAAGTGAATCTACCCAGCAACACTGACTGCTTGCTAATTTGACACATGAACATACAGATGTTTAAACCATGACCTTTCCATTTCTTAGCCCTCAAATATGATGATAATATTAATATAAAAATATAAAACACAGTCCAACTTTAGAAGTCCCATGGCACATAAAAACCCCAATATTTTAAAGCAATGTCTTTTTAAGATAACCCAACATCTCTTAACTATGGGTTCTTGTAAAGTCTTTTCATGAATTAACTTTTTTTTTATTTCAAAGAAGAATAACAAGTCACACAATCCAAACACCAGGTCAGTCACATAGCTCAATATCTAACATCTGGGATTTGCTTATGTCATTATGGTTTCTAGTTGAGTCCGGAAGTTCCACTTTTCCGGCTCTGCAAACCACATCACAAACAGCTTGTTTTGTAGGCTCAGCCTGGCTCCACTCCATATATCCCACTGTCATTGGTAGAGTTCTCATGGTCCTAGCATCTCAAGGGTCCTGGAGTAACCACTGTGACTGAGACTGCATATTCACCTATGGAATCTCTTGGCCTCTCATGGTAGCAAGTTTCATAGTTTTTCCATTCCATGACCCCTTAAATTCTGCAGCCTTCATACCAAAAAATAAACAAAGCATTGGCACCATATGGGAGACTCTCACATATTACCAGTCCTTCTTCTAGCTTGGGATGAAGGTTTTACCCTTTCTGATCCACAGCTTCTGTGAGCTGACCTTGGCAATACTTCTCAGAAGAGTCCATCTCAATGATATTCATCTCCTATCAATTGTGCCTGATTTTTTTCAGCTGCATCTAACCAGCAGTAATTGAACCAGTAAAGACTTGACATTTTTACTTACAAATTTTTACAAAATTTTTAATTCACATATATCACATGAACAGCCTAATAGAGTATTTGCTTCCCTATGAAGCTTCACAAGCCAGGCCTCCATCATTCAAATTTCTCCTAGGAGAAATTTATTACAACCTTCTAGCAACAGCTCATTAAGCTCTATGTATGGAATGATTTTCCTGGACTAGGTTCCAAACTTCCACAATCTTTCCCTCATCAACATGGTCAGGTTTATCACAGCAGCACCCTACTCCTTGTAATAATTTCTGTTCTAGTTCACTTCTATATCATTGAGATAAATTGATCAAAATCTACTTGGGAATGTAAGGGCTTATTTCACGTTACAGGGTAAAGATCATCATGGAGAGAAGCCAGGGTAGAAACTCAAGGCAAAAATGTTGAAGGAGGAACTGAGACACAGAACATGGAGAAATACTGCTTATTGGCTTACTGCTCTGATCTGTGTTCACCCTGTACAACCAGAAATCACTTGCCCAAGGGTGACACCACCCACAGTGGCAATCCTACACAACTGGGAAATCAAGAAATGCCTCACAAGCCAATGTGATGGAGAAAGTTCCTTAACTGAGGTTCCTTTCTGGTGTGGCAAGTTGAATGCTGAAGCTATGCAGCAAAGCTACCAAATTCAATGTATAAAATAAGTAGTTTCCTGATGGCAAAGCCAGATAACAACAGAAAAGAATACGATGAGCACAGACCAATTTCCTGGATGAGCAGAGACGCCAAAAACCTCAGTATTATTCTTATAAATTGAATTCACCAACATGTTGCGAAGATCAGGCCCCCTGATCAATTTCCTTTCATTCCAGAGAAGCAAGAGTGATTCAAAATTCATAAATCAGTGAAGCCAATGCAGCTCACAAATAGACTCGGGAACAGAAATGATAAGATCATCTTAGCAGGTGCAGAAAAGCCCTTTGAGAAAATGTAATATTCATTTGTCATATGAGCTCTGAAGGAACTAGGAATAGCAGGAACATCTCTCAACATTATTAACACTATATATGACAAACTTATAGCCAGCATCATGCTAAATGAAGAAAAACTGATAGCACTTTCTGCAAAATCAGAGATGAACTAATCGTATTCACTGTCTTCACACTTGTAATATGTAGTCCTTGAAGTCTTACCTAGTAAAATGAGGGGAAAAAAACACATAAAATGATACAAATAAGAAAGTAAGAATCTTTTTATTGCTATTTACAGCTAACAGAATCTTATACTGAAGAGTAAATATTCTACCAGAATAGAGATATGGAAACACTTTCAGCAAAGTAACAGGAAGCTAATCAACATGTAGAAATACTAGCAATAGATAGGTGCCAAGAGAGGGAGGGTTGGTTTTCTCTAGGAATATGACAAGGTGGGTTTCATTTCAGGGTATGTGAAGTAGTGTTATCAGGCTCCAAGAAACGGAACCACATTCAGCAGCATTCAGGGGACACAAATAGACTGGATATGTCTTTGAAAAAGAATGAATAACTTGAAGTAAGGAGATGGTAGGGAGGTGGGGGTGGATCTGAGGCAACATGGGAAGAGAGCCTGGATATGATAAAATACACATAGGAAATCCTCAAAGAATCAATAGAAATAGAGCTAAAAATAAAACTGTAGTTCAAACATGCAATTTATATGATTTCTACAAAAAAAAGATGTCATAAATATACTCAATAAAATTTTATTCAGTTTTTTAAAAGCTTGAAGTCCTTATATTTTGCAGAAAATACAGAAACCTGTTAAACATGTAACAAAAAGCAGGCTGAGAAAGGTGCATATCACATTTAGAATCAAAAGTGAAATTTAGATTTATGTGTGTGCATGTGTGCGTGTGTATTTGTGTGTGAGATCAGAGAAGGAAGAGAACTAAGAGAGATGTCTAAGAGATATAAATTGAACGAGGAACTAAAAGGAAGAAGTAGCCAAATGTATATTTGATGAAAAGAGAAGAGCTGATTACTTGGTTGGAATGTAGAAAACTAGGAAGTGGGAATGATGGGAGAGAAGGAGAACATTTCAAGAGGGACTAATATGGTATAAATATATATGTATGTAAAGGTCACAATGAAATCCATTTATTTATATGCTAAGCCAAAAATTGATAATAAAAATAAGAAACAGAAACCCTCTAAACTATAACAAACAATGACGCCTCCTGTGCATGAGGTGGTATTCCCAACACAATTAACTCAATAAAGACTATTTTTCATAGGCGGGCACACAGGCCTATCCAATGCAGAAAATTCCTCAGTGAAACTCTCCAGGTTATTCTAGACTGTCCGAAGTTGACAGTTAAAGTTAACCACCAGTTTCTATGTCTCTTTCATACACCTTTTGTTATGGTTAATCCTCCATCCTGCATCCACCTTCCTCCTTAGCCAAATTCTTCCACCCCTAGCATCCCTTTCTATGAAATTTATTTTTACTTGTGTTCTATTATCATCTTCCCTTAAAGCAGACTCCCACTGTCCTGTGCACGTGGCTTTGCAATTCTATATCTAATATCTGACAAAATAGTTTCCAAATTATAACAAATCAGAAGAGATAAAGAGGGTCATTTCATTCTAATCAAAGGAGCAATCATCAAAAAAGATTACAATCATGAATATCTATACACAAAACGCATAAAAACATTATTCCAGTACTATAAAACACAGATTAACACCAACTCAGTAATAGTAGATGACATAAATATCCCACTATCTTCAATAGTCATGTCAACAGGACAATGAATAAGCAGAGACATCTGAATTAAATCACGTCTTACATGAAATGGACCTAACAGATATCTACAGAATATGGCACCCAAGCACCCAAAATATACTTTCTACACAGCTGCCTTTCTTATTTTTCTAAAACTGATCACATTTTTGGAAACAACATAATTCTCAACAAATACAAGAAAAACAAAATAATTCCATTAGATCACAGCACAATAATCCTTACAATCAACTTCAAAAGAAGCACTGTTAACTACATGAACTCATGGAGATTAAGCAACACACCCCTAAATGATGAATGGGTCCAAGAAGAAATTAAGAAATAAAAGTATTTCTGGAATTAAATAACAATGAGAATATAGCATAACAGATCCTTTAGGATGCCCTAAAAGCAGTCTGGAGATGGAAGTTCATAGTGCTTAATGCCTACATTAAAAAAAAAAAAATCAGAAAGAGCACATGTAAATGACTTAAATGTACAACACAAAACTGTGAAAGCCAAGAACAAACCAAATTCAAACCTAGTAAATGAGAACAAACAAAAATCATAGCAAAAATAATGAGATAGAAACAAAGAAAACAATATAAAAAATCAATCTAAGAGCTCCATCTTTGAACGGGTAAATAAGATAGGCAGACACTTAGCAAGTAAGCAAAAGAAAGAAAAAACAAATCCAAATCAACAAAATCAGATGTGTAAAGGGAAACCACAGCAAACACCAAAGAATCAGAACACTGAGAGTACTTTAAAATGTATATTCTAAGAAATGAAAAAAATCTAAAAGAAATGCATGGATTTCTAAAATCATGGCTACCACAGAATCTAAACAAAGCTTAAACAGACTCATAAAAAATAAGGGAATTAAAACAGTAATACAAAACCTTCTGAATTTAAAAAAAAAAAAGCCTAGGTCCAGATGGATTGACAGACAAATTCTACCGAAATTCAAAAAAGATCTACAACCAATACTGCTTAAGCTATTTAAAATGAAAGAAGCAGATAAATTCTGAAACTCCTCCATTGAAACCAGTATCGCTCTAATAACAAAACCAGGTAAAGACAGAGTCAACAAACAGTACTATAGGTCCATATCCCTAATGAATATAGATGCAAAGATACACATCAAAACACTTATAAACTGCATACAAACACAAATTAATTATAAAGATCATTCACCACGATCAAGTAGGCTTTATTCCTGAAATGCAGGGATTGTTCAATATACATAAGTCAATCAATATAATATATATATATATATACATATATATATATATATATATATAAATTGTCTTAAAGACAAAAACTACATCCCAATAGATTCAGAAAAGGCCTTTGACAAAATCTAACGTGTATTCTTGTTAAAAGTCCTAGAAGGAATTGGTATGGAGGGCACATACTATATCACAATTAAAGCTACATAGAACAACCCTATAGGCAACATCATTATATGGAGAAAAGTGGAAACATTCCCATTAAAATCAGGAACCAGACAGGGCTGTCCACTCCTTTTCAATATTGTGCTTGAAACTCTTGCAAGAGCAATAAGACAAGAGACGGAATTTAAAGGAGTACTAATTGGAAAAGAAGAGGTCAAATTATCTCTCTTTGCAGATGATAAATATTATACATAATAGATGCCAAAAATTCCACCAGAAAATGGTTAGAAATGATTACCATTTTCAAAAAGTTTTAGGATATAACTCAACTTACAAAAATGAGTAGCCTTTCTATATACCAATAAGAAGCAATCAGAGCTAGAAAAAAATTCACCTTTAAATTCATGTGGAATCACAAAAGACCCCAGATAGTTAATGCAAAGTTGGGCAAAATGAAAAATGTGATGTTCATCACAATACCGGATCTCACATTTTTACAGAACTGCAGTCATAAAAACAACATGACACTGGCACAAAGGTAAGCATATAGATCAATGGGACATAAGAGAAGACCTAAATATGAATGCAAGCAATTTCAGTGCCTGATACTTGACAAAGGAACCAAGAACCCACAATGGAGGAAGGACAGCATCTTCAACAAATGGTGTTGACAAAGCTGAATCTTCACCTGTAGAAGAATGAAACTGGACAGTTATCATTAACCTTGCCCACAAGTTAACTGCAAAAGGATCAAAAATCGCAATATACATTGTGAAACTCTGAAACTGCTAAAATAGAACGAAGCAGTAACCTTCCAAGATATAGGAGTAGGAAATGATTTTCTAAATCAGACATTGGCTGCTCAGGCATGAAGGTCAACTTTATTAAACTACAAACTTCTGGACATCAAAAGAAACAACCTGGGAAATGATGGAAAAACTCCCTGAGTGGGAGAAAATCTTTACTAGCTACACATCTGACAGTGGATTAGTGGATTACTATTCAGAATATACCAAGAACATAAACACACAAAACAAAGAACAAATAAAATAAATGACCCAATATAAAGGTGGACTATAGACCTCAACAGAGAGTACTCAAATGAAGAAATAAAAATGAATAAGAATCATGTTAAAAATGCTCCACATCCTTAGTAATTAAAGAAATGTAGATAAAAAAAAATCCACTTTAAGATTCCATCTTACCTCAGGTGGAAAGGCTAAGATAAAGACTCCAAATCCTGGAGAGGGTGTAGAGAAAGGGGAGCACTCATTCAGTGCTGGTGGGAATGTAAACTCATACAACTTCTATGGAAAACTGGCAAAAAACTAAAAAAAAAAAAGAATCTACCGTATGATCCAGCTATAAATCTCCTTCACAGACATCATAAATCTCCTTCACAGACATCCAAAGGACTCATCCTAGAGCAGAGATACCTGCTGTACATCCATGATTTTTACTGCTTTTCTTCAGAATAGCTAAGAGATAGAAACAACCTCAATGTCCCTTAACTGACAAATAGATGAAGAAAATGTGGTACATTTACACAATAGAATTCTATGCAGCATTAAGAAAAGATGAAACAATAAAATTCTCAAGTAAACAGATGGAACTAGGAGAGTATTGTACTAACTGAAGTAACAGAAACAGAAACGTAAACATAGTGTGTTCTCCCTCATTTGTGGGTTGTATCGCAAACCCCCTATATGCAAGTGTACATCCTGACATAACACCAGGAGCCAGGAAAAGAGACTGGATACTCAGAGATAAAGGAAAAGAAAGAACCTGAGAAGGTGGGGGGAGGGGCAGCAGGGGACAGAGGGTGGGAAATGAAATGTTGGGCGGCGTGGAATAGAGGAGTCAGGGGGTGGAGGGAAGGAAATTCAGGAGAGGGCCATGGAGGGAGGTGGGTGTTAATGGGAGGGTGGGGATGATGCAGGTTCTGGAACTAGGAAGGAATGATGGAGGAAAAAGAGCAGACATGAAAGAATCTTGGAGGGCCAGGGTACTCGGAGGGAAATGTGATGCTATGGAAGCCCCATGAGAAATGCACACTTTGTAAACATTAGTGCAAATGTATACACTGTTGGCTGTTTGGTAAGGGATGCAGTGGCAGAAAGGAGGTACCTCCTTTTCTGTGGTTGGGAAGAGTCCAAAAGAGTCCCAAAATAATTTTACAGCTATTTCCAAAGTTCTTGTTTATCTACCAGAAACAGAAGATAATAGCCTATTTTTGAAGACAGGTCATACTTGGGATATAGAACTCAAAGCAATGGAGCAGGAACTGACCTGGAATCCTTCTACCTGAAGTTTAGTTCCCATAATGGTAGATGCAAAAGGAAAAAAAATCAACCAATGATTCAATCCAACCCTAATTTCTAATAACTGTAACAACTGGCACAGCACTCTAAGTTTATTGGTCCAGTGGTAGGACTGTCATCTGGTGTGTGTGTGTGGGGATAATCAATAGGTATCTAACTGAACTTAAAATCCTCTAATTAGAGTGAACTCATGGGTGCCACTGGAAACTCAGCCAAATAAACAAGGTTGGAGGGAACATATATTCTAAAGAAAATCATATTTCTGTCATATCTCTAGAGAAATGAAATTTCTTAGCATATACTAAATATGGATCCTTACGTTTACAGACAAACATACAGTACACCACTCTTCCAAGAAGTTTCTTTCTGCAACAGATGCAGGCTACAGCAAAATTCCACAACTGGTCAGTCACAGAGAATACACGACTGAGAGATGCCACTCCTAGGTGACACAACTACACTTGAACCTCTCTACCTTAAGGTAGATAGAAGACGGCAGAATGAGGGGTAGAGGGACAAAGAGAAAACTAAAGCATCCCTTTTCTCTCACCAGTGAAGTTTCCTAAACAACATTGTGCTATGCACATGGAAAGTCACAACTGTCCAAGTTTTTCCGAATAAGAGACTGCAGAGTGGGCACCCCAGGACAGTACTCCATATTGAACTCCATATCCACGGCTTAGGGATGGGTTGTGAAAGAGGGAGCAGAAAGATTGTAAGAACCAGGGCTGGGTTGTGAGCTTAGAGAAGAAGAGTCTTTCAGGCCACTGAAAGATTGCACATGTGAACTTGTGGCAATGGTTCCCTCAAGCACAGGACCCACACCAACTCAAATTAGACAAGGGCGCAGCACGGAGAGATAGAAATTGGTGGTGGGCCAGATCTAGGCAGAGATCTGTGGGCTATTGATTACTTCTGGGAGGGGGAGAATATGCCTTACTTATGATCTGTAGATAGCCAGACCAGACTCAGTGTAGGAATTTGCACTACAGGCATCTGGGCACAGATGCGTGCCTGGATAGAGATTAATACGTTTGAGGGAATACATGAGGTCCAGTGGGGATTGGAGGGGATCGATACGGAACGGGTCTAAATTTGAGAATGATTGTAAAATGTGTAAAATTCAGTTTAATAAGTAAATAAATAAATAAATATTAAAACCTCACTCCCATCCACGTCCACTGCCAATTTTCCGTAGCTGTTATATGTTAAACAGACAGAGCTCAAGCATCAGTTAGGGTCCCCCTAAGTGAAAGAACATGCAGTAATTGTCCTTACAGACCTCTGTTTCTACAGTCAGTATATTTTTTTTCCAGTTTCATCCACTTGCCTTCAACTTTCATAATTTCCTTTTATTTTATAGCTGAATAAAAATCCATTGTGCATATATATCACATGTTCATCGTATATTCTTTATTTGGTGGACATAGATGCACACTTTTAAAAATCACCAGTCTGGTCTTACCAATGTGACTCAATGGAGGTTTATACTTTCGTTTTATGAAATACAACTAGTTACTGTTTTAAATGACCTTAATTTTGTATACCATTTAAAATATGTTGAGATAGAAGGAAAGCTTTATTACAAAACTTATAATAGAAAAAATTTACCTATATATTTAAGCTTAGCTTCTGATCAGTTTTAAGCCAGTTTTTAAAGTGTTAAGGGGAAGGACTGTGGAACATCTTTCCTTAGGAGTAATTGATTGTTTCAAGAGAATTTTTTGGAGTCTAGATACTGGAAATATCATATACGGTACTTCATATCATAATGATTTATTCTTGACAAAATTGTTTTGTATTAACATCTTTGTATTTTCAAATAATTTTACAATATTTTTCAAATTTAAAGATATTTTATGGAATTTTGATTTGGAATGAGTTGAATCTGAGAATAAATTTTAGAAAAATGGGCCATGAACAATTTAAACACTTAAGTCATAATAACAATCATCTTCCCTACTCTTCCACACTGCTTGTATTGCTTTCAGTACGTGTTCACGTCTTCTGAAGCCAAATGTCCATACCACATACCAAATCACTAGGGGTCCTCTAACACGTCTTACACTGTCTGCTGGAGATAACATTTAGTTATTTAATTAGGGCTTCAGTATCACAAGACAGTCCCCAGAAGGTGGCTGTAGGTTGTGCAGTCAGAGTTTCTGATAATGCAGTGTGAAATTTGTTTCTTCTCTCGCTCTCTCGCTCTCCTCCCCCTGTGGTCAGTTTGCTAGAGCATTCCAAAAACTGAGCACATTTACCTCATATTCACACACATTTGTTGTAATGGATATTACAAAGTATGCAGAGAGCAGGCAGGCAGATGGACATAGAGACACAAATGGAGTGGGTGACTGAGACAGGTGGCTAAGGGCAAGAAGCCATCTGCTTTCTTTTCCATGTGTTTCCGTTCACACCTCTCTGTGCTCTGCTGCACAGACAAGCTTTACATCTTGTCCTTTTAACTATTGTGGAAATTTCATTACATAGGGATCAGCTACCATCTCTCTATTCCCAGTGAGTCGGAGGTTGAACAGAAAGGTCTAAGTTATAACAACAGCTTGGTTTTCCTGCAGACCAGACACAACAGCCCTGAGGATATGCAGGGATTTACTTATCACCTCTGTAGAATAAAAGATGCTTCTGGCTTTCAGGGAACTTGTAAAGGTTTTATAAGCTTGAAGTGTGAAGTAAGGCCAGATAGAACCAAAATTTCTCCTAACATTCTTACTGATGAGTTTCTGGGCATTATTACAGGGACTACATGTTAAAATTATAGAGAGCACCTGCCACTCTCTGTGATGACTAATTTTAAGTATCAGTTTGAGCGGTTTGGAGGGTATGTTGTAAATCATTATTTCTAGGTTTCTTTAGAAAAGTATTTCTAATCATTTTTAATATTTAAAACTTTTGATTCATTTTCTCACCTTTTATCACTTTGACATCTCCATATAAGGTTTAATTTTTTCCTAGTTATGATGCACATTTTGGCAATTCTTAGAGGGTATGGAACATTTTGTTTGGATATCAGACTAGTTAAGAATTTTGCATTTTGGCATTTCCCTTATAAGAATGTTGGTTTTATTGTTCTGGTTGATTTTTTATCAATTATAAGCTGAATTTGCACTAACTAAAAGGCTGCTTTTGCTTTATTGTTAGCATATGACATTTCATAGGACTGGAGGATATCTTGGTGTGAGAAAATGCTCACTGTGCCAGGCTTAGAACATGAGTCTGGAATCCCATCACCCCACAAAAGGCCAGGTGCAGCATGTGCCTGTAATTGCAGTCTGGAGGGAGGGAAAGTTGGAGTTTTAGTCTTGATGGGCAGTCAGTTCCGCCAAACAATGAACTTCAGTTTTCGCAAGAGACCATGTCTCCAAAAATTATATGGACAGTGATATAGGAAGACATCAAATGCAGATATCTTGCACATGCACACATACATACTCACACAAACTCATACACCCTTTCTTGAGGCTTTTCAGAATACAGGTACTTAACAAGATATGTTTCCTTCTAGCTTGTAGGGTTAGAATGTCTTATAGCCTTATATCAACAAAGGAATGTTTTTACCTCAAAGATTCTAACTAAACTTCCCCAGGCTTTGGAGATTTTCAGTGTTCACCAGTTTTAATTACTTACATACACACACCCACATTCAGAAGGATGCCCGGGAAGTTTGTTGGAAATCGATTTCTGCATTATTTCCTCTCTCATAATCTGCTTGAGCCTTTCAGCATTTTTATTTCTTCAAATTCCCTTTTTCTGCATCCTGAACTTATTACATAGATTAAAGATCAGTTTAGGCATTATGTCAAGAGACAACATTGTCTCAATGAAAAGTTCGAGTCAATAGGGTGCTTCTATCCTCAAATGCTCACAGTTCTTAGACAAGACACCAAGGTATTTCAAATATTTATCATATTTATTGATTTGAGGACAAGTTCAGTCATAATGTTTTATGCTGGCTGGAAGTACAAGTTCAAACACATAATGTTGACTGAACATATTTTGCATTGAGTTTAAATGGTAAGCCTGTCATCCTATTCAAACCACTGGCAGAGTTTTCCTTCTGCATTCTCCCACCTAGCCTGAAACATTATGTTTCTATCCCCTAGCTCCTACATATATGTGAAACTTAGCCAAAGTCTATTTCTTAGTTTCCCTTTTCTAGTTAACAACGAATATTTGATACATATTTGTTCAATCAAAAGCCAGGGGACATCGATATCTAATATTCTCTGCTACACTTCTTAAAATCAAAACTAATTGAAAAATCAACAAGTTTTTCTGGTTAGCAAAACAAATACTTGTGCTGTGCTACCAGAATCCAACCTGACTTTTGTTACTCCTGTGCTCTGCAGCCTTAGGAATAGGCTTTATCTCTCTGCCTGTGTTTCCTCCTTTTATGAAAATATGGTTATGTTACGGAATAAGATTTCTAAATCAAATATTCTTGTGCCCTTAAAGGTTTAATGGGAATAATGAAGAGGTATGTTGAAATACATTTACACCTTCTCCTGCCAATACTTAAATTCACAATTTTCTTTTTAAATTTTAATTCATAACTGGTCTGACATCAAACTTTGTGCATTCTTTCCAAATTTTATTTTCCAAAGAAATGAATTGAATTTTATGAAATACAGTTTTCTGTTCAGCATGCTTGAATTCTGTCTTGTTTTCACGTCTGGAGAAATCTTGCCATCAGACTTATCTTCCAGCACTCATTGATTTTTCCACGCCCTCCTTTATTTTTTTTGTTAAATTATTTAGAGTTCTTGACCTATAACATTGTGTCTTGTACTTCTGTCCAGTTAAATTTATCCATTTTTAATCTCTTTATCTATTACATTTAACTATCAGCTTAGCTATCATCCAAATTAACTAATTCTCAAACTAACTTTCATTAAATGTAAATGTACATCATATCTGCACAGCTTTTAACAACAGTGTCTTCATGATATTCACATGATTTTCATAATAAACACCATATTATTCCTAACTTTTATTTTTCCAAAATTCATTTGGATATACATATACATACATATATATATATATATATAGAGAGAGAGAGAGAGAGAGAGAGAGGGGGGGGGATATCTATACTCCAGATATTCACCAAATCATGGATATCTACTAACCTAACAAATTAAATAATATAGTCATAATAGTCATAGTGTTTGGAAATTACATGTCATTTATCACAATATGAGTGATAATTTGAAATGGTTCTCTGGTAATACCCAAAGCTATCTTAGAAAAGAAAAATTCCTTGGGCATAAAGCATGAGAATTGTGAATACATGCACATAAGCATATACGGTGCAAATAATAATAAAATAGTAATGTTTATATGTTTTATTTTGGGGGATACTATGCAGATGAATAGTATTTGGTACATTCTTGCTATAATTTAGATTAATTGTATTTATTTTACAAAAAGAATTTCTAAATATTCATAATATTTGGCTCTAGGATGTCCAACACAGAATCACATAGAAGAGCACAAGATTTCCCATTAGCAGTTTCCTAAGTAATCACTTCGCCAGAAAGTATGTAAAATGAAGATTATTTTTGTAATAAGGTGATTGCTGACCAATGAGGATATTATTTAGATTGCTTTTGTGGAAGAAAAATTACAGTCAGAAAACAAATCAATGCATATCATAGATTAAACACAAATAGATAGGTATTGGTGTTAATAGTGCTTCCTTCCAAAGGATGATGAGATCTCCACACATCTTCTTGGAACAGGTTTACCTTAGCTGCAATGATGTCAAAGTGGTTGTCAATGCAGGCCGTCTGCTCATCAGAAAAAAGTAAAGGCACATTTTTTTTCTATACTTATAATTGTTGAACAATGACAAACAAAGCTTCCTGCCTCCCCACCACTTTAGAGCCAGAAGTTTTTGGTTAAAAAGGAAATATTCACCATGGAACACATCGATGACCAGAGGGCTCTACCGTAATCTGTATGGAAGAAATTACTTTATCCTAATGAACCTACTTCCTGAGTAGCTCAAAAACAACTTGCTCTTTACATTTTCAATGAACTCTATATTGAAAATATTTAAATTTTAGTGATATTAAATAGTTATAAAGTTTAAATAAAAATTTGTTATACTGGTCATCTGCTTTTCTAAAAATGTGACCATACCAGAATATTAAAATGAATACAACTCATGTGGGCTTTTAAATATTCACTAAATAAATCATATATTTCTATTTAACCTTTAAGTTTTAATGTTATAGTCTTTAAACAAAATTATGAGTTTCAATTTAACATTTTCATTAATGTACATGATATAGTTTGATAAAATTCATCCACCAATTTAAAATATGTGGTGCCCATTTCAGATGCACAAAGTATGAAATAAAGGACTGGATAGATGGTTCAGCAGCTAAGAGTACTGACTGCTCTTGCAGAGGACCCAGTTTCAATTCCCAGCATCAACATGGCAGCTAACAACCATCCATGACCCTAGTCCCAAGAGATCCAACATCTTCTTCTGGCTTCCACAAGCATAAAGTGTGCATTCTGTATTTAAAACATGCAGGCAAAATATACACATAAATAGAAATATGATGTCTGGCAGAAAGCTGGGTGTGAGAGAAACCAACTCCCAACACCTGAACTACAGAGTAGGTTAAGGTAAGGCTGGGCATATCAGTATGAACTTGTCTTAAAATAATCAGAAAACGCGGACTTGTAATGTAGCTCTGTTGCAGAGCGCTATGTGTCTTATATTTGGGAGGCCTGGTTCAAACCCCAGTACCAGAAAGGGAAATATAAACCCTGTGAAGAGTCTGACATGCTCCCCTGTTTGCACCTAATTAAGTCATCAACTATAGACTCATGGATACAGGAAAAAGTCATAGGAATCCTGTGTCAGAGACAAAGGATATTACTCCTGCGCAACAAATGTGGTGGTTTTATATTCACATCCATTTCCTTTATTTGGAGATCTATACAGTGGCCCAGATGTGGTGTACACAGAGGGTTTTTGTAACAGTTTAGCAAACAACTTGGAACCCCTCTCTCTTTGCATGGAGCTGATGGTGAGTTGCCCTCTCTTTGCTCCCGCTGGGAAGGAGATGAGGCTGACTTCCAAGGAATTGGCTGCCTCAGAATCATCAGAATGAATCTGGGTAAACAAAACTGCCAAACTATTTTATAAGATCTTCACGAACAGAGATACATAAAAAAAAATTTTTTTTTCTTCTGATTCTGAAGCACAAGACATTTTGCACCTAGTACATCAGATCTCTGGACTACAGTCTTAGTCCAGACCCACCCACTGCATCCTGATACCCTCTACTCAGACCCACTCAGATTTTCAGTCTCTATTGTTTGAGCCTTTGCAAGCTATCCCCATCTAGCCTCTGCCTGCCCTAGACCAGGGATCTATGTTGGCTGTTCCCTCCCCACACCCACCTTGAATTTCTGTGACCAGCCTTGTTCCCTGGTAAATCTGATCCCACCCATTGCTCTTCCATTTCTCTACCACCTGAACAACTTCATTCTCCCATGATCCACACTCTGTTCCCCTTGCAAACGGACACAGGCCCACTTTTGCTTTTAACAACCAAGATCTCTGGACCGATCTCTTTGTCCAGATTGGTCCACTGCCTCCTGATCCCCAGAACTTAAACTGGCTCAGTTTTTCAGTCTAGCTTGGTAGAGCCTTCACAGGTTTCCCCCACAGTCAGCAGGTCTTTGCATTGCTGAAACCAGTCTTCCACTCTTGCAGTCCTCGAGGCAAGTCCTCCAACTTGCCTTGGATTCTGGAGACCATTGTTCCCTGATAAATCTGATCCTGCCCAATGTGTCTCCACTCCCAAACCTCAGCAGCAACTCCAAAATCCCCCAACTCCACATCCTGTTCTCTTTCTAGCCTTGGACACAGGCACACATTTGTTTTGGCAACCCAGATGTCTGGACCACCTTCTTACCTCTGACTGGCCGTGAGCTCTCCAAATCCCACTGTGCCCATCCAACTGCATTGGCATCTCTGCAGTCCTCCCACTGCTGTTGAAGAGGAAAGAAACATAGTCCATGAAATGAACAGACAGAAAGAATTCATGTCCAGAAAACCAGACTTTCAGAGAATATTTGAACCAATGCAAAGAGCTAAAGAAAGGAATAACTATACCAATGGGCAGTGGAAAGAAACTAAATAAATGTATAACTGGGAAACCACAATGTTAGACCAAGAATGACAACAGAAATCAAAATTATAAGAATCAATACACATATTTCAATAATAATTTTAAATATCCATACACTGAACTCTTTAGTCAAAAGTCACAGATCAATTCAGATCAAGAAACAAAATCCACCCTTTTGTTGCCTGCAAGAATCCCATGTCATCTTTGAGGACAGGCACTACTTAAGGTGAAGGATGGAAAAAAAAAATATTCCAAGGAAATGGCTCTAAGAATCAAGCCAGGGTTGCCATTATATCTGACAAAATAAACTTCAAATAAAACTAATAAGAATAGATAAAGAAGGACACTTCTTCTGGCCCAAAGAAAAATTAACAAAGAAGATCTAACAATCTTAAAATATATACACCAAACTCTGGTGCAGCCAACTACATAAAGACGATACTACACTACTTTAAGACACAGATTAATCCCAAGTCACTAATACTAGGGAACTTCAATATCCCACTGACTCCATTAGACAGGGCAGCTGGACAGAGACTAATCAGAGAGACATCTGAATTTAACAATACTGAGCATTAAATGGAACCTTCTCCAAAATCAACCCATACTAGGGTACAAACAACCCTCCAAGCATTCTATGTGATCACAATGCAATAAAGCTTAAAATTAGCAACAGAAGAAGTCCTAGTAACTGAAGGAATTCATGAAGATTAAACAACACACTCTTTAATGATGAATGGGTCAAAGGGAAAATCAAACAAGTAATAAAAGTATTCCTGGATTAAATGAAAAGACAAGGCAACACAACAAAACCTTTGGGACCCTTTAATAGTAGGCCTAAGAGGGAAGATTCTAGCTATAATTGCCTATATGAAAATCAGATGAAGCACAAGGAAATGACTTAACATTGCAACCTAAGACTTTTGAAAGGCAACAACAAATGAAACACAAACCCTAAAGAAAGGCTAAAGTAACAAAAATAAGAGAAGAAATTAATGAAATATGAACAAAGGACAAAATGTAAAGGATCAATAAATCCAACCAAGAGCTGGTTCGTTGAAAATATATGCAAGATAGACAGACTTTAACCCAGTTGACAAAAACAAAGAAAGAGTAACTCCAAATGAACAAAATCAATGATGAAAGGAAAAACATCAAAGAGATAACAAAAAGATCCAGAACATTATAAGTAAAAAATTTTTAAACTTATATACTATTAAACTTGAAAATCTTAAAGAGGTGGATGAATGATGAATATCTAGTATTATGGGAAACAACAAAGGTAAACCAGGAGGAGATCCACAACTTAAACAGAAGCATAACATCTAAGGAATTCAGCCAGTAATACAAAATCATCTGACTAAAGAAAGCACAGCCCCAGATAGATTCACAGCAGAATTCTACTAGACATTCAAGATCTACAACCAATACTGTTTAAATTATTCAGAAAGATATAAACAGGAAAACCCCAAAATCTCCTCTCTGAAACTACCATGACTCTAACACCAAAACCAAATAAAGATAAAACCATAAAAGAAAACTACAGACCCATATCCTTAATAAAATAGATGCAAAACTTCTAAAAGAAATAGTTGCAAACTGTATGCAGACAGATATCACATAGATTATCCACTGTGATCGAGTTGGCTTTATTCTTGACAGGCAGGGATGGTTCAATATGCATGTCAATAAATGTCATAAAACATATAAATGGATTTAAAGACAAAAATCACATAGTCATATCATTAATAGATAAAGAAAAGGTCATTGACAAATTTCAACATGCATTTATGTTAAAAGTCCCTAGAGGGATTGGTACTGGAGGGAACATACCTCAACATAATTAAAGCTATACAAAACACACAGCCAACATCATTCCAAATGGAGAAAATCAGAAGGATTTCCATTAAAATCAGGAACCAGACAAGGCTCTCCACTATCGCCACTCCTTTAAAATATATGGCTTGACGCTCTTGCTAGAAAAAGTCAAAAGAAGGAAGTTAAAAGAATACTCATTGGAAAAAAAGAGATCAAATTGTCTCTTTTTGCAGATGACATAATATTGAACCTAAATGATGCAGAAAATTCCATGGGAAGACTCCTTGAAATGCCTAACACTTTCAATTATGTGGCAGATTAAAAAATTAATCTACAAAAATCATTAGCCTTTCTATATATTAATAAGAACCAATTGAAGAAACAGTAAACTCCCATTCACAATAGCCTAAAGGAAAAAGCAAAGAAAATCCTGGAAGAAACCTGACCAAAGACATTAAAGATCTCTACCATGAAAATTTTAAATCTGTGAAGAAAGATATAAAGAAGTACCCAAGAATATGGAAGGCCCTTCCATGCTTATGTATTAGAAGAATTAATAGTGAGAGAATGACTATCCTGCCAAAACCAATCCCAATAAAAATCCCCATGAAATTTCTCACAGAATTGGGAAAAGGCATCCAAAAATTCATACGGAGGCACGAAGTACCCCAGATAAGGAAGCAAACATGAGACAAAGAACAATGAAGCAGGGGTTACTTTAGCAGATTTCAAACTATATTACAGAGCTATAAAACATAAAACAGCATGATACTGGCACAAAGGGAAACCCATAGATCAATGCAATACAATCTAAGACTCAAGTATGAGGACATGCAGTTTCAGCCACCTAATATTTGATGTTGGGAGAAAGAACACTTACTGCAAGAAAGATGGTGTCTTCAGCAAGGGGTGCTGTAAAAACTGGATTTCCACCTATAGAAGAATGAAACTAAGCCTTCACCTTACAGAAAAGTCAACTCCGAACGCGTTAAAGACCTCAATGTAAAACCTGAAACTCTGAAATTGTTAGAAGAAAACTTTAGCAGTAACCTGTAAGACTTAGGTGTAGGAAAGGACTTTTTAAATCAGACATTTGTTGCTGAAGAATTAAGGTCAATAATCAAGTGGGACATATTTAAACTAAATAGCTTCAGTAAGACAAAAGAAATGACAAAGGAAGCGAAGAGAAAACCCACAGAGTAGAAAAACACCTTTACCAGTGACATAACTGACAGGTTTGACATTCAGAATATTTAAAGAATTTTAGAAAATCGAGAAAATTAAATTCATTAAATGACCAATTAAAAAGTACATTAGGATACAAATGAAGAGGTCTCAAAAGAAGAAATAAAGATGGCAAAGGAATGCCTTAAAAGTTTTCAACATTGTTACTAATTAGGTAAATGCAAATAAAATCAATTTAAAATTGAATCTTATTCCAGTCAGACTGACTAAGATCAAGAGAACAAAGGATACCAAATGCTGAAGAAGCTGTGGAGAAAGAAGAATGCTCGTTCATTTCTGGTGGAATTGGAAACTTTGGAAAGAAGTGTGGAAAAATCATTTTAAAAAACCAAACAGAAAAAAAAACTAAAAATGAACCTACCATTTGACCCACTTATGTCACTCCTTGTCATAGGGCCAAAGGATACATCTCCTCCTATTACAGAAATTCCTGTGCATCCCTGTATATGTCTGCACTTTTCACAATAGCTAAAAGATGGAAGCAATCTAAGTGTCACCCTCACCTGATAAGTGGATAATGAAAATCTAGTACATTTACCTAATTGAGTTCTACTCTGTTGTAAAGAAAGACAAAATCATGAAATTCACAGGTGAATGGATGGAACTAGAAACTGTTATGCTAGTAATACAGGTAATACAGATTCATTAAAACAATTGACATACATTCTACCTCATTTTTGAATCCTTATTGTGTATTCTTATATAATTTTAGGAACCAGGGACTGGAAAAAGAACCAGGGAGGTAAAGGGAAAGAAGGAAGGCTGAAAGAGGAGAATACTAGGAGACAGGTGATACTAAGGGAGAAATAGAAAAATGGGGGTATTTAAATTGGAGGGGGAAGTATAAATGTACAAGGAGTTATTGTGATAAAGTGAAAGAAGGATATCAAGAGAGGTGGGTCCATAGGAAACTGGTATTGTCAAGGGAGAAATGAGTAAAATTGAGACATTTTAAAAGAGGAGGGAACGGAGGGAGGGTTAGACAGGTAAAGAGAGTTAGAGGAGAAATTAATGATGCCTAGCTAGTGTAAAACACCAAAGGGAATCATATTGGCCTGGCAACCTAATGACAAATGCTACATAAACTATTTCTTCATTAGTCCATGTGTATAACTGAAGGCTACATAACAAGAGACAGTGCCAGACAGGAGAAACCTCTCTTTGAGTTATTGGCCAAGGTAGTGCAGGAGACTGCCAAAATTACACAAGCTATTGACAAAGCCCTTGACTGTTTCCAAGAACTTGAAAATAAGATTATATTGCTGAAAAAAGACATACTTCCGACACAGAAGCAATGGAGCTGGAACTGATAATGGAAGGCTAACTCATAACTCTAGAACACTATGCAAGCAGCAAAGGGAGAACATTAGTCAATGACCAATAATCATATCAAAAACCGGCACAGCATAGATACTGATGTAGTCAGGGAAGTTTCAAGGGGGCAATCAATGGCTACATAATTGTTCTTAAAGCCCACTGGGAAATGCACAGCAGATCCCAATCTTTGCTGAAGAAATATTGGCAACTGATTACTGTTTCATGAGGATGATCTAATCTTTTTAAAGCAAGGAACTCTAGAAAGGCTGACTAGACCTCACTGGATGAACTTGAACTGAGAAAATTTTGGTGACACTAACTTGACATAGTAGACCTTAAAACGGATAAAAGACTGCATGGATTCCATGGGGGCATACAATTGTGAAAGGGTATAAATATGATTAAGATTGATTGAGATGTTCTCTATGAAATATACAATAATATGTAAATTTAAAAAAATCTTCCAAACAGCTATTTGTAATTTTCCATTAAACGTCATAAGAAAGGCTATTATATTTCACTACAAAACTGATTCTAACAATTAAAATGTTACATAGGCATTTTTCAATAAATGTAACCTATGCAGTTTCTAGAAGCAAACACTTCAGCCTTCTGAACCTTCATGTCTTGACATATCTCCTGTAAGTAATCTCTCACTCACATTCCTTTAAGCAACCCCAATAAAATAATTGTTTTTCCAAGTTAGACTACAGTGACATCATTTCTTTAGTCTGTCCTGGGTTCCATACCTGAAATGAGAACACATTTGATCACATCTCCCCCAGGAAGCCAGAGTTGTCTGTGTTCAGTCTATCCAATATAGTTACAGATGTACCATCATGGTTCCATTTTCACTATCAAAAACCTGGCCCTCAGTTTCATCCAAATTTCATGCTATACTGATTTGTTGATTTGATGTTATTATATATTTTCATCTCAATGCTTTATAAAACAATTTAATGCAATAACTAAATGGTTTCAGTTAGTCAAAGTAATGGTTGTCTAAGTAGTTCAAAATAGGTTGTTCTACAGTAGCAGAGGTCTATCAGTGCACTCTATACCTATACCAAGACTCCACAAATGGATTTCTGATTTTTAGAAAAGTAATGAGCATATAAATTTAATCCAAATATATATTTTCCTGTCACATGCAGCATCATGGACACAGCAACATACAATCAAGACAAACTTTGAAAATGTAAACATTACTCTGTTTGTACAACTGTTTGGGCTTTTGATCAGGAAAATCACTAGAGTGATTTTAGAGTGATTTAGAGTGCTCTTGAGACAGAAATAGATTTCCTATCTCAACCAAAAGCTTATTTCACATAACTGAATTTGATGCTGCATAGTGGCTGCCTCTTGCCCACTGGAAAATGCTTAGCCTCAGGCTGAGCTTGGGAAGTTAGTGATGTATATGGAGGATTCCCTAGGCAGACGGATCCTAAACAGGCAGACGGGTTTGATCATGAATCAACATCTACCACTGTAAGTCACACCTGCTGGTTTTGTATCTGCTCTGACACTCTCCTGAGTACTCAGCCACTAGTCTTTACCTCAGTCCTTCAGAGTGTTCAGTTTTTCAACCTCATAAAACCTTTTCTTTTTCCTCAGAGTAAACCATGGTCTGTCCCTTCCTTTTTTATATCTCTCTCCCTGTCCTCAACAACACTCACCAATTATTCATTGTAGAATAATCTCATTTATTAATACTGTGATCAGAATGACTAGGAAGCTGGAGTTGTCAAAGGTAAGACAAGACCCCTCATGAGAGTAGGAAGAGTCAGATTTTATTTAGGGGTAACTACTTCATTAAGAAGAAAACCCTGTGTAGACTGAGCAATGGGTGGATTCATGTATAGGTGACTCTACAGAAACAAGAAAGGAGAACGGGATTTGTGAAGAGTGGTTAAGGATAAGAAGAGTCAAAGAAGAGGAAAGTGATGATGAGGGTGACAAGGTATGACAGGGCCACTGAGGCTGTATCAAACTTCGGGTCTGGCTAAAGCCCTTCCTCCTGGAGCCAGGAGATCCATCCCTGTCTCCTACTGTGGATATACCATGAGGAACCTGATTCAGAATTGAAGAGAGAAGAAGCATCTCAAAAAGCCAAAGACATGTTCACAATTCTTTATAAGCTTTAAAACTAAGAAATACTCCACATTGAAGCTGTCCAGCACCTCTGCACAGTCACTGGCTACGAAACAAGTAGTACAAACAAGACTCCCATTCAGCACTGCTTTCCAAAGTAGAACTTGGAGAGACAAGGTCACTCCTCTAGCTGGGTCTCAGCATACTGCGTCCCTGGCTGGACGTCAGTAAACATCGGATACTCTGCCAGTTGAGGATAGCACTAGAACTTATTTTCACCAGGGTTCCAGTCTTTCATGAAAGAAAATTAAAGAGGTCTGAATGGTGAACTCAGACCCTCAGTGATATCTGAATGTTCTAATAGACTTTTGTATAACTTTCCCCGTCTTCAGGTCTCACCAATGGAACTGGTGATCTTAGCTGTTCTGTTTCTTTCTTCTGGAAGGCCATCTTCTGAGGCTGGAGTGAAAGATCTTCTGGCACACTCTAAGTATAACAATTCCTCAAACTTGATGTTCTGGTCTATTTCTTGCTGCCCAAGCCACATTTCTCTAAAGGCTGGCAGCCCATCACATACCAAACTATTAATTTATGTAATTTGCAAAAAAAAAAAAAACAAAAACAAAACAAAACAACAATTTGTAACCTAAAGTAAATTTAGATTTCAAGCAATGAAGAAATTTTCAAATAAAGTCTACAAATTAATTTCAAAAAATTAATCTATCTCAACTTCTTCATAGGAGAATAAATATTACATGGGATTCTCTTTGTCTGCTGGCACCTTCTATAATCATTGGCAATTTGTCATTCCTGAAAAAATAGAACTGCATGCAAATATTACTTTAGCTTTAAATTTCATATTTTCCAAATGAAATATCTCATACTTTACTAAGGCAGTTTTATATAACCATTCAATTGAGTAATTGATAAATTTATAGAGGTGATAGTCCATGTAAATTTTTTTCATAATAGTGAAATTATTGCTGATGGTATACAAAATCAGTCATAAATTTACTTTTGAGAGCCAAAAGGAAGTTAGGAAAATTTCTGTACAGGTAACTAATACAGACAAAATTTTTTCAGTGTATTTTTAATTGAATTTTTAAAAATAACGTTGAGTTGTTGTGTATTTCATGTAATTGATCTTAATCAAATTTAGGCCCCCTCCCCCATGCATGCCTACTCAGTGCTCCTTCCCGACGGTATTTCATGTATTCTGTCATACATTTTAAGTTCTATCTGGTAAAGTATTTGTACCCAGATGTCCCTTGGTGCAATTTCATCAACTGCAGTCTAGTCAGCCCTTCAGAGAGATTTTTTAAATTTGTCTTTATTAATAAGGAAGGAAAAAAAGATAAGCTACCTTGATTCTGTGTCTAAGCTTTAAATGCATAAAGGATTGCAAAAGATGATAATATCACTAAGAACCAAGAAGGCAGCTGGGCTGGGGAACTCTGTTGCTGTATGGAAGGCTGGTGAGGCACAGTTCCAGTGTGTAAATATGAAAAAAAGAAATACAAACAGATCAGCAATGCATCTCTTTCTTGAATTCTTCAGAAAGTGAAGTTAAATCCCAAAGGCAGAGCTGATAAATCTCTTCTGTTTAAAGATATCCTGAATCTCTGCTTGCTAGGGATAGAACTCTATGTGAACCACGGAGGTTTAATTAATGTAGTAGGCAGAATAGTGACATTCCAAAACACCACAATCCAGAGGAAATACAATAGTGCTGTTTCATTGAGAATTGACTTCATAGAGGTGCTTAAAACTTCAGATTTCAAATGGCAGTTATCCTGCAAAGTTCAATGTAATTCACCTAATAACTTGAGAAACTTTCAGCTATTTTGAAATGCGCAATATGCTGTTTTCAACTGCAGGTGTGTCGGCTTATGTAACAAACACTAACACTTTCTTCCACCTGTGATTTCCTACCCAATGTCTCATTTTCCCCTATCCTCACAGTCTAGGCCTGGCAATACTCTTTGATTTTATACTTCTTTAAAATCAACGTTTCTTTTTTTTTTAATTATAGTGATTAGTGAAAAATTTTGACTGTACCACAGAGGACACAGGTCTGTGTCTATGCTATATTCTTTTCGTTTATTGTACAAATGTATCTAAACATCATATTTTAGCCATACCTTGAACAATTATTAAGTGTCAGTAAACTTTAGAAATATATTTTTAAAAAGAAAACTTTGATTCACTTAAAGGAAGAAAAAATGTCAGTGATCTTTCAAGGGTAAGACTGGTCAGAATTAATACTGATAGCTCTGGGAGGCAGGAGTCATGTGTTAGGGTGTACAGAGACTTTAAATTGCCCAGGCTGATACTTGGCAACAGCCTGGAGGAGAGCAGGAACCTCACACTAAATCTACAGATTGGAGTCCTGCATGAGGTTAGAAGAGATTATGCCCCAGGGGTTCTCTACAAGAGCTGAAGGGAGCTGTACCCTAAGTTCAGCTTTGGGGACATTTGGGCAGAGCCACATAACCTGCTCTGGGCCCTGGTTTCACAGGCATGTAGTGGATATGTTGATGTTGCCTGAAGTTCAGCATTATTTTGTATTATAACACTTTTTCATTTCATGATATCTTGGCTGCTTTTTGTGCTTTAGCTATATTGTTTATTAAGAGACAAATACTGGTTTTTGAAATAGCATACCTATTAGTTTTCTTTGCCTTTATGTATTGCTGCACTGAAAATGTTGAGCTAGAGCACTTAGGAAACCACTCAGATCTATACTTCCACAAGCTAATCAGATATCCTTTAAGTATAACTTTAATAGTTGAATGTGAAGATTTCTTTGTTCCTGTTTGGTACAAATTTTATACTACTATACATATATGTATGTGTTCTTAAACTTAATAGCTTGTAGAATACTTAGTTTTTTCAGTGTATAAATGAAATATCCAGTGATAAATGCCTTGTTTAGATGTTATAAATTCAGCTCAAGTGAGAGTTTTACAGCCATGATGATAATTGTTACATTAATTATAATGGTACCAGTCCCTTCTCACACTTGCTGGGTAGGGATAATCATTAGTTGAATCTCATGAACTGGGGAGACAAGGCATCTAGAAAACTTCCCTGGCTACAATGAGTATGGAATGGATACCAGACAGAGCTCCCACAGAGCTCATTGAGGGTTCCCAGTTCCACTGCTGCTGTCTAATAAGCTGTTCAGTTAGGGATCCATCATAAATTATCTAGTTTTCATACAGATGTTAGAATTACATCTGGAGAAGAAATCATACCTGAATAAGTTGTCATTTTAGAAGAAGTCACAGGTAGAAATCATGAACAAAAGCTACTAAATACATATATATTTTGTGGGGAATTATACTGTCCTTTGGGAACACTTTTGCTGTAGCTACATTTAAGTGTGGTTTAGAGATCAGGGTGGCCTCAGTAATACAGCATAAAACTTGATGGAGCCGAGAATAGAGTGAAAATTCTGTTAGATTCCCCATGTGCATCATTCCCATGTACTTTATACCACAGCTGAAAATAACTGACAGTGTTATCTGCTGTCAAGATTGACAGAGCATGAGCTGCATGTAAATATGTGTCCCATGGGAATGCCACCTTGATCAAACACCTGCTCAGGATTCCTCAGTCCTCCAGGTGCCAGAGCAGGGTTTTCAGAGGAAATGCACAAGTAGGAAAGGCTGTCTCTTGGAGTGGCACTTAATGTCATAGGGCAACTTTCAATTTTGTCCTGCTTGAGTCTGGAGAGATGAGTTAGAAGTTAAGAGGACTTTTCCAGAGGATCCGAGTTTGGTTCCAGCATCCATCCACATGGGTCTGCTCACAACCACCGGTAACTTCAGCTCCAGAGGATTGAACTCCCTCTTCTGGCCTTTGCATGCACCGTGTAAACATGTACAAACCCACATACAGACACATACACATGATTACAACTAAGAGAATTTTTACAAAGAATTTTTCCAGACTATTAGCTTCATATGCCATAAGTTTACCTATCTGAGTACTTTTGAACTATTATAGACCTTCATGAGACCATTTTCTCTTAAAGAAATTTCCTAACATATGGAGAATGTTCAGGGACCCTGTAAGCATGTATATACATTTGTAATCAAGGCCATTTGACCAAAGCCCATTTCTACTTCATGAGTCAGAGACATTTCCTCAATTAAGAAGGTACCAGGAGTGAAACAGCATGCAGAATTCATACTCGGCATGTAAATAATCAAATTGTCTGATGTAGAGATGTACAGGGGGACAGAGCTAGGACAGGACAGTCAGGTTTAAATCATACCCTGGCCTATTTTCAGTAAATTTTAACCTTTCAAATTCCACAAACAATGTTGGTACTGTCCTTTGAAATTTATTTTGGGATAAAATTGGAAAACATCTATTGAATATGTAATCCATTGTGCATATTATAGTGAATCTCAAAGTTTCCAAAAAAAATGTTTGCCCAGTAAATGCTTTACCCTAGTTCAGTTTGATACTCCATGGAATTATTGAAAGTCAAACATGAAACAAATAAATAACTCATCGGGGCAATCCTATTAGACTGCATAAGTGCATTTCACATAATTTACTGGGTAGGATTGTGTATACACAAGGCTACTTCCTTTAAGGAATACGGAGTTAAATTTAATAATTCCTAGAAGGTACATTCTCATTTTATTTAATTAAAATTAATGAGTTATATGCAAATGGATCAGAGTTATATGTTTTTGTATGCATTATATTTGAAAAGAAAACCAACTCTTTCAAAGTAACTTTTCAAATAGCTTTTTTTATTGAGTTTGATCCACCTCTAGACCATTAATTTCTAACATTCTGAAAATAATTATTCGTTCCTGAGAACAACTATATGGGTTCAGTATTAGCAGCAGTTTCAGATTTTGGTAGGAATTTAGCATTATTCGATTCTTAAAAATTAAGAGACAGAGAATTTTCACTAGGATCATAGTTACAAAGTAAAATGTGGTTATTTCAAACTCACTGAAGGAAATAAAGTTTAAATCTGACCTTGGAAAGGCAATAAGAGCATCCTAGGAAATTTGCCACATTTAAAAAAGAATGACATTATTAGGTAATTTCACACCTTGTAGGAAAATCTCTTTGTCATTTTTATTATAACAAAGTCTGAACTGAGTTAGATAATATGTCCCAAGTTTTAGGGTTGTGGAATAATCTAAAATAAATTCTGTAAGTGAAACCTGAAATATGCTAGGGATAAAGGATATGCATATGCCTTTAGTCCCAGCATTTGGGAGGCAGAGGCAGGAAGTTCTCCATGAGATCAAGGCTGCCCTGGTTTACATAGTAAGTTCCAGGACATTGGGGATACAGGTTGACCTTGTTTCCAAAAAGCTTCCTTATCTCCAAAAATGTAAAGATTAGAAAAGTTTGTAAAAGAAAACATGAAAGAGATTGTTAAAATTTATGGCAAGAAATGTTAGCAACAAAACATGGCTTCTTCAAATTATGATTTATAAATTGTTCTTAAGTCTAGATTTTAATAATTCCTCACCAAACTCTGCAAGACAATGCCTTTCTTTGTTTGCTTTTTATTACATAAAACTGATGGTTGACCTTGTTTCTTGTCCTTAATGCCATTCTTCCTTCCCTTAAACATTTCTTGAGGTTCTTTGTGTAATAAACAGCATGTGTAACACAGGTGATTAACCCCCACCCAAAGACTGTGGTTCAACTAGGGCTCACTGACAACTGTATGTGAGACCATACTCTTAGAGCTTTCACTGTCAGAAATTTACTTACATTTTTGTCTACATTTCGTCTTGCTCTCCCTGTCTTTATTTCATGTAACTCTTAATTCCTGCCACTTCAAGAGTACTTTCTAACTATAAAAATTCCAGTTTCCCTGCCCAGCTTCTCAGTTATGGTCTTCTTGAAGTCAATAATTACTCTAGTGTCATTAAATGGGATATGTGGTTCTGGACCTCAGTGTCATCCACTGTATCTCTTATTTATGTCAATCATTCCATTTAGATAACTCCTAGCAACACGTGGTGTTTTATGTAACTATGTATTTATTCTTAATTTTTATTTAATTGTTTTGGGTATAGTGAATCAATTGAGTTCAACAGATCTTTCTACTTAAAAAGCTTTTCAGGCAATATTTTCACCTCAAAACTGTGAAACTATCTTGTGCTCTACTTCTGGAGACAAGGGGTTCGTGCTTGATGATTTTTCCATCAGCACAATTTTTCCACATCCGTATTTATTTTGAAACGCAACAATACTTAGAGTTTTGCACTTTGGTTTGTGTCGTGTACTTGCTATAAATTTACTTGAGTGAATGAAAATGCCATGCTTTTCCTTTGAAACACCGTCTGGAATGAATTTTTTCTTCCCAATCTGTACTTGCTTCAGCTTTGTGAGGCCACGCTGCATCTCAAAGCCTTTCCTGAAGGTAATGGAAAACTGCTTCTTTGTGAATAAAGAGTAATTACCAGAGATTTACATGTAAACTGAACTTTAAAGACTGTAAGTGCAGAAAGAGAAATCAATTTCAAAAGAGCAAAATAAATAACATTTGTTCAAACATTACATCAGGTAAAACAGAATTCAAGAAAGCAAAGCAAATTTTATTTTCAATGATGGGATTCAAAACAAGGTCCTTACAAATACTAAACAGCTTTTCTACCACAGAGCTACATCCTGAGTTTAAATTTAAGAGTTTAGTTTTTTATGAACTATTATTACGCTTATATATGGGTTTATGTATAGAAAAATGACCCCAAAATATCTGTATCACAGTGTCCCAGAATGAGCAAAACTTCTACCTGCTACATACCAGCTCCTCACAAGACCATCGGAAGCTGGGACACAGCAGTATGCCATTACTGATCCAGTGGGCACACCTTGCTTGGTATGTTGAGAGGAGTGGTGGAAATCTTCCCAGTAGACTGCATAGCACCTCCGTGCCTTATCAGAGCCAGCCAGCAAGGAGAGGATTTCCAGATCGGGCTCAGCTTGATTTCCTCTTATTCTGAAACTAAATCAGGTTGTGTCTTCAACAACAGGGTCTCCGATCTAGTTCTGAAAAGCAACTAGCAGAAGACCTAAAAGAATATTTAATTGTATCATTTTGGGAAGCTCAAGAGCTGCCTGTTCAATAATTTTTAGTGAGGTAACCCACTCATATTGCTGGGAATCCCTCTAATTATACCCTGACTTTGGGACTTGCATCTCCCACTCCACATCCCGACCCCACATGTTGCCATCTTCTAAACTCTCTATTATTTTGCTATTCCTACTATAGGTATTTTTTTCCAAATCTTTAAACCACTCAGGAATTAACATTGTGTCAT
The DNA here is from genome assembly GCA_035773235.1 of Eospalax fontanierii. NCBI lineage: Eukaryota > Metazoa > Chordata > Mammalia > Rodentia > Spalacidae > Eospalax > Eospalax fontanierii. The sequence goes on along the minus strand of CM069540.1, from coordinate 43,893,438 downwards.
GAAATCTTTTTAAAAAATGTGGTGAGGAGGACTTTTGAAAAACTATAGTCCTACATTCTGAGAAAGTGCTAATTGGTCTGCAGATTAAGCAACTATTTAAAAAGAAAAAAAAAAAGGAAGCAAGGTCCATTCAGTACAGTGTGAAAAGTTTTCACAATTATTTCCTCAAAAAGCATAAATCTGAATACAGTGGCCTAGAAGGGAGATATTGCTTTATTTATTGTTTTCCCTATGACATTTAATCATTTCCTATATGCCTTTCTGGGGTGAGGCCATGGAACCACTGGTCATCTCACAACTCAAATGGGTTTATTGGAGCTGGCTCAACTGCTTAGCTGGAGGTGTAGGCAGCAGGGTCTTGCTCTTGACTGTTGGTTGCTTCCTGGGCAAGCCACCGAAACTGGTTTCCAGAACCAGACAGATTCTAGGCCAAACCTGTAGCTGCTGCCTCTCCATTGACCATACTTGTCTTCTAAAAGTGTTTCTGGCAGGGAAAGGAGTCTTAAATTCTAGTATATTTTCTTGCATGAGAAAAATACATTCAAGGAAATAATTGCTTTTCCTGACAACAAATGTAATCCTTTCACCTGCACCTTTGATCCTTATATCCATCCACAGATGCGTATTTCCCCCCTTGCTTTGAGAGTTATAGCACATTGAGATGTACTCAGTTCCAGGAGTCATACACACACACAAAAGCCCAAACATTCTGCACATAAGTTGGGGACAAAAAAATCTTGACATTCAATACACCCCATAATAGTCCTGTCCTGTAAGTAATATGGTCAGTGTTTCAGAATGCATCTGGGATGGTTCTATTCCATTAGATCTCCTACCTCCACAACAGTGCATGTAGTGTTAAACACCAGGGTTTCCTCCACCCTCCACCTTTTAGGTGTCTGTCCTTTATGTTCTGCTCCTTCCAGAATCTCAGTAGCACAGATTCATCTTTCTATAAGTTCTGTCTTGCCACATTTGTCTTAGTCCAGATAGCTCCCTTTTGTTGTTTCTCCTCCTTCCAAGCCCCTCAGTTGCTTTCACCTAATTTATAAGTCAGATTATGTCATTGGGTTCCACAAAACCCCTTGCACTTCCTAATGATTGTGTGAAGCACTGCATTGCCACAAGCAGGCACAGCTGCCCACTGGCCTCTCTACAGCTCCGTAACACTCCTAATGTTCTTTCTGAATTCGCTTCTTTCTTAACTCTCCAGTGGATGTGGTTCTATCTAACCTGGTGAACTGGGGATCCAGAGTCTCCATCATATATTCTAAACCACTCCCAGGGACTGCAATTTGTTTTCTTTCTGTCATTTTGGGAAGATCCCTGCATTTCTTTCCTGAAATCGTTCATCTATGCTTTGTCCCATAAGACATAGAGGAAGACACCCGCACTGGGATTTCCCTGTGGATGACCCACCATATCTGTCCTTCTGAATAAATACTTTAGACTCAAGCATGTACTTTTATACCCACAGTAAAGGTCATATTATTGTGTCCTAATGTGGAACAAGATGGCCCTGTGGAGATTCGAACCGCCGATGCTCCTCCCTCAGATGACTTGCCACAATTTGTATCTTGCTACTCACAACAGGAACCAGGTAATTCATTCTTATTTCTGCCATGATCCATGCTTCATGTGAGTGTGCAAATTTGTCATACTAATTTTCGATGGAGGAATAGGGTACCAGCACCAACAAAGAAACAACTCCATCTGAGCTCCACTTGGTAAACCAGCAATTCATTAGGCTTACTTACAGAAGCAAATGTAAGGGGCCACTTATAGGAGAACGGGTACCATATAATAACACCAAAATAACAATTTATTCACCAAATTTTAAAGATTTTTAAAGGCGTATTCTTTTACCAAAAATTCCAAGTCAAGACTAAATAGCTATAAAGAAATTTGAAGTCATCTTATTTATAAAAGGAACACTTTCATAATGAGACAAATAAAATTCACTTAAATATTAAACATTTTAATTCTAGGACAATTGATATCACATAATTTTAGTTGAATGTTGGCTGAGGAGATGACTCAATCTTTGCTATACAAATACGAAGACCAGGGTCTGGATCCTTAACACTCTCAGAAAAAGCTGAACATTGTGGCACCTGCCTGCAGCCCAGCCCTGCAGAGAAGAGGAGCTGAGCATGGTGGTACATGCTTGTAGCTCTGGACGTGAGGCCCTTGCCCACAGCCTAAGCCTGGGGACTGGAAAAAAGGTCTACCTTGAGTACTGAAGGGCTATGAAGACTAGATGAAATGGCAGTAAGTCCAGATACAATTTGAAACCTTGTCTCCAAAAATGAAGTTGGAAAGTGACTGAGGCGACCACCCTATTATCAGCATCTAGCCTCCACACACACACACTCTCACAAGCAAGCAGTGGATCCATTCATACACACACATGCATGCAACACACACACACACACACACACACACACACAAACAGAGCACACACACACAAGCCCACAATATATATCAACTAACAGCTCAAAGATTTAAAATACAAATTGAATAATTTTGAATACTAAAATTTCAAAATATAAGTATAGATGGAGTAATAGGAATATAGGAATATAATACATTTCAAAATGACATTTGTAAAATGTTTTAGTTAGGAAAAACTCGTGGAACAAAGCACTGAACAAACTGTGAGTATAATTCAAATTACATTAATTTCAACATAAATTGATATGAATTAGAAATTAAGTCTTCCTATTATAAACAAAAATATTCTCATATTTGGTCAGATAAAAGTATTTATGCATTTTGTGAAAGGTACACAACCTAGTGACTAGTTTAAAAATTGGGCAAGAAAGTCTCAAACACTGTACTGGAACTATCTTGTAATATCAGAAAGGTGAAAGTTAAAGATAAAGAATACTCAATATGATACAACAAATATCAGTATAACTATTCAACACAGTCTCCATTAAATGAAGAATCACAGATGTTTGTACTTGACAGAAGCCCTTAAAATCACTGCTAACCAAAGAGACTGCTTACCCTGTTACCTTAGAATATATCTACCAGTTCTTGCATTTCAGAAGAAGAAATCCCGTAGACTAAAGGAACACAAGGGCAGATGGAATAAATGTCAGGCTTCTGTTCTCTATCTTGGATGATAAAGTTACTGAAATGCAAATGAGTTTTCCAGAAAATAGAAATAATATGCAATATCACCCAAATAACTATGGTAACTGTTACAGAGATTGTGAAGTAACTCATCAAAGGTCATGTGGCTCTTGTAGCAGGACTATCATCTGAGACTCCACTGTCATCTGAGACTCAGCTGTCTCTGGAATCTGGCCTATGTAATAATGCAGGAATGCTAATAAACTTATCATAAAAAAGCACTATAAAATTGTCCAGGATAACTAAACTCTAATTGTGAAATTTGTTAATTGTAACAAAACTTGAAGGACATGAAAATTGCAATGGGTGGTCTGGGGAGAAGGTCTGTGGGTAAATGTGCCTGCTACACAGCATGAGGACCTGAGTTCGGATCCTATCACTCAACCAAAATCTATGGCCTACTCCCTTGTGATGTGGATTGGGAGCATGGGGCATAGGTGGATTCTCTGAGGCTTGCTCCCCAGCCAATCTAGTTGAAATGCTGAGCCACACGTTCAGTGATAGACTCTGCCTCACAAAAATTATGGAAGAGATAGAGTAAGACACACCCCAAATGGACTTCTGGCCCCCAAAAGCACAACTGAGTATACTCCCTAAAATTCAGACACATGTACACATATGTACTCACATGTATACATACATACATGCCACACACACATGCACACACCAATCACGTACACAAGCAATACACACTCTCACACACATATGCACATCACACATGTGTATATGCACACCATACACGAATTCACACACATATACCTCACACACAAATGAACACATGTACACATATGTATAGAAGAATGAACATATACACACCTGTGTACATAGTCACATGTACCCACAGAAGACTTCAGTCACAGCAGATTCAGCTTATATTAGAATGGTTGAATGACTTAAATATTTCTGTTATTCTATTGAATTTTATTAAATGTTCAATGGAAAATGTCACAAATAAAGCAAGTTAAAGAAGTTAAGAGGAGAAATGGAAAGTGTTGTGTGCAATCAAGTCTCCAGCACACTGCAGGGTCCAGGTCTCCACACCACACTAGCAAGATCTTTTTACAAATGCAACAACCACACACAGTTATGGGCCTGCTACTCACATATGTGAAAAAAATCACAGTCTGTCACATGCACAGATTTATGAGTACTTATATACACATGAATATTTCACAGATGCAATTATATGCATGGGAGATGAAATCCTGGAGGATATTTTAGATGACTATGCCTTTCTAGGATTATACAATACTGTGTACTATCAAACATTAACTTTAAAATCCAATGTTTGAATTTGTTCTACTAGTTTCTTATGAATAATGCTTTAATCTGTATAATTTAAATTCATGAACAATATCTTATTTAGAATTATCCAACAGATACATTATAGCAATGCCATCTCCTTCATGATAATTTTTTCATAATGATAATTTTTTCCATAATACTAGAATTGTTTTCCTTTTGAAGTTTTATTATTGTGGTATTTTTTCATAAGGCTAATTATGTTTATGTTTGGATTTGCCCACATGATATTTTGTATCGTATGTACGATAGTTTGGTAAAATAATAGTAAGAAAACATGAACAGCGTGTTTCTGCATATTGGTAAGTGGCGTCCATGCTCCCCTGACCCCCTGTGGCAGGGCTGATGTGGGGACACCACCCTGGCATTCCATCCATACGCCTCAGAATTGCTCTAGATCACAGATCACACTTTCTTCTGCTTCTCTCTCATCACCCCATGGTTTTATTTCTTCATATATTTTATTATGTGAAGGTTCAAGTGTATTTGATGATTTATGATAGCTTCACCCCTCGCTTTTCAACAAATATAGCATTTAAGCCACCTGTGAAATTTAAATGTTATAGTCATCACCTTTAAATAGAAATGCACACAATTATTTCAAGCACTATTTTTAAAATATAATGTAGTAAAATTTTGAGTTTTGATTTGTAATAAGTATAAATTAATAATGAGATATTTTTATTTTTTTACTAATAACTTGAGATAAGAATGCTTTGTACTTATACTTATCACATATAAAATAGAATGCTTGTTTTCAGGTCCATGAATTTCAGTGGCTCTGCCAGTTCTGGGAGCAAACAATAATGACATCAGAAAGACAACTTCAAGCTCTGTGCTTTCAACATGAAAATTATTTTACCACCTCATAGAAATATTGCATTTAATAGAATCATGTTGAGTTTATTAAAGGCAAATTTTGAAAGCTCGTGTAACTTCAGACAATCCTTTTTCATAGATTCCTTTTGTTAGTTGCTGACGTGGGCTAGACTCAGTGCTTCCTGCCAGGATCTCAGAAAAATTGAGGTAAATAGCTTGAACCTTTCACAGCATAATTTTCATTACAGGTGGAGAAAAGTGAAAGATGAAAAGAAATAGGACTTTTTTAAGAGATAGACCATTACTCTCATAAGACTTGTTTTCAAAGAGAAATTGGCTAACAATTGAAAGAGTAAAAATTCTAGCAGAATAATTTTCTTCAACTATTGCAAAATTAGGATAAACTAAAACGCTGTTGCCAACAAAATAGAATTCGAGAGGAAGTCATTTAGGATTAATCCAGCCTCACTTCACTCCCAGGAAATTCATGCAACATTGAGGTGAGTGACTGCTTTGAGCACTGCTGTGACTAGGCAAGGGCGACTCTATGTGTAACATTGATTATGCACTGTGCCACAAGTCACATGTGTTGGCTAAGACTGGAGTTACCAAGAGCATATGTCTAGGCTGAAAACAATTGTTACCATTTGTTAATCTAGAAGGTTTATGAATTTTGAAATAGACAAAATCTTTATAATCAGAGGTACTGAAATAGTTCTGCACAGAGTGTCTGAAGCTCTAGCTGAGTCCATGTCAAGGTGTCTACAAATAATATGATTCACAACACAAGATTTTAGCAGGGAATTCAAAGTATTTCGTTATTGTTTTGTATAATCATTGTCCATTCTAGCACACAGAGACTGATACAGACACACACACACACACACACACACACACACACACACACACACACAAACTCAAAATGACCTAGAAAATGTAAACAATAACAGAGATATTTAGCTGCATTAATACCTAGTTTGAATACCTTAATTTGTGATGCTTCTGTAGCCAAGTTTAATTTATCCCTTCATTTTGCTCACATGGAATGCCTACGTTGCACACTGTGGCATGTTGCTACAGGCCAGTTTTCACTTGGTCAGTGATTTCATCAGTCTTTAAACTGATTTATGCACAGCTCATGGGAAAGATCATGCAATTAATGAAATTCAGTCTTTGCCATAGAAACAGCATTCAGAACCATACTGTACCATCAATGTTATATTTTGTTTGAGATAAAAACACTGAAGCATGGGCTGGAGAGATGGTTCAGCAGTTAAGAGCACTGACTGCTCTTGCAGTAGACCCTGATGCTGTTTCCAGCACCCATGTGGTGGTTAACAACCAGTTCCGGGGCATCTCACGATCTCTTCTGACCTCAATGGACATCGCGCTACAAGAATGCACTCACACACACAAAGGGAATACACATTATATGGAATAGTTATTAAAAATAATAAATGGAATAGTTTTTTTAAATGGTGCTGCCCTATGATCTTACAAACTACATTCTCTCTTTGAAATACACCACAGTGAAAGATGCATGTTTCACCTGCCCAAGCTTTCAACATGCATTACTATTAGTGTAGTCAAAAGTTGAATTTTAGCTACTTTCAAAGCTAGATTATTTTCCATTATTCAATACTTATTCTCATTTTGTTCGCTTAAATATGCCACCACTCATTTCATGTTATCGACCCTTTCTAGTTTTACCCTCTGCATCTGGAAGTTGATGCACACATGTATATTCTGCCTGCATGTAAGTCCAACGATTCATGCAATGTCTGCAGAGGCCAGAAGAGGGTGTCGGGAACACCTGCAACTGGATTTACAAAGAGTGGTTAGCTACCATATGGGTGCTGGGAAGAAAAACCCAGTCCTCTGCCAGAGCACCCAGTGCTCTGAACTTCTGAGTCATCGCTCCTAAATATATATTTTTAAATAAGCAAGTGACTAAATGGAAGTGATCACTCGATGCAAGGAACTTTCTTAAAAATGATACAATACTTCAGTTAAGAATAAGTGTGCAATCTAAGCAGCAGCCTTGCACAAAGACGACTCCCCACCTCCCCAAGCTAGAGTCTATTCAAGCTGGTTCAAGCTTGGTTGGTTTCTGCTGATACTTCTGAAATACAGCCTGAAACCTTTTCTGACTGTTACTTTCTTGCCTGCACAGCCAGTTAGCAGCTTTCAGTTTGCCTTCTACAGCAGGAAGCAGAGAATTCCTCGGAAATCCTCTATTTTGCTTACATGCTCCATCGCTGAGCAGGCAGACAGCTCATCCCACAGAGCTCCCCACTTACCTCTGTGCCTCACCTGCAATGATTACAAGACAGAAACTCTGCTATTTACTCGAGTTCTTTACAGCGAATGTACCCAGAAACTACCGTGTCGGCCAAGGCTATTTCCAGAGTGGAACCCCTCTCCATTCTCATTAGAGCAGCCAGTAAAATCAATGCGAGTGATGGAACAGAATTTCCAATTTCTCTAATTAAATAAACACAGAGAAAGATATCCTAAGGAAAACAGTACCTAAATGTAACAGTTTTTAAAAATTACATCCCCATCCCCCATATGTATAATTATTCAATCAAAACACAAGCATTGAATAGCCACTTGGTGTGAAGATCTGGCGAGACAAAAATGATGGAACAGGGGACAGGTGAGGAGCAGGGACACAGTGTATGCCTTGTGGCTGCAGGAGGAAACTGCACACAGCACAGACATATCTCCAAATACCTACCTGCAGAGGAAGGTTATTCAGTAAGAAAGTCTTATGAGAATGAAAAATAGTGCAAAGATCTGAATGCAGAATACAAGGCAGAGTGTCTGCCGAATGACAGCACCAGAGAAGCTTAAAGACGGGAAACGTAAGGCACGTGCCTCAGGAGTAAAGTAGAGATGTCAAAATCTCATATCCCTCAGTAATCAAGATAAATATTTCAATGAAATAATATACAATAAGATGAAACTAATGAAGTATATGTCATTAATAGTCTCATCTTTGTACATCAACACAGGGACATCCCTGAGTATCGTGAAAATTGGACAGTTTAGGACTTGTGCATATTTTATTTCCTCTTCCATTTAGTTTACAGTGCAAGGTGGTATTTTGGTGAGTATCTGTAGGCCTGTATCTGCACACTGGTTTGGACAATGTCCTTGGAACAGATGTGGAAGGGAAGAAATAGTACCTTATTTTACTCATATATATATATATATATATTCATATGTATGTGAGTAAATATATATTTTTATATATACATATATTTATTCATATATATATTATTAAATATTTATTGAATGTTATAATATTTACTCATATATATTTATTATAATATATTACTCTTATATATTTTTAGTCATATATAGAGAGAGAGAGTAAAATAAGGTTTTTGTGAGAATAAACTTCTATCAATTGACCTGCTCTGCTGTTTCTATATTTGCTAATTCATGTATGTATTTCTTTTAACTGTTATACCAATTTGTTAGTTCAGAATACATACTTGTTATTTATATGCTATTAACTTTATTTTGTATATATACACACTGATGCCCTCTATATCATGTAAAGCTAATATGCAGCTGTTCTTGTTCACATATTTTTAATTTTTTCCATATAATATTTTAAATGATTCCTTGAACATTTCATACAATAAATTTTGATCCTATTCAGACCTTAGTCCACATTTCCACTAAGATCCATGACCACAAGGCTACTTAATTTGTTAATTGAAATAACTTAGTTATTTTGTTATTTAAATATGATTCAATTAGCTATACTGTGCTCACAGATATTTTGATTTCTGAAGTATGTTCATGTCTTTGTACTTTACAACATGGTATCAAAATCATCCTTTCCTACATTTATGAAAACACAGGAGCAGGTGCTCAGCACCAGGGCTGACTAACTTCTCAGAATCCTCCGACGTAGACACAAGATGTATTTACTTGAAGCAAATCTGAAGTCTCATGTTATATACATTTTGAATTTCAAAGAGCAGATCAAGGAATTTTGATGTTACATAGATTTTTTAATTAGCTGAGAGCAGAAGTAAAGATTCTCCAGCAAAAGAATTAGGGTATCTCTATTATTTTGATAGCATTTGATAAACTGTCACCTGTGAAAATTAAACTGTAACCTTGTTCACCTGTGTCACAGGGAAAAGAGCTATTTTTGCTTTCCCATCCTGACATAAGTGTATGAATTCACACAACTTGAGATCTAATTAGTGTTTAATAAGCTATTTGAAAATTATGTCATTCGGCTCTCACAAACTAATCCTGTTCTTTCAACATCTGTTGCTATTTTATAACAATAAGTATTTCTTGACAAAAGAGGCATGAATCGGTCTCCATTAACATAATCATTTCTTGTAGTTATTCCTCACTTATTTTCCTCTGAAAAGATGTAAACCTCCTCCTGTTTGAGAACAGAAGAACCGTTCAATACCAGGAGTCTTGCTCCAAATGGAGGAGAGTTGACTCGGTTAAAATAACATTTAAATGGTCAAAGGAAATGAAGGACGTTCCCCGTGATATTGATTACACGTAATTCATTTTCATGCAAAAAGAAAAGTTTCCTTGGATTAAATTATTTAAACTTTACAAATGAACAAAAAATTCTAACATGAAATAATAAAATGATAGCTTTTGCTATCAATACAAAGCTTTGGCAAATCTGAGCTCTAGCTTCCAGTGATAGACGGCTTACCTGGATAAGTTATATGAGGGTATTATGTGACTTGTGTTTGTGTGAGTGTCTCTGTGTATACATGTCTATTTCTTGTCTATACATGTATAAAGTACATGTCTATTTCTTGAAAAAAAATCTTGAAGGGTGACATAACAGGCAAATGGAACAGTAAAGTATTTTCATTAGAACTATGAGATCAAAATGAGGTAGAACGTCTCCTTTAAATTAAACCCTGCCATAATCCAAACTGTCAAATTATTGTCAAATCTTTCTTAAACCAATGTCTAATATCTTGAGTGACTGACAGCTCTAAGTTCAACTTTGATGTTCCCACATCAGCATTATCAGTTTTAGTTGTAATATTACATGTAGCAGACAGAGAAATGACACCTCACAAAGTTACTGAGCTTCTTAAACAAAGGAAGAAAGTGGGAGTTCCTGTCACATGGCAGAAAATAAGGACATGTTCGAACTGTTCTTCCTCACATGGAGGAACTGCTCACGTCCCCACAAGTCTGTCATACAGGAAAGTTTGGGCAAAGGCACAGTCCATGACCGGCCTGTATTAACAACTGTACATTGGTTGGAAAAGTTGTTAGCTCAGATTTTTAATGACAAGTTCTATGCTACATGTTTCATTTATGAAATTCTTGCAGCTTCTTCATTTTACAAGGAAAGAGACACATATGGTGATGTCATGCAACCGATGTGAATTCACCATTAGTTGTGTACAGCCTAACAGTCAGTTTCCATCAGTATACATGGAATTTTTTTTTGTAATTCATTATTTCAAAGACTATTTTCATGAAAGCAATTCATTTTTCATACAAAAAGAAAAGTTTCCTTGGATTAAATTATTTAAACTTTACAAATGAACAAAGAATTCTAACATAAAATAATAAAATGATAGCTTTTGCTATCAATACACAACTTTGGCAAAACTGAGCTCCAGCTTCCAGTGATAGACGGCTTATCTGGATAAGTTATATGCGGGTATTATATGACTTGTGTTTGTGTGAGTGTCTCTGTGTATACACACATATGTATATGTGTATTTATGTGTGTGTCTCTGTATGTATGTGCATGCCTTTATGTGTATATGTGTTTCTCTGTGTGTATGAGCATTATGTATATGTTTCTCTGTGTATATGTGTGCGTATCTTCATGTATGTATGTGTATTTGTAGGTGTTCATGTGTTATCTACATATATATGTGTAGATGTATGTGTATATGTGAACATGTATATATATGCACATATATGTACATGCATTGGTGTCAGTATATGAGTGAGTACATGTATGTATGTTTATGTCTATATGTAGCTACATAAATATATGTATATGTGTTTTATGTTTGTGTGTCTATGGGTTTGAACATGTGTTTTTGTATATGAGTGGATATGCGTGTATGTGATGTGTGTATTCATATGTGCTCCTATGAACATGTTTATGTTTTGTGTATGTGGGCATATGAGTTGAGGGGTATATGCAAGTGTGTATGTTTATATGTATGTGAGGAAGATGTGTACGTGGGTATGATGTATATATGTATTTGTGTATATGTATGTATATTTGTGTATCTGTGTGCTTATAGTTTTTTGTAAATAAGTGACTATAATCTTGATAAAGGAAAATTTAAAATACGCATTTTTCTCAATTAATTGAATGCTGTATATTGGGATTTATGTAGGAATTCACATATATTTCATTTAATTATTGAACTCTAGAGGAGTATTTTCTCAGAGCAGATTTTATAACGATTTTACTAAAAAATTCATATTGCAGAAAGAAACATCTGACTGAGAAAACATCAAGACCCTCCAGTTTGGCAAAATGAGCTCTCATTTGTAACAGGTGATTCTTCAGATGAACTAATTTTATTTGTTTCTGTTTGTAACCCTTGGTTATGCATAGGATCAGATGAAGAGTTTCTTATTTTCCATTACAAAAAAATTATATGTATCTAGGCATATACCTGAAAACACACGAATACAGATTCAATACTTATATAAATACTGTAAGTGCTTTAGCTTTAATTTTTTATTTTATTAGCTCACATATAGTTGACATAACTATCCAGATTTTAACAAGTATCTATTTGACTGTTAGTAGTTCATCAACTGAATACTCAGAAACAATGTGATAAATCATAAACTTCTCTTAGTCTTAAGAATGTTTGCACCATTTTCTTCTCCTAAGGTGAACTTTTTCAGTCCTTCTTACGAAGCATTGAGGCATGCACCAAATAATTCTAAAGAAAATTAGCATTGATGTGTCTGATGTTCCTAGACAGATAAATTTGTAGAGCTAGCTGTAACATCGTATTAATCCCCAAATTATCTTTGTTAAACATATATTTTGGACATACACATTATTTATCAAAATTGAATGCTGTCATTCATATATATATATGTGTGTGTGTGTGTGTGTGTGTGTGTGCATATATATATATATATATGTTTTTGAAGTACAAAAATGGACCCATAACATTTTACCTAACAAAATCAAAATATTGTTTTTTTTTATTTCTCTCTTAATATCAAGGGTCTGGATGCTTCCAAAACTTTGTTATTTGACTTGACAAAAATTTACCTTTTTGTAAGCTGAAAAATGCCTTAAAACATATGAGAAAACTTTACATAATAGAAACAGATAAATAGTTGATACATTAGAAAACTACACTGTCCTTTAAAAAGGAATGGGAGTATAGGACAGAAGAGGAGTCGGGGAGGGATAACTAACACTCAGGAAATTGGTAAGAGCTACACAGAAACCTAATATTATATATATATATATATATATATATATATATATATATATATATATATATATATATATATATATATATAATTTAATTGAAGTTACCCTAAACAGGGGATAATGCTTCTCCTAGAAGACATAGATTGCTAAATAAAAAGTGCACTGCCAAGTGTGTTATGCCTCCCAATGAGCTGATATTCAGGGGTGTCCCACAAATCCTCAAAACATTACATGCCAACAGGTTATTGCCATTGGTCTTGGTTGCCTACTGGAACTTGATGGTAATGCCTTGCTGCTAAAGACACCACACTTTGGTCAAAGGACTTGGAGGAATCATGTTGGCACTGATCAGGGAGCTTCCCTTGCTGAGAGGCTTTCACAGTACTGTGACATGCTATGTAGACTGCTTTGGGATAAAAGCCATTATCAGTTTTACCTGAATATGAATCATGTGAACTACAGTAATGACTGGAGTGGCAAGCTGCACCCAGAGGTGCAATAATATCAAAATGTTGTAGGGTTAACCAGCTAGGATTTAAGTTTCACTCTGCAGAAGGAAATGCATAACTAATCCTATAAATCTTGTCAAGAACCAATATTTGGGGAATCCCCAGACCCTAAGGATGAATCTGCTAGTATCTCTCCCTAAATAGACATTGTATAAAACTGGCCTCTATGTCTGGATCTCTATAATCACAGATTACTGCAGCACTCGGCCCTCACTAGAGGCATTCTTGGTGCAACATACATTCATAACTGATTAAGAGCATAGATTTAATATCAGTTGTGTATTCAGCCACAAATGGGATATCTATGCCACACCTCCACAAAGCACTGCACCATTTTGGAAGAGGATGTGAAAAAATTTTAAAAGGAAGACGTTGGGAAGGGCGAGAGCAAAACAGTAATTTCTGGATGTAGCAGGACCACTGAACTCATCACCTTACCACAGCTCGGGCAGCCTACACAACCCCTGAACAAGATTAAGCCAGTCAACTTTCTAGTATGAAAAAGGCAGTGACTGAGAAGTCCTCTCCCCTAACTGAGTAATTACTGACAGTGTGTCACTTCTGGGGAAAGGACAGTCAACTATTTTAAGGTTTTATATCCACACGTGTGAGTAACCGGGCCATATAAATTGGACTCAGTGGATTATTATAAAAGGAAAAGAAGACAGAAAGTTTCAGAGGTGAAGAAGTAGAGGGCAGACCCGGAGTGAGCTAAGAGAAGAAGTGGGTCAAATATGAACAAAATGCATAGTACAGGGTTCACAAAGATTTAAGATATTATGTTTTAAAGGGTAAGGAACTGTAGAGATTGTTCCACACTTAAAAGCACGTACTGCTATTACGTAGAATTCAAGTTCAGTTCCCAATACCCACGTTGAGCAGCTCACAACTGCCTAAAACTTCAGCTTTAGAAAATCTAATGCTCTTTTCTTGCCTCTGGATACTGCACACTTGTGTACAAACTCACCCAAAGACACAGACATATACACATAATTTTTTAAAGTTTATATCAAAGTATTAACATTAGGTTCATAAAATAGAATGGATAATAATGGAAATATTTAACTACCACTAAGGAAGTTTTTGTTCTCTCATATATTATCAGCAGCCACTTATTTTATTACGTACAGATTTTAGGAGGGACTAGTCTTGCCTTTCGTCTTGTTCTATATTAGCAGAGGTATGAATGAGTACTTTACATCTCCATTTCTAAGTGTTCAAATCTACCCTGTAAATTAATAAGTAACTGTATTAGTTTAAAAATACAGCTTGCAGTGATTTTTTTATGCATTTACTTCTTAAAGTTTTAATAGGTATGTTTCAATTTTAACCCCTGTTTTCTTTACAGGTTCTCAGATACTGCTGTAACAATCATGCTGTAAACTGAATCACACATTCAATTAACTATTTATTAAAAATTTGAACTTATAAATAGTACTACATATGATAACTTAATATACATATTATTTTTATGCACAAAATATGTCCAAAAGATTAATTTCACTAAAGTGAAACTGTATTTGAGCTACAAAATTTTCATTCTTGGTGCTGATATGAATTTATCTACTCACTCTTGCGTAAATAAGTCAATCCATCACAGCCTTGTCAAGAAAGTGTGTCTACAACTTAATCCTTCCTCTGATAGCTGAGAACCATTCATCAGTAAAACTTTAATTTAAATGCATTGAATATCAATGATGTTGACTGTCAGTTCTTAAAAAGCCTTAGAAGCCTTCTCATTTTCTCTGAACAGTCTGTGTATATATTTTTCCAGTTTATATATTGCACTTCTGGCCCTCTGTGATTTGTTATGATATAAGTTACAGTGCTTTGGTCATTCATTCATTTTCTGTTTCCATTGCTCCTGAGGTACATGGTGTGATTTATGTGTTATGTATTTCTTTTTCCATTGACCCAAGTCTTGGCTATTCTCTTTCCTTCCTGTGACACAGAATGTCACACCAGTTGCCTTTAGGTTCTGCCCTGCCATGGAGTGAGCAAAAGGCTAGTAAAAGAGGAATGTTGCACTTGATGACCCTTTTTGCCTCTATACTTCATTGTGGTCAATGTCTGTCACATTTCCACACCCAGTTCTCATCATCCCAGGGCCCCATGGATTGCCCGGAATGACACCTAGTTTTGTGAGAACTTTGAACTTTTATGAACTTTCAATTCTGAAACAACAATAGCAGCAACAATAACAATAACAACAGTCTCCATTAAAGTATCTACTTAAATTACATGGAAATAAGGAGCTGGAGAGATGGATGAGCAGCTGTAGAGCACGTGTAGAGGATGTGGGATCTGTTCCTAGCACGCACATGGTGGCTAACAGCCATCACACAGGAAGGCACAGAACATTCTACAGATGTGTGGTATCTTCACATCTGAATCATATTTAGCCTCCTTTTCCTTATCTTCAACCTCCATATATCACCCACAGGACTCCATGCATTTTGTCACATATTTTAAAGCCTTGCAAGTCAAGTTTGTGTACTCAGATGTTCCTCTGTATAAGTTCAGCCACTGGAGCCTGTTCAGTCTGTCTACTGTCACTCCCATAAAGAAGATCTGCTCTGTCTCACCCAGCAGTGATCATCTGCCAATAGTTCCTCACTAAAGTTGTGGCTTCCTGCCCCTTTCGTCAGTTGCATGATATTCTTTCTGTTCAAGATTCTTTGGGATATCCTTGGTCTTTTGTGCATCTGTATAAATTTTATAGATCTGTCTATGCCTGTGAAAATAGCCCTTGAATTAAAGAAAATTTAATAATTCCTTGAGAATCCCATGCAATATATTTTGATTATATTCATCTTAATTATTCACCCTGTCTCCTCTCAGATTAATTCCTCCTTCCTGCCCCAAATTTGTGTCGTCTTTATAACAACAACACCCTTGAGTCTAATTCCTGCTGTTCATGTACTCCTTAGGTGTGGGCCACTCACCATAGTGTGGAATTTTGATTGGCATTGCATCAGATTTGTAGATTGCTTTTAATAAGGCGGCTACTTTCAACGTATTAATTCTTTGATACATTTTCTGTGGTTTGTATTTCTGCTGCTATCTAGCTTGAGTCCGTGTGGTCAGATAAAATACAAGGAGTTATTTCAATTTTCTTATATTCGTTTTGCTTCTCAATATATGGACTCTTTTACAGAAAGCTTTATGAGTTTCTGAGAAAATGCATATCTTCCAGTGCTATAGTCTATAAATAGCTGAAAAATAGATCTGTTTTGTATATCATGTTTATAAATGCAAATATTTCTCTGTCTAATTTTTTTCTGGATGACCTTCCACTGGTGAAAGTGAGGTGTTGAAGTCACCTACTATTACTGACCTGGGCTATCTGTGGATTTATTTCTAATGATATTTGCTTTATGGAAGTACATGTCCCTGAAGTTGGTATACAAATGTTTAGTACTGAAATATTCTAAGGATGGATATTTTTCTTTACCAGTAAGAAGTGACCTTTATCTCTTGTGATTACTTTTGGTTTGAAGGCTATACTCTGATGTAATAAAATAGCTCCTGCTGTTTGTTTCAGAGTTCCATTGGCTTGGAGGAACTTTGGCATCCTTTTGCCCTAAGGTAATGTTTTCCTTGTCTGGTGAGTTGTGGTTCTTGGAGGCAGCAACATGATGCATCCTGACTTTTAATCCAGTCAGCGAGCCTGTGCCTTTTGACTCTGGATTTGAGAACATATTATTCAAAGTGGGTATTTAAAAATTTCTCTTGATTCCTGACACTTTGTTGATTTTGTGATGTTCATTTTCTTCTTCTTCTTTTGATTAACAGTTGTCTTAGCATTGATTTTATTTCCCCTGTAGCCTTTTGCATAGGCTTATTCTCTGCAGTGTGAAGCATTTCTTCCAAGGTCCTCATTAGGGTTTGTTTGGTAGTCACAGATTCCTTTACCCTGCTTTTATCACAGAAAGCTTTTCTTTCTCCTTCAGTATGACAGATAGTTTTACTTAGCTTAGTGGTCTGTTTTGGCATATGTTGTCTTTCATAACTTGTGGTATAACAATTCAAATCAATCCAAGGAATCCAATGAAAATTCAATTGTTATTCTCACGACCTGCCTTTATATTTGACTTGGTCCTTCTCTTTCTGTAACTTTTGAATTTCCTTTTGTTCTGATTTGTTTTGCTTTCTCCTCCCATTTAGTGTATTGACTATTATATGGTATATAGAATGTCTTTTCTGGTCCTGCCTATTTGGTACTTTGCATGCCTATTCACAGGAATAGACATCTCTTTCCCTAGGTTTGGTAATGTTTCTTCTATGAGTTTAGTAGCATTGTCTGTGCCTCTGACTTATATTTATTTTGCTTCTATGTCTATGATGTGAAGATTGACTTTGTATTGGTCCCAAACAATCCTACACTATTCATTTTTAATGTATTGTCTTCGTTAGCAGAATGATCCAACATCTCGACCTTGTCTTCCACCCTGGTATTAACATCTTCCACTTGATCCATTCCATGAGTGAGGGTTTTAAATAAGTTTTTTATTAGACTTACTCAATTTTCTATTTCAATTTTATTTCAGTGTTTATATTCTTCAGTTTTTTCAATATTTCTTTCTCTTTACTGAGTTCTATTTTGCAACACAACTTGTTTTCATTTTTCTGTTAACTGTGTTTTCTTGTTCATTCATGGCCTCTTTGAGTCCCTTGAACATATTTATATTTGTTTCTTTTTGTTCATTGTCATGAGTGTCATGTGTTGCTCCCACTGGGTTTCATCATTACTATGTGGTTAATACTTTCATAAGAGACATATGTTTAGTTTTTCTTGTTACTCATGTTTTTCTGATGGAACCTACACATCTGGTGTTAGGGTGTTGATTAAGCCTTTTTATGGGGTCTCTGAACTATCTTTAAGTGGTTTGCTATTGTTCCAGTTTGGCAGGTTTTAGATCAGATGTTGATGCCAAAAGGCCAGTCTTGGGGCAACTCCATGTACTGGTGATCAGGGTAACAAACAAATGTAGTCATAACTCAGCCAGAGGAAGTCATAGCCTCTGTCCTCACCAGCAGTTACTTTGCAGAAGTCACTGTTCCTTATTTGGTTTCCTTGGAAGTTGATCACAGTATCAGAGAGAAGCAGTGGCCAATAGCCCCAGTAACACACACCAGGACTCAGCACAGTTCCTCAGACAGCAGCAGTGGGGCTTCAAGAAGGAGATAGAGATGATAAATACTTTCAGAGAGATCAGCGGGCTTTGTGAAGGTAGCTTGAGGTGTCCCAGAGGGAGGGTTTCCTGTTGGGTGAGGTGACACTTGATAAATCTCCTTAGATGGTGAGGAGAAGGTGCCATAGGGAGGCAGAGGAAAAGGCTGCTTGTGTGGCCAGCAGGTGCTGTGTACAAGTCCTCAGATGGCAGTACTTAGAGATTCAGAGACAGAAATATAAACTTTTCTACAACTCTATAGTAGAATGAGTTGACCTTGTAATGATGAGGAGTTTTGTTGCTGTTTATTTGTTGTTGTTTTTTTTTTGAGACAGAGTCTCACTATATAGCCCCACCTGACCTGGAAGTCACTACTTAGCTATTCAGAACATCCCAGGATGACCTTAATTTCACAGTGATCTGTCTGCCTCTGCCTCCTAAGTTAAATAAATGTCTCCTCATGCCTGACTTTAATGAGTTTTTAAAAAGAAAATAAAATAGTTCATCAATTATTTATGGTTGGTTTTAGTATATTTTCCTTTATATTCTCTTGTCTTTATATCCCAAGTCTGTCATCTTCGCCATATTTCCTGTCTGTGAAGATGAACCAAAGACCCAAACCGCACTCCTAAGCAGGAAAGAGTCACAAGAGGATGGAGCAGCATATAGCTTAGCAAAGTGACCTCTTGGTTTCAGTACTACAATCAGGCCACTTTCATTTTAAAATACAAGAAGGTAGTCTTCTGGCTGTCAGGAAAAATGAGAACAGAAAAAGAGGCGTTACAGCCATAGCAGAGAAAAAATATTAATGCATTTAATTCCTGAATTGGTAAATAGCGAGTGGATTTCTATGTGGTGTATATGTGCATTCTCTCTCTCTCTCTCTCTCTCTCTCTCTCTCTCTCTCTCTGTGTGTGTGTGTGTGTGTGTGTGTGTGTGTGTGTCATATGGTGTAGAGGGAAGGAACTCTTAACAACATTGGTAAATGATTTAAACCCTAAGAATGAAATTATGATCATTTCTTTGGCAATATTAATAAGTACAGATTATTTTCTCCCAAATAAGGCCAAGATATTTCCAAAAGAATTCATCATAGATAACAGGGTAGAAAACATTTTAAGAATCAGAGGACTGGCACGTGGGCTGATGGATGGTGTCTTCTAGACATGACAGGGAAACTGTGACCATGAAATCTCGGCAATGTGGTTGTCTATACAAGACCTGCATAATGACAGCACCAGTTGACATGCCAATGTGGATGCAGGAATGCTACAAGGTCCCACTTCTAGATCAAGATTTATAGCCAATCAAAGGATGCTGAAGGAAGGAGAATCAACTTTTCAAGGAGAAGTTCCCTGATAGGTTATTGAATCCGAAGTGGTCAGCTCTAAACACATGTACACACAAGCACAAAGCACAAAGTCCATGAAATGAGCTCAGTAAACTATAACTATAGTTATCTATCTATCTATCTATCTATATGTAAATATATATATTCATATATAAATATATTACAACAATAATATTAAAAAGTCACAAATTTTGATGGAGTGGGAGGGGATCTCGGGAAGAGCTAAAAGTAGGAGACACAAATGCAAACAATGTAAAAACAGTGCTCATGTTTGAAATTCTCAAAAAATAAAACGAAAGAATTATAGCTATTGACCTCATCACAGAACAATTTCTTACCATTTAAGCAGAACGGTGACAGGTATTCATGAACCATTTTGACATGAGTTCTTGCATCACATTTTCAATGTGACTCCTTTGTTTCTTCAGATACGAGCTTTGTAAACATACTTTGAATGTTGCTCCATCAATGTTAGTGAAACAGAAGTCTATTATGATGGTAGGCTTTGCTTTTCTGGCTTAAGAAAGGCAGAATCTTCAGAAAACCTTACCTCTGTGTCAAGGCAGGATGTCTCTCTAACTTTCAAAGCTTTTACTAGTCAGCTTGCATAACAACTTCCAAATGAAAATTTAGAGCACTGTGTTAGGTTTCCTTTCACCACATTGGGTGGAGCACTTATGTTTGGGTGCCATCATCATAAAATCACTTCCCTTTGGGTGACATTATCATCGGCGGAGCACTTGTCATTGTTTGAAGAAACTGACAGAAAAGTGTTCAAAATTATTTCAAAAACATTTTAGATCAATTTTAAAAATATGTCATAGATTTACATAACCTAGATGTTATCGATCCTAGCAAATTCAGCAGTAGTCAAACAGAACTTGAATGCATGTCTTTCTTTCAACCTCATGTCTTTTATTTTTCAGTCCATATCACCAATAGTAAGGAATTCTAAAGCCTTTAAGTGTCACATACTATTCTAACTTATTAAATTATATGAAAAATCAACCAAAGTTCATACAATACATTCCATTTTGTTTCATTCAGAAAGAACACCTGCAGCCTTCTCAGGGAATACTTATATCCCAGGACATGCTAATGACACCCTTTATCACTCACTCTCATGTACACCTTTTGAGGTCACAGTTGCCTACATGCACCAGGAAGCTCTGATCATGTTAATTCCTTACTTAACAGATAAAAGACTTCCTACATGTGAGGAGCCTATACACTCAAATGATCATTCTAAATGTTAACTCTGCTGATACAAAATGGACAGTGGAAGGTGTAGAAGGTCTTTGTTTCTCTACCTGTTTTCGTTTAGATAAAAGACATATCTTCATCTTAAAAATGTCAAAACGGTCCAGAAGTAATACTTTAAAAATACATGAGTTAAATTTTAGGATTATGTCCTCTTTTAGGATTTCTTCACACGTAATGACTTAAGCCTACCTTAGTGACTTAAAGCTAGTTTCAAATGAATTTAAAATAGTCTACTTGCTATTAGGAAGGAAATTATATAGCCTTCTTCAGTGTTAAGTATAAAGATTTTATTTTCATATTGTAAAACTGGACTCAACAGACAATTAGCTCTGCAGTGCTATTAACTGCAATGGCTCAACATCAAGTAGATTTAAAGCATTCTAGTATTTGGGCAGATGTCATCCAATATTAATTGGCTTCTTTCCAATGAGTGCATAAAATATATAATATCTATAAGCTATCTGAACCTGTGCCCAATAATTTATCTGGTGGTTCACTAGAAGTAAATTTACTGTGCAAAGACCTCCAGTCTCAATGTAGTTTGTGAATTTGAGTGAAAGATTGAATTTCAATTAAAAAAATTAACATTGAAATTTCCGTAGTGTAAAATTTCTGCTCCTGGATTGTCATTTTCAAGTTGTTCACATAATGTCCCCAACCATAGGCCTCCACTTCATTCTTTGGAGAGAAGTGGTTGCTTAGGAATGTCTAGTTTTGTATCATAATTTTCATAAGAAAATTACAAATTATTCTTTTAGATTGACAATGTTTATAAGTCTACTTTAATTAGGCCATTTACAGAAATGGTTTCTCAAACTCACCAGTCTGTTCTTTAAATCCTAACAATAATAATTTTAGAGAAAAATTCTGTAGACCATTTTTCCAACTTAGTGTATAAAGGAAGATTCTCTCCTGAATTCTAGTGTTAACTTTATTTTAAATTATCATTTAAGACTTGTTTTTTCAGGCAGTAATTTAGCACTTCCTACAATGTATGACCTTAAACTATACTTTATTATTCCACTCATTGAAGCTAAGGAATCTGAGAAAAAATATCTCTACAAACTCATTAGATCAATATTATCAAACATGACCAAGAAGTATACCTGGCCTATCATGAGTTTATCCTGGAAGAGGTAAGAACTCAAATTCACACAATTTTGTCAGTAGTCTGTGGTCATGGATGGAAGAAATTTTGAAGAATTTAGTAAGTTTTACAGAATTGCTGCCAAGTAACTTCATAACTTTGCATTTAATAGTAGCACTGGACTGTTCTATGTCTGAATCTTTTGCTTTCCTCATCACTGCATTTTGAAAATATATGACTGCATTTTGAAAATATTAAGCCATAGAATTGGAATTTTACAAAGCGCAGTAGAAGTCATTCTCTGTGGGTGGCATGGGAAGCACCTACCTGCTCCAAAGGCTGAATTTATCATCAGGATTCACAGAAGTTTTTCAGGTTTCTCCTTGATGGAAAATTCCCCTCAGTTAAATGGGAACATAGCAGTTTGTTTCTTACTGTTTTTTTTTTTTTTAACTTCCTTCCTGGCCAACATCAGGTAATGAAGACCTTTCAGAACCTGACCTTCCTCTCTAGGTCTGCAGTCCGGCTTCTGTTGTATGAAGTCATAATGATCAGTTAAGATGATGAACAGAAATGGTCCTGATCAGTGTCTCAACCCAGAATTGTAAACAATTTTATGAAGCTTCTGATCATACCTTGTGCTGGCAGTTACCAGCTGTCAAAGGCAATCTCAAAATCACTTCATCACCAACACAATTCGATCCCTGTCAATCAATTCATGATTTAGAACGCATTGGTGAAAAATTAATATAGCAGAGTAAAATGAACTCATAGCACAGAGAGAATACAGAATATGACTCATCTGGTCCACAGATTATAAGCATGCTCTTGACTTTGTATTGACTCTGGACAGAAGAGTAAATAATCCAATATACTTGAAAGTTTGCAGCTTGGCATTGCATCCTCCTCCAGTGACATGGGTACTTTATCTAGTGGAGATATAGATGATTACCTACAATAAATTGCAAAAGAGAAAGCTGCTAATTTGAAATTACTGAAGATACTTCATTTAAAACAGTACATTCAGTTGAGAAGTAGTTTATAATGGCATTTGTATTGCTGCCTCCTTTGTTCTTGAATTCATTAATATTCATTACAACTAGCACATTTATTCCAGGTTCTGTCAGATAAGCCCCAAGTAAGTGCATTCATTGTCTCATGAACTCCAGGTTCAAGCAGTCTAAGAAAATTGTTTGTCCTTATACATTTGTATGTAGCATATTAATTCATTTTTAATGTGGTGAAAAGATGTTGGCTTAAAAAAATTCAGTTGTTTCCTGTGTGTACATGATGTCAATTAGAACTTTTTATTATTTTTAGTTGAAATTAATCTAGTTTAAATATTTTTTCCCAAAACATGATATGCTTTCTTTTAAAGAAGTTCTTTGTTGATTTATTTTGGCTGATGAAATCTGTATTTATTTTTACTATTCTACATATACCAGTTGTATTTTGCATTTTTTGCTATTTATTTCTCTCCTATATGTAGAATGAGTATCTGATTTGAGATAAGATGATTCCAAATGGCCCACTGTTGCATAACACCTTCCTTTCTGTGTTTATTAGAAGCTGTGACGCTATTAGCCAATATTACAACAAAGGTAAAGAGATACACACCATAATTGCATTTTAAAATATAATTTCTGTGTTAGCTAGAAAGAAGGACCTTTCTACTGATGTTGAAAGAATAAAACATTACCCACTGTGTGACTTGCCTGTGATGAGGCCAAATGCAGAAAGCTGTGGTCAGCTTTGAGTTCTAACACAATTCCCCACCAACCGTTACTCTGGTTTCAGGTTCCTACATCACACATGCATAAAGAGGAACATTTGAAAGATACTATCCACAGTTCAAAAGGGGATCACAATATTGCGCACACAGTGTTAAATCAGTCATAACTTTGTTAACAATCTGAGCATAGTACCAAAACAGACTCATATAAATATGCCTTGTTTAAAGCTGATAACATGTGCAGTTGCTATGCGCTGACAAAATGTAATAAGCAATGCTATTAAAAGAAATCCTAATTATTATTTTAGGCTGCATTTTCCTATAATATAATAACTTTCACAGCTTTTTGAATGGTGAACTGTTAGATTACTTTCAATGTTTTCTATAGAGTCTAAGTTTAGTATGGAATAGAATCCAGAACTCGAGCTACAGGGTGATAATGCAAGGATATTACCAGTTGTATAGCTGTCCTTGCTTTCCCCAAATATTATCTTATTAAGATTACTAAATGTTAAAATGCTATGCTATTATATAATGTATAAACATGATAGTTTTAGTTATAGTTTTCAGTTGATAACTATGATTTTTTTGTTTATTCACAGTTTAATTATATTTTGGAAGGACATTTGAGTATTTCCTTTTATTATTTTACTTCATGGAAGGCACTCAGAGTTCTTTTTATGCAATGTGTTATTTATGAATTGAATTATTTTCATACAGCCTTAAAGGTGCATTGAAAAATATAAAAAATGAATAAACTATCTTAAGAATAATTTACATTTAACCCTCTGTCTGGAAGAAATGTAGACGTTGGGTGTATATTATTTTACTCTTTTGTATTCTTCTACTCAATATTCTTGGCAGTATGTATCATACCTATTCTATACTAAAATCTAATGCCAGTATAGACACGGGGACTCAATAAAGAATCCCAGTCCACTTAAGGAACAATTGGCAATCTGGAAGTGGAGGAAATTTGGAAGGGAAAGTGGTCTAAATACCAGCAAAATAAATTGCATAAAAAAACTAAAAATAAATCAATAAAAACATTAAAGAAAAGTAAGCTTATATAGCATAATATATGTAAGCATTTCTGAAGTAGACATGTTATAACTTCCTTGTTCATGAGTTCAAATTTTCTATTTAACACTGTCAAGATAAAAATAGGCCCCATCTTGATTATCTCACTTGGAAATCTCTTTTATGGTTATAGCCATCAAATAATACTAAAAAAGTGTCTATGGATTTTCTTCTGGCTCAAATACTGAAGGATTTTTCAATTATTTCTGGTCTATCAATAATGAGAATACTTAAGTACTTAATTATTGCAAAGATCCTGGGATTCTGCAGAATGAACTACAATAATTGTAATAATAATAATAATGACTGCATATTCCCCACTTTTAAGGCTTTATTTTAGTACAGCTTTATGTTAATGAAAAAAATTGGGCAAAATGTCCATAAACATCACATTCACCTGTCACCCTCAGCCATGTGCACCCATGGATGGTCCATTCACCACAATTATAACTGCATTGGTACTTCCAATTTAGCTTGTCTGCAGCTAAGGAAGGCTCACAGTGGTATACCTTCTCTGAGTGTAGACAAACATACAATGACAAGGGTCCTTTATTGCAGAACCATTCTGAGTACTGTCTACATTAGATAATTCATCTAATGTGATTTGAACACTATAATACAAAGCTTTTAGGGACTGGATTAGTTCTTCCATATAGTCTCATGGTTTGATATCTTACTTCTTCTTTGTATGGAATTCTATCCCACTGTCTTAGTGTGCCTGCATTCACCCAGGGAAGAGCATCTTTTACAGTTTAAGAATGTAGTCAATTACAAATAAATCTTCTATAAACACTTGCATGGTTATGAGTTCAACTCCATTAGATAAACACTAAGGAGCACATTTGTGGGAGCAAATGCCAAGTCTACAATCAGTTTGATAAGAAACAACTAAACTGCACCATCTTGGGTTTCTACCAGCAATGAATGTAGGTTTGCATTTGCTGAATGTTAAGAGCTCTTAGTATACCTGTATATTATATAATATATACTTGTATACTTTGCTCAGCAGTTGTTCCTTATACAAATAATTTCTTCTAGTACCCTGCTGTCTCTTCTTTCTTTTAACAATGTCTTTCATAAAGCAGAAACATTTAATTATTCTTCCTTTTGTGTATTGAGACTTTGAGGTTTTGATAGTTATCTAAGTAACTATCAACAAGCCCAATGTTTTCTCTATGTTCTCCCTGCTATCTTCTAGGAATTTCTTAGGCTCACATTGGCTTATGGGATCGATTTTGATTTTTTTTTAATGTAAAGCATGTACCTAGATTATCTAGATCCAGTTGGCCCCTTTGATATGTAGATGCCCAATTGTTCCAGCAGCACTGTTTGAATATATTTTATCTTTTCTCCACTGTATTGTCATTGTAAATTGTTCAAAGATTAATGAGTATATTTTTGTAGAGCTTTGTCCCTGCTAATTTATTTTTTGATTTCTTGTGTACATTTACCCATTCACCAATCTAACACTATCCTTATAATTATGCACTTACAGTAAGTCTTAAATTCAGTTGAACACTGTGTCTATCAGTTGAGCATTGTACTTCTTCAGGACTGTATTGACTTGCTTATTACACGGGTTGGAATTCATTTGTCAATGTCCAAGAAATAACTTGCTAGAACATTGCCTGTGATTGCATTTAACCCATCCTTCCTTTTTGGTGTACTGATGTGTGGACAACAATTAGTGCTCATAAAGCTTGAATACCTGTCTATTGATTTAGTGCCTCACGGATTCAATTTTTACAGAATTTAAAATGCATCAACTTAATTGTTTTCTTGTCTGAAATGGTATTGGAAAATAAGTCCAAAATGATTGGTGTAGGTTTATATGACTAGACCTCAGCAGATACACTTACACTGAGATCACTCGGAGACACTAACTTGACACAATAGACCTTAACACAGATGAAAGAATGGATAGATTCAAGTTGCGGGGGGCGGGCTATGGAGGGAATGCCACTGAGGAAAAGGTTATAAAGATGATTAAGACTGATTGAAATGTTCTGTATGAAACACATAATGATTCGATGAAAGAAAATAAGGTCAATCATTGTTTTGTAATCATCAGTTTCATCAAATTCCAGCACTGCCTTCACACAGGATGAAATTCTGTCCTCAGTAAACACTAACTCCTCATTTACTTTACTGCAATCACCTGACAGCCACTGTTACATGTTATGCCTCATGGGTTTGACGACTCAGAATACCACAGGTAAGGGGTTTTTGCTGTTTCACCTAGTGTGACGTCCAAAAGATTTTTCCTCTTTCCTGAATTTTTATTGAATTTTTGCAATTTTTATAAAATGTAGTTTCACAGTATGCAGATCCCCTCTTTTAACTGCACCTCCACCCGCAGTCCCCAGCCAATTTAAAGTACTTTCAGATATATATTATAAAACAGTGTACAGAGTGCTTTGTGTCCCTAAATGTCCTTTAGTATGAGTCTGTTAACTGAGTCCGCCAAGAATTC
Organism: Eospalax fontanierii; assembly: GCA_035773235.1. Classification (NCBI taxonomy): domain Eukaryota; kingdom Metazoa; phylum Chordata; class Mammalia; order Rodentia; family Spalacidae; genus Eospalax; species Eospalax fontanierii. The sequence goes on along the minus strand of CM069540.1, from coordinate 43,866,054 downwards.
CATCCCTGTAAGACACTATCAGCAGTATTTTACCCTCTTATCAGTTGCCTAAGGTTCCTTAGGTTGAGTTGGAAATCTTACACACTTCTCCATGTCTATGCTGGGATTTTGTCTGGTTTGAGCTTGCATAGGACTTGTGCATGCTGCCGCCATTGATATGAGTTCATATGAGTAACTGACCAGATGGCTGGAAGAGTCCACAAGGAAGTGGTAATCAAGGATAAGCACTCTGTAATTGATTGTTCTCTGCCCATGGGCCAATTGTGGATTTCTGTGTTAATCACCATCAACTGCATAAGGTAACTTCTCTGGTGAGATATGAGAGATTCATTCATCCTGTGTGTAAAGAGGTGGCATTGACGATCTCTCAGTTACTAAAGCATCTCACAGACACATGCTCTCTGTGTTTGACCATTTCTAGAACCACGTAATAGAGAATCTTTTACAATATATTTTATCAAATGCGTCTCCTATCCTTGAACTCTCCCCAGTTCCATCCACCCCTTTCTCTACCCACTCAACTTTATGTCCTGTTTTGCTTTTTTGTTGTCGCCCATAGATCCAATTTGTGTTATTAATATACTCTTGGATATGTGGCCAACCAACTCAAGCATAGTTGGCCTATCAGGAGCCACACTCTTAAAGAAAACTTAGGGTCCTCTCCAGGTATCTAGCTGTTAATTGCCAATAGCACTTCAGCTATGGATGATACTTTGTGCCCATCTCTTCCTTCCAAGCTGGAATTTTTGTCTGGCTTGGGCTACTTAGGTCTTGTGCATGGTATCACAGTTGCTATGTGGTCATACGTGCACCTGTCATACTGTATTAGGAAAACACTTTTTCCTTGGAGTCATCTACTGCCTCTGGCTCTTACAGTCCTTCAGCCTATATTCTTCAATGATACCTGAGATTTGAGAGGAGATAAAATGGTATAGGCCTCCTCTTTAGACTGAACATTCCACAGTATATACTCTGCAAGTTTACTGGTTCTGAGAGTCTGTGTTAACAGTTATCTAATACCAAAAGAAGATTCTCTGATGAGAGTGGAGAGAAAATCTTCCTTGTTCAGGATTGAATGACAATCCTCTCTTTACATAAGACTGAAGAAAGATGCATCGTATGTAAGGATATTTTCTCATCCTGTCTGTGGATACTAGAAGTCTTTTCCTGTTATGTTATTGTGAATGACTTTGGTATGAATATCATTGACATATAAATCTATAAGATTTAGCTTTAATACATTTAGATATATACTCAAAGAGAAATGTTGAATCATATGATAATTCTCTTTCTAATTGTTCTAAGTAACTATCGAATTTTTTTTTCTATAATGGCTATACCATTTTATGTTCGTATTGACAGAGCACAAGAGTACAAATTTCTCTGTATACCAGACAGTATTTGTTATTTTCTACCTCTGTGGCACTCAACCTAGTTTGTGTGAGACTACACTTTCAAAAGAAATTTTCAGGAAATTTTTCCTACTTACCATAAAACCCTGGTAATTTGAAATATATCCTCATTGTGCTCACTTTAAATTGTAAAAATGAATTTTTCATAGTAACACACTTGTGAAATAAGTAATGCAACCTAGGTTATTTGACTTGAAATCATGGACTTGTTTTTCCACACTGCTTTGTTTGTGTGCGTCTTACTCCTGTCTATATAGAAAGGACTCAAGTACTTGGTAACTTGGCAGTGTTTATTTTGAGTGAAACAACAGTCCAGAGAAGTAGACTCCAGTGTCCCCACTTCTTTCCACAGTTTGAAAGCAGCCAGTCTGCTCTGTTTAGCTGCCTTTTAGAGAAATGTGCAGGAAGCAGATCTGCATCTGCAGAGCTCTGAGTAATAACTTGACACATGGCATTAAAAGATTCCCAGCTGTGTCATTTCATAACTCATGTGTTTGAATGCTTATGCTGATTTTTCTACATGTGGAGAATCATTTTGCCTATTTTCCACTGTAGTTTGCATGATTTCAAACACGTGCCATGGCTCAAAGATAATTCCAAGCACTAAGCACTTTTCAAAGAGAAGGATGTCTTCTCTGCTCTATGCTGCAAAGACTGTCTCTGCCATCAAGAAACGTCCCAGGACAAAATTTCCCTTCAAGACAGCACCTTTTGATTTCTGCTGGTTCCTGATGCTTTTAACCATTTAATTTTGGGGTTTCAGCAGCAGCTTCAAGGAAAGCTGAGTGCTGTCACCAGGGAAAGTTTGTGCACTGATCTCAGGCACAGTGCCACAGAGCTGGAAATCTGCTCTTGTTCTAAGGGAGATGAAAATCTACTGTTTTGGAACCTTCTGTTTTCTCAAACCACAAGTACATTCACTGATCAATAGTCCATTCTCTGGTGTTTGATCAAAGAACAAACTGGCAAAGTTTTATTCCCATGAATTCTGTTAGATAATTTCAGTCTCCATTTATACCATCAAATGAGATATCAGAAAATTTTTAACAGTTCTGTGATTGTTCAGCCATAAAAATAACATCAATATCAACCCCAGCCTCAATACAAGTCTCAGGGAACACTGAGAAAGAAGAGCAGAAGAAATGTAAGAGATAGAGGATGTGGAGGTGTGCTGTGAAATTCTGTCTCCCAGAAACAGCATGACTACCACAGCAGTTATAGTTACCTGCACAAGACTAAGTCAGCCAAAATTCCAGCATAGGCGAGATAGATGATCTTCAAGCCCACCCCTTATTGAGGAGCTATTCAAAATTTATAGTTGCTAGGTGAGAAAAAAATCTTTGGTTTTTGAGGGTGTGGATAGTGGTAGAATTCCTGTGCTTCAGAGGATGATCCCACACTTGTGTACATACAGGAAGCATTAACTGCACTTAGTGAGTCCTTAAAAAACAAAATGAACTATGCAGAGATGAATATGGAAGTGGAATGGGTTTGGGGAGTAGAGTTAATTGAAAGGTTGAAATAGGGTGTATATAATCATATTTTATTGAAAACATAAAGAATTCTCAAAAATACATTTTGCAAAATGAATGCACTGATTTAAATTAAAATTTATGCTCTCTATAAAGTGTATCTACTATTGTTTTACTCTCTCATTATAGTTTAAGCACACTGTGAGTTCTCCTAGCCTATCTGCAGCCAAATGCACTGGGGTTTAGATGACTTTTCCAAAGAAAGAATGACACCGCCTTCATTTTTGGTCTTACAGAATCAACTACCTCTGAAGATTCAATATCCTGAAGATTGCTAATCAGGACATTAGTTTCTACCCACCCTAAAGTCGCAAATGATACAGGAGGGCTGGCGACATGCTGATGATATAGTAGAGTGCTTGCCTAGCATGTACAAAATTGTAGCTTCAATTTCCAGCAGAAAAAAAGTAAGCACATAACTTAATAATAAAACTACAAGATAGCACCAGAAATCTACAAACCACTTCTTACTTTCCTGCCCTCTACTTACTTAATACTCAACATATTAACCTAATGTGTTGATTTACCTCTTTCTTTCCTTTTGGCCATGAAACTTCTCCTTTGATGGAACAAGTCATTGAATATAACTGGGGCCTTTTCCTGGATCAGAGTGGCTCATATTTGTTCCATAATAAACAGTTTTCTTATTTGTTTTAGATAAATGCTTTTATTTTATCTTGAGTGTCTAGTGCTATTACACATAAGAAAGAGAAGAAAGAATATATAGTTTGAATTAGAAAACTATTTTTAAGGAATCTATAAGTAACAAAAATTTCATACTCAAATACACTTTATAAACTTAGATTTTTGATGGGTAAAAATGACTGGCTTCTGAAAATTCTGAAGGAAAATATGGATATATAATTACCAAAAATATTTTTGATAGTGAATATTTGAAATACACATATATGTGTGCTTGTTTCTCTCTCTTTCTGTATTATGTGTTCATTTGTATGGATGTGTTGACATCTCTGTTCAGGTGTTCATGCACATGTGGGGTCGTTCATGCACATGCGTGAGCCAGAGTTGGTCAAGGGAGGGTATCTTCCTCCATCACTCTCAGCCCTTCTTTTTCTTGAACAGAAATTGCAACCTACCAAGAGTCACACCCTTGAAAGGAACTGACTCCGTTGCTTCCCATCTGCCACCTGCTAACAATAGTTTCCCAGCTAGGGTGGTGGTTTCTTACCCACTTCCCCCGCGTTTGTGATGGGAGTTTGGCTGTGCTCATGTGGGACATCTGCGTGTCATCACCATCTCTGTGAGTCCATCTGAGTAACTCAACAGCTTTCTGGAAAACGGCTTCCCTGCTGCCACTCTTCTACCCCTCTTCCACAGTCATCCCTGAGCCCTGGGAGTCAGGAGTTAGATATTGGCATCCTACTGGGGGTGAAGCATTCTGCAGTCTCTCATCCTTTGCGTATTGGCCAGTTGTGAGTTGCTGTGTTGATCTCCATCTGATGCATCTGGAGACATTTCTGTTGAGACTTGAAAGATATGTTAATCTATGACAATAAATCCTTAAGTTTCAGTTTAACACATAAATTTCACTTGAACTTAAAACTCACTAAATCTTCCAGGCTGGCTAGCCAATGAACTACAGGGATTCAGCTGTCTCTGTGACCCAGTGATGCCAGGCTTTTATGTGGGTTCTGCTGATTTGAACTCAGGGCCTCATGCTAATGAAATAAGTAATTTACCCATTGAACCATTTCCTTAGCCACTTAAAACACATTTTAGAAAGCAAATGTTAGAAAATATTTAATGGGAACAGTCCACCATAGATCCCTAAGACAGTTTCCCACCCCAAAATTCCCAGGATCCTGCTCAGCTGAACACACTTTCCCAACTAGGCGCCTGGTAATTCATATCCTGCCCACTATGTCTCTATTTCATTCCATGGCCCACTCTCACCCTGTCCCTTGCCTGCCCTGTCCAGAGCTGAGCTCCAGTTCCTCCCTCCGATATCTCTGGACTACCTTGTTAAGCCAGAACAGATAAAATTCCTAGCATAGTCTCCACTGGCATCTGATTTATCTGACACAGACCAATCCTCCTAGTAACCTGACCAGCCTATCCATTACCCCCAACCTGCAATCCACCCAGACCAGTCTCCCACACTGTACAAACCTTTAACACACACCAATTTATTTGACATCCCTAAATAAAAAGCGAAAAAGAAATATAAACAATATAAACAGAAGCAAAACACAATTAAACAAATACAGAGGGAGATTGGATGGGATGAAAAAGAGCAGAGATGAATTAATCTTGAAGTGCTAGAAACATAGGGGGAAATGTGATGCCAACAAAACCCCCTAAGAAATGCAGAGTGTGTAAACACTAGTGCATCTGCGTACCTGGGGACTGACTGGCAAGGGACACAGTGCCAGACAGAAGGTCCCTGCCATTGTATGATTGATGAACGTGGTCCAACTATTGCCAGAGTTCTTGGTTATCATACAGAACTAAAAGATAATACTCTACTGATGAAGGCAGAACATACTTGAGATACAGGACTCCAAGCAATGGAGCAGGAACTGACCTGGAAGCCTTCTACCTGAACTTTTGCTTCTATAATGCCAGATGGTAACATGCAAACTGCTAAGGGTGAAAAAAATCAATCAATGGTCCAACCCAACCCTAAATTCTAATAACTGCAATAACTGGTAAGCACACTGCCCGTGTTGGTGCCATAGTAGCTCTCACATGGAGTGGGCTAGGGACCAAAGAACAGCTGTATATTTGGACATAAAACCTTCTCAATGAGAGTGATCTCATGGGTGGCACTCACTGTAGACACTGCCAAATACACAGGGTTGGAGGGGCATATCCTAGAGAGAAACCTATCTCTGTTATTTCTCTAGAGAAATAAAATTTCTTGCCATATTCCAAATATGGACCATTATATCTCCAGACAAGCATACAGTATACCACTCATCAAAGAAGCTTCTTCTTGCAACATATAAAGGATACAGTGGAATTCCGGACCTGATCAGACACAGAGAATATACTACTGAGACACGCCAATCCCACTTGAAAACTACAGTTGAACCTCTACATCTAAGATTCTTGAAACACAGCACCATGAGGAACAGAGAGAAAACTAAAGCACCCCTCAACTCTCTCCAGTGAAACTTCCTTAAACAACGTAGTGCTATGCACACAGAAGTCATAGACTAGTCAACTTTATAGAATAGGAGACTGCAGAGTATGTATTCCTGGATAGAACTATATTGAATCTCACCCACCTATGATTCAGGGATCATTGTGGAAGAAGGGACAGAAAGATTGTAATAGCCAGGGCTGGTTCATGAACTTAGAGGTGCAGAGTCTTTCAGGCAACTGGAAGCTTTCACGTGCCAAATTGTGGCAATTATGGCATTGAGCTCAGTATACACACAAACTCAAATTAGACTAGAGTCCAGAGTGGAGAGATAGAAATTGGTGGTGGGTCAGATCTAGACTGAGAGCTATTTAAGTTCTGGGAGAACATATTAGTACTGGGAGAAGGATATTATGCCTTACTTATAATATCTAGATAGCCTAACCAGACTCCAGTGGAAGAATTTGCAACAACGGACATCTGGGCACTAATGCTTGATTGAATGGGACTTAACATAATGAGGCCCAGGGGCGTTAGGGGACGGATGAGGTGGATGGGGAAGGGGATCTAAATTTCATTAAGAACTATTGTATGAAATGTATAAAACTCAATTTTAAAAATTCAAAAAAAAAAGAAAATATGTAAGGAATATTACTTTAGAAAAATATGGTGTACCATTAAGGTTCATCTGGTGAGGGCACTTGAAGTCAAGCCTGGTAATCTGAATTTGATTCTTGGGAACCATGTGGTACAAGGAGATAAACAACTATAGCAAATTGATTATCCTCTAATCCCCCGCCCCCCCACACACACAGAGACAGAGACAGAGACAGAGACAGAAATACAGGAAGAAATGCATTTTTAAACACTAAACAGTTTATGTTTTCTTTAGTTCCATGTATTGGGTTCAGGCTCCTGTAAGTTGTTTTTCTTTTTCTTGATGCTAATGATGTCTAACAGTGACATCCCCAAAACCGAGATTTTAACCTTACTTTTACAATATTACACTTGTGCTAAAGAAACAGAATTTATGTCTCATCCTACACATGGAGACCATGCCTTCAGTTGTCTAGCAGGGGGCCTTTCAGTGATGAATTACTTATATTTTTCATTGTTGGGATTAAATGCTTCCTAGAAACCATTTAAAGGAGAACGTATTTGCTTCTGCTCATAACCTAATATTGAGTTCAATGATCATTTGACACAGTATTTCTATGCTCATTCTAAAGAAGAAGACCATGGAATTGGTAGCAAATGGTGGAGGAGATTCTTCATGGCAACAGGAAGTGCAGAAAAAGGGGAGACATGGGAGACATAGGAAGAAGGGAGTGAAAGCAGTAGGCCCTGGTGATCTACTTCCATGAAGGCCCACATCTCAAAATGTCCAGAACTTCCTAGTATAGTAACATCAGATGGGGAATAAGCACTCAACACAGGAACCTTGGGGAGGTGTTTCATATTTAAGTCATAACATATAGCTAGACTGGAGCTACCAAACTCCGTATTCTGATTTAGGAAGTCTCGTGCCATCTGAATCCATCACCTCCTAATCCCCTCCTATGGTTTGCAGCACTTCAGCTTTCCCTGCTCACATTCCTGTACTACCACCGACGGCACATGCTAGCTCTGTTTTTCCTGAGTGCTTCCTCATTGCTTGATCCTTTGGCCAGGAAAGGACTTTCAGTAGGTGATAATAAGACTGACTCCCTCAAGGTTTTCAGTTTCATAACCATCTGTCATCTGAGATCAACCCCAAGCCCTTCATTTAAAATTCATTTGCCTCCTCAGTCTGACATCTGTGTTTTTCCCTCCCATGGCATTACAGCTTTAAAATATAAATGCACCTTATTTTCCTTTTATACCCATTGTCCATCTCCCCCTAGTGAAATGTAACTTGTAGAGCAAGATCTCATTTGTATCACCAGCCCCTGGAATGGAGGCTGCATATAATAAATCCTAGCAAATAACTCTTTCATAAACACACTCTTTGCTCTACTGGTGATAATCAAAGAAGGTATGAGATAAATGAAAATCTCGGGCTTAGGGAGCTCACAAATTAATTTCCAATTTACATTATCTGCATTTAGGAAAATCAAAACAAAGTGATTAGTATGAACACATAGGATTTAGATTTGAGCCTGTCATAAGGATGTCCAAAGGGAAACAGAGTTGGATCCTCTTCTGAGACTCTTCTGAGAGAATCTATCCATGAAAGAAACCACTAGAACCCCCACACTATCAATCTTGAATTATTTTTTATTCAAAAATGATTTTTAAAATTCAGTGGAAAAAATAATAGTAATAGTATTCATTTTTGAGCCAAAATTTACTGCTATCAGCCAGAGTTGAGTCTCAAAAAGAAACCTATCTTTAGCTAAAAAAAAAAAATCACAGAAAACGCCAAGGAAAGAATACTGGAAATGGATGTGAATAGGCTTATTTTTCTCAAATAGCTTTTGCTAAAAGTATCTCACATTAAAACTATGGTCATCTGCTTTGTGGGTTGCATTCAGTCAAGTTTTGAAGAGGAAGGTCTTCATGGGTAGAGTAAAGAGAGAGGGCCATTGAGTCCTTTCTTTCTTTCATTCATTTTTATTATTAATTGAAAGTTTTTCCTCAATCTAATTTTATTTAATTTTATGTTTAATAACTCATACATGTTTCATATATGAGTACTACATTTACATATTTCCCATTCTCTGAGACCTTCTCCTCTTCCTTCTATGTCCATCCTGCCAACACTATTGCTTCTTCTTTTCTTCAATTATTACTGATATATATTCAAATTGTCATTGCATTTAGACGTATATTTGTATATTCTTGAATTTCAGTTAGGTGTTTATACCTATCCTCTGGGAGTTCTCACTGTAGCACATTTCTACAGTAGAATGTACTTGGACTTCAGAATTTGATGAACTTATATTATCTTGGTTGTTCATAGAATTTTGTTTTGTTTTGTTTTCTGATGTTACCTGGTCATACTGGCTTCTTCTGTTGATTATGTCTGATATCAAATTCTGGTCTTCCTCCCAGTAGAAGTTTGGTTCTTTTGTTGTTGCTGTTGTAGTTTAATTTCAGATCAGGTATGAACAGTGAGTTGATCTGTGCTTTAGAATTTCACTTTGGATTTTGTTATTGGTGAAACATGGTATGATTTTAGGTTAATATAAAGTACAAGTAGTGGATTCAGGGCTTAGTCCTAGAGGTGGAGTCCTCTCTTTTTATCCCATTGCCTCTAGATATAATAATGAGACTTCTGATGGACCATCGCACACACTGAGAACATACCATGTCTGAACCACAGATGAACACATTTGTGTCTTTCCACAGTGTCAGAATTTCTTGAATAACAAAGATTTATGAGGTATGTCAACTTGGCTGTCAGCAAGTTCCAAAGTGGTCCTCTTCCCTTGATACCTGAATAAGGCAGACAATGTCACTTTTATTCAAATCTTAATTATTCATGTTCACTGTTCAATCATATCTTGCACATCACATAGTATATATATTTACATATGTATTACTGTAGGCTACAGAGTGGCTACAAAGAACTAAAGAGGTACCAAGAAATTTCAAGGAATTTCAAAAAGTACTTACAGAGAGAGAGAGAAGTGAAAGGCAGTTAGAGATCCTATATGACTGAGTTTCTGCTCCAGCAATCAGCTACAATTTTATAGGTTTGATCAAATCTAAAGGTCAGTCCAAGTTGTAAAAGAGAAATACAGGACTGTGGAGGTCATAGAGGTGGCAGAGTTGAAGAGAAAAACTGAAACTAAAATGAAGAGCAGTTTCTAATAGACAATAGTTTGATTAGCCCATTTCAACAAGCCAAGCAGAAGTCTGTGGAATTGTTAGGAATTCGTTGTGTAAGTGGGCTTTTGATGTTCATTCCAGTTGTCAGACAATAGGTTGGTGGGCCATCATCAACATTTATTTATTCAGTGTCCAATCTATGGGATCCAGGTAAGGGAGCTGAACTTTTAGGCCAGTCCAGTATGTTTCCTTAGTTCTAGATAATATTTCAACACATTCATGCACTCATATGGCCCCAATTTACTTTGAAATAGTTTATAAAGTAACATGCTATCTACTTTCACAAATATGTGTCAATCGCTTCCTGTAAGCGGTACTGGACAGATGATGTTGTAGACATGCCTCAAAAGGTGCATAGTCATCTTGCCTCTGCATTTACATTCAAAATGCAGTCAGATGCTGTTTGTAAAATGGAGTCTTTCATAGCAAGGCACAGGCTGAAAAACCAGAGTTTTACACAATAAACAGTAACTTAGAGCTAATAGAAACATTTGCAACTTGTAAAATTTTGTGGTACAAAGGTGCTCATGGTACTTGTACCCACTGCTTTTCTTAGTGTTCCTGAGCAACATACACATTTCCAGAAGAAATATAAGAAGCTCATCACATTTGGAATCTTTAAATCTTTAAAATGTTTGTCCAGAGAAAGCTAAAATTAAATATATATATATATATATATATATATATATATATATATATATATATATAGTTATTATCTCAAGGATGTATCATCCTCATACTTGTAAAGAAGCCAATTTAAACTGGAAAATAAAGCAATATCGTAGTGGTCTATCAGTCTGTATATATGTCCATGCAGCTACATATGTCCAATCTACCTACAGAGTCATTCATGTATGCATTCATTCAGTTGTCTTATTTTTATCTTTCATTTATTCTCTCTACTCTCTACATATATCTATCTTCTATCTATGTATTAACATCTATCACACATGATTTATATATAGATAAATACATATCAATACATCATCTACCTACCATCCAGCAATCATCTGTTTGTTACCTGTCTTTCTGCCTATCTATCATCTACATCAGGAGTTAACTATAGCAGAAACATGATTATGTCTGTATCTTGTCACAATGTCAGAATTTATCGAATATCTATATACATGGTGCTGTCATCTGAATGGTGTCCGTATGCCAGTTAATCCCACCTACATTGATAATCTGGCTGGGGCAAATGGAAGATCTTTTATTCCAAACTTAATTATTAATATCGGCTAATATTTCACTTATTAGCTAATATGCACATCATACAGAAAATAGTAAAAATATCTATATACTTATCTGCAGTTTACAGAAAAACAGAGTGTACAGTAGAGGTCAAGAGGTGGTAGAAGTGGGTTATGATAAATAAAATCTGTTGAAAAAAGACACAAACTTCCACAGGTAAGGAGCTGCTATTGAGGCTGTGAGAGTTCAGATGGAGAGTAAGGCAGACATGGGTCCAGCTGCAGTGGAAAGGACAGAACCCGGTCAGAGGAGGAGTGGTAGGCTCTGGTGAGTAGGTGGATGGACAGATAGCAACTGAGTAGGCCAGTTTAACAGTGGGAGATTGAGTTGAGCTAAAGTCTCAGGAATGGTTGAGAGTTTTCAGTCTGTCATTCCTTAAAACATACATCTGGTATCAGATGTCAGGTTGGTGGCGGACCTGTGCCATTGCAGTGCTAGGTGTCTAAACTTTGTGGGACCCATAAAGTGGGTCTTCGTCTGCTGTGTCAATGAATTCTTTGGCCTCATTTAATTTATTTTTTTATATACCTGTATACTATGAAAGTCTGGATTCATCTCATTTATTTTACAAAGTGGTACTCTTTCGACTTCCAGAATACATTATTTATTAATCTTTTCTGTATGGGTAGCTTGAATAAATGCTGGTGTCTTAGTAAACATTTCACCCATTCTCGAAAGGGAGTCAAAATCAATTTGTAAAATGGAGTCTCTCAGGACAAGTCATAATCTGAAAAGCAAATGTTTTACTCATTATAAAATAATAAAGATTAGGGTCACAATAATACATATGTTTGTCGAAAGAGACTTCTCCTCTAAGTTGACTAGAGTATTTTCTGACTAACAGACTTAATTATATTAAACAAATAGTTAAAATATCATTAAAATATAATGATACCATGAAACGTTTTTAACAAGGCCTCATGTCACCCAAGCAAGCTTCAAACTCACTATTTATCCAATGATGAACTTGAAATGTTAATTATCCTGCCCTTCCCCCTGAAGTGCAGGGATTATAGGTATGTACCAACTTGCCTAGTAGGGAATTTTTTTTTATTGAACTTGGCAAATTCCATTCATTTTGATCATATTTAGATTCCCCTCCCCTACCTACATAGCTTTTGTACCTATACACCAGAGTCCATGTACTCTCTTACATATAGTAAGGCCTATAGCATCAAGTTTGTGTCCCCAAATATCTTTTGTGTGGCTTCATTCACTGAACTCTGGTTAGTGCCATATCGTCAAAGAAAACAAACTCTTCCTCTCCCAGAAGCAATGGGTTGCCAATAGTTCTTCAGCTAAGGTTAGGGCTTCTTATTCACTTCCCCACTTTCGTGCTGGGCTTTTATCTGGCTTGAGCTTAAATGGATCTCGTGTAAGCTCACAGCTTATCTGGAAAACTGTTTTCTTGCTGTCATCTACCATCTCTTTCCATCCCTAATTCTACAATGGTTCCTGACTGTGAAAGGCAAATGTTTGATATAGGTATCCTCTTCAAAAATAAGCTCTTAGTATACTGATATTCTGTGTATTTTGGCCAGTTGTGACTTTCTGGGTTAATCACCATCTGTTGCATTAGGATGCTTCACTGGTTATAGTTGAGAGATGCATTGATATTTTTTCCACCTCCTATTCTGTTATGTTCCTTGAACCTTAGATTTAGTGAGTACATTGGAGTTATGGCAGCTAGGGCTGGGCATCACACAGACACTTATTCTTGGTATGTGAGGAGCTGTGGATCTTTGTAATAGTCTCCATCTATTGCAAAATGATGCTTCCTTGAGGGACACTTGTCTCTAAATAAGAGGATAGATATTTAGAATACTGTAGAGAAATTATGGTAGTCAGGGATATGACAAGACTGGATTTTCTCTAGGATCTCTCCAGTCATGTGTAAATGTTTATAGTATCTCACTTGAGTTCCATCTCATTGATTAGGCTTTAAGTCTAATGAACAAACCGTTGATAATACCCAGGCTAAATGTGCCACTGCTGTACCAGTAGAGATTATTTGTTAGGCATGTCATTGTTATGGTCACAGAATTAAAGCAGGGTGGCATTGCTAATTGGCTTTTTCCATTGGTAGTTTACATAGTATATTTTCTTATAAATAGGACATAGTCTTCAAGGAGGATGATTCCAGGTCAGCTGCAGCTTGATTGCTCTAAGCATTGTGCCAAAAATATGTCTCATCTTCAGCAACAGGGACTTAGCTTTAAGTTCTGGGAGGCAATAAAAAGTCTGTGGCAATAGCCTATCTTATCTTGGGAGTCTCTTGGACTACCCTGACCAATAACTCAAAGGGAGTTTCCCTTGCCGGTCACTGTGTTTTAAGTTCTTAACCTTTGGCTATACACACACACACACACACACACACACACACACACACACACATATCACCTACTTTTAAGTAGGTTTGAACTGAAATATCTCTCTGTTTTTTTACATCCTTTAAATGTTTATCCCTCTTCTCTCTTCTCCTGCATATCCTCCCTATTACCTCCTCAGTTAAAGTGTCCTGGATGTTCGCCACTTCCCCCATGGTAAAACAAACTTCATACTATCCTCCTCTTCTAAGCTTCTTCCCAATTATCCCCATGCTTCCTTTCTATTTTCATGGTTCCTTAAGACACACTGGGACGCATATTCACATCTAAGTATTTGGAGCTAGGGTCTACAAATGAGAGAAACTATATCACTTGATTTAGTATAACAGTTTCTACTAACTTACCTGCAAATTTGATAACTTTGATTCTCTTTAGTGATAAGTAGAATTCTATTATATAAATGGGATATATTTTCTTTTTTAAAATTTATTTTTTATTATGTGTATGAACATATTGTCTGCATGCATGAAAAATGGACCCAGGCCATATAAGGTCAAAGGAGGATAGAAGAAAGCATCAGATGACCCAAAACTGGAGTTATAGATAGATGTTAGCCACCATGTGGTAGCTGGGATTCAAACCTGGGTTTTCTGCAAGAATAGCCAGTGCTCTTAACTGACGAGCCATCTCTCTAGCCACATAGTATGTTATATTTCCATTATCCATTCACCAAATGATGGTACATTTATATTGTAGCAACAAACCTAACCAAAAACATTAAAGATCTTTAAAACATAGACTGTAGATCCTTGAAGAAAGAGACTGAGGAAGACACAAAGGATAGATCTTCTATGCTTATGGATTGGGAAAACCAATATTGTGAAATTATCATTCTACCAAAATAAATTAATAGATTCAATGAAGTCCCCAACAAATTCTGCATACATTTTCCACAGAAATAGAAAAACATGCTAAAATTTATATGAAATCACAAAAATTCCTGTATAGCCAAAACAATCTTGAGTACAAAGAACAATGATAGACAGATATCATACCAGATTCCAATCAGTAATATGGAGGTATAGTCATAAAAACAGCAAGATATTTGATACAAAATCAGAAATGTAGAGGAATGGAACCAAGTAAAAGACCCAAAGCATGAGTACATGCACTTTCAGCCACTTGATGTTTGACAACAGTGAGGAAAAGAACACTATATAACACTAGAGGGAAGAAAATCTTCAACAAATGGTAGCCGGGCAAAACTGGATCTCCATATGCAGTAGACTGAATTAAGACCTATATTTATTGCCCTGCTAAAAAGTCAATTCCAAAGTGACCTAAGACCTCAGCGTGAAAGCTGAAACATTAAAATTGTTAGAAGAAAACAAAATATATGTGCAAGAATAGACTTTCTAAACAGGATAGCAGTTGCTCAAGAATTAAGGTGACCAATTAACAAATTTGAGTACAGGGAAAATCTCCAGTACAGCAAAGGAAACAACCGATCAAGTGAAAAAGAAGCCCACAGAGTAGGAGAAAACATTTACCAGCTATGCATCTGACAAAAAAAAAAAAAATCTAGAATACATAAAGAATTCAAAAAACAAAGAATCTAGAAAACAAGCGACTTAATTTGAAAAATGGGCTATGGGTCTGGAGAGTTGACAGAAGAAGAAATGAAAATGGCTAATAAATACCCTAAAAAAAGTGTTCAAAGTCTTAAATAATTTGAGAAATGCAAATTAAAAGTACTTTAATATTTTCTCTTGCTCCACTCTTAATGGTTAAAATCAAGAGAGCAAATGACAGAAAATGCTGGGAAGGATGTGGGGAAAAGGGAACACTCCTTCACAGCTGGCGGGATGGCAAACTGGAGCCACCACTGTGGCAATCAGAACTCTTAAAAATCAAATAATAAATCTACCATTCGATTTGGATATAACACTTCTTTCATAGGCACACAGGATTAAATATGGAATGTATTTTTTAACTAACTCTAAACGGAAGGGGCGCAGATATTTTACATAGTTTTCAGTTCAGGAGGGAGTATTTACAAACTTGCTGTTTCTTAGAAGAGGAGGCAGTGAAGGGTTTCAAAGAGACCTGGCCTGCCGACGCCTTCTCCTAACGCCACTCCTAAGTGTTCAAGAGACTTGCATGGTCTGTGTTTCATTTCCTGATGAGTTGCATCCATTTTGGTCTCTGCTAGGAAACGTGCGTTTGACTTTTGCATTTTCATTTCTGTGTCTACAGCTCAGAATTGAGTCAGCTATGGGAAATGTTTGCACTTCCCCTTTTCTCTTAGGGTTCCGAGAACAGTGTCCTACAGTTACCATCCCTCATCTGGGAACTTCCGGTGAAGCCCTGTTCAAGCAAGTTAAATCTTGCTGCTCTGGAAATCAGCAAGTAGCAGCACTCTTCAGTGGTGTCTGAGTACTGTCTCCTTCCCAGATGTCTTCTTAACCAGTCAAGTTTAATGTTGTTCGTTTTCTCCTACAAACAGAATTTAGGAACATATCACATAATTTTCAAAATGTATTCACACTCTGGGTTATGATTTTACATTCTCCTAAGAGCAAAGGATTATGTTTAAAAAATTCTCTTACCACATCAGTTTGTTTTGTTTTGTTTTATCCTGAGACAGGATCTCCCTGTAGTCCCAGTTGACCTGGAATGTGCTTTGAATGCCAGACTTCTCTTGATCTCATAGAGATCCACCTGCCTCTGCCTCCTCTGTGTTATAATTAAAGGTGATTGCCAACATGTTGAGCTGTTTTCATCATTTTTAAATGTCTGATTGATTCATTCACCTGAATGTAACTTCTCTCAAAGACAAACTGAGAGGAAGAACTCTTCACTTCTAAACACTTTAAAGAGAGGGGGATTCATTTCTCAATTTTATAAATATTCCTGCAGTGTGTAAAATTGCTCAAATATATTTTGGGAATAGAAGTTATTAAAGATACTGCTTTCAACTACTGCAAGAAAAATAACCTAAAAAGATAATAGGTCTCTACCTATAATAATACTCCTGTCTGACCAACAAACAAAACGTATTTCCAAATGAATTTTTAAAGAATACTTTGTACAGAAAGATGCAGTGTCAGTTTCTGGAAGAAAGTTAGTCTTCTTCCCTTTCCTGAAGTGTGCAGGAAAGATTTTTTCTGGAAGAGGCCAATGAAATGAGATTTCCCAGTTTCACTGTTGAAAACCATGCTCCCGGAAGGCTTGTGTCAGACAAAGAACTGTCAATCTGGTTCCTACAGCTGCCAGGGTCTCAGAGAACATGGCAGACTCTGCCCCAGGAAGATCCATCTATAGTCACAGATGTATGCTCTCAGTTTCAAAAAGAGGTGCTCTATGCTGGAAAATGCAAGAATCTTAAAAAAAAAAAAAAGAACTTCCTTTGTGTTTCTGTATACTAATCTCTCTTTGGAATTTCAGGAAAGTCATTTAAATCCACAGCTTTGATACTGTGGAAATGAACTGAGGAATAATTTTGAAAATAAAGAGTAGGTAGATGTGCATAAAAACAAAGATTTAAGCAATATATTGACTCTAAATTTCCTAAAATTCAAAAGAATGACAAACTAACATAAGGTTTAAAGAAATGATGCAAAACACCCAGTGGTTTGCACCTTTTCCACACAAATTTCTCAACAATTCTGTTTTTAAAAATGGTACCAAAGAAGGTTGTAAGAGTGACTCTTGTAAAGTTCCTAGTCCTATTGAGACCGAAGAGATGTTCCTCCTATTGACAGTAAGAACACCAGAAACTGGACTCCTGTGATGCCTTTAATCCCAGAAGCAGGTAAGATCTTTGTTAGATGAGGCCAGCTTGATTTACATCCTGAGTTCCAGGTCAGCTTGGCTTACGGGGAGACTCTGTCTCAAAATAAAATTTAAAAAATTATATAAAAGCTCCGGAATTTGAAGATATGAGCAGGTATCCTGATGGGCACTGCAGAGGTCAGCCTAAGAACAGGCGTATTTCAGTAAAGATAACACTTTCTCCTACTCCTGAAATATGGACTTTGTTGTCAACTAGAGTTCCATAAACAAACACAAATTAACTTCTAAAATGAGATTTTAACCATAGATTAATCACATCAAAGAAGTTCTATGAAATCCTAGAGGTATTTGGGGAAATGGAATATATTTTCCAAAAGTGGACTTAAACTAGATCGAAGCTGATGGAAAGTACTTCTGTATACTGGAGTTCTTTTCTGCTTTGTGTGATACTTCTTATATAGAACTGAACTTATAGGATTGATTATTACCAAGGTGGGAGTGTACTAATATTTCTTTAAGTACTATTTTTCAATGGACAAAAACAATCCTAGGCTCTATTGATGTCATGACTAATGAAGAATTAATTTGTGTTTAGTAATTATTTCAACCAATTTAAGAAGTCTTAATGGGCTGGAGAGATGACTCAGAGGTTAAGAGCACTTGTTCCTCTTGCAGAGGACCAAGTTTAATTCCCAGAACCCACATGGTGGCTAATGATTCCAGTTTCAGGAGATTAAACACCCTCTTCTGATTCCGAGGGCATTGCACAACACGGGGCCTTATACACGTGCAGACAATACACTCATATAAATAATTTTTTGAAAAAAATTAATTTTAAAAAAGAAGTGCTAAGACAAAAATAGTTCTTAGAAGATCTGAAGAAAACAGATTAAAGGGGGTGCCGGTGTAGCAACAAAGGGGGATGGAGTGGGTAGGCCAGTCAGCTGCCTGAATGCCGGAAAGAATTTCTAGCTGAATATTAAACATATTTGCTATTAAAATATAAATCTAATTTTGAGCCAATATGTACAAAACTAAATTGAATATAATGGAAGAGAGATATTAAGGGAAATTCATGAACATATGCAAAAGAAAAATTACACATGCACATACAAACAAATACACATTGAAGAGTACATAGTTAATATATTTTTAAGAAGAAACCAAAATATGGTCTAGAATAATTAATAGTAGGTGAAACACAAAACAGGCCCATCTTTATCAATATGGAGAAATTACTAATATTTTGGGAACTTATCCATAGGATTCTTTTGAAACATCAACTGAAATTTTTTAATACAATACGTGTATGCCTGTTTCTACAGACATGAAAGAAATTATTGCATAAATACCTATGGGATGAACTACATGAAGAGAAACCAAACCACATACTTTAAAAACAGAAGTAAACATAAAAGGAAAGCCCAAATAAAGATATGAGAGGAGTAAACATTACTTAAAACAAATGTTCAAAGGATCAGAGTCACTAAAGTAAAGGCTGCAGTAAGTGTGACCTAAAATGTTTAAACACAGAATCCACATCCTAATCAAGTGCTGGTGTGAAGAGGTCATGCTCCAAGGGGGGAATCTACTACTAACCTTTTGCTAGATGGTCATTTGGCAAACTGCATTTTAAATACTCATGTTTAGGCCCATACAGGACAACTGAAGTCTACATTAGAGAAAACTCTTACAGTGTTCAGCGATTAGTGTACAAACCCATAATTGGCTAATGTGCCAGGACCACGTGTTCAGCTCTAAAGAGGACAGGTGTATGATCCCTTCAAGGCTTGAGAAACATGACAGCAGAGGAGGAAGAAAGAAAGAGGATGAGGAAATGTGCAGCAAAATAGTCTTGTAGATACGGCTTGACTTTAACTTCATGAACCCACAGCACCTATGGTTATTGCACAAGGCTTGCATGGGGCTGGGCCCTTCAGCATTCCAAGATGAATGGAAAGCTGTCCTCTTTGATGACCTACTGGCAGTAAATATTGGGGGGAGGAGCAGAATGTCAATATTCTTCAGTGGTTTAGTCATTGAAAAATTGTCCTCACTTTATTATTCAATAACCACCTATGGAATCATGTAAGGAACCTTAATAAAACACTCACATAAGGACTTAAATGTAAAAGAGAAGCTTATTGGGACAAAAGCTTTCAGCAGAAGAGTGAGAAGAATGAGAGAAGGTGTGGAGACTGAAAGCAACTAATGTTCATTTTATACATGTCTAAAACTATCAAAAAACTTACAAATGAAAAGAATGCTTTCCATTTGTAATGATTATTAACAATGATTAAAACAAATGATTATTAAATGAATGAAATTCTACCATGCACATTAAACAGATCTTGAACATTTCAAATAGATTAAGGATCATATATGCATTCACATGACATTTTAAGATATTAGTAGCTACAAAACTCTCTCTCTCTATATATATATACATATATATAAACATATATATATATTATGTTTAATATATATATATTATGTTTAACAACGAAAAGATAAGGAATAATAACAGTTTGTCCTCAAGCTCTCCTGTGCTCAGCCAAGATTCTTCCTGTTTCCTCACAACCCACAAGGATGGTGCCTGATTGGGCATGCCTGGATCCCACTTCTCTAATTCCTCCTTCTGATTAGGCACATGGAAAAAATGAACAATACCTGTCCTGAAAGAAACATATGCAGGGAGGTTAGAAGGAATTAGAGGACTGGTTAGTTGGTTCTCAATACACACTAACATTTTAGAGTAAAGAATAAAGAAAATGAAACACGTATATAATCAAATTAAGTATTTTAAATACTTTCAAAATCAAGGGGAAAAAGTTAGAAAATTTTTAGATAATGCAAGAGAAAAGAATGTACATAAAAGAAATAAAAAAACTTGATTATAAAAAAGTCCATTAGAAAAAGGAGAAACAAACTTTAAAGCTGATGCAAATGCTATATGTGTTCTCCTTTCCTTCTCCTTTAAGATGAAAAGAAATAAGTTTAAATACTGGAAAATAAAATAATAATGTAATTAAATATATTGGAAATATGCATGCTATATTTCTATAGCTTAAGTAGTGCATATTGATAGCAGAGCCAAGAAACTGTCAATATTTTGAGTTTTCCAGGAGAAAAATTATATGAGAAGATTTAATTCATATGAGATTATATTTAATCAGTGATTAATACGGAACAAATTCTAAGATGGTTTGTGTACACAAGGATAATATGCGCATGCGGAGAACACTTACATCCAAATATACTGTTTTAACAGTTTGATAGAATGGCAACCTCATGTTTCCCTGAAGAACAGAGTTAAAATTCACAAAATATTTACCAAGAATTATTGGGAAAATGCTTTTATGTCATTTCCAAACTGATTTATTAAATGAAAAATTAGTGGTTTAAAAGCTGTAATATTAATGAAGTCAATGGAATGTTTAAAGGGAGGAGAAAATCAGAAACCTCTGTTGTCACATTGTAATTCCACACTGCATTAAAAATCATGTCACTTTGTGTTCCATAAGCATTCAAGGCTACAATTTGTCAATATATAACAAAAAGAAATCTTATACAAATAGGATGAATCAATAAATTTCCTTACAAGCTGATACTTATAAACTTCTCCATTCTGTCTTTTGGAGAAAAATAAGAATTCCATGATAATGCTACAATTAATTTTAATACACATTTATATCAATGAAGACATGCATCTCAGTGATAGAGATGCAGAATTTTACAAGGTTATAGACTTGAAGCAAGTCAATTCCTGGTTCAAGAACCAATCCCAGTGCTTATTATTTCTGGCAACCTAATCTTATCAAGCTAAAACAGTTGCAATAAGATTGGAGAAAAGAGAATTTTACGAGGCCTCTGATGGGTAGTGTGCGATCACTATCCTAGTTGTCTTCCTTTCTTCACCTTCAAGTTTTATCAAAATTCTGAGCAGAGTGAAGAAAGAATTTTCATCATGATGATTCTGTTCCATGGTGAGCAATAAAACTTTACGTTTGGATTAGAAATCTCATATAAAATCAAAGGTCAAGGACCTTTAGAAATATTTGAAAATATGTCAAAAATAATAAAAATGATATGAAATTGACAGGCTATTATGAGTAAATTTCTGTCTTCCCTAGTAAGAATTAAATATATAGAAATCCCATGTCGTATAATGTCAACAGGAATTAGTTTTCAATCTGGTTAACTTATTTCCATATAAAAATTAAAATAACTTGGAAAAAATTGAATCAGTTATTTCATTATAATTATAGGAAAAAGAAAAGAATTCATTATATCTGAACAAAAATTACTACTAAATTGAAATATACAATAACAAATGTTCCAATAAATAATTCCATCCAGGAAGCTACTTGTGCACCTTATTTCATAACATATCTAAGAGTGCTCGAAAGAGGTGAAAATTCATAAAGAACTCTCTTGGTAAACAAATTTCAATGAGTATGCTTGTTCTAAAAATGATTCAAAACACAACAGTCTGTGCATTTATAGTAATTACTTTGTGGAATAGAAGGTAACCTCCATAAACACAAGCCAGGCATATATACCCATAATCCCAGCACAAGGAGACTGTCACATGAGAATCTTGAGCCGTGGTTAGTCTGATGTTCATTATAGAACCCAGGCTGGCCTCAGATAAGTGCCATTACCCCTGCCTCAACCTCCTGAGTGCTGGGTTTAAAGGTCTTTGTCACAGTGCTTTTAATGTACATTGATTTTTATAGAATACTTAAATATGTAATAACAACTGTTTAATTTGTGTCGATCCATAGTGAACTGAAGTGAAAAGTCACATGGAAACTACGCTTAAATTAAAGATTCCCTCTGGAAGCCAAAACAATACTAGAAACAAATCACAATGAAAATACTACATAAACATAGTAAAACTGGAATGTAGTAAAACAGATTTTGAAAGAGAAATGTATAGTTTGTGAATATTTTTGTTGGGATTCCTGAAAAGAACTGACATTTCTCCCATGGCAGCCACCAATTACTGACAGCACTTCAGCCAAGGATGGGAATTCATGAGCACCCACCCCCCCAAGAACTGCTAGAGATTTGACTCCCTTGCTCTGACACAGACCTTATGTATGTATTCACAACCACTCTGAGTTCATATATTCAATAACCTTATTATATCTAGCAAAAACTCTTTCACTACAGATGTCTGCAACCTCTGACTCTTTAAATCTTTTTGCCTTCTCTTTCCATGAGCTGTGTGGGAAGACAGTATACTGTAGATGTCTCACTTAAAATTGAGGCACAGTCTCTGATTTGAATCTCTGTATTAATTGCCATTATTTTATACAGTTAAAGTGTTTAGAGATGCACTAATCCTTCGGGATAAACATAAGAACTTAAGGGGTAGTTTAATATTATGTTGATTTAGCAGAATAATAGTAAGGAGTTCTTCCCATAGGGTCTGAAACTTACCTGTCACATTTTTGAACCAATAAAATGGTACCAGGTATAAGTTGCATCTTGTGGGCAACTTTAAACCCAACTAGAAAGTAATTAGTTTTTTCCTTAACATTTATGCCACTCTGGCACCTGTAGGCATAACCTTCCAGGCAAGTCATTAGTTGTACAGATTAGATTATTTGTAATAGAATTTGCTTTTTTTCCTCACTTGGTAAAATGCATAGAAACTTCCAGGGCTATGAAAACTAGCCAGTAAGAACGAGTATTTCAGGTTGGTACCAGCTTGATGTCCTCATAGAACACTATGATTCAAGCTTCTAGTGTCTTTAGCAATAAAGTCTTGCCTTCAAGTTACAGAAGGTAGCCAAGAGCAATGTCAGTAGTCTGGAATGTTTGGGGAGAGGTCCATGGCAGCCACCTGACCAAGAATTGAAAAAGATATAACCAACTCCTGATACTGGGATTTTTATTTGATAGCATATGGTACCTGGGAGAGGTTGCTCCAATTTCATTTAAATTCTACATATATGAACCAGACATTTCCAGTGATTGCCTGAATCAGGACTCAGAGTGGTGGTGAGCTTCCCAAATTGCACTGTGCAAATCCCCCCACTTTGGAACCATCTGAAGCTCCTTCTACTACTGCAGGGCTAAACTTCTATGCCCTTTACCAGTGGTCCAAACATTTCCAGTCTTCCTGAGAACTCCTGAATCCAGCCACTGCCTAGAGAGCTTCCCAAATAGTGTATGTCTAATGGCTAGTTGGGGTCCAGACCTTAAAAGAAGTCTGAGAGTATGTGATTGGTGCCTGACTTGGGACTCTGTGGAAACTCCTGAGTAGCTGGACTAGAGCCATATGGTCTATCCAATGTAACATCAAAAGAGAGAACCTGAATCTTAGACCAACCAGATTTTCATACCTAATAAGAAAACAAGCAAGGCACACCAGTCTTCAACTCAGCAAATGAAGACTTGATACTCATACCAGAATCACAAACAACAAAAGAAATCCATATGCCAAACACATTGAAATGATAATAATATGAAAAACCCAAATAATATATCCCCACCAAATACCACCAGTTGTATAGAAGTGTTCCACAGTGAGAACCCCCTAGAGATAACCAACACAGAATCAAAATAAAAAATCATTAACATGATCAAAGAATTCAAGGAATTAAAATGCTCACAAACAAATCGAAATACTAAAAGAAGATAGGGATAAACTTCTAACTGAATTCACAAAAGAGACAGAAATATTAAAGAAAACTCAATGAAATGAGAAAGGAAGTGAAACACTCAATAAGCCAATTTGGAATGACAGGAAGAAAAAAGCCTCACCAGTAGAATGAATTGAAATTTGAAGCAGAATAAGATTGGATGAGAAAAAAGCCCAGGCCAGGATGGATTTGCAACAGAAGTCTACCAGACATCTAAAGAAGATCTACAACCAATATTACTTATTCAAAAAGAGAGAAAAAGGGAGAGAACTCCCAAATTCCTTCTATGAAACCAGCATCACTCTAGTACCAAAACAAGATAAAGATACAGTCTAAAAGGAAAACTATAGATCCATATCCTCAATGAACATAGATGGAAAAATTCTCAACAAAATACTTGTAAACCTCATAGAGACATCTATGAAAAGATAATACACCATGATCAAGTCACAATTATCCTGGAGATACAGGGATGGTTCAATATACATAAGTCAATAAATGACATAAATCATATAAATATACTCAAAGACAAAAATCCCTTAGCCATCTCAAAAGATACAGAAAAGATCTTTAACAAAATTCAACATGCATTTATGTTAAAAAGCCTAGAGGAAACTGGACGGGAGAGAACTTGCCTCAACATAATTAAAGTTATAAACAACAAACCCACAGCTTATATCATCCTAATGGAGAAACACTGGAAGTTTTCCCCTTAAAATTAGGAATCCCAAAATGATTTCAGGTATCTGCACTGCTTTTTTTTTTATTCTTTTATTTTTTATTTGAAAGGAATCATCAGGGTTTAAATTAAAAAGTAGCAAAGGATTTGATGGCACCATTTTTTTGGTTTCTGACTGTCTTCCAAAAAGAATCCAGTTCCAAAGAGATGTGAAAGTCATGTTCATTAGGCTTCATCCCTCTTCTTCTTAGAGAAAACTGGGCAGAGGCAAACATTTAGAACATGCAATCTCAAAAATACGTCTTTGAATTTAATTATTTCAAGTATATATTAAAGTTGTATAGAAATATGACACTTGGGTGAATTGCAAATTTCCAGTGGGGAAATGATAGTAAGAAACTGAGCATTCAGAAAGTCAGGAACACAGATTACACAGATCTGTGTCAAAAAAAACTTTGCTCATTATGCTGCCGTCTGTACATGACTCTGTATCTCTATCTTTCGCCCATCTGATCTTTTGTGGAGAAGAAGTCTCAAAAACTTTTCAGCTAATCATTAATTTTCTTTTTACCTATTAATTCACTTTACTTACACTGAAAAACAAACAACATACATCCTCCTTCATCTGTGGATCCTAGCCACCAAATCCTTATATGTATGTATGTATCCTGATATTACTTCAAGAACCAAAGAAAAATGGAAAGGAATCAGAGAGATAAAAGGAAAGAAGGAACCTGAGAGAGAATAATAGTAAAAGACAGGTGTTACTAAGGGAAAAATTAGTTAAAAAGGGAGTATTTATATGGGAGGGGAGGGATTGTTTTACAAGGAACTGTAGGGATAAAGGGAAAGAAGGAGCTCATTCGGGACAACTGGTATTATTAAGGGAAAAATGGGGAAGACACTTTAATGGGGAAGGCATGAAAGGAGTTTTAAACATTTTGGAGAGCTAGAGGAGTAAATAATGATATTTATCTAGTGTAAAACACCATAGGGAATAATATTAATCTAAAAGCCTAATGACAAATTACACATACAATATCTCTACATGAGTCCATGTGCATAGCTCAAGGCTACATAACAAGAAATAGTGTCAGACAGGAGAATATTTCCTTTGAGACTTCCAAACTGCATAGGCTATTGCCATAGCCCTTGATTGCCTCCCAGAGTTGAAGATAAGATCCTGTAGTTAAAGGCAGGACATACTTTGGACACTGAATTTGAAGGAATGGAGCTGGGACTAACTTGGAAGCTACTTCCCCTCAAGGTTAGCTCTCATATCTCTGGAGAGCACTATGGAAGCTTCTAAGATAAAACATCAATCAATGGTCAACACCAGCATCATGATCAAATAACCACATCAATGACTGGAACAACATAAGCCACTGATGCAGTAGTGTCACTTTTATCTTGGGAGCAAACGACTTCTACCTAATTGGAATTAAAGCTCTCCCATCCTTAAGGAGACTCGTGTATTCTCCCAAAATAATAGCCAAATACACAAGGCAGAATGGGTTCTAGACCTTAGAGAAATCCCCATGGCGGTCACATCCCTAGGTTAATATAACTTCTTACTAAGTACAAAATATGTATCCTGATATTTACAGTAAAGTGTCCCATTCACCACCAATCAAAGATGCTTCTTTTGTACCAGATATAGACTACTACAGAGTACCACAACTGGTCACACACAGGTATAATCTGTGAATTGCCCAAGCCTAATTAGCATGTTGACAATGCAACCTCTACACCTAAGACTCACGGGAAATAATACAGTCTCTAGACTCACATTAATGAAGCTCTCACATACAACAAAGGGCCAGTAACACAAAAGGTAACAAATGGATAAATTACAGAGATTAGGAATCTGCAGAGGGTGGGTCCTGGAACAGAATTCTAACATTAAACTTCATTCACCCAGGACTCAGGGACTATTGTCAAAGAGGGGCCAAAAAAATTGTAAGAGCCAGGGAGGAAGTACATGACCATATGGGAACAGAATCCTACAAGCTTCTAAGACCATGCTCACATGAACCTACAGCAATGATATTGACATGGTCAAGAACCATGTAAACTCAAGCAGATACAAACCCAGCATGGAACTGGGGAAATGCTCAGCAGATCCTAATTTTAGATGAAGAAATATCATTGGCTGATTATTTTGGGGTGAGGAAGTGCTAATCTTCTTAAAGTGAAGTCTCTGGATAAATAAACTAGACCTCAGTGGATGAACTTGCACTGAGGAATGTTGGGGTACACTCACTTGACACAATAGGCCTTAACACAAATGACAGAGTGTATTAATTCAAAGGCTATGAGAGGGTGCCAATGGGGAAAGAAGTATAAAATTGATTAAGATTTGTTGAGATAGTCTATATGAAATAAACACAAATTCTATTTAAAAGCTCCATAAATATGTATGGCGATACCCATATATGTATATTAGGAAGATTCTGCCTTGATAGGCTTCATTGAACTTTTTTCAGAGCTCTTTAATATGACTTTATCTTTTCCCATACTCCCTCCTCAACACTGCCCTACAATCTCCCACATAAAATTAACCCTTCCTAGTCCATTAATTCTGTATCCCATTTCAAATCACCTTTGTTCTATTCCCCTTCCCTGAAAATCTATCCCCCATGGCCCCTTACTAAGTTCCTGACTTCTATGGCAACTCCTACTTAAACACACTTATCTAATGAGTCAAGGCTAGAATCCTGTGTGAGAGAGAACATGTGAGTGACACCACACTAACAGTGACTCTTTCTAGCTCCGTCTATTTATCTGTGAATTTCACTTTTCTTAACAGCTGAACAATATTCCATTTTGTATGTGAGTCACATTTCCACTGTCCATTCATCATTTTGATAGAACTCTAGGTGGCTTCCATTCCCCAGCTATTATGAATATAATAGTTGTCATCTCTGTTGACAAATGGTCTATTCACAATAAACAGGATATGCAAACAGCCTAGATATTTCCTTGCATAAAGTAAAGATACATAGTAATATTAACAAGCACCTTTACCACCTGCATTAGTCAGGATTATCTAAAGGAACAAAAATGATAGAATGAATATATGCATATATCCATTGTATTATTAATATATATTAAAACTGTTTAAAATATATACTATTTTGAACACACACTATTAAAATTGGATTCATTAGATTGGATTGAAGGATATTATCCAAGACTTCCAATAATGGCTGTCACACAGTGGAAAGGCTGAGAATTCCATAGTTACTTAGTTCATGAGGCTGGCGTCTCAGCAATCCCAATGGATGTTGAAGATCTGAATGATTCCTAGAGATCTGTTTGTATTTGATCTGTGTTGGAAGCCAAAAGACTCTGTATCTAATAGCAAAGAAGGGCTACAGCAGAAATCCAGTGCAGCAGCTTTTCGTCAAGGTGGAAGGCAAACAAGCAACACCACTTTATCTTCTGTGACTTTTAATCTGACCTGCCGCCAGAAGGTGGATCTCATATTTAGGGTGTACAGTGTCCTCAGATGGCACTGTTCCTTGGGGATATAATTTGTCTGGGTATGTCCCAATATTTGAGAATTCATTTTTCGTAGTCATTATAAAGTTTTGGCATAGCTAGGTGAGTTTCAGAGGGATCAGACACATATGGTGATGTTCATTCAGCTTGAATTAGAGAACAACTTAAGCTGCTTCTGAAAACCCTGGGTGATGTGCTGCACCCCCGGGTTCTGAGTAGCAAGATCCCAAGTGGTGTTTCAGCATGGGCTTTCAAGCAATCCCCAGATGATCTAGCATCACACATGACTCTGGGTGTTCCTCTGGCATCTCTAGGTAAGATTAGTGTTAACTGACTAACTTAACTGAGGAAACAGATTCCGTTTCTGATGAATGAGCTTCATTCAAAAAGTTGAGAATCTAAATAAAATTTAAAAAATATATATGAGGCCTTGGTGACTAACAAAGAATTCCTTCTGCCTGGATGCCTTCAAGGTTACCATGGGTTTTCCTCTGATTTCACTCTCAGAGTGCAGCATCCGCCCTTCTGGCTCAGCCTGATGACTTTCAGAATGGCACTTCCCCTGTTAGCTCTCCCAGTCTACAACCTTCTAACACATTATCCGATGTTCTAGGATTTTTGAGCCCTCCTCTGTGAGCACCACAATGTCTACCAGTGTTGGGTCCCTTATATAAAATGGGCTAGAACTTACAGCTAGCCTATGCCTATCCTGCAATATGCTTTAAATCACTTGTTTATGATGTAATGTAAATGCAATGAAAGTTCTTACTATATTTGTAAGGAAATTAAAAAATATATACACTTTTTTCTGAATATATATATATATATATACATATGCCAGTTATATGCTTATACACACTCATACACATGATCTCATGAATGCACACACACAATTAACACTTCCCCTTGTTGTTTTATTTGAAGATCTTTGGCTGATAGGCCAATACTAGAGGAAACTGTGCCTTTTCATAATGAATTTTGAAATTTTGAGCAAGGACCACATTCAAATTAAGAATCATCATTAAATTTTAAAATGCTATTTATGAAGCAAATTTAGGAGAGTCAAGGCTGAATTTCATAGACTTGTAGAATCTATGCAGACATTCTTACTTTTTTTTTTTTTTTCCTTCTTGGATCTTGGTAAAGAAATCAAAACGAACATTCACAGAATTTATTTGTCATGCCAGCTGTATTTGAGGGAAATTTTTTAAGACACAGAGTGGCTGCCTCTCTACGCAGTATTCTTCCCTGCTGCAGCCCTGGATTCCTTGAAAAGCACGCTGATTAGACCCACAGCTGTGTGCAGATTCAACTCTGCCCTCCTTCACTGTGGCCTTCCTCCCCTCTTTCTACTCACTGCCCCTCAGCCTGGCCTCCCCCATCTTGTGACAGGGGCCATGTTACACAAACATGGCAGTTTTTCCTTTCCCACTGATACTAAGACACTTAGAGGAGGCGTCTGAGTTTCTTCGTGGGTTAGTTCTCGGTGTCTCATCACTCAAACCCTGCATCTGGCAGATTATTCCTGTTGAACGAATGTAACCAAAAGATTGCAGAAACAACTGAACTCAGATATGAGAGATGCTATGTATAACTGATCACTCTAAGTCTAGGGAACAGAAAAATGTGAGAAGTAGGGCTGGAGATATGGCTCAGCATTCAAGAGCACTGATTGTTCTTGCAGAGGACACAGGTTTCATTCCCAGTACCCATATGGTAGGTCAGAACTATCCTCACCTCCAGGAGAATTTGATGTCCTATTCTGACCTTTGCAGCATTGTACAACATGAGTACGATCATATACATGCAGGCAATGCATTCATACACATAAAATTTTTAAAAGAGGCAATTAATAAATACAGTATTGATTATACTTGAATAAGGTAGGCATTACTAGCTAAATGCAAATTTAAGCAAAGCTAATCAGAATGACATAGTTACTATAATCTTGAGCTCTAGTATGAGGACCACATTAAGAAAATATCTATACTTTCTCAAATTTTCTTCCCACATTGGAATATTATGATTGTCAAAATGATGGATCATAAATCTCTGAGACTAGGATCTAGACAATACTCAAACCATAGCAATTATTATCTATTATTTTAATTACTTTTTCAAAATGTATAACTGTCTTCCTCTAAAACACATGTGTACTCCTTGCTACTCTGACCGAGGGTTAAGCTAGAACTTTGGCTATTCACATTCCAAGAACTTCTAAGTGTGCATAGGCTTTGAAAGTTTATCAAGCATCACATCAAAATATTTATAGCTTATAATTTCCTGAGGGAATGACTTTTTGGAAATGACTTCTGTTATGAGAACCTTACAAAGTTAATCTCATGTTTTGAAATCATTTAAAACTAGCTCAGTCTGTCTATAATGTAAAAAGTCTTACTAGCCTTGGGCTCTTCTTGATACTTAAACATGTATCTTTAATTCCTCATGACCCTTTTTTCTGCCTGTTCCAAACAGTCTGTGGGGATGTTTGCGTGTGTGTGTGTGTGTGTGTGTCTGTGTGTTTGTCTGTGTGTGTGTGTATGTGTGCTGTGAAAATATCAGTGCTTTCAGCTTTGATAACATCCGTTTATGGTTGTATGTGTTGTTCTGGGTCAGTAATGATATAAAAAGAGAAAATTCTTCTCTGATAAGATAAAACGTTTGCCTTTTCTATATCATGATGAATATACTGCTGCAATAAATAGAAATGTGTTGGTTCAGGGGAATATTTCTGAAAGATCTCAAAAAGAACATTTTTCTGAATTGATTGAATTAGTCTGCTTTAAGTTGTTGCCAAGGGTCAAGTTGTCTTTCTCCAGGAACAAGTGTAGGTTGACATCTTTCTGCCATAATTCCCAACTTGGGAATGCATTCATTATGGTGACAGTAATAGCCTTGGAATAGATATGGCAGAAGGAATTATTAATAATTGGGTCGAACGAATTGCTGCAGTGTAACATTACTGCTGAAGAGCTGCAGAAATCTCACCTCTGTGTCTGCAATGTACTGGACAGCTCATGGGGAGTAATGGCCTCCATAGAGCATGCAAATTTATCTGTCATGCATCCTAATTTCAGTTTGGTTGAATAGGAATTGTCTAATAAATTTCATCCATCCCATATGGTTTAGTACTTGCCAAAGAGACATTTCATGATATATAATCTCTAATGACCATCAGATGCCAAATACAAACCATAATATGTCTTATAAATCTCTTAGCCATGCACAGAAGAGCCCTCCACATAATTAAGGGTGCTTAAGATGCTATTTTGGTTCTGAGGAATAAACAAAGATGTGATATATCAGAAATAATTGCTCAGAAGGAAAAGATAAGCACATGGTCTGAATGCTAAGGTTTTAAGCATTAAGTTACAAAGTCTGACCCTTGAGTCACATAATGAGATTTTTTAAGGGTCTGTAGGATACACACTATGATCTCTTAGTTCCTCATCTGGCACTAAGCAACTTAGGAGCAACTTTCTAAGTGCCTTTTTATTCTGAATTCCACCTGAAGTGCCATAACTTCAAGTCTCTAAGGCCTGCTCTCAACTACCAGAGCTCAAAGAGGCTTTTAAACATTTGAGCATAAACATTTAGATGCTTGCTATAAAAATAGGCTCCACTTGAAACTTCAAGAAAGTCTTAATTGTATGTATTGTGTATTGGAGGCTATTCAATTACCCGTATAAATGGGACTTTACTGGTCTCTGGGACTCCCCATTCTAATGCTCATGCAAGTCCCTTCTTACACTAGAACTTTCCATGGCATGCTCTACCCATCACTAATGTGCATGTCTTTATTTTCTATCAGCTTTCAACATAACAAGAAAACTTCTTTTTGAATTTAAAGCTTCTTCACATTCCCTTGTGTTCTGTTCTGTGTTCTCTGTTTTTCCTGAAAGTAAACTGGAGTTCTCTGGAAGTCCTTCCTCGTGTTGTATCATCTCATCTGATGTGCCTACTAAGTAGGCTTTTCAGTAAGTATTTATGGACTAAGTGAAATCATAGTAAATATTTTAAGGAATGTATGTTGTAAAGGTTGAATATTCTGAATCTGAAAGTTCAAAGTCTGACTATTCCAATATTTGAAGATGTTAATGTCAGCTTGATGTCACAAATGGAGATGTTCACATTTGACCTAGAATAATAGTGGTAAAACTCAATTGCACTAAAAATAGTGAATAAATTTGCTTCTAATGTATAAGCATAATAAGATTTATTATATGAAATAAAATGGATTTTGTTTTTAGTCTGGGGTATGCCTCATTATATATGGAAACATCCTTCAGTAAAATGTCTAAAATTAAAAAAAATACATCTGGTCTGAAGCATTACTTTTTAATGTACTTTTTAATATTAAATATTTTATTATTTTTAATTATATATATTTAATATATATATATATATATACATGGAGAGAGAGAGAGAGAGAGAGAGAGAGAAAGCAACATATGCATACAATGCCCATAGAGGCCAGAAGAGGGTGTCAGATCACCAAGAATGGGAGTTATGAATGTTATTAGCCTCCATGTAGGTGCTGGAACTAAGCTCAGGTCCTCTGAAAGGACAGAAGGACAGCATATGCAATGCTAAGCCATCCTTCCGGCCCCAAGCTTTTATGTTTTAATATAGTATTTAATTAATTATTTCAGAACTTCACACATGGATTTTGGTCATATTGACTCTTTATTCCTACCTCTGAATCCTCTGAGATCCACCTTACACCTCTCTACTCCCTTCCAAATTCATGTTCTCTTTTGTTGTTGTTGATAACCCACTGCTTCCAATTTGCATTATACATATACTCATGAGTGTGGGGTTATCCAATGAGTGTATTCAATCTACTAGGAGTAAACTGTTAAGGAAAATTTACTCTTCCTCCACAGAAGCCATCAACTATCAATAGCTCCTCAGTTAGGAGTAGGGGCTTCTTTTCTAGCTCCAATGCTAGAATGCTGCCTGGCTTGATCATGTGCAGGTCTTGTGAAGACTGTCACAGTTTCAGTGAGTTCATGAGTGCAGAAGACACTGTTTCCCTTTACGCTCACTGAATTTTGAAATTAAAATCTTCCCATGTGCACTTTGGAATAAGTCCCTGAGCATGAGGGTTGGAGAGAGGGGATGATATAGATGTCTCATTTGAGGCTGAGTATTGAAATGACATTTATGTTCTGCATTTGATCAGTTGTGAGTTTCTGAATGTATTAATTACATTTTGTTGCTGTGAAAAAAAAAAAAAACAAAAAAAAACATCATGACCCAAAGAGACTTATGACAGAAAGAAGCCTTGAAGTTTGTTTGTTTGTTTGTTTGTTTGTTTTTGGTTGACAGTTCCAAATTGATGAATCTGTCATGGCAGGGAGGCAGGGCAGCAAGTGATAAGCATGGCAGCAGGTGCTTGAACTGAGCAATCACATTTTCAACTGCAAACACCAAACAGAGTGAGCTGAAAGAGAGAGAAGGTTATGAACACTCAAAACCCACCCCAATGACACACTTCCATCAGCAAGGATACCACAAACAGCACTGCCAACTGGAGATCAATTATACAAATACTTGAGCCTATAGGTGACATTTCTCATTCAAACCACCATACCTTACAGTAATATTTCTAAATATTGTCTCAGTTCCCCAGTGTTGCATAGAAAAGAAGTTTTCTCTCTCCCCCCCCCCCTCTCTCTCTCTCTCTCTCTGCTGCTGCTGCTAGAGATGGGCCTCCAAATGTGATTGACAGCCAACTAACCAATGAGTTAAGTGAGAGGTTTATCACAAACATAGGGCAGGCTGGGAAGGAGACAGGCGGGATCACTGCCAGAGAGCCACTCTCAGGCATGTGTTCCAGAGGTCCTGGGGGCTACATATGAAATTGCAGCCCCCAACATACAACACCTCCATCTCCCTCTCTGCCCGGAGATGAATCCATTGTAAGTAACCTGGAATAAATCAACTTCTCTAAAGGAGCATTCTCTGTCCACTCAATCAGTTCAAACCTGGGAGTGGGGCAGAACTGGATGCCAATCCTCACCTTGAGAAATTCATGATATAGTCTGAGTAGTTGGAGGGTTTGAGTGACAAAAGGAGAATGCTTCTGGGAAAAGGTTTTATGGAGGCACTCCTGATATGGGGACCAGCCAAGGGAAAAGTGTGGACAGAGGAAATTTTGATATGGTGGATTATCCCCATGGGACTGGTGTGTGTGGTGGCCATTTCAGGGATAGTATGATCTATACTGAAATATATAACTAAGGTGAACTTGCCCAAGCAGATGAGATTGGTGGAGACAATACTGGGATGGCAGTCTCAGGCTGAGGCTGAAGCCGAGAAAGAGATACAAAGTGTGAGAGACGAATTAGATCAAGAGAAAGATATGAGGCTTGATTCTTCAATACTAGCCTCTGACCTTGCTAGCAAATTAGATAAAAGAGAAAAGGACATAGAAGTTTTAGCCTGCGGTTTTCTACAGCTAGGAGGTGGGAAAGGGATAAAAATCCATGTCAGGTTGATAATACAAGATCCATCCTGGGATCCCAGGACCTGGAACCCCTGGGAAGAATCAAGCAGGGAGGGAGCAACCCAGAAGAAACTAAAAGTGCCCACCGCGTTAGACCTGTAACCCAAAAAGAAAAATCCAAATTTCTTCATGCTGATAAAGGCCTTAACAAGTATCAGAATTTAGTGAATAAATGATCTCAGCCCTAGAGCTACTGGATCTATGAAAGATTTTCAAACATACCAGAAGGGAACCCTTAACTACCTGGCTTGTAAGGCTGTGGACACGGGAGCAGATGAGATTATTTTGAATCCTGCAGAAGCAGGACAACTGAGAAACTTAACAGCTCATCCCTCCTTGAGATTTAGGCTACGTAGTGTAAGGCAGTACAAAGGGAAGCAGTCTCTGATAGACTGGCTTGTACAAGCCACTAGAGAAATCTGGTTATCACCAGTGGAGGTCTCCATGGATTTCAGGAGCTGGAGCACGACAAGAGAAGGACAGAAGCTGTTAAGAGAACTGGGTATGAGGAAAGCAAAATATGATACCCTGTTTACTGTACCAGATAGGACTGTGTTCACTAGAGATTTAATGAAGGACTTCATTGAACAAGGACCTCAACATTGGTATGGAGGTTTAGTGTCCTTACTGGATCCCCTAGTGGGACAAGAGCTTTACAAGGCAGGAGAGGATTTCACAAATTTAAAAAACCTATACCAGCATGCAAAGTATATCTGTAGACTAATTGAACAGCCTAAAATATGTGGAAGGGAGGCAAAATAGGAAAGGAGGTCTGCTTGGGTTACTTTTGGACAAATGTGGAGAGAGTGGGTTTAGCCCAAGTTCCTAAAAAAAGATTGATAAAAAGTCAAATTCTGTGTGAAAGCACTTCTGGGTGGCCTTAAGCCCTGAGAAACGGTTCACAAAAGGTACACAGAGAATAAAGATTATTCCAAGGGTAGAAAGTAACAGAGTAAACAGGGTACATTTCTCCCTGATGACTGACTATTCGAGGAGTGGAGACAGTTTGCCTGGTCAGGGCCTCTTCCAACAGCCAGGTGTGGTCAATGGAGAGATCACAAGTGTGGCTAGGGTCAGGAAACAGATCCAAGTCTCCTTGGCCCTAGGAATCAACAGTGTAACAGGGGCAAGAGAAGCCTTATTCCTACATGTCCCTGTGTAGGACCAAGCCGCTTTGGCCAACACCAATGAGGTTGGAAAGGATAAAGGGATGCATGGAGGCTCTGTGTGAGAAATCCAGGACACTAAATGGATTAAATGCCATTGTACCCAACATGGATCTGTTGAAAAAACAGCTGATGTAAATGAAAAGGGATTTTCCTTGCTATGTTAGACCTTGCATGTGTATATAATGTTAATTTCTGAGTGTTTTACAGATATAAAATCCAGTTGAGAGACGTCAAGTACGCCTGAAGGAACAAGAATGGAATGTAACTCATACAGGGTACCAGGGTGAAGTATAGCTGTGAAATTCTGGGAGCTCTATGGTCCTAGGCCTTTAAATGCCATAGAGTAAAATGGTACTTTATATGATTGTTAACTAGCATTTCTGGTACCATGTGTGGGTTGCTCCCACTGTGAGCTGTTGACCAAGGCAACCTTGGAAGCCCCATTCTACCAAAATAAAGACAATTGCCACACTGTAATGCTGGTTGCACACTGGAAGTGGAGGGTAAGGCCCTATTACTGAAGATGTGACATAGTTTGAGCATAGAAAGAGAGATCTAGCTGGGACCAAGCTGAAAACTCCCCCCACAGAGGGATAGCTGGCTTTCGGAGTGCTAGAGACCACTATGTAGGGTGCTATGGGAGAATGGTCCTGAAAAGCTCTGCTTAAGGACAGATCTTGCATGCTTCACTGTCAAATGTCTCGACAGGTGTAATAGAGGCTCATTTGGTATGTGCACCCCAAGCATAATTAAAATTGAATTCAAGGCCCACTCTTCAGGGAGGACACACATACACACACACACATCTAATTTTAGGAAAAGAATGTTGACCCCCAATGGTGTGGAGGAGAGTTGTAAGCCCCCATGAAGAAGCCGTGGTAATTGCAGGATAAATATGATGTGTCTATTTAGGTATTATCTAAGCATTTGTGTTTACACCCATAGGTTAGGTCATTCAGTATTTGTGTGGATATTACTTTTGCTGTTGTTATTATTGTTGTTGTTGCTGTTTTACAATTATTGTGTTTTTACGGTAGAAGGAACATAACTGAAGCAAGACGATAATCCATGCCACAGTGGAAAGAACTTCATCCTATACTTGATATTCTCCCTCCCCAAACCCCTTGCTCTTGTGGCTCAGGGTCTATTGCAGAAATGGTTGCAGAAAGTGTGTAAGAGCCAGAGAGAAAAAGGGGTGGAATGTTGCATAGAAAAGCAGTTTTCTCTCTCTTTCTCTGCTGTGAGGGATGGGCTTCCAAATATGATTGACAGAAAACTAACCAATGAGTTAAGGGGGCAGGTTTAGCGCAAACACAGGGCAGGCTGGGAAGGAGAGAGACAGGAGCAGAGCCAGGGTGCCATTCTCAGGCATGTGTTCCAGAGGTCCTGGGAGGACATATGAAAATGCAGCCCCCAACATACAGCACCTCCATCTCACTAACTCCCTGGGGATGAATCCATTGTAAGTAACCTGGAATAAATCAACTTCTCTAAAGGAGCATTCTCTGTCCACTCAATCATTTCAAACTTGGGGGTGGGGTGAGGCTGGATGCCGAGCCTCACTGTTGGAAATTCATGATACACCCAGTCAACAGACATGGACCAATATGTGGGATAAGTCAGAATATAGCTTTTTACTACCTTTGAGAAACTAATGTAAATACCAAAGATAATCACTACCCTAGAGTGAAAGGACAGAAAAAGATATTGTAAAAAATGGTGCTACTATTGTAATATTTCACAAAATATTACATCCAAATCTAGTGTGAAAAAATAGAGTTGCTTCATTCTGATCCAGAGTTATAATCCATCAAGAAAAAAAAAATGGCAATTCTAATGAAAAATAAATGTTCCAAACAGGTTCATTGAATTTTGGAAGAAACATATTGCTAGATTTAAAAATAATATTCTAAACCAAATATAGTAATAGTGGGTGAGGGGTTGAACAACACACTCCATCATTAGACAGATCAACTGGACATAAATGTAATAAGCAAGCATGGGAATTAAATGACACCATAGATCAAATGGCCCTAGAAGACACCTGTAGAACATTGCATCCA
Source organism: Eospalax fontanierii (assembly GCA_035773235.1). Taxonomy (NCBI): domain Eukaryota; kingdom Metazoa; phylum Chordata; class Mammalia; order Rodentia; family Spalacidae; genus Eospalax; species Eospalax fontanierii. The sequence continues at coordinate 43,828,236 of CM069540.1, read as the reverse complement.
AACACCAAAGAATGTATATTCCTGTCTACAGTCCATGTAACCGATTCAAAAAATAGATCACATGTTAGGGCACAAAGCAAATCTCAACAAATACAGGAAAACTGAAACAATAACCCATATTCCTTCTAAGTAAAATGGAAAAAAGCTAAAAGTCAACATCAGTAGAAACCACTGAAAACATGCAAACTCAAAGAGATTAAACAAGACCTTATTGAATGATAAATGAGTCACTGTCAAAATCAACAAGGAAATAAGTAAATACCTGTAATTGAATGAAATTAAAAGGGAAATAGAGATTTTTCAATAAACACTGGGAAAATTCAGAGAAACATGAAGACATAGATTCAAATACATTCTACAATGGAAAATTTAAAAGAAATAGTGAATTTCTTTGAACAATAAACCAATATAAGTGAAATAATTTAAATAGATCTCTAGAAAAGAACATAAGAGAAGCAGCAATTTAAAATCTCTCAACTAAAGAAACCCAAGTCCAGATGGATTCAATCTGGTATTCTACTAGATTTTCAAAGAGGAACTAACACCATTATTTCTTAACTTATTCTGTAAAATAGAAAAGTAAGTAACAATTTCAAACTGTTTTTGGAAGCCAGTATTGCTTTGATATCAAAAACCAGATAAAGACACAACAAATCATAAATAAATAAATATTCATAAGTCAGTCTTTTTAATAATCACAAATGCAAAATATTCTCAGAAAACCCACAAAACTTGCAAAAAGAATTCAAGAACACATCCAAAAGATCAATCACCATGACCAATTATACTTTATTACAAGGATGCTGGGATGACTCACTATACTACATCAGTAGCTATAATCTACCACATGAATTAATTTATGGACCGGATGCACATGATCATCTCAATGATTACAGCAAAGTCCTTTGACTGAATTCAACATCCCTTCATGTTAAAATATCTGGAGACATTATGCATGGAAGGAACCTCATTCAACAAATAAAGGTTGTATATGACAAATCTGTAGCTACCATCAAGTTAAAAGAAAATGCATTACAGCTACTATCAGTAGCAATGCAAGACTGTCTATTCTCTATAATCCTATAGTGCTTTAAATCCTAGCTAGAGCAATAGGAAAAGAGAAATACATAAATGAGGTACAATTATGAAAGGAAGAAGTCGAAGTATCTCTATTTGCAGATGATATGATTCTATATATGAAAGATCACCAGAACTTATAAAATCTCCAAATCTATAATCTATAATGTGACAAATTGCAAAATTAGCATATCAAAATCAGTAGCAGTCCTATACACCAAAGACAAATATGCTGAGGAAGAAATTAGATAAACAACTGCATTCACAGTAGCCTCAAAGCAAACAATCAAACCTAAACCCAAACTCAAAGAAAAACAAACAACCCCTGGAAGAAGCCTAATTAAGTGAAATACCCATACAATGTAAAATTTTAAAACACTAAGAACTTGAAGAAGATATCAGAAGAGAATTCCCATGCACATGAACTGGGAGAGTAAATATTATGAAAATGAATTTCCTAATGAAAAGCAATATTCAGATGCAATGTAATCTCCATAACGTTTCAATGCAATTCTTCACAGAAATCACAAAAGCTATAATAAAATTACGTGGAATTACAAAGACCCCAGATATCTGAAATGATCCTGAAGCATAATAACACTATGGTAACACTATGGGCAGTTTTACCTTTCCTGAATCCATGTTATACTACAGAATCACACAGTAAGCTGTAAATAACTTTCCAAACTAAGAAGTGAACAGATCCAGAAATATGACAATTTCAGTCTTTAGCTGAGTGCATCCAATTTTAGTGTGTATCATGGAGAATGAGGGACTCAGTCCTTAACTGAATACAATCAAGTTTAGTGTCAATTATTGGAGACTGTGGAGCTCAGCTATATCAGTAAAGAGAAACCTTGTTGTCAATGTCAACTGTTGGTCTAATAATGGAAGTGAAAACAGAGGTAGAGAACCATACATATTTCAATAACCTCTGCACCTTCATGAGAATAGAGCTAGGTTTCTGCTACAATGTGTTGCTCTTATTTAAAGATGAATTTGCCTAATTTAAGTTGCAAGTAAACCATCTACCCAGCTGATATATGTGCTACGAATTATTCTTTAACACGGTTTCCCTGAAACAAAGAAGAGAAAGTGTGACAAAGGGCATGAAACCAGAGTAATGGATTTTCTTTCTCTTCTTTGTGGTCTATTACACAACTATATACTATAGTAAATAGTAATATATTTTATGTTTAGAGGTTACTAGGGTATATATTCCAAATGTTCAGCATGACATGTAGTATTTAATACAAGTTAATAGTTATTCTGTATGGCAGTGGTGAGACGTAATTTCCAACACATAAGCTTTCATAACAATAACTGCCAATACTGTTATATAACAATAACTTAAATATAAATTTAAGATGCAAAATAATAAAAATAGTGAAATAGGGAGCAACGTAGTATTCAGTAAGACTTAACCAAGCCTTACTTAGTCTTCAAATGAGTTTCTTTGTCCTGAACCATCTATATAAAACCATCAACCTAAAGGAATATGAAGAAGACATATCAAAAAGTTCCACTTAGCGATATAGTACATTCATTAAGGTGACATAGTCAGAAGACAAGCATTTTAGGTTTTGTGCTCTTTTGCTTGGACTATTTTCTTTCTTTCCTTGTTCTTTCTGCTCTGTTGTTTCATTTATGAAACAGGGTCTCTCTGTGGTCTCAGTTGTCCTGGAACTTCCTATGTAGACCAGGCTAGCCTTGACCTCAGAAAGATCTTCTTGCATCTGGACCCCAAGTAATGGGATTAATTTTGTGCACCAAAATGTCCAACTCTTCTTACTTATTTTCATTATTTTTCTTTATTCTTGAGAGTTTCATGCATGTACACAGCACAGTGTGCTGATATCCACCACTGTTTATCCCTTCCAGTTCCTCTTTTATGTCCCCAAAACATATACCTCCTGACTTTATGTCTTTTTTTCTAGATAACCCTGGAAGCCCAATTAGTGCTGCCCATATGTACGTGCATGTGGAGCCATCCACTGGAGCATGGGAAATGTGCCAGGGGAAACATCCTTAGAAAAGAATGATACCTCCTCCTTCAGCAGCTACCAATAACTAAAAACTCCTTAGTAAGGGTTGGATCTAGAGAACCCTTCCCCCATCCAGATCAGAATTTTGGTTGACTTGATCTTGTGCAGATTTTCTGTAGACAAACACACCTGGTATCGGTTGATGAATGTGAGAGCCATGTCACATCAAGAAGACAGAATTTCCCAACAGTCCTCCTCTCCATCTCCCTATTCTCCTCTTCATCCTGCCTCACCTTGAGTCTTGTGGGACAGTGGCCAGTATGCAATGCAAAGGTACATAACTGTTCAAACTACTGAGATTAAGATACTGTGTACTCAGCCTATTTCCTTGAACTTAAATCATGGAGGAAATACCTTATCACTCAGGGATGCTATAAACTTTCATTTCAGTACCCCAGACTAAGTACATGAGTAAGCATAAAGATGTTTGAGGAGTTTAAAATCTTATCCATTTAGGAATATCTAAATTAGGCATGGATGGTATTAATTATTAACATTTAAATGATTTTTAACTACGTGGTAAACAAAGATACAAAGTTAAGGAACTTCAAGTTGCCCTATGAGTACAGCTTTACAAGTAACTCGTTTATTACTCAGTATTTGATGATAAATTACTTACTTTAGATTACAGAAACCACAAAATGACAAACCATTGTATCACAAGATTTTTGTATATTATACTTAAAGCTTTTTATGGTACAATAACGTTTTCATATTTCTTTAAATATATACATAATGACATTTTAAAGTATGTTGAATACTTTGCTAAGCATTTTTGCTGATAAAGGGAAATAAACAATAGATGAATGCCTTAAAAACATAAAATGTTATTGAAGTTCCAAATAATAATAATAAATGGTGATTAATAAGTAGAAATTCTGAATAATCAAAATCATAAGAACAGTGTACAATTCTTAGAATATTCATTATATTTTTATTTTATGTATCTTAGTGTTTTGCGTGCATGCATGTAGGTGTACCTATGTCATGCAATGCCCACGGAGGCCAGATGGCATTAATCTCCTGAAACTGGAGTTACAGATGTTTGTTTCTCCAAGTGAGTGCTTGGAACTGAATCCAAGTCCTCTGCAATATCAGTCAATGTTTTCAGTTGCTGAGCCATTTCTCCAGACCCAACAGTGTAAAACTGTTAGAATATGATTTTTTTTACTCTGTGTTTTGTAAATATTCTGGAAATTCATTCATTGCATTTGTACTTCCATTAGAATATCTTCTTTCAAAATGTTTTATTTTATTTTTATATTTTACTTTTATTTCACATGCATGAGTGTTTTGCCTGAATGTAAGTTGGTTCACCTGTGTTGTGCAATGCTCCTGGATGTCAGAATATGGAGTAGGATCTCCTGGAATTGGATCCATGTGGATGCTGGGAATCATACCCAGATCCTCTTCAAGAAGAGCCAGTGTTCTTAATCACTGAGTCATGTCGCCAGTCCATCAAAACATTTTATTAAAGCAGTAAAAATTTTAAGAAATTTATAAGTTCCACTGATTAGCATTGTAGCAATTGGTTTTCTTTGATAACTTAAAATACCTACACTATGTTTTAGTGGCTAGAATTTTGAAGCTTTGGTCATTTCCATTTTTAGAAGTGTCAAAGAAGGTCCAGTAATAATTTGGTGTAAATGAAATATATAAGAAAACATAGACATTTCTCATATTTTCTCCACATTGCTGGACATTACTTTGGAAGAATTTTTTGTAAGACCTGCAAGGGGCAGGTTTGTCATGCTACAATATTCACATACAGAGATTTTAACCTCTACCATAGGGTGATGGAAAGAGGGACCTATGGAATGTAATATGATAAGAAGAATGGAGTCTTTGTGATGATAATTAATGCTCTAATAAAAATGAATCCCAAACCATGGCCTTGTAATAAAGGGAACATACAGACCAGGAGTAGACCCTCCAAAGACATGAATTTGTAGACACCTTCATTTGGCGCTTCCTAATCTCTAGCACTCTAAGAATTACCTGTTATATGTCATCCACATGATACGGTGTTTTCCTACAGAAGTTCACTGGACTAAATGAGTAACACATGTGAATTATAATGGAAAATAATAATATAATGGAGGTTTGTTTGATAATGATATGTTATGCTTTATTATTTTTTCCAATTTCATCTACGGATTAAGAGTATTTTCCCAGACATTTATTCTGCAATCTCATAATAATTTATAAGTTTATTTTCATTGATCTGATACAGGTATTTAGATAAAAATATTTTATGAAATGATCAAATAGAAAACAATGAACATGTCTGTAAGGATGAGTTTGCGACATCAATGCACATTCATTCCACATCTCAGAACAAAGTCCTCATGTATATAAGAAAAGCTTTTGAAGTGGATAATAAACAAAGAATTTTTATTTTTAATTCAAATGAGTTCATTTATTGTCATACAATAGATTTTTGTCTTGAGAGATACCTGATCATGTCATTAATTAGGACAGTGATTTCCAAATTTTAATGTGAATAAGAATCATTTAGAAAACTTATAATAGCCTAACAGGCTGATTTCTAGGCCTTGTACAATTTTTTTTTTTTTCCTGAGACAAAGGTCTGCCTGGAGCCCCCGTTGGCCTGGCATTTGTTGTATAGAACAGGCTGACCTTGATCTCTTAGAAATCCACCTGTCTTTGCTTCCCAAGTGCTGGGAATAAAGGCATATTCCACAAAACCCAGTATTTGTTCAAATACTTATTTAAAATCTTTTTTTAAAGTTTATTTATTTTGTATTTTATGTAGATCAGTGTTTTGCCTGTATAAATATAATTGCACCACATGTGTCCAGTGCCTGAGGAGACTCATGATCCCTGAGTCTCCTGGAATCCCTGGAATCAAGGATCCCTGGATTACTAGGCTTTTGTTAGGTCCTATACAGAGCAACATGTGTTGTTAACTTCTGAGCCATCTCTCCAGTGCCTTACCCTAGCAAAACTTGTGACTGGACTTGCTGATAGGCTCACAGTTGGTTCTTTCACGTTTCATTTCATTTCATTTCAATCATTCTTCTACTTTCCTCCCACAAATTAGTTTGTTATTAGGTCCTTTGCCCTTTTCAAAGTTGGCTATGAATGTTTTAATTAGTCAAATTCAATCTTAAAATATGCTTTGTCAATAATATCATAATATTAGGTATTGTGAAGTATGCATACAGACATAACACTAAATGTAGTGTATGAGCAGTCAGAAATTATACTTCTTATTATAATTTTATTATAATGGAAACAAGTGTAAAACAATCAACAAAGAGACATAGTGAACAGTCACGAAAGGTGCAGAGAACATTTGGGAAACTTCTACATTCAAAGTTTTTATTGCGGTTTAATCATATAGTTACTCAGTGATATACAATTGAACTTAATATCCAGGTCCCACTCTCTCCATAAATGTTGGGGGTTGATATTCCATCACTTAAAGCCCAAACTTTCTAAGCATTTAATAAGTCTTTCAGCTATTATCAATTTCTCTCTGGGAACTATTTAGGACCATATCTAAGTCAATTCATTAGCATAATTTTAAGTGTTATGAAGGGCTACTGAATAACCAAGACACTTCAGTAAAACCTTTGGAAAATTTCAAATATTCATCAACCGAGTGCCATATTGGAAACAAGTCAGAAAACATAACTTTAGGGCAAAAACATAGTACCTTAAATTCCATGTTGAGAAAGAAGAAAAGTTTGCAATGGATAGCCTCACCTTCAGTACTATATAAAGCACTGATAAAATCAAAACAAGCCACAAAACAACAGAGATGAGCAGTGGCAACCAAAGCACACAGCAGTGAAACACATTACAGGACAACTGAGATGCTGGGCCATCATTTGTTCTCCAAGTAAATCAACGTAATTAGAATTGCATCTGCAAGAAAAAAAAAAAGAGGGCTGAAGAAAATCAGGAAAGGAACGCTGCCAGTAATACAAATATAAACATATTACAAAGGAATTCTATGAATAACATTGTAAAAATTTATAAATTAGCATAGGCACAGCTTGTGAGAAAAACACAACATATGCAAACTGGTTCCTGAATTACATAGAAAGTGAAGGCAGCCAGATGTATTGGAGGACATTGATTTGAAATTTGCAAAGCTCACTATAAATGGCTTCATGATGAATTCCACAAAATATTTGAAGAAGCACTGATTCTTGATAAAAATCTTTCAAAAGTTAGAACAATTTCTACCTTGTTCTTTCATGCCAGTATTGCATTATATCAAAACAAGAGGCTAATTCTGTAGAAAAAGGTAAGTTGTAACTTGTGCCTCTGTGGTGGTTTGAAGTAGAATGGGTTCACATATTTGAACTTGGCCCCAGTCGGTGATACTGTTTGTGGTTTAGGAAGTGTAGCCTTGCTGGAGGAAGCACATCACTGGGGTGGGCTTTGAGAGTTCATAACCTCCTTCACATCTCAATTCTAGTCTCTCTCTCTCCCCGCCCCCGCCCCGTGCCTGCTGCCTCCTGCCATGCCACTCCACCATGATGAACTCTTGAACTCTTTGTCATCTGAAAACATAAACCAAATAACATTTTCCTTCTATTTCCAAGCTACTTTGGCTATACAGATATATCTAGATAGATAGATTGATAGATAGATATCACAGCAACAGAAAAGTAACTAATACAGCCTCTTATAAATATAAATGCAAATACTCTAACAAATTGACTACTGACACAGGAAAAGGTTACATGAAATGATCAGACAACATCCATTTCAGGGAAGAGAGTTTATCATGAAGAAAATGAGATTAATATGCATGTAATTCACATATCTACACAATGCAGAAATGGTTGATCATCTCAGTTGATGCCAAAAAATATCATTTGACCAAAATCACTCCTGCTTTTTTAAACTACTGTAAATCACTCATAACGAAAGCAAATTATAGAAACTGAAGTTACTGGAGAACCCGGCACAAGCGGAACGTAAGGAAGAGGTCATGGAGTGCAGAGGCTGCGGAGGATCTAGAGCTTCATTTGGCCTAATTAGAAACACTTTCACATCCACCTTCATCACTACTATTTTCACAGAAGCAAAGAAATAGAGTCAGCTTAAATATCCATCACCAGACAGTCAGAAACTGGCCAAAATAAAGAGAATAAGAGACTGAAGATTACATGTCACTGTGTAGGACTCCTGTATTAAGCCTCTACCATGCAGGGCTCAGGGACCATTGCAGAAGGAAGGGCAGAAAGTTTGTAAGAGCCAGAGATTAGGATGATCATAAGGAAGCATGAGCTAGGAACATGCTCATATGAACTTATAGGTATGGTGACAACATTCACAAGACCAATATATACTCAAACAAATAAATAAACATCTGCATAAAACTGAGGAAATATGTAAGAAAAAAAATACGTTAGCTGAGGAACTATTGGCAGCTGATTGCTGCTGGGTAAGGGAGAGTAAGACTTCTTTAAAGGAATGATGCTAAATAGGCTGAGCAGGGTTCTGTGGACGAATTCACACCAAGGGACATCTGGGTACACAAACTTGACCCAGTAGAACTTAATGTACTTAACAGAATGCATGGAACCTAATGGGGAGGCCATGGGGGGATGCTGATATGGGAGGGACTTTAAATATGATTAACATATATTTATGAAATCCACACAATGTCAATAAAATATAGAGAAAATGAAAATATGGTATCTACATAAAATGCAACTGGAAATTACAAAATTACCAGGAAATGAGAGGAGCTGGAAAGCATTATTTTAAATGAAACATGAAGGTTAGCTTTAATTGATAACATTATGTAATCTAAAATCACCAGGAAGACAAGCCTAGAGGCATCCTTGTGGGGGATTTTTTTGATTCTGTTAATTAAGGTAGCAAGATATGACCACTGTGGGAGACTCCAGTCCCTAGCTGGGATTCAGAATTGTGTAAGTGAATAGGAAGGTGAGACACAGGAAATATTTATCTCTCAGTTCCCTGGATACAGATATGTTGTGACCAGTTAGTTAATTCAGATCTTACTTCCCCACCATTATGGACTGTCTATTATACGGTGAACCAAAAATTAATTTTTCCTTGCTTTACGTTGCACTTCTCAGGCATTTTGTCATAGTAATAGGAAAAGAAACTAAGACACAAGTAACCCAGGTTCAGAAAGACAAATACCATATGTCCTCTTCTCATATGCAGATCCTCGCTTCTGCCTGAAGAATATGCATGGGCATCTGGGAGTAAATTTGGGCAAAGGACAGGAAAACAGAGAAGGGATCATACAGCTAAAAAACAAGACAATGTTAAGGGAGTGTGGTGGATTAGAGAGGAGAGCAAAGATGGAGAAAAGAATACTGGGGGCGAAAGAGTATAGTGGGTAAATGAGGACAAAGATAAGAAGCGGAAACTGGGGGTGCAAAATCCACTAGTGTGAAATATGTCCGAAAACCCATGTATAAAGGTGTTTTTTTGCAAGCTAACTAAAAGTCATAATAATAAAAGAAGCTTTGGGAAAAAAAAAACTTGCTTGGAACATTCTGCTTCAGTACATCCTATAAAATGCAAGCTGCAAAGTGCAAGTAAAGTAGAAATGGAATTTCAAGATATTTGAGAACAGTGAAAGAAAGGACAGCACACTGTAAGACATAGCCCTGAGATCTACCCAATGAGATGAGCAGACTGATGTAGTCTACTTCAGTTTTCGCATTAAATTAGTACAGAAGACACACAGGAGACCTAACAATCCTCTTAGCTTCCCATAAGACACCTAGACTCCCAACTGAGTTGTTCCTTCACATAACAATTTTAAATGACTGACATTTTGCTTTATAGGAAGCAGAAATCCTTTTTCTTTGGTTTTTAAGAAGTAAAAGTAATTTGCCACATATCACAGATTACTTATTTGAATAACTGCAAATTTTATCTAATAGCATTAACACTTGTAATGTATTTATATTATATCACAACTACTATTTTATGCTGGTTAGTAGAATAATGAAATAGCAAAAAAAATAAGAATAATTTTCTAAGCTACACTGTTTACCTTCAATCTTTCATACATATTCTAAAGGAAATAAATTGAGTATAACCACATAGGAAGAAATTAATATCCTTTCATATGTTTCTGCCTTACATAAAACTAGATTTGTATTTTCTGCATGAATAATCTTCAATGATACCTTTGCATAAGTAAACAAACATGAATTAGTAAAAGTTAACTTGAATATAATGAGGTTTGCAGTAACAAAAGTATGTGACTCTTGTAAATTAAAAAAAAAAGTGAACATATTGAATAATGCTCTGTAGTGACTGTTCATTGGAATGCTTAGTGTATTTCTGAAATTGTGAGTTTGCAATAATCCTACAGGGCGGAATACAGAGAAGACCTTTATTTGTGGAAAGAATGACATTAAACTGTCAAGACTAAACTGTCTAAACTATTTTATAATTATCTATTTTTCCTGTCTTCTTATAAAATTCCATATTATGTCTTTGTAATTTTTGAATAAATATTCTTGCTGAGCATTTTGTAATCTTAATTTAAGAATCTAACACAGTGATGTAAATGATTGTTCTAGAAGGAAGTGGGTCCTGCATTTGGGTTAGTTAGCCATGCCTATGTCTATGAGAGCAATAAATTTTTGTTGTGCATGTTGTGGAAAATTTTTATTTTTAACATTACACATAATGTTAAACAACATCTTCATAAGTATATTTATTCTAAATCTAGTAAATTAAAAAATTATTGAGTTGTACATTTCATTCAACGGTTCTTAATCAAATTTATATCACTACCCCCATTCACGTCCCCCCAACACCAAAGGGGACCTCATGTATTCTGCCATACATTCTAAGTCCTATCCAGTCAAGCATTTCTATGCAGATGCCCTTCAGTGCAAATTCATCCACTCTAGCCTAGTCTGAGAGATCGTTAGTAAGGCCTACTCTCTTTTACCCAGTTTACGTTAAACATTATGTTTTTGACAATCAGCCCAAGAAAATTTGTGCTGGAGAAAGAGTATTGCAATTTTGCTTAATTAAAATTTCTGAAAATAGCACTGGCCTTAATGGTGCATTCCTTTAATACCAGCACTCAAGAAGCAGAGTCAGGCAAATTTCTGAGATATAGGCCAGTTTGTTCTACATAGTTAGTTCCAGGCCTGCTGGATCTATAGGGAGACTATGTCTCAAAAACAAAATCAAAAACAAAACGACAGCAACCTGAACATATAATGGCATGAACCAAAGAACTTCCTGCTGTTTGTATGCTTCTTATTTAAATGGATGGTAATTATCTTTTCCTGATTTTACACTGTTTTGTATTCATATAAAATCTTACCTGAATGATATTGTCTTGAGACTACCAACTTATCACGGAATCTGACAGCTCGTGCAGTATACATTTTATCATTAGATAAAACCAATGACTTTGCACAATGTTTGGTAGATACTGAGTGTCTAATGACAATATCTGTTGAAAGAATAAGTGGTAAATGTGTTCAATAACATTATTGGGATATTTTAATCTAAGTGTTGAAGGCACATCTGAGAGGTTATGAAATAATCTTGATTTTAGAAGGAGTAACTTTACTTTTTCTCCATGAATTAAAAAAAAATCTGTATTCATTCTTTGTAAACTTCACACATTTATTCATTATTTTGACCATATCCATCATCTGTTACCTCCTTACTCTCCTCTAGTGCATCTCATCCTGTCAGTCTCCCAACTATATGTCCTCCATTTTCTTTATCTGGTGTTATGGATCTCATAGGTCCAATTTTTTCATGTCTACTGCTTGATGATTTGTTTGTGACTATCAAAAATGAATTATACATTCATATAAACTCAATGGTAACTTGGGGAAAATAATGTGATAATATTTGTCTATTTTTAATGTGTAAGCACATCTGTCATTTCCATAACATGTACATATAACAGATATGAATTTCTTTTAAAATCTTTATTGAATCTCCATATAGTCTTATCCCTAATTCTGTGAAAAGCCCTTTCAATTTGTTGCAATATGTTTTTAGGTTCTTTGAGCATCATAATCTTCACACAATCTGTGTTTGATCAAATAATTATTATATGATTTGGCATACTAATGTGCATTTCATGGATGGTGAGAATTTAAATTCTTAAAAGGAGTGGTGAATTTCAAAATTGATGTCATAACTATAGCTACAGATAGAGCCTGAATCTGTCAAGGCTGACTCTCTGCTGCCAACTTTGCTTACTTAAAGACACTGAAAAGTAAGTTCCATTTATTCATATACCAAAGTCATTTCAGGCATGTTTAACATGCACAGGAAGAGAATGTGCTTTGAGTGGATTGCATTGTCTAGCATGTGGATAAACTCCAAAAGATTTTATTGCATAATTTTTCCTGCTTAGAGATTGCACCCATGTGATTAGGTCATGAGTTCATTGAAAAATACAAGCATCATGGTTACTTTCGTGCAGATAGACAGATGCCTAAGATTTAACAAATTTATACCAGTTCATTATCATCATGGAAAAAAAAGTAATGTTTCTTAGAGCTGGCATGGTGGTTCATGCCTTTAATCCCAGCACTTGGGAGGCAGAGGCAGATGAATCTCTGTGAGTTCAAGGACAGCATGCTCTACATAATGAGTTCCAGGCCAGCTGGGGCTCTAGGGAGACCCTATTTCAAATATGATAAAAAATAAAAATAAGCAACTAAAGTAACATTTCTGAATCAAAAGACTGTGAACAAGTGAGAGGGAGAGACATTTTCTTTCCTGAGCATGGTCACTGGTAGTTTGTCCGTGTTTTAGTACATGACCAGCACTAATTAGAGAGTCACAAAAGAAAAAGAAGAGGACATAAAGTTAGAAGGAAAGGGAGTCATTGGGGAAACATTAGATTATTAATTAATGAGAAATAAATATTTATTTCATGAAATCAGTGTGATTTGAATGTCTGGGAGTTTATGTGTTTCAATAGTTAACTGGAAAAATAAAGCAAATTAGTAGAACACAAAGATCCAAACCAATAATCTACTAATAGCTTTAAGAGATGTTATGAAGTCACAAAGGCAAATCCAAAGTGCTGTTTAACTTTCTTGGATGCAGAGTTTGAGTCCTTATGGTAGATGATGGCATCCCTCCATCTGTTAAAGAATCATTAGACGTTGATACCAAGACTCTGGTCCCTAATCAAGCCCAGCAAATAGAAAGTGTTCATTCTTCTTTTTTATATTGAGAATTTAAAATATATTTTTAAAAAGATATGCTCATATTAATGGACAAAGCAGGCATTAGGAGAAAAACCATGGAAATGGGACATGCGAGATTCAAAAGAACAACACCTATGAAATTCTCTAATTTCTCTTATTCTTTAATGAACATGAGGAAAGTAGGCTCATGTTCCATCATTTCTAGCCCTCAGTTGTTAACCACGGATAATGATGTAATTAATTTATGTTTCATATTGTGAAATAAACAATACCAAATTGAAGATACTACTGTGATTGAGCTGTGATTATTATGGAGAAATGAGTACACTCAGTGGCAAGAGAAACTCTGATCTGGTAAATTCCAGAAAATTATGTCTGTTTGCAAAATTCCTGGAAATATGATGAATTTCACACAATGTCAGGAACTGAAATATCAAGCCAGTTTTATCCAACTATAAATGTCAAGACTGTATAAATTGATTTCTGAATTACATTAAGTAAAAATCATGAAATCTAAAAGGTTGAGATAGCCAAATTTATGATTCGGAGCTAATTTTAGTACTTTCTCTACAACTAAGAAAAGAAAATTCCCATAATTTCCAGGTAGTTTGTGTTTATGGATCATAATTTTTATAATTTTATCAAGATGACTCATGAGTTCCAGAATTTTGAAAAATATTCTATTCCTTGAAGACCTTTCAACCTGGAAAAAGAATTTGCTTTGGATGCTGGAGAGCTGGCTCATTGGTTAAGAGCACTGACTCTTTTTGTAGAAGACCTTGGTATGAAAATCCCAGGACCCAAATGGCTGCTAACAGCCATCTGTAACTCCAGTTTCAGGGGATCTGACACTCTGTCTGCTTCCATGGGAACTGCATAACAAGAATGCACTTGCATGCATGCCCTTGCATACATGAAGCCAAAATAAATAAATAGATATATAAATAAATAATTTTCTTTGAAACTCTAACAGGTGGAATGCTGATAAGGTCTCTAGAATCTTTGTGCTCTTCATATTTTATTTCACAACTTGCCTTTGAACATGCACTTTATTCCAAAATAAAATATCTTGGGACTGTTCCCCAAAGCATTCTATTATCTGCTCATCACACATAGCAAGCTATTATTTCTTCTGAATTAAATTAATGTAACCAGATAACTAGGGATTATTCAAAACCACAAGTCATTGATAGTAACAAGACCCAACCTGCACAAATCTCAGCTGTTTAAACTGCTTCAGAGAAGTTGTTTCTCAAAGAAACACAGGCTACAATCCTGTTTGTCCCTTGTGCCTTCTCCCTCCTCCCTCCCAACTCTGTGGTTCAGTGTGGCCATGAGTGCCTCTGATATCTTGGGAACCATAAGGCATAAATCAGCTCGAAGGCAGTATTAGTTACTCCTTTTCTTGCAAGAAAATTTTTGACAAAAGCAGCTTCATGGTGAATGGACTTATTTTGGCTCCAACTTTGAGGTTTAAGCCCATCTACGCAGAAAGAGTAGAAGATTCCAGGCCTTATGCATCCACAATCAGGAAGCATAGTAATGAAGGTATACGCTTAGCTCATTTTCTCTTTAAAAAAGGTGTAAAGTTTGAATTAGTTTTCCGATTATGAAAAATTAAGCACTGCCTAGTACAAATGCATATCTATAAAATGAAAATTTAAAGCTCAAAATAAAAATAATTTAAAATAATACAGCAACAGAAAAAGAAATTCAAGCATTACTTGTGATAATGTTCATATGCTGAGTTGTCATATCAATTCTGACTTAAAATGACCAAAATATCCAGAAAGTAACTTTGAAATATTTTTAAATAGAAGTAGCTTTCATTCTGAAATCAGGAAATATTTTAAGTGGAGTAAGTGGTAATAATTTGTTATTTCTAATGATAAAAGTGATTTAGCAATTAGAAATATATAATGAAAATATATACTGAACTATAAGATCAAATTATAAAAGACATTAGACCAGTATATTGATAGTGAAAATTTAATCTCCTGAAGTATATTTGAAAATAGATATTTTTTGTTTATTTTATATAGAAAAAACAAATTGAAATTAATTGGATTTGTGGTGATTTGAATAAAAATGTCTTCCCATAGGCTCCAAGTATTTGAATACTTGGTCAGTTGGTGGAGTATCACTGTAGTTTAGGAGGTGTGGCCTTGCTAGAGAAAGCACATCATTGATCGTCAGAATTGAGCATTTGTAGTCTTTTCCCATTTCCACTTTCTGTCTCTGCTTCCTGCACATGCTTGATGATGTGAACAATCAGCTTTCTGCTCCAGCTGCGCCTGTCATTCTGACATTTACTCTTATCTCTCTATAATGAATAAAAACTCCTCTTTCTATAAATTTCCTTTGTCACAATGTTTTATAACAACAACAAAAGAATGACTGTAACAAAATCTTAGTATTGTCATATACACAAGAACACGAAACAACTTGATATTCTGAGATCCGTGATGATGCCAAGGAAAGTATAAGAACTGACGTTGAATTAAACATAAATACCTGATGAGAATTTGATAGGTTAAATGATATCTTTCATGTTTGTAGCAAATTTACCTTAAAATCATAACAAAACTAAAAATAAAAGTATCCTTATCTAAAAAATGTAAAATATATAAAATATTCTAATTACTAGAAGGATCAAAGAGGAAATGACTGCAAAGTACAAAATATGTAGGAAATGTTGCCACTAATAATGGTAAACATGATGACAGTTCCACATAGACCCAACAAAGACCAGGTAAAATTACCTTAAGAAGAAACTGTCTTGCTCATTCCTATGTTATAAAAATTAAGAGAAACTGATTAATCCAGTTAAAGAGGATAATGCAGAATGTGAAATGAATCACCAAGGAAGAAAATAATTTAAGAGGGGATGATAATGCAGGCAGAAATTAGTTTTCTAGATAAATAGATAGATTTGAAGGTAGATAACTAGATTTGATGATCCATTTTGAATAGATTAGAAAAAGTATATCAACCGACAAAGTTATAGTAATATACTATTGTTCTAACTAGCTCAAATGGAAAGAAAAAATCACTATAGTGTGCAAAAGTTTTAACATTCCTGTATAGATAGTTCTGAAAATATTTTAAATTTTTTTCTAAAATGTTTATGAAATAACTGCTAAGCTCTATAATTTGCAAACAACTCAATAAGTTATTTACTATTTTTAAGAAACATATGAAGCTTAGTAGCAAATTCTAAGTGTGTCTAACACAAAAAAAAATTTACTGAAGTTTAATCTAAAAAAAGTATGAGAATGTGAAATATCTTAGTTGATCAAATGGCATATTTATAAAGATACACCATATCAGTTGAGTTGGTAAGTGTAGTCATATTTCAGATGGGTATTGTTTTACAGCAATTTCTTCTGAGATAAAACCTTCTATCTTGTGGGGAAGTTGAGAAAATAAAAGGATGTTCTAACTAAATACAAACCATGGGATATCAAAAGGGAGAGTGCATTTTGTTTTCTTATTTTGTTTTGTTTTGGTTTTTTGTTTGGTGTGTGTTTTTTATTTGTTCCACATAGCAATTTTTAATTGTACTTTTGTGATTTTCATACAATATAATATAGAGACTGGTGTGTGTACCCAAATTTCTCTCAGTTTGGGTCCACTCACTGGAGTCTTATCAAGAGTCACTTATTGAAAGACACTGTCCCTGTAGCCATCTGTTGTCACAATTTCCTTAAATGGGGTTAGAGTCTCTTATTCACTTCTTCATGTCCATGTTGGAATTCGGGGGTTTTAGTTTGCATGGGACTTGTGCATGCTGTCATGATTCTGTGAATTCATCTGAGTGAATATCTTGAGAAGCTAAGTAGTCCATTAGCTATAGGAGCTGGAATTTAGAATGTCTATACTGAGATGCCATTCAATATATGCTGAGTTTATTACACACCAATACACAGCATAGGCACATCATACATCACACATTTTTTAATCATAGTAATCACAAAACAAGTTACAGTTATCATACTACAGGGGTTTCATCAACTAAATGTCAGAAAGTAAAAATGCTGACAGTCCTCTGCTGGTCCTCTCTAAGTCTTTTCAAGGGGTTCCAAAGGCATCACATGGAGCTGAAATCTGGATTTTGGAAGGCACTGAGGTTCCTATGGAAGGTCTAGCAGGTTAGACTGTTGAACTTCAGCTCCTCATCTAAGTTCCTGGACAATCAATGGTTGTCAGAGCAAGAGGAATATTTCTGATGTGGTTAGCAATTGGACATATCTCTGGAGCAAGTCTGAGCCTTCCTGTGTCAGGTCTCTCTTGGTTTTTACATAGTGTTTCTGGGTGTTTATCCTACCCACCACAGGATTAGCTCATTAGCATATCAGAACCACATTAGTGTTGGGTCATTAGCAATGCTGAGCCAGGCCAGCTTGCTACTTACAGTTCATTAGCATGTTTACAGGTGCCTGCTCCTTACATTCCATTCGCTGACCTGGGACTTCTATGGGGCATAACACTAGGTCAAACATCAAATTCTGAACAGTGTTCTAATAATTTTAAGTAAATACATAGCAATTTCTAATTAAATAACAAGTATTGATTATTTTTTATATTCTGCCCACTGTGACTTGATTCTCCTGCAGACTGAGCAGCTGCTCTCTATCCTTACAGTCTTTTCCCTTTCAAGCCTTCGGACCAGGCCCACTCCTGCTATTCTGCCTCAGATCTCTGGACTAGTTTCTTAACCCAGAGTAATTTAATCCTGTACAGTACTTTGTTAGACCCTCCACAGGCTATCCTTACATCAACTTTGCCTTTAGCCTGATATGCCTGACATAGACCTGCCTATTACCATGGTAAATCTGATACCACCCACTGTATCTTGATTCCCCTGCAGCCTCTGCATTGTCATTCCTCCCTACAGCCTTGGGTCTAGGTCTGCTCCTTCTCTCTCTGTTTCAGATCTCCCTCACTACAAATGCTCATCATTGCATCACGATCCTTTGTACCCAGATTAGGTCAATTTTCCAGTTTCCTGTGTTAGACTCTCCAAAGATCCCTCATCTTACCTTTGCCCCACTTCCTGATCTGTCTTGCACAGACTTGCCTACTACACTGGGAGAACATGAAGCACACACACATCAACTAACTTTTCATACCTGAGCAAAAGGCAACTAAGCTTTATCAACAATATAAATAGAAATAAAATTCAACTAAAGAAAGGCAGAATAGAATTTCCTATCAGATACACAGCCAACAAAAGACATCCATACACCCAGTAACAACACAAAAGCAGAAATAATATGAAAATCTAAGAGAATATTTTCCCAGCACAACCCACCATCCCTACAGAAGTGTACTACAATGAGATGACCTTGAGGAACCTCACAGCACCGAAATAAAAAGAACATTGATGAACATGATCAAAGAACTTAAAGAATACACAACTCAGTGATGAACATAGAACACCAATTACATAGAACCAGAACAGAAACTCCCCACAATATATCATGGTAAAGATACTAAATGTACAGAACAAAGAGAGGATGCTGAAAGGTGCTAGAGATAAACAACAGGTTACATAAAAAGGAAAACTCACCAGAATTACAGCTGACTTTTCAATGCAAACTATGAGAGCCAAAGAGACTGAAACAAAGAATTTCCACTTCTAAATGATCATGGAAACCCACCCAGAGTACTTCCCAGCCAAACTCTCTGCCGTAGTTTAAAGGAAAAGGAAAATTTACCAAGACACAAACAGGCTAAAAGAATTTATGTTGGTCAAATCACCTCTACAGAGAATAGTCAAAGTACTACAAAGAACTGAAGATAACAATGGCTATATCCAAGAGATTACAGAAAAAAAAAAAGAATGTATACTTACAGAAAGACAGAATAGGACTAAGAACACTAACAAAGTAAAATTACAGAACTAATATACATTTTTAATGATAATTCGAAATATCAATGGACTCAAGCCCTCAGTCAAAAGACACAGACATGTGAAATAAATTAAGAAAGAAAATCCATCTTCTTGTTGTCTTCAAGAAATTCAACTAACCTTTAAGAACAGGCACTACCTTAGGGTGGAAGAATGGAAAAAAAATATAGACCAAGCAAATGGCAGTTGGCAAGCAGTGCCACAATTCTAATATCTAAAACAGACAGACTTCAGATTAAAACTAATAAGAAGAGATAAAGAGGGTCACTTCATTCTAATCAAAGGAAAAACTGGAAAAGAAGATATTATAATCATGAACATATATGCACCAAACAGTGGTCCACCCAATTTAATTAAAAAACAAAAACAACCCACCCCCCCCCAAAAAAAAACAAAAAAACACACCCCAGGACTATAACACATAGATTAACCCAAACTCAGTAATAGTAGGTGACTTCAGTACTCCACTATTATCAGTAGATAGGCCAATAGATAGGCCCACTGAACAAAAAATAAACAGAGATACATTTAAATTATATGACATCATACTTCAAAAGGACCTAACAGAAATTTATAGAATGTTCCACCTAAGCACCAAAGAATACACTGTCTACTCAGCAACCCATGCAACTTTCTTTAAGTTGATGACATACTGGGACACAAAACAAACCTCCAAAAACGCAAAAAAAAAAAAAAAAGACTTATATGCATTATATCAGATCACAATTCATTAAAGCTCATAATCAACAGAAAAAAAGAAACTCTAGTAACTGCACAAACTCATGGAGATAAAAAAACATACTCATGAATGATGAATGGGTCAAAGAAGAAATTAAGAAAGAAAGAAAAGTATTATTGTTGCTAAATGAAAATAGTAGTACAATACCAGACCTCTGGGACACTTTAAAAGCAGTGCTTTTAGACCTCTAATCAGCTACATAAAATTTAAAAAACAGAAAGTGTACATATAAATGACTTAGAAGTACAAACCAAGACTCTAGAAAAACAAGAATGAACTAACTCCAAACCTGTTAGATGAGAAGAAAGAACAAAAGTCTGAAGAAAATTTAATGAATGGAAACAAAGAAAACAATAGCAATAAATAAATAAATAAATAAATAAATAAATTTAAGAACTACATCTTGGAAGTCTAAACAATGTAGATACAACCTTATCCTATTTAACCAAAAGAAAGAATGAGGAAATCCAAATTAACAAAATTAGAGGTGAAAACAGGAACAACACACTACATACACACACACACTCATAAACACACACACACACACACAAACGAACATTATGAGGGAATCCTTTAAAAACCTATACTCTATTAAATTTGGAAATAAAAAAGAGATGGATGAATTTTTAAATTCCTGGAAATCACTGAAATTAAAACAAGAAGAGGGAACAACTTAAACAGACTTATAAGAAATAAGGAAATTGAAACAAAAATACCAAACTTTCCTAGTAAAATATGTCCAGGCCCAGATGCATTCACAGGAGAATTTGACAGACATTCAACATCTACAACCAACACATCATCAATCATTCAAAAAGGGTGACTACCAAAACTCCTTATCCAAAGCCAGTATCACTCTAATACTAAAACCATATGAAGACACAATAAAAAAGAAAAGTATATTCCCATATCCTTAGAGAACATATATGGAAATATTCTGAACAAAATACTTACAAGTCACATGCACACATAAAAAAGATGATCCACATTATCAAGTTGACTTTATTCCAGAGATGCAGAGATGGATCAATACATGTAAGTCATTAAATAAAATAAATCATACAAATACACTTGAAGACAAAAACCACATGGTCATTTCAATACATGCCAAAAAGGACTTTGACAAAATTCAGCATGCATTAATGTTACAATTCCTAGAGGGAATTGGACATAGCTTAAGCTACATATGACAAACCCATAACTAACATCACTGTAAGTGGAGAAAAACTTGAATCATTTCCATTAAAATCAGGAACAAGACAACGCCATCCTCTATCTCGACTTCTTTTTAATACAGTGCTTGAAAATCTTGCAAGAGCAAGATCTACCTTGCTCGTGGATTGGCAGAAGTTATACTGTGAAAATGATGATCCTACAAAAAGCAATCTATAGATTCAATGAAATGCCAAACAAATTCACCATGACATTCTTCACAGAGGTAGAAAAGCTATCCTAAAAATCATATCAAATCACTAAAGAGCCCATAGCCAAAATAATATTGGGCAAAAAGAAAACTATGCTAAGAAAACATCATGCCACATCTCAAACTACATTACTGTGCTATAGTCAAAACAACAGCATAGTGGTAACAAAAAACAAAATCAGCTTCATAAATCAGTGGAGCACAAAAGAAGACCAAAAGATGAGTACTTACAACTTCAGTGGTCTTATGTTTGACACAGGTTTCAAGAACATACAACATAGGAAAGACATCATCTTCAATAAATGATGCTGTCAAAACTGGATCTCCACCTGTAGAAGGATGAAGCTGGACCCTTATGTTTCATCCAGTACAAAAGTCAACTCCAACTGGGTCAAAGACCTCAGTTTGAAACCTGAAACTCTAAAACTGCTAGAAGAATACATAAAAAGTAACCTATAAGATATAGCTATTGGAAAGTGCTTTCTAAATTCTACATCAGTTGCTCAGGCATTAAGGTCAACAATCAATAAATGGGACCTCATTAAACCAACAAACATTTTTTTGTGTGTGTGTACAGCAAAACACCAAGGAAATGAAGAGGAAACCCATTGAATGGAAGAAAATCTACAACTGATACACATTGAACAGAGGATTACTATTCTTATTATACAAAATACACAAAGAACTCAATAAACAAAGAAACAAGAAAATAAAAGACACAATAAAATGATCGGCTAAGTACCAGAACAGAGAACGCTCAAATGAAGAAATAAAATTGACTAAGAAACATCATAAAAATACTCAACATTATTAGTAATTAGAGAATTGTAGATCAAAACTACTTTAAGCTTTCATCCCTCTCTTTATCATACAGGATAAGATCAAGAGAATGGGGAGAAAGGGGAATTCTCATTCACTGCTGGTGGGAATGTAAACTCATACAATGATTATAGAAAACTATGTAGGGAATTCTTAAAAACTAAAAATCAATCTACCATAAGATCTAGTTATACCACTCTTCAACATTTACCCCAAAATTATATCTCCTACTCTAGAGATACTTGTACATCTATGTTTGTTGCCTCTCTCTTCACAATAACTAAGACATGGAAACAACCTAAATGTCCTACAGTTGGTTCACTAACGAAATAATTGATAATGAAACAATGGAGTTCTACTCAGTTGTTAGGAAAGACAAAATCATGAAATTTGCAGGTAAATGTAAGGAACTAGAAAATGTTATTCTAAGTGAAGTAACACAGACTCAGAAAAGCAGGTGACACATGGTCTCCTTGATTTGCAGATCTTAGCAACAATCCCTTATATGCAAGAATATATTCTGATGTAATATCAGGATCCAGGAAATGGAAAGGAAATACATAGATAAAGGTAAAGAATAAACCTAAGACACAGTGATAGTTAGAACATATGTTACCAAGGGATAAATGAGGAAACTGGGGGTACTGAACTGAGAAGAGGACAGGAAATATAAGGGAAGATGGAACTCTAGAGAGGGGTTTAATAGAAGACAGCTATTATCAAGGGAAAACTGGGGAAAATGGTGGCACTTGAACTGGGGAGAGAAGAAAGATATTGGACAGGGAGAGAGACAGGAGAAATAATTAAAGCTTAGGTGTTGTCAAAAGCCCGAGTGAAATGTATTAACTCATAGCTGCCATATTAAAGTACACATACAATATTTGAACATGTGTGCATTTGTATACCTGGTCTATATAACTAGAAACACAGTACCAGCTAGGAGGAACCTCCTGTTGAGTTGATGGTCAGTATTGTCCAAGAGACCCCCAAAATCACATAAGACATTGTCACAGCTCTTGATTACCTCCAAGAATGTGAAGGTAATACCCTCTTGCTGAAGATAGGACATACCTCAGACACAGGACTTGAAGTCATATAGTTAAAACAAACCTGGAAAACTTCTCCCTTCAGAGTTCTATAGGCTACTCTGCAAACTGCTAAGGGAGACAATCAATCAATAGTCAACTCAACTGCAAAGCCTAAAACCACAATGGCTGGCTCAGTAAACTGTCCGTATTCATGCAGTAGT
This sequence comes from Eospalax fontanierii, assembly GCA_035773235.1. Taxonomy (NCBI): domain Eukaryota; kingdom Metazoa; phylum Chordata; class Mammalia; order Rodentia; family Spalacidae; genus Eospalax; species Eospalax fontanierii. Next base: position 43,804,786 of record CM069540.1, on the reverse strand, counting down.
GGCACTTTTATCTAGGAATCAGATCTTGTATCCAAATAGACTGGTTGGTTACTCCCATAATATTTGTGTCACTATTGTACCAGAGGGCATATCTTGAAAGGACAGTTGTTATTGTAGTTCAAAGAATTCACAGATAGTAAAGGTTGCTGATTATGGTTTTTCTTCTAATAGCATGCATAGAGCCTTCCAGCACTAAGAAAGCTAGACAATAGAGATGCGGTTCTGAAATCAGAAGCTTGGTTTTTCCCTGTTTGTTCTACAGCTCATGTATGTATCAGCAATAGGGACTTAACATCTAGATCTGGTGGGCAGTCAATAGCAAGGACAGTAACCAGTATTGTTTGTGGTTCTATGGGACCAATATTCAATAGCTTCTTGAGTAAGTCCATTCCTGGCATTGAGTTTTTATTGTTGTTTTCATTAGCCCATGATGTCTACTTAAGGAAATGTTCCTTATATAGGAACATTTATTATAATTATCCTTATATAGGATAATTCCTTCAATATATATTTTATTATATACATGCATATACTTTAAGAAGATTCTATAGTGGTAAATTGTCATATAATTTTTCATAAGGCCATTAGTGTTACTTACCTCTTCCAGTACTTCCTCCTCTGCCCTGCTCTCCCTTATATCACACCATTTAACTCTTCCTAGTCTAATATTCCCCTTCCTTGTTCATATTTCTGCAATCTACCACCCTGTCAGGAAACTGCACCTCACCCAGCCACTACAACTTATTAGTTGCTTGACCTCTATAAACTTTCAAATTGAAACATGCATATCTAAAGTTCAAAACTAGCATTCAGCTATGGGACAGAACATGTGAGATTTGTTTTTCTGAGTCTGAGTTACCTCACTAAGGATTATTGTTTCCAGTTTCACTCATTTACCCACAAAATTATAATCTTATTTTTAAGAGCTAAATAACATTCCTCTTTGCATACGTACCACACCTTCATTATTCATTCATCAGTACAATGGAATGTTTTGGGAAGAGGTGAAAATATCCATCCTACAGTAAAGCTGTTAAGCTCCAAAAGTAAATAGAATAACTTCTGGAAGTCCTTGAAATTGAACAGATTCAATAGGCTCCTCCCTCCCCACCTGTATATCAGTTTCAAGGACTGCTAAGAGCTATTACCAGACAAGCAAAACTGCCTGGAAGAAAGAGGTAAGCTGAGCTTCCTGGAAGAAGAGGCTCAGGCCAATGAGCTACCTGGCATTGACCACAGCAAATGTAATGCCTGAAGACATGACTTAGATTATACTAGGAGAAAAAAAGAGATAAATGATGGCTCAGTGAGGAAATTCAATGACAAATTGAGGAATTTCTAGTGTTTTAGTTGGCTTAATTAGAACTTCAACAGGAAAATAATTGGATACTGAAGTACAGTAATAAAACCAATATCAGTAATTATTGAACAGCCTCAAGTAAAAATTTTAAATATTCAAATGTGGCAGGCTCATAGATTGATGTAAGCCTTCTGGGTATCATAAGGTGCTAAGCACCCAGATCGCACAGATGAACTATGCATATGAAGTAGACTATATCCTAATAGCTATTAAAAAACGCATACAAGAAAAATTACAAGGAGTGACTATTAGACACAACAGACATCAAATATCAATAACAAGTCATTTTATAAAACAGAATAATTTAAACATTTCATTATGTGACTAATTATCATTCTAGACAAAATAGCTTCTCAAAAATGACTAAGAAATGTGATAATACATATTGTAGAATTTATTTTAATAATATTCTGGGTTAGCTTAACAAGTAGTTTCATCATAGTGTTTTCTGAAATCCGTACTATCACATATCTTGCTTGCTCCCCCACCTGCTTCCACGTCCACACCCTTGCATCCTCTAGTCCATTCCCTTACTTCTAATAAGTATAATCTGCTATTTCTATCACATTCATTCCATTACCTTCTCTATTTCCTATCTCACTTAAGATTTTCTTCCCATTTCTTAATCCCTTTTCTAGTTTTATGACCTGCACATTCAATTAGTGGAACACACACACACACACACACACACACACACACACACACATACAAACATACACACACAAACACATTTAGGCTTCAAATATGAGAGAAAACATATACTTACTTTTGTGACTTTGGATTATGGTTCCTTACATGATTTCTAGGTCCATCTTTTCTCCTTCGAATTTCATTTCACTTTACTGTTTGACCACTGTCTATCTGCAGTATCTTTTCAGCTCATCTTCATCTCTTTCAGTGGCCTCTGCTTATAGATATTTTACATAGATCCTCCTTGATTTTGTAAAGAGTGTAGCAGTAAATTTGGATGTGCAAGTACTTCTGTAGAATGTCAGCTTAGAATCTTTAGAGGAAATATCCAAGAAAGATGGAGCTGGGCCTTATGGTAATTCTGTTTCTTTGCTTGTTTATTCATTTTCAGAAACCTCCACACTGACTTCCATGGTGCTTTCCAAGTTAATGTTTCCGGCTTTTCTTTCTCCACTTCATTTCCAGCATTTGTTTTCAAACTTTAGTTGATGATAATCCTTCTCACTGGGGTGAAATGGAATCTCAGAGCACAGTTAATTTGCATTTCACTAATAGCTATGGAAACACTGGCTATTGTATTTTGTCTTCTGAGAACTTTAAGTCTATTTGCCCTTTTATTAATTCAGTGACTGTTTTTATTTTTTGCTTTTGCAGTCCTCTAATGTCCTGGATACTAATTCTGTTGGGGAGTCAGCCAGAAAGAATAGTCCCCACTCTGTAGCTGTCCCTTCATTCTAGTGATTGTTTCCCCTGCTGGCAAGTCAGATTCTGCCCACTACATCTCTATTCTATTCTTATGACCATCCCCAACCCTGTCTTCTCTCACCTCTGCCCCAGGAGAGTTCCAATTCATCCCCTTCAGATGTCTGGACTAGTTTCCTAGTGCAGTCTAGCTAAACATCCTAGTATAGATTCCACTGGCTCTAATCTATCTGACACAGACAAACCCTCTGACAGATTTGACCAGTCTACATCTTACCATGTGCTACAATGACTCAGGCCAATCTGCCACCCTGCAAGAACTTGAAGCATGCACCAATTTATTTTCCATTCATTAACAAAAAGCAACCAATCTACATAAGCCATAGAAAAAGAACCAAAACTAAATAAAAGAAAAACACAGTAGAAGTTCCTACTAGACATAAAACCAACAAGGAACATCCATATGCCCAAATGGCAGTGCAGAAAGACAAATGATATGAAAAACCATGAGAATATGTCCTCAACAAGCCTATTAGTCTGACAGAAGTGCATTACAATAAGAAGCACACTGAGAAACACAAGGATACAGAATTTAAAAGAACAGTCATAAACATGATCAAAGATTTAAAAAAAAAGACAGGCAAACAACTCAAAGAACTCAAAGAGGAAAGGTATAAGCTATTGATGGAAGCCCAAGATTTATTAAGCTACAATGTCTCTGTACAGCAATAGAAACAACCAAGGAAAGAGAAGAGGAAACACACTGAGAGAAAATCTTTACCCACCTGACATCTGACAGAAGATTAATATCCAGAATATACAAAAACTCAAAAACAAATAAAACAAATGACACAATAAAAAAAGATGTGCTATAGACAAGAACAGAGGATTCTCAAATGAAGAAATAAAACTGGCTCAGAAAGACCTTAAAAACTGTTCAGTATACTTAGCAATTACAAAAATGAGCATGAAAAACATTTTAAGATTCCATCTCACTCAAATCAGACTGGCGAAGATCAAGAGAATAAAAGATATGAAATGCTAGTGAGGATATGGAGAATCGCTGCTGGTGGGAATGAAAACTCATGCAACCACTCCTTGGCCTATACCCAAAGAAATCATCCTACTGTAGAGATACCTGTGCATCCATAATTAAAGCTGCTTTCCACAAAATAGTTAGGAAATGGAAACAACCTAAGTGTCCCTCAATTGACAAATGGATAATGAAAACGTGGTTCATTTGAAGAGTGGAGTTCTATGCAGCAATAAGAAAAGATGAAATTATTAGATTCACAGGTAAATGGTTAGAACTAGAGTGTCACACTAAGTGAAAGAGCATAAATACAGATTATGTTCTCTCCCTTCCTTTGAGTATTGTAGCATTAATCCTTTATATCTGAATACATATCCTGAAGGAACACCAGGAACCAGGAAAAGAGAAAGGATATAGGGAGTTAGCGAAAAGGAAAGAATCAATAAAAGAGAGTTGTAAGGAACAGATGTTACCAGGAGGGAGGTGGAGAAAGTGGGAGTGTTCTTCCTGGAAGAGGGGAGCGAGGATCATACAGGGGGTCACATTGTGGGGGAAGAGGGGAGTCAAGAGAGGTGGGATTGGATCTCTGGAGGCTGGGGTTAGTGTGGGGAGGGAGCGTCTAATGTGGTGCTGGGACTGGGAAGGGAACAGGGAGGTTGGATGGGAGGAAACAGAGTAGAGGAGATGAATCTCGGAGGACTAGGGATTCCAGAGGGAAATGTGATGCCACTAAACCCCCTGAGAAATGCACAGTGTGGAAACATCACTGCATCTGTATACCCAGGGGACTGTTTGACAAGAAACATAGTGACAGGCAGAAGGTACCTACCTTGGTGTGGTTGGTGAGAGTGGGCCAAGAGACTTCCCAAATAATACAAGCTATTGCCAAAGTTCTTGTTTATCCCACAGAACTAGAAGATAAGACCCTTTATCTGACAGTAGCACATACTGAGGATATAGAACTGGAACAAGAATTGACCTGGTAGCCTTCTACCCAAAATTTAACTCCCATAATGGTAGACAATAACATGCAAACTGCTAAGGGAAAAAAAATCAATCAACGATCCAACCCAACTCTAAATACATGGGTTTGAATGGGCCATAGATCCTAGAGAGAACCCTCTCTCTGTCATATCTCTGGAGAAATTACATTTCTTGCTATATACTAAATAATCATCCTTATATTTACAAATATACAGTAAATCATTCATCAGTTGGGGGATTTTCTTCAATTAACTGGCCCATGATCATGTCTGTGGAATATTTTCTGGATGAGTGCTATGGGAAGGCCCAACCTACTGTGGGCAGTGTCACTCCTGGGTAGTTTATTCTGTATTGTATAAGAAAGCAGGCTGAGCATGGGCCAGGTGAGCAAGCCAGTAAGCAGCATTCCTCCATGGCCTGTGCTCCAGCTCCTACCTCCAGGTTTCTGCCCTGAGTTCCTATCTTGGGCTCCCTACGTGAACTGGACCTTGGAGACATAAGCTAAATAAACTTTTTTCTCCCCAAGTTGGTATTGGTCAGAGGGTTTTGTCACAACAATCGAAAAGCAAACTAGAACTGGTGCACTTACAATACAAAAGGCAAAACACTCATACCCATAAAATAAAAATGAATAAATCAGAAGACATTGTTTAAAAATCTTGGAATTCTTACAGATTCTCAGAGTACTCAAAGAGTGAAAACTATCTTGAAAAACAAGCATGAAAATGAGGACTTGCATTTATTGAGTGTAAAGTATAGTAAACAGTTACATTAATCTCAGTACAGCAATATCAGCATAAGAGAAAAGTATTAGACAGTGGTAACCCAAATCCTAGAACTGAACCTTTCTCTTATGGGTTGTAGCTTCTATGAGCATGCCATTCTAACTCACACTGAAATAGGGATCACCTAAAAACTGTGTTGGTAAACTTTATATCCTTTTATAATGTTTTATTGTTACTGAGTAACACGTACAATGTATCAAAAATGGATTATAGCTAAGATCTCAAAAGCAAAGATCTGAAAGTTCTGTAAGACAAAAGCAACACAATACTTCATTACACAAAGAAATCTGGGCTACAACAGAACAAATAGAAAAATGGAACTACAGGAAATCCCCCAAATTCCTTCCTATCAAAGAAAAACTTTACAGGAAAAAGACTATCTAGAGGAGGGAAAATTTTAAAATTCACTGGTAGAAAAATAAATATTCAGGATGTAAAATGAATCCCTATGATTCTATGACAAAAGTAAACAATCTGATTAGTGATATTTAGTTGTCTCTAGAACACAATGGATGCAATATTAGGAGACTCTGTACTACATAAATCTTCTATTTCAGTTTATATTGATATTTTAATTCTGATGCCTAAAAAATAAAATCATAAGTATTTATGGAAAAATCAAGATTATGAACTTTTAAAGCAAAGGAATTAATAAGCATTTTCGCAATAATAATCCTGAAAGAAATCAGATAGATTTAATATTTAAAATCTTTTTTCTATTTGATGTTTTGAACACAAAAACACACATGAGCCAGATTTGCTGGCACATGCCTTTAACTCCAGCATTCTGGCGACAGAGGCAGGTAGAGCTCTTTGAGTTTGAGACCAGCATGGTCTACACAGTGAGTTCCAGGCCAGCTGGGGCAAGAGGGAGAACTTCTTTTAAGAGAACACAAATAAAAACCAAAACACCAAAATAAAACTAAACAAGACATTTCATTGAGACCACAACAGCAATTACTAAAGCAAACATTTCTGTTTACTTTCACATTTCTTTTCCACATGGGAAGAAATACGAATTGTTCAAGTTAAGCAAAGCAAATATCCATAAATGGTGACTATTAATCCACACCTGAGATTGGAGACTGAATTTCTTGAATACTTTTCTAATCTTTTCAAAGCTTTTTATTAGTGCTTCGTTAAAGATAATGTCTCTTAAAAGAAAAAGTCCCTTAATGGCTTTCCATTTATTAGGTTCCTAAATCAAATAAACATCTTATTACATGCACTGTATAAGTGGGTCCAAATCACTGTGAATGATGCCATCCCTGGGCATGTGGTCCTCAGCTGTATAAGAAAGGTAACTGAGCAAGCCAGGGGAAGTGAATCAGGAAGCTGTGTTCTTCTATGAGCTCATATGATTTTATTTTCAGTTCCTGCTTCCACATGTCTACTTTGGGTTCCTTTCTTGGGTGTCCTTAATGATGGACTGTCAAGTGAAGATGAGAAATCATTTCCTCACCTAAGTTGTTTTCTGTTCATGATGTTCATCCCGGAAACAGACATCAAATTAAACCATGTAGTACCTGCATGACTTACTTGTGATTCTTATAAATTAACCTATCTCCTTGTCCATTTACCATTTTATGAAATTAGATATTACTACATGCTTGAATACCTGGACATATAAGATTTAAGTTACAATCTTATTTCTTTTTTGATGATAAAATTTGGGAGATCTTGATCAGGAAGCGCTCTTTCACATAGCCTATGTGACCTACTGACGTATTGACTGGTGTGTATTGTTGAACATGTCCTTGGGTTATCTTTATGTGAGCTGCTGCAACTAATATTGTATCATTTATATTACCACTTCTGGTAGCAATCACTTCTCCCGAGACTCTTGTTTCCTGTCATTGAAGAACGATATTTAAAAAATAATAACTGGGTAACAGGTATAATAATCTTCACTTTACACTCTTTCATAAAGATCTTCATAGCTGAAGAGCAAAGAAATGTGTGTTTATACATTACTAGATGCATCTACATATATACAAGTATCATTGCATATGGACTTTTCCATTTCTATTGCATACAGTTTGGACTTCTGATGATGGTTCTCACTCCAGTCCATTATCACATGAACTGTTCTAGAGACAGAGCTTTGCTTTTTTTGTAAATTTCCAAGTCAATAATGAGAAATAAGGATCTGCTGTCTAACATCTACTTGTTTAATTATTCAAAATTTGTGTACAAGGCAGTTGGATAAATTCTCATCACTGTCAAGTTCCATGTTGTCTTAATAATCTGATACTCCACACTCAACAAAAGTTATATTTTAAAAAAATTATGAAATACAAGGTGGAATCATTTTCTCTCAACATCAAATTAAAAGGAAATTGTTGACCAAGTTATGTTTAGGATTACAATTATATGATAATACTTAAAGAACAATTCAACTACCAGAAAAATTGTCATGAATCATCATTAAAACATGTTAACCACTAACATACTAGCTTTTCTATTATGCCTTTTACAGAATGTCATATAATTTGATTCATTTAGCACATGGTCCTTTCAGATCAGCATGCTTTACTTTTAAAAATAAAAAGGACTCATTTTTTTCAATCTCTTTATCCACTTTATAGCTCATTCATTTTACCACTTGAGTTCTATTTGGTGAATATATACCACACTTGGTAAAATTATCTTTTGAAGGATATCTTTGCTGTCCAGATGTTGGCGACTAAAAATAATGCTGCAATAAACACTCATGCTGAGCTTCTTTGTGGTTAAAGGGATTTAGTAATTGAATAAATACCTACAAATCTAATTGCCAGATTTTATGATTAAGGAAATGCCTCTTTTCATAAGAAATTTCTGAGATATCCTGCAAGGCCACTGCATCTTTTCTAGTTGGATTAGCATATTAGAAAAGGTCTTGAATTCAGCTTTTCATGAAAATGTGAAGTTGCCAATTTGAAGATTTTATCCATTTCAATATTTGTGCAATGGCAATGTTGTTTCAGTATTGGAGTTGAGTGGACACATGCTGGGGTTTCCAGGTTCCTGCAGCTTACTAAAGAAGGCACTTACAAGGAACCAAGTGAGTCAGGAGAGGGAGAAAGAGCAGAAGTCCAGCAGCTCTATGCTCTGAGGACTGGGACTTTAATAGTTCATTTGCATAGCATTGATATCCTCCCACACCATTTTGCAGGTTTCTTGCACACATGGAATCAGTTACATGGTCCTGGTATTGGTGAGGCAGATTTCCAGTTTTCTTACCTCCCAAACTGGTTCCTTCCTGCCCTTGGGCTCGCTCTCTGCCCTGTTGTTTTGCCACAACCCTCTCTAGAAAGCTATAGACCCAGAAATACTTTAGGAGCAGGATTATGATATGTGTTCTTATAAGTGTTCCAGCTGTTCATGGGTATTATCCCATTAAACTCTCCCTGTTCTATCTTGCAGCTAAAGAAGAGGAGTTGGGTGTCTTACAGTAGGAACTGGCAAGAGTCACTGAATCACAGGAACTTTAATGAGCATTATCTTATCCTCGAAGAAACAAATTTACACTGAGATTAAAAACTCAAGTTTGATGGAACAGTAACATGATTACCTCTAATAACAGGTCCCCAAAAAGTAAGATCTAGGAAAGCCATGACCATATACTACTGCTCAGGAGAGCAGTACATCTTTCTGTAGCTTGTTCCCAGTGGTGAGATACTTTGGGCTGTAAAAATCATACTGACAATTCTATATTGCCAATATGGCAAAATAAAAAGGAACTATTTAAGAAAGAATCTGATGGATGCATGGATTACAAAGAACTGTGTGAGTATTGCACAAATAGTACTCAAACGGAAAAAAAATGAAAAATCCATGTATAAATATACTGCTCTTAATAGTACGAATAGAGCAAATAGGGTTTATTTTTTTCATTGAAAAAGTTAAGACATTTTGTTTTTATTTCTTTAAAGGGAATTTTTAAGTAGCATTAATTTTCAGGTATAAATGATATTACTTTCTATATGCCATTGAAAGCGTTGAGACTCAGAGAGACTTTATTCAAAAGAATAACTTTTGAGTTTTTTTCAAATTGTGTATAGAGGCCTCTATACACCAAGAAAAAGGGCCATGTAACATCAGAAGATTATATTGCAGATAAAGAAGTATTTGAAGAAAATATAATTGTCTTCTAGCATTGCTTTAGCATCTTAGAATTATAAGCATCTTAAATATCTGCATTACAGAACTTAGCTGGGGAAGAAAGTAAAATTTTAAGTGAAGACACTCAGTGTTATGACTTATATTTAGGCTGAATAAGGCAATTTTCAAGGTTGGGGTTGATAATGATTCCTTCATTACTTGAACATTCCCAGGAACTCTGGTTGCTGCCCAAGTTCATTTAGTAAGTGGTCCTTGATAATCAATCATGGCAGATATCATACTCCAAGCATTGGAAAGAAAATGTCACTGTTTTACCTGCTTTATCAAGAATAATCTATCCCTGAACAACCTTTCTTTGCGGTGAAGAAAGAGCCCTGGGTCTCAGAATCCCCCTGAGAGTAGTTCTGTTCCATGCTCTCTTTTTCTTGGTACTGACACTCAAACATTCCTTAAGGATTTTTCTTAATCAGTTTGGGGTTTCATTGCTGTATCAGGTTGTTATCATTCTGAGTAAATATTCCCAGGTTTAAGGCTATCAATTATGCTAGTTTTTAAAACATTTGTAAAATTTATTTATTTTTATTTTATGTGTATGATTGTTTTGCCTGCATGTATGTAAGTGCAACCATGTCGTGCAATACTGATAGAGGCCGGAAGAGAGTGTCAGAGTCATTGTAACTGGAGTTATCTGCAATTGTTGGCCAATATGTGGCTGCTGGGAACCACACCCAGGTCCTCTGGAAGAGCAGCCAGTGCTCTTAACCACTGTGCCATCTCTCCAGCCCCTGGGTTAGTTCTTAAGTTCGTAATTGTTTTTAAACCATCTTTATTTTATACCTGTAGCTGAAACCTTCAGCAATCAACTTTAACAGCTAACTTCCAGTATCTGATACTTTATTACTTCCAAAAATTTGGTGCAGATTGACTGAAGAAAACATTCCTTAATGAAATAACAAGATCTGACACTAAGAAAAGTAACCTTTAATGATAAATTTGGAAAAAATGCCATTTAAAATATTTTTTCAATCTTGAACATTTCATTTACTCTTATACCTGAAACAATCAAACAAACAAAATATCTACAGGGCTAAACTTTATATGTCTCTTTTCATTTGGTTCTTCCTTTTTCATGTTATTTCTGTATAGAAAGCATTTCTCTCATAACAAAACAACTAAATGCCAGAGAAAATATAGGAAGCCGTACCTGCAAAACCTGAAACAAGGACAAGTCATTTAAACAGTCCTCAACGTAGTTCCATTTTCTCTTTTCTCTTTCAACCAAGGGAAATATAACGTTGGCATTTTTGAATTTAATAACACTTTTCTTCTTTTTTGGGGGAGGCTTTTACCTGTTTAACTCTGTGTTTAAGCACAGTAAGTCACAGAGTTAAAACCTTGTCTTTTCTAAGACAAGGAGCAGGCTGAGCATTGAACAATAGCTTGGTTTTAAAATCACCATTTTTGTTTTGTTTGTTCTGTAACAAGGCCTTGAAAAGAAAAGACCTTGAAAGCTAGTTTTGAAAGAGGAGAGGACAGGAAGAAAGGGAAGTCTCTCATACACTAATGTTACCACTGCAAGTTAAAATCATCTGCATCTTTAAGTCTAAAATAGCCCCAATTCTTACCTATCCTAATTCCAGACTGTATTCCCTCTATCTCAGACTATATTCTTCCTTCCTCTTTATCCCATTCATTCCCAATTTCATTACTTCAATATTAAAACACTTTTTCTGTAAAAAAATACCTGGGAATTAGACTTCCTCTATCCAATGCTCCAGTATTACAAACTCTGTACTCAACAGTGATATGAGTTTAATCCAATAAGGTCTTCTACACATAGCATAAAAAAAAAAAAGCTCTCAATTAATGAATGAGTGCGTGATAAGGCAACATTCCTTGACCCACCTGAATATTTGGGGAAATGCGCTTCCTAGTTAAGACAATCCTTGTAGGAAGATTCATAGCAAACAAAGGGACTAGGCAAACAGATGGATAAGTGGAAGTGTTCAAAGCCTTAGTCAGAGCCTCTCTACAAATCCACAAAACAGAACACCGAAACACAGAGAATATGTAACAGCAACCCACTGAGAAATGGTTTTAACCTCATTCCTATTTCCTAAAGGTAGTCTAGACACCTAGATAGTTGAAAGATCCGAGAAAGAACTCACAGTGATGCACACACAGAAGTCTTACATAATCCGAAAATGACTAAGGAAATCTATAGAAGAACTCAACAAGAGAGTATTCAAAGTGAATGAAACTGAGTGAGGTAGGGGAGGAAAGAGTCATAACTATAGAAGAAGAATACAGTAAGGAAATTGAAACACTATAAAGGACTCAAACAACAACAACAAAAAAATGAAATGAAAAAAGAATCAATCAAATGAGAACAATAGCATCAACAACATCACAAAACCTCTCAAAGGAAAAACTCATCAAGATGACTGAATGTCAGAGATGGGTAACAAAGCAGAGGCACTCATACACCGAGAAATACAGAAGGAAAACGAAGACCATAACTACTAAGAAGGCGGAGCTGCATTCAAGAGAACAAAGTCCAGAGTCCTTAGAGCAAAAGGAGGTGAGATAAATTCAAAAGGGACAGATAATTTCTAATGAATTTAGAATAGAAAAAGTCTCAAGTACAGAAAGAATTTGATATTAAAATGCAAGAAACATTTAAAACCCCAGATAAACATGAGGAGAAAAGAGTCTCTAGGACACAATAGAGTCAAAGTCTCATAATTACAAAAGAGAGAATCAATATGGAAAGCTGTAAAGGAAACACATCAACTCACTTTTAAAGGCGAAAATATAGGCATAAACTCACCTTTTATCAGCAGCTCTAAATGTCAGAAAAGCCTGGAATGGGGTTTGCAGTTCGAACAGCAGATATCTGTTGACTAAGGTGCTGTACTCAGGAAGCCTATCTTTCAAATTGGTGGTGAAATAAGGATATTTTGAGACAAGCATAAAATGAAACAGTTCATGCCAATCAAGTCAACAGTGCAGAAAAAATATGTAATTAGAAAATTTCATATCTTCTCATTCTTCATCTTTCTCACTCCTTCCATAATCCCTCAGTGTACTGACTTCTCATGATAATTGTTACACATGCAAGTGTGTTTACATATACATATATATAAACATACTACCATATGTACTATTATAAACATACATATATATATATATATATATATATATATACACATATATGTGTGTGTGTGTGTGTGTGTGTGTGTGTGTGTATTAGTGAATCCATTTAGTGGTGTTAGTATATACATGTATTTTGGGCTGACCACTGGGGACCAGATAAGCTCTCAGGGAGCTCATATCTAGGAAACTGATTCTTCTCTCAGGAGCCATTGATTGCCTGTAGTTCTTCATGTAGATGAGGCCTTGTGATTTTTTTCCCATACTGTGACAAGTCAGTTGCTATTGTTATTTTGGGGTCTTCTTTAGTCAACAATTTTGTTGAGATTCATGGTTGCTGATTTCATTTCTGGAAGATACTATCTAGAAGCAGGTGGCTTGGTCCTGTGGCTCTTTCAAACCTTCTACCCTTTCTTCCACTGTATTCCCTGAGATTTAGGTGTGTGGAGACTGTGTGCTAGATGTGTCTATCACTTGTAGGTGGGCAACCATTTCTACATATTCTCTTCATTTTGACTACTGTGGCTCTTGGTAATGATCTCCATCTATTACAAAAAGAAGCTTCTTTGATGAGAGGGAAGGTCTGCACTTACCTGTGAGTTGGCCCTAAATCAAGTTTTGAATGATGTAAATCATCATAACAATCAAACAGAAACAATAATGAAGTGGGGTAAATGTTCTTATATTTGATAGAGTGGACTTCAAAGTAGTGAGAAGTAGGTCTTTTATATATTGATAAATGAAACATGTATCCAGAAGACATAACAAGAGTAAATATTCAACTGTGAAATATTTAGGCTCTTTATTTCATAAAATAAACACTGAAAGACATTAAAGGTCACATGGATTCTGACACAAAAGTAGGAGAGAGTTTTAATACCCGACTCTCATGTTTAGGTAGATCCTCAAATGAAAATTAGCAATATTTCAGAGCACTATAGTATGAACCAACTGGATATAATCTATCTACACAAATTTCTGTCTTCGAGATATGGAGTACATACGCTTCTCATTGACATATTAGACCTTTTCCAAAACTGGAGAAATCAGAGAATACAAATCAGGCCATGACAAATACAGAAAGATGGAGATAATTCCTTTGATGCTACCAGACTACAGTGTAAGTAGTCAACCAGAGAATCTTTGCAAATCACAAATACATTGAAACTGATCAATATATTTTTGAATGAATCATTGAAAAAATCAAAAGGGAAATTTAAAAGTTCCTAGAGTAAAATGACTATGAAACCACAACATATCAAATAGTATGAGATACATAAAGAAACTTTATACCTATAGGACATAAAATAAAAAAAATTACAGACTATCCAATAATGTAATTATGTACCTTAAGGCTCTAGAAAAACTAAAGTAGGCAAATTCCAAACATATCAAATGACAAAATATAACAAATTTTACATTATAAATTAATGAAGTAGAAAATAAGAATAATAATAATGATAATCAGAATCAAATAAAAGTTGGTTGTTTGAAAATGTTGAGGTATGAATTCTTAATGTTTCAATAACAACTGGCTTGGCAAGATATGACTTCTGATGCAATTGTACCATCAATATTATGGGAGGAATCAACCACTATTCTAACTATATTGGAGTTCCATTTCATAAGATAGAGTCCATAACTGACAGTGATGTCAGGCTTCAGAACATGTCATCACAGCATCCACAGTTCACAGAGAAAGCCTGATACTATTATTTTGCTAAATAGATATAATATTAAAGAGACTCCTAATGATTGATCATTGGACCAATAGATTAATGCATCTCTCAATTCTTTTCTTAGACGCTTCCTTATGCAGCATATGATTATAATCACAGAAATCCACAGCTGGCTAAATCCCAGAGAATAAGATTATAGAGTACTTACCCTATATAAAATACCTACCTCTAAAGACTCAGGGATCATTGTGGAAAAAGGAGCAGAAAGACATTAAGGGCCAGAGGTTGTGGGTGATTACAAGGAAACAGTTTGCTAGACAGCTGAGGATGAACTTCATGAACTCACAACAATGGTGACAGCATGCACAAGTGTCATGTAAGCTCACAGCAGAGTAAATTCCAGCATAAATTGGAGAAGTGAGTAAGTTACCCCAATGTTATTTGAATAATTATTGGCAACCAATGGCTGCTGGGAAGGGGGGACTCAATCTCTTTTAAGGATGTGCTGCTTGATAGGTTAACCAGGCTCCAGTGGATAGACCCTCATCAAAAGGCTCTATAGGGTGTAATAAAGGGAGGTGCAGATAGGAGATAATATAAACACCATCAAAATGTGTTGTATAGAATCCACAACACTAATTTAAACTAATCAAAAGAAAAAAAAATAGAAAACCAAAATAAGTAAATACAGAGTCAAAAGAGTCGTGTTAATTAGCTCCAATGAATTTAAGATCTTTGAGGAAACAATAAAAACAAGTAGCAAGGAAATGGTACCAGTTATACACCCATCATTTAAGATAACTTAAATATGACATAAATACATAATTTATGCATTCAGTTGTATAGGACCTGCCACCTTTTGAATACACTTACGATTATTTAAAAATACAACAGATGACACACGATTTGCATTACATTCATGCAATACAAATAACCTGGAGATTTACTTTATAATGACAAGTGTACACAGGTTAAACTCTGCCAACTGCTATGATAGTTTTATCATCAATGGACTTTCTTTTCTTTACCACCGAGTCCTGAAAATAATTTTCCATGGATTCCAAAGGATGACTCTTATTTTCTAATTATTAAAGTTTTGTTTACTGTGAAAGATGCATTTCCATTATTCTTGTCTTTCATTGTTAGAACTTGTATAATTTATCTTGTCTATAAAATGTGACAGAATCTTGACATGACCTTTGAAAATTTCTCATGCAGATATTATTTTTTTTCTTTTTGAAAGCATGAGTGTTGCTGTAATTATTTAAATAAAGAAGAAAGAAGTTCAGGAGTGTCTCCCAAAGTGCCAAATGACCTCTGGAGCTAGCTGGAATTCTGAACGGAACAGATACATCAGCAGCAGCCGACTGTTTGATGGAGACAGTTTCTCTGAAAGAAATATGTGCAACCAGCTTAAAGTGTGAGAGGAAGTGCTCATCAGTGCAGACTTTGTATGGTGAATGGCCACTAACCACTAAAAGACATTAAAATTTTTCTATTGATAATAATTAATTGATATTAAATTACAAGAAATTTTTTAGCTATAAATTGTTTATCAACATTAAATGAAATAAAGACAATTTTCTCATTAGTCATCTTGAAGCAAAGTCACTAGTGATTGAACAGAGACAGGTGTATAATGTTCAGTATAATATATCCTATATCCCCACCCTGTTCAGGCTACTGTGTGACATCCAAGGACTCAGTGCTACACCAGCTGATTTCCTTTGCTATGCAATCGATCTCCCAGAATGGGTGTCTATTGCCTGTTGCATGCCCTGGCTGGAAGACAGGCATGCAGCAAAAATCTGTAGTGCTCAGCAGGGTTCTGATAAAAAGATAAGTGGAGCCTGGGAGAGAAAACAAAATGCTGGGCAAAGGGACAGGAAACTCCTGTGCTGCTGCCCACAAACTGCTGTCCCTTCCTTTGGAGAGGTTTGGAAACCAGAAAACAGCCAGGAGCCTATTACTCTTATGTCTCCTCATTTGTTTGGCCTTCGCCATGGCAGTGTTTTTTATATTTGGCTTATGGTATTTATTTCATTTATTTTTTATAGACAATAAGTATTCTTTTTAAAACCATGATTACAGAAAACAGTTTATATTTGGAAAATGTCTATGGAATTTGTCTAGCTCATAAATTAAAAAAAAGTAAGAGGCCATAATGATCTGCCAGGAAAAGAAACATTGTCTACTTTGGTGAGAAAAAGCTTGCTAAAGGGAGAGCAACAAAGTTGGGGATGAACTGTCAAAACTTAATGTAACTTATTTTTCCAGGCACCAGAAGCTCATCATTTCTTCTCTGCAGTTTGAATTGCCCAAACCTCGTGGAGTAATGCGGTTTTGCTAGGGAAGAATGCTACCCTGAAAATTTGTAATCAGTCAAGACCCATTTATGTGTGAAAATGGAACATATTTCTTTGATACTCACTGATTCAAAAGCGCTTCATCCATATGGCTGCCCTGAAAGCCTCAATGCAAAAGCACTCAATTTTTTTTTCTCATAGTGATGAGTACAGTTAAGAAATTTTTAGTTTAAAAGGAAATTCAAGGATCCTATTGAAACAGCTTTCCAAATTATCTTTGCACAGTAAGTTCTAATCCATTCTAGAGCTGGGTAGTCAGAGTCACTGAAAAAGACTGACTCTCCCACTCCCAGTAGGCATCTATTGTCAATAGTCTCTTAGATAATGTTGATGTTTTTACCACTTCCCCACTCTATGTTGGGATTTTGCATGGTTTGAGGTTATGAGGAACTTGCCCATGCTGTCCACCATTCCTGTCAGTTATTACGAGGAACTGATGAGCAGTTTGAAAGCTTCTGTTGCCTTGTGATGATAGACCCACACCCTCCTGTTCTTACAGTATTTTTGTCCCCTCTTCAGCAATGATCCCTAAGCCATGAGATCATTCAATTTTTAAATAGAAGTGTCAATTATCTTCTCTACTGGAAATTCTTTCCTTGTATCTTAAGTTGCATCTATGTGTTAATTTTATAAATTAAGACTTGCTTTCTCTGGCGTCTACGACTTCTGCAGCTATAATAACGGCAATAATTACACTACCACCCATGAGTTCACTAACACTGAGATGGCTTTACATTCAATTAGACAGCTGCTGATTGGTTCCCAGATAACTGTGCCATTACCGCAACAATTGAAGTCGTTTGCTGTGCCAGCCATTATGGTTACTCGGCTTTAGGACGAGGTTGGAACATTGATTTATTGTCTCCTTTAGTAGTTTGAAACCCTATCTCTGCCACATCTCTAGACAAATTAAATATCTTACTGTATGCTAAAGCTGGATCCTTATATTTGCAGACAAGTATGTAGTA
The DNA here is from genome assembly GCA_035773235.1 of Eospalax fontanierii. Lineage (NCBI taxonomy): Eukaryota > Metazoa > Chordata > Mammalia > Rodentia > Spalacidae > Eospalax > Eospalax fontanierii. Next base: position 43,786,959 of record CM069540.1, on the reverse strand, counting down.
CACCACTCTTCAAAGAAGCTTCTTTTGGCTTGGAGGCTATGGCAGAGTTCTACAACTGGTCACACATAGAGAATATACCTCTGAGAGATGCCCATTCGTAGGTGACACATCTACAGTGGAACCCACATCCCTAAGGATCACAGAACATAGAGGAACGGGGGTGGAGGGGATACTAGTGCATCCCTCAATCTCACTAGTGAAGCTTTCTTCTACAACAGAGTGTGATTCACACAGAAGGCCACAACTGGCTAAGTTTTAGATAATAAGAGACTGATGCTTCACCCATCAACAGTTCAGGGACCATTGCAGGAAAGGACGTGGAAAGATTCTAAGAGACAGGATTGGTCCACAACAGAAGGAAATGGAAACTTTTATGTCACTGGAAGCTGTCTCATGTGAACTTGTAACGATGGTGCTGTTGAGCAGAAGACCCATGAAAACTCAACGAAACAAGGGCCCAGAGTAGAGAGAAAGAAATGGGTGGTGGGCTGGCCCTAGCCTAGGTACTGTTAGAGGCTGATTACGGCTGGGTGGGGGAGAATAGACCTTATTATCTCTAGATAAACCCACGAGGCTCCAGCGGATAAACTCGCACCCCTTGCACCAATGTACATCTGCGCATAAATACTTGGCTAGATGGAACTTAACATGTATAGCAGAATACATGAGGCCTAGTAGGTACTTGGTTTGGGGGTATGGATGTAGGAAGGAGTCTAAATTTGATTAACTACAGTATGAAATAGTGAAAAGCTCAATAAAAAATTTAAACAAAAAAGAAAATTGTGAACTTAGTTCAGCTTTTCAGCATTTTGTAGATATAAGCAACATTCATTGTTTTTTCAGCCTCCTAATTTGACTCTGTAAAGAGGGTCTCCACAGCCTCAGACCACAGTGGCCACAATTAACCCTTCATCCTCACAGACTGAAAAATCACCCTCTTCAGGCTTCTTGAAGGCAGTGTCACACTGCCTTGCACTGCTTGACTTGATAGTTGTTTTTGTTCTGAAACCTTGGCTGCCGCCTCTATGACCTTATAACTCACGCATTCTTCATGCCTAAAATACAGCTCTATGTGGACATTGCCACGATCAACCGCCAGTCCAGACTTTACCTGCATCCTTTAACCTTGGCTGCCATAGCCTCATTGTGCCTTTGCAGCTGAACCTTGGAAGACACTTCTGTAGCAGCTTTCCAAGAGAGCACCATGCAAGCTTTCCTTTTCAAGCACCCTTCTTTCATACGAATGTTTTTCAAATAGGTGTTAAGTTTTATACCCTGGAGTCCCTGACGAGTGTTTCTTTGCTTCCAGGCATCTTTCCTATTGCTGTAGTATAAAGTGAACGGTTACTCACTAATGGCAGTGTAGTTATCTGTCCTCACCCATTCTATCCACAGTTTTCTTCAGGTTCATGAACCAAATGCACATTAGCGGTGACTATAGTCCCTCAACTGTGTATCATTCAGGTCTTTCCATTTTAGTCTCATCTTTCCCTCATAGTAATGCTGGGGAAGGTCATGAGCAATAATGATCTCACACTATTGTGTATGTATGTATTATTCTACCAAATAAACACATCTGTTATTTTGGAACTCAGCTTTAATTAATAACATTTTCAGGCCAAAGGCAGGAACTTAAGTTGTTGATATCATGAACTGCCTCTACTTTCATTCTTAACAGAGTCCATATTGCCTTGTGAAATCCCATGAGCCTAGCCTTTGCTATCATATTACGGTTGATATTCTAATCTTTGGGGCTCCCAGCAAAATGGACCATTAAGTGCTACTTAAAATATTACAGTATTTCTCTCATTTATAGATCTGAATTCTTTCATAGTCCTCTAAAAATCAGTTCAAAGCTGGGGAAGTACATGACTAGATTATTACAACAATGACCTTTTTATCTACATAGCAATTTCCTTTTGTAGTTACTTTTCTTATCTCTTTGACTAAGAAGCAACTTCCAAGGGAAGGATTTATTTTGGGTCACGGTTAATTGTAAGGGAAGTTATGGCAATTGAAACTATCTGCCTTCTCTGGTGGAAAAGACTTCAGTATGATTTGTTCACATTACAGTGGACAAGGAAACAAAGAGCGTGAATGGACTTGAGGCAGGGAGGACTATGGCCTCTAAGACACATTCTTCATGTGACACACTTCCTCCAGTTAGATTTCCCAACGTCCAAAAGGCACCAGAGACTCCCAGACAGGAGCGTTCAAACATGTGAGCCTTTGTGGATCATGTCACATTTAAACCATAGCAGTTCCTGATAACTGCTTTCTAGACACTTTGTTTACAAAATTGTAAGTATTAAAACTACTTAAGGAGATCATTTGAAAGGGTTATTGATGAACAATCATTTCTCAAATAGTGCCTGACTCTTAAAATGTAACAAATATTAGTGTGAAGATTGAATATCTGACAGCTTTCATAAGCCTTCAATGAACAGAGTTTGTAATAGTAAATACCAGAATTCAGGGTGCCGAAACAGGCCAGGGATAACCCGAAGTCATCCAAACAGGGAAGAATGGAGCAGGCAGTAATTATTCACCTATTTTAGTTACAGGTATAAATTGAAAGAACAGACCAAGAAAATTCATAGAAAATTAAAAATTAATGTGATTCTTCTATTTATTTAATACTTCATACTTAACTATATTTTGATTTTAAATAACCTATAAACTGTGAAAAAATATAATGACTAATAATTACTATTTATTTTCTAACTTTACTTATTTGCTTATTTTCATGCCTCCTTAGACCTTAAAGGGAAACACCATGAAAATAATGCCCATACAAAGCTCTTATGTGCTAATATTTCTGACCAGCAATAAGAGAACTTTCAAGGAAAGTGAATACTGTGAACCATCACCATGAAAACGTAAAACGTAAATCAACACAGTGGAGTTCAGATAAACTGAATACCATCTGATTTTGAGAAACCAAAAGTATTAATGCATGCAGAGCTTGTGAGCTTTCCTGCTCATGAACACTAGAAAAGCCATTCAGTGTTCTTGCATGTTTGTAACATGACTGTGACATCTAACTTGAAATAGATAGTGGTCTGTATGTACTGAGAAGTGTTAATTCCCCAAGTTTTTCTGTCTTTCTCATTAGACTTGCCAAAAGGCATCATAAGCGGACAGCAAGGAATGGCCATCCCACAGCTAACACTGTCAGAAAGCTATCTTCATTTCTTTCCATAGAGTGAGCTAGGAGTAGAGGATAATTTATTTCATCCATTCCCTGAACATGCACATGTATTTGATCATCAAATTTAAAATGGAGAAATCTTCAATACATACTTTTAAAAGAAATATTAATTTAGTTTAAAATTGAAAATAATATGAAAGCAATTCAGCTTATTATCTCTCTTTCTTTTGCTGTGCTAGGGATCAAACCCAAGATTTCATGCATGTTAAACAACATGCTCTGCCATTGAGCTCAACACTATGACCTACTTACTGACTTTTATTGGGAAAAGAGACACTGACATCCTAATCAGCTGCAGAGTTACCCTTGTAGACCCAGAAACTTCAGTGAATTACTGTAGGCAAATTGTGTAACCTTTCAAAACCACCACAAACTATGTGAAGGATTTGTTCAGGCTGATTGTGTTTCATTAGCTTCCACTGTTGTCTTGTATAGCTTGTGAGTAAAACTAGCTACCAAATCGCCAGGGAAGGTACGATGGTAAATGTAAAATCCCTGCCCACTCCCTGCATTCCTCAGCTGTCTATTCACACCCACAGAATTCCAGAAACGTAAAAGCAGATAACACTGGCCGTTCGCCCTGCATCAGAAATTTAATTTTTATAACTATCAAACTTGGTAGGAGTTTTGATTTATATGGCTTGGATTTATAATATCCCTATACTCAGCAGATATGTAAAAACTCACTTGACTTTTAACCTGGCTCACACTCAATTCTAGTTGCTGAGTTATTTATAGGTAAATCATTCAAACACTGCTGAGGGGAAGGTAGCAACTTTTACTGTAGTGGCAGTTTGTTCAGTCAAGTCAGAAAACAAACCACAAACAATAGAGAGAATTGCCAGCATGAGGAGAAAGAAGTCTCATTTGCAGTTGATTCAAAGAAAAGAAAATCGTCCCACAGTGTGGAGAGGTGTTGTTTCAAATACAGCAATTGGTCATCTGTCTCCTTCAGTAGAAACCCATCCTTTTCAAAGTTGAGGCATATAACTCTTATATTTATATAAATCCAGATGCTTTATCCCCCTTCACTGTTTCTCTCCTACACAGGCCTAACTCCTTTGTTTCCTTTATTCTTTTTCTTTTTGTATTTTTGTTTTGTTGCTCTGTTTGGGGGTTTCCTATTTGCTTGTTTGTTTGAAATACAAATCTTTGCTTTGAAATACGATCTTCCTGTACAATCAGTCCCAACTGGCCAGGACTTCCTATGTAGACTAGGCTGTCCTTGATCTCACAGAAACCTGCCTACCTCTCTGTCTCAACAACTGGGACTAAAGCTGTGAGACACCATTCAGGAATATTTATCTTCTAGTGAGTCCCTCTGTTTTGTCTTTTGGTGCTTCTCAATTCAACAAGGAATTTTCAATGCAGTAGAGGTTTATTTTCCACAGAAGTCAGATCATCCATCCTTCAGACAAACAGGGTATGCTGTATTTCATTTCCACCAGCCTAAGTGTCAATCTCTGATGTGACACTCAACTGGATTAACACTATTGCCTATGGGGATCCTTCTTCCACAGACACCATCACTAATTCACTGACCTTTTGTCTTAAAATTGTTCCCAGTCATATGCTAGTGTTTGAAATTTCACTCCCAGACACCATGGAGCCCATCTCTGGTCTAAATCGCCACCACAAACCTTACTGTCGGGGCTACCCCAGTGTCCTGCTTTCATGCACACTCTTTTTTGCTCATGGGTAGGAACAGCTCACTTAGGTTTCCTAACACTTTCTCTTCTACCTTTGTTTAATGCAACATTCTCAGGGAGCCCTCCTTAGCATCCTATTTAAAATCACAACCAGCCACTGTTTATCTTTCTCCTCTGCTATTTTCTTCTTTTGAGCATGCATCAACATCTACTCTTTCCATGGGAATGTAGTTTCCTAAGGAAGGGCTTTTGTTAGATTTCTTTGCTACTATCTTTCTAGGGTCATATACGTGTTAGTTGCTTAACAGTTACTCATTGAGTGAATGAATGAATGAGTGAATGAATGGAATGAATAAATAGGTCAATGAAAACATTAAAATGTCCATGTCCTTTGAATTTTATTCATCAAGTCCCAGTGCTTGCTCAAGTCTGTGTAATTAGAGGTATGCTATAGGTCAAAGCTTCTGACAATCATCTCATGAATTCTCCTGAGTGTCACAGGAAATGTTCACATTCACATAGATGTACACAGTAGAATATTAATGAGAGAAAAGACACCCTAAATCTCTCATAGTGCATTCATTTTAAATAATATTCTAATCCTCCATTGTATGTGTTTCTAGTTAGACTTTGAATTGTATACCATTTTACACAGCTCATTATCAATTAGAATCTATTACCATGATCATGTAATATGTTAATCTTCAGATTTTGCAAAATCCCCGCAAACAAGACACAAACTACCAAGAGGAATTTTACAATATTTTTTTTTCTTTCTGAGTATGGTTTATTTCTCTTAATATGATTATCTCCAGTTGCATCAATTTTCAAGCAAAAGACATAGTTTCATTCTTTTTGTGGATGCATAAAATGTCACTGTATATATGCCATATTTTCTTTACCCATTCATCAACTGATGGGCAGCTTGGTTGATTCCATAAACTAGTTGTTGTGAATAGTGCAACAGACATGGATATCTTTATAGTATAATGATCTTTAGTCCTGATATATACACAAATATATATATAAATACAAATAAATATATATGGTATAGCTGGTTCGTATGGGACTTTATTTTCAGTTTCATTAGTAACATCTATATTGCATAGTTTTGACATCTTTCTAAAAAACCAGGTGGCTGTGGCCACGTAGATTTCTTTCTGGGTCCTTCATTCTGTCATTTCACCTTGTGTATCTGGCTCATGCCATTATGTCTCTGTAATTTGATTGGAAATCAGATTCTGTGATACTTACAGTATTGTTCTGTTTACACAGAATTGCTTTGATTTGACTGTCCTGTGTCTTTTGTGCTCTCCTTTCTTGCTAGTTATAGCTTGACAACAGTTCCTCATCTAAGGTTGGGAGTTCTTCCCTACTTCTCTACTTCTGTGCTGAGATTTTGCCTGGTTTGAACTTGCCTGGGGCTTGTGCATACTGTTATTATTACTATAGCTTCATAGGCAGCAATGTTTGTTGCTGCTCTTTTCACAATAGCAAGGAAATAGTGTATTGTAGATACATGCTTCTCTCTCTGAGGGTTTTTTTTTTCCTATTGGTTCATTCAGTGGCAAGTCCCTCCCTCTTACCAATAAGGGGGCAGGAAGGTGGGGAGAGAGAGGGGGAAAGATGGTGGCTAGTCATGGCAAGGGGCACTGAATAGCTGGCTGAGAATACCCAAAGCCACATGAAAGTAAAGTGCCCCAGGGACTCAAAAGGCAGCGTTCCATTTCCCTGTGGCTCCAGTATAGTGTGAGTGGACACAGAACTGGCCAGGTATGGAATAGGAGCTGTGCACTGCACTGTGACAGTGTGGTGGCCAGCCGCAGGCAGTTTGTTTGAGCAATAACTTTGTGAGTCACCTTAAATAAATTAGTCTCTCTAAAAGACCAGTTTCCATTTCATTCTTCTGGATTGACCCTGACCACTAAGGCTTGGAAAACAAATTTTGTGAGACAATTGGCACTGTGAGCAGTATCCGGCTGACATAAATGGAAAGATATCTCAGCAGTTAAGAGTGATAGCTGCTCTGGCAGCAGATCTGCAGGGGGAGAAAGCAGACAAATGGAGTTCTGGCATGGCTGATACAGTGGATTCTCAAGTGGCTAATTGAGATAATGTCACCAAACCAGCAATGTCTGGGGGAGAAATCCCAGGATGGGAGCCCACTTGTTGCTGGCATGGGGTGGTCCATTTACTGAGCCACTGGGCATCGCCACCGAATTGTGGTGTTACTCTGGAAACAGCAGAGGGTCTGAGGCAGACTTTTAAAACTTTGCTGGATGGAAAAAAGTCAAGACTCCATGGGGTGATGGCTGAGGCAGCATGGCTTCTGCTATGTGTGATAAAAAACTTATCCCAAACAGGGATTATAGCCCAGAGAGAGAACAAAGAAATTAAGAAAGAGATTAAAACAAGAGAGGGAAATAAGACTGGCTTTACTGCATTAGCCACTGAACTCACTGATAAATTAAATAAAAAGGAAAAAAAAACCCCAGAGTATATCAGCTGAGAACCCATAAAAGAATACAAACAATGACCAGGAAGGAAGCAATCCAGAAGAAGCTAAAATGCCTCTCAGGTTTGACCTGTAATACAAAAAAACAAACAAACAAACAAACAAAAAATCCAAATATAAACACGTTGATGGAGACCTTAAGGAACATAAAGGTTTAGTGAATAAAGGGCTTTCAGCCCTAAAGCTGAAATAGGGAGGACATTCAAACAAGCTGCAAAAGAGCCTGTCATCACCTGGCTCCTGAGAATATGGGAGAGAGGAGCAGATGATATTAACTTGAATGCTGGAAAGGCAGGATATCTGAGCTACATAAACACTCATCCCTCCTTGAGATTTAAGCTGCATAACCTCAGGCAATACAAGAGAAAGCAGTCTCTGATGAACTGGCTTTTTGCACACCATTGGAGACACTTGGTTATCACCAGCGGCATTTCCCATGGATTTCAGGAGCTAGAGCACAACATGAGAAGGACACGTGCTGTTAAGAGAACTGGGTATGAGGAAAGGAAAATACGGTACCCGGTTCACTGGACCAGATAGGGCTGTGTTCACTAGAGATTTAATCAGGAACGTCATTAAACAAGGACCTTAAAATTGGTATAGAGATTTAATGTCTGTACTGAGACTTCTAGTGGGACAAGATCTTTACAAGGTAATTGAGGCCATAACAAATTTAAGCAACCTAGACCAGCATGTAAAGTATGTATGTAGTAAAATAGAACAACCTAAAGGTTGTATAACAGAGGCAAAAAAGAAAAGGATGTCTGCTTGGGTGACTCCTAGGCAAATGCGGAGACTTGTGTTCAGCCCAAGTTCCTAAAGAAAAGATTGATAAAAAGCCAAATTCTCTGATACACTGCCTCTGGGAGGCCTTAAGCCCTGAGAAACAGTTCACAAAATGTACACAGAGGATAAAGATTATCCCAGGGGTGAATACTAATCCCCCCAGAGTAACCAGGGTACATTTCTCCCCTGTGACTGGCTGTTCGAGGGGTGGAGATATTTTGCCTGACCAGGGCCTCTTACAACAGCCAGGCATTGTCAATGGAGAGACCACAGGTGTGGCTGGGGCCAGGAATCAGACTCAGAATCTCCTGGCCCTGGGAAACCACAGGGGCAAGAGAATCCTTATTCTTCCTTAGCCTGATGTGGGCCCAAGCAGTTTGTGCCAGCCCCAACAAGGTTAGCAAGTATAAAGGAATGCATGGAGGTTCCATGTGAGAAGTCTGGAACAGTAGATGGGTTCCTGACAATAACTGCAAATTTTCCATGCTATGTTAGACCTTGTGTGTGTATAATGTAATGTTAGCTTCTGAGTGTTTTACAGGTATGAACCCAGTTGAGAGACATTAACTACACCTGTAGAAACAAGAATGGAATGGAACTCTTACAGGGTAAAAGGGTGAAGTATAGCTGTGAAATTTGGGGGACTCTATGGGCCTAAATCCTATAGATGTCAAAGAGTAAAGGGATACTTTATATGATTGTTAATTAGCAATCCTGGTACCAGGTGTGGGTTGACCATCCCCATGAGCTGTCAGCCAAGGGAGCCTTGGAAGTCCCCTTCTTCGAAAACAAAAGGCAGTTGCCACATTATAATGCTGGTGGTACACTGGAAGTGGACGGAAAGGCCCTATTACTGTAGATGCGACATGGCTTGAGCATGGAAAGACAGTTCTAGATGGGACCGAGCTGAAAAATCCCTACAAATGGATGGCTGGCCTTCATAGTGCTAGAGGACGCTATGCAGATCGCTATGGGAGAATGGTCCTGAAAATCTTTGTTTAGTGACTGATCTTGTGTGCTTCACTGTCAGATGTCTTTACAGGTATGATAGATGCTTGTCTGGTATGCACACCCTCAGCATGTTTATAATTGGATTTAGGGCCCATTCTTCAGGGAGGAAACACATGTCTGATATTAGAAAAAAAATAGGGGGGTGTGGTTAATTCCTGATGGCTGATGGTATTGGAGGAAGTTATAGGTCACAGTAGAGACACTACTGTGATTGTTTGTGAAGTGAATATGATACATCTACTTACTGTCTAAACATTTGTGTTTGTGATGGTTTATGTGTATGTTACTGCTTTCCTTAGTGACGGTTGTGTTGTTATGTTTTATTTGTTTTCCAGAGAGAAACTGGTGGAGTGTATTGTAGATACATGTTTCTCTCTGAGGTTTTCTTTTTTGCTATTGATTCATTAAGCAGCAAGTCCCACCATCTAACCAATAAAAGGGAAGGAAGGTGGGGAGAGAGAGGGGAAAGAAAGATGGCAGCTAGTCATTGTGAGGGCCACTGAATAGCTGTCTGAGAGTACCCAGAGACACATGGAAGGAAAGTGCCATCGCCCCAGGCCCACAGAGAGCCGGCAACTCAAACAGCAGTGTTCCATGCCCCCATGGCTCCAGTACAGCATGAGTGCACTCGGAACTCAGGCTGGGAATGAAATGGGAGCCATGCACTGCACCATGACAGTATGTCGGCCAGACACGGACACGGACATGGCCAGTTTGTTCAAGCAATAACTTTGTGATTCACCTTAAATAAATCAATCTCTCTAAATGGAAAACCAGTTTCTGTTTTAATCTGCTGGATCGAACAGACCCTGCCTGCTAAGGCATGGAAAATAAATTTCATGAGACAAATGGAAATAACCTAAATGTTCCTCAACTGATGAGTGGATAATGAAAATTAAGTCTGTTTACACAATGGAGTTCTACTCAGGGGTAATTAAAAACAACTTCATGAAATTTGCAAGTATGTGAATAGAACTTGAAACTGTAATACTAACTGTAATACTAAATGAAGTAACATGGATTCAGAAAAGTAGATGATGTATGTTCTCTCTCATTTGTGGATCTTTGCTCTAGAACTAAATTCTTACATGTGCGTATATATCCTGATGTAATGACAGGAGCCAGGAAAATGGAAGGAACCATGGGGATAAATTTGGAAAAGGAACTCGAGCGAGGGTGAGAGTATGAAACAAGTATTATTAAGAAATGGGGAAAGCAGGGGTAATTTAACCAGGGAGAGAATAAGAAAGATTATACAAGGAGATAAAGAGGAGAGCTAACTATCAAGTAGGTAGTTTGAAAAACCAAACGGAGGTATATTAGTAAGTCTACTGAAAAGTATATATACAGCATACACACACATACCAGTATGTACATCATATATATATATGCATATGTATAGCTGAATGGTATATAATAAAATTCATAGTGCCAAACAAGGGAAATCTACCATTGAATTTCTGGTAAAAGTAGTCAAGAGACTTGCAAAGTAACACAGGCTATTGTCACAGACTGATTGTCTCTCAGAACTTGCAGATAAGATGCTACTGTTGAAGACAGAATGTATTTAGGACAAAGGACTCGGAACAATCAAGCAAGCTGGAAGCCTCCTCCCTGAAGGTCTATTTCCATAGTATCAGAAAATACTATGCAAGCTGCCAAGGGAGAAATTTTTCAATAATTATGGAATAATATGAAATTATAAGAAATAGTATACTAAGACTTGATATACTCAGCTTGAAGCATGCTTTTTGATGGTTAGTGCCCACCTTAGAAACAGTTGTCTCCACTTCATTTCCCATCACATGCTGCTAGTCGCAAACACTTGTAAATCTGGAATTGGTGGTCACTCTGGGACTCTGACTTCTTGTGTACTTTCCTATCTTATTACATGTATTGATTATGCTATAAAGCCCTTGCAAAATTTTAATATTTCCTTATGGGATTAAAAATAGACTTATTTTTTAGACAATATTAAATAGCATTTCTTGAATACAGGCCTGGGGAGCAAGCCAGTAAGCAACATTCTTCTGTGGTCTGTCCTTTAGTTTCTGTCTCCAGGTTCCTGTCCTGCTTAAGTTCCTGTCATGGCTTCCTTCAATGATTGACAGTCAATTGGAAGAGCAGGATGAAATAAACACATTCCTCCCTATGTTGGTTTTCATCAATGTATTATTAAGGCAATAGACAAGCAAATTTAAGGACAAACTATAAGCCAAAATAAACAATACCTTTGGTAAGTTACCTTTGTCATGTTTTGTTACAACAACAAAAAAGTAACTAAAATATTATATAAGAAAGAATAGCAGTTCATATGAGCAATGTCCCAGGGGCTTGAAGGATTGGTGAGGATGAGCCAATCTTCCTAAACTGAAGGACTCTGAGGCTGACTAGACCTCAGTGAATGAACTTTCATTGAGAAACATTTAGTGAGACTAACTTGACACGATAAACCTTAACACAGATGAAAGAATGTATGGATTCTAGTTGTGGGTATCAGGTTAGTGCCAGTGAGTAAGGAGGAAGAAGATGATTAAAGTTGATTGAGATATTCTGTATGAAATACACAATAATTCAATAAAAAAGAATGTCAACATCACACTATTAGGGAAACATTCTCTGGAATTAAATTAGGATGGTTGTTACCCACCTTATAGGTGCTGAGAATCGAATCCTGCTCCAGTGTAAGAGAAGTTAGTGCTCTTAACTTCTAAATAATCTCTCTAGCCCCCCCCCCAATCTGGACTTTGTTTAGACCTGTAAAATACAACAAAAGGACTTACCTCCTAGACACAGCCAGGTTTTAAGATACTTTGCTGTGTAACATATAAAGCATTTGACTTGTACTTGGTGATGGTGGTCGTTTATGTCGATGAGTTATGGAGCATCTCACAGTGATAAAATGTCTATCTTAGATAGCTTGAAATGCAGTATATAGACCAAGCTGGCCTTGATCTCACAGAGATCTCCTGCCTCTGCTTCCTGAGAACTGGGTTTAAAAGCATAAGCCATTGCATCCAGATATCAAGATATTTATTTTATGACATTTTCATTAGTATGAGAATTATGCCATCTCTGAAGCCTGGATAAATTTGTCTTATGTCCAGAGTGAGACCAAGTGACATTGGAAGAGTTGAGAAGGAGGTGATGTCTTTAAAACATAGCCATGTCTTTCTTCACTCCTATTGCCTTTTCTCAGTTATTCTTTCTGATATGCATGTTATGGAGATTTTTAGGATAAAAGAGTATTTGTTTTCAATATTGGAATCTTCCCTCCATTAGGTGTGATCTGTTTGTTAAAATGATAGCCACTGTCTTTACATCAGAACTTTACACCTTATCATCATGTATAAATAAATTCAAGTATCATTTGACCATGATGTATTCACTTAATATCATTTTACTTCTTTTAGAAACATTAATATATGACTTGTATATACAAGTTCCTGTCTTGTCCATTTCCCCCACTCCTTTGGTACTCAGGTAAGACTCTACCTGCCCCTCCACTTTCTCCATGTGCCCATGTAAGGAACGCAATCCATGTTCTATTGGCTTCTTTCAGTTTTGAAGATACCCATCTTACAATCCCCCAAAGCTGGTTTCCTTTCAATAACTCTCCAGCTACCACACATGGCGGGGGGGTCCCATGCTTCCTCATCTGTTTGGATGTATAAACCCACCCCCTACCTCATTGCTTGTCAGAAAACTTCCTGCTACCCCACATGGCCAAGAAAGCACATCAGGAAAATCTCACTTCATCCCGGTGGCCCTATCTCTAACTGCTACTCATAGCCTCTCTAGCTGTCTGCCAGGGACTGTTGTCTACCTCCCACCAGTCTCTCCCATTTAGAAATTACCAGAATCCTACTAGCTGCTTCCCATGCTTGCGTACCGTTGCTGCCTTATGTTACTCAGAGACCCAGATAGAGAATTCATGACTCCTCTTTCTGGCCTCCCTCCCTCCCTCTGCGAAGTGCTAGGGACCTTCCAGTGTTCCTATGTGTGGTCTGAAATTCCAGTTAAGAAACTGGATCTTCTTTCTAGCACCCTCCCTTCCTTCAGAACTCAACAGAACCCCATGGATGGCCTGCCAGTGACACTCCATCTGTCACATATGACTCAGACCAAACTAGGGGATATAAGCCTCTACCTACCAGCGCTTTCCCTCCTTTTGGGCTCACCAGAGCCCTGTTGGCAACTTTTCAGGGACCTTCAAGTCATGCTACATGGCCTGGAGATCCAGGTAAGAAACTCATTCTTACTCCTCCCTGACCCCCTACATTTTAGTCTCAATAAGACACTACTGACTGACTGTTAGGCACACTACAGAGAGACCCTACTTGACCAACAGACACAGCATCAGTTCACAGTGCCAAGCGAAACTGACTCTAAGCACCTGGCTCAAGTCTCAGGCATTAGAAAGCAGCAACTGCCCAGAAGAAACTTTGAATAGAAACTATAAGACTCATTACCAGACTAAGAGGAGTAAACACCATCCTACTATGATAAATGACCCTACTATGTGTTATTTCCATCCTGGACATTGTAAAAACAATTTTGGAAAAAAGAAAATTTACTTGAGCAAAAATGAAATAATGAAAAAATGCAGACAACTAACCCCAATGCTCAAAACTCACTGCAGAATTGAACAAGAAACACACACACACATGCACACACACACACATACACACACACACACACACACACACAGGACAGCATAGCTCCTCCAAAAATTACTAATTGCATACTAATGATCCCTAATAGAAATGACTTGGAAGATCTTTCAGGCAAAAAATTTAAATGAATAATTAAAAACATGTTGAAGCAACTTAAGAAAAATATGAATAGACTCCAAGAGAATATTATTTTTAGATCCAGAGATGAATGAAATAAGGAAGTTAATTCAATATGTAAAAATAGAATTAAAAATGGAATTGCTGAAGAAATTAGAAGTAGAAATGATGCTGAAATAAAAATCTCAAGGAAAGCCTCCTCAATCAAATGGATTACATTGAAAACAGTAGATATAGAGGGCCCACAGTACTCTATAGAAGCCAATAATAAATATCAAAGTATGAACTTCATATCATGAGCAAAAAGAAGGAACAAAATACCAGACTAGAGTCATAGAGGATATTAATAAGAAAATAATGAAATAAAAATCTTGAAACCTAGACAAAGACATGCCCATTTAGGTAAAAAAGTAAATACCTAAAGAATCCAAATAGATAAAACCAGAAAATAGACAAACCCCATGACATATTACAGTGAAAAATTTTAAAAACATAGAGAAAATTTTAAAAAAAGAAAGATCAGCTCACTTAAGAATGCAGGCTTATCAGAATTGCCATTGATTATTCCACAGAAACTTAAAGCCATGGGGACCAGGAAAGATGTATTCCAAGTTCTAAAACACCACAACTCTCAACCCACACTTTTATAGCCAGCAAAATTATCTATTGAAATTGAAGGAGAAATAAAAGCATTTCCTGGAATGAAAAGAAAGAACAAATGAATTTATGATTACTCCTCTGAAAGGAGAGATAATCACACCCAAGAAGTCACAGGGAATAAATAATACCATGACCATTATTCTATAGAAGTCTATGAAAACATCGCAAAATCATCAAAATAGCAGCAATTAATATACATCTGAAATCAGTGAAATTGAATATTAATGATCTCAAGTCACCAATAAAATGACATAGGTCAGTACATTGGATTAAAAAACAGATTCCTTATTTTTCCTTTAAGAAACACATCTCACTTTCACAAAGATCATAATCACCTTAGTATGAAAGGATGGAAATAGGCACTTTAAGCAAATAGAATCAGGAAACAAATGTGTAGCTATTCTAATATCTGCTAAAATATATCTCAAGTCAAAACTAGTTAGAACAAATAAGGAAGGTCACCTTACATTCATTAGAAGATATTACAAATCTTAGCATGTGCACACCAAACACAGGAACACTCAGTTTCATGACCGGAACTCTGCTAGATCTAAAACCAAAAATTACTCCAATAGTGGGCGACTTCAATAACCCATAACACCAAAAGAAACTGAGCAAAGAAATTTGCAGTTAAATAACATTATAAATTAAAAGGACCTAACAAAATTCCTTGAAACTTTCTGGTCAAATACTAAAGAATACACATAAATCTGAACAGTCTTTGAAACTTTCTCCAAAACTGATGACATATTAGAACATAAAGAAAATCTCTTCAAATGTAGGAACATTTAAATAATATTTGGTGTTTTCTCGTCCAGGATGGAATATAGATAAGCAGACATCAAGAACAGAATGCACTGGGTGTACACAAACTTGTGTTGAATAAGAAATGCAATATTATAGGATATTTTAATTACAGAAGAAATAAAAAATGAAATAGACAAATTGCTAGAATTGAATGAAAATAAAACTCAGCATATCAAAATCTGTAGGACACAATGCCGTCTGAAGAGAACAGTTAACTATGCTAAGTTCTGCCATCTGAGCATTTGAAAGATTATAGAGTTAAACATTTATAATGGAATTGAAGGCCTGAGCAAAACAAAACAAACCAAAACGAAAAACAGTAGAAATAGAGGTAGTCAAATTCATGACTGAAATTAATTCACTGTAAGTAAAAATCAACTTAAAGAATCAATGAAATGAAGAGATGGCCTTTTGTTTAAAAGATGAAAAAGATTCACAAATCTTCAGCCAAATTAATAAAAATAAATGGCCACAAATCAATAAAATTAGAAATGAAAAAAATCGATTACTATAGATATCAATGAAATTCAGTAAAGCATAAAAGTCAACCTAAGAATCCTCTTCTGGTAAATTGAAAAAAATATCTAAAAGAAACATGAATTTTTATTTGCATACTCCACAACAAAATTCATTAAGATGTTTATGAGTACTGGAATTAAAATTATGTGCCACCATACCCAAGGAAATAAGTAATTTAAGCAGATCCATAACCATCAATGAAATTGAAACAGTAACAAAAGTCACCCAGCTAAACAAGGCTTGGAACCTGGTGAATTCACCATAAGTAAATAAATTACATGGAAATTACCAAATATAAAGGTAACAAATACCTCTACCATGAAATCTTTAGACAGTGATTAAAGAAATTGAAGACATTAGAAGCTGAAAAGGCTTCTCATGTTCATGGATTGGATGAATTAACATTATGAAAATGGCCATCCTACTGAAAGCAATCTAGAGACTCAATGAAATTACCATTAAAATATCAGGTCCTTTTATCACAGACATAGAAAATAACTTCAAAATATATATGGAAGAACAAAAGATCAACAATAGCTAGAACAGTCCTGAACAAGAAGAATAGTGTAAGAGTTGTCACTATACCTGATTTTAAATCATATTATAGAACAAACAGCATGGTGTTGACAAAAAAAGACACATCAATCAATGAAATCGTATGGATGAGCCAGATAAAATTTCAAACAACTACAGTTACCTGATCATTGACAAAGATACCATTGTTTACACTGGAGAAAAACAGCATCTTCAAAACATCATGTTGAGAAACATGGATGTCTATACACAGATAAACAGATGTATATCCTTCCCTCTCACTCTGCACTAAACTCAAGTGCAAATGGATCAAGTACCTTAACATAGAACCCTGAAAATACTATAAGAAAAATCCAGTCCTCTGCCAGTCAGTGGCTATTGGCCTGGGAAAAGGTCTTGAGAAGGCACATAAAAACATGATTCATTTCCAAACTGACTATAAGTAGTGGCACATTGTTGCTCAAATATCTAACCTGGGACAGAACTGCCAAACTTTCCTTCTGTATACATAATAAAAATGTATCTGGGACACAGGAGAAAAACTTGTCTGCTCATTTTGGTCAATACATTTTGTGGATAGAAACTCTAGGTACTTAATCATTAAGTTTAGATTAAACTTTAAGACATCCAAGACAGCCCTTTACTCTCTTATGCCTCCTCCTACAACTTCTTCAACACACCTTATAACTGGATTAGCTAATAAAATTATCATGTAGAAAATTGATGCAATAAAAAATAAAAAGTCTTGTGGACGTGTCTGTTCTGTTCTTAGATCCTCTGTTTATCCCTACCCTCCTTCTCAGTAAACTTGTATAGGTTTTGTCTTCCAGAATTCAACGAGTCCAACTACAAATGAATTTACAAGTGGACAGTGACTTGATGCATAAGTCCAGGTACCAACCTATGACCCAGAAAACATCAACAGACTACCCACCACGAGAAGGAGAATCCACCTTTATCAACAATGCTTCAGTTCAGCAGGAAGCATTCAGAGACTGGTTTTTACTAACCAACTGTTCATTCTTCCCAATTTCATTTTCTATAAAGGCAGAGCAAATGAGGGAGGATTTTAAGGGACTTAACATTAAAGGCTTTTAGGAAAAGCCATATGGAAACCTACCATTATAAAATCTTTTTAAAATAAATACATATGCATTATAAAGGATTTAACTTATAACTGAGGGACATTACCTCAGCTAGACTCAGTTAGAAAAGCAAAGTAAGAGCTACCTGTCAGAGATGGAATCCTTCTTTTGAAGTCATTGAGCAGGGATCCCATAGTCTTTCAAGCAATAGTGGCCATTGACTCTGATCTTGGTTACCCAGCATAACTTGATGGTAATACCCTATTGTTGAAGAATCTACATACATGACACATAGACAAAACAAAGAGAAATGAAGCTGGTGCTGACTTAAAAGCTTCATCTCTTCTAGCTAGCTTTCACACTCCTGGAAAGTGCTAGGCATGCCACCAGAAGAAAAAGTTAATCATTAAACATACCCAGGTATGAATCTAGTATGCTTCAATAACAAATGACCTGGAAAGACATGACCTCTACTGTAATTGCACAACATGTTTTATGGGAGTAGCTTATCACTTTCCTACTGGATATAAGGCCTACTTCATAAGATGGGGTCTATACCTGATATGTGTATCAGGCTTAGAAATATGTGTTTATATAGGCCATAGGCCATGGTCCATAGGGTCTATTACTATTATCTGCTAAATAGACACAGTCTTAAAGCAACTCCTAATGACTTAGTTTTATACTCATAGATTAATGCATTTCTCCACTCTTAGCAGAGAAGCTGCTTTATGCAGCAGATGCTGATTAACACATAAATCCACAAATGTCCAGTGTTAATAGAATAAGAGACTGCAGAGTGATTATACTTGAGTTGGAAACCTATATGAAAGTTCTGTCACCAAAGTCTCAGGTATGGTTGCTTACTTGGTGGAAAAATTGTAAGTATCAGAGATGGTGAATGACAACGGAGAAGGAGAGTTTTCCAGATATCTGGTCGGTTACTTACATGAACTCACAGCAATGGTGACATTATTCACAAGTACAATGTAAGCTCAAGCCAGACAAAATTCCAGCACATATGTGGGGAAGTGGGGAAGTAACCCCAACTGGACTTGAGGAACTACTGGAAACTGAAGGCAAATGGAATGGGAAAGTCTCTTTTTAAAAAGTCTCTTTTAAAGGTATGACTCTTGGTAGATTAACCAGATTTCAGTGGATGGATCTACAAAGGGCACTAGGGACACAAATTTGACTCCATAAGCATATGAAATTGGAAGGATAGTAGCAAGAAGTGTGCAAATAGGGGAGCTATTCTAAATACAATCCAATATAGTGTATGATATTCACAAAAACTCAGCTGAGAAAAACAAAAATGAAAAAGCATTGTTCCATTTTCTTTCCTATATGAGCAAAGGTTTGAATACGAGAGAACACAGACTTTGTATGTTGCTAGAAGAAGAATGACTGTGAGAAGGTGAAAATCACCCAAGTCCCTCCCATTCCTGCCACCCAGAAATCAGAGGCATTCTAACTGTAGTTAGGTAGCATAAGTCACACAATATCAAGTGTGTTTCCTCCTGGTGAAGGGCTTGCTTTTCTCTGAAAATGCTGGAGTAGAGAGATCCCTTTGGCAGGTCAGAAGTCTCTGACTTCAGACCTCACCATGACATGCAGCCTGTTTCCATGTCGGAATTACTCTCTTGCCTAGACCATAATTTTACTCTCTACCTATTTCTTAATTACCTTTCTTCCCTAAAACGTAAGAGGTATTATTTTATCTTTTTATTTTGTAATACACTTTGCTGAAAAATTAGGCTTTAAGCACCTTATTTCACATATAACTAGACAATCTTAGTATAAGAGATAAATTTGACAAAATAGTATGCATTCCTTACTGTTATGTACATGAAAATTCCTATAGTACAAGAGTAAAGGAAAATAAACTCATTTTTAATTACTTTACCCAAGTATATTTAAAACTAGTCAAGGGTTTTGGATACAAGTCCCAAGCATTTTAACCAACAGACATATCTATTAATTTACATTTGTCTGTAAGTTTTGTACGAAGTGAAATTCTGGACTTTAGAAAAGCAATTCGATAAAACTTGGACTTAACAGAGTGTTTACTGTTAATTTAAATTTTCTATTTGCATTTTCTGATCTTGGGTCTCCCTGTAGCCCCAGCTTGCCTAGAACTTGCTTCATAGACCAGACTGGTGCTGGGATTAAAGGCCTGTGCCTTCATTCCTGGATTACAGTAAAATTAACTTTTAATAATGAGAGTTACATGATGATAAAGAAAAATCATATACATTTTCTGAAATATATGTACCCTGACATTTATAAAAGTCTCAACTTTGTAGAAAAAAAATTCCACTGTGATTGCTTCTAGCATTGTGAAAAATATGTTTTAGAAAGTTATATAAAAGAACTTTAGCAAACTTTCACTCATGAGCAAATGTTATTTTATGACTTCTACAGAACAATTCAGATTTTCTATATGCATTAAAGAATTTTTAAAATATTTCATTCTCAGGGATGGAAGCAGGAGTGAACCAAGGATGCCACACTATGTATACTACAGTAGACTTCTCAAAGAGCAGGGACTCACAGAATTTGCTTCAAAGACAGCCAGGAAAATGACAATGAACACAAAGCTGGGGTTTATGGTGGTAACTCACTTTTACTCAGTAAATTCTGAGCTGCTCTGAGACAGAATGATTTCTTCTGGTATTACTAAATGCTATTTAAAGTATTTAGCATGCAGGGTTAGAAAAATCATACTGACTAAACATGTAGGGTGTTTTATGTTTAAACTAAAATCTTGTGAGCACAGTTTATGATACTGAGATGATTAGTCTAATGTCAAAGTTGCGAAGTAAACTGAACTATTTAAAGTTTGTTTAAAATGAGTGTTTTTTGTTTCTTTGGTATTAAATATTCATGGTTGTAAAACAGATGGACAGTGGACTGTGTTTGTTGTGCATGGAAAAAACTCATTAATTTTGCATTCAGGCAAATACTCATTTGAATTATTCTCTATATTTCCTGAATTTGGAAATCATTTATTGATCTGCTTATAAATAGCAGAGGCAACAAAATACTTCATATACAACAATAAATCTTCTATGAAAGATAAAGTATAGGTATGACATAATTTTCATTTCATTCAGTTGAACCAGGAAGTAAATTCTACTTCTATCTCTTTATTTCATGACAATTATTGAAAACTGATTTTAAGACATGTTTATGATGAATGGATATATGCAGAAATGCAAAGCTTATGTGTAGATCTCATAAATCAGATTTTTATTAGAATAATTATACTAATAAATCACATTTATAATCTATAATGATCCAGTACTGGGAAGAAATCTTTTGTATGAAAAGATTTCTCTACTCTTATATAATAGGTTAGAAAAAGTAATTAAAACTTGGTTTGTACTTTGGCTTGCTGGTAGACTACTTGGTTGGCATTCAAGGGGCCCATGGTTCATTCCCTAGAACTGCAAAAAATACAGGAAAAAAACCCTAAATAAACTTAGAAGGGGTAAAAACAAAATCAGTAGGGAAAAGAAGTAACCAACAGAAGTCCAATGATAATAAACAATTATAAAGTTGGAAAGTTTCTTCCATCAAACACCATGAAGGCTGATGATGAGCTTCACTAGTACTGGAGAGTCAAGGAGAAGGAGCCAGCCTGTGTGTTTCAATCATCACACCGATGTTACTTAATGGTCTGTACAGCAGACAGAAGATGTATGATCACTGAGCCAAAAGTCCTACAGAGTGGACTACATTTTCACCTCAGCAGGATCTTTTATAACATGGGAAAGAATTGAACTCTAAGGATCAACTCAGTGACCAGAAGAAGTTTAAAAACGATTCTGGGAATGCTTAGGTGGTTTGAATTAGGAGGGAGATACTAACTAGAAAGGAAGAAGGTTCACAAAGAATTAAACTAAGCCATCTCAAGTGTCTCATGTGTGGATCTGTCAGAGTATTTCTAGGCAGAACTAACAGAGGGGAGAAGCCAGTCTCCCAGAGTGGGTGACAATTTTTTCCATTAGGCAGACTAGATACACAGAAGGCTAAGGAAAAATCACTGCCGCTAACTTTTGTGACTTCATTTCTGGATGGTTTAGAACTTTTATGGCTATTGATGCTGCTGCTGCCACCATTCTGAGACACAAACTGAATGACAATTGAATTCTCAACCTCTGTAGTATGCAGATTAAAGTCTGCTGAGATGTTTGCTGAAGGTGAGGTGGATGCAGAATGAATAGAAGATGGTTACGAATACCGGTCAGGACATACAACCATTTGCAGAAATAAGGATTATAATTACCTTGAGTGTTTCTGTCCTATTTTGTTAAAAATATGGTGATCTATACACATATACTAAACAGATGTTTTTTGATTTTTCCTATATTACTTCAACTTGTACATTTATTGAGTGTTGTAAATCTGTATTATCATATCTAAGTTATCTGGTAAAGTTATTAAACTTTGCCATCTATTCTGAAGAAAGAGTAGTGTGATTTGGGTTTGATATAAGATACTTATATCATGCTTAGTGGAACTGTGACCTATTATGGCTCTTGCTTCAATTGGAAATTAAAAAAACAAAACCAAAAAACAAGGGGTTGTCATTGGATGGTAACTTGATGATGTGAGATGGTTAATCTTGCTGTCAACTTATTTAAATTGGAAATCAACAAAGAAATACACAACTGGGTAGAGCTTTAAGGATGTATCCTAGAAGGATTTGCTAAGAGAGGAAGACCTTGCCCTAGAATGGACAGCACTTTCCAACATTAGCCCAGATACTAGGAGGTCTGAGGGAACAGCAGTCCTTCTTTTTACCAGATTCCTTCATCTTTTCTGGGAGTGTGCCTGTTCTGTTGTTGGACACTGTTGTTGTCATGTTTCACTGACATCTGAAAACAACTTCAACTTTGTAACAAAGACTGAAGAGCAGCATCTCTGCAGGGATCTGAAGCATTGGGTCTTGTGGACTGAACAGCCACCAGGTTCTCAGTCTCTCCAGTGTGTGAACAATCACTTTTGGACTACACAGTCAATCTCATGTAAACCAATATAATAAAACACTTTTATAAACATATTTATCTTATAGGTTCTGTTTCTTTAGAGAATTCTGGCTAAAATAGGAATGAAAATTCAGTTTCTCCATTTGTGATTCTTACCTCGATTTTGTTCATTTTCATGGAACCATTACAAGGATCTACACGAGTCCTTTGTCCAAGAATTAAAATGGAAAACACTGAATCTTATCAATAATTTATTTAGTCCAAAGTGGTTTGTACTTTCTACTCACTTGTTCCAATCAGCATAGCTTCATCAGTATAATGTATCAGTTTGATGCTTTGTGGATGAGACAGGTAATCAATATCTCTGTGACACAGGTTGTAATACAGGGCTATAGAATTAATATATCTTTGCAGTTCAGCATTAAAGGTGCACGGCTAGCCACCCCAGCTGAACCAACATTACTTGGTTGGCCTGAAAGAGAGGAATAGCAAATAAAAAGAAAGGATGACAAGATCACTCTCTATGTTTCAGGTATCAGGGCCTCTGTTCATTTCTTCTAGCAAATAATCCCATCTTGTTCAGCAGCTGAAACTGGAATCATCATTAATAAGTTTTTGGTAATTGGCTTTCATTATCTGTGACCCATTTGTCTTCCGCACTAGCCAAATTAGAGAATGAACAGAAATGTAGTGCTGACCAGCTCCCTGATAGTAGCACTAGTTTATATAGTGCTCCCTGGGATATGATATTATTTTTGGTTCACTATTTCCTCTGGTAGAAGTGACTCTAGACACTCTAAAGCCATCCTTTTGGCCTTTCCAATCATAATACCTCTCACTCCAGGTATCAGGAATCCACTGTGGAGATTCCTCCATGACCTATGAATGTGCATTCCAGTTATAAATTTGAGAACCAGGGAAATAAGCAGAGGATGACTTTGAGGACCTGGTGGACTTACTGTAATTTGGGCTTAGTCTAAAACTCCATTGATCATTGACCGCCTTAAGGCCCTCCTTTGTACAGCTGCAATGCTCTTTGGGGGTTTTGTAGAATCATTGTAAATCCATGCTCTACTGGATTCCAAAGATTTGTGTTTTCACAATGTACAGTTACCTTGGTCAAAGGCTCTAAATCACTTTGGGAAAGGATTGATAAAGATTAGTAGTAAAACACATTGGTATTGTATCAGGGTTCTTTCACCAGGGGAGTTGACTTTTTCTACATTGGAGAGATTCTATGTCTGTAAAGTGGCTGAAGGCTGGAAATTGGTGAGAGACTGTATTTCTCTGTTTCTGTCTTTCAAGATAGGTTTTTGTTCACCTATATAGATTGAGAACTTAATTGCGTTCCTGTCTATTTCATTTCTTGGAATAGCATAATTAAAAAATCAGTGTCAAAGTTCTCCACAAGTCAAACCATTATGAACATTGTTTTTCCTAGGCTGCTCATAACTGTAAGTATGATCACCTTGCCTTGGGTGATTCAATACTTCTACTCAGTCTTCAGTCTTCCAGTTATAGTCACTGCCCTTGTTATCTCCTGCTGCAAATTCTTACACACAGAGAAGTACAAAGGTGGAGATTTTCATGTAGGAGGTGCTTTCCTCACAAGTTTGTTTCTTCTTAGTCAATGGTGCATGTTCTGGACCTCCCATTGTAAACTAGTAAGTTTTACATTCAAATGCACTATAGCATTTCAAATTACCCAAGCTTTTGAATCCCTTCATTATCATTAAGTCAGAGGATATCAGGAATCTCCATCTCATGCACAATAGACTATTTTTGACCCTCATTTAGCCAACCAAATAAATTGTGAACACCTATTTATTTCTTTAGTTTGAATGCATGAGTTTATTGACTGCATTTAAGTAAGTGCACCTGTATGAACACTTTTAAAAACAGTTTTTGTTGCAACATTAAACCCAGAATCTCTGCTTAATGGACTCACACATATAAATTCAGCCTGATTTAGTTTTATGTCCTTCCATCATTATCCTATCTCTTAAAGTACATCCTCAGACATATTCACTAGAATTCTACTCATACAAATTAAAATCTCCAGAAACTCTTTAGGAATGTGTTGCATACCCTCAGACAGTCACCTCATGTATACCTCACCTCTTTGCATTTGCTGGAATTTGAGTTGAGATACAGACATAGGTAAAGGGGGGTGGTGAAGGTGGATCATGGGGGACATCAGCATTTTCTTAGTTAACATCTTAAAAGAACTTCATTTTGGTTCTATAATAAAACAGAATGGATACACTTTAGGCAAGAGTGGGTAGGATCATACTTCAAGGGTGGGGGTAGAGATGCATTGTCCATTAAGAACAGGGAGGCTGCTTCCTTAGACAAAATAAATCTGTCAGAATCTCAGGATTGATGCTCTCATCCTCATCAGTCATAAGTCATCTTCAAACCAAGTTACAGGATTTCACTCATTTCCAATCAACATCCTCGGTTTAATAGCTAACATTCGTTAAGACTGGATCTTAAGCTTATGTTGTAAGTCAACCAATCATCTGAGGTGTGCTTGGGTTTGATTTGCAGCAACTTCAACCCTTGGGCTGCTGAAGAGATGATTCTCTCAGGACACACTTAGAAAACTTCAGAGTGTCTGTCAACATCTGGAGCTTGAAAATTGTATCTCTGAGTCACTTCATCCAGAAATGCTAGAAACAACCATACATCATGATTGTATGCATTACTTTTCCATAACTTTTGAAAGGGATATAAACACCTCCTCACACACACACACACAAACTTAAAACTTAAAGATGAAATATGTACTAGATTCCTTACTCTTCTAAATAGGTGAATTGGTAATAACAAGTGCATTTATCTTTCATAGATTTTTAAAGCTTGGATAAAGATTATCCATGATTTCTATAATATCAGGGAAGTCTTTAGTAACTTCAGTCATAATCAAACTGAAGAGACAGCTCCAGTTACAATCAAGAACACAAGAAAAATTCATTCTTAAAATTCTGCTTACAGAATCGCTGTCAGGACTGTAGTCTGTATTAGAGTAGGGTCTCTAGAACAACAATGACTCAATGCATATGCACATATACCCATATGTATACATGCATGTATGTATATATGTATGAATAAATGAATATATATATATATATATATAAACAGAGTATGGATAATCCAGCAAGGGCTGTCTGTATACAAGAGTCTCTAATAGTTCAATACTTGATGTCCTGGTTGTCTGTAATTGTCTCCTTGACACATCCTATAGCCATCTGAGAGGAGAAGCATCAACTGAAATTGTACTTAGATCAGATTGTACTGTGCACATTTCTTTGGGAGATTGCTTTGATTATTAGTTGGTGTAGGAATGTCCAGCCCATGCTGGATGGTACCATCACTAGGGATTTGGTCCTGCATTATAACAGAAAGATAATTAAGCAAGATTCCCTGAGTGATCATAAGGGAAGCATGAAAGTAGCATTCCTCCATGGCTTTTGCTTTCTTCCTATGAGTCCCTGCTCAACCTGCACTCAATGATAGATTGTGACCTGAAAATTTAAGCCCAATAATCCTTTCCTTCCATAGTTGCTTTTGACCACAGTGTTTTCTACAGCAAAAGAAAGGAAATTAAAATTGAAGTTGGAATCAGGAAAGCCAGGGGTTGCCATGATGGACAATCTACCAATTTATTCCTTTAGATTATGTTGGAGATTCGTGAGGATTTTGAAAATTTAGGCTGGAAAAGTCACTGTTTTCTGAAATCTTGATGAAATCTTCTTGTGAGAATGCAGAAGATAAGAATACCAGGAGGAAAGCTACAGTGGAGGACTGACATGTGACGTTTCAAAGGGAAGTAAAGATTCCACTGGGACCATTTTGTGATACTTCAGATTTTCAGATCAGTGTGTTTTGCTCAAATTGAGACTGAAAAATCAGCTGGGACTAAGACAAGATCAGCACCACTGAAATAAAACATTTTGTGTTAAGCTGGGATCATAGAGTGCTGATCCCATGGGGCAAAAGAGTTACCTATGATGGGATCAACACCATTGCTGTTGCATTAGTCACTTTTCTGTTGCTGTGATAGAAACACTGACCAAGGAAACTTAAGAGAGGAAGTTTATTTAGCTTCCAGTCCTAAAGAGGCAAGAGTCCCTCATGGTGGGGAAGTGTGGTGGCAAAGGTGGCTAGAGCAGATGCAGAAGCTAAGAGCTCCCACCTTCAAGCAGGCACAGGAAGCAGAGAGCAATTGGAGATCTGGCGAGGCTTAAGATTTCTCCAAGCTTGCTCCCAGTGATATGCTTCCACCAGCATGACCACACCTTCTAGGTCCTCCCAAAACAGTGCTACCAACTGGAGACAAAATGTCTGAATACTTAGCGCCTATGGGGGATGTTCCCATTTAAACCATTCCCTATCTCCTGTAGGCTCATGACCATATAAAATGCAAAATGTATTTAGTTCTCACACTCTTTACGTTTCAATACTATACAAAAACCCACAGTTCAAACTCTTCTGGGACTCAGGGCAATCTTTTAGCTCTAAGCCCCTGTAAAAGTTAAGACATACAGTATACAACATACAATAGAACAAAATACACATTTCCATTCCAAAATGGAGGAACAGAGGCATAATTAGGAAATATCATACCCAAATCAGAAAGAAAACCAGCAGGGCAAACACCAAATCTAGTAGCTCCGTGTCTGACTTCTGGGACTTCGCTTAGATGGTTCAACTTCTCCAAGGGGGAAAAGGCTACATCTCAAGCTGGCAGCCCAATTTGAAAATGTTTAAGAATCACTCATGTGAAACTGGTTTTGAAGGCACGAACATTGCAGGATTGCAAGAGCCATGCTGAGAAGCTAAGGTTTTGAATTATGTAGCTGAAATATATCCCCTGTAGAGAGGCCTTGATAGGTCATTGGTTTAGCTACAAACTCAGTTGCAATGGAGACCCCAGGATATTGGAAATGCCAGGATCATGAGCCATCCATCAAGGATGGCAGCAAATGGGAAACAGAGCTGACCTGAGCCTATGACACAAGCTGCAAGTGATGAGTATTGCACAGACAGTGAATTGGAACAGTTCAGACTCTTTGGAGGCCAGAAGACTATGAATGTATCCTCAATGCCAGATATATAAGTATAGGATTAGGATCTTCACTGTTAAATTTTCAATTTGCTGAGGGGTAGCTGTTTCTTTTTGAAGTAAGAAATAATGAAACATGTTTTTGATTTTACAGTGACATGGTTAAGAAACTAAAGATTTAAAGAGAGATTGAACTTTAAAAGCATTGACATTTTTAAATATTATGGGACTTCTAAGCTTGGACTGTCTTTCATCTAATACTTCTAACATAAACTCATGAGGACAAGAAAGAAAAAGTTATAATTCAATAATGTGCTTGTGTGTCAAGTTGATGGGGAATGGAGTATTCAGGTTAGCCTTAGTTCTCAACCTGTCACAGTCCAGCATCATCTGCATGGAGATGCTTCAACTGAAGAACTGCATCAATCAGATTGAACTGTAGTCATATGTGTAGGGCATTTGTTTTATTATTAATTGATGTAGTAGGGTTAAGTCCACTGTGGGAGGCAGTATCACAAGGGAAGTGGTTCTTAATTGTACAAGAAAGGTAGCTAAACATGTGCCCATAAGTGAACTGAAGAATGAGCCAAGAAGCTCCCAGGGTGTTTGCCTTCACATTCTTGCCTTGAGTTCCAGACCTGATTCCCTTTTATAATGGACTGTGACCTGAAAGCATAAATCAAATAAATTCTACCTCTCTTAATTTGCTTTAGTCAGAGGACTTTATCACAACAACAGAAAGGAAGCCAGAACAGCTGCTTAGTTCATGAAGCTCGATGTGCCAAGATTCACAATCTTACTAAAGGCCAGGCAAATCCTTAGAGAGTCACTTGCCTTCAGTTCATGTTAAAACCCAAAGACGTTGGAGCCTAATGTGAAGAAAGGATTGTATCAGCATCAGCGGCAACAACAGGAATGGATCCACACACCAGTGAGAGTAAAGGAGCTCACACAACAGCATTGGTTTTCCTTGGATCCCTTTATATCTGGGCTGCTTAGGGAAATGTGCTACTCTCTCCAGTGGAAAAATCTTCTCCAGTTAGTTAATCCTTCCTGCAAATGCCTTCACAGATCATCTAGACACATATGTAATCCTTGATTTCTTTTTAAAAATACTATTTTTATTTCTTATGTGTGTTGCCTGCGTGTAAGTGCACCCATGTCATGCAATTCCCACAGAGGTCAGAAGACCACCTCATATCCCTTAGAACTGGAGTTATAAACAATTGTTTGCTGTCATGTATATTCTGGGAATCAAATTTGAGTCCTTTACAAGAGCAGTCAGTGCTCTTAACCCCTGAGCCATCTGTCCAGCCACCCCACCTTGATTTCTTATTTTACCAATTAGTTGATGCTCAAAATTAATCATAATAAAGCCTCAGAATTCCCATTTGGTTTGTGTATTTAAATGATGCCTAAATTGCTGTGGTTGGTTCCTAATGGTTTATCTTATAATTTGGCAGGTCTTAGGGCAACTTGTAATTTCCCATGAATATAGAATGGCATTTAGTAGCTTGGTCTTTACTTTAATGCTGATGTAATCTTTTGATTCCAGATATAACAGGTATGACTATTGTAATACTGAGTGAGAGGCAGAGAAGAATGTCCCATAGTGATAGTCAAATTAAAATCCTTTTAATAGTTGGCAGTCCAGAGGGGGCTAAATCCAAAAGTAACTCTCAACCCTGAGGAGAAGCAAGAGACGGTTTAAAAGTTTAAAGCCACATTCATATCATGCCAGGGCAAAGCCAATAATCATCAGATGACCATAGTTACACCAGCTCTGGAATTGGACACTTAACAAAGAAAGTTTTCAGTTAATAAAAAAAAAGTTGTAAGTTTTGTTTAGTGTAGACAAGTTTCTCAGAAACAATGAGTTCCGTGAAGCTGCTGGTGCAGCTGGGAGAGGGTGTTCCGCCTGGCTGACTGCAGTTTACATGAGCAGGGCAGGCAGTGGGAGCTGGACAGAAGCCCTGGGTCAGCAAACGGCAGGTAGAATACATGGAGTTATTTTTGCCATTTCCACTCTCTTAGGAAAGAGAAAGCTACCTTTCCCAGCCTCTGTGCTGCATAATAGTGAGAAACAAGCGTGCTTGGTCCAGCACATCTCCTCAGCTGAAATTAGTCTCAGTGACGGTATGATTTCCTCTGTCTCTACAATTTCATAGATTTTACCAAAAGTCTTCATATTATTCTGGGAGCTGTCTTTCCTTTAGAAATGTTTCCTAATTTCCGATAATATGATAAGTTGTCTCACAAGAAACTTGGACTTTTTAATAAATACATTTTAATAATAAATTTATAAAATAAATCTCATTTTACTCTCTTAAAGATTTTGCACAGATAGGCAAAATATTGATGATTTGAGTTGGACCTGTCCTCTCCCTTCTCTCAATGCCTATGCCTTTGCAATTTTGACCTATTTGGGGAAATTTGTACACGCTTTAGTTGTGTCTTCTTAGACATTAAATACTCTGTGTGAAATACTCTTTGTGAAATAAAAGTATCTCATCCAAAACTTTAATTCTCTTTTTCCCGTCACCAATGGTGCACTGATAGTCTCAGTAGATTCTGTTGTGGATATAAACACAAGTTTTATTGTATTCTGCCTCACCCCTCAATTTTAAGTCTCCTTAAATATTGCCTACCACTTCTATGCTCTTAATTACATCCAGAATTTTGAATCATACTAGTGTGGCAAAATCCTCTTTCCTCGCAATCTCCTTGTAGCCTTTATCCTGCCCACATCATGTGGAACGAACACTCTAGATGCTTTGCAAATAGCACACAGCCAATATGCTCCTACATCAGTTATTGTCTTTGGTTCATTATAATCTATGATTTCCTTCTCCACTTCTGTTCAAATTTACCCAGACTTTACATATAATAAAATTAGGAAGAATAACAGCCTTGTAAGAGACAACCAAAAAAAAAAAAAAAAAAAACCTCAAGTCGCAGGAAAGATCAAACAGAAAATATACAAGCACACCATTCCATGAACTGCAGGCCTACTTGACTTCGTGATCCAGTTTGTTACATTTGGTTCACTAAAATAGATCTCTTTTCCATCATTTCTCCTTAGTACTCTTTCCATCATTTCTCCTTAGTACTCATGTATGCTACACATTGTATTAATTAGGTAGTGTCTATCTTATTATAAACTATCTTGGCAAGTCCTAATCTCTGGAGAATTTTTCTACTCCCAAACCGAATCAGAACACCTGAGTTTCCCATAATTCTTTCTGTCAGTTCTGGAGGACTCAGAAGCTCTGAAATTGTTGAAGATACTCCTTTGTATTTCCACTATCTCTGACAGGTATAAAACTGTAGGCAGACTGAAATATATTTTAATTGGTTTTATATATATATATATATATATATATATATATATATACATATACATAGATATATATACATAGATATAGATACCAAAAATAATCTTTATAACTTTTCAACATGTACATGTTCACATTTATCTTGTCAATATATGCAGTTATTCTTGTGAAATAATTAGTTTTATTCTCCAGATGGAATAGGTTAATCTTTAAATTTTCAATCTGCCATAAGTAAGAAACTATCACATAAGGACTTGCTTATAAAAATATCCTAAAACAGCTTTTTAATTCAAAAGGACATAATATGTGAAATGGCTCAAATATTTCCTTTAAGGAAAAATGGATCAATTTAGATTGTGTGTCACAATGTTTACTAGAGACAAGTTATTTTATAAAGTAATAATGGGCATTGAAAAAAAAAACTAATATCGACTCAGAGGAAGACAATACATGGTTTAGCTTTTAAATATTTAGAAATGTATCTTTATTTTGTCTTTTTAACCAATTGACATCATAAGTTCATTTTACTGTAATAGGATGATTATCATAGAATAATGTGATCTAAATTGTCATACTTGTTCAAGGAATTCAAAACTAGAAATCAATGCATTTGTTCAAATACTCAAAAGCACCTTACGGCCATGAGTAAGTCCTATTTGAGAGGGAAAAAAGAAGATACTAAGAATGCTTAGAACAAAGGATGATGGGAAAATGGTTTCAGTCACTAATGGTTTTTTTGTCCTTAGATTCACTAATCTTTTATCCTTCCCAACTCCCAATCTATATAAGCTTTAAGATCAAGAAAAAGGCTTAAATATTTTAAAATAATTAAAAGAAAGAAAAATTCACATGCAAAAAGGAACACAAGGAACACTCAAGTCATGAAATATTTTCCCATCATGCTTTTCTGTGAACAGATGTCTGAACCAAAACACTGCCGATTCTATGAATGCTTCAAGTTTAATGAAAACTGATTCCCATGACAATAGAGTAACAACTTTAATAGGTACACTTGGCTTTTTGTTTTGTTGTACTTAATTTTAAATTGCTGATGTAGGGAAGGAGGAGAGATTTAGGAAATCGTTTCTATTAAAATATAGAAGTTATTGCAAAATCCTATCTGTAAAAATATACCAACATAATCAGACTTCACAAACAGTAGCTCAGAGAATGCAGATAAACTCCGTGAAAATGAATTTTCCTGGCAGGATGCTGAAAAATCCCCATCCACTCCCCTTCTTGAAAATAAAACAAAATTCAATACAAATTATATAGCTAGAATTTTGATATCTGTGGTTCATAAGACAACTGGCTCAGTTATCCCTTATGATATCTCCAGGTTTATTTATTTATTTATTTATTTTTGCTTTTGTTGTTTTATTAAGACTTGCTGCCTCTCCCTCAGATGTGAAGCCAAGCAAGGTTCACAGTTTTTCCATGTTCTCCAAACCACAGTGTTCCTTTCCACAGAACTCTGACCCTTGAGACTAGTTAAAACTCTTAGTCCTCATCTGTTCTATCAACGGTCCAAGCAAACTTCTTCCACTGGATTTTGTTATAAATCTTCTTAATCGGAACCCATCAGTTTTTGCTTCAAATCACTGTGATCCTAGGGTCCAGATAGTTGAGTTTGGAAGTTCCCAGTGAAGTCTGGTTGCTCTCTTCTGGGTCTGTGGCTTGAACTTCCAGCTTCATCAATTGCTCTTGCAATTTCTGTACAGCCTTCTTTTTTGACTCTACTTCCTTCTTGGTCTTTGCATCCTTCATGACTTTGTCATCAGTATTAACACCTTGCTGGTCACTTTCAGGATCTGTTACTTGTTCTTTCTTGGCATTAATCTTAGACTGCAAGTTCACTATAGACATCTCAAAAGTTCTTGGTGGTGCCCTCTAATGGTTATAAGGAATCTCAACAGCTTGACTGACACAGTTGCAAGGAAGAATTTTTGCTGGGACATTCTCATTGGGAGCTGAAAGTGCTTTTAGCTGCTGCTGTAGCATGATGGAGACCTAGATATAGAACACCTTGTCTGTCAAGCACTCCATGAGATCCTGAAGATGCTTATTTAGGATACCAGCATTACGGTGATCAGAAAGATCATCCTCAGGTGTTGGGCCTCCACACAGGCTCACACAGTGGTTCAGAGCACTCCACACAATAGCTGGGGACTGGGGCATTATCTAACGGCTTCCAACTGTCACAACCAACTGTCACCAACCGTTTAGAATGCAGCTGTCAGAGCCTCACCCGAGTCTGACAGCCTATCAGAATGGACTTTGCCTGGCTGCAGATTACGTAACAAAGATCGATTGGTCCTTCACTCCCTTTTAGCCCCACCCCTACCCTATATAAGTTATTTTGTGATGGTTAATAAACGAGATCCTGCTAGACAGACTCCCAACTCGGCGGGTTTTTTTTTTTGTTTTTTTTCTCCGGAGTGGAGAGGGGCCGGGTCGCGACACTCACCATCCCGCTCAGCCCCTGGAGGAGACTGGCTGGACCAGCTTCACCACCGCCCTACCTGCTGGCGATCCCAGCACTCAGGTTGCTTGTGCTCCACAAGTAAACTTAAGTTCTTAAAAAGTCATTTCTCAACTGGGACTTTTGTTAGAGTATCTGACTGAGCCTTCACAGGAAAGTCACACTCTACCATAAATTCCTGACCACTCAATTCTGGGTGCAGATTGATGTGTTCCACACGAAGTGAGCAGCAAGCAACCCGCACTATCTGCCGTTTCTCCTTCTTCCTCCTCATTAAAATATGAGCACTGATAACTATAAATTTTCCTCTTAGGACTCCCTTGACTGCATCGCATAGATTCTGATAAGTGTATTCTCCTTTTTTGTTTTGCTGCAGGAACTTTTTACTTTCCTCTTTGATTTATTGAATGACCCAGTGCTCATTCAAAAGTGTATTGTTCGTTCTCCAAGTAGTTGCAGTGACTTCTCTTGTTGTTCATTGTACTTTTATTCCACTAAGGAATACAATAAATTGCCTCCATTTTTGTGATTTTAGGCTTGATTTGTGTCCTATGATGTGATAAGTTTTAGAGAAGTTTTTACATGTTACTGGGAAAAATATGTTTCCTATCTTCCTGGAGGAATATTTTATATATACTGGCTAAGTTCAATTGGCCTATGATATACTTTAACATTGAAGTTTCTTTTGTAATTTAGTTTGGAAGCTATATCTAAACATATTTTCCAGTATTTTTATTAGAGCTATTTCAGAAACTATGTGGCCTTTGACACCATATATATGTTTGGGGTTCCAATATTTGGAGCCCAACTGTTTATAACTTTTCTTTGTGGATTATGCCACTTATTAACACGTAATGTTCCCCTTAAGCATTTATAATTAGTTTTGTTTAAAGTTTACCTTATCAGATATAGAGATAAGTGTAACTATTTGTTTATCTGCTATTCATGGGAGTTTGATTTCCATTCTTCAATACATGGCTTTTGTATCTTTTTGCTTGTTAAGTGTTTTTTTTAATAAAAAAATGGCTCTTATTTTTTAATTCAGTTAATCTGCATCTTTGTACTGGTGAGTTGTTAGTTAAATTTGTGTGATATTTACATTGTTATTGAAAAATGTTTTCTATTTCCTATGACTTTTTATGTGATCCTCTGGTTTGCTAGATTGTTGGTGTTTCTTTTCCTTCTGCTCTGCTTTGGGAATTCATTATTTTGCTGTATTGGACATGATTATTTCTTACCTGTTCTTTGTTTCTTTGACAGTTTTCTTCAGTCCTGCCTTGGTCATCATGAAATGTCTTAATTTGTCTTTGTCTTGAAATATTTTTGTTTTTCCATTCATTTTAGAAGATATCGCTGCTGGGCATGTCATTCTTCATTCAGAATTATTTACTTTCAGTGCTTGATATATATTGCTTATTCTTTTCTGGCTTTTATGGTTGCTCCTGAAAGACCTTAGGTTATTCTATAATTTCTCATGTACTGTTACACAAGATGAAGTTTTGCTTTTCCTTTAATACTGCTCTTTACTTTATATATTTGACATCTTGACTGTTATGTGTTGTGGAAAGTTTCATTCTCAGTGTTGATTATTTGGGGTTGTAAGTGCCTCTCATCTTTGGATGTGTTTCATTTTCTACGTGGGGAAGTTTTCTGCAGTAATATTACCAACAGTGTATTCTCTGTGGTTTATGTGTGCTGCATCTTCTGCTCCATGATTTCTCAGATGGGTCTCTTGAATATATCCCAGAAGTCTCAGAAATTTTCTTCATGTTCCTTAAATTTTCCCCATTTCATATCTCTCTTTTGATTCTGTCTCCAATTTTTCTTTCATCCGTGAAATTTGTTCTTCTGCTTAGCCTTGTCTACTGATGATACCTCCTGGTGAGCTTTTTATTAGCTTCACTATTTCTTTCATTTTTCAGTATTGCTGTTTGCTTCTTTTTCAATGTTTTAATTTCTTTGCTGATTTTTCCCCCTATATTTTTTACTTTCTTCTCCAAATTATTCTTTTATTCATTTCAGTGTCTGTCTTGTAAAAGTGTTTGATATATTTTCTTATTTTAAGATATATGAAAAAGACTTATAGAAAACCACCAGTTAATAAAGCTATTTCAAAACAATATAAATAAAAAGAAAATAACTTGAACAGAATTACCATACTGGAATGGACAATGCCATTCCCACAGGACTGACTAATTAAGTGAAAATTTCAGTGCATAACATGTGATACCTCCCTAAGAGTCATTGGTCAAGGAGGCTCTCGATGGTTCTAAAACATCACAAGCTATTGCCTTTTCCATTGGTTTTCTCACCACATCTCATGGTAAGAACCTGTTACTAAAAACACCATATACTTTGCCTGCTGGTCATAGAGAAAATATGATCTCAAAAGAACCAGGAAGCTTCCAGTATGCTGGCTAGCTTCCATAGTACTGGGTGATGCATTCATGTTGCGTGTGCATCAATGATCTTATATAGTACTGGGCTCTGCATGTTACAGCACTGACATGCCAGGTCCTTGCTGGTATAATATTTGTACAACTGTTATGCAGTAACCAATTGCTGAAGAACTTTTGGTGGTTAATAGTAACTGGGTGAGGGAGAAATTTTCTTTTTGGAAGGTGTGTTAGTTTGCTTTCAATCACTATGTCAAAACCCTGTGACTAATACCAACTTGGGGGGGAAGGGTCACAGTCATCACCTAGGGAGACCAAGATAGGAACTCAGGGCGGGGACCTGGGTGCAGGAGCTGAAGCACAGATCATGGAGGAATGATGCTTAATGGCTTGCTCCCCTGGCCCATGTTCAGCCTGTTTTCTTATACAATACAGAACAACTTTCCTAGAAGTGGCACTGCCTGCAGTGGACTGAGCCCTCCCAAATCATTCAACAATCAAGAAAATACCCCACATACATGGCCACAGGCAAGTCCAATGGAGACATCCAGGACACTTTGGCTTCTGCTCAACAAAGTTTGATAACACACAGGAAACATTTCATTGCAACACTGAGAAGTTCCTCTGAGCCACTTGGGTCTGGTAAATACACATATTTACATTGATACTACAGAAGTCACATGGCACTTGGGAGCCATCATGCATCTCCTCCTTAAACTACAAGTGGGCTTTCAATGCAGAGCATCCCTATTGCAAACAAAATTAATTACATTAGTAACCTGAAAGATTTAAAGTTGGCATCCCCAATACTGAGCATAAATGTTTGATTTCTCTTGGGATAAGAGAGTTTATTTCATAACCTATTTTTGTCAATCAAGGCAATAAAATTTAAGAATAAAGTAAGAGTATTTATCCCTCCGCTGTCCATAGACCCCATGGAAGAAAGCAATGCCACTGAAATTCTCTGACCGAATATTCCAGGTTTATACATGACCTGAAAACCTTTGATAAGAACGAAATATTCCATGATTTTTATTTAAATGTTCAATACAAAGATTCACGCTAGTAAAGAGAAAAAAAAAACCTTAGAAAGAGAAATAAAATAAGTAAATATCAGTGAAGAGATGAATGGGGTTAGAATTGTATGATTAGTATGTACGTGAAGCACTTGTAAAAATGGCTTCACAATGGCCTAGAGAAATGGCTTACTTGTTAGGAACACAGACTGCTCTTTCAGAGGAACAAGATTTAGCTCCCATCACCCACTTGGTGGTTCACTATTGTCTATAACTCTAACAGAAATCCCAAACTCTCTTCGACCCTACCTGAGCACAAAACATACACATGTTGCACAGACTTACATATAAGTGAAACACTTAAACACATATAAAAATAATTTTATTAAAAAAAATGGCTTTAGAAAAAGTGAAAAATACTCCTTTTAAAAGATATGAAGAAAAAGAACAGAGCAAACAGGAGATAAGAAACAGAAGCAATGAAATGCTATGTGGCATTTTTCCTGAGGAAACATGAACTAATAATGTTCACTCATCCTCAGAGAGGGAATTGACCAAACACCAAAGCAAGGTTTCTCATGAAATTTATTTTCCATGCCTTAGTGGGTGGGGTCTGATCGATCAGGCAGAATGATAAAGAAATTGGTGTTCCACTTAGAGAGACTGATTTATTTAAGTTGGCTCACAGAGTTATTGCTTGAACAAACTCTCCGCAGCTGGTGAGTGGATCCTGTCTGTTCCTGGCCTGAGTTCCCTGTCCAATCACACTATACTGGAGCTGCAGGGACACGGAAGCTGCCTATTGAGTCACTGGCTCTCTGTGGGCCTGGGACAATGTCAGTTTCCTTCCATGAGGCTCAACCCCCATTCAGTTCCCCAGGCCACCATTAGCCACCTCCCCCCTTTCCTGCCCCTTTATTGGTCAGAGGGCAGGACTTGCTGCTGAATGAACCAATAGAAAAAAAAAAAAAAAAAAAAAAAAAACTCAGAGAAAACCATGCATCTACAATACACAAGGTTACCGCCAAAGTCAAACTCTGTGAACCAATAGATTTTATTGGAATTACTTGTAGGAAAATGGAGCATAGCAACTTACAAGAGCAGAAATGATTCAAAGACAGCTGTATCATCAAGAGTCTACCCCAGCATGGATGAAAGATGGAAATCTGATGCACAACCCACAGGTAGCCCAAGTGGGAGAGGGTCTTCTCCAGGCAGTTAGTTGGTCTCCAGAGTGTGTTTAGCAGTCCTTATGACTTATATATGTTTGGAGAGGCATGGACCTAGTGAATCTGGACAGTTTCAATGACTTCCTGGAGCTTTTAAGTTGTTTATTTCCTGAACTTTAATGAGCTTTCCCAAGGTATGGGATTCTTTTTATCTTTTCTTAGAACATTCTATCTCTTAATAAGATTCTTTCTAACATATAAGGTTTTATCTCCAAGGCATTGCTACACTGAGTAGAAGAATTATAAAAAGATATCCAAAGTTTAATAACGAACTTTAAATCACACCAAGAATAAAAACTTTGTGGACAGGTAAGTGGAATGAATGAAACACATTCAAGTGTCAGTGAACTAGGTAATAGACCAACTAAATCTAATCCAAATGAAGAAATGGAAAAACAAACCAATATTTAAAACATTAAATAAACCCAAATAGTTTCAGAAACCCTAAGGGCAATAACAAAATAATCTTTCTAGATTAGAATTCTAGACCTATGTATAGGAGAGAAAGAAGAGATCTAAGCAGATCATCAAACAAGTAATGATCTCCAGTGGCCACCAATGCTGCTGGGTAATGGAAAATCATGCTCCTTTGAGTGTGTGGCCCACTGATAGTTTTTTCATACTCCAGTGGATGGCCTCACACATACTTATATGTACAGTTCCACCTGGTCTTCTGGGTTAACAAAAAGAAGAAAAATAGAGACTTGAAGATAGGAAGGAGTAGATGGGGGTCATACAGAGGGAACTGGATTGGTGAGTAGATATGTATAAGATCATATGTTATGAATACATATATGAAATCATCAAATAATAAAAAGAATTTAAAAAGAAAACAATAGTTAAATTTCCCTGAATGTGGCAAAATGTACCTGCCAATTCAAGAACCATGGAGTGTCACTGATAACTTTCCCCCAGAAACTTGAATAACAGCTTCTGTCAATATGAAAGCCAGTCATCAGGAAAGGAGCTGAAAATTCATAGTCAAATGATTTCTCCAGTTCCTTTCAGAAAAGTCTCTAGGATCTTCGGCAATGTACCAGCAAATGTACAATTTGGTTCCTGCATATAACCAAGATCAGTAACAATAACTTCAAAGAATACCCTGGCTAAGAACTTGTGGAGAGTTAATTACGCTCCTGGCACTTTTTGCCCAACAGTCTTTGACTTTTGGAGTGACCTTTGCTCTTCACACAAGGTCCCATTATTCAAATTCCTTAGCTGCCTTTTTTTTTTTTTTGATTCTTCCCTCTACTTTTCCAAATCTGTAAGACATTTAGGTCGGCATTATATTAAGAATTATATAAGGTCATGTTTCATTATATAATGAAATGTCTTTACAAAACTGGTCAGGATTTATGTTCCATACACGGTTCAGTTGGTCTTGATTCACTCATGAGATACTGGAAAGAAACATCAGCCAGATCCAGAAGTACATGGTAGGGTTCTATGGCTTGTGTTATTTTCCCCCTCAAAACAGCAGTGTTGGCTCCAATAAGATGAATGAGAGAATCTACTCCATTTTGACCAGATAATCTTATTGGCCATAAGCCATCTATCTCTTCATCCTGGGGTGCTCCTCTTGCTGTCATTTGTGTTCTCTAGAAGTACAGCCTCCCCCACATTCCTGTAAGTAACATGAATAAACCCATTGACTTGCCAAGCTCCACTTAGGTGGTACCGTTTCTTTGGTCTGTAATTGGTGTCCTACTTAGAGTAAAAAGACATTTGTTCCTCTCTCCCCAGGAAAAGCCACAGAACAAACATACTTCAGAATAAATTGCATTTTAGTTCCTAAAAGAGCTTTAAATAAATATATATATATATATATATATATATATATATATATATATATAGTTTCCTATTGCAGCTGATTCATATTGAAAGCAAATTACATGGAAAACATTTCAGAAACATGCAATACTGAAAAATAAGAAATGAAAGATAAAGTAGGAAACCAGAAAATATATCAGGATGACTGAAAATGAAAGTATAGCATATGGCAACTGATAAAGAAGTACTAGGATGAAAATGAGGTTTTATAGTCGTACACATTAGGAAAGCAGTGTGCATTGCTGCAAGTAACGTAGGTTAGAGAAAAAGATACAATGGTGAGAAAAGGACCCCTCGTATTAATGTACGGGAGTAAGGGTGGTAAATTTATCCCTAAACAAGTAATAGAAAGTAAGCCTTGCAGCAAGAACACTGAAATGCAAATTATATACCTAGTATAGAAAGTCAAGATCGTTAAATCTGGTGTTTTGATAACATGAATGAAAAATTGAAAACAAAAAAGAGAAATTATCCTGGTCCTAGAATTATAACTGAGGGAGCAAAATGCTACCTCTCGTTTTACGAAAGTTGGAACAAACACAAAGAAAACTATAGGCAACACTACCACAATAAACTATATATAAGGGAGAAAATAAATAAATTCTAGCAAGAAACAAGCTACCGAACTGGACTAGAGAGCATGGGTCTTTATGGTCTCTCAGGTGTAGAATCATATCACCCAAAAATAAAAAATAATTTAACTTCCTCTTTTCAAGTTTTATCCCCTTCATCTTCTTTGTTTGTCTTATTGGCCAAGCTAAAAGTTCAAGCACTATGAACAGCAATAGAGAGCATGGACAGCCTTTAATGATTTTAATGGGAATGCTTAAGTGTTTCTCCACTTAGTGTGATGGTGACCTTGGGTTTATGGTATATTGTATTATTATGTTGACATATGTCCCCTATGTCGCTAATTTCTGCATAACTTTTATCATGAATGGTTGTTTGATTTTGTTAAAGGCCTTTTCTATATCTGATTAGATAATCATATGGTTTCTGTCTTTGAATCTGTTTATGTAGTAGACTACATTTATTGATTTATGTATGTTGAACTGTTCCTACATCTCTGAGATTATGCCAATTTGACCGTGGTGGATTATCTTTTGATGTGTTTTTTCATTCAGTTTGTGAGTACTTTATTGAGAATTTTACATCTATGTTCATCAGAGATATTGATCTATCATTTTCATTTTGTTGGGTCTTTTAATTTAGTATTAGAGAAAACTTCTTTAGCTGACAAATACATTCAGCAAAGTAGCAGATATAACATTGACACTCCTTCCTATATACGAACAAGAAACAATTTAAAAGAAATTCAGTAAGCAATTCCATCCATGACAGCTTTAAAAATATATTGGAGTAAATCTAACACAGGAAGTTAAGGAGTTGTATAGTAATTAAGGAAGATACCAGAAGATGGAACGAACTCTCATGCTCATGGATCAGCAATACTGTTATTGTTATACTGGCCATCCTACCAAATCATTCTACAAATTCGATGAAGTATCTATGGAAATTCCAAATCAATTCTTCACAGAAATGGGAAAAAAAAAAAAAAAAAAACTGCCTCAACTTTCCACAGCAAAATAAGCCCAGAGTAGCCAAAATAATCCTGAACAATAAAACAACTGCTGGAGGCATTACCATCCCTGACCTACAGTACACAGAAATAAACTCACAGAAATCTCATGGTGCTGACGTAAAAACAGACACATTGATTAGTGGAATAGAACTGAGGACCCACATTTAAATCCATAAAATTACAGCTACCTGATTTTTAACACGGGAGCCATAAAATACACACTGGAGAAAGGACAGCTTAGTCAGCAAATGGTGCTGGTCAAACTGGATAGTGGCATGTAGACATATTAAATTAGATCCATATCTCTGTCAATAAACAAAAGTCAATTCGGAATGGATCAAAGTCCTCAACATTGACTTGATACCCTGAATCCAATATAGGGGAGAGTAGGAAATCTGTTAGAACTTATAGGCAAAAGAGCTTTCTGAACAGTACTCCGACAAGGCAGACATTAATTACAGCAATTGACAATTAGAACCACTTGAAATGAAACCCTTCTGTACATCAAAGGACACCATCGTTACAGTGAAGAGGCAAACTGTATAAGGGAAAAAGTCTTTCCCAGCTGTACCTCTGACAAAGGGTTGATGTCTAGAATATAAAAACAATTCAAGAAACAAACAAACAAAGAAGCATCAATTCACTAACAACCCAAATAAGAAGAGGGGGAAGGAGCTGAATAAGGGATTCTCTTGATACGGAGCACAAATGGCTGAAAAATACTTAAAAAGTGTTCAACATCTTTAGTCATCAGGGAAATGTAAATTAAAACCTCTTAGAGATTGCGTCTCATTCACTCAACATGGTTACAATTCAAAAAACAAACAATGACAAATACCAGTTTGGAGAAAGGGAAAAACTTATCTGTTGGTGGGAGTGCACATTGGGGTAGCCATTATGGAAATCAGTGTGGAGATTCCTCAGAAAGCATGAAATTGATTTCCCATATGATTCAGCCATAGCACTATTGGGTACATACATTACAACAGAAATACATTGTCATATTTCTTCACTGCTGTACTACTTATAATAGTTAGAAACTGGAAACAATCTAGAAGTCCATCGACTGCTGAATGGAAAATGAACCTATGATACACATATACACTACGGAATATTATTCAGCTCTTTAAAATACAAAGTTATTGAATTCTCAGTTAAATGAATGGAATGGATAGCCATCACCCTGAGGGAGGTAACACAGGCCACAAAAGATAAATGTTGTGTGTTTTCTTTCATAGCTTGATACTATTTATGAAGACAGATATACTCATTTCAATTGGCAAATCCAGAGAAGTCAGCAAACTAACATATGGTCATAGAAGAGATGCAGGAGTGGAAGGCTTCATGAGAGGGGTGACAGGATGCAGTGGTATAAAGGGGAAGGGAATATAGTGAAACAGAACGGGTTAAGTTGGGTGGGATATGGAAGGGCAAGACACAGGAGGGTGCATGGGTAGGAATAACTAAGACGAAAGGATTTTAGAAGAAGTCATATAGAAATCTAGCACTATAGAAGCATCTTAAAGTATATGCATATAAACTATACAAAGAGATTAAATGTAGTTACCTTTTAACAGGGTAACAATGCCCCACTATATACCATCAACCAACCAAATAAAACCCCAAGGCCAAGACTGGACTATCCCTCTTCAAGTGGTTGAGCAGGAATGCCCTGGACCCTCAAATACTACAGGCCATTGTGCTTGCTCTTCGTTACCCAAGAATGTCCCTAATGCTGAAGAAACCACATATATGAACTGTACAACAAACAAGGAGAAATCAAGCCGGTACTGGCTACCAATCCTCATCTCTACTGGCTAATTTTTAAAGTGCTGGAAGATGCTATACACGTTACCAGAAGGAAAAAATAAGCATGAACCTTACCCAACATCAGTAACAACTGGAGTGGCAATATTTACCCAATGGTGAAATAATTGCATGAATATTATGGGAGTAACCAGTCACTTTCTTATTGAATTTAAGGTTCCTTTCATAGGATAGAGTGCATACCTCATATTGATATGAGGCTGTTGACCAGGAGTCTCATAGACCCTCAAACAACACTGGCCGTTGCCCTGGGTCTTGGTTACCCACCTTAACTGGATGGTAAGACCCTGCTGATGAAGACACTATATACAGGAGTTGTAGAACAAACAAGGAGAAATAACTTCATACTGTCTTCAAGGTTTCATCTCTACTACCTAGTTTTCACAGTGCTGGTAATGCTGTGCATACTGCATGAAAAGCAGTCATCAACCCTGTCCGGCTGTGAATCCTGTCAGATACAACAGCTGGTCTGGTAAGTTGTGCCCTCCAGAGCAGTTGTCATGCAGATATTATGGGATACTTAAATTCTTTCTAATTGGATTTAACGTCTACTTCTCAAGTCGGAGCCC
Organism: Eospalax fontanierii; assembly: GCA_035773235.1. Lineage (NCBI taxonomy): Eukaryota > Metazoa > Chordata > Mammalia > Rodentia > Spalacidae > Eospalax > Eospalax fontanierii. Next base: position 43,743,061 of record CM069540.1, on the reverse strand, counting down.
ATTCCTGACACCATGTCAGACCCAACAATCTGTGGGTCTGACACGCCTTAGGCCATGAGTGGGGGCCTACTACTACGATTCTACTAAATGCGTACTTCATCAAACTGATTCCTAGGGGTTGAGAGATGGCTCGGGAGTATAGAGCACCGGGTCCACTGGCATAGGACCCAGATGCAAGTCCCAGCACCCACATAATGACTCACAACCATCTGTAATTCCAGTTCCAGGGAATGCATGCCCTCTTCTGATCTCTACATGTGTTGCATGACATAGGTTCATTTACATACATACAGGCAATGCACTCATACACATAAAACCAAATAAAAAATAATAAAATAGTTTATACAAAGTCCTAATGACATACTGTATGACCCATAGATGAAGATATATCTCAGCTCTCATCACATAAGCTTGTTCTTGCAGCAGATGGTTCTTAATCTAGAGACCAACAATTGACCAATGTTCAGAAGGCAAAAGGGTACAGAGTGCTTATCCCTGAAGAGGACACCTGTACTGAACATCTGACACCCAAGGCCCAGGAATTACTGAGGAAGAGGGAGTAGAAAGAGTGTAAGAGCCAGAGGTGGTGAATGAACCCAGAGATTATTTTTTCCAGGCAGCTGGGCATTTACTCATGAACTCAATGCAGTAATGACAGTATGGCTAAGACCCATGTATACACAAGCCAGAAAAAAATCATAGCATAGGAGTGGGTATGAAGACTCAGTCCTGCCTGAGGAACTATTTACAGCTATTTTCTGCTAAGAGAAGAGTCAGTTTTCTTTAAGGGTGTGACACTATGTAGATTAACAAGCTCCAGTGGATAGATGCACATTGAAGGGCATCTGAGAATACAAGTTTACTTCCTATACAGACAGAGCACCTGAAGCCAGGTGGGGGGAACAGAGATGCCTGCGATAGGGGAAGGCGTCTAAATATGACCGGAACACACTGTTTAACAATCACAAGATTCAAGGAAAATAATGAAAGCGAAAATATGTTGTTTGACTATACCATAGAGAAATGCATGATTTCATTAGCTTACTTTAAAATGTGTATATAATGGACATGTGAGAATATATGTATAGCTGAAAGCTATGTAAAAAATCCCAGTGCCAGGCAAGGACACAGGACTTGGAAAATTGAGCTGGAACTAATCCCGAAGTCTCTTTCTTGAAGAGTATCTCTCGTAATATCAGAAGATTCTATGCAAGCTGCCAAGTGAAAAAACAAAAACAGTACTTATAAGTACTTATCATCATATTTATAGAAAAGCATAGCTCTTATCATTCATCAAATAAGTTTCTTTTTGCCAAATGTGATGATTACAAAGTTCCACAACTGATCAAAATGCAGAGACTATGCACCCATGTGCTACCTAGCTCCACATGATATATCTGTAATGCAACTCATGCAAGTAAGACTCAGAAAACAGAAAGATTATACTTACCAGAGGGCCAGAACATCTGCTGCTAGATAGAATATTCTAGACATGATTAGCAAGATACACCCATGAAATGTGGTTGGGTAAGCAAGATATGAATAATGGCCACCTCAGTTGACATCCCAGTGTACATGAAGGATGTTTCACAAGATCTCACTTTTAGATAAAGAACTCAGGCAATCAACAACTACTGAGGGATGAAGAATCAATTCTCTCCAGGGATGAGCAAGCTCCCTAATAGTTTATCAGATTCCAAATGGTCAACCTAAACACGTGTATAAATGCATACCACTAAAGAGGCATTAGGTAAATATGTATGAATGCATGTTTTCATACAAATACATTTATGTATGTGTAACAATAATAATCAAAGATGAAAACAATAATTTGAGATGGAGTGGGGGTATGGGAGGAGCTGTAGAGGGAAAGAGACATAGAAATAATGTAAATACAGAGCTCATATTTGTGATTCTCAAAAAGTATTAATAAAAACAATTTTCATTTCTTATCAAATTTCCAGATAGAAAAAGTATAGGCATTTTCCCAGGTAGCTCTGTGGTAGGAACATTATCCTGGTAATAAAATAATTTCAAATATCCCCAAATAAATATCTTGAACACAAGTGCAGAATCCCTCAGAAACACTGGCCACCTGAATCTAAAAGCAGGAGAAACAATTATACACCTTGATCTAGTGGGATTTTCTCAGTCTAATAAAGTTGACCTAATGAAATACATTGCATCTGCATAGGCAAAAGAAAATTTTTAAGACCTACATTCATCTTATTAAATACAAAAAAAGTGTTTGACTATATTCACATCCTTTAAGGCACCGACCTCCCCCCTCCTCCCCCCACCCAAGATAAAAGAGGATCATTCCATATCAGATAGATAAATGGCACTTTGGCAAGGTGCACAGCAAGCATTCTACCTAATGGATAAAGAATGGAGACTTTCTCCTTAGTCAGGAGGATGACCAGGACTTCTGTTTTTACTATTTATTTATAATACAGTACCATATGTTTCACCCATGGTATTTGAATAAGAAAATATGAGATATCTATTTGGAAAATAAGGTAGTTTTCCTATATTTGAAAATAATGACATCTTCTATATAGAAAATCCACAGAAATCTAAATTATTAATAGAACTGGTATAGTATTTCAGTAATGTTGCAGGACACAAAATGAAAATATGAAAATTAATTGTACATACAACAAACATAAAAAATAAAATTAAGTAAATAAGCATATATCTGATATTGTGTTTCATGTAGTGCAAAACAGATCTAAGAATGAAGGAGATAGACAAATTTATATAATTCACTATAGAAAACAACAGGGAAACATTTTTCTGACCAGATTTAGAAAGACTTGTAGATATAACATCAAAAGCATGGGAAAAACAGTGAAATTACAGATGTCAAGTTTTTAATGCTCCAAGTCATCTATGCTTCAAAAGCTATTTATTAAGTGAAAAAAACAACTTGCAAAAGGTAGAAAATATTGCAAAATATACCATGTCCTATGTACTGTAAATAGAGAATTTTAAGTATTAGACAAAAAAAAGACAAACATCCTAGTAAATGTCACATAGTATTTCAATAGACTTAGACCACATCCAAACAGAAAAATCATTCCTAAGTCCACAAAAAGATTCTTAACATCTTTCATCATGACAGATATGAAAGCCAAAGCCCTAGTCTGATATCACTTGACTACACTCAATGTTTGCAATTATTTACTCTAATAAAGGTTTTGATGTATGCTGTAAATATGTTAAAAACAAAATTGCCATACGACCCAGAAATCCACTCTTAAGTACAAATTAGGAAAAGTATTTGAACAAAAATCATGCAAACATGCTTATAACAACATTATTTACAATAGCCAAAGGTTAAGCATAACCCACGTGTCAATCAAGTTAAAAATGGATAAGTAAAATACGGTATACCTACAAATGGCAATATCCAGCTCTGAGAAAAGAATTACTTAAACAGACTAAAAATCTATCTGAACCTGGAAAGCACTATGCTAAATGAAAGGAGTTGACCAGAACAGGTCAGAGAATGTATGTCCCATGATTCCATTTATAGAAAGAGCTTCAGAACACAAAATCTACAAACACATACAAGAGATGGTTTTGCTTAATGATGTATAGGTAATGTTCACAGGGAAGATCAATAGCTAAATGGAAAGAACATTCTTTAAGGTAAGGAAACCGTTTTAATGTGATGATGATCACACTTACTGGGACTATCCTGACAGCTATCTGTTTGCAGTGTATGATTCACAGAAGGTGCATGTGACACTTCAAAGAGACTGGGAAAAAGGAGAAATACAGAAAAGCATTATGTTTGGGTTTGTGGAACTCAGTATTTCTGCCAGCTGTTTGCATTTTTACAGAGAATGCATAGTTAGTTGAGAATGTGAAATCTAAGAAAAGTTTGCAGATGTTTGCAGATGAGAAATACATAGAGCCTACATAGAGAAATACATCTATCTAAGAAAGAATTATGTTTGTGTAATTAAGAAAATAGCAAGACCAAGAAACTGGACACATTAAGCAGAGACTCAGAAGAGGAGTGCAGAAGTTTAACAGTGGATGTGATCATGCATTGCATACAGACTATTGCAAGGATTATTGCTGTTACTCTAAATAAATGGATGAGATGAATGATTATTTCATTATTAGTATTTAACCAATAGACACTACTAGCCAATTCCAATGTAACTTAATTAATATACAAATTTTAATTTAAGTAACAAAAAGAGACATGTAGTTTCCAATAAAGAAGGCTGTTGATAAACACACTTCATTTTAATTGAAATTAATTGCAACATGTCATGTACAATGACGTGACCTTCAAAAACTAGCACGTTTAATCTTCCTTTATTTCCAACAGTATTTTAATCCTGAAAATGTAAGCTGAGTCCATTATTTTTAGGTTAATTTTAAAGACAGAGACATCTTACACATCTTTGTTGTATAGTGAATATTGTTCAGGTTTAAAAATGCATGTGCATGTATCTAACTGTGGCCATAGAAAATACAAAGGAAACATGGGGGACAGTTGTTCTCCCGTTTCTATAGCTGCACATCTGATGTAACTGGTGTTTTTAAGTACCTTCTTCTGCTACCTGTTGACTCTCTTGTCTCAGTGAGAGCGTCAGTTTGTAGTAGTTTTCATGTAGTGGGCTGACCCACAGTTTCATTCCTGAAGCATCTGACCAATTGTTAGTCCTGTCTAGATGGGGTGGTCCTAGCTTTCCATTGACTCTAATCTTGGGGCTTGCAATAGCAATAGCAAGAGATGCCCTAAGGGGTCTTTTGAATCCCAGACATACTTTTCTTTAACTTCATTTTTGAGTAAAAATTGTTTTAGTACTGTACTAGGTCTAAAAGCAGACTTGGACCACAACAATCATGGGCACACAGCTGTCCTTTACCAATTACCTCCACTGCAGCCTGGACAACTGAACATGGAAACTGACTACAAAATGCTATCACTCATGATGATGGAAAAGGTGTTCTTATTACCTTATGTAGTTATTTTACATGAATGTGGTGTGTCTCAACTTCGGATCAAGGGCAAAGGATAGAAGGATAACAATGTCAACATATAAAGCACTAACAACAGAAAATGCCTGGAGATTTATTGACACAGTCCTAACTTTGTATCTTTGCATTTTCCATCATTTTGCCCATGGACAGACTTCACTCACACTAAAACAATGGCATGCAGTGGCTATCCAGGCACTAATCATTATAAATAAAGCACAGTTTCTGTAAGACTCTGTTCTAAAAATTGCAAGAAGTATTTTTAGAAAATGTTATGTCTGAGTGGTTGCTATTGATGTGGCATCTGCTTTAGGGTCTGGGGCACAGCTCAATGTTCCAGTTCTTGCCCACCCTGAACAAAGGCATGCGTTTGATCCTTGGCATGAACCATCCAAAAAGCAAATAGTTTTTGTATGTTAGAGAGAAGAATATAGATGGGGAAAAGTTGGGGAGATATTTGATAAATGCTAAGTAACAAAGGGACACAAAACACAAACAGTTTTGCATGTCTTTTCCCACCCGCTTGTGGGATGCAGCTTGTTTCCCTATAGTTCCAGGTTAACAAGAATAGTACAATTTTCATTACTTTAACTGCTAGCATAATGAAAGAATTTCTGTCTTCCATGAACTTGTCATATTTATTGTTCACAAAGCACTGCTTCACATCTTAAATTCAATTTGCAGAAACAGAATTTATTGAACATATAGTTCATACATATGAAACAACAAAAATAAAAGTAAAGAGGGAGGACTCTTGAGTGATGCAAACCATACAGCTGAGTTCTATACCTTTGAAAGTGATGTCACCTTACAAAGGCTCAATTTCTCTTACTGTTCCTGTTTAAGAAGGAACAGTAAGAAGTGTTACAGAGAGCTTAAGTTGGGGGGGTCTGTATTTAGGATGAACACTCAGAGCTTCATACATGCAAGGAAATGAATACTTGTAATGCTAGTATAAAATTACTTATATTTTTATATAGCAATGAGAAGAGAAGCAACAGAAGTAGGACACGAATGGGAGGCAGATGTCGGTAAATCTCTGAGAGATCCAGGCTAGCTTGGGCTACAGAGAGACACTTGTCGCAAAAAGCACAAAGAAGAGAGAGAGAGAGAAGCAAGAAACAATGCCACTAATTTTGAATATAAATAAAAAGATTAGACAGCCAGATATATTGGTGTGTACTTGCAATCCAAGTGTTCAAGAAGCAGAGACAGGAGGATTGTCCAAAGTTTGAAGCCTCCTTCGTCAAACAGTTTCAAGCCAGTCAGCAATACATAGCAAGATTCAAATGAATTACTAAATAATACAAAAACATAAGGACACATCTAATCATACATGTTAACATGAGTTTCTGTAAATATCTCTTAAACTTGGTTCACAAAAACATTCTTAGATAAAAAATTAGCATTTTCACTGTTTAATTGTCCATTTTGTTGGTTCTAAATACATTCAGTGTCATGCAGCCTCCGTCACTATTCATTACTATCAATTGTTTCGTCTTGCATAAGGAAACTGAACTATATACTTCTTAAACAAATGTCTCCCTCCCCCTTCCTGCACACCTGCCTCAGTCTATAGCCACTGTACTCTCCTTTCCTCTTCAATTAGGTGTTTATAGTAATTCACATAAGTAGAAGCATACAGGATTTGTGCAATATTAAATCAACCTTACTTAGCACAATGTCCTCAGCCTTTATCTTTATTGTCACTTACATTACAACATTCCCTTTCTTTTTACATGTGAATGATATTGAATTTATGTATACAATATATTTTGGTATCTTTTCATCTGTTGAGCATGACTTGCTTCCATGTTTTAATTATTGTTAACATTGCTGCAGCATACACAGGTGTGCAAATCTCTTCAAGGTTCTGCTTTCAGTTCAGAGGCATTTATTCAGAAGGATTGGTGGAACATGGAAGCACTGTTTTTGGAGAACATGTCATTCCATCTTCCATGGCGAATGTATGCATTCATATTTCTGCAACAATGCCCAAGTGGCTTTCGGATTCTCACTTGGAGAATTATTCATGTTCCCAACCACACTTGTTACTTCCTATTTTCTAGAAACATTTTTTTGTCTCTTTCTTTTTTTAAATTTATTTTTCATGAATGTGTGTGAATTTCGTATTTTTTTTATCATGTTTAGGTCCTCTCTACTACCTATACTGCTCTTAAAGTCACCCTGCCAGCTTCCATGTACTGTCATAAATATTGAGGCCTATTGAGTCAAGTTTGTGTCTGTGAAGCTCCTGTGATGTACATCCACCCACTGAAGCCTGATTAACTTATCTAGGTCATTCGCTTAAAGACAACCAGGTCTCAATTTCTCAGGAGTTGTGGTTTTTCTTCCACAATGGTCCCTGAGCCTTAGGTGCCAGAGGCTCGCTGTAGGTTTCCTATTCACGGATGATCACTCTGTAGCCTCTTAATCTTGACATTTTGGTCAGTTTTGCCTTCACAGCAACTATCTAGGTGTGAAATATTATGTCATTGTGGGTGGTTTGCATCTATGGTTTTATTACGGACATTGCACATGTTTTTATGTGTCCATTAGCCATTTGTACATTTTCTTCATAGACATCTCTAGTCAAATGCTTTTCCTGTTACTGAGTAGTTTGTTTTTGTAGGTGTTGTTGGGTTGTTCAGTTCTCTGTATTTTCTGGCTGTTGACTGCATTACAGATGTATGGCTTGTAAATATTCCATCTCATTTCGTGAATTGTCTTTTCACACTGTTACTGGTACATGTTGACCCACAGCCTTAAATTTCAGTGAAGTTCCTTTCTTTTTGATGGCATCAACACTGATACGTTGCTGTGTCCAGACTCTCCTTTCCTTGTACCATTTAGTTCTTCTATGTCATAGAGGTGAGGAGGTTGACATATGCACTTGGCTCTGGCTCAGCTTAGAGGACTAAGAAATATTTGTCCTTCTTAGGTGTGTAGACTGAATGCCCTTCTCATCCCCACTCCTATCTTTCTTTGACATTTGGAGCCAAGACAATAGAAGAGAAAGAATGATCTCAATGCAATATTTAAATAAAATATCTATTTTCTCCACTCACTAACTGTTCCCCTAAGTTGTCCTTACTGAGGCTCATACAACAGCCAGTCTGTCTCTGGATATTATCTATCTGTGTTTATGATCTTTGGTTTTCTTCAAATAGTATCCATGAAATGGTTGTCATGGGATAGTAGTATAAAATTCTCAAAATATGGCATCTTGATTATGTGAAAAATCCATAGATTCTTGGCATTACAGGAAGGAGAGATGGTTGGAGGTTAATGAGTTCTTTAAGCATATTTACCTTCATAGAGATTCTGAAGTTAGTTTTAAAATCAAAACATTTCTCAGTGTGGTGAAGATGATTTAAGTTTAAGGCATAAGCACTAATTCCCATCTAAGATTTTACAACATATTTGATTTAACAGGTCATAGCCACCAACTGACTTCACAGCAATTTATATATAAAAGGCAATACTCTCCTTCTAATTAGCTTCAGAATTCAATATTCACTTTCCTGGAAGAGATGGCAACATGAAACTTAATTGCTTGTATTCATTTACATACATAATCTTATATAAGCTTATATATACTCAGGGACACACATATACACATGCATCAGAAAATCCCAAGATATATTTGTTCTATGACTTTGCCTAGTATCAAAGATAACTTTCAAAGTGTATGCTTAACACTAAAACTTCTATATGGATTATTTTACATATTTTGATTCTCTGGCATTAGCCTCCTTAGGATAACTTTCTTTTTTTCTTGGACATGAACTACATATTGAAAAATTGGTGTAATTTCCCCCTAATAACATTACCATTATTAAGATAGAACATTGGTGGTATAAATTATAACTGTGTACTTGGAATCTATAATTATAATTTCATTTCTGCTGTGCCTTCTGACTTAATTTCTTTTCCTATAGAGGTAACAGAATAGAAGTCTCACACAAGCAATTTAAGGGAAAGGGGAGGTACAAGGAATAGTCTATTATGACAGGAATGTCAGAACAGCAGGAGCATGATCAGCTGCTCACATTACATCCACCTTCAGGAAAGAGAGAGGGAAGAATGCAAGGCAGTACTTAATTACCTATTCTGTACAGTCCAGGAAACCCTGCTCAGGAAACGGTCCTGCTCAAATTAAGATGGGTCTTCCCACATTAAGGTAATAAAGAAAATCCCACATAGGCAGGCCCCTAGTCTCTTTTTCTACATGATTCTAGATCCTATTGATGATCAGCCTGACAACTCCACTTCCTGTTAACTGATATGTTAACCCAAACTTAGCACTATTAAGCCAAGATCTTCAGTCGCTGGTGGTACAGGGTCATGATTACCTTACAGTATAAAATGCATTCAGTTAAACATCAAAAGTTACCATAGTTGTCACCCATTCCAACTCTTTAAAAGTAAAAAGTCTTTTGAGCATGAGCTCCTATAAAATAAAATTTTAAAAAAACTGCATACATCTAACATATAATGGCGTAGACTGTAAGAACTGCGGTAGAGTAATACACAATCACATCAAAGAAAGATGAAACCCTGTGATGGTAAAAACCAAATCCTGAAGTTCTGTGTATGGCGTTTGGAGCTCATGATGTAAGTATTTGGGGGGCAGTGGGCGGAAGTAGCCCCATCCCTCCAGTTCTGCCACCTGCACCAACAGATTCTCTCTTGTAACTGCTCCATCCCATGCCCATAGCTTTCCTCCGAGTCTTTCCTGTGGAATGGCATATACATATTCAGTGGTCAACACTGCAACTGAGATTTCACCTTCCCTGCTTCAAGTAATCATCTCCCCAGACCTCTACATGGATTCTGACGCTACTATTCAGAACCCGGCATCAGGTGCTCTCGGTGTCCTACCGTCTATGGTGCTCAAACAAAAACATGTAGATGCCGCTGCCAGGCTCCTCCGTCAGAGGAGTCGTTCGGCCTCCTTCACCCAGAGCTATATAAGCTTCCGTGTGCTGACCCTGGGGAAACATTTTACTATTTAATTGCTTTTGAGGATCTGGGAACTATCAGTTGTATGTAAACAGTTGAAAATATTAGAATAATCAAATATATGTAAAGTATTCAACTCAAAATTATGTATCTTCTCAATTAAAAAATTTAAAATATTGCAAGTTATGCCTAAAATAACCAATGAATGCAAGTTTTAAAATGCTGATTGACATTAGGTTATTGGCTTCATATCTGACTACACTCTGTTCATAAATCATACTCTGGAGACAAGTAATTATCCATACATCTGCATTTATCTATGTTGGTTTTGTTGATCATGCTGTTCAAAGTATTGTGTCCAGTTTAATTGTTTTGGTTTTGGTTTTGGTTTTTGAGACAGAATCTTACACTGTAAACCAGGCTATCTTGTAACTCACTCTGAATCCAGAATAGTAATCATATTTCTGGTTGACCTTTTGAATCAAACAGAAAATTGTACTCAAATTTCCCTCTAGGATTGTAATTTTTCTCATAACCCATTATACTATTTTTTTCTTTGATATAATGTTATTTTATATTAGATTCCACTTGAACAAAAATGTACTTGTTATAGGTGTATGGTTTCATTAATTACCACGTCTGCTTTCCCACAACCCGTGGAAAGAAAGCATCACTGAAAGGAATACTTCCTCCTTCTCCGTGCAACCATTAGAACATTTCTCTGATATTGACTGATTATTATCAGAAAACAATTCTGTATTTTCACATTCATTTGTCATACTTTCTCTCTAGATTTCATCACTCTTTATTTATTTATACTGTTATATGATATTTTGTTAATGATTAAAGATGGATGCAGGTAATATTTTAAATTAATAAAGTTCTTTTAAATTTTAAAATTAGAGTTTTATTAGTATGTGTGTGTGTGTGTGTGTGTGTTTAGAGAGAGAGAGAGAGAGACCGTTTATATAGACCAGAAGAGGATGCCAGATCCCTTGGAGCTAAAGTTACAGGCAGTTGTGAACTGCCTGGCTTGGGTCTTGGGAACCAATCCAGTGTCTCTAGAATAGCAGAAAGCACTCTGATCAGGAAGCCATCTCTTCAGCCCCTCATATACATTTTTGATCAGTTTTAAACTTACAGAAAAATCTAAAACGAAGCATAGAAAATGCACATTTACTAATGCTCACTCTTCTATTTCCTCCTCTATTAATGTAGCTCTTAAATAGATTCAGGTCTTGGTACCTTTTAGAATTTGTGAGGCAATGTTAATGATGCGATTATAAATAACTAGAGTTCCTAGTTCATATTGGAGTTTCTTCTTGGTGTTGTGGATTTCATATCTGACTAAGGCGTGAAAAGTGGATCCATGCCAGTGATACCATACAAAACACTGTTACTGCAGAGCAGGTCTCCGGGGTGTTGTGTCACCACTGTTTCTGCTGCCTCAACCCCTGAGGGTCACTCTTAACGGTTCTGTTTCCACCGCTGTCCTTTCTTCTGTGAGTAGCGAGGTAAGGAGCCTTTCAGAATGGCTTTTTTCTCTTAGTATTGTGCACTCAGTTTTCCTTCATGTTTTCTTGTGACTTGACATTTCACATCTATTACTAAATAAAATATCATTTTATGGATGTAATACAGTTTATTCATTAATTCACATACATCTTGGTTTGCTCTAAAAATTATGTTATTAATGCAAACACTATAAATATCCATTGTAGTTTATTTCTAGACATACATTTTTACTTGCTTTGTAAATATTATAAACATAATTGTGGCATGATGGGATAATAATATTTTTATCTTTGTTAAAAACAGTCAAATTGGCTTCCAAAATGTCTTTACCAATCTGGCATGGTAACACATGCCTTTAATCCCAGCACTTAGGAGACAGAAGCAGAAGGATCTCTGTGGGATTGAGGTCTACACAGATGAGTCCGACCAGTTGGAGTTACAGTGAGATCTTGTCTGAGAAAAAACAAAACAAAAAGTGTCTTTATCTTTTTGCATTGTAATCTGCAATATGTGAGAGTTCAGTTTTCTGTATGATTGACGTTGGTTCTAAGTGGAACAGAGTGGCATTTTTGATTGCTGAAACTCACAATGCATTAAAGATTCAGGATGTTCAGCATTTTTTTGTAATGTATATTTTATATAATGTTCTTTTTTACTTTGTAACCTTTGTTATTTTCTTTGTGTATGAATTTGTGTGTGTGTGTATGTGTGTGTGTGTGTGTGTGTGTGTGTGTGTGTGTGTGTGTGTGAATGTGTGTTTGTTATATGTGCAGGTCAGAGGATAACTTTCAGGAGTTGATCCCTCTTCTAGTATGTGGGTCCTGGAGATCAAACTCAGACTGAACTCAGTTGGCGGGCTAGGCAGTATGTGTCTTTGATCTGCTGCTCTTCTCTCAGGCCTTCTGTATTCTTTTATGAGATGTCTAATCAGAATTTTGCTTATTCTCAAATGAGTTAGTTAGTTATTGTTGAATTAAAATTTTTGTGTTATATTTTAGCATCAATCTTCTATTGTATTTGTATTTTTCAATTATTTTCCCCCAGTTTGTGGGTCATGATGTTTTTTTTAATGTACAACATAAGAAACATACATGTTTAACCTCCTTTATGACAAGCAGTGTTAATTGTATTATCTATACCTCTATCATTGGTATATTGATTTATCTTTTATTCCTCTATTTATATATATTCTATCATCTGTCTATCTATCTATCATCTATCTATCCACCTACCTAACATTCATCTATTTATCTCTATTTCTGATCTTGAATGGGCTCTGAAGTTTCTCTACAATAGAACAGGGCTGTGTTTGTTTGGGCCACAGATATTGAGAGGCATCATCATTGATTTCCTCATTCTTTGAAATACCTCACACAGTGCCTGAATTATCACAGAACACAGCCAAAATCCCTGTAGTGTCATGACGATGATGTACAGGTCATGAAAAAACGTGTGTAATAGCCTGAGTGAAGACTTCCATCCAGACACTACCATGCCATGGAACTCATTGAAATGGCCCTTCTGTTGGGTAATGGATTCAACTACCAACACACAGAGGGGACAATGCCTTGCTGATGACATACCAAGCTCCTGACTCAAAAAATTTGGAGACTGTTGAAACAATCATCCTGCTAAGCTATAAACCAACACTAAGATTTTTTTTTTAAAAAGTATGCTGAAAGACATTAGAAATCTGAAAGGCAGGGAAGAGTTAACATATCCAACAACAAAAACAGAATTACAAGGAGGACAAATGAATATCATGAATTACATTTTTGTTCAGGATCATGTACACATATTTTCTCTGAGGTCAGATAAGCTGAATTTTTTTAGCAAAGTTATAAATTGGGAAAAGGTTCATAGAAGAAGTTAATGGCCTTGACAAGGGAGTGCTACTAATTATTTCAAGCTTTTACATCATGCTGGACTACCTAGTCTAAAAGCAAGTGTAAGCAGAAAAGTGGTCAGTTATGCAATGTCTCAAGCTTTCCTTATTTAGAGAGGAATGATATTTGTCAGTATTTACCTCTAACAAAGTCAAAACCAGGAAAAAAGTCACATCAATTTTAGTTTGAAGGTTATCTAAAACTACCTATGTGCTATTATCAAAACATTCAGTTGAAAGTATGTATACGTAGGGTGTGGTGGCACATACCTTTAATCTCAGTGCTTGGGAGACAAAGGCAGGCAGATCTCTGTGAGTTCAAGTACATCCTGGTTTACATAGTGAGTTCCAAGCCAGCTGGAACTACTAAGAAAGCATGTCTCAAAAGGACCAAAAAATACATAAAATATTATTAGATGGAAAGAAAGATAAGACCCTGTGTGTAACTGATATATCATAAAGGATAACCAAGATGAAATCATCTCCTCAAAATTAAGTTTCAAATTGGGATGGAAACAGATGATAAACGTAGAGGAACAAATTCAAGAAAAATCAGTAAAGATAGTCCTTAAGAAAAACACAACATTAAAGCAAAAAGAGCATTATTCACAGAATCTAAGCTTCTACCTACGTACAATGCAATTTAGATGATAAACATGGAGGGGCAGGATAGATTGTTCAGTGGTTAAGAGTGTGTACCACTCTTGTTAAGACCACAGTTAAGCTTCCAACATTCACGTTGGACATTTCACAATCATGTTACTCCAGTTCCAAAATCCAATGCTTTCTCCCAACCTACAGACATCTGCACACACGTGCACTGAACCCCCCTTCCACTCGTCACACTGCACATGTTAAAACTTAAAAATAAACCTTTAATAACTTGGAGGGAAAATAAGTCTATGTATAAAAATTAACAACAACAACTGAAAGGCAAGAGAATCTGTAGCACCTCTACCTGCTCTAGATAAATGTCCAAGGAAGATGTTTAGTTAGACGAATAATAGAAAGTCCAGAAATATAAGTAAGGCATAGACTGTCTTACTATTTCAATTTTCAGGACAGCCTATTTCCTGAGAGGATAGAATTTTTTGGTGTAAATTTGGGGTTAAATCCTTACAAGTTCAAAATCCAGAATCTATTCACATGCAGAGGTATGAAGATATGGCTGTGCTATGTCTTTGTTTTTAGAGTTTTATTTAAGAGGCATATCTAAATGTTTGAACATGATATTAACTCAAAAGTAATTTTAAGAAAAATCCTACCTGGCTAATTTATTTAGTCGGATGCTCACCATTTTTGTTTTTCTTGAATTGGCATTACCAAGGCTGCTAAATCAAAATGTAAATTTCACTGCTCAGGATGCAGTACATACCTCCCCTTTCTGTCATGTGCTCTAATAATGCTATTTTATACATTTCTTTTTAAAAGGAGCAGGAGAAGAAACTAGCTCTTACACATTTCAAACTGGTTTGCTATAATGCTAACCAAGTCAAAGAGAGCACAGGACCCCCACAGTCCCTGATCTTTTGTCTTCCTTCATTATGTCCTAACATATGTTTTCCCATGTGAGGAGGCACAAAACATTGCTACTATAGTAAACCTCAACTGACATGTCAAGTGATGCACGTAAATTGGTGGCCCAGAAACACTTCAGAGCATAAAGGAATATGATTTGAAGTACATGATCTTTCCAAGCCTGAGCTTGCAGTGTGATTATCAAACACTGCAATTAAAGGACTTTTTGCAAATTATGCAGAACTTATGTGAACAAGAAGCTCAATCAATAAATTGAATATTCTGAAAAGAACCACTGTAACAGACAATAGTTGAGTTGCCTTTCGACTTCTGTTTTTCTTTATGATAAAGATTAAAGGCATGTTTGAAATTATCATAGCAATCACATCCCTCTGGTAAAGTTGGCATGTTTCCATGTGCAGAGTCAACATGGAGAACATGTATGGGGGCCAGTATTCATCTTGGGTGTGCTTTACCGCTACAGATCCCTTATTCCTCCCTCTGAAAATGCAGTCCTACCTCATGCTAAAACACACATAAGAGCCAATACTGACTTCAGGAATGTTTTGTTTAAGTATTCAAGATTTCCAGAGTGTTCTGTATAGGTAGTCCTGACTTCCAGAATGTTCTGTGTAGGTAGCTGGTGAATGTCATTCTCTCTTTTCGTCCTGTAATAGGAGGAAAGGGTGTTCAATATACCTTTTTGGAATGTGGTAGAAGGTGCTTCACCTTTCACTGAGAAATCATTTAGCAAATGATTATCGAAATTTCTAATTAACTATATTCCTAGAAGAATATTAAATAAAGCATTGTATAAGTGGGTTTTTGACTATTGGTTAGACACTTTGTCATCCATGTACAATAATCTGTCATAAGCTTTGGGAAAAACATAAATATGGATTCTCTCTGTTTATTGTTGTTTGAGGCAAGGGCTTGTACACATACAGAGAAGCAGGAAGCTGGGAAGGAAGACAAGACTTTTTAAAATAACTAATCTCTGAGTCCCAAGGTATTATTAAATTTCCATGTATTTCAGTAGCTATAACATGATTAACTGTGAATGACCAGAGTAGAGTGGGGAATAAAAAAAATTTCGGCAAATCAAGGAGTTCACATTTAAAGAAAGCCAAGATGAGAACAAGCGTTGGAAATCTATGAGGAAAAGACACGTGATTATTCTCTAAATACTACAGATAGTAAAGGAGAGAACGTCCTATGGGTTAAATCTAGCTGGGACTAGTAGGATGTATAAATAATGTAATTCTTATCTTTTGAATCCAGTTTCCATAAGAAACTATTTTTAGGTATATGGTTTATATCTAGTTTCAGAGAAAACAAAAGACATAAAATTCCTAAACTTAGATTTTTAATTTGAGTAAGAAGCTGATCAATGTATAGGAAACCACCAAGAAAATTGAAATAGAAAAAAAAACAATCCATAAAGAAATTACATTTTCAAAAGTTGTCTTAATCCCAAATGGCTAATTCTCCCATTAGAAAAGAACAGTGTGCCTTGACCAGTGAAATGCCTTTGCTGTTTCAAGGAAAGAGGTAAACTTCCCACTCTGTACCACTAGTGTTATTTACATTCCCTATATATAACCTGGTATTTCACATAGGTCTCAAAGCAATCTCAACTATGCTGCATAGATGACTCAGTGGTCTAGAGACCTCATTACTCTTGCAAAGGACCTGGGTTTGATTTCCTGAATCTACATGCCAGCTAACAACTGTCTGTAACTCCAGTTCCAGCATATCCATGACCTACACACATGTGTGCACTTACATGCAGACAAAACACTCATACACATAAAAAATGTAGTAAATTAAAAAAAATTATTTAAAGAATACTGGCAGCTAAACCAGAGGCACTTTGATCTATAAGTACAGTCTGGATTAGAAATTATGAACCATCAAATTATGAAGAACAAAAAATATATTATATTTTACTTCATAAGGATTGTAAGATCCTGAATTCCCTTCAACAACCCATTATGTTTTACTTTCTTCTTCTAAGTCAGAATGGTCCTGTTTATATTCAGACAATTCCTAAAAGAAAATCTTTAACAACCTTAGTGGAGTTTATTTGTAAAATAGTCTCATGAATCAGGCCACACACTCAAGATAGCAAATGCATAGACTCTGCCTGTCAATTCTGTGAGGAAGAGTGACAGACAGAAAGCAAAGTAGGGACCTAGAGATGCCCTCTGATTAGTTCCAGCAAACACTGGCCTTATTAAGACCTAGTCAGTCTGATCATCATTGCTCAATGCATGAATGTGTAAAGTTCAGTTGCTGGAATTGGCTGAGTGTTGACTGTCTGTTATAAGATGATTTACAATTTTCTCATTATTTATGCTGTGATACACTACCCAGGGAAGCAGCTTTAGGTGAATTTTAGCCTAACATGGACAATCAGGATTATCAGCAATCTCCTGAGATATAATGGAAAAGCAGAAAGAGGTCCAGACATAAGCCAAGCACTCTGCCTGCCTGTGATACACAAAAATATCCTCTTCCACTGGGGCTCCACAGGGGCACAGGCTGTTCCATTTCATGGAAGTCTCCCTGTAGTCTCAGTCAGTGTGAGCATCACCAGGTTCAAGAAGCCAGCGTCTTTCCTGTAGCCTCATTATATCCTGTCTTATCACCTTGTAAAACAGTAACAAAAGAACATCCCCTTGGAGGCAAAACTGTTAGTGCACCTGCAAGTTATATGGAGAAAAATAAAAGATTAATCAGCTTCAGTTCCTATTCTTGACAAGCCACTAAAATTATACATCAAAAACACAACTTTAATACAATTAACAATAAGAACACAACTGTAGAATTTTAAAATGCTGATAAGATTTTAATTTGTTTCAAGTTGAAAATAACTGCATTGCTTGTGTTTAATGGGACATAATGAGCAATTATATCACACATGATAGATTCAGCAGTAGAATATTACCGGTTAACAGCTGGAACTCATAAATGCACATCACACTGTGAACATGGAATTTGCCAGGATAAACCATCTGCAGAAAAGGACAACTCTGAAACTTTAAAAGGAGAGTAAAAAAGTATTTGCCTTATTTAATAGATTTGTGAAAATGATATTTTAAAAGTAGTTGGAAACTTTTAATCCAATTAGACAATGGTTACATGAATATACAACACAATAACATGCTACAATATTTTCACATCCAATGAAGTTCTTTAATTTGAAGATAATTTTCTTAATTAAACAAAATGTGTAACTGTGTATTGTTTCATATAAATTGGGGCAATTTACCTTCTACGCAACATTACATTGTAAACCATATAATATGTTTTACAGTATTATATGTAATACATATTTCCATCTTTTGTTCTTGCCTTCAATACTTCTATATTGTGATTTTTAATTTTCAGTCTTGTATAAAAAAGCCACATTCTAGATTCATGCATAGTTACATATCCACATGCTTATCTGAGCACTCTGTACTTGCTTCTGTTTATGCAAGTCTGAGTAATTTTCCCATTGCTGTGCTTTCTAACTTAACACCAGGCAGTCTCCCACAGATAGTAAAAAATAAGAGCTATTGATTTTGCATTGTACATGTGAACTCACTGTAATTATTTTACTTTCACCACTATTTATAGGCACCATAGTCTTCATTTTGCTATTTATCAATTTATTTGGCATTTATTTTAATATATTTAATAGAATTGATAGCCCTACATAAATGATTATCTATAGTATAGCACTTTAACTTTAAATTATTAAATTCCATTTTAGTTTAGTATCTTGTTTCTATTTGAGAGAAGTTCTGACCTTTTATTTTCTTATTGATCAGATTCTCAAACAACTTTGACTAATCTGTCTTAGCATCTGTGTTAGAACATGAGTCTCGCCAGTATTTGCTGCCATTCATGTTTTTTCATGTAGCTGTTCTGCTTGGAGAAAGATGGAATCTCAAAGTAGTTTTGATTTTTATTTCTCTGATGGCTAAGGATGCTGATTACACTCATGAGTTTCTTCCCAATGACTGGGTTTTAAGTCCAATTAGGTAGTCCTTGATAGTCCCCAAGATAAAAGTGCCAGAACTGCACAAGGATGTTGAACAGTTTAAAAAATATTACTTAGCCATTTATTTTCTAAAAAAAATTTGTTTCATTTTAAAATTTAATTTCTTTAAAAAGTTATTGAATTTTTGTGTATTTCAAGCAGACAACCTCAATCTTTATAACTTCTTCCTCACTGGCACCCTTCCATAGCCCCCCAAAAGGAATTCGTACAACCTCTCGTTATGTGAAGGCCTATTGTGTCAAGTTAGTGTCCCCAGATGTTCCTCAATCAAGATATGTCTACTTAGATCCAGTCAATCTATCTAGAGTCCTTAACTTTATTATCAAATAATATTTTTTCATCTAAGATTGGGGTCTGCTATCTATCTATTTCCCCAGTTCTATATTGGGTTTTCATATGCTTGAGTTTGAGGAGTTTAATGAGAATGGAGAGATTCATTAGTCTACTTTTTACCCCTTGCTTTATGTTCCATGAACTATGGGTGTAGAGTTTGCACTGTAGATGTGTTACTTAGATTAGGGCAATTCACAGAAATTGTCTGTGTGTGATCAATTGCAGTACTCTGTAATACCCTCTGCCTGTTGTAAAAGAAGATTTTTTGATGAATTCTGACTGGGTTATTTGTGTGTGAATATAAGGATACATATTTTGCACACTGTAAGAAATTATATTAGTCTACAGATGTAACAGTCATGGGGATTTCACTAATATCTATGACTTCTCCATCCATGTGTATTTGGATATGTTTACAGTACCACACATGAGTTTCCTCTCACTCAGTAGTTTTTTAGCCCAATTAGATAGTTCTGATTGCCCCCGTGATAAACTTGCCACTACTGAACAAATGTTGTATGCTGCACCAGTCATTGATATGGATATTAGGCCTTGAAGCTGGGGTTGGATCATCAATTGGTGCTCTCCCTTAGCACCTTGCATAATTCTATCTAAAACTGTGAGAGCTAGCCTTCAACAGAAGTGGCTTCCAGGTCAGCTCCAGAGCCATTGTTCCAAATCCTGTGTCTGAAGTATGCTGTGTCTTCAGTGATAGGGTTGCATTCATGTTCTGAGAGGCAGCCAAAGGCTATGGCAATAACATGTGGAATTTTGAGAGCCTCTGGGACTAAACTAGCCAACAACTCTAAGATTTTCCTCTCTGGTACTGTTTCTTGCTATAAAGCCTTGAGCTATACACATGGATTTATGTAGAGATATCGTATGTGTAATTTTTCATTAGGGTGTAGAACTAATATGATTCCCTCTGGTGTTTTACACTAACTAGACATGATTTACCTTTTCTCTCTCTCTCTCTCTCTCTCTCTCTCTCTCTCTCTCTCTCTCTCTCTCTGCCTTTTTCTCTCTCTGTATACTGTCACGCTCTCCCTGTCTAACCATCTCTCCATGCCTTCCCCATTTGAAGTGTCCCCATTTTCCCCATTTCTCCCTTGATAATAGCAGTCTCTTGGGATCCCACTTCTCTTGAGCTCCTTTTTTACCACTTTATCCCGAAAGTTCCTTGTATAGTCTTCCTTTCCTCCCTCCCATTTAAATTCTCTCATTTTATCCTTGTGTCCTTTAGTAACACCTGACTCCTGCTGTTCCTCTTTCTCAGGTTCCTTCTTTCCCTTTTTTTATTGGTCCCTTTCTTTTAACCTAGTTCCTGTCATTACATCAGGGTGTATACTCACATATAAGGGTTTGGTGCTAAGACTCACATATGAGGGAGGATATACGTTGTTTGTTTTTCTGAGCCATCTGTATTTCTTCATTTGAGAATTCTCTGGCCCATACCGTAATACATGTTTGTGAATATTTTACTGAATTGTTGTGTTTTTTATACAGAATATCTCAATCATCTTTATACACCCTTCTCCATCTGCACCCTGCCGTAGTCCCCCACTGGATTCCAACCATTCTGTCATTTGAATTAACACATATTGAGTCAAGTTAGTGTCCCAGACATCTCTCAGTGTAAGTTCATTCACTGGTGTCTAATAAGCCAATCTAGAGTCTCTGCCTTTAAGAGAATCACATCTTCCTCACCCAGCAGCAGTAATCTGCCAATAGTTCTTCAGCGAAGATTGGGGTCTTCTACCCACTTCCACAGTTATGCTGTTTTTGTCTTCTTGGATTAACATGGGTCTTGTTTGCACTTGGTATTTAGTCTTAGGAGTTCTTTGTATACACTGGACACAATTTCTGTCATGTCCACAGCGTGAAAGAGACATTTCCGTTCATTTCACTAGATTGGTGGAATCTGTGACTGTGAAGAAGCTTTTTAGTACCAGGAGAGTGCATTTGTCATTGTTGGTCTTAATTCCTGTGCAACTGGGCTCCTATTCAGAAAGTCCTATCTGTGCTTCTTAGCTGACACATAATATCTACAATTTCCTTTGAAGATTTAGAAGATTCGGGGTATCAGGTCTTATTCTGGGATCCTTGAACCATATTTGTACAGAGTAAAAGACAGGGATCTAGTTTCATTCTTCTACATGTACCTCTCCAGTTTGACTAGCACTATTTGTTGAAGATGTCTTTTCTCCAACTTTGTCTCTATGGCAACTTTGTAAAACATCAGGTGCTTGTCTGAGCATGGGCTTTTTTCTGTGTTATCTATTCTATTTCATTCACCAATGGATATGTTTTTCTATTCCAGTACCAAGCTGTTATTATTATTATTATGGTTTCTAGTAAAGCGACAAAATTAAGATCCTGATACCCACAGAAGCTATTTTGTTATTCAAAAATTTGACTTGCAGTCCTTTGTGTTTTCATGTGAATTTTAAGACTACTTGTTTCCCCCATTTCTGTGAAGAATGGCATTGGAATTTTATGAAGATTGCATTGAATCTGAAGTTTGCTTTAGGTTCAAAGACCTTTTTCATAATATTGGTTTTTCTAACCCATGAGCATGGGTAATCTTTCCATCTTCTTCTTTCTTCTTCAATGATCTCTTCAGTATTTTAAATTTTCATTATAGAAGGCTTTCATTTCCTTGCTTAGGTTCATTGCAAAATATATTTTAAAGCCAATTGCAAATAGTTTTATTTCTCTGATTTCTTTCTCAGCATGTTTGTCATTGGTGTGTAAGAAGGGTACCTACCGCTTTCATGTGTTATTTTGCAATCACTTTGATGAGAATGGTCCAATAATATAAACAACCATAGTAACTATTTTAAATAAAAATAAACTTCAGAGCATCAAATAGTGCTGAAAATGTATATGTTGGAAGATGTTCTCCAGGTCCTCAAAGATTCTGAAAGCTATAAAATACTAATTTTCTTTAAACAACATATACACACACACATGTAAATGGCTGTTATGCAGACAGAAGAGTCTTTGTTTTCATAATTTACTATCTATGGAAGTAGATATGCAGACTCATTTGCCTATGTAAGAAGAAACATTGACTAAAAATCCCATCATGATACTTAAAAGAAATAATTAAGGAACATAGATGACCAGTGTTGAAAATGACAAATTCTAAGTGGTCAAATATATATATATATATATATATATATATATATATATATATATATATATATATAATATATATAATCATCAAAAAGACTCGGTTAAAAAATGACAATATTTTGAATATTATAAATATATTTTAATACTATATCTCAAAATGAAGGCATAAACATGAGAATTAAAATAGTTTAAGACATATGTGTTGGCTTGTCTTTCTAATCCCAACATTTCAGAGGTTGAGACAGGGGGACTACTTCAAGGTCAAGACCAGCCTAGATATGTGATCAGAAATTGTCTCCAAGTAAAGAAAAAAGTTATAGGAAAATGTTTAAATATTTGGTTTATATGAAAGGGAAAGTGAAGATTAATTCAAATGTTAGAGAATTGATTGCACAGGAGCTACTTAACAAAATATATGCAGAGCTGTGAATTGCGTATAGAGTCAGACAAAGTTGTCAGTATAACTTAGCCAATTTGATTAGCTACAAACTTAAAGAAACAAATGGGAACCAGCATCAAAGAAAGAAGTAAGCAGGGCTGTAAATGCAATAGCTACTGAAGGATGCCATCATTTAATTGTGTTACTAAATCTACTGCAGACTTCATGGTTTCAGAGTCTATGTATATTCAGAATCACAGTTAAATAAAGTCTAAAATTAGACTCCTGCTCATGATCTTTTTTGACACTACCAAATTTGGGAAGAAGTTGAGTAATTCTCATAGTGTCACTGAACTAAACAGCTAGAGGAAAGAGCTAAGATAAACATGGAACGGCAAAAGAACCAAAAGGCAGAAGTGGTCAGGGACCTACATGTTTTATAGAAAGTTTGGAAATTTTCCTTTATTTTGTTTATATTTTAAGTTGTGGAACTGGAATTGAATGTACAGCTTCATGTCGGCAAGAATACACTTTACACTGAGCTATACACTAGATAAAAACTCATTTTCAGAAAACGAAAGGGAGCAAATGATTTTGAAGCCTATATTTTTAGCACTCGGGAAGCTGAGAAGGAGGATCAAGAGTCCTGGCCAATCTGGGTAATAGTGAAACCTTGTCTAAGAAAGCAGAAAGGAGCAAAAATGAAACTGAGTAGGGTGTGTACTGTCATCTGTAAGACAATCAAATGACATTGTTAACACATAACAAAGGAAAACTGTCTGAAAATTTCTTTCTTCCCACTGACCTGAAGATTTTCTTCTCTTCTCTCATAGTTTTTCAATTAGGAAAAAAAGCCACCTGTTCTGCATGTGTTTATTGAAGGTTTATTTTGTTTCCCTCATTACCAACACTACAAAAACTTCTCTCTCTTTTATGGCAGTCTCCTAGAGGTTGGCTATCTTGGTCGGGGATTAAGTGGGCAAAGGAAATCTAAAAGATATTAGGGTTTCATATACTTTAAACATTTCCTATATGAGATGTATTCAATTGCAGGTCAAATATGAAAACATCAGACAATTTACCAGATTGTAGAAGACTTTCATTACTGTCACAATGTAAACAAAGCCATGGGCATCTCTACTAGAGCCCAAGTAGGACATTGGGTAGAATTTACAGTCACTTTCCAAAGAGTGCTCAAAACCTGATTAAAGACAATTACATCGTAATTTGGATGCTCCTATTACTTGTCAGATCTAAGATTGACATTCTAGGTCTTTGTATTACATTATTGCTTTCTTTGTTGAAGTATTTTAGATGGAATTCCATTTGAAATTTTCTTTTGAACTACGATTTATCCCAGGGGTACAGAGTGGCTTTGTGTGAATTGTATTCTTCTACTACGAACCAGTTTGAGGTCATGTCACGACCTGTCCTTAGGAAATGCCCTAGTTGAGAAACACTACTTGTCGCAGACAGAACAGGATAGATACATCATTATTTCACAGGAACCTCAGAGTGATGCTTGAATTTAATTTCCAGATACTTCTCATGTGTTGTCTAGTATCATAAATTGCCAGGTTATTCAAAAAATTTATATGTTCAGGAAAAGCATTGCCTCTAGTTGTGCATTTCACAATGTGTTCTCCTGCTTCTCTGGCTACTTATTAAGCTTTCTGTTCTTAGACAAGAAATACCACTACACTGTATATTTTACTACTGGATGTAGCAATTTTTTTAACTGCTGATCCATCTTTCTAGCCCGTAAAGCAGTAATTTTAATATGAAAAATGAAATGGGACTCAAAGTTAAAATGAACTTTCCAGGAGCAGAACAGCCCTCCTCCTGGAAACCAGTGTCAGGGAACTTGCCTTGCTGTCCTTCAGCATCTAGTGGCCGCTTTCATTCTTTAAATCGTGATCCTGTCTTCCACCTCGAACTCCAGAAGTATCAGGTCGAGTCCATCTCATGTTCCCATCGCTCTGCTCATTCCCTTTTCCAGCTGTTAAAACCTTTATGACACTGTTGTGTATGTATGTTTAGGATACATTCTTCCTCAGAATCATTTGTTCCACTTGATCCCACTCAGACAGGGATCTGGTATATTTTCAGATTCCGTAGAATTTGGGGGATTTCCATTGTTTTGCTTGATTTGGACAGTCTATTACCTGTAGATTGAACTGTTCATGATTTTTCTCTCTTCCTGTAATTCACGCAGTCTTCACGGTGACACAGATCATGATTTAAGAAAGAAAAACTCACCTGTGAGGTGAGTTTGGCAAATGCATGGGCAGGAGTACAGAGTGTGCCCTCCCGGGCTCTGACGCTACAAGACAGTGGGTGACTGAGCATCTTGGTGAGTCACTGTTCATGTGTTGCTTCTGGCTTTATGTCTACTACTTTTTGCCACTTACTCAGGGAAAGATGCTCCTCTCTCTCTCTCTCTCTCTCTCTCTCTCTCTCTCTCTCTCTCTTTCTCTCTCTCTCTCCCACCCAGGCAAGCACATGAACAGATAAGAGAACTTAAGGGTAAGAAAATGGAATTTGTTGAGTGGGAGAAGCATAAACAGGAAAAAAGAAGAAAACCAGGCAGGCCTCCTCCCATTTTTCTCACCTTAGTAATCTCAGCATTTATCAGGCTGAGGCAGGAGGATCACTGTAAGTTTAAAACCAGCTTTGCTACATACTGTGTTCCAGATCAGCTTTGGATGCAGAGTGAAATCTTGTCTCAAAAAAAGAAAGTATTAATAATTTAAGAAAAATACATAAATAGAGAAGCCAAGAGAGCTTCCACTTAATCAGAGCAACATGCCCTATTACAGTGGTAAAAATTATATTCAGAATTTCGACTTCTTCCTCAGTCCTTGATTAACACACAAGAAAAAATTCCTAACTACATTATTTCCAAACTGTATTGAAAAAGGACATCATACACTGTGATTGTGTTCTTTTCATTACAGGTATTCAAGGTTGATTTGACATATGCAAATCAACATCATAATATACCATTTAAATAAAGTTCAGAAGAAAAGATATCACATGGTGATCTTAATAAATATAGAAGAGGCATTTGAGAAAGTTCAATGCATTTTTTATGATGATCTCTTTCTAAATAGAATGCTGGGAAATCAGCTTCAAACTGAGCTAGAAGTGTTGTCCCTGCTGGCAGGCATTCACAGGGCAAGCAGGTACTATAGAAACTGTTGGGCAAGACAAATCTCAGCTATCTGAAAACCCAGCTCTGGACCCTGTTTGGTGCAGTACAAAATATGCCCATATGTGTAATAGTGGCATAAGCATTCTAGAGCCAACATACTATTTCTTTATTCAAAATGTGATCTGATCCATAGGTGAGAAAACATGTTATCTACTGTATACCTGATCAAGACCCATGACCTGCAAGGTCACAGGTCCTGTTGGAGAATTTACTTTGGCTGCTTTGCTGAATGTACGTGCAGTTAAACTACCTTTAACCCCATAAACTGGTGCATTTTTCAGCTTCAGAGAAGTCTTTTTAGCAGTTAAATCAAGGACTCAATATAGCAAAGTGCTCAGAATAAGGGGTTACACAGTGCTTAGCACAAGTAGGACATCCACACTATCCACTCCAAGACCAAGAGAACACTGTGGAAACTGAGGAGGAAAAATCATCACTGCCAGAGGATGGGGAGGAGTGTAATAAAATGCCATCTTCTGGACATGGCGTGGCTGTTGCAATCATGAACACACAGATGTCATGACCACATGCACAAGACCTAAATACAAAAAGGAAATCGTGAACATAGAAGGAGGACTGGTTGGGCAGAGGATGGGGTTAAACAGCTGCAGGAAGCAATGAAAGTAGGTAATGTGGGTAGAATATGAACACAGAACTGTATGTAGAAGTGAGAAACCTAAAAGCAGTCCTGAAGATAACGAAGTCTCTACATGAAATACCAACAGCCAACATTATGCTGAATAGGAAACTTTGAGCTATTTCCTCTAACATCTGGGATGATCAAAGGGTGAGCCTTCTGTACACTCTTATTCAGTAGAGTTCTCAAAATCTTAGCTTACAGCAAGTGAAGAGGAAAATATGAAAGAGGTTTTAATAGAGAATAAAACACCAAATTATCCCTAATCAGAGATGACATGATTGTATACTTAAAAGAGTTTATGAACTTCACCAAAAAATGCTCAGACCTGAGCAGCACTTTTAAGGAAGTTGTAGGAGACAAAATTAACATATAAAAATCAGCAGTTTTACTAAATATCTATAATAATCCTCCTGAGCAAGAAATTAGGAACAATATCTCATTCACAATAGCTCAAGAAAAGTATTTAGAAATCAGTCTAAGGAAGCGAAACATCTCAACACTGAAAACTTTAATACACTAGGAAAATAATTTGAAGAAGACACCAGACTATGTAAAGACCGGTTGTGCATATGTATTTGGAAAATTAGTATTGCACAGTAAAATACTGTGCTACTGAGCTATATCCCCTCAATTTATATGAAAATGGCTTTAACACCTCAAACAATGAAAAACATTCATTAAAAATAATGACCACAAATGGTCAATAAATGTTTTTAAAGTATTCAACATCCTTAGCAATCGGGTAAATGCAAATGCAAACAATTTGAGATCACATCTCACCTTGTTTAGAATGGCTACCATTCTAAAGAAAATGAAGGCAAATTCTGCAAGACTGAGGGGAAATTGGGTCTCCAGCACACTGATGATGGGAGTGCAAACTTGTGCAGACAATATGGAAATCAATATGACTGCTTCACAAAATTAAAACTGGAATTTCCAGATTACCCAAATGTAGCACTCTTGCACATATGCAAAAAGAACTCTATATCCTACTACAGAGACAACTGAAGTCCACGCTTATCAATGCTCTATGAAGAATAACAAGGAAATGAAACTAGCTCAGATATTCATTAACAAATGAGTGAATAATGAATACATCATAAATACACAATGGAATGGTTGAGCCACAGGAACATGTCCTATTCCTTCAACTTGGACCAGAATAAGAAGTTCTTATTCTGTTACTGACAAGGAGAGCCTCCTGAAGGAGAAGCCTATACAGTGAATCTCTTCAGCAACACCATCTTGAAAAGGTATGACAGTGAGAGCAGTAACATACTCCTATATCCCAGAATTCATGAATTCATGTAAGACTGTTATGGACCATATTAGAACTAATTCACATGTTAGTAAACATTTATTAAGCACTTAGCAAGACAGAAAGACCATCCTCATCCTGAGAAACTGTGTTCAAAGAGACAGAGAAACAAAAACAAAAAACATTTCCTCTGCCCCTCCCTGTCCCATGCTAACCTTGGACACAGTATCTTTCCAATTCCCCTAAGTCAGATGTCTGGAGTAGCTTCCTGACACAGAATAGCCAAACTCCATTATACAGACTGTTAATTCCTTCCTCACATAGTCACCACACCTATCTTCCAATGGCTCCTGACCTTCTTGACATACCTACATACACAGGATACTGGTATGTCAAATCCCACCCTCAAGATTCCATTTCATTCCTCTGCAGCCTCAAAACTTCCAACCTACACCACCCTCACCCTGTCTAAGGCAGCCTTAAACCCAGGCATGCTCCAATTACTCTGCTTTAGATCTCTCGCCTAGCTTCCAAACCTAGATTAGCTAAACTCCATTTTATAAAACTCCATCCCATTCACAGTAACCTTGAAAAAATATGTAGGAATAAATCTAAACAAAGACATTAAAGATCTCTACAACAAAAAATTTAAATCCTTAAAGAAAGAGATAGAGAAAGACACTAGAAGATGGAAAGACCAATCATGCTCAGGGACTGGTAGAACTAATATTGTGGAAATGACCATCTTATCACAAACAATCTATAGAGTCAACATAAGGCCAATCAAAATACCCATGACATTCTTCACAGACCTAGAAAAAAAGACATCCTGTACAAAAGTACAAAAGACCCTGGATTGCAAAGGCAATCTTGGGCAAAAAGAACAAGGCTTGGAGGATCACCATGCCAAATCTCAGATTTTATTATGTAACTACAGTCATCAAAATAACATGGTATTGGCAGAAAAAATAGACACATAGATCAATGCAACACTACAGAAGACTCAAACATGAATACACACAATTTAAGTCAAATGATATTTGACCAAGCTGCCTGAGAAGAAGCCAGAAAGACAACATCGTCAGGAAATGGTGCTAGCAAAACTGGTTCTCTGCTTGTGGAAGAATGAAATTGGGCTCTTATCTTTCATCCTGCACAAAATGCAACTCCAAATTGATAAAGTGATGGATTTGTGATGAAGTGCATCATGATTAACCATAGCTATGCTATGGTTACTACTACTAGATAAACCCAGTAGTAAAGTAGTTAAACCAAAAAGAGTTAACTCCAAATGTGAGAGTGGAAAAATTTGACCAAAACATGAGTTTATAAAAAGGCCAGTATGCAACTGGTTGTTGTGGCTAACCCTGGATTTATGGCTTCTCTGCTTTCTGTTTAACTTGCTCTTGTGGTATAGATATTGCTTCAGAGACTTGCCACCTTCCTAAGGTTTGGAAACTTAAACCTTTCATCACTAGATATGTTTACCCTTTTTCTCCTATACATAAGGCTAATTCTGAGAAGAAACCTTCCCTGAATTTGGGTAAAATTTGCCCAGTGTGGTTGCCAGATGGCTATAAAAGACTTATTTTGGCAATATCTCATGTCCGAATTGTTTTCTGTGGTGAAATACCTCACAAGAACTGCAATATAAAACCTAAAAATCTTGACAGCGGGAAGAAAACATAGATGGTACCGTCCAAGACAAAGGCATAGAAAAGGACTTTCTAAATCAGATGTCAGCCACTCAGGCATTAAGACCAGCAATCCACATGTGGGACCTCATTAGGTTACAAAGCTACTGTAAAGCAAAAGAAACAACCTTTATATGTGAGTTTATATTCTGATGTAGCACCAGGAACCAGGAAAATGGAAAGGAAACACAGAGGTATAGAAAAGAAAGACCCCAAAAGAGGCGGCTAGTAAGAAACAGATGTTGCCAGTGGGTAGTGGGGAAAGTGGGAGTGTTAAGCAGGGATAGGAGCAGGGAGGGTCATACAGGGGGCCATGGTGGAGGAGAAGGGAACTCAGGAGTTGGGGAAGATGGCAGGAGGTGGGTATTACTGGCAGGAGGAAGGAAATAATGAGGGTGTTTGGTCCGATGGGTGGAGATAGATTAGAGATGAATGGATCTTAGGGGACTAAGGATGTCAGAGGGAAATGTGTTGCCTCCAAAACCCCTGAGAAATGCACATATAGTGTCTGAACATTAGTGTATGTTTGTCTTGATTACTGTATGGCAAGGAATACAATGTCAGACAGGAGAAATCTCCTTTCAAGTGTTTGCTCAGAGTTGTCCAAGAAGCTCCCAAAATAACACAGGTTATTGTTAGAGCTCTTGGTTATCTCCAGGAACTGGAAGATAATACCATACGGCTGAATATAGGTCATGCTTCTGACACAGAACTTTGAGTAATGGAGAAGGAACTTTGCTGGAAGTCTTCTACCTGAAGTTTGGCTCCCATAGTTCTAAGGATACTATACAAGCTGCTCATGGAGAAAATCTATCAATGGTCCAACCCCCAACACTACAGCCAAATATCCATAACTACTGGTACAGCAAACTACCTCTATTGGTGCAGTAGTGGAACTGTTATCTGGGAGATAATCAACAGCTATCTAACTGAACTTAAAGCCATCTCAATGGGAGTGAACTCATCTGTAGGACTGTAGACATAGCCAAATACGCATGACTGGAGAGGTCATAGATCCTAGTGAAAATCCTATATCTGTTATATCTCTAGAAGAATGAAATTTCTTACCCTATTCTAAATATGGATCCTTATATTTACAGACAACTCTACCATTTACCCTCATCAAAGAAGCTTCTTTTTGCAACAGATGGAGGCTATTTCAGAATACCACACAGACACAGACAATATATGTCTGAGTGATTCCCTGTTCTAGGTGACATATCTACAGTTGAACCTCTACACATAAATCTCACAGACTACAGCAGAACTGGGCATAGAGAGAAAGCTAGAGCATCCCTCAAATGTCACCAGTGAAGCATCCTTATACAACAGAGTGTGGTGCACAAAGGAGATACAACTCATCAGGGAGTAGAAAGATTGCAAGAGCCAGGCTTGGTTCATGAACATAGGGATGCAGGAAGCTTGCACATATGATCCTGTGGCAATGGTGGCTTAGAGCATATTACCCTTGCCAATCAGACAATGGCCCAGAGTGGAGACAGTAAAATGAATGTCTGATCAGCCCTAGTCTGGGAACTACTGAGGACTGATTGCCACTGAATGAGGGAGACTAGGCCTTACCAAGAATCGCTAGAAAGGCTGACTAGATGAAGTTGCATAGAAGGATATCTGTGTACAGATGCTTGACTTGATAGGACTTAACATATATGAGAGAATACATGAAGTCTGATGAGGGGGTGTGGGGGAATGGTTGGGGGAGGAGAGTCTAAATTTGATTAAAGACTGTAGTATGAAATGTACAAAATTAAGTTTTAAAATCTTAAGGGAAATATCAATATGGGTTTGGCAGTTTAATCGTGTGTATGTGTCTTTGTGTATGTGTGTGTGTGTGTGTGTGTGTGTGTGTGTGTGTGAGGAGCTTAGCATTCTGTCACACTTTTGTTATCATGTGATTACTCTCCCCTTTCTTGTACATCAGTTTTTTGCTTCTATGCTTTACAGATTAAATCATGACAGTCATGTGAAGGAATGTCTTAACTATTGGATCTTATTTTTACTGCATTTTATATATTTCATTCAATAGTTCTTAATCAAGTTTAGAACTCTACCCTGTCCTACCCCTCCAGGCCTCACCATTCCTCAAGCATTCCATCATACATGTTAAGTTCTGTCTTCTTATCCAGTCAAACATTGGTACTCAGATGTCATTTAGTGAAAATTCATCTACTGCAATCTTGTCAGGCTTTATGGAGATCCTAAGTGAGGCAGACTCTTCCTCTCCCAGTAGTACTCAGTCTCCAATAGTTCTCATTCTAGATCTGTCCTGCCACCAATTTCTGTAGCTCCACTCTGGGCCCTTGTCTAATTTAAGTTGGTGTTGTCTTAGGCTTAAAGCTATCTTTGCTGCATTTTCATATGTGCAAGTTTCCAGTACCCTGAAAGACTCTGCTTCCCTGAGTTCATAAGTACAACCAGACTCTTACAGTCTTTCCTCCACCTCTTTCTCAATGATCCCTGAGCCGTAAGTGGGTGAACTTCAATACAGGAGTCCAATCCAGGCATTCATATTCTGCAGTCTTTCTGTTTGAGGAAGTTTCAATGCTGAGAGTTGGAGAATGCTTTAGTTTTCTCTCTACTGCTCATTCTGGTGTGTTCCATGAGTTTTAGGTGTAGAGGCTCAACCCCTAAGACTTGGCATCTCTCAGTTTTATATACTCTGTGTCCGACCAGTTGTGGAGTTCTGCTGTAGGCTCCATCTGTTGCAAAAAGAAATTTCTTTGATGAGTCATGGACTGTATGTTTGTCTATAAACATAAGGCGCTTATGTTTAGCACACAGTAAAAAATTTCATTTTTCTAGAGACATGACAGAGAATGGGTTCTATCTAGGGTCTATGCCCCCTCCAACCCTGTGTATTTGGCTGAGTCTACAGTGACACCCATGAGTTCACTCCCATTGAGAGTATTTTGAGTCCAATAGATACCTGTTGATTACCCCCAGATGACAATACTGCCACTACATCAGTAGAGGTAGCGAGCTGTGGCAGTTGTTACAGTGATTATAGTTTAGTGTTGGCTTGGAACATTGACCTCCTTAGCAGTTTTCATGCTATCATCGAGCATTATGGGAGATAAGTTTCAGGTAGAAGGCTCCCAGGTCAGAACCTCCTGCATTGCTTGAAGACCAAGTATGCCCTGTCTTCAGCAGCAGGGTATTGATCTCTAGTTCTGGGTGATAACCAAGAACTTTGGAAAAAGCCTGTATTATTTTGGGAAGCTCTTGGACCACTCTCACCAGTCACACAAGGGACGTACTTTTTGTCTGGCACTGTGTGTGAACAGCCCCAAGCATATAGATGTACTAGTGTTTACACACTCTTTGTGCATTTCTAAGGGGGTTCAGTGGCATCATATTTGGCTCTGGGTTCCTTAGTCCTCAAATATTCATTCATCCCATCCGACCTCTTTCCTCCCTTTCCAGTCCCAGCACCCACATTATCCCCATTAACAACTGCCTCCTTCTGCCCCTCTCTATTGACTTCCCTCCCTCTTACAGAATGATACTCTGTATGCCCACCCACGCCCCGCCCACCGCTACTCCCTGCCTAATACTTCCTCTTTTCCCATCTCCTGCTCCTGCCTGGTAACATGTGTTCCCTATTTGTCCCCTTTTCATTTTTTTTTTCTTTAGCTACATGTACCATTCTCTTTGCCTGGCTCCTGGATCTATACTCATATACAGGGGATCGATGCTACAATCCACAAATGACGTTGATAACATGTCATTTGATTTTTCTGCCTTTGTGATACTTCATTTAGTATAGCACTTACTAGTTATATCCATTTACCTGTAAATTTCATCATTTCATCTTTTTCTTATTGCTGCATAAAACTCCATTTTGTAAATTAACCTTATTTTCATTATCTATTTTTCAGGTGAGGAACATTTAGATTGGTTCCATTTCTTGGCTCTTGTGAAGAGAGCAGCAGGAAATATGGATGTGCATGTATCTCTACAACAGAACGAGCCCTTTGGACATAAAGCAAGGGGTGGTATAACTGGATCATGTGGTAAATTCAATTTTAGTTTTTTTGAGAACTCTCCATACTGCTTAACACACCGGTGACAGGAGTTTACATTCCCAGCACAATGAAGGAGAGTTCCCCTTTCTGAACATCCTCTCCAATATTTGGGTCTTCCATTCTCTTCATCAAGCCAGTCTAGCTGAGGTGAGACGGAATCGTAAAGCTATTTTTATCTGCATTTCTTTAATGGCTAAGGATGAGTCCACATGCATAGCCAAACAATAAATAACAAAAAGCAATGCCAGACAGGAGAAACCTTTCCTTGAGTTATTGACCAGGATGGTCCAAGATACTCCCAAAATTGCACAGGCTATTACCATTGTCCTTTATTTCCTCCCATAACTTTAAGGCAAGTCCCTATTCCTGAAAACAGGACATATTTCTGAGACTGAATTTGAATCAATGGATCTGGAATTAACCTGGAAGGCACTTCCCCTCAGGCTAGCTCTCATAGCTTTGGATAGAAGTAGGCAAGAAGCCAAGGGATGCTGAGTACTTTTTAAGGTGTTTCTTAGTCATATTTATTTCTTCTTTTATTGTTATTGACTGTTGATGTTAATGCCCAAGCAGCTGATGTTTGATTTAGTAAGTCTTCTCCTACTCTTGTATCTTGGAGGATACTGCTTATGCTTTCTTCTAGCTGTTTCAAAGTTTCAGGTGGTATATTGAGGTCATTGATCCATTTGGAGTTGTCTTTTGTGCAAGGTGAAAGATAAGAGTCCAATTTCTTCTACAGTTGGAGGTCCAGTTTTGACAGAACCATTTATTATGTTGTATTCTCATTCTTGTTTAGTTCCAGGAACACTTTTATTTCTTTTTTAATTTCTTCTAGGACCCATTCGTTGTTCAGCGGTGTGTTTTTTGATCTCCATGATTTTGTGTAATTACCAGAGCTTCTTTTTACTGCACTGTGGTCTGGTAGAATGCAAGGAACTATATCAACTTTTTTATTTTTTTTATTTCTTGAGATATTTTTATGTCCCAAAATGTGCTCAATTTTAGTAAAACTTGCATTGACTGCTGATTATTTGCTGTATTCTTCGGTGTTTTGGTGGAATAGTCTGTAGATGTTTGTGGATGCTTTTTGTGTAAGATGCCATTTAATTCAGGTGTCTCTCTGTGTATTCTTTGTCCTGTTGGCCATCTAATGAGGAAAGTGGTGTCTTGAAGTCACCCACTATTAACAAGTTTGGGTTAATCTGTGTTTTATGATCCTAGAGTACTGTTTTTATGAAATTGGGTGCTCCAGAGTTTGTTTCATATATGTTCGTTATTGTAATACCTTCTTACTTGATTGTTTCTTTGGTTAGAATGAAGTGGCTCTATCGTTTCTGATTTGTTGTACTTTGAAATCTATTTTGTCAGGTGTTAGAATTGTAACACCTGCTCACTTCTTAGAGCCAGTTTCTTGGAATATTTTTTTCCATCCTTTCACCAAAAATAGTAGTGCCTATCATTGAAAATGAGATGAATTTCTTGAATACAATGGAAAGATTGTTTTTTCTTGATTCATTCAGCTAAACTGTGCCTTTTGACATGGGAGTTGAGTTCATTTATATTTAGTGCTATTTTTTAAATGTATATTGGGTACTCTCATTTTAATTTCTTTATGTTTGTGGCCCGTTTTTTGTGTTTGTCATAACTTTCTTTGTTCTCTTTCTGTAGCTTCATAGGTATACTCATTCCATTCTTCAGTTCTTTGTATTGCTTTGAGTATTCTCTGTAGGGCTGGTACGGTGTAAATGAATTTGTTTAGTTTATTCGTGTCATGAAAAACTTTCCATTCCCCTTAGATTATGACAGATAGTTTTGCTGGATAAAGTATTCAGGGTTGGCATCCATTTCTGTTTAGAGCTGGGAATACTTTTGTCTATATTCTACTGGTTTTCATAGTTTACAAACAAACAAACAAAAAAAAACAGCTGTAATTCTCATGGGTTTTCCTCTTTATGTAACTTTTTTTTCCCCTCTAAAGCTTTCAGCACCCTCTGTTCTGTATATGTAATATTTTTACTGCTATATTCCATGAGGAGTTTCTACTCTGGTCAAGTCAAATTTGTATTCTTTTTGCTTCTTGAATCTCTATAGGTAAGTCTTTCCTTAGTTTAGGGAAGCTTTTTTCTGTAATTCTGTTTGGAGATCTGTTCAATTCCATTGGTCTAAGATTCTTTGACTTCCTGTATGCCTATAGTTCTTAGATTTGGTCTTTTCATGTTTTCACATTTGTCTGGAGTGTTCAATTCCTGTTTTGCATAGGTTTTGCTTACAGAGTCCAAATCTTCAACGTTGACATTAGGTTTTGATATTCTGTTTTCTGCTTTATTCGCTCTGCTTTTAAGGCTTTCTGCTGTTGTTTCCAATTGAGTTACTGAGTTTTTCATTTCAAGTTCAGTAACATGGGTTTTCTTCACTATTTCTGTCTCTTTTGTGAATTCACTCTTCAAGACATGAATTGTTTTTAATATTTCATTAAACTGCGAATGTGTACATTCTTGAGCTTTTTTCACAAGTTTATGTCTTTTCTATTTGAGTTCTTTGAGTTGTTTCTCTGTGCTTTCTTTACGTGCATTGATCCTGTTATGATTGTTTTAAATTCTTCATTCTTGGATTCCTCAGGGTGGTTCTCATTGCAGTGCACTCTGTAGGACTAGTGGGTTTTGTTGGGGACATATTCTCTTTGTTTTCATGTTATCTGTGTTTCTAAACTGCCATCTGGGCATATCGATATTCTTTGTTGATTATGTATCTAGTAGGAAACTTCTACTCTGTTTTTGTTTAATTTAATTTGGTTCTTTTTGTATTGTTTATGTAGTTTGGTTTCAGACTCCTAGGTGGGCAGATCTGTTTGGCTTATCAGGAGCCCAGAAAGGTGAGTGTGTGGAAACTACCTGATGGCTGATTTAGGGATCAATGGTGACATTCTAGCTAGTCTTGGTTGAGAAGCTAGTCTGGAGATCTGGAAGGAGGAACTGGAGTCTAGCTGGGGGTAGGGCTAGCAGGGGCTAGACCTGTTATGATTTTTACTATTATCAGGAGATGGACCATAAATCTGTTTACTGCCTTGTGCTCTTACATTTATCAAAACGATCCCCATGTATCTTCTTAATGGTTCACTGTGTAATTTCAATTTGTAGTTAAAATAAAATCCAGGAAAACTGAAGAGTTTTATACACCATGGAGTAGAAATGGCTAAGTTGCATATGTTTTTAAACTTTGAATCTTTGAGTTTCTGTTAAAACAAAGATTTTTGTTTGTTTTATTCTTATTTTGGCTTGATGTTTTGAGACAAGGTCTCACTATGAAGTCCAGACATTCCTGGAACACCAGTCTTCCTTCATTTGCTCCTGAGAGTTAGTGTTGCTGCATGTGGAATGCACACAGCAGTCTTTTGGGAAGCAGAAATGTACCTTGTTTACCTGAATTTGCCCCACATTTGGATGTGGGTATTTCTTGTTTTTGGAAACATGTGGGCTGCTGGTATATCTGAATACAATCACAACTCAAAAGGAAAATAAATTTGTGTCCTGCTGCTGCTCTGTAACATCTGCTCTGTAACATCTACTCTAGGAAAGAAAACTAATTCATATACACACAGCATGAAATTTCATACCCTTGTCCATGGGTGGCTCTGAGCAACCCTGGAAGCACAGACATCATAGGTTTCTTTGATTAGTTTGAGAAATTATGGCTCAAATCAGTCGACTTGCATGCTCTTTTCTGAACACAATTTAGACTTAATTTTTTAAAATTTAGCTTACTTTTATTTTAAATGTTGTTTTATCTTTTTAGGCACAACCTTACAGATCTTGCCAATTTTCAGGAATTACATTAATCCTTCCTGAACAAAAAATTGGGCTTTTTTTTTTTCCCTTTTTTGTTGTTATTTTATTTGAGAGAAGAATTTGCAGTGGAGACCAGTCTGGCCTCACACTCACTATTTTTTAGTCTCAGTCTCTTGAGTTCTGATATCACAGGCATGTGTCACAATGCCTAGACACTCTTTCTTAAGTGTATATTGAAATAGCCATTCTCAGAATATCACTTTAATTTCCTTTAATTAAAAATCCTTTGGTTTTCATAATGTATATTTCTTTATATTAATGTACATTTATTTATACTCCTATATGAGTTTAATTATGTTTATGTATATGTAGATATAAAATATACAGTCTCATTCTTTATTCGTATGTGAGTAATATTACTTTAAACTGATCAAAATTGTATATTATACATAATTTTATATGTTTATATACAACCATAAAATTTGTAGTATTATTATTATAATATGTAATTTATATCTCATACACAATTATGTAACAAACACCCAAACTGCATTCAAATTTTTAAAAGTTTTGTTTTAAGGCATCTTTATTCAAATGAATTATAAGTAAATAAAAAAGAACAAATGCACATATTGATTTTGTGTGTGTGTGTGTATGTATGTGTGTGTGTGTGTCCTCTTCTGACTCACCCCTCCTCCCTCAGTCTTCTGTGATGAACTTTATTTAACATCATTGATGATCTCCCTAGAAATACATAAAGACTTTAATATGTGCCTAAATAACAGCATGCTGTTGAAGACTTACCTCCAAATGTGATGTTTAATGATAGAAAGACCACAGTTCATAGTGGTTATTACATTCCTAAATGATATGTCGGCACAGGTAAGTGTGGAAACATTTTTAAATGATGATTTTTTTTCAAGATACAGTCGACAGATGTTCAATAATTTTGTTATTTTATGTTAATACACTGTGATACTTTAACTGCTAATTTGTAGACATTTGTGGCAGAGCATGTGTAGTTTCAGTATACAATGTACTATTCTAATTTTAATCCTGAAAATCTTGTTGAGTTGAAAGCTCAAAGTTGCAAGTGCTTCCCTATGAGGTGCTGACTTGTTTCAGATGCCTTGCCCTGCCCTGCCCCACCCAGCCCTGCCTCCTACACCCTGCCCAAACCTGCTGTTTTTTTCAGTACTGTCTACAAATTATATGGATTTCAACACCTCTACTTCTGTCCCAAATTCCCAAATGTTAACTGTCATTGCATGCTGCTTTTATGTGCATTTTATGGCTGCCATCAATCTTTTCATAT
This sequence comes from Eospalax fontanierii, assembly GCA_035773235.1. Classification (NCBI taxonomy): domain Eukaryota; kingdom Metazoa; phylum Chordata; class Mammalia; order Rodentia; family Spalacidae; genus Eospalax; species Eospalax fontanierii. The sequence continues at coordinate 43,704,324 of CM069540.1, read as the reverse complement.
ATCAATTGGCTATTTTGCCTTCCTTGAAAAATATTTGTAAAATACTTTGTTTTGCATTCTCAGGAAATAATATCATATACAATAATTGCAGTCTCTGACATTTTATTCTTGTATCTAAAACCCTAGTCAGATATTTACTTAATTAATTGGTCTATAATTCTTCCTCTCTTTTTCTCCTGTGTGAGGTAGGATTAATTTTATTTATACCCAAACAATCAAATTTTCCAAAGGTTTATTTATTTATTTATTTATTATATTTATTTATTTTAAATTTAATTCTTCAATTGTGTTGTATATTATAGCATCTGAACAAATAAATGGACAAGAAACAACTACTTTTCATTGGTCCTTGTCCATTTTTATGATAATTATGTATTGTTTTAATAATTATAAACAACTATATATTCTTATGATCTGATAAGAAAAAAATTAGGTTGTAGGGATTTTTGAGTATTTTGATAGTACTTTGTGAATATAGGAATAAATAAGATACATTCCAATTCTTAAGTGATTTTTATTCTGTTTTAGTTGTCATTTGCTAAGACTTTCTATGTCATCTGTGCCACGCATGCTCCAGCTCTTGTCATTAAAGGTCTATGGTCATCTTAATGTGCCATGTGGACAGAACAGTCAGTGTATCAAAGGAACAGGTATGCTGGCTCCAAATAACATGATTATCTTTAATTGGATACAACTCAGCACAGTAAATTAGAAATTTGTTCAGGAGTACTGGGTCTATGGCTATTATAAAAGGACAAACTTATGTGTATATAAATGGCAGTTATTCCATTTTCATATGTTTAGGTAACTTGAAATGCAGAACAGAAAAGTGAAATCTTGGTTTACTCTTTGTTCCTTAAATGAAATGGTTTTAATTCTACCTTATTTTCTTCATCTTTCACGTGTTTTGTGAAGGTGTGGATGCAAGCCTCATTATCAGCTGCAAGGTAAAGTTGGATAAAAACAAAGTGATACAGAAAAAGAAGAATGATGCAAACATCTCAGCTGAGACGGCATGCTCACACTGCACTGAAGAATCAAACTTTCCTGGCTCAGATGTTCTTGCCTAATGTGTGTATGACCTGGGTTAGAGTTCCAGGAATTCATTCTCTCTCTCTCTCTCTCTCTCTCTCTCTCTCTCAGCTCTCTCTCTCTCTCTGTCTCTCTCTTTCATACATACACATACAACTTCTTTTCCACAATCATTCAAAGAGAAATCTTACACTCTTTAATTAACTTAGAAATTAGATTTGTAAAAAAATAAAATATTGTTTCTTCACAAAAATAAATTTTACAAAATTACTTTTACAGAATACCTGTTTTCTTTTTTATCCTCTATAGTTCATTTGGCAATGTTGATTCAGATATGCTTAATAGAAGTTTTAAAAATATGACTTTTTCAGCCTCCTGCTTGAAAATCTGTTGCAGGGCTTGGCAACGTAACAAACATTAATCCCAGCACTCAGGAGGCAGAGGCAGGAAGATTTTTCTGAGTTTGAAGCCAGCCTGGTCTCCATCATGAATTACAGGCCAGCCAGGGCTGCATAGTGAGAATACCTCAAACCAAATTAATTGTGAACAGTCAGATAAGTAATGTCCACTGCCCTTTTCATTCTCATTTTTGATTGGCTAACTCATGTTTATCTGATATCATATTAAATACTGGTTGTCATCCTGAGTTGACCTAGAATCAGGAGACAAGGCTCTATGTGTGTCTATGAGAGAGTATCAGGATTAAGTTCATTGATGTGGGAAGGTGAACCTGAAATATGTGCAAATCATTCCATGAGCTGTCTCCCTATTCAATATAAAGAAGAAAACAAACAACACAGCATTCCTGGCTCTCAGACTGTGGGTGCAATGTGAGCAACTGCCTCACATTCCTGCCACCAGGACATCATGGTCCTGCAGGACTGTCCTCTTAAACTGAGTCAAAATAAGCTCGTCCTTTCTTAAGTTACTTTGGTCCAAGTACAGCTCAAGCACACACTGCTACCATGCACACACACACGCACACAGATATTTCTGACCTCACACAGTATTGTCAGGGGATACTAAACTAATAAGACAGGTGTTGAGACTAACAGTCCTTTAGGCATGTGGACTATTAACATCAACTGGCAGGAGTTCTGAAGTGTAGGTTTATTCCCCCTGAGCCACAGCAAGGTGTCTTTGTAAAAGTCCCTTTGGAGATGGGAGAGAATGAAAGGCCTTGTTCTACAAGAATGTAGATAAAAGTCTTTTATATTACCACATTCAGTTGAATAAGCCTGTGTGCCTTGTGTTTTGGGCTAGGGGTGAGGATGGGTGCCCAGGAAAGTCCAGAGCACTATGGAATAAATGAATGATGGTCCTTCACAGAACAATGGGACTACTTATCCTACAGGAGAGATATGCCAGAAGTCAATTTGTCTGGGACTGGGTGTGCTATCCTCAACTTGTTCTCTGCTCATGGTCAAGAGATCTGGAAAGCCTGTTTCCCCAACTATCTGACATGTCAGATAAGCTGGCCAGTGTCAAGAGTCTTTTAGCAGCACAGAATGGACAGACCAACACTAAAGATGGTTGGGGGGTTTTGTGTGGTTTTTGTTTCTTCATTTAGGTCTTTCACTATTTTCACTGGGAAAGGCTTCCCCTTCTGTTAGTAAGAACCTAAAATGCAGAGACTCACACAGAAACCTGATGTCTTTAGACCACATCTGGTGATTTCCTAAGGTGCAGGGAGAGCTAATTAAACATGCAGCCTCCTTGACTATTCCACACACCAGGACCATCTAGTACAGGCTAACTATCCATGCCACTCAAAGATTCCATAAATCTATGGATGTTTAAATGTTTCTGTTACTTGCTAATTCAAATTTATGTAACTAAACTCCAGAATGTTTCTTGATAATAATTCATCTGTAATGCTGTAGCTTTGAAAAAGTTGTTTAAACTTCCTCAGTGCTCAGTTTTTCCAGGATTCTAAGCCTGATCTTTGTTATAACTGTGAGGTGAGGCACCAGACTGGTTTTGATTGAAATCTTTCATGGCTTCAGTTCCCTAGGGAACATAAATCCTTAGTCCTTAACTGTGGCCAGTTCTCCAAATATATAGAGTAAGAGACCGTATGTTCATGGATTGAAATACTATATTAAACCTCTGCCACCAAGAGCCCAGGGACCATTGCAGAAGAGGGGACAGAAAGACTGTCTGAGTCAGGACTGGTGGAATACCACAAGGAAACAGTTTTCCAGACAGCTGGGAACTTGTTCATACGAACTCACAGCAGTCATTGGAACAATACAGCAATAGTAACAGCATGCACAGCATCCATGCAATTCAAAGCAAGCAAAAACACAGCACACATGTAGAACATGGGTGAAAAGCCCCAACCTAAATAGAAACTATTGGCAACTAATCACTGCCCAGAGAGGGAGAGCTAGCCTATCTAAGTGAGTGACACTAGATTGGTTGATCAGGCACCAATGGATGAATTCACACCAAAGGACATCTGGGAACACAAATTTGACATGATAGGTCATAACATACATAAGCAGATACATGAAAGTCTGTGGGTGTGTATGGGGATGCAGACAGGGGAGGAAGGTCTAAATACTGTCAAGATTCATTGTATGAAATACATAAAAAATGAAATATATTTTTTTTAAATGGCCAGTCCTACAGAGTCAACAACCTTCAGACTGAATATTGTCCCGGAACTAAGAGCCTGTATAATGGCTTTACCTACATGGCTCATCCAAAGATGACCTGCTGCATGTATATACACACATGCAACTCATCACACCAACACAAGGAGACTTGGAAGAGGATTCTGAACTCTGGGTCATAAGTGTGAATCAGGCCTCATGTTTAAAGCTATCATTTTAGTTTACAAATCAGAGTGTATTAACTTATTGTTGCTCATCAGTTGCTCAAAAACAAAAAGAAAAGTCCTTAGGAGCCTGAGGCAGGGGCGTCTCTATGAGAATCAGAGAATCAGACCAGGCTGGTCTAAATATTGAGTTCCATGCCAGCTGGGGCTACAGGGTGACCTTGGAGAGAGAGAGAGAGAGAGAGAGAGAGAGAGAGAGAGAGAGAGAGAGAAGACAAAATGACTACAAAATGCGTTTTCATTTGGCCAGTAAGTATCTTAAAGAAGGTGAATTCTATAATGGAATTTATGATCACATAACCAAGGAGAGTACAGAAGCTTTGAGGCCCCTTAGAGTTTGGATCAGTGTGTCTGATTAATAGGTGGGCACGGTATTGGGAAATTTCTGGGACTGCCCATCTAGCACATAATCCTGAAATATTCGTGTTAATATACTTTTACCAACTGAATATTATCCAGGACTGGACCATGACTTCAAACTGAGAATTTCTCTATACTTCTTATAGTAAGTAACAGCATATTGAAAAGTATCTCTAGTATGCCTCTTTTTCTGAGGTGAAATAAGGAATCTTTGTGATTTTTCTCAGGAGCTTCTAAGGAATCACAAAATGAAAATTTTAGATAAATGTATGCAAAATGCTCTATTTGTACTAACAATGTTAATCCCAGGTTATTGCATGAATTTAGAATGTGACCAATCAGAGAATTAAGAGCTGTGCAGTTGCCATTGACTGATATTTAATCAGTATGACAGTAAATATTTAAAAATAAACAGGATCAGAGGATGCAAAAAACCCTGTCATGGGACAGCTAGCTTTTGTTCAAACCTTTCAAAATAAAAGCAGAGATGAAGCTGGCGTAATGTGAAATGCAAATGTTAAAAGAAAGTGTTCTCAGGGTTGATACTAAATATTAAGGGAATGATTTTTTTAAATATGTAATTTTTCCCTTAGCACATTAGTGTTCATGGAAACATAATGTCAGTCACCTATACATTTTTATATTTTCTGATTGGAATATTTTTAAAGTAAAGTAAAGTAAGAGACATTAACATTTGTGATGCCAATAAATTTGTATCTCATTTTAGGAAAATATCTGTATAAATTGCAAGATATTTATAATTCTAAAAGTAGATCCATATATGCAGTTTGCCCCAAATATAATTAATAATTTTGTGATAACTTAGATAGTACTTTTTAAGTTTAAAACAATTAAAATAAAAGTAAGCAGCCCCTCCTTCATAGAGGCCATACCTACCGCGAATGATTGCTCACCACAAGACTGGTGGCTGTTGCGCTAGGCAGCACTGAGATGCCTGAGATTTCCCACCCTTCCTCCCTCATTCTTCCTTCATTAAAGGCAAAATCCAAGTAAGCATCATTAATTAATCTGATTAAAAAAATGGAAAATGAGAAAGGTGAAGGAAGAGTAGCAGAAAAGGAAAAATTAATTTGTTTAATCCATTTAAGAATACTCACCTAACATACACATTTTGCAAAATGACAAAAGTAAGGTTGAACAATTTCACAGGGTGTAGAAGTGGCTGCTGCATCGCGATGCACACTGAAGTGGCTGCCTCTGTCCCTAAACAGACTTGGCAGCTGTGTGCAACCATCTTCCCAAGTCAGTAGGTAGCCTTGGACTTGAATCCAGACTTGACCAGTCCGAGACCTGCAACCTTGGGAAGCTAATTACATTTTAATATAAGAATTCAAACATACAGACTTTGGTCAAAAGTATTGTACTGGTCAGCTCTCTATCACCATAATGAAATACAGAGCAAAATAAACTTTTGAAGAGAAAAAGATGAGATGATATTATCAACTGAAAGCAAAAACGGCAAAACCAGGCCCTGGCAAAGGCCCAGAGACAGATGGCAGGGGCCCCCACAGGAGGAGGAAATAATATCCGGAACACGAAGGGACAGAGAGTTTGGAGGAGGTTAGGAACACCCCTAATAAGAGCTTCCTAATAGGCCCCACCTTTCAAAGGTTGCACACTGTCTCCTCACAAGGTCATCTTCTCCTACTACACAAAGAGGTTTAACCAAGACCCAGAACCCCACATCGAAGCCACAGCAAATGTCTACCAGTGTGTCAGTTAACTGGGTTGATAAATGGCGTGACTATATATTTTGAATCGCTACATATTTTGGTTAATATCCTCATAATTCCTTTTTTCTACTTCAGTGCCCTTCCCTGTGAGTGTGCAATGAACTACTGCAGAAAACCACTGCTTTCCCTGCTCCTCCCAGTATCTCCTGTCTCGCTCAGCAGGGCTGAAGATTGCGTGCAGGTCTACTGCCCATTTCAGGAAAGATGCATAAATTTAGGATTCTTCAAAGGCAAGAAAGCCAGTGGGAAAATTAAAGCATTTGTGGATTCCACTTTTATTTCAGTTAACAGCTAATAGGCCTTTCTAAATATCTCTCAAAGCTTTAAGAGCCTCTTAGCAGACTTTTGGCTGCTTTTATTGAGGGGCAGTTTGTGTATGAAAAGAATAGTGCACACATTGGGAAACCCTGGTCCTTGTTGTCCTGGTGCATAATTTATCTTGTGGTTTAGTTGAAACTGCTTACCCCTCCTGTCTGCAGATTGCATATTAAGGACAGTACCAGCTGCCCTCTATAGCTTTTTGAACAATGTGACAATCATATGTACTGCATTTATGGAAGTTTATTATCTGCTTGTAAAGTCTTCCATGAGGAATATATTTTATTTGTTTGTAATTTGGGTTTTGTTTTGGGTGGGAACATGCCACAGTAGAACCCTTCTTCAGAGCACGCAGAGGCAGTGTGCGGAAGGCAAGTACACTTGTGCTCTACAGAACAAGGAGAGACTTCCTGCCAAAACCTCCTCGCAGCCTGTCTAGCTCCATAGGTTTCTATCGTAGGCTTTTTGGACATAGCACTGAAATGAAAATTGGCTTCTGAGCACCGCAATGGGAAAAGCACTTCTAACAAAATGCAATGCACATATTTTTCCAAAGCTAATGTCTCTCTGTCAAAATGTGTCTTTTATGAAGTTTTACCAGTGAAGAGCTTTAGCTTCCTAAATGGAACTTGTAATTGGAACACAGAGATTACTCTAATTGTTTCCTTTGATGATGTGTTGAGTACCAGGACTTGTTGCCCTGTTGAAACAGGAGAATTGACATTCACGTCCTTATCTTCCTTAAAGCCTCCAGATAAGGGTAATTTCATTAGTTCCTGTCTGAATGATGCTTTGGACCTAAGCCTTAGATTTAAGGACATGGTTTTTAGTCTATGGTTATAGATAAATTAAATTGATCACGTTATTTATGAAAAATGCATGTAATGCCATAAATTTGACCAGAAAAATATTCTAGTTTATTTTTGAAGACTGACATTAATTTAACAAGATTGATAGTAAGAAAATAAATCCAGTAATGATGGGAGAGAAGTGAGGCTTTGCCAACCTTCAGTTAGTTAAAGCTCTAGAGCGTAGATTTCATGCTGGCTTATCTTTAGCTGTTGGTCTCATTATCTGCAAAATCAATTATTTATCCTGATGCTTAAACTAATTAGGTATTTCATAAGTAATGTATCTTGAGGTAGTAATAATCTTCTAATATTAATGTGAACTTGTCAAACAAATCAAACCACATATTAAGGATGAAAATGAGAAATTTTGTATTAAATGATGAACAATTAAAAGTCTAAAATCCAGCTCTCAAATTGTTCTACCACTTTAAACCAAGCAATATTAGTGGATTCTAATGACTCATAAAGGGAAATGTAGAATGTCTATTAGATGTGTTTTGTCGCATTTTTTACTTAGAAATGAATTAACTATTCAATTAAGGAACACCTAAGTTCAGGTTCATTTATTAATGGAGCAACATGCTATGTCTGATGACAGACTTTATCCTCCTAAAAGGACCTTTTCCTGATAAAATAAAATTTAAAAATTGAGTGAAATATTTTTCACTACAAAAGCTGAGATTAAAATTGAATGTCAAGGGGGTGGACACTTAGCTCGGTGGCACAGTGCTTGTTTTGCAAGTATAGGACCCGGGGTTCAGTCCTCAGTTCTGGAAGAAAAGGAAAACAAAATAACAAAAATGAATAAATTAAATGCCATGATGAGCCAGTACAAAGGAGAGTAGGAATTTCTTAAAAGACATTTTTAATATAGATTTTAAGCATGTATAGTTAACGGACATTTAATGAAGAGCTAGACATCCTCAAGGACATAGCTGTGGCCTTCTGAAAGGAAACAGAAGTTATACATATGTTGGTGGATTTTCAAGTTGCTATATTTAAAGACTTGTTTACAATTGAACTGGAATCACAAGATGGTCCCTTCGGTGGGTGTGCTTCTCATGCCTTGATTGCACACAACAGGAGATAGCTCTAGATCACACCAAAAGGTAAGTAAAAATGTCTTCACTATGAACAAAATTGACTAGTTTGGTTTCCCGATTCCCAGAAAATATCTTGGTGAGAAATGCGAACCCACCGAATCTCTCATGTACACAGATCTTCAGCCTGTGTTGATTAGGCCTTACTTTTGAACAAAATGCTCTCAGCATGTTGACAACTTTGACACTAAATGTTAATAGTGCAGGAATCTTTGATTCTGTGCTGGGGAGAGGCTTCAAACAGACTCATGGGTGAGGAGTTTCCCTTTCTTCTCACACCCATGACTTCCCTCATCTTTCATCCTGGATCAGTGACAGAATCATCTTTGGGGTCTTCTCTTTACCCTCAATGACACCAAGGCAAATATAGCAGCCTCACAGTCATGATTGTGTCAAATTAGAATTCTGGATACTCATTTGTGTGTAGTTCTAGAGCATGGTGATTTATCTGAGAGACAGGAAAGGGTTGAAGGAGGCTCAGACTATTGTAACCAGCCAAATACAGAATTTGAAAGCTGAGTACAATCAGCTTCATGAAATCAAATGTGTAAAAGTGACTCTTTCAGCTCATTCGTAAGTTTTCCCTCAGAAAAATAGAGCACCGAAATGTCCTTATAAAATTGATGCTGTGGTGACCTAGATGGTTAGTTTGAAGCTAATTGCTATCACCATTCATCTCTTGCTGGAGGGAGGAGTCAGACTGCAATTATTCAAACAGGTAAAGAAGCTTATAAAGATCAGGAAACTCAGACTCTTGCACAATTCATAAGGTTTCTTCCCAAGGTTATAGAAGTAATTGTTGGGGAGAAAAGAGTATCCCATGAAGATCACTGCAAGTTGGGCAAGGAGACTGCTTCAGACAGGTGACTTTCACCTAGACATCACCCATGTTGTGGAGAAATTTTTCATATTGCAACTGCTTTTGTGTTATCTATGCTCCTGTAAATATTCCTCCTGTATACTGCTGTAAGTATTTCAAACCACCTAATTTATTTGCCATATTAGACTTTTGGGCCTGTTATTGGTGTCCTACCTGGGGTGAACATTTGTTCATGTTTCCTCAGGAAAATTCAGACAGTAAGAAGTCTTAGAAATATATAGACTATGTTCAATATAAGGGCAGGATGTCCTGGAGACCTTCGCATTAATCTTACATGGTTGTGAAACTCTAAAAATAAATGTCTATTATATTTCTTTGTTTTCTACTAGCAGTTCAATAATATCTGCTATCAGTAGTTCCCAAGAAGCTTTCCCGTGTTCTCGTTATCAGTGCAGAGTTGGTAAGTTCTAGAAAGAAATGGAAGAAAGGAAACACAAAGAAAGGAAAGGTGAAGGAAAGCTGGAGGAGGAAGAAGGGAAGAAGCCAGGTCAGTGAGGAGACAAAGAGGATGAAAGAACCAGAGGAGGGCACAGAATGGAAGATGTGCTTCTGCCTAGCTCAGAGTATGGCTAAGAAAACACAGGCATCTCCTGTTCCAGCCAGGACCGACAGCTGGCCCAGATCTCCTTGGAGGGTTTAGACAGGCTTTCTCTCTTCTGCACATAATCTCTACAACACTCCACTTTGTCATCCCAAAGGATTTGGTCAGTCCCTGCCTTGGCAGTATTCTTAATGCCAAATCTAAGCTTGTGCTTACTTTGTCTCTGAAAATTCTTTGCTACAGCACAGATCCATGCCAAAAACAACTTGGCAGGGATTCTTCACACAGGCCAATTCTTTTATGTACCATAAATATCTTTCCATGTACTTGTTATGGCTCCATGGTCTAGGGACATGGTACAAGCCAAATGCCCTCTTCTCTTGGAGATTGAATCCTAGTTGACACATGTATCTTTGCAAAGTTATTTTCAATATAGATTTTTTGTAAAAGTTTATCAGTGTCTTATGCTACATGAATAATCAGATTTATATTAGACACTAGGTGAAATCTCAAATTTAGAAAGTAAATCAAAATTTATCTAGAGTGGTTTTTCTGGCCAGCATCTTTACTAATCACTTTATAACCTGAGGTATTTTCGAGTCAGAACTGCTATTTATTAAATTTCTCACCTTTATATTTGAGGAGATTGATTTTGAGAGCATTTGAGGAACTAGCTCAAGATGAGATGTACAAGAGACTGTGCTTTCAAGGCACCTGCCAGGAGTCTCACCCTCCAGTGCTCCTTTCTGCCTCACAGTTTCTTTCTTTGCCAATTCTGTTCTGTATTCTTTCTAAATATGTATTTAGTTCTTTCCTCTTTTGAATTATTTATCTAACTGTGGAAGAACAAGCAAAAATCCTGGATTAGTAAGGGTTCCTAAACACACTGGAATCACAGAGACCATTTGGATTAATTCTAACTTCCCTTTTGGGTCCAGGTTTGCTCCGGCTTCTGTTTTCTTCTTTCGCAGTGAGTCACTGAAGGGGTTGGATGAGTTTCAGAAGTATCTGGGAGGAAATGAAAGGCCATCTTCATAGAAACAAAAGGGAAATTTTCTGTCTGGTAAAATGGAAGAAGGTCTTTGGTGGTACCAACTGGAAGACAACTAGATCTTTGACACTTCATGTGACCAAGTATATCCTGCTCATTGCTACCCTACAAGTGCTGGTCTCAGCTTCCATGTGGAGCATAAAGTTGTGATGTACTTAAAGGGTGGATGTACTGAGTTGAAATGTCATGTTCTCAATAAAGACTTTTTTAACAATAGGTAAAAAAAGAAATATAGCTAAATAAAATAAAGCACTAATACACGTAGTTTAATGCACTTGTTCATTCAGTACATATTTCCAACCTGTGTTTCACATCTCAATGATTGACATACTCTTTCACACAAAAGCACAGTTAAATTGTGCCCTGCTTAAAACAAATACCTGAACCAACATGATTACAACTACTTTCTACAGATGGAATATTTTCACAAATATATTATTTTGATTATATAGAACAGGTTACTACTTGAGAATTTGAATTTAGTTCTACAACATAATATTTGCTTTAAAATTTACAATTTCATTATGAGCAAATATTTGATATATTGTGGATATCAATTCATTATTTGATGCAATTACTGTCAGCATTTAGTGCAATTTTTAAGGTTTTTAACAGTTGCCATTAAAACTCCCAACTAACACTATTCAAAATGCAGAAAATAAGAATTTTCTCATATATTTTTGCAAATTATTCTAAACTCATGATCTATTGTTTTCCTTTGATTTGAAATAAGCTATAAGCAACTTGCTAAACCATCCTGACCTGTTTTGTTCCCAGATGAAATATAAATATTCCAGTTTGCAAAAGAATTTGCAAGTTAGCCTTTGGTCTCTACGGAAAACATTAGGCAGCTAAGTAGAAACTATAACTCATTTTCAAATTCTGTGAATTTCAAAAAAACATTCACAATGAAAGGACTGAAAAATAGATGGTTTGAATTAGATTCTACTCTTTGTAATAAGCAACAACTTATGACTGACTTTTCACGGTTAGCACATATCAATAAGAACAGAGTGTGAGAGGCCGGGGAGTGTAGTATAGAATGAAGGTATCCAACAATCTCATCTCTTTGTTGTGCAGGAAAGTCAAAATGTATGCCAGAGAATGTTCCCACCAGCTTAGGGGTTTGTATGAGATAGGAAATCAAAAGTTCAGCCTTCAAAATGATCAGACTTGTTAACCTATAACTGGAAAATGCTGAACTTTGATATTTTACTCTAATTTTTGGTATGCAGCTATCTGAGATTTCAGCACTATCTCAGCAAGCAGAGGATGTCTTCCCATCTCTCCAGATAAGGAGAAACACCTTCATATCATATAAAAATTAGAATGCAAGTATATAAAAGGCTGTATGTAATTATCACAGTTCTGTTTATTTCCTTGTGATATATACAATTATAATTTTAGTTTAGGATCTATAAATCTTTAGATTTAGGAAGCTAACAACCTACAAATTTTAGCTTATTAGAAAAATTTCCTTAAAATTTTTTATTGACTTTTTGAAAACTTTATATTTTGATTATATTTATAGCCCTTCTCACATCTTATACTCCCCCATTTTCCAGGTTTGTGTCCCAAAATGTCCTTCAGTGTGGGTTCCTCTACTGGAGCCTGATCAATCTGTAAAGTCTCACACATAAATGAGACTGAATCTCCCCTGACCAGCAACCATCAGTTTCCAAAAGTTCCACAGATTGGGATGGTTTTCTTTCTTGCTTTTTTTTCCTACTTTCTACATCTATGCTGGTTTGCTTTCTGACTTGAGCCTATGTGGGGCTTGGTCATGCTGCCATAGCTGTGAGTCCATATGGGTAACAAACCAAGTGTCTTGATAAACTCTATTTCCTGTGGTCACTCACCTCCTCTGGTTCTCACATTCTTTCTATCACCTCTTCTACAGTGATTCCTGAGCACTGGGAGGTGCCCTCTTTAGAGATAAGTAGTTCTCCGCCTCTTATTCTCTGCACTTGGCCAGTTGTGCATTTGTGTTAACCATCCACTACTCTTTAAAGGTGCCTCTCTGCTGAGAGTTGAGATATGAATTAACTTGTGAGTATAAAAATAAATCATTAGAAATAAGTTTAATGGTATATCTATTTAGCAAAACAATTGTGTTGGATTTTCTTCCATGCCCTGTGGGTTACCTAACCCCAGATTCATAAACATGATAATGTCAGCTATGTACTCCAACTTGTGAAACTGACCTTAAATCCAATTAGAAAAGGTTGGTTACGTTGTGCCACTATTGCATTGGTTGGAGTATCTTGCAAGACAACTTTATTTTAACTCTCAGGATTCACAGCTGGGTAATATCCATGCTAAATTTTCCCTTTGATTAGCTTGCCTAGCACTTTCAACACTGTGCAAGTTAGATAATAATAGATCAGGCTTTGAAGTCAGAAACAGCTTGATTTGTCCTTGTTTGTTCTCTAGTTTATGACTTCAGTGTTTACAGCAATAAGATCTTACCATGAGTTTCTCATGAGTAACCAAGAACAATGACAAGTATTATCTGAGGATCTATGTTATCCCTTCTCAACAGTGTCAAAAGATGGAGTCCTATCTTGGCATTGGGCTTTTACTTTACAAGCTATTGTGTCAGGCAGGGGCAATGTCCTCCTGTTACAAAGTAACTCCTTATCTCTTTTTATAATATATATGTATAGAGTTTAGTTGGCTTCTACAATGTTGTTTTCTGTAGTGTTGTTTTGTAAAGGACTGGGAAAATTGTTTAATCATTAACAGCTCAAGCTCACAACCTAAAATTTACTTTTTAATAAGAAAGATAGAACATTTTGGCCATTAAGATTAGTATTAGGATGTCAGGACTTGATTAATTTTACAAATTATAATTCTTTTAAAATGAATTTGAAAAATGATGTGTGAAAACTAAATTCAAGATTACATTAGATCCAAAGAGCCCCTGTGAGTGTCATCTGAGATTTTTCACCCATGATCAGGAACACCTGGGAGTTTTTTCTCCCGTGAGTTGCATCTTGTTTTTTGACTGTTTCCAGACCATCAACTTGCTATTTCCTTCCTTTCTTGTTTTCTACAGATACTATACACAAAAGGTGAGATATTGACATTGAACTTTTCCCTCCAAGTCCCTATCACATATCTTTGTAAAGCTGCATGTCCAGTGTTACAATGGCAACATTTTGCTTTTGTTTGCTATTATTTATTTGAATATTATAAGTTATTTTTTGATAATTCCATGCATGAATACAACATATTATGATGACTGGCTTCTTCTGGACAATTTCAACAGTATTTATATGCACATATTTCCATATGAATTTTAGGGTTGAACTTTCTATTTCCAATTTTGAAATATTAATTTAACTACATTAATATTTTACTGAACTTATAAAATCTTGAATTTGAAGACTCACTGTATATAAAAACTAAATTTCAATTTACTTCTAATGTGAATTACTGAGGTTTTAATAATATTTTCTTAAATTATAATTTGTATATTCATGCACTTTCCTGACTGAGATAGCCATGGGTTTAAATGTACAATTTTTTTACACTTTTTGCACTATTTTTTTAAGGATTGAATTGAACCTATTTTTTAACCACTGAAAATATGTAATTGTTCTTCAATTTTGCATTTCAGGTTCATTTTTCTTTACTAGTTGTGCTTGCTCTGTCTACAGTATTCACCAGACATTATTAGCAGAGGTCAATTTGTACTCCCAAGGGCCATTTATTAGGAATAACCCTCTTTTTTATTATTTAATTTAGGTTTTAACATTCATTTTTAAATGATGGGTGTTGGTAATAGACTTTTTTGAAAAACATTGTATTGATTTTACTTCAATTCAATTGCTGTAGAATTCTCAACATTGAAAGTGACATTCCTTTTTGAGTGAAACACTCTTGCTCATTATTGTGTTAACAAGCATTTTTGAGACAATTTATTGTGAATATTTGTCTCCACCTTCATGCCTTGAATTTTCTCTAATGCCTAGAAGATTTTGTGTCATTGGTATAAGTAATTCTTACTATAATGGCCTCCCTTTACTTATATTCTAACAACCAGATGCTGGCTTGTGATAGACATTTACTTTTGTTTATTTTATTACTAAACAGTCAACTTTCAGAAGTGAACTGAGAACAGAGAAAGTACTGTGTAACCATTTGTTGAATGACTGAATTAATAAAAATAAATGATTCATGATCGGTCAATAGTGTCAATAGTAACAGAATTCATGGAAGGAAATAATTCAACTCAATTGGATATTAGAAAATGCAGACCCACCTTGTGAAATTCCCCATGCTCATCTCTGTAGTTGGATTTCTAATGAATCAGGTTGTTCAGTTCAATTCGTTGAATGTCTGCTTTTTTTTAATGTTTATAAATATTTTTAAATTTTTGTTTATTCTTTCATAGTTTTGTTACACACACACAGACACACACACATATATAGGCACACACAAACACATGCACAATGAAATATCATCATATTCTCCCATTACTCTCTCATCCCCTTCCTTCTCCCACAGGTTTCCGTCTTCCCAACAAGTTCCTTTCCTATATTCATGCCTTTTCCTATCATTGTTAAATTTTGAAAAAGTAATGAAAACACAGGCCTGACAGACATTTGTGTTGTGGGATCTGAAAGCCAGGAATTATGTGAGCCTCTAATTGCTATCAGAGAAGAGAATGTTTGAATTATATATTAAGCATCTATTTATTTTTTTGCAGTGTGTTCTCTTTCTAATCAGAGAGTAAGTTGGCACTTGGTGTATACCAGTTTTTTATTATGCTTGTTGCGAACTCTCACAAATTCAACTTTCCAGAGCCTTTGGGTTTTCCAGTTTCTCCGGAATTTCTGACTGCTTGGCTCCAGTCCCATCTTTCTGCCTTGACTGTCTTTCTCAATCCTCTGACAGAGTGGTTGTTCTATTGCTCTAGTAAGGATTTCTATGATTTTACCTGATCAACACATGGCTTTGTTTAGAAGAGTGTAATTTACGCTACTATGGGACGTCCTCTGGCGCTTGCAGATGTGCACGTGTTCTATGAGAGAAATGCATTCATTCTATTCCAACCTTTCCTGAAGGAGAATCTATTTACTATTTGAAACTTCATCTAAGCTGTCATGCTCAAATGTACCAAGTCTTATCATTTAGAGGGTATAAATCAAGTGAAAACGAGTTTCAGGTTTTCTGTCACTCTAGAAAATTCAATAAACAGGCAATTTATTCCCCATATATTTTAAGGCATAAACATAAGATACCAGCTATAGATATTCTAATTCACAGAAAGAAACAAAGTTTAAAAAATAAAATAAAACGTCTAGTCCCAGAGCTTTTGAAGTTATACTGGAGAAAAATCTTTAGGAATGAAGGTCAGGAAGTAACTGTGTGTGGTTCAACATACCGAGCCCTGGTAAGCGTTCCTTCCCCCTTCCTTGTTTCTCGTTCCCTTCTCTCCTCCTGTTCTTCCCTGTTCTTGCTTTGTTTTTCCCATCACGATCAATAGAAACACCTTGAGTTTGCACTCAGCAATCATATTGATCATGCTTACTTTGCCCACACTCTGATTTTTCTGTCAAATCTGACAATATAACTTCAGTACAATTTCTCAGTTTGTTCCTACATGTCTGCAGTATATCATATAATTTTTCTAATTTGTCTGATATTAGTTTACCTCCTATTGTTCATAGGGGTTATATTTCCCAGTCCTTTCATTTTCAATGAATTCTATACTTTCCTGAAAATCTCCTGTCTGCCAGGTCTGTGTGGGTGAGGCAGACCCTCCTTACTTCTCTGCCCCCTTCTTTTAAACTACTTCATCAGGCTCTCTCAGGCTCTATTTTTTTTTCTTTTCTTTTCTATCTTTTTTTTTTTTTTTTTTTTTTTGAGACAGAATCTCCTCCTGTAACCCCAGCTTGCCTGGCCTGGAACTCACTATGTAGACCAGTCTGGCCTTGATCTTGCAGAGATCTGACCAACTCTCCCTTCTAAGTCCTGAGGATATCTTTTTAACAAAGAATCTTTTGTTCCTTTTTATTTATTTTTAATTTTAATAGGCTGTTGAATTTTTGTGGATTTCATACAATACATCATAACCATATTTAGTGCCCCCTTCCCTATCTGAATCCTTCCATTACCTGTTCATGGCACTTCATATATTTTGTTATGTACATTAAGTCTAGCCAGTCAAGTCTGTGTACTCAGATGTCCCTCAGTGATTTAATCTGCCTCACATCACTCCTTTAAATAAGATTAACTCTTATCGTTTACCAGACAATGAGTAACTACAAATAGTTCCTTGCCAAAGTTGTGTCCTCTTGCCCTTTATTCCAGTTCTGTATTGATTTTTGTCTGAGTTTGCATGGGACTTGTCCATGCTGTCACATTTGCTGGAATTTTGCTCATAGGAGCAAAATCTCTGGAATGTATAAGACTTATTCCTCATGATCATGCACAAATATCCTAGTCCCTAATTTTTACTTAGTTTCATCCAGTCATATGTGAAACTGTTGCTTAGTAAGAAATATTTCTGTTGTTTTGTCACATGTTTTCTGCATATATGTTAAAATTTTTGTTCCTGGGGCTAGAGAGCAGTTAAGAGTACTGACTGCTCTTGCAGAGGACCCAGTTTGATTCCCAGCACCTACTTGGAGGCTAACAACCATCAATAAATCCAAGGGATCTGGTGCCCTCTTCTGACTTCCATGGGCATTGTACAACATGGGTGTACTTACATACATGCAGATAGTATGTACTTACATACATACTTATACACGTAAAATAAATATAACTAAAATACTAAAACAAATTTCTTCATTTACATCATTCCTACATTCTTTGCTTGTTCATTACTTTTTAGGAACATGTTGATACCAGTCTCATTTCTTTTATATATGTTCTTAGTGTTACTAAGAGCATTTTATATATAAATGGGATTAAGCTATCTTGAAATACTAGCAACTTCACTTATTTTATATATATATATATATATATATATATAATATATATATATATATATTTATATTAGTTACTTTTCTGTTGCTATAATAAAACACCATGATCAAGGCAACTTATAGAATCAACAGTGTGTCTGAGCTTCTGATTCCAGGAGTAGAAGTTCATAATGGAGGGGGAGGCATGGTGGCAGGAGGTGGCAAGAGCAGAAAGAAGAGCTCTCATATCTTCAACCAAGCACAAGAAGCAGAGTGACTGGAAATCATGCAAGGCTTAGGAACTCTCAGAGTCTGTCCCCAGGGACTTCCTTCCTCTAAAAAGGTCGCACGTCCTAAAGTCTCCCAAATCAGTGACACCAACTGGGTACAAGATGTCCAAACATTTTGAGTCTGTGAGGGGGTCAGTCATTCTCAGTCAAACCATATATGAAATATTTTCCTCTCTACGGTTCACTTTACCCTTTATGCTATCGTTGACAAATGACATCTTTATACTTGCATTCCAAATTTCATAGATTATCATTGTTTCTTATCATTTGTTTTGACATGCCTTAGTAAATATTTTGTGCAAACTAGCTTGTATCATTGTCCATAAGTTTGGGTTCTGAAAATCTTTATACCATCACGTGATTTGGAAATGCTGTCTAGAATTCTTTAATTTCAACTCAAAGAACTCCATTTGACATTTCTTGAAGGCAAAGTCTATTGATAATGACCTACCTTAGGTTTTCTTTCTCAGGGAAGACATTGTTTTAGTTCTCATTTAGGGGCCAATTTTACTGAAATGAGAATCCTCAGTTAATTATCCTACTTTCAATACTTTGGGTATATGTCTTATTGGTCTTCTGGTATTCAACAAGTCTGAAAAGTCCACTACTCATCTTATCATGGTTCCTGTGTGTGAGAAGAGTTACCTTTCTCTTATGGTTTTCAACTTTTTCCTCTTTGTCTCTGATATATAAAAGTTCAATTATTATGCCCAGGGAGCATCTGATTTTTTTTCTCATAGTTTGTAGGATTCTTTTATTTAAAAACTCACGTTCTATTCAAGAATGAGAAGAATTCAACTATATTTTTAAAAATAATCTTTCTATGAACTTAATCTCAGACTCAAGTTACATGTGGATTGATTCACTTAATGGCATTTCCCAAGTTCTTTGAATCTATTTATTTTTTGATCATTCCTTTACTATTGTTCAGAATTGAAGATCTTTATTGTTGCACTGTTAAAATTACCCGTGTTTTTACTTTTGTCTATTCACACTTGAAATTTAGCATTTTCAGTTGGTTTTCCCATTAGGTTATAATTTTCAGGTTCAGAATTTCTACTTAAGTCCCTTTGTAGTTTCTTTTTATGAAATATATTTTAATTTTCTGAAATTTTTGTACTTGAAATTCAATGCATTTTGATTATATCCATCCATGACGTCCTCCCTCCAGCTCTCTCTGGGAACTCCCGATGTGATTCTCCCCAGACTTTGCATCTTTTATGTATTTATTAATAACCCCATGAGCCATATTAGCGCTGCCCATAGGTATACTGTTGCAGTGTCCCCCAGTGAAGCATGGACAAACTCCAATAGCACATCCCTGAAGAAATATGTCAGTCTGTAGCTATCAACTGCCAAAGCACCTCAGCTAAAGGTGGGGGCTCCCAAAGAGTCCTCCATTTTACCATTTGCCTTGTTTGATCTTCTGCCTCTCTTGTATATATAACCATTTTTGGGAGTTCTCAGCTTCAGAAGGCTAATCACCCTCAGCCTCTCCACACCGTTAGTTCCAGGTACATTGTGGAAGAAGTGGTGGGGTATGAGAGGAGAGCTGTGAAGCCTTACTCTGGACATGATATGATCGTTGTAATCATGACCTCCCAGAAGTGGCTGTTAATTTCTTTTGAATTTTGTCCATATGTCTTACTTTGAGGCTTGAGTTTGTATGTTTTTTACATACCTAACACACTTACCTTTAAATCATTTTTTAGTAAATAACATGTTTGACCTTCTTCCAGAGCAGTTTGTGTCAATGTATTTATGTGTAGTCTTGAGAATCTATTTGTGGACAATGGACATTTTGCTATATAATATGCTAAGTCTGGAAATAAAATCATTTCCATACCCCAGATATCATATTTTCATCACTGAATGCTGTGATATGTTTGTTTGAGACTTTTCTGAGCCATTTGTGCAGAAATGAGGCCGATACAATCCTGTCGCCAGGCTGTGGCTCAGTAAGAAGTTAACAATGGAAGCGAATACACACTCAGAGCTCTCACACACACACATTTTCATCTACAGTCATAGCTTCTTTCAGTGATCAAGCTGGGAAGAGGGATCTACAACTGAGGGATTTTTCCCACTGTATTGTCCTTTGGGAATATCTGTGGGTCATTTTCTTGATTGCTAATTGATGAAAGCTTTCCCATAGTGCATACTATGCCCCAACTGTGTTTACAGATGTATGTTTCAGCTTTCACTACTCATTTCCTCTGTGCTAGATCAAAAATTACATTTTAGAGTGACAAAACCTCTACTATTACTCAGAAAATGGAAAAATAATTTAATAAAGCAGACATTTCCAACCTAAATAGGTTTATAGTTTCTTTATTCTATAAGATTACATTTTATATCAAACAGAAATTTCCTTAAGAAAATGGAGGGAAAAAAACCCTGTTGTTTACCATTAGGTGATCAATCAACACGGATTATTCAAAGAACTGGCTGTTCTTTGTTCTGAAACATTTTTGTAAGGATGATTACAGAGTGGCAAACTTTAGAAAGGACACCATTTCCCTTAGAAAAACTATTGGACACACTATCTAAGATTACAGAGTTAACGTCTTCTTTCAAAGTAAAGAGTAGGCCTATATCCTTCCCACTATGGAGGGTGGGCTTGCACACTTCCCACTGAGAAAGACTTGAGTTCTTTCTCCTATCACTGAAGTATCGACAGGTCTCTTTACTTATTCTGTAGGAACAGGGGCAGAGAAAATATGTGATGAAAAACATATTAATTTATCACTATGACTGTAATAATATCATTCTTTTCTGACTCGAGACTCTTGGGTCTTCTTCCTGCACCCATGAAACTCTCAAATGTTAATATGTTGGATTAAAGATAGAGTAAGAGTTGGAGGAGGTGGATGACCACAAGGAAACAGAGCTCTCCAGCCAACTCGTCAGTTATTCACATGAACTCACAGCAATGATGACAATATGGACAAGTCCCAGGTAAAGTTAAACCGGGAAAATAAAATCTAGCATAGACATGAGGAAGAGAATAAGTAACTTTAACTCCACCTAAGAAAACTGTGGCAGCAGATGAAGGAAGAGCAAAGAGAGTCTCTTTCGTGCATGGCATTCTTGGTGGGTTAACATGACTCCAGTGGAGGGATTCACACTGAAAGACATTTGGAGACAAAAACTAGACTTTATCTCTATCATCTATCCATCTATATATCTATCTTTCTATCTATCAATCTATCATATATCTATCTATCTATCCATCATCTATCTATAAACTAGAGCATATCAAATTGGGCAGGGTCCATAAGGGAATGTGCAGATAGGGCAGGGGATCTGATAATCATCAAATTATATTACCCAAAAGTTGAAAAAATTCTATAAAAATTAGAGTAAGAGGTCAGGCCCTTGACACATCTGATCATGGATTTGGACATGGAGAGACATTATTTCTGGAAAAGGAAGGAGGAGCAACCCAAAGACTTTCTGACAAGGTTTGAGGGAAGTCCTTGGACTCAAGAACAAAGAGTTAACACTTGTTTATTGAATGAGGAAATCAAAGGACCTGTTTAGTATTGGCTTTTTGTAGAGAAACACTGGGGAAGTGGCTGCAGTTGAGTTTTGGGAACAGGATCGGAATCTGAACCTTGTCTTAACAGTCTCTTTCTGGTGACCTATTTCCCATCCTGTAGAGTGTAGTCCCCTTCCCTATAGCTAAGATGCCTTTTGCAAGGCTTCCTGGCTACTGTAAGGCAGCTTCAACCCTCTTTTTCAGATGTCCCAATGCAGACATGCTGCTACAGGAAACCAAACAGAAGGCACTGTCTGTTGCTCAGGTGCTGGAAAGAGCCTTCCCATTCTGGCAAGCACAAGGCGGTGGTGAATTAAATTAGGAAGAATGTCAAACCAAGTGTTGGATTTGCAGAAATAGTGTTGGAAAGAGAAATCCTCTTTCTTTTTCTGTAAGGAAGTAAATTTATGATGAATATGCAATTAAATGAGTCTCTACTTAAATTTTTACCTTTGGTCTTCAGTTTCTAATTTTCCAGTGGAAAAGTATTTGCTTACAACTCTCACTTCCTATTTATAAGCCTATTGACATGTTATTCTTCCAGCAATTCCCTTTAAAGGTGCCTCATATATGATTTCCAGGTATGTTAAGTTGTTTGATTTTAAAGATAGGGAAGAGAGGAGGATAAAGGGTGGAGAAAAGGAGGGCAGATTTGATGACCTCACACCGAAAGCAGACATTGAAATATCACTCTGAGCCTCTTTAATATGCATAATTAATGTATGATAATAAAATACAAAATATGGAATTACCATTGATAATTTTATTAATTGTTTCAATGCTGTGAAAAAAAATACCCAATAAATGCATTTGAGGAAGGAAGGGATTTTTATGGATTACAGTTGCAGGAAATACCAGGAACTGTGGTGGGAGAACAGGAAGCAGATTATAACATCCCATACACAATCAGGACACAATGCAAAACTTATGCTGGGCAAGTTTAATCTTCAGTGTAGAGTCCAGAACCCTAGCCCATGTAATGATATCACCCTCAAGGATAGATCTTCCCTTCTAAATTAGTTAACCTAATTTAGATCATATCTAACAGACAAGGTTGGAGATTTGTTTCCATAGTTATTCTATATACCAACCAGTTGAGAATTAAAATTAACCCTCAAAGTAGTGTTTTCAAAAAAAAGTGTAAGAGCTGTTTCAAAGATATTAAGATAGCAAATCATTATTTTTTTAAAACTTTATATAACATTATTATTTTTATTATCAGTAAATTTTGCTGAAATATTAGGGTTATTGTAAGGACACACTTAGCAGAAATATGAAAAAATAACAGCATAATGATGTTGATGGCAAAATAAATGGAAACAAATTCCAACACGATACTGTATTCTCTGAGCATGATGGCACAAAGGTTGGAACATATAAAAATCGTCTACTCTGTCCATGGACTAACAGTGCATCACAGTGTTTGCACACTAAACTTGAAAGAGTGGAAAGAACAAGAAATTTGAATCCATCCTGGAGAACTGGACCTTGGAGTAGAAATCACTGGACAGCTTTGTGCCTACCTCAGCTCATGTTTTAGGAATGAACAAGAACATAATTTACAGTAGCCACTGAGATGTTTTACTGGATAATACACGGTTAAAAGGTAATTATTCAGGGCATAAATAGATGTTATACAATAGATAGACAATAGTTAAAAGGACAGATAACAGACAATAGGTAGTTTAGCACAGT
This sequence comes from Eospalax fontanierii, assembly GCA_035773235.1. Classification (NCBI taxonomy): domain Eukaryota; kingdom Metazoa; phylum Chordata; class Mammalia; order Rodentia; family Spalacidae; genus Eospalax; species Eospalax fontanierii. The sequence goes on along the minus strand of CM069540.1, from coordinate 43,681,149 downwards.
AGGGAGGATGTCAGGTATTTTGCACACGTGGCAGAATCAGCACAACAAACCCCACCTTGAGTTTCTGTAATCATTAAGCTTTTCTGAGGACACCAAGCAACCTCATACGGGATGTCCAGGGTTGAGTTAAGGTCCTGCAGCACGTTCACAGTCTCCCTTCCTGGCCTCTCACAGTGTATGTCTCTGATGCTTAAGAAACCTTCTCTGCATCCTTTTCCTTCCTTCAACATGCTACACACAGAGAGTAAAACTTGAGTTACTCTAGACATAGGGTAATGTTCCTCCTAGAAGCCACAGATCACTAAAAATTACAGTGCAGGTGTGGGCTACCTTCCCTCAAGTTGTTAGCCAGGGTTGTCGCAAACATCCATTAAACAACAAATACTATTTCTATCCCTCTTGCCTGCCCACCATCATATGGTAAAACCTTATTGCTGAAGATATCACACACTGTGGTCCCAGGACATGGAGAAATCAAAGTTGGTACTGACATAGAAGCTCCATCCTGCTTGCTAGGTCTCACAGTACTGGAAAGAGCTGTTCAAACTATTGAGAGAAAATAGTCATTAATCGTCTTACCCATCTGTGACTCTTCTGAGCTACAACAGTCACAACATATGCCCATGGATACAATAGTGGCACACAATTTTTGAGGTAAACAACCACTTTCTGACTTCTAAGTATCCTGGGAGGTTCTGTCAAGTGACTCATATGCCTTGCTGGTACTGAGCTGCATATCTAAACCCAGTAACTCAGTTACACTTGAATTCTGTACTAGAATCTTTTTCACTTCTTATTTTTGGAATCTATTTGTGGAAAAGTCTTCCTTATTAGGAAAAGAAAAAGTCTTTGACATTTTGCTTTACCTCCTTGGACTTTGTGTGCCTTTCCTGTTACTAGACATGTAAATTCATGTGTCAAGATCAATTTATCTGTGTTTGGTGAAATTACATTATTGTCTGTAGTAACAATAGAAGATGTTTCTGTACAAAGTTTAAAAATAGAGGGTAGCACATTATAGCATGCTGTGTCATCATTTACTCTATCTAGGGATAAGCAGTCACTCAGCTCATTAAGTTAGAAATGAAGTCATTAGTATCAGTAATTTTCATCAAACGGAATACTAGTTCATCAGAACAAAAATCCTCCAAAAAAAACTTTGTTACTGTCTCCAAGATTATGACCAGATAGAAAAAACAATAATACTTTACAGGAGAAATATTTTTTAGAAGTCAGACTTGTTCACAAAATGGCATTTTGTCTCATGAAATATACTACTCTTGATTTTTGGTGTTATGTCAATCAGTCCTATTCAGAAAATTCTTTCCAGAGTTTATATGCTAAGGTGGACTTTCTACTTTTTATTCTGGAAATTTTAGAGATCCACACCTAACAATAAGATGGTTGATCCATTTGAAATTGGTTTGTGTGTAGGGTACGAGAGAAGGACAAAGACTCATTCTGTAAATGTAGACACCCATTTTTCACATCATCCTTTACTGAAGGAAGCTATCTTTTCTCCAAGGCATATTTTTGGAATCTTTGATTAAAATCCTGTGGTTGTAGGTATTTGGACTTACATCTGGGTCCTCTATTCTGTTTCATTGATCAATTAGTCTGTTTTTACACCAGTATCACACTAATTTTACTGCTACAGCTCTGTGTTATAAGATGAAACCAGGTTTGGTGCTATTTCTAGAAATATTGTTTAAGAGAGGTTTGGTCTTTGGGGTCTCTTTTTGCTTCCATACTAATATTAAGGTTACTTTTTAAAAAAATTACTGCATTGAATCTGTACATTGCTTTTAGTAGGATTACCATGCTGATAATATTAATCCCCCAATAACATGGGAAGTCTTACCCTCTTTTAACATTTTCTTCAATTTCCTTCTTTCTTGTTTTAATGCTTTTGTTGCACAATTTTTTTCCTTCTTTGGTCAGATTATTAACAATAATATTATTTTGATATTCTTTTATATTGCTATATATTATTTCCCTGATTTTACCTAGTGTATTTGTCTTTTATATATGAGAAGAAAATTGTTTTTGTTTATTAATCCTATTCTGCTACATTGCTAAATATCTTCGCTAGCTGTAGGAGGTTTCTGGTAGAGTCCTTTTGGTCTTTTATTATAGAATTGGAAATAAATCTGGAAATAAAGGTATTCTGACTTCTGACACTTTTGTATGTGGTTCAGCTCTTTCTCTTCTCCTATCACTCTATCTAATAATTCAATTATCATTTGAACAGGTGGAGAGACTGGGTATCCTTGTCTGTTGGGCATGATGCAGGGCGGGCATAGCTAGGCTACCTACCAGGAGGAATGGAGGAATGGCTCGCGTGGGTGTGGTGCTCCACACCAGTTGGCTGTGAAGCCAGTTTCTGCCCAGCATTGGAGGGAATCTGATCCACCTAGGAACAAACTGTGATTGGCTGTGGTCAGGACCCCACCCCATAAGGCTATCGGCTAACAAGGCCTCTGCATTTTCTTGAATAAATGAGTTTGCAGCAGAATACCACTGCTGGCTTTCTTCTCAACTCCCAGAGTCAGTGTCTTGACCCTGCGCCTACTTGCCCCCTCCCTATGGCAGAGATCCTTTGGTCCACTCGGGCTGGCCCTGAGTGCTGAGACCCCCAATATTTTTCCAGTTCCTGAGTTTACAAAAATGCTTTGAAGTTTACAAGAAATGCTTTGAATTTTTCTCTGCTTAGCCTGATGTCTGATTTTGCACATTACCTTTATTATTTTGAAATATGTGCCTGTATTCTTAGCTTGATATGAAATTTTTTGTCAAGGGCCTTTTCTTCACCTAAAAATATGATCAAGTGGTTTCTGTCCCTTTGTCTATGCTTGTGACAATTATATTTATTGATTTATGTATGTTGAAACATCACTACATCTCTGGAATGAAACCAACCTGATTATGCTGGATGGATTTTTGACATGATCTGTACTTTGAATTATATGTATTTCAATTTAAAATTTAATTTTGAGTATTCCAATCATTATTATTGTATTTCCAGCATTTCTGTTCTTCCCATTGCTTCCTCCTCTGTACCCATGTCCCCCCAATCTCGCTTTTAATTGTGTGACTTCCTGTTGATTATTTTACACACACACACACACACACACACACAGAGGTATGTGTATGTATGCTTAAGGCTGACTACTTGGATTTGTAACCTATCTGGGAACTCATCTAGAGAAAACTGGTTCTCTCCCACAGCAGTTATTGCCTGTGTCTATCTAGCTAGAGGTAAAAAGTTCCCCTGTTCAGTTGGCCCTGCCAACTGATATTGATATCAAGCAGGTTGATATTATGCAGGTCCTGTTTCCAACTGAGATTTCACAGTACTGCTTCCCTGTGATGTCGAGAAGACATTGTGTAACAGTACGTATTTTGGTCCTCTGACTCGTACAATCCCTCTACCACCTCTTCCAAGATTTTCCAGGAGCCTTATGGATTGGGATTGTGTTGTAAATCTAAACTTGGAGCTAGGCTCCCCACAGTCACATAATCTATGCATTTTGAAGAGTGGTGGACCTTAGCAATTTAAGTTGCAGAAAGAGTGTTCTTTGATCAAGAGTCAGAACTAGACTTATCTATAAGTATAACATTTTAAAATATAGGTAGAAATTGTATTGGTTTAGGAAAGTGTAAGTTACAGGTTTTCCTCCAGTCACAAGTATTTGTCTACATTTCCAGTATCAGTCAGGAAATCCTTTTGATTGAACAGGTCTTAAGTCCAATTAAATAGTTTTTTGTTCATAGTCTTTTCAGCTGGGTAGGACTACTGATTAATTTTATTCCAAAAAAAAAATGCCCAAGCTCAGAAGAATTCACATCAGAATTCAACCAGACTTTCAAAGACAAACTACAACTAATACTGCTTACATTATTCAAAAAGATAAAAAAAGAGGGAACACTTCCAAAATCCTTCTACAAAGCTTGCATTACTATAATATCAAAACCAGGAAATACAGAAAGAAAGAAGAAAGAAAGAAAGAAAGAAAGAAAGAAAGAAAGAAAGAAAGAAAGAAAGAAAGAAAAGAAAGAAAGAAAGTTGAAAGTTACAGGCCAATAGCTCTAATGAAAATAGATGCAAAAATTCTCAATAAAATACTTAGAAACTAAAGACAGGTATATGCCAAAAACATCATTCACCGTGATCTAGTTGACTTGCAGGAATTCAATATATATGTCTAGAAATATAATAAATCATATAATTGGATTTAAAGACAAAAATTATGTGGTCATCTCAACAGACAAAATTCATTATACCTTCATGTTAAAAATCTTAGGTTGAGTAGGACTTGAGGGAGCAAACCTCAAAAATACAAAGGTTTTACATACATACACAACACACGCACAACACACACAAACACATTTGTATATACATATATATGTATATATATATACATATATATATACATATATATGTATACAGATATATACACACATATATATGTGGCAGATAGCAAGAGAAGGGAAACAGGAGTACGGATGAGTGTGAAATGAGCTATGGTGCAAGGAAATGTCTCTTTGAAACCCAATGTTGTGTGACAATAAATATTTACCAGCAAAAATAACTAATACTTTAAAATGTCTCCTATTAGAAAAATAGATTTCCTTCCAAATCAAATTTTCTTCAGTTGATTTTCCTTCATTTTGATAGTTCTTAATCCATTTTTACAAAAGAGGGGATAATTTATCAAAAATTAAATTAGTAACCAAACAAGTCATAGCCAGCTTTTACTTTCATCATTAACAGTATAAAGCACAGGATTATGTCATTACACAACAATTACAGCTAAATAAAGCAACTAATACATTGTATTCTTATTTTAGGACATTTTAACATTATCACACAGTAATAGACAGTATATATAGAGTATAGAAAATGACATTGATGCATGTATACAGTGTCAAATAACTTTAATTAACACATCAGGGTACCTGACACAGGTACCTTAGATGGATGTGACTTTCTGTGCATATGATTATTTAAATTCTTCATTTTGGTATTAAAATATTTAACTAATAAATATTTGGTATTAAAGTATTTAACTATTAATTTAAAACCAAAATATTCCTTGGTCTTATTTCAGTGACTTTTACAGAACTTGACCTATAGCTGAGATAATTTTCTAGTAACAATTAAGTACCTGTGTGTGAAGAAAAATATAACTTTTTAAAACCGCTATTGTACTGTGCATGTTTGCCTTATGAGTCTAGGTATTTAAACCAGAGGATAAAGACCTAACAACGTCTCTCACCTTTGGCCTTGTCAACACTCTGGGTATGAAAAATCTTTTTGTTGTTGTTTTTTTGTTTTTGGCTTCGAGACCTGCTCATGGAATTGTGCAAGCTATACCTGACATAAAGTGCTTGACTGATCCAGTGCTTCAGGGTCTCCCCTCATGGCCTGAAACTCACTATGTAGAACAGGCTGGTCTTGATCTCACAGAGAACCTCCTGACTTTGTCTCCCAAGTGCTAGAATTAAAGAGGTGTGACACCATGTCTGGCTGGAAACATCTTTTTTGTGTGTGTGCACCTGACCTCTTTCCTCTAGCTACTAGGAGCAATACCTCCTTTCCAGGTTGTAACAAAAAACGACTCCACACATTACTAGTGTCACCTGTGGAGAAAAAATGCATCTTCTTGGGAAACATTCATCTGTCATTTATTTAGAAGCAAATGAAATTTTCCTCTCTAACAAGTTACCCTTGACCCTCCAGTGTAAAACTGGACATACAGATTGTTGACTACAGATTAAGTAAGATGTCTGAGTTTGTTGACGTTGCTTTAAATAAATAAACACCATATACTATCTTCCCATAAGAAACGAAAAACACATAAGGATATGCTAATATAAATAGTAAGTTAAGATAGTAAGTAGTAATAGTTGTTAAATATACTATTATATACTCAGTAATAATTAAAGAAGTTTAATATTTGATAGGTGTATATCATTTTCATGTTGGAAATTCTGTCAACAAATATTTGGATGAACTACTGACACCTTGATAGAACAGAATTTTGTCTTCTGTTGCATTCTTTTTTCTGAAGTGTAAGACCAAGTATCTTTCACACTAATTTGGAATTGTCAATATAGCTGGGCCCAGGGTACCTGCTCATGGAATTGTGCAAGTTATACCTGGCTTAAAGTTCTTGAGTGATCCAATGCTTCAGATTTTTATGAATGCACAGATATCTTATGATACTATAATGGATTGGATTCAGGTACACTAAATAAGGTAGATTTTTTCCCTTATCTTTCTTGTTATTTTAAACAAAATCAATAGTTTTCTATTTAAAGAAAGCAGCCCACCTGATATCAGAGGGCTCATGCTTACAGTTGGTAAGCAATTACTTGGTGTTATGCCTTTCTTGAGCCTAGTTTTGTTTTGAAGTCTATTTTCTTGGATATTAAAATACCTATGCCGCATGCATCTTAATTAATTTTCCTGGAATAACTTTTTCCATCATTTTGCCCTATGATAGTATCTACCTTTGAAGGCAATATGTACTTCTTAGCGCATCAGGGTGACAGATCCTGTTTCCAGTCTCCTTGTCTGCATTTATCGGGGAATTGAGACTATTATTATTAAAAACTATTGTTGAACAATGTGAATTTATTCCTGTCATTTGTTTGTTTAGGGGGCATTTTATTAGACCCCTTTTTTGTTTGTTTGTTTTATGAGTGACAGAATCTCCCTGTCATCTCAGCTGGTCTGCTATGTAGACCAGGCTAGCCTCAGTCTCATAGAAAACTGTCTGCTTTTTCTCCTGAGGTCTAAGATTAAAGACATATGCTACCATGCCCAGCTCCTAGACCCATTTTGATTAATGCCAATTTGTTTTTCCTTGGGATATGTTGGGTGTGTTTATACATTTCTTTTGACTGATCTAGTCCTTCTAGTACCCTCTGTAGGCCCTACTTAGTTGTCATAAATTCTTTTAAACTGTGTTTATCATGAAAAGTTTTTATTTATCTCTCAATTTTGATAAGTAGTTTTCCTGGATAAAATATTCTGGGCGACAATTGTCCTCCAGAACTTGGAATACATCTTTGCAGGCACTCCTGACTTTTAAAGTTTCTGTCAAATAATCATGTTTTATTCTCATTTTCTTCATACTGTCTTTATTTTGTGTCTTTAATATTTAACTATATCAATGTGGGGAGGGTTTTTTTTTTGTTTGTTTGTTTGCTTGTTTTTCTTTTGTTTTCTTTTTTCTCATCCTGACTATTTGGAGCTCTGTGGGACTAATCTACCTGGATATGCTCCTTGTTTAGGAAATTTTCCATTATTTTCTTAAAACTATTGTCTTTCTTTTTAAATGTTTTATGTGTTCTTCTTATGTGTATGAGTATATTGCGAGGCATGGTGGCACACCTCTTTAAATTTTTCCTTCCTTTATGTTTCGTATTTCTTAAATTCTTTCTTATTCTTTCAGTGGTGCTTTGTGCATCTTTTTAGTGAAGGACTAAGTTTCAGAAGGGTGTGGTATCCTTTCCCTCTGTGGAACTGTTAGTTTGGGCCACAGCCTCTAGCTAGAGTCTTCAGTGGGTCAGGTTTGTTCAGTGACACCATCCCAGGCCTCCTTCCTGGGTTGAGTTGTGGAACTCTTGGCATAACAGTGGACCTAATTCAGAGTCGGACTCGATCATTCATTTCCCTCTGTGCTTTGTCTGCTACCGCTGAAGGTGCTGGGAAACGTGGACTTTCATATGCACCCGTGAGACTAACGCAGAGTTAAATCCTGTCCCTTTGCTGGGTCTGCAGCTTCCTTCGAAGCTGCTGCACGATATGGAACTCTTGAAGCACTAATCTGTTCTACTCGTCTCAGATATCATCTACTCCCGGGCTTCACAGTAGGAAATTTCTAAGACAATAAGCGAGGTAGGAGAAGGCCTGGTTTGCACTGCTCTTCAGTATGACTTTCCTTTCTCTGACTTGCCCATTAATTGCCATATTTCCTTTGATAAAATGAATCAAAGATGTCACCACTTCACCAGGCCATTCACAGTTGGGTGATGAGCTTAAAACCAGGACGCAGGAACTCCAAGAAAATCGGAGAAATGTCAGTACCATGTCGGCGTCAATTGAAAAGGGAAGACTACAATATGTACATTTTAGATAACAGGGTCTTTTTTTTCATAGGTGAAGAACAGTGCTCTTTAGGTGAAATGAGGAGAAAATAAGTTACCATGGTTTGTATACATGGGTAACTTGTTAAATTCACATTTGGCAAAGTAAAATATTCTACTATTTGGGTAATTCTACTATACGTGCATCATCCGAGTAAAATCAAGTAATTATTATAAGATAAGGTAACACATGGCAAGTACGAAGGACGAGGAAAGAATGGAGCAGTTCTCTGTCCCGATTAGAAAGGATCTCTCCACAGCTCAGTTCAGGGCCCACAGTGATACTGAGCAGAGCTACAGGGTTGTATATGTGGTTGTCCAGCAATCTCCACTCTTCTGTGCAAACGTAAAGCCCTGAGACCACCCTATGCTTCTTAGTTACCATACTCTGACTCAAATACAGAATTTAAAACTGGAATGAGTTTCCAATACTTGACATTTAGAGGAAATTTCAATACTGGGGAGAAATAAAAATTTCATGATTTTTTTTAATATCAATATGATTAAGATCTAGAAAAATGACAATACTATCTATATATTGAGAGCTATCATACACACCTTTATAATACTTAAAGCACAAAGAGAAAACTTTACAAATAACTAGGTCTTATTCAAATGATATTTTGGCTTTCCACAAGAGTTTAATATACTTATCTCAGTAGCCTAATAAAGCATGCAAAAAATCCTTACTTGCAATGCATATTCATAATTCAATATTATCTCCACATTTGACACCTGCAAAGAGAGCAGATGCCAGAGGTATAGATGAGAATATTGAAATGTACTAGCCATGATATCCTACATGGTATATTGTCTCTAGTAATATTTCAATTAGTTTGTAATAAAAGTCTCAGAAATATTCAAAGTAGTGTAAGTGATTCTCTAGTTTTAGTGTGTGAGAAAGAATCAACAAGAGAACCTGCCTAAATACTGTATTTTCAGACTCTTCAGTGAGGTTCTGAATATCAATTCTGGAAGTCCCTGGAGTCTGCAGCTGTCACAGCTTAGTCATAGTACTAGGGGAGGAATTTAGAAAACAAAATGAACAGGCATGAATCCTTTCTTGAATATATACATATTTTTTTATGAAAATGACATGTAAAGGAGCACTTGTTTTTTTACTTGATGCTTTCTTTTTTGTGCTTCTCCATAATTTTTAGCAACAGAACATAGAGTAAGTAGAACTCTGAAGAAATACAGGAAAAAGAGCTGAAAATCAGGTTTTCTAGTTAGAAACTACCCAAGGTACAAAAGATGGCATGTTCTAAGGAATTACATTTATAGTTAATAAAGGAAATATTGTTACAAGAACCCTGGTTCATGACATTTGACTAGGACATAATACTCCATGCAGTAAAGAATGCCTGATGATGAAATTCAGGGAAGACACTTTTGCTAATAAAGAAAAGAAAGTTAAGAAGAGTGGGGAGCCAGTGACTGCAGGGTGGTGTGCAAAATGGATGTAGTCCATTATTCCTAAATTTTGTAAGGATAGTGGATTTGAATGTGATTTGTGACAGGCCTATGAGCATCTATCAATGCAATACTGAAAAATGTAAACTTTATAGATGAGAAAAAGTGTAAATACCAGGTAGATTTTAACCTCCCAGTAGCGATCATAGTTGTGTTTAGAATGAATTTTTCACATTCACGTAAGGGATGGATTATAGAATGGAGACAGCATTGAAAATGGACTGACCGTGGCATCCGGCTGGGATAACAGAAAATAAATACGGTGCTAAACTTTGAAGTAGAGTTGAAGTAATATCATGGTTGATTGTGTAAAAATATGAAGATTTAAAAGTTGAAATCTATTCTGGAGTTTCTATCCTAAAGTTTAGGAAAATATGTGTGCTGTTTATGCAGCAGGAGAAATGAGACTGGCCAAGCTCCGACTTTATATAAAGAGTTTATATATATATATATATATATATATATATATATATATATATATATATATATACATATAGTTTATATAAAGAACTGAAGTATAAATGGTCCTTATGACTATCATTTTTAATTCGTCATGTACTGCACACCTTAAAGATGTCTCATTTTGCAAACAGATTCCTATAGGATAGCCAAGGTCTTTGCTCATCTGAAATATAAAACTTAGGCTTACAAGGAGGCAGGTCATTTTTTCAATATTCATTCCGTTTGGAATTGTATACAGAGTGACGGAGTGACCGTGAGTTGACCTTAAAAGATACAATAGTAATCAGTTGCCAGTATTCTTCATCTAAAATTGGAGACTGCTGCCCGTTACCACAGTTCTGTGCTGGCTTTTTTTCTGCTGACCTTGTATGGGTCTTGTGCATACTGCACCAATGATATAGATTCATATGAGCAGGGATCCAGGAGACTGTAGGACTCTATTTCCATATGATCATGCACCTCCTCCCTGACTCTCACAATCTTTCCATACCCTCTTCTGCAGTGGTCCTGAACCACCTAAGGGTGGGTGAAGTTTAATATAGGAGTCGTGTCTAGGAACCCATACCCTGCAGACTCTTACTCTCTACGCTTTGGTCATTTGTGACCTTTTATGCTCCTGGCCCTCTGATGTGTGGGGGAGTCTTGTTAATGAGAACTGAGATGTTCATTAGTGTTCCTTTTACCCCTTGTTCGATGTTCCATGAGCCTTAGGTGCAGAGGTTGTGTTGTGGCAATACTGGAAAGTGATTACTACTCGAAGAAGAAGTACTAATTTTCCTAAAGCGAAGGACTCCAGATAGGCTGACTATACCTGAGTAGATGAATTTGCACTGAGGAGTGTCTGGAAACACTAACTTGACAGAATAGGTCTTAGCACAAATGACAGGATCTACGGATTCCACTGGTTGGAGCTGTGAAAGAGTACCAGTGGGAAAAGGGATACACAGATGATTAAAATTGAGATGTTCTGCATGAAACACATAAAATTCAATAAAATAATTTTTAAAATATATAATAGGAATTAGGTGTGATGGTGTATTCAGCACTCAGGAGGGAGGTCGAGTTACGTGGATCGCAGATTGAGGCCAGGCTGATCTACAAAGTGAATTACCATCTACACCCTGTCTCAAAAGAACAAAACCTTAAAAAATTTTTAAAAGATATATTGACAAGTTACTAGCAAATATTTCTATTTCTCTAATAGAAATATCTTCGTATTGTGGGATGCATGCATTAATCTGGTATAAATGTTCCCACTATGGCCAAAGTCAGCAGTTACCACTGAGGTCTGAATCACTGAATTTTACATAAAAACAACTCTCACAAACAAATTAATACCAGACCCACTGTACTAGTGAGTTTCCCTTCAAAATTCACAATTTTCCAACATTATTTTATTCTGTAGTTTATAAACAAATGTAAGAATCCAGAAATAAACTAGCAAAACAATAAAGGGATTTTAAGTAGATTCTGTCTTCTTTCTCTAGTACTCAGAAACAACTTTAAACATATATTTTATTATTTATTTATGGGTATGTAGGGTGTATGCATGTGCCATGTGCAGGTAACTGTAGAGGCCACAAAATGGCTTCAGATGCTCTGAAGCTGTAGTTGTAAGTAGTTATGAGCTGTCCAGGATGGGTGCCATGGACCAAACTCTGGCTCTGTGCAAGAGCAGCAACCACTGTACCATCTCTGACCTCCTAACCATGGAGCAATTCACCTTCCCCTACACAAAGCACTTTACTCAGATATCCCAAGCTGAAGGACTTCCAGTATATAATAGAGCTGTAGGTAAGAATTCTTAAGACTAATTGCCAAAGTACCCATCTATTAAAATGTACATTAAGAAATTATATTGTGTACTTTATTTTTACTGATTTTTGTGAATTTCATACAATACATCTTGGTCATGTTTACACCCCCTCCACAATCTGCATAACCATAGCCCTCCCACCTGTTTTTATGAATTTTGTCATGAATATTAAATATTTACATTTTTGTTAATGGTAGTTAAAATTAGAAAAAAATGTTTAAGAGTCAGATAAGTAGGACAGTAGTTCACTGATTACGTATTGCTTCTTATTGACTCTTTATTTCATCACAGAATTGTCTCATCAACATTTCCGATACACAGTACTGTGTAGGTGATTGTGGAAGTAAGCTAGATAAGGTATAAGATTGGAGAACTCAGAGTTATTTTCACTGGGTGATGTCTGCTCCTTCACTCTCACAGTACTGCGTCATCCCAAATAAACACAGTAGTAAAGGACACATAGTATCTGGTGCTGTTCACATTCTCTGTCCTTGTCTCCTTGATGGTATACACCTCTTTTATATTTCAGCAAAACTTTCCCCAAGGCCTGTGTAAAACAATCTCTATCATTTTCTAAGTGACTGTGGAATATAGATTTCTTTTACTTTTCTCTTAATGTGGGTAAGTGAAAAGTACCTATAATATTTGTAATTATGTGTATTATATATTGGCTTCTCACTGTTTTTATTTTCATTCTTACAGTTTTAAAGAAAATATTATTTAATCTTTCTAATGACAACTTCCTAGTCACAGAAAATCATGCTGGGTGAAATCCGACCTTGTGATCTGATGAGGGCTTGACTTCCCTGGCTGAGGCTGAGCACCTCAGTGCGGTCTGTCCCCATCACTTTTCTTTCCTTCCTTCTACCTCAGTGCCTATAAATATGCAATGTCTGTCACCAGGCTTGTGAGAAACTTTAGATATTAAATATTGAAGAGAGATGGAAAACTATTAAAAATGTAACACAGTCTAATGAAATCATATAGTATACAGTATAGGAAAAATGGAGAATGCTTATTTTAAACCATTTAATGAGGAAACTGTGAGCAAGATGGGCTCTATTTTTATCACAAAATAGTTTAAGAAATGTGTCTGAGAATCAAAATGAAGTATGATAATTTATATGTTGTTGTGTTTGTGTGTTATGATGTGTTTGCATGATGTGTGTATGATGTGTGTATGATGCATATATGATATGGTATGTGAATATGATTTTATGGTATGTATGATATTTGCATGGTATGTGCATGATGAATTATGTGTATGTATGTTATGATGTGTGTGTATGATGAGCAGATGATATGTGTATAATGTGTATATAATCTTCAAATAATGTGTATATAATGCACATATGATGTGGAGTAAGGTGTATGTATGATGTATATGGTGTGTGAATATGATGCCCATCTTTTTGGGCTTCTAAAATCTATGCCTCCCATCTCACCACAGAAGTGCTGGGAATAGACTCATCACAGAATCCAGCTTTTCTGTGGTTTTCAGGAATCAGAACTCAAGTCACCAAGCTTGCATGGCAAGTATTTTTTTTTTTCTGTTAAGTCCCTAAATAAAAGATTAAGGTTGAGGCTAAGCTTAAAGCTTAAGCATTTCTGAAAGATGCTTCTTTCTAAAGTCACTTATTTAGAGAAGATATGAGGTCAGAATGCAGACTTTGAGCTGCTCTGCCTCTGTATTTTATGTCTCAAGATGAATGAGGAATTCACAGGAAATGCTGTTTAAATAGATCTGTAGGCAACACATTCTTGTTTTCCTCTCTATGGACTATTTTAACCTCTTTGTCATTCCTGGAACCCATGAAGAATTATTTGCAACTTTACAACAACCCTAAATGGTAGATGCTTCCACCCACGATTTAAGGTAGAGAAGCAGAAGCCTGGAAAGGTTAACTTCTTCATGGTTATCTAGATCATAGCTATCAGAGCAATGTTCATGTCTACACCTGGTCCTGCCCAATCAGAGTAGCGTTCCTTTGGGTCCACAAATGCCCACACCCAGTCAGAGCAGTGTCATATCTACACTCGCTGGTCCTCACCCAGTCAGAGCAGCGCCATGTCCAGTCCTCCTCTCCCGAGTCAGAACAGTGTCATGTCCACCCCTGCTCTCACCCAATCATACCCATCAGGTGGTAAACACTCATTTTTGCTTCAGTCAACATCCTATGTGTTTCCCTGGCACTTCAGCTGAGGCTGAGTGATTCTGAGGCCCTAGCAGGCCTGTTGGAGGGGACTGCTTTCTGATTGTCCCCTCTATGGATTGCTCAGAATTTCCTTGACAACGTGCATGCTAACAACATGCACTTGCAGTTGTCACAGGTGTCCAACAATGAATCCTATAGTCTCATGCCACAAACAATACAGACACCCATGGGAACACGTGTCTCATGGCCTCAGTCTTCAACCCTCAGGAAAATGAGCTCTACTTCTAGATCACAGTCTTATGTGCAGTTTTCCAAACCTGATGGAATGTGTCTAGTTTCTCCCACTCTTCACCTTAAAACTAGCATATTAAAGTTTTCTAAGGAAAATGTGAAGAAGGCAGGTCTCCAGCTTATCTGTGCTTACTCAAGAGCCTGCCCTGCCATCTCAGGCACCTCAGTCTCCAGCTATCTTTGGTGGGTCTGGATTTCAGGCACTGTCCTCCACCCTGACTCAGTGCCATCCCAACCTTGTTCCATCTCTCTCCTCCCTTTTGGTTGCCCATCCATTAAAGGTATAGGGCCTGTTGTTGAGGGTTCCCTGGGCACACCTCCCATTATAGGATTTGCTACCAGATACTCTCCAGATGCCATTCCATGGAGAAACCAGGTCTCTGGGGAATCAGCCCTTTGCCTTTGGCCTGTGCAATGAGGATGAAAGGTGAATTCTAATTTGCTATGTTAACCAGCCACGTGGCTACCTGATTGCTCCAAGGGTGACTCCCTGTACATTCCCTGCCTGGCTCTTACCTGACCCTGGTGTCTGCCCCTAGACATGGCCACCTGCTATTTTCACAGTTTTGATGTGAATGCTTTTGAAGTTTCATTTCTTAGCATTCTATGGTAGCTCAGGGAAGGCTTTTTAGTTTGCCTGACTGTTCTTTTGGCCACCTTCCTCCCCCTTAAGATCACAGTACTGAAGACTGGGGCAGAGGGCAATCTATTTAAGAATTTTCTACATGCATGTAATATATTTTGATCAAATCAGAAGTATTCCCTCTCCTCCTATTCCTCTCCTACCTCTGGACACTTTTCCTTCTCAATTTTATGTTTTGTTTTAGTAAATCAACTCAGTTCACTTAGTGTTGCCTATATGTGCATAAATGTGGTACCATCTATTGGAACACTAGGCATTGAGTATTATCAATAGAGAATATTACTAGATTCATTCACATAATTTCATTCATTACTTTAGATCTTAATACTTCTACAGTTCAACTGGAGTCTAGGTTTTCAGAATCCAGTCATCATTGAGCAGTATGTCTTTTCCTCACCAATTCAGATCCAACGGATAAAGGAAGCTTAGCACACCAGAACTGTTATTTTCTAGTAGTTGAGACTCCATCTGTGCTTTGTTAGTGTGTGACTTCTCTCTTAGAGCCATGGCAGATTTGATCACTGAAATAAGTCTGGTCATATGGATCACAATGTGGACCATATTTACTAAGTGATCTTTTACCAACAGAATTTAATACTTTAGAATTAAATTATGGGCCAGAGTTTCAATTGCCATAAATAGTCATGTCCATATTTAGAACAAGACACTAAGGACTGCACCTAAGGAATGGCCAGGCAGTGTTCTCATAAAACAGTACATTGTTAGGCACAATATGAATTATTCTCTCATTGCTTTGACAAAATACCTGACTACAGCAACTTAAGGAAAGAAGGGTTTGCTTTGACTCATACATAGAGGGGAAGACACGGCAGTAAAAGTGTGGAAAGCTGGTCACATTGCCTGGCAGGCACGAGGCAGAGAGATGAATGTTGGTGTGCTCAGCTTCCTTTCTTTTTATGCAGTCTAAGCCATCACCCCATAGTATAGTACAACCAACATGTAGGATAGCTCTTTCCACTTCAATTAACCGTCAAGGGACCCTGCCATAGATGTACCCAAAGATTTGTTTCCAAGGTGATTCTGAATGTCAACAACTTAACAATCATGACTATTAGCCAGGGTCGTTTTCTGGAAATAAACTTAGTAGAATTTGGTCTAGTGGAATGCAATGGCCACAAATTTTTTGACAGATTACTTTTTATTTATACTATGTACTTACTTATTTTTGTGTGTGTTTGTACATGTGGATGAGTATGAATGTGTGCAGTTGACGTTTATGACTCTGTGAATACGCATCTGTGTTTAAACATTTGCACATGTGTACACATTTATATGGAAGCAAAATTTCAACTTTGGATCCCTTCCTAGATCTTTCTCCACCTTGTTATTGAATACAATATCATTAGTTCTACACATCGTGATGAATGACAACTTACAGAGTTTATTTTATCTTACATTTCCAGAGAGGTGAGAGTCCATCATGGCAGGGAGGCATGACAGCAAGCAGTAGGCATGATGGGAAGACCAGGCAGCTGGTAACTCCCATTTGAACTGTAAGCAGGAAGCCGAGAGAGTGAATTGGAAGTTGGGCAAGGCTATGAACTCTCAAAGTCTGTCCTTGGTGGCACACTTCCTCCAAACAGCATCAGCAACTGGAAACCAAGTATTCAAGCCTATGGGGGACATTTCTCATTCAAGCCACCAGTTCATCAGTTTATCTAGGCTGACTAGCCAATGAGTGGCCAGGGCTTTAACTATCTCTATTTCCCTATCAATGTTGTGACTACAGACATGTGTTGCTACACCATGATATTTGTTGTTGTTGTTGTTGTTGTTGAGGCAGGTTTCCTTGTAGCTCCAACTGGACTGGAGCATGCTACACAGACCAGACTGGCCACAATTTCTCAAGTATCTGCCTGTTTCTGCCTCCCAAGTGAGTGCTGGGATTAAAACGAAGCATCCACAGGTCCATCAGAGATATTTTAATAATAGTGTTTGAGAATTTCAGGTGTGTATATACTGTATTTTTGTCATATTTACCCACATTCTTCACAATCCAAAACTTTTCAGATAACCCATTATATCTTACTCTAATTTCATGACATTCTATATTTAACCCATTGAGTTCAGTTAGTGCTCACCATAAGTGTACGAGTACATAGCCATCTACTTGAGCATGGGCAATCTACAACTGTCTACGTACCTGTAGAGAACTTGACTTTCTCCACCAGCACCAGCACCCATCAAGGGACAATATCTTTGCAGTTACGGATGATGCCTTTTAACTTATCCCCAGGCATGCATAAATTTTCTCTGATTGATCTTATAGAGATCCTGTGCTGGAAACCACTTTCTCTATGACTCTGTGAGTACAATGGTCTTGCCATGACAAAAAAACACTGTTTTATGTAACTTCTTTTAATCTCTATGTTTCTAAATTTCTTTGCATCCAAGTCTGTGATGTTCCCTAAGCTTTGTGGGTAGAAGTGTGATAGAGATGTGCTACTTAGAACTAAGCACTTCATAGGCTCTTACTCTGCAAATGGACCAGTTGTGAGTATCTGTATTAACTACCATGCACTGCAGTAATAATAATAACAATAATAATAATAAATAAAACCTCTGATGAGGACTAAAAGATCCACTGACCTATGATACAGAAATGAGTATTTAGAAGGTAGCATAATATTATGTCCACTCCACAGAATAATAATAGTGATGATTGTCTCCCAGGACCCTGGACATCAGGAGTCATAGATCCTTGGCTAGGCTTGTGATGCCAGACATGATTTCTTTCTGTGAAATAAGCTGCAAATTCAATCAAAAAGCAGTTGCTCACTCCCATGACATTCATGACATTATTGCACCAATGAAGATACATTTCCAGACTGCTGATTATTTAGATCACAAGGTTCACAGTTGCATGAGTCTAATGAGTTTTTTCTTGCCCCAGAATCCTTTACAGGAAATTCTGTCCCTGAGAAAACTAGCCAGTGTGGAGCAAATTTCTATGTCAATAGCAGCTTGAATTTTTCAAGTGTATGTCTTCTGGAATAGGGTCTGATCTTGAAGATGAAGGAAAACACAATCAATGACAATATGTGATACTGGTGCAGGGTTTGTGTGACCTTTCTGACCAATAACTGGGAGGAAAGTATCCCACACCAGGAAGCAGGTTGTTGGTTTGAAAAACTACGGCATCTAAGAGAATTATTATCCTCCTGTAAGGGGCAATTCTAACCAAAGCTGTCTGCAGATTCAGCGAAATCAAAATTCCAGTGGTTATTCATAAAAATTTTAAAAATCTTAAAATTAAATTGAATCAAAAGGCATCCAGATAGCCCAAATAATCCTGAACAATAAAGACAGTGATGGAGGTAGCAACATTCCTGATTTCAAGTAATATCAAAGATCCATAGTAATAAAAATACATAGTGTTGACAAAATCATATACAATTATCAATGAAATAGAACTGAAAATCTATCTACTGAATAGTTACATCATTGCTACCTGACCGTCTTCCCTCTCTAACTCCTCCCATGTTCCCAAATCCTCCTAATTACCATGACCTCTTCTCTCTTCTTTTATAATTATTTTTCTCTCATATATATATTTACCTAGAGAAAGTGGTTTCCAGCACAAGACCTCTATAAGATCCAGCAGATTTCCATGGCCAGCCTCATATCTTTGTTTCTCCATTGTACCTGCACTTTTAATAGATGTATCCTAATGCATCATTTCAATTCTTTTGTGTCTTGTTTCATTATATTATTCTTACAATTTGTTCTATGAATTACATAAAATATAATTTACCAAAATCTGCTCCAGGTTAAAGCTAACTCCAACTTGTTTCATTAGATCCATTTTCTCTCTCTCAATTCATGCTGTTAGCATATATTTCCCCTTTATAGTTGCTAACTCACTAATCTAATTATATATTTTTTAATTAAATTTCCGTTTTAATTACTTGGGAGAAGGCAAAACTGTTATTGTGCTTTATTTTTTTTGCATACCTTCCTGGTGCTCTATTTAAGTGGCATCTACAGTCTGTAGTTCAGCTTTGGCGGTCTTCCACTGGTATTTCTTCTAAGGGAGAACAGCCAACAACACTATGAAGAGAAGCTGAAGATCCTGCCAGCATATCCCTGTATGAGGTAAGTCATGACCTCTCAATTTCTTTATACTTTGGTGGTCACAGAATCTAAGTATGGATTTCCTTTACGTTGATCCTCCTTGGTGGATTTTTTAACAAGCTCTTGAACTTTGTTAGACTTTTTGAATTCATAAACTTGTGCTGCTTTTAGATTTGATACATTTTTAGGGGCATTTCTTGAAATATCTGTTCTTTACTCTTTCTTCTCTTTCCCTGAGAATTAATGACACTGATTTGGTGTCCCGAAGTTGTTCTTCAGTTGAATTTTTCCTTCTTTTTCTTTACAAGATTGTACATTTCCTGCCAATTTGTTGTCATCACAGATTTTTCTTGGACTCTTCAAGTCCAGTGAAAACCCAGTGAGGCATTTCATTTTTTAACTCCACAGCTTCCATTTCCTTCCCAGTGCTCGCATCCTTACCCATTTCTGTATTGGATGAGTCATCAACACAATCAGCGTTAAGCATTACTTCAAGGGAACCTTGGAAAACTGTCTGTAGGCCCTGGTCTGAAAACCTTAGTAAACCCAATGCCCCAAGTCTCAGAGACACTAGGGTGAAGACTGAATGTTTTTATTAAACATTACTTCTCTGGCTATTTGCTTCTCACAGAGATCTGTCTGCTTCTGCCCCCTGTGTGCTGGGATTGATGGCAAGTGTTTCCACATCCAGTGTCTCGACTTTTCTTACTTTGTGGTTCTGAATTAAAGTGAATGTTCAGAGAACCTGATAGTAGACTCGGAAAATGGGAATTGAGAAGTGGCTGTTTTTATACTCTGAAGTCAATGTGTGGCTGACTCTTTGGACCTTAATCTTTTGGCTCCAAGATTGCTGGTCTTGTTATAACACCAAGGAAAATTTTCCCAGTCTTTTCATGGATCAACGTCTCTCGCCAACTCTCCATCCTGTGCTTGCATCTTCTGCTGGTCCATTGTCAGAGACACCAGCTTAGTGTGCAGATCACCTACAGTTGAGAAAATAGGGGACGAGGGAGAAACATACTTGCTGTTTAATTCCTGTTTCCATTTGTTCTCGTTCACAGTAACCACGTTTCATCCTTTGCCAACACCAGTCTTTCTGACTTCAGAAACCGCATTAGATACAGAGATACACAACATTTTGTATGCAGTAATATTTTCTACAGCTACAAATGCTTTAGGCTTTTATAACAAAGCCCTAAATCTAAATCCTACCTTCGTCTATGCTGTAGCTGTTACTAAACCATATGCTTCCTAAAACATTCAGATTTTGCCAGTTTTCCCAATGATATTCTTCTTAGATTAAAAAATACTCAATATAACAAACTTTCAGAATTATTTTGAAATTATATTATCAACATTGTGGTTCTAGGCTACCAGTCCTTGTCTTTACTCTGTAAGTTCCAGGTTCTTCTTATCGACTGAAAATTACCCTCAGTTCCTAATCACATGGCTGTCTATCAGGATGGAAGTCTACTTCTTAGAAGTCAAAGGAAGGATATCATTTATAAGTTGTTCCCTGGTTTATCAGGCCCACCCAAGATAAACTCCCTTTTGGTTAACTCAAAGGGAACTGATAAGGGCTCCTCATTACATGTGTAAAATACTTGTAACTTAGCCATATTCCATTACATAAAATAAGTCCTAGGTCAAGTATAATTAAGAGAAAGGATGGACAATTATATTAATTTCTGTTTTGTTGAATGGCTTAATCAGAAATGATATTGAATTTGATAAAATCTTTTCTAGCACTTACGAGTGTTATCATATTAATTTTCCTACTGAGGAAGTTGATTTATCTGGCTATACAAATGAGTTTCCTCATATTGAACCATCCATTACCACAATAAATACCTTGTGTAGAAGCCAGGTGGACACACACCTTAATCCCAGCACTTGGAAGGCAGAGGCAGGTGATCTGTGTTCAAGACTAGCTCTATATAAGGAATTCCAGGCCAGCTGGGGCTACAGGGAGACTCTGTCTTGAAAAGACAAAAATATAATAATAATAAAATAATAATAAGTAATACTATGTGATGATCTTATGCTATTTCCATTTGAGTTTATGAAATCATTTTATTAATTTATTATTATCAACTAATACCTAAAAGTAAATTAGGGTTTTCTTTCTTGAATAGCTTATGTCATTTTCTTGAATCTGAGCATTATACCTCTTTGATATAAACTCAAACTAGATGATTAAATTAATAATTTTAAATGTGATGTTACTGCTGAGTATTCAAACAGATAACCTACTATTATCTTTAAAATTAATTGCTTATGATGATGTTCCAAATGTAACACAATGGGAATTCTTCCCAATTTACATACAAATCACTGGCTAACAATGTAGAACTTTTCAAAAGTATATGACTAGATTTCACCTGAGAACAAGACCTTGAGTTAACATAAATTTTTATTGTTTTATTGAGGAATTTATGTTCTGCTTTTAAGATATGTGTCATGGTTTGAGACTGGGAGTCTTCTACAGACTCTTGTATTGAGTATTTTTTTTTTCCTAGTCTGTGTTGATGCTTTGAAAGTTGAAGAGAATTTAGGTGATGGGACCTGGGTGATCAAGAGGCTGTGTTTTCTAAGGTTCTACCTGTTAGGGTTCATGTTTCAGTTTCTCTTTCTTGTCTGTCACCATAGAAACAAGTTAGCCCTCTCCACTATGGACTGAGCCATTGTGCTTTCTTCTTTTAAGCAACTTTCCAGAGTAATGAGCAAAGTATTTAACACAATGCAGCAGGATGATATGATCCTGATTATCCAGGAGATCATTTTGAAAATGCCTTATCAGAATAAATTATTTTCTTCTTTGATCATTACATTCCAGTTGTGAATAAACATAGTGATACAAGTATCACATTTTAATGTCTGTATCACATTTTAATGTCTACCATAGTTGCAAAGAAGGAAGATTTGTGTGTGAATGCCAGTATTTAGAGAGAGCTTTGACAAAGAACCACTCTCTCTCTCATGTCTCTGTTCAGTATTTTTCCAGGGCCATAATTCACTCTCAGTGAAATATTTAATAGAGACAGATAATGTAGATAAAGACAGAAATGGATGTGATAATCTGGTGAAGTCTCAGTTTACATTTGGTAGTGGTCACTCATCTCAAAAATACTTAATTTTAAAATTTAAAATAAAAAAGACATATTGATTTACTATATTTAAGAAATAATCCTTAAGAGGCAGAGGCAGGCATATCTCTCTGAGAACAAGATCAGCCTGGTCAACATAGTGAGTTCCCGGCCACCTGGGGCTATAAAATGACCCTGTCTCAAAAAGCCAAATAAATAAATAAGAAAAGAAAAAGAAATAATCGTAATACTGAGTACTTAAGCTAGTGATTAAATTAGCTTAAATCTTTACCTGTTTGTATGATAGGGATGTCTTCATAATTCTAGGACTAAAAGAGACTTTGATTATGTGAAAGTTACATAGAATAATAGAAATATGGGAATGATGAAGTCAAAGTGCGTGTATGGAATACCAATCAAGCAAATCTCTTGGAAGTTCATTTCATGAAAGAGATGAAGGAACATAAAAGTTACTATATGGAGGTGCAATACTAGCTCTCAGGTAGCTGAATAATGAATGTTTACGTAAAAAATGATCTCAAGCTATGCTGTTTGCTTCCAAAGGACACATTTAACCACATCTCAGAAGGTAAGAATGGGTCCTCTGCACTGTGAAGGGTTCAATGTGTGACTGCTATGGTAAGCATCTTGCAGCTCTCTTTCTGTTATGTCCTGCAAATGCTCATGGGATGCATCATCGTCGCTAATAAATTAATTTCCATTCCATGCATCACTCACTGTGGCTTCATTTTTTCTTGGTGTTAATACTCAAGTCTTTACTCTGCTCCACTTTTAATTATGTTCATATCCAGAAGTAATATAAAGGGATAAAGACCAAAATGATTTATGTTCTGACTTGCTAAGTTAGTAAATATTTTAAAGTTCGTATGTATTTTTCTGTGGCATGTGTATATGCACGAAAATCAACATTGCTGAAGTGTACAAGTCAAATGAATGAACATAAAGTAAAGAGTATAAATTGATATTTTTCCTAATACTTTTGATAATACCAATAAAATACATCTTCAAAATATATAAAATGTACAACCCATTCAATATGCTAATATAGTCTTTATGCTCCCATTTATAATAGCATGTTAGAAACATGGAAGTATTTAAAAAATATTGATGCAAATACAAAAGTTATGGCCTCCATATAAAACATCATATAATAAAGTCAGTGAAAATAATTTCTACAGAAGAGGTTCTAGCAAATAAGAGGTTGTTACAATGAAGTGAAAAGATGTGTTACAAATTGTATTATGTACTATATATATATATATATATATATATATATATATACATGTCCTTCCCAGACATGTAATACATGGAACTTAAAAATCATTAAAAAAATGATGAAAGGTTAACAACAAATATGTCTGATTATGATGATTATATAATTTTACTTCTTTATTGTATTTTTAACATTTGAACTTCTTGAGAAAGAATGTTTCAGATAAGAAGACAATAAAGAAAACAAAATCCCCTACTGATAGAGAAATGATAACAGTTTATAAATTCTCTCCAGAGACCTAGAATATCAATTTCTGTAATTTCTACTTCTTGAACAAGAAAATTGTTAATCTTACTTCTGCAGCTGCAAATTTAATCAAGATAGTATACAGATTCATTCAAGTGAAATTGGGATATGATAGAAAATATGATCATTAAATAATTGTACCATACATTACTGATAAAGTAGTATGGATTTTCTTCTCTAAAATGAGGAGTGAATTCAATATTTGCTGACACATCAAGGCAGATATGGAAGAAATATCTTCCTTTCTCAAGACTAGCAAAATAAAATGAAGAAAAATGTTCTCCATTTTCATACTAAGTCAGAGACAGGAGGGCAGGGGGATTTAGAAAGTCTAGGTTTTTTTTTTTTTTTTTTTTTTTTGAGTAATGCACTAACTAGAATTAACATACACTGGCAAGAAGATGTCGTCTATGACAGAACACTTAGACATCTTTGAAGACACAAATCAACTGTGAATGATGGCTCTTAAATATACACTTAAATACAACAGTATTCTCCACCTTGATCTTTTCTACTATATTCTTCCTAGTTTGTCAGAGGTCCACAATATGGAATCTTTCATGTCCCTCTCTGAAGATCCACATCTACACAATCCTGCCTTTATTTGATCAGATTCTCAGGGCCCTTAAAAGATCAGGACATCCTGTGTGACCCTTTGTCCCATCTTCTTCTATGCCCACTCTTCACATGGCCTCCATAAGAGGTTTCCATTTCCACTCTTGTATCTAGAAGGCCCTCACATTATACCCTTTATCACCTGTTCAAAGGATACTTTTAAAGAATGGACACATCTTTCTACTACAGGGAGCCTTATACCCTTCCATGAGTTAGCCAGTGATGGTGTGGTAAGACCCATGCCTACAACCCATGTGATCATCCTCCTGGGGGAGATGAAGTTCCCAGAGCAGACCCTGTTAGACCTTGAGGATGGGCATCTGGAGAGAATGCTGTACTTACATGCTAATAAATGAAAGTCATAAAAAACACGGTCATAAAATATTCTGATCAGAGCACACTTTGAAAGATAACTCCAGGCCTCACTGAAAATCCAAATATTTCATTCCAGATAGCTGAGGCTGTATAAAAACATACCATCCTGGATCCAGAGATTTCAAAAGCCTTGTCATCATCACAGTCTATTTCATCAGTAAAGTCTCTGTAAATGTCATACAAAAATTCCCAAAGCTACACAGGGACCTACAAAGCCCTTTGCACACTGCTCGATTTTTCCCTTCAAGCTATTCAGGAGAAGGTCTTGAAAACGGAAAGATACAGGAAGTAAAAGGACTCGGCAGTGCAGAATGGCTGCCACAGCTCATTCCGTGTGCATGGAGGTATCTTCAGTACCTTCCTCTATGATACAGCCTAATTTTCCATGTATGAATGCTCCATCGCTTCTGGAAACCAAAATGTACTCCCTCACCTGCCCCAGGATGTCTCAGTCAACCTGTCAAAACTTCCAAGCCCACAATCTCTCCAATTTGGGCTTAGCAAATCAAAAGGGAATTGCAAGTGGAACTGTTCTCTTTCTCGTAAGAGAGGCTCATACAAATTCCAACAGTTGTAGCACACTATGGCCAGAGGGATGGACAGTAACCTCTCACTTGGCTCCTATATTATAACAGGACCTCCCTTACCTACAAGGGAGGGCTTGAAGGTAATAGAGGCTCCAACATTTCTAGCTATATTGAAAAGCTTCACAGAATCCTTGGTGTGGCAGGAACAAGAAGTAATTTCTTAATCCACATGGGACCATTTATTCTGCTTTAATTAACATCCCTGGACCCAACTTTCCTACTCACTAGAATTAGCAGGTGGTTCCAGGAGGTCAGATCATACTCCTTCTGGTATAATAGGGACATTCCAATAAAAAAAATAACTGGGAATGGTGAGATAACGCCTTATCTAGTTTCTACCAGCTTGGAAATATAGTGAATTCTCTTTGTGCGGTCTTAGTGGGACCAAGAGTTAGTTGGCTAAATTTTGCTCCTATTGTGAAAAAGGCCCTACAAATACTAAGACAGTCTTTAATTACTGCCCTCACATTGGCCTTACTAGAACCTAGAAAACTCTTATATACACATGAAATGGGAGTCTCTTGAGAGCTCTCACTCATATGCTAGAACTGACCACTCACCTAACGGTCTACCTGTCATAAGCCTTAGACCTAGTAGCTAAGTGATGGTCCCATGTCTCCATGCTTGGCTTCAGTTAGCTGTCTCAGTGGAGGAAGCCTCCAATCTCTTCCTGTCACATGATCACTGTACTCACGTGCCAAACAGCTCATATTCATTAAACGCCAAAGTTTTTTTCCACT
Source organism: Eospalax fontanierii (assembly GCA_035773235.1). Taxonomy (NCBI): domain Eukaryota; kingdom Metazoa; phylum Chordata; class Mammalia; order Rodentia; family Spalacidae; genus Eospalax; species Eospalax fontanierii. The sequence goes on along the minus strand of CM069540.1, from coordinate 43,655,113 downwards.
AGATTTTTACTAATCACATTAATAAATATGACTCTCCTTTCCAAAGCCACAAAACTTAGCCTCCAACCTTGTCAAATCCTGACCACTGCTGTATTACTGCACATCCCAAGCTACCCAAACCCCTTGTACAAAAAACACTCCTGTAGTGTTCAGTCAGACCTTTAAGACACCCTCTCATTGGCCCTAAGGCCACACAGTGCACTGATAATAGTAGCTGCATCTTGGATGGGGCCTGAGTACTGACATATATAATTATGTTCCTTCAAGTTTACTGAATATTGTCATTTTCCAGACAGCATCACATAAACACAAAAGGGTTAAATGTTTTGGCCTTTCTTGTGTCCTTCATCTAGGGAAGAATATGAGATAACACGGAATATGATAACACAGAATTCTCCTATCAAACATGACCATGAAATCATGGCTTTGATGGAGGCTAGAAAATTCCTGTAACAGGTGGAAGTTATTCATTACAAGGCTCACCAAAAAGGAAATGACCAAGTATTTCACAGAAATACCCAAATGACAAGCAGGTCATAGAAACTGTTAGATTTCCCCATCAGGCATCCTTAATCCCATAACCTACCTTACTCAGATCTGAGGTCCTCAGGAGGTAGTTCAGAGAGCTTTAATCAAAGATTGCACTCATTCTCCAAGGTTGGTCAGGAGGACAAAGTATCAACTCTCACCACCTACATTTTCAAATAGAAAATTCTTTGTCATTCTTCTCAGTTGGAGATCAAAGCCACCCAGAACTTATTGACGAATTTACTTATGGACAAAGTAATTTCCCAAACACTGTTGGAAATTTATTGATTCTGTCCAACATGCTGTTTGCACATATAGACATTCCTGACTGATGAATTTGTACACACGATAGCCAATTTCTTGATCTTGTCCAACGTACAGGCTGTAAATTGACAAAGTCCTCTCTTACCACTTCTAGTCCTTCAGCCTTTCCAGAAATAAAGAACCTTGTCAGTAAAATATGGGTAAATGGATTTTACACATGCACCTCCACACAAGAGATTTACATAACTCCATATGTGCACTAAATAAATATAAACTTTACCTACTCATCCTGAAAAGACCTGAGAGGTCACAGAGACACTGAGACACTTCTTGAACATAAAAGGCCCACCTTTGGTATCTCTTTCTCTTTTATAGTCAGATAATGGTCCAGTTTTCCTCTCACAAATCACCCATGCTTTATGGCACTCATGATATTTGTGAAAAATTTAGATGATCAAACAGATGATTAAAGAGGCACCTTGCTAAATTAACACGGGTAACTTAATGCATTAGTTATTTGTCTGTTGATGTGATAAAACAGCATGATCAAGATGACCATGCTTATTTATATAAAGAGGAGTTTATTTGGCTTAAAATTCCAGAGCATAAGAATCCATTATGGCATGGGGAGCCATTTGGGCAGGTAGTGACCAGACCAAAAAGTAGTGTGAACACATCTTTAAGCAGTTGCAGGAAGCAGAGGGCAAATAGGAAACCTGATATGGCTTAAGTTTTCAGAGTCTGCTCCCTGTGATCTGCTTCTGCCAGCATGTCCTTACCGCCTAAAGCTTCCATGAAATTGCCCAAACCTGCTACAAACTGGCAGTTAAGTATTCAAATATTTGGAGCCTGTAGGGGACATCCTCATTCAAATCACCACTCCCAACAATATTGGCTAACACTGCTTACAGTGCCACTGTGATATTAAATTGAGAAAGCGAAACAGCTCTGAGCCCTTTTGAAGTCCTACATCAAAACTATTTGTCATAGTTATATTTCACTGTCAACTTGACACAACTTAAGATCACATGGAAAGAGAGTCTCAGTGAGGGATATTTTACAATCGGTTGTTTAATGGGGATATGGGGATAATCTTCATTCAGTTAACGAATGTGAGAATATCCAGCCCAGTGCAGGATATTCCATAGACACGACATCCTGAACTGTGTAGGAGTAGAGACCATACTTGAGCTGACCACCATCAAACAAGCAAGTGAGTACGTATGTCTTCATTGGCCTGGTGTGATGTGATTCACTGTTTCAAGCTCCTGAAGTTGAGACTTCATTGACTTTCTGTTCTTGACTGGATGTGATGTGAGCAACTATCTCAAGCCCCCACTATGTGGTGATGTATGATGAACTGTAACCTAGCATTATGAGCTCCTAAGTTGTTTTTCCTCTGTATATTTTATCACAGTAACAGCAATAGAATATGAACAACATTCCTTCAAATAAGTTTTATTATGTCCTGAAATTCATTCTCTTTCACAACATATTGTTATATCTCTGGTACTAAGCACCAAAGCCTCTAATAATTTGCAAGATAATTATAACTCTAAACCAGACTTCTCATCCAAACAGGGAAACCTCCCCCAGCAATAGAAAGTTGGACATATCTCAGAGTTCTCCCATGTTCGTGTAAGAAAGTTCTGGAACTTACCTCAGCCAGTCCTCGTTACTGTCTAACAACGGCCATATCAGTTAAGCTTTGGAAATTTTCTTTCTGTATCTACCTTTTCCATAGCAAACTTCTCCACATCTACAAGACTGATCCTATTTCATTTTCAAGCCTACCAGGGATCTACAATTTTCAAGAAGATTCCAGTTAGATTAGAACCCTAGTCTTCAAGGTTCACAACTCATGACCCTGCTTCAAGCCTGTTCCAACATGCTTGTAACATTTTCACTGTTATCCTCTAAAATCTTCCTTCATATATTCCCTGTAACACACAAAATATAACATACTCCCAGTTTATATAATCTAGCCTTGATCTATTTCTTCAAAGAGACCTCATCGATTTCTCTTGGTATAAAACATTTTCCAAACCTTCTTAAAATATTATTCAGTTTCCATTCACAGTATAAATGTGGCCTAGTTGCAGGGCTTATCTTGAAGGAACACAGACCCATCACTTAAAGGAATAACAGAATAAAGTTGGCACAGTGCTGAAGTACCCTGGAGAGTCAGAACTTAGACAATGATCAACCACACTGAAATGATATGGTAGGTAGGGAAAAAAGGAATGAAAATGGCCATCTCAGCCAACTTGTTTTCAAGCATCACCTAGAACATATGCATTTATATGCCAGCATCCTCTAGTCAAAATGAAGTTATCCGTGGTAGATAACATCCTTCTAACCGACACAGTAAATGCCTTCCATCCTCCCATGTTAGAGACCCCTTTGAGACACATGAATACCAAGATGGCAACAACATCTGGCAAAAATATCATAGCCATGGTCAGCAACCCCCTTTAGAGTGGCTTTACTAGTTTTGATAATGCACTTTGATATAGACAGCCCGAAACTGCTTTGCCCAGGCAAAGACAAAGACCTCTTGGGATAAGGAGATGATCATGTTTTACATCCCCAAAAGAAACAGCCTGAAACTTGAAGGTGAAAAGAAGCATGATAGACTTCAAAACAAAGAAGAGCATCCCAGGCTTAATGGGCCCATTAAGGAGATGTGTACATGTATACACTGAAATCCCCACATAGGTGCACTTTCTCAGAGTCTTACTGCTAAGCCAAACTGCTTTCTGAACTCCAACTCAGAAAACATGTAACTTCTTCGTTCTTTTCTCTATAACATTTTTCTCCCTTCTTTCTGTAATGTTACCAAATCCTAAATCTGTTTTTTCTGGCAGTCACTCCTCTAGCTCCACCGCATTCGTCTTCTTGCGGACTCTTATTGCTGAGCCTGCTTATTTTTGCTGATCTCCAAGTGAGCATATGTCCCCCATTCACTCTTTGTTCTTTCATTTGCTGCCAAGATCTCCAGCTTCTCTGTGATGATTTTTTTCCTTCAAATTCCAGTAAAATTGTTCTCAAGTTTATTTCCGTTTATTCAGTTCAGAGAATGATCTCTGAGAGTCATGCACTCAGTTTAAAATGTGCAAGTTCGTTAACTAGATAACCAGCAAAAATGAAAGACTAAGTAGTGAAGCAGAAGCAACAGATACACAGCACATCATCGCATGGGATAGTCAAAGCATCCGGCAGTGGCGACTACAGGTGCCCAACTGAGAGAGAAAAAATGTGACATCCTATCAGAAAATGACTGGGAAGCTTTTCTGAGGCAAACAAGTGGAGCTACATTTGAGAGAGTCCAAGGCATAGTGTCAACTCAGGGTGACGTTCTGAGTGAGGAACAAATTAACCATGTATAGGTACATCAGTTCGGGTGTTCAGATTCATACAGCAGAAACTGCCCAGCGAAGACCCTGCTCTCACCACCACACTGGGGTCCTCCACTGAGAGTTCCAGGTAGAGCAAACGAGGTTCCTGCTTTCTCTATGCACTGTGACCATTTTTATAGTAACCTCAGTTCGAAATAATTTAGTTTTTCCTATGCTCAGGGACATAATGTTTCTAATGTCCTTACCTATTTGTTGTTCTCTCTTCCAATGGTTAGGGTTAAGAGGTCATCCAATAAGAGGACAGGGAGTTGTGGAGGACATGGGGCTAGCCTCCTGACTCACAGAGTCCACTTTCAAAAAGCTCAAACAGCACACAATAGTTTCCTAATAATGTGCATTTTACCTTCTGGATCTGTTTTTACGTTACTTTACCTGTGAAATGAAGACCCTCTCAAAGAAACCCCATGTTCCCTGATTACAAGACTCCGTCTTGACCAGGAGTGCTTAGCTGTGCATACACTATTCCTGGCCCACGTTCTTTCTCTATTTATGTACCATGTCTATGCCTATGTCAGTACTCTGAAGACCATCAGACCCTTTTATCTCTTCTCTCTTCAATGAAGCCACACTGAACAGATCTTTCTCTGAATTTACCATCACTCTTTCTTTAACTGCCATATTGAGAACAGATGCCTGAGCCTAGTCTTTGGGGAATGCTTGGTCTTGAAGTTTTTTTTTTTTTTGCCCTAATAAATCCAATTACAGTGTAGTATAGAGTTTGGTAGTTGAATGTAGGTGAGAGAAATGACTGAATCTAAACCCCAGATCAAGAGTCTCTGCTATAACTTATGAATACTCATTAGCACTACCAAGATGGAACTAAAGTGTCACTTTTAAAATACATCATTGGAGCTGACCAGATGGCTCAGTTGGTAAAGCCACATGCCTCCAAGTCTGATGACTTCAGTTCAAACCCTGGGACCTATATAATGGAAAGTGAAAATCAACTCCTTTAAATTGTCCCCTATCCTCAACATGTCACCATTGGTATGCATGCCCCCCACAGAGACTAGATAGATATATGATGGATAGATAAATAGATCAATAGATAGATTATAGATGATAGATAAATAGAAAGATAGATAGATGTATAGACAGATAAACGCACGTTTTAAAGAGATGAGTGCTGTATGACCTGAACTTAAATCCCAGCTCTTCTTTGTCATCTTTCTCTCAGGTACGAGTACCAAGTCATTGTCTTATGACCCAGCACACAAGAATACAGTGAGCATAAATAATGCCTAGCTGATGTAAAAAAAAAGACAAAAACATATAACTTCAAAAACATACTGAAAAATTTCTCATACAATATCTCTACATGAGTCCATGTGTATAACTGAAAGCTATATGACAAGAAACAGTGCCAGACAGGAGAAACGTTCCTCTGAGATGTTGTCCAGGTTTGTCCAAGAGACTCTTCAAATTACAAAAGCTGTTGCCATTGCTTTTAATTGCCTACCAGAACTTGAAGCCCCTATTACTGAAGACAGAATATTCTTTGGACACAAAATTTGGAGCAATGGAACTGGAGCTGACCTGGAAGCCACTTCCTTGAAGGCTAGCTGTCATTGTTTTGGGAAAACAAACAAACAAACAAACAAACAAGCAAACAAACAAAACTATGCAAGCTGCTCGTTGAGAACATCAATCAGTGGTGCAACCCAAGCTTTGAGGCCTAATATCTACAAAATTGACAAGCCCAGCAATATATATTGGGGCAGTAGTGGCCCTTTTATCTTGGGGATAATCAACATCTACCTAATAGAACTTAAAGCCCATTCTGTGTGAGGGAACTCATGTGTGGGAATATAAATATAGTAAAAAACACATGGCTGGAGAGGTCATATATCTTAGAGAAAACCCCAAGGTTGTCACAGAAAATTATATTTTCTTACTATGTGCTAAATATGGATCTTTATATTTACAGACGAGTATACAAGTTACCACTTATCAAAGAATCTTCTTTTGCAACAGACAGTGTTCCACAACTGGCCACACAAAGAAATTGTCTGTGAAATGCCCAACCCTAAATGACACATCTACAATGGAACCTCTACTCCTAAGGCTCACAGTACATAATGGAACAAGGGGTGCAGGGAATACTAATGCATCTCTCAACTCTCATCAATGAACTTCCCTCATGCAACAAAGAGCAGTGAACACAAATGGCCATAACTGGTCAAACTGTAGAAAATAAGAGACTCTAGAATGTGGGCCTTCATACAGAACTCCTATATTAAATGTCACTCACACACATTTCAGAGACACTTGTGGAAGAGGGAGTAGAAAGACTGTAAGAGACAGGGGAGGAGGTACATAGCCATAAGGACACAGATTCTTACAAATTCCTGGGACCTTGCTCATATGAACTTACAACAATGGTGTCAGCATGCATAAGACCCATGTCAACTCAAGCAGACAAAAACCAAGCATAGAACTATGGAAACAGGAAGAAGACCTATTAGGCAGTTGATTATTGCTGGGTGAGGAAGAGCTAATCTGCTTTAATGGAGGAACTCTAGATAGGCTGACTAGACCTGAGTGGATGAACTTGCACCGAGGAATGTCTGGGGACACTAACTTGATTCGATAGACCTTAACAGAAATGACAGAATGCATGAAATTCAGTGGGGAAGGGGGATAGGATGGTCTCAATGTGGAAGGGGCTATAAAGATGATTAAGGTATTCTGTATGAAATGGACAAAAAAAAACAGTAAAAATATGCACAAAAAGAACATAGTGCGCTACATCCAAAGATCCACCTGCTAAGAGATCTTCCTATTGCACCTCTATATAAATCTACACCAAATAATAGGCATTTCCTACAGAAATTATTGAATAATTTTTCTTCCTGGTTGACTCCAAGTAGAAAAGTAATTAACCCCATAAATAGAGTCGAATCCAGAAGAGAAGTCTCTTCATTTATAAAGTAACTAGAAAAGCCAGGAATTCTAGTTAGTCAACATAAATAATTAATGTCTTAAAATGCATACTATGACTCTGTTGGTTTGATTATCAACAGAATGAAATGAGATGAAACACTGATCTTACTAGAAAGCAATTGCATTCGCTTCATTTCCCCTTTTCAAAATCTGATTATTACACAACTAAGGATATAATATTATTGAATTAACTTATGTTTTACTCTGTCCTTTCCTTCAACAACGTCAGGTGAACATTGGTTAACTCATGAGGATGCACAGCCTGCACCAGTGTTGCAGGGTTGATGAACACAAACCCTCCTGAGTAGGAGTCCCATGCTAGTTCTCCTATTTAAGTGATCCCTGTTTTGCTTGATGGTGGATTTTTCCCATGATAGACTATGAGAGACAGGATGAGATCTGTCTGTGGAGGTCAGTCAGTAACTAATGTCAGGGGCCTAGAGAACATCATACAATTAGATGGTAAGGTGAGTATAGTATTACAACCCAAATCTAAGGTTTATTGTGTCTGTGAGGATGGAAAAAGACAAGAGAGTCTCATGTGATCAAAGTCAGCCATTATATTATAAAAAAATAGGGACTTCCACTTAAAATGCTAACTAGTGAATTTCAGCATCTGAATCTATCCAAACATTCAATGAGTTATGAAAGAGTAATAATGAAATTGTAATTCCTATGAAATAGTGTGGTATAATAGCAAAGGTCATAATAAAATACATGCCAAACTGCATTTTAGCAATTCAAGCTTTCAGATTCCGTTGAACTATTTTGATAATTTGTATAGACTGATGGTTCTTGGGAAATCAGCCATGGGATTTCAGGCAGAAATAATCAGGAGCCTAAATTAAGCAAATAGAAAGATTAAAAAAAATGAAAACAACAAAGATCACTTATGTAGCCCATCTTTACTAAGCTATTTTGCATGCGGTTTTGCTAGATATAAGTCTTTTGAAACTTTTTTATTGACTTTTGGATAATTTCATACAATGTGTTTTTATCACATTTATCTCTCCCACCCATCTACACTATTCTTATAGTCCTTTCCCCTGTCAGATTTCATTAATTCTGCCTGATATTACTAAGATCTACTGAATCAAATCTGGGTCCCCAAATGTCTTGCAACTGTGTCCATACATTGGAATCTGGTTTACCTGTTTGGTGTCACAGGCTTAAAAAACAACAACTCTCCCTAACCCTGTAGTTACGAGTTGCCAATAGTTTCTCAGCTAAGGGTGGGGTTTCCTACCCATTTCTCTGTTTTTGTGTAGGGAGTTTATCTACATTGAGCTGGCATGTTTCTTGTGCATGTTCTTACAATTGGTGTAAGTTCATATGAGTAACTATGAACTATCAGAAAAATGTTTTTCTTTGTTATTATTCATCATCTCTGGCTGTTACAATCCTTCTGCCTCCTCTTCCACAATAGTCCCTGAGCTTTGAGTGTAGAGACTTGAAATAGGCATCCTCTTCAGGGATAAGCAGTCTGCAAACTCTTATTCTCTGCATTTTGTCTGATTGTGACTTTCTGGGTTAATCAATATCTGTTGCATGAAGAAACTTTGCTGGTGAGAACTGAGGGTGCATTAATCTTATTTCTGCCTTGTGTTCTGTTATGTTCATTGAGTCTAAGGTGTAGAGGCTGAATTGTCTATGTATCACTTAGGACTGGCACCTCACAGAAACTTACTCTCTTAATTTGACCAGTGGTGGAACTTTGCAATAATCTCTATCTGATGAAAAGAAAAGCTTTCCTGATGAGTAGTAATAGGAACATTAATCTGTAAATATAAGGATATATATTGAGAATACAGTAAGAAATTACATTTGTCTAGGGATGTGACAAAAGTAAGTTTTCACTAGAATCTATAACCTCTCTAGCCATGAGTATTTGGCTATGTTACAGTACTACACACGAGCTACCTCTTGTTAAGCATGCAGGTCTCATGCACAATTAGACAACTGTTGATTTCCCCCTAAGATAAAAGTCCCACTACTGCACCAGTAGAAATTATTTTCTGGGTCAGTCATTTGGTGAGGTTCATAGACTTTACAGTTAGATGTATCATCACTTGGTTTTCTCTCTTAACAGCTTGAGTGTTATCTTCTGATCCTATGGGCACTAGTCTTCAGGGAAGAGGCTTTCAGATCAATTCCAGCTCAACTGGTCCAAGATCTATGTCCAAAGTATGTCCTATTTTCAAGAAAATGGTCTTTCCTTCAAGTTCTGCAAGGTAATCAATGGTTGTGGTGATACTCTGTGTTATTTTGGGAGTCTCTTGAACAGCCCTGACCAAGAATTCAAAGGAAGATTCAGAAAGTTTCCTTTGTCTGGCACTGGGCTTTTTGTCACATAGCCTGCAGTTATATACGTGTGTGTGTGTGTGTGTGTGTGTATGCATATTTAATGTGTATTTTTGACACTCTAAAAGTTCAAAGAAAATCTCTGAGATTGACATTCATTCAGACATTATTGGACATATTCAGAAAACTTTTGGTTCCCCTTCTAAGCTTGAGCTCAGGCTCACTCCTTCTTTTTCTGTCCCAGATCTATGGACGACCCTCTTAGTCCAGATCTACCCACTAGGTCCTGATCCCCTTCATTCAGCCCAGCTCAATTACCTACCTTCGTTTAGTAGAAACTTCACAGACAGTCGGGACCCCAAACCTGCCCCTGGCTTCCTGATCTGCCTGTCAGAGACACACCTACTAACCTGGTAAGCAGGACCCTGCTCTCCCATGCACCCAGGGAAGTTACAGTCTCTCCCTTCATTCTGCCCTCCTTCCTGCCTTGGACCCAGGCCCACTCTTACTATTTCAGATATTTGGAATAGTTTCTTAACCGAGACTAGCTTAATCTTCTAGGTAGTCTCTTAGACCTTCTATAGGCTGTCCCCACCCTCACCTTGCCCTTGTTCTCCTGATCTTCCTGCCTCAGACCTTCCTACCACTCTGATAAGTTAGATGCTGCTCATTGTGCCTTGATTCCCCTGAGATCTGAACTACTACATCTTATGCCTTCAGTCAGTCCCTTTTCTAGTCTCGGTCCCAGGCCAACTCCTGCTCTTTCTGCCCCAAGAAGAACTTGACTCCTCAAGCAAAGACTATAAGCGATTTAAAAACACATATGAATGGAATATGAAAGAAATGTGGGACAGTGTGAAAAGAACAAATCTACCCATGATATATTTACAGGAAGGAGAAGAATCTCAGGCCAAAGTAATTGACCAGATCTTCAACAGAGTTCATATATATATATATATATATATATATATATATATATATACATTTTTCCCTAAATTACAGAAAGACATTATATATATTACATATATAATAAACACGTAGAACACCAGTCAGACAGTACCAGAACAGAAACTCCTCATGGCATATCATATTAAATATACAGAACAAAGATAGGGTATTGAATGTTGTTAGAGGAAAGCATGTTATATATAAAGGAAAACTCACCTGAATTGCAGACTACCTTTCAGTGCAAACTATGAAAGCCAGAAGAGCCTGGACCAAAGTATTCACAACACTAAACGACTGTGGATGCCAGAATACTTAACCCAGCAAAATTATCATAGTCACATAGGATTGGAAAATATACTGTGACACAATTAGGATGACAAGAATTCATGTACATCAAACCAGACCTACAGAGAATATTTGAAGGACCAGAGACATGAATGACTATACCCAAGAGGTTACAGAAAGAAAGGAAGATGTAATTATAGAAACACAAAATTGGACCAAGAACACAAACAAATTAAAATGACAGATCTTTCAATAATAACTCTAAATATTAATGGCCTCAATACCCCACTCAAAAGATGAAACTAGTAGAGTGGATTAAGAAAGAAAATCCATCTTTTTGTTTTCTGCAAGAAACTAATCTCACTTCAAGGACAGGTACTACCTTAGGGTGAAAGGACTCAAAATCTATTCCAAGCAAATGGCAGTAAGAAGCAAAGAGGTGTTACACTCCTTAAATCTGACAAAATAGACTTCAAATTAAAACTAATCAGAAGAGATAAAGAGGAGTTTCTACTTTACTTTCTTATTGTTGTGATAAAAATACTAACCAAAAAACAATTTGGGAAGAAACAGATTTATCTGGCTTTCAGCACAGTTCATCAAAGAAAGAAAAGAAAGTAGCTCAGGGCAGCAACCTGGAGCACAGACCATGGAAGAGTGCTTTTGACTTACTTCTCTGGCTTGGGCTCACCTTGCCTTCTAAGACAATACAGGGCCACCAGCCCAGAGACTATACTTCCCACAGTGGGTTGAGCTGTCCTACATCACTCAACAACCAGGAGAAAACTCCACAGATATGCCCCTACCATCTGTAACAGACAGGTCAACTGGACAAATAACAAACATAGAAACATCTGAAATGAATGATACCTTACATCCAATGGTTCTAACAGACATCTGCAGAATATTCCACCAGAGCACTAAGCAATAAAAATACTTTCTACTCAATAGCACATGCAAGTTTCTCTAAAATTGACCACATACTGAGGCACAAAACAAACCTCAATAAATATAATAAAATTGAAATAATTTAATTCGTTCTATCAGATCACAATGCAATAAAGCTTAAAATCAACAGAAAAAAATAAGCTCTAGTAACCACATGAACTCATAGACACAAAACAACACACTCCTTAATGATGAAGGGGTCAAAGAAGAAATTAAGAAAGAAATAAAAGTGTTCTTGGAACTAAATGAGAATAAGAATGCAATACAACAAAATCTCTTGGAAGCTTTAAAAGCAGCCCGAAGAGCACAGTTTATAATGTTAAATGTCTACATTAAAAAGTACAAAGAGCATATATAAATGACCTAATAGTACCACTCAAGGCTCTTGAAAAGCAAGAGCCAACCAAACTGAAACCTAGTAGATGACAAAAATAGCAAATTCAGAGCAGAAAATAATGAAATATAAGCAAAGAAAACAATACAAAGAATCAAGCAAAGTAGATCAAGAAACAAACATGTATTCCTATTCTAGACTTCAAGTTACTATTAATCAGAATACTAATCAGAAGAGGGACACTTCATTGTCATCAAGGGAACAATTAACGAGGAAGATATTAAAATCCTATACACATATACAACAATCTTTGGAACACATATTTAATAAAATATATACTACTAGATTTCAAATTATAGGTTAACCCCAACTCAGTAATCTTGGGTGATTTCAGTTACCTGGTTTCTACAATAAATAGTTCACCTGGATAAAAACAGGCAGTACCTGTTGGCAGTACCAACAGACTCAAATCAAACAGACAAAAACCCAGCACTGAACGAGGGAAATGGGCAGCAGGACCAACCTTGGCCAAAGAACTATTTGTAACTGATTACTGCTGGGTGAGTGAAAAGAGACCTTCCTTATGGGAGTGACTCTAGATAGGCTGACTAGACTCCAGTGGGTGAGGGACATATGGTTGGAAATGTTCACACAGATTGGAGCTGACATGTGAGACAGGATGCATGAAATGGAGTACAGATGCGGAGGTTTTCTAAAGTTTATTAATGTCTTCTATATGAAATGCAAAACTCAATAAAATATTGTTTTGATTAAAAGAAAGCTCAAATTTGGTGCCACAAAGAAATCTATGGTAGCCACAGTTGTGAAGTGGAAATAATGTAGAACATTTTGTTTTTTATTTCACCAGCATCAGTAGTAGCCTCAAATGAGAGTCATGACCTTAGCTCATGTTCTGTTTGCAGTATTAATTTCATCATGAAACAATTGAACTCACTGTTACAATAACCAAAGTTTGTAATTAAATAGTCAAATGCTGTCTCCTAGACTTGTACATATTAGTCAAGTTGAATTATCTAGCTAATTGACACCATTTTCAAGATTAGGAGACACTTCATAATGTACATAAAAACATAATTTGGGATGCTTCAAATCATTAGAAACTTTGGATATTTTCTGGGGGCAAGAACATTTGATGATGGAAAGCAAAATCTTTGATTTTATTATAATAAATAATGAAGCTGTTAACGAAGAGACAGAGACACACCTGCAGGAAGCTGCTCAGCACCCTGAGCAGTCCCAGAATCCTTTAAAGACTTCAGCTCAAGCGGTATTTCATGTTTCACTTTGACACTGAAATAAATTTCAGGCCTAGCCACTATGAGTAGGAGCAGAGTTTTATTAAAAAAAGAAAGAGCAGCTCTTGAGGGCAGATCAGAAGCACATGAGGAGCTCAGGGAGGGTGAGAGGCCAGGTCAAGGAAGGCAAAGAAGGAAACAGCTAGTGGAGAATGTTAGCAAACAAAACTGATAAAAGAAGTGGATTTTAAAGTTTTGTCAAAGAATCTAATTTCCTTCCAGGCATGCCTATAGGCATCCTGCACCTAGCCAGTGCAAACCGTGAGGTAGGCTAATCATCAGTCCTTCACTGGAAATAGGTAAACTGGGTTCCAAGGTGTCTCAGGAGATATTTTTGTTTTTGTTATTTTGTTTGGGATTTTAGTGAGGAACAGAGGAAAAGGAGATCTTAAAGCCCTCCGTTTTTAAAGAGAAAGGAATCAGAATTTGGTTTTTAGGGATACACCTTCCAGTTCTGGAAGGGTTCTTTTGCTGCCTTCCATTTCTAAACCCATTCCTCTAGTCTGGTAGAGAGTATAAGCCTTTTGTATCTTTTTTGGAAGTTGTTGTCACACACTGACTCCTGCAACCCTATTAATCACATTAATGTTGCAAATAAAAACTGGTGCAAGTCTGAGAGCTAGTGGGCAGGCAGGAGTGATACTCTGTAGCAGAAACATCTTCATTGTGTTTTATATAGGTAGATAACCTTTAATGCAAACAAGATGCTCAGTAACTTTTGGTACAGTGACCAAATTATGACTAAGAAGCATGTGTTCTGTAAAGCTGCAAGAAAAGATTCACAATGTTTTCACCATTAAAAGGTGATGTTTGAAGAGATAGACGTATTTAACTTTCCTAAAACATCACATTACACTTTAATATGTGCAAATATGTTTTATACAAATTAATCAAATTAATGTTATTGAAAAGCATGTGGGAGTATCCTATTAAGTTGACTTATATTTCACATGAAGATATAGGTGGATTATTTTAGAGAGGAGCTGGAAAATCTACTTAAACAGGAATAAGAGTTTTATGATTTCAGAGACCTCTTTGGAACTGTTTACTGCTAAGGAGAAAACAGCAGTTTGGTTTGGGAAAGGAGCTAATATGAAAATTTCTTTTCAATAATATGAGATTTATTGTGGAAAGGCACAGCTATAGGGGCCTTGGTAGCCCATAGCAATGCTGGGAAAAATACTGTGACCACAAAACCTGATTACCTGACTCGAACTTCACAGATTTTGAGAATTTGGAAGGCTTCAATCCAGTGCCAAATTATATTGGGTCATCTTCAACCTCCGAAAACCATTTGTTGTCTTCCTCAGTATGTGACCTAATGTCTTTGTAATCATTTGGAATGTGCATACTGACACCTAGCTCTTACCAAACAAATGGCAAATCATGGCACCACATAACATCTGAGGTCCAGACCTGAGATGTTCTCCTCTTTTCTATAACCAGCCTACCTGATGGTTCTACCAATGTATTTGAAAGAAAGTCCATCTATGTTTTTCTTTGTTCTGTAATTATAAAACTTCATTGGAAAATGGGAATTCAGGAAATCTGAATCTATGACCGTGAGTCACAATTTTTCATGTCACCCTCTAAAATGGAACAACTCTTCTGTCTCTTTGAGGGATTTCTTTCAATCACCAGGCAGCAGAGAACTCCAAGAGGTGAGAAATCATTTGAACATTAAGAGATCATGGTGTGGCAGGAGTACTTGAAAAGGAAGAGAGAAAGAGAGGAAGGACAGAACTCCAGCATATGCCAGCCAGAGCATTAGAGAGCAAGAGCGGGAACAAGAGAGTGAAAGAGAAAGACAGGGAAACCAAAGTCCAGAGAGAGCAGGGGCAGAAATCTCCAGGGGCCAGGAAGCAAGGCATAAGCGCAAAGCTGATTTCTAGTTTTGGCAAAGATACGGAAGGGCATTTGTCTATAAATTCCTACTCCATCTTAGAGACCAGAATAGCAAAACCTGGTCATTTCTTCATTTCAAGGGTTAGACCAAAAGGGAGGCAGATACAGATGGCAAAGTGCAGGCCCATCATCTAAACTTTGCAACCTACAGTTACCTAAAATGAAGTTATGATTTAATGTTACATAAAAAGAAAAAATTTTATTAGCATATAAATAATTGTCCATTTATTTTGGTTCACTATCATTTCACACAGATGAAATGAATGCACTTCTTTCTCATTATATTTTAGTGATTGACTTAGTTTGCATGCTCTAATGAAATGTGATGAATTAGGTAGCCTTAAACAGCAAACATTTTCTCCATACAAACCTAGAAGCAGAGAACTCTACAAACAGAATTATGAACAGTAATACTTCTCTGATAAACTTCCATATCTACAAAAGTGGGACATGAAATAGGTAACAGCCACTTGCTGAAGGAAGGGTGCACTCATGTGAGTGGGATACACAGACTACATTAACTGGAAGCTGGAATCTTAGCTCTGAAATAAATCAGGAGAATTTTATAAAAATGAATATGAAAATCTTATTACACAGCTAAGTATCGCTGCTATTTTTAAACAGTCTCTATTTCTTTCAGTTTACCTGAATTACCCCTTGCAGGAAGACAAGGATGCATTTTCACTGTGATTGAAAAGATAAAACTTTTAAAATTAGGGCATTACATAGTTCCAAAATTGTTTCCTTTAACTTAAATAGAAGGAAATCTAAAATAATGTTTTTGATTCTAGAAAACATAATTCTCTGAAATTTTCTAAGACTTCTGTCAGAAAATTTCTACACAAGTACATGTAAATGCACACACACTCACACACACTAAGTACATTTACTACCCAACGATATATTTTAAAGGCAATTTTAATTCACAGTTCAACTGCTTTGGTCGGTAAACCTATAACGAATAAATAGATGTTTACCTAAGCCAGATGTAAAATACAATATATGCCTTGCAATGACCTATAATACTTCACGGATGGCTGTGTGCATTATATCCAAAATGCCTTCCAAAAGCCAGGGCCTGTTTCCTCCAGCTTTGCTGTTGGCTTATGGATCAATCACCCAGAGCTGAAGGGGCAGATGCTGTGTACCTGTCACCTTCACAGCTGCTTGCTTTCCCATCAGAACTCACAGGCTAACTCGTTAAGAGAGGGGCAGAGAGGAAAAGCACCCAGTGTAAGTGATGTGGTATCGTGTCCTTCCTCTACCTTTGCTCCTGTATCTGATATTTCCCAAAGGAAGGAACTCAGTGAGAAAACAGTCTCCTGAGTACTGCTGCTCAAGCTAGCATAGGCAAACCATGCTGTAATTCTTTAAATCTCACTGAAGTGCTGGACGGGAGGAGCTATGTCACTCCCCACCCTCCATGAGTGAACCTCACCCAATTTTAAATAAAGTTCATATGAAATTCACATCTAAGTGTATTCTAGTTTTTATTAACTTCTTGCCATCTGAAAATGTTGTTCTGGTAAGGAGCTAATTTCTCCGTATTGCTCATTGCATTAATATTACACCGCAATCAACCTGTAGAAATTAACTTAGAAATGTAATCCATATATTAACTGAAAGTTTCCCAAGAGATTTGTTACAGAAAGCATTGGAATCATGTGACCTTCTGGGCCTCTTGATTCATATAACAACAGGCTACGGCAGTCTTGTACATTTTCTTTTAAGTTTAGAACACTTTCTTTATTTCTGTGTCTCATTAAGAACATAAATTTCCTGAGCCACTATGTCTCCTTGGTTAACTTGATGTACAATGTGTTGTACTGACAGCAGGTAACACAAGATGAGTAGATGAGGAGGAGACTATCAGAACAATAAAACATTCAAGGGGAAACTTCCAATGACTTTCCGTTCATATGCTTGGAACTAGACACAAAGAGACATACTGGGTTATATTCATAGATATAGAGAAATAATTTGTTTCAAGAACTGACTCTACCTGAATGAGACCTCGTGAGTTAGTCTGGGTTTCTGTAGAGAATGGATATAGAGATCCTTAAAATTCTATAAAAATGAAATGCCAACTTATGATCTATAATCAGACAACAGGTTAACTGCTTAAAATATCTACATAATCTGAACATAAGATATTTGAATTAAAAAGAAGAAAGAAAATGAAAGAGGCTTACCTATCTTCATAGTTAGAGACTAATTTTTCTATTGTCATAGACATGAAAATGCAGTTACTGCGAATACTTGTCTATGGGCAGAGGACAGACCAGAATTCAATCAATAGGCTCCATTGTTTCAGAAGGCATCTGCCTTTGGGTCAGCCTCAGGACAAACAACGATGTTGTCGTTGTCTACAAAAGAAATCATTCTCACCTGAAGAAATTAAAGACATTTTTCCCCCTGGATCCAAATATGAACGGCCATGGCTCTGGAACCCAGATTTAAGTTTCCCTAAGCACCATGTTCCACTGAGGTATTACATTTTTATAGTAGCAGAACAAAGAGAGTCGTAACACATGTTTCGAATGCATTGGTGGGCATACTAGAGAGGTAGATTACAGTAAAGTGTGAAAAGGCTGACGGGGCCTTAGATGCTGTCTGGCAGTATTCTTAGCTCTTTGATGAAAACATTGGATGCGTTCATACAATCCACTGGATTTATATAATGGTCACAAAGGATGTTAGGTCACATACAGAGAAGGACGATAAAGGGCTACTTAGGGGGCTGAAGATGCCCCAAGATAATTTGGCTATGTGCTTGCAACATCTTTCCATGCCAATGAGGTTCTTATCAGTCAACGAACCTTTGTAAACACAGCTTCTTTCCTGGAATTCTCATTCACAGTAGGTATAGATATTTCGATTCTTCACCACCTGTCTAACGAACCTAGACTCTGGTAAAAGACTCTTTGTTTTCTTCTTTTACAAGTAAATATGATCAGTTAAAAAATTCATCCCAAATATAACTCTTCCTCAGTCTAATTATATTTTCTCCCAATAATCTTCGCAACTTGTTTATCTAGACTGCCCAAAATCTCCTGAGTAGTTTTCACCTTTATGTGGTTTTCCTCAAGTATTTCACTAACGTGTCACATCAGTACCAGGCTATTTTGATTCACTTGTTTTAATTTGTTTACATAATGATCCCCATCTGTTAGGAATGAGAGTCACAGCCTTTCCACCTCATTACATACATGCATTAAAATAGGCCAGTTTTTACCATATATCCTTGGGCTCTCTTTTGTCCTTCTCACATGTAATATGTTTTTATCTAAGCGATTCACAAAAGCCTCTCCCCATAAATTCCTAAAGAGCCTCAGAATTCTGTGATGATTTATCTTTACTGCCATTTTGACTGGAGTTAGAATCACCTAGGAGACTGTTGAGGCATACCTCTTTGTCTTTAAAGACAGTTCTACAGAAGATTACCTGAGAAGAAACACCAAGCTGCATGTGGTTGACACCACTCAGTATGTCCATGACCCCTATCAGAATAAAGGGACAAAGGAGAAAGACTTTGGGAAACCGGCATTTCTTTTCTCTGCTTTCTGCTAAGACACGATGTCGGTGGTTCTGCCTGAGCTACATACTCTCTGCCGTATGAACAGAACTCTCTGAGATCAAGTTAAAATTCTCCTCTTTTAGCACACTAAAATAGATGTAGATTTTCATTCATAAATACCTTTTAATACATTTAACATATATTATTTACTAAATTTTTATGCATTTCATATAATACATCTTTATTGTATTTGACCCCACACACATCTATACCTCCCACACCATATTTCCTGCATTCTGTCATATAGACTGTCTTAGTTACTTTCTATTTGCTGTGAGAAAAAAGTAATCACCCAAATCAGTTTGGGTAACAAAGGGTTTATTTGGATTACAATCACAGTCCATTTTCAAGGGAATCCAAAGTAGGAACTCAGAGTAGGAACCTAGAGCACAGACCATGGAGGAATGGTGCTTATTGGCCTGCTCCCTTGGCTCATGCTCAGCCTCCTTTCTTATACAACATGGACCACTTGTCCAGGAATGGCAGTGCTCACAGTGGGCTTAGCCTTCTCATATCACTCAACAACCAAGAAAATGCTCAACAGACATGTCCACAAGCCAATCCAATGGAAAAAAAGTCCTCAAATGAGGTTTTCTCTAACCAGGTGTGTCAAGCTGACAACTAAAGCTACCTAGCTACAATGCCTACTGTCAAGTTTGTATACTCAGGTGTCTCTCAGAGCAAGTTCATCCACTGGGGTCTAGTCAGCCTACCTAGAGCAACTCTTATAAAGATCAACTCTCCTTCCTTAAGTAATAATCAGCTGCCAATAGCTCCTCAGGTAACACTGAAGCCTTCTGCCCAGTTCCCCAGTTCTATGCTGGATTTTGTCTGATTGAGTTTTCATGGGTCTTGTGCATGCTGAAATCACTGCTATAAGTTCATATGAGCAAGATCTCCAAGACCTGGAAGACTCTGTTTATGATCATTCATGAATTTCAGCTC
Source organism: Eospalax fontanierii (assembly GCA_035773235.1). Classification (NCBI taxonomy): domain Eukaryota; kingdom Metazoa; phylum Chordata; class Mammalia; order Rodentia; family Spalacidae; genus Eospalax; species Eospalax fontanierii. The sequence goes on along the minus strand of CM069540.1, from coordinate 43,635,400 downwards.
TTATAATTCTTCCACAATGTCTTTTATGATAGTCCTTGAGCCGTGGGTGGGTGAGGTTTAAAATAGAAATTATATCCAGAGCCTTACTCTCTGCAGTCTTCTTCCCTACACTTTGCTCAGTTGTGACCTTTTGTGTTCATCAATATCTGTTGCATGAGAAAGCTGTGCTTGTGAGAAATTAGAGATGCCTTAGTATTCTCTCTAAGCCCTATTCTGCTATGTTCCATGAGCCTTAGGTAGAAAGGTTATGCTGTTGATATATGATATAGTGCTGGGATCTTTCAAGAGAACTGGGGAGAGGAGAGAAGAGAGAGGGGAGATAAAGGGAGGGGAGAAGAGTAGAGGGGAGGTAGACAATAAATTATTGGACCAATTACCCGATATTAAAAAGCAGTTTCAATCACATGCAAATAGAACTGGAGGACACTCAGTGGGATCTTGAAGGACTGGCTAGTCAGGAGAATCCTGGACACATCTGCATTGTGGAGTCATCTTCATTAACCTTACACTCTGTCTTTTCCTTTCATACATCTGAAAAGGGATAATACTGATGCTGACTATTTATATTTATATTTTTATTTGAAGAGTGACCATACTTATTAATAAACACAACCAGGAAACTAAAAATAATAAAAAGGAATGCTAAACAAAAGCTTTTAAATTGATGAAATCATTCCTCTGGTAGTTAACATTACTGTATCAATTATAGAGTGTCATAGCATCTTCAAAACAGATGTCAAAGACAGATACATTTAGATGACTATGAGGGAGGAGGGAAGAACATGAAGGGAAAAGAGCTTTTCCATAGGCTTGATTGAGCTGGGCCTGGTGGAGCATGTCTTGAATCCCAGCACTCAGGAAGCAGAGGCAGGCATAGCTCTGTGACATGGAGGCCAGCGTGGTCTACATAGTGAGAGCTAGATCAGCTAAGGCTAAAGGAAGACTTGTATAAAAAAGAACAAAAAAAACAAAAATAGTTCTGAAACTGGATTTTTTTCTGGGGATCTAGTAGAGGACACATGGATAAGGGATTAATAGGAACTCCAGTGGGCAGAATTACCCCGTGAATCTGTACACTGGAAAACATTGCTGTAATTTTTTAACCCCTGAACTGGATAATATTTGAGTGCCTCCAGCCTCCCTGGACATGACCCATGGCTCTTACTGAACATAGCTTGAAAATGTCATTGCTGTCTCAAAGAAATCATACTTTATTTAAATATTTTAAGCATAAATTAATATACTTCAGCATGTCATTTAGAATATATATGGATAGATATATCACACTTATTTATGCAAGTGTGAACGTCTTTCAAGACAATGACTATTTGTCATCAGAGAGAGAAGTATATCTTTATATTCTATAGGAAATAGCTTATAAATCACACCTCCAAAACTCAAGGGTATGGAGTACAGCCTTAGCAGGGTGCTCTAGAATCACCTGCGTGCCCTAAAGAACATGCATTTGCCTCTTTCTACCGCACACCTTAAGAAACAGTGCCCCAGCAACACTATTGGAAAGTTATTCTCATCTTTTTCTATCATGTTTTTTTGTCATCAAATGAATAGTTTGTGATGCATAGTTCAAGGGAAAATTCCCTTTAAAATCGGAGGCAAGTATTAAAAGAAGACTCTCCTCATTAACTATCAAGAGGCATTTTATCATTTATAGTACAGCACTTTTCAAACGGAAAAGCAATGCAGGTGACAAGCATAAGAAATCTTCTGTTCCATTAATAATAAGGCCATTTAAATTGAAATGTGGCCTTGTTTATCAAGCCAGCAGCATTTCCTGTCTCCATATGTGATTTAGAATGTTTTAATGAAAATACATAGTGTCTCTAAGAAGGTAGCATTTTCAGATATGGATAAGGCATATATACATTTGTCCAATCTGGTTTTAATTATCCTTTTTTGATTTGGTTTCGTTTTCAGTTTCTGAGACAAGGTCATACAATGAAACCTCATCTGGTTTGCCTCAGTCTCACAGAGAACTGCTTGCCTCTCCCTCCCTGGCTTCTACCCCGGAGTTCTGGGATTAAAGGTCTGCACCACCACATCTCCTCTTTCTTATATTCATTTACTTTTTGAAGAAGAAGAAAAAAAAAGGATTGCTTTTAAATTCCTTCACATGATTTTTCTTTTAAAAGATACTCAAAAATGATGCAACCTGGGTTATAAAAACTACTAACTGCAAAAGGGTCATTATGAAAATTATGTACGATAATGAAACACAGGAAGTCTGATGTTCCAAAAATATTACCATAGAAAATGTAGCAAATACCTGTTCTCAGTAGTATTAGCAGTTGGTAGAATGTTCAGGTCCCAGTGCAGCTCCAAAATAGCATTCTATTTTGAGCCACAACAGAGACTCCAAATTGAACAATTCTGTCCACTATCAGCTGCTCCAACACGTCCTCACATGTGGAAGATGAAAGAAGATAGAAACTCATTTCACAGACAAATGCAGGCAGATCCCGACACACCTAAAGCTTACAGCAGATTCCTGCTGAACTTCTAGAGTGTTCACATGTGGGAGTTGGAGCTGAAGAGATCCGCCATCTGACTCCGAAGGTCCACCTACTATGAAGGTGTGGGCTAACAGGCCTGAGGACAGTCGCCTCCTTGATCTGCCGTCCTTTGGATCCTACACAAGTCTGTTTGTCTGTCCTTTTTTTCCAAAGCTTTTCATTGTTGATTTGCAAGTACAATCTGTTACTGTTCAAAGTCTGATACTATCAGGTTTTAAATATAACAATACTTGCATAGCTTTGCAGTAAAGTCCCCTCATTGCCTTCCTTTGGGAACCCTTTCTATTACTTTGAGCACATACTAAGGGTTTTCAAGGAATATTTTGTGATTACTTAAATTTAATTCTAATTACATTCAACTCAAACATATCTGTTCAAATTTCAGCAGCCTTCTAAAATGGGATTAAAATACCTTATCTAGGGTGATTTTTCCCATTCTGGTCATTCCTCTGTTTTATACCCAGCATTCTCCTTTCTATAAGTGGAAATGTACCCAGGGATGATGCATACTCTACCTTTACGGCCATGGAAAATTAGGGCTCACCTTAGCTTTTCATGTTGGCATGGTTGGCATCTTTGGTGAGATTCTCTACTGTGATATTGGGGAGTTGGTTACAGAGTTGGTGAAATTCTGTATTATAGAAAACTCCTTGCAGAAAATGTATTACAATCTTGAATTTCTAAACACCCATTCATTTTATCTAAGAAATTTCCCTCCATCAATTTACTTTGAAATCGCATTTAGGTAAAGGCCAAATGCATGACCATTTATCTGTATCCACTTATTTTTGCATGAAGAATTTATTACAAGAAGATTAAATGTATGTTATTTTGGGCTTGGAAAACAGGATTTCATTATTACAAAATATCAAGTAGAGAGGCACACGGATGGATGGATAGATAGATAGATACGCAGATACACACATACACAGATATACAGAGAGAAACAGCGATAGAGACAAAGGGAGAGGAAGACTGAAATTCGTTCCTACATAGTATTCCTGGAAACTCCATAGTAATTTAAGTATTTTCTCTCTGGGGAATGATATTGGGCATAAGATACTGACTTAAAGAGAGGACATTCAGTGAAGGACTTAATTCTTGATGCTTATACTTGGCAAATTTATTTCCCTCCCATGAGTTAGTTTTAAAAGTTTTTATATATTATATATGTATATTACTTTATGTTTCACCTCAGAAGTGTTTCATAGTAGCTACATAAAAGGAAATATTATGCTCATTAATTCCCATTTCCCATGCTCTATAAACGTGTTCCCTTAAAGTAGCTCAAAGACTGAAGTAGCTGTTTCCTCTTCAGTCTAGCATCTTTTACTTAGCTGATTCTTCTAATTCAAGGTCCCTAATCTTTGTTTCTGATAGTCTGGGGAGTAAAGAATTCAGACTTCACTGGCTGTATGCTTCTCTTACAGAATTTTAGTTGCTACTGTGGCATTAATGCATCGATTGACATTAAAAACCATTTTTGAATATAACAGAACCAAAAAGCAGTCCATATTTGGCCCAAAGGCTGTCCCTCTTCACTAGAGAGAGTTCGTAGCTGTTAAGTAAAAATGTAAAAAGATTTAAAATGTTCTCCATATAAGTAACCCAGTTTTAAATAAATGTGCAATTTTAGTGTTAAATCATTATAAACATCTTGTATTAAAGTCACAAGTTAATAATCCTAAATTTTACAAAAAGAATAGAAACTTCCAAAAAAAAAACAAAACAAAAAAACCACCAGGGGTGTGTCATCTGAGGAAAGTTGAACTATAAATCACTGTATATTCCAGGGTGTAACCCCTGTTGATGAACAGCTGCATTAAGATGTCACCAAAATAATTTTCTTCTTAAATTTTTGTTATGTTTTACTCTGTATTAACTTATATAGAATTAGGTTTCATTATGGCATTTTTCAAATGAAGTCTGTTTGGCATGCTTTTCCCTTCTTCTGACTCACCTCCCTCCTTTGGGCCTCCCCTTCCCAGGAGCCTCCATTCTGCTTTTGTGTCACCTGGGAGTTTTGCCTCCCTCAAGACTCCCTCAAGACTTCCCCTCTCATGGCCTCTTGTCTTGTAGCCTATACCCTCTCTCTCAATGCCTTACTTATATACAGGCAAACATTAAAAGTTAGGCTTCGCATATGAAAAAGATCCTGGACTTTGTCTTTGAGACTAGGTCCCCCCACTTAATATAATCTTTTCCAGTTCTAACCCTTTTCCTGAAAATTTCTCAATCTCATTTTTCTTAACAGCTTAGTTAAATTCCACTGTGTACATGTAGCACTTTTTTATTATCCCTTCCTCTGCTGATAGACATCTCGACTGGTTAGAGTTCCTTGCTACTGTGAATAATGCAGTGATAAACATGGATGTGTAAGTGTTTCTAAGGTAGATATAGAGTCCTTTGTGTATATGTCCAAGAGTAACATATCAAGCTATATGGTACATCTATTTTTAATTTTTGAGGCACTTTCAAAATGACTTCCACAATAGTACATTTAGACAATAAAAGTATCATAAACAAGAAACAAATAAGCAAGTAATATGATATATACATATACATATATACATATATAATACAAATTCACAATGTACAGTTATTTTTATTTCAAATTTCCTCAGATGATTCAACATTTATTTTTCTTGAAGTTTCTATTCTTTTAGGAAAATTCACAATCATAAGTAAGAACATATAAGCAAGTAACATGATATCTGCATATACATGATATATACACACATACATGATGAAAATTCAACCAATCAACCAACCACCCAACAACAATGAAGAAAGGAGAAAAAATAACTGGGGAAAAATATAAAGCAAGAAATAATAGGACAACAGTTCTGTTCCTGTCTGTCATTGTTCATTTGGGTTCTTACATAAATTTCTCAGAGCAGAGATGTGCCAAGTCAAGCCACAGTGAGACTGATTCTGAGTCAAGAGCCTGGGTGTATCCTTGTTTCGTGTACATCACTGTTCTTGTGACCAAGTTGGGATGGTGGAGATTTGTACCATAGGGAAGCAGAATTCAGGCTGGGCCAGGTTAGCAAAGGTGGAACTTTGTTCTGTGGACTCCAGACTCACCCCTGTTACCATATGAGTCATGTGTAGCCTTGTCACATAGATACAGAGCTCCCTAGGAGGAGGCAAAGATGGGACCTTGTCTCCAAGTGACATACTCTTTGGGACAAAATGGTGAAGGTGAGGCTTTGCCCTTACCAAACTCACCCCTGAGACCAGGTGGTGAAGGTAGGCTTTGTCATACAATGCTGTGATTTGTCTGGGAATGCATAGAAGTAGTGCCTTGGCTCACAGTGCTGATATCCTATATGTACAATCTATTATGGTTTGCAGGGTTATATAAAATTAAGTTTAGAATATTCTCATTTCTCCAAAGATTACTACTTTAATTTAGGTACATATTCTTAATCCCATTGTGTCCCCATAAACACTAACATACTTCTGCCTCTAGAAGTTTGCCTTTCCTTGACATCATTTTGCAGAATGTGTCATGTACTGGATGGCATTTAGAAGCAAGCAGGCAGCTTCTTTCGGTTAGCATAGCATTTGTAAGTGCTTGCTTAAGATCTAAAGTGTTCTGCAAACAAGTTTATTTCTTGAAGGCTTGATCCTCAACTGGTAGTGCTGTTTTGGGAGATTCTGCTGATTTTAGCAAGCAGGACTTTGCTGGAGAAAACAGGGCACTGATGAGGTGTCCTAGAGTGGCTGTATCTTGTTGGCTCAACCAGTTCTTGCTTTCTAGTCTCCTTAATATGAACAAATCTGGTCCTCCTCCCCAAATCCATCCTGATTCTTACAGCGAAGAAACATATCAGAGCACAGAAACAGCTAACACAGATAGTCATGGCCTGAAACTAGGAATCAAAAGGAAATGTTAGAAATTTTGCTATAGTATCTAATATATAGTATCTAATATAATGTGGCACTAACACAGAAAATTGGTATTAGAGAAGTAAGCTCCATGCTGTAACTTTACCTGGCCTTGATTTGTAAACAGTTTGAACTGGTTTAGAGGAGGAATTTGGAAAATCTCTGAGAAGTATTTCAGGCAAATTCTAGAACATGAAGTTGTGATCACCAGAGTGACAATAGGATGCAAGGAGGAAAGACTATGCTACTGAGAGCACAATGGAAATGAAGCTGCTTCTGGGTGTGGAGCCAGAGACCATGTGTGTTATGTGGTGTCAAAGTGCTTTTCAAAACTTGTTCCATGTTCTCAAATTTTGAAAGAAGAAGCTGAGTTTTAAAACGATGGACTAATTAATCTGTCAAGGGAAATGATAAGCTAGCTGAATAACCAGGTGGTTGCATCATCATTGACATGTGGAGCTATGCTTAGAGAGAGAATAAGGATCCACATAGAGAGTAGAAATATTTGAAAAGGTCACAGTTCAGACAGAAACGGAGCATGTTAAAGGTGAAGTTACATGTTCAAAGATATGAAAGACTTTTCTTAAAGAAGAGGGTTGAGGTCTGTGGCTCTTTGCACCATCTAAAGAAATGTTTCCTCTCAGCCACTCGGGCACTCATAGACAGATCCAGTCATGGTTAAAGGAGGGTCAGCTACCGACATATTTGACAACAAACTACATGAAGCTGCTTTTGCAGGAATTCATAGTGTGAGGTAGGAAGTCATGAAAGCTTCCACCAAAATTCAAAGAAAAGACTGGTAGTGTGGGGACCAGTGAAGGAAAAAGTGTGGGCAGAGGAAATTTTAACATGGTGGACTATCCCCAAAGGACTAGTGTGTGTGTGGTGGGCATTGCAGGAACAGCGTGGTTATAGTGAAATGTGTAATTAAGGTGAACTTGCCTAAGCAGATGAGATTGGTGTAACAAATACTGGTGGTGACGGTTCACACCGGCCGAGACACCATGGAGGAGATCACAGCATGCGGGTCCAGTCCAGGGTGGCAGTCTCGGGCTGAGGCTGTAGCCCAGAGAGAGATTCAAATTGTGAGAGATGAATTAGATCGAGAGAAAGATAGGAGGCTTGCTGCTTCAATACTAGCCTCTGAGCATGCTAGGAAATTGGATAAAAGAGAAAAGGAAATTGAACATTTAGCCTGCCGTTTTTTACAGCTAGGAGGTCACAAAACCCAGGTCAGGTTGATAATAGAAGACCCATTGTGGGACCCTAGAACCTGGAACCCCTGGGAAGAATCAGGCCACAAAGAGGGAGTGAGAAACTGAGAAGGAGCTAAAAGTGCCCCTCAGGTTCTACCTGTAATACCAAAAAATGAAAAATCCAAATATCAGCATGCTGATAGAGGCCTTAATGAGCGTGAGAATTTAGTGAATAAAGGGTTTTCAGCCCTAGAGCTGCTGGAGCTAGGAAAGACATTCAAACAAACCATGAAGGAGCCCTTAACTACCTGGCTTGCAAGGCTGTGGGACATGGGAGCAGATGAGATTATTTTCAATGCTGCAGAGGGAGGACAGCTGAGCAACATAACAGCTCACCCCTCCTTGAGATTTAGGCTGTGTAACCTGAGGCAGTACAAAGGGAAGCAGTCTCTGATGGACTGGCTTGTGTAAGCCATTAGAGATACTTGGTTATCACCAGTGGAGGTTCCCATGAATGTCAGGAGCTTGAGAACAAAAACAGGGGGACAGGCACTGCTGAGAGAGCTGGGTATGAGGAAAGCCCCTTTCACAGGACCAGATAGGACTGTGTTCACTAGAGATCTAATGAAGGACTTCACTGAACAAGGACCTCGACATTGGTATGGAGGTTTAGTGTCCCTGCTAGATCCCATAGTGAGACAGGAACTTGACAAGGCAGGAGAGGCTTTGACAGATTTAAGCAACCTAGACCGACATGTAAAGTATGTCTGTAGAAGAATAAAACAATGTAAAGGATGTAAAAGAGAGGCAAAACTGAAAAGGAGATCTGCTTGGGTTACTCATAGGCAGATGCGGTGAGATTTGCATCTAGTCCAAGTTCCTAAATAAAAGATTGATAAAAAGCCAATGCTAAAGCACCTCTGGGAGGCTTTAACACCTGAAAAACACTTCACAAAAGGTACAAGAGGATGAGAATTATCCCAGTGGTGGATACTATCCATCCCCACAGAGTAAGCAGGGTACATTCTCCCTGGTGAATGAGTATTCGAGGGGTGGAGACAGTTTGCCCAGCCAGGGCCTCTCCCAACAGTCTGGCGTGGTCAATGGAGAGACCACAGCTGTGGCTAGAGGCAGGAGTCAGACCCAGAGTCTGCCTGGCCCTGGGAAACAATAGGTGCAACAGGGGCAAGAAAAGCCTTCTTCCTCATTTGCTCTATGTAGGACCAAGCAGTTTGGGCCAGCACCAAGGAGGTTAGCAAGGATAAAAGGATGCATGGTGGCTCCATGTGAGAATTCCAGGACATTAAATGGATTCCAGATGCAAAATAAAGATAGTAAAGGACTGACTAATTTACATGCCACTGTACTCATCACGGATCTGTTGAAAAAATAACTGGTGCAAATAAAAAGAAATACCCCATGCTATGTTACACCTTGTGTATGTATAGAATGTTAACTTTTGAGTGTTTTACAGATATGAAACCAAGTTGAGAGATGTCAAGTACACCTGATGAAACAAGGATGGAATGTAACTCATACAGGGTTCATGGGTGAAGTGTAATTGTAAAATTCTGTGGAGCTCTCTGGGCCTAGGCTTATAGATACCGAAGAGTAAAAGGATATTTTACATAATTGTTAACTAGCAATTCCAGTCGCAGGTGTGAGTTGCTCCCCCTTTGAGCTGCTGCCAAGGGAGCCTTGCAAACCCCCTTCTACCAAAACAAAAGGCAACTGCCACATTATAATGCTGGTTGCACATTGGAAGTGAACGGTAAGACCCTATTACTAAATATGTGACATGGTTCAAGCATGGAAACAGAGATCTAACCTGGACCCAGCTGAAAACTCCCCACAAATGGATGGATGGCCTTCAGAAGGCTAAGGGGTGCTATGCAGGCTGCTATGGGAGGATGCTCTGAAAAAGCTCTGCTTAATGACAGATCTCAAGTGCTTCACTGTCAGATGTCTCTACAGGTGTAATAGAGGCTCGTCTGGCATGTTCACCCTCAGCATATTTATAATTGGATTTAGGGTCATCTCTACAGGGAGGGAACACACATCTGATATTAGGAAAAGAATGTCAACCTCCAGTGATCATGGGGAGAGTATAAGCCCCCCATAAAGAATTTACTGTAATTGTTTGCAAGATGAATATGATGCACTCACTTAGGTACTGCCTAAGCATTTGTGTTTATGCCCATAGGTTAGGTCATTCAGTATTTGTATGGTTGTTACTTTTGCTGTTGTTGTTGTTGTTTTTGCAGTTGTGTTTTTTATAGTAGAAGGAGTATCACTGAAACCAGATGATAATCCATGCCACAGTGGAAAGAACATCATCCTACACCTGTTACTACCTCTCAAACCCCTTGCTCTTGAGGTCAGGGACTATTGCAGAAGGGGATGGCAGAAAGTTTTGTAAAAGCCAGAGAGAAAAGGGGTGGGGTGTTGGGTTAAATTTGCAGAGTTTCTCTCTGCCTTGAGTAACATGCACCCAAGAATGTGATTGACACAGAAGAAGCCAATAGAGTCAACTGCTTTCCAACCAACCAGTGACTTAGAGGGGAGGATCCAGTGGTAAAGTAGAAAAAGATGGATAGGATACATGGGTGGGGCACCACGGGTCTCCATCTTGGGTGTGTGTCCTGGAGGTTCACTGGACTTCGGATTAGAATGCTGGCTTCACCCATATGAAATTTCTGTCTCTCCTCACTGGGTAAATCCTTTGTAACATGGAATAAACTGTTTTTTTCCTATTGGAGAGCATTCTCTGTTTGCTCAGTTGGTTCAAACCTGGGGGTGGCTGAGGCTGAACTCTGGGCCTTATTGCAAGAGAATTCATAAGACACTTGCCAACATCTAAAAGGAAGGTTTCTCCTGTTTGGCACTATTTCTGGCTGTACATCCTTAAAGCTATGCACATGGGCTCCTGTGGATATATTGTATGTGGAATTAGTCATTAGGTTGCTGGACTAATCTGATTCCCTCTGGTGTTTTATACTGCCTAAGCACTATTTATCCTCTCTCTCTTTTTTCTCTCTCTCAATTTCTCTCCATGTCTAAACTTCCCTCCATTCTTTCCCCTTTAAATTATATCTATTTTCCCCATTTCTCCCTTGATAATACCAGTGTCCTAAGGCACCACTTCTCTTGAGTTCCTTCTTTCCCTTTGTCTCCATAGTTCCTTGTAGCACCTTTCCTCCCACCTTCCATTTAAATACCCCTTTTTGTTTATTTCTTCTTTAACCCTATATCCTATTATTCTTATCTCTTAGTTTCCTTCTTTCCCTTTACCTCCCCGGTTCCTTTCCATTTTCTTGGTTCCTGAGGTTATATTATGTCAGGATCCAGGTTTTGGTACTGGATTCACAAATGAGAGAGAACATATGACATTTGGTTTTCTGATTCTATGTTATTCCACTTAGCATATCAGTTTCTAGTTCCATCCATTTACCTGCAAAGGTTAAGAATATTTCATTCTTTACTACTAGGTAGAAGTCCACTGTGTAAATGTATCACATTTTCATTATCCACTTGTCAGTTGAGGGACATTTAGGTTGCTAGCATCCCTTAGCTATTCTGAAAAGAGTAGCAACAGTCATTCTTGTATAAGTATCTCTGCAATAGGATGAGTCCTTTGGGTATATGCCAAGAGTGGTATAACCTGCTAAAATGCTAGGTTCATTTTTAGGTTTTTAAGAGTTCTCCACACTGCTTTCCATAGGTTTCAATAGTTTACAATCCCACCATCAGTGAATGAGAATCCCTCCTTTACCACAATATCTCCAGCATTTGTTATCATTTGTTGTTTTGATCTTAGCCAGTCTGATTGGTGTAAGTTGAAATCTTAAAGTATTTTTAATTAGCATTTCTGTAATTATTAATAATGCACTTTTAAAGATGTTTCTCAGATATCGTTAATTCTCCTTTGAGAGCTCTACTCAGATCCTTAGCTCATCTTTTAATTGGGTCACTTGTTTTCTTAATTCTTTGTGGTTTTTTTTTGTTGTTGTTCTTTATATATTCTGGATATTAACCCTCTGTCAGATGTGTCATTGGTGAAGATTTTCTCACATTCTGTGGGTTTTATCTTCACTTGTTTAGTTGTTTCTTCTTCTATGCAGAAGACTTTTAGGTCAATGAGTTCCCACTTGTTCATTACTGACTTTAATTCCTGATTGAGTCTTGTCTTATTTGGAAAATCCTTTATTACACCTATATCTTGTAGGTTACTGCCAACATTTTCTTCTAACAAGTTCAGAGTTTCAGATTTCACTTTGAAGTCTTTTGATCCATTTGTACTTGACTTTTATACAAGGTGAAAAATAAGAGTCTAGTTTCACTTTTCTACATATGGAGATCCAATTTTGCTAGCACTATTTGCCAAAGTTGCTATCTTCCTCCACTGAGTTGTTCGTGGCACCTTTGTCAAATATCATGTAGCTTAAACTGCATGCACTCACGTTTGACTCTTCAATTATATCCCATTGGTCTGTTTTTTTGTGCCATTAAAATGTTGTTTTTATTACTATAGCTCTATAACATAGTTTTAAATATGATATAGTAACCCCCTTGCATTGTTCAATTATGCTAAGAGTTGCTTTTTCTATCCAGGGTTTTTATTTTTATTTTTATTTTATTTTATTTTTGCTTCCATATAAATTTTGAGATATTTTTTCTAATAGTGTAAAGAATATCATGGAGATTTTTATTGTAATTGCACTGAATCTATATATTGCTTTTGGTAGGATGGTCATTTTCATAGAGTAAAAGAATTCATGTCCAGAAAACCAACTGAGCCATCTCTACAGTAATCCTGAGATTACTTGAAGAAGTATAAAAACTTAAAGACTAAGCCAAAGGTGCAACAGAAAGAAACTCAATGAGGGTATAATTAGGGAACCACAATGTTAGGCCAAAGATGAAAACAGAATTTAAAATGACAGGAATCAATACATATCTTTCAATAATAACTTTAAATATCATAGGACTGAACTCCCCAGTCAAAAGACACAGGCTAGTTGAATGGTTCAAGAAACAAGATTCATTCTTTTGTTGTCTTCAAGAAACCCATCTCACCTTCAAGGTGAAAGGACGGAAAAAAGTATTCCATACAAATGGCTCTCAGATAAAAGCAGGGGTTGCCATTCTAATAGCAAACAAAATACACTTCAGTCTAAAACTAATTAGAAGAGATAAGGAGGATCACTTCATTATTATCCAAAGAACAATTAACCAAGAAGATATTACAATCATGAACATATATGCAACAAACTCTGGTGCATCGAACTTCCTAAAAACAGTACTACAGGAATTTAAGACATAGGTTCATCCCAACTCACTAATAGTAGAGAATTTCAACACTACACTGTTTTAAATGTATTTTAACACAATAATCAAAGTCTGATAAACACTGTGGAGATCATCTATGTTTTATACCTTCAGTACTTTGCTCCTTTTATTGAAGAATATATTCTGTTCTGTGGTATACTGCATTTATTTATAAAGTTGTCACTTGATGGGCATTTATTTTTTACTTTGTTTAGCTGTTGTGAATAATGCCACTAAAGTCTTCACACAGAAAGTATTTCATATCACTTCAAAACTAACTCACAGAGAAACAAAACAAAACAACACGTATATAAATCTGATATTTTAATACATGTAAGATGTTTTGTGATTTAAAAAAAATATATATATATATATTTTATTACTATATTAATTTATGTGTGTGTGTGTTTGTGTGTCTATGTGAAGGTATGTGTTCATGAGTGTGTGCCTGATGAGATCGGATCCCTGCATTAATAGATGGTCTTGAGTCATTTGGCATGGGTTCTAGGATATAAAATCTGGTTCTCTGCAAGATCAGTGAGTCCTCATATTCACTGAGCCATCTCTACAGACCATTTGTGTGATTTTAAAAATAATGTTACCCACATATAAAGCTTCTCAAACATCTTATAATTTCTTTATAGTGAAAACAGAATCTATTCTTTTTGATTTTTAAAAGGCATGGTAGGTTATATTTCTACTCCCTATGCAAATGTTTCAATAGTCTTGAACTAATTTGCTATGTGAGTTTATCAGATCACATCCTCAGCAGCAATATTTACCACACCCTTGTCAATACCTGTCAGTTTGTATCTTTGATATAGAGTCTACTTGGTTGTACAGTGTCCGCTTAATGTAATTTAATTTGCATTTCCCTCATGACTAATTTTGTCAATCTCCACAGCTTATTGGTGATGCAACTGAAGTTGTTTTTGTGTAGAAGTGTTTACACTGAAGAATATTCAGCAGCCGCTGTGGTTTGGTCTAAAAAAAAAAAAACAAATGGATCATTTACTTTTTATTTTTTTTCTATTTTAAAATTAAAACAAAATTATAATAAAATGTGTTACAACTCAAATCAATTTGTTATAATTTTCTTCTTACCAAGTCAAAAAAGTTAGTGTTAAAAAAACTAGCCTTTTGGGCATGGGCCTGAATATCTAGACGTTGATGCTCTATTATTCATCAGCAATGTACTAATTTTGATCCTCTCAGAGCATCTATACATAACTGCATTTGATTTTCTTTTGCCAACTCTTAATTTCTCAGTTGACTTTGAATCTACATATTTCAAACATTCATGTGTCCATCTCTGTGCTTGTGTTTATGTGTGTGTTCTTACATGGGCACATGTGAGCAGAAAGCTAGAGGTGATCCTATATGTTTTCCTTCATTGTTCTCCACTTAGTTTTTGAGATAAGTTTCTCATTAAACTTCTAGCTTTCTTGACAGAAAGCTCTAGGGATCATTCTCTCCACACCACCCCTACCTCAGGGTTACAGAAATCCATTGCAGTGCGTGGATTTTATGTGGATGCTTGAATATGAATTCAGCACAGAAAGTACTTTACCAATTGAACATATCCCCATCTCTGGATACTTAATTCAATTATTAACTGACTCTCTGCTAAACATCCAACCACAGGAAAGTACAATCAAGAAAAAATCAGAAGTCTGTACAATCAGAAAAGAAACACAAGCAAGGAAGAAACAAAACATTTGTGTTGTAATCTTTTGTAGCTTCGACATTATAATTTGGTTCAATGTGCAGATGCAGAGTGAGTTGTAAGACTTTTGTCTGAACTTACAAATGAAGAAATCATGTTAAAACAACAGCTGAGGGGTTTTATTTGTCCACTTTGACAGAATGAAATTTTGGCTATTGAAATTAAGTTTATTATTTAATTGTTTTATCTCTTAGAGAATTTCATGCCATGAGTACTATATATAAATTATTTTCACCTCACAGTCTTCTCCTTCAACTCCTCCCAGGTCCTGTGAACTCCTGATTTCTTGACCTCTTCATTAATTGCATATATACTTATATATATATATGTGTGTGTGTATATATATATATATATATATATATCTCACATATACATATATGATACCTACTGATTTCATTAATATGTTTAGGGATGACCACCTGAGAGTATATAAACTACCAAGAAGTTCATTCCTGTAGAACACCATTCTTCAGCATTCATTGATTGTAGCTCTTCAACTAGAGGTGCAACCATATGAAATTCTCTCCATTTGTGTTGTCATGTCAGTTAATGCTCTCATTATGCAGGTCTTGTTTAGGCAACCACATTGTAGAGATTTCATAGGTGCAGTTTCCCTGTCATATCCAAAGACACTCTTTGGAAATAGATATTCTAGTCTATTGATTCTCATAATCTTTCTGCCTCCTCTTCTTCCATGTTCTTAAACCTTAGATGAAGGGGAAGATGAGCTCTCATAGTATCAGAATGTGCTATGCAGGCTGTCAACAGAGAGAAGCAAGCAAATTTCCTATCTAGTTGCAAAGATGAAAAACCACAGAAAAGACAGACCCAGCAAATCATCCTCAATGGCTACAGTAGACCACTTTATCTTTGGGGTAGCTAACAGCTATCTAATTGAACTTAAAGATGACGTAATAGGAAGGAATTAGTACCTGCTGCTGTAAACCTAGCCAAATAACTATGGTTGGAGAGGTCATATACCCTGGAGAAGAACCTATATCTCCCTGTTAATATAATTTCGAACTCTATTCTAAA
Organism: Eospalax fontanierii; assembly: GCA_035773235.1. Classification (NCBI taxonomy): domain Eukaryota; kingdom Metazoa; phylum Chordata; class Mammalia; order Rodentia; family Spalacidae; genus Eospalax; species Eospalax fontanierii. The sequence continues at coordinate 43,619,690 of CM069540.1, read as the reverse complement.
TAGTTATCTTTATACTGACATGTAAGTATTGCACTCATTCTTCATCAAAGAAGATTCTATTTTACAACGAATGGAGACAATTACAAATATCCTTAACTGGCCAAATTGCAGTGAATAAGTGACTGTGGAATGCTCGGCCCCAAATGTTGCATGTATGAGACTGATAGTATCTTTCATTAATTAATTTATTATTATGTGTGTGTGTTGCCAACATGTATCAGGTACAAGAGTAGTCAATGCTCTTAACATCTGAGCCATCTCTCCAGCCTCAGCTATTGGTGCATTAGAAGTCATTGATGACTTTTATGATAGTCAAGAGGTGCTGAAATGGGTCTTGGGAACGTGAATTTTCATGTCAGTTTATATCTTATACTAAGTCAGAAGACAGTGATAACTGTAAAGCATGTACTGCGTTTCCATCACTTCCTGGATAGTTTTGCTGATGATGGAGGAAGAAATTCACATGGCTGTTAGAAGAACAGAGCCCATTTTGTTGCAGTGCACTCTGACTTGGACTTGTACACAGAGAAGCATGAGTGGGAAGCTCCCCTCCTGACAGTGCCAGCAGTCACCAAGTTTGTTCTCAAAGTGGAAATAACAAATTCTGGGGCTTGAACAAACTATTTTTTTTAGTAAATCTCATATTGAAAAGCCTCAAAAAATCTTGTCACCTGAAAAAATCTTGAGGTTTGCGGTGTTTGTGTGTGTGTGTGTGTGTCTGTGTGTGTGTGTGTGTGTGTGTGTGTGTGTGTGTGTGTGTGTTGGAAATGAACCCAGGGCATTTCCCATGCTGAGAAAATTCTACGGTGGTGAGGTACTACTGCCCTCACCTTGGTCACAGATATTTAATTAGCCCTCTTAAAGTTCAATTCTTATACAGTTTTAAGAGCTGGTGAATTATAAAATGGGATGCAGATTTGTGTCAATCTTTGTGTAGATAACAAATTCCAGTCATTTTTCTATAAGATATAAACTCCATTCACTAGGCTTTTTTCTTATTTTTGAGTGCTTATTCTTTTACATTAGTGTCCCCAGGACCTGCTTTGCCATTAAGTCATCTATGTTTTGACTCCTCCCTGGAAAGAAATCCATATATTACTTCTGACTATGGTTTATTTTGTTTTAGGATTTCGGATGATTCTTTTAAAACCTCATTATACATGCATTACAAGCTTAGCTGACAAGAGAATTTGAGGTTGTTGTGAAGACCCACGCTCTAGCTTTGTTAGTCAGGCACACAGAAGCAGCTTAGTGAAAGGCAGACTTTTCTTCTCCTGAATGAAGAGGGAGATGCCACCATCTGTGGGTCCATAGATTCTACGCTTCTGGTACTGCCTTCCCAGCACCTTATGGGAATAGACAAGCCATAAACTTAAATCCCGTTTACCTCATGACATAATGTAGCCTGCAAACCAACATATTCTTAAGGAATCTGTTCTTTGAAATCAGAAACAGAACACTAGTTTGTCAGTGGTTACAGAAATATGAAGCACCTCAAAAGTTACTTAGATCTCTAGCTGGGTGAAGGGATGTAAGTACAATTTCATCTGACAACACTGCAGATGAAATGATAGATGGCCCATTAAAGAGATGAGAATCAGAACCTGCCAGGGTCGGGTATACCTTTAATCTCAGCACTCAGGAGATATGTCTGTGAGGTTGAGCTCAGTCAGGCCAGCTGGGGCTTCAGGAAGACACTGCCTCAGAAGAAGCAACAACAAAAACATAAACAAGCAAAACCAAAGGGGATGAGAGTTAGAGACATGCTTAACTTAACCATGTGCAATCCGAGTGTTCGATCAGTGTATATATCCCTGCATGTCTGCTGGTATGTGTGCTTCCTTTGACAACCCCTACTTAAAACTCACAAAGTATTTCACAGTATTGTGTGCACTGAATTATCCAGTGATTACCGCTACCTGAGAAACAGAAACATTTTCATTTTTCCTCACTTCCTTTAATAATCCCTTTCAATTTTTTAGGTTAGTATACAATGTGATGAATTTTATCACAGCATTTTCACACACCCTATGTCATTATACTTTGTTTTCATTCATGACACTCCTCTATTCTCATCCCATCCCTCCACCCCCACCCTCTTTTGGTCATCACCCCCCTCCCCAGATCTTCTTCCCCCTCTTTCATATCACGTTTAGACACTCTTTTAGATTCACAGAAAAATGGAGATAAAGTCTAGAGTGTCCCATACTGCCACCATGCCATACATCCTCTGTTTATCAGCACCCTCCTACAGAGTGATGCTTTCGTCATAGTTTATGGCCTACATGGACACATCTTTGTCACTAAGGTTAGGATTTAAATTGGAGTTTAATCTTGATATTACACATTCTATAAGTTTAGATAAACACTGAATATAACCCCCATTACAGTATCATAGAGAATATTTTTATTGTGAAAACCTGTACTCTGTCAATTCATGTCTCCCGTGTTCAGTGCCTGATAACCACTTTTTATTCTGCTGTATCTGTAATTTACTGTTTTCCAAAATTTCATGAAGTTGACATTCTTTTTTGTATTAGCTAATCCAGTCTATAGATATGCTGTATTTTATGGACCTGTTGAAAAGCATTGTGGTTAATTATAGATTTGGGTACTTACAAATAATTTCTATAAACATCTATGGACATGTCTTTTTGTGGCTGTGAAAAGTCCATTCAATAAGACTATTTTTAATTTGTAAAATATCACCAACCATTTTCCCAGTGACTGTAACACTGCATCAGCATCAGCCATGGTGAGAGCTTCCATTATTTGTGGCCTAGATAAAAGTAAGTATACATTTATATTAAAAGTGAGCACTGCATACTTTGTGATACCTTTTATAAGTGCAGTGTCTGATTTTACTAGACTTCTGACAATACTAGATAGAATTAGGTTTGCATTCACAAATCTGCTCGCATCTGTCTCATGCCTGCATGTGGACCTCTCTCACACACGCACCACATTCTGTTCTCCATTCGGTTATGTGATTCTTTGTTAATTTTTATTTATTTTTGTCAAATTTTATGTCTCATGTAGAAATTATGTAATTTTGCAGTGAGTGCGGGAAGATGCTAGGACAGAATAATAAAGTGGCCCATGAGGGGGCAAAGAGGCCTTGAGGAGAAGAGGTGAGGCACATCTAATAGAACACATGTGACATGAAAGTGGAAGGGAATGTGCTGTGATAGAAGGCCTGAAGCAGGGATAAAGCACACAAGAAGGTGGTAAATGGGGGTTTACGGAGCACTGAAAACCAAGTCATAAGGAGTCCTTCTACTTATCTATTCTGATAGGGATGAAATAGGGTGTCAAAGTAGTTTAATTTGTATTTTCATGATGACTAAAGATGTTCAACACTTTAAATATTTGTTGACATGCTGAAATAATTTTTTTTTAAAAAAAAGACAGTATGAAAGTAGAGATTATGAGAGGAAAGGAAGGAATCTAAGGTTCCAGGGGAAAAAGAAGGTACAAAACACATGTGACATGAGAGCAGGAGGGGACTCTGGAAGAAGTAAGGAACCAGTCAGAGGAAGGGGTCTTAAGAGAAGGCAAAGGACTATGAGGACGAATTACAGCGAAATGTGATGACACGTGCAGGAAAACAGCACGATTAATTCCATCCTGTTAGAAAACAAACCAATGCTTTGCACGTTACTTTTTGTTGCTGTGACAAAATATCTGATCAAAGCAGCTCAAGGAAGTGCTTGCTTTTCAGGGAAGTCAAGGCAGCTGGACTGGGAAGTGGCGCCTCCCATCACCTTAGTGTCAGGAAGTAGAGAAAGACCACTGCTGCCTATCTCCTGTTGTTTATTTAGTCCAAGACCGAAGTCCACAAAATGGTATCATCCATATTTAAGGTGAGTTCCCCACCTCATTTAACACTGTCTAGAACCTTCTTCATAGGCAAGCCCAGAAGGTTGTCTCTTAGGTGATTCTAGATCCTGTCAAGCTGACAGGCAACATTAACTGTCACACAATGTAAATCCCCTATAAATAGTTACAGTGTACTGTCTAGAAAAAAATTTCACAAAACATCTGTCCATTCCAAGTATAGATGTAGTTTTAATTCCATTAATCTATGATGCCTGAATCCAAAGTTCCATCAGACCAACCAGACGATACTGTAATAAGTAGGGATAGCCTCCGCCTCTAAGGCATTTTCTTCACTATCTAGTTCCATAAAGACTTAAAAGTTTCGATTATCATAGTGCAAGCCTCTGCTTTGAGATTTCTGTTCTACTAAGAGACTTTGCCATCCCCTATCTGCAAGGACAGAGCAAAATCACTCATCCGTGGGTGACGCTAGCTCTGAAGAACAAAAAAAGTTCTGCTTTATTCCTTATTGAAGATAAATAGCCTTGCTGTAAGTTGACTGACAGGCCTTGAGACAGTATTCTCATTAATCTTCTCATTCCCAGCTGACCAGGCCATTTCAGTTCTGACAAGCATCCTACATTTCTTCTCAAGCTGGACACAATACCCCTGAAACTCGTAGTCATGCTCTAGCAAACTTTCATAAGTCTGCCTGTCTATCACCGTATAATGAACACCCTCAGCTGGGGATAAAGCTTAGGTCATGTGTCTTGGCATTCCAAGATTCATCTATCTTAGCAAGATAGTGGATTTATCAAGATTGAAACTTCCCTTCCAAATTACTCTGCTGTTTAAAAACAATGCCCCCATTGCTTTGCAAGTCATAATGTTTGGGTCCTCATGCTGGTTCTTCTGCAGCTAATCCTGCTTTTGCATCTCTACACTTACCGAAACTATGAATCGCTTCCTGTTCATCAGTCCTGTCCTTCTCTGTTCATTTTATATTATCTTTAACATCTACCCACCATAGGCTTAATAATAAATCTTCCATATTGCTTATGCTTATTTTGAATTAAAAACAGAAATTACATGTGTTTGATCCTTGCCCATAGCCATCTTTTGAAATGTAGTGCGTTGTAGTTTGAATAAACGGCCATATGCATTTCCTCATGTGTTTGCCATGTTGTGATAGGAATATTTAAAACCTACCCAGATTTTCAGCTATGCAATAAACCGTTATAATAATTATCATGGTTCCACCATAGTTTTCCTCAAAGTATTCCTTCTAGACCCAATATGTGTCTTTACTACTAGTCCCCTAATGTCCTGGCTACTAACATTTCAATGTATTGTAGACTTCCATGAGTTCACTTTTTTTTTAGCTTCTACATGAGTGATGTTTGTTTTCTAGGTCTGACTCATTTCTGTATATTTTCCCAAATGACAGAATTTCTATCAATTTTGTATGTGAACAGTGTCCTATTTTCATATGCACCACAATTTCTTCTCCATTGATGCATCCTTATGTTGGGTCCATTAATTTATATTCCCACTGACAGTGTTCAAAGATTCCCTTTTCTCCACATCATAACACTTAACATGTGTCTTTTGAATAATAGTCATTATTTTTTTCTTACCCATCTTTGATTCCACGATCAAAGTTAAAATTATTCCTTTAGAAGATTTCATCTTAATTGGGTTGCAGAGTGCTCAGCATATTTGCTGAAGCTTTATCTCTGCGAGTGAGGGTCTGGGTGAACTCAAGAGTGGAATCAGTACAGTGGATAGTCTATGGTCATCCTCATGTTGGGGCCTCATCTAAACCACTGGAGGATTCCTTTCTCTGGCTGATTTTCCTCTAGCTGAAGCACTGACCACCTGCCTTTGGACTCAGATGAAAGCTTTTGCTAAATCAGAAGAGGCTATTCTAGATGTGAGGATTCTTTGCAGCTTGTGGCTCTGGATAGCCTTATACTCCAGTGACTGTTTATTCCTAGGCTTTTTTTAGTGCCACTCTTCATCTTTTCTTGCATGTTTTTAGGTGGGTATTCTCTGACACACTAAGGCCAGTGTTCTCTCACACACTGTGGCTTTAATTTTATTTGATAAACTCATATGGCCACAGTTCCTGAATGAATTCCCAGATTCAAATACTTCTTTCAGTTTCAATTACACAAGTGGGAAAAACTACCAGGTACATAATATTCTTCTTCTAGGAAACATTAGTACAAAAGACTCGATGTCCTCACATTTTTTTTCTCCTATTGGTATTTCTATGTCAGTCAGCAACCCAACAATCCCTTCAGTATCACAGAAGAAGCTAAGTTTTAATCCCCCATTCTTTTTTCTCCTAATGCCTTCAGCTAGGGCACTAGTAAGCCCTGACCTGACTTCTGAATCCAACTGTAGCTCACCACATCGTTTCACATGCATCACTTTCCTCTCAAATCCACCAGTTATCACCTCTTGCCTGACACTGCATTGAACTTGTCTTGCTGTCCTTTGATGACCCACTCTGCATGCAGCAGCCAGAACTACTTTCCTGAACTATCAGTGTGACCCTCGACTTTTCTATCCTTACAGGCCTGGTTCTTAGAATACAACCCACACTCTTTAACTGTGGCCGCATATCTGCATCATCACAGTCTATTTCTCTAACATATTTTCTTTCATCGTTTCTAGTTAAGCTGTGGCAAACCTTAGGAGCTCAAATACATACAAAATTTTACAATGAAGCTTTTCCAGCAGTTCCTTTTCTGATGGACTATGCCTTCTGTTCATTTTTGCATAAAAAGTGTTTTTTTGTTTATAATACTGTTTTAATAAGATAAATATTTAACTATACAAACAGGGCAGATAGAGATGGAGAGATGTTTTCCTGAGACGTCTGACTGATTGTAAGAGCAGAAAGTTGGTGATAGGTTGGAGCTTGGTCTGGGGTTTTGTAGGTCAGGAGACACCAGGCTTAAAAGAACAGTATGTGGCTTTCTGGAGTGTTAAGTTCCAAGCTAGGGTGGAGCATCAGGGGAGGGGCTGAAAATGGGAGTCTCAGAAGATGATGACGGGACTCTCCCTCTTAGAAGTCAAGGGGTTCAGTAGACTGGGAATCCCCACCGGCCATGCTGACCCTGAAGGCTTCATTTTGGGGCACATGGAGTGAACACAGGTCACAGGAGGGCTGTAAGTTCTCCCAGCACTCCAGGCAAGACTCGGGGCCCAACACAGGAGCCGCTGGCGTGGCAACCTGGGCAAAGAGCTGAAGATCAGCCTCCTCCTCGCAGACACTTAGGCTCTGGAAGTTGTGGCTTCTGTTCAGAGGCCCTGGCTTCGGCACAAAGGAAGCAGCCACTCCATTTTTTATTCTTGGCTTGAATGCAGAGAGCAGCTTGGGCTCTGGGTTCTGAGTCCGGTTCTTCACCTCTGGGACTTCAAACCACAGTGGCCCATCAAACCTCTTGCTCCCCTTCTTGCACTGACTGAGAGCCCTCAATACAGTCTCCTTAGAGCAGGGGTCTGGACTCTCCATGGCTGACCCCGCTGCAAAGTGAGCTCCTTGCCCCAGGGAAGCCAGTTGACTGTCCTTACACTCAGGAGGGGCGATCTTGACCGTCACAGGGCTGCAGGTCCATCCAGGGTTCCGAACACTCCACAGCCATCTCTTCACATACGTGTCCCAGGCACTGGAGAGATTCATGGTGGCCTCTGTGGGCAGCCGGACTGGAGAGTGCCTCCAAGTCCCCACCACCCTTTGGGGAGTGTGGCGACTCCAGTATGTTGGCGCCATAGGGCCAGGGCCACTTGGGGCGTGATTCACTAGGGCAGGAGGAAGTCGCGACTTTGGGCGCCCAGATGTCGGGGGCGGTGGCGACCGCTGTGAGGAGCCCAGAGAGCTGCCCATGCCCAAAGAACCCTGAGACCAGGGACCCGCAGTGGGCAGTTGGGCACGAGAGTGTGAAGGATGCAGAGATCCCACGCATGCGCAGTGCGGACTGCATGAGACACCAGACTCCCATACAGCTCCCAAGGGGCTCCCTCTCTCAACTGCGACCATCATACATCACCCCTTTCTTCATATACCAGCCCTTATAAACGGTGCTATTCACAGTGTGAATCCATATATGTGCATATATATTCATAAATTACCATGCACTGTGGTTGTCAATATGGAAACATCACGTCTGAAAGAAGCTGTGTCCTGGAGCTAGCACATTCTATTTACCTCTGACCCACTGGACAAACACTACCCTAGGCCATAACTCTGGGGAATTCTCCTGTGAGCATCTTTTGAGCAGAAGTCTATGTGGTGTAGTCTTGTGTACCTTGAGATCTTTTCAATTACAGTTAATGATTTCAACATCCGTCTTGCTGTAGTCTGCACCTCTTTTCTTTTTTGTGCCCAAATCACTCCACTGAGGAGATATACCTGCTTGTTTATCACTTCCACACTTTGAGTTTCAGCTTTGGGCTGTGAGAAGTCTCTGCTATAGATACTCAAGGTACTTTTGTGAATGAAAGTTAGACTTTGGGCATTATGGTAACTCCTGGTTTATTTTAGGAAACCAGAGAATTTTCCTCAGTTGCGAACCATGACAGCTGATCAGCAATTTGACTTGTTTTGTTCCTGACTTTTAGAGAAAGAAAACCTAATGATTTTGCAGTTCACAGAAACTGCATACAGGCAATTGACAGACAGGTTTTTTTCTTGACCTGAAAAAATGAACATCATTCATTTGAATGCTCTTAAGGAAAAATAAATAACTAGTTTTCATTTCAATAAGCGTGATATACTTTTATCCTAGATTGGTTGTTAATGTCAATTTCTAACACATTTTAAGGAAATTGTGGTAAGCCAGTTTATGTCTTTGTATTTATGATATGTTTTTCATGTAGACTCCTGTTCGAGATTCATATACTAATATGCTTATCTTTGATACTAGTGCAATTTCTCTCTTTTTCCTCTCCCTCTCTCTTCTCTTTATGCTTTTACATGTAGTATGTGTTTCAAGGTTTGGAGACAAGGTTAGTTCCCCAGTCGCGGGATTATATGATGTGGTTCTTCATGGGAGGTCACTGGGTCACTGGGTCACTGGGATGTGTCCTCAGAAGAATTAAGGAAGTCCTTCTGGGACCCTAAGTTAGTTCTTTTAAGAGTGTTAGAAGGAAAGCAAGTTGGCTTCCTGTGCAGAGGTGGCCACTTCCTGCATATGACCCACCACTAGTGATACCATCCACATAAAGTCTTCAACAGAGCCTATCTGATGCTAGTGCCCTGCACTTGAACCTCCAGAACCATGAGTGAAATAAAGCTCTTCTCTTTATAAGACAACCTTCTCCAGATATTTCATCAAAATGAAGAGAATAGCCTCCTGAAAACAAAACAGAAAGATATCTTAAAACCATAACTGACAAATTGTTTGATAAACACACCATATGTGTTTACAGTGATCAATTCGAAGGACTGTTGAAGGTGATGTGAAACAAACTTCTCTTAAGCATTCATTCTTCCTACAGGCAAAGCAAAGAGTGAACAGACTCTTTCAAGAATGGGGAGTCAAGTAAGTGGCTTGAATCACTTGTCTCTGAATGAGAAGGCTTCATTTGTTAGGGGCAGAGTGACACTGAAGGAATCAGTACTGGAAGGTAAAAGCCTTTTCCACTCAGTGCCTAGTTTATTCTCACTTCCCCAAATTTCCTGAAATAATGACTCCCAAATACCACTTGAAAATAGAAATGATTTCCAACCTATAACTTTCTTCCAAATAACAGCATTCTTGATAATGGTGCAAGGACTTGGGGCTTCAGGAAGTCTCTCAGGATGGTATTACCACCATAGTGGACTGATGATGATTCAGGGTACAAAGTTCTTTAAATTTAGGTTTTCTTATTGGTTCTTCGGTTTCCTATTTTCTAATTATGGTGAAAGCAACTGGATGCTGTGTTGTTTTGAGCATAATGGACTTCAAACTTCTGGTTGGCAGTTTTGTGTCATCCCTGAATATGAGATTTATACTATTCCATCTAAGGCTCACAGAACATCATATGAGAGGAAACTGAAAGAAATAAAAAACTGGAAGATGGGGAGAAAGGCTGAGAAATGCTACTTCCTAAGTATGACACAGTCATAGCAATCATCATGATCTCACTGCAACTTTGGCTGCCTGAAACGGTGCTAAATTAGACTGGGCCTGTCATAGATGGAAAGTTGTGGAACGCTCACAGGGTCATAACCTGTTCTGCTGAACTACTGGCTAGTAATGATGTGTTTGAGGGTAGGATGTCATTGTCTTAAGTTTAGTATGCATGGGTGAGCCCACCAGGTTTCAAAGGATAATTTGAAAACAGTGGTGATTCAGATGGGCCTGGTAAAGTCCAGTGGTCACAAGACAAACACAATGACATGAACATGAGAAAGGGACATGATGGTAGGATGGAGCTTGACCAGGGGGAGAGGAAGATAGAAGAGGAGGAGTAATCAGAATGTATTATATGCATTATGAAATTGTCAAAGAACACATTTGATAAGCATTAAGAATATATAATTCATCGACTACAAAGAAAAAGATGTATCAGGGATTTTCTAGAATTGCTAAATTTAAAAAGCATTTTAGTAGCTTAATTATTTAATGTTAATGTTTAATCAACCTGTCTAGTCATACATAGCTTAATGAGCTAGTTATCATTGACTGTCAACTTGACACAGCCTAGGATCACCTGAGAATAATCTCAATTACCTAATTGTCTTTATCATACTTGAAAGCTGGGCATGTCTGTGAGGGATGATCTTGATTGCTAATTTCTACAGGAGGGCCCAGTCCATTTTCTTTGGCACCATTCCCTGGGCAAGAGGTCCTGGACTGCAAAAATGAATTAGCTAAGCATGAGCTATGGAGTGAGCCAGCAAGCAGCACACTGTTCCTCCTAGCTCCTTCTTCATTCAAGTTCCTGCTTGAGGCCCTGCTCTGAATTCCCTCAATGAAGGACTGCAGTGTGTAAGCGAATACCTCCCCCCACCTCCAAATTGCTTTTGTTCCTTTATCATGGCAACAGAAAGAAAACTAGGACAGTACTTAAGTCCTTCTAAAGTTCTTGCCGGTAATTCATACCTGCAAAAGATCAGGAAAGACAAAATCCCAGCATGGAAGGGGGCTGGAGTCATGAAGTCCCTCCCTTCGCTGAGGAGCCAACGCCAACTGATGGCTTATAGGAGAAGGAGAGGTTGTTTTCTTCAGGGAAAAGCACTAGAAAGGCTGCCCAACCTCCAGCAGAGGATCTTGCACCCAAACATATATTGACAACTCTAAGGGGACTAAGAGGGTTAAAAAATAATAATAATAACATGCTGTTGAGAGGAGTGGAGACCGGGAGGATAAGAAAAGAATTGGAGTGTGATCAAAACACATGACATACGTGTATGAATTCTTAAGCACTACAAACCAAAAATGTTTCTGGAAGTTTTTAAAAAAGAAAACACAGATAGGGTTATCACAGTTTTTCCACAGGAAAATTTTCTGTGATATTTTGCCATTACTTTGATAGATTACTCTCTCCCCTAAGTGCCTACATGTTTGTACTCTGTACTGTTTTCTGTTTTTTTTTTTTTGGCCTGGGTTCTAAAGCTCTTGTATTTTCTCATTTTACAGAGATGATTCTATGTTCAATTAATCTGATGTCGAATCTTGATTACACTTTACATTGTTTCTCTCACATTCTTTATCTCAGAGTATGAAGTAAATGTTTAGAAACACTTTGCTATGTGATTAAAATAAAACCTATCCATGAGCGTATTCCCAGATGCCAGCACCTATCACAACAAGAAATATTAATGGTTTCATCAACTCCAAAAGGAGTGGAACATGTGGCCAGCATTTATCAGCCCTCTCTTTCTCCTTCTTTAAGCTCTCAACAACCACTTCTCTGCCTTCTGTCTCTGACATGGGTCAGTGTTAACAGGATAGCATGCTGCCTTTTCTAATTGGCTTCTTTCACTTAACATCGTGACCAAGGTTGTCTTTGTTGAAGCATCTGTTTTTTCCTGTAGCGGAACTGTTTCCCTGAAAGGATATATGTTTTATTCATCTTTTCATCAGCTTATGCATACTCAATTTGTTCATATATTGTGATGAGCAATGCTGATTTAACATTCCTCTCTAAACAAGTTTTAGTCAAACATTTTCCTTTGCCTTCCTTTGTAACTAAGGATAGAATATTTGCCAATGCTATGTCGAAATACTGGAGAAACAACCAGAATGTTTTCCCGACTGGCTTCAGCATTTCAGTCTCTCCATGGTATATGAGGGTTCTGGTGTTCTCACATGGTCCCCAGACTGATCATTATCTGACTTTTGATCCTGGACATTTTACTTTGTGTTGAATTTCCGGGGCTGGACTTACCTTCTCCCCATGAATCATGTTGTGGAAACTTCATGAGCTTCCTAGCTTCACTTCCATTGGCATCTTTCTTTGAAAAGAAAATATTCACATCCTGTACTTTTTGCTTATCTGGGTTATGTGTCTTTTATGATTGGTATGTGCGTGTTCATTTTATGCTCTGCATACATTCATGCTATAATGTCTAAAGTTTTCATTGCATAGATTCTTTGTTCATGATACTGTGGTACATAAGGACATTTTCATTCAAGTGTATCTCTGTCCATTCCCATTTCTCATTCCTCTCCCTTCATGTTAACCCCTTTGTTCTTCCAGACAGACTCACTTTGATTTTATGTCATGTGTGCACACTTGATTTTATGTATTTATATAAAATCTGGGAACTGTGTACATAAGCAAAAATAGATATTTTTTCTGAGACTAGTTTAATTTCTTAAGATGATTACCTCCACATGCATTCATTTTTCTGAAAATGACATTAATTCTTTCAATCCTTAAAAGAAAACCTTATATATATATATATGCAACATTTCTTTATTCTTCTGTTGTTAGATACCTAGGTCGGTGTAGCTAAAATTCCTTCTAGAATCCTGTGTCCCCATTTTGGTCCCTACAATACAGAAAGGTGCATTTTCCTCAAACTACAGTTTGAGAAACCAGTGAGTTTATTGTACTTTGTAGCTAAAATTCCTTCCAGGAGGTGTGAATAACATCATCTCTTCCCAAACCTCAGAAGACAAACACTTCTTTTCACCAAACTACACTTTGGGAAAACAGTGGTTTTATCGGGCTTACTTACAGTGTGATGGGTGAGAGTTTACTCACAGAAGTGTGAAGTGTGGCTTCTTGGAAGGCCACACTGGAAAGTCTTCAACCCAGCAGTAGCCCTATTCAAGGCTTCCCCAGTTTATATACCCTTAGCCCATCCCCCAGGTACAAAATGCTTACTAGCTAGTTGGAGTTGTGGCTGACTCTCAAGGGCCCGTTTCCTTGCAGAGTGTAACAGCTAATAAATTTGGATATGATGATCCTAGTCAAGCAGGTGCAACCAAGCTTGGGAGAAAATTATCTATATTTCTATCAGTGGGGAAGAAGGCGTCTGTCTGCCTGTCAGAGGACAGTCCTATGCAACAGATGGTTCCATCATTTAGCTATTTTGAATAATGCTGTAATAAACATTTATATAAAAGAAAGCCTGTGATATGTTGTCTTGACGTTCTTTGGGTAAGTACTCAGAGTGGTGGGTGGGTCTTATACTCTGTGACCTCCTAGCCATGGGCTTTAGACCAGATCTGAGATTCGATTCTATGAAATATGTCTCAACCATAATCAGAAAGCAGTTAATTAGTGTGATGACTAATTGGTTGTCCATTTGGCCCAATCTGCAGTCAACTCAAATGCTAGCTGTTGGGCACTCCTTTGAGGGACTTTTTTGATCAGCAGATTGTTTAAATTGAGAAAATCCACCTTAAGTATGTGTGACACTTTTGAGTAGCAGACCAAATAAGACACAGAAGAAGCGAGCTTTGCCACCAAGAAAGCAGACCTCTTCAATGAAATTTTTAAGATACGGGGGAAAAAAAATCAGGAAGGCACCAGAAGAAGGAAAGATATTCGATGTTCATATATTGGAAGGATAATTCTTGTAAATTTGGACATCCTACCAAAATGGTCCATAATTCTTTATTTGTGGTTTCTCTAGACTTCGTCTGATCTTGCTTCTCTGCACATCTATGTAAGTAGGTATGTTCACATGTGCATTTTTAATAACTAATGTAATTTCTTTTCCATAATCTCAGAATTTCCCAAATATTTTTTCTGCCCATGATACCCAATATTTCCTTAAATTATGTTTTTTCAGATGATGTCTTGCTTTGAAGTCGAGGTTAAATTTGAAGCCACTGTTAATCCAGGCTGACACTGAATGCTCTTTCTATGCATCTCCCTGGAGTTCAAGAATTACAGGTACAAGTCACACTTGACTTCCTTGAAGTATTTTATTTTCAATATGTTAGTAGAAAGGACACTTGGGATGAACATGAGAAATAAAACCTGTGTATGAAATTTCCTGTGTTATACAGGTTGTTATCATGTAAGCAAGTCTAGTCTTGAATTCACTACGTAGCTGAGGATTACTTTGCAATCCTTATCTTCCTGCTCTGTTTCCCAAGTGCTGAAATCACAGGTGTGTAACACCACAGGGATTTGTGAATGCTGATCAAACATTCCATCCTCTGAGCTATATAACCCCAACTCTCAAAGGCCATTATTTTCTATACTAGCTAGAAAAAATGAAGAGCCAAACAGATTCATCAAGAAAGTTTCTTAAATTCAATAAATAGATTCAGTCTTTGTGTATGCAGCATCATAATTACCTGGAGGTTTTGCTAAAACAATCACTAGGTCTAGATGGATCTCAGCATTTTCATTTCTAACACTGATCTAAGTAATATTGAGTGTACGGGTAGGCATATAACACTGAAAATAATAGACCTGTATATGTAACTGGTTTGGTTATCTGCAGTTTCTTGGATTTAAATGAACTCAAATTAGATATTTGAGGGAAAATGGAATGTCAACTGAGGATTAGATTACACATAACGTCTTTTCCTCTATTCAGAAAAAAATTAAGGAACACTTCAAAAATCTAGTATGTAGTCATGTCATCCTGAAATATTGTTAAGATGTAGATTTAAATTAATAAGTTTTTTCTGTACATTTCTAAATTCAGTATTTCTAGTAGTTAATAAATGTTTGAAGGGTAGCAATGTGGAATGGTCATAACTGGGCTGATCATCAGTGCAGAAACCCAGCAAAAGCACAAGACAGCATATTAAGTTTCTCCCTGCAACAAATTTCCTCAGGTATTTCATATGCACTTACCAGTTGGGACTCACAACCAATACCTCATGCTCCCAGCCCTAGCTGCACAATGAAATAACCCCTACAACTCTGTGTCCTTTCTTTTTGACTTACTGGATTGTAGGAACTTCTGTGAATTTGTTTAATATGAGGGTGTCCAGTGAATGTGGTTGCCAACCTTGCAGAGAGGCCCTGGGTGTTCTGGCCCGCTATGGGCTCTGATATCTCATTTGTTGGACACTGTTGAGGAGCTCATATTCTTTCTTTGTTTTCATTTTATGTGTATATGTGTTATGCCTGCATATATGTAAGTGAACTCATCTAGTGTATGTCCACAGTGGACAGAAGAGGGTGTCAGATCCCTTCGAACTGTAGTTATGGACAGTTGTTAGCTGCCATGTGGATGCTGGGATTTGAAACTGGGTTTTTTGCAAGAACAGAGAGTGCTCTTAACCTCTGAGCCATCTCTCCAGCCCCCGATCTGATATCCATGGGTGCACAGCTTCTTCTCTCCATCCCTGTACGTTGATCCACTGTTCTATTCTCCTAGAGAATCATGTCCATTCATAAAGAGGCCTCACCATTGATCAAGAATGGCATGAGTCTATTCTCCTGATATAATATGTAATTAAGGTCCAGGGAGATGACACTTGCTGCCAAGCTTAATTACTTGATTTCAATTCACAGGACCCACGTGGTGGCAGAAGAGAACGGACTCCTCTGAGTTGTCCTCTGTTTGCACATGCATGTACTGTGGTATGCTCCGTACATAAACAAATTGAAAAAAGAAGAGTCTGATGATAACTAAATCTCAGAAATATAAATCTCACATTTCTGCTGAGTTTCTTTTCTTTTCTTTCTTCTTTCTTTCTTTCTTTCTTTCTTCTTTCTTTCTTTCTTTCTTTCTTTCTTTCTTTCTTTCTTTCTTTCTTCTTTCTTTCTTTCTGGCAGGGTCTCCCTGTAGTCCCAGTTGGTCTGGAACTTGCTAGGTAGAATAGGCTGCCTTCTACCTCTGCCTCCCAAGGGATTAAAGGTGTGTGCCACCACACGGAGCTTATATTGTTTTTATAGTCTTTTTTTTCTTTTGACATAGATTTCGGCACACAAGACTCCTTGACTTTACACTCTCTGTTGTTCTTCTGTCCCTCACTCCTTTGTGTTGGGATTACAGGTTTTGGCCACCATTCCCTGCTGGCATTCTTCCCTCTTGACCTCCTATTCAGTACCCAAGAAGCATGGATTTGTTTGCAATGTGCGTAAAGAAAAAGTGTGTGAGGCATGAAATAAAGTAAAATATTTCCAAAGTAAAACTACAACCCATACTACAAAGACAAAAGTGACATCTCAAACAGCACTGCTTCTTCTACAAAATGAAAGTGTTAAGGACAAAGACTGTATGTCTTGTGTACTACTGTATGTGATTTCTTCCTTGGACTAGATGCACAACACATATTAAATGAGAAGTTCACCTTGAGGATCTTTAGGTTAATATTTTGATCAGTTGACAAAAAAAGTGAAGGAAGACTAGAGGGTAGCACAGCAGGGCTCCCAGGGAAGCAGGGATCCCAGGCCCAGGAAGTGTGGATCCCAGGCACTGCTCTGGGAGCTGCAGCAGGCTGCATTCCTGTAACCCTCCCAGATTCAAAATCAAAAGTCTCACAGCTTGGAAAGATTCCTCAGACAGAAAGCAGTAATTACAAAGACATAATGAGCGGGTGGTTGGCAAAGAAGTGCTTGAAGCATTGGATGTCACAGCAGGAGACTCTTTTGAAGCTTTTAAGAAGGATGGGCACCCCAGGTATTGGATTCAAGTGCATGCTTTCTGATAACCAGGCTTCTTCTACTACAATCTTTGCAGATCATCTTGAGTTCCATCAAAACTGGAAAGATACCTTAAGCCGTATTAAAGATTATGTAAATCAAGACAAATTAGTCATCATAAAGCATGGATCAGTGAGTATCATGTTGATGGTCTCATTTCAATAAAAACTTTCTCTGTAAGGAACCAGCAGGACCTTGGTTTTGGTCACATTTAACCACCACTAACAGGGTCGCCTCTGCTGAAAAGACACTCAAATTTAGTTAAGATCAGACCTATTAACTGTGGGCAGGTGGTACACTTCCACCTTCAGAGAAAGAAAGCAAGACAGGCAGTAAGTAAATACTGCCAAAGGTTAAGGCTCTGAGACATGTCTGAATGTAGCTCAACAAGTGATTGAAAGTGAACACATCTGTGTAATGATTAATTTACAACAATCATACTGAATAACAGCACAAGGCACAATGGATTTTCTGCTGAAAACAGTTCCTGCAACAGTCTTAACTCGATGTTACTACTTAGAAAGCTGACTGACTGAGCATTCTGGAAAAGGATTTCAATTAGCATTCAAATCTATTTGATTACTTTTTCATTTAAACTCATTACTGTATATACACAGATCCAAGTTTTAGCTGTAGATCAATTATTTGCAACATGTTTGCATCTTGTTTTGCTGTTTTAATAAATAAGGGATATTTTTACTCATGCAGGTGATAGGAAACATTTTATAAGTAAAATTTGGAGGATATGACACAGAGTATCAGATTCCTAATTTAAATTTAAAATGATAAAATTGTCCCTATATATTAAAAAATCTATATATCATAAAATCTATTTGTATCTGAGTTGTTATTGGGAAATGCATGAGGTTTTCTTAATCCTGATAACAGATTTCGACCAAATTTCCACAATTTGTTTAGAAAGAAACGAAAGACTCTTAAAATATGAACATTTGCTAAAAATCTACAGTGTTATAAATTATTTCAAACATAGATTGATTGACTAAATTCTTAAACTGAACGTTAAGAGAATTTTGTCTTATCAATATTATGTCCCTAGTAATATCATTGAACACTTTGCTTTTAGGTCATTCAGGAATTCTGCAAAAAGTAAGTGAAAATGGAATTCTGTAGTCTAAGAGAATATAACTCTAATCTCCAGGCGTTATTTCTTAAAACTCTATGTTATAAAACTCTAAGCTGTTAGTTTTGATTGTGTGAGTAACAAAACAAAAGCAGATGTTACCAGACAAGAACTTCAGAGTACACAGACAAGGCTGTGGACCTTCTCTGTGAATAACCAGAGGTATAAATATAAAAGAGCAGAAGAAAGGCAGAGCCATGACTGGCCATTCCCTCCTGAAACAAGCTCCTGTTATCTCAAAGACAAAAGACCTTTTGGAATACTGAACTTCTACTAATATTAAGTCTGAATATTTGGTCTCAGTCCAGTACTGTAAAATATTATGGGATGGATGATTACCAACATTCCCAAGGGCTAAGGTACCTCAAGCAGACATCTACATGTTTGAGAATATGGCAGAATCTACTGTGTTCAAGGGTGTAAGCTGATCCTTTCAGAAAGTGATGAGGGAGAACATTTGATTGAAGAAGAAGGCATCAAAGCAGGACACTTGGAAACAGGACACATCCACACGGCTTCTCTTCTTGCACTCTCTTTCAGTGTTTTCTCTTGTTTCTCCCTAGCACATCTAGTAAACATTTGATTATTGTGAAAGTAGGCATTGTTCTTTTGTCTTCATAAAAAATGAAAATCTTCTAAAATTTCTTCATTAAGTAGCATAGTTCCTTTAGAAATTATTGATTTTCTCATTTCTCTAGGAGCTGGTGTGCACATGTGTGCTGAGCCTCATCAGTATCTCTGTTCCCCACACAGCAGTATGTTTCTGGGAGGACCCAGCAGCTGTGCCTCTAGGCTGGTCATCTTTGCTTGCTTTACTGTGATAAAGGATGTTCTCTCAGTGATTTTTCAGTGACTGATTTATTTGCACATTAACATTTCATCAGAAGGTTTGTATATAAATCTAAAATTAAAGTGCCCCATAGTTGTTTCTTCTTGGTTTTTCCTTGAGATAGATAACAGCAGTCAAGGTTAAAACTTCAAAAGTAAAATGACCCTGAGTGCTTCCATTCTTTTTCACTGTCTTAAAGCATTTATAGGAATATTTGGGAACTAGAAGGTAAGTTTTAGAGTATATAGAAGCATACTTATGTTTTAAAATCTTCATGAACATAGCAGTTTGATCATTTATAACCTCCTTAAATTATTGATCTGTCAATTATTTCAAATTAAAATGTATTAAGTAGTTCACAGTACTTTCAGTCATCCTAAAAGTTTAGTTCTACCTGTACTGGGAATTTCATTTATATTATCTGTGTTCAATCAGATTGGGCTTGTTTTTCTTCTACAGATTGCAAAGAGTTAAGTATTTTAAGTGTGATCCAGATATTTGTTTCTGTTTTGATCATTCAGTTCCTTTAATTATTTCAACATCACTGGTTATTTTCTTCTAACTCTGTGTTTCCTTGATTGTTTTCCTGCAACCAACTTTTCTACTTTGAAAATACAGACATGGATTTAAGTTTCCTTAAACTGTGTAGTTTATTATATATAATCAAAATATAGATTTAATTTCTCACCATCAAATTGTTTCTTAAAAACTGACCACATAAGTCTGATAGTCTCACTATTTGGGATTACACCCAGGGCTGAGAAATTGCAAGATTAAGGCCAATTTGGGATTGCAGAAGGTGTTCAAGGCCAGATGAGCCAATTTGGTGAGACCATTCCCAAAATAAAAAGTGAAAAGAGGGTTCAATCTCTAACTCCAGAAAAAATGATCTTGTTTTCTGTCACAAACCACCATGACCAAAAGCAACTTGGGGAGAAAGGGGCTTATTCAATTTACAGCTCACAATCCATTATCAAGAGAACCCAAGACAGGAAATCAAGGCAGGAACCTGAGGCAGGAACTGAAGCATCGACCTAGGAGTAACACTGTGCTTACTGGCTTCCTCCTGTGGCCTGTGCTCAGCCTTTTCTATGTAACCACCAGTCCAGGATCTGCACCACCCATAAAGACGCAGGTGCTCCCATCACTCATCAAAAACATACCTCACAGACATGCCCACAGGCTAGTCTGAGCGAGAAAATTCCCCCAGTGTGTTTTACTCCTTCCTGGTATGTCAAGTTGACAGCTGGAACTAGCACAACAAAACAACAAAAATTCATAGTCTAAACTTTGAAAACGTTCTATTTTCCTTTCTGATTTAGATGTCCTGGTTTTAGATATCCTTGCATTGTTGTGAGAAATATCTTCAGTAATTTGATAACTTAATTGGCAGTATTTTATATTGATATTTGAAAAGAAAATATTGGTAAACATTTTTCATGGACATGAAAATGAAATGTATTGAGTATGAAATTCAAATTGGTAATACTGTCATTTGAATCTACCTCCCATTCAATTTCCTTTGTTTGTGATAGATTCATTTTGAAACGTATATTTTTTCCTTTAATATATTTCTATTTTATTGGAATAAAGCTACTTAACGTATGATTCATAGTCTTGAAAACTTAAGTGTACAAGTCATGCCATGCCCTACACGTGGAGGTCAGAGGACAACTCATAAGAGTCAGTTCTCTCCTTGGACCATAGTAAACCCAGAGATCAAATTCTGGTCATCAGAATTGGTAACAAGTGAATTTACCTCCTGAGCCATCTCTCTAATGCAAAATTAATAAAATAAGAAATGAAAAAGAGATGTAACAACAGATAACAATATAATTTTGAAAATCATAAAGGCATACCTTAAAATCTTACATTCTAATAAATTAGAAAATTTCAAAGAAATAAATTTCTACATACATGTGACTTAGAAAATTAAATTAAATTTACATAATTTAGATATATACATAATCAGCAATGAGATTTAAGTAGTATTAAAAAATATGCCAACTAAAATATGTCCAGTATCATAGTATTCACTAAAGAATTATATCAGGTATTCAAAAAAAACTAACAGAAAAACTACTCAAAATACTTTGCAAGATAAAATCAAGGGGATAGAGAGGTGGTTCAGCAGTTAAGAGTATTGACTGCTCTTGCAGAAAACATAGATTTGGTTCCCAGACCCCACATGGTACCTAATAGCTATTTATAATTCCAGTTCAAGGGTGTTTGAATCTCTCCTCTGGCTTCTGTAGGCATTTGGGCACATTTACCATAGATGCAGACAAAATATTCACAAAAAAACTGTAAATAAATAAATGAATACTTTTTAAACATATAAAGGGAAAGAATGTTTTCCAAAGTAATTTTATGAAGCCAGTATTGCTAAACCAAACCACATAAAGATTTAACACAAATGGAAAATTATAAACTGATCTCTCTCTGTTGAACACAGATGAAAACAGTCTCCCTAGAAAATATGTAAACCAAATTCACAAAGACAACATGAAGATCATTTATCATGTTCAAGTTGGCTTAATTCCAGAGACACAGGAAAGGTTCTGCATCATACATCAATACATGCAATTTATCACATAAATGGAACCAAGGACTAAAATCACATGATCATCCAATAGATGCCAAAAAGACCTCCAACAAAATCCACTATCCCTTCATGTACAGAAGTGATGGGGAATTTGCCTCCTCTCTGAGAGCCTTCTGTGTATCTAACTTGGAAGTTCATTCAGAAAACAAATCATAATTTTGCTAAAGAAGGAATTTCAACTTGTTAAATTGCAAATATCATATAATTGAAAATGAATTTTGTCAAGGTTTAATGATGTTATGATATAAATGTTTAAGCATGATAAGTGATTGTTGGACACAAACTTTTCAAATGGAACTTTGAGCTAGCTGTAAAGAAGGCGAAGTTCTTTGCTATAATTATCACTGCCAAGCAGCATCCTGATTTCTGTGAAAAATTAAAGTTGTCTAAGAGCTGTTTGTGCTCAGAGCATTGGAATTAGAGATCTGCTTGTCAAACTCTCAATAAAGGCCCATCTACTGACTGAGATGGTTGGAATTGGCATTATGTTCAAATCATTACAGATTAAATCGATAAGATCAATCTGCCTATTGTTCCTGTTAAAGAAAAGGTTGCACTTGAAAGCTGCTGTGTGAAAATAGAACTGTAAATTAACATGATTCAACAGGAGGAGTGAATTATTTAGTCATCTAAGTGCACAATTTTATATATTATTTTATGAAAAGCAAATACTATCATATTAATTTAAATTTATTTACATACATACATATATACATGCTTCAATAAGGGCAAAATTTTAGGTGCTATTACTAAATCATTCAGAATTGCTCTACCCAGAGCTTTTACCCAAGAATGGTGATCGATCAACCCTCAATTCTCATTTAGCACCTTTTTAATTGACTGTACCAGAGAGTCAAAGACACATTAGTGAAAATCTGAGAAAATAATAAGTCAGTAATTGTTCTTAGTGATCATGGATGCATAAGAAAATGTACAATGAGTCTGGATATAGGACAAGAGAAGTAACACTAAAGGCCTTTAGATAAAGCTGAATGGAAACCACCACCATACAAGATTCTTAAAGTATATACATAATAAAAGGGATCAAAAGGAGTTATCCTATAAACAAGAAAGCCTTGCCCTTTCTAGCCATTATGCACTAATGGCAAAAAGCAACCCACTACAATGCCAGTAATGGACTCCCTTTTTAGAAGCTGTTGACCAGGGGTCCCATAGAACCTCAAACAATGCTGGTCATTTCCTCTGCTCTTGGTAACCAATCAGAACCACAAGGTAAGATCCTATTGCTGAAGACACTACATACATGAGCTATAAAACAAACAAACTAAAAAAGAGAAATCTGGCTAGTGCTGACTTCAGAGCTTCATCTCTACTGACTAGTGTTCACAGTGTCAGAAGGTGCTAGGGAAGCCAGCAGAAGGAAAAATCATCATAATCCCACTAACTCAGGTCTGAATCACATGGAAAGCAATAACAACTGACCTGGCAAAATATGGCCACTGGAGCAATTGTGGTACAAATATTATGGGGTTAACCTACCACTTGGTAATTCGATATTAGGTCTGTTTACTAAGATCTAACACTGAGAGAATGCTTAAGAAACTGAGGCTAAGTAGGTCTCAAGTCATAGGGGAAAACCTAATCCTAGTTTTCTACAAAAAATTATCATATTAAATCGACTCTTAATGAATTATGGTTATATCATCATAGATTAATGCATCTATCAACTCCTACCAGAGAAGTTAACTTATGAAACAGAAGTTGATTAACACAAAAACCAACAACTGGTCAATGTGCAGAGAACAAGAGGCTGAGAGTGCTTCTTCTCGAATAGGAACTCTTTATCAAATTCTGCCTCCCAGTGTTCAAGGATCATTGTGGAAGAGAGAGCAAAATGACATTAAGAGCCAGAGATGGTGGATGCCCAGAATAAAACAGTTTTCCAAACAGCTGGTTGATTAATGAACTCACAACAATGTTCACATTATACATAGTCCCATGCAAGTTAAAACCTGAAAAAAAATGTAATATAGACATGAAGTGGGTAAGAAGCTCCAACCTCCCCTTAAGAAACCCTGGCAATAGATGGCTGTTGGGAGGCTTAGAGACAGTCTCTTTAAAGCTTGGGAATCTTGTTAGGTTAGCCTACTCCAGTGGATTGACTCACACTAAAGGATATCTGGAGACAGAAATTAGACTCTATATTAAAATAGCTGGGGGGCAAAAAGAGGTGGTAGGAATTGGGAAGGGGATATAAGTACCTGCAGAATATTTTGTATGAAAAGCACACAAATTCAATTAAAAATTATAAAAATTACAAATAAACCAAAACATCAAGATATGTAGAATATATAAAGTTAGAAAGAAATAAAAAGAAAACCTCACTGGATTCTCCAGTCTGTGAGCAAGCATTGTGTGAAAGTCAAGACTGGATTATGTCCAGTGCCTCATAGAAGCTAAACAAATGAAAGCATACCCTCATTCAGTGTGACCCTTAGTCCCTGAAGATCACGGGTGTTGCATAGCCCATTCCATACTGGAAACAAATTTGTCTCAGATTTTTGGCTATTTGCTGTATGTGGCCTTTGGGTGTGTTTATGCTTCTCTTCAGTCCAAATTATTCCTTTCAGTGTCCTCTGTAAAGCTGGTTTCATGGTCATAAATTCTATTTGTCTGGTTTTATTATGGAAAGTTTTTATTTCTCACTCCCTCAGTTATCATGTAGTCTAGGTTAGCAATTGTGGACTTTTACAACTTAAGATGCATATTTTTAGAATTACTTTAAAATTTTTTCTTGAAAATAATCACCTGTTATTCTGATTGACTTGTTTTCCTCTGATCTAGTATATTTATTTAATTGATTGTGTGTGTGTGTGTGTGTGTGTGTGTGTGTCTGTATGTGTGTGTATGTGTGTGTGTATGTGTATGTTTGTGTGTTTGGGCAAGAATGTGTCTTGGTGCATGTGTGGAGGTAGTCAGAGGCCATCCTGCAGGAGTGGATTCTTTCCCTCAACCATGTGGGTTGCAGGGATCAAGCTCAGGTCTTCAGACTTGGTGAAAATCAACTTTAACCACTGAGCTATCTCACTGGCCCTGGCCTATATTTATATATGATTTGGTCATTTTCTCCTGCATATTTCAATTTCCCTTCTTTATTTAGTGTTTTTATTGTTTTAATTATAATACAATATGGCAAGTTCTTTATTATCCTGCCTAGTTGATTTTTAGTAGACTTCATGTACTTTAATGGTCATCGCTTTTCTCTAGATTTAGTAAATTTTTG
Organism: Eospalax fontanierii; assembly: GCA_035773235.1. Lineage (NCBI taxonomy): Eukaryota > Metazoa > Chordata > Mammalia > Rodentia > Spalacidae > Eospalax > Eospalax fontanierii. Next base: position 43,594,981 of record CM069540.1, on the reverse strand, counting down.
TCTTCGATTTTATCAAAAATATTTTCTATACTCTTGACATAGAAATATTTTTCTTCTTTTGTTTTTGTAATTCAGAGGTTTTCTTTCTCTGCAGTGCCTAAAAGCTCCTTCATGTTCTGTTCATAAGTGTTTCGAAGTTTCCATTGACACTGAATAATCCAGTTCCTCTCCCTTGCCTTCAAGCCCTGATATCCTGTTCTTCACATGACCCATTCTGCTGGTGAGACTTTCCGCTTAACTTTGTATCTACCTTCCTGCATGTGCATTTCCTGCAGTATTTTGGTCTGTGCTTTTCTTCTTCTACAGTTCTAGCTCTTCATTGAATTCTTTTTTCATAATTTAAATTGAAATCCTTATTTCTTTCATCTGTTTTAGATTTTTGGAATTCATTCATGTCTTCTTTGTGCTGTTTGAACATATTTACATTCTTTTTATTTCTCTGTCTGAATGTTCTTCTAAGTCACAATCTCTGGGGGAAATGTTTGTGGGATTGATAATTTAGAGGAAACATATTGTCTTGGTTTTTCACAGTTTTGTCACCATATTTTGACTTGTATTGTATGGCATAGTGCAGGATGGACCTTAGCCAGGTCACCTGCTTTGAGGAATAGAGGAATGGCTCCCGTGGGCATGGCACTCTGCTCTAGCCAGTCCTGAAGTTAAGGCTCAGGCTTTTCTTAGTCCTTGGGCAGAACTTCACCTGCTCTGCCCACCCCACCCAGGACATGTCCTACCACCTGCTCTGCCCATCCCACCCTGGACACACCCTCCACCAGGCCCATGCTGGCCTCCAGGAGCTCCTGGGTCCTTTACAGTGCTTGCCTGCACCATGGGTGGACTGCTGGCATTTCTGGTTCACGGCAGTGGAGCATAAGCCTGTGCACGGCCCCAGCCGCCCGGTTGCTGGGCACTGTCACCAGCAACATGGGCCTTGGCCAAGCTATGTTTTCATCCAATCCTGCCACAGGGCTGCCTTTCTTGGATATCCATTAGGTACAAGGAATTAATGAGACCTATCTCCTCAATGGTTCCCTCTGCTTTCCCTTTGACATTTCAGTTTTTTTTATGTTTTTTCACTCATAAATTTGGTGGGCTGAGAGTGTACCTCAGTGATATAGTGCTTGCCTAGCATATGTAAACCTCTAAGTTCGATTCTCACCCACATGCCCCATAATTCCCCCATATTTCTTAGATCATCTCTAAGAAAAACAGTAAGTGCAGATTACTTCAGGACCTTCACCAGGTCAACAAACATATGACAGAGATGGATTCCTTTCAAACTGGCCTCCCCCATCCTTGAGCCATTCCTATTAACCATCATATACTCAGACATTAAGAACTGCTTTTTCTCTATCCTGCTGGTGGTCAGGGACAGGCCCTTCTTTGTCTTTGCTGCCTGGGAACCTAATCATAACATCTCAGCTAAGAGATATCAATGGAAGGTCCTCACTCAGGGCATGAAAAATACCCCATCCATCTATCATTTTTTTGTGTCAATTGCCATGGAGAGAATCAGATCAAAATGTCTCATAATACATTACATGGATGACTTTTAATTATTCACCCCTCACAAGTTGTTCTTGTGGATCTCCTCAAAATACTTCTTAAGGACTTTAAACAACTAGGTTTAACTATAGCCAAGGAAAAGATTCAAACCGTACCACCTTTTGATTTTTTAGGGTTTAAAATTTCCACTGACATCCAACCCTTCACTCCAAGCGTTCTAGTAAAGGATAAGTATTCTCTCAACGATCTCCAAAAACTCTGTGGCCAAAATAATTGGCTTAAACCCTTTTTGCCCATTGCTCCAACTAAATTCCTTCCTCTTTTTGACCTTCTTAAAACCTCAGATAATCCTTCCCAGAAAATACCTTTGCCCAAACAAGCAAAAGAAATTTTACAGGAGATATTTCACCAACTCTTTTCAATTATCCTAGCAAGATATGAGGTGCTCATAAATCAATAGATATTGCCATTATTGCCTTAAACATGCTGATGGAAAATAGATAGCATCCCTGGTTTTAAGTACATCTGCTCACACACTGGCCTACCTGCCTTCCTTGCTGATGGGAATGCCTAGGTAGATAAATTTATTGTTGTCACTTCCTTGCCACTCCTAGAACAAACTAGTTGCTTACACCAAAGATTTCATCTCTCCTTCTCTAACCTGCAGGTCCTCTATCCCAAGCTTTCTCTTAGCCAATGCAAGCACCTGATCTGTATATGTAAAGCTTTGCCCCTTTGGCCCCTTGGGCCCAGTGCAGTTAAAGGGAATTAACCCTAGAGGCCTTACACCAAATACCGTCTGGCAAATGGATGTAACCCACATACTCTCATTTGGCAACCTTAAATATTTCTATGCCATCGTGGACACCTACTCCAAATTTGTTTTTCCTATCACCCTTTCAGTTGAGAAGGCATCCCGTGACATTAAGGCAACAAAAACTGCTATGCTGGTCAGGGGTGTACCCTGGGAGAGTAAGACAGATAATGGCCCGGCATATACATCTGCCAATTCAAGTCTTTCATAAAATCCTGGAGGATTAAACACTCCACTGGCATCCCCTATAACCTTTAGGGCCAAGCTGCAGTGGAGAGGACTAATAGAATCCTCAAGGAACTCACTATGAAACAGAAAACTACAATGATACCCGGGATCCCCTTTTGACCTTGGTAGAAGCACTTTTCACCCTTAATTTTCTTACCTTTGATGAAGCAGGACTCTCTCTAGTCTATAAACGCTGGAGATCTCAACCAGCCAGTACCCCTTTGCCCCTTGTCCCCTGGACAGACCCTCTCAAAAATGAATGCAAGGGACCTCACCCACTCCTAACACAGGGTCGAGCATATGCTTGTATCTTTCATGAAACCTCATCCTTCCCTATCTGGATACCTGACAGAAATTTCAAGCCTGCCATGGATGCACCTGCCAGAACATCAGATGCTCCCACCGCCACAGAATCATGGGTACAGGGAATTAATGGGACCTGGCTCTTGGGCCTTAGCCAAGCCACCTGCCATGAGGAATAAGGGAATGGCTTCTCAATAGTTCCCTCTATTTTTCCCTTGGCAGAACTTACCCCCATGCATAGTTTGAAAAGGCAAAACTGACCCTTTTAACATAAGGGACTTAGCACCATCTGCTGAGACAAAATAGGATCTCAGCCATTTTTCCAGTCCTCAGTTTGGTGATCTGTGAAATTTTTGCTGTGGTCTCTTTGATAGCTCTGCTGACCTCTCGTTTCCTTTGGAAAGCACTGCATCAAAACAGAGCTTCTCAGACATTGACGATACAAATTTCATTTAACTGGCCTCTTAATAATGCTGCGTTCTTCACAATACTTAACTATTCTTGCTTCTTCATGAGTCTTCTACAGGCCCCAAAGCATTCTTTGACACGCACCTTCACCCACTCCACAGGAACCTTCCTACAAACCTCCGAAGCCATCCTAATTACCTTCCTGAATGAAAAGCATCACCCATTAGTTTCTTTCAGCAGAAAAGTGGGTAGCCAATGACGAGTAAGTCCCTGCAGACTGAAGCAACCTAAGACAGGCACTACTGACTGAGGTCCCTTGGGTTATTTCACCAGAGCTGCAGGTAGCAAATGACGGGTAAGAACCCAACAGCCGGGATGACCTAAGACAGGCGCCATTGCCTAAGGTGATCCCTAAGGGCCTGGGGCCAACAATGGCAGGGTAAAGAATCATACCTCCCAGGGTCACTCAATTAATGAAAACAAAAAGGAGGATATGTGTGGCACAACACAGGATGGACCTTAGCCAGGTCACCTGCTGTGAAGAACAGAGGAATGGCTAATGCGGGCGTGGAACTCTGCTTTGACTAGTCATGATACCAGCTTCTGCCCAGCATCTGGAAAGAACCTGCACTGAGATGATCTACCTGGGGACAGATTACTATTGGCTGCAGTCAGGACCCACCCCATAAGGCCATTGGCTAACCAGACCTGTAAGACCCCTTGCATTTTGGTGAATAAACTGAGTTTGCAGCAGCTTGCCCATCTGCATGCTTCTCACCGAGCTCCTGGAGTCTGTTTGTTGATTCTGCACCTACTCATCCCCCGCATGGAGGAGACCCTTTGTCCCCCTCAGGCTGGCCCCAAGAACAGGGAACCACAACAGTGTACAACTAAAGTTCCTTTGTTGATTGTGATTTTGGTGATTTTCTTCTTTTTCTTTCCTTCCTTATTTGTCTTCAAATTGCCTTTTTCCTTTGCAATGCTCAGCAGAAAACTGTCAAACTAGGGTTTTGGTTTTACTTTTCTCTGTGGATCTGACAAGTAAGGCTTCTGGCTCTATCAGCAATCTTCCCCTACATGTCAGTGACTGTCTGTAATATCAGTCACTGTTCAGGGCTCAACACCAATCTGTCTGAAACCGCCTTCCTTCAACATATATTGTGACTCCCTTCACTGTAAAATTTCCCTTGGTCAATTTCATCCTCCCACCTCTGCTCCTTTGTTTTGTGTTGGGGATCAGGCCCAGCTCACCCCCAGATTCTGATGTACTTTGGAAGCCCTCACATGCCTGGACACCCTGCCTTGGGTCAGTATATCTCATTTCTCTTGTGTTTCAGGTGCCTATACAGAATCCCAGCCTAGTCTCTAACTCTGATCTCTAAGCCTTGTTCTCCTGATATTTTTTTTTCTGTTTGAATCATTGATATGCTCAGAGCACATCTCTCCCTCTTTCTTTCTTTTAAAATTTTCCATGCAACATCAGGGGTGAAAGTTCAGATTTATGGAATTAAATTAATTCTCTTGGTTTGTATATGGCTTCTGGTTCTAGGGATAGTTTTTCGCTTCAGCAAGAGAATATAGTCATGTGTTCCAATCTCACTCCAAATGATTTGGAGTGGGGACTGGGAGTCAATTATATGCTCACTAGTAATTGTGCCATATGCAATTTTTAAAGTGTTCTTTTAGAAAAAGGGTTTGTGAAGATGTGCTTATGGAGTCCTGAGGGCCTTACATTAAATGCCAGATCTTAATCTCATTGTATCACTTTGGAGACCACCTCTTTCTTTTTGACTCTGTTGAAACTTCCACATATTAGATAATATTTTTGAATCTTGTTCAATAAACATATTCTTTCTTATTTTTAATATTTACTATTTTTCTATGTGTATGGCTGTATTGCCTGTATATACTTAAGTGTACCTGTGTCGTGTAATAGCCACAGAGTTTAGAAGAGGACATTGAATCCCCTTGAGTTGGAATTACTGAAGGTTGCTAGTCAACATATGGGTGCTGGGAATAAAACCCTGGTCCTCTGCAAGAGTAGCCAGTGTTCTTAACCACTGAGCAATCTCTCCAGCCCCTCCAGTCCCTTTTTGAAAGGAATCTGAATTTCAACTTTCAACTCTGTGCAGGTGTACCAGTAATTCATTCCATTTCTGATTTTCTATTGTTTAATCTCTCTGCTTTTGTACAGATCTCATGATGCTTTACTTCTGATGGGTAGTCAGCTTTCAAGACTGTTATATATGCTCCTTCATCCAGTCTGTTTCAAAGTTTTTGGTACTATTTGTTAGTGACATTTCATATACTTCCTCTCTGAATCTTATGTACCTTGCTCTTTCTTGCTTCCTCGTTCCTTCCTGTTTTTACTTCTTAAATATAGCCTTCCACAGCTTCAGCAGTCTCTTAAATCAGGGCACTATATCGTTTTTCTAACTCTCCTCTCCTAGATGCTTTACTGACCTGTATTTCTTTTTCCCTTTTCAAACTATATATCACTCACCCTATTATCTCACCACTCCTCACTTTACTAGTTACACCAAAAAATAATGCACAGTGTTCTTGACTGTTGATACTCTAATAGTTGTTGGTGTTGAAGAGGCCATGATTGTTAAATCACTAGTACAGATTCTGCATAGAGGTAATATCCAGCAGACATTGTTGAACTCAGTTAAAAATCTACTCAGGGAATAAAATAGAGTTTGCACAAGGCACCCTGAGTTCTTGCAAAGAGGAACTACTTTCTGAGCTACAAGCCTCAACTTTATCACATCCAAGTCCCACTTGAACATTGCAAATACAATAACTGAAAGAATACAGTTTATTTAAAAAAAAATCAAACAACAAAATGGCCCCTGGTGCATAGCTGAAGCATGGTTACATATGAAACATAAGAAAAAAACCACAAGAATACTATGACTGAAAGACTATACCTTATTAAAAATTCAAGCAACAAAATGGCCCCTGATGCATAACTGCATTATGGTTACATATGTGACAAAAAAAAAAAAACACAACAACAAGGCAGCACACTCCTTTACATATTACCAACCATAAAGGACTGAACTTAGTGAAAGTGGCTTACATGAAATTTAGCATATGTATCTTTAAAAATGATTATAAGTATGCTTAAAGAGAGAAATACTCTTGATCAATAACACAAGCAAATAACTGAATGAAATACAGAAGGTGATACAAGGTACATGATAAAGGAATTCAACAAAGTGACAGGAACAATGAAGAAAGCTCATACTGAACTGCTCCAAGTAAAAAATATAATAAATCAGAAAAAGTAAAGCCTGCACACTGTCTCAGAATATAATAGATCAGGGAGAGGTCAGACTATGTCAGGGTAGAGTAGATCACGGCGAGGGCAGAATATATGAGCTTGAAAGCAAAGGAGAGGAACTGGGAAAATCCTCAAAGGCCAAAGTTTAAATAATAAGAAGGTGTGGTTGGAAATTCCAAGATATACAGGACACTATGGAAAGACCAAATTCATAGCTTATGTGAAGAGACAGGAGAATCTGATTCTATCGATATTCTAGTTTCATGTCCACTGCTTTGACACAGTATAGAACCCAATCCTGAGAAATGAGGTTGCCTGCAGTGGGTTGGGTCACCTCATATCAATTAATACAGTCAAGACAATCTCCCACAGACATGCTCACAATCAAACTGAAAAAAGACTGCCTTAGTGAGACTCTTCCCAGGCAACTCTACCTTATGTAAATTTGACAATTAAAACTAATCATCACAACTCACATCACAGCAGCTTAATGTACAAACATATATGTTTTAAGTCATAAGCTTCCACTCCTTGTCCCTGAAGTTTATTTTTTCATAAAATCTATTGACTTGACAGGCAAGATATGCCCCATGATATACTTGCAGTATGAATGTCATGAGGGTAAACATTTCTTTTCAGCTTCACAGAAGTGAATTCATATCTAGTACAATAAACCTGGTCAAAACATCTGGAAGAAGTGGAGAAGTCATATATTCTAGGCGGGAAACATCACTTTTTTTTTTAATGAACATGCTCTTAAATTCTTAAATTGCCTTCTCAATATTTATGTTCATAACAATTTATTAGAGCTGCTTAGACAAGCTTCTTCTATTACTGAAAGCAATTAATACAGAGATTTGTAGCTGGTCAAAATGACCATAAATATTCACCCTTAAATAGGTGACATATCTATCACCTGACTCGATCTAAGGCTTAGGGAATATCACAGGACATACAGAAACAGTGTAGTAGGTGGAGGATGAGGAAGAGTGCTGGGAAACATTATCTGGACATAACAAGACCACTGTATTCATGAACTCACAACAGCTCCATATTTGGAAAGCATGGAGCATGTCAGCATCCCAGCCTGAATGGGAGAATTACACACGAAGGCCCACCCTTACTGAGGAGCTGCTGGGAGTGAATAGCTGATGGATGTGGGGGAGTGATTTTCTTCAGGGATGTCACCAAAGATATGTTATCTAAGATATAAAAACAAGCCACAGAAACATGTACACACAAGCAAACCTAATTCAACTCAGTGAGTATGGTGGTTTGAATGAGAAATGTCCAGTATCAGTTCAAGTACTTGAAGACTGATCAGTTGGTGGTCCTGTTTGGAAAGAGTCATCAGGGGTTCCTAAGTGAAGGAATCAGGTCACTGAGGTCAGATTTTAAGGTTTCATAATCTGGGGCTGGAAAGATGGCTCAGTGGTTAAGAGAACTAGAAGCTCTTGTAGAGGACCTGAGCTTGGTTCCCAGCACCCACATAGCAGCTAACAACCATTCAAAACTTTAGTTCCAGAGGTTGTGATGCCCCTTTCTGACCTCAATGTGTATTGCACAACACAGGTTACACAAATATAGGAAATACATATATATAAAAAATAATCAAATATTTTTAGAGTTTTTGACCTTGTTCAACACTCTCTCTCTCCCTCCTCCCCCCCCTCTTTCTCTACCCTTCTTTTGTGTGCTTGAAGACATGAGCACTTAACTTTCTGCTCAAGTCACATCAGTTACCATACATCACTACCAGGTCTCCTGACCATGAAAGACTCCATCTTCTGATATGATAAGTCCAAACACTCCTTTTTTATAAGTTGACTTGTCAAGGTGCTTTGTCACAGCAACAGAAAAGTAACTAATACAGTGTATTAATTAAATAAAAAAAGAAAACTAATGAAGGCAGGAAGGGAAGGTGATGTGTCAGGAAGAAGAAACTTTCCTAAGGAATTGGGATGGGATTAAATAAATGGAATGAGGGGGAGCACATGACCAAAGTTCATTATATAGTTATATGAAATTAGGTTTACATACTGACTATATGTTTTATGGGGTTCAGTATGATGACCCAATACAGATATATAATGTATAATAGCCAAATCAGTATAATTATCATTGACATACCCTTAAATATGTATATGTGTATTAGAAAACTTCAGATTCTTCTTCTCTAGCTCCCTATGAAATATATAATGAATCATAGTGACCTAAAATATTTCTTCAAGAATAAAATATCCAAAGCTCTAGTATGTTTCTTTATAGATGATGATTTAGAAGTCAATAAAATATGAAAAATTACTTTATATGCCTTTCAAATACTGAGCATGATGAAAAGCATATCACAGATTTACCACTATGTGACTGTGATAAATAGACACTGGCCTTTCAGTGGGTCAGCGTGGCTCCTGGCTGCCTGGAGCTCTGACCCAGGTATCTGTGTTCCCATTGAAATAACAGCAATGGCCAAGAATTTTTTTGTTTTGTTTTGCTTTGTTTTTTTTTTTGTTTGTTTGTATTTGTTTTATAATGGTTTCTTATTCTTCAGCAAGATACAAACTGAGTGAGAAGAGTCAAAGTGCACACATCACATAACCATCACCCTATGTAAAAAATAACAAACCAGTCCCTCTAGAGGATGGCATGGCAGTCCGCCCTGTCACTTCCCAAAGAACATCATTCTGAGGGCTCTTATCTCTCATGAAATTTGCAATTTTTTATTTTTATGTGAGGGAAATAATGTACCATGTAATCATTTTGATTAGCAGTTGGTAGTTATTTTACACTTTATTTCTTCTACTCCATGTACTATCAATTTGTGCCTTTCATTGATATATTGCATTTTGTTATGTGGACACTTTGTCTTGATAATAGCTGAGATTCTTTTCAGTTTGATCTTTTATAATCTCTGTGATTCTGGCATTAAGTCTTTCAACTATTTATAACGTATTTATTTTGCTTTCACATCTGTAGATATACTGAAAATAAACAATTGTAAGGAATGATGTCAAATGATTTTCTAAAATGTTTTTATATTAGTTACACAGTCATGGGCAATATGTGAAGTAGTTTGCTTCCTACTTTCATGCATACAATAATCCTGCTGATTATTTACACCTTTGATATTGATGTTGAATTATGGTTTAAATAGGTATTTTAAAGAGTATGAAGTGTGAGAACTCTATCACTGACCATTAGTATGTTTGTAATGTGAAGTGCCTACTAATATCTCTTGTTCATTTGTAAATTTTGGATAAAATTATTAATTAATTAACTTTTATTATATATATTTATTATTTTATTTATATATTATATTATTTTATTTTATTATTATATTATTATATATAATATTATTTATATATATATATGTATAAAGAGTATTCTTTATACATGTATGAAAGTGCATCATGTGGGTTCAATGCCCACAGAGGATAGACAAGGGCATCAAATTCCGCAGATAAGATACATGACCAGGTTTAGTATCTATGTGGATGCTGGCAACAAATCCTTGTTCTTCTACAACAGCCACCCATGCTCTCATCTGCTGAGCCATTTCCCCTGCCCTAGATAAAATTCTCTTATTATGTTTCATGAGAACTATTTATTTTCAAGTTCTGAGTTTTCTTATTCAACTCAGTTTTGTCTGTTTGTTTGTAGCAGCAGTATGTAATTTCAACATTATTTTTTCTTTTACTATTTTCTTTCATTCTCATGATCCTGAGGATAGAACCAAGGATGTCACATATTCTTTTCTTTTTGAGTTAGGACTTTTGAGTTGGTTCACTGTATTTCAAAACTTAATTCTGAGCAGACGGAATGATAAATAGAGTTAATTATTTTTGCCAGATTTAGTTAGAAAAAATTTGCAAGAAGATATTAAGAAGAAGGACCTCCAGCTATGTATCATAATCTCCATACCAGGAAAATTAGTGTTTACTAAATAACATCACCTAACCAAGCAGAATGTATTCTTAGAGTAAGTTTTGTACCTCCAACTGATCAAACCATCAATAGTGATTCATTTATTTGATTTGATTTTCATGAAGGTTTATGTGTACATTTTAAAATCTAAGCATTGCTTTCATGCTTACTTATTTCTGATAAATTTTAAATATATATAAATACGTTATTTTGTCAAGCCTGGATTTGTCTGTTCACAGACACCTTTTAAATATATTTGAAAAGAATGGCACTGAATGTTGTACATTCCTTGCTGAAAAATATGAAGAAGCTCATTGTATTGGGTCATTTGCTCATTCTGTGGATTTTTTTAAATTATAAAAATGTCTTCTGCAAAATAGGACAACTTTGGTTTATTTTTAAGCCAAGTTTATTTCTTCTACCTCTTCTTTTGACTTCTTGTATTTATTTTAGGTCTTTAAGATAATGACTGGGAATATACTTGTGACCTCAACAGAAGTCTGTTAAAGGAATCAACATGCTTCATGTTTTAGATTAATGTCTCTTTCTGCAATGCTATTTTGGTAGATGGCCTCTGTACACACGGACTCAGATAGTTCTGTTTCTTCTTTCCCTTTGCTCGGTGGCACTCATGGTATCATTGACTGTTTACAGAAAATGAGCCTGATCACAATGAATTCTCCATATAGATGATTTTGTTTAATTGCTATTCTTTGTTTTTTTTTTTGTTTTCTTAAGTCTTTATTAAAAATTTGAAATTTGTGAATTTCATATATTATGCGTTGATCATATTTAGAAACCCTCCCATATTTGAACCCCCATTACTATACCAATACATTTAAAATATTCATATTGTATTCACATATATGTGTGTGAAGGCCAACACAGTCAAATTTGTGTCAACAAAAGTTCCTACATTTGGGTTCGTGCACTAGAGCCTGGCTACCTAACATAGAGTTCACTTTTAAATAAGACTGACTCGCTCCTTCCTCACAGCTACTGGCTGCAATACTTCCTCATACAGAGTCATGTTTATTAGCCACTTCTTCATTTGTCTGCTGAGATGTTATCTGGATTGTGCTTGTGTATGCTATCACCATTGTTGTGCGCTCCTAAGAGTAACTGCCTTGCTCTTCTGCAATGATAGTGAGCCTTGGGTGACAGAGGTTTGATACCGGTGTCCTATTAGGGATATGCTCTCTGTAGCCTCTTATTCTCTGCATGTTGGCCAGTTGTGGGACTCTTTGTTAATCATCATCTGCATATGGAAGCTTCTCTGATGAGTGTTTAAAAATTTGTTAATCTATGAGTGTAACAATAAGAAATTTGGAGTCAGTTAAACATATGTGTATTTGGCAGAACAATTGTAGAAGTTTCTCCCCAGTGGCCTGTGACCTGTTTAGACACAGGTTCCTAGGCCTGAAATCAGTGTCAACTATGAGCTCAATCTTTTGAAGCAGACCCTGAAACCAGTCAGATAGTGGTAGGTTACTCCCATAAAAGTAATGCCACTATTGCACCAGTGGGCATATCTTACCAGGCCAGTAGTTTTAGTTCTCAGAATTCACAGCTCTGAAAGCATGATGATTAATTTCATTTTCTAGTTATGTGCATTGCACCTTCCAGTACTATGAGAGCCAGCCAGTAGTAATGAATCACTGAGTTAGTACCAGCTTGTATTTCTCATTTGTTCAATAGTCCCTATATATAGTGTGTTCAACAATAGCATCTTACTGTCCGTTTCTGGTGGGTAACCAAGATTAGGACAATGGCCAATGTTGTTTGGTCTGTGGGATCCACTAGTCAAGAGCTTCAAAGAGATTTTCTATTCTTAAAATTGGTTTTTTTCCTTGCTAGTCCATGAAGCATAGTAGGTAATAAGTTCCCTTGATATAGGGTAAAATCTTTTAAATCCCTTTTTATAATGAATATGGTTTAAGAATCTTCTACAGTAGTAGGTTTCCATATGACTTTTTCTTAAGGTCTTTATATTGTATTTATTTATTTCATTTATTTATTTTTATGTGTATGGCCTGCATGTGTGTAAGTACACCCATGTCCTACAATGTCACAGATGTCATAAGAAGGCATTGGGTCATCTGGAACTGGAATTAGGACAGTTGTTAGACTCCATGTGGTGTTGGGAATTGAACCCAGGTCTTCTGCAAGATCAGTCAGTATTCTTAACTGCTGAACCATTTCTCCAGTCCTCCAAAGAACTGTATTGTTACTTACCCCCTCCCATATTCCCTCCCATATTCCCTCCTATTCCCAACATCATTTAACCCTTCCCACCCCATCACTTCCATTCTCCCTTTTATACCACTGCATTCTCTCTCCCCTCCCATGTAGCCTCTGCAGCCCCATGGCCATTTCCTAGGTCCTGACCTCAAGTTTTGGGATTAAACATTTCTCTGTTGGGATGCTCTTGATGACACCTGTGTTAGACACGATTCCTGCATACATGTGCTTTATTTTAATATTTTAAATTTTCAATGCAAACTTAAGGAAGGTTTACAATTTTCATGCAGTGTATTTTGATGGTCTTCTGAGCCCATCCCCTAACTTTACCTGCCCCTCTGCTCCGCGTCCCATTTCATGCACTTTCATATCGCTTCCTATACAGTATCTACATACATTGATTTTCTCTTTTAACTCCTCTTGTATGATAGCTAATTTCTCTATTGGATCCTTTGCTGTAATAATTGCAGATACTTTAAATTCTTGATATTTCCATTTTCTCTGCCATATCTTCTTCTGTTGGTGATGCTTGCTGTGTCTCCCCATGCCTTTGTTGACTCCCACACAGTTTGCCTTAGAGTTTTTTAATGAAACCAGTTTGAATACACCAGATAACAGAAGCTACGGTGGTTAGGCTTTACGTGTGATATTTTATGATAACCTGACTAGAAGCTGGCTTGGCTGAATGTTTACTCTAACTGCAGATGCTAGAGATAGCACTTTATTCTGTGCATTTCCTACCTTTACATGAGACACAATCACAGAAAATGCTGGAGCTGCCCTTTCGGTCATTGAAGGCTTTGATGAATTGGTATTCCTACACTGGAGGCCTCTGTTGTGGAGAATACTCTACTGGTATTTCATATTGGCACTGTTCCTTCCTGCTTCCCAAAGCATAGGGGCAATTTTGGTCCAGTCTCCATATGAAGGCGTAATACCATCCCCTAGGTGAAGGCCAGGAAGCTGCGGAGGCCACATAGCCCTGACCAGAAGGTAATCATCTCTCCTGAGGATCCACACTTAGTCTCCAGTTTCTCATTGAAATTGCCACTTAAATCTTCTTACCACTCATTGATTTTAGACTTTCTGTGGTTTCTTCCTGCAGGCAGCTGATTCCCACTGCACTACTCTGTGTTTACCTGTCTTTCCAGAGTTTGAAGTGGTACTGTGTCTTGTGAATTTGATTTCTGGGCAATTTCAGAACAATCATTGATTTTGTCATTTATTCCACTCCTTCCTCGAGTACACTGCGATGCCCTTTAAAGATGCTGTGTGCTGCAGTTAAGTGAAAGTTTTTTCACTAAACAGGATAATTTCATTGAATACATAAGTCTATATTGACAGTGTTATTTTTAATGCTTCATAGATTTTACTCCACCCAGATCTTACTTTCAAGTCTCCTATGAGAATTTCACTGAAATTCTGACATTCTGACTCTTCCCTCTAGTTAAACTGTACAAAACCAGAATTCTAAAGGAGGAAAGACTGAATAAAGTTTCTGTTGATCCATTACAGATGCTTGCCTTAAATAATGGGCCTGGTCCTACATCTAGTTCCCCCAGGTCCCAGCAAGGCTAAGTATCAGTTGAAAACTGAGTCTGAAATGACAGGCTATTTTGTAATGAAACTTTGGAAAAGAAATGTGCAACATGTTTACCTTGAAACACATTTTTGCTAAAGCCAGACAAGAGGGCACGATCATTGGCACCAGCAAGACTTCCTGAGAGAAGGGAATTCCTTACAGAGCAGTGATTGCTGCCTCTGGACAGGTGGGGCTGGAAACCACAATTAGCAGGTTGTTCTTGTCAGGATTAGGTTTAAGTGTTTTAACATATCCTCAAAACTGGAGAAAGTACTTTGTTCTTGCATATAATCTGCTCCTCATCAGTTCTGTCTCCCCATCTTTCCTTTTGTTGATTTCCCACAAATTAAGGACATCTCAGGTTTTGGAATATTAGCTGTCCTCTTCTGTCTCCTCAGGTTTCTTTCAAGATTCTCTCTTTTTTCTGTGTTCTGTTTTCTGAACTTTAAAGCTGTATAGAGATTTTCCTTATATCACACTTGATAAAATCTGATCTGTGTTTCTTACCTGTTTTTATTGATAGAATATCAAATACTGTCATTCAGGTATAGTTTTTTTTTTTCTCTACTGCTCTCAGTTTCTTCTGTCTTGATTAGTTCTACAGTACATCCTTTCGAGCAGCGTCATATTTCTGGGATGTAGCACTGATGCTGTGTATTTGAGTTTGAAATGGATGTATGGAAACATTTCATCCCTGGTGACTCTCTCCTTGGACACATGCAGCTTGCAGAGGATCCACGGAAGACTTTCATCACTCTAGGATGAAGACCTTCTCTTCCAGCACTTCCTTTCTTTTCGTTCTTTAAAGAATCTTCTTTCTATTCACTTAGAAGAAATGATGCACTTTTTCTACTTCTCCCCCTAAAGCCCTTAACCTATTAGTCATAGTTCTTTGTCTGATAATCCTAAAATATGAGTTATATCACAGTATATTCCAAAGATTCTCTATTTCACTTCCTCAAGTTGTCACTTCCTTGCATGTCTCTACGGTGCTGAAATGGTAGTGTTTACTGCACAGAAAGGGTTATGCAGCCCCTAATGCGATTGTTTTAATTGTTTGCCTCTTTTGAAAATATGCCATGTTGGGTACATTCTAAGGTACTTAAAGTATACAAATTCCTCTGATGCTGTTCTTCGTAGCCCTTTTGGCTTTCCTCAGTCATTCCCCCGACCCCAGAGAAAGCATGTGGAAGCCCATTACTCACACTGATATCCCTGGTTTTGCTCTGTTAGTGTAACACAGGTTTAGCAGAGTGATAGTGTTCTTTTTAAAATGTTTTTGATTTTTTTTATGTGTTTGAATGTTATGCCTACATGTATGTAAGTACACAATGCATGTGCAATTTCCGCAGAGGGTAGGAAAAGGTGTTGGATCCTCTAGATCTAGAGTTACAGCCAGTTGTTAGCTTCCATGTAGGTACTGGGGAC
The DNA here is from genome assembly GCA_035773235.1 of Eospalax fontanierii. Taxonomy (NCBI): domain Eukaryota; kingdom Metazoa; phylum Chordata; class Mammalia; order Rodentia; family Spalacidae; genus Eospalax; species Eospalax fontanierii. The sequence continues at coordinate 43,579,258 of CM069540.1, read as the reverse complement.
CAAGCCCTGGTCCTCTGCTAGAGCAGTCAGTGTTCTTAACCACTGAGTCATCTTTCTAGCCCTGGGACCCTTTATTTCCGTGATAACATGATTCTGCATCCTCTGTAAATAACTTCTATTAGAGCTTATATTTATGGATGCTCCAGTTAAGCAGCCCTCAGTTCTTGCTCTATGATCTTCATTCTTACCCCAGATGTTGAGGTAATGGTTGGCTCTGTAACCACATATCCCTTGATAGACCCAAGAATATCTGTTGAGTTTATGTTTATTGTTGATCGATTCAAACTCAGAAACTTCAATGGCAACGTGAACTCTCTATGGAGCTCTAGGAGTTTCAGTGTTTTCAGGGGAGGGGCAGGGGTTGAAGGTTCAGATAGCTCTACTGGAGTGTTCCAAAGGAGACAGGTGAGTAGGAGCAGTGTGGGCTGCTGAATGTCGCAAATGGACTGGGGCCACCTCAGACCGAAAATAACGAAGGCAACACACAAGCAAGACATAGGATTACATAGATTGGATTCTGAAACCCTCTGGTCTTTGACTGTGGTCAGATGATGAGGTGATGGCTCTCTAAGCACAGTTGGAACCAGTCTAACTCCCACATGTTGGAAGCCTCCCCACTCCAAGGGAAAAAATAAATACTTTGGGTTGCTTGTTAGGTTGTGACTTTCCTTTAATTTTCTCTTTATATATTATTATTTTGAAGAAAGACTTGTGGCTACTAATCTCTTAAAATGTCAAAGCTGAAACTGTATGTCTATCACTTTTAAAGTTTCTAGCAATTATTTGTGTCATTATAACAATATAAGAGGAATATTGATTTTTGAAAAGAATAATTCCTTTTATCTTTTTTTTAGTTCACTTTTTTTTTCTAAAAAGCAATGCTGCATAAGATTCATGTACCTCACAATAGCAAAGCCACCTCTCTAAAGGCAGTCCTCTTAATTGTGTTTCTTACAGGTGTTAAAGTTTCCTGCTTAACACCATCTTCAGTAAGTCATCAAATTTTCTCTAGGTTACAGGTAGCTTTATTTCATCAAAAATCAATTTGCAGTTTTAATGTGGGCACATTTCCCTATAGCAATGAATTCCTGTTGCGAAACAAAACTGAAAAAGAATAATTTGTTTACGTGTGGTTAAGGCCTCAAATTCAGAATCTAATTGTTTGTGTGCAGAACCCTGCTTTATGAACTGTTACTCCTAGTTTTATAGTGTAATTTAGGGCAGGGGGCTTGGCAAATGGTTTCTTAATTTAATGGACTTAAATATTTCCCCACCAGCTGCCAAATAATTTGTGAAAAAGCATTATCATTTTGTGCATGTGCCCTAAGAGAGAAACAAAAGTAAAAAAGGCTGTTTGTCAAGTGTATGGCAGAGAAAAGGAACCGTCATCTCCTAAAATGCAATTATGCAATATCACCTCTCTTGTGCATAGATTAATTAGCACAGAAATACCATAACTATCTACATTTGAATTTAAAAAGTTACCCATTAATGTAGAGTTTAGGCATAATTGCTTAACAATAATTTGGTGTTTCTTCCAAATTCACAAAAGGCAATATTGTCTACATTATAACTGCAAAGCTCTGAATTCTTTTTAAATTATCTGTAATGTAGCAAATTATAGTCATAGGATGGCTAAGCTTTCAGGCTTGTAACATGTGAAGGTTCAAGAGGTATTCTAACTGGAAAACAAAGTAACTTAAGATCATTTGACTTCCTGAGTTTCAATCTCCTTGTGTACATATTTCCCAGCAAATTCAATAGTATGTAAACTAGAAGACAGGTGCCTCTCCATTCTTGCTTATCACAAAGTGATTGACTGGGCCTAATTTGGGGTTTATGAATCTAATCCAGTGTTAGACACAAAAGGTGAAACTTTGCGAACTTGTCATAGATAAGAACCATTCCAGTGATTGGGTGACGTGGATTATAAATTGAAATGAAAGCACTTTATTCTCTAAGCAGGTGTTTTACCATTATCTGGCAGGTATGCTTACAGATCAAAGGGAGACTTCGTTAAGCATTACAGCAGAATTAGTTTTATAACTCATACAATTTCTACCTAGATCACCCATTTTTCTGGGCCTTTAGAAACATTTAACGTTTTATTCTTTGACATAAGCACATACTCTATCAGGAATTCGCTGCAAAAAAAAAAAAAAAGAAAAACCTCATGGTGTCTTCACTTTTCATGTTTTAATTCTTTACAGCCTGATATATCATCTCCATGTTATCACTTGCTTTAAATATAGGAAACTCATAATGGACCAAGGCTCATTAATTATTAGTGCATGTTAAATCATACACATTATTCATTCCTTTTTACCATCAGTGTTCTTCACGATGTAAAGGAGTATGAGCATACAAGCCCATGATATGACACTTGCAATATATCTCTGGTGAAGAGCAAGTTAAAAATACCCGTGCATTTAGGGTTTTGTGTGTATATATGTGTGTGTGTTTATTTTAATTGTTTTATTAATGATCTTAAGTTTTAGGACACAGTATACTTAGGACAAAGTATTTTATACTATAGGGCATAGTGGTTTTGTGAATGCTTTCAATAATTTGGGTTGAAAGAGGAAGAAAACCTGAAATGAAGATCTCATAACTGTCTTGAGAGACAAACCTCACTTTTATCTAGTGGAACATTGGTTTGCAACCTCCTTGCTTGCTAAGGTCCCTGCAATAATTTCTGTTGTTAGACAGTGTCTTAACGCCTGAGCTCAGTGTCTGCCTCTGCAAACATGCCTGCAGAAAGAATCTCCTCTCTTAGGGAAAATAAGCATCTGTGCTGGAAAACACATAGACTGTAAATTAATCCACCAAATGTTGTAACTGTTAAAGAATAGTGCAGGGGAAGACATATAAAAGCTGTGAAGGAACTAAACAGAGGGCTCAAGTTTTCAGAAGGAAACTCTGCTTGAATCAGTCTGCATGGATATACTTGCCTGATGTCTTCACATGAGTTTACTCCATGTATAGCAGGCCGCATACCTCAATTTAGCATACTGGTGGGAGCACCAGCAGGACAGTTCTAACCTAGGTCTGAAGGCTTGAGAACCAGGACACTGAATGGCGAAAACTTCAGGTCGAGGCAGAAGACTCATGCTCTAGTCAACCACAGGGGTAGGAAGAGAACAAACCCATTATTCCTCTTATTTCTTGGCATGCACACCCTCCATCATCTTGATGGTACCTATTCCATGACTAACACCCTTTTTATTTCTCTGAGTCCACCAGTCCAAACAGTTATTTCATTTGAAAACTTTCTTAGAGATACATAGAAAAGTAATCTTTCATCTGGATTCTATGCCTCCGTGAACAATTAAACTCTCCTGAGTTAACATAGCATGTCAAACTACTGATTCTTTAAAAACCCGTTTCTAAGGTTGTCTCTTTGGTATTCTTTGTAACTTGGATTTCCTGGGATTTTCCACTACTCCCAGAAGTGATTGGAGAGATACAATCCTATACCCTGTGAGCATCAGGATTTATCTTGAACACACTTATTCCTGAATTTCTCATACATGGTAAACAGCAAACAGAAGACACCTATGTGAATCTCTAATAAAATGTGTAGGCAACAAGTTCCTGATGAGCCTCCAGAGATTGTGTGCCTCGAATGGGAGGGGATTCAGGCAGCCACAGTCTGGCTTGTACAGATTCAACCAGGTTTTCCTTTGTGGAATCTACTTTACACACCTTTTTACCACAATAAACCTCAGCCTTGGATGTGAATATATATGGAGACCTGGAAGCTTCCAAGAGCCACCCTGGATATGGCCCTCTAGACTCTCAGTAATTTAGTCCAGAGTAGCACCAGATTTCTCACTGCCTCAGCTAACTCATATGAAGTTTTCTTCTGTAATGTTTGGAAGGGATCGACGGGGAAAAGAAATATGGCCATGCATTTACTGTTACGTGTGTGTGTGTGTGTGTGTGTGTGTCTGTGTGTGTGTGTCTGTATCTAACATTGCTTTATGACTGATTTTATATTTTGGAATACAGTATTCATCTTGCATGGTATTATTAAATTATATTATATTATTCTATTAAATTATATTATTAAAATATATGTTGAAAAAAGAATAAAAATCACAACGGAGAAAGTAATATATAATACCAGTTATCTAGTGGAACTTCTGCATAAAACTTCCTTGTTTGTTGAGCACACTTAATAAAAATTCTGTTAAAAAAATTACTGTAATCTCTTACCTCAGTTGTTTACTTCTGCACACCTGACAGCAGAAGGAATTTCTCACAGGGGGCAATTCTGAAAGGGGATACAACTCAGCATTTCAGTTTAGAGGTAGCTCTGCTCAAGCCTGCTAGCCACAATAAACTTCCTGATTTCTGCACCTGAGTCTCTTGATGCTGTCCCTGTTCCTGACTGGTCCCATGCCTCAGTTTTTCAGTAACAGTATATCTGCTTTATATGATTCTGACATGAGTTACTATTTCTTTGGTTCTAGCTAGTTTGAGCTCTTAGTTAAATGAAACCACAACTTATACACATCCATATGAAAGGATAAAAATACAAGATTCTTCTTTCACCAGTGTGGGAACTGCGATTCAAGAATCAGTAGCAGAGAAGGTGCCTTACTATGGAACACTCAGCTGTCCATGAAGTTTGCTATGGCACCTCAGCAGTTTTAATGCCTCAGGCCTTGCCTCTGGCTGAAGGAGAATTCCAGGTAATCTCAGTTAAAATCTGAGAAGAGCATTATTGCCAGACAAGTATCTGTTATCTTGAGAAAAATATCCCCTTTCTTGGAATCCAGAATAGCCTAATAATACCAACAAACTCTGGCAAAACTTTTCCCACACAAGGTACAGAGAATTATTATAATTAAAATGAAGAAAAGTTTGCATCCAGGCCAGGAAGTGGCTACTGTTTGTGTGGATAGAAGTTGAAAAACATAAAAGATGACTCAGTCTCTGCCAGGATAAGCTGCAGATCACGCAATTCGTTAATTCCACCAGGGAGTGCAGTTCTCTAAGACTCAGTAATTGATGATGCAAACACCAGAAAATGTTTGTATTAGTCATAAGCCTTCCTAGACTCATACCTCAAAATTCAAAATTGCATTAAGGTATGCTTACCAAATCAACATTATAATCACCAAAACAGATAGTCTGCCTCTTAAATTTAGTTTTTTAAGAGTAGACCCAAACTCAGAGGATAGCCTTCCATAGATATCTCCTAGAACCATCTATCTCCTGGAACTAAGCTTATAAAGCTGTCTTGGCTGGAATTTCCATTCCTGTGGAACATGGAGCTCTGTCCCCATGTTGGGCCCCACCCATAATTTAATTCAAGGAAGTTTCTCCAGCATCAACTAGGGAAGTGCGAGCTTGGCTTCACCCTAATATTTACAGACCATCTAGCATTTTTATTCTTAGTCCTATAGGATCACATTCATTGAAGGTCATTCATCCTTCTCAATCTCTACTGTGCAGTGAAGGTGGGAGTGCTGCCTTTCAGAGCTTTGATATATTAATTCTCAAGGATATTCACAGTCATTCATAATATTTTTGGGTGGAATACTAAATTGAGTTTGTAAAGGAACCCTGATCAGGTGCCCTGTCACACACCCAAGAACACATCCTTTTCTCCTGGGGTTAAGTAAAAGTCATAAATCCAGATTTCTTCCATTTATAAAAGACATTACTATAGATATCTAACTTTATTTAGACATGGTCAGATAAAATACAGGATGTAATTTCAAATTTCCTATATGAGTCACTTTGTGACATTATATAACCTATTTTGAAAAAAGTTCCTTGTACTCAAGAGAAAATTGTGGGTGCCACTGTGTTTAAGTGGAATGTTCTTGAGAAATCTCTTTGGTCCATTTGGTTTATGGGGTTGTGTAACTCAAAGGTTTTTGCTTCTTTTTCTCTATTGACATGTATTGGTAGGAGTGAAACATGGAAGTGACCCTGTACCTGTACGTTAGAATTAAAATTTGTCTTCAAATATGTTAGTATTTGCTTTCTGAAATCAGGGATACCTATGCTTGGTTCATATAGGTTTAGAATTATTTTCTTGATGGATTGTTCCCTTAATGCATATTAAGTGACTCTCATTATCTCTTCTAATTAGTTTTAATTTACAAGTCTATCTTGTAAGATATTAGAATAGCTATTCCAACTTGTTTCTTAATTTCATTTGCTTAGAATATGTTTTTTCTATCCTTTTAACCTAAAATGTTATTTTTTTTTTTGAGTTGTGTTTCATGGAGAGAGCAAAAATATAGAACTTGTTTTCCAATCCATACTGCTAAAATGTTTTGTATTGGGGAATTTTAACCATTAATATTCATGGTTATTGACTTTGTTGCTTTGTGGATTTTTTGTTAGTCCTCATTTGTCAACTGCTCTGGCATAGTTTATTTTACTCTTTTGATCTCTTCAATACTACTTTCTTTCTCTTTATTCTAAAATATTTCCTCTAATATCATTTGTAGATCTGGTTTAGTGTTCATAAGTTCCTTCAGTTGCAATTACTGTGGAAATATTGTATTTCTCCTTCTCTTCCAAAAGAATTTCACAGGGTATAATACTCTAGTTTGGCAGTTGTATTCTTTTCGAACTCAGAATACATTTTTTCTAAGAACATAGATGCTATTCTGGTGAGCCTATTTTTTAAGTGACTTGGTTCTTCTATGTTGAAGCTTTCAACATCCATTTTTTTCTCTATCAGTGTTACAATGACTTTGCTCTGTGTTCAAGTTCTAATATCCCATCTTCTATCTGATCCACTCTGTTGATAAGGCTTTAAAATGAGCTTTTCATTTGCCCAGTTGAGTTTTTCATTTCCAATTTTACTTCAGTATTTTTAGTACTTATATAACTTTATCGAATTCTGTTTTCATGTAGTGAATGGTTTATTTTTTATTAAAATATTTTATTTGTTATTTTTATATTATGTGAATGAATATTGCCTGTATTTATGTAAGTACACCTATGTAATGCAGTGATGCAGAGGTCAGAAGGGGACGTTGATTCTCCTGGAACTTGAGTAACAGATGGTTGTTAGCCTTACCATGGGGGTGTGAAATCATAACCTTGTCACCGCCACCCCCCAAAACATATACATGCAAGCAGTCAGTGCTCTTAATCACTGAACCATCTCTCCAGCTCTCCTTAATGATTTCTTATACTATTTGGCTGTTTGTGTTTTGATCAGTTTATTCCTACCTTTTCTAATGACACTCAGGTGGTTATATGTGCCCTATTTAAATAATTTGAAGTTTTTGAACATATTTATAAATTTGTTTTAAAATTCTGATTTGAATTCTTCTAAATTATTCAACCTTAGTCCATTTCAGCTTTGGGTGGAGAATTTATTTTCTTTATTTTTCATATTGCTGTGGTTTTGCTATGAGCATCTGTAGTTAAGGTGTTGACTGCCCCTTTTGATGTGTTGTTTGTAGTCCACAAGGTCTGAGTTTCACTGGGATGTGGAAACTATATAGAGGAAAATTGAAGATGTGGGAAGATTGCAGGCAGCAGAGGATGGGGAGGATGATTTGGGTTAACTTACTTAGCTGATTGTGTGGGGCAGAACAGTAGAGGGATATCTAAGGCAGCTGGGGGCAGTTTTGGGAGCTGCCTATATGCAAAGAGTAACAGAGGAGGTTCTTGAGGTCACTGGTTTGGTTGGGGTACTTCTGGTCTACTATTATTTTCACTGAACAGAGTGGTGAACAAGTTTCCCAAGGTGTCAAGGAGGTTCCTAAGGTGGTGGGATATAAGGAAAATGTGCTTTTTGAATCATCACTGGCTGCATGGAACACAGAAGTTCAGTCTCCAGGATGCCATGGTGGAAGGAGATAACGAAACCTGGAAGTTGTTTCCTAACCTCCACATGTGAGCTGTGACACCTGTGTACAAACATGTGTGCACACACAAACACACACATATCCATGCACACAAATGTCTTACCTTTGAATAAGTAGTACATCTGCCTTAGGGTGATTTCTCTCCATGTAGATGTCCCAGGGTTACTCATGTTCGAGAATGAAATATTCCCAAACTAATTACTGAAAAGTACAAACCAAAAAAGAAAATAGTTAATTTCTATTTGTTAATACAAATTTGGAAACTGAGCACTCAAAGAAGGTCAGTGATAATATAAATTGAACCAAAAGGCTACAGGAAACTTAATGATAATCAACATGAATCTACTCTCACATAACAGGCATGGGTCTGCACACTTTTAATCACAGAGTTAGTTTAGAAAGCTGAAGCAGGAAGATCATGTTTTCAAGACCAGACTATGATAAGTAACACTGGGAGAACTTGACAGGAAAAACAAAACAAAACAAAACAAATAAAGAAAAAAAGAAAGACAGAAAGAAGGGAGAAAATTTGTTTGAAGACAGGATTAGTTGCAAGAAATATTCAATGTTTGGATAGCAAGAAGGTTGATAAATATACAACAAAGACTCTGGTATGCAAACTCATTTTTGTTTTAGTCTTATGGGAAATCAGGGACTAGGGATACAGTGATGGATCAACATGGTTATTCTTGCCAACAGAGACTCTGGAAGTCATCTCCAAAACCTGAGTACCCAGCTGCAATTTCTAAGTGTTTATAGTCAACCCAATGTCTTTCCAGACCCATTCTGTCAATGGTAGAATTGAATCCATGCCTGTGTGACTGAAGGTGAGTAACAGGAGTCACAGGGACCATAAATCAGAGATTCAGGAAGGAAGCAAGTTTACAGAAACAGAAACATTGGTGAAACCAACACCTGTTTCCTTAGGAAAGCAAGGTCTGTTTCTCAAGACAAGGTTCTCATGGTTCCTGTTTCTAATTTTTTTTTCCTTTTACATTACATTTTTTATATATTTTTGAGATTCTCATACAATGTGTTTTGGTCATATTCCCCAGCCCCCAAATTCCTTCCTCCCTACTGTCCCATTTTCATGCACACTTTCACACCACTGTATCCAATTTGTCCTTATGAATCCTTAGAGCAAAGTCTTTCTAAAAAATATTCTTACCTGCCCAGAACTGATGGACTCCCTGCTTATTTGTATAGTATTTTTCTGTATCTTTCATGTTCCATAAAGTCAAGAGTCATGTTGTGCATCTTACATTTCTCATACCGTTAAAACTATCTAAAAAAGTGTCAATCACACACAAAAATTCTTTCCTTGATGTTATCTCAATTTTTATTTGTGATTATCTTATTATCTAAACTGCAGCATCTGCTGCCCTTACAGCCATACTTTTAGTGAAATTCACCTCACAGTATGTCTCATGTATAACATAAACTCATACATTTACACATTATACATGACTTAGAAATCCTGTTTTCTAAACCAGGCTTCAAATTCAACAGACTAGAGTAACAAGAATGCAGTTTCAGACAATAAACTCTAGAGTTCTCCATCTTGGAGAACTACTTGTTTGCTCTGGTGATTTATCTTGTATGCTATTACTTAGCATGTAGTTCTTGACATCTGAGTGAAGCACTATGTAATGAAAACTGTTCAGTGTTGTAATGTTAGTACAGTAAGCTATGAACTCAATTTTCAGTTATGTTGTTTGCCATCAAAATAAGGGTGGTGCTGGTTAATCAATGTGCATCACACAGATTTCAGGGAAGCACTCCTTTCAGCTATGTGATGTCTCATTGATGGACTCTGTGTCTCAAAGTTTGATTGGATGAAGCTTTCCATTTGGGATTTCAGGATCATACTTGTGAAAATTCCCTAACAGGGACCTATCAATAATAACTTTAATTCCATATCAAGCATAGATAGATTTATGTTATTTTTCAACTTCATGAAAGACATTTTATTTGATATTAGTTCATAAACTGTTTCTGGGTGTCATACAACATCTACAAATCTGTCACATTCAAGGTCATGGAACTGAGATCTCATATGATATGAAAGTTTTTTGTTTGTGTGGTTTATTTTTGCTTCGTTAGTTATTTTTGTTTTGTTTTGCAGTTTCTGTTGGTGTTGGTGTTGTTGCTTGAGAAAGACCTTTATGTGTAATCCTGACTATCCTCTGATCTATAATCTTCCAGATTCTATCTTCCAAAAGCTGAAATTAGGGAAGTATACCACCGCACCTGGCTCAATGTATTCTTTAATATGGATCAATCCTGTTTTACATATTGCTTTAAAAGATTATTTATTATGGGTATGAAATAGGCTCATTATGAAAACAATGAATTTGCAGGGTATAGTGGAATGCTCTCGTATTTTCTGTTACTTATCAAGAGTATTGCTTGAGTTCAGAAGTTTGAGCTAGGAAACAAATAAATAAATGGAAATCTAAAAATTATAAAACCCATCTGAATGTCTCAATTTTCAAAAAGAAGGAAGGAGAAAACAGAAGCTGATGGATAGAAAGGAAACAGGAAGATAACAACAGGAACTTAATTAGTAAAGCCACAAGTAACATTTCCAGTGATAACTAATGTTTGTATATGACCATCACCATTCCAGTATGGCTACATAAACACATACAACAAGAAGTTTGGTTTCAGTATGAATAGGGGGATGATAGACAAAACTGTTTTTGTCAGCGTACATATTCTTGGATCACCTATGTCATTTTTTAATCTTAAAATGACAAAACACATAGTTGAAAATCTTTTTTTATTTTTTGTTTTAGATAAGGCACCATGTTCCCTTTGTTCCCAAGGTGGAGGCATAGTTGTGGATCAAATATAATTCATGGAAATCTTTATCTTTTCTCCATAACCACAGAAGGTGAACACCCAGTATGCTTTGTCTGCCTAGGGGCTCCACAGGAATTGCTTCAGTCAATTTGCTGTTCTGTCTCAGAGTCTCTTTTCAAATTGCTTTGGGGACTCTGTCTCACAAAAACAAATACAAGCTCCACATTGGTAGATGAAATGCAGGCGTTGTTTGCTAACTCCAGGAAATAACCTGAGGAAAACTGAATAATAGCTATCAGAAGAAGAGGGTGGCTAGTCTAATAGCAAAGTAGAATAGGAAACTTTGAAAAAGAGCAGGAAAAACAGAGAGTCCATTCAGGAGTGTTTGGCATGGTCTGGTAAGTTCTGACCTCCCACTGAGAGGAGTGATCAAAGTCATACTTAAGAGAGTCTCAAAAATGTAGCACTCCACCCTTGGTAAGTGACACTTAAAAGACAGGGGTGGGGGGAGAGAAAGGTAGAGACACAAAAGTTGTGTTTCAGTAACAGAGAAAGGATGAATGCTGAGAAACATCCCTCTTGACGCTGGAAAGGAACAGCAGTGTGAAACCATTTTAAAAATACCCCTGCTGAGTAAATGGCTTAACAGTTCCAAACCCCCAGTAAGCTTCAATCTCAGGAAGCTCAAGAGAAATTCTCATGGGACTATAAACCAAAACATATAAAGCAGAACACCTCTAAAATGGAGGAAGAATCCTCAGATCAGAACCATGACTAGATGGAAACCTAGTCAGTAACAAAGTCTATAATGGAACATAAAATCAGGTTGCATGCAGTGCGCACATTAGGAAAGACAGGCTACGGACAGGTCATGCATTCACAACTGAATTCTTTAAGTTACCAGAATCTGTGACCTGAACCAAGAAGACTACCCAATGACAGGCCATACATCTGAGTCTGGATCTCAGAAAGTACCAGTCAAACGTTTAACAGGCATCAGGGATGCCAGGAAGGAATGCCAAGAAGGAGGAGGTGGGAAGCAGCACTCAGATAAGGCTCCTTGCACCCATCCTGCTCACCCCACCCCATGAATTTCTCCTGAATCTTAAATCCAGTCAGTTCAGTGGGCCAACTCTGTCTTGTTGTAAAGTCTATCATTCTTCCCGCCCCTCCCTTCTCTTCGTTTTTCATTTCTACAGGCTTTCTCAAAGAGCGTAGGATAGTCAGGTTTGGGATGCTTTCCACAGCTTGGGTTCCTGAGATCTTGGACTCCCCGTCATTGGGTAATCTGAGTTTCCCTCTTTTCTTTTACCCTTGCCCGTTGTCCTATCTTCCGCTTTCTTTGCTCTCCCACTTCTCCACCAGTCCAACACTAATTGCCAGTCTCTGCTTTTTCCTTTTGTGAGGCCCTTAAAAATTCCTTCCCTGTTCCTAATGTCCACAGATTAACTGCTTTTTCTCTCTTCTGTAAAATGCTTGGCTTGGGAATATCACATGAAGCCAGGATGGCTCCATTTTTTCCTTCTAATAAGCCTCTGGTCGCCAGTCGAAAAGAACAAGTAAACAAACCTAAGCCAGTACAGCACATTGCTGTACTGTCACATTGCAATAAGCTTAGAAAAACAAGGGTCAGGGCAGGACTTTGGCAAGTGTCAGCACATTTCAATAGGCTTGAGTAATGCATTCCATCCTCTTGCCCCAGAGACGGAACCCACCAATAAGAAGCCTTAACTCTTTTTAACCAATTTTGGTATATAACCCATAGTGACATGGTAAATCTACACCTCCCTTTGTCCCTAACCTATAAAAAGATCTTACTCCCCCCTTTCAGGGCTCTCAGTACGGATCCACTGCGTTAGTGAGGTCTGAGAGTCCTAGCTTAAGCTAGAATAAAGGCTCGTTGTTCTTGCATACACCCCTGATTCCGTGGTGGTTCTTGGGGAGCCGTTCTCTGGGCATAACACCTTTAACCAACTGAAGTAAAGAAAGAACACAATACTAGATACTGGTATTCAATAAAGAGACAAAAAAAATTGAAAAACACAAACAAACCAATAGTGGAAATGAGAACAATTCTAATTTAAATAAGGAGTATCATGGAATTCCTCACCAATAGAATGGTTAAGGAGAGGACAGGGTATTCAAGCTTGAAGAAAAGGAGACTATTTCAGAACATTCAGACATTACCAAAGAAAAATTAGTAAGATGCTGTGAACAGAAAAATTGATATATTATTAATTATTACTATTATCTGGGCACTACTAAACGTACCAAACTGAGTCAGATGTGGTGGTCCATGCCTTTAATTCCGGCACTCAAGACCCAGAGGCAGGCAGATCTGTGTGAGATGGAGGCAAGTCGACATAGTGAATTCTTGGTCAAGTTGGGCTACAGAGAGACTCCGTCTCAAAAATATCAAACAAAAAGAGGGAAAAAAAGTATAAAACTATGAATAATAAATAGACAAGTCAGAAATATTTAGTGGTTAAACACAGAAAATGTTTTGAATAAAATCAGAATAAGATCAATTCATGAATATAAGGAAAGATGCCTACCCTGGTACAGGAAGCATTAGAACATAAACAAGACTAGAAAGAAACTTTCCATGTCCTATTATGGGCAAATACTAAATATACAAAACAAAGAGAATATGGTAAAAGCTACAAAAAGTCATAATTAATGGCAGACCAATCAGGCAGACATTTCAATATTAAATTCTGAAATCAAGGAGAGCTTAGAGTGATACATTTGAAGCACAAACTGAAAACTCAGATTACTATGCCAAGAAAAAAGAAATCACAATTAAGAAAGAAAGAAAAGAAAAACTTCAATGATTTAAAAAGGATAAAGGAATTTATTAACAGAAAGTCTTGACGAAATGCTTTGAACTGAACAGGAAGGCAGCTACGTCTATGTGGTTATGGAAGAAAATAAACCCACTAGAACAGTTCAGCAAAACAGGTATACACAACCACCAGGCACTATGAAAACAATTAAATGACATTAATAATTATACACACTTCAATAATAATTCTGAATATTAACAATTTCAATTTTCTAATCCAAAGACACAGATAAGATAAGAATTTTAAAAATAAGAATCCTTACATTTTTTGTTGCTTCCAAAAAATACCTCTCACTGTCATTAGGAGATAATAATCTTAATGTAAAAAGAAAAAAAGCGTGAAATTAAATAGAAGTAGGAAAGAAGCAGATTCCATTGTTCTGACATCTGTTAATTCAGACTTCAAACCAAAACTGGCCAGAAGAGGAAAATGTTACTTCATATTGAGTAAAGGAGTAATCCATCAAGAAGATTCAGTGTGTTCACATAATATAAATATACAGAAGTTCAGAAAACAAATACTTTTAAATGTAAACTCACAAATTTTCCCTAACAAAATAAAAGTATTGACATCATTTCCCTTGTCTCTAAATTGACTGGTCATCTCAATAAAAATAGAGAGCTATTTGAGCTAAATTATGTTAATTTATATAATATAGCAAATACCTACAAAACATTCTATTAGATCAATGCAGACTATCCATTCTTCTCATCAGCTTATAGAACCTTGTCTAGACTAGATCATATATCAGTACACCAAATTTTAACATATATATATATATATATATATGAAAATTAAGAGAATTTCTTATAGTCTATGTAATCATATTGCAGTAAAACTTGAAATCAAAAAGCTATAGAAACAAAAAACACCAATAGAAAGTTTAAATAAAACACTTAAATAATAAATAGCTCACTAAGAAAATCGAGAAGAATATCTAAAATTCCTAGAACTTAATAAACATGAAAAAATAACATACCAAGATATATGGAATACAATGGAAGTAGTAATAAGCAGGAAGTATATAGCTACAAGAATTTTTAGGGCTCCTTACATTGAGCTATACAAGAGAAAAGCAATGACTGTCACTAAACTCCTTATAAATCTAGCATTACGCTGATACCAAAATCAGATTAAAGTACTCATGCTTATAAAATAAAATTGTAGATCAATCTTCTTGATGGGCAGACACAAAAATTCTCAATAAAATACCTACAAACCAAATTCAAGAACCCTTTATATATCATTCACCATGATTATGTTGACCTCATTCCAGAGATGCAGAAATGATTCAATCTGAGTAACTCAATAAATGTAATATATGAAATAAATGTATAGAAATCACACAATCATATGAATAGATGCAGAAAAGTCAAAATCTAGTATCCTTTCATAATAAAAGGTTTTGTATGACTGTTTCAATTTCCTTATTTGGTGTGGGTTTGTTTAACCCGTTTATCTCTTCTTGGTTTAACTTTGGTTGGAGTCCATGATTTTAGAAATTCATCCATTCATTTAGACTTATTAATTTAATGGAGTATAGATTTTTAAAATATTCCCTTTCAGTGGAATTCTATGCAGCAGTAAGAAGAGATAAAATTTGAAGGTAAGTGGATGAAACTAAAGAGTGTTATACTTAGTGAAATAACACAAATGCTGAAAAACAAGAGACATATGTTCTCCTTCATTTGCAGATTGTAAAACCAATCCTTTATATGTGAGTATATATCGTGACATCACACCAGGATCCAGGAAAATGGAAATGATACACAGAGGAAAAAGAAATGAAATAATCCAAAGAAGAAGGGAACAGAAGTTATTATGGGGAAGGTGGGGAAACTGGAAGTCTTCGACTGGGAGGAGAAGAGGGAGGGACATGCAGTGGGTCATGATGTGTGTGGGGGGGATAGAAGAGGGCAGATAGTGGGATATAGGAGTTATTGGGGGTATGGTAGGTGGGGGCAATGTGAGCACAGGGACTGAGGTCAGGTGAGAGGAAAATCAGTAAAGATGAATGAATCCTGGAGGATGAGGGACATACCTGGAGGGATGTTATGGCCCCGTAACACCATGAGAAATGCACAAAGTGTCTCAACATTAGTGCATATATATGCCTGGGACTGTTCGGTAAGAAACACAGTGCCAGATGACAAGGCCCCCTTTGTGCATCAGGTAGGGGTAACAGAGGAGACTTCTGAAATGGCATGGGCTATTGCCAGTGGTCTTGGTTATCTCCAAGAACTGAATGATGGGACTCTTCTGCTAAAGACAGGGCATATATGGAATACAGAACTTGGTGCAATGGAATGCACGCTGCTCTGGAAGCATTCTACCCAAAGTCTAGTTCTCATAATCCTAAATGAGAATATGCAAACTGCTAAGGGAGAAGATTTCTCAGTGTTCCAGCCCAGCCCTAAAGGCTAATAACCATAACAACTGCCACAGCAAGCTACATATACTGGTGCAGTATCTAGGGATAATCAACAGCAACCTCCTTGGGCTTGAAACCTCTCAATGGGAGTGAACTCATGGGTGTCACTGTAAACTCAGCCACACAAACATGGTTGGAGAGGTCATAGATCCTAGAGATATTCTTAGCTGTGTCATATCTGTAGCCAAAACAAAAGTACATACCATAAGCTAAATATGGATCCTTACACTTCCAGAGAAGCATACGTATACCACTCATCAAGGTAGCTTCTTTTTGCAACAGATGGAGTCTGCAGCAGAATTCCACAACTTGTCAAACACAGAGTGTACATCTGGGAGATGCACAGTCTTAGCAGACACACCTGCAGTTGAATCTCTATACCTAAATTTCATGGAACAAAGCAGAACAAGGGCTAGAGGAAACAACAACGCATACCTCAATCCTCACCAATGAAGCTTCCTCATATAATTGATTTTGATGCACACAGAGGCCACAACTGGTTAAGTTTTAAAGAATAAGAGACTGCAGAATGTGTGTCCCTGAAAGGACTCCTATATTGAAACTTTCACCCATGACTCAGGGATCGTTGCAGAAGAGGGGGCAGAAAGATTGTAAAAGTCAGGGCTGGTTCATTAACACAGGGAGCAGAGGAGGCTTTCAGGCCAAGGGAAGTTTGTTTGTACACGTGAATCTGTGGCAATTGTAGCATTGAGCACAAGACCTATGACAACTCACTTAGAGGCCCAGAGGAGAGGAAAGAAATGGGTGTTGAGCTAATCCTAGACGGAGAAATGTTGAAGACGGTTTTTTACTGGGTGGAGGAGAGTATACCTTACTTCAGATATCTGAATGAGCTGACTGGACACCAGTGGTTGTGTTTGCACTGACAGACGTCTAAGTGCAGGTGCTTAACTGGATTGGACTTGTGTGTTGTGGTGTGGATGAGGTCTGGTGAGGAACTGGGTATGGCACAGATGAGGGAGAGGTTCTGGACTTGACTGAGAACTGTTGTATAAAATTACAAAAGCTCAATGACCACAAAAATTAAATGGATTAAAAACCTTAGTGTAATATGTGAAACTGAAGATATTAGAAGAACATGTTAGGAAACACTTCAAGTTACAGACACAGGGAATGACTTTTTGAAAAGATCCCAGTACCAAAAGAAATAATGCCAAGAATTGACAAACTGGACCTCATGAATTTAAAACTTCTATATCACAAAGGAAACATTTAAGCCAGTGAAGATACAGTGTGCAGAGCAAGAGAAAAATCTTTGGTAGCTATATATCTGAAAGAGGATTGATAACCAGAGTATACACAAAACTCTAAATGATAAATAAGAAATCAAACATCTGAATCAATATATAAACTCTGAAATGAGCAGACAATTCTAAAATGATGGATCAAAAATGACCAATATAGAAAAAATATTCAGTCTAACTATGTACCAGAGAAAGGCAAAGTAAATCTAGATTGAAATTCTATGTCACCCCAGTCAGAATGTGATTCACTAAGAAAATGAATTATAACAAATGCCGGTGAGTATGTGGTCAAAAGAGACCCTTATATACTCTTGGTGTGAATGAAAATATACCACTACTGCAAATGCAGAAGTCATATGAATATTCCTGAAAAACTGAATACATATCCACAATATTTCCCAACTATAACACCCTTTGTACCCCCAAATTCCAAGTCAAAACTTCACAGCAACAATTGCATGTAAGCATTTATTACAGAGCTATTAATGATAGCTGATATATGCAGCCAATGTAGGTGTTCAGCAACAGAAGAAAAGATAAAGCAATTGGGGTTTGTCAATAAAGGATGGGATTTGTTCAGTTATAAACAAGAACAAAATGACGTTGATTGCAAAAACAATGGATGCGTCTGGAAATAAACATGTTAAGTGAATTAAGCCTATTCCAGAAAGACACTTGCTCTGGTTTGCTTTCAGTTGCTGTGATAAGCACCATGATTCATGGGGGAGGAAGGGGCTAATTTCCTTTACATTTCTAGTTCATAACCCATCACTGAGGGAAGTCTGAGCCAGAACTGAAGCAGGAATGGAAGCACATTTGAAGGAACACTGTTTACTGGCTCACACCTAAGCTCAAGTGCAGATACCTTCTTTATACATCCCAGGTCCACCTGCTTAGGCATGTTATCACCTGCAGTGGAGTGGGCCCTCCTACACCAGCTAACCATCAAGAAAATGCCCCATAGACATACCCACAAGCCAATGTAATGGACGCAATTTTTCAATTGATGTTCCCTCTTCCAAGATGTATCATTGGGAATTGGGATTAAAACATCACACAAATAACATGCTTTCACTTACATGTGGTTCCTAGATATTTTGTACATATAGAGTATGTACATACGACATGGAAATTAAACAGTCTAGGGGAACAAAGGTGACTGAGTGGAGTGGGAAAACAGAGAGGAAAGTGGTATTAAGTTGGAGCTGTGCTCAAAATATAATACCCAGTGTGAAAATGTCCTTATGTAATACAGCACTGTGGTAGTTTGAATGAAAATGTTCCCCATAGGTTCCAAGTATTTGGACAGTTGGTCCCCAGGTGCTTTTGGAGGAGGGTCATGGAGCATCTAAGATGTGTGATCTTACTGGATGAAGCACTGGGGTTGAGCTTTGAGAGTCCATGGCCATGCCCACTTCCAGTGTGGCTCTATTTCCTATGCCTGCTTGAAGATGTGAGTACTTAGCTTTCTGCTCATGGCACATCTTGCTGACATGCTTCCCCTGCCATCATGCATTATCCTTCTGGAACCATATACAGTGGATACATACAATGAAAATTAGAACGAATAAACAAACAGAAAAAAAAAACCAAGATTACTAAGGAAGAAAACCAGATAGGATTCATCAGAGAAATGTTAGAATGACCTTACAGGAATCATGAGGTCTTATTAGATGCTTGCCCAGAACATGCCAAGTGCCAAGACCTTGAGCACAGAGAGATTCAGGGGGGTTAATTGTACCTGTGGGCCTTTGCAGTCCTGTTCTGCATCCCCTTGCTTCTGCTTCTGCATTTGGGAGAATCCTCCCTGCTTCTGCTGCAAGTCAAGGGGTCTGGGTGTGCATGACTACTGCTGTGTAGGGCAATTGTGTTCAATCCTGCTGATAGCCACTTTTGACTCCACAGGTGTTCAGAGTCAGCAAGTATGGATAAATAGATATGCACAGAGTTTTCTTTTGTACATTAATTGCTATGAATCAATTTGAGTTTATTTGTATGGATGATTATGTTCATTTTTTTTTCATATCCAGATGAATACTTTCTCCAGCATCATTTGTTACGCTGGCAAATTTTTATCTTTGCTCGTTGATCAAAGATAATTGACTATATTCATTGGGGTCTATTTCTTAGCTGTCTATGCTGTTCTTTTATTATTTTCTCATTAGAATTCTTCAATCACTGTGGCTTTGTAGTAAGACGTGAAGTCACATGCTATCAGTGCTTAAGCTTCATTCTGACTCAACAAGAAAGGCTGCTCTCGCTCTTTTGTCTTCAAATAAACTTTAGAATCAGTTTGTTAATAATCATAAAACAACTTGCTAGAATATCATTAAATCTACAGACACAAATAGCTACAACTGATACCTCAAAATATTGACTATGAACCTGAACCATCCCTCCCTTTCCTCGTTCTAGTTGATTTCCTTCCTACAATTTATGTAGTTTTGTCATGTAGAGCTTAAACATAGTTTATCATAGGTATTCTATGTATTTCATGTTTTGTGCTAATATAAACATTACTGTGTTTTTTAATTTCATTTCCACTTGGTCATTGCTGTAGTATAGGACGTCAATTGACTTCAGCAGATATATTACCTTGTATCCTGTAACCTTGCTATAATTGCTTATTAGTCTCACAAAGGGTTTTGTTGATTCATGCTTTCTGCATTCGTAATCATGCCCTCTGCAAACAAAATGGTTCTATGTCTTCCTTCCCAACTTGTACACTTTTATTTATTTCTATTTTCATATTGGTTTAGGCATAATTTCAGGTTTTACAGGAAAGGAGCTATATGAGGCACAAGCTTGCCTTCTTCCTGCTCATAGTAGGAAAGCTTCAGCTTAATCTCATCAACTATCATTCAGATGCACATTTTTCTTGGTGTTTTTTTACTAACTTGTGGAAATTATTCTCTGAAAGATGCTGAGAAAGCGATGCATCTCAAAATGATGTTCTTGCCTTTTTTTTCATGTAGGGGAAATGTTTTAATTCTGTTCTCTTGAGAATAATATATTATGTGTGGTTCATAAAAAGTACCCTTTGTCAGAATTAGAACCTGTTTTATGATTCTTTTACTAATAGCTCTTCCTTAAATCACTCAGATATTGAATTCTATTAAAAGTATTTTGCTTCATCTGAAATTACCATATTTTTCTCCTCTGTCATAGCTATTTAATAGTGCCTATTTCCATTGAATCTTAAACTACTCTTCTATTTCTGGAATAAATGCTACAACTTATTTTTGACAAAATATTCTTTTATATTTTGATAAGTTCATATTGAGTATGTCTTTGCAGTATCTATGTTTACATGTCTGTAATTTTGTTACTTTACTGTAAAATTATCACCAGATTTTGGTGTCAAATAAAAATTTAGTCTTATTAAATAAGTAGTAAATCATTTCATTATTTAGAAAGGTTTAGGTAATAATTACAAATTACCTTCAAAAACTTTAGATGATATTATTAATTAGCTTAATTTTAAGGAGACCTTTAAGGACCTGAAGTTCTGATTTTAACATTTAATTTCATGCCTTTATTTTGTTTGTAATTT
This sequence comes from Eospalax fontanierii, assembly GCA_035773235.1. NCBI lineage: Eukaryota > Metazoa > Chordata > Mammalia > Rodentia > Spalacidae > Eospalax > Eospalax fontanierii. The sequence goes on along the minus strand of CM069540.1, from coordinate 43,558,508 downwards.
TGCTTTTTAAATATTTTATTTATTATTTCTATTTTATGAGTCTGAATATATTTCCTGCATGTAGGTACACCCGTGTCATACAATTCCTCAGAAGTCCGAAGAGGGAGTTGGTTTCCACTGGAACTGGAGTTATAGAACCCTAGTTAGCCTGGAATTCACTATGCAAACCAGGCAGGTCTGCTTCTCGCAGAGATCCACCTCCCTCTGCCTTCCAAATGCTGGGATTAAAGGAGTGTGCCACCATGCTAAGCATCTTTCACATCTTTAATAAATAGCATTTTAAATCAAATTAAATAATCTCACCCTGAAGGTCAGTTCATTCAAAATATATTCCTACCATACCAACTTGATTTGTGAGTTTAACTTGGAATATCTATTTGTAGAATCTAGGAAACTTAAAAGGGACCACTGATGGGGAGAGCTAAGAAAGATCTTAAGGGAGGGAAATAGGACACAGGTGATATTAAGGATAAAATGGGAATAATGGGGAAGAAGGTTTAAGAGGGAAGGGAAAGACAGAGGAGAGTTGGAGGGAGGTACAACTAACACTAAGGATGCTTGAAAAGGATTTATGGAAACCTTTTTTAAGCTTTTAATTGGAGTTACTCTACACAATGGATAATGCTACTCTCAAAAGCCATAGGTTGCCAAATCAAAAGTTCAGTGCTAGTTATGGGGTATCTCCCCTCAAAATGCTGATTTGAAGTGTCCCACATCACCCTCAACAATGCAGACTACTGTTTTTTCTCTTGTTTGTCCATCAGAATATGATATTAAGACCTTATCACTGAAGACAGCACACGTCTTGGTCACAGAATGTGGATAAATTAATAAAAAAAAAGAAAGAACGATCCTTTCTGCTGAATCACTTTCATAGTACTAGAAAACGTTGTTCTGATTGCTGGGGGACCAGGTCATCAGCAGTCTTGCCGAATTGTAGCTCTTATGAACTACAATTATGACTGGTGTTGAGTTACAATAACACCAGTATTATGGGAGTAATTAATAAATTCTGATTTTATCTAAGGTCCACTTTATAGTGGGAAATTCATGCCTTGTACTGTAAATCTGGTCCAAAACCCATGGCTGCAGAACTCACAAGGTCCAGATGTGAGCCTCCTTCTATCATTCTGATAAATGAATATAGTTTCAAACTGCCAACTGCTATTGTTCTGATAAATGGATATATTTTCAAACTGCTTTCTAAATTGCTGTCTCTATATCCATAGATTTGTGCAGCTCTTAGTCCTCAACGGAGAAATTTATTTTGTATTTAATGATGGGTAACACTCACAACTGTTCAAAGTGAAGAATATATGTGTCTATGACATGCTCGGGTAAAAATGGGACATCTATACCACACCCTATTTCCCAAAGGCTTGGGAAACTTCCTGAAAGAGGAGGCAGAACATCTGGAAGAGCTCAGGGAGGACAAGAGCAAACCTTTATTTCTGGACAAGACAGGACAGTTACACTCATGAAATCAGCCACTGTATTTGCCAGCACAAGACCAGAATAGTCAACATTCAGACATGGGAGGGAGTGAGGCTCCTGAGTCCCCATGAATAACCCAGTAACTAAGCACAACTGATGGTTTCTGGGTGAAGGAAAATTCATTTTCTTTAAGAATGTGGCTTCTTGTAGGTAGATGACACTAATGGATGGCCCCATAGCCATGAATGTGTGGGTTCAAGTGAGTTATTAAACAGAAACAGAAAGAATGGGTAGATGGGAGTAGATCTGGGAGGAGTTAGGGTGAGTTATGTGGGGATATGAATATAAGAAAAATATACTGTATGAAATTTTCAAAGAATTAATTTAAAAATATATATACATGTATATATATTTAAATTTATTGATCTTTGAGTTAATAGTCATTTATATATCATTCTAATATCAAGAAATACTGAAACGTTTTTTACTAATCCAATATGTTCCTTTCTAGTAACAGTTTTAAATGAATTGTAGATTAAGAGGCTCCTGTCTGTCACTATAACTGCTGATCAGAATTTTTCTATCACTTAACTAGCCTCTTTCACTCATAAGATGAGGCTGTTTATTTGTATTTTAGTTTGTCAGCACATGTGTAAAATAACATGAAAAAATATTTTATGTATTTTTATGTATTGCCTCTTTGACATCTATGAAAGATTAGTAATGGCTGCTTATATAGACACATGGTAAATTAGCAGTTTAAGCACTAAAAAAGAATTAGTGGGTTCCGTTTAAAATGGGGGTGTGAAACACTATGTTGTGTCACACAGAACCCCAATACTTCTCAAAAAGCCGATAACAACTTTATTTCTTAATTTCCTGTAATGATATTAATATCAAAGATTGTTTTCAGATTTCAATTTAATGAGGTTCACACACTTATGTTCAGAGAAAACAGCACAGCTGTTAATACTAGTAGACTACTATAAAACTTATCCCAGTACCCAAAAGGCCTTAAAGACTTTAGTTTGGACTACTTTTCTAGCAGAACATTTAAAAATTGCTTAATTTTTGAAGGGATACCCAATGATTTTTAAACCATTGGAAAACTATGATGATATGCTTACATACTATTTCTTGATAGTACAGAGAATCCTTGAAGTTCTTAGAGAAAGAATGCCACAGAAACACAAAGTAATGTAATTTCATTAACCAAATGCCAATATCATTAATCACTGAAAATGGAATAATCATACTAGAGTATATTCTGATTCAAAGACCTTTTGTTATCCAAACTACAATAGTTCACAATTATTAAGGACTCTAGTACTCACATAAAATATTTTTTCTCTAATATATGAAAAGCAGCAAATTATATTAACTAAGAAAATATGTAATTAATGTATTTAAGCCTAGTTATAACAAATGAATTACTCTGTTTTTTCATTTAATTAACTGATATTTCTGCTTACACTACATTAAAACTTTTATTTAAAAATATACGTGAGGCACAGATTTGTGGTATAAATAACTTTTCAATATACTTTTTAATATTTTAGTGACAAATAAGAAAATTAATTATTTTCATTTGTAATACTTTCAAATGACCATATAGTAATGTTAGTACATAAGTTTAGATCTCAACGGATTTTTATGTTTATTAGAAAAAATAGGAAAGTTTTGACAGGGAAACAGAAAGGGATGTAAATAGGGAAAGTAAGAAATAGATTGGGCTCCTGTGTTGTTCACAATGATCTCTTTACAGTGGACAGTCCATGAGCAAAATCAGCAGAGGCGGAGACTTCAGCCAAACTCATCCCGACAGCATCACTTCCAAGAGTGAATCTGCATTCTTGTATTGTAAGCCAGAGCTCACTAAATACAAGTCTGGGAGAAAAACTCTTGAGCTCTATTTTAGCTAGCATTATGATTTCCTTACGCGTCTGATTAATTTCTAAACAGCTATACAGACCCAGGAATATTACCATACTTTAGGAATTTGATGTGGTTTTCAAAATATAATTCACTACCTCATAGAAAATATTTTGTAGCTGGTCAGGTATGGCAATGGGCATCTTTCATCCCAGCACTCAGGGAGCAGAGACAGGTAGGTCTACTCTGTTTTTATTTCTTTTTTTGTTGTTGTTTTCTGAAGAAAGGGCCTTCCTGTAGGCTCAACTGCCTGGCAGTTTTGTAGCTTGTAAAATTCTGTGTGGTCCTCCCTGGCTCAAGATGAATCAGAGATCTTGAACCTCTACCAAGAGTGATTTTAATAGAGGCAAATGACATAATCATTTGAAGCATTTAATAACCAAAGATGAACTAAATCCATTCTCAGCTGATAATTCTGCCCCTGTTCTGACTTCCAAAACTTTTTGCTTATGGTCTGTGTCTTGTTTCACAATGTAAAATAATAAATAATAAGCTTTGGCAAAAGATGCTATCTTCTAAGCACCCTTTCATGGCTCAAAATTAGCTCAGTTATTAATCAAAGAAAGAATCACCAATATTGAAAACAAGAAAGGAAAATCAGAGCTCCTTTGAGTTGTATACAAAAACTTCCACGATCTGACCTTTGTTTGTCTCTCCAGCTACAACTACCAGGACCTGACTTCCTTAGTCCCCATGCCCTCCAAAATGTTCTTTGTATTGAAGTTCCTCCCTGTGCCCTTGCAATCACATTTTCTAATAACAGAAAGTTCTCACCTGGCTTGATCTTCAGTACTATGGCAGTCAGCTGAGGAATACTGTATCCACACTCTGAAGAGTCCTCTGACTTCCTCTCTACTCTAGCTACCTAGAGTCCTTCATCTGGAGTCACAGTCAGAAAACCTGCTGACATGCATGACTGGACATAAGATACAGCAAGACAAGGTCTTCCAGAACTTTCGTTCGTGAGCAGAGGAGCTTCCTGGGGATGATTGAGGTCTAGTTTTGAGATCAAAGTTTAACTGAGGAAACGCTGCAGTCTTTCAGGCCAGCTGGGTACACTGGACCTAACAGAGTTCCTTAATCAAAATAAGAGAAACATAATATTTATGATCACACCCAACAGTTTTTTGAGAAACATGGATAAATAATTGCTTGCTATCCTTTGATGTGCTGGTTTGAATGAGCAATGAGGCCCCAAGTACTTGAACACATGGTCCCCAGTTGATGGCATTGTTTGCAGATGTTTAGGATGTAGGGTCTTGCTGGAGGAAGCAATTCACCGGGAGTGGGATTTGAGACTACATAGCCTGTGAGTTAATCTCGTCTCCAGCATGGCCATTGTGCTCCAGTCATCCTAAAGAATAGAGGGAGGATGAACATGTCCTCAGGTGGCCCAGAGTGTGATGGGAAAAATTCCTGGGAGACTGTGTCAGTGGACAGTTTATTTATTGAAAGCAAGGTAGGGGTTTATATTGAGAGGCCTTACTGAAGGCGGGAAAGTTAAAGGTGGGGTATTGAGGTAAAGGCAGAGAAGCTGTAGGGCTGACGTGGAAATTAAGAACAAGAGAACAAAACCCCCAAACCTGGCTTTGGTCTGGGGTGATCTTTGTGGGGGGAAAGAAGATTAAGCAACTGTTGAGGAACAATGATGTCATACCTGCAGTGGCTTCCTGGGACCTGGGTTATAGCTTCAGGCAGAGCAGGCCAGGACACCTGCAGTCTCTTCAGGGTCCCTGGGGTCACACTGCCCACTCAATACCTTTATGCAATAGGCCCAGGTCCCACGGTAGCCTTGCCTATCTTCAGGTTGTTTCTCTGATTCCTATGCCCGATACTAGATGTGAGCGTCCAGTTTTCTGCCCAAACAGCATCCTGCCATGCCGCTCTGCCATGGTGAACATATCCCTCTGAAACTGTAAGCCCAACAGACTCTTCCTTCTACAAATTGCCTTGGTCATGGTATTTTATCACAGCAACAGAAAAGTCACAGAGATGGTGGAAATTTTTATGAGTATGAAGGCTATCGCATGCTGCTTATGCAACCGAGCAAGAGAACCAGGGTCTCTAGTTCCAAAATTTAGGCATTTATAAGCTTTATCTCACAGACTTGAATAACTAGAAATAGTACAATTCAATCTAATGTGTATACATTAAACAATGGCCTGTCAAGCATGCTGTCTTTGAAGAGGACAGAACTTGAAGGGTTTTTGCTTCCCTTTATTTGGTGGCTCATCACAGCATGCAAGGGTGATGGTTTTGTTACTATTCTCAGCTGCTTTTTGAGACTCACATGGCTTGAACAATAGGTGGATGGCTGGCATTGTCTTCTTCATATTTTCTTTTCACAGTTGAATCTTTTGGTATGATTTGCCTTGCTAAGTATCTGCTTCTAACGAAAGCCAAATGGATTGATTACTGAAACATAATGAATAAATAACTGTTAATGTCAGCATCTGTAGTCAAGAGGAAATATGACCTAAGTTTGTATTTTTTGTAGAAATGTGTTGCAGTTAAAAGAAGCTGCAAGTGCTTCTGCTGGCTTCACCCAGGCACTGTATTCCTTTCCTCCTCGCCTACTCCAGCCAACTTAGCTACATTTCCATTACTTATTGAAAACCAACAGTCTAGGAATGGCCTTAAGCCTAAGAAAGGGATATTCCTTCCATAATCTTTTAAAATTGTTTCTTTGAAGACTTTCATGGATGGAAATTAACAGATTTTACCATTCATATCAGACCTCCCTCTCTGTCCAACTCCTCCCATAGTCCCCCACAGCCGTGTCTCAGATTCACCTCCTGTTCTCACAGGTACATGGATGTAGGACTGACCATTTATGCATGGGCAGTCTTTAAGGAGTCTTGTCTGTGAAGAAAGCCAGCTCTCCCACCCTCAGGAACTCATGATTTCCTGTAGCTCCTCAATAGGGATGGCCCTGGTGAACTCTTCGCCCATCCACACTGGAATGTTGACTAGTGTCGCCTGTGAGGGCATATTTTAAAGCACCACATATGTCTGCAGTTCTCCAGTAACAACCGCTTCCAACAGAATTTGTGGAGCCACTGGGAAGCAGTGCAGCTGCATCTTCGGTTGGAATCTCACTGTCTATTTATACCAATACCTTATCTGTACAGATGTGCACATACAGGGTCCACAAACAGCCTTTGAATCATGAAGACTTCATACCACATGCTAAGATGTATTTAATCAACCCCCAATTTTTTTCCCACATTCTATCTTCACTGCCTCTGTTGCAGATATGCACAGAAAATACTAAGCTGAGAAATGAGCTGATTTTCCCTAAAGCAACTGTTCAATTTGGGATTGTATTTATCCAGCAAATGCTAAGGCTGTAATTGCCAGAGGAAAGACCATGTAGGGACAGGGCCAAGCATCAGCCACAAGCACCCAGAAAAGCCATCATTCTGACACTTGTGGGACCTCTAGGCTCTGAATCCATGAAAAAAAAAAGCAAAGCTCTCTTTTTGAGTCAACTTATGGTACCCTTTTACAGCAGCCATAGGAGACTAAGCATATAGATGTGCAAGTGTGACAGTGTGTGAATGTGTGTGTGTATGTGTGTATATGTTGATAAAAGACAGTCTCTGAGTGGATGGGGAATGAGGCAGAATAGAAGATACATTTTGATAAAATTAACATCAAAACTTCTTTCTAGATGTTACTCTTTCATGATTTGTTAATTTTTCTTCTTTCTCCTACTTAATTTCTTTTCTTTTTTTTTTTTTTTTTTGGTGCAGGGTCTCTTTATGAATCCCTGGTTCCATGGATTTCACTATGTAGACAAGGCTTAAACTCACAGAAATCCACAAAATCACAGAGATTCACTTATCTCTGCTCCCAAGAACTGAAATGAAAGCTGTGTAGGCCCACCTGTTTATTTCCTGTTTAATTTCTTAATAGAACAAAGGGTTTATCTTCCTTATCCTTAAGCTGTTTTGAGACTCAATTGTCTATATTCACATGTCCAATAGTTTAATCCTCATACCAAGCTACATTTCTTACCCTCCAATATATTTTCTCTAACTAAATTAATTTATGCTTATATCAAGTCTTTTATCCTCCTTAAGCTCTAATAGAATTGTCAAATCTGGACAAATCTGTAAATCCATTGCGAGGTTCTTTCCTTGCCTTCTTCTCTTTGCCCTGATACAACCAACCACTAAACAACTCAGCTTGGTTTATGTTTTTTTCTCCAAAGAACATTTTCTTTTTCAAGCTTTTTAATAACTATATTTTGCATCATTAAGGTAAACAATAACAATTTGTATATTTAATTAACATAAAATCCTGTGAAGACTGAAGAGATCACTCAGCATGTAAGATATCTTTCAGAAAAGCATGAGAATCTGAGTGCACACCGTCAGCACACAGGTACAGCCACTGACAGTGGTGGGGGCACACCCTGGTGTGCACACAAGCAGCTGTGGCAATGGTGTACATTTGTAACTCTAGCCTTGTGGGGAGAAGGCAAGAGACAGACAGACTACTAAATCTCATTAGCCAACCAGCCTAGCCAAATTAACAAGTTGCATGTTCAGTGAAAGACCCTGTCTCAAAAAATGAGATGAAGAGTGATCAAGAAGGACACCTACACTGACCTCAAGCCTACACACTCACACACTCACAAACACTCATGTCCCACACACTTGTGTATGCATGCTCACATGTTGATATCCAAACACATGATAATGTACATATCAAATACAATTACAATTTTATGAATTTATTATTTTATGTGTATGAGTGTTTTGCCTACATGTGTGTAAGAGCACCAGTGTTGTGCTACGCCTATGGAAACCAGAGGAGGGGGTCAGATCCCATGGAACTGGGGTTAAAGAAGGCTGTTAGCCACTATGTAAGTTCTGAGGATTGAACCCAGGTCCTCTGGAAAAAGAAACAGTTCTGTTAATCACTGGGCCATCTTTCCAGCCTCCAAAACACAATTTTCTAGTACATTAAAATAAGTAAAAAGACATTTGTGGACATTTCACAGACTTCTCCTGAGACTTGAAAAAAATGAATTTGGAAACCATCCTTTTTAAATATACTCATTGCAGAAATATTAAGGAGTTCCTATGTGATAACTAGTGAGTAGTGTCTAAGTAAACTTTAATAAGTAGCCAGAAGGATTAAAAAGAGAATCTATGACTCATTAAGAAAGAATAAACATTTCAAATATTGTACCAATTTTGTAAAGAAATTGCTGCTGTTTTTCTTATGGGATTGCATTATAATGGGTTTACTGCAGTGACAAAATACCACCAAATAGTCTAGACAGAATTGCAGAGTTTAAACATTGCTTTCAAAGATGGAAGAAAGTTCAGAGCTTTGGAAAAATCTGATACAGGATATGAGTTCCCTAGAACAATCTAAAAGCTCACTATTAGGGTCAAAACTGTGGGTTCTGATGTTTATATGATGGTTTTGTTGTAATGAGAGCAGAAGGTAAAAAGAAATGAGAAGAAAGAATTCATGGAGTCCAGAAATGATTGGAGGATGTAACTAAGAAGGCAGGGGGCATTCTTTCCTCTTTCATGGCTAGTTCAGAGCAGGACGGATGAACAAGAGAAAGCACACAAATTCACCTAATGCAAATTTTAGGTAGCAGAGGCATCTTCAAAAAGACTCCAACAGTGAATACAACTGTCTATTTCCATGCTTAGTTTAGGTGAGAATACAGAGATGTCATGGATATGTTGGTCAGACAAACTATGAAGGAGTCTAGAGTGGGAAAAAAAAAACCTGGGAGGGGGACAGAATGGTGACAGGCTGGGAAGGTATCAGAATGAAGAACTGGGAAGGGACTCACAATGGAAATGCTCAAATTCTTTCTCTGGGGAAGGGAGGCAAACACTGTTTACCCCTTGCTCCCAGTGACTAGCTAAGGTACAGTTCCAGCAAAGTACACCCTGGGAAAACCACTGAGTTTCTTGGTCTTGCTTACAGAGCAGTGGGGTAAAGAGTGATATCCAGAAATATGTGTGTTCCCATATAAGGCTGCATTAGAAAGATTTCACCCAACCATGAATGGTGGCTTCCCCTTAGCTGCACTAAAATAGTCTGGTCTTCTCCTGCATATATGCTCTAGACCTCCCCCCACTCCCTCCCCCAGGTCACATGCAATTAGAGACAAATCAGTAATCATGGGTTGGCAGGTGTGACTGGACTCTCAAGGGAGGATTCATTTGATCTCACTGCCCCATTTTCCATGCAAGGACACAGGGGAGAGGAATAGAAACAGCCAAAAAGCCCAGCTACGATGGTCTTAAGCAAGTGGGCACAGCGGAAGCCAGGGAGATGATGCCTGTCTGAAGACAGTCCTATACAAGAAATAGAGACAGACATGGAAAGGCTTCCCTCATTCTCTCTGTTCAGACTCTTCTCTGTCTTTGTGTCTTCGGAGATAAATAGCGAAACATTTTCCTTTCTGTGGCATATGAAGGAACTAACCAAGCCGGATCTTGTGATCTGATTTAGTGGAAAATGATGAGGGGAAAAGTGAAACTAATCCAGCCATTCTGTTATTATCTAAATGTGAGAACTGTTCTTTTTTTTTTTAATAGCTTATCCTGAAATATATTAAGAGAGAAATACTCTACTTCATAAATTGTATCTTGCTTTGGATATGTAACACTGTATAACTGCCATAGCATAGACTATATATCTCACCTTTGAACCTAATTAGATATATGAGACATATGGCTCCTCAAGTTCCTGTTTCTCCTTTCTTTTCTTGGCAGTGATAGGCTGGAACCCAGACACCCTTGCCTCTCACATTCTAGGTGAGCAGTCTGTCACTCAGAAAGAAATACATGCTTAACTTCCTAAAGCACAGTTTAAATACAGATCAATTTCTGAAGAACTCTCTATATTTATTATTTCTGATACACATCTACAAACTTAGGGACATAAAAGAAGATGTTTTTATTACTGTTTGGCCTGTAACTCAGCTGCCCAATGCAGATCACACCAGGCTGGAATTCATGTTTGTGCCTTTCACTGGACCAGCTGGGGTAATGTAGTAGAATCTTCTTAAGAACCGTTGCCTGGAAAATTGCACTCTTAATTCCTCTCTGCCACTCAGCATGGCCTAATTTATTCTTAGACCCTAGAAAAGCCAACATAGACATGACATTTCTGAGGGACAGAAGAAGCTATAACTGTTCTTCACTGGACTGACAGGTTGTTAATTCTGTTCTTGAATTCATTCTATTTTTAAAGAACAAATTGCCTCATTCTTCTCTTGCTGACCTGGCAAATAGGAGAACATTGATGCTGAAATTGGGAGTATAATCCCATTTTTTCCCTCAGAAATATTCTAAGTATGACATCTGTTGTATGATGAAACAAGAGATTTGAGGTGTCCAGCAGGAGAAACTCTGGTTTCCACCTCGACATCATTAATTAGAAGAGAAAAGATAAAGCCAACAGTCACGTTTGTCTCATTCCTTTAATGTTAGGCAGGGCAGCTAAAGTTCAAGCTTAATTAGAAAGCATCTTTTCTCAGGAGGAAAAAGAAAGGGGAGACAATCAACAACTCTCTTGCATGAACATAGGGTCAGTGTGTGCCATGCAAGCAGTGGGAATGAGTGTGACTCCACAGGCCTAGCCTACAGAGGCAGGCATTAGGAAAGACCATAAGCATGTGCAATCATGAGGAAGGGCCTGGGCTTGATTTTCTTTCCAAGTTCTGAGTGCTGTCACAAAAGCCTGCTAAGTTCTTTGTCCTAAGGGACAGAATGATTGCTGTGGAAGAGAGATTTCTACAGTGTCTGGAACCTAACATATTATTTTTTTCTTATTTTAAAATTAACTCTATGTTTATTTCATTCTTCATAACTCATGGCCTCTGAGACAGGAACAGGAGGCTAGTAAAGAGGAGTGTTTTTGCCTTTAATCCAAGATGTCTGTTATATACTGAGCCCTTTGCCTCCTTTACATACAATGCATAAAATGTCCCTTACCCCCAGATGTGTTATACATGGGACAAGATGACTGAAAGAAATGGATAAGAATAGAAGAAAGGAGGAAGTATAAGGAAGGAAATGAAATGGTGGAGTAAAAAAAAAAAAACAAAGAAAACACAACTGAAAGAAAGAAGAGGAATAAAGGGCAGAATCAAGGGGAAGGAAGGAAAAAAAGAATGAAAAATGGAAAAAAGGAAGGGAGAATGAAAGATAGTCATAGCTATAAAACTATATGACCTCAAACTACATCAAAATCCTGAAAAAAATACATGTTATTTTCTTTGTCAACACATAGCCCAAATCTCATGCAGTTAGTGCTCTCTCCTTTTCCAAGACTCCTTTTTCTTTCCAATGAAAACATCTGTCAAAGGGCAAGTGAAACGATTCATCTTGTAAAATGTACTAGCCAAGCCTAATGACCTCAGTTCAATCCCTAGCCCTCATATGATAGATGAGGAAAACTGACTCCTACACATTGGCTCTAATCTCTACACACGTACCATGGCATGTGTGTACAAGCACACACCTAAACATACACACATGAAAAAATAAATAATTCTTATTTTTCTGAAAAAAGAAACCAACCAAATACAAACATCTCCCCCACAGAGAGTTAACACTATCATGTCAAATTGACAATCAGTATCAACTTTCACAGTTCTACTTCCTGTCAATTTGACATACAAAAAACATCATTTTTGAAGTCATATATCTTCCTGCTCTTGTCCCTATAGGCTCACAGCAATCTCAAAGTGCTAGACTCTTCTAATGCATCCTCATATAGTCTTTATCAATTACAACACAGTTTGAAAATCCACAGTCTCTGCTGTGTATGGTCATGCATACCTTTAATACCACTTGGAAGGTAGAAGCAAGTGGATCTCTGTAAGACTGAGGTCAGTCTGATCTATATACCAAGCTCTAGGCCACATATGGCTACAGGGAGACCCTGTCTCAAACACACAGACAAATAATCAACTACAAAAAGAGTTCAAAGTAGATTCTGAAATCCGATACGATCTCTTAATGTAACATCAAAAATGTTTTGTGTAGTTCCAATATAAACAGGCCTCGTGCAAAGGGGAACAATCGGGGCCTAGCAAGGGATTATCAGACCAAAACCTGACTGTAACACGTTAAGCACCAAACCTGCAACTCCATGTCCAGTACCATGTTACGGAATTTTATGGGCTCCAAAAGGTTTGTATAAGCCCAACCCTCAGGATTTGCAACACACAGTCTATCTCATAGGCCAGTTCTACTCTATGCCTGCTGCTTCCAATGGTATATGTCCCAAAGCCATGGCATCTCTAACATTCTATGGACTCCATCACATTTTAGAGTTCATCTACACAGCTTCATGTACTGGCCCCTCGGGACTGCCTTGCTGGAAATCAAAACGTATCACACAATTCTTGACTTGTGTGAACATTTGGTACCATAGCACAAGACTATTTCAATCTCCTGTCCTTCCATGCCTATGAAATCGGTGTCATGTGAACAATACAGGCAAGTTCTGTTGCCTCTGTGGTATGGAGCCTGAACCCTGTGGTCCTCAGTTATTTTTGACCTTTGTGTGATGTCCCCGGGGAAGCACTTACCTACTTGGTGTTTCTGAGGCAAGAAATCCTTTCAGTATTTTCAACTCATATTTCTACTTTCACATGCATTTGCATTTTCACAAGACGGAGTCTTTGATGTGTGAACACTAACTTGGCATCTTTCGGGGTAGAAGGGTGCAGAACCTCAAGTTTATCTTTAATGGCACTAATCTCTTCAATAATTTTGTTGCCTTGTGATCTGCATTCTCCTTGTCTGAAACTTTAAACTTGTTAACACACCTTACTTTGCCATATTTCAATTTTTTCTTACTTTTCTGCTCAACTTTTTGCTTTCTCGATATTGCACTATGAATTCAACTTCACCTAAATTCTCAGAACACAGACAGAATGCACTCCAGACACTTTCCTGGAATATTATGCAAATGGATTCTAGCCCAGTTCCTCTTAGAATGCTAATCCTCTCTGAAACCTCTTGAGCTGGGCCTCCTGTGTCCCTGCCTCTCTCAGAGTACTTTTTCCAGTCTCCACTAGAACAGCCTACTAAGCCGGGCTTACAGGATTCAAGGACTTTTCTAGCCCAAAGTTGCAAATACTTCCACAGTCCTCCTGCAAATCAACTCCTAGCATCTACAAACTACAGGGTCATTTCATAGCAATGGCTTCATTTCTTTGTACGTTTTAAAAAAATTTTGTCACTTTTTCTGTTACTGTGATAAAATAGCCTGATTAAAGTAACTTAAGAAGGGATGAGTTTCCTCATAGTTTAAGGATAGAGTTCCTTATACTGTGGTAGAGGCATTGTGGTGGAAGGAGCTTTAAGCAGCTGTTTATGGTGCATCAAGCAGTCAGGAAGCAGACAATGATGGCAGCCAGTGCCCAGCTTGCTTACTCCTTTTATTCAGTACAGTAACACAACCCATGCAATTGTGCCACCTATAATTAAGGTAGGTCTCCTCACTTCAACTATTCTAATCTAGATAATTCCAGCAGGCAGGCCTAGAATTTGTCTCCTGTGTGATTCCAGATCCTGTCAAGCTGTCACCATTAACCATCACACCAACCTAAAATTTGTTACAGAAGGTAGGCCAGGATGCTTAGATATCACCTGGATAATGTATGTTGAGAAATATGATTGAGATTTTTAAGGAATTTGGAGGGAGATCTGACAAGGTGGTAGATTCTTTCTGATCTAATTGAAGAAGATCTTTTCTAAAACTAGATTTTGTATGAAGTACACGGATCACCAGAATGAAAGTGTAGGGGTTTGAAAAAATGTTGGATCAAGCAAAATTGTTTTGTCAGTCATTAAACTTGAAAATAATTTCCAATAGTCACACTTTGCAAATCATTGACTTTTCATCAGTTTGTGGGAAGAAGAGATTTTTGGAGCACAGGTACTGTCATGTCCCTGAGGATCTTGTGACTCTATTTTCCATTAGAATTAAAATAACTAAAAACATAATAAGCTATTTATTTTTGAGAGCTACATATCCACATCACTGGCATAGCTTATCTCTGATCTTTACAGGGAAACTAAGCTGTAGCAGTTCTTATAAGGAAACTGCAGCATTCTTGCAGCTCAAGATAATAGCAGATTAAATTTTAAAAGAGCAGAAGTAAAAGACGGAAAACAAAAGCATTCTATGAAAGTTGTGTAGACAAAAGCTTAAGCCAAATATAACTTAAAAATGAATTATAGAGTCAACCTGACAGAACCAAAGGGCAACTCTCAGGGCTAGTAAACACCAGGATTGCAGGACCCTAAGAAATCCCAATTGACCGGCTGGCACCACATGGCCAGGACAAAATGGCGCTGAGAGGAAATGAAACAAAGGCCGACCAGAAGAAACAGATACCTAACATGATAATTAGATGACTTAGGGGCTTAAATGCCATTGGAGGAGAATTACTTCCTCCCTCTTGAACAGCACGTGAACAGCTATAGCCTCTATGTAAAGTGAAAGCATGATTGGGCTGACCTTTAAAATGACTGGTGGAGGGATTGGTGCCATATGCTAATGGCTGTGGGTTTTGTCTTTATATTGTGTGCACTGGTTTCAATAAGCTGCTTCTTGCTTTACATGGACCCTGGTTTATTCCTGGGGAAAGATGGAGAGGCAAGCCACACACCAGTCCCCCACCCCGGGCAGACCCTTGTACCTGCCCTTCCCTCATCTCTCTGCCCCCGCCAGCCAGGGGCTAGGGTAATCTGCGAACACCGGAACCTCTCTGCCAAAGACAAGGATGCTAGAGGTAAGAAGAATATTTCATTTCCTTTGTCCTTCAAGAAACTCAACTTCCAAACTCTCCATGTCTCTAGAATCCTTCAGCTGTGCCCGGCGAGTTCATAATAAATTCACTTCCTTATATTTTCTAAGAGTTATCTGTTCTGAAATGTATCACACATTCCATAATGTATCACAACAAAGCCAACAGGATTCTGAGGGCAATAATCATGTAAGATCTTGTCCTAGTTTAATTTCTGTTGCTGTGACAAAAATGCTGTACCTACAAGCAAGTTAGCAAAGAAAGTTTTCATCATACCAGTTCTAAGGCCTTCACTGTGAGGAAGCCTCAGTGACAAGAGCTTGACACAGCTTGCAAGATGACATTCACAGTCAAGAGCATGCATGCCACCTTGTGCTCAGACCTTGTCTCTGCACTGACACAGTCAAGGATCCTTGTTTGGGAATGGTGCTGTCCATAGTGGGCTAAATGTTCCCATACCAATTACAAAATAATCAAGGCAATCCCTCATAGACATACCCGCAGGCCATCTTGATCTAATCACTCACCGAGCTCTCTTTCCAAGTGATTTTAGGTCCTGTCAAGTTGACAGTTAAAGCTACATCACAGATCTACATTTTCAGATGAACTGCATACCCATTGTTTTATGAATCATGATAGACAGGATGCACATTTGCATCCTGTGGTCATCTGCAGGTTTACAAAATAGAGACACTGTCTTCTGTTACACTGAAAAGATCATCATAGCCCAGGGAAGGAGGCAGCCACTTCTAACAAGGACCACATCATAGAGATGAGCTATTAAAGGGACAACAAAGTGAAAGCCAGGATGGTTTAAGGTATAGTCCCAGAAGCTACATATACTTATTTCTCTAACATTTAATTTGTGATGCCAGTCATTCCTGTTCACTGTGGGAAGGCATAGTATAAAGACATATGTGTCATAAGACCCGAATCATGGTAAATTATGAATCTGACCTCCACAATTTGAGTCCCTCCCAGGTGTTTCTTGAATCCCCTGACTTGCTAAATGTTCTCATAACAATCACTTCCAATGCAGCTTATTCAAATCACAATTTCTCCCGTCAAATACCTTCCTGGGGTAAATCAGGGATCTAGGAAATTAATAAAGAATACAGATTTCAAATGCTATCATGGGAAAACTCCCCAAATAGCTTGTCACTGTACGTCTAAGTGAAACTAAGCCAATAAGAGCAACTTGCAACTAACTGCCAGCTTAAAAATGAGTCAGTGGCACTGGAGTTTTCAGCTGATCCAGAACTTACAGGTGAATTTGCTGCAAGTAATGTGGTTAGCTTATTTCTTACCTTAAATAAACATTCTGTAATTTGTATCACAAAGAAATATTCTTAGATAACTACAAAGTTAACATAAAAAAGTCTCTCTGAGGGAAGACTCAGTGGCTAAAAGCACTGATTGCTCTTGCAAAGAGGCTGGGTTTGATTTCCAGTACATAGATGGCACCTCACAATTTTCCATAACTCCAGTTCCAGGGATTTGGATCACTCTTCTGACCTCCACAGGCATTGTATGACATGTACAGGCAATATACTCGTACACAGAAAAAAATTAAAAAATTCAATAAAATATTAAAAAAATAATACATGAAATATTTTAAAAACTGCTCTCACCTTAAAGGGGAAAAGAGATAGTTTATTTTAGAGCCAAATATGAGTGAGCACAGCATTCAGTTTCAGGTAACCCTTAATCGTGCGTGCCATTGTTGCAGCAGTTTCACGAAATTTTGCAGTAATACAAAATAGGAATAGTACAAATCAAGTCATTTTCAGAAACAATGGAAGACGCATAAGGTAGGTGAGTCACAGTAAAGAGAGCTAGTCTCCAGATTTCATTTTGACCTCCACCCAAGAGAGTGAATGAATATAAAGTGCTTGGCTATCAAAGTAAAGTGCTACAATAGGTGTGGATGTGGCATTCTCATTGAAAACAGAATATTTGAGAAGTCTGCTTGACATTACATGTATATATCATATTTCAGGCCTTCATTCTCTGATGGGATGGAGGTAGACCGTAGCTTCGACTTCCTCAACTCATGTTGGAGATATTGTTTGGATAAAAGTTTAAGTGAGAATTGACTCAGAAACAGAGTTCATTGAGACATGAGAAGGAATGAGTTCACTCTTGGTTATAAAACTAATGCTGAGTCAGGTTTTTTATTTGTTAAGGTACAACCATATGGTAGCTTAGTAATGTTTCAAAAGTTGGTTGTCTATTAAGTTAATATAGTTCCAAAGTTTACCTGGTACAAGAATTCTAGGACACACACAGAGGTGCTGAAGAATGACTTCTAATAAAAAGAAACATAGTCCAATGTAAATTGTAATTACACTCTGGACCAGCAATATTCTCATGTATCCACTGTCACTGAAATTCTAATCAGTTACTCAGCCTTGTGAAGCTTCAATATAA
Organism: Eospalax fontanierii; assembly: GCA_035773235.1. Taxonomy (NCBI): domain Eukaryota; kingdom Metazoa; phylum Chordata; class Mammalia; order Rodentia; family Spalacidae; genus Eospalax; species Eospalax fontanierii. The sequence goes on along the minus strand of CM069540.1, from coordinate 43,540,897 downwards.
ACTATGTCTTCTTTCCTATAACCTTCCTCGAGAATCTATATCTATAAAATGAGGTATCTTATTTCCTCCCCTGTTGGTCCCAAATGTGGAATGAACTTTATGCCCAAGACACACTATCCTGGGAGGTTATTTATGGGTTCATATCAATAAAAATCTCATCTCAAGAACAACTTTGAAGATAATGTTATTTTGGTTTTTTATATTGTTATTTCTATGTTGAAATTTTCACATTTGAAGTTAGTCTGCTGACTGTGTTTTTCTTTTTTGTTTAAGTCACATGTTTTTCTTTAGGCAGAGTTATTTTTAATGTTCAGAAGGTGGCTAATTGATAGCAAGAGCGGACTGTGAATTTCATCCATTTGTCTGGTACTTAGGGTTATAGCCTCTATCCTAACCTTTCTATTTGATATCTATAGTCTCTTACCGGCAAGGACTTGGTCCAGCATCTCAAAACAGATTTCTCTTGGCATGTATGAACTTATTCTAGGTCTCACTATCTGATAATAACTAGAGATACCAAGGCAGGTAACTGACAGAGTTCTGGTGAATCCTGAAGGGAGGGAGGGACCAGAGTCTCTCACAAGTTGGAGGAGTGCCTGGTAGGGTTTAGACTGGTATCCAAGAGAGGCAGGGAGCCAGGAGGAAATGGAAAACCCTGGCAGATATCAAAGAGGCTTTTGAGGTGACCCAAAAGGAAACGGGGCTGTGAGGGGATTCAGTTAGCCTACCTGGATCTCCAGGCCATCTGTAGCCGCTGGTGAGTCTCTGGTGAAGAAGAAGCTGAAAGCCAGAAAATCAGCCCAAACTCCAAATTCTATAGAAATAGCCCCTAATGAAAATAACCTGGAAGACTTTCCATACAAAGAATTAAAAAAAAAGTTTACAGAATGATCATATAATGCAAACCTCAACAAAGACAAAAAATGAATGAATCAAGGAAGACCATCAACAATGCAAATGAAGCTCAGTGTATGAAGAAAAACAAAACTGAAATGATATTGAAAAAGAAGCATTCAATAAAATCCTCAGTGAAATAAGATGACATGTACAATAAAATCTTCAGTCACATAAAATCCTCAGTGAAAAGCCTCACTAACAGAATGGATCATGTTAAGATCAGAGAATCAGGAGAGGAAGACAATGTGTAAGAATTAGATCAGAAATTTAAGGTCAATGAAAAATAAAAGGACATAAGAGAGATTGGGGACACAATGAAAAGAACTAACCTTAGAATTATGATCAGAGAAGAAGTTAAATAACACACTGAACATAGAAAATACCTTCAGTGAAATCATAGAAGGCAGTTTCATAAACCTAGAGAAAGAAATCCCAATCCAGACAAAAGAAGCCAACAGAGTAACAAATAAAACCACATAAAAAATTCTCTGTGACATATCATTGTTAATATAATAGAAACAGAACATAAAAAGGGTATGGCAAGCTGCAATTGAGAGAGATTAAGTCACTTATAAAAGGACAGCCATTAGAAAAACACCTGATTATTTGGCAGAGTCCTTAAATGCCAGAAGTATGTGGAAAGATGTATTCCATATTCTGAAAGACAACAACTGTAGGCCCAAATATTATTCCAAGCAAAACTGCTCATTAAATGACATGAGAAATAAAAATTTCATGATAAATACAAATTAAAGAATTTATGACTAATAAACTTGCTCTGTAAAGGATATTACATAGGAGTGCTTCAATCTGAACAGAAAACATCTTGCTCCCTACAAGAAACGCATTTTGTCATGAACAATAGAGACTACCTTAGGGTATAAAGGTAGAAAAAAGTATTTTAAGAAAATGGAAGAAACAGGAGTAGCTATTTGACTATCTGACATAATAGACTTCAAAGCAAAACCTAAACTACAGGAGGAACAGTTCATACTTACAAAGAAAAGTTCACTAACAGGAACATAAGCACACCCAACCCAGGAGCAACCAATTTCACTACAAAAATAATAGCTCAAAAACCACAGATTAATCATAAAAAAGTAGTAATGGGTGATTTCAAGAACTGGCAACACAGGTCTGGAGAGCTGGCTCAGCAGTTAGACCCCTGGTGGTTCTTGCAAAGGATTCAGCTTCAGTTTCCAGAACACACATGAAAGCTTACAACTATCATTAACTCCAGGTCCAGGAGGTCTGACACCCTATTAGCCCTCCATAGGCATTGCTTGCACAGGTCCACTTATATACATGCAGGAAAATCATTATATATATATATATATATATGGAAAAATTAAAGAACAAAGAACACCTAAAAAGAACAGAACAGAAGAGATAAAATCAGAGCTGAAACTGAAGAAATTGAAACTAAAAAAGTAATAATAAAAGGTTGATTCTTTGTAAAGATTAACAATGTGGATAAATCCTTAGCCAAAGAAAGAGATGAGCAAAATTCATAAAATCAGAGGTAAAAAGAAAATATTACATCAGCAACAGAGGAAATTCTGAGAACTGTAAGGGCATAATTTAAATACCTGTAGTCCACTAAAATTAAAAGCATTAAAGCAAAGAAAGTCTTGTACAATAAAAACTTCAGACACTGAAGAAAAGTATTGAAGAAGATACCCGAAGATCGAATAATCTCCCATGCTCATGAATCATTAGTGTCAATATTGTGAAAATGTCCATGTACACAAAGCTATCTACAGATTCAGCAGATCACTAGTAAAATTCCAACAAAATTATTTATGGAAATTGAAAACACATAATTTCAAACTCAAGCAGAGAGGCAAAAAAAGTACAAGATAGCCATGACAATCCTGAAGAGTAAAAGAAGAGCTGGAGGCCTCAGCATACTGGACTTCAAATTAAACTACAGAGCTATAGTAATAAAAAAAAATTACATCGTACTGACAGAAATGATGATACGTTCATCAGTGAAATAAAATTCAGAACCCGGGTTTCAATCTGTGTACTTATACTCATGTGATTTTCACAAAGAGTTCAGAAGTTGACACTGGAAAAAAGACAATGTCGTCAACAGATGATGCTGGTCAGTTAAAATGAATGACTCCATGTAGAAGAATGGAGCTAGATAAATATGTCTCCTCTGCACAAAACTCAACTCCAAATGCATCAAGGACCTCAACATAAGACCTGATACTGTTAATCTAATTGAGGAGAATGTAGGGAATGTACTGAAAATTACACGTAAGAGGAAATACATTCTGAATATTACCCTGATATCTTAGCCATTGAGATCAACAGTTTACAGATGGGGCCACATAGAACTAAAAATCTTCACTACAGCAAAGGACACCATATGAATGAAGAGGAAATCTACTGATTGAGAACAAGTCCTTACCAGTTAAACAACTGACAGTGTTATTATCAATGAAATATAAAGAACTCAAAAACCTACAGAGCGCCCCCCCAAGAAAAAAGAAAAATGAAAGAAAGAAAGACAATCGGAGTAAGGAACTAAACAGAGTTACCAAAAGATAAATTTCCAGTGGCTGAGACATGATTTTTTTAATGTTCAACATCCTTAGCTCTCCTGGAAATAAATGCAAAGTAAAACTACTTTGAGGTTTCATCTTTCAAAACTCATAATGTTTAAGATCTGAGGAACAAATAATGGCTAATGCTGACAAGAATGTGGAAAAAGAGGATCACTTATTTACTACTAGTGAGGATGAAATGTAGTTCAGAAAGTATGGAAATACGGTTCCTTAAAAAGCTAGAAATAAATTACTGCAAGTTCCAGGTATTTCACATTTGAGCATATACTCATAAGACCCTAGGCTATGTCCTACTACCTAATCATGTATGTTCACTGCTGCTCTATTCACCATTGCCAGTGAATGGGAAAAAAATCTAGATGTCCATCAACTGATGAGTGGATAATGAAAGTATGATACATTTATACAATGGAATATTACTCAGCTGTTAGGAAAAATGAAATTATGAAATCCACAGGTAAATGGATGAATGATTGAGGTAACCCAGACCCAGATAGACAAAGATTGTGAGTTTTCTTTGATGTGTTGTAGCTACCTTTGAATTTTTAGATATGTGTGTTTATACTGGAAAATTCATAGAGGTCAGGAAAGTAGTAAGAGGCACTGGAATTGCTTCATGGGATAGAAGTTAGAATTCAGTGATATAAATTGGGAAAGGGGAATAATAGATTAAGAAGGCCCAAATGTACTGCGGAAAGGTTAAGTAGGGCAGATAAGAAGTGTAGGGAGGGAAACTGATACTAAAGGTCCTTTGAAAAAATTATGAATAAAACTACTACTTGAGAAGCTTCTTAAAATATCTACATGTACATATATGAAAAGCATTTAAATGTAATTACCCTGTAAAAGGGATTCAATAGCCTTACCAAATACTACAGACTAGCAAATAAAAATCCCACTGCCCAGAAAGGGTTCCCTCTTTGGGAATTGTTGGCAAGGGGTTTCCATATACCCTCGATACGAGCTATTGCTCTCAATTAACATTCATACTTACCAGTGAGACAATATACATGATTAGTAGAACAATAATGGGGATATCAAGATGGTTCTACTTTTGAAGCTTCATGTCTTCTGACTAGTTTTCGTAGTGTTGTAAGGTGCTATAGATTCTACCAGAAGAGAAAAGTAATCATCATCGTTACGAGCTGCAAACTCTGTAAACTACAATAATGACCTGCTGGGCAAGGTAGACCACTGGTACAATAATGACATGAACATTATGAGGGTACTCACAAGATGGAGCTAGCAACCTGACACTATTTTCATGACCAAGAACCTGTGAATTGACAGGCCATGGGATATAGCCTACTGCTTTAATTCTTCCAAATATACCATAGATAGTACATCTCTCAGATTTAATCTTAGAGCAGAGGGTGATTAACACAGAAAATTAGAGTCTGTGGAGTGCTTATCTCTAAATGGGGAACCTAAATCACACCCTCTCCTCCTAAGGTACAGATCCTTTTAGAAAAGGGTGTGGAAAGATTGTAAGAACCACAGTTTGTAGATGAACACATGGAATGAGAGTTTTTAGACACAAAAAAAAGCAATTGTTCATATGAAGTCAAAACAGTGGTAATAGCATGTAGAAGACCTACAGACAAAGCCCAGATCAGACAAAGTTCCAACATGGATGGAAGGTAAGTGTAAAACCCAACGTCCAAACAAGTAAATACTGGCAATTGATAGCTAGTGGGAGAGGGAAGGTAAGTTCCATGAAGGGTCTGATGCTTCCCAGGTTTACACCCTCCAGAGGATGGACATAGGCAGGACAATTTGGGAAACACAAATTAGACTTAATAAGTTTCAAAAACATAATAGAAGACATGAAGAGGTTGAAAAGAGAGGTGGGAAGGGATCTAAGAAGTAATTGGAGATGGGGTTGGAATACAATAAAAAGTATCAGCACTGAAAGTGTGCTCACCCTTTCTTTCAGTCTCCAGTATTTCTTTGGCTGGAGCCACCAATGGTAAGAAATTTTAACCTGAGTGTATCTCTTCCAGGAGAGAAGGTAATTTTCCAGTTGTCTGGTATCAGTCCATTTTTGTTATGTGTTTTAGTTTTTTCTGCTCTATAAGTTTTTATGAGATAATTTCAGGGGAAACTCTACTTCTTTTTTTAATTAGCTTCCAAAGTATTAAGTTTCATGTGGAATTTTTCAAGATGAACTGCTTCTTTATTTCTTCAATATTTCAATTCCTAGTAATGACTATTCATAAGAATAGTCAGCACGTTTGTTTCCAGGCTGTAACGTTTGACCAATTTCTTCAGGACCAGAGCAGGATTAAATTTTTGGCACTGGCACCCTTGAAGTGTATGGCGTAATGCAGTGTGGGCCTTAGCCAGGCCGCCTGCCATGAGGAATAAGGGAATGGCTTCTGTGGATGTGGCGTTCCACTCTGGCCAGGCGTGACACCAGCTTCTACCCTGTGCCAGGATGATCTAAGACATGAAACACTATTGGTCACTGTCGGGAACCACTCCATAGGGCGACTGGCTAACCAAACCCATAAAACCCCTCGCTTTTCCTGAATAAACTGAGTTTGCTGTGGCTCGCCCTCCACACGCTTTCTCCCAGCTCCAGGTGACTGTGTTTTGACTCCATGCCTCTCACCCCCTCTTGGTGGAAACTCTGCATCCCGCTTGGGCCGGTCACGAGCAGAGGGACTCCAACATCTGGCACCTGAACAGGTACTCTCCACCCCTTGGCGTTGGCGAGACTCCTCGACACTGGTTGTCTGTGAGTAGGCCCCTCTTTGTTCACGGTGGCCGGGGGCTGAACAAGCGACCCCTTCCTTCTCCTGTTTCTGATGTTCACCTTTCCTTACCCGGATAGGAAAGCACACCTTGCCACACGGTCCTGAAGACCATGCTGGTCCTTCCCCCCAGGATTCGTCCCAATGAAATCACATGAGGGTCTGACCCTCCTCCACCCTCCCCTGATTTGGAATACCTCCATTTGTTCCGTGTTCTCTTTCTCATGAGGAAGCACGAAGTTCAGGAGGGACACACACACCCCGCCCCATTTTTCCTTATCCTTTTTCCATAATCTCCAGCCTTAAAGCTCCTCAGCTAAAGAAGTTGTTAACACCCATAATGAAAGTTGTAAAGAGGAACCAAAATTGACCCTTCAGGCCTCGTCTTTGTTGGCCCGTCCTTCTGATAAATCAGATGAAGAAAAGGAATCCCCAACTGCCAAGATAAAATGACACCCACCCCTCTCCCAACTTGCCCTTGGACAGAGCTTCAACTGCCCTGCTTGCCCTGCCTGGGCATGCCCTACCAACTGCTCCCCCCACCCAGCCCTGGGCAAGCCCTACTGCCTGCCCATCATTACTCCCTACAAGGGCCATCTCTGTCCTTGCCACCCCGACCCTGGCAACTTTCCCGGTTAATGTAGAACAACATGCAGCAGTTAGGCCCTTAGTACCCCACTCTCCTCAACAACCTGGTTCTCATTCACAAAGTGGCTCAAGAGTAAGGTGTGGACTCTGCATGCTTTGAGCAGGTCCTCTTATAGTGGGCCATCCACCTCCAGACTTACTATGACTGGTACTCACTCCTTAAAGCGGTTCTTTCCCCACTGGAGTTCCTTCAATGGAAAGCAGCTTATAATGACCTGGCTGAATCACAGCCCACCAAAATTTCCAATTGGGGATACTAGTTTCCCTGAACATGCTCCTTATTATGGGCCCTATACAGACCCCGTGGCCCAAGCCACAGTGGGAATTCATGCCTACTTTGACCAAATTAGATCTTTCTCCTTCCAAGGAGTTAAGGCCTGCCTCCCACAAAAACCAGATACTTTTTTTCTATAATTTAGTCCAAGGTCCATCTGACATGTGACAGCATCCATGGACCCCTGCATCCTACCCAGCCCCGCCAGAGATGCATTAGTCAAACAACTGGCTTGGGAGGGGGCCACCATGGTGGGGCTGTAGCCAACCAGGGCACCTTCTCTCTTTTATTCAATTTGCTAGCAAGTGGACCAGCTAGTAACAGAGAAGCACGCCTCATATCTTTCTCTTGATTTAATTTGTCTTTCACACTTTTAATTCCTTTCGTGCTAAGACCTCAGCCTGAGACTGCCATCTAGAACGGAACCCGCACGCCACGGCCTCCTCCATGGAGTCTCCGGCGTGTGCCATCACCACGGGTATTGTCCCACCGATCTCATCTTCTTAGGCAAGTTCACCTAGGCTACATATTTCACTATAAACTGGCCCAACCCTGAAATGGCTGCCATACACACCAGTCCTATGGGGATAATCCACCACATCAAACTTTATTCTGCCCATACTCTTTTCTTTGCTTATTCCCATATTAACTGAGACTCCATAACTTCTTTTCATGGGAACATTCTCTTTTTGACCATATTGAGCCCTCCATCAGTCCCCATAATTTCCCCATGTTTGTCATTTCTAAGAAAAACAATAAGTAAAGACTACTTCAGGACCTTCGACAGGTCAACAAATATGATAAAGATGGGTTCCTTTCAAACTGGCCTCCCCCATCCTGGAGCCATTCCTATTAAACATCATATAGTCATATTAGACACTAAGGACTGCTTTTTCTCTATCCCCCTGGTGGTCAAGGACAGACCCTTCTTTACCTTTACTGTCAGGAAACCTAATCATAACATCTCAGCTAAGAGATATCAATGGAAGGTCCTCCCTCAGGGCATGAAAAATAGCCCATCCATTGTCAATTGTATGTGTCAATTGCGACGCAGAAAATCAAATCAAAATGCCTCCTAATGTATTACATGGATGACCTTTTAATTGCTCACCCCTCACAAGTTGTTCTCGTGGATCTCTTCAAAATACTTCTTGAGGACCTTTAAAAAAAACTAGGTTTAACTATCGCCAAGAAAAAGTTCAAACCGTAACCCCTTCTGGGTTTTTAGGTTTTAAAATTTTCACTGATATCCAACTGTTCATTCAAATCCTTCTAATAAAAGATAAATATTATCTCAATGAACTCCAAAAACTCTGTGGCCAAATTAATTGGCTTAAGCCCTTTTTGCCCATTCCTCCAGCTAAATTCCATCCCCTCTTTGACCTTCTTAAAACCTCAGATAGTCCTTCCCCAAAAATCCCTTTGACCAAGCAAGCAGAAAGATTTTACGTGAGATATCTCACCAATTATTTTCAATTACCCTTCCAAGATTTAACCCAACTCTCTCAGTCCTGAATTTAATTCTCTGGATGGAGGTGTCCCCCTAAGAGTCATTTGGCAAAAACAAGCGCCCCTTTACTGGGGGTGCCCCTACTGGACGCACACCCATAAACTCACCACAAAACTGAAGGCAATGCTCCTAGCTATCAAGATGTGTAATTACACAAGCAAAACTTACAATATAGAGACCTCCAAAATAATTCTGCCCATCTTCATGATGGAACTCCAGTCCCCTTTCAGGGATGACAACCTTTTTCATATCCTGATGGCAGGATTTCCTAATGATATAGACAACAACTTCCCTGTTCACAAGTTACTACAATCCATCACTTTCCTGCCCCTGAGGTCCAATCTCCATTCTATGCCCTCCAGCCAGCCCATTTGACTAGCAGCTTTGGCTTTTATATATGCCAATAAACATTCTTACAGACTAATTATTAAGAAAGCTAACCAGCCAGACAAGGCCCTTAAGTTTGTTAACCCTCATTCAGTTCAATTAGGTTAACTTTATGCTTTCCTCAAAATCCTAAAGCACTAGCAACTAGAACCTGTCAATATTTTCTATGACAGCAGTTAGGCTGTCCAAAGCAAGGATGCTTCCATTGGCCAACCCCAGGCCCTCTCATAAACTGATAGATATTGTCATAAGCACCTTAAAAATGTTGATGGAAAAGAGACAGCATTCCTGGTTCATTGAGAATGTACGCTCACACACTGGTCTACCTGGCTTCATTGCTGATGGAAATGCACAGGTAGATAAATTTATTGCTGTCACTTCCTTGCTGCACCTAGAACAAGCTAAACGTTTACACCAAAGATTTCATCTCTCTCCCTTTAACCTACAGGTCCTCTACCCCAAGATTTCTCTTAGCCAATGCAAGCACCTAATCCATACATGTAAAGCCTATGCCCCTTTGGCCCCTTGGGCCTAGTGCAATTAAAGGGAATTAACCTTAGAGGCCTTACACCAAATACCATCTGGCAAATGGATGTCACCCACATACCTTCTTTTGGCAACCTTAAATATGTCGATGTTATAGTGGATACTTACTCCAAAATTTTTTTTGCAATGGCCCTTTCAGGTGAGAAGACCTCCCAGGTCATTTAGGCAACAAATGCTGGTCATGGGTGTACCCTGGATGATTAAGACAGCTAATGGCCCGACATACACATCTGCCCATTTCAAGTCTTTCATAGAATCCTGACGGATTAAACACTCTATGGGCATACCCTATAACTCTCAGGGACAAACCATAGTGGAGAGGACTAATAGAACCCTCAAGGAACACATTATGAAGCAAAAAACTGCAATGACACTCAGGGATCCCCATTTGGCCCTGGTCAAAGATCTTTTCACAGTTAATTTTCTCACCTTTGATGAATCAGGACTTTCTCCAGCCTATAAACATTGGAGATCTCGCCTGGCCACTATCCCCTTGTCCCTTGTCCTCTGGAGAGACCTTCTCACAAATGAATGGAAGGGACCTCACCCACTCTTAACACAGGGTCGACGATGTGCTTGTATCTTTTCAGAAACTTCATCCTCCCCTATCTGGATACCTGCCAGAAATGTCAAGCCTGCCATGGATGCCCCCACCAATGCAGAATCGTTGGATCAGTAACCGCACACCCCTCCTTCTACTGCTCATGCTTCCACTCCCCTTCCTGTCTATGGCTGATGACTTGTGGGCAGCGATGCCCTATCTAGCTACCCTCATGCCTGTGTCTCAGGATAGCACCATTTTCCTGGCTATGTATTCATCCAACCTGGCACAGGGTTACCTTTTATGGCTATCCCTTCAGTACAGGGAATTAATGGGACCTGGCTCTTCAATGGTTCCTTCCGCTTCTCCCTTGACAGAACCCATCCCCCATGCATAGCTTTGAAAAGACTAATTTTTCCAACTTTGCCACTGGAACAATGCAGGCACAACTGGCCCCTTTAACACAACTGACTTCAGTGCCATCTGCTGAGATGAAATGGGATCTCAGCCCTTTTTGGCCCCTTAGTTTGGTAATCTGGGGAATTTTTGCTGTGGCCTTCTTGATAGCACTGCTGATCTTTCATTGCCTTTGGAAAGCACTGCATCAAATCAGAGCTTCTCAGACATTGACACTTCAAATTCTCCAGGACTTCATCCAGGCCTCAGACCTCCCCCAAATACCAAATATTTCCTTCAAACATGGATATCAGCAATACAAGACGATCCTGTTTAACTGGCCACTTAATAATGCTACCTTTTTCACAATACTTAACTATCCTCATTTCTTCCTGAGTCTTCTACAGGCATAAAAGCATTCTTCTACAAGGACCCTCATGGCTGCCATAGGATCCTTCCTGCATGAATCTCCCATGCCATCCTAATTACCTCCCTAAACAATAAGCATTACCCGATAGGTTCTTTCACCAGGAAGTTGCTAGTCAATGACTTGTAAGACCCCGACAAATGGGGAAACCTAAAACAGGCACTATCTCCTGAGTTGATCCCTAGGCACCTCAGGACAGCAATGGCTTGACAAATAACCATGCTCCATATTGCCCCTTAGGTTATTTTACCAGGATGGCAGGTAGTCAATGACAGGTAAGACCCCAATGAACGGGGCAACCTAAGACAGGCATTGCTGACTGAGGTGATCACTAGAGGTCTGGGGTCAACAATGACTTGGCAAACAATCATGCCTCCCAGGGTTGCTAAATTAATAAAAACAAAAATGAGGGTATGTATGGTATAATTCAGTGTGGGCCTTAGACAGGCCACCTGCCGTGAGGATTAAGGGAATGGTTTCTGTGGATGTGGCATTCCACTCTGGCCAGGTGTAACACCAGCTTCTACCCCAAGCCTGGATGATCTGCCTAAGAGACAGAACATTAGTGTCCACAGTCGGGAATCACCCCATAGGGCAATTGGCTAACCAAACCCATAAAACCCCTTGCACTTCCTTGAATAAACTGAGTTTGCTGTGGCTCTCCCTTTGCATGCTTTCACCCAGCTCCCTGGTGTCTGTGTTTTGACTCCATGCTTCCACTCCCTCTTGGCGGAGACCCTGCATCCTGCCCAGGCTGTCCTCAAACAGAGGGACCCCAACATTGAAAGCCATACCTATATGGGAAACTTTCTCATTAACATGAATAACATTACAGATTCACAGTGGAAATGACCTCACCCAGAACCTTCTGCATCCAACTGTCAAATAGTTTGCTTCCATCTCTTTGACTGCTATCATTTACAGACATTCTTTTTAATGGAAAGCGTTTGTTTTCTGCTTGAATTTGGTGAAATTGAATTTCAGAATTCTTTACATGGAAATAAATTAGCTGTTGCCTATTAAAGAACATCTGTGGAGTAAATGTATTCCTTAAACATATAGTGCTTCCATAATTCAGGAAATACTATGATAGCTAATAAAATTATCACAAATTTGTAATATATATATGTAGGGTTGTAAGAAAGATAAATGCCATTGATAGAATTCAATAAATACTTAAAACATTGAAGAACAGTCATAGATTTTACATCATTAAGAATTCTGTGCTGTCAGACACAGAAAGATGACTTGGAAGATGGCTGCATTTGTGTTTTAAAATATGACACAAGAGCTTTCCTTTGCACTTTGACCATCGCTAGTACACAGAGGAATGAAGCAGCAGTTTCAGTTTACCACTTGATATCCACTGCTGTCAAAGTCATTTAATAGTGACCACACACTGACCCTTCTGATATCATGAGCTGAAAGTAACTCCTTCCTTCCTTTAAGATTTTTGATACATATTTTGTCACAGTGACAACATACGTAACTAATAAAAGTCCATGTCAAAAGAGGGTGAAATTGGACCAAGTCTGTCCCTAGGAGATAAGAAAAAATTTACGCTGAAAATGGACATGGCACAACCAACCAGAGAAATATCTGAACACATACATTTGGCAGCACAGGTGACTCAAAGACAGATACATCAACAAAAATTCACTTTGGTTTGATGAAAGTAGTACGTCCTTATGATTTTCTGAATTATCTCAGTGTCTGTTGTAATGTTTTTGTTTTCATTTCTAACTTTATTAGTTTGGGTTCTATTCTTGCATTTGATAAATTTGATTAAATGTTGTCAATCTTGTCAATCATCTCAAAGAACTAACTTTTGTTTCATTAATTCTTTGTATTAAATTTTACTTTCTATTTCATAACTTTAAACCCCAAATTTATTATATCTTCTCAGTCAACTTTTTCTGATTATTATTTATTCTTGTTTTTCCAAGCCCATCATATGCATCATTAAGCTATTTCTTTGAGATTTCTAAACATTTTTGATGTGGACACTTAGAGCTCTTAAGTTTTTCTCTTAATACTGACTTCCACGTGACCCATAGATTTTAATATGTAGTATCTTAATGCCAATTCAGTTCTATGATTTTTTTAATTAACTTCTTGATTTCTTCATAAATCTAATTTTCATTTACTGGAGTGCTGTTTATTTTCAATGAATTTATTTACTTTGTGTAGTTTCTATTGTTGCTAATATCCATCTTAATGCCACTGTGGCCAGACCGAGTGCAGGATTTTATTTCAGTTTTCCTATATTTCTTGAGACTTATTTTGTGTCAAAATATGTGGTTGATTTGTAGAAAGCACCATGGGCTGCTGAGAACAGTGTCTTATTTAGTTTGGGAGTGAAATGTGCTGTAGACATATTAGTAACATATGATTTATGCTGTCATTGAACTCCTGAGTTTCTCTATTTCATTTTTTCCAAGTAATCTCTCTATTGATGACAATATTGAAATTACCCAGTATCACTGTGTTGTGATTAATATGTGGTTTTTAATATAATAGTACTATTATAATGAAATAGAGTAATTCTGTGTTTGTGGTTTAGAATTATAATATTCTAAAATCTTTATATATACGGCCTATGAAATCTAAATCAAGATGAAGTAAATAATTTAATTAGTCCTACAATATTCAAAGAAATTGAGGCAGTAGCTAAATTTCTACCAACTAATAGAATCCCAGGGATAGAGGGATTCAGTTCATAATTCTACCAGAACTTCAAGGAAGAAATAAGACCAATACTCCTAAAATTATTCAATAAAACAGAAAACAAAGGAACATGTTCAATTTCATTTTACAAAACCCAAATTATTCTGATGCTAAACATAGATAGAAACTTAACAAAATCAGGAAATTATAGGCCACTGTCTCTGATGAATATGGACTCAAAGATATTCAGTGACATACTTTTAAACTGAATTCAACAATACATCAAAAGTTTGTGAATCATGATCAAGTCAGTTTCATTCCAGACATATAGGAATGGTTCAACCTACATAAATTAATATGTGTAATTCACTACATGAATGTCTCAATGACAGGAACCATATGTTGATCTCATTAGTTTCACAAAATATAGCATTCCTTCCTAATAAAAGTCCTGGAGCGTCTAGAGATGCAGGGAACATGATATCACAAGATAAAGCCAATATATTGTAAGCTCAGAGCTAATGTCATGGTAAGTAAGAAAGGTTTGAGCCATTGCCACTAAAATCAGGAACAAAGACATATGTCCATTCTCGTCTCTCATGTTTATTACAGAATTTGAAGTCATAGCTAAAGAAATATGATAAGGTGTTAAAGAAAAGCAAAAGTCAAAATATCCTTATTCGAAAATGATACTGTTCTATACATAAAGACCCTAAAGACTCCAGTAGAAACTCCTAGATATCAAAAACACATTCATAAAAGTAGAACACAAATTAATGTTTGTGAGTCTCCATCTCCAGCATGGCTGTTGTGCTTCAACCATTCCAGAGAATGGAGGATAATCAAACAGGTCCTCAGGGGCTCAGAGTGCAATGGGAAGAATTCCTGGGAGACTATGTCAGTAGGCAGTTCATTTACTGAAACCAAGGCAGGGCTTTAAATAGGGAGGCCTTTCTGGCCATTACAGAAGGTGGGAAAGTTAAAGGTGGGGTCTTTAGGTAAAGGCAGGAAGGTTGTAGGGCTAATATGGAAATTAAGAACAAGGAAACAAAACCCAAAAACCTGGTTTTTGTCTGAGGTGATCTTTGTGGGGGGAAAATAAGATTAAGCAACTTCTGAGGAATGAGGATGTCCCATATCTGCAGTGGCTTTCTGGGATCTAAGTTATAGCTTCAGGCAGAGCAGGCCAGAACTGCCAGTTCAATGCCTTTACATAATAGTCCCAGGTCCCACAAATTAACACACAAAAAATCAGTATTCTTCCTATATGCAAATGATATATATCCTTAGAAAGAATTTGTGGAAATGCTACAACTCAAAAATACCCTCAAAGGATAAATTATATTGGGATAAAACTAAAATAAGGACACAAAAATTCTGTACAATGAAAACTTCAAAACACTGAAGAAAGAAAATGAGAAGATGCCAGAAGATGGAAAGACCATCTATGCTCAGGTATCGGTAGGATTGATACTGTGAAAATGGCCATCCTACCAAAAGTTATCAGCATAGTCAATGCAACCTCCATCAAAATTCATACACAATTCTTCACAGAAATTGAAATATTATCTTAGACTTTTATTTGGAAACACAAAAGACTAAAGGTAGCCAAAGCATAATTGAACAATAAAAATTGTTGCATGCAATAAAATCTCATATTTCAAATTATTCTATATTAAACAAAACATCATGGTATCAGCACGAAAACTGAAACTCATAAATCCACACTACTACATATAAATCCACACTACTACAATTATCTGGTTTTTGACAAAGAGGCCAACAATAGCAATTAATGGAAAGGAAGTATTTTCAACAAATGATGCTTGAAAAACTAGATCCCTATATGTAGAATGAAACTGGATCCTCTTGATCAGAGTACTCCATCGCAAATGGGTCAAGGGCTACAACATGAGACCTGCAACTCTGAAATTGGGAAATAGAGTTGAATTTGATCACATAGGAAAGGACTTTCTGAACAGTACCGAAATACTATAGGTATTAAAACTAATAATTGATAAATTAGACCTCATGAGACTACAGTGTGTGTTGTTTTTGGAGTCTCTTGGACTATCTGTGCAACAACTGAAAAGAAGGTTACTCAAGTTGGACATGGAGATTTTGATTATATAGTTTTATCTGTATACATGATTGCACATTTATAAGGATGTTCTTTGTTTTTTTCTATATCTTTATAGCCCCACATTCTCAGTGTTCACTAAAAGTACCTTACATTTTCCCCATTTCTGCCTTGATAACTACTGTTTTTTTCCATCCCTCTTTCTCAAGCTCCTTCTTTTCCCTTTTCACCCTTGGTTACTTTCCATTTTCCTGGGTCCTTCAGTTATATCAGGTTATATATTCACATCTAAGGATTTGGAGCTAGGATCCACAAATGAAAGAGAGCATACTCTTCCTGTTTTTCTGAACCTGAATTACTGCATTTAGTTCAACAGGCCAGGGGCAGTACTTATAGTACTGGGGGGTAATCAACAGCTGCTGCTAGCTGTCATAGTGTTGGAAGGTGCAATGTGCACTACCAGAAGAGGATAATCATCAATCTTATCTAGCTGTGAATCCTTTGAAATGCACTATTGACTGGCCTGGCAAGACGTACCCACTAAAACAATAGGGGCAAAAACGTTATGGGATAAACCAACAATTTCCTGGTTGAATTTAAGTCCCACTCCACAGGTAAAACATACACCTGGCACCTTTGGTGCATATGAAAAGAATAATGGTCATCAGGTACTACTGAACATACACGAAGCCCTAGAAACCAGTACATGAAAGGAGAGGAGACCCTTGTGGTGATCTTTGCCAAAAGAAACAATGGCAGAGAAAACAGAGTGTCATTTCAGAGATTTATGAAGATTTGTTCTCAGGATACTAAATGGCAGAGTAAGGGTGAGCTGTGGAGAGCAATACAGGGTCCCTAAGAAGCCCCATCGCCCATAGGCAGATCCTGCCAGGGACACCGTCCTCTCTTTGACCTCTGAGACATGCCTGAGCATCTGAAAGTCTCTAATAGCAGGGAATTAAAAGCCAGAAAAAATGTTTCTGCTCTTGTTAGAGCTCAAAGAAGAGGAAATGGGAGTTCCACACTGACCCTCCAACTGTCAGAGGAAGACAAAAAAATAAAATCTCATGCATGTGTTGTGTTTTTCTGTACTATCTTCCATTTGGAGTAAATATATGTTCCAAAAGTAAAACAATTAAGTCATCTTTAGGAGAGAAATTGCCTTCCCTTCCTCCTCATCCCTTGGCATGCCATACTCCTACATGCATATATAGATAAATATTTAATTATATCTAAGGTTGTATATATGCTATTATTTTCTTTTAGTGGGATAAAATGTATGTAATTTGTCTTTAAAAACTTTAAGACGGCCTGCTTGGGAGAAAGCAAGATGACCTTGTCTCAAAAAAAAAAAAAAAACCCAAGAAAACAAAAACCAAAAACAAAAACCTTTAGGCTTGTAAGTTGAAGTGCATTCCCTGAACTCTCCTCTCTCAGATTCACTGCTCTATGTCTCATGTTCATCCATTTGGAGTGGAGGTTTTGCAGGTTGAGAGTTAAGGAATTAGATTCATTCTTCTATGTGCGGCTGTCCACTGTGATAAGGACACCTGTCATATAAACTATATCTTCTCCAGTATGTATTTTGGGCAACTTTATCAAATTCAGGTGTCTGTAGCAACAATGCCTTATATTTGGGTGTTAAGTTCTATTCTATTGAAAAGCCTGTCTATGTTTATGCCAATAATTCCTGTTTTTACTACTACAGCTCTATAGTACAACTTCAAGTCAGGAATAGTGGTACTTATAACAATGCTTTTATTGTTCAGGATTGTTTTGGTTATCTTGGGTCTTGTTTGTTTCCATATGAATGTTGGGATTCTTTTCAAACTTCTGTGAAGAATGATACTTGAATTTTATAGAGATTGTATTGCATATGTAAATTTGTTTTAGAGGGATGACCATTTTCTCAATACCAATCCCAATATGAACAGGGGAGGACTTTTCATCCCCTATCTAGCATCCTAGTATCCTCTAGTATCTTCAGTTTCTTTCTTCAGTGTCTTATGTACAGTTTTCCCTTTCATTTCTTTGGTTAGATTCATTTCAAGATTTTTTGAGGCTATCATAAACTGGGATAACTTCCTTGGTTTCTTTCTCATTATGTTTGTTTTTGGAATATAGAAAGACTATGGATTTTGCGTGTTAATTTCACATCCTGCTACTCTGCTAAATTAGCTTATCATCTTTAGGAATAATACTGGCAGAGATTTTGGAAATTTTATGTATAGGATAATATAATCTTCAAGTAAGGATACTGTGACTTCCTACTCTCCTATTTGTGTCCCCTTAATTACCATCTATTACCATATTTTTATAGCTAAAACTTAAAGCACTCTATTGAACAGAATGGAGAGAAAAGACATTCTTTCATATTCTCTGATTTTAGTCAAGATGTTTTTAGTTTGTCTCTGCTTAGCATATGTTGAATGTGGGCTTGTTTTATATTGAATAAAAGGCTGCAATTCTCAGCTCTGAATGGAATATCTATATCTGAACCTGTGACTCCAAAGCTCAGGAGTTTGGGGGAGAAGCAAAAATATTGTAAGAGCTAGAAGTAGTGGTCAACTACAGTGAAACAGTGATTGCTGGACATGACAGTGCCAGTGCCCACAGGAGCTCACAGCAGTGGTCAATACATGTATAATGTGTACACAAGATCACACCAGCCAAAATCCTAGTACCTATCAGGGAGATAGGTACTCATGAAGTCCTGGTAACTGACTTAGCTGAGGAACTACTGGCAACTGATGATTTCTGGGTGAGGGAGAGCTAGTTGTTTTCAGTCATGAGGCCCCAAGAGACTATCTATACTCCAACAGATTGTTCTACATTCATGCATACCTCATGAACTCAGAATGTATAAAAAAAGATCAGTTGCAGGAAATATATGGGTCTTAGTTTATTGAAATAAGCATTAGTAAACATCATATCTTAGAAGACTTCCCCATCATTATTTTTTTTTATTTTCTCTATTGAATCATTGTGTGTTAAACACAGAACATCTCAATCAGATCTTAATTATCTTTATATCCCTTTCCCTACTGGTACGACCTAACATAGCACTCCCAACTAGAATTCATGCATTCTTTCATCTGTGTTCAGGTCTGTTGTGTCAAATCAGTGAACTTTGCATGTGAACTCAGTACAGTCTCACACACCGAAGTCTAGTCACCTACCCAGAGTCCCTTGCTTTAGGAGGACTATCTCATCCTCACTCAACAGTAATAAGTTGCCAATATTTCTTAAGCAAAGGTTAGGATCTGCTACCCATTTCCCCAGAGCCGTGCTGGGTTTTTGTCTCCTTGAGTTTGCATGGGTCTTGAGCGTGGCATGCCAAAATGACTGCTGTGGGTTCATATGAGCAGAATCCTGGGAGCTTGTACAATACTATTTCTATATGGTCAGTATCAATCACTCAGAGCTCAAAGAGCATTGTGGATGAGGGGGCTGAAAGATTGGAAAGCCTGTAAGAGCCAGTGAGTAGGGGCATGACTATATGGAAATGGGATCCTGTCATTCTTTTTTTATTAATGGCCTTCGTCTATTGGAGGTTTTGATTCATTGATAACAGATATTTGGGGATAAAGGACAATATTCGGTATTTAGAATTTCTAGACTATGTAGTCATAGTCTTGATTTCAACCTCTCATCTTTGTCATTGTACTGAAAAAGTATCCCTAGGTAACACATACACAAATGTCTATGACTTTATTATAATAAAACTTCATGCAAAAATCAGACAATGGGCTAGATTTTTCCATAGGTGAGTTTTCTGTTTTACAACCTATGTGAAGACATTTTTAATGAATTGTATTTTTAGTGTAATTGATTTGAATACAAATATCAGCGTCTAAGTGACACATTGAAACATTGCTTCCATTTTCAAATAGTATAATGTTCCATGTCTTTTAATAGATGGTGCACTGAATTTTAACTGAACTTCATAGAGATATTGACATAATTATCCCTGGGTTTCCTATGGGTCTCTGTCATTCCCTCTGGCTCTCTAGGGAGATAATCCTATTAGCTAACTGAATTGTATTTTAATATCGTCCATCCCCACATTCACAGAGCATTGCTTACATTTATCATTTTGTACTAACTAGAATGCTCAGGGAGGATTCTTCTAACATGTTTGATTCTCTTTGTATTTAAATCTGGAATGGTATGGAATCTATACTGCATTGTTCCTGTTGTTTATTTGTTTCATTATTTTTAAGTTTTAAAATTAACTGATTTTATTTTCTTTGAGGAAAAAGTCAAGGTCTTTAGTCCATTCTGGCATGGAAGTTACTTATATCAAAGTCACCAACCACTGCCTCACCTTCCAGAAAAAAAGATACTTCCTGTTTACCCCACACTGGGATACTGAATTTTATCAAACACTTTTCAATAACTTTGAAATGGATAATAATTTCATGTATTTCCACTTTAACTTGTTAGTAATAAGATTAACTTAAATGTCTTGAGATGTTTAACACAAGCAATAATTCTTTTCCAAATACCTGTTAAATGTCATTCACTACTTCTGCACTATATTAACCAGTGTAATTTTCTATACCATTTTTGTGCGGTCTGATTTTCATAAGTCAAAGATGATATGTGTTCATTCACATTTTCTCTTATGTTTTGGAAGAGTTTAGTGAATCTGCCTAAATAATGGACATGTTAATAACAAATAGTGATTATTATAAACCAGGCGTGCATACGACCAAATATGACTAGCCCATAGCAACTGCTAACTGAAAGCAGAATTGGAGACTAGAATGATAACCAAGCCATTCTTGCATGTCATTCACGAATTCAAGAATATGGAAAAGAAATCATACACATAAGGAATGTAATATAGCACAAGGTTACTAAATGATAAAAAACGGTAATACAGACCCTGAACAGATAAGATGGTCAGAGAGTATTTCAAATACTGCAGGTGTGAAGGAGTTGATAGATATCTGTGACAAATAATCGATAAACAGCACTGGGTTGAGAGAACAATGTGGCTGATTTGAATGACAGAAAAGAGACAAACAGGACTGGAAGAATGTAGAATCTCAGTTAAGTCAGAGAGATAAGCAGAAGGAAAGAGGGCCCAGGAGGTAATATTTATAACTGCTGATGGTGTGCCCACTCATTTCCCTGCTCACACAGTTTTACTTTCTTCATGACCAGCTTGATTTCTCTGTGCTACCTTCAAAGCTAGCTCTTCAGTTTACATAATGGATCCCCCACCTCTCTCTCTCATCTCCAAAGCAAGATTACAACATCATCTTCACTGTTACCTAACTTTTGTTAGTATAACCTACAGTGATATCTCTTCTAGAATGCTCTAGAAAACACCATCTCTCATTATTTATTTACCCCATGGTCCTAATCCAGTACCTTGCATGAAAGTGTCGGTTCCCCCTGTCTGCTATGAGCAACTTCTCACGTGATCTTCTACTCATGCCTTTCAGGGTGGTATACTGACTACTACACAATGATTACGAGATGACAATGTCAGGAGTGAATTTTAATCTGAGCATAATCAGACTGTGGTTTGTTACTCCTGGGACATTCGTGAGCTATTTCAGGAGAGGGCATATCTTCCTAGAGCAGTATTTAGTCTAGCCCACAGTTCTCACAGCTGGGTGTGTCTGTTGCTTATCTCTCTCTTCCAGTAGTATGCATAGTACCTACCACACTATGAAACTGGCCAGAAAGGATGGAGCTTCCAGGTAGATACCAATTTGATTTTTGTCATATCTTGTGATTCAAGCATGTGGTGTCTTCAAACAGGGTCATATTGTCAAATTCTGGAAGGTAACAAAAACAATGGCAATAGCCTATCATATTTGGAAAAATGGGAATCCTACTGAACAGCAGCTCAAAAAAGTAATTTAGCCAGACATGGAGGTGTATGCCTTTAATCCCAGCACTGGGGAGGCAGAGACAGGAGGATCTCTGAGAGTTCAATTCAAGCCTCCTGATGACTACAGAGACAGCATGCTTCAAAAAAGACCAAAAAAAGAAAAAAAAATAAAGAAAACAAAGGTAATCCACATCCTGCTCCTGGACTTATTTGACCGTTTATGCTGTCTGGGAAAGGCATTGATCCTCCACCTATTATAGGGTAACTCCATCCAAACTCCCTTTATATACGTATTGTGTTCATTCTTGGATTTTCATTTGTGGTTCCTGCACAGACTACCTTCAAGTTCCAGTAGTCACACTGTCAATGCATATATATATATATATATATACAGGTATATATATATATATATATATATATATATACCTGTATATATATATATATATATACATGTATCTCTACAGTGACCTTGACTTCGACTGGCACCGTTGTTCTGGGGTTGTTACCATCATTCACAAACATCACTGGAGCCAGAGAAGGCACTAGATCAGTAGTAGCATGTCTCTGCTCAGAACCTCAGTTGAAAGAAATACACACAGCTGCTGCCCTCTCCCATGTGCACATGAAGCATAATGTCTATCAGCTCCTCTGACAACCTTATTGACAGCAGGAAATCTACTCACCACTCACACCTACTGATGCCCTGACATGTTCCATCTTCACATTTACTAGATATTTTTTCTTACTCCAATGTTCTTGTCACTAACTGGCAGCCTATGTATTTTATTTATTTTCTTGCTTATTGCCTGTCAAATCCAACTAGATGCTAAACTCTGTGAACAGGTTTTTTTTTTTTATTTGCAATGTAATTGCTTCTGTTTTGCTGTCCATCCCTCCTACTTGAAGGCACAGCTTTCCTAACTGATAGGACCATACATCAAAAGTGCTTGATTTAAACTTCACAGAAATGAGGATTCATGAAATTCATACACTTGGAATCTGGCTCCATTTGTATAAAACTATCTTGTAAAATTCGTTCTTGTTGGTATATGTAACATTAGCTTACTGTCAATACCACATGTTATTCAATTATAATTAGACCACATTTTACTTTTACTTTTCTCTGTTGACAGCCACTTGGTGGTTTCTAATTTTTGGTGATGTCAGTTATTCTACGATAGTGCCTGCACGTTTTATTGCTGTAGAATATATGCTGGGAACTATTTTAGGAAAAACCTAGACATTAACATGATAAGTCTATTCTCCCTCTGTGTATTTTGTGTATGACATCTGCATCCATGTTTGTGAAAAATATTGGCCTGGAATTCCCTTTCCCCAAAATTAAACTTGTCAAATAGAAGTTTCAAATGACTGCAGTGTTTGCAAAATGTGTTGAGAAAATCTTTCTTTTTGTGTGTTTACTAGAAAAGTTAATATATATTTGTTGTCATTTTCTTCTTAACCATCAGTGTTTCACCACTGCCATTCAATTAATACAGCAGAAATGAAAATTTAGAAGTAGTATTTGTAGAGATGCATGCCAGTATTATAGATATATCATAATTTTTACAAAGTAATTCATTTTCCAGTGAGCTCAGATGGCTGGTGACCATGGCATGGTCATATGCACATAGTAGGTTTCCAGCTCTGTGAAACTACTCTGGGAAGGAGGTAAGACAGACTTGCCAGAGCAGGATAAATAGCTATGCACTGGCCACAGGGAGGACTCTGTGGACCTCTGGCTCTGACTGATATGACTAGGACACAGTTCTCATTCCAGTGTGTTGTGGAGATTGAGATCAGATAATCATACATACAAATAAGGAATGGTATAATTCCAAGGCTTTGTGACTGGTGCATGAACTGGACATTGTTGATAACTCTGCCTTGCTTTGGAGGGGAAAGGAAGAGTCCCATGAAATAACTGGGAGGGAATTTAGGAGGAATAGTGGGCATATGAAGAACTGGATGTCTGGACGCTTATGAAATAGTGTAAGTATAGGTGTATGGTATATACATTGGTTCTCTCTGAGGTTTTTTTTTTTTTTTTTTTTTTTTTTTTTTACTATTGGTTCATTCAGTGGCAAGTCCCGCCCTCTGACCAATAAGGGAGCAGGAAGTGGGGGAGAAGGTAGAGAAAACATAGCCGTGAACCAGCAAGGGCCATGCGGAATACTCAAAGCCGCTCAGGAGGAAAAGTGCTCAGGTCCCGGTCCCACGCAGAAGGCCAAGTCCCAGGAGGCAGCGTTCCAAGTCCCTGCAGTACTAAGGATCATCTGAGTAGAAGTGGAATGCAGGCTGGGAATGGACAGAGAGCCCTGTACCGCGGACAAAGAGTCTTTCGCCACCACTTGTGGCTCCTCTTGACTGGCTGGCGGCTGGTAACAACTTTATGGGTCACCCAAAATAAATCAGTGTCTCTCTAAAAAATATCCTCTGTTCGTTCGTTCAGTCAGTTCAAACCCGGGGGTAGGACGAGGCTGAATGCCGGGTTCTGTCCTGAGAAAATTTATGCAACAATAGGAGATACTTGATTTTTCCTTTTAACAAAAAATTCTTCATAAACCTTGAAAATTCTAAACTGTTACATTTGTCATGAGAAGGAAAGCAGTTTCTTGGTGTAGCTAGACCACAAACAAAAATGGAATTGCTTTCCTTGAAACCTGGCATCCATAACAAAAATCCATGCTGAAACCAGACTAAATAAATGCTCCAGAGTGGAACTTGTCCACCTCTTGGACAGGAGGAGCTAGGGAGTGAGGAGCTACGACCGCTGGTCACTGCACACACAGCTGCTCCTCATGAGGCCTCCGATCATTGCACACACCTGCTCCACACAAATCCTCCGACCACTGTGCACACAGCTGCTTTGTTTGCTCCTCCATGCTCTGGATTTCAGGCCATTTTTCAAGCCTGGTTTGAGAGCTAATCCAATAATTATTTTGTCTCATCTTCAGCCTTCTGGTAACTTCTGAATTGTTAAAATCAGCTAGTCCTCTTGTTTGCATGTTGATATTTTTCTTCAAATACTGGGATTATAAGACCATTTGTTCTTAAGAAGATGGAACATCACAGTGGAGTCTTAAAAACTTGTTTCACGGACAACTCTGAATCTGTCTGTTATGTGATGCTTATCAACTTGGATGAATGTGGAGAATGAAGAGTCTTGGAGATCTGATTTGTGTGCCAAGGGAGGGTTATGGCTCCATAATTATAAATCTATTGGTACTTGATTAATCACATGGAATATTGTTAATCACTGATTTGCTGACAAATTCTTTTTATGTCTTAGTATTTCTATTATTTGTACTTATTTTATAATTAATAATGAAAAGCAATGGGCTTCATCATGTCACTTCACACACGCGTCATTGTACTTTGGTCTTTGTTCTCCATCCCCTGCACCTTCCAGTCCTCCAGCGGATGCCCTTCATTTGCCTAGTTAATCCCAGCTCCTCCTCTCTCATGTGTTCCATTAGCCTTTCCATTTCCCACCTCCCTTAAGATCAATCTCTTCCTCTCCTCTCAATAGTCTCTTTCTAGTCAAGGTCTTAATAAATGAAAAACAGACATCAGCTGAGCTAAGCAAGCCACGAAACATTAAACAGTGTATCTCAGGATCACTTTATTCCATTACCGAGCCACAGAAGGATTTCTGATGGAATATCCAATTTCAATTTTAGAAATAACACTTTGACAAATGATTGGACTGAGAATTAGTCAGTGACATTACTTTTAAAACCATCTCAATAAGTGAAGAAACAAAATCTATTTGCCAATTTGTTATGTCAGTGTAAATAAGGAGAAGAGGCATAATATGAGAATATTTAAGGCAAGACAAATACGGAGAACTGGGTTTAATGAGATGCTGACTTGTCTTAAGACATGATGTTCAGCTAACTAATGCATCTGGAACAGTGCAATTATCGCCACCTTCAGATAATGGAGGAAAGAGATCACTTAATTAATTCCCTATGTTCTGAGATTTAGATTAGGAGAAAAATAATTGTGAAAAGCAAAACATACTTGAGGTCTGATTTGTGGTGACTTGATAATCGAAGATTTATTAAGTCTGTAACTGTAGAAATATAGAAAGTATACATAAATAAAATGAGGTTAGCAATTTTGGTTTTAGATTTGGAAGTTCAAAGAGTTATAAGGCAGATTCTTTACTTAATCTGTAGATTTGAAATTTATATCATACCTCTCTCTGTGTGAGTGGTGTATACGTATGTGCACACATGTGTGATGTAATCGTTGGTGCATGTTTGAGTGCAGGTGTGTTCTCCCCCAGGGCACTTGTTGAAGACAGACATTGACATCAGGATGCCATTCTTTGTCACTTCTCCACTTACCTGCTCTGGGACAGGGTTTCTTCATTGAGAACAGACAGGCTGTCCTAGAAGTTTCCTGTTTGTTCCCTATTCCCTAAGCCCTTTGGGCTTACAGATTTGAATCCAATGGCTTTATTTTACGTGTTTGCTGGGGATATGAAGCTGAGACCTCATGCTTGAGTAATGTTTAGTCAGGGTTCTCTAAAGGAACAGAACTGATTAAATGAATATATATATATATATATACATAAATATATAATCGATACATATATACAGATATGTATATATGTATATTTGGCTTACAAGATAGAGTCTGAGTAGTCCAATTATGGTCATGGTCAATGGCTAAACCACCCTGGAAAGCTAGAGAGCTGAGAAAGTGGAAGCTGTTCAGTCCAGAAGGCTAGATGTCTCAGCATTTGCAGTGTGGCATTGGAGACCTAGAAGACACCTGTAGACCTGCTGGTCTTCAGTCTAATTTGGAATCTGAAAAAGTCATTTCTAATATTGGAGAAGGAATGCCACCACAGTGAGACAGATAAGCTCTAGTGAGAAAGAAGGTAAGCAGGAAAAAGCAGAAACTCCCTTCTTCCCAGTCCTTTTATACGGGGCCACCATCAAAATATTCTAAAGAACGTTTATGGTGGGATTTCTGGGTTCAAAGAATATGATCAAAAAAGTTTCACATTTCAGCTAATTCCAGATCAAGTAAGGTTTGCAATCAAGAGTAGCCAATATAAAAAGCAAATGTGTTACTCACTATGCCGTATCTTCAGTCCCAAGTTACGATTCTGTTTGACTGTGAAAGTCAGAAATTGTGACTGTGGCCACAGAGAGACATTAGAGAGAAATTAAAGACTTCACTTTAAGGTAAAATCGGTAGATAGAGTCAAACAACATTTGATAGTCAAAAGGTGTGTGCCATCAACACATGAAAATACAAAGACAACTTTATAGAACATAGATATTTATGATTGATGCCATATGAAGAATGATTAGAGGAGGAAGCTAAAACATTAGTGTTACAATATTGCAATGCTATTCATTGAGAAACTTCTACACTACATTGTTTAATTCATACCCAGAATCAAAGCCCAAGGAACTGAAAAACAGATTGTCACTCATATATAATGAAAACTTAAAATACTTTGTTGTACAAAACTGAGTGCCAAATGGAGTAAGTTTAAATAAAAATAGACATTCGAGCCTTCATTATAAAACCTAAAAAAAAATAAAACAGAACTCAGGGAAGTTCAATATTTCCAGGTGTTGGGGGTCCCAGCACTCACGGCCAGCCCGAGGGGGACAAAGGATCTCCGCTATGGGGGAGGGGGCAAGTAGGTGCAGAGTCAAGACACCAACTCTGGGAGTTGAACGGAAAGCCAGCAGTGGTGGTCTGCTGCAAAATCATTTATTCAAGAAAGAGCAGAGTCTTGTAGGTCTTGTTAGCCAATAGCCTTATGGGTTAGGGTCCTGACTACAGCCAATCGCAGTTTCCTCCCAAGTGGATCAGGTTCCTTCCAGGTGCTGGGTAGAAACTGGCTTCACAATCAACCAGTGTGGAGCACTATGCCCACAAGAGCCATTCCTCCATTCCTCCTGGCAGGTGGCCTAGCTAGACCCACCCTGCATTATGGCCGACTTCCAGGACTATTTGTATATACAACTCTGTTCTCTCAGTCTGAAAGGGAAGGGCAATGAGGCAGCACTGGTTATTCCTTTTTACACAAAAACACTAGGAGCAGGTTTTGAGTTTTCCTTGACTCTAATGCATTTGTTCTGGGCAGCTTGTTCTGATTCACAGTGGGGAATATATACATGCCATGTCATGTGACTTGTGCTAGCAATAACAGATACCATTATTTGCTCTTCCTTAGTGACAATTGATTGAAGTTACCACGAAGAAAATGAAGTTGTTTCAGGATAAATGAATCAAAAAGAAGAGGCAACCTAGAGACTTCCACTAACACTCCACTGGATGAGGCTAACCCCAGGCAAGGAATCTCTGTGTGATTGTTACCTTTGTAGGGTTAGTGTAAACTCCAGATGTAAAAACAAGAAGACGTTTGTATTGCTCACTGATTAAACTTGTACAAAAAGAAATACAAGGCATAAAAGAAGAAATGGAGAAAGAAGAGGCAGTGTCCACTTGCTGATCCTTTAGGACAGCCTGAGAGTCTTTATAACCATAGGTGTACCACTGCATCTGGGTTTCCATGGTCTTACATTAACGTTAATACTCCATTGTATTGTGTGCCCCGAGCTTAAGATGTTTACTGTACCATATTATTCATAGACCTCTTTGCATACTCTCTTATATCTACTTCACTATAAATACACTGTCCAGATTCTCAATACCTTCCTCTGAAGAACTTTGGCCAAGTCACACTCTGGGCTCCATGCCCAGGTAGACATGGATGTTAGTGTCTTTTTAATCCTGCACACACCAGGTTCACAACTATGTGAATTTATATTAAACAAAGGGAACTCAATAACATGAAGCAGCCTTGGGCTCACTTCCCAGGTTGTCAGAAAGTGAAAAGCAGTATATAAGTATATGTAATGCATATATTACACTCCTCACAAAATGTTTTAAGTACAACAAACTTGGCAATCACTCCCCATTCTTCTTGCTCTCGTGTTTCTGTTCTTTACTTCTTTCAATGTTCTTAGCTATTTATTTCTCATGAAATTACATATACATGTAAATATAAAATTCCATATAGTGTTTATATATTTTCCTTGCCTTGCTCTTAAGCTGACTTCTGACTCTCCCACAAAATATACATATAGGGTGGTTAAGACATGTTGCTTATTCATAGAGACAGAAAGTATATTTCAGCTTTCCAGGAGGAGGAGGATGGGGAAATAGGGTATATCAACTGGTTGAAACAGTTTTTGTTCCAAATATATAAAATAATTTGGAAATATGTGATTTTTTGCACAACAATCTGACTATAATTTATGTCATTGAAATGTGTCTTTAAAATTGGTTAAAATAAGCTTTATTTTACTTATAAACTACCAAAATATATAAATTAACTAAAAGTGAAAACAGACAAATTACTGAACGTGACACAGCCAGGGTTCTTGTGATGTTTATAGAGAGATTTCCCAGGGATTAGTCTTCTGGTAGCTGTGCCCTGGATCATCTCCCAAGATGCAGGGTATGTGGTCCTGCATTCTCCTTCAAACCTTTCTATGCACCCCAGCTTGCCTCCATGAGATCAGGGCCCAACACCACCAGAAACACCTTCTAAGGAATCCCTTTCCATCTCCTCCTCCAATGGAAAAAGAGAAGGTTCTTTGTTTTAGAACAAAAACTCATTTGCCACTTTAGCACCAGCTTGGAGTCTTTATGCTACCTCTGCACATAACAAAACTGAGAGAACCTGAAAATCTCTGGCTTCTGCCCTGTCTGACCAACAGTAAATGTCAGATGTGTGTCTACTTCAAAGACTGTAAAGACTTTCCTATGTGTAAATGGATTTTCTCTCTGTGAACTTAGTACTCAATTGGGGTGTTTTACAAAATAACACACTGTCAACTCTATCCTACAGCATTGTGCTGGGCATAGGTCTGCATTTTAAAATGCAGTATTGATAGGAAATATATTCAGATGACAACGTCTTGCTATTCATCTAAACTTATCTTGTAATTTCATTTGGATTCATACTGATACAAAATATTGTAAATGTCTGTGGAAAGAAACTTTACAGGAAATGTACCATGAAGGATTTTATTCCTTTAAGGAGCTCTTATTTGGAATTTTCATTTTTATACATTGTGGTAAATTCAGTGAGTTTAGAACCCACTTGAAGCAAAATCAAACAAAGCAGCAGCAACCACAGCAGCAATAAAACGTAATTCTTAAAAGTCCCATTGCCATTTAGCATAAAAAGATCTTTGGCTTTTTCAAGAAAATATCTTAAGAGAAATTTATCATATATTTTGAATCACAAATGCTTTTTAAATGGAAATTGCTATAAGCATCATTAATGTTTGTCATTTAGGGAAAATAAAGTATTAGAATCACAAACAGCAGTTCTTTTAAGAATGAGATGCAAATCAAATGTGTTCCATCTCCAATCAGAGCACAGAGTGACTCAATTAGCGATTGATAGTGTTCAATCTACTTCAGATTACAACAAAAGTGATTAATGTGTAATAAAAAAGGTAGTGGCAAAGGTTAAAGTCTAAAAGATGTAAATCTAATTCACTCAATTTATTCACAATGCCGGCAGGAAAGCCAAGAATGTCTTTAATTCTGTATCGAGGGGCCATTTAAGTATTGTACACTTCTGGATCTTCAAATTATTTTGCTTCACATTGAGAATAAGTATCAAATAGGCTTCAAAGCAGTTGGCAATATGTTCTCCAAAAACTCTAGTGCAAACATCCAGCCTGAAGATAGTACTGGGTAGGTACTTTATACAATACTGTTGGAAAAGTTGTTTATCTGTGACCTGTCACATGAGCTTAGACGTGGCATTTTCTACCATACTGCAACATGAATCATTTCGGGTTTCTTATGTTTCATTAAATTTAATCTGGCTGTCCTAGTTTGGTTTCTGTTGCTATGATAAAACACTGACCAAGAGCAACTTGGGCATAAAAAGTTTTATTTCATCTTACACTTTCAAGGCATAATCCGTCCTTGAGGGAAGTTAGGCAGGAACTCACAGCAAGAACCTTGAGTCAGGAGCTGATGTAGAGACTGTGAAGGAATGCTATTTCCTGGCTTGCTTTTGCCTTGTGATCAGCTTTTTTTTTTCTTTTCTAGCCCAATTTCTCTTCCCAGACTACTCTACTTTGTGTCAAGTTGACAAAAACTAACCAGAACACTGAGATTCTAGTACACATCTGATCTCTATTAACTAAAATGTGTGCTTCATCCCTTTTATGGTTCTCTCACTTCCATAGAGAGTCCTGCTTCCCCACTTTAAAGAAATGGTTCGTTTTGCTATCTACTTCCTTTCTGAGGTGCTGGGGTTACAGCCTAAACTGTACAAATTCTAGGAAAGCATTCTGCCTATGAGCTACAACACAGGCTGAGGTGGTGTTCATAAAATAACATAAAATTGTTTGAGAAGTCTGTCCCTCCATTCCCTGTGTCTTCTCCTGCACCTCAGGTTGGCTGAACCAAATCACCTTTTTTTCTGAGCTTATTTTCCTTTGTCTCTTCTTCAAAGGTCACACAATTTCAAAGTGTTTCCTTTAAAGATCATCTTTGCAAGCTAAGGTTTCAACAATAGATATCTTGAAGTTATCCACCAGAAAGTCATTGCTGATTATTTCAGAGGCAAACAGATGGCCACCAGAAAATAACACAGCTGCTTCTCAGTGAAAAGCAAACTTAATAAAATGATGTTTTTCACACTGCATCCTGCAGTTCATGGTGCCCTGAAGGCTTAGACACTTAGCACGAATGGCAGAGGGTCATGGGAAGTTGGCTTTGTTTGAAATGTTACTCCAGTGAGGTCCTTGTTCCTGAGAAAATGCCAGGAGTTTCATAGCTCTTAAACTATATTTTTTTGTGGATAATTCAAGATCTTTTTTGAACCGTTTTAAGAATAAACAAATTTGAGTGGAATTATAGATTTCCTACACAACTCCCACCTGTCCTCAATTTCTCCTAGTCTTAATATGGTGCATTACTGTGGCACATTTCTTACAATTTATGCTTTGGGTTTTCATTTCAATTGGGCTTTAACTCAGCTTGCCTGTGAGCCACAGAGTGTGAGCCTCAGTAGCCAGTGCTTACATGGCAAGTTGAGGTTACCTAGAAATTCAAAGCCAACTATATGCCGAGCTGTGTCAGCTCTATGCCCCACGCCCCTCCTGTTCACATTCACGTGTCACTCCGGCCCACTCCTCTCCTGGAGCCATCCTTATTTCCATGCCTCTCACTCCAGATTATTCCATAGCTACCTAAATTCACCTGTCTTTAAACAGTTTTTACCTTCTAATCTGAAGCTTCTTGCATGCTTCTTTCTTTAACACTTGAGCTCACAGGTTCTCAGTGCACTGACACACTGAAGTATACAGAGTGAATGCGCAGTTCTTAAGGTAAGCTTCAGCAGGGCCAGAGGCAAAGGAAAGTTTTGGACAACACTTAATGGAGAAACTGATGTATTTTCTTGATTATTTTTAAGTCTGTAGCTTTGAATTCTTACCATGAAGCTACTGTCACCCACTTAATCCTTTTAAGGTGGAAAGCTCATTTTGATGAAATAAACTTTTTTAAGAGAGATGTGCATACTAATAAAATTTGCCACTGTTGGCTCCTCTGTCTCCTCTGGGCTGCTTCTTAAGTCTTTGGCTACCTCTGGATTGGTGTCAAAAGTACTGTAGATGCCATAAGCATCACTTTAAGGAGAGAACATCATTATAGCGAACTGTCAGGCTTTCTTGCTTACTGTTTTCATATCTTTGTAGAAACTCTTGAGTGTATAGTCCATGTCTCTGACAAGAAGTGAGGGTTTAAATCTGAGGGACCACAACTGAGAAGGATCTTAAAGCTCTCAACTCAAAGTAAACAGCCGTTCTACTGAAATCGACATTTTCCACGCCAGTATAGAAGGGCTCTTGGGATAACATGAAATAGGCTTTGAAACCCCAAACAACCAAGTCTGAGACAAGAAAAAGTATAACCAAGCCTCAGAACACCAACACTGATAAAAATCTGAATAACACTGCAGTGGAAATTTACTCAATTTTAGAATTCCAGAATTTTGACGATAGGCAACATCTAGCATCATGCCCGTTACAAATGCACATATGAATTCATTTTTCATTCTATCATACTTATTTAGGAAATATGATTTAACCAATAAAAACTATATTTCAAAGGGCTATCTTTTCAAAGGAGCACAACAATTTACCTGCTTTAAGTTACTGATACGTGGATATCATTACTATGCTGTGTTAAGAAAAATGTTACAATATGCACAATCTGATACAAAATATGGTATATACCATATCTCAAGATAAGACATTATATTCAGAATAACAGAATTCAGCATATTAATATTAAGCCAAAAGCAGAAGAAAAATTTCAAAGTTATTATATCATAAATACAACAAATAAAGTGCTTGGTCAGTTGCAATGCATATATTTATTGGGAAATGAAAAAAATAAAGGCTAACTTTCTCACACATATTTTGACTTTCTCTTAAATAAATAATTTATTCCTTGACCTTTTAAATAAGTATCATTTCATTTAAATATATGCATGTATCTATATGTTGTACATAAACATTAATTTCTATTTTTATATTATATTTATATACTACACTTATGCAAGAATGATACATATGTCTATAAACCTATAAACTCTTTTAT
This sequence comes from Eospalax fontanierii, assembly GCA_035773235.1. Taxonomy (NCBI): domain Eukaryota; kingdom Metazoa; phylum Chordata; class Mammalia; order Rodentia; family Spalacidae; genus Eospalax; species Eospalax fontanierii. Next base: position 43,507,662 of record CM069540.1, on the reverse strand, counting down.
ACTTTGGTTCTTATTTTTATTTTATGTGTATGAATGTATTTCATAAATGTATTTAAGTATACCCATGTCATGCAGTGCTGGTGGAGGTCTGAAGAAGGTTATGGGATCCACTGGAACTGGTGTTACTCATGGTTGTTAGCTGCCATGTGGGTGCTGTTATGGAAGTTTCTTAGTCACTGTGTGAGTTCTGGGAATCAAACCAGAAGTCAGTGCTCTTAATCACTGAGTCATCTCTCCAGCTCATGTCTGTACACATTTACATGAAGGACTAATCATTTATTATGGCACAAACACTAATCATTAGAACTTGGAATTTAAATATGAGATGTTTCAGTAACTCCACTAAAGGGGTCCACATGTATCTTTTTATCATTTGGTTATTCTTAGCTCTCATTTTTGTTTCATTCAGCCCCTGATATCATGCCCACATTTGGAAGAAAGTATGATTTACCACCAAAATGAGTAAGGTTTCCATTTAGTGGAAGAAGCAACCAGGAATTATGTACTGCTCCATCATGACTGGTACCTTCTGCATCTTATCTTCACTTGGTCACTAGAGCAACAATTCTTTCTCCCTTCTGTCTTGTACAATCACACATTCACAATGCATTTACCATAAAGTAAATCTTGATAAATTTTCATTAACAGTAAGACTTTTAAAAACATATCTCATCTGGAAATTCTTTTAACTGGAGAAGCAGATAGGTTTAGGGAAGGTGGATTCAAGGCCCTAGTGACCTGTCAATGTGACTGTCATTGTGTCCTCTAGGAATCCCAGCTGAATTCAACCACATGCAAAACCCAAGCACTGTGAGAAAGCCTCTAGCCGGACTTGAGGGTCAGACACAGCCTGATGACACAGAGTCAGTATCATCCTTCATCCTCAGATATTCCAGTCCACATGCAGGCTCAGGCTGGTAAGGACATCAGAGTCAAGGTTCCAAAATGTGGGTCCTCTTTGTCTGACCAGTGGTGTGAATCTTCCTCTCTGTATATTCTGATGTGGGTACAATGATGCAAAGAGTACAGCAATGAAACAGTCAGAGCCTTAGAGTTTGGGCATGAATTCGGAAAGAAAAAGGTTAAGGATACCAGAAAGTATTAAGAAAGGCGAGAACAGAAAGCAAAACTTGACAGAAGGATCAACCGACTTTGATTATGACCTGGGTTCAGCTCAAAATATATATGCCAAGATTTGACCTCAAGAACTGAATTTTGAGGATGTTCCATTGACCTATTCACACTGCATTGTCTTCCTGCTAGCCAGGTTTGAATAGCACTGTAAATGTTTTGAAAACTCACCTCAGTTTGTACAGTTCAGGACTGATAGATGAGTAGAACATGCCTTCTACACTCAGTTGGTTCTTTTGTAAAACAAAAGTATCTATATTATTCACTGAGGTCCACAGACCAACACATGTTTTTCAAAGTATTTCAATTTACAAATTTCAAATTCAAAATGCAATCAATATGTTTCTGACATGCAAGAATGCAAAATAATAAACACTTCTTATGAAAAAGACAAGTCAATATATATAAATATTGATGAAAAATAGGAGTTAGAATTTTCAGAACACATTAATACAGTTATTATAATAATGTTCCAATAGAGGTGTTAGTGATGGCTCAGTGATTAAGAGCACTGTTTGCTCTTACAGAGGACATGGGTTTTGTTCTCAGCACCCATATTACAGCTAACAGCTCCAGGGGAATACTGTGTCCTCTTCTGACCTTCATGGACATTACATGCCATGGGTTCATTTACATACATGTAGGTAACACACTCATACATGAAAAATAAAAAATAATAAAAAGTAAAATATTTTTAAAACATTCCAAAAAATTCAGTAACTCACTAATGAAAATATTAAAATCTCAGAAAAAAATAGAAGAAAATTAAATTGAAATGTTTAGAACTAGTTGAAAATGTAATAAAATGTCAGAATCAAATATTGGTAAGTTAATCATTAATATATAAAATTACTATGCCTCTTACAGCCAATTATATATCATAATTCAAAAGAAAATTCTTCTCTCACTGTTCTGGAAGCATGAAGTTTACTAACATCTGTCCTTATTGCTGCAGTGTACTGATGTGACCAAGAAGGTTGGTGCCGAGGGAAGTTTTGTGTGGTGGAGGCAGAACACACATAGAAATTATATCTATATCTATATCTATATCTATATGTATATATATATATATATATACATATATATATATTCCACACAATCTTTTGATTAGAGTAGACAATTAAAGTGTCATGTTTACACAATAGAATATCATTCTATTAAGGTATTAAGAAAAAGAAAAAATGGATGAAAGTGTAAATAATTTTCCTGACTAAGGTAACCCAAACCCCAAAAGACAAAAGTCACATGTCTCACTCATAAATGGATGCTAACTTTGAATCTTTAGATAAATATGTTTCAATTAAAAAAATTGTATAAGTCAGAAAACCAGTAAGTGACTATGGGAAAGGCTTCATGGGAAGGGACATAGAATGTAATGATATAAAGACAGGGGATAGAGGAACTGGGAGGGTTTAATGGGGTGAGAAATGAGAGGGCAAGGCAGAGGAGAGAGCATGGGGAGGATAACCGACAATCAAGCCCTTTAACAAGTATAGAAACTTCTTAAAACATACATATGCAATATACAAGTGTTTAGATATATCTACTCTAATATGGGGTTCAATGTACCTATTAGACACCACAGACTAGAAAATAGGAAGCCCAATGTCAGGAATGAGCTTTGTCCTTTGAAGTTGTTAAGTAAGAAAAATCAAGCTGATACTTGCCTTGAAACTTCACCTGTTAGCTAGGTTTCATAGTCCTGGAAGGTCCTATACAAGCTACCAGAAAATAAACATAATTATCAACCTTAGTCACCTGTGAACTCTGTGAACTACAATAGCAGCTGGCTTGGCAAGCTCTGTCTACTGGTGCAATAGAGGCGTGCATGCTATGGGAGATAAACAACCATCTTCTGATTAGATTTAAGATCCATGTCACAAAATGGGCTTATGCCTTGTACTATTACTTGCGTCAAAACCTATAGACAGACAAGCCATAAGGGAGAACTTACTAATATGATTCTGCTAAATGGGCATAGTATTAACCTGACTCTTAATGACTTATTCATATAACTACAGATTAGTGCATCTCTCTCTCTCATCTCTCATTAGAGAAATTTCTTGATACAGATATGATTAACATACCCTAAATGCTGAAAATAAGAGACAGTGGAATGCTCAGCCCTAAATGGGACACTTATATCATATTCTTTCCTCTCAAGCCTCAGAGATCATTGGGCAAAGGAGTCAGAAAGATTATAAGGACCAGAGGTCACAGATGAATACAAGGAAACTTTGTTGTCTAGACACAACAAGGCAGTTGAATGTATGAGCACACACTGTTTGTGATTGCATACCTAAGACCTGTTGAAGCCCAATCTAGACAAGAACAAAGTATGGAGGGGAAGGTGACCAAAGAGCTGCAGGCCCCGCTGAGGTTATATTGACAATTAATAGCTGAAGGGAGAAGGATACTCTACTTTTTTTAAGACATGACATCTAATATGTTGATCAGAATCCCAGGGATTTACCCACATCCAAGAACAATTGACAAATGCAATTAGACCTAATAGACCTTCAAAAAAGAAAACTTGATAGATGCTATGAGTCAGAGAGGGAGGGCAGCAGGGTTAGAGTGAAATGGGGAGGACTCTGAATACGACAAAATATGCTGTACGAAATTCTCAAAGAATCAGTTAAAATGTATTTAAAAATAGTCTGTATTTCTTAAAATTACTTCCAAAGTAACAGGTCTCCATATGGGTTTTCATAAGTATCTCACTTTGTTTGGCTCTCAGGACCGTTCCTCCCATGCTCCCTTCCTCTCCTGTCCCTGCTGGGCCCCTTTCACTCCCAGTACTGCCCCCTACTTTGATCTAGACTTCCTCTGCTCCTTCTTTAAAGCCGCCTCTTCTCCGGTGGTGGTATCCATTCCTTTCTTGTTTTCTGATCTTTCTTCACGTTTACCTCCACCTGTGTGCGTATATTTACCAATTAGAGGCCTGGGTCTACACATGAGAAGGTACATACAGTGTTTGTCTTTCTGAGTCTGGGATACTTTGCTGAAAATAACGTTTTCCAAGTCCATTCATTTTCTTTTGCAAATTTCACAGTTTTGCTTTTATGGCTAGAACACATTTTAATTACCCATTGATCTGTTGATAGACATCAAGGCTGAGTCCATTTTCTTCTGATTATGAAAGGTGTAGACATAAACGTGGATGAGCAAGTATCTCTGTCATAGAATGGAGTATCCTTAGACTATATGTCCATACGTGGTATAGCTGGCCCACATGGTAGTTCATTTTTTAATTTACTCAAAAAATTTCCACATTAATTTCCACAGTGGTTACGCCAGTTTACAATCTTGAAAACAATGGATACTGGTTCCTCTTGGCCCTCATCATCACTAGTATTTTCTGTTATTTATTTTCTAAATGGCTAGTATTTTGCCTCGGATGAGTTGGACTATCCAATTTGTTTAAATTTGTATTGTTTGATGATGAGAGATCTTGAACATATTTTAAAATATTTTTGGCTATTTGTGTTTTTTCCTTTCAATAAATATCTGTACAGATTATTGATTCATTTTCTATTTGATATGGGTTTGGGATGTTTAATATTTTACAACTATTTCAATGTTCTAGATGTATCTGAAATTGCTGGCAAAGATTTTCTTTTATTCTGTATGGGGTCTGGGTCTATTGTAAAAGTTATTGAGCAAGCCAAGCAATCCCGGATACCCTGAAGGGACGGTAGGTGTCTAGCCTGCACTGCCTAAGCCATAACCTAGGTTCCAGTAAGCCACTGCAGGCCTCAGCAGTTGTTTCATCTTTTCCCTCCACAAATATCACCCCAGACCAGAACCAGGTGTTTGGGTTTCGTTTCCTCATTCCTAATTTCCATGTCAGCCGTACAACCTTCCTGCCTTTACCTAAAGACCCCACCTTTAACTTTCCTGTCTTCTGTAATGGCCAGAAAGGCCTCCCTATGTAAATGCCTGCCTTGGTTTCAGTAACTGAACTGCCCACCGGCTCAGTCTCCCAGGAATCCCTCCCGTGGCACTTGGGGCCACCTGAGGACCTGTTTGATCATCTCTATTCTCTGGGATGGCTGGAGCACAACAGCCATGTTGGAGATGGAGACTCACCCACAATTCTGTAGATTATCCGTTTATTTTATTGATAGTTAATCTTCTTTAGCTTTTAAAGTCGCATCATCCAGTTTGTCGACTGGTAGGGTTCTTTCTTTTTCTAGTGAGGTTTTCTAATACATTTCATTGGTCTGCATGTCTGTTTTTGTACCATGATCATGCTCTATTTATCTCTACAGTTCTGTGATATAGTTAGAAGTCAGGTAATATAATGCCAGCAACTATTATTTCTGCTTAAAATTTCTTTGGTTGTTTAAGGTCTTCTGTGTTTCCACACGAATTTTAGGACTATTTTTGCAGTTCCATGAAGAAAGCCATTCGAATTTTGATAAGGATTTCATTGAATCTGTAGATTGTCTTTTGTAGTATAGTCATTGTGAAAATACTAATTTAATCAATCCAAGTGCATGCAAGATCACTCCATTTTCAAATGACTTCTTCAATTTCTTCTTTCAGTCTGTTACAGTTTTGCTTTTAGAAGTATTTCACCTTTTTAGTTAGGTTTATTCCTAGATTATCTTTGTGATTTGTTCTGGTTAGTTTTTGTCAGCTGAACACTAACTGAGAACACCTGGAAAGAGGAACTTCAGTTGAGGAAACTCCCCATTTGGACCAGCTTGTAGTCATATCTGCAAATCATTTTCCTAATTGGTAATTTATATAGGAGGACCCAGTGCAATGTAGGGAGGCCCATTCCTGAGGCAGTTAGGTCTAGGCAATATGAGGAGAATAACAGAGAAAGCAAGGGTAGCAAGACAGTAAGCAGCATTCCCCCATGGTCTCTGCTTCAGTTCCTGCCTCTAGGTTCCTGTCTTGAATTCTTTCCCTCAGTGATGGACTAAAACCCGGAAGTAAAAGCCAAACAAATTCTTTCATTTCCAAGTTGCTTTTTTCCAAAGTTTTAGCACATCAATAGAGAAGCAAACAGGAACATGGCTCTTGTGAATGTCATGTTTCCTGAATTGTTCTTACCAAATTTGTTATTAGCATTTACAAAATGACTAATTTTTATAGGGTTATTTCATATCCAACGACTTTACAAAATTTATCAGATTCAGATTTTGGTGGAATCAATGGGGTCTTTTAAGAATAGAATCATGTCATGTACAAACAGGGATAACTTAACTGCATTTTATATCTGTGCTCATCTTGTACCTTCCTTTGAAGACTTTGAGCAATATAGTTAATAACAATGAAGTAAGCAGCCAACCTTGTCTCATAGCACATTTTGAAAGAAACGGTCTGTTCTTATCTGTTTAGTATGCTGAATATAGATTTACTGTATATATCTCTTGTGTGGTTGAGATATGCTCTGTCTATTCCTAGATACTGTGGAATTTTTATAAGGAAAGTATGCTAAACTTTCATCAATGATTTTTCTGTATCTACAAAGATGGACATGTGATTTCTGCCTTTAAATCTATTAACATAGCATATTATGTTCATTGTTTTGCATACATTGAACTAAACTTGCATGTGTGGAATTAGCTTGATTATGTTATTTTATTTTATTAATGTCATCTTTGATTCAATGTATGAGTGATTGGTTGAGGATTTTTATGTGTATTTATCAGAGAGATTGAAATATAGTTTTCTTTTTATCATTATGCCTTTTTAACAGGTTTTGGCATCATAGTTATTCTAGTTTCTCAGAGTGAGTTCAGCAGTATCCCTTTTCTTTGTACTTTGTGGAATAATTTAAAAAATGTTGGTAGAACTGAGCCTCCAGAAATTGTGCCTACCTCCTACAGAAAATACCACCCTACACACAACAGTACACCAGACCCCAGAATGTAAGGACAGCTCAGAGCTGTGGTCACCTCCCATGGTAATACTGCCCACAGCTGGTGCACCTCAGTCCCTGTCACCTGAAGACCACCTACAGACCTGTGCACATCTTTGGCAAAAACCTAAGGATCTGTTTGAAGAGAGAGCTTGCTAATTCTGTCGAGGTTTTTATTTTATTTTCCTGTGCTTAGAAGCTGCACCTAGCCCTCCTTGAGCTGAGCCCACTTTTTCTCATAACCTATTTACACATCAAAACTGAGTGGCACTAAGACTGAACCTAAAACATCAATGGTTTCATATGAAAACTTGACAAGTTGTGGTTACAGAGATTAGAGATCAAAATCCTCACTCAAAAAGGTTGAGATATGCTAAAGATACTACCAACCATCTAACTCCAGATGCACAGGTCCAACCAAAAAATAACAGACACACAGATAATGAAAAAGACTATATGTCTTCTCTAATACTTATTATTCCTATAATAATGTTCCCTGAGGAAAGAAACTTAGATGATACTTAAGACAATGGACAGAAAATAGAGATTATAAATATGTTCAAGGACTCAAAGAGGATATAAATAAATGCTAAAATAAAGACCACAGAAACACAGTTGAATATAATAAGAAAAATAATACAAGATATATTTTTTAATAAAACCCAAACCAAAGTAAAACTTGAAATAAAAGTTCAGTAAGTTGAATAAAAGGTTCAATGGACAGCTTCACCAAATATAAGACCAATGGAAGAGAAAATATCAGGACTTGAATACAATGTACAAGAAATGAATCACTCAAATGAGAAAAAAAAAAGATAAATCTACAAAAGCTCATGAATGGAGAATGCAAGAAATCAGAAACTCAACAAAACATCAAATCTATGAATCATAGGTTTACAATAAGAAGTAACCCAAGTCAAAGGCATAGAAAAATATTTTCAACAGAACCATGGAAGACAATTTTCCAAATCTAATGAAAGAGAAGCCTATTAAAATACATAAAATTAGAATCCTACAGAAAACTAAGCACACAGATCCAGAAAAGAAACTCCTTGTCATATAATAGTCAAAGCACTAAGTGTATCAAACAAAAAAATGACATTCAAATTTGTGAGAGAAAAACCAAGTTATATATCAAGGCAGGCCTATAAGAATAACAGCTTATTTTTCCATGAAAACATTAAAATATAGAAAGGCTTGGACTTGATCTACTACAAGTTCTGAAAAAACACAGATGCCAGCCCAAGACTACTATACTCAGCAAAACTCTCTGCCATAATCTAAGGAGAAAGAATATCTTTCCCTAATGAATGCAAGTTAAAATAATTTGTAATAACTATACCCACTGTACAAAGAATGCTAGACAGAACACTTCGAACTGAAGAAATGGGTAAGCATATCCAAGAGGTGACATTTTAAAAATAATAATCTTAGGTCAGTGATCACAAAGGAGGACTGAGAAATAAAAATCATGAAATCAACAAAATAGCAGGATCACATCTTTCAAGAATAACTTTGAACATCAATGGTCTCAGTTCCTCAGTCAGAAGATACAAATCAGCACACTGAACTAAAAAAAAAAAAAAACAGGAATCTATGGTTTACTGCCACCAACAGACGTGCCTGCCCACCAAGAAAGGAAGCCCCTTATTATGAAAGAGTGGGCAGAAGAGTTCTGAGCAGACAGAACCAGGAAATAAGCAAGTTTTTCTTCCAGTTATCAACAAAATAGAATGCAAGCCCCAAACACAGAGATGCAGGTATGGTTCATCATACCTAAATCAATAAATGTAACCCACCGCATGAAAGAACTAAGAGCAGAAAACACATGGTCATCTTATCAGATGATCAGCAAAATCCAACATATCTTCATAACAAATATCTGTCCAGAAGAATCTAAGGATGCAGAGACATTTCCCAGCATAATAAAGACAAGGCATGCGCTCATAGAAAACACCATACTAAGACAAATATACAAAGCATTTACACTAAAATCAGGAATAAAACAAGGATGTTCATTTGCTTGATTTCTGGTTAAAGGACTGTTTGAAATTTTAATTTGAGAACAAGAGAAGATAAAGTGCATACTAAAATGAAAGAAGAATTCACAATATCCTTATTTGAGGATCATGTCATATGAAAAACCCTAATAATTAAACCAAAAAATTCTAACAGTTTATAAACACATTCAGAAAACTATCAGGACACAAAGTTAATAACAACAGTTTTCCATGTATGTGCCAATGACAAATTTACCAAGAAAGAAATTAGAGAGACAATCCTATTCAGAATTATCACTAAAAAAAATAACATGAAAAAAATTAACCAAGGAAGTGGAAAAGTTGCATAATAGAATGTTTAAGACTTTGAAGACTGAAATGAAGTATTTACCAGACTATATAAAGAACTCTCATGCTAATGGATTGGTAGGCCTTTTTACAAAAGCAATCATAGATTCAATGCAGCCCCTTATCATATTTCAGTGCAATTCTCAGAAACTTTCCTGAAACTAATTTCAAAATTCATATGGAAACAAAGGCCCTAGGATATCCAAAACAATTCTTAGCAACAAAATCACTATTATGGTATCACATTCCTGATTTCAAGTTGTACTACAGAGCCATATTAATAAAAAGTGTATGGTAGTGACATAAAACACATTAAAAAAATGAAACAGAATAGGAATCCAGATGAAACCCCATGCTCCTACAGCCACCTGAGTTTTTACAAAGAAGCAATAAAACACACATTACACATATGGAGAAAAGAGTGCATCTTACAGGGCTGTTGCACACATGAACTCAAAGCAGCTATGACTTTGCCCATAATACTTTCTCAAAATCAATCATGTCAAATAATAAAATTCTCTCCAAGAGGGTGGGTTCATGAAGTCCCAATACTAGCTAAAGGGTGAATGGTAATTAATGGCTGCTGGGAGGGGTAGAGGGAGGAGAGTCAGTTTTCTACAGAAATGTGGTCACTATGATGCTACCTGTGCTTCAGTAGATAGTCCTGCAGGCATACACACACGAGGAGCACTGAGTGGGCTCAGTTTGATTTAGAAAGCATATGAAGTTGAGAGGGAAAAGTCTTAGGGGGAATAGGAGAAGTGAAACAAAGGCACTGGAGAATGTATTGTTAAAAATACAACAGCATGAATAAAATTCTCACATGATAAAAAGTAAACAAACAAACAAAAAGCAGATTGACCAAATTTAGCAGTGAATACTTCTGACCCGGCATGTTTTTTGGAGGAGACGTACTCATTATATCTATTTATGTGGTTTAAATTTCTAGCTGCAATTTCAATGGGGCATGTACATTTATAAATTTATCCATTTCCTCTACATTTTCCCATTTGCTGGTAATTAAGTTTTCAGAGTATTCCGTGATGGTCTTCAGGTTTTATTTGTATCTGTTTTTAAAACTCATTTTTGCCTCCTTGTTTTTTTCTGTTTTTGTATTATCTTTCTTTCTTTAGGTTAGTTTGGCTGATGAACCGTAATTCTTATTACTCTTATTCTAATTAGTCATTAACTACCCATAAATTCATATGATGTCTTACAATCTGAACCACTTGGGTTTTGATTATTAATTTATTTATTTACTTTTAAATTTTCTTTGTAGATTTTAGGTGCATAATTTTTTTTAATTAGGTGCATTTTTTAATTATTTGAGTGACCTCTGATTTTTTTTTATTTGGAGGACTTATAGCTGTTAGCTGTCCTCTTGGAACTGACACTGTGTTGCAGAGCTTCTAGTAAGCTGGGCTTTCATTTTTCACATGATTGCAAGAATTACTACATTTCTTATCTGATTACTTCAATGGCTTCAATGAAAAGCATTTGTCATCTACAAGTATTTATGTTTCCTGTTGCTAGTTTTGAGTTTTATTCCTCTGTGGTTTGATATGATACAAGGATTTACTAAAACTATTTCTTGTTAATTAAAGCATGATCTGTAGCCTCTAATTTGACCAATTTTAGAGAAAGATCTCTTTGTCTGTGATAATTTGTATTCCTTGTTGGCTGAAATTTTCTGTTGGTATTAGGTATACTTTATGATTTAGCTCTGAGTATGCTTTGCTGAGGATTCTTTTTGTCTTTGGAGCACCTGTGTATTTGTGAGAGTGAGAGTGAAGCCTCTGTTCATTATTGTGTCAGAGTCAATGCGTGATCATTATGTTTTTCAGTATTTTTTGTGAAATTGGAACACCCCCCACCCAGTTTCTGTTATATAACAATAGCTATACCATTCTGATAAAATCTTCATTCTTTCTGTATACAATGGCTCTCTTCTGATTAATTTTTATTTGGAATCAAGCTTATTAGATAATAGAACTGATGAACCGACTTCTTTGCAGCTTCCATTTACTTGGAAATACGACTTCCAGTCTTAGACTATCCATTTCTGGATGTCTTTCCTGGGTTTTTATGTTTCTTAATGTAGGAGCTAGATGGATCATATTTTTAAATCAAGACCTCTGTTCTGTACTTTGAATTAAGATTGTATTTCAGGTTACAACTGGGAAAGGTTTGCTAATGTTTGTGATTTTCTTGTTTGTTGTTCTGATTGGGGGATTATTACTTTTTCTTCTCTATATACTAATGGATGTTTTTGATTTGCTGTATCAGATGAAACTGGTTCCCTCATCACTCTTCTTCCTTTTTTTTCTGTTTCCTCTTCAGTTATACTCTGACTTGAGTTTAAAACTGCCTTTCATCTTCCTCTGTGTATTGTTTTTTTATAATAAATTTTTACAGTGCTGGTCTAGGTGTCATGAATTTCATTAACTTGTGTTTGTCTTGACATATTATTTTCCATGAATTTAAATGATGGAAATTCAAAGATAATTTCATTGGTTATAGCAATCTTGAAGTTAAATATTTACTTTCCATGTTCATCTAATTTTTATTGTTTCTAACAAAAGTTCTGATTTTACTCTGATATTTCTGCCTCTGTTTATCAGTTAATGGTTTTTTCCATTAGAAGTTTTAATATTATATCTTTACATTTTGTTTTTATGTATTGACTATGATATGTTCAAGAGAAACTTTTATTCTGACCCTATTTATAATTTTAAATGTCTCTTGTGATTGGGTATTTATTTCTCTCACTAGAAGAGAATATTCTGAACTATATTTCCAATGAAAAGTTTGTCTCTGACATACAGTTTATCTCAGTTCTATTTATGCCATGAATTGTTAGGTCTGGAACCTTGAATGTATCACAAACTTTTTGGAGGTTTTTGCTGATGTTAATTCTGTCTTTATATGTGTCAGTATATATTAGTTTTCTTCATTCCTGACACTTCTTCCTGTCCTATGTACCTACTAATGATACTTTCTGTTGTGTTACACGTCAGTTCCATTTCCAGAATTCCTGCATGATTTTCAGCATCTCTACTTGTCTATGTCTTTATTTGTTTGATAAATTTCTTTTCCATGTCTTGTATTATTATCTTTTCCTCTGAGTCCTTTACTTATTATTTTTGAACCTGTTCCTGGCATTTCAGGTGTATGATCATGTTCACCATCCAGTGATGAGAAGGACTGGGTTAGTAAAGTTATTGTGTGAAGTATTATCTCGTATTCTGTCTGTTTCTTTGTGTGTGTGTGTGTGTGTGTGTATGTGTGTGCATTTATTGTGGTGTATTACATATATCGTTTGTAGCTTTTTTTCTTTTTCCCACTGTTTCATTTGTTTGTTTTGTTTTATGTGAATCTTTCTGCTAGATTTCTTTATTTGGTTTAATATTGAAGGAAAGTTGACTGCAATAATAAGTAAGAAGTGTTGAGGAATGTCTCAAAGTTAGCTGCAGGGGAAGATCTTATGCACTTGAATAGGATCTCTTATTAGAAGGAATGGGGTCTTGTCTGTCAGTATGCTAGAACTTTCCTTGAGCGCCAGAGTTCAGCTGTGCATCATGACTTGCTCTGGAGTTACTGAGAGTATAGCTCAGTGTCCAATTCAGCAAGAATGATTTCAGACGGTGCTCAGTTTCTTTCTCTTTTGGTGGCCATCCATGAAGGCTGGCCTCCGTAGAGGCCGCCCATGAAGCTCTGCCTCCAGCCACTCACTCTCTAATCTGTACTCTTGCTTTCAGTGCCCTCATTATCACTCCTTCACTCCATGCTTGGGTGCCTTTTGGGATCACACTGGGGCTGCTCTGTGCTCTCATAGTCATCTTCTCTGCCACTCCAAACCTGGGTGCCACAACTGGCTCAAGGCAGTCCAATCTACGGGGCACATCAGTTCTACTCATTTCTTTAGAAACTAAAGCCTCTGCTTTAGAAAGTATCTTCAGTGGCAAGCATGCTTTGCAGGCCTTTAATCACAGCACTTAGCAGGTAGAGGTAGGCTGAGACCAGTCTGGTTATTATGAGTTCCAGGCCAACTAAAGCTACAGGAAGAACCAATCTTAAAAAAAAATAATAAAAAAATTTTTAAATGAAGTATATTATTTATGAAAAGTAGATCAGACAAAATGCAAGAAGAAAGCCGGAACCAGAATGTTAATACCAGATATAGTAGATTTTAGAGAAATGAAAATTACCAAAGATAACATTTGAATTCAGTTACAATTTCAAAAATATGTGAGTCAAAAAACAAAGCTTCAAGGGCGTGGAACAAAAACTGAGAACTTATAAAAGGTAGATATGCTAGTGGACAGAAGATGAGCAATCACATGGAAGATGTGTACACCCGCTTCAAATAACTCAATTTAATTATCACTTATGTAGCAGTCAGCCCAAACAGAAAACTATTTATCCTTCTGAAACATACATGGAATTGGCTAAGACAAATCACACTCTTGGCAATAAAGGTGATCTTAAATCTTTTAATCGATGAAACTCATATAAATTGGACTACTGCAAAATACCAGTTTTATCTATGTCAAATTTAGTGGCTGATTATGGTCAGGAAAACAAAGAGAACAATATTGTTTCATCATCCCACCAACTGCTTCTCCATTTCCTATAATCAGCTTGTCTTGATGCTGGCCCTAATGATGCTCCTATCCCAGGGGCTCCTGGCTGCCATTTTAAACAACACAGTGACAGAAGGTGAAGGGGCAGGCACGAACATATTCCAGTGGTTGACAGTAAACTAGGTTTAAGGACTTCTCCCTTGAAAGCAACATAACTTACATCAATGGTTCAGTGGCTGCCACCTCCTGGACAGCCCTCAACATCCTATTGAGGACTCCAGAAATTGTGGAAATCAAGCACAAACTCTACATGCTACTTCCAACACATACAGCTGCCAGAATGTCAAACCCACAGTGGGGCAGAGTTTGTCTCAGCATCCCTCCCCATCTTACTCCACAGGAACGCAGACAGCTAGCACCCCAAGAGAACTTCACACAGAATTCGATCTGGGAATCTCTAAGGAAAAAATGACTCAGATAAATTCAACACAGAGTACAGCCTGGAGCAAGACTCAGATGCGAGAATACACAGAAGAACTTCAATATTCAGGCTATTAAGTTTCCATACCTTGTGGCTCCACCCAGCTCTCTTCCCCACTCCAGATATTATTTACACAATGACAAAGTTTGTGAGCAGGTTGGCACTTGCCCCCACTGTTCACATTTGAGAATGTTTCTCTTTCTCTCTTCTTTCCCCATCTCTTTTCATCCTTCTTTTTTCTCTACCAAGGACCAGAGGCTGACATGCTTTACAGTGACTATTTGACTCAAACACCTGAAGGATTATCCTGTTCTGTGTGTCTGTCTGCATATCTTTACCTCTACCCATTTCTTTTCACAGTAGGTTAAGCAAAACGACCCCTCTCCCCTGCACATCATTTTAGATTGAGGCTACCACTTCCCTTCCTGTTCCTATGAATATCCACTTCCTTTTGTCCTTGTCTATCAAACTAACCCTAATCATTAGTCCCAATGTGCTTACTTCAGAAAGTTTTCCATTATCTTTCTGTTCCAACAATAATTAATACAATGTTTACACGCAGTGTTATCAGTATACCTTTGCTCCCTAAATAATTTGTTCTCAGGAAGTATCTGTTTTTTTTTTTTTTTTAAGATTTAGTTTATTCTATGTATATGTGTGAATGCCTGCAAGTATGCATGTGTACCACCTGTGAGGCACTGGAAGGTCAGAAAAGAGCTTATATCCCTTGGAACTGAAGTTACAGACAGTTATGAGCTGTCATATGAGTGCTGTGAACTTAAAGTCAGTCCTCTGTAAGAGCTGCTAATGTTCTTAACCACTGAGCCATTTTTCCAGGCCGGAAGTGTTTGTTTCCTAGTCAACGACTACTCTTTTATCATAGTGAGTTTGATGACAGTGCCTGTTGGCATCCTCATGATTCAACTCTTGGGAGAGAACTGGAGAAAGAGACTGAAACCTAGAACATTAGTCTTAACAGAAGAAAATGTTGCTACATTACTGTAACCTAGCTTTTCTGCACACTGCACAAATTTCCACTGAAAGATATAAGGTGACTTGAATTGAAAAACAACAAAAAGATTAATAAGTGACCTAACTCCAGATAGGGAGGCCCCAGTGGACACAGACTAGTGACATGAAGAACTAAGATCATATTTAACTTATAAATATTACCTATGTAAACTAAATCAGACGAAAACCAGCATAAGGTTAGGGAAATGGGCAGGAGACTCCAAACTTAGCTGAGGAACTATTGGAGGTAAATCACTGATGGGTGAAGGAAAGTTGGTCTTCTTTGAGGGATGGAGATAGGTCAACTAGATTCCTTCCATTAGATGAACTCACACAGAGAGACATCTGGGTGTAAAAACTTTCCTAGTTAGGTCTTAACGTATATGACAATGCATGAAATTCTGTGGGTGGGCTATGAGGGTATGTGGAAATGGGAAGGTTCTAAATATGATTAAGATCTATTCCATAAAATGCACAAAAATACAGCAGAAATATTTTAAATTACCAATTCCATAGCAATGTCCCCTCATCAAAACGGGAGTACAAAATTCCAGGCACAGAATTCAAAAGAATAATTAGTAGTATGTTTAAACAACATTAAAGAAACATGAACATATTCTAAAATAACACAAATAGCTGAATGAAATAAGGAAGTTATTCAGAATATGAAAGGAGAATGCAAATAAGAAATATTTAAGCAAAACTAAACCAAAATGATGATGGAAATAAAAATAAAACAGATGAAATAAAATTTGAGTGGAAATACTTGCCAATAGAATGACTCACATGAAGGACTGACTATGAGGGTTTGAAGACAGGATGGAAGAATTGGATTATTTAATTAAAGCCAATTATACAGGTTTACAATGTTTAAACTCAAGATGCAAGTTCTTTGGTATAACATGATATTGCATAGACTTGTCCTGTGCCTGGCAGGCTATACTGGCAAGCTATGCTCAGATCATCAGAAACAAACCTGATTGTTGATATTCTGCAAAAAGGGAGGGGCAGAGAGAATCAGTCATGCCTCCCAGCCAACCAGTTGACCTGAATTGTATGGGGGGTGTGGCTAAGCATATGAACAGAGGAAGCTGGAGAGAGGCAAGTCCCTTTGACTTCATAGGCAGCTGCCAGGGGTCACAGGGTCCCTCCCAAGATGTAGAATTTGTTGTATGGCCTCAACAGGGAAGACCCCCACACCACACTCCTGTAAGTAACCCCACACCCATTGCTCCATAAGCAAGCCAAAATAAACTACTGTTTCACAAACGGTAGTTTGGCAAAATTATACCTACCTTTGTCATTAGGGACCTGCGGGGGGTGGGGGGAACCACTCTCTCCTCCTGGAAGGAATTTTAGGAACACAGGAAAAGGTATAATTTATGAAATATGATCATAGAAGAAGGAAAAGTATTCTATGCAAAAGTATAGAAATTAATTGAACATTATAAAAAAATATTCCTTAAATCCAGGGAAGTGAAGCCCATCTCTTTACAAGAGGCACACAGAACACCAAATCAACAGGACCAAAAATCAAACTCTCCACAACATACTCTAGCTGAAATATTGAACATGGGCTTAAGAGATGGCTCAGTAATTACAGAACTGGCTCCTTCATACAATAACTTGCTGTTGTCTATTAAATGTGTATCTCTTTCTATTATGAAATAATAAAAATTGTTCCAATATTTTTGTTATATGTCCCAAAATGTTCTTTTAGTTAATATGCTGTCCTTAGTTATAATTATTTCATTTCAATAAATTTAAAAAATGTCAGTATTTTAACACAGAAAAGATCATTGTTGGTAAAATAAACAGTAGTAAAAAGAACATTATGAACATCTTAGATGAAATAAATAAACTTCTGGATGCACATTTATTAACTGTCTTACTCTTCCATCAGGAAGTAATTCCTACTCTCTCAGTCCTTGAACCTGGTTTGGCCACTTGGTTTACTAGATGGGTGAGGCTTTTGAAAATGTTGTAAGGAGAGTTCAAATGTTGACCCACAGAAGGTATTTTGTTACTGTTGAGTATAGAAAGTTTTAACCATCCCTTTTCGAACGAGTTCATGTTAGAATGACTTAGTGTTCTCCTTCTTCCTTGTATTAATTGGTGTTTTCTAAAGGATCAGAACTGGAGGAATGAACATATAAATGCTATTGATTAGATTGGATTACAGGATAGGGACCGAGTGGCCCAACAATGACTCTGAAACCCTAGAGAGGCAGGAAGAATCTGTTAGTTGTTCTGTCTGTAAGGCTGAATATTCCTGGTCTTCAATCTATGTACAAACACAAAGAAGTTGGTTTTACTATTGGTGAAGTAATTCCACAGCAACAGAGTAAACTCTCCTCTGACAGTGAATGCAAGAATAAAACAAAAAACTTCCTTCTGCCATGTGTTTTTATATGGGTTGCCACCAAAAGGTGCTGCCCAGATAGAGCATGGATTGTCTGGCTTCAAATAATCTGTTGAAGAAAATGTCTTAGAGGGATGGCCAGTGGCTGGTGTTTTAGTTGATTACAGACACGTTCAAGTTGACAACCTAGATTAGCCATCATAAGTACATGCCTTGTCAACTTGGCATAGGAAACAGGAATTATCAAGAGAGAAATGGGGAGACTGGGAGGGCATGAAGTGATGTCTAGACAGGGAGAGATAGAGGAGATATGAATAATGCCTAGCTAGTTAAAAAAAAAAGCAGAGGGAATATATTAGCCTAGATATTTCTGAAAATATTCAGCATCATTAGCCATTAGAAAAATGAAAACTTAGACCAGGTTTAGATTCCATCATACCCTAGACAAAATGGCTAGCATCAAGAAAACAAATGAAAATCCATGCTAGTGAGGACATAGAGATTAAGCCCCTCATTCACTCTTGACAGAAGTGTAAGTTGGTACAGCTGTATGGAAATCAATATGAAGATTCCTCAGAGCTAGAAATAGAACTTCAAAAGGACCCAGTAAAAAATGCTACTCTTGGGCGCATGCCCAAAGGACTCCATGTCCTACACAGAGATGCTGGCAGATGTTCATTACTTTGTATTCACAGTAGTTAGAAAATGAGATCAACCTAGATATTCATCAGCTGATGAACAAATAATGTAAATGTGTTACATATACAATGGAATATTACCTAGCTACAAAGAAAAATGAAATGTGCTGGAAAATTAATGGAATTGGAAAATATATATACCCAAGTGGGGTAACCTAGAAAGACAAATGTCACATGTTCTCCCTCATACGTGGGAAAAATGGAGAACACGTGACAGTGAACTTAAGTTGGAATGTTATACAATGGAATGTTATACAGTGGAATATTATACAATAACTATAGAAGAACGTTGATGATAAACAACGCATGGAAACCACGATGCAAAGACCTTACTCTGAAGTGACAGGAGCTAGTGTCTAAAGGCTAAGACACACTATTCCCTTGCCTGGAGAACAAAAGATAGTGGCCAGAGGTAGGGATTCAGTGTACCTGACAAGAGATAGCTTGGAAAACAGCAGTGATGGAAGTGTCTCTGACTTTGGTGATATGCTCTATAACTCAAACCTAAACACAAAACACACAAATGTCGGGTTTACTACAAACTAACTTCTAAAAGGTCAAGACTTCTCATAAACTAATTGTCTTATTACTCATCCTTCTGTTCTGTAATAATGACATATTACACTAAAATATTGTGTGCAAGTAAATGGCTACTCAGAAGTTTATACAGTATGGAAAATCACAGTAAAATGTTCACATGGAATATTAGATTTTAATAAAGTATGTAAAGCTCCCGAAGTGTATATGTCAACTATTCTAAATCAGCGGGCTCTGAAATAATGCAATCTCACAGTCCTTAATGAAACACCTTCTAAAGCATGAATCCTGTTTACAGTTTCCTAGTACTCAAATGGCAGAGCTGGATTCTTATTGAGGCACTAGATTTCTCGTGTTTATATCAAGTAACTGCTAATTTATTAGGTCTGTCCTCTGCTATCCGAGTGACTCATGTCCTCCCAACATTTTGCAGGAAGAATGAATGCACAGTCATCTTTCTTATAAACCAGCCGAAGAATCCTTGAGAAGATTGTAAGAGTCCTGATCCCTCCTGGTGAAGGTTTTGGAGTCCTTATGACTGGAATGAATGACTATCCTACCCTGTGTAGAGAAGGGTACTGAGCCCTTGGCAGTCACCTGACCTGTGGGTCTGTCTTCTGGGTTCCATTAGGACATGCCTTCCTCTCTTGTTTATCCTCTCATATCCGCAGTCCCCAGGAGGCTCTGAGTCCTTTGCAGCATTTTCCCTCCCCTCCAATACCAGATCCTGCCACCCTCCCACTTGAATAACATCACTACTATTGAGATGTGTGTATCAGCAGAGGGGATGCTCACGGAGCATGGAACTGCACAGACCTCTGAAGGTAAAGAGGTTCACACGGGACATTGACCCTTCCCAAGAAGCCCTGAGCCCACTCTGTGTATATCTGGGCCAGTTTCAGTGACAAACAGAATTTTACACTTCCAAATGTTCCCGCTGCCCATTCAAGTTCCCCTGACCCTTTCTCCCTCCCTTCCTCGTTCCCCATCCCAAGTTAAACTCATGAGGTATTTTGTGAATCAAGCATTGTCTCACGGAGCCACATGCCAGCAAGTAAAAGTAAAATTTTACCTTTTTCATACAAACATTATCATCAAATAAGTGCCACTTTCCTATTATGTAGTGTCTTATGTGTACCTCTATATGTGATTCGTATGAGTAAGAAGTCAGGGAAAAGTGTGATGGGGGATAAAATTCTATTGAATAGGATGTCCTTGAGACTAATAGGAAGCCTACATCAGAAGTGAGCCCCCTCAGAAGGTGTCAGTCCAAACACGCTGATGAAGGGCGATGCTTAGGGCAGTCAGTAGCACGTGTGCTATTGAAAAACTGCAGCATTAGCACAAGGCTAAGCGAACCTGTGACAGGCTAGTGTCAGGCTTGTTTGTCATCCACAATAATGATCACATTATACTCACAGCATCTAGAAGACCCTCACCAGCACCGAGTCTTACAATGTCCTGGGGACCAGATTTCCTTTCTATGGGAAACATCAGCTGGATATTTACTGATATTTGCAATAGTTACTTTGCATGAAACCAAATACCTAAAAAACACAATTTAAATGAGGAAAGTGTTACTTGGTTTTTAATTTCAGATGACTCAGCTCATTGTGGCTTGGAGTCCTGTGTTTGGTTAGGAATGTGTGGCCGAGGATGTTCTTTACTTCTTGAGAGATAGGAACCCGAAAGTCAGAAGGGGGCCAGCAACAAGACAGCTCATGACACTTTCAGGAATACATTTCTCCAGTTAGACCTTGTCTCCCACAGATCTTAGAACCTTCCAAATGGTGCCACCTGAAGGGAAAGGAAATCGTAGGCAAGTCACAACCCACAGAAATATCAAGCATGGTACTGGTACAAAGGATATAGTTCTTAGTTTATGTAGTTCAGACAAAATAAATTTCAAATCCTACTTTCATTTTCCGCCCTCAAATGCACACAAGGCTTCCTCAGTGGCTTCATCTCTTGAAGGTGCTCTTGCCTATGGCCCAAACCTGTATGTCTGTCTCTGTCTACATTTTTTGAGCAGTTCTGAGGATCCCAGTCTGGATTCTGGGCTTTCTAAGGAGCTTTTGAAAACTAGAGGGGTGTTTAACTCTATCTCACTAAAGGAAATGAAATAACACTACTGGAGTTTTATAAGGGGGACATGGGGCACTAGATGTCTGAAGAAGGAAGACTTTTGCATTCCCATGGGTGAGTTTTATGGGGGACAACTACACAGTGTGTGTGTGCTTGTAATTGCTCTGTCTAGAATAAGACTGTCCCTTAGATAAAAGGGAATATTTTACGTAATTTTAGTTAATTAAATATTCTATGAATGGGGATATCATAACAATTGTCAGAAACTTCTTTGTTATAAATTTTAATAGCCACTGATATGAAGTTCAGAAAAAAGAATGTGTGGCAGAAAAACACACTATGGAGTTAATTGATTGTCGCTTGGCCTATCTGTGCTGGTTTCTGTTGGCAACTTTCCTCAACTTTGATTTGACTGTCAGTAACAGGATTGCTGTAGAATAAACCCTACCCCACCTCTTTTTCTTCTTCTGATGAAACAGCTAAACAGTATCTGGGCCTCCTTGAGTCAGCGTGTTCATGAGAACATTTCCACTACTATACGTCCCCGAATTCCCCGAATGACCGTTCTGTTCCCTCCTGGAGATGCAGACTGACTCAGTGATGGCTAGACCTGGACATGGGGAGCCACAAGGGTCAGAAGGCCTGAGTGCCTAACCACTGGGCAAGGTTTGTGCTGACTAAGAGAAGTACCAGCCTGTACCCTGAAAAGTTGCTGAGTTGGCCTTGACTGATGTAAGACAGAAGCATATGTCCAGCTGTACCTCAAAGTCCTCTAGGGTTGTGGTGCTTTAACCTTCTTGCATAAAATGGTCTCTTACATTTTCTTCTTACCTTAAGTCATACTACATTTCAGCAACTACATATATGTATGAAATTTCTCCTGCATAGGTTATTTTATTTGTGATTTCATTCTGACAAGTCAAATACTGTCGTACACAGTATTTGTTATAAAAGTCAAATTTTGTGTTCACCAGTGTGATGGTTTTAATGTAAACTTGCCACAAATATGAATCACTTGAGTAGAGAGTCCCAAGTGAGAAATTGTCCTGCTTGTCTTAATCAATGTAGGGAGTCTCACCAAAATGTGTGTGTTGGTGGGGGGAGGTATTGTGGCAGTCCACTTACAAAGGCACTCTCGTGTCTTCTGGCTCAGTAACTCAAGTTGCATCTTGCAATTTTCCAGTGCAACTTATAACTAATGCCAAAATTCTTCAATGAGAGGAATGTTTAGCAGGTAAGTAGAAAAATGTGTGTGACATATGCTTATTGCTTGATATTCTTTTATATTCTGATATATTTTCTAAGAGTCTAACAATACATATGAACTAAAAAAATCTGAACTACATAGTGAATAACATGCAGGCCCAGTTTTATGTGGTGCAGTACACAATAAGCATTGCTGCTGTAGTTCGAAATGACAGTGTAGTGTGAGAGGTGGAAATGATGGTAATACAGAGGGAAGCTTGGCCAGAAACTGCATGAAGGGTCATTGACACCGGGAGTTCCTTCCACATTAATCTTCCTAAATTACATCTAAACAGACTCTACTGAAGATGATGGATTAGGCCTAATGTACCGGAACCTAACTCTTGTCTGTCTTCAGCAATCCATTTTAAATTATTATGAAATTGTAATTTTGCAGTATCAGATTTCAAATTCTTTGAAAAAATAACTATCAACAAATCCTTAGAAAATTACATTCACAGCAGATTGTCAATACTTAAACCTGAAGGATTATATCCTTTCTTTAAGTTTGGTTAAGATAATATTTTTCCTACGTGCCTTCCCAACTAAAACTATGATTTTTAATGAATCCAAACATTTTTACTTATTTTTCTTCTTATAGGAATTGTCAGTGTTGATGAATAATTAGGAATGACTCAGATTATAATACTTTCATATACATAACACTTAAGAAAATTAAATGCTCAAACTGAAAGCATTTGTTCAAGAAAGCAGAAAATATTCTGAAAATTTGGGCTGCGTGCTGAAGGACTATGATGTGTGGGAAATTCAATTTTCTGATGGGTTTCATATTAAAAGCTGTAAGTTTTTCTGTTCCTTTGAATTCAGTTATTTGATCATTCTTCTGTGCATTCTGACATGCAATGTGCTTTTGCTACATGTATGTTACCTCACATACACTGGCTTGGGCAGTTTCTGTTGATATACACATTCAAGCCTATAGCAATCAAGCGGGCCTCACTGGAGAAAGCCTCTTTGTATGAAAAGTAACTGACAAAACTAAAAAGTTTTCCGTTTGCACAGATAGTTCTCAGATGACGTAATTAATACCAATGACTAGCAAGTATAAGAAGACAATGTTCAACCTCATTAGCAAACTTCATGCCCAAGACCTGCTTAAGCTCAAGCCAGATAAAACCCAGAACAGAGGAGGGGAAAGATGAGCAGAAAGCGCCACTTCTAACTAAGGTGCTATTAGCATATGATAGTCACTGGGGGAGGAAGTGTCAGTTTTCTTTAAGTGCATGGTCCATGGTAAGTTGATCACACTCCTGGGCAGGTTCCACAGGCGAGAAACCTTGGTCAACACAAATTGGACTCCATGGAGGGAAAATAAATAGAAAAACATGAAGGTGGGTGGCAGGTATCTGAGAGTAGCTGAGTTTGGATCCACACCAAACTTGCAGCCAAACTTGTCAGTGTAACTCACCTGGAGCTGGCTTTAGAGTTATGAAAGATGCAGGAGTGAAGGACTCTTGTTCAGCCTCTGTGGTTTCAGAGATGTGCAGCAGGGGTGTCCCTGCATAAAGAAGGCCCGCAGGCTACAGCAAAGCCCTGATAGACCCTTGAAATTGTAAAGGTGAAGCCTAGTTGACAGTGGAGACCCCAAGAAGATGTTCATGATGCCAGAGCTGTGAGACATCTGCCACGAAGAACTGCATACAGGGAGCGGTACCAGCCCAAGAGAGATATGTATGTCTCACTCATCAGAGCTGGAGGAGCTGAGCCATCTAAGTCCTTTGGAAGTAAAGTCCCAGAAGTCAGATGTGGAGCTACTGGATTTTGCCCTGATAGTTTTCGGTCTTGTTTTAGACTGGTATTTCCTCACTCTGCCTTCAGTTCTCTATTTTGGAATGTAATGGATTCCAGTGTATGTTGGGAATATTTCATTTGTCTTTTGATTGAACAGGGGCTTAGATTTAAGAGACTGCCCTGAGTCCCACTGGGCTGTGGACTTTTGAATAGACTGGTAAAGAGTACGGGAACTTTTAAGGTTGGATTAAAAGCATTTTGTATTTTATGTGGTCATGAGCCTATGGTGGTCAGAAAATGGAATGTGATGATTTGAATGTTCCCCATAGGCTCCAAGTATTCGGACATTTTGTCCCCATTCAGTGGCACTGTTTTGGGAGGCCTTAGAAGATGTGGCCATGCTGGAGGAAGCATGTCATTGGTGGTAGGCTTAGAGAGTTCTTAAACCTTGCTGGATCTCCAGTCATGGCTTTGCTTCCTGTGCCTGCTTGAAGATGTGAACCCTTAGATTCTACATCAACTCTAGCTCCCATGCATCCCCACTATGATGGAGTCTTATCCCATAAACTAAATAAACTCTTCCTTCTATTAGTTCCCTTGGTCTGTGTTTCTATCTCAGCAACAGAAAAGTGATTAGTATAATATGCAATGAAATTTTTTAACCATAAAGAAGATGGAGTTATGCCATTTGCAGGAAATGGATGTAGCTGGAGGAATCAATGTTAAACAGATTAAGCCAGTCTCAGAAAGGCAAGAAGGTTTGGTTTCTCATTTGTGGTTCCTATGCTTTGTGTAGACACATGGAAATAGAAACAAAATTGTCTAAGAAACAAGGGGAGCTAACTGAAGCGAGAGGGATGACAAGGAGGTGGGCTTTGGGAGGAATATTTTTAGTATACAATGTATACTAAAAATACCTGTCCCATGGTAACACACTATCGTGTACAAATAACATATACAATAAATTGCTTTAAAGGATGAAACGTTCAGTTTCATTAAACCAGAAGGAAGATACACCCCAATTAGCTGTACTATTCTGATTCTATTCAAAGGATCACTGTGCTTGTTCGTTTTTGTCAACTTAACACAAACTAAAGACAGGGAAAGGGACCCACAATTGAGATATTTCCTCAATCAGACTGTCCCATGGACATATTAGTGAAACATTTTTAAATTGGTAATTGATGTAGGAATTCTTAGCCCACACTGGGCTGTGCCATCCCTTGGCAGTTGAGGCTGGACTGTGAAAGAAAGGTAGTTGAGCAAGTTAGGGGAAACAATACAGTAAACACCACTCCTCCATTGTCTCTTTTTCAGTTTCTGCCTCCAGCTTCCTGTCTTGAGATCTAGTCTTGAATTTCCTTGATGACATACATTAACCTATATTCCAAGTAGACCCTTTTCTACCCAAGTGGCTTTTGGTAATGATGTCTATTATAGCAACAGAGAAACTAAACTGGAGTAATCTCTATATGAAAACCCTACTGAATTTTAATAATTTGATCACATCAAATTTTCCCTAAGTGCAGAATATAGTCAAGCTCTAATGGCAGCTGGGATTACTGCTCAGTATCCCACATCAGTGAGCTGGCTCTGCACTCTATACTCTCTACTCCATACTCTTCATTAAAATCACATTGGGAGATCACAGTGAGTCCACACTGTGAGTCTCTCAATAGAAAAACCACACACCTCAAATATGGCCCTTCTAATCATTTGCTTCCAGTACAGAAATGAGCAACTTTTTGGAGTAAGGGACTGACTATAATAAGCATAAATTAACACTGCATGAAAAAATGTGGATCCTGGACTGTAATAAAAGTGCTACAATTTCTGTCCTGCAAAAGATACTCAAAGCAAACACTAATTTGTACTCTTTTGTGTTATAAAGGGCTTAATCTAACTGTTATATTTCTTTGGAATTTTGTGTGTGTCTCAAAGTGGGAGTAAATGAGGAAGAATAAGATACATTTAGTCATAAACATTCCCCAAATACCTGTGTGCATAAGACCCATTCTGTGGAAGGTGGTGGAATTTTCAGGGGCACAGTCTGGAAGGAGGAAATTCAGTCACTGGGGCATACCTGCAAAGGGGTGTTGACATTGTCCTTTCCTGTCGTCCATTTCCAATCGGCATGGACAGCCTCTTCCATCATGAACCACTGCTATGATGCCCTGTGCTGCCACATCTCCACAGGATAGGCTAGCAACCACCAACTGAAACCATGAAGCTGATTTATAACTCTGCTCGGGTTGATTGGTTGATTACTACAGGCACATTAATTTTAGTTTTGTTTAGTTTCATTTTGTTTTTTGTTGCTGTTTTGGGATTTCAAACACAGACTCACCATGTAACTCTAGTTGGCTTTGAACTCACGGAGATCTGCCTGCCTCTGTCTCCTGAGCTCTGGGTTTAAAAGAGTGAACCCCCACATCTGTCAAGTACCTACATAGGGATTAAAGGGTTCATTGTGTTTCACAGTTTTATGTTACTGTACATTATGGAAAGGAAGTCAAGACATCAGAAGATAGCAGTCAGTCACATCGTGTCCACAGTCAGGAAAAAGAGAATCACGAATGTACACTGGTACACAGCTCCCGTTCTCCATTTATTAAGGCCAGGATCCCATCCAGGTACCATCCATAAGGGGCAGATCTTCTGATTTCAATTAATATAATCAAGATAAATCCCCACAGGCATGCTCACAGACCTGGTCCCTTACAGAGACTTCTTTTCCAAATAATTCTAGACCCCATCAAGCTGACAATTTAGATTAAGCATCACAATTCTACTATTTGTCAAGATAACACACAAACATCATTTTAAGTCATAACCTTCCACCTCCTCATCCCATGAATTTAACAGTTCCAATAGTTTGAGAATTCAAGGTCCTCTAAAATCAAAAGAAATTACTTATTTCTCATATATAATGACATGAAATAAACATTTATATTCAAAATTGGAATAATGGTCATGCAAAGAAAGAGAGACCAAAAACAAGAGCAAACACAACAGTAGTCAGTAGATATATATCTCCTTCCTTCTACACTTCATAGGCAAGTTGTATATTTTTTTAGAATAAATTATCACAGCAGCAGGTAAAGTAATTGAGAGGACAAAAGAAGAGGAAACCTGCCTAACAGAAAGGAGTCAAGATTACCATCTGATTTGCTTTCCATTTGACTTCACTCACACATCAGGCAGGCCACACAAGAAGAAAGAGTTTTGCCCTCAAGATGAACAGAGTCAGGTAGCATATATCTCCTTTATTACTGATTGTATAAAAAGTCAACATGAGCAATCACACACACACACACACACACGCACACACACACACGTGCACATAGACTCACAACACATGCATTTAGCGCTCTTGGAATAAAATGAGTCTTTAGGAATAAAAATGATCATATGAAGGCTGACCAAGGTCAAAACATTTTACATCGATTGGCAGAATTGGCTGGGACTTTTTAATTACCACTATGTTGATATTCTGCCTGTGCAATTGGAGAGTAGCACATTAAAAGGAGAGAAGGCATTTGTTAATAATAGAAGAAAAAAAAACAAATTAAAATTAACTGTTAAGGACTAGATGGGAATCAAACAAATTCAAGTTAGTGAGAAATTCTTGTTACAGTATTTTGAAATCTATAGCTGTTAATCTAGTGGCGAACAGTGAGTAATATAGACTAAATGTGAGAGGACACTAACATAGCAGTGGGGAAAAGTTCTGAGTAGTAGCTTCAAAGTGTAAATTCATCCTTAGTCACAGACAAAGCCAACTAAGATGATGCCTAGAAATCAAAAAGACTAAAGAAGATATTTTTTATAGTTTCAAAAACTAACACAATTCACAAATCACTTTATAAAAAATAAATAAATAATTTTCTTTATTTAATATTAGATCTATATTATAGAAGACCTAAGAGCTATATCATTACCAATTAAATAATTTCTGATGATTGTAATAAAGCAAAGTTAAAGGCAACCATCTCTTTTGAAATAATATATAAGTAATATATATATCACATATATATATATATATATATATATATAGTTTTGTTATTATTATGCAATATACCATGTGAGTTCAATGCCCACAGAGACCAAAAAAGGTGTTGCATGCCCTGGAACTGGAGCTACTGATGGTTGTTAGCAACCATGTGGGCACTGGGTACTGAACCACAATCCTCTGCAAGAGCAACAAATGTTCTTAACCACTGAAGTATTTCTCCAGCCCCCAAGAATGGAGATATTTTAAATTGTCCAGAAACCAAAGAGAGCTAAAAGAAAACTTGCAGAGTCACTAAGATACTCTGAAGCTGGGAGCTGACTGAAAAGAAGGAAGAGTTTCTAGCAGGTAATACGTAGATCCAGCAGAGTGAATACCTCTAAGTGAGAGAGAATGTCTTAATGCCATTAAATTGTTACATGAGACTCTGCTTCCCAGTGGCTGAGGTGACCAGCTCTGTGTTCATCTGTATTCCTGTTTATATACTGTCAATATCTACCTATTCTTCTTTGCTTTATACTTTCATTTATTTGTGAAAATATCTTTCTTCCATCTTTGTACACAGAAACATAGTTCTAATAGAATGACTAATAGTTTCTTTGCCAACATTTATAATAAAGTTTGAAGTTTGAAATAATCAACTATTTTCCCTTCTAATAACTGTAGATCCGGATACTCCATATTGAAAGAACTTTAACAGTTACTACGAAAACACTGCTTGAGAACATCACACTCCCACCAAAATCCTTTGGGTATCACTAGTCATATTACAGGATTTCAGGGTGAATTTTAGTATAATGTTTTATTAATTCTCTGATAACTTCCTGCTGTGTATTTTTATCATATTCATCCCCACTCTTCTTCCGGTCTTCTACAGGATCAAGCTCCACCATTCAACATCATCCCAACTTCATGTCTTCATTTTTGTTATAAACTCTGAGTCCAGTTTATGATGCCCATATGCTCCCGTTGTGGAAGGGGGACATCCAATGGCACATGACCGACGTCCCAGAGGCCACACCCTCAAAGAAAACTTACACTCCTTCGCCCAGCAGCTATCAACTGTCAATAGCTCCTGAGCTAGGGGTGGTGACTCATGAGCCCCTCACCCCTCCATGATAGAATGTTGACTGGCTGGATCTTGTGTAGGTTTCATACAGGAAAACACAGCTGTTCTGAGTTCATGTGCACACTGCTGATGTGTACATGATGCTGGGAAGACTCTGTTTTGCTCTGCTCTTCCTAGATCTCTGTCCCCCATGTTAAAATATTCTCTGAACCTTTGGGAGATAGGAATGTGGTAGCCACATCTCATTTTTGTTGAATAGCCACAGCTACTTATTCTCTGCCCCTTCATGAGCTGTAAGTTTCTGTGTTTAACACCATTCTCTGATGAGGTCTAATATGTATATGTACATGTATATGTATATGTATATATATTCTGTGTATACGTTATGCATATATTATATATATGGATATAAAAAATGAGAATTTAGAGGGCAGTATGATACAGTGTCTACTTAGCAAAATGATAATTGTCACTCCAGGCTTCAGGCCTGTGAGCTCCTTAACCATGGGTTCTTGACCAGACTTACAGCATCAGACATGTCTTTCTTCCTGTGTAGTATGCCTTAAATCCAATCAGAAAGTGGATGGGTGCTCCCAAAACATCTGTGCCACTGTTGAGAACAATTTTTAATGTATAATTATTGTCAAGAAGTTTATGAATAGTCCTATATGGAAATACACACCTAAATTTCGAGAACTCTGTAAGTGGGAAAGGAAGATTGCTTATCAAAGGCAAGCCTAGGCTGTGAACCGAGACCCCTTCCTCAAAAAAACTATCAATAATAAGAGAAAATAAAATTATGAGTTGAGTGTGCTCTCTTGGTAACAGGATTGAGTCTTGGTCTAACAGATGGGTACATTATAGTAATCACCAAAATTAGGCAAATGTGCAAATAAAACATTTATATTCTGACCCCATCTTCTTTTGTGGGGAGGGTGGTCTCACAAAAGTATATCATAGAGCTGAAAAAAGTCCAATCACCAGGAGAAAAGTAACAATAACTCACCTGCTTGAATACCCAGATTCAGATGCCAAGTAGATGTTCTGGGTAGATTAATGAAAGAATCAAGGACTACGTGCTGAGGAGCTCTGCCTCCTCACCTGTCCACGTCTTCCACACAGTTCTCAAAGGGTGGGTGTTTCTGATATACATCAAAGTGAGGGCGTAAGGATAGAAAGGCATGCCCCTCATCCAAGTCTTACTGAAGAAATTGTACCTTCTGAAATATCTCCCACGGACTTTTCATTATGACCCCAGCCAAGTATATCAGAATCCATGTTCCGTTGTTGTGTTGTTGTTGTTAAGTTTTTGTGGTGAGAACTGTTGTCAGTAGGCTAGAAGTGAGCTCTATTATATATGATTACCATGTTGAAACTCATTCAACTCTATTTCCACTCTGGGACATATAATATTGATTTGCTCATTTAACTAATGAATTCATTCCACCAGACACAGAGAAACGATTGAATTAAAGAATGGAAATCCAGGAAGAATATTTTCAGAAGAAATTCAATGCATTCATGGAAAACCTGTACAGAAGTTCAAATTTAAGCATATTTTCATCTTCTGGGCCTTCATTTGACCCTGTGATTTTGACTGTGTTGTGAAAATATTAAATGATAACTTACAGAAATAACCATTGTTATAAGCTTTAAACTGTACATTGAGCAGTAGCATGGTGCATTTTGTAACCTTCTCTCCCAGCCAGGGAGAAGTATAGTCTTCCCACTTTTCCACGGCACACACTGTCTAACCCACCAGTCTTCTAGTCAGTTAGTGGCTACCTGCACTTAACAGATGTCTTACAACATCACAGTGCTTCTGTCCAAATAACACTTATTTTCTTAAAATAAGGTCATTGCCCCACAGAGCAAGAGTAGCAATATTACATAAGTCACAGAAAGGTTATATGGTGCTTCTTTTTAACAAACAGAAAAGAAATAGATCACTGATGGGTTCAGAATTCAGTATTTGAAAAAAAATCATATCCAAATAACTTTGATTACAACATTTCCCCTCATTTATTCCATTACTATTTTTTAAAGCACAACCCTCACCGTGCTTGAATTACAAATTAAAATGTATCACTGACATATATACAGTAAAGAAAACAGTACATGCAGAGTTCAATACTGTCTGTAGCTTCAGACATGTCCTGGGGTCATTGAACCTTTCCTTTGTCAAGCACAAAGGGCTCCTGAACACCTAGAAGAAGTAATCCAGGCCTCTAGTATGCAGCTTTCACAAATGGCTGACCCCGAAAAAGTTCTCAAGGTTCAGATACAGAGGTGAATGTTTTACCTTCTCTTGAGTAAACATGGGCAATTGCATGCCTCTTTACTACTCTTAAGAGTGAGTACGATTTTTAATTAAATATATAAGCCTGAATCAAAGTATACTGTACTTTCTGCCTAAAGTATTAATAAATACAAAATCATCTAATAAGTACTAAAATTGTTTCTCACAAAATTATATGAGAGAGCTGCTTTCAGCTGTGAGCTCCAAAAAAAATCTAGTCACAATAGCTCATCGGCTTGAATATCTAGAACTAGACGCCAGGTAGGTATTCTCGGTGAATGAATGAAAGAACGGAGGGCTATGTGTTAAGGGACTCTGCTTCCTGTCCATGTCTTACTCATAGTTCCCAAAGAGTGGATGCTCCTGACACACAAATGTGAGAGGACATAGAAAGACATGTCTTCCAGCTTGAAAGGGGCCATGCCAGGGAAATGTCCTGAGATGTCTTTGAACTGCGGCTTCTTTCAGAGTGCAACATATGGGTCAGAAAACAAATGGAAAACCCCACCTCAGAAACACCTACTGTGGACAGATATCATAGGAACAAATATCTGCTGAATGCTATAGAAAGGCCATTCTCTGTGAAGAACAGACCCTTAATCTCACAAAGGACTCCAGTGTCCAAACCACAGCTCCTAAGGCCCCAGCCTTGGACTTCAAAAGCACGTGTGTAGCTACACTATTTGCAGGGAACTATTTCTGATTTATTCCCCTTGTCATTTTAGTCCAGGACACATTATTGTAGATGCAGAAGAGAACCTGACTAGTCCACAATACATGGTACCTGAGCTTCCTACCTGAGTAGACACAGGCATGTTTTCCTCGCTTCGACTTAGAGCTCTTGAAGAACAAAACTTTTTTTTTTCCTTCCCAGCATTTTGGGCCTGAGGGAAACTCTTGCCTGTTCTTGAGTGTGCCTCTTTCCCTGGTAGGTGGCACCTGGAATGACTAACCTGTGCTTTCCTCTGGTGAGTGTGCTCCTCACACTTGGCTCTCTGTAGAGCTCCCTCCATACCTTGGCTACAGAATCCAGGATCTTGGCCTGCTACCCATTCCTCCATCAGTTCAGTGGAACAAGTTCTCATTTCTTCCTGTTTGTTTTAAAGAGTGGAGTAGGACCAGGAGAGTGACTACATGCAAAAAAAAAAATCTAATACTGACAAGTAGAATGTTTACTGAAGGGACGCCATGAACACGGTGCTTCGTATGCAAGAGATGATGGACTCTCTGTCCCATCTTCAACACCATAAACACACACATACACACACACACACACACACACACACACACATACACACACACACAACCACATACATGGACGCCTCTTATCAGTGATTCTAAAGTGAGCATTAGGTTCCTGAACAACTGGAGTCACAGTGTTTCCACCAAATAAGCCAGGTTTTATTCTTTTTCTGTTTGTACACATCTTATTCAATGTGTATTGTTGATTACTTAGCATGGAACTCAGAATCAGATTCACTGGATCAGGTGTCTAAAAACACATTTTCTCTGTACATACAATGCTACCATACGACACATGGCAACTTCAACACACTTGTGATGAGTCAGAACTGCGCACAGAGGCATTTTGAATGGTGAACCCTCTATCAAAAGTGCCTAAGTTTGAAAGCCACGACACTAAACAGACTGTAAGGACTTTCGTTTGCAGTAGAAGCTGAGAGAAGAGTCTGGGGGTTGTTTTCTCCTATCTCCGTGAGGAGTGTGGATGTTTGACAAATCAAAATTTCAGTTTCTGGAAAATGTTAGGAGATAACTGCAAAAATGAGTTGGATCTGGAAGGTGAAAAAAAAATTTCAGCAAAAAGGTGAATTTGCAAATACAGACTCCATTGCCAATGCCTGTCAACTGTATGTCAATAACCTCTCCCCAAAGAGCATCTGCATGTCTCCATAATGACAACAAAGGTATTTGATTTCTCTATTGCATTCTGAAAACTTAAATACCTGAGGACGAGTGTAACAACCTGCAGTACTTTGACCGTTCTTCAGAACATACCAATTTCCACACTTTGACACATCTGCAATCTGTCTCCACCTACCTGTGTTGATACTCGCATGTTACACTCCTCAGCAGTCCAACATGCATTTTCTTAAAATGAGTTTTTGCTATAGCCCACACCACTGGAACTAAAAATAAAAAATGTTTAAATTTTGTTGTCCAACAAATACTTTATAAGAAATCAAATGTACGCCTTTAATCAAGAGAGCAGATACAGCATGCTTGCTCTTAATGCATCTAGGAAGAAAAGAGGTGGTATTTGTGGTGAGGAAAGAGAGCAGGGAGGAGGGTTGACAAGAGAGATTATTAGTGTTGAATATGAGCCAAGTACGAGAAACATATATGAAAGTGTCATAATAAAACCCATCATTTTGAATCACTCAAATTATCTTTTAAGTAAGATGCTTATTACAGAACCAGTTTATACACTGCCTGTGCACTTTCAAATTCCTTAAGCTTTTCGGGAGCCTTTTCGTATGTGTTTTTAAATTCAGTGTTGACATAAATTACATTATTTTCATGATATCAACTATGAAGAAGCTTTGAGAAGAGCAGATGTTAATCCACTGAGTATATCATACTGGAGGGTACCAAAGGCATGCAATGCCTGATCATCCTGTCCTGAGTGATCCTACCTTCCCTCATTAAACTAAGAGATGGAGAGAGGTTTATTGTTTAGCCCCCTCAAACCTTACCTGCTCTGAGCTTTCCTGACTACTGCATTTTTCTGCTCTTCAATGCCTTTTCATCGTCTTTGGTTTTGTCTTCTACTTAATGTATACATAGATATGCTTAAGTACTGTTAAGGTAAAAACACCACCTGTAGGATGCTCTGGAGCTCCCAATGTCTCAAGTCCTTTTTCCTTCCTTCAAATGATCTATTTTTTGATGAATGAGTCACATGTCCTCAATGACTCACTGAAACATGATTCAATAAATCGATGTAGTCTGGATTTTTCTACTTCAATCAGAATCAGTTCCTTGTAAGCCTTACAATCAGATGTCAATTAAATTCCTCCCTGCTCACCACTTGTGCATGCCACATTTAAAGCTTCTAACCCCCTTTCATTCTTTTTCCTATTTTTGATATTTTTATTGAGTTTTTGTGCATTTCATATAATAGATCTTAATCAAATTTATAACTCCGTCCCTATCAGTGCTCCTATACCTCACACTTAATTCCTTGTATTCTGTCATATCATAATAAGTCCTATCTGGTCAAGCATTTGCACCCAGAAGTCCCTAGGTACACATTCATCCACTGGAGTCTAGTCATCCTCTACTCTCCCTCTCCCAGCAGTAATCAGTTGCCCATTTCTTTGGCTAGGCGTGGGGTCTGCTGACCATTTCCCTCATCCTCTGCTGGATTTTTGTCCGATTGAGTTGGCATTGGACTCCTTTCATTCTTACTGCTCCTTGTTCTTGTCATTTTCATTAAACATTATACTTTACTTTTCCATCAACCTCTCTGACTTCCATTCTAGTGATTTTACCTGTGCAGTTGAGAGCTGGTGAAGAAGTGTTAGTTAAGTCTGGGATTCACCAACAAGAGCTGGAACTCAAAAGGATGAACTTGAGGTTGTGTATGTTCATGTTTCTGTGGACAGAGGTGTGCGGGTCCCACAGAGACTAATGCCCTTCATGGTATAACTATAATACAATTGTCTCAGGAATTGGAAAATTTGAAGAGGACTAAGACGTTAGTAGCTTTGGTCTGGATGGAGCTAAATTCTCCTTTTACAGGCACTCCTCAAATTTGGATCAAAGAAATTTGGGGTGATTCATGCTAAGCACATGAAATGAATAGTGAGAAAAATATTTCTCTCCACACCACCACTTAAACCTGTCTGATAACTGCAATGCTATATATACTGTTACAAATAAACGTAGAACGAGAACTTACTCTAGAGTTGAGATGTCACTAATGATTCAATAGGAAAAGTTATTAAGGTTTTCATATCATGAAAAGGATTATAATATATTCTATTGTGTGTAGATTTGCTATCACTGAAAATTTAAGAAGATTGTTATGAGGCAAATAATAAAGTCTATTGGTCCAAAGCTTTTAGCCATGTTTAGAAATAAACATAAAGCATCTCCACCACCTTCTAATACCTCAGTTCTATCAGCCTGTCAGCAGGTTTTTGCCTCACACATATTGTCATCAATTATTCATGTTTGTAACATTTTAAAATGTGTTAATTGTATTTGATAGCTTCATACGTATATACAATGTTTTGATTATACTGGTAGTTCCCCAGTCATCACTATCAACAACATCCCCCAACACACTCTTGTCCCTTTCATGGGTTCATAACTTTTGGTTTGGTTTTGCAGCCCTTTTAGTTTGACTGGAACCATCTAAGTGACTATTGGATAGGAACTATATCCATTGGAGCCTGGTGGGATCATCAGTGGACACACACACAGCTGGCAGCAATGAGTCCTCCTCTTTCAGAATCTTTTGTCCTGAGCTCAGGTTTTCTACCAAAGTTAATAATGACACAAGTTGAACACACTGTGAAGACTGTGAACAGTGAGAGTGCCAGTCCTTCTCATTTGAATTGAATGCTTTGCAGTAATTAAACACCATCATAATCTTTGTTTTTAGTACTTGGGAGATATATAAAATGGGAATCTTAATGAATAAAGACTGGATCTCTAGAAAATACCATTTAGATTTTAGAATCATAGCTATATATGCAGACATTCAAAAGACTTGAACAAATAAAAATAAAAATGAATAGCTCTTTCAAAAAACTGAGTTATAATCGGTAAAATTCAAATTTTTTTTCAGTTTTTTAATTGAATATTTGTGAAGTTCATATGATGCATTTTTATCGTATTTAGATTACCACCCTTATCTACACTTCAAATACCTCCAATCATTAATCTCTGGTGGTTTCATGTTATCTTTCTCTTTCTCTCTCTCTATATATATAGATATAGATATAGATATAGATAGATATATCTATAGATATGCTTATTAAAATCAAATTTGGATCTCCAAATACCCTTCAGTATGGGTCCATCCACTTGAGCCTGGTTAACCTACTAAAAGTCTCACCTTTAAAAGAGTCTGACTTTCTCCTTCCAGCAGCTATTGGCTGCCAATAGTTCCTCATGAAGACGGGTTTCTTACCCACTTCTCTATGCTAAAACTTTGTCTAGCTTCAGTTTACAGAGGACTTGTGCTGTGAGTTTAGAGGAGCAACAGCCTAGCTGTCTGTAAAACTCTTTTTTGTGATCATCTGGCTTTTAAAATATTTCAGCTCCCTTTTCCACAATGATTCCTGAGCCTTGGGAGACAGAAGTTTGATATGAGTGTCTTATTCAGGTATAAGCACTCTGCAGACTATTATTGGCCATTGGCCAGCTGTTGGTTTCCATTTTAATTACTATCTACCCTATAAGGAAATTTCTCTGGTGAGAGTTGAAAGATGCAATAATTTATAGGCTTAGTAATAATTCATTAGAAGTCAGTTCAATACTATAGCTATTTAGAAAAATAATAGTACTAGCCTCTCCCTTATGTGTCTTGTACAGGCACAGGTTCCAGGCTCTGATAGCAATACCAGGTGATGGAGTGCTACAGCTGCAGTGAAGCCAGACAACCCACTCCTCGTGCCCAGATGTTTTTCTGCTATCTTTGTTCCGCTCTTATCAACTAGCCACATCCAGGCTGAAAAAAACTTCTTTGTTTTGTGCAAGCAAGTGAATACAGGAAAAGAGGGGATCATGTGTTTCCCTAGGACACCTTAACTCAGACGTCACAGCTGCGTGTGCACCCTTTATTTTCAGCCCTATAAAATCTACAGCTCCCTCCTCCCTTTGCACAGCCTTCATTTCTCATGGAGTGGGTGTTGTTACCTCACTGAATAAACTCACTTCAGTCCGCTGAAAGGTCTTGCTCTGGTCATTTATCTAAACGTTATTCTTTCCCTGATCTTCTAAATCTAACACGGGGTATGGGCTCCATCTTAGGAAGTGGATTTTTAATCCAATTACAAAGCTGTTGATTAATCGCAAAGTATTTGTCCCACCATTGTACCAGGGGTGTATATCTTGCCAGGGCAGTTTTTGTAGCTGTCAGGATCCACAGCTGGGCAAAACTGATAAAATTAATTTTCTCTTCCAGTAGCATGCACAGCACATCGGGGTCGCAGCACTCGGGGGCCAGCCTGAGTGGGGACGGGGGTGAGTAGACACAGAGTCAAGCCGCAGATTCCGGGAGTTTGATGGGAAGCAGCCCAAGCACGTGCACTGCAAACTCGTTTATTGAGTAGGTGCACAAGCTCTTACAGGCCTGGATAGCCAATGACCTTATGGGGTGGGGTCCCAAATGCAGGCAATAATATGTTTGTCCCCAGGTAGGCAGGTTCTTTCCAGGTGCAGGTTTCACAACTAGCCAGAGCAGAATACCACATCCACAGGAGCCATTCCTCTATTCCTCCTAGCAGGTGGCCTGGCTAGGCCCACCTTGCATTGTGCCCAACAATAGCACCCTCCAGGGTGTGAAAACCTAGCCAGTACAGATGAGGCTCTGAAGTCAACGCCAGCCTTATTTCTCTTTGTTTGTTCTGTCTCGTATATATAGTCTTTTTAATCTGATTAAATATTTTTCTTTTTTTTGTTTCTTTTTTAAATTTCAAAATAAATTTCAAATTAAAACACAAGGCCTTAGATATAATTGGGAATTACTGGAGCAGTTTTGTTCAGTGACCCTCCTTCCCCTGTCTCTCCACCTCTTGCTTCCCTTGTTCCTCCCTGTATCCTCCGCCGGCCCAGTCTCCTCTTTCACAACCCGTGCATCCTCCTGCCTTCCTCCGTTCTTCCTTATCACCTATTTTTACCCCCTCTTGTTCTCCTTGATTAAAATCGTTTTTATCGTCTAATGATTTTATGTGTATAAATACATTGTATAAGAAGAATTAATGAATTCAGTTATTGCCATAAAATATGATTTTAAACAAAGCAACACTGCTTCCATTTGGTAGTGGAAAGAGATTCAGAGAACATAATAAATTAATCAGAGGAGATTCATAAATATCGTGTGAGGACTTGCTCTTACACATCTTCCTTCTGAAGTAATTCTGGGTTGTAACCAGTATCTTTTCAGGAATGCTAATGCTGAAATCTTCTGTGTTGTGCAGGTGTTTCTCCTAAACTGAAGCATTCCTTTCTGGTTGGAGAAACATGTGAACCTATTCACAAAACATGGATAGACTTGTAAAAACCAAACAGAAGCTTGCACAACATGTGCAATAAGAGGATAGACTCAGAATTTGTCTCTTCAGTTTCATGCTAGTCACATACTTCTTTAATCCTATGGCTAAAGATTGTTTCTTCAAAGTAACTTCTGTGATTTCTGTTTTGTTTATAAATTTTTTCCTTCTCTTACTCTCTTGCCTTTCTCTCCCTTCTCTCCTTCCCTCTTGACTTTTGCTTAAGGTGGTGAGGCTAAGGAATTAACAACAGTTCCCTCTGGGGATTAGAATTCATGGACCTTAGAATCACCCTAATCAGATCTCTATCACAGGTATGAGGTTAATAAGTCAGATAATCATGATCCCTATGCAGACAGAAAGACTATATGCTATACAACTTATAATCCCAGTGCCCTAAAACTCCATTCCATTTTTGCTAAATACATATTTGTGAAATAATTTTAAATAGTGGACTATCTAAAACATAGATGATAAGACACCTATAGTAGTTACTCCTTTGCCTTTTGGATTCTGGAATGATAATCTTATAAACATGTGAAGAATGTTACATGCCATTCTTGTCACAGTCAGTCCACAATCCGTTGCAGAATCCAATATTGCTTTCAGTCCCTTATTAAAATCAAGGACAAGCAAATATCACGCAGAATCATAAGCACCTGGACTGGTTTTTGCATTAGGAATGTGGGATGTAAGAACACAGGGACCCTCAAATACCATCTTTGTACGCAGGGAAATTGCAGAAAATTAGAGTTATGGGTGAACCATAGAAGGGATATCAGCAGTGTTGTCACTGTTTCACAATGAAAAGGAGCAGCTGAATGGCTGACAACATGTATTTACTTTGCAGATGTTGTACAGGTGCAGTGATTGTAGCTGAGGTCCTCTGGTGGATCCCACTTCTCACGGGGGCCAATGTGCTGGTCATAACCTCAGTTTATACTTTTAGTTCTGCCGGCATAGTTATGAAGACAAAAGATTCGGCTTCCCTTACCAGAATCAGCATCTTCTAGTAAGTTAGAGAAAGGGAAAACTCTTATGGTCCATTCATTCCTCCTGAATCACCATCTCTGAGAATGGTTCAAACAGTAGGCAACTTAACATGTTCACTAGCTCCTTCTGCAGCTTCGGATCTGAGATTTAGTACTCTAGAGAGCATTTGGATTCAAATCCTACTGTATCACCTGTATTTTGTGACTGCTATTTGGTTCATATACTACCATCTCTATATCAATAGTCAGTCCTATCCACTAGGTATACACTGATGATTCCTAGTTACTTGCAATAAAGCCTTTTTGCATTTTAAATGTCTGAAATGAGTCTATAATGCTCACAGTTATCAGCACTATACGTTGGAGGAATCAGAAAAATTATGTTAGTTCCCAGTTTATGATGTTTCATACATAAGAAAAAAATAAAGAACACTTAGAATTACAAAATAATATACTCACCAAGCAATACCTCCTTGTTTCTGTTTTTTCCTAGGTAGTGGCTAACCCTTAGCCATCTATTTATTATTTTTATGAGCTTGATTCTCCTAAGTGCCTTGTACAAATAGAATAGTACAATACAGATGTCTAAATGACTGACTGATTTCACTGTTTAATTTCTTCAGTTCCATATACATATATGCTTAGGTATTCAATATGTGTCTCATTGTGTTTTTTTCATTTTTCTGTTGTACATTTGACTTGCTCTCACTGTTTCATTTTTTATCTTTTGGTCTTTTTTGGGACAAGGTTCCACTATACCTCCAGCTAGCCTGAAACTCCTTATGTAGACCAGGCTGGTCTTGAACTCACAGTGATTTGCCTGTCTCTGCCTTCTGAGTGCCGGAATCAAATGTGTGTGCCACCACACCGAGCCTCTCCCACCTTTTTATGTGTATGTGCCTTAGTGTATCTATGTTTTCCACATGCTTGCAGGAAACTGCAGACATTAGAAGATGGTTCCGGGTCCTCTGGAAACAAAGTTACAAGTGATCATGAGCTTCCATGTGAGTACTGAGAACTGAACCCAGGTCCTCTGAAAGAAGACCAAGTGATCTAACTGCAGAGCCACCTCTCCTGCACCTCTGATTATTATGACATGGGGAGAAAACATGATTTTTTTTTCCTATAATGGCTGTACCATTTTACATTCCCAGTAGAAGTGCACAGGGAAATGTCTTTTTCATGTTCTTACATTATTGTTTTTTTTCCTGCTGGTTTATTTTTTAATCATAACCTTTGTGATATTAATTTGCATTTTCCTAATGACTAATCATTTTCAGCAGCTTTTCCTGAATTCATTCACCACAAAGGAGGGATTAGTCTAAAAGACATTTCAAGTCACTAGGCATAGCCCTTTTGTTTAAAAAAAAGGAGCTTATCCTCTTACATTCAGTAGACCCAGGGGTCTCTAGACAAAGAACTTCAGTTACTGAAACAAAGTCTGTAAACATATGAGCCAGCACTCAGGTGGAGGAGGAAAGCAGATCTCTGTGAGATCAAGTTCAGTGTCAGCCTAAATTACAGAGTGAGTTTTAGGTCAGCTGGGATGATAGAAAGATCCTGCTTCAAAAAATAAATGTCGCTCTAAACAAGGGAGAGGGATGGCAAGAAAAAGTATTAATTATTGGAGATTATTTCCATTTCTTAGTTACCTGTAATATCTAATGTTAGATAAATTATTACAAAATTTTTCTAATTATTTTGAAGATGATTATTTCTATGTTTTGCTGTCTTCTGATAACTATAAGACTTTTACTACTTCCAGAGATCTTCAAACCTGGATTCTCACTATATTTGTATGTGTGTGTGTGTGTGTGTGTGTGTGTGTGTGTGTGTGTGTATGTGTGCGTGTGATGCTTTCTGTTTATTTTGAATGATTAATGTTTCTATCAGTAGATGAATGGTGCTGGCTATTTTGCCATTGTTGATATTTGCTGGTTATTCTTTATTGCAATATTTTGTGCTATCATATAAAATTCCCTTCATATTTGACTTTCTAAGTTGCATATTTTCTTGGAAGGCTTGAATAAATTTTTTCATTTTATGTTACAGTGTCCAATTTATGAAAACTTACTTGCAAAAATATGTTTAGGATCATGATATAATACAGTCGACCATTAAAGATCCATTCATCACCTCTGATCTAAGTGAGCTCAGAGGATGGATACAAGAGGCCCTTTCACCTTTTCTCTCTTACTTGATCCACAAGCCAACATTCAAGGTGCAACTTACTAAACCTAAGGCTAATGAATTTCATTGCCTACAATGGCAGCAAGGGACCAAGCAAATTGTGGAAGGGCTTCTGGCATCACTCAGTCTATACAGCAATGACTTCAGGGAATCAGTTTGAATAGTTTAAAATCTTTCTGTTTTATCATAAGTAAACTTTCAAAGGTTAAGAAGAGCTGGTAGGTTAACATTACAGCCAAATCTCAATGATCAGAGAGTGCATATACATGTTGTGAGCAAAGCCATGGTCATCAGCCATCCTCAGGGCCCTAGGCCTACTCTGTGCCTTATGATCCTTATGCTGTATGAAATGCCTTTTCTCCTTCCTGTGGCCACTACCTTCTATATCATAAAACCAAATCATTTTAATCAAGTGTCTCTCAGAAATGATCCATTTTGACTGGAATTGAAAGCCCTGGCATTCAGCTGCATAAGAGAAAGCAAATAAAAGCAGCAACTGGGTGCAGAACGGCTGCGAGGAAGCTTTGATCATAAGTAACTGGATGAATAGAATCATGGCCAAGGGAAATAATAAAGTGAGAACTGCAAAAATGTAGAAAAAAGTTAATAAGAGGTCATGACAACCCGCTCACTGGGGGAAAAACAGGAAGCTGGAGAGGAGACCTTAGAAGAGGAGCTGTCCACGTACTGAAGTAGTGTCTTCGAAATATGTACCCTTCTTTAGGTAATACCAGGTATTTCTGCACTGGGAAATAAAACAGACAATTAGTTCCGGAAATTATCAGAAGTCATAAAGTGAAACATTAGGGGCAGGGGCTTTCACCAAGGGAATTTCTGCCAGTAGAAGAATTACACCCACAAAGCTTTATCTTGTAAGAGATACAGCATTGGGGCTGGAGACATGGCTCAGTCTCCTGAGGACTGGT
The DNA here is from genome assembly GCA_035773235.1 of Eospalax fontanierii. Lineage (NCBI taxonomy): Eukaryota > Metazoa > Chordata > Mammalia > Rodentia > Spalacidae > Eospalax > Eospalax fontanierii. The sequence continues at coordinate 43,464,819 of CM069540.1, read as the reverse complement.
TCCTCTTGCAGAGGATCTGGGTTTGATTTCCAGCACTCACATGGTGGCTACCAACCACCTGTAACTCCAGTTCCAGGGGAATCCAATGTCCTCTTCTGACCTCCATGGGCATAGCAAGACACATATATGCAAGCAATACACTCATACTTTAAAATATAAATAATAATTAAAATATTAAAAAAGAACAATATACAATGACATTTTTTTCTAGCATAGTTTCATGGAAATGGTAAGTTAGATAACATCCCTACATTTAGTATACTTTGCAATCTCATACACGAATTAAAATAGCAAAAATATTCAAGGCAGAAATAACATCGGTAAGGCTGGTTCCTGGTTTTACATGATTTATATTCTGCAAAGAGTCTTTGTGAGCTGGTTTCCCTGTACATTTTCTACAGAAGAGAGTTTAATTAGTTGGCTAGAGTTTGCAAAAGAACCATTCCATGATTAGCCTTGCCCATCATTGTTTAAATATAATCCTGCTCCAAAGAAGAGAGCAATTAAATCAGAAAATAATTAGGCAATCGAAGTGACAAACAGGGCCAACCCTCTGTGTGTGACAGCAGGGACAAGGACTGCACAAGTGCTCACCAGGAAACCAGGAGCTGTAAAGAAGGCTCTCCTGGGATGTGTGTGTGTGTGTGTGTGTGTGTGTGTGTGTGTGTGTGTGTTTAATGAAATTAACTTAAAAAAAGGAATGATCTTTGCAATTGTACAAATCAATATGAATAAAGATAATAACTTTGAAGGTAACATTTCTTTTGATTCCAAATAGAACTGCATCAGGAGCAACTCCCTTTACAAATGAGACGGGAAAAGTCAGTAAAAGGATTTGCTTTAAAGGTCAATATTCAATTAATGTAATTGCTAAGATACTGACATGGGAGCTGATTTATGGACACTTGTAGGACTAAAATGCCCTGATTTTAGAAACCACGGTAATTTTCAGAGTTTACGTCATGAGCTACAATCATATATCCAAACTGATTAGAATTAGAAAGGCCAATGTGCCCCATGAAGGCCATGCTCTCAGGAGCAATGGATAATGCATGGGTCCCAATTTGGGGGACTATTTCCTGTAAAGTCCAGGATGGGCTTTCTACTATGCATAGTACAAATTAGAGGCTCATCAGTCTTGTGTACATGTTGCATTTCATCTGGTGCCTACACTGCAGTGAGAACTGACAGATGTGAACCATTAAGAGGAAGATAGTTGATCACTCAGATGTGGGGTATTAACCCTGCAACTTCACAAAAAAAGCCACTTTGAATCTATCGAACAGCCCATGAAAGGACTCAAATATGAAACGCTTACTGTTTCCTAGAAGACTACCCACTACACTTGTCAACTTCTCAGGCTAGTTCAAGCTTTTCCTAATTTTTCCAAGTGTATAGAAAGCTGTGATACTCTGGGTTGTCAGGACTAGGTGTGAGGCCTGGTGTTAGGAAACAGTGCTTTAGTGGGGTGAGCCTCATCCCAGTGAGGCATAGCTGCTTATGGGACTCTTTGTAAATAAATACAGGTATGTAGTCCTTCATCTATTCCAGGTGTCAGAGAGTGATTAACAGGAATTGCTCTGGGGCAGAGTGAAGATACCTACTCTTAGCACCAAACAGATCTTCCTTTACGAAGCAGTCCAAAAGAACTGCACAAGAGAGAATCTCTTCAGAACTTCACACCAACCTTGGAGAGCAGTGCTGTTGAAACATGGTTTCTCGTGAAACAGCTCATTCACTTCATTTGACAGCACAGTTCCCAAAGCAGACAGAAGAGGACTGCTTCTGAAAAGGGGACTCTGAGCAGCCCAGAGTCCTGTGTGTTCAGCAGAAAGTGTTTCCCTCATTTTGTACATTAGGAGCCATTGTCAGTTGGGAGAGAGCCATTAGGCAAGAAGTAGCAAAGTCTTTGTTTTAAAAGCTGAATGAATCACATTGTAATCATTATAAAATCTATAAAACTCATCCTCAGTTTTAGTATATGTTATTAGACATAGAGTAGTTAAATTTGCTCATTTAGAGACTGTTAACATTTTAGTTATTGAAAGATAAAAGTCACCTGGAATGCTAATCAATGCTTTTGTTCTTCACTTACTAATCATTTTGAGCATCAAAAATCTGTACATTATTCTCCCTGAGTTCCAAATGCTATGGATTGTTAAAGAAAGTTACATCAAATCTCATCCCTTTTGTGGCCTCCAGAAATGTGTAAAAATAACAAAAATATCTCTTAAAATAACTCAAAATCCAAACAAAATCAGATATGGTTAAGGAAATCACTTTGGGCCACATCAGATAAATAATTATCAATGACCAGTTAAGGTCACCTGCCCCAGGTCATTGGAAACCAGACTGAAGTTGTGTCATCAGACTCCATGAAGTCCTTCATCCATGGAGGAGCACTGTGATTCACACCAGTGACTCCTATGAAGATATGAAGAAGGAAAATCCATGAGGCACTATTCAGGAGATGCCTCTGTGCATGTTGCAGAATAGCTGTTTGAGAAAATTCTGCATACATTGTGGCTTTGTTTTCTACTTCTGCATTCCTTTTAGCTTTGTTTTCTGGCTGTGTTCCATGGCCAGTTCCTCTGTTTTGGCTGAGATGCAGAGTCAAGTATTCTTCAGGCACAGATATTCAAAGTGTAATTCCTTGAAGGTTCTACTTCATAGTTTTCTTCTCCATGTCCTGTTTATTCTTCCATATACATATGTACTTAATTAACTCCTTCTTCCTGGAAAATTCATTCTTTCTCTTGCTGATCCTTCTTTCTACTTGCTCTTTTGGTGAATTTCTTTTCTAATATTTTTTATTTTTATTTCATGTCTATGAGTGTATTGCATGTATGTATGTAAGTGTACTCATGTCATGCAGTATCCCTGGAGGTCAGAAGACAATGTTGGATTCCCTGGAATAGGAGTTATGGATGGTTGTTAGCTGCCAAGTGGGTGTTGGGAATCAAACCAATTTCCTATCTGCAAGAGCAGCCAGTGCTCTTCACTGTTGAGCCATCACTCCATCAAGAATTTCTTATATATACAAATTTATACACATTTTATCAGCTTATTTTGACATATAATTATTGAGTAAAACCTCTGTACCAGGGACTGTAACTGAATCTGGAGCTATAAAGACAAGTAAGGTATGACTTTTCACATCAGAAAATATAACAAGCAAGCTTTGATTCCTGTAAGCTATCCCTCTAGGTGTTGGGCTTCTGGTACTTTTATTCCTCAATTATGTGCTGATTTTTCCTCATTCCCGGGTCATTACCACGAATATACAAATTCAGCTGTGACTGATGCACACTGGATGCTCGAGTCTTACTTTGGCTTTGATAATGGGAGACTGAGTACCTCAGTGGTTCCTGCATAGGTTGGATGGAATTCTCAAGGAGCAGAGGAAGCAACTGCCAGGAAACTGAATTCCTACTACGGTTGTTCGTCACAATCACCAGGCAGGGGAGTGAGTCTACTGAAATGATTACCGAGGGCTAAGTTTATGTGACTTTTCAGTATGTAGAGTATTACATTTTGAAAAGACATCAGGACCAGAAGGGGAGCAAGATCCCAAGATGCATGAGGGCAGAGGGCACACCTGCCAAGGAAACATGCAGTATCTTCATTCACATTGTCATCACTAAGAAATCGCCTGTGTATCAATGACCTCATGAGCTTTTCTCTGTCAGTTGTCACATCTCATGAACACAAAGGACACCAGTATTTCCGTTCAATAATGCTACAGATGCACTCATCAAATAGCCAGGATCAAATGTTAAGAAAAAAAATTAAGTGCAGTTGACTTTTCCATGTGAGATTGTTTGTCTGTCTTTAAAATTGTGTTTCTTGTAAATGAATTGCACTGTGGTTTGTAAGATGGGTTGCTGAGGCTTTGGAGGGAAACATGAAGCAAATGTGGTTAAACTCAAGGACACATACATTCTGGCCCAAAACAAGCAGAATTCACTTGCTGTTTCTAATTGTTGCATTTGAATTACCTCAGAAACTAGTTTTTTGTCTCTATACAAACAATTTATAGTAATTACTTTCCTTCTGTTTTCTTTTATTTTTTTCACTTGTTTGTTTTCCTTCAGTTGTGTTGAAATTCTTGATGCTCAGTAAGCAAGAAAGAAATACAAACAGCATCCTAGGGGAAGAGAGGTTTCTTCCCATCTCTTCCCATGGACACTGAAGTTAACCTGACTACTATCCTGTTTCAAGGCCAGCACCTCTCCGCCACTTCCTCCTCAGTATGGACATTCTGTATTCAACTCTCATTTAGTGAAAGACATCTGTTTTATGCATAATGTTGTTGTTCTTTTTCAGAAATTTGAGTATTTTAGAAGCTACTTATAAATATTGCAAAGATTGAGGTTAACACCCTAAAAGAGTTTAAATCCAAGTGTTGAATTAATTGCCCCTTGAAAATTGACAAACTGAGTTTAGGAATATCTAATTCAGGATTAAGTACTAGAGAGAATTTCTTTTAATCATGGCAGAGACATAAATACAGGAGTGCATGACTCACCTAAAGCTTTGAATGATTAAACTGTCGAAAATGAGTGTGCTTAGGAGTCTTCCATCAATTACCCTGCAGAAATAAGTGTGTACAGAAACCTAATACCTCCTTTAAGGCCCAGATGGAGTCTCAATTTCTGTAGTTTCTGTAAATCTCTTCAGTCAAAAAAGATGATTTCTTCCTTCACTGATGATATACAAGAGAGGTTTGAAGGGCACTGACTTTGAAATCAGGTAGCAGGTGATTCAAACTTGAGCTCCAATACTTGATATTCCTGTCACCACATGGGGTGATATCCTCCTTAAGCCATAGGTCTTAATCATCTGGACAACCAGAAAAATAATGACTCATGTGTCAGCCAAGTTGATACTGAGATGTATCAGTTTGGCATAATGAATAGGTTTTTCCTGGGCAACCCTGTCTCTCTGGAATCCCTGTCCCAAGTCTCTATATACATACAAATGGCTTCAGGGCTGGAATGGGGTACTGTGGGCCAGACTTGAGCTTCTGCCTGACTATGATGCTTCCTCACATACTTTCTTGTATAATTCCTGAACCTTTCAAAAATTATAAGAAATATGTTTGTACAATGGTAAACACCTTGTATAATGTTAAGAGGGAGGATGTTCTTATTGTTATAGCAAATTATGGTTTATAATTCATGGTTGTTTCTCACTTCTTCTGCTTGTGTGACTTCATGTATATTATATAAGTTGTGTGACCAGCATTAGTGTCAGGCTAGGAATGTTGTAAGTGTAAACAAATAAAAACAAAGAAGGAAAATTTCCAGCTACCCTATGTACCTAGATGCTTCTATTTTTCAAATAAAATTTTTTTCATTAGCTAGTTTGTTCACTCTAATGTGTAAATGTCCTGCAATGATGTGTTTAATAACACTAATGAGAGAATATATGACCTAATATGTGGAAGAATCTTTCTTGGAAACTGCATGTAACTTAGCACGAGTTTAGAGTCTGTTCAAGAAAACTATGAGGCAGTTCACTTTGGTTTTAAGAACTGTGAGATAACATCAATTCACAGAAAAATTACACGACCTCGCCTTTCTTTCGTTTTTGCCTTATGGTCCACTGTGTATGTGGATTACATTGTCCCTATTCATTTATCTATTGATAGACATCTGAGTTGATTTCATCTACTGGCTATCTCCAGCAGTGAACATGGATGAGCAGCTCTCTGTAGCAGGATGAGGAAGGCGCAGAAGGACACTTCTCACATGTTCTATTTCATATGCAAATTCTAGTTTCAAAGTTTGCTTAACTTGGAACATAAGTGGAAGTCGAGAAACTAAAGCAGCCATTGGGATGGTGGTAGATTCAGTGAGGGATGGAGAATAGTATATTATAGATTTTTAAAAAAGTATAGAGATAAAACACTGAGGATAGACAGGCTTAAGATGGGAGGGTACAGAAGCCAAGGGATGAGGAGAGAGTTAAGCTAAAAGAAGAATGTATGAGAAAGCCACACAAAAGCCTACAGTGCAGGAACCAAATTAAAAACAAGATTGAAGGCTGCAGGAGAGAACAAATGGAGTAAATAAGAGATTGGGGACACTAGAAGTTTTGGGGTTAGCAGGGAAGGGTGAGGGTTGGGAGACAAGTGTGGCTAGGAAGTGGGTTAATCAAACTTAGGCTATATTCAAAGTTCTTATGTAAACCCTCAGTTAATAAAAATAATTCAAAATACAATTTATTAAACTAAGAGTTTGAACAGAGGAGCCCGGCATGAGTGAACAATGCTTCTTCCCCAGAAGAAATGGGTTATTAAAAGAAAATCATAGTGCCAAGCATGAGATACTTACTTAGAAATTATTGGTCAAGGAGACCCCAAAAGTCTTCAAAGCAGCAGTTATTGCTTTTGCTTTTTGTTGCCTATCATAGCTACATGCTATGACTTTATTGTTGAAGAAACACACGATTTGTCTGTAGAATATGGAAAACTAATCTCAAACTGATCGCCAAACTTCTTCCCTGATTTTTATCTTTCATCATGGTGCAAGGCACTGTGAATGTTGTTGAAGAAGACGGAAAAATCAATGGTCATATGTGGTACTGAACCCTACATGGTACAATTCTGAGCTCCCAGGTAAGATGTATGCAGTTATTCAACAGTGGTATCACTATTACGGGGCAACCAGCTACATTCTAATTTGATTTAAGGCATGCTGAAGAAATGGGAATTTGTGCCTAGTATTGCAAAATTATTCAAAAGCCCCTGGCTGTGGAGGTCATAGTCCCTAAGTTAGATACTACTCTTATTAGTTTGCTAAATGATCATAAGTTCAATATGCCTTCTCAATAATTAAGTTTATGCCCACAGACTTGGGCTATTCCAAGTTTAGTAAGGGATGCTCTTTTCTACAATGACAGCAGACAATACAGAAACTTGCCAATACAATAACTTGCCAAAGGGTTAAGAATTAGTAACTGTTATTGTTCAACCTTAAATGGGACATTTTTTATCAATGCCCCCCCCACTCCAAGATTCAGGGAATATCACAGAACAGAAATTAGAAAGAATGTAAGAGCCAGAGCAAGCATAAGGGAGATGTGAAGCACTGGCTTATGGAGATGACATGGTTGTGTACTCATGAACTCACAGCAGCTATGGTTACTTGAGCAAAAAAAAAAAAAGCCAGTCAAATTTCCAACCATGGATGGAGAAAAGCTGATGAAACTTCATCCCTATCTGGGAAGGTATTGGCAGTTGATGACTGTTGAAGTAGTTAGATTCATTCTTTTCAGGATGTGGTCACTGGAGGCAGCCCTCCAGTACATGGCCCTACATTCATGCACATATTAGAAATTCTACATGGACTCTGTGGGGTATCTTAAAAAAAAGAAAAGGAAAAGAGAGAGGATATAATGAAGTTGGAAGAGGGATAGGTTAGGTAGATGGATCTGGGGGGTGGTAGAGGGGGAAAGGAGTAATAGATATGCAATATTTCATTGTATGAAATTCTCAAGATAACCATAACAAGAATAAATAATGAATTCATGAAAAAAAGAAGGAATTATGAATAAAATGATTTAAAATGTTCAGAAAAACTTGTCTTCTACATAGAACTGAACTAACGCACACACACACACACTCACACACACAAAATGTGGGTTACAAGCCTCAGTATATTATGTAAAGAACATTGTATGATTTGCAAAGAAAATTACCTTTTTCTTTTTTAATTGAATTTTTGTGAATTGCATACAATATATTTTGGTCATATTGGGATCCCTTCCTCTATCTACACATCTCTTACTACTCACACACAAGTTAATCTACTCATTTATGCATGCATATAAATATATATGCATGTATAATTTAAGACTTATAGAGTCTAATTTGTGTCCCCAAATGCCCTTAAGTATGGGTCCATCTCCTAGAGCCTGGTAAACATACCAAGAACATGTCACAATGTGGTAAACATACCACACTGTTAAAGGACATTAACTCTCCCCCTTCCAGCAACTATTAGTTGTCACTAGTTCCTCAGCTAGGGTTGGGTTTCTTATCCACTTTCCTACATCTATACCAGGATTCCGTCTAACTTGAGCTTACATGGGATTTGTACATGTTGTCACCATTGCTGTGAGTTCATATGAGTAACTTATGAGCAATTCCCCAACTCTCTGGAAAACTTCATTTACTTGTAGTCATCCACTACCTCTGGCTCTTATAATATTTCTGATCTCTCTTTCACAATGATCCCTGAATCTGTGGGGTGAGTGGGGGCAGAAGTTTGATAAAGGTATCCAATTAAGGGATAAGCATTGTACAGTCTCTGTCCCTTGCTCATTTTTTTTGTGTGTGTGTATGTTAACCACTATCTGCTGCATAAGGGAGTTTCTCTGGGTAGAGGTGAGAGACACATTAATCTATGAGTCTGGCAATAAGAGGGGTCACATTAATATTGTATCTATTTAGCAGAATAGTTATATAAGAATCTCCCTCATGACTAATGGACTCTCTAAGCACAGAGTCCTAGGGATCAATGTCACCTATGGACTGGCTCTATCTTAAGAAGTAGATATTCAATTCAATTAGAAAGCGATTGGTTATTCCCATAAGACTTGTACCACTATTGCACCAGAGGTCATAATTTGACAGACCAGGAATTGTCAGAAACACAGAGGACTCTCACAGCTGTGTACACTGATGATCTCTTTTGCATGCATAGCACCTTCTAGCACTATGAAACCTAGGCAACAGGGATGAAGATTCTTAAAGTACATACATACATATTATAACAAGAAATTAATGGTTTCTTCTTTTGCTTTTCCTTCCTGGTTCTTTTACATCTTCCTGAAATTACCTCAGGATAAATACTCACGTATAAAGTTTTGGTGCTAAGATTCACAAGTGACAGACACATACATTATTTGTTTTTATGAGTCTGTGTTACTTCCCTTAGCATAACAGTCTCTAGTTCCATTCATTTACCTGAAATTTTCATGATTTCATCACACTGAATAGGATTTCATTGTGCAAATGTACCACATTCTCATTATCTATTCATAAGGTGAGGGGCAATTAGGTTGGCTTTATCCCTTAGCTATTGTGAAAGGACCAGCAATAAACATGGATGTACACGTATTTCTGCAATACGATGTCTTTTTGGTATATGCCTAGAAGTGGTGTAAACAGGTCAACAGTAGGTTCATTTTTAGTTTTTTTACTTCTCCACACTGTTTTGCATAGGAGTTACATGAGTTTACAATCCCACCAGAAGTAAATGAGTCTTTCTGTTTCCCCACATCCTCTCCAGGACTTGATATCATTTATTCTCTTGATACTAGCCAGTCTCAGTCTGGTAAAATAAAATCTTAAAGTGACTTTAATTTGAATTTCCCTAATCGTTAACAATGTTGAAGATTTTTTAAAGATGTTTCTCAGACATCTTTATTTCCTTTTTGGAGAACTCTTTGCTCAGATCCTTAGCCTATCTTTTAATTGGCTCTCTCGTTTTCTTGATTCTTTGGGATTTTTGGTTCTTTTAGAGTTCCTTTTATATCCTGGATGTTAAACCTCTGTCATATTTGTCACTGGTGGAGATTTTTCCCAGTCTGTGGGTTTTTTCTTTACTTCCTTGGTTGTTTCTTCTGTTATACAGAAGCATTTTAGTTTATTGAGGTCCCACTTTTTGATTATTGACCTTAATTCCTGAGTAACTAGGTTTGATTTAAAAATTCCTTCCTTACACCCGTATCTTGAAGGTTACTGCCAACATTTTCGTCTAAGAGTTTCAGGTTTCATATTGAGGTCTTTGATCCATTTGGAGTTAACTTTTGTACGAGGTCAAGATAAGAGTCTAGTTTAATTCTTCTACAAGTGAAGACCCAGTTTGCCAGCAACATGTGCTGAAGATGTGATTTTTCTTCCAGTGAGTGTTCTTGGCCCCTTTGTCAAATATTAAGTGACTGAAATTGCATGTGTACATGTTTGAGTCTTTAATTATATTCCACTGGTCTACAGGTCTATATTTATTCTGGTACCATGATGTTCTTATTACTGTGATATAGTTTGAGATTTGAAATCTGTAACCCCCCGATCTTTTTGTGCTCAGGGATGCTTTGACTGTTCTGGCTCTTTTTGTTTCCATATGAATTTTGGGATTTTTTTTTCTAATTCTGTGTCATGGGAAGTTGATTAAGATTTCATTGAATCTATATATTGCTTTTGGTAGGATGGCCATTTTCACAATATTAATTCTTTCAATCCATGAGCACTGGGAGGTCCTTCCAATTTTGATTCATCTTTTTATTTAAATATCTAAAATTTTCATTGTAGAAATATTTAATGTCTTTGGTCAGGATTATTCTGAGATTTTTTTTTCAGCTATTGTGAATTAGAGGGTTTTCTTGAATTCTTTCTCCAAAACCTTGCTATTGGTATATAGAAAGGCTACTGATTTTTCATAGATTAATTTTGTAACCTACCCCTTTACTGATAGTGTTAATCATTTCTGGTAGTTCTCTGGTGGAATTTTTCGCATCTCTTAGATATAATATCATGCCATGTGCCAATTATCACTCAATGGCCCAACCTCAGCTCCATGACTAAAGAACCACATCAATGACAGTACACCATATGACACTGTTTCAGTAGTGGCACTTTTATCTTGGGGACAATCAATGGCTACCTAATTGGTCTTGGAGCCCACTCAATGAGAGGAAACTCATGTGTAGTAGTGTAATCATAACCAAATACGCATGGCTGGATGAGGTCATAGATCTTAGAGAAATCCCCAAGGCTGTCACATCCCTAGACTAATGTAACTTCTTACTATGGAAAAAATATGAATCATTATATCTGCTGTCAAGTGTCCCAATCAGCCCTCATCAATGAAGCTTCTGTTTCACCAGATGGTGACTATTGTAGAGTTCCACAGCTGGTCACACACAGACATTGTCCATGAATTGCCCATGCCTAAGTGATACATCTACAATGCAATCTCTACACATAAGTCTCATCCAGCGTCAAACGAGGGGTAAAGAGGACACTCATTAATTTCTCAACTCTCATTAATGAAGCTCTCTCATGGAACAAAGGGCCAGTAAACACAAAAGGTTACAAATGACCAAAGCTTGCAGATTGAGTCTTCAGAGTGTGGGTCCCTGGACAGGATTCCTATATTAAGTTTCACTCACCTAGTACTTGGGAGCCATTGAGGAAGAGGGGTTGGAAATAGTGTAAGAGCCAGGAGGAAGGTGTGTGACCCTAGGGAAGTAGAATCCTACACGCTCTTAGGACCCTGTTCATATAAACCTACAGCAATGATGTTGGCATGATAAAGACTTATGCAAACTCAAGCAGACAAAAACCCAGCATGGAACTGAACATGGGTATCAGTCCCCAATCTCTGCTGAAGAAATATTGGGAAACGATTGTTGTTGTATGAGGATGAGCTAATCTTCTAAAGTAAGGAACTCTGAATAGGCTGACTAGACCTCAGTGAATGAACTAGCGCTGAAAAACATTTGGGGAGACTAAACTTTACACAATAAACCTTCACACAAATGAAAGAATGTGTGGATTACAGTTGGGTGACTATACTGTGTGATGTTGGGGAAAGGGGTATATAGATGATTAAGATCGATTGAGATATTCTCTATCAAAATACAATGATTCAATTTTAAAAATATAATTAAAATTTTAATTAAAATGTGTTGTCCCTCCGAGTGAAACACAATCATGAACAGCTTTGTAGGACTGTGCGCCAACGAATTTCACTGAAAAAAATACATATCACAGATGTTATGGCAAGAGTATGTCACTGCTACTTAGACTTGTCACAGCTGGCAATTTCAGAAGTCACTTGGGCTGCCCTTATCTTCTTGGTATGTGAAACCTACTTTTGAAACTGCTGATTACTCTAATCTACTAAAATAATCTTGCATCCACCTGTATCTATTTCCTGCTTTCCGGCCAATCTCTGTGATTTGTAGCTTTGATTAGACATCAGTGATGATTCTGCCTTAATGTTCTCTTCTTGACTCTTTCTAAATATTGAACTGAAAAATAATGGACCCCAGAACAAGCATTCCTGATCATCATAATATATATAAAAAAAAGTGAAAATGGCAACTTCCACCCAAGTGTTTAACAGTATATAAAGTCCTCATTTATAACCTCAAAGCTATAGTTTGAGGTAAGGCCTTGAGTTTTAGCTGAAAAATCTCTGAGGATGCCAACTTGTAATACAATTTTTGTTGAGTATATGCCAATATCAATACAAATCTTAGGAAGCTGTCTTGGGAATCGCTACCCCATTTAACTGTGCAGTGAAGGGACACCACCAGGAGCTTTTGGTTTTTTGTTGTTTTTTTTTTTTTGGCCTAAAGGAAAGGTTACAAGAGTAGGTGAAATTTGAAATGTGCTGTAGTGTACACATATGACATGCCAGCCTGTTGGAGATGCAACTGGGGGTCAAGATCATCCTCAGCTGCATTGTAAGTTTGAGGACAACTTGCAAAATATAAGATTCTGTCTAAAAAGAAAAAAAAAACTATTAAGGAAAAAAAATCAACTTTCTTGAAATCTAAAGGATAAGTTAAAGGTCAAGATTCTATTTCTGCAGGGATGTCGTTTCGTTTTACATAAGTGAAATTTTATTTCACCCTACTATGCTTTATTTCATTTTCTTTATTTTTTTTGTGGAGTTTCACTATATAACCCTGTCTTTCTTAGAGCTCACTATGTAGACCAGGCTGGCCTAAAATCACAGAGATATATCTGCTTCAGCCTCCTGAGGCATGGCATATGATTTACTACACATGCTTTTATTATTTATTTCTTTAAAAATCCACCTAGTTAATTAATAACTTTTATCAGAATAACAGTTGAAAATTATACTAGTTTTATATTCCTGTCTCTGCAGGTATTATAACTTTCTCTATCCAAGGATAGGCAAGAGCAGACAGATACTTGGGCACTGTGATTCTGCAACAAACATACTCCCCAGTGAGCTCACTTCTATAATGTTAAACAAATACATTTATTTTATATAAGGACATTAATAGTAGAGAGGAGTTTCTAGAATCTTCATACTGTTCTAGTCATGCACTATTTCTACAGGTATCCAAACTTGTCATGGTCAGCCTTTGCTGCAACTCAAGGATATTCTTTTCTGTTAGGTATAACTTTTTAAAGTTCAGTTCAGTATAAGATGGCTGCAGGCCTTTAAAACTTTGACACATGGGCTTATGAAGGGTGTGCATTCTTTTTATAAAATCTTGTTTAGAGATTAGTTAAAGATACAGGGAACTTCTAGCATAAACTTTCCTGAGAAAAGAAAATGTTCGCAAACTCAGCCATGTATCTAACCAACAGGCAGGTCACCTAGCATCCACCTTGTCCTGCATCCCTCTATACTGGTGAGTACACAACAAGCACTACCTACCTCGGTAGGCACAATAAGCACTACCTAAATAAACCCAGCTTTTTTACTTTTGCATGGTTATTATGTGCAAGTTTGCTTCTTTAATACAATTCTATTGATGTACCCCAAAAACATTCATCATATTTTTTTTCCTCTGAAATTAACAGAATCAAAAGCTCACCTTAGTATGACAGGACACTGCTGATTGTTATATACATGAGATTGTCAGCATCTCATATGTACAGAGACGCATGGCCAGCTAGAGAGTTTGCTGTATAGATTTGCATTTCACATCGTTGTGTTTACTACAGGAATAGGAGGGTTGTCTTTTCATATCTGTTCCACCTCCTATCTCTTCTGGATCTGTTGTTATTAAAGATTTCCTTCCTGTTACTTGTCTTCATTTTTATTGTGACAATTCCTTTATCTCCTGCATTTTAAGAGCTTGTCTCTTGTCTGTTCCTGATCAGTGATGTGCTGATGTGTATGTTCTGTTATTAGAGTACATTTTCATGGGTTCAAGTTGCTGAGATAGGAAAAAGAGAGGCTCATAGGGGAAGCAGTTCTGGCGGAGTGCTTGCTCAGAGGAACTGCATTCCCCAACTTCTCCTCATATCGCCAACTGCGAAGACAATGTAGAAATCGGGGCTGAAAAGGTTAAACAGAAGGGACTGCAAACTAGCAGAGAACTGGGTCAAGTTTGACGTCAAGCATAACCATAAGAGGAATTCATTATAAGTGGTACCTAAATAAATGCTGATGTCAATACTAAATATTTCTAATTAAGAGATGGACAGAAATGGGAAATGCAGTAACACTTTTTGCAAACAATCATTGCCTTAAAGGAACTAATGTGAAGACTTAAACCAGAAAAGAACTCAATTACAAAACTATTCTTCAATGATAAAGTAATCCATGTCTAAAAGTGTTACTTAACCACACAATCACATTATGTCTAAATTCTGAACATTTTGATGAATTATGGAACCTTATATTGAAGCCAAAAGAATCTCTATGTATACATATATATACATATATATATGACATATATATGTTACAGAGGACATATTTTCATATAAAATATATAACCTGGAAATGTTTTTAAATGATACAGTATATTCCATAGTTTATATGAATACTGTTGTCTTAGCCATCAACCATCTTTTGACAAAAATGTAAAGATGTTTCATGTTTAAATTATAATTCATTGAACATCTTACCATGAGCATCACAGAAATTTATGTGATTATCTATTCAAAGAAATGAAATGTTTAGGACAAGTATCACATGCCTCATATTTTCATGTAATTTACCACCTATTTTCTTTGAAAGTTCTGCTTCATAGTCTGTTCTCCTTAACAATGTTTGACTACCTGTATTCATACATTCTTGTAAAACTCACCATTATGTGTCACTTTTACTTATTTTGCTTATTATTCATAAAGGGAAAATAATATTTACATTTCTTTTTATTTGATTTCTTAATTTACTGAAAACATTTTCCACAGGAGGATATTGTGATTCTAATGAAAAGGCAGTTCAAGCTTTTTTTCCACAGTCTTATGTACAGAGTTCTCTGTGTCAGCAACAAATAAAACAAATTGTGAACAGTATCAGCCTCAAAAATATCCTCATAATATGTTTTAGTATGGCTACATTTTAGAAATAAAGCAAGAATCAAGAATATCACCACATTATTGAATACAGATTGAAAATCAAAACCCCACACCTTCTGAAATTGGTTTAGTAATATTCAACTGTATTTACTAGGAGTCCCTTGTAAATGCGTTGTAAATATACTTAAAGAAAGTATCTCAGACTGGAGAGATGGCTCAGAGGTTAAGAGCATTTACTGCTTTTGTAGGACCATGGCTTAGTTCCCAGCATCCACATCAAGCAGATAGCAACCACCTGCAATTCCATTTCCATGGCCATTGCACACACCTGGTACACATACACATAAACTCATGCAGGCACATACAGATACATAAATAAAAATAATAAATGCATCTTTTTAAAAGTATAATAAAAGTGACAAAGCTACAAATAAAAGAATGATTTTCATCATATCTGTACCTAGAAATGAGCTACCAATAGATTTATTAATGAATATTTTGGTATTTCATTCTAAGCTACATACTATGTCTACTTATGATATGCCTTGTTGGTTGCTCAGATATAGAAAATTGTATCAACCCAATTATTGGCTGCAGTAGGCTCGACATCTTGGGGTCTCTACCCAGATAATCATTTTATTTGAAAGCATAAAAGTATTAGCAATGTCTCTTCTGTGTTTTTAAAAGTCACTTGTACATGCTGTTGCAGTCATGGCACAGGATACAGAGGAGCAGTGAGGACAGTGGTCATTCTCCATTGGTGCCTGGTGGGTGTCAATCTTGCAGCATTGTTATACACCCTCATTTTTTTCTAAAAGAAATTTTCAGCTTCTATTTTGGAGAATTTCCCTTCTGATGTGTGTTGAATTTTGTTAAATGTTCTTTCTGCTTCTATGAGAGGATAAAATTGTTTTACCTAATCTACTTGATCAATGTAATACAAAGAATCACACTGAGTTGGTGAAAGCATTTAATCTTTATGTGTTAAGCTCCAAACAGTAATATAGAGAGCTAGGAAAGGATCTCTGCATGTGGAAACAGACACATGTGCAGAGATTCTAACACTCAGCCTTTTAGCAGGTTTTATGGTATGTGCCTTTAAAATATACCAGAATCTCATGTGTTGGATACTTGGTTTTCAGATAACAGTGCTGCTGGGAGATGGTGGAGGTGAGGCTTGGTTTTAGGAGGTATCCTTGGAGCATTCCCTTGAAAGGCATGCTGATACACAGCAGCCAGTTCTGCTACTTACTTTAGCACAGTACCCAAAACCAGGCAAAGAAGTGCCTGCCTAGCCTCTGAAGCTGTGGGCTGGAATCAACTGGCAGTCCTTTCAAGTTGACCTTCCTCAGGTATTCTGACACAGTCACAGAAAGCTGACTAACATGTGTCCATTTTCCTCAGCTTGATCTATATACTTAATGCAAATTGAATTGCAGTTTCAGTTTTTTTTTTGTATTTGAAACCAATTGACTTCATACTTTATTCTGACAAACAGCATTTGCAAAACGACAGACAAAAGATATTTACAAAGTACATAGCTGACAAAACATGTGTATCCAAATGTAAACAAAGAAGACTTAAGATTCAAATACTTGAGCATAAGTCAACAAATTACTCAATTAAAAACACCTAAGTACCCAGAAAAACATAGCTCAGTGAGAAAGTGTTTACCTATCATGACTGTGGCTCTGTGCTCAGTTACTTACACCCAGGAAAAAAAAGTAACATTTAGGCATGGAATGACATGAAATAGAGCAAATGCTTTGAAATATACAGGTTTGATTACTACTTTTGGAGGGAAATGTGGAGAAAAACTAGAAACATATACTTTTTAAATGTCTAAAATTCAGTAACCCACAATGTTGGTTGCAGGAGATAACCAAGGACCACTGAACTTTCCACTCTGTTGAATACAGAAAGGAGATGCTGTGAGTTTCCACAATGTTTATATAAGGTCCAATATTTAATCTCTTATATTTAACCAGCTGATTTGGTAACTTTCCTCCACATGGGAACTTGCTCACAAATGCTTTCAGAAGCTTCACATAATTGCCCATATTGGAAGCAACTGAAATGCTTTTAAATGGCGGTGGAGAACAACATGTATGAGTTGAGTAGCAGGGATAAAGAGTGGTACAATCAAGAATAAAGGAGAAGGTGGATAAAGCTGTCAGGATGGAGGGGGGGCGGGCTCTAAGAAGTTCCTGTTGACACTGATTGCCATTGTGAGGATGCTGACAGCTGGTCTTCTCAAAAGGTCCCCTGTCATGGATGCTCTGCCATCGGGACTGAGTTCTGTGCTAGTTGTGACTTTGTTTTAACAGCTGCCTCTCATACACTCTCGGTTGCCATACACTGAGGCAGCAAGAAAGCTCTGGGTAGATTC
Organism: Eospalax fontanierii; assembly: GCA_035773235.1. Classification (NCBI taxonomy): domain Eukaryota; kingdom Metazoa; phylum Chordata; class Mammalia; order Rodentia; family Spalacidae; genus Eospalax; species Eospalax fontanierii. The sequence goes on along the minus strand of CM069540.1, from coordinate 43,447,402 downwards.
TGGGGCATGTCCCTCCACCTCCTAACCATCAAAACTGTAGTAGACAAATTTCTTTCCATGTAAATTACATAGTCTATGTTATTTTGTTGCAGCAACAAAGAGAATATGTCTCAAGACATGAGAAAAGCATGAACGAATATATTTTTAACATTTACTTTATTTAATGTGAGTGTGCATTGGGGGAGGGGGCGTAGCTGTGTGTATACACTTGCCATAGCATATCTACAGAGGTCAGAAGTCTTCTTTTCGGTGTCAGTTCTTCCCTTCCAAGTTTACATGTGTTGAAAGAGTGAACTCAAGTCATCATTCCTCTTACTCAGCATGCAGCTTTACCTGCTGGCCCCTGTAAGTAAATTTTACTTATTGAAAGAATTGCTTATTGAAAGAAATCATTTTGAAAAAGGCTACATACTGTGCCCCTCCTATTATGTAACATGCTGTAAAAGATAAACTACCCTGGAAATACAAAGATATTGGGTTACAGGATCTTGGAAATGTGAACAGATAAGCTGCAGGTTATTTGTTGGGGCCTTGTTCTAGTAAGAATATAGTGGTAGACATATGGTTGGCATTAGGAAGTTGAAAGAACTCACAGAATTTTCTGTCACTATTATTGGATATCAACCAATGAAATCATTTAAATCATTTTGAAATTTAAGGTTTGTTCAAGGTTAGAGTCAAATCTAAACTGAGAAAAGTATCAAATCACATTGCAAATATTTGAAAGTAACTCACTGACCTAAGTAATGCTGGAAATGAGACTAATAGGAAACTGACCTGAACACAAATTCTATTCTCAATTGGACAGTACTGATCCCCGTTGAACACACATTCACAAGTCTAACGTTAATGCTCTGGAAATTTTCAAATAATTAGATAAATACTTGTGGGAAGCTTCTCACTCTGAGGAGTAGGAGGATGTTGACTTACTGATAGTTAGATATATCTAGACTAACTGATGCAGTGGACACCAGGGTACACCCATGGTCAGCAGCAGTAGAAAATCTTTGAATAAAAATAGACAGTTTAAGTGGCACATAGAAAATACATTGGAAAGTAGATAGTCCTGGAGCCTGAGAAGAAAGATTGATTGAATGGGCATCCTTACTTTAAGGACACATACTGGACATTTTTCTTTTTCCAGTTAGTAATGGAAAAAGAGTGAAAGGCCTTTTAAAAGAATGTGATCAAATTTAAACCTCTAAGTTCCCATTCATTTCAAGCCATGGTGTATAGGAAATGTACGAAAGAGGTAAGAAAGAATGCGGAGATTGCTGTGCCATAGGAACAGCAGTCAGCCAGGCCAGAGAGGGGATGCAGTTAATGCCATTGTCAAATAGGGCACAGCTGTTCATGAAAGACATAAGTCATGAATGGGAGCTATTCAAAACGCAAGTGTACACTTTCCAAAGACATGAGAGTTGTAGTTCAAAATTTCTATGGAAAAGGGAACGAGGTATGTTGACTCAAAGTATTATATCTGTACATAAGCACCTACACGTATATGTGCATTTCTAATCATCACATATTTTTGAATATAATAGAAATCATTGAAGGAGCATTTGAAAAGCATTTTTTATTATTAGATCTAAAAGACATGAATTGCATTTTCACAAGTATGATTAGAATAACTACAATTTAGTGTCACAGAAAAATTCAGTGTTTTCCATTTTTATTGTACATATTAATGACTGATTTAGAGAGCTATTACTTGTAGGTTTTGTTTTTAATAATAGTAATTTAAAAAATAAAATTATGAAGGAACTAGTAACTGCCATATTGCACACCTGCTCATACATCTTGAATTAACATCATGCACATATTTAAATTTAATGTGATGTGTAACTTTGATCTTTCTAGTTAATTTAGGTTGCTTTACATGGATGGTGACAATGCCACTCTTCAGACAAAACTGTTATATAAATAATTCCTGTATTCTGTGTTTTTTATATTTTAACATTATTTGGTGTGTGTGTGTGTGTGTGTGTGTGCGCGCGCACATGTGTATGTAGAAGTGAATGTGCCATGGTATATGTTTGGACATCAGAGAACATGTTTTAGAAATTGGGCGTTTTCTTCTACCAGGAGTTCCTAGGCTAGAACTCAGGCCTTTGGGTATGGCAACTTCTACCTTCTCAACTAGCTCACTGGTATAACTATGTTCTGTTTTAATAAAATTCATGAGAGAGAAACAAGTCTCTGGTATATTAGAATGAAAGAAGAGATGTCAAAGCAATTTTGACAAATACCAACACTCATTTATTAGAGTCAATGACCACTGTGCTAACATATGATTATGAAAATTTACCCTTGACCTTCATCTAGAGCCAATCTCAACACATTGATTTCTATAAGGATAGTTTCTTTCAAAATAGTTTTCATTGAGGGAAGTTAATTTCAAATCTATTTCCTATTGACAGATCTCTAATGATGAAATCTAGAACAATTAATGAAATATTCCATAGCTAACCCTTCTTCCAGTTATACCCAATCAAGGTCATTACCTACTTCATTGATAATTATTTGCAAAGTATAGAATACTGTGCAGCAATCTGTAGAAATGCTACTCTCCCAAGCATCTAGCTTTCACTAATGAATGAGACATTTGCCAGATTATTTTACATTTTAAATCAGAGGTGATCACTTTAGCACAATCCTCCTTGGAGTAACTGTGAGGTTCATGGCAAAGTCCTAAAGTACCAGTACAGCTCCCAATATTCTAAAATGATGGGTCTGAGCTTAGCTCGGGCAAATCTTTCTGCTTAAGGGGAGAACAATCAATCCAAAACTAAACCACCCTAGCCTATGTCATGGAAAGTTACCCAAACCCCTAATTGCCTATAAAGGTGGCCTGACTTCCGCTGCTGGCCACTGTCTCTGATCCCAGAAGGTGGTCCAGCAGTTTGATGCCCCAATCAACTGCTGTCCACATGGGATTGTCTTGGTTGTTGGTCTTCACTGCTAGCCTTCTCCTATTTCGTTCAGTGACTCGTGTCCAGTTCTCCCTGCACAGAAGCTACCACTTATTTTCAACAAAAAGCCTGCTGGGTCTTGTATTGACCACCTCTTCAGACACATTCTCAACTATACAATAATATTAAGTTGCTCTGAGCATTTGACATTCTACATGTCTTATAACAGAGTAGCAGGGCCCTGCTTGGGTAGATACACCATGGTAGCCATTGATCATCACAGAACCACCATCAGCCCCTGTTATATCCTGCAAGTAACAACAGGGTTGTACCTCTGTCTCCTAGGCTAACAGTGATGTCTGCAATGCTTCTCCCTTTTGAGTGGAAGTATCCAGTTGACATGACTATAGCTGAAGTGCCCAGCTGGATAGGATGCACACTAAAGGCAGGAGTCTGAAAAGTTGAATCATAACTTTTCCCAGGTGTTAGAAGGACCTTGCTGCCTGCAAAGTCCACAAATATTTAAAACTGTTTCAAAAGAAACTGTAACATTGAAACAGAAGCTGAGCATCCATGGAAGAGCCTCTGAGATGAATCTGCCAGGAAGAGATTCATTATCACCTCTACCAGATACTTAATTGTTTTTTTCTTAGGCCAGCCCAAATATCCATGGCCACCATTAATCAGAGCAGGGCGCTGCCTAATTGTTTTAATTTCAAGACTGCCAGAAAATATCTCAGCACATCTTTTCTGTGATTTGTTAAATCACCTTTGTTAGAAAGGACAAAGACTTGTAATTTATGGAGTAGTGGTTAAAAGGGAAAACATCTGATTTGAATGTAAAACCATTGAAGTCTGAAGAAAACATTTTCATTAGGTCAAAAGAGAGAAAAATGGAGTCAGCCTTTTCAAGTTTATTGAAAGAGCAAAACTTCCCTTTGCATCACATTTAGAAGCTAGCTTGTCCTTTCTACCAAATTTTCCATTTTCTGAGTCAAAATTGTTCTTGAGAAAGGAAGAAAGGGGTTAAAAGGGGGAAAAAAAAACGTTGTTTTTGTCTTTCCTCCAAATAATGGAAATCAGGGTGAAATCTGATGTAATAGTTGCCTCTCTGTCTTTTTTTAATGATTTAATGTGCTGTTTTTTACCTGGGTACTAAGAGGAAACAACTTGTGTCTTTCCTACAGGTCCGTCAGAGCAAACTCTAAAAATAAATCTGCCTTAATTAAATCGCAAATGTAATCATTGAGGTTTGAGCCAATAAAAACGAAATGTGTTGATTTTATGTAAAATGCCTTTGAACCTTGCAAGAGGAACTTCAAAACTCCCCTTGCTGAGTGGTCCTTGGCAGAGATGCATAGCAAGATGATGTGTGGATGTAGGAGGATGGAAGGTGCCGAGAGCTGATTGGAGGCTTGTATCAAAGAGTGAGGAGGAAAGCATGTTCAGCCAGGTTCTGTGGATAACTGTCCCCAGTGCTTCCACAAATTCTCTGTTAACTCAAGGAAGTAACTGGACCTACCCCAGAAAAAACTTTGAGAACACAAGAGATTCCGGCAAGCCTGCACTTCAATGTAAATGTTTGTTGGAGACTTTGTGAGAAGCCACCTACCCAGAGGGGAGAAGGGACACCACTCATCCAGAGGGTTGCATTCATAGCTCAGAAGCTTCCAAGCAGATTGAGGGCTACGTGATGTGGAGAGGAATAGGTTGTTGATTGAAGTCAGCAATAAAAACACAAGCAATTGTGTTGCCTCAGGCAGCAACAAATAAAATTCCTAAAAGGGGCAGTAAGAGACCAGTATGCAGAGGGTTCACTTTGCAAATGCAAGATGAGATGTGGGTGCTGTCTCAGATTTCTGTGTGCTTAAAACACGTTTATCGTCATATACATTTTAAGTGAAACTGAATTGTGAGGATCTGTTAATTCCAGAGCATAGAACCCATCTGCCTGTGGAAAGATTGCCAAGATTCCTGAAGTAATAAATCCAGCCCCTGGGGCAATTAAAATTGAAGAATTATGTTCTAAATTAGGCAGGTAGTCCTGGAAGGATGCTCCAGACTAGATTCAGATGAGTTCCAATTACTTTCAATTTCATCTAAGATGGAACACTGCCATGTCTTCTTTACCTGTCCCCCTCAACACATCATGCTGTTCTCTCTGGTGGGAATTTCAAACTTCCTGCCCTGACTCTAACAATTAGGTTTCTGCTTTCATATGAGTGAATCAAACAGCAACATGCATCCTTTGCTGTCAGATCCAAAGTGGAAAAGGGTAGTACTGTCCCACCTCTTAACCTATGGAAGATAAAGTCTCAGACTCTCAGGGTCTGGGTGGGCATAGAAAGTGCTCTAAATCTGCCCTTCCCTTTGTGAGAAGTCTGTCCCTTTGCTGTGTGAAATGTTACTTTTGCTTCAGTGAACTTTGGCTGTATGATATGATTAAAAATCTCCTCATTTTGTAATTATTATTATTATTATTATTATTATTATTATTTTAACCTGGTAGAGAAGAAGACCTGAGAAAAGATAGTAAGTCACACCATTTGGTGGCCCATACAAAGATTTTCCTGAAGCCCGCTGACTCCTAAGATCAGTACAACCAGTCATTCATTTCTGTTTAATCCTCTGGCAGAACAGAGGCTGAGATTTTCCACCAACAGGTGGAGAAGACTGTTTCCTCCCTGTCTTACTGGAGGTCATTCCTCTCTTCTCCTTGGAAACTGGAGCTGGGTTGTTCCATAGTCCATTCCTCAGCAGAGAGCCTGGGGAGAGAAGAGTTCTGGTGAGTGCCACGGGGTAGGGCTATGTTCTGTGGAGGTTAAACTTTCGATTTTTTTTGCTTTTGTTTACATCAGCATTTTCTTTGCTCAGCTTCTATGGGAAAAAGGGTGACATTTCTAATATCCATTGATGCATCGCTGCCTATTACTACAGAAAAATATCTGCTCCATCAAGGAAAGCATGCACGGCAAGGTTGGGCTGCATTTCTGAGTGCTGCCAGCACTTCCTGATTCTCTGTGAATGGGGGACATCGAAACAGACCTAGAAGCACAGCTCTACATTTACTCAGTTCCGAGACCTCCACCGATTACAGGGTTTTGTGTGGCTTTTAATAGACATGGTCTTATCAGTCAAAGGACAAGGACACACTCCTAAAAGGACCAAGTACTCTTATGTTAAATACACCACTCTTCACCCTGAAAGTCAGTGATAGTCTTAGCAATTTGTATTATTTTTACATACCAGCGTGACACAGATATCTCAGTCAGAAACCTTTTCCTTTCTTCCCTGCAAGTGCTACTGTTCTCCAGCTTCCCGAGTTCAGTGGGACCTGGTGCAGGGTATAGAAGGGACATCATAACCCTGGGCTAATACTTTCATTCTAAGTAGTTGGACTGGAAAGTCTGTGTACAGTGCTACAAAGGACAGTTATTTACTCCAGGTGCCAACACTAATGAGAAATTCTACAAGGGAAACTATCATTTAAAGCAAATCAAAGCAGGACAACATTAGCAGAATATAAAGACACTTATAGAAGCATTGGTTATATTGATATATTGATTTAGTAGGATCTCATCATTTATTTAGAGGCAGACAATTTCCATGGAAGTATGTGGGCTGTAATGTAATCTTGCTAATTCTATTATTAGTAGCAATTAGTAAGAATAAATATAAGAAGTATGCTTTGATGTTTTGCCTTTGACTTAACTATTAAGATATATATATATATATATATATTAATATATCTATAATATATATTATAGTTCACTTGTTTCATGAAAACAATCCAAAATCTGATTAGAGCATGATTCTGCTATGATGGACTAGTAGTGTTTTAAAATAAAACTTTGAAGTAAGGGTAATATATTAAAGGTTATATTTAATGATGTAGTCAAATTTTTTCTACATTTGACTTCAGAGGGGAAAATATAAACAGTAGATAAACGCTGGTAACTGCAAATGCCCCTTAAGGAGGCAAATCCCAGTATCCTTGAGTGTTCTCCCACTCAATGCTCCAAATAATAAACCAGAAATATGCAATTATGAGTCTGTTCTTGCTGACCTTTTGACAAGAGGACATTGACCTGGCCGTGGAGGTCTGCGTCTTACACAGAGTAGAGGGTGATGATCACTTTCCCCTCTTTGAACACTCCATTTCAATCATAGTAAAAAACAGTGAACACAACATTCTCTGACTCATTCTGTGTGAGAGTCTAGTCCCAATTTACTGAGGAGGTACCATAACCTTAACATTTTCTCTTCCTGTTTTCTGTCAAGATTTTATACACTTTCTTTAGTGTTATCATTACATCATTACCAGGATAGCACTACATTCTGTAACAAGGTTGTGTGTTTTGGTTTTGGCATAAGATTAAGAAAAAACAACAGAAGAGACAGAAGCATGCAATGGAAAAGGTGAACTGAGAGACTGTTATCAAACTTTATTATGAAAATGCCATGTGACACTGAGAAACTGAGATCCCTAAGAGAACTTAAGTTCTCAAAGCCAAGGTCTTGTCCTAGCACACTCACCTCCTAAACTGTAGCCTGTGGGGATATGTGAATGGGGGATAAGTCAGGAAGTACACTTAACTACAAATTAGGATTTCTATCTCCAATTTAGAGGTGCCTCTTGCTCACTCATGCCAGGCCAGATGCAGAAATGCACTCCCTAGTTCTGCTACATGATTTTTCCTGAGGAGAAGTGTACAGTATCTACTCACCCTAGGTAAAGAACCAATGAGAAACTGAAACGACCACTCGTCCAGACTCCAGTGAGTATCGTCATTACCTAAGGGAGCATGGGAGGGGCTTGCTTTCAAGAGTATGGAGGGCTCAAAGGCAGTGCCCCATGAAATGATAACTGGCCACGCCCAACCCCTGGAGCTCTCGGCATCACTGCAGGCAGTTCTACAGGCAGAGGCCACCTAGCAGTCATTTTCTTCCTGTATAAGCCCTGGAGGACCTTGTGAATATTGTTAGTTTCAGTTGCCCAGACTTGTAAGTGTTGTTGACTCCCTCCTAATGTGGTGGTTTGGATGAGAATGCCCCCCTTAGACTCTAAGTATTTGGACATTTTCTCCCCATTGAGTAGTACAAGATGGGAGCTCTTAGAAGATGTGGTCATGCTGGAGGAAGCACATCACTGCGGGGTTGTTAAGCCTTGTAGGATCTCTAGCCACTCTTTGCTTCCTGTGCCTGCTTGAAGATATGAGTGTTTAGCTTCTACTCTAACCCCACCTCGGACGCATGCCTCCCTGCCATGATAGACTCTTGCCCCTTTAGAACCATAAGCTAAGCTAACTCTTCATTTTATAAGTTTCCTTGGTTAGTGTTTCTATCACAGCAACAAAACAAACTAATGCACTGAATCTTAGCGGGGAGGGAATGATTCCGTTTTCAGGAAACAGATACAAAACACCTCCAACATAGACCGAATGATTCCCTGCTGCCTCCGAGAGGGAATAATTCAGTTTCCAGGAAACGTATACAAAACACATCCAATATGGACCAAATACACCAAATATACCAAAGAATCTTCATTTTGCCTTTCTCATTAGGCTGGAACCAGAATGTAAGGTTGAGAGTGGGAGACAGGCAAGAACACAGACGAGAAGTGAGAGAGGAGGCTTCCTTGCTCTGCGTGTGAGATGAATCTTTAACTATTCAGTGTTTATTTCTTTCAAATTGTCAAAATTAAGAAAAGAAATGTGTTTTTAGAACTTAATTTGAATCATAAATAGCTGAAAATATGCATTGATCTTCATGTATATATATATATATATATATATATATATATATATATATTTTGGGAGACTAGAAAAGTGTCTAATTGGGTTAAAGTACCTGCCACCAAGCCTTAGGACCAGAGATCCACCTGATCCACCTATGGGACCCACCTAGTAGAGAGAATGTCTCTAGCAGTTTGTCCTCTGACCTTGACATACATGCTATCATGGGATTAACCTCATGTGCACCTAATGAACTATGACCTCTGTATGTACTAACTTAGTTCTGAGTGGAAGATGAGTAAGTACTAACAAATATATTTGTCAAGAACATTATGTACTCCTATTAATATTTATGCTTGTTGAAATATGTAGAAGAAATGGGATGTTGGAAGCTTCTACTTGTAGTCAAATCATAAAGACCACCAAGACTCAGTCTCAGGCTGATAAAACAGACAAACTTTACAAAACTGCAGACTAGGGAGCACCTTGAATGCTGCCTCTTGCAGTGAGTGGTCTTTGAGGAAACACCTGTTACTTTTTGTTAAAATGACTGACCTTGTCCTGGCACCTGTAGGTTAATGGAGAGGTCACAACCTCAAACTTGCCCAGAATATCTGCTTCTTTGTAAAACGCTGACTGTTTAAACTTCCTGTAACAATCTAAAGCGCACATATACTTCTATGCTGGGAGTCTCAAATCCAGAATCTTCATTACTACATTGGAATGATGTGAAAAATCCTATAAAAAAAAACCCTGTGTTTTTCTGGTCAGGGCCATCTCAGTTTCTTTTGAGGCGGATAACCTAATCTGCATCCTGTGCAAAATAAAGAATAAATTTTTCTGACTCCTGAGTATGGTTTGAATCTTCTCAGTGGGCCAGGTCAGTCTTGGGTTAATTCCTGTTAACTTCGTGGCATATGGACACCCCCATACATACACACACATAGTAAGTAAATAAAATGCATTGTAAAAAAGAAAATGTGGATCTTCTAAGATGTTTCTTGCAGATTTGCCTCAGTTCTACAGTACAAAACCAGCTTGGTATAGACTTTCATATTCTTGAGGAAGATCAATGGTGTATCATATGCAATTATGAGTCTGTTCTTGCTGACCTTTTGACAAGAGGACATTGACCTGGCCGTGGAGGTCTGCGTATGTACTTATGCAGGGTTTAGAAGCTTAAATAAAGTTGATATGATTTTTAACTTACATATGAATAGGAATGCTACATAATAGTATATTTGGTTCACTTTCTCATGTTCAAGCTTCTTCTTAATCCTTTAAAATATTTTGTAAATTAAATGTAAGAAGTTGTGATTCTTATACTTGGAACTTGCAATGCCCAGGTGTATAGACTTTTGTACACATATGAAAAAGAGGATGGGGCTAGAGTTTTAAGTATATAAAGCGTTTTCTCCTATTAAAAGAGCAAAAGAGAGAATAGAGAGATGGCTCGGCAATTAAGACCACTGACTGCTCTTACAGAGACACAGATTGGAATCCCAGAACCCACATGACAGCTAACTAACAGTGGTCCATAACTCCAGTTCCAGGAGATCTGACACCCTCCTCTGACCTCCATGGCCACTGTATGACATGGGTGCTAAGAAACTCCCTATGAATTTTAAGACTCTTTTTACTGTCTCTGACAAATATCACTGGAATTTTGGAAGTGATTGCATTGAATCTTAGATTGCTTTGGGTATTATATGCATTTTCAAAAAAATATTCTAATCTATGAGCATGGGAAGTCTTTGCATTTCCTAGTGTTGGCTTTTGTTTCTTTCTTCAGTGTTTTAAATTTTTAAGTGTAGAAATCTTCCACTTGCTACGTTAGTTTTCTTTCAAGGTCATTTTCTCCAGGGAGTGGGGATTAGGATTATTTCTGTGCTTTCTTTCTCTGTACATATCTTCCTGGTCTATATGAATCTGTTGATTTTCTATGTTAATTTTGAAAATAAGAATTTTTTGGCTATGTTTTCTCCTGAGTGTATGTCTTTCATCTCCTTCTCCTGTCTTACTGCTGTAGCTAAAATGTAAGAACTATACTGACAGAGTAGACAGGGGATATCCATATCTTGTTCCTGATATTAGTATAAATGGTTTAAGATTTTCTTACTTCACTATAATGTTCACTATATTTTTATTGTTGTTGCTGTGCATTCCGTACATTATGTTAAGATACCTTCCTTTGAATTTTCTATCTCCCATCCTATATAAAAATAAATTACAAATTAATCAAATATTTAGTGTAATTTCTATAAGTCTGAAATTGTTAGAATAAAAAAATGACCAAATTCTTCATGGACAGGCCATAGGATGATGACTTTTTGAAAAGGACACCAGGACTCAGAATGCAGTGTCCCATTAAACAAATGGGACTTTGTGGAATTAACAAGTCTCTGTATAGAAAGAAAACACTGAACTGAAAAGGTAGCTTTCAAAATGGAAGAAAATCTTGTTTGCTATCCTTCTGATAGATCCTATATATCTAGAATATACAAAGCACTGATAAAACTAAGCAAGAAATCAAACAAAATCAATAAATGAGCTAATGAAATGGATAAGGCAGCTCTTAAATGATGACATACAAATGGCCAATAAACTTGGAAAAAAATTCAATGTCATTTGCCAATAGACAAATGACATCAAAAGTAAACTTAGATTCAGTCAGAATGATAGTCATTAAGCAAACAAAACAAAAAGTTGTGGTGAACGTATGAACAAAATAGGAGTGTACAGTAGGTGTGAGTGTATTCTGCTGTGGAGGTCAGGAGAGAGGGCCGAAACCCAAAATCTATAATCATATCTTCCACAGGACCCAGGTACCCCACTTCTGGGCTTTTACCTGAAGGACTCTATGTCTATATGGTGCAGGGATGCTTGTACATCAATGTTTATTTCAGTACTGTTCACAACAGAGGAATGGATAAAGAAAATGTGATCACACACACACACACACACACGCACACCAGAATCTTTTCAGCCATAAAGAAAAGGTTATGTCATTTTCAGGAAAATTGATTCAACTGATGATCATCACAGTAAATGAACAAAGTCAGTCTCAGAAAGACAATATTACACATTTCCTTCATTTTGGCTCCTAGATTTCATATGAGGATATAACATCATTTATGTTCAATTGAGAAATGAAACTGTCTATAGGAATGGGAAGGCAGGGAGCCGGGTAAGGAAAGAAAAAAGTGCAGTGTATGGAGAGAATCCGCTCAAAGTGCTCCATAGATTTGCATGAAATGTAAAAATATACAAGAGAAAAATGTAAAAATGCAGACATGTAACCAAGCTAGAGGAATCTGCTATATATATGTGTGGACTAGAGTCCTGGATGATGGCAGAACAGGCTCTTGAAACTGTAGTGACACGTTGTCCCTTGACCATTAGCCATATCCAAAGTGTAAGGCTACTCACAGGTTTAGATCTGGCAGCAGTTATAGCCTCTATTCCATAATTAATATGTACAGCAACAAATGAGCCCCTTGTTTACAGTAATATTTTTATGTAATTTGTCTCCACAATCTAAGAAAGTATTTAATTTGCCTTAATGATATTGGCCACCCCAGCCTTTATTACAACATAGGATATAATTATCTTCCTTTAACTTAATTTATAGACCTCATTAACACCCTTGCCTTTCCTCTATGATTAAAAATCTCCAAAGAATTGAGTCTCCTGGTATGGTAGGAGAGTTATTGTGATTTATTCTTCATCCGGCAGTCCAGAGCATGGACTGATTTATTACCGGGGATCCCCACTGGGGTGAAAAGAATTGGGGAGAAAAGAATGACTGCTGGGAGGTGCATTCACTCTCTCAGATTGAGGGTCACAGTTTAATAAGGAGCCTGCTGCTTGCTGTACAGTAGTGAGGAGGCATCTTGGGAGGACAATACCTCCAGTAATGACTAGCATAGCAGATGTCGTTTCTGCCAAGGGGAAAGAAATTGTATCCTTTATTGGGAGTAAAAAACTGGGACAGGTCCTAAATGTTCCAGCTAGCATTCATTTTCCTCCCTCCCAGGGCATGATGACTTCCACCGGGCTCCAAACTGTCATCCAGTTGCAGGGAACCAAGGTGCTTATCCGTACTTTTCCTGGCTGAAAGTCACATGCTCAGGTTTCCCTAGCAGTGGGGCTTCTTGGTTATGATTCTCAGCTACTGGATCCAAAGTGCTGGTCTCATGATTGTCCTTAAGGTTCAAGAGGAGGAACTGGGGCTTATAGGAGACATCCTGGGACTAACCAGGGCTCCTTACAGCTCTCACATTCTATATTATATTGGGTTTCATCTTACATGATTTCCACCATAGTTTTATAGCATAAACTTTGCTGTGATGGTTAAAGGATTTTTGAAGTTTTAAAACAGGAGTTAACTTTCACCATAATCAGAACTTTTTCTTATAATAGTTGATATGCCCAAGTTGTGATTCACTGAAGGTATTTGTTTGTCTGTGGCATTAAGAAAACACTGCATTATTGCTGAGCTCTGAGGAAAATAAGGCAGATAGTTTCAGATCTGTCCAGAGCCTTGGGACAAGTTTACCCTGAAGCATGTCATGTTTTTTCCATGAAAGAAATCTGATGTGATGCAGTGAAGCTAGGGAGGAGGGGGTGGGTTGAACCAACACATAAACTACAGCTGACTGTAGGGATTGAAATGAGAACATTAATTGTTAAGTATTTTTAGTAATTATCAGATGCCCAAAGTTCAGAAAAACATGGGTAGAGAATAAGAAGGATTTTTCTCTCATTTCATTTTCATATTAAAGCAAAATAAGTCCGGTTTATTCTTCCTAAAGAGTTGAGTGTGCTAATGTGTAAGGGGTCTTGCACCTGCCAGAACCAGAGACCTTTTGCAGCTTGTTTCTAAAGCTCTTTACAAATCACCATAAAAGAAAAATGAGTTCAGGAGCACTTAAAGCCTTTTATACCCTCACTTTTCCAATAAATCTCAAACACATCTTTCATTTTGATCACAAAAATGCAAATTTTCTGACAAGCAAACTACAGCATGACTAAGTCCAAATTGAGTGCAGTACATTTACTCAAGCGGAAAACATAACATAATAAAGCCAGCACAATGAAACATAGCACGACCTGCTCAGCCTTAGTTTTCAAAGAGTGCCTGTTTTACATCACTGGCTTATTGTTTGGCCTTGATTTCACACATATTGTTTTAAAATTATTAACCAACTTAAAGAGAGAAATGTTTACATGGTAAAGGCAATTTAAAACATGCTTCTTTACTTAATTGTATTGTTAAAGGAAGACTTGAGAACGCTGACATGGTGCTCAAGATAATAAGATGTACGTTTTTATTTCATTAGACTGAATCTCATAATAAGTATAAAAATGGAAATCTTTGGTTGGTTCTCTTCTCCTTGTACAGGATAATGGTTGCTAGGCAGCCTCTTGTTCACACAGAAAAGACAGAAATTCTCTATGTATACACTTCTTCAATCTTTCTTGCCCTTTGTATTTCCTCAGAATGTATATGATGGGATGAAGCTTTCAGAGAAGCTGTATCTTTATGGCACATTTCAGTCCATTGCTATACAAGAAATTAAATGGGAAGATAAGTGGGCATTGCTTGACCAGGTGAATGGTGCCCAGAGAAGCAGCATGATACCATCAAATATGCTTAAGCTGCATCATGAATTTCTCATTGAATTCTATTTTATCAAAGCAATACAACCATAAACTAAAAGAATTAAATATAAATGGTTACGTGTGACTCTCCCAGACTTAGGCTACAAATCCAAGCACACTTACCTCTTTATTTGTTTAATTTCCAAAATGTTGATTGATCTGAATAAATTGCTACCATTTGACTTCCAGGTCCTTAATAACTAGGAATGTTGAATAGCATTTCATATACCCACTAGCCATTTGTATGTATTGTTTGAGACTATGTTCACAGGCTCTTTGACCTATAGATCTATAGAGATCTCTGTGTTTTTGAGCTTTGACCTATAGATAGACTTGTAGTGGTCTCTGTATCTCTCTATATATGTCCTCTCTCTCTCTCTCTCCCTCTCTCTCTCTCTTTCTCTGTTTCTCACTCATTATTCATGTGTCCATAGGTACAAATATATGCATGTGCATGTAAAGGCCAGAAGAAAACATTATGTGCTGTCTGCTTTTTTAATTGGCCTCGAGCTTTCCAAGTATGTTAGGCTAGCTGGCCAGTGAGACCCAAAGAACTTTTGGTCTTTGCCTCCAAAGTAATGGGATTACAAGCTAGTGACACCATCTTCAGTTGTTTTGTGAGTTCTGGGCATTAAATTGGATCCTCTACATGCTTGTTAGGCAAGTATTTTACCAAGTTAGCCATCTCCCCAGATCATTTTATATGTTTAAATTTATATTATTAGATCTTTTATTATTGACTTATGCATGTTCCTGATATATTTGGGACATTATAATCTTAACAAGCATATTCAATCTTTTGATGCTGTGACATGACATTGTCACCTACAGATGTGCTGGTTGTGTCCATAGGTATTCTGAGACATATGCAATCTGTGAGTCAGAGGTTAGCCATCTTATGGCATTTGACATACTACTTTGGAAAAAGTTTCCTCATTCCTTTGACTGCCATTTATTTTGTTGATTATTTACTTTGCTACATGGATTTCTAGCTTGATATATTTCTTTATTATTATTATTATTATTATTATTATTTGTTGGCTGTGCTTTTGGTTTATCTTCAAAGCAGTGCTAAACCCACAGCAGAAGCATTTTCTCCTCTTTCCCTTCCCAGGACTTTTGTGCTCTTGTATTCAGGCTCTTAATTTGCTTCAAGTTGACTTTTACCTGAAGTTTAAGCAAGGACCCAGTTTCATTCTTCTGCGTGTGTGAATAGTCATACAACCTTTTACATTTGCTAAAGGGAATTTCACTTACGTTTCTGTGCTTAGAGCCATTTCCATAGCGTCGCTTCACTGAGCTGAGCTTCTGTTTCAACACTGGATTCTACGCTTTGGTTACTGCAGTTTTAGAAATCAGGGAATGTGAAGACACTGGTTTTGGTTTCTTTTGTTAAAAGAGTTTTTGATGTTCGGGTGTAGTTTAGAAGAATACCAACTTTAGGATGATTTCGTTTTACTTTGTGAAAAGTGTCATGTAATTTTCATAAGTATTGCATTGAATCTATACATCAATAAAAGAAGCAAGGAGACTTTAACATTAGTAATTCTTCTCATCCTTGTACGAAGGATATCATTCAAACCTGTTCTTCAGGTTTTTCTAATTTTCAGTAAACAGAACTTATATCTACTTAAATTTATCTTGAAATGTTTCATTGCTTGCATACACATATTCATTTTTCAGAATTTTTTGATCAGTCTTGGTAAGTTATATATTTGTAGTCACTTACGTATTTTCTTTAGGTTATTTATTTTGTTAATGTAACTGTGTATCTCTTACAGTCTTTTATCTATCTATGACACTAGTTATTATATTTTTAATTTATAATTTTATTTTTGTTCTCTTTTATTACTTTAGAGAAAAGGTTCGTTTAAATTGCTGATCTTTGAAAAAATCCGGTATTTACTTTTTGATCTTTTACAGTAACATTCTACTCCTTCGTTAATTCCTGGTGTCCTCTCTGTTATTTCCTTTCTTCTAATGACTTTGCCCTTATTCTTCTCTACTTTTTGAATTCCTTAATTTGAAAAATAATGGTGTTTCAGTTCTTAACTTTTTATAATTTTTGGCATTTAACAATATTCTGTTTAGAACTCCTTTGAGATCTTAACTGTTTATCAGTGTTGGCATTTAACAATATTCTGGTTAGAATCTCTCTGCTGCTCTGCAACCTGCTGGGTTGTTGAGTTTGGTGTTTTCTAACTTTTTATTGTGCTTCTGTACATTTCATACACTAGTTCTTAATCAAGCTAAACCTCCCTTCCTTATCCAGGCCTCCCCATACCCCCATTAGCCCTCGTGGATTCCACTACACAGGTTGAGTCCTAGCCAATCAAACATTTGTACTCAGATGTCCTTTGGTCCAAATTCATTCACTGGAGTCTAGTCAGCCTATCTAGAGATCATAGGTTAGGCCTACTCTCCCTCACCCAGTAGTAATCAGTCTCCAGTAGTTCCCAGAATAAGGCCAGGCTGCCACCCCTTTCCCTTGCTGCATTCTGGGCTCTTCTCTGACTGAGTTGGCATGGGTCCTGTGCTCAGTGTCACCTTGCCCCAGGTTCACCTGTGCAAGCTTCCAGGTGCCTGGAAGCCTCTGTTTCCCTATGTTCATGAACCAGCCCTGAATCTTACAATTTTTGTGTCCTCTCTTCTGCAATGGTCCCTGATACATGGGTGGGAGAGGTTTAATATAGAAGTCCTATTGAGGGACACTCTATAATCTCTTATTCTTTAACAGTTAGCCAGTTGTATAAGAAAGCTTCATTGGTGAGAGTTGAAGGATGCACGAGTTTTCTCTCAACTCCCTGTTCTGCTGTGTTGCATGAGCTTGTGTATAGAGGTTCAGCCATAGCTATGTCATCTAGGACTGGGCATCTACTTCTCAGATGTGTATTCTCTATGTCCAACTAGTTGGATTCTACAGTAGCCTCAATCTGTTGCAAAAGGAAGCTTCTATGATGATTGTGCACAGTATGCCTATAAATATAAGGATTCATATTTAGCATATGGTAAGAAATTTCATGTATCTACAGATGTGACTGAGATAGGTTTTCTCTAGGATCTTATACTTCTCCAGCGATGTGTATTTGACTGTGTTTTACAATGCCATCTATGAGTTCACTCCCATTGAGAGGACTTTTAATACAGTTAGATAGATGATTATTGCCCCCCCCCAGATAATCACATCACTACTGCGTGAATATAGGTAGTTTGCTGTTCTGGTCATATGATTATTAGACTTTAGGGGTAGGTTGAACCATAGATCGATTTTCTCCATTAGCAGCTTTCATAGTATTCTCTAAACCTATGAGTGTTAAATTCCAGGTAGAAGGCTTCCTGGTCAATTCCTACTCCATTGCTCCAAGACCTGTGTCCTAAGCATGTCCTTTCTTCAGCAGTTGGGTCTTAAATTCCAGTTCTATGAGATGACCAAGAACTTTGGCAATAGCCTGTGTATTCTGGGGGTCTCCAGGACAACCCTAACCAACCACTCAAAGGGATGGCGTGGAGGGAATTTACATAGGGAGAGAGAAAGAGAGAGAGAGAGAGAGACAGAGGCAGAGACAGGAGAAATAGATAATGCCTAGTTTGTGTAAAACACCAGAGTGACAAATTCCACCTTCAGTATCACTACATGAGTCCATACGCACTGTTAAAGTCAACATAACAAGAAACTGTGTCAGCCAAGGAAAAACTTTCATTTAGTTTCTTGGCCAGAGTGGTCCAAGAGACTCCCAAAATTACACAGGCTATTGCCACAGCCCTTGATTGCCTCCCAGAACTTGAAAATAAGACCCCATTGCTGAAGACAGGAGGTATTTGGAACAATGGAGCTGGAAATAACCAGGAAGCCACTTCCCCTGAAGGCTAGCTCTCATAGCTCTGGAAAGCAGTATGCAAATAGTCAAGGAAGAACATCAATTGAAGGCCCAACATCACCTTCATGACCAAAAACCATATCAATGACTGGCACAGCATTCCACAATGTTGTAATTGTGGCACTTTTATCTTGGGGTCAATCAGTGGCTACCTAATTCGTCTTAGAGCCCACTCAATGGGAGGATACTCATGTGTGGTAATGTAAACATAGCCAAATATACATGGCTGAAGAGGCATAAATCTCAGGGAAATCCCTAAGGCTGTCACCTCCCTGGGCTAACATAATTTCTTACTAAATGTAAAATATGTATCCTCATATTTACTGTCAAGTATCCTAATCACCACTCATGAAAGAATTTTCTTTTCTACCTGATGGAGACTAATGCAGAGTACCACAACTGCTCACATACAGACATTGTGATTTGCCCATGCCTAAGTGACACATCTACAATGTAGTCTCTGCTCCCAAAGCTCAAGCAATATAGAAAGAGGGGTAAAAAGTCACTAATGATTCTCTCACTTCTCTTTAATGAAGCTCCCTCATTCAACAGAGGGCCAGCAACACAAAAGCTCAAAAATGGCTAAATCATGGAGATTAAGACTCTGCAGAGTGTGGGTCCCTGGACATGGCTCCTCTATTGAGTTTCACTCAATAAGGCCTCAGGGGCCATTGCACAAGAGGAAGAAAGATTATAAGAGCCAGTAAGGAGGTACTTGACCATATGAAAAAAGAATACTACAATATCCTGGGACCCTGCTCGCATGAACCTACAGGAATGATTTTTGCATGCTCAATACTCAGGCAAATTCAAGCAGACAAAAACCCAGCATGGTCCTGTGGAAACTGGTAGTAGACCCCAAAATTTGCACAAGAAATATTGGCAACTGATTAGTGTTGGGTGAGAATGAGCTAGTCTTCATTCAGTGAGGGATTCTGGGTAGACTGACTAGACTTCAGTGGATGAATCTGCACTGAAGTCATTTGGGGACACTGACTTGGCACATACACGTTACACAGATGAAAGGATGTATGCATTCCAGTTGGGAAACTATGGTAGATGCCAATGGGGAAGGGGAGATAAAGATGATTAAGATTGAAATATGGAGATATTCTGTATGAAATACACAACAATTCAATAAAAATTGTTTTGAAAATTGAGCTGCATTTAGTACAGGGGATCAGGAGGCAGTGAGTGGGTCTGGACTAAGAGGGGAGTCTAGAGATCTAGTGTGCTAAGAGAAGAGCACACCTGTGCCCAAGGCTAGAAGGAGAACAGGATGCATACAGGGGAGAATCTTGGTTGCCTTGTATACAAGATTTAAAATTGATTTTCATAGCCCCATTATAGCATAAAGGTGTCCTAATTTAACTGTATAAACAGTGAGGTTCATATTGTTGTGTGCTATGATGTTCACTTTAACTTGGAAATGTCTCTTATTGCTTTGGTTAATGCAGGTCTAGGGTCAGTGGATTCTCTTAGGATTTGGTTGTTTGGGAATGTCTTTATATTTCTTTCCTTGCTGAAAGGAAGATTTGAAGCATATTTTTATTGTTAATTTTGTTTTTTTCTATTCCTTTCTTACTTTGCTGTCTATTATCCCATCCTGCCTCAGCGAGTAGGGAGGGGTCTTTATGTATGACGATGTTCTCCGTTGTTTATTTTTATTAATTGTGTTTGTTCTTTGTCAGCCTCAAGCTTGTCTGTATAAATCAGTTCTCATCTCCACATTTTCTTCTCTCCTCCCATCTCTGTCACCCTCACTCTTCTCTATACATCACATTCCCATATTCCTGCTGTTTTGTTTTGAGATGCACTGAGTTCAACCACGGTTAACTGTTGACATGTAGAACTATCAGATGGAGACTGATTTGCTCATCAATAAGCAAATTTTCTCATCACAGATCTTAAGAAAATGACTTCTTTCCCTTAGAATTCACGATTACTCTTCAGTTCATCATGCAATGATCGGGCCCCAAGATCCCCTCCCCATTGATAATTAGCCTTTGATCGATCCAGTCTAGTATGGGCCCATTTAAAACAACCACAGATGATGTAAGTTCACTATTGCAATTGTTGCATTATTCCCAGAAGACATTACTTAAATCTCTTTGGTCTATTTTCCAGGTTTATATTTTTCTACCTCTCTTCCTTTTTCCTGAGATTTATAAAGGTAATATAGTTATCCCATTCGGGGATAATCATTCTACATCCTTTACTCTAAGCACATTTATTACCCAAGAGTCTATTCATTCCCTGTCATTTATGGTAAGGAGACACTTCTTAATTAAGGTAGAAAGTGGCATTTTATTTACATTTTTATAAATGTAAGTGTTTGGAATGGCAGTTTGACTCTAAGTCAGTTTGGCTAAACTATAATAGTAAGTTCCCTGCTAGGACTTATTTTCTTTGCAGTCACGGTTTGACCAGGTTTGCATTGCTAGGCAACAATTTTCTCCAATAGAGGAAATTTCAAATCCATTCAGAAAGCCCTTGGGTGCCTCTATGACAGTTGTAGCACAGCGTTACATTATTGAGCACCTTTTAAGGTTGCTATTGTAGTTCCTAAGGTTCACACCCTGGTAAGAAGATGGGTGATTATTTTTTCTCCTCTCTGCAACACAATTTCACTCTTCTGCACATAACCACTCAGTGTTCCCATCGCTGCCTGTTAAAGATGATGTCTCATCTCCAGTCTGTACTTTTGCTATCTTTGCCAAAGGTTAAGTGCCTGTAATTTCATAGACTTATATCTTGGACTTCTGTTTTATTCCATTGATCTATGTATCAATGTCAGTACTGTTGCTATTAATAAGGTTAACAGTATAATGTGACACTGGGTGTGGTGATGCCTATAGAATTGTTCTTTTTTCTCAAGATTGCTTTGGTTATACAGACCTTCTCCTGTTTCCATATGAATTTTAAGTTTTTTGTTTTTTTTTTTTAACATTTGTATGAAGAAAGGAATGGGGATTTTGGTATTTATTGCATTGAGTCTACAAATTTGTTTAGATAGTATCATCATGTATTTCTTGGTTTATTTCTTTAGAGTTTTCAAGTTCACTATAGAGGTTCCTGAATGCTTACTTCCTGAATTCACTTTACTGAAAGATATTTTATTTTTGAAGCTGTTGAAAATGTGATTGTTTCCCTGATTTGTGTTTGTGATTGGTACATAGAAAGAATACTGATTTCTTCATATTTATTCTGTGTTCTACCACTTTGGTGAAAATGTTGATCAGTTCGTCATGCTTTCTGGTTCAGTCTTTATGCATAATATCAAATCATCTGAACATTGCCTTCTTTTTCTATGTAGAGTTGTTTTATTTCTTTCCCTTGTCTTATTGCTCCAGCTAATATTTTAAACACCATATTTGGGAGAGTAAGGGAGAGAAGTTAATACTTTCTGTCATATTTCACTCTTAATGGAAAGGCTAAAGTGGAGTAGAGCAGATTTTTCTTCTTGTTGATATTGACTCCTTATCCAACTTCTTTCAGAGCCCAGAGAAAGCGAATTTTTATAGAAAGTATTAGATCATGAGACCAAATAAATAGTACTTATATTCTTAAGTGTTTTAAATAAACCCAGTATATGGGAGAAATGATTGTTGTTTCTACATATGAGAAATTTTATAAATATGAAAATTTCAAAAATTGAGTCAAATTTTCATATCTATTTGTAAGAATAAGACTATGATTCTTGCCGCTCCAGGGCTCACACATTCTCTGCTTAGCTATTCAGAATCCCCACCGCCCCCCGTACTACCCCATTCCCCACTTTGAGTCTAGGCCCACTCATGCTTGTCTAGCCTGAGGCCTCCAGACTAGCCTGGCAAGTCAGACCCTGCCCACTGTGTCTTGATACCCTTGCTCCAGGAACAGCCAGCTACATTTTCATGGCTTCAGAATTCACATCTACTCTGCTTAGCTAGTTAGACTTCCACATTGTCTCCAATACCACTTTGTGCCCAAGAACCCTCCTGAAGCTCCAGACAAGCCTGCCATCGTACAGCAACTGAATCCCCATAATCTCAAATTGGGCTTAGGTCTCCTTGCCCTGCTGGAGCACTCTTGACTAGCCATCCTTGATCTATCCAGTCCCACAAATACAAGATGAAACATGAGAACCTGAAGCACAGACCAACTAATAATTCATACTTGATCAGAAAGCAACAAGCCTCATCAAAAATATAAACAAAACCAAACTTCAACTAAACAGAGACAGACTAGAATTTCATATCAGACACACAATCAACAAAAGAAATCAATATACCTAGACTACAATGAGAAATAATGTGACAAATTAAGATAATATGTCCCCACTAAGACATACTAGTCCTACAGATATGTACTACAATGTAAAATAACCAGAGGATCATTAAGACACAGGATTTAAAACTACAATCATAAACATGATCAAAGAAGTCAGCAACTAACAATAAAACTCAAAGAACACAAAGAGAATATAACTGAAATCCTGACTGAAGCTCCTGAGAATATGAATATATATGGCTGAATGAAATGACAGGAGAGATGGTTCAGTGGTTAAGAGCACTGGTTGTTCGGCAGATGACCTAGGACTGATTCACAGTCCTCACAAGACTGCTAACAGAGAATTTGATGCTTTCTTCAGACCTCTGTGGGTATTGCATGATACGGATGCACTTACATATAAGCAGGCAATACACTCATACACATAAAATAAAAACAATAAATAAAACATTTTAAAAAAGAAATGACAAAGATAATTCAGGATTTTAAAAGTAAACTCATAAAAGAGATAGACAAATTGAAGAAAATTCAAACCAAAATGAATTTGAAACTGAAAATCTCAATAAGCCACCTTGAAACATCAGGAGAAAGCTTCACAAGCAGAATAAATGAAACGGAAAACAGAATATTAACAGTGTGTGTCAAAGTTGTAGAATTAGACTGCTCAAGCAAAGAATATGAAAAAGAAAAAAGGAATGGCATATGCATGAAATGTGAGGTATAGAGAAGAGAAGAATCCCAAGTAAATGGCATTGATCAGCTCTTCAACAGGGTTATAGAAGAAAACTTCCATAAACTAAGAAAACTTCCATAAACACCAATAGAGACATAAAAAGTTCACAGAACTCCAAATAGACATTACCAGAACAGAAACTCCCTATAGCATATCACATCGGAAACACTAAATGTACAGAATAGAGAAAGTTGCTGAAAGTTACAAGAGTAAGTCACATATGAAAGAAAACCTACCAAAATTACAACTGACTTTTAAATGCAATGTATAGAAACCAGAAGAGCATAGAACAATGTATTCCAAGTACTAAATAATCATAGATGCCAACCTAGAATAGTTTGCCCATCAAAAATATTGTTGGTCAGAAATTTGAAAAATAACGCAAACTACTGCCACAACCCTTGACTGCCACCTACAACTTGTAGGTAAGACATTATTGCTGGGACAATGGACCAATGGAATTGGGACTGACCTCGAGTCCTCCTTCCTGAACACCAGATTTCAAAGTATCAGAGGATATACTATGCAAGTTAATAAGAGAGAAAACCTATCAATGGTTCAGCCAACCATAAAGTTTAATAACCAGAGCAATGACTGGCACAACAAACTATCTCTATTGGTGCAGTAGTGGCACTTGGGGGTAATCAATAACTATCTAATTGGCCTTAAGCCTGCTCAATGGGAGGGAACACATATGTGGGACTGTAAACATAACTACGTACACATGGCTAGAAAGGTCATGAGTCTTAGAGACAAACATATCTGTTATATACCTAAACAAATGTAAATTCTTACAGGATGCCAGATACAAATCCTTATATTACAGACAAGTATACCTGTCATCACTTATCAAAGAAGCTTCTTTTTTGTAAGAGGGGGAGATGTTAATAGAACTCTACAACTTATCAAACATAGAGAATAAGATGCCAAGCACTGACACATCTAAAAATACTACCTCTACAACTAAGGCTCTGGGAACATAGTGGAACACAGAGTAGAGAGAATATTAATGCATCTCTCAACTCTCATCAGAGAAACTTCATGTAACAAATGGTGATTAGCACAGAAAGCAACAAATGGTCAAAATGTAGAGAATAAGAGATGGCAGATTGTGTGTCCCTGGTAAGGACTCCTAAATTAACCCCTCACCCAGGGCCCAAGGAACATTGAAGAAGAGGAAACAAAAAGACTTTAAGAACTGTGCATGGTACAATATCACAATGAAACAGAGTTTCCAGGTGACTAAAACCTTGCTTATATGAATTTACAGCAATGTTGATAGCAAATGTAAGACTCAAGCAAAATCAAACCAGACAAATATACAGCACAAGAGGGAGAAATGGGTAAGAAATCCCAAACGTAGCTGAGGAACTATTAGCAGCTGATCACTGTTTGGTGAGGGAAAGTTGGTCTTCTTTAAGGGAGAGAGGCTAGAAAGGCTGACCAGGCTCCAGTGGATGTTCTCACGCTAAGGGACAATTGGGTACACAAATGTAGCTTAATAGATCTTAATACATATAACAGAATGCATAAAATTTGGGGAATGGGGACAGAGGGAGTGAAAAAAGGGGGGGAGAAAAATATGATCAAGATGTATGAAACACACAATAATTAAATAAAAATTTTCAGTGAAAAATATTGTTATTAATCCTTTTATACTTTTGTAAACAAGTAATTTTATAGCAATAAAACATGAGTTTCTCAACTAACAAAATATATTGATTTCTAAGAAAGTTGGTATAATGTATTCCTTTAGAAAGTCCTCCAAACTCTCAAAATGAAGGGTTTAGTCCTAATAGCATTTCTGCATGAGAAAGGTACTCTGAACTCAGCTGCAATTTAGTTAACTCAGCTGTCATAATTGGTTTCCCAAAGAAAAAGAATAACCACAGAAAAGCAGCAACAACACTGATTTTGTAACAAAGTGTTATGTTGAAGTACACTGGCCTAGTAGTAGCATGTTTAAGGTCCTAGATTTGAAAACCAGCACTGCAAAGAGACAAAAAGCTAAAGAAAACAAAGGGAAAGAAACGTAAAGAGAGGAGAGAGAGAGGCAAGGAGAAGGTATGAAAACCAGTTCCTGCTGACCCTACATCTTGTGGTGTGATGCTATTCTATAGAAATTATTTGACTTTCTTCTGAAGGAAAGCTTTGCATTGATAAACATATAGATGCCTTATATTTTGTAAAACATGAATGATCAAGCATGAACAGAGGACACAGCCTTCATAGCTTCAAGTCAATTATTTTTATTTTCAATAATGAAAATGCTTACATAAATGTTTGCTGATTACTTACAACATCTCCATGTGGTGGAGAAATTAAACCAGGGCTAATGCCAAGAAAAGTTGTCTAAATGGATCCTGAGAGGGAGAAAATCAGGTTTCTCCAGGAAATAGCTGCTGGAGAGGCTATCTAATTCCAGTTCCAAGTGGGACATTCTAATCACAGGTACAATGGAGAACCACTAAATAGACTCAATGCATTATACGTAATATATATGTATATTATATATAATTTATGTGCATGTGTATGTTCATATATGTGTGTATGTTTATAAATGTATATATATTAATATGTATATATGTATAAATGCATGTATGTATATGCAGCAATAATCAGAGAAGAGAACAGGAAATTGAGAGGGAGTGAGACATGGGAGGAGTTGGAGGCGGATTGGGAGGTATGCAGATTAGGCAAATAACAATACCAATAAATGAAATTCTCAAAAAATAAAACATTTTTTCCATCCTTTCACTTTAAGGGAGTGCCTATGTGAGATGGGTTTCTTGCAGACAATGAAAAGATGGTTTTTATTTTTTAATCCATTCAACTAGCAAGCATCTTTTGACTGAGGAGTTCAGGCCACTGATATTTAACATTATTATTGAAGGATGTGTATTGGTTCCCATCGTTTTCATTTCTGATTTCATTCTTGGTCCTATATTGTGCTTCTACAATTATCCCTTGTGATTGAAGACAGGATGATTGGTTTGATTGTAAGAAGAAGAACTTTAATGGGACTGTGGTTTTCTAATCAGGCACCAGCTACAGAGTGGGAAGTCACAGCTCTTATTTCTGATCCCACAGGCATCAGGCCCAGAGGAGTTATCTCCAAAACCTGAGAAATAGCAGTGGTTCTTTTTCAGGATATATAGATAATTTAGCATTATTTCAGGCCCATTCTGGCATTGAGGAGTGTCAGGTTCAAGGGATCTTCTATCCTATGTAACTAAATCTATGCCCAGAGGTCTCCAGCCTACATGTCATAAAATGAGTGGATTCATAAGTTGGAATTCTCATGAGAAAATGAGTTTACAGAACCTAAAGAAAACAAGAAAACAAGAAGACTGGTTTTGTATGTAAATTAGAATTGTTTACTTAAGTCAGCAAGGTCTGACAAACAGTCTGTTTTCTCAGGCTTGCTGCTCATGATTTTTTTTCTCAAGTAATTTTATCTTTGTTCCTGAATAATTTCAGTTTTCTTCTTCATGATTAACAAGCAAACAGAAACAAGAGACTGACAGGGAGACCGAGAGGTTAGAGAAAGGGGAGAGGGAGAGGGAGAGGGAGAGAGAGAGGAGAGAGATTGGTATAGTTATACACTTGATTATGGAAGTTTGGCAAATGAAAAATTTGTATAGGCTGGAGATTCAGGCAGGACTTGCAAAGATGGTATACTGAGAGGATTTGCTCATGCTCAGGGTTGTAAGCCTTTGTTTAGTTTAGGCCTTCAGGTGACTGGATGAGCCATCCCCAAATTAAGAGATTAATCTGTTTCACTGAAAATGATTTTAATTTTTAATCTCATCTGAAACAATTTTCACAGAAATAACCATAATAAAAATTCTAGACACAGTTGCCATGTCAAGTAGACGTACTAAATTCACCCTTTCTGGATGGATACGGCAACACATGGGAAAATTTCTGCTTTGCTGATCTGAAAACAGGGGAAGGAGAAGATAAAAAATAGAGATAACTAGCTTGTGGTTTGCATTATCTTTTCAGCAAGGTCTGTGACTGTAGCACATGGAGGTCAAGCAGCCAGCCTTTTCCATGTAGACTCATCATGTTACATGCATTGAATTTTAATCTACTTAGCAATATTATATGTATGAAAATAAAGGGCAGAAACATTATTATCCAGTTAACTCAAGGCTTAGTCACTACTAAGATAGACTATAGGGATTTATTATACCTATTTCTATTTTACAGATACAGGAAGTAAAATATAGTGAGATTAAGTAATTCTGTCATCATATAAAGCAAATGATAAGAGTTAGGTAGAGTTTAGCAGATTTTAAATTTTAGCATATACTATATTATTAGAACTATATTTCACAAAAATATGCTTGCAAGGAAAAAATAAAATAGGTTTTTAATGATAATGTTAAGTTATAGTTTTATTAAGCTAAAATACTGAAATAGTGAGTGACATCTCAGCCTTCAAACAATTATGAGTATTTAAGATTTTTTTGGTTCGTTGTATATTTAAAATTCATTATAATGGGCATATTTCTTCTCCTCACATCAGCATATCCATAATTGTTTTAAAGACAAAACTGGGTTTTACTTCAATTTACAATGCACATAAAATTTGAGCCATAAAAGTTCATTTATTTTTTTAAAAGGAACTTTCAAAATGTGAAAGAAGATTAATAGTTCCTGTAATGGCTTTTATCTTGGTCAAAGTTGCACTGGAGACTGGAGTATTTTTTAATGTAAGGCAACTTATATCTTTTTCAAGTCAAATATTTTAACATTTTTCTGCTGGAGTAGGCCAGCAGCCAGGAAAATACTGACGTTCCTGTCTGTTCCTGACTAGGCTCTGAGCATGTAATGCTAGAGGGAAACCTTGAAGACCTCATCCACATGGACTATTGTTACTAGACTTAAGAGTCATAGCCTCACCCCCAACAAACCAGACTCAGCCACCTGTTTTCAATAAGCCAATTAAATAGTCGCATTAATAGTGAAAAGCAGAAAAAAGAAACTTATTCAATGTGACCACATTAGGAAGAAGGACAAAGAGATCCAGTTTCACTCCCTGCCCTACCAAAGTTCATCTTCAGTATCTTGAAGTGAGGGTAGGCTTTAAACAGAAAGCAGTCATTCCAGTACAGGCCCTTGCCAGTCTCTCTCTAGGCTCAAGTTCCTCCTGCAAGATCTTCTGAGAAGTTGTAAATCTTTCTCCAGGAGACAAGACAATCTCTTCTGGATGTCTTAGGGATTCATCCAAATCCTCTCCTTGCAAGAAATTCCTGGGGAAATTCTATTTTCTTGGGGTCTATTCCTTCAAGTTTGATGGCCAAAGAGAAGAACACAAGTGTCTGTAGAGTATATTCATTGCAGCTGGACAAACTGCACAGTCTGTCACTCCTGCCTAGGAAGTTCCTGTAACAAGCCTCTCTCACATTCTGTAAGAGGAAGACTGTCCTATAGGAAAACAGCTTAGCTGAAGAATGTATAGTCATTCTGTAAGACGTACGTCAGTTTACAAGAATAATATTCATGCTGGACACAGAGAGTAGCTGTCATTCCAGAACACTTGATGTGCCATTTATAATTTCCAGGCCTCCATTACTATTTATGAAACAGTTCTCTGTACCCATAATCACATGTTAGATATACTTGGCACAAACATATGCTGAACAGCTTGATTGGGTTATTAGATAAATTATAATTCTGGCATGGAAAAATTGGAAAAATTCTCATGAACCACATTTTTTAACTCTGATTTCTATGACAGATTTATAATCTATCAAATAATGCTTTGGTTCTATGGCATTTCCACACAATATCTTAAGCAGAACTCAATTTAATTATCTGATTCTTAGTTGGTTTTTATTTTTCTGATATCACTTCTCAGTTGTTTGCATTATAACCTTTCAAAAGTGCATTTCCAAAAAACGTAGTTTATGTACAGAAATTTCACATCTTTGGCATACAGTTGTGTGAGGTGTTACAAATTAATCATTTTATGTTGACAAACCAAATAGAGGATCTAAAACGATTACAACTCTAAAACTTTCAAGTGACCTCTTTTGCATTCAGTCCTACATGTCTCAACCCCTTCAAAATATTGATCTGTTCTATTTGGGTGTTTTTTATTGCTTTCCTTATATAGTTGCTTCTATTTTGTTACTTAAACTTCTTTGTAACATATATTCAAAAACGCTTTTGACATGAATAGGACACAAAAACTCATGATACTTGTCACAAGCAGTAATTGTGAAATAAATCTAGTGTCCTGACTCTGCTACTGGTTTCACTACTTAATTGAAAAGGTTATTGGCATTCCAATATCCTAATCTTACAATAATTGGCATTACAATAACATCAGTTACCTTTAATGTACTTTAGAGAAAATTCTGTTGAAAACTTTCATTTTGAAATGGTAATACATTCATCCAATTGTAAGAAATAAAAAAAAAAATGGCTTGTATAACGTTGCAATACAAAGAATGAAAAAAAATTAAAAATAATTTCATAGTCCATGTTTACAACACACAAATGTATTAGACCCTGAGAAGCCACTTAGGTAATGATGCGAGACTTTGCTAACTTCTCCCAAGGAACTAACTTTAGTGTATTATAAAATATAGTTTACATTTGACTAGGTATAATCTTTTTAATTCCCATGATATTTAAAAATAAATACAGAATTCATTGTGGGGTTTCATTTAGAAATTTCTTTCCTATTTTATTCCTTGTTTTCATATTTCATGTATGAGCATGTTGCACTTAAGTCGTGCAATGCCCACAGAGGTCAGAATAGGATGAGGAATCACTGAAACTAGAGTTGTAAATGGTTGTTAACCGTCACGTGGACGCTGGGATTCAAACGTACGTCATCTGCAAGAGCATCCAGTGCTGTTAATTGCTGAACCATGTCTCTAGACCCTAGAATGTTTCTAATCCTTCATAATCTGTGTATATATTTTATTCATTTTAGGGTATCAGAATAATTTTAACAATTTAATATCTTAGTGATTATACTTTCTAAAAACTCTCATTCGTAAGTAAGTATTGATGAGACTTTTCTGAGCCTTATATTAACTAAATCTTTTGAGTTTGCCTTTTTTGTATGTCCTTGCAAATTCAGTTTTAGGAAAATAATCTTGCAAAGGTGCCAAGATCACACAACAGAGAAGGTGGGACTTTTGCCTGCTTGTTGAAAATTGGTTGTTTGTTAACAATGGTTTTATTTCTGTACTCTGACTTCCCATCCTTGGAACTACGTTTCCAGAGTTAGAGCATGCTTGGCACTCCTCCATTTGTGCATGGATTTCTCAGAGTAACTTAATGATTTATGGATAAGAAAAATCTGATCATTGACAGATATTCTTTTTACACTTTAGATTATTTGTTAAGACTTGCTTGTTAATATTAATACATCCAGCCCAGGATCATTGGATATCTTCCCATATGGTAGATCTTCCTTAGATCTTATATTAGTTGCTTTTCTGTTGCTGTGATAAAAACACCATGACCAAGGTCACTTATCAAAGGAAGAGTTTATTGTGTTTAAAGCTGAAGTGTCCATCATGGTCTGGGAGGCATGGCAGAGGCAGGTGGTACAGAAGCTGAG
Source organism: Eospalax fontanierii (assembly GCA_035773235.1). NCBI lineage: Eukaryota > Metazoa > Chordata > Mammalia > Rodentia > Spalacidae > Eospalax > Eospalax fontanierii. The sequence continues at coordinate 43,416,617 of CM069540.1, read as the reverse complement.
CATTCTCATCCTCAAGCAGACCAAGGGAGCAGAGAGCAAAACTAGAGGTGGACTTATGGCCTTAAAGGCCGCCCCTAGTGCCATGCTTCCTCCAGTATAGCCACATATACTAAAGTTCTCATGACCCTCCCTAAATAGCAATACCAACTGGAGACGAAGCATTCAGCTACTTGGAGCCTATAGACACATTCTCATTCAAACTGCCAAACATTTTTCAAGAATGTTTTGTAGTGTTATGTGAAGCTTTACACTTCACATGTTCAATTTAGTCTTCAACACTGTGTTGTTTTAGAAGACGTTGTGATTGAAATTGCTTTCTTAACTGCATTTCTTATTTATTCATTTCTATTATATAGAAATATAAATGACTTTTTACACAGAGTGAATTTTAATTCTACGTTTTCACTTCTGGGTTTTTAAAAATATGCTGTATTTATTATATATCTCAGTTTTATGTGTATGATTGCATTGCCTGCAAGAACATAGGTGCATTCATGTCCTGCAATGCCCAGAGAGGTCAGAAGACAGCAACAGATTCCCTGGAGATTTAGTTATGGATGATTGCTAGTGTCCCTGAGGGAAACCGAACCTGGGTTCTCTAGAAGAGCAGCCACTACTCTTAACTACTGAGTCATTTCTCCAGACCCCGAGCTTCCGTTTTAATCACACTAATTTCTGGTACATGTCTAGGATTATTTCCTATATGTAAGATCTTCTCTGCAATGATTTCAGGAAGTTTTACTTCTTCTTTCCCACATGGGAAAAGATGGATATGCTGAACTTTTCAAATTAGAATGAGACCATTTAACTGGCCCTCTTTAATATGATATCAATCGTAGACGTTTAAAGATGTCCTCCTCCTCCCAAGGAACAGAATTGTAGCTCTGTTCTGCCAGGTGCAGCTCTTCCTTCTCATCGATGTTTTTTGGTTTTGTTTTTTTTACAGAAATTTTTAATTTAAAAAATTATTCCAGAAAACTGATAACTGCTTAGTGAAACACTTTCATGTTGGTTGTTTTAAACTTCTTAATCTGATTATTCATATAACTGATTCATTGGGAATCTTTCGTGATCAGTTTTCAATTGCATCACAATTATATCTCAGGATCCTGTCTAAATATTTTATTTAAGATCTGTGCTGTGATGGACCATTCAAGATTCAGATGCCTGCTTGTTTCTATTGCAGCCTCTCTGGCTAAAGGGAGCACTAATGTACTATTTCATTTTAGGTAGGACTGTTTCTCATCCATGCTAGAACTTTAAAAAAAAAAAAAACTACTTTTATGCTTATTTATTTGTCTATGCATATTTGAGTTTGTGTGTGTGAGAATGAGTAAGTTATGTCAGAGAGTGTGGGTAGAGGTCAAAGGAAAACTGTTGCAGAGAATCTGTTTACTCTTTCTACTACTTAGGATCTCGATATTGAACTTAGATCACCAGGCTTGGTCGTTTTTCCAGCCCCATGTTGGCACTTAAAGTAGGTACCTATGCACACTGACTCACTGACTCAGTTCAGGTGCAAATTCAAATTCCCTCTAGATCAAAGGCAGGCAGGATGACCCGCTTTGCTTCATTGGTGTGGGGCTGATTTAGAAAGTCCACTTCCTGTGGGCCTCTGATCAGAACAAGGGGAGGAAAGAAGGGGTTGTGATGCCGCTAGTTTGTACTCAAATCCATTCATGGCATCTCACGGATGCAAAGGAGGTATGAAATCTTCACCAGATGTACAGTATATGAAGACGGAGTGGAGGTCCTGAGCTACTCTCTCACCGTTTACTCACACACGCCCAGTCTCCCTGGTCCAAGGTTGTATGAGCCTAGCCCCTTGGGCTAGGACAGAGTCAAATGTTGAGTCAACACCCAGGGCCTTGTTCACTCTTTGATGCCAGGTTGGGTGAGGCACAGCTCACTGCTTGACTCTTCCACAATCTCTTAATCTCTTAGGAAGGTGACTTTTATACTGCCAGTTATTTCTTAGCAGGAAATGAGAGATATGCTCTTATGCTGGGTTTTGACTCTTCCTGGTCAGGAGACCCAGAGAGTCAGGCTATATTCTGCTGTGTGTCAGAGAAGATTTGATTCCTGTTTGGCCTTTAGGCACCACAACAAAAGAGGAGCTCTGTGAGTTGCCCTCAGACTTGTAGCAGGAGCTTAGCATTGGACTAACCCCAATGAAAGAGCAGGGCAATGGGGTTTGGAATGTGAAATTTGTACTGCTTCCACTGGTATTGACTGGCCTTGGGCAGGCATGCCCAAAAAATTCTCACCTCAGTGAGCCACCTTTTCCAGGCTCTGTGATTAGGGCCAGCAGGCTTCCACTGCAAATCTTTCCATCCCTGCTTATTCTTAGTTGTACGTTTGTCAAAGATAAGAAAAAAATGAGACAACTTAAAAAATGCATTGTATTCATTCATTATTCCCTGGAAAACACATCTTTCTGTATTTTAGAATTTGTCCAGGCTTTATAGTTGAGTGAGGAGACAGGGGAAATGGAACTGTTCATCACGGCACCTGATGTGGACTCCACTGAGAGACCTCAGACTCCCTTTTATTTTCACTGCCACAAAATTTGATCTCGGATAAGGAGGAGGTAGCAGCTGACAGCCGATAGAGAGGACACTGGGGAGAGAAGAGATCAGGCAGCAGGGCCCCTAGTTACCAAAGGGGCTGAGATTTAATCTGATGATCTAATTGGTGGCTTGTGAATTACATGACACTGGGCATTCTGTGAATGACTTGGAAGACTTGGACACAAGAAGTTGTCAAAGAAGTAATGGTACCTAAGAGAACATTTCCAGAGTCTGGAAAAAATTGAACCCTCTGAATACTACCTGACACGGCAGTGAAATGAAAAGATGCTGTGTACTGGTCCGTGAACTCATCAGGTTCAGCACAAGATGAAGACTATTTCACTTCATATGAAAGTGACAGAAGCAGCAGCCTTATGAGCAAGGCATCATTGCATGAGCAGGATAACTTAAGAAAGTAAAGGTAATGACTTCTTTCCAGAAGACTAAATAGTCCATTAGTCCTTTTTAGCAATACATTAATCAGAATTCATGTTAATCATTTGGTGAAATCAATAACTTACCGACTTTGTTTATATTAAACTTAAGACAGCTAAATGTTTTGTTTCAAATTAGAGTTCTCAAAATACGCCATTCTGAAGATAGATTAGTGAGTCAGTTATTATTCTGATGCTGTGATAAAACACTGTGACTAAAAGAGACTTATGGAAAAAAAAAGAGTTTATTTTGATGTGCAGTTGCAGAGGGATGAGTCCACCACGTTGGGGAAGGATGACAGCAAGCAGCAGGCATGGTGGCAGGAACAATAAACTGAGACCTCACATCTTCAACCTCCAACATGAAACAAAGAGAGGGAACTATGAACTTTCAAAGCCCGCTCCCAGTGACTCACTTCCTCCAGCAAAGCTCCACTCCTGAAAGAGTTTATGACCTCCCAAAATAGCACCACAAACAGGGGACAAAGTGTTCAAATAATTGTGATAATGGGAACATTACTCACTCAAACCACCACATGCAGGGACTTTAAAAATATAGTAACCAAAAGAATTATTTAAGATTTAGTTCCTCTTCTTCAGCCTGCCTTCATTTTAAATCATACATTTTATAACACCTTAAGAGAACATCTACAACCAATCATACTTAAAGTATTCAAAAAAAGAGAAACAGTGGGAAACTCCCAAACTCCTTCTATGAAGCCATCATCAGTCTAATACGAAAACTAGTTAAAGACACAAACAAAAAATAAAACTATAGACTTATATCCTTAAGGAATATAGATGAAAAATTCTCAACAAAATACATGGAAATTACATACAGACACACATCAAAAAGATCAAACACCATGATCAAGTTAGCTTTAGTCCAAGAATTCAATATGCATAAGTCAATAAGTGTAGTAAATCATATAAATGGATTCAAACACAAAAAAATCACATGATCATTTCAATGGATTCAGAAAAGACCTTGGAAAAAAATGCAGCAGGAATTTATATTAAAAATCCTCGAGGGAATTAGAGTGGAGAGAACTTAACTCAGCATAAAGCACTGTACAACAAACCCACAGCCAACATCTTTCTAAATGTAGAAAAATTGGAAGCATTTACATTAAAATCAGGAACCAGACAAGGCTGTTCACTGTCTCCACTCTTTTTTAGCATGGTGCTTGAAGATTATGCTAGAGCAAAAAGAGGAGGAAATTAAAGGAGTACTAATTGGAAAAGAGAGGTCAAGTCATCATATTTAAAGATGATATATTATATGTAGGAGAACCCCCAAATTCCACCAAGTAACTGCTAGATCAAATCAGTTCAATGCAGTCCTGACCAAATCTCCATGACATTCTTCAGATTTACAAAAAATTCCTTAAATTTATTTGAAATCAGAAAAGACCCTGATAGTCAAAGGAATCATAAGCACAAAGAGCAATGATAGGGGGATTACATTACCAGATCTTAAACTATATTATTGAGCTATAGTTATTAAAGCAACATGTCACTGACACAAGAACAGACTCATAGAAACAACGGGGAATAATTGAAGAGTCAAACATGACTTCATACAATTTCAGCCAGCTGACAAAGTTGCCAGTAACACTCACTGGAAGAAAGATATCGTCAACGAATGTTGCTGGCAAAACTGGATCTCTACCTGCAGAAGAATAAAACTAGACCCTTATCTTTCACCCTGCACAGAAGTAATTCACAAGTGAATTAATGACTTCAGCGTGTAGCTTGAAACTGAAACTCTTAGAAGAAAACACTCTAAAATATAGACTCGGGAAAAGACTTTCTAAAGCAGACATCAGTTGCTCAGGAATTAAGGTCAACAATAAACAAGTGGGACCTCATTAAACTAAAAAACAACCAAAGAGATAAAGAGAACACCCACAGAGTAGAAAGATATCTTCATCAGTGATGCGTTTGACAGAGGATTAAAATCCAGAATATATAAAGAACTCAAAATACTAAGAATCAAGAAAAGAAACATCCCAATTAAAAGATAGGCTATGCATCAGAATAGAGAGCTCTCCAAAGAAGAAATAATGATAAGGAGAAAACACCTTTAAAAGTGTTCAACATCCTTAGTAAATTATGGAAATGAAAATTAAAAACCCCTTAAGCTTTCATCTTACACCAATCAGACTCAGTAAGAACAAGAGAACAAATGATATCAAATGCTAGAGAAGATGTGGGGAAAGCAGAATGCTCATTCATTGCTGGTGAGATTGCAAACTCATACAACCACTATGGAAAGTAGTTTGGAGAACTCTTTAAAAGGTGAGGTGAACCTACTGTATTATCTGGTTATACCACTCCTTGGAATATACCCAAATGACTCATCCTACTGCAGAGATACTTGAAAATTCATGTTTATGGCTGCTCTTTTCACAATAGCTAAGAGATAGAAGTAACCAAAATATACCTCAACTGACAAGTGGGCAATGAACATGTGGTTTATTTACATAATGAAGTTCTACTCACAGATAAAGAAAGATGCAGCCATGACATTTGCAGGTATATGGATGGAACTAGAAAAGGTTATACTAAGTGAAGTAACACAGACTGAGATAAACAAATGCCATATGTTCTCCCTAATTTGTGGATCCTCATGTGTGAATGTACATCCCTGTGTAACAGGAGGGGACAGAGAAATACAAAGGAGACCAAGAGGGAAAGAGAAAGAAGGAGTCTGAGAGAGAGAATATCAGAAGACAGTGGAAGTGGGTGGAAGAGGGGTATTTAAATGGAAGGGGAAGAGGGAGGGCTTTACAAGGAATGTTCACAGGAATACAGGGAAGAAGGAACTCAAGAGAGGACACCATAGGAGACAGGTATTATCAAGGGTGAAATGGAGAAAATGTGGCTACTTTAACTGGAGAGGGAGGGTTAGACAGGGAAAAAGAAAGAGAGACAGAGAGAGACAGAGAGAGAGAATGATTAACATGTTCAAAACCTGAGGAAAGTGTAAAAAATCAAAAACCTAGTGAAAAATTATACATACAACATCTACAATATGTGTTCATGTGCGTAGTTGAAGGCTGTATAATAAGAATGAGTGCCAGACAAGAGAAACCTCCCAACCAGTTGCTGGCAAAGGGAGTCCACGAGACTTACAGAATTACACAAGTATTGTCATAGTCCTTGATCATCTACTTGAACGTGAAGGTAAGAACCTACTTGTAGAGTAAATTTAACTGGGGTTTCACTCTTACTTGATAGACAGATCCATTGATTGATGGAAATGGAGCCAATAGACTCAATCACTTTCCAACCCACCAGTGACTCTAGGGAGAGGGCATGCGGGAAACCAGGGAATGATGGAAGGAGAGATGTACAGCTTGGCAGCGGCCGTAGCAGGCACCATCTTGGAGGGCGCACTGCAGGTCCACAGCACAGCACTTCTGAAAAGAAAAAAAATATGCTGCCCACTCCCATGCGAGATTGCAGTACCCCTCCCCAGTGACCAATCCTTTGTAAGTAATCTCAATCTCAATCTCGTCTCATTGGAGAGTGTACTTTATTTTGCTCACCTGACTCAGACCTAGGGGGATGGGCAGAAGGCTGCACCTCACTGCAAGAGGAAAATTCTGAAGACACTACTGCTGATTACAGGACATACTTTGGACAAAGGATTTGGAGCATTAGAGCTGGCACTGATCTGTAAGTCCACTTCCTGAAGACTGGCTCACATAATTTTGGATGACAATACGCAAGCTACTAAGGGAGAACATCAATTGATGGTGCAACCCCAGCTTTAAGACCTAATAACTATAACAGTGACCAGCACAGCAAGCTATATTGGGACAGTAGTAACACTTTTATCTTTAATCAACAGCTACCTAATTGGACTTAAAATCGTGTGTGGCTCTGTAAACATAGCCAGATACACATGGTTGGAGAGGTCGTAGATCTTAGAGGAAACCCCAAATTTGCCATATTCCTAGATAAACATAATTTCTTATTATGCCAAATATGGATCCTTATATTCATAAACATGCATGCCGGTAACCACTCATCAGAGAAGCTTCTTTTGTAATAGATGGAGCCTACTACAGAATTTCACAAGTGATCTTATACAGAGAATAAGTGCCTTTAGGATGTCCAACCCTAAGTGAGACATCTACAGTGTAACCTCTAAACCTAAGGCTCATGAAATATAGTGGAACAAGGGATAGAGAGAATACTAATGTATCTCTCAACTCTCATCAATGAAGCTCACTCATGCAACAGATGGCAATGAATCAAAAAAGGCCACAAATGGCCAAAGTGTAACTAATGAGAGTATACAAAGTTTTGCTCCCTGGACAGAATTCCTACATTAAACATCATCTACTCAGGGCTCAGGTGCAGAAGACGTGATGGAAAGATTCTAAGATCCAGGGTAGGAGGTGCATGACCATATGAAAACAGTCTTACAGGATCCTGGGACCTTGCTCATATAAATGTACATCAATGGTGTCAGAATGTACAAAGCCCATGCAAACACAAGCAGACAGAACCATGCATAGAACTAGAGAAATGCAGAGCAGAAATCAACCTTAGCCAAAGTTATATTGGCAGCTGATTACTGCTCAGTGAGAGAAAACTGGTCTCTGTAAGGAAGTTAATCTAGATATGCTTGCTAAACCCCGGTGGAACTTACACTAAGGGACATTTCAGTCTTGACTGAATACATGTTAACATAAATGACAGAATCATGAAATCTGATAGGGGAAATGGGAGAGGGAGTATAAAGATGATTAAGATGCATTTATGAAATACAAAAAATTCAATTCAAATAAACAAAAACTCTTAGAGAAACAGATCATTTTGCTGATTATTGTTTTGTTCCAGTGCATGAGGTCTGTGTTTTTTCAGGACTGTATAGACACTTGTGGTACATACATGGTTCCTCCTTTATTTGTTTTTTTAAGGTAGTGCTTAATTTCCCCTGACTGAATTAGAAAAAAACAAGGCAAATGAGAAACTTCATATCAGCAGATGTGTTTTTGTTAACATTTCCTTCCTTTAGCTAATCCAGTGGTATCCTTTTCCTAGTATGAGCCAGATAATGATGATTAATTAATGATATAAATTGTTATCATTATATGTTTAATAACATTAGGAAGTAATTTATAAGCTGTTCAAAACTTTTTCTTGAATATAACTCAATTTTATATACTTCCAAACCTTTTGAGGGAAAGCCAAATCAAAAATATGTCTTGATAAGTCTGGGAAAATAGCTCAGTCAATAAAAAAATTTAAAAAGAACTGTGTTCAATACCTTGAACACATATAGAAGCAGCCAGTTATGATGGTGCACAGTTGTGAATTCAGAGCTGGGAATACAGAAACAGGCTGATCTTTGGGGTGCGGTCAGTAACCATTGTAGCTACCTTATGAGTTCCAGGCCAATGAGAGACCTTGTCTGGAAGAAAAATGAACAGAGGTTTTTGATAGTGCCTAACAAATGACATTCAAGGTTGTTCTCTGTCATGCACACTTACGTGCACAACAATGAGATTTGAAGAATTTGACTCGTTGCATTTGTCCATTATAGTTCACAGGTTACTATTTGGTGCCTGGAACATTTCCACTACTCAGTCTATTAACGTTTTCACGTTATATCCAACAGGATCAGAAATGTGATAGGTTTTTCAAACAATCATCAAATTTACAAAGTACTTAAGGATATCAACTCCTCAGATTAATTCATTGCTTACTATGCACAGGCTAAATGGTTAACATCTGAAAGCTCTATTATGTTACTGATGTTTTTACAATCTAAATATGAATGCATAATTATGAGGTGATTAAGTTAACACTTCAGTTTCAGCTTCATATTGCCCATGTGTTCTGGGCTTAATTATATGCCTAAAACCCTTCAGATTGACTGGAAAACAGTGATCAGTGATGTATTTTTAAAAATGAAACCTGTTGTACCTGTTGGTGCCATGCTTTTAATCCCAGACCTTGGCAGGCAGAGGCAGTCATATCTCTGTTAGATGGAGGCCAGCCTGGTCCACATATTAACTTCAGGCAGGCTGAAAAAAAATGAAAACTACATGTCTGTAGATAATAGCCTTAATTCAGCCATCATGTCTTGGTCTACTGTTTGAAGATCTTTTAACTGAGCACTGTTCAAAGGTAGTTGTCTGGCTCCTAAAGATATCTCTCAAGGATACATTAACATAATGGATTGAATAAAGAATAGCTACAGGAAAACAGATATCTAGGTAAACTCCATGAATCCAGTGGACAATGAAGAGGTATTTACAGAACGATTTTTATGTGTTGAGTGGAGTTTTGGTTCCGTAAATATGATAATGTACCTTCTTTCCTTGAGAAAAGCATGATAATAACACAAATAATGATAAATATTAATAAAGTCAAACATAAATGAAAAAAATTATCAGTGAGTATAATAAAAACCAAATGGTAGAGAGAATTTGACATTCAGTGTCATGTTGAGACCTACCTAAAGGCTTTGAATTTGAGCTGGACCATGATTGTGTTCACACAAAGGAAAATGTAGAGTGTTGAGAGCTTATCCATCATCATAAAGCTGGTCTGAAATAACCTTCTAATATTCCATCCATGTTGAGAGAGTTATGACATTCAGAGCATAAGACTAACTTATATCCAGGAAATTCTTTCTTTCTTATTTATTTCCTTAACAAAGTAAGACAGAGAAATAACATTTTGCCACAAGTGGATCTACCACTTACATTTATAAACATACAAAACTAGAAATGGCAGCCACACTTGTACAAAAGTTTATTAAACTGGATATTTATTCAGATATTAAAAATAAAGCAGTCTTAGAGATGAATTATTAGTGTATAGAACTTAAGAAATCATATTGCCTTAAGTGTAAAACAACTCAAATACTGAGTATTAAGATACTATTATTTGCTTGGACAAAGAATTAATGATAAGGGATAATCAGCATGTGTTTTATAAACTTGCATCAGAAGATCAGTCCAGCTGCCATGTTTTCTTTAATCACGTCCTGTAAATTCAGAAACTAGTATAAAGGTGCAAAGTGCCAGAAGCTGCCAAGACAGACTTCAGAGAACAGTCCTTCCTCACAGGGTGACAGTCACACATCACCTTTCCTCAGACATTTTGCTTTTCAGTCTAATCACAGGCATCTTAGAGGAGGCTGGCCTGACAAGATGCAGATAACCAGTTGTTCATGATAAACATCAGGGGAGAGATTTCTTAGGAGGCAGAAAGCAGTACAACTCAGAATGAAAGATAAGAAAATAAAGAGAGGAGGCACAGATCTTCACAAGGCTAGGCCACAAACCAAACACAGAAAGAAAGTGAGCTGTGTGGAAATTAGCTTGAATCAGGTGACTGGAGAACAAAAAGTACTGTTAAGAATGGGTAAAATGGGTGTGTTAAATGAAGTGGTAAGAGGAAGGAACCATGCTGGTAAAGGGGAAGAAGGAGCTCAAGAGAGGCAGACCTATGAGATAGGTATTATCAAGGGTGAAAGGGGAAAAATGTAGGTAGTTTAAATGGGAATGAAGAAGGGAGGAGGGAAGACTATAACAAGAAACAGTGTCAGCAAGGGGAAACCTACCTTCAAGGTGTTGGCTAGGGTGGTCCAAGAGATTCCCAAAATTACACAGGCTATTGCTACAGTCCTTGATTGCCTCACAGAACTTAAAGTCAGGACCCTATATAAAGACAGGAAATAGGCAGCAGGTGCCAACCTTGGCCAAAGAACTTTTGGCAGCTAATTACTACTGGCTGAGAGAAAACTAATCTTTAAGTGAAAGACTCTGGATAAGTTGACTAGACCCTAGTTGATGAACTTGAACTGAAGGATGTCTAGGTATACTAACTTGACTGTATAGACCAGTAGGACTGACCATAAATGACAGAATGAGTGAAATCTGTTGGGGGGAGGCTATGAGCAGGTGCATATAAGGGAGCAGGTATAAAGACGATTAAGATGTTTTGTAGTAATTACACAAAAATGAAATAAAATATATAGTAAAAAGGAATACTTTTTTAAACAAAGGCCTGAATACAAAATGTTGTACTCGATTTGTTAATGTTATATGTATTTGTAGATGTTATGAACTGGGTTGTTTTTCCTTCTGCAGTTATTTTGTCAAAGTCTTAGATACAGTGCCTTAGAATATGTGTGTTGGATAGTGAATATGGTAATCAAAATAGAACTAGATATTATGAATTGTCTCTGATTCAATAGAATTAGTATTAAAGATCTCACAACAGCTGGCTATGCCTGCACAGGACCTGCTCCAGACTGGGTCAGTTATCAGCCAGGCACAGATGGGGAGAGACAGTAAGGGTTCCTCCTTGCTCTGAGGAGCCAATAGCAGTGGAGGGTTGTTTGGAGAAAAGAATTCCTTGTCTTCACTGATGTAGTCACTGATGAGTTATTCATGCTGCAGTGGACAGCTCTACAATAATGTTATGTGAGTATTCATGATTAAAGCCAGTTGGTCACGAAGCAGACATCAAAACAAAATGCATGGCATGGGCTGGAGACTTAATGGAGCAGAGGGGTGTGCATAAGGGGTGGGGGGAAGATAAGAAAAAGTAGAAGTACGATTGAATGTATTAGATATATGTATGGAATTTTGAAGTAATAAATTGATTTTGAAAATTGATATACTTATAAGAGGAGGATATTAGGATCCCAATATCTAGAGAAGGAAAGATTGTGTGAGAACATTGTTTGTCACACAGACTCTCAGAAGATAGGATTCTTACAGCCACCTTGGTCTCTAACTTCTGTTCTCTGAAACTAAAACATAACAGGTTGTAATATTTAGAGCATCAAGTCTACTCTACAGTATGTTCCTATAGCAGCCATAGCAAAAGAATACAGTAGCACTTTTGAGAACTGAAATTTGGGGGCTAGGTTTTGAATCTATGACCTTTGTAAGTTATATTCATACCTTGAATCTCTGATGTAGCTTCAGTAATAATTAAATTTGAAAAAAAATTAAATTAGTGGGGTTATACTCTGGTCATACGTTTTTGTAGCAGATACCTTTATCCACTGAGCCATCTTGCAGACCAGTGGCATATTTTTAACACTCATTTGTGGTGACAAAGCATATAATTTGCCACAACCTTAACTCGGTGAATTCATTTTGTATAAGTTTTCACTTGTAGACTATGAAGAATTATGGAAATAATATTCCCATAGTTTTTGAGAATTTGAAATAAATTTTTTCGAGGTGAACAGAGGCAAATATTGAAATAAAACTGTGGAGAAAAGACCAGATAATGGCTTGATTACAAGACTTTCTACTTTACCAGAAGGTGAATAGACACAGATCCACATCATTTACAAAGCTCCGAGATAGCTATACGATAAGGAAGTTAATCTTTTTTCCCTACAGCGCAAGTTTCATTTTCCAAATTGAAAGCAAACAAATATGCTATAAATTTCCAATGAATAAATGACTGCCAGGGTGAGAAAAAAATATGAGACATAAAAAATCTGTAGTGTCCAAACGGCTGGCACACTTTTCATATATGTAATCTAAATCAATGCACAAAGGCAAAGCTGGTTATTTACTCACTTCCCCCCTCATCCCACACAGTTCATTTCTCAGATGTTCAAGCATTCTCTGTGCAGTCAACCCCAGACAACTGAAAAAAAATAAATAAATAAACAGCCCTGCACACCATGCCTGACACAGAAAGGGCTATGGCGCCATCTAACTCCCTTGCTAAGTTCTTCCAATTTTGTAATTGCTGTGAGGTGCTTGGGTTTTCTAGTACTTTCAGGGTATCCAACTTCTGAAGCCTGCACGCAAATGCGTGCATGGGTGGGACACAAGTAGTGCAGTAATTTCTTCTGCATCTGTCTAATAGAGGCTTAGAGAACTGCCATCCAGGAAGCACCTATAGTGTAGAGAAAAATGATTGTAAATAATAGATGGTATTGCCACCTCTTTAAACATCCAAACAGATCCACATATATGATACCATTGTATGTATATAAAACATCATGATTACACTGACCCATAACATAAGAACCAGTCTGGACATATACAACAGTGAGCAAGTGGCTGGATGTCAGGTGGCAATAAATTATGTAGAATATTCGGTAATTTTACTGTTCATTGTTACTTGTTCTGCATAATTGAACTCATGTATCCTAAAGACAGTCTCATAATATTCAGTCTATAGTTGCCCCTTTGAAAGAGGAAAGACTGAAGGCTTTAGGAAATATATTTCTTGCCCAGAATTTTTGTTTATGTAGTTATTTGCAGATAAATTCTGTCAGGTAGAAAAGAGCTTTTATTATGACCTAGAAAAAGGAAAGAGAAGAGATTTTAGTTTAGGAGTTCAAAGTCCATGAGAGGAAGTTCTAGGACCTCAAAATAAAGAATTCTCTCTCTCTTTCTCATTTGTTTGAAATATGAAAATCCAGATAACTGGGTGTTAATCCTATTTTAAATATTTTAAATGCACAATATATATAAGTACTCAGTCACTATCAATGTGAACCACTGAAAGATTGGCTGCATTTCTAAACCCTGTAAGTCCCTAAGATAACTCCTGCATCCTATTAGTGCTGTCATAAAAATTACCCTGTGGCATTCCCGTAGGTGTATCACAGCTTATTAAACCGTAATCACAACACTTTAATTATAGCAGAGGCACTACAATGTCTGGATTTCAGAAAACCACTTTCCTTAAGTCATATAATGAGAGAAACTTTACTCCTGCAAATGGCATGATTATCTAGAGTTGCAAAACTCACTTTTCCAACAAATCTGACAGATTATTTCTTACTTACAATAAACATATTCATATTATAGTCCTACCTGAGGAAAAGAAAACAGCCAGAAAGACATAAAATCAATATTACTCCATCCTGGTAAATATTCTTATCTATGTAATCTACAAATCTACAAATTTGATAGTTAATTCTGACCAATAAGCAATTGCATAAAGCATGATAGCATGTACACACACACACATATTTATTTATTTATATAAAATCAAACTACATTTTTTTCTTTCCATATGCTATCAAAACAGTATCTCTCAGCAGCCCAGGACAACTTCAAAATCATGGCACTTCTCCTGCTACACTTTCTGAGTCCTGGAATTCCAAGTCTGTGTCTAGGTAGCAGCAAGATCTCACCTTCTCACCACTGGTACCTGCCAGAATGATTCATCATCCCAAACAGCTCAGAAAATAGACATAGAATTCATAGCTCCAAATATCATTTACCTGTCTTCTTTATTGAGATTCTAATATCCATATTTTTAAAAACATTCTACCACCTTCTAGACACTTCATAAATCCTTTCATTCTATGCGTAGAGAGAAAATGTGGATGATAGATAGTATGAACATCGTTATTTTAGACTTCCATAAGTGGGAGACTCATGATTGAGAGAAACCTGTCCTCTCAGATAAAAGACTAACAAAGCCTCTTACACTGAGGTATAATGGTATAGTATGGCATATTCTGCTTTTCTTGTTGCTTCTCAGTAACAGAGTGAGATTGTTTCTTTGTGACAGTGGAGAGTATTTAACTACTTGAAGTAACTACTTTTAAGTATCCCATCACAACCATTTTTACCAGGACAGCAATCCAGTTTATTTCACCTGTTCCCTTTAAGAATCAAATGAATAGCGAAGAAAATGTCAAACTTTGTGTGAAAAACGCAGAATTGTGTTAAGGCTGAAATTTGCAAGGAGTTAGAAGGGGGAACAGCCAATGTTAGTTTGGCATAAACATGGAAATTAAGAAATGTGCAATTTCAGATCTACAGTATTTGAAAATGTTTATTTGTATAAATCCTCTATTTTTTGGTATTAATTTCAGAGTTTAAATTAGGAGTGACTTAGGCTAGTGAGAATGTTTCTAAACAGCACTGGATAAAGAAGGCAGATATTAATAAACAGATATAAAAACTAATAAATGAAATAAGATGACAATATTTATAAGAAGTTGAAAGAAATGCATCAAAATTACTAAGATCTAACTTGAGCATGGTGGCATACACCTTTAATTCCAGTACTCAGGAAACAGTCAGGCAGATCTCTGTGACATAGAGGGCAGCCTGGTCTACATAGTAAGTCCAGGCCAACTGGGGTTACTGGGAGACCTTGTCTCAAAAAAATATATATGTGTAAGCTTGAGGACTAAAAATATAGTGATGGCCATAGGGTATACACATAAATATTCTCCTACTCTATAATAATGATAAAGTCTTTCATTAAGTTTGAATTCAATTAATTAAATTGGTGACTTATCCTCAAGGGAAATGTTCTGTGAAATAGCTGGAAATTAAAAAAAATATGAAATATGTTTTGGTCTTTTTGAGACAGGGTTTCCCTCTAGTCTCAGGAGGCCTGGCGCTCACCATGTGGACGAAGCTGGCTTCGATCTCAGAGATCCACCTGCTTCTGCCTCCTGAATGCAGGGATTAAGACATGCACTTTCATGTCTGGGTAAATATGTGTATTTTTGATAGAGAAACTATTATTTTCCATGAATATGTGAGCGGTAGCCTGAACCTGATGTACACTCATTGCACAGAAAGGGTCAGTACAGTGCTCGTTTGCACCACACATAGTTTTCTTCGTTAATATCACATCTCGATGATTTTCCTTTCTGTATCATTTCTGTTTTTATACTTCTTAAATATTTTATCTAATGTTCATGCACGTAGATAATACGTGTGGATTCAGCCCGCCCTGAGTTCTGCCCTTCATATGGTCTATTTAAATTTAATACCCACTGAGTTCATTTAGTGCTACCTCGGGCACCATCTACTGGAACATGGATAGCCTCCTAAGGCTCCCATTTCTGAAGACAAGAGACTTTTCCTCTCCCAGAACTATCAATAGCTCCTGAGCTAGGATGGGGCTTCAGAATCGCTCACCCACCCATGCTGGGATTTGCGTGCCCATCTTGGTGATGCAGTCACAGTTGCTGAGTGGGCAGCTGCATTGTCATGTCCACAAGTGCTGTTTGGCTACAGATATCCCTCCTTCTGGCTCTTGCATTCTTTCTGCTTGTGCTATTTGGGGAAGTGGGTGTCACAAAGATGTCATTTTGAAATATTAATGTGACAAAGCATTTGAATATCTTTGTTACTGATAAGTCCCATTCAGCTTACTGGATTCTTTCTTGGGTCCATCCTGTGTTACACTTCTTTTCCAGCTATTTGAAGGCAATTGCATGAAAATTATCCTTTGAATTTCTATTTATTCTTTCATTCTCCAGTTAAATTAAACACTTTAAGCCCCAAGATTGTTTGTTTCTTTTTTCCTAGAGACAGTCTGTATTCACGGGAAGAGCAAAATTTCACTGAAAGGAAAGTAAATCTTGGCCATCTAATGACTATCAACCTTGGGACAAAGGATTGGGTTTGCCTTCACTTAACTATATTGCCTTATTATTGTTCTTAATAAGGATAGCAAATGACATTTTTACAAGTAGGTTATCACAGAGTCTTACATCCACATTCTTTTCTAATGCTCTACTAACTTAAGCATGAGCCATGTTCCAGTCAACCTTCCCACCTACGTGCCTATTGTATTATCTTATTATCTTTGCCTTGTGTTACACCTAAAATATCATAGTCATAATTTTGTTATCAGTATTTGTGCTGAAACTAAGTCCTATGCCCAAAATGTTCAACATTCTGAACATGATAACCTTACAAATATCATTTTGTAGCTGTTTCATGACCTTCCACTTGATTTCATAAGATTTCTTTTCTAGATCACCATGTTATATTTCCGATCTTACACTGCTACATTATCATTTAATAGTGATTTAATAAAGTGTCGTGCATTTGTTTTCTATCTGTGCTATATAGAGAAGACATCAAAATCAACTCTATACCCCCGAGTCAAAGTCACAGACAATGCTTTTCTTACATCATTGAGTAATTAATGAAAATATCTTTCCCTCAGATCATGGCACGCTTAATATCTATTCAGATGTCTCTTTTGTAATGAGATTCTTACTAATTCAATGGATATTACTGAGATTCACGGAAAATGCTAGGAATTACTTGGAAGCAATAGAGATATAGTAATATCAAAATTAATAAAAGTTCCTGCTCTCCTGGAAAAAGAATATAAATAAAAGAAAATGAAATGTTCTGAGTGCAAAGTGATAAATTCTATGAAAAATGACAAGTATGGGGGACATGAGATGCTAAGTATGGCTTCTCAAAGATAGTTCTCATTGAGGATGCAGTGTGAGGGCAAAGTTTGGAAGTAAGGTAGTCCATATACCTTACTAAAGGTACCTAGAAGAGCTTATGTATTAAAATTAAAAGCAATGAGACTTTAAGATGGGAACAGATATGCTATGTTCAGCATGATTTGAGAAGAAATAAAAAAACAGAAGAGAAAGACACAAAGTCAAAATGGTCCTATAGACAGAGTAGCTTATTTATTTATTATCTGCCTCTTGTCTACCATAGTGAATTTTAATGCCTTGCATGAGGTGAGAGAAGCAAAGATAGATTTAGTCCATAAGGATACTGATCTGTTTTTTTCCCAATGATTTTCTGGTAGCACAATTGAGATTGCTTTAGTTGGGAAATGGATAGAAAAAAAGGAAACAGGTATAGCACACTAGTAATGAGATCGAAGAGGTGGGGAAGGGAGGGGGGCATATCCAAACACTGGATATAATATTGAGATGAAAGCTAGAGGATTTTCTAAATGAGTCTGGGAATGTAAAAGACAAAGAGAAGAAGACTTGTGGGCTTTCCTTGGCTGTGGCAGTATAGGCCTGTAATCCTAGCACTCAGGAGGCTGAGAGGCAGGATGATTCCAGATCAAGGCCAGTCTGACCACATAGAGAGTCTGAGGACTGCCCAGGATATACATTGTGAACCATGTCTCAAGCCACAAACTCCCCATTTCTCCCACAAAAATAATGTGTGTAGGTTTTTGTTTAAGAAACTGAAAGGATGGAGAATTTAGTTGTTGTTGCTGAGTAAGGCATGTGCTTAAGGAGTTGATGAGGCAAATAAACTTTGGAAATTTCACTTGAATGTTTTATAAGTCCAAGAAAAGCCCATAATTCTTAGTGGAGTAGCTTAGAGGTCCACATGTTACAGAGGACAGTATTGGGAAGCAGAGGATATTAAAGAGGTGGTTCCTAGTTGAAAGTATTTAGGTCAATACAGGCATGGCATTGAGGGGAATTGTAGGATATAATCACCTCCTCTTTTTCTCACTGCTTATGTTATGTTAGGTGTTTTTCATAGTGACCGAAAGTTGATTGTTTCATGGATATGAAGCCTAAGGGATAGGCCATAAGGGGATGTGGTACTAAGTCTACATGTCTGACTGATGAGATAAATGACTCAAAGTTAGCATCTATTGCTCTATAAAGCAAAGGAAGGAAGAGAGGAATACTCACAGGAGACTAAGATGGGAAGCAAGGTCTGAATGGAGAGTCAACCTCAATCAGATTCTGCTGATATGGGATTAGTGAGAAGACAGATGACCACTCAATGCTCATGATAGTGAAAATCATAACAAGATCTTGGATAAGAAGTGGAGTTTATACTTGCCTTTACAGACAGTAAGGGGTTGGCGAGATGGTTCACCAGACAAAGGCACTGCTGTCAAGCATGACAATATAAGTTTGATGTTGGAAGGAGAGAACTGACATCCACAAGCATACCATTCCATGTGTGTCCATATACACAGACTTACCCAGACACAGACAGATAGAAAAACAGACATACAGCAAATAGATTAATGATGTAATAAAGAGACAGTAAGAACAACAGACAGCAATGACAGTTTTCTAAGAATTCTGATGTTAGTGCTGAAAAGGTGAAATCATTTGTCTGTACACCATTTTTAGATGAGCAAGATGGTGTAGAGAATAATGGTCCACCACAACCCTCAAAACCTTAACACCAAGAGTTTGTGACAATCTAGCCTAATCTTAGCCTAACCTAAGATTTGCAAGTATTAAGCTGGAGGCTTGCAGATAACATGAAGGTGCTGTCCAGGCTCATCGTGTACATTCCATATAGTCACATGTCAGAGAAGGGTAAGAGAATCCAAGTAAGTAGAAGGAGGTGGTGTAGTTAGAGAAGCAGAGTGTAAGGAGATGAAAGGATGAGGTTGTGAGTAAATACAGGCAACCTGTCAAAGCGAGAAAAGGCAAAGACTAGATTCTCCTGAGGCATCAGGAGCTAACCAGACGTCCATGCCTCAACTGTAAATGATACCATCAAAACTCTAAGACCATGAATGTTTTTCATTATGTGAAACTTAATTTGCGGTAATTTGTTATATTAGGTATAGGAAAAATACAAGAGACATGATGATGCCATTAATCCAGAAGAGGGGTTTTAGTAAGGATGGAAACAGGGTTCAGTGTAGCAGTAGACATGTGGGCCTTTCCTCCAGTTTATTTACAATCACTGCAGACAAAACAGACTGCAAGAAACCATATATTGCCAAATGAAAGGAAAACTGCATGTGGATTTCTTCTCAGATAAGGTACCTTTGTAAATAAAATAAGAGGAAGACTTCATGAACTATTTATTTGAATATGTGTACAGATATTTGCATTTAACTGGTGTTGAAATTTAGTTTGTGTATGTAAACAGTAGGTATAAGATCCCTGAGTTCCTGAAGAAAATGTGCTAAGGAGGTTATTTAAGATCCTCCCATGAAGAGTCAAAAAGCATGGTCTTATGTACTCTTAAGACAAGCATAAAGGACTCTGAAAAGCCATCTGTGTTTTCACTAACCCCATCAACAGCACATGGTGGAGGCTCTCTCCCTTGATACGTTGCTTTGGGAGTTTGTATTCTGTTCTTCCTTCTGTCTTCTTAGGCACCTGTGAATGTTTCTTTCTTCCCTCCTTCATTTTGTGGTCTGTAGGTCATTCATCTCATCAGTCAATGCTTACCTTTTCTTTCCATTGAAAAGATAACTATGGCATTTGAGGAGCTGATTGATATTTGAATAGCTCATGACACTTAAACCTATACTGTTTTGATTTATGTTATTATGCATTAAAATATAGACATAAAATTGTAAATGTGTAGAGACAGGGAACTGACTGGCCCGTGACCCTCCTATTGCATTGATTGGTTTATACATGTGCCCATTCTTTATGTGCCCAGGTTTTATTCCTTTTTATTGACTTTTTCCATTTTCATATAATACTATCTATATTCCCGAGTATTTATATCCCCTTTCCTATTCACATTTCCCCTTGTTGCTCTCTCCTTCAATCGAATGTGATCTATACAAAATATAACTCTCTGTACAATAAGGGTTAAAGAGTCTAAATTTTGTGCCCACAAAACCTTAAGTGAGGATCCATCTACTGGAGCCTGGTTAACCTACCAATAGTCCCATCCTTAAAATGAGACTGTCTCTGCCCCTCTGAGAAACAGCTGTCACAGTTTCTTTATGGTGGTTTGGAAATTCTTATCTAGTTCTTCATGTGTATGACGGGATTTTGTCTGCTTTGAGCTTACATGAAGCTTATGTATGCTGTCATTATTGCTGTGAGTTTATATGAGTAACTGACCAGCTGTCTGGAAAATTCTATTTCATTGTGATCATCTACCACCTCTGATTCTTATCATCTTTATCTTCTTTCCATCCCTTCTTCTGCATTAATCTCTGAGCTATGGGAGGCAGATGTTTGATATAAATGTACTAGTCAGGGACAAACAATCTGCAGCCTCTTATTCTGTACATATAGACTGGTTGTGAGTTTTTGTTTTAATCACCATCTGCTGCATAAGGAAACTTCTATGGTGATATTTGAGAGATGAATTACTCTATGTGCATAGGGTCAGTCTAACAGGTGAGCTATTTAGTACAAACCTAGTATTACGTTCTCCCATATGTCTTGTGACCTGCCTACCCTCAGGTTCCTAAACATGAAATCACTGTTAGGTATAGTCTCGATCCAGTGAAGCAGAACTTAAATCCAATTAAAGAGTAGTTGGTTACTCCCATATTGTTTGAGACACCATTGTGCCAGTGTGCACTTCTTGCCAGGCTAGTAGTTACTATAGTTCACATGAGTCACAGCTGAGTAGAATTACTTTTTTTTTTCCTTCTGGTAGCATGCATAGCAACTTCCAGCACTTATTATACACTAACCAGTAGACGTGAGGAACTGAAAACAGTGCCAGCTTGATTTCTCCTTGTTTCATCTATCCTTAGGTATCAGTGTCTTAAGTAGAGGGCTTACCTACAAGTTAAGAGCAGGAATAATGGACAGTATTGTTTGAGAGTCTGTGGAACTCCTGGTCAATGACTTCTAGAGAGGGAGTTCATTCCTGGCACTGAGGATTTTTTTTTTCCATTGGACTACGATGTCTGCAAAGGTCAATGTTCCCCTGTTATAGGGTAACTCCTTTTAATCTCTTTATATAATTTAATAAGCTTCTATAATAACTGGTTTCCATATGGCTCTTTCTAAAATATTTTAGAGTTACTTATCCCTCCCCATTCCCCCTCGTCTGCCCTGGCCTCTTATTCCCCATCCTGTTTAACCCTTCCTACTTTAATTTTCCCCTTTTCTCCTTGATATCACTGCATTCTACAGCCCTCCCAGGAAGATCCCACCCTACTCATGGTTGTTTATTAATCACACTGTAACTGAGAATTTAGGTAAATGTGGCTTCTGTTTGCTGGCGTTCCAAGAGAGGCACAGAAGAAATATAGAAGTGTAAGGAAAAGGAACCAACCATAGAATTTTTAATGTGCTACTTGACAAGTAAGCATGTTCTCCTATCATGACCCAGGAAGTGAACATGAATCAAGAAAGGTAATTCAAGACATTCTCAAAGAAGAGAAACAAAGGCTGAATTTATGCACTTGACAAGTGAGCTTGAAGGCTAAGGAAATTTTATATGTACCTCCAGTTATATTTCAACAATTGGTTGTATAACAACTATTAAACATATAATTTAAACTTAAATAGTAATAAGTACCAATATCTCCCAAATATTCTATATGATATTTTAAGGCAGCATTTTTCTGTCATAATATTTTCTGTTATAAGAAGTATATACCATAATTTTTTGAACGTATTTGAAAACCAAGAGAGTAGTTAATGATATTTTTACATGTTAATATTTAGGTTAAATATAGATCTGGAGAAAAACCCAAGGCTGTCACATCTCTAGAAAAACATAATTTCTTACTATGTGCAAAATATGTAACTTTATATTTACAGCAGCCAAGTATCTCAGTTATCACTCATCAAAGCAGTTTCTTTGCAACACAGAGATTATTATAGAATTCTACAAGCGGTCATACACAGAGATTGTCTGTGAATTACCCAAGCCTAAGTGACACATTTGCAATGTAATCTCTACACATAAAGTTCAGAGAACATAGTGGAACAAGGGGAAGAGAGAATACTAATGCATCTCCCAACTCTCATCAATAAAGCTCACTCATGCAACAGAGGGTCATGAACACAAAAGGTCACAAATGGACAAAGCATAGAGAATGAGTCTACAGAGTATTGGTCCTTGGACAGGACATGAGTATTAACCCACCCACGCCCACGAAGGGCTCAGGGTCAATTTTGAAAGAGGTTCAGAAAGAGTGTAAGAGCCGGGAGGTGGTGCATGACCATGTGGAAATGGAATCCTACAGGCTACAGGGAACTTGCTCATATGAACCTAAAACAATGGTGTCAGCATGCACAAGACCCATGCATACTCAAGTAGACAAAAACCCAGCACAAAACCGTGGAAATGAGCAGCAGACCCCAATCTTAGTTCAAGAAATATTGACAGCTGATTACTGCTCCGTGAGGAAGAGCTGATCTTTAAGGGAGGGACTGTAGATAAGCTGACTCAGTGAATGGACTTACACTGAGGAATTTCTGGGGACGCTAACTTGTCTCAGCAGGCCCTAATACAAATGAAAGAAGGCATGAACCCCAGTGGGGAGATTTTATGGGAGGGTGCCAGTGGGGAAGACGGTATAAAGATGATTAAGATGTTCCATAGGAAATACACAAAATTTAAATAGAAATTATCAAAAAATTCAAAGTGCTTAAATTGCTGCTTAAAATTCTACACAGATTCTTTGTGTATACTGTACAGTCATTTATCTCTGGCAAATTCATAAGCATAGCACACAATTCCATATGACCTGAAATATTCACCCCAGATATTGAAATCGAATTAATATTATTTATCTTCTATCATCTCAAAGTGAGTGATTATTATGATATGAAGAGTAGAAAAAGGCTCAGGTTTTAGCACACCCTTCACATCTATTTTAAAAGAAATAGTAACCAAAGCAGAATTCAATAGGTAGGGGTTAAATTCATCTCACAAACTCATCATAAAATATATATATATATATATATATATATATATATATATATATAAATTGTTACTGTATTTATATATCTTATAATAAAAAGGTACGTGGAATTCTCACCTAATTGAAGCAAAATCTGCGGAACAGAGAACATTATGGGTTCTAAGACCATGTATTTCTCTTTCTGGGAGGAAGGCTACTCATGTCTCACCTGTCCTTTCCTAATTTTAGTTTCAACTTTCATTCCTTAAGAATGAGCACAGGAGGTCTTCTTCTAGCATCTCTTTCAGTTCGCTTCTTCAGTGTTGTAAAGTTTTATTGTAGAGGATTTTTTTCTTAATATTTTGATTAAATTTATTCTAAAGTTTTTTTTTCTTATTTTCTAATGTGAATGGGATTGTTTCCTTAGTTTCTTTCTCGGTATATCCCAGTAATACATAGGAAGGCCACTGATCCTGTGTGTTAGTTTCATGTCCTGAATTTTGCTGAAAGTGTTTATCTGCTCTAGGGCTTCTCTGGTAGAGTTTGCATTTGTTTTCTGTAGAATTTGTAAAAATAGATACTTTGATACTTTGAATTTTTCCTTTTCTATTTGCAACCCTTTTATTTTCTTCTTTTTCTTAGGTTTTTATCTCAGACTTTGAGTACAATATTGAATAAAAATGAGAGAGTTGCTGCTTTGACTTCGTTCTGGTTATATGGGAATGCTTTGAGTTTTTTTTTTTTTTTCTCTAGGATTATGTTGGCTATAGTATATAGCCTTTCTTACTTGGAAATATGCTCACTCTGCCCTTAGTGTCTGGAGAATTTTTTTTTAATTCAGAAGGAATGCTGGATTTTGTCAAAGGCTTTTCTGCATATGTTGAGAAGATCCTGTGAATTATATTCTTGAGGCCATTTATGTAATGTATCACATTTATTGATGTATATTAGTTGAACCAGCCCTGAAACTCTGAAATGAAGCCAAATTGACCATAATAAATGATCTTTATGATATGTTCTCAGATTCTGCTCACAAATATCATATTGAGAGCTTTTACATCTATGTTCATCAGGGAAATTGTCCCATAAATTTCAATGTGTGTGTGCATGTGTGTATCTCTGTGCTGTGTGTCTGTCTACTTCTTTTAGCATCAGTGTACTGCTTGCTTTGTATAAAGAGCTTGAAAGTGTCCCTTCCTTCTTTGAAAACATCATGGAAGCTGGAGAAGAAAGAATGTAAGAGCCAGACAAGATGAGGAAAGCTGTAACTGTTCTCTTCAGGGCAGGACACAGACAAAATGATCATGATCTACAGTAGCTGTAGCTGTCCGCATTGACCTACACATGACTGATACTGTCAACAATTAATCCTGGATTGGGGAAGAGCTCACAAGCCCTATCCCTTCCTGCTGAACTTTCTAGGAGAGGATAACCATTGTTTTTGTCCAATACACAGTCCCAAACCAACAATCACACAGATAACCTTGGTTAAGCTCAGTGCATCACGAAACAAAATCAAAGAGTGATGAATGTGAGAAAGGCACTCATAGGGAAGGAGGGAGGTGAGTTGGGGTTATGGGAGACAAGACAAGAGAGGGTCAAGCAACAATGATCAGAATAAGCTATACCATATTCTTATATGAAACTGTCATATGTTTCTTAATTTTTATTTTATTTTTTTTCGTGATTGAGCTTTGCTTATTCCCTGAGAATTTCATACAGGGACACGATGAAATATGATAATACAGCCCTATTTCTTCCTCCAACTCTCCCCATCTTTATTTCAACACTTCCCCATTCTAATCTCATGTATCCTTTTTTATGGACATACTAAGTACATCTAGTACTGCCCATATGAGCATTGATATGGAGTCATTCACTGGAACATGGGAAACCTCCCAGTGGTCACATCTTCAAAGAATGATTCTCCATCCCATATGAATTATTAACTGCCAATAGTTACTCAGTAAGGGATAATGACTGGAGATCATCTACTCTATGAGGAAATTTTGACTAGCTTGATCTTGTGCATGTCTTATGCAGGTAACCATAGATGCTGTGAGCTCATGTGTGTAACAGCCTTGTCATGTCCAGAAGACAGACTTTCATAGCACTCCTCTCTATCCTCCCGGTCTTACATCCTTTCTGCCTCCTTTCTTCATCAGTTCCCTGAGCCACAGAAAGAGTTGGGGTGTTGATAAAGATAACCCTCTTAGGCCTGAACTGAGCCTCTTGCTCTTGATGCTTTGACCAGTCACACATCTCTTTACTGACTGCTGTCCAGTGCAAAAAGTACAGTTATGACCAAGGATGACAGCAGCCAAAGCCTCTGGGTATAAACATAAGTATTTAGCAGGCGATGTTACAGCTTGACCATTGTTAAAATAACAACAGTGGGTTGTAACCTAGGTTCTTTGGCCTCCACAGTCAAGGAGTTTTGATCAAGATTACAAAGTCAGGCATAAAATTCTCTTCTGTAATCTCAGTACATCTCAGCTATGTAACTGCACAAACAGCTCTTGCATGCTTTCCTCCATCTCTCCTTCTAAGGATTCGGTCTGACATTGAATGTCTTTCCTGTGATATTCTTTCGGAATAGCAGTGCAGAGTCTTAGAACTGGGGCAAGGTCTGTGGTGATTTTTGAGAACTAAACACTGAAACTGAAACCTTTTTCAGGAAAAAATTCTTCTGCAGATTTATTGGAAATTGTATGGCTTTATATATTTCCAATAAAACTTTCATTTTTTTCATACCTGGAGTCCAAACATGAATCCGGTTTGTGTGCAGGGACAAGAGGATGATTCTTAGCTTAAGCCTTCTGTGTTTTCAACCTAAACATAAGCTGTGAGGAAACCATGCAGCCACCATTCCCAGCAGAAATACAGTTATTAATGTAACAGATGACTTTGCCCCATACTTTCTTTCCTGACTGTCGATTTAAACCAGAATTTATTTTGTCAACAAAACTCATAGATTGTGAATTCATTATAAATGTTGCTAATCACAATGGAATGTTATAAAGAGAATAAATTCCTTAATACAATTCACGTGAAAGAAAAATTGAGAATTTCCTGTGCAAACTAGTATTGCAGAAACTGGAAAGAATGTTAGTTCCAGTTAAGATTCTTTTCAAACTCAATTAAGTAACTTATGTTGGAACATTATGTTTTGTGACGGAATTGAGTTTTCTCATAAAATATTACTATGCAGTTATATCTATAAACCATGAATATATTAGTATATAAAACATCTCATTCATTTATTGTAATAATTCATTCTATGGCACATGGCGGTAATCTCAGCATGTAATTTCTGATGGATACTAAATTTGAGACCAGGTTGAATTACATATAGCATTAAACTTCATCTAATTTAATAAGAGGGCAGGATGGATTTCAGGCTAGTCTGGGCTAGAGTATGAGATACTGTTCAATAAAAAAGGATCCCACAAAACAATAACCAAATAAGAAAAAACAGTAATAATCTACATAATAATACAATATAAAAACAATCTGATTATCTAGAAACATTGTTGGAATATTATAAATATTCTGAATAAGGTACTATCTATGGGTATAACATAAATATTTGGAAGGCAATTGACAGCTTCTCCATTTAGCAAAATAGAAATATACATTTTATATAAATATTATATATTAATTTATATAAATATAAAAAAAGTTTGATTATCCAGAATGATTGATGAAATACTATAAATACTCTGGATAGGATATTGGCTTCACAAAATAGACTATAATTACTTTGCAGGAAAAATAACATAGAACAGGACTAAGGCTCTGCTGAGTGATGAGTATGTATTATTTAGCCTGACTGTGTGTATGTGTGTGAGAGAGAGAGAGAGGCAGACAGACAGAGACAGAGGCATAGAGAGGCAGATTTACAGAGACAAAGACAGATACAGGTGAGAAGAAGAAAGGAGACAGAGACATGGACACAGCCCATTTTTTCCAGAATTTATGAAGCCCTATGGTGTAGCCATGATTTGTAAACTTGTGAAGTTTTAAGTTCATACAATTTCTGAAGGATACATTTTTTAAAAGAATCTCATGTTTGCATATAACATAGTACTAAGGCCCTCTCTTACTGGTGGAATAATCATGTTTAAATGAAGAAAAATGCAGAATGAAGCTCATTAGTTTTGTGTCATCACAAAAGCAGAAACCCATAGACTATTCACATAAAATTGATCCATGTCTAGAGGTCAGAAATCTGGAATTAAGCCAAGCATGGTGGCCCATATCTTTAATTCCAGCACTCAGGAGCAGACACAGGTGGATCTTTGTGATCCTGATTTATACAGTGAATTCCAGGATAGCCGTGGCTGCAGGGACACCTGTCTAAAAAAAAATAAAAGACCAAACAAAGCAACAAAAAACACAAAATCTGAAATTATAATTGTGTTGGGGTGGGCTTGCTGTAGGCTCTTCCTACTTTATAGAAGTCTGCTTCCTCCTGTGTTCTTGAAGGACAGAAAGCTCCAATTTCTATCCTGCGTCATTTTTCATGGCTCTCCTGTCAGGACCTAAATAACACCTTGCAAGGTGCATTATCTCTTTCCCTGTATCTTAAGTGTCTCTTATCCGAAGCCTAGAGGAAGATTCTGCTTTTCTTCATCCAACCTGACGCCATTTGTATTCGTATAGTTTATTATTGACGGCTTTGACTTTCTGTAGTTGGATTTGGACACACTAATCCATTCATTGTACATTGTATTTTTTCATCAAATATGGACAATTTTAGCCATTACATTTTCTAATATTTTGTCTCCCACATTTTTTTCTTGCTTCTAAAGTTTCCATTATGTGCATTGGGGTGTGTTTGATGCTATATCATGGTTTTCTAAGGCTCTGTTTATTTTTATGACACCTTGCAAGGACTCACCTCCAAATATCATCACATGGGGATTTCAGCTTGGACAGTGATTTCAGGAAGACTCATATTCAGTCCTTAGAGTATGAGGATAAATCCACCTGTGCAGTCTTTGACTGGCATCATTGACTGTCACTCAAGACTAAATATCTTGTTTGTGTGAGTTTCAGCAAATCTGTTAATACTTTTTGGACCCTTATCTTACCATGGTAAAGTGATATATTCTTTTTCCAAATACCATGAATGTTAGAGAAAAGCATAATGTGCTTAGTACAGTGACTGAAAAATAAATGCCCAATAAATAATATGTTTTGTTATCTAATTTTCAAGATTCATAAAAAGAACTGAAAAATCTTAAAAATGCCATGTGGGAGACTTTAGTTCCTATGACTGACACTCTGCCCAAGTCCATAGAGAGCTTGAGACCACTGTTCTAGAAGGGTGCTCAGGGCAGACAGTGAAAGCAGGTCGAATTTGATGGCTTCACCCCCATCTTTGGACCTGCCATCTGCCTTCCTGTCTGAGGAAAGAAAATCTGACTTTTTGTGTGACCCTATTAAACGAGAGAAATTGGGCATAATTGTAATTTAGAGGTTATTGTCTCTCAAAAAAATGAAGTCCTGACCTTCATGGCCTGATATTGAAATATTACTGAAAACTAGGCTGTTTTGGCAGAATGAGGTTAGATCCTATGGGAGTCTTAGTAACTAACGTTTCTTTGGCAATCCCTTACTTTTAGGGCAGCAGTCTGAAGCTGGAAGCAGAGGATCACAGAAGAAAATTAACAAAATCTCTGATATTCATCCCTTGGGTAGAGGCTTCCAACACTCTCTGCAGGGGCAGCCAGTGTGGAGGAAGCCCTGACCAGCCATCTTCACAGTATGACTTTAATCCTGCTCTGCTCTTGGATAAACTTCTTTGTTACACACCTTCATGGTATGAGTTACATTTCGCCCTTTCTTGGGATAACTTCCTGTTGGAATCAGTTTATTCTGAACCTGCTTACAACTTGTGTTTTCCTAAAAGGAGTTTTATTCCTCTTCTTCCATAGACCCAAAGTCATTCTGACTCAAGCCTTACCTATGGATTTTTCATTATTTTTCTCCCTGTAGTGGATAATTACAGACACTGAAGGGGAAGATTAGGTATAAAGATGAATACAAATCCATTTAAATCATTTTAGTTGCCTACTGAATGTTTCTTGTATGTTAGGCACTATAGAAGATATTGTTAGACATAAATAGGACCACAAACTGCCCTCTGTTGGGGCTTCCAGTCTAGAAATGCAGTGCTTCCCTCAATGGGATTGAAAGAAATATAAACAAATTTACATGCTTCAGTTTATTGAACAAAGTAACTGGTAGCTTTCCAAATAATATATAAAATAAATAACGAGAGAGCTGTTTTCTTAAGATTATAAATGAGGATATCATTGAAGTAGTGTAGGTAGATATTAGAATATACTTACAGTATAGTATAGATATGCAATAGGCACCTATATAAAAAATACATAATATTCATATATGTATGTGTGCTTACATATTCCTACATGTTTGCATGTCCACATATTCATATACAATGTATTGCATACATGGAAGCATAGCTAAACACACATGCATGTTTATATTCTTATCTACGCAGCCATAATATGTTACTACATAAATTTACTTGACTTCAATAACCTTTTAATAAAATAGGGGGAGGGACAGAGCTGGTAATAGCAGGTGACTGACAGGACAGGGTTGGTTGTTTATAAAGCTGAGTGAGTTAAAACTTGAAGCTCTGAGCTCATAGTCTAGCACAGAATCTAGCACAGGTAAAATCTTTGGTGCTTCTGTTGTTACTACATAATCCAATGCCATGCACACAGTTCTTTCTCCTTTAACATATTACAGTCTGCCATAGCATTTTGTTGTGTTGGTGGTTTTGCAAGACCAGGGTGGTGTAGAATTCACTAGCAGAGTCTGGCCTCATACTCACAGCAATCCTTCTGTCTGAGTCCTCTTCATCCTGGGATTATTTGAGTGTCCCACCATGTCTGGAGGACATGTCTAAGCAACTATCTATTGATATTGTACTTAGAATAGGAATTATTAAATTATGTAAATCTAGTCATAATCGTGAAATAGGGAAAAGCAATCCACAATCTAAGGAAAGCTGTACTTCTTCCTACTCTAGATAGAAAGCTGTTTCTTGTGATTCTCCAGATGTCTGAAGAACATGTTTGTATAGCATACTCACCCATATAGAGTAAACATTTACAAATACAGATTATATCTGAGGAGTGAACAGAGCTAAGGCTAGCACAGCATCCTCTGTAAGATGTGGAGCCTCTTAAGAACGTGGTTAAATACAGGATTTTAAAGCTTGTACATTTTGTTTCCTGCTGGATCATATCAGAGGAGTTAGTCAAATCTACATCATTAAATTGGAATAATAAGACAGCTGAAAGTGTGAATTATTTGTGTGGGCATTTATTCTGGACTCCTTCACTAATAATACCATATGTTAGCGCAGTTGGCATTCTATAGAGAATTGCAAATGTTCGTAGAGACTGTGAGTGAGTGGTCCTCTGCATTTCAGAGTTTGGCATGTGGAAGTGGACATATTGCATAAAGACATATTTTTAAATAGACATTTCTGTAGTATGTCCTACACTATTAGGACTTTGCATATTTGGACCTATTTAGCATCTGAAGACAAAAATGTATTTTGCCTTTCCCTAAACGGTCTTCTAGCGTGTACAGATCACTCTGGGAATTTCAGGCCGCATAGGGAATAATCTGGTTTGTGATGTATTCACTTTGAGTTCCAGGTTCCATGGCAGTTTCCCTGTCATTGAGTTCTGGGTCCCACTGCAGGTGCCCTGTCATTGAGTTTCTGGTTCCACGGCAGTTGCCCTGTCAAGATATTTTCAGATTTGTTAGAATTCCATTGTAGATTGCTTTATAATATTAATTGATATGCCAAAGGAAACAAAAGAATTTTCACCCAGGAAAGCCTTTAATACAGGATCATGATTAAGTTAGGACTAGAAATTGTAAAATCTATTCATTGTCAATTCTTTTACTCAAGTTATAGTTATGAACTATGAGTTTAGTCAGGAAAATGAAATTTGAAATCAGTTTCACTTATCGTCCCAGGACAGTCTCCAAAGTGTTTCAGTTTTGAAGGTAAATTTTATGCTCATTTTAGGTATGGTATATGTTTTTGATTTCAATTTCCTTCATTAAGGAAGCTATAGTTACCAACCATGATTTCATTTGCCATAGCTAATTTTATTAACAATGTATACTTTGCGTATACTGTTTGCAACGTGGCCTTTATAGTCCATGTCCTGAATATATTTCAAGGAACTAGATGTAGAGGGCTCAGTTTCTAGCCCATGGCACTATTGTGAAGTGAGGGAACTCTAGA
Source organism: Eospalax fontanierii (assembly GCA_035773235.1). Lineage (NCBI taxonomy): Eukaryota > Metazoa > Chordata > Mammalia > Rodentia > Spalacidae > Eospalax > Eospalax fontanierii. The sequence continues at coordinate 43,384,992 of CM069540.1, read as the reverse complement.
ATGCAGGGCCTAGTGCAGGAAAGCTAGTTCACTGATGCTGAGTCTTTGAAAAGAGAAGTTAGACACTGGCTCCTCCTCCACTTCCTCTCTTCCTTTCACTTCCCTTCCATGAGGTGAGTTGCTTTGCTCTGGCACCAGTTTATTTCAAGTTGGCTACTATATAATGGGTACAGAGGTAATGGGGATAGCCAGTTATGAGTGTATACCTATAAATCTGTGAGCCAACATAAACTTTCTATGTAAATGGGCTTTTCTCACTACTTGTAATGACTCAAGCTGGCTTACTCTGCCATTAAGCCATTCTCACAACAGAGAACCAGGGACAGAACAAAGTACGTCCAGTTCTTTTTTACAGAAAAGAATTTCACCACTGCTGTTGGTGAAATTATACATATGTGTACTTTATATTTATCACCTACAAAATTAAAGAGTTACCAGTGCCTGCACTCGATCCCCGTTTCTTGAACAAGAAAGATTGAATGAGGTGGGGAATGGGAGGGCAGAATAGACAGTGGACAACTGGGAAAGATACCTAATGTTAAAGACCTTTGAAAATGCTATAGAGAAACCTATTACTGAAAAACTTCCTAATATACATATGCATATACATGTACATGTACATACGCATACACACACACACACATATATATATATATATATATATATATATATATATATATATATATAATGACTTTAAATAAATTTACCCTATAACAAAGGGACAATGCCTCCCACAGGCACCATAGGGTATCCAATAAAAATAAAAAGAAAACACAGTCAAAGATATGCGTTATCTTTTTCTGAGTTGCCAATAGGATCTCACAGAGCCCCTCAAACATTACAGGCTATGGCAATTGCTCTTAGTCACCCTCTATAACTTGATGGCTAGACACAGTTGCTGAAGACAGCACATATTTGAGTCATAGGCTATGGAGAAATCAAGGTGGTCCCAATATGCAAGGGTCATATCTACTAGCTAGCTTTTATGGTGCAGGAAGGTGCTATGCATGCTCCCAAGGAGAAAATAATCAAATTTTTATTCAGCTGTGAACCCTGTGAGCTAAAATAATGACTGGCCTGGCAGAATATGAACATTAGTGCAGTAGTGCATGGATGTTAATGAAGTAACCACTGTTAAAATCAGTTCCCTCAGATTGATACCATTAATGGTGGATTAAAACCCATGACTGGCTAGGTCATAGAACCTAGGGGAGAAGCTAATACTATTTTTCTACTAAATAAGCATAGGAAGAATCTTCCCTGAAAGTTTTTAGTTTACACCCATACATTAGCGGACTTCTTAACCCTAATCAAAGAAGCTTCTTTTATCAGTAGATTGTGATTGATAGAGAGACTCACAAATGGTCAAAATGCAGACAGTAAGAGACTATGAAGTGTTCAGCTTTGAATGGCCTGCTTAATCCCCTAAGACTCAGGTACTGCAGAAGAAAGAGGAGGAGTGTAAGATTCAGAGGTAGTATATGTTTTTGACAAAACAATATTTGCTAGATTTGACAGTACTGTTGCACATATGAACTCACAGTGGCTGAGGTTGCTTAAAAAATCTACACAAGATCAGGCCAGGTAAAACTTCAGCATGGAGGGTGGAGGGGCTCATGAAACCCCATAACTAGCTGGAGACCTATTGACAACTGTTGGCTGCTGTGGGGAGGGAGAGTCCATTTTCTTCAGAGATGCTGGTGCTGAGAGGTTACCTATGTTCCAGTACATAGTCCTACCTGCACATAAACAGTACTAAGTGGGCTCAGTAGGTCTTAAGAAAAGAGCACATGAAGTTGGGACAGGAAAGTGGGGAGCTAGGGGGAATACAGAAGGAGTTGTTAGGGAGGGAATTGAGGTGGACTTGAGGAAAACACATTGTATGCATGCATAACATCGTCAAATGAGAAAAAATTAAGTGCATAATCCAAATTGCTCATACTTAGTGAAAAAAATGGAAAAAATTATAAACACCATTGCCAACACAGTTAATCAAAAAGTCAAAGAACTACTGCAAAAATGAAAATAAAAACAGGACAGTGAATGATGAATTTATATTATTTAGTAGTGATAAATTCTTCTTTATTCTCATGTCTTTGGATATAGCTAGTTTCCAAATGGAAAATACACTTAATGACATTTTACGTGTCAAATAAATAATCTTTAATGCAATTTGAAAATGTATGTTGATCTTACATATAAAAGAAATTTTTAAACTGAATTAAATGTTTGACAAGTCTTTATTAAATACACTACAAAGATGCTTTAGGTTTTCTTAGAAGCAATGTTTCAAAAGAAAATTCCAGTTACTCAAAATAAATTTATCATTCCTAAAGTCTTAACATTTTAATGCTTTATAAAAATTCATCTTAAGGGAGCTGGAGATTTGGCTCAGTGGTTAAGAGTGCTGACTGCTCTTGCAGAGGACCTGGGTTCAATTCCCAGCACCCACATGGTGGCTAACAATCATCAAATTCCAGTGGATCTCACACACTCTTCTGTCCTCCACAGGCATTGCATGACAGAGGTGCACTTAAATCACATGCAGGCAATATTTTCACACACAAAAAGTAGAAAACCCATCTTAAGAAATATACCTACCAAAATATTCTTTAAAATACGTAACTAAACAGAGCTTGGTTACACATGCCTTTAGTCCCAGCAATCAGGAGGCAGAGGCATGTGGATCTCTTTAAAATCAAGTCCAGCCTTGTCTCCATAATGAATTCTAGGAGAGGTCAGCTCAGACTACAGGGAAAACCTGTTTTAAAAAAACCAAAAGAAACAAACAAAAGCAACAGAACTCTGAATGAGGTGAACAAAAGATAAAGGTAAATGACAAAACACACAGTCACATTTAGGTCCTTCTGCCAGGACAGAAACAGATCATCTCGAGAGCAGACTGCAGTTTGGACCCTGAACCTCTGCAATGTTCCCACCAGACCCCTTTGGGGTCGGATTGAAAGGAACGATTGATGGCTGGTTAGCGGGAAAAGCACTATTTCTGACTCTGCCTTTGAGGGTGCTTGTGCAAATGACTAGCACTAGAATCATTGACTGAATGAAAGCACATTCCCCAGAGTATGTGGAAATCTTGGAGTCCATTGAGGGCCCCAAAGAGTAAAAGTGTTGCAGACAGATGCATTCTCTCTTTTCTCATTTGGACACATTCACATTCTTCTGCCATCAGAAGGTAGATTACCGATTCTTAGACCTTTCATCTCCAGGCCTATCTCTGCCTCAGAGCAGGAACTGCCTTAGCTTCCCAATTCACAGTTCAGTGGATGCAAAATGAATTACACTGTCTCCTCTCATGTTCCTCTAGATTGTAGCCAGCAGATCATAGAACCTCCTGTCCTTCATAATATCATGAACTGCTTCTCTTTATTAAAAAATATTTTTATGGTATGAGTGTTTTCCCTATATGTATGTAAGTGTACCCATGTCATGCAATGCCCATGGAGGCCAGAAAAGGGTATCAAATATCAAATCCCTTGGAACTTGAGCTAAGGATGATGGTTAACTACCTCATGGATGCTAAGAACCAGAACCCTCCTAACCACTGAGCTATCTCTCTAGCCCAGAATTGATATTGATTCTCATAATCCCCCCCTCCTCTCTCTCTTTCTCTCTCATCCATGTTCCCCACTGCCATCATATTATGACTTGTACTTACTCCACCCAGTTTGTCTGCTTGGCATTTCTGAGTGGTTTCTGTCTTCACTGATTCAGCAGCAGATACAGTTTTACTAGAGCCACGGTCACATGAAGCAAATAGATACTTTACACTCTACCTTAAGTGATTATTCACATAAAACAAATTTTCCTCTTGATTTGCTGACCCACAGGCCAAATAGGAAATCCTTTTTCCCAATAAAATCTCAGAAAGATCCAGAGTACTCCATGTCTAGCCATTTTCAATGGAAAAGAGCAATTTCTAATTGCTCAGCATTATTTTTTCATGAAATACAAACTAATGATTTAAAATACATGCAACAGAATCCACATTTTGAGAAACTGCAAAAATTAAACGGAAAAATTTCTGCTTTAATACCCCCATGAACGAGTTTGCCATTCTGAACTTGTGATATAGGTCATCTTCACCAAGACCTCACATTCTAGGAAGCAGATGCCATATGTGGGAATCAGCTTTCACTTAAAAGTTATCCCATGTGGGACTGGAGGTGGTTTAACAGTTCAGAGCATGGGCTGTTCTTCCAGATGACCTGGGTCTGATTCCTAGCACCCACATGGCACCTAATAACTGTTCATTTCTAGGGAATCTGAGACCTTCTTCTGGCCTCTGTGGGCTTTTCACAACACAGGTGTACTTACAAGTAGCCAAGACATTAATGCATATAAAAGAAAAATAAATAAATTTTTTAAAAGAATTATCCTACTCAAGGATGAATTCTATTCACTAGGATTTTCTTTTTAAAAGAAGACATTTTCATTTAATAATCAAAGGCATTCAAGATTTAATTTGAAGCTATATTGCTAATCAAAATTAGATTTCTAGTTCTTGACTATCAAATTTAAGAATGTTAATAAAAAGATTATTTTGAAACTAGCATAGTATTTAATATACCTTTTATAAAAGAACAGAAATTTTCCTCAAATAGCAAAATCAAAGTGCTTAAAGCTCCACAGCACCCTTCTAATGTCAGGGAATCTCAGTTTAGCATGAAAATACAACAGATCAGTTTTATCTAGCAGGTGTTTTCTGTAAGCCTAAAACAATGCCAGTCTTCCAGAATGATATTTGCTGATAGGCTTGCCAGAAAGATTGAGGTGAGTATGGTCAGACAGCAACATGACCTGGTCCATGATTGCAACAATCTATTCGAATAGCAAGGCATGTATGTCAACAAGCATTTGGCTATTTTTATTTTTGCTGGGAAAAGTAAATAACAGAATCTCCTTTTTCTTAAAGCCCGCAGTAGTTCTTAATAAGTGTCATAAAAATAAATAAACAGCTTTCTACTTTCTAAGGTAGGAATCTTATATTCCAATGTGGATAACTCATTTATATGCCCATACATAAATTATGTACATAATAGTGTAGCATACATCATGCATATAATATACAGCATATACTACTTGTTAGAGTATGTAGTAGTATCTTATTAATATATTATGTAACATACACTTATACCTGAGACAAAAAAGTCTGTGGGTGACAATGGTCCTAATTTGAGTCTAATAATAGCAAGATATTCACACATGATTCTGTCCTGGTTTGTCAACATAACACAACAGTAACACAAAGTCACAATGATTTGTCTACTGGTAAACAAGAGGGAAATTGCATGTTTTTATTAGACTCTCATCATGTTGAACAAGTACATAGCAATAATTAACATTGGGTAAGGTATACTCATTATTCATTTGAATTCCATGGAAAATACTGAAGCAGGAAATATAAGGAGAAGAGCATGTGGCTGAAAATGTGACAGTCTTTACCAGAATTCCCAGCGATGTGCTCCCAAGATCTGAGACGGCCTTGCTCAAATGTTTAAAATGGCTGAAAAATGAAAAACTGCCTGTTTTAACTTCTAAAATTTTACAGCACATGAAATCATATTTGAACTCAGTTCTTCTGGTCTTTCACAACAGTCACAGAATTGTCTGTGGAAGTGTATGGTGTGGCGTATTTTGCCCATCCCACATGCAGAGTCATTTACTCTATTAATTTAAATGCTTTTTTTAATTCCTAGAATGGACGGTTAAGTGCACATTCTGAAAATGTTACATTTCCTATTCATTATTTTTCTTTTATGTTTCATATCTTTACGACATTAGTGAGGTGTATTTTATACATGCTATAATTCACTCAATTGTTGAATCTTAGGGAATTTATTATACGGTTTTCTTAATGTTAGTAAATATTAAAGTAATTTTTATTTAAAACCTACTGGTTTTATTTACTATTGATCTCTATTTTTAAAAAATTATTTATTGCTTTTAATTTATGCATATGGACATATTGCCTGAATTTTGTGGGCTCACCTGTGTTATGCAGTGCCAGAGGAGGTGAGAAGAGTGTGTCAGATCCCCTGGAACTGGAGTTACAGACTGTTTTTAGCTGCCCTGTGGGTACTGGGAATCAAACTTCAGTTCTCTGAAAGAACAGCCAATGAAGTTATCTTCTGTAGTCCTTGAACTGAATTTCTGTGCTCTGTTCCACACAATTAACATTTTATTTGTACAATACATGGATGCTTGTAACTAGTTAAAGCAAAAATCAGGTTTCTCTGGGTATTTTGAATTATCACATAAAATTAGAGACTTGCTTTAAAGTTTCTGCTAAAATAGTGCCTACTTAACTGTATAAAATTTAAAAAATGATGAGTTAAAATATGAAACTGTCCAATCACAAAACACAAGATGTCAAGAACCTTTAGCTCATCTCATTCATTTCTTTCAGATTTTTAAAACATTTTAATCCTACAAAGTTTCTTCTTCTTGTAAAAATTATTACTTTGTTCTTACTTTCACTTGTAATATTTGTCATAACTCATAAATAGAAATGTGTTGTACTCTTCATATTGGTCTAATACCTACAAAGTATGACTTCATGCATGCTAGCTTTTATCATTTCTTTGGGTTTTTAAGATATTCATACATTGGATTGTGTTTGTGAAGAGACAAATCTTATCTTTTTCTTTCCAAATTGCATGCAGTTTATTTCTTTTTCTTGTTCAGTTGCAATGCTTGCATTGTTATAGTTCAGTATTTGGAAGGAAATGGAAAAAATCAACACCTTGTGTATTGTTCCTGAGGTTTTTTTTTTGAAGAAAATTACCTTTTTACTCTTATATTCTGTATTACTGTGGTGTATGAATTGAACTTTCGGTATCCCAATTGCTCTTGAAGAGATTGCATTTTCCACTAAAATTAGATGGAATGTTCCTTGGATAAAAGTTCAGACAAATTAGCGATGTTTTTCAAAACTTACTCATTTTCTATGACTAAATGTCTCACCAGTTATGGATATCACACTATTGAGGCCTCAAAATATTAGCAGCAACTGTATCTTGTCAATTCAGTTCTAGATTTATATATTTGGAGGTTCTGTTGCTGTGTTTCATTGCTTTTAGTTGAATGGAAGTGTTCCCAATCGTAAAGCAGCCCGCTATGTCTTTAGAAATTGTTTTTCATTTTACATATATTGCCTTCAAAACCAACCTCTCTCATTTAAGAAAGCTACTGTCCTTAGCTTAAATCACTTGTTTGATGTCATTTCTTTGGCATTATCTCTTTCTCTGTGTCTGAAATCTAGAGGCACTTTCTGCTTTTTCCATCCAACCTCTCGCCATTTGTCTTCATACAGTTTATTATTGATGGCTTTGACTTTGTGCTTTTGGATCTGGATACACTACCTGGAATTGTGCATTACTGTTTTTTCATCATATATGGACTGTTTTAGCTATTACGTGTTCTAATATTTTTTCTCCCACATTTTATCTTGCCTCTAAAGTTTCCATTATGTGCATTGAGGTGTGTTTGATGCTATCTCATGGTTTTCTAAGGCTCTGTTTATTTTTTATAATTTATTTCTGTGCCTGAGAAATTTTATTAGACTTTATTCACTTATTTCTGTGATTTGTTTCTGTTTCTGTCTTCATGTGCATGAATGCCTGTTCTCCTTTACACATACTCCATCCAGATGATGCTAGAAGTTTCATTATAGTCAGTATTTTTAAATATCAAAATTTTGGATTCCTTTTTCTTTACTTTGATTTTTTGACTTATATTTTTTAGATACATATAATGATGCCGAAGACAGAGGAAGATATCAGATATCCTGGAACTGGATTAAAGATCATTGGTAGGTGCTGGAAATTTTACCTGTGTGCTTTACATAAGTCTAAACTTCTTAACCACCTCTCCAACCCCTCTATTGCATTTTATGTAATAAATGTAAAAAAATTGTAAAAAATTATAATTTACATATATTTATTGTTAGGATTTTACTCCTGTTCAATATCTGTGATGTTAACAATCATAGCTAACTGAGTTATTAAAACTATGTGCTTGACATCTTCATTATGTCAGATAATAACAACAGTCTGAGAGCAGGGTTTTATCAAAAGTGTGGCAAAAATATTATGAGAATATTGGTAAGGCTCTGGATGGGGAAGAATTACAAAGATATAAAAAGGACATTTTCAAATGCACACACCATTTCATATTCATGGGAGGAGAGTCTCACACTTTAACAATTTTCCATAGTTGGTTTTGAATGAATTTGTACTAGTTTACTCTGTGCATTTGATTAATTTGCAGAGTTGAGAAATCATTCATTATATTATTTTTTATAGTGTCTCATTATGCAGCCCTGGATGGCCTAGAACTGACTATGTAAACTAGGATATCCTTGAACTCAGTGATCTGCCCATCTCTGACTCCTGAATTTGGGGATTAAATTCGTGTACCATCACGTATATCTATATTAGGAATTTTTAAAAACTTAACTTTCTTGAAACACTGAAATCAATAAAATTTTTATTAGTTTCATAAATGTATTTCTCACTTTATACTGAGAAATCTTTTACAGATTTATTACATATATAATTATATGCTACTAAATATAATATAACCATTAAAAAATTCACTTGGCTTATTTTAACATTTAACATTTTTATTTATTCCCACCATTTAACCAGTATTTTTAAATTAGAAGAAATTCACTTCTAACTTCTGACTTGGCATGAAAGGAAATTTATTGTGTTTATCTTACTGATAGATAAATCTCATAAATAACTTTTCTTCAGTTCAGTAGAGAAAGGAGATCACAACTCAAAGCATTGCTTGTAATGCTGGTGGACACATATAACCAGAATGTTCTACAGCAGAATTTCATGAACAGAAACCCCAGGAGAAAGCAATATTTGAGCTCTAACTGGCAATGTGTTCATGCTGCAGAGTCCTGCCCTTCAACAAGTTTCGCCTATTAGAGCTTGTGCAAGTTTCTTTTCCTTTACGATGGTAGAACAACATGACCACAGGCAACAGGAGGAAGAAAGAGTTCATTTTCACTTACAGTTCCAGAGGAGAGTCCAGAGACATGGCAGAAAGCATCAAAGTAGTAAGCTGAGAGATAGCATTTCAGCCAAAGGATGCAGAGAAAGTGATCTGGAAGCAGGGTGAGGCTGTAAACCCTCAAAGCTCACCCCCAGTAACATGCTGTATCTAACAAGATACACATTGTAAACAACCCAAAACTTCTCCCCAGGGAGCACCATCAACAGGAGAAGGAGCAAGTGTTAAAATACTTGAGCCTATGGGAGGACTGCTTTCATTCAAATAACGTTACTCCACTACTTGGCCTCCCTTGGGCTCAGGGCCATCTCAAGATGCAAAATGCATTTAGTTCAATTTTAAAAGTCCCGTAGTCATTACCAGCCACAAATCTGTTTAAAACTCTAGTTTCTTTTAAGACTTTAGGCATTGTCTTTACTGTGACCTCCTGTCAAATAAAAAATAAATGACATACTTCTGATGTACCGTGGCATAGAAGATGCATCCCCCATGCCCAAAGGAAGGGATAGGGGCCTGGTGAGGAAATACTGGATCTCAGCAAGAACAAAATCCAGCAAGGCATGTGCCAGATCCAATAGTTCCACGTCTGGTGTTCGGGGCTTTAGTTTTAAAAGGCTCTGATGTCTCCAACCCTCTAGCTTTGCTCTCTGAAACATAGAGCATTCTGTTAGGCTTCTGCCACTCCCTGTAGCCAGCTCTCCTTGGCAGATGTTTCTCTGCTTGTTTGGGGTTACCATTGCAACTCAGGTTCCACTTTTGCAGATTCATGAAATGGGTTCCTACCCTCTCAAGGCCTTTAGACAATGGCCTCCCTGCCATATGTTGTCTAGACTTAGTGACCCTCAGATGGCTGTGAGGAAGAATCCGGAATCCTGTAATCTTGAATTTTCAAGCTTCTAAAGCCATTATCACATGGACGGTGCTTCCAAGTTTGACCATTAGCGTAGGATGGACATTTGCCCAACTGAACCACATTAGTGGTAGTTTTTGTACACAGTTCCTTTCTAGGAGCAGATAATTCTTAGGAAACTATCTTTTCACAGTTCAGCCATTTGGCATCATGCCCTGAAGGTAGCCTTCACATTGTTCTAGTACAGAGCAGGAGACCTCCCTTTAACAGTGGTAATTTTCTTGCTTTGATGAAATGCTACAGCCGAGGAACTTAAGAAAAACTTCATTTGTGCGTATGGTTCAAGAGGAAGACTCCATAAGTATAGTGTGGCATGGGAGCATTTGGCCAATGCAGGAAACTGAGAGATCACATCTCAGTCCACAGAGGAAGCAGACTGAGTAAATGCAATGAAGGCAGTCTATAAATCCTGAAAGCTCACCCCAGTGACATGGTTCCTCCAGCAAGGCTCCTCCTATCAAATAATGCTACCAATAGAGAACCAAGAATTTAGATATGTGAGTCATATCTCTTTCAAACCACCAGAGTTCTACCCAGGTTCCATCCTAAGATTTGTGCAGGTGAAAGGGAAAATTAACCAAGTCTTCTTTTTGCCTCTGCCCCGCCCACATCAGTAGATCCAATCAGCCATAGAATGAAAATACTTAGAAAAAGTATTATTCATGCCCTGAGTACAGATTTTTATCATTAATTTCTGAACAACACAGTGTAACAACTATTTTCACAGCATTTACATTATATTTGTGTTAATAGTGACATAAAGATTGCTTAAATTATATTGGAAGATAAGTATATGCAGATACAGTACCATATTTTTAAAAAGATTATTTATTTTATGGTAGAGGCTACATATGTGCAGATACAATTACATCTAATTTATTTATTTATTTATTTTTATACGTAAGAGTGTTTTGTCTGCATCCATATAGGTGTACAATGTTCATTTAATGGCCACGGAGGCCAAAAGAGGCTATGGGATTCCCTGGAACCAGAGCTGTGGATGGTTAATAACTGCCATGTGGGTGCTGGGATTTGAACTGGGGTACTTTGCAAGAGCAGCCGGTGCTCTTAAACTCAGAGCTTTCTCCCCAGATCCTACCATGCCATACTTAAAAATGGTTTATATATTTTTGTGTATCTCTGTATCTGTTCGTACCATGTATGTGCAAGGCCCTCTGGAGATCAGACAAAGGAGGGCATTGATTCACCTGAAAGTAGTTATATATGGCTGTGAGCCAGAATCTGGTTGTTCGGAAACAAATGTAGGTTCTCTGTAAAAGAAGAAAGTACTTTTAACCACTGAGCCAACTTTCCAGGCCATAATGACATTTTCAAGAGATGTGAGCATCCTTTATGTAGTGGTTTTAATGAGTTATCTCCCATAGACTCAAGTACTTGATTGCTTGGTCAGTTGGTGGCAATGTTTGGGACAGCATGGAAACTTTTGGAGGTGTAGCCTTGCTAGAGGAAGCATGTTGTGGGGGGTTGAGCTTTGAGGGTTTGTAGCCAAGTAAGCCTTCCAGCTGGCCCTCTCTGCTGCCGGTGCGTGAGCTTCAAGATATGAACTCTTAGCTTTCTGTTCTGGCTACCTCCTGCCGTACCAGCCTGACATGATAGGCTCTTATCCCTATGAAAACACAAGCCCAAATAAACTTCTCCTTTACAAAGCTTCCTTGGGCATAGCTTTTTATCATAGCAACAGAAAAGTAACTAATATACTTGGTGATCTATGTAAGGTGAGCCTGGTATCAATTCCACATTGATACAGAGGCTCACTATATGCCAATTTTAGGCAGAGAAGGCTATATTCAACACCTCTACACACCACCAGGAATGTGAGTTTATAGTCAAGTACTAGAGAGTAGATGCTATCCCCTCTACTGGAACATTGTAGGGCAAACTTACATTTAAAACTTAGTTTTAAGTTTTAGGAGGAGCATAAGGAGCTGAGAGGCAACATAAGGAGGTAGTGATTAGCTAAACCCACTGTCAGTGTAACAGGTTGTGAGATGTGCTATCTAGTGTCCTTTTTTTTTGGCTTGATTCTTCTTTCCCCAAGAATATAGCCTGGGTGCTGTGGACAGCTGGATTGCAAGTAGAATTATGCAAAACTGTTCCAGAATCCGAACATTTTTGACCTTTTATTTTCTGATCTACAACTGAGGGGAAAAAAAAAGACACACAAACATAGACAAATCAGGTCTTCTATAACATGTTAACAATAGTCTATTATGAATAACAGCTATCACATCTCCAGTCCATTCATAAGTCTTAATAGAGACAAAATTAGTAAGGGTTCTCTTAATGTCCAAACATGGAAGAGTTACAATTTAAATGGGACAGAATTTTGTGCAATTAGTAGGAAGGATCCAATGAGAAGGCTAGACTCTTTGGGAGACATTAAAGTTGCATCATAAGCAGTGTAGCTGAAGAAAGATGAAAAGGTTGAGTGGGGCCAGTGAGACTGCTCAGGGGGTGAAGTGGTGAAGTGGTTGCCACTCAAGCCTGATGACCTGCTCTTCATCCCCAGAACCTAAGGAACAGAGTCAGATGTAGCACAAACAAGAAAGGAGGTGAATATGGTATTCACAAAAGCACAGTAACACACACCTGTGTGAACACACACAGAATAATAAAAGTATTTTAAGTGCTAAAAGATAGTGGTTTTCTTGGCCACAGTTTCATATTTCCCTATATTTTCATCAATACCAGAAGTCTAATATGCACTATGTGGTATGGCTGTTGTTCTGTGTCATGAGAGGTTTTTGCTGTCTTGAGTACAATCATACTTAGCCTAACTACATTCAAATATTTACAGTTCTCACTTCTTTACACAAATTAATCTCAAGTAATGTTCCTATTTGAAATTCCAAATGACTGAACTACTGATAGAATTTTGATTCCTGGATATAGTCACCTAAATATTATGTGTGATATTCTTTAATGTAGAAGCTGCATGTGATCTGGCAGGCATAGGATGACCCAATGCCCATGATGTGCTTTTAAACCATACGCTCTTATAGTGGGATGTTGCTACAAGTGTTTTCAAACAGAGTGAAGACCCAGATGCAGGCAACTCATGACTGTTCTCTTCACATTGTAATCATGGATTAGTTTCATTGATATGAAAGTTTATCTAGCTTTGTTATATAATTGAAGGTTAAAATTTTCAAAAGTTAAAGAAATTTACCTATCATTTACCATTTATTTGAAATCAAATTCAATAGCTGTACCTTAATACTATTTGCTTTGCTCTCTCTTTGGATCCTGAGTTTTGGATTATGATATTTTATGTGGTATGTCTGGAGTGAACCCAGGACCTCATTCATGTGTGGCTGTATTCTTGTCTGCCTTAGTGAAAGTTCCTAAATAGAAGAAATTTTAGTAGAAAAATTTGATGCAGGATTTTACCTCAATACAATATTTTCTCAATATTTATGCCTCTAAAAAATGAAAATAAAGGTATGTAAGTAGCCCAAAATGCAGAAGTATGGTTTCCATATCACAGTTTCCCAAATATATTTTTATCGCAGAATTAGGACAATTTCCTGAGTAACAGTGACTTAGTATGGTAATAAATTTCATTTACCTAGAATATTTCAGACTTGGAAAGGCTCACATAACTTAAAACACAGATAATTTTAAGTCACTTAATTAGATAAAATAAAAGCAAAATTGCAATTTTATCATTGCTCTTTATAATTTTAGATACAACTTTCTTTTCTTTCCTGTTTTCTTCTTTTCTTTCTTTTTGAGACAGGGTCTCACTACGAAACCCTAGCTCATCTGCTACTTGCTGTGTAGGCTAGGCTGGGCTTGCACATGGTCTGACACCATGTCCTGATCACATGTCCTAAGGAATACATTCTGCTTTACTTTTAAGTTTTATTAAATTATGCTCATAATTTCATAAAAATATGTCCTCCACATGTTACTATGATGCTGTTTTCTAGGTCTTCCAGGCTTCTGGGAACTTGCTCATATAGATGTACAGCAATGGTGACAGTATGCACAGACCCATGCAAACTCAAACCAGAAAATGACCCAGCATACAACTCAACTGGGGAAATGGGCAAGGGAATATTGATCTTTAAAGAAGTGAAGACAGATTAGCTGAAAAGATTCTAGTTTATGAACTCACACCAAGGGACATCTGAGTACACAAACTTAACTGGATAGGACTTAACATATATGACAGAATTCATGAAATTCAATGGGTAGGTTATGGGGAGAATATATGAGAGGGTGTCTAAATATGATTAAAATGTGTTGTATGAAATGCACATTCAATAAAACTGAATTTTTATTGAGATTTTATTGAATTTTATTGAGAAAAAAAGCTTTTAAAACAAATTATTTATTATATTTTATGTGTATGATTGTTTTATTGCCTTCATGTGTGTGAGTGCACCTGTGTTGTGCAATGCCCACAGAGGTCAGAAGAAGACATTGGATCACCTGGATCTGGCATTATGAATGGTTGTTTGCTGACATGTGGGTCCTGAGAATTGAACCCAGGTCTTCTGTAAGAGCAGTCAGTGCTCTTAACAACTGAGCTATCTCTCCCGTTCTGAAAATTGTTTCCTGGAGCTAGAGAAATGGCTCACTGATTAAGAGCACTTGCTGCTCTCCCGGAGAACCTGAGTTCCGTTCCTAACACCCATATTGGGTGACTCACAACCATCTCTATCTCCAGCTCCAGGGATATAATGCCCTTTTCTGGTCTCTGTGGACATTTGCACACGTATGGGCTATACATAGATATATGCACATACATACATAAAAGTAAATAAAAACATAAACTGTCAACTTAAAACTTCTTTTGATTCATCTATCCTGTAAGATACTGACAGTTTTCACTATATACTCATTCTGCCTATGCTAAGCTAATGTTGCAAATCATTACAAAAGCTACACTTGTCACCATGGAAAACAAACAGGAATTAGTTTTTAAAAGTTCAGACTCAAAAAACTCTCAGTGAGAAAGTTATTGTTTATTGCACTTTTCCCACTAAAGAGAAGATTGATTTTATCCTAGTAGGATGTAAAAGCAGGATTTCAGGGATTTTAAGTATTATCTACCAGATGTTGACTCCACTAAGCTATCTTTTAGCTTATGTTAGGGGCTTTTGATCACAGTTTGCTGGAAGTAAACAAATGGCACAGCAACTCTGCCTCTAATTCTAGCAAATAAGCCCCAGTCCCCAGGATACCCGAGCAGACAGCACTATAGGAGCTTGGGGAAGGATTTCCTGCCCTTCTGCAGTGTTAAATTGCATGAGGCCCAGCTGCTGTCACAGTTATGTGGTGTGTGTTTCCCACAGAAGCATCCCAGGACTAGTCCCATCATATTTATTCCTAGATACAAAGAAAGGATTCACTGACCTTCATCCTGCCACAAAAGTAGCTCCAGCTCATTGTCTATTATCTAGCCACTGTCATGGAAACAATAACAAGGTATATTAGTTAGTTGGTAGATTTTTGGGTTCATGAGACCCTGGGCTTCCAGTGACTTTCTCTATAGTAAACTCAATTCCAGTGGATTTTTCCATCCTGTAAAACAAAAGGCTTAACCCAGAGTAAATGCAAGCAAATAAAGAAATTTATATCATCAAATATTTTGAAGCGCTTTGAAATATAATTTATGCATTTATTTACATTCTACATAGATGCTCCCCCAACCATGGAAATGGAGGTACATGTCCCTCAGTTCAGTCTCAGTTCCTCTAATAACCAGTTGTGTAGATTTAGGCAAGTAAAATATCTTATTTCTTCCATTTATCTTCTAAAACGTGAGGGTGAAAGCATCTCTGTTCTATGAAGTTGTCATGTGAATTAAAATCATTCTTATTTGTAGCTGATAAACTAATATGGAGTTATTAATCTAAGTATCAGTGAGGAGCTGGGAGACAGCCATTTTAAAAGGAAGGAAACAGGGACTGAGAACACAGCTAGGAAAAACTGTCCGGTCACTACCTACTTCCTAGGGATGTCTACTCTGTAAGTCACTCTGATGTATTTTAGAAGAGGAAAAACTGTTCCACCCTCAGTAGAACTCATTTGGGGGAGGTTGCCTATAGCAACACTGTTAGTTCTACCCGAAAGTATCCAGTAGACTGTTCAAAAGAACCATTGATGAATAAGTCT
The DNA here is from genome assembly GCA_035773235.1 of Eospalax fontanierii. NCBI lineage: Eukaryota > Metazoa > Chordata > Mammalia > Rodentia > Spalacidae > Eospalax > Eospalax fontanierii. The sequence continues at coordinate 43,368,890 of CM069540.1, read as the reverse complement.
GAAAATTTCATCACATCCTTTAAAAAAAAAAAAAAAGCACCTAGGGGCTACATCTATGTAAAGAAAAGAGAAACAAGCAGAGTATTTGGTAATAATTGTGTGTGAATTTTGTACATAAAAATGTTCTCCTGGACCTCTGCTGCTGAATTCCATAATTATGGTGTCAATTAAAAACACAGCTCTTAACCCGAGGGTATTAGAGGTAGCTTATTTTTTATTATTATTATTTTTTTTTGAGACAGAGGGTCTCTGTAGCATCAGCTGGCTGCCAATTCCTATGTGAACCAGGCAAGCTTACTTTCAAGATTCTCTTGCCTATGACTCCTGAGTGCTGGATTAGAGGCATGTGTCACAATGCACTGCTAGAGATAGTGTATTCTTAAGCAAAATATGAGCAAGGATGGCCTGGGAACATGAATTCAGCTTACGCCAAATAACAACTTTCAATGTGGAAATATGTTCACAAATGTCAGATATTCTATCAAAAGAAAGTCATAAAGCATTTTCCGAATACGATTGGTGGAAACATCTGGAGGGTGGGGTTATGGCAATGATGCTATTTAAAGACATCCTTAGCTTTTGGGTTTGGTGGAAGCAAGTGAGTTAGTGGAATCTAATGGTCTGTTAAATAAATGGAAAAAGTTTTTACCTGATAATCACAAGGTCAAGCGTGGGGAGGTAAGATGTGAATGGGTATTCAGGGTTAAAGGAACCTAAAGACAGACCAAGATAAGTTGGTTCTGGATCTGTAACAATTCAGCTCTTCACAATCATGATCTTTTATTAGTCAATCATCCTTGTAGAATATTTTTCATCAGTGTTTTGGTGTGGGGGGAGGGAACGTCTGTTCACAATAGACTGAACTGATAACACTGAAAATTGATTCTAAACTATTTAGTAGCTGATTTAGTTCCTGAGTTGCCACCTAATATGATGCTCCCTCTGGAAATCACCATCTGCCACACCTGCCTTGGGCACAGAACAAATTGATGGCAGTGTGTTTTTTGACAATACTTTACCTTCATGCATTTTAGTAGCACAGTTTGTCAGAGTTATAGAATAAGCTGCAAATTTGTTTGCTTTTCAGACAAAGGACAGTTAAGACAGGTGAACGTGATATCTGGATCAAGAATTAATAGATGTTTATAATCAGTACTGCTCTTTCTACAGGATAAGCATGCGCACGCACGCACACGCACACACACACACACACACACACACACACACGCATTCGGGACATTCCCCACCCCTTCTTTTTGATTTTTCTATCAGAGGTGCTAAGCCATCTCTTAGATACTGACAAGCTGCTTTTGAGAATCCCTTCCTGGATCATACCTTCCTGTCAACTTAGTTGATATAAATTGTTGCACATCTCTCCTTGATGTCTAATAAATCTCCTTGATGTTTCTTTCTAAGATGATGTCGCTAGAACCCAAGTGTCATGTGACTAAGTCACATGCTAAAATATCCCTTTCTTCCTGTGTCTCATTGTTTCTTCTTTCTCATAGATCTCAATCTTACTACTTGTTTCTAGTTAAATACAAAGCAAATGAGTTTTGTGAAACTCATTCCAATGATTTTATTCCATCTACTTACTTTCACCTCATCATATATTAAATACATAGAATATATGTGATCTTACATACGTACCCACAGTCTACCTATATGTCTACAGTGTCTAAAATGTCTAGTTTTTTGTGCATATAACTTTTCTTGGCTTAGGGATAAAAATGTGATACATAGTAGAAACATAGCAAGTGTTTGATGAAGGCATACATGTTCAAATGTCTGGACTTCGAACATGCTCTGATATTGTTCCACGTATTCAATTGTTCTTTTCAGCACAATTTGAAAAACTCAATTTGAATTTTTTTTTTTTTGTTTTGACAGGGTCTTCCTAGTCCCAACTCACCAGGAAATCACTGTATTGACCAGGCTGGATGCGATCCCACAGAGATCTCCTTGCCTCTGCCTTCCAAAAATTGGGATAAGAGGCGCATACCACTACACCCTACTTCCATCTGAATTTTTGTGGTCCACACAATAGTCCCTCTTCTGATCACTCCTGTTATGTTTAGTCTCAACCATGTATTCATAGGAAGATGAAAATTAATTCAGGTCACTTTACTGAGATTTTTATGACCCTGATTTGCTCTATTTAACAAATTGCCATCTCAGAAATGGTGTCATTGCACAAGTTGCCTGTTAGTTTAGAATAATTTTCCTTAATGACAAGATGAGGATCACAACACATGGTGGCACTGGGTGGTAGTATGTACATTCTGTGGTGGTAGGCATGCATATTTGTATGCAGTCAGTGTTCTAGATGAAGTCAACTGTACAGAGTAAAGGTAAAAGTATGACCCTTACTATCCAGAGGGGCTCTGCTTCATATATTTAGACTCTTGTTCATATTGTTGTGAATGCTTTCTCACCAGGACAAAGCATACGCTTCCTCTATGTTTGCTCCTTGCAGAGTCTGAAGGAATGGAGGATTCCTTTTTTTCAATTAAATGGCAAAGAGGATTGCTGAAGAGCATCTGAAAATCAATCATGGTACAAGGAACACAGAGGGAGCCTGTTATCTTCCAAGATTGCAATTCAAGGGTTGAGAATCCCATTTTGTGTCAGCCAGAAAGTTTTGGGAGAGCTAAGTATCTTTTAAAGTTTATAGGTACAAATGAAAATGCACTTTGAGCAGGAGGCCAGCCCATAAAGCAAGATGCAGCAACGCTCTTCATTTCCAGCTTCTGTAATTATTTTGATGAAATGAAACCCCTCGAGTATGAAAGACAGTGGTTTTAAAGAAATTTGATAGCTTTGAAAAAAAATCAATTCATGAGAAAATTTGATTCATCACTAAGGTAAGCAACAGCTGTTATTTGACAAGAGAAAATGAAGCGCCATGTAGCGTAGACAGTGACTACCTGACACGTGTCTAAACACAGAAGCTAATGCAGCACTTAGAACTGTTTAGGGACACAAGCAACCAAAGGACAGTGCTTCGGCTGTACGTATACGATGCCATGTTTCTTCGAGAAAAGACCATTTGACTGTAAAGAGAAATATATAAACATTTCTTTCCAAATGCTTAAGCCATTACCATTGGTTCTAACTATGGTTGTGCAGGTTGCATCATAAACTTAAACCTGGTCTTTCCTGTCTCTCTGATCCTGGGCCAACTTATTATACATTTTCCATCAGATTTCTCATTATATATACATTGAGAAGAAATATCTAAACACATAAGACTTTTATATAGACAATACAAGTTTAAATCAGCAAGGTGCTTAGAAAAGGGTTTTGTAATCAGACTGAGCTTGATCAGAGCTCCTTCATCACTAAAATGTCTTGCTCCCTTTCTTCCATCATCTTACTATGGCTGTTTTAAGTAACTATGAGAAAACCAAAACCGAGCTATCACTGTAAGGTCTCACTAGTATTGGCCTACACAATAAAAAAATCATTTATAAACATATACTCTTTTCCTCTGATCTAGTTGCCTGCCAGTTTTCTAAAGATCTAGACATGGTTTATTTAATAATCAAATTATGATGGTCCTCTTTAGAGGAACTGAGGTAAAAATAAATGAGTCTCTAAAACCTATGAGAACCATCTCCCAATACTCTTTCTCCACATATTGTTTCACAGATTTTCTTCCACAAGAACATATGTTTAACCCACAACAACATCCTCTTGATAATGATGAGTCTGAGCATAGACAGAGCACAGGATGCCATGAGTGTGGTTTACTGGTCTTGAGATGGCGAGTTGTGCTGCTTCCTAACCTCTGGTTAGTGTCTCTTCCATATGCAAGGAACAATTATTTAAGACCTTATAACTTGTTAAGTTACATCAACTTGTAAGAGGCATGCCTGAAACAGTGCACGTCTACTGTTAGTAGTTAAGAATAAGTACATTAATTACAATATTGTAATGTAAATACAACAAGGAAATAAGACAGTTCAGTGGTTAAAAGCACTTCCTGTTTATGCAGAAAACTTGAGTTCCTAGCACTTATGTTGGGGGGCTCACAACCACCTGTAACTCCAGTTCAAGGTAATCCTATGCTTTCTTCTGGGTTTCATGGGCACGTTCATACATATATACACACAGACACACAAACACACACACACACACACACACACGTACAAGTTGAAAGAAATCTAAAACTATAATGAAAGTTTGAAGATAGAAACATACCCACAGCACCACCTTGCCTTCATCTACTTGCAGATTTCCTGAAGCATTGAATTATGGTGAATAAGAAGAATCACCATGTGTAATGATGGCATAAATTGGGTATTTTTAAAATAATGTCTAGGTCTGAACTCTATCACTACATGGCTTCTTTATGGCTTCAAGCACTCTACCACAATAATAAAGTGTTTCCTGGAAATTTTCCTTCAGTTTATTTATCTTCCCATACTGTATGTACTTCTCTTTCTGTATGTACTATTACATTTTTCTAAGCAATATTTTTTGTAAATTTGCATTTCTTGTAATACAATGTCATTTAAGTTATTTGAGAATACTGAATTTAACTAGGAAATTGCTGTCCCTAACTAAGGTTTTGAAAATATCACTGTTTCTAAAAGAGGCACAACTGAACACCCAGAAGCCTATAGTTCAAATGTATTGGCAAGGATAAAGGTAGCTGTTTAACCAGGTTAACAGTGCTGACAAATGGAACTGGCATGTGACAGAAACATTAAATATCTGGGAATGAAATGTCTGGCAAATGAAAAACTATGGGCAGAAAAATTGAAACTCTAGCCAGAATAATCAATAAGAGGGAAGATACTAATTACTTGGACTGGAGACTTCTGTATCGATTAGAATACTGCTAGTCATCTAGAACACTGTTATCATTAAGGACTAGGCAGTTGGAGGCAGGTGGACTCCAGGGGCTCACTGGCCACTCAATCCAACCTACTTGGTGATATCCAGACCAATGAGAAACTATATCTCAAAAAAACAAAAAGAAAATAAAAACTGGCTGGCTCTTGAGAAAGGATACCTGATTTCGATCTATGGCTTTGACATGCATGAACGTGTGACTGCACACATATGTGCACACACACAAACTGCTTGTAACTACAAGGGAACTGAATTTTTCAAACTTTATTGATAAGTAATTTTTTGTTATATTAAGACAAACATGAAAAATATGGAATCCTGGAGTATGTTTTCATCACATCTTTAAGGAAATATGTACAAGATGAGTTTTATCCCCTAAATCAGTGAACATGAAATAAGGAGTTGAATGCAGAAATTCAAGGAGAATCACAGAGGAAATGTAATAGACACTTTTTGAAAATAATAAAGAAAACAGAAGGGTGTTAACTCCTTTTATATGCCAATGAAAGATATTATAGCTAAATTTTTGTTGAGATATTAGATTCCCTTCTCAGCTATGCTAATTTTGAATATATGGTTAGGAATTCTCCAGAACTCCAGAAAGCTATCAACTTTCAAAATAAATTCTATGTGGAATGAAAGCAGGATAGGCTATATTTTGTTCTAAAGGAAGTAGAGCCAATACTGAAAATAGTAAATAGAGTCATCAAAATTAAGACTAGAATAGTCTGTCATGTGATGTATGACAGAGCTTTTGACTGGCAGAGATAAAGCCTTGACTTTGATTCCTGTTATTTGCAGTAGCATGAGTCAACCTGGGCAATGAGGTGCTCAGGGACAGCATGATTTCCCCGACAGGTATTCTAAAATGTTAGACTCACAGAGTGGAGTAGAATGGTGGTTAGCCAGGACTATGGGGTGATACCAATATGTACTCTGTTATCAGACAATGGCAAATCTCCCAGGTCCTTGAATGAGATGACCAACAGTAGGGAGGCTTCCTCTAACATGCGTTCCTGAAAACCCAAATGGAGAGAAGTAAAAAGGTCAAAAGCCCCTTTAAATAAGAACACTGGGAAAGGATAGAGGCTTTTCTGGAAGAGGCAAGTGGGTCAACAGGTAAAAGAGTAAAGACTTGTCACTCCAAGTTTACCTGTGGTGGTTTTTGTTAATGTAGAAATGAAGTTGTTCCTCAGATGCATAACTGAGGATCCAAAAATTATGATCTTCCCACTCTTGCTAACGGCAAGAACTGGTTATATTCCCTTTCCGTTAATTTCAACTTTGCAGTCAGTTAAGGCTGTTCTGGGTGGTCCAAATTTCAGGGTGAGTGTTTGAGATAGGATAGAGCTAACTGAGTATTTTACTCTAAGTTTGCCTTTTAGCTTTTGATCACTTTGGGCCCAGAAGGAGCAGCCACTCACATTCAATCTCATCAGTTTACACTTTAGCTTTGGGGCCAGTTTTAAGTCCCAAGCTTCTCCTTTGGTTCAGTTTTAACAAGTAACAACAAGCAGTCAGAGAATTGCTTTTGGAAATGCTAGCAATGAAAATCCTAAGCATCTTCTTGAGAGTCTATACCTGGACTCCTCATCTAGGCTAATAAAACCTGCTTATTAGAAGATGGATCAGGATGGGATATCTGCTATATAGTGCATGACTATCACTGATAACAATGTATTATACCCTCAGTCTTTGGTAAGGGAGTGAATACAAGTATTCTTATCACATACACAATGTAACTAGGGAGGGTGAAGCCATCCAGTGAGTGAATCTGCAGAGCTCACGACTCTGCACTGTACAAGCTGTCGGTGTGAACTTCTCATTCAGAACCATGAGGAATGCCTTTCTATCATTTTCAAGCCACCTAGTTAAACAGAATAGGACGGGAAGTTAATGCAGTGATGTTAGATGTTTCAGCAAATACCTAAAAAGATGAACAGCCTTTGAAAATGGGGTATTAGCCAAGGCTGGGGAGGTTTGTAGTGTGACCTTTGAAAAGCCTGTGTTGCTGCCCATGGAGAAAAAGGAAATCTGGTGAGATCAGGAAAGAGAAGAGCCTTCAAAGAACCTCCGTCTCCTTCTAGAACACTGAGAATGCCATAATCTGAGGACTAGAAAAAACATGGACAGTAACAGCCATTGTGTTGACACATCAGTGGGAAATGGGAAGCACACTGTTGGACCATGGAAGAAATCCTTTTTAGAAAGTGCAAAACTCTGGAACGAAGCCTGTTTGTGACCTAGTGTTTTGTAGAAGATGAATGCCTCAACAGATAAATTGGATATTCTGCTGAAAAAATATTGAGCATTGTATTGAAAGAGCAGCTTTCATACCTCTCTGCTTCTGGAAGCAAAAAAATGAGGAAAGAGAATGGATTGAAAGACAGCATTGTCAGCCAAAGAGGAAGCCTGTCAGCAATCCACATTATAAATAATGAGAACTCAAATTTGAAAGAGTATGCCAGTGTTTCCGCACACAGTCATCTAATATAATAACTGGCCCCTAAAGAGAAAGGAGAACTTAATGTTCATGAAATGGAAAAATAACCTGGGATCATTAGAAACTGCTACCTATTACAAACCCCAAGTGCAAGAGCCTAAGGAAGGACAGTTTCCAAGAGGGACCAGGACTGCAAGGAGTCACCATAACTCACAGCCTCCATTGCTGAATCCTTGCTGCTCAGCTTCATGATTTATGTGCTCTAACACAGGCTCCACATGCAACAAATCTGTGGAGCATGACTGCCTTCTGTCAGAATTCAAAATTTGCCCAGAAGAGCTGTGGACCCAAGCGCAGAATTGTCATAGGGAAGAAGTCACCAAAACATATCCTCTATAGCAAACCCAAGGAACCATGAGGACACCTCCACCCCTAATTACAGGCAGGCAGAGATGATTGCTGTCCAAGGAAGCCATGATCATGCAATGTAGGCATAGAGCTATTGCTGGAATGGACCAAACTACAGCACTTCCCTGTGGGTGACTCTAAGCCACAGCCACCTATAGGGTTGGACTGCCTGCGTTTGTTAGTTTACTTTCAATGACTTACTAGAATATTGCTTAAATTGGTTGACTTTTCCTTCCTTGAAATAACTAATTCAAATGTTCACTTTTCTGTAAAATTATCACTTGTTCCTGAATTGTTTTTACTGCCTTTAATTTCTTTCTAAGTCATCAGATTATTTCTTTAGAAACATTTTTGACAAATGCTCTACACTGTCTGTTTTGTCAAAACAATACAAAAGCCACTAACTTAACCATTATCTATGTCTCTTTCTAAAGAGTTGATTATATTAATCTTATTGTGGAATAGATTCAAAGATGCTTCATCTTGCAAAATCAATCTTTATACCCAGGAAACAGCAGCTTCTCTCCTCCCACTCTCTGATCCCACTAGGTCCTGGCAGCTGCTTAGCTAACTTTCAGTGTTCTGTGATTTTTAAATATTTTAAATAAGTAATTAGTAGAATCACGGAGTATTTTTCCTTTCTCAACTGACTTATTTCACATAGAATAATGCCCTTGAGGTTCATCCACGTCAATGCAATTCAAAATGTTCCCTCTCTCCCAGGACTATTTCATTGTATGTGAAATTACTCTTCTTTATTCAGAAGACTAGATTTGAAATTATCAGAGAAACATAACTCTGTGTGTGTCTTTGAGAGTGACTGCAGAAAGGTTTAGTTGAGGAGAGCAGGCTTGCCCTGAACAGGGATAGCACTATATCATGGGCTGGGGTACTAGACTGAATTGAAAGAAGAAAACCAGCTGAGCACCAGCATTGCTCTCTCTTTGTTTCCTGAGTGTGATAACAATGTGACCAGCCCCTTTGTGTTCCTTCCATCATGCCTTCCCTGGCAAGATGGGCTGGAGTTTCTTAAAACCAAAATCAACCTGTACTTGCATTTCTCTGGTCAGATATTTTGTCACAAAAAAAGAAAAATAGCTAATACAGAATGCACACACTGAATTTTCTTCTTCAGTTCATCCATTGATGGATATTAATATGCTTCTACCCCTTGGCTACTGTGATTAATGGATGCAGGTGTAAAATTTATCTCTGAAATTTTCCTTTCAAATCTTTTGAATCCCACTGAAGAGTGGGATTGCTGGATAATATAGTAATTCCATTTTTAGTTTATTGAGAAAATCTATAGCTGCTGAACCATATTATGAAGCAAACAGCCATTTATGGTTTTCTAAGCTCTCCACACCGTGAACAACACTTGCATTCTGTTTTACATTTTACCTTGTTTTTGCAGGGATTCTTAATGTGTATGTAGTGTATGTGAATGTAATTCTGATTACATCTGTCTTTTCATTGATGAAGTTGAACATCCTTTCATTTTTCTTCTTTTATTTGTATACCTTCTTCAAAGAAATATCAATACCTCTATCATTTGTCTGCTTTACATAAAGTCAGTTTTTTATTAGTTAATTAATTTGACAGTTTCATACATAAATGGTTTTGTTCATAGTCACCTCTCTCATCTCTTTGTCACTGAATTAAGCTTTTATCTTCATATAATTTTTTTTTCATTTTGTAACCCATTAAATTTTCTTATGGCTGCTGCTGTGAGCATGGGAGGGAGTTTCTTACTGGATTATATATAACTTACCAGTGGCTACACTACTGAAGAAAATGTTTACCCGTCTTATAGTAGAATTAACTGCCTATAGCTCCTCAGAAAGGAGAAGATTTTCAAAAGTACCTTTCCCATCCATGACTTAAAGAAGACAGGCCCAACCTTGTATAGGTCAAGTGATGGTAACCACGGCTGCTATGCATTCACAGGTGCAATGGTCATGTCATGTTGGGAATACAACTTTCTTAGCATTGTTCTCCACCCTCTAGCTCTCATATTCTTTCTGCCCTTCTTATGTGATGTCTAAAAGTCAGAGTATTGGACAGAATGATGTAGATGTCTTGTTTGGTGCTGATCATCCAGCAGCCATTTATTCTTAGCTCCTTGAGTCTGGGCAATAATCACGGTGCACTGCAAAATGAGGTTTCTCTGACCACCCTGAGAGCAGCGCTACTCTATAGGCATAAACATAAGTGTTTAGAAAAGCATGTCCATTTAACCAAGTAAAAGTAGTAAGTTCAACCATTGGGCTTATAGCCTCACAAAACATGGGTTTATGACCAGATTTAAATACCCAGCATGAATTCCCTCCTGTGGATTAGGTCTCAAGTCCAATCAGAAAGTGGTTGGCTATCTCCATAACACTGCTGCCACTATTGTTTATGTGGGCACATCTTTCCCAACAATACGATTCTGTAGTTCACAAGGTCTACCAACTGTAAGATCATTAATGACTGCCTGCACTTCATTCTTCTGCACTATGAAATCTACCTAGCAATGAGAAAGCTTAGTTCTCCAAAATTCAACTATTATATCCCATTAGTACAGATCATATGTCAATCTTCATGCCTATAGTTACGGTTCTGTATACTGAGCACATAAATTATGGTCCTTAGTAGACAGTGAGAGCAAAAGAAGCAACTGCAAAAATGATGCAAGAATATAAGAAGTCTATTACTGGAATAGCAAAATTATGTGTTTCTCTTTCACTTTTATGTGTTTTGCACACTTTTGCACAACCTTTTTATCCATGAATACATTAAAAAATTCCTTAGACATTATATTGTCCCTGAATTTGCACAGTTCCATCATTATGGCTCCTCTTCTCTGTATCCCAAAAACGTTTCTTACACTGACATTTCTTTTATTTGAAATTAATAAAATAAATTCATTTCTCTTTTAATTAGTGCTATCATGGTGTGATCTATTTTTTTTTGTGATCTCCTTTTGGACATATCTTCTTTATCTTTAATTTGAGATTCTTGTAGAAAATATATCATAGGGTCTTACTAATTTTATTCACATTGACAATCTCTCCCTCTTAACTCATATATAGTCACCATCTTCTATCTACCATTAATATATCAGTCATATTATTATCCACCATATTATAAACTTTCCATTCTTGCAGTCATCCATTTTTCTCCTCTTCTATTTTCTTTGTTTATACTTGAGTACTTTGTGGGGAAATTTTGGCAGGTATCTCTGATTTTATTTGTAGGATGTACTGATACTCATGGTGCAAATACTTCCACATGGTCACTGTGGGGAAAGCTGGGAAGACACAAACATTTTCATTACTAGAACACAGCTTATGACGTGACTTATAACAAGTTTATAAGTTCATTAAATATGATAAAATAATTAAAATGTGCCACATGCAGATTGTTGATGGTACTTGGAAAATATATCTATCCTATGGGGAAAATATTAGTATCAAATTATTCCTCCTAACTTATAATTCTATATGACATAAAATTTGGTTCTCAACATTTCATCAGCTATTATTAGTCCCTGTTGCTACAGTTAAATCATTGAACCACACTCTCAATTTATGATTCCTCAGATAAGAGGTAGTTGTCAAGTTTTTAAATTTTCATGTAGATGTGGCGATGTAGGCCTTTAATTCCAGCACTCAAACACAGAGGTAAGTGGTTTTCTGTAAGTTTGAGGCTGGCCTGGTCTACATAACAAGTTCAAGGCCAGCTAGGACTACATAGTAAGATCCCATCTCAAAATTTTTCTTTTAGATTTTTTATCAAATTTCCAGTAATTCTGATGCTATTGTTTAGAAATCACAATTTTAAAACCACTGATATAAAAAAATAATTATGTCCCCTTTACTAATTATCACTAAAGCAAGTGCACACAGTAAAACATTTAGCTGTGTATGTGATTTCATTCTATACATGCATAAATGAAGCACTCAGAATAACAGCTCACACAAACTCCCTACACATGTCTTGATTTCCAAGCCAGCAAATATGTTACGTTACTTGGCAAATCAGCTTCGCAAATGAGATTACTGTTAAGAATGTTGAGATAGATTATTTTGGCTTCACTGGGCAAAATCTAGCTAACTGAATCATTGAAAGCAGCAAACTTATCCCAGTTATGTCAGAGAGATACGATCTGGATGGTTCAAACTACCATTACCGACTTCAGAAATGGAAAAAGAGGGTCACAATCTCAAGAATGCAGATGGCTTCAGAGCCTGGGAAACAAAGGATGCATATTTTCTTTGAGTTACTCAGTAATGCTTGCCTGCCAATAATGCCTGAGTTTTATCCCCTCATTGATGCAGTTCTAACCACTGATCTGCAGTACCATGAACTAACACATATGTGCTGTGTGAAGTCACTCAGTGAACTACGATGGCAAAAGAAATCAGAAGCTCTATAATTCTCCAGTTGTACTTATTTTGTAATTCATGAAGTAAAACCATCAAATAATGGAAATAGAAACAACCTCAAGTAGCTCCGTTGACCCTGCAAGTTACTGGTGTTAAACAGCTGTAGAGCCAGAGTTGATCTCACACTACGATAATGGACCTGGTGGGGAACTCACCTCCAAACAGATTCTGAAAGTTGGTCAAATATATATTTTTTAATGTCTGTATTTTCTGCTGTTAGATGGGAAATTTAATGGGAAAATGAACCCTTAATATTTTTAGATTTTTCTATATACAGAAAATTTCTATTTCATATTATGACTTTCTGGGCCTTTTGACTAGACATTAACTTTGCTGTATGAATGGGGCTAATTAGTGTTTTGGCATTTGGGAATCTTTAAAGTATTTTCAAACATTTTAATGAGTTTCTTAATAGTTTTCAGGAGAAATTTAATTCATGTTTGCCTAAGTCCCCGAATCCTGGAACTGTTCCTGGTCTCATATACCAGAAGGATGTGACAGGACTGCCTTATGGTAATGGATAGAAGGTTCAAAATTGTCATTGCAATTTTGGCTTCAAAGACCTGGCACAGCCACTAACTGGTCCAAGAATTGTTTTGAAAATTGTTTTCAAATAACAGTTTCACTTGTTTCTTTTAGTATAAAATCTGGGAGAACACATTCGTTCATTTCTTAAAAGAATCGGCCTTCTGCAAGCCTCAGTTCTCTGACCAGTTTTATCTATTTAAATATGTGGAACAATTCAACATAATTAAACTTTGGGGATTAAATACTTTCTTGGAAAATTGCTGTGACCTATTGAGTCAATTAATTTGAACATGAGATCTGTTATTTTGAAAAGTCACTTAATAAAGAGAAAAGAAGAAAATGCAAAATAAATTACAATAAATTGGTTGTTTGATGCCAAACAACAGTATTTAAGCCCTGAAATTCTTCTTAGTATTTTATAACTTGCGGGATATGTCATGAGAATTTAAATATTTATCTCTAGAAAGCCATGAATACCCTGAATACATGTATTTCATATGTTACTTGAAATAGCTCTTTGATAAAGTTTACATTGCTCCACGGTTTGCTGATAGTTTGGAAGAGATTTGTGGAGTGAAGAGGTGTTTCGAGCACTTGAGTGGGCTTTTAGGACATTCAGGGTATCCTATAGGGTTGAAAGATGCAAGATTGATGCATCAACATGCAAAGTTGTAGACTGTCTAGCACTGTGGACAAAAAAAAGAAAGTTATAGAAAACAATGAAGAGTCAACCCTGAATGATTTGTGTGAATTCTCCCTGAACATGATAAATGGACCTTGTTTGATTTTTATTTATATCTGCCTACTGATATACACTTACTGTTCAAAAGATATATTTTATATATTTTTATATTTGGTTTCCTTAGTTCTTACAAAATTTCACACATAAACACAATATATTGTGATTATATTCACCCCCTTTGCCTCTTATCCTCCTGGCATGGATTATATGAGGAACATACCTCCTTAGGTTCAAGTATTTGATCACTTTGCCCCCAGATGGAGTTGTTGTTCAGGCGGTTATAGAATCTTTAGGAGGTGTAAACTAGCTGGAGGAGGTGCGTCACTGGGGCAACCTTTGAGAACTCAGAGTTCTGTTCCATTTCTGGTTCCCTCAATCTGCTTGTTTGTGGTTGAAGACATGAGTTTTTGGCTTCCTGCTCCTGTTTCCGAGACTGCTGCTTGCTGCTGTGTGTCCCTTCCATGATGGATTCTCATCTCTCTGGAACCAGAAGCTCAATAAACTTTTCGTTTTATAAGTCGTCTTGGACATGGTGTTTTATTCAAGTAACAGAAAAATAACCAATACACCCCTTTCTCATAGAATTTGCCTAATTCTTATTTTACACTGCAGCATTTCCTTCAACTTAGTTTTTTTATCAAAGGGAAACATATTAAAATGAAAAACACGTATAGGGTAAAACCACAGAAATCCCTGGCATCTTCCTGGTGGACTCCCTCCCTCCTGTACAGGGCTATTTATAACATTGTTGGAAATTTTCCTACTATTTAAACATATCATCAACTAAAATATCAACATTGGTTTGCATTTTTTATAAACTTGCTGTTTTGAAAAGTGAGAATCTACTTTACCTACATCATTTCTTATTTATTTTTGCAAATAGGGTAAGTCTGATGTATACTTTCTGGCATCTAGTTAAAAAGAAAATGTCAAGTTTTTTTTGTCAAAAAAATGTAAAATCCCATTAAGGTTACTAAAACACAAAGTTTTTTCTTCAAATGATTTTTATTATTTATGAAACTAGACAGTGGTAATAGTCACAAACTAGTGATGACATAAACCTAACTGGAATCAATTTAAAATAGCACAAAACAATATAATTTATTAAACTGACAAATTCATTAAGCATAAGATTTTCATGACCTTACATATTTATAATCACTTTTAATAATAGAAAATTTATGTCATAACTTCTGCATTGCCAGTCAACACTAGAATGTGACTCAGTTTGTTTTTTTAACAAATATAACATCACAGTCATTTTGAGAGTTTATTTTATTTTATTTTTTTTTGAGATACTGTGTACTTAGAGCCCAAGCTGGCCTGGAAATCACTAAGTAGACCAGGCTAGCTTCAGTCTCACAGAGTTCCACCTGACTTTGTGTCCAGAGTTCTGGGATTAAAGACTTACACTAGCATTTCTAACACATCACAATAATTTTTGATAATTTAATTTTGAGAAAGGTTTTCTGCCAATTAACTGTTCTGGTAGATAAGGATTTCTTATCAGTTCTGTAACAATGGAATATTTTAGAAAATGTTACAGATTAATCTTAATATACATAGAATTTTTGGGTCTAATGAGATAATTTTTTAATGACTTAATCCTTCATACACAACAGTTTTATGTAAGTCTGACCTTCGATTTAAATGCAAATTTATTTTTTTATTTTTAAAAATATTTGATTATTTTTATTTTGATTGGTGAGTGTGTTGACTGCATGCATGTAAATATACTCAGTCTTGTAATACCTGTATAGGGCATTCGATACCCTAAAGCTGGAGTCATGGACAGTTGTTAGCCACCATGTGAGTACTGGAAACCCAGCCCTAGGCCTCTGGAAGAGCAATCAATGCTCTTAACCTCTGAGTCATTTCTCCAGCCTCCTAAATGCAACTTCATAAATCACATTTTAATGCTTTCTCTATTTCCTGTGGCTTTCAATGGCCGTGTAAGAAATGGTTTTACAGTTCAGACAGAATGAAAATTTGTTTATGGATTTATTTTCGCATCTTCTAATATAAAAACATTTCTATATAAAAATATTTTCTTTCAAATGTCACAATTCCGTATTTCTAAGATGAGTATGTGCTTTGCCATGCTGCCTCGGATTTCCAATCCAGAGGACACTGTGGTGTGCAGAGCCACCCACCCCGAAGTTCCTTCAGCTGTTACCGCTGCCAAGTTGCACTGCAGTCCTGACCCCCCACTTCAGTCCTGCCCCACACGGGCCTGTGCATGCCGCACTTTGCCACCTGCAGTCTTCCAGCAGCAGGTGGGATAGCCTGTGCGCACTGCTGTCTGGTTCACTGTCCCTGCTTCGTACTCTGCTCTTTTCAACTTTACTCAACAAAACACACGTTGAATAGACACAAAAACAGAAATATTAAAAATGGAATGATTGAAAACGAACATTCTGACGATTGTAGGGCACTTGCAAAAGGAGAGCCTGGTAAGATTTCACAAATCACAAGCCCAGAGAAGGGCTAAATCCAGACAAGAAAAACAACCTAACTCCACATTCACAGCCTTCACTCATCCACACAGACTGGGATTGCTTAGACTGCTGGGAGCTCATGGTATGCACCTTCTTAAAGCTTGAGAAATACCACACTGAGGGGCATTTTGTTCCCTAGCAGCAGTCTTGTTATTCTTTAAAAACCATATTTTGCCAAAGACCATCTCTATGACCTGAAGCTGATGAAGATTGAGCTTGTCCTGCTTGACCCATGATACATTTCTCCTGCTGAATCCTAAGGTGGGTGGACTACTTCCTCAAGGAAACCTTGAGAAATGCTGAGTTGGCAAAACCGAAAAAGGGTTCCTGCTTTTAGAGACTAACACAATTCTGTAGGCTTTAAAAACTTTTTGCATTTGTTCTCTGTGCATCTTCTAATATAAAAACATTTCAATATAAAAATATTTTCTTTCAAATGTCACAATTCTTAGTTGTAATTTGTATTTCTATTTGTTCTTTGCCTCCCTCATTTCTGTCAATGCTCACTCTCTTCTTCCCCACACAATCAAATTGGTGTCCTC
Source organism: Eospalax fontanierii (assembly GCA_035773235.1). NCBI lineage: Eukaryota > Metazoa > Chordata > Mammalia > Rodentia > Spalacidae > Eospalax > Eospalax fontanierii. The sequence continues at coordinate 43,352,439 of CM069540.1, read as the reverse complement.
TTTTTTTTTTTTTTTTGAACCTGATCTATTCCAATTGGCACTGTCTATATACTCTTAAGTGTGTAACCCCATTGGAATGTGATTGACCTACCAGGGGCCACACTCTTAAAGAAAACTGACCCTCCCACTTTCACCAGCTCTCAGTTGCCAATATCTGCTCAGCTAGGGGTGGAACATTGGGCCCTGCTCCTCTCTCCATGCTGGGATTTTGGCCAACTTGAACTCATGCATGCTCTTACAAATGCTATGAATTCATAGGTGCAGCTGCCTTATTGTGTCAGGAGAATACATTGTCCTTGTCGTCATTCATTAACTTGGCTCTTAGAATCTATCCATTCCCTATTCTGCAATGTCCTTTGGAAGAAAGGCGGTAATATACGTGTTCCACTTAGGACTGAACATTCTGCAGTCTCTTATTTTCTGAAAATCTAAGCTAATTGGATAGGGTTGCAATACTAAAAAAAAAAAAAAAAGGTAGACTAAGCCTCACAAGCAACGAGAATTTGTTCTCTTATTATTCAAGAATTTAGAAATCAAAAGTGAGTTGTCACAATGGCCGAGGAGTCATTTCTTTGAAGGATGCACTTCTTGGCTTATCTAAAACTGTCATTTTCCCATACCATCTCTTGTTTTCCCTGTCTGTCTCCCAGTTTTTTCTTCCTATAAGAACTCTAATTGTATCAGATTATGATATACTCTACTGAATTTACTTCAATTTCTTTATTAAGTCTGTAGGTTCAAGGGCTAGAGAGATGGCTCAGAGGTTAAGAGCACTGACTGCTCTTGTAGAAGATGTAAGTTCAATGCCCATCCTCCACATGGCAGCTAACTACCATCTGTAAGTCCAGTTCCAGGCTATCCTACACCCTGTCTGGCCTCCTCAAGTTTTGCATGACATATATATACTTACATACATACAGACAAAACACTCATACACATACAAATAAAAAATCAAAAATGTTTTGTAAAGACGTAGGTTCAAATGCAAATGCAAGCATACTCTAAATTAGGAGAAATAAAAATTTAAATTGTAGGGCATTATAATTCAACATGGATCTTTGAGATGATGAGATGGTTCCATAAAGCTCTCGCAGAGTCATTCTCAAATCTCCAGGTTACTTCCTCCAACATGCCTAGAGGAGAAATCTTTTCTTCTGGCCATGTCATGAAAACTGTATTTCCTGTTGTTACATATTACATAGGAAATAATTGCTACAAATTTAAGATTATTAATAAGATAAAAAAGATAAGAATGTAGAACTTTGTTGTTGTTGAGACATGGTCTAACTTTGTAACCCTGGGTTGCCTGGAACATCACAGAGATTCACCATCCTGTATGTTCTCAGTGTTGGGATTAAGGTGTGCATCTCCATTGCATGTTAAAGGGCTTATTTTTTGATGAATTTAGTAAAGCATACACACTTCTATTATGTCTTATTGACCCAAAATTACATAGTCACCTTTGAACTCTAAGGATACTGGGAAATGGAGACACACAGCTTGATGGAAATCTTCCCTTTTATAGAGTGAAGTCTTCAGAAGATCTCAGGGAACAGTCTTGGTCTCACATTCATTCTCACTGACTTATATGATATTTACTTTATACAGGTGATACCGAAGGAGCCACACTTCCTGCTTCCTCCACAAAGAAACAGGTATACATAAGAATAAATATAAAACACAACAGTGCTCTCATGCAATACAGTACAGTAATATCTTCAGAGAGAGTGTGAGGAAAGGAACTCAGTGAAGGTACAGGGAGAAGTCAACCAGGAAGCGTTGCACAGTAAATGGTTTCTAAGCAAAATTTTTGACAGTTGACAGGAGCATCTCAAGTATATAGCACAGACAGGCATTCGTGTCTTTTTTATTGGTACTTTTGTTACTATTTTTTTTATCTACATTAAGGAATCATAAAATTGATTCCTAAGGTTTTCTTATTCCTGACTGGGTTCCTTTTTGAGAATCAATGTCTTGGAATAAAGCTGCTTTTATTCCACTTAAACATGCTATAGATTTTCTTTAGCCCTTGTGTGGCAAGCATGTCTAAGTAGTTTAGGCTCTGTGGAAACATGAAGGTTCTTTAATCTTCAGAAGTACTACCAAGAACATTTCTTTAAATCTTATTTTGTTAAAATAATTATTTTTTTTTGCACAAAACAAAAAAGAATCTGGAACAATAAAAGAAGAGCTGTAGGCATCACAATCCCTGATTAAAAAATATTTCATAATTACCACCTGTTGCAGATTAAACATTCAGGATGTCCTGCGTGTTGTGTTTTAGACAAATCTTTAAAATATGCCCAAATTAGAAAGTTACAAGAAGCTATAAGTAATTAAATGAAGTCATTTACTGCTTCAAAGGGAATAATTATAATGTAGCTAGATTTATTCCTATGAAATTATGGTACATGAATATATCTTTGAATTTAGCTATATAATATCCTATACATGCTAATATGCTCCTAATTTAAATTTTAAAATGAATCCTAGACTTCTTATACAGCATTCATTTCAGCTTTATTGAAACCTAAGAAGGTTTTCATTTTATAAATTCTACTTCTATTAATATACTGAACTACTTTGTTAAATTATCTGATAGTTGTCTTTATTTACATGTCGAGAAAGCAGTTTTGGTATATTACTTTTAAATATATTGTTAACTTTTCTTCATTTGTTTTTGAAAATTTCTTCCATGAATACCAACTACATTTACATCATTTCTACCTTTCCCTCTCTCCTACAACTCTGTCCATGCCTCCCTTCTAAAATTCATAACCTGTTTTTTTAATATTATATATATATATATTTATATATATAAACTACTGAGTCCATTTAGTGCTGCTCATATGTTCAGGTCTTTAGAGTTGACCACTTGGGATTGGATAGCTAATCAAAGACCTCATCCCTGCCTGGATCAAACTGATTCCCCTTCTGTTACCACTCGCTGATTGCCCATTCCTCCTCATCTATACCTGGAACTCTAGGTAATTTTTCCCACCCATGTTGACATGTCAACTGATCTTGTAAGATTCAAGTCTTGTTTAGGCAGCTATGCTGTTGAGATTTCATGGACACAGCTTCCCCTTCATGTCTAGAAGACACTACCTAGCAGTGACTATTACAATATTCCCACTCTGCAACGTTCCTTGAGCTTTAAGATTGCATTGTAGATGTATCAGTTGGGACTGGTACCCCATGATCGATTATCATCTGAAATTTGACCACCTGTGGATCTGTCTGCTATAAAAAGAAGCTTCTTTGAGCAGGGGTAACAGTTACGTTTACTATGGGTAGATGGGTATTTAGAATACAGTTAGAAATTATATTAGCTTAGGAAAATGGCAATAGTAGGTGTCTTCTAAGGTCTATAACTTATCCAATGATGCATAGTTGGATATGTTTACAGTAACAGACATTAATTATTTCTTATTATTCAGGCCTTAATTCCAATAAAACAGCTTAGGTTACCCCTAAATGTTCCACTATTATAGCACTGGAGATATCTTTCTAGCCTGGTCATGGTTGTAGTTTACAGGCCTTCCAGGTGAGTAGGACCACTGACTGGCTTTCTCCCAGCTAATATAGCATCTTCTGTCCAGATCCCCAAGTCATTTTTAATTGATTAATTTGTTTCCTAAATAATAGTCAAATGCTTATAAATGCCTAATGGTTGCATACTATAAAATAGATGTAATATTTTTTAAATTATCATTGATTGGGGGTACTTTTGAAAATTTTACCCTTATTATAAAACTGACTAGATTTTTCCATCAATATCGGATTTTATGGTGGATAGAATTTTATTTGAAAATGGCCTCACTATCCAAATTAGTTGCAAGCTAACTATTTTCTACTAATCACAAAGAAACATCCAGGTTCATCTTCTAAACCACCTTTCAGAGCTCTCTCATGTTTATTTTATCTGGAGAACAAAACAAAACTTCGTTTTATCTTGACACTGTGGTAGGATAAAAGTTGATATGGAATATTAGCATGCCATAGCTAGAACCCACAGTGACTCAAGAACATGAGTATTCTCTTGGACCAGTTTAAAGAATGTCTGCAGCTACTTCTATGAATGTAGCTGTAATTATATGTAAATACTCATTACATTAAGGGTAAACTAGTCATAATTAAACATAAAAACCTTAAATGATAGGTTATTATAATAACATTTATCTATCTTATTGTTCTAGATTTGTCACACATCTTGATCATTCTTGCCTATGCTTTCCCAACCAAAACTAATTCATTTTGAACATCTATGTACCTATTGTCAATATGAAAAGGTATGTTGTGATTATATTCTCTACTAGCACTATTTTTTGTAACACATACCAAAGTTAGCTTTTATGTGACTTGTTTCTAAATGCTAAAAAGCCAAGGGTCTTACCAATGTATAGAACATTTCATTTTCTATGTAAGAAAGCTTTGAAATTCAGTTTTCACATTATTGGCACAAAATAACTTACACAATTAAGATAAATCGTCCCAATCATCCTAGGATGAGTGGCCAAATATCATACTTACACATAAAAATTCAGCTGTTGTCTCAGAAGTGGAATCACACATATTTTTTAGTGCGGTAATTCATAATCAGTCTGTTTGAATTGACATTAAAGGTCTCAGTCGAAAACTTCTTTCATGGTGGCCAGCTCCACACATGGCTCCCTCACACAGGCTTGTACTGGCATTTCTATTACATTCTGTCTGGTCTCATTGTGGAGTGCTGAAATATAAAATCACTTGACTGCATTATCACAAAAGGATGAATGTTTCATCATAATAGACTCAGGCTTTTACCTATTTTATTCTGTTTCTTTAGCTCATTGTTTTACTTTTTCTTTGAATTTTTAAAACATATTTAATATTTTATTTCAGGTGTATGAATGTATTGTCTTCATGTACAGAAGTGCACCCATGTAGTACAATATCAGCGGAGGTCAGAAGATGGTGTTGGATTCCCCTGGAACTGGAATTATAGATGGTTATTAATCTCTATGCGTATGCTGGGAATTGAACCAGGCCCTCTTCAAGAGCAGTCAGTGACCTTAACTCTGGGTCTCCATCTCCAAGGGGTGGCTGTTAGCTATAAGCCATCCGAGAGAGTGGAGAGTGCCTCAGGTGGCCCAGAGTGGGACAGGAAAGAACTCCCAAGAGACTGTGCTAGTAGACAGCTCATGTGTTGAAATTAAGGCAGAGTTTTATATAGGGAGGTAATTACTGAAGGTGGGACTGTTCAAGGCAGGGTCTTTAGGTAAAGGCAGGAAGGTTCTAGGGTTGTCATGGCCTATAGGGGTCAGGTGAAGCAAACACTGAGGAACAAAGAAATGACACTTATACATTGCTTGCAGTGGCTCCCTAGGACCAAGAGCATAACTTCAGGTAGAGTAAGCTGTATTCTTACCCTCCCTTCAGAGTATCCAGGGTACTTGCTCAATACCTTTTGCAATAGGCCTAGGCCCCACATCTCGCTCTTTGTTTTCATTGATAATGGAGAGGTATCATCATAGTTATCACTAGGCTTGCGGATGTTTTGGTTCTGTAATAATACTCTATGGGTTGTGATATTTATCAAACATGGGGAAAAAAAGAAGGGTGCATAGGTTTAATAAGGGTCCCAGGAAAGGGAGGAGCCAGGTCATGAGGGGATTGGAAAACCAGGGTGATTTGGCATCAGGGTAGTAATGGATTTTAAGTTTATTGCTGAGTTTATGAAGGGTCTTTCAAAAGATAAATGAGAGAATTTGTAGTCTCTCTCACTAAGCTATTGGCTTTGAAGAGTTAACCCTAAAATCTTTGAGGAATTAGATAAGAACTCCCAAATAGTTTCCATATATTTGGTACAAGGTAGGCTACCAAAAGGCACAAGGAGGATTTTTTGGCTTTTAGCCACAAAGGAAACTGGTTACTTGGGGGGGGGGGTCTTTTAACTCTAAACTGCATAGCCAATGCCAACTTCTTATTTTTATCACACCACTTTCTGGAGAGATCACCCTAATTGCCAATAGGGAATTGAGATGCTGACCATTATGTCTTCCTCTAGGCTGAATAGGGATGTAGGATGTAACTATTGGGGTACTCCTTCCTGGAGTCTATATAAAATACCCCTGAATTGCACAACTGTTAGCTGTAAAGAAAAAAGAAAGTCCTTGACTGGTGTCTGGAAGATGAAACAAAAATAGTCCAAACAAGGATAATTTCAAATGTCCAATTCTAAGTCCATTAGAATTTCTTCTTTAGGATTTTCAAGAGCTTCCATCTATTGTGTTCCTCCTTGTTTTTCTTTTTGACTGTCAAGGCTGAACTTGAGAGTCTTGAATCAGGATTTGTTTTCAGGCACTTGCTTTTTGGAGTGGGTAGAATCAGTTTAAGTTCCCTTCCAAATGACTTCTAGACAGGGAGAGAAAAGAAATTAGCCAGCATTTAATGTTGAGGTTATAACAACAGTGGGCTTGCCTTTCTTGGCAGCAGATATGCACTACAGTGTTGAAATATCCCAAGATTTGAAATCTTACATCTGAGTAATATTTTCTTGTTAAGAACAAAATCGTTAGTGAGAAATTGTGCAAATAACATCTTATATTATATGAATTTAAACCTAATGTCTGGGAAGTGCAATTTCTTGTACTCTTAAAGAAGCATGCTCATCACTTGTGATCAGATAGAAAGCCAGCAATTATTTCAATTTTCCTATATCTGTCAATATTTTATTTGTGTCCTATTATAGGATGTATTTTAGAGAAAGTTCCATGGACTTCTAAGAAGAATGTATATTCTGCATTTTGGGGATAGAACTGAATGTATAAATTAGTCATTTTTCATATGACATCATTTAATTCAGGTATTTTTGTCATTATGATCTTTCAATTAGTGGTCATGGGATACTGAAATAATACAATACCACTGCGCTTTGCTTAATCTGTGAGTTTTCATCTAGTAGGATTTATTTTATGAAATTGTTCGTACCTTGTGTTTGGTGCATATGTGTTCAGAGTTATGCACTGTTTTCATAAATTATTCCCTTATTCAGTATGCCCCTATTCAGTGATTTTCTTTATTTCTTCTGACTAATTTTTGTTTGAAAACTATTTTCACAGATATTGTAACAGCAATACCTACTTGTTTCCTAGTATCACAGACTTGGAATTCTTTGTTTCTATTTTAGAATCCTAAGGCACTGTCGCTTGTTATCATGAGATGAATTTCTTTGAGGTAATAAATAAATAGTTGGTTTCTGCTTTTGATCTAATCTATTAGTCTACACGCTTTGATTGGGAAATTGTGACCATTGATACTCATTTATTATCTGGGGGCACATATTGCTTCCTATAATTTTGATGACTTTTTGGTGTCTGATATTTTATTCTTCATCTTCTACTTAACTATTATTTTAGCATGGTCTCATGCATACATCTGTATTCTTTAGAGTCTGAAGAATTACTCCAAGTATCTTCTGTAGAGCTGACTTAATGCTCATAAACTGCTTCAGACTAAATTTTCATGGTAAAGTTTTGCTTTCTCTTTTAGTTATGACAGCTTTGCTGGGTATAGCAGTTGGAGTCAGCAGCAGTCAAAAACATCGTTGCAAGGCCAGTGGCTTTCAAAATTTATGTTGAGAAGTCCTCTATTATCCTTATGAGCATACCTGTTAAATCAGTAAGTGTTTACTCTTACCACTTTAAATCCTGTTTCTTTGTCCGAGTACAGTTAATGGTTAAATATGACTTTTCTACTATTTTTTTTTCTTTTTCTCTCTGGATTGTTCAACTTCTTGCACCTTGTCATCAAGCACACATATTCTTTCCTCTCCTTTATCTCTTCTACTGGTGAGGCTTTCCATGTATTTTTTTAAGTTAACCATTTTGATAATAGTTTATCTTAAATAAGGTAGTGTTTTTGTTTTTGTTTTATTTATTTTTATTGACTTTTATACATTTAATACAACAGTTCTCAAACTTATACTATATCCCTCGTGCATTTCCCCCAAGTCCCATCAGACCTCAGGTATTTCATCATACATTTTAAGTCACATTCAGTGAAGCATTTGTGCCTAGATGTCCTTTAGTGTAAATTCATCCACTGGAGTCTGGCCAGACTATCTAGAGATCGTAAGCAAGGCATACTCTCAGTCTCCCAGCAATAATCAGTCTCCAACAGATTCAGTTATACCACTCCTTGGCATATGCTCAAAGGACTCACCATATTATAGAAATACCTGTACACCCATGATTACTACTTCTCTCTTCACAATAGCTAAGAAATGGAAGCAACCTAAATGCCCCTCAACTGATGAATGGATAATAAAAATGTGGTATAGCTACACAATGGAGTTCTTATGCAGCATTAAGAAAAGATGAAATAGTGAAATTTGCAGAAAAAATGGATGGAACTAGAAAGTATTATACTAAGTGAAATAACACAAACAGAAAATGAAGCAACATATGTTCTCCCTCATTTGTGGATTGCAGCAAACAATCCCTTATGTATGAGTATATATCCTAACGTGACACCAGGAACCAGGAGAAGAGAAAAGATACAGAGAGGTAAAAGAAAAGAAAGAGCCCAAAAAGGGGGAATTATAGGGAACAGAAGTTGTGGGTTAGGGAGGTGCGGAAAGTGAGAGTGTTTGTCCCCAGGAGGAGAGTAGGAAGATACATGCAGGTGTCAAGGTGTGTGTGGGAGGAGTCAGGAGAGGGGTGATGGAGGGAGGTGGGTGTTAATGGGAGAGGATGGGAATGATTTGGGTGCTGGAACTGGGAGGAGAAGAAGGAAGTCAAATGGGAGGAAAAAGAGCAGAGACAAATGAGTCTTGGAGGGATAGAGAGCCCAGAAGGAAGTGTATTGACACCAAAACCCCTGAAAAATGCACAGTGTGTAAACATTAGCATACCCAGAGAATGTTTGGAAATGAACGCAGTGGCAGATAGAAGGTACCTTCCTTTGTATGGTTGGTGAGTGTGATCCAAGAGACTTCCATTGTAATATAGCCTATTGCCAAAGTACTTGCATAACTCTAGAGATATTAAATTTCTTATCAAATGCTAAATATGGATGCTTCTATTTACAGACAATCATGTAGTCCACCATTCATTAAAGAAGCTTCTCTTTACAACAGATGGAGACTTCAGCAGAATTCCACAACTTGTCAGACATAGAAGATATACTTCTTAGAGATGCCAAGTTGTAGGTGACATATCAACAGTTGTGTCTCTACACCTAAGGCTCATGGAACAGAGCAAAAAGCGATGGAGCGAAGACAAGCATCCCTCAAGTCTCATCAGTGAAGCTTCCTCAAACAACATAGTGTTGTGCACACAGAAGGCCACAATTGGCCAAGTTTTATAGAATAAGAGACTGAAAAGTGTGCATCCCTATATAGGACTCCTGTATTGAATTTCACCCACATATGGCTCAGGGACCATTGTTTAAGAGGAGATAGAAAGATTTTAAGAGCGAGGGCTGTTTCCTAAGCATTGGGAAGCACAGGCTTTCAGGTCACTGGAAGGTTGCAGATGTGAATTTGGGGCAATCGTGGCACTGAGCACAGGACCCACACCAACTCAAATTAGAGAATGGCCCAGAGTGAAGCAATAGAAATTGGTGGTGTGTCAGACCATGGAGCCTTTTATTTTACTCATATTTATCATTTCTATTATTTGAGAACATTTTCTTTAATATTCTCTCTCTTGAATTCTCATTTCATTTCTTTACTGTCTTCACCTCATTCAGTTTATGCTCACATTCAGAATTTTTCTTCTTTGATGTCTTTGAACCAACTTGTAGTGACTCTTTTCAGTTCTCTGGGATTTTATTTAACTCACGCTCACTCGATCCATTATTATTATTTATAGTACTGTGCTATGATTAGGCATTTGTAGTTATTTCATTGCATGACTTTCTTTTGTAATTATCTATATTCTTTCAGGTGAAGTATCTGCAATGTTCAAGAGGGACTAGTATGTGTTAGAGTTGAGGTGTGTAGTTCAGAACATAGGTTCGTAGTTCTGCAGCTCAAAGTATCTGGTGTGATTTCTGTATTATTCCCTAATTATAGTATGAAGTGTAAGAAAAATCACATCATTTGGACATTTCCTCTATCTAAGTGTCATGGTAAGTAATTAATAAGAGTGACCTCTTTGACTTTAATGACCATTGGGAGATAAAGAAACATTGGTTTTTGCTAGGGTTTGAGTCACTATATTTAATAGAGGGAAGAAAGGTGATATGAATATGAATGAATATGAATCCATTATATTGTCCTTACAAGAAAGGAAGGCAATAGCTGTGAGGTGAAAGTTGGGGTATTGTTAGGTGCTGCAGATTTTTAAGAGATTGTTAAGGCTGTGGAAGGTTGTTAGTAAGAAATAAAATAGGAGGGATAAAGATGAGATAAAGAAGAAAAGACACAAAAGTAAAAGGGAAAATATTAAGATAAAATTTTAACTATTATTTTTGTTTTATGTATTGCCTGCACCTACGTAAATGAACCCGAGTCATGCAGTACTCACTGAGGTCAGCAAAGAGTGTCAAATTACACTGGAACTGGAATTATGGACAGTTGTTAGTGACTATGTGGGTTCAGGGAATCGAAACTGGGTCCTCTGTAAGAGCAGCTACTGCTCTTAACCACTCAGCCATCTCTCCAGTCCCAGAAGGGAAATATATAGATTTGGTTAAAAATATGGTAGAGAGTGTTTCATAATCAGTCTAGTGAGAAACACATCAGTCTTGAAACTTAAATGATCAAACAAAAGCAAAAGTATTATGAGACATATATTCAAGAGTGGAGATTTTAAAAAAAAATAGAAAAACAAATGAAAAGAATACTTATGGAGTGAATTACTGACCTGAGTTGCAAAGTGAGATTCCACTGGGTGCTATGTGTTTCAGGGGAGAGTTGGAACCATGGGTCTCTGCAGTCAACACGTTTCCTGTGGTGTGAGGAGAGGAAGGTGTCAATCCGTTTCTGGTGTTTGCTCAGATCGCTGTTTTCCTCTTTGACTTAGGATCTTATAGATCTGGCCTATTTTCTTCACTGGGTTTCAGTGGTCAGCCTTCACTGAGAACCAACTGGTTCCAGTAAATCTTTAGAAAGGCAAGAATAGACTTTGAATATCGTTCTTGTTTCCCTCTCTTCCTCCTTACCTGACCCCCTCTCTTCTTCCCTCCTTTCCTACCTTCCTTTCTTCTTGAATTCCTTTCTCCTTAGTTAGGTAAGGATTCTTCTTCCACTCAACCACTGTCTTATGACTCTTAACTTTATTTGAAAAAGAGACATTTTTATTAGTCGCAGGCTGATCTTTAACTCATGATCCTGGCTCTGCCTCCAAGGTAGCCTAAGATGACAGAGTTACTAGGATCACCTTTCCTTCCTTCTTTCCTTCCTTCCTTCTTTCCTTCCTTCCTTCCTTCCTTCCTTCCTTCCTTCTTTTTTTTCCTCTCTTCCTTTAATTTTTGCTTAACACACTAACCCTGAACCACACTGTAGCAATTCGTGTTTTCATCTTACTTTACTGCGAACTCTAACTACAGGATGAGATTCTCTGATATGTCAAGATCTGTAATCAAAGGAGAATGGGAGAGGAATGTCAAAACTAGGTATGATGGCAAAATTAGAGTCTGTCTGCAGAAGAGCCTCATTCAAGTTGCTGGATTTTAGTTAGACCTTTTTCCTGGTATCCCACATGAAAGGCTTCCTGGGTCTATAAAACATCTCATCTGGCAATTCAGAAAGTCTTTTATGGCAGGCTCCGGACTTGCTTCCTTGGAATATAAGCCCACATCCTCTTCTATCCATGCACCCTGTCCCCTCACACAAAAGCCTGTATTCTGCTGCTACATAATAGGTATGATGATCAGATATCTAACTTATACAAATGCTTTGTGCTTTAACAAGAAAATAGCATCCCATTACACTGTCAATCTAACCTACTAGGTAAATTTTCTTGTGTCTTCCTTTTACAGCTGTTTTTGAATATTCCTGTTACATATAGATTCAGATATGTATAAATTATTACAGACATTCACTATATATTCAAATATGTAACATGCTATATGTATTAAAATGTGTACTTTATGAAGAAGACTGCATTTGGGCTTTTTCTCTGAATTCTTCCTTTCTGCCTAGTGATTTCTTTCCTAATGTCTTGCTAAAGTATAATGCTTAATGTATAGTTTTCCTCATACATAACTCTTATAACAGTTAAGATGTGTTTAAATATACATGAAAAAACCTTTTAAAACACAAGGCATATAACAAAGAAAAATCATGACCTCCAGAATATTTCCTCATATAAATCTCTTCAATTGCCCAAAATAAAAATGATCTAATGAACACACAGGCTATGTGTGTGAAGAAGTAATTCAAGCAACAGCAATTCCATTAGAAGAATAACGAGGACTTCCTCATGCCAAGGAAATGCAACCAGCAGGAGGTTCACTTTTTTTAACCTTCAATGGCTTTATTTTTGAATCATAAAAATAATTGTATACAAATTCTTAGAAGATAAATTGACGAGATGTGTACTTTTGTTGTAATAATAGAGGGGGAAAAGTAACTATGATATTATTGTCTAAAAACACAAAACAATGAAACACAAACCATCTAAAGTTATAAATGTGTATGTGAAGATAACCATTTTAATGAGTTACCATAATTACATGGTGAAATGGGGAAGAATCTCCACTGTACCTGGGGAAGTATTGGAAAATGATAACTGCTAAGAAGAGGAGAGACAGTCTATTTTAAGAATATGACTCCTGGTAGGCTAACCAGACTCCAGGGGATGGACCTACACTGAAGGACATAAATTTGGAGACACAAACTTGACTCTCAAGACCTTAATATATGTGTGTGTTTGTCTGTGTGTATAATATATATACTACAGTACATGAAATTGGGAAGGGCTAGTAAGAAGAGTTCAAATAGGGGAGAGGATCCAGATATGTTCAAATCATATTGCGTGAACTTTACAAAAATGCAACTAGGGTGTTTTGATTTAAAAATAAAAATATAACAATTAATACAATACATTGAGATCAGATGTCTCTGAAGTGTGTTTTTTGTTTTGTTTTCTTGTTTGCTTTTACAAACAATATTTAAAGACATTTTTTTCCTTGAGACATACTTTCTATATAGCATTTCTTTGAAAAATATTTTCTAATCCAATTTCATTTTAATGAGATACATTCTTCTAAAATCCTGTCCTGGTCAGATTTATATTTATCATTCTTTGTGTCATTTCTATTCAGGGATAACATGTAATTTACATTACTTAATGATTTTAAGATCCTGTGTTCTTAAAAACACAGGTCTTCATACACAGAATGAGAAATCATAGGTTTGACAAAATTAATGCTTACAAAAAGAAAGGAGAAAACATTCATTTAGCAAGTGAAATATGGAGCCCATAAGCCATGCAGGAGCGATGTCTTTTTTGTCTTTATAAGAGGGATTATCTTCCATTGGGACCTCTCTAAGGAAAAATACCTAGGAGAGCAAACCACTAACTGAGTCAAACAGCGTGGCGATACGAGAAAAAGTAAAGTAAGTTCATATGTAACAATATCCCGGTAACTGAGCACACTTTAATACAGGCAAAAGGATGTTTCTGTGATAAAGGGAGGGATGCAGAACGAAGAAAGCAGAGACAGCCTCATTTCCATACCAATCACTATTTAAAAGAAAAGTTCCACAGAAGAGAAAGAGACCAGCTCTTGTTCTAAGTGTTGTTGTAACAAGTTAATGTGCCAGAAGCTTTGTTTTCCCTGACTTTACTGTAAACTACAAACGCAGGAACATGTATGCCCTCCCCGAATAAGAAAGCAAAAATCTAAAAGAAAAAGCAGTGTAAGTACTGTATTATTTCCTGTAGTTTTTTTGTTTGTTTGTTTGTTTTTTCAGCTACTGTTTGGGCAACAGATCAAAGTAGTCAGTCATCACTGATCTTTGCAGAGAAATCAACATGGCATCCTTTCCATGTAACCAAGGAATTTTTTTTTGTAAATTCCATTAAACATGGTTTTTAAACATGCCACTTTTTCCATCTAAATCTCATTTATAATGAATTATTATAGTTCCTTGAGGCAGTGGTAGAAAAACCCAACTCTACCTGAGAAACTATAGGAAACTGATAGCTGTGCAGAAAAGGAGGCTCAGCCTCCTTTAAGGGCTGTGATTCTTGGTGGGTTAATCAGATTTCAGGTTTTAGTGTTAGATCCACACTGAAGGGGATTTACAGACATACAACCAACTGGTAAAAAACAAACATAACTGGAACATGCTCTGTCACTGTATTTGAATCTTTCATTTATTAGTTACTTAGAAACATTAATTATAATTGTTTTCTAATTTCACAAATAATATCATAACTAAATTTAACACTTGGGAGAGACAATTGTTCAGCACAAACAGATCTCTATGAATAGTTTAAATGTACAGACTTGTGCTTCAGCTTTCATACTGATTATGTCACCCTGTATCACTTAGACTATCTCCTCTGTATTTTCATCTATAATAGAAATATTTTAAAAAGCATAAAGTACCAACCCCTATTTATAAAAGCTAAGAGAAAATTTTGCAAAATCCTTTTTTTGGGGAGGAGGATTTCTTTTGAGACAAGGTGTTCCTGTATCCTCAGCTGCTCTAGAAATCACTATGTAGACCAAGCTTGCTTCTATCTCACAGAGATCCACTTGCTTCCACCTCTTGAATGCTAGAATTAAAGGCATGTGCCACCACATCTGAATGGAAAGACCATTTTGTGTAATAATTGTGACTTCTTAAATATTAATCATGAATCCTCTTTAAACGATCTGCTATTTGGGATAGAAAATTGAGTAGTTTTGTAGATCTACCTCCTTATACTGTGCCTTGAAGATTTTCAGTAATCCATGTCGTACTTAAATGCTTACAACGAAGCCGTGGCTCAGCTTCTAGTCCAAGCTACCCAGGACGCTGTGGAGAAAATTGAGTTAGAGGTCAGGTAGACAACAAAACAAGACACAGCTTACGTGAACAAAATGAAAAAACAACTCACTATAGAAATTAGAACAGTATTAGTTACTGTGTATGTGAATCTGGAAAATTTTTATTGATCAGTTTATTTGCAATCTGCTTCATCTGACTGATTTTACTGACAATAAGTCCCTTTGTTGATATGTGACAGCTTCATTTCTCCTCTGTGAAAATGAAGACATGTTTAAAGCATGCTAAACTCAGAACTCAGGATGGAGACTGCTGACAGTCTGCACGGAGTCAGCATTACCAGATGCCTGAAAGAGTTGCCTTTAAAAGTAAAGAAACAGCGAAAAGTACTTTTAAATGATAGATATCTGCTCAATCTTACTCTGCAACTTTTGACAAATAAAAACAAAGGAAATGTTAGTGTGTGTCACAATACTAAACTGCACACTGTATTCCTCATTCACTAGTATTTAATGTTTTTTATTACATCTATTTTATGTATGTATGTGTGGGTGGCTGTATATGCTGTGGCATGTGTGCTGAGGTCAGAGGATAACTTGCTAAGGTGTATTCTCTCCTTGTGCCACGTGGGTCCCGAGGAGTGAACTCAGTTTGCCAACGTTAGCGGGAAGTGCTTTAAACTGTTGAGCCGTCTCACTGTCCCATCTCATCATTAACTAAGGAGTAGCTTTTATTTTCCTCTTCCGTTATCCTTTCACAGTATCTAGATCTATTTAGTTTTCTTCATTCTCTTAGAGAACATTAGTCTGTGAGAATGGCCCCATAGGTAGACTGACTAAACTCCAGAGGATGGACTCACACTGAGGGACAGGGACATCTGGATACAAATGCTTGACCGGATAGGACTTAACAAATATGACAAAATGCTTGAGGTCTGGTGGGGGAGCCCCCCTCCCCCACAGGGAAGGCAGGTTACCTAAATTTGATTAAGATGTATTATATTAAATGCACAAAAACTCAGTAAAACATTTAAAATGTAAAAGTTTTCATTTTAAAAAGAACAAAGACCAGTATTGTTAGGAAATCCTTTATATTCATTCCAGAACTACACACAATAAATAGACAAAATGCAGTATGAACCTAATACTGCTAAATGGATAAAGAAAATCTGGTGTGTATATACAATAGAATATCATGATTCTACCTTAAAAAAAGGAGAAAGCTTTACCGTGCACAGTACCATTGGTGAACCTTAAGGGTATCCTACTGTGTGAAGTCAATCACAGAGAAGCAAATACTCAATTATTCTACTTATAAATAGTATATAAGATGTAGAGATGGCTCAGCAGTTAAAAGCACTGGCTTCTCTTGAAGAAGACACAGATTCTGTCTTAAGAACCCACATGGTGGCTAACCACCATCCATAACTGCAGTTTCAGGAGATACTCCACCCACTGACCTCTGCAGGCATTGCACATGTACAGTGTATTTGCATACATGCAGTCAACCACTCACACATGTACAGCAAAAATAAATAATCAATACATTATTTAAAAGAAGTGTTTAATTTAGTCACATAGGGGGAGAGTATTGAACAGTGGACTAAGTGCAAATGCACGCTCAGAGGAAAATGAGGTAGAGAGCTGTTGTCCCAGGACATGCAGAAGTATAAAAGAGCAGATGATAAAGTTACAGAGGCCTTTTTTTATTTAAAGAGTAGATTGAGGCTGAGCATTCTTATTACAAATAAACTGCAATATTTAAGTGTATTGATTTAATTAGAATATTAGACAATTTACCATGAGACATAATCATTAAAAAGTGGGTGGCTGTTGTTTCCAATATGCTGGTATCACTAAGAAATAAGAAAAGGGAAGAAAGAAAGAAAGAAAGAAAGAAAGAAAGAAAGAAAAAAGAAAGAAAGAAGAGAAAGGGAGGAAGGAAGGAAGGAAGGAAGGAAGGAAGGAAGGAAGCCAAGGAAGAAGAAAGGAGGGGGAGAAGGGAAGTGAAAGGGTTGGAAAAGGAAGGAAAAGCAAAGAAAACAGGCAGAAAGGAAAAGGGGAATGTGTGGATGGAAGGCAATGAAGGAAAGAACGAAAGGCAGGGGAACGGTCGGAGGAGGTTAGAAAGGCATGACAGCCAAAGCAATGCTGGCTCTTAGAATGATGATGTCCTAGAAGGAAATGCATTACAAGAAGCAGCTGTCACATTTGATTAAATTAGAAGTGGTATCAGATCAATGTGAGAGTCCCTGACACTGATAACTATACTGCAGTTATCTGAGAGCATATCTTAAGACATTCATTCACTTCATCAATTTTCTGCAAGAATGAGCACCCTGAGAGATGATCTAATCTCAAGTCTCAGGTACACAGGAGCACAAATAAATGCATGCATTTATATTTATATATAATGCATATAAATATATATATATACATATATAGTTTATATATATTATATATATGTTTGCATGTATATTTATAAATGTATGTATGTATATGTAACCATTTTAATCAAAGGAGAAGATAAAAATTGTGAGGTACTGTGGACGGAACATGGCAGGGTTTGGAGGGGGACTGGAAGTGGTAGAAATAATGCAAGCACAATACTCGTGTATGAAATAATCAGTAAATAAAAGAGTATGAGTAGCAAAACGTACATGCAATCCAATGTGAGAACAAGAAAACTTGAGGCATGCCACACTTTCTCCAAAGATTCATAAAATCCGTATATATGCAAATAATAAAATGCCAACACTAGATATGGTTGGCACAGGGTTAAAAAGTAGTTTATCTATCAGTCTTTTTTGACCTAATTTCTATAATTGTGGAATTGTTTCCAAATGAAATTTTTTAAAAGCTTCACTTAAGTTAAAATCTAAACTGAAAACAAGGAACTGCAAGTGAATGACATGTCGATGCAGTTTTAAGTACTATGAAATGAGTCTGTCATCTAGTAAAAAGCAGCAGTGATGAATAGAAGCACTTGGGGTCCAACGTGTCAATGCAGAGAACAGATGAGTGAGATGGAAGGCAGTAGAGCAGAGTCCCTTCCCGAACAGGTAAAGCAAGCTTGAGACTGTAAAAAGACCACATGGTTCATCAAGGGTTTGCATGTCTGTGACACAGGAGGAAGCTGTGGGCCTGGGGGAGGTTACATCATCTGTTTCATAAACAGCCATCTGAACAGTGATGAGGTCTACTGTCTATCAAGATAGAATGCAGGTAACAAGGTGTGTTTTAGAAATGGTTCAGTGGCAGAGTTGGATTCAAGAGAGCCTTTAGATTGCAGAGAAAAGAACATCTTTTAATTTGCCTCTTGTAATTAAGAGGCAAAGAGCCTGGTCCTGCAAGAGCTGCTATTGACATTAGCAAGAGTGTGAGGTCTAGAGAGTGACCCACAGCAGGCACTTCCCCTTCGTGTCCTGATGGGTCACAGCCATGACATTAGCAGCTCTGTAAATGAAAAAGCTGAACTCATCTCTCTGAAAAACAGGGTAGGAAAGAGTGACCTCAAAAAAAGCCATGAGGAAACATGACCGTAAGAATTTTGCTTCAGATATGCTCTGTAGTGAGTTCTGAACTAGGCTTCCATAAGGTTAGTGTAATAAGCATGAGATGCAATTTTCCCATGTGTTCTACCTCTGCTTCTCTCGTCTTCTTCTTTTTGACTTGTGCTGTGGTCTTGAATGAAATAAAGCAGGCTAGTTTTAAAAAGCATTCTTCTAGCCAGGAGTGGCAGCACTCTTTAATTCTAGAAGTGGGGAGGCAAAGGGCAGGCAGATTTCTGGGAGATTAAGGCTAGCCTGGTCTAGAAAGCAAGTTCCAGAGCTACTGGGGCTACAGGGAGTCTCTGTCTCAGAAATAGCAACAACAGCAAAAAATTCTTCTGAGATTAACTCATAGAACTCATAGAGAAACTTTCAGTGTTTTGTTTTCAGGACATTCTAATTGAATGTTTGTGATTTACATGCAACATATATTGATGGTATTCAGATTCTCTTCCCCTATCCACACCACCTCTTACTGCGCCCACCCAATTGAATGTATGTATATATATATCCTATAGAGTCTAATTTGTGTCCCCAGATATCCTTCATTTTGGGTACATCCACTGGAGCTTGATTAAACTACCAAGAGTCTCATACTTGAAGGAGGCCTGACTCTCCCAATGGCCATCCCAGCCATTGGTCGCCAATAGTTCCTCAGGTAGAATTTCCTACCTACTTTCCCACCACTCTGCTGGGATTTTTTTTCTGGTTTGAGCTAACAAAGTACCTGTGTGTGCTGTCGCCATCGCTGTGAGTCCTGGGAATGAACACTGCTGCCCAGCAGGATTGGGTTAGCCCACTATCTCTTTGCTGATTATTACCTTTTCTGCCTTGAGTGAGCTCCCTTTGCCACCACATCAGACTAGACCCCTCACTTTGGAATCTCTGTGGGCTTATCTTCATATACTGAACATCTGAGATAAATACCCTTAGATGTTTTTCTCAGATGTCTTAAATCTAGCTACAGCCCAGAATGTAGATAGGAGTAGAAGACAGGTAATTCAACTAATAGCTGCAGGGTCAAACTAAGGAAATAAAACATAAAACATTATTCTATGTTCTTTAGCATGTACTGAAACCATAGACTCAGTCCCAAGAGAATCATCAAGGCCTTTCCCACTCTACTTAGAACTTGAACTGTCAAAGCATTGGCTAGGACTTCTTGTAAATTCTCCTTTCTTGCCTCAGCACTTTGCCCACTTTATGCTTTATTATCCCAAATTTTTGTTGTCTGAAATGAAATGAAAGTAAAAGAAATAACAGGTAACTCCTACTTCAAAAAACATATTCTTCTGTTAGTCATGGTGGCCCATGCCTCTAATCCCAGTACTGGGGAGCCAGAGGCAGGCAGATATCTGTGAGACTGAGGCCAGCCTGATCTACATAGTGAATTCTAGGCCAGTAAAGTCTACAGGGAGACCTTATGATTCATCGATTTTTTAAATTATTTTAAAATGCCTTGTTCCTAAAGCACTGCCTGGCCTTGATAAGTCTGTTTGTGATGTGGCAATCACATTATTATATCCACGTAGGAAGAAGTCACCCATATTCGCCATTTTGTATTTTTGATCCCAGAAAACTTTTTGCCAGGTTGATACCCGTCTTAACTACTGGCACCTTGGGCTGTTTGTTCATGCCCAGTCCTTTGTTACTTTGTGGCATTTGTTGTAATAAATTATTTATCTCAGAAATCTGCCATTCTTTACACTGTGCCTGTTGTTTGTACTAGTTTAAGGAAACATGGTGACTTAGTTCCAGGTTTTCCATTATTATAAAGACAGACCAGATAGTTGTTTCTTTGTTTTGGGGCTTTGAGGGGGATCATAGACATTATAGTTTTCTCTTCAAAGGCATAAGTCACTAAATCAGTTACTATCTGTCTTTGCAAGTACCATGGACTGTGCAGGGCAGCAGAATCTTATGCTTGTCTTGAGTCCATTGGCGACTTTCACAGCTTCATTCATCAGCATTGCTATGGTTACTACAGCTTTTATGCTTCCTAAATAGCCACCTCTTAGAACCTACTTGGAGAAGTAGACTGAGTCTAGAAATATCCTCTAACTTTTAGGTGAGGACTCTCAGTTCATGCCTCATTAGACTATGAATAGGATAATTCCTAAGGATTGTACTGACAACAATAATTCATTTAGCTTCCGGAAATTATCATCAACTGTGGTTACTATACAATTTCCTTCAATAATAGTCTTGAGCTATTGATTAAGGTAGAGATTAAAGCCCCAATATTGGAAAGAAAATTTATCTTTTTAATTTGTTATACAGGGCATCTTAATGTTTTTCTACAGTCACCTGAAAAGCTTTTCAAATTTCATGTTTCAAATACAGCCATCACTGGGACTGAAGGCCCATACTCCATTTCAAGAGCAGAGGATCATCATCTCTTATAAGAGTTTCCGTCTTAGCAGAGGGGGGGAAATCCTTGTTTCTTAGAGCTTTGCTAAGGGCAGTTATTTTCCTGATTCCCTATGACCATGGTAGGTGTTGCCAGTTTAGAATATTCATTCTTCATCCAGAAGAAATGTACCAATCCTAGTGTAAGGCATCAGTCCTTGTGTCCATAGTCATTTGCCCTTGACCCATTGGATTGTTTCCACTTCTTATGGTAAACCCCCAAACCAAATAAAAAAGATAAAGTGGAACGTCTGGGTCCCGCTACCTCTTTTCCATAAGGCTGCTTGCTCGCTTCTAGACATAAACATGTTCAAGCAGGAGATTAATGATTGTCTTCTATGAAACCCAAGCAGACTGATAAAGCAGTCAACACTTTTAAAGATTAAGCTCATCCATTTATCCTGTCACAGGAGTCTTCAAGTAGAGGGTGCTGCCTGTTTCCACAACTGATGTGTCTCCTCTCAAGTGCCCATGGGAATGAGGACATGGTTCTAAGTAATTAGAAACAATAAGCTTACCTTCTGGCTGACTTGCCAGCTGCAATCAGCAGCTAACTCGTTATATTGGGCACCCACTAGATTTTCCAGATTCTTTTATCCTAGAACAAAGGATTAGAGTCACAGGGATAACAGCAAGAAAGAGAATTTTAAAAGGAGAACATGAGTGGGGAGAGACAGAGAGCGAGAGAGAGAGAGAGAGAGAGAGAGAGCAGACCCCAAATTGCCATGCATGAGGCACAACAGAAATGCAACAACATGGAGCAGGGTGTGAGTGTTTGTACATGTGTGCATGAGCATGTGACTTTGTGTGTCTGTGGGAGGGGTAGTGGGTGAGTGTTTGTGACTGTATGTGAGTGTGTGTGACTGTGATTCAGTGTGTCAATAAGTGTGTATGTGAGTGTATGATTGTGTGTGAGTGTGTGACTATGTGTGAGTGTAGGTCAATATGTGTGTGTAAGCATTAGAGTGTGTATCTGAATGTGTGAATGTTTGTGTGTGTGTATCTGTGAATGTGAGTCACTGGGTCAATATATGTGTATATAAGTGTGTAGTTGTGGGTTTGAGTGTGAAATTGTGTGTGTGAGTGTGTGTGAATGTGAGTCACTGGGTCAATATGTGTGAATGTAAGAGTGATGTTGTGTGTTTGAGTGTGAACTTGTGTGTGTGAGTGTGTGTGGATGTTGAGTGTGTGTAAGACTGTATGTGTGTGAGTGTGTATAAATTATAAATATGTTTGTGCAAGCATGAGACTGTGTGTATCTGAATATGTGAATGTGTGCTTGAGTGAGTGTGGGTGACTGTGTGTGTATGTGACTGGGTGTGCATGTGTTTGTGTATGTTTATGTATTTGTGTGTGTGTGTGTGTGTGTGTGTGTGTGTGTGTGTGTGTGTACACATGTGTAGTGCCAGTTCTGTTTGCAGCATGTCTGCCTGGTGGAATTCTCCAGGGAGGTCGCTCAGTCCTGTGAGAATTGTCCATTACTTGCAGGGCAGACACACCTTGATGAACCATGGAAGGTGGAAGCTAGGGTTGGTTTGCTGTTTCACTGTTACGAAATGTCTTGACCTCTGGTGGCTGCACTGGGATACGAGTCCCAGACGACTCCATCTCTGAACTTCTGGAGTGAAGAGCTGCAAGCAGAAGTCAAACATCCATGCTATGCCCTGGTCACAAGGCCCCCTCAATGCACTGAGTTGGATAGAGACTGTGCTGTGAGTGCCTTCCTATTTCTTTATCGCAAGTGGGTGGCTGAGTTGGGGTGTGTTCAGTCTATGCTCATAATTGACAGGATGGGTGGCTCCTTTAGTTCCAATCAGAGATATATGAAGAAAAAGAAAGTTCCAGAATTTCAGCACATCACCTCATCCCTACAGTTGTGGCTTGTTTCTTCTCTCCTCCATTTCAAGTGCTCTTTGGCGTAGTACAGAGTATTAAAAGTGTTACACTGTGCTATGGATACATGAAAAACTACTAAGAATGTGTGATTGTAAAAAGAGTAAAGGTAACATGAAAAGAACATCTACATATTGGAGAATAGATTGTCTCACCTGCACAATGACACCCCTACACACCATATAACAGAGTACTCCTATAGATCATATAGAAAGTTAGCATATCCCACAGTAAAATAGACTGAAGCTCACTTTACAAAAAATGAGATCAGAATGATTAATAGGCATATCAATGCCACAGCATTCAGAGATTTACATAGCAAAATCACAAATATCAACATATTCCTTTCAAAGTAACAAATATATTAACATTGAACAGTTTGAAATGAAGATGCTGACTGGTATTACCTCTGGGGAAGAAATGTTTGCAAACGCTTTGAAAACACCACCTGTTGATTTAAAGCATCTCCCGACTGTGTATGGATATTCCAGTTCTAGTCTTACACAGTATAGAGGTTTACATATGCACAACAGGATGCATGATTAAGAAGATTCACAGCCATGAGCTTCACAGCTCCTTAGACTGGAAAAACTATCCTATCTACAACACCATCAACATTAACATGGATAATTACACTTGTGATATAGACTACTATATAGTCATGAAAATGAATGAGCCACTACTACAAGAGAATGCATGTGTGAATTACATGGAACCGATGACTAGAAGAATTCTACAGCCAATTATCATATGCATTTTTAATTCAAAAGCAAGAAACTAAGAGGTATATCAATTTGTGATTAGTAATGTTACACATCAATTTTGTCTGGTTGAGTTCTGGTAAAGTTATTTCAGAGGATAGACAAGAGGATGTTTCTGGAAAAGGCAGATAGCTGAGGCCATGAACTGGATAAGGCTTTTTCATTGTGCATCAGTACAGGCCAGTTTGTCAAGGTCCTGTAAAACACGAAGACGCTCGGCTTCCTTATTCATACCTTATAAACTCCACTCTTCTGCACTGCCTAGCGAGAGCTCTTGTTCTATTTTGTAGAGTGGAGCTTGCCCCTAACCCAGGGAACTGTGAGTAATCAAAAACTAAATCTGTTGCAATTTAGTCCTTTGACAAAACCAAACTTTTAGATCTTTATTGTAACAATTGTTGCAAAAATGTTCATATTCTTCTTGAATGGGTATAGTATAATTACCATCTTGGATGATATGCATGGTTTATGTAGAGTGAATGTCATCTATGTCTATGCCCTTCCTATTTTTCCCGTTAGAAATAGAAGAAACTTTTATTGTAAATAATCTTCTTTTCTTGTTGCTGAGCCCATACCAGGAATATTTGTCCTACGTGAGTCTTGCTGCATCTTGCCAGCAGTTGTGAGTTGCGAATAAGTCTCCCTTGGAAGAGCAGGTTCTTTAATAGGAACAACTCTATACAAGCTGGTCTCAAATTTTACTAATAACAAAAGATCTCCAGTTTTGAGATGAAGCATGTATCATAATAGCTTCTGATGGATATCCTATTATCTCGTTTTTTAAAGGAGATTATCACAAATGCACTTGTAAATGTTTTTGCAGGTCATGTGAAGTAAAATTTCTACTTTTGCTATTTATCTGTGAACTAGTCCAAGTCCAGGGACAAGAGCATGGAGTAAGGGTGGAACACTTTGCAAAGGTAAAAACTTTGTAGCTGGGAATCAGGTAAGAAAATGTAAAGTTCACAATACCTCAAATCTCTCAGACCAGCCCTGGCAAATAAAGCCAGCACTGGCGTTGAAGGTAATCATTCTTGGGACTCTTAATTGCCATCCTCCCAAATGATGTATGAATTAACATTCTCCCCTGCAGCATGTAACAACCTAATTCCTTTTCTACCTGTGGGATTGATACTTTACATATCTTTAGTCACTCCAAAGGGTATTTATTGGCATCTGGATGTGATTTGATTTAGTATTTCCCTGACTATAGCTGAGATTGAGCACCTTGTCAAATAATTATTGATCTCTGGAGTGTATTTGAGTGTACATGAATTTTCCCTTCAAGTCTTTGCCCTTTTTTCTATTGAGTATTTTGTCTTTCCTTGTTGATTTGTAAGACTTCTTCATTACCTCTTTGTCTTTTATTAGGTACCATTATTTTCTTGCAATCTGTGCCCTTTCTTTCTGCCTCTGGAAAATAAACAGCCATCTTAACTTTAACAAAGTCTAATTCTCTAGTCTTTTCTGTTGTGATTAGGGCTTTGTGTCTTTTAAAAGTCTTCACATTTTGAATAGTGATGTGTGTAGCTTCATATCATTGTCAAAGTGCTTTATTTCTGCATTCACACTTAATCTGGCTATCTCACTGGAATTATATATATATATATATATATATATATATATATATATATATATATATATACACACACACACACAGAAGGGAATTTGTAACATGAACACTATGGTAAGTAAGATAATTGAGGGGAGGAAGGAATCTAGTTCATTTGTGAGAATATCAGACAACAAGACAGCAAAACGACCAGTAGGCAGAAACAGCATTAATTTCCCTACCACACTAAGGAATTATATTCAATAGAATCTGAAGATAATGGACACAGTGCCAGGTGAAACTGCAAGTCTTTAGAAAGGCTAAACTGGCCTCACCAGAACCTGCATGCAGCCTCATATTACACGTGCATCATGGCATATGTATACATCATTGTCAGTCCACACTGAATTGCTCCCTTGAAGGTGTCATTACAGTCTGCTTCATCTGTTCAATGTCTATTGCATGTTCTTTTTCAAACAAAAAGGGGGGAAAGAGATTACCTGACATATAATTAGCACTTATATCATGTTCAGAAATGTATTCAGTGGTACATAAATCCATACATCTACTGGCTCTCATCATTATGAGGCACAAATTTGTTTAATTGTAGATGTTTTGGAAGAACACTTTAAACCTTCAGTAAATAAATACATCTTCAGAGATTTTGTAAGGCAAATGTCAATATCTATCAAATAAATTGTAAATAATTTATATAAGCTTTACATATTTCTGAGTAGTGGACCAAGTGCTGACACAAGAGGAGAAATAAAAGACTTGAGGAAACATAAGGCTTATTATTCTCAAGTGTCCTGAGAGTAGAAGACAGGCCCACCATACAGGTCATGTGAAAAAAAACCTTGGATAGTGGGAGGCAGAAGGCTAGAATGAGTGGAAAGACAAGGTCACTACCAGTACTGAAGTCTCTTCAGGAGAGTTAAACTGAGTATCAGGAGCAGTATAGGACTCTCTAGTTAGAATAAGAAGTTTGGCAAACTTTAGGCTCAAGTAGCAACCCACAGGTGATCTCCTGACTCTGGGGAAATAAAGATGGAGTGCTGTACTGGTCACACAGAGAGGTCTGGTCTTTAGCTTGTTAGTTCTTATCCAAAGGCTCCAAGTTGAGGTCTTTTTGTCTTTAAGGATTTTATAGTTGGTTTCTCCACATCAAAAAAATAGATACTATGCCATGCTAAAACATGATACACAGAAAATTAAGCATATATATTTCAATATAATACTGAAATTGTTGTATTCTAACCTCATGAACTCACTCCAAATATGAATTTGTAAATAAATTTTCAACCTAATCAAAACCCACAATGCCTGGAACACTATCCCTAGAGATAAAGTTTTTTTTTTTTTTTTAACCTTCAGCGTCAATAATTTAGCAACATATATTTTAGGTAATCTTATTAATTGACATGTTTCTCTATGAATCTTTCAAACATCCTTATTATTATTCATCTCTCCTCAGCCCACTTTCCTCTATTGTCTCCTCCCTGCCCCACTCCACAGTTGGAGCTGTCCAATGATTTCTATATAATGGTCGTTTATTGCAATACTAATCCCATCAATCTGTGAGCAGAAGAGAACTTTCTACAACTTAGCAGTTTTAGTTCCTAAAAATGCTAGAAATCTATCTTATGAGCTAGCTGTGCCACGCTTGATATACAACCAAGGAACTCTGTATCTTACTACAGAGATGCATGCTCATCTGTGTTCATGTGCTGCGGTGTTTACAATATCCAGAAAATGGAAACAGCTTAGGTTTCTCTTAGCTGATGAACAATTATATGAAAATGTGA
The DNA here is from genome assembly GCA_035773235.1 of Eospalax fontanierii. NCBI lineage: Eukaryota > Metazoa > Chordata > Mammalia > Rodentia > Spalacidae > Eospalax > Eospalax fontanierii. The sequence goes on along the minus strand of CM069540.1, from coordinate 43,325,537 downwards.
TATAGTTCCATACTGAAATATTATTTAGCTATTAAGAAAAAACAAATTATGAAATTTCCAGGCAGGAACTGGAGAGATGGCTCAGCAGTTAAGAGCATTGGCACCCACATGGTGGTTAGCAACCATCTGTAACTCCAACTCCAAGAGATCTGACACCTTCTTCTGACCTTCTCGGGCACTACATAACCAGGATGTACTTACATACATGCAGTCAAAACACTCATACACATAAAATTAAAATGATATATAATTTTTTAAAAGAAAATACAGAATTTGTGAGGGAAGAGTAATGATTGGGATGGGGAAAAATTGGAGGAGAGAGAAGAGTTGGCATGATCAAAACACACTATATGCATATATGAAATTCTCACACACATAAAATATAAAAGATTCCTTTCTTAGCTAATGATATATTTTTATCCAGATCAGATTTTTCTCAAATTTGTAAAGAATGATAATGAAGAAAATTCATGTGATTTGGCAGTACCTTCTTCAACTGTCCATATGCTGTACCATTCTTTACTCTATGACGAGCAAGAAATCGTTTGTAATATAAGAAATTAGTAATCTTGACATATACAGAAATTAAAATGTACCTTAAAGACAAGTTAGAAGCCCTGTTTCATTACTGGAAATGCACTGCTCTTTGAGGGCACTGGGGACCTATTTTTAAATAGTGTAAGTGAGAAGGTAAATCTATTTTAATTCACGTGACTGTACTGTTACTGAATAATTATTCCTTCTGTGGCCTTTCCAGGAAGTGTTGAAGTACAGAAACTTTTTACTAAACCAGAGCAAAACTAACTTAAAATAAAAATCTCATTTTGATTATCTATTCAGACAGTATACGTACTACACTTCATGCTGTGGCTAGTCTTGTTTCTAATGAAGTAAGGCCCAAAGAAGAGGCAGGATAGCCTCCTCTCTTTCTCATTGCTGTAACAGAATTTCTATGATTGGACACTATCAAATATTATTTTGGCCAGTAAGACAAAGGTTGGGCAAGGGAAACTGGGATGGCCTTGTGAAGTTTCAAGTCACAGCAGACAACAGGAGGTCAAATAGGGACGAGGCTGTGTGCAGCTTGCTTTGTAAGTCTCCAAAGAAAAGGAAAGACCGGGACATTCATGAAGACTTCCTCCCCTTCACCAAAATTCATCCACCAAACCCCTACCTTCCAACACTGCAAATAAAATTCACAAACTTTGTTGGGTACCGTGTAAAAACAGCATATCTGGAGAAATTCTTTAGTCATTGTTTTTATTTTCTTGTTTCATTTTATCTAGCATAACTGGAATATTCCACAGTTTGAAATTTTATTTAATCTCAATACATGAACATTCCTTATGTCATACAGAATCCATAAAGGTCCTAATGTCTTAAAATAATAACCACTGACGCCCGGCATGGTGGCAGATGCTTTTAATCCCAGCACTTGGTAGGCAGAGTTAGATGGATCTCTGTGAAATCCAGTCCAGCCTGGTTTCCATAGCATGTTCGAGGCTGGCTGGAGATATAGAGAGACACTGTCTTCAGCAACATATATAATATTAATAAATAACAACCACTACATTAGGATTCATTTTACTACTTGAAATGTAGTTTGCTTACATGAAATCTAATTATAATTTGAGGAAGGAAAAAATGAGTATTCAGAAATGTTTTTGTTCTCCACCAGATGCATCTAAGTGCATAAGGATTATTCATTCACACCTGCATCCACTTTTTAAAACCATTTCCTTTAGCATATGTAAAATCTGAAACTATGTGAATTCTGGTCCAGATGTGTGCAGATGTTCACGCTAGTCCCATGATTCTTCTACTTTAGAGGAGAAGGCAAATACTGACCCAATAAATAGGTTTCCCATTGTTCTAGCACTGTACTTCTAGATGTTGAAGAGAGATGAAGTTTTCATTATAATGGCGCCACTCAAACATAAACAGTGAGTCAAATGTCACGTTTTCATGCAAATCCAGTAAAGCTTTCAATCTTCATTTACCTTTATGACTCAGAGGTGTAGTCACATAGCAAAGTGTAAGGTATCTGATCATGGTACAACATGCTAAGGACAAGCAAGGACAACACAGGTTCGGGCAAAATCGAGAGTCAGGACCTGGGTGGGCAAGTTTTGCTCTCCACAAGCCAGCCGGAGTGCGATAAAGGGTATGTTTGGCACTGGAGTTAAAGCTGCAACTACAAACACAAACACACCGTGCCTGAAACAGGGAGTTATGGTCCAAAGCAAAGGTGCAGAACACTTAGGTGTCACAGTTTTATTTTTTTGTGATGAAATGTGAATAAAGTACATTATTTTCAACTTTATCATGTTGCGGCTTGAAGAATTTTTTATGAAAGCTTTCTTCATTAGTTTCTGAAGGTCACTTTCAGAGGCTACAGTGTTCTCAGATATTTTGCTCCTCAAAGTGCACTGGATATCCTTTACCTTGGCACAGTGAACTCAAAGCAGGAAGCAGACATTCACAAATGCAGTATCCACATAGGGGTTATACTCTGAAATGCCCTTTGAATCTCACCAGGATAAAACTGTTAATATCTTACAGAAGAACTCTATAAAATGTGTTTGCCTTATAATCTTTACTTAATGTCGTCTTTGGTGAAACTACCTAGAGTTACAGAAATAAAATGTTAAGAACAATATGAGTAAAGGTATAATTCTAAATCTCATGAGCCAGCCCTTGTTACTTTTACAGAATACTGTATTACGTTGCCCATGGACATTACATCTCCAAAGTGAGAAAGATTTCCATTTGTGCTTTCTCTCCTCTCACAATGCTTGCACTAAACCCTAACCCTAACTCAATGTTGAATGAAGGAGTTTTCACTTTATTCTCTACGCCCAATGTTTTCTGGAACTATCTACAGTACTGTTAACAGTGGTTAGGGCAAAGCCTGGGCCTTGGTAGCCCTAACAACCTAGACTACCACAGCAGTCCTCAAAAGGCCAAACACAGACATAAGCAATAGTGGACACATTGGGAAGAGGAACAAAGATGTCCAGTGATTCCCCCACGTTCGTTTTACAGAATCCTGATGTGAGGGTTAGGATTACACACTAGTGTAGTATAGGATTATACAGAAGGCAGGAGGCTTTGTGACTAAGTAGTCCTGGTCAAGGTGTGGTCCCCACATCTTTAGCCTTTCAGTGTCTGCACTTCAGTCTTGGGAAAGGTGGACTGACAATTTGCCAGAATAGTGTAAAATCTCTATAGGAGAAAAACTCCTCTCCTGGCATGCATCAGACCACAGCCTTTTCTCTCTACAAGATTGAGACTCTAGAGGTAAGTTCCAGTTTCTCAGGGACCACTACTTCAACAGTCTGATTGTCAAGGATGACGAGAGCCTCTTTAGGGTGTCTTCCTTCCTGCCAGTTGAAGTCCATTAACAAGAATTTTACCTCCCTTAGACACTTCTGATTATCTTTTCCTTTTACTCACTCACTGTTTTCTCATAAAAAGTTTTATTTTGGAAAATACGCATGATATGAAATTTACAACTTAATCATTCTAAACGAGTCCTTCAGTGGCATTAATTATGCCTGCAGCATGGAACAGCACTTATCACCTACCCATTTCCAAAATTTTACACCCTTTAAAATAGAAACTGTTCTCATTACAAAGATGCTCAATATTGCCTGTCATTGGGGGAATGCAAATGAAAGCCCCTGTGGGTTTGAATTTTGTCCCTGCCAGGATGGCTTAGCAAATAACTCAAAGGAAGAAAATTGTACATGCTGGTTAGGCTGTGTGTACATCAGAATCCTGTTGTCCTGCTCCTAGGACACAGAAGCCTGTCTCCACTGGGAACTTATTGAAGATAGACTCATCTGTCCATGCATACATATAAAATAGTTGACAAGAGATCCTACAATCAACAGAACCTGTTTTCTAGTGAACACACTGGCCATTTGATACCACCAATCAAGCACCTCTCATGGTGGCATCTGTCCTGAGAATCTCCGCGTTGGGTTTCTGGTGTTTACCTCATTCATACTTGCATGGACTGAGACTTGGCCACTCCCTAGAGAAAACTGTCTTTAGGAATGAACAGCTTTCAATTTGTGCAGGGTTGAAAGTCTTCCAGAAGGAGATTCTTAGTTGCAAAACTCAGTTTCAGACCTGGATGCTTAGATCAAGTGTAGCTCTAAAAAAGCAACTGTTCCTAAGCTTCTTTTCATGGTTAGTTCTAGTTATCCATTTGCCACTCAGACATTCTATTTGTTTGCCCAAGAAATACTCTGCTGTCTGAAATAGTGCAAGGAGAGGGACTACATCATCCACAGGACATAATGGCCTGGTTCTGGGCCTCCCAGCTCTAAGCCCCAGGCTTGTCCTGCGGTCTGACAATACTAGTGGTACATTTTAGTAGTCCACTGTAGCACAAGACTATAGAAACCTACTTAGGAAGGAAAGCCCAGACAAGCCGACCCAATGTCAGGTCCAAATGCTGACTGTGGCATGTGTTTTATTTCTCCTCCTAACAACATAGCCTCTGTAACTCTAGGTTTTATTTGCCGTAAAACATTACTGAAATCAAAATTTGAGAGGATGCCATGTAATGGTCCTTATAGTAAACTGTCAGCATTCACCTGCCAGAACCTTTTTAGGCAGAAGTCAGACAGCCTTTCCCAGTGTCCTAGCAGCTGAGAGCCCAAGTATGCACATTTGGTCTTGACCAGGGTTTCTCAACCCAGGTTTCATTATGACACCCCTCACAGGCTTTTGCAGACATGATTTCTCATTACCACATTATGGAATGTGTTTCTCTGTGCATCGTGTATCTGCGTGTACTGTATGCATATCTCTGTTTCATAAATAAAGATTTCTGCCCTTTAAGAATCAATTGTCATCATCTTGGTATTGATGTCACCCTATTGTGAACTCAAATAATGATTTGTTCTCTGCACTTGACTATATTATGGCAAAAGTTCACAAGTTAACCCAGCATCAAGGAAGAGAAGACTCTACAAATGGTATTGAGCACTGTGTGTGCAAAGTCCTCTTTGGGGGGGTCACTACTTCAAGTCAATTTTTATTGACTCTTCAATTATAATCACTATTGACAGTATACTCTGCATTGGCTCATAAACTGGAGATGTACTAGGAAGCTGAATGATTTAATTCATTCAGTTCCGCTGAACAGATTGGGAAGAGATTCCACTGAAACACCTTCAGAACCAAAACATGATCAGAATTTGAGCAATAGTTGGCTGATGCAAAACCAGATTTTCTCTTTCTGGATGTATAGCTATCATGGGGTGAAATAGGGAATGGATTTGAAAGTAAACTTTGAACATCAAAATGAGACAATATATATTAGTGTATGGCTCTTGAGCTAAACTTCATATTTTTCTTTCTTTGTAAAATGTTGGTGATATCAAATTAGATGACTTAGAAATCAACAAGCACCATTTCCATCACTGTCCACAAAGTTTCTCTGAGAACTGGACATAAGAATATACATTACATAACAAGGAATATTAACTTTACCTTTGCTGTTGAACTTTGAAAATATGTTTAACAACAGTTATTTTTCATATGAAATGAACTCTGAAGTGTTTTAGATTTCTCTCCCAAATGCCCAGACCTCTTACTTAATCTAAAGATAAATACTCCCTACCTTCCCAATTTCCTTACAACAATTTATATTTTGTTTTGTGCACAGTGCTTTTGAGTAAACTCAGTTTGTGATGATCAACCCCTAAGTCAACAAACATCGCTCAGTGCCATTTGCAGAACTTGCACTTTGGACGACAGCCCTGTAGAACTTCTTGCTGGTCTTTTGGTTGTGGTAGTTTATGAAATAGGATGTAAAGAAAAGAGAGTTCTGAATGGGTTACATATTCTTCAAGGAGTCATGGAAAATGTCATCTAAGAGGAGAAGCAATACTTAAAAAAAATTAGATGGATTTACCCAGGAGCATTGCATGGTGCACCTATATGAATACCAGACAGCCTGAGATGACAGCTGGTTGCCTCTGGGTGCCCTTACAGTACTTCCAAAGAGCTAGGTCAGCCCCGATTTCCTGCTGCAGTCTTTGAGGGAAGGACAGAATGAAGAACACAAATAGCAGTTTTGACTCAGACATCTTCTGCCCAGCACTGTCCTTCCAATGCCCATCCCTCACCATCCTCTTTCAGAACAGCCCTATGGATGAAGATTGTCCGGGACAGAATTAAGTACTTTCCCGCAAATCTAATGCACCTTTTTATGCTTTTTATGCTTCTCCCCTAAACAAGTGAAGGAGCCTTGAAGGTGCTTTGAACCATGCAGTGTTGTTGAATGTGAGGGAAATTTGGATTTGTGCACCCCAAATGTTGCCTAGGCTTTACAGCGGAAGTGTCTGTGTACAGGTGTCAAGGATGTCTGGATTCTCTTGTCTTCCCTCTGGGGAAATAGACTAGAAACTTCTGTTCTGCATTTTAAGACATTTGCTTTATCTCGAATCTGCAGACATCCTCCACCATATGCAGCACTTGAAAAATAATCATATTCTAAAGACGGCGTGTACTCTGCATCCCACTACCAGACAGAGATTAGAAGCCAGCCTGTGGGCTCTGTGGGGCACCCCACAGGACAAGACCTATAGCAGACTGCACCTCTGCTATCTACATCAATAGGGAATACATTTATCCCAATGTTAAGCCTAAAGGAACTATGCTTCAAGAAAAATTAAAAATTGACAGTACGAATGCTGATGCCAGTTTGACTCGGTGTTCTGCAGTTTCTCTTGTCCAGATCCTCATTCTGCCCTGTGCTTATGTGCAGCCACCTGCCTGGCTGGGGAGTGTGCAAAGCCTGATTCGTAAGTGTGAGACTTTATTTTCTTATTTCCTTCTGCTCTTCTAGCGATGGCTGTCTTTATTTAGAAACTAAGCATGATGTCATGTTCAAATGTCCTGAGGAATACTCTGGATAATTTTGAATAGCTGCAGACGCCATTGTTCTTGGTCCCAGGAAACCAAATTAGCATCCAAATTCAGGGTGAATAGACAAAATGCAAAATTCAAAATCCTTGCAATCTTGGATTTAGAACAGATGAACCGTTTATAGAGACCAACACCTTCATTTCAGTGTGAGAAATGTGAAGTATGACTCACCCACAAAGATCTGATACACACCACTCTGGAACACAAGACCATTTCTAGACATATCTTTTTTCAGTCCAAAGAAAATAAAAGCTTTCTCTGTGAACTCAGCAAGTTTTGCCAATTAAATTTAATTAGAAAGTGGACAATTTAAAGAAAGAGGGAAAGAGAGGGACAGTGAGGCAGAGAAATAGAAGCAGAGAGAGTTTATTTTTTGAGGACGCTATTTCAGAAGAGGAACTCAAACTGAGAAGACCCATCAAATACAGATCCTACTACATTTGGAAAAGTAGCAAGAGCCTGGAGATAAAAAGATTACACAGTTACTGAACCCTGGGTCAGTGCTAGATAGTGTTTATTTGCATTACTGTGGTTCCATTAATGAACTATCATTTCACATATTGTATCTTGTCGTTTTACAGTGTGGTGCCCTAGCTGTTTATAATGACCATGAAAGGGAGGGATTGGGAGCCAGTTCTCTTGCCTTCCCTGTACCTCATGAAAAACTTTCTCTTCCACCTGAGGCCTTTGGCAACAGTAACTAACAGAGGATAAGACTCTGCAAATATCCAAGGTAAATTAAATCTAACCAAGGACTTCACAACTCACTAGTAGAACTATTCATATAGGCAGGAGTAACCGGAACAAAAATGTCCAGCCACACTGGAGATGACTGCCCTAAAGGCTGCATGACTTCCCCAGTCCATGGCCTGGCCTGTCTCCACTCACTCCTGCCTCAGGGCTCAGAGCATAGGATGATGGGAATTTCACACTTGAATTTGAAATGTCTCTTTCATGTTCAGCTACTGGTGGTCTTTTGAGAGGCTGTGGAACCATTTGGATGTAGGGCCTGGCTAGTGGATGTGGGTTATTGTCCAGTGGACTTAAATAGCCCAACACATTTCTCGTACTCTCTGCTTTCTGATCCACCAGAATGTGAACAAGCCATGTTCTCACAAGCATGGTCTGGGCCAATTCAGAACTCATGCATTCGCCAGCATGATGGACCAAATCTCTGACTCATAATCCAAAGAAATTTGTCTTCTTTTAACTTTTTTTTTTGATAGGTATTTTTCACAAAAGCCGGAAAATTAGCTCTTGGAGGATACTGGAAGAAGGACTTGAAGTGACAAGGTTTTGTGATGTGCCCTGTCACTCCCTGCACTTTGCCCCTCACCATGCTTGACAGGCATTTTCTGCACTGTCCACTGGTTTAAGAAACATGATTTCCAAGTGGACTGTAAAGCCACTGACACTGGGAGAGTAGAGTGGGCACTGTAGGGCTCCAAGGTCAGACAGAAGGCTCGAGTACAAAGTTCTCAGAATATATGCATCACTTATAACTGTCATCCTTCACATTTTAAATAGGTTTGCTGGTTCATTTTTCCCAACTTCACACAACCTAGAGTCCCCTGAGAAGACGGAATCTCCATTGATGAATTGCCTCCATTGGATTGAACTTGGCCATGTCTGTGAAGCATTTTCTTAATTGCCGATTAGTGAAAAGGCCCACCCCAGTTGTGGCAATGCCATCTCTACGCAGGTGGGCTTGGACCATATAAGAAATATAACTGAGCAAGCCGTGGAGAGCAAGCCAGTAGGCAGATTTCTTCAGTGGCTTCTGCTTCGAGTTCCTACCTTGAACTCTTACCTTGATTTCTCTTGATGGTGAATGGAAAAATGTAATATGAAATAATACCTTTCCCCCCCAAGTTGTTTGGGTCAAAGTCTTTTATTGCAGCATTAGAAACCCTACTAGCTACACACACACACACACACACACACACACACATCTCTCTCATGCTCTCTTCTTTTCAATAATCTTTTCTCTCTTTTCACTTCTTTATCCAGCCATTTCGTGACTGATGCCTTCACCCTAGAATCCACAGCAACCGGAAGCCACTGAAATCAAATTTTGCACAAAGGAAGAACCTTCTGTATTGTCTTTATTCTGGCACAGATGAAGTCTTGTCTTGAATACTCAAAGGCAATGCCCTTCTTTCTGTCACTGTCAGCAGTGAGGAAGATACTAGAGAACTTCTCTCAGGAGAGGGGAAGTTAGAAAAACAAGAACAAGTTTTCTTTAAAAGCTGCCATACATACATAATAGCTTGTATTCTAATAAAAATAAAAATAAAACATGAAAAGAGCTCCATTTCTATCTCTCTTTTACTCCCCAAATCTCCAAACCTACCTCTCTAAAGTTACATGTAAACAGATGTTTTTGTCATTTTTTTTTTTGAGACACGGTCTCCCTATAGCCAGAGCTGGCTTGGAACTCAGTATATACACCAGGCTGTCCACAGTCTCACAGAGATCTGCCTGCATCTGCCTCTTGAGTGCTGGGATTAAAGCTGTGTGCCACCACGCCTTGCTAAAATACGTGTAAAGACATCAATGGGATCATGAGTTTGGGAGTGCTTTGCTCACTACTTGGCTGGGATACTCTTTTAATATTTACATTGTTAATAATATCTACTTGTTTACTTTTTGTACTGTAGAATTATAACAAATTTAGTTTAATAATCACCTTCTTTTGGGGAAATGACCCACTTTCAGATTTGAGGATTCATAAAGCACTGCACAGCTCCTTGTCTGCATGTGTCTGCTCTGTACACTATTCTCTAGAGTGCATCCAGAAGAGGGTCAGCATACAGGTATGGAGTATGTTCATCTTTGACACAGGGTTTCCTCTTCCTGTTGACTTCTCACTTAAAAAAATTTATTATTTTAAATTAGAGTAAGTGTGTGACTGTGAGAGGGTATGTGCACATGTATGCAGGTGTCTGAAAATCCAGAAGAAGACATTGGAACTGGATTTACAGGCAATAGTGTGTTGTCTGATTTCGGTCCTGGTAAAGCCCGGTCTTCTTACAAGTGCTCATAACAATGGAGTCATTTGCCTAGTCCCATTGACTGTTCACTTTTCTTGGTCTTAGAGCTACTTCGGGAAACCCCACCCATGGGTCTGATCAATGATGAGGTCATCATTGGAATTATAATGATATCCACTGATCAAAGTGTCATGTATAAATATAAGGGTGTATCATTTACATTGTTATATGAATATTTATTTTCAGGACAGCCAGGCATTTCTAATTTATCATATAAAGTTCTGCTATTTCCATCTGTTTGGTAAGCTGAAATGTTAAGAACATTTACCCAAATAGAAAAATGCTTTAATAATTAATGAAGATAGAGAAGGGTGCTAATTTGCATTCAGAATATAGTTAAGATATTTAAATAAATAAGAACAAGTTTGATCCCATACAAATATGAAGATTACACAAAATATTACAAAGTTTCAGATGGTTAAATTGGGATAACAATAATCTGAGATCTTATCCGGTACCAACTTATACCAATAATTTATAAAACACAAACAAGTACAAACCACAGAAGAATCAGGGAAGAGCCAGCCCACATGGCAATCTATGTGCTTTTTTGTTACCTTAGGATTAACTATAACTCTCAATCAAATAATGAGGTGTCTAGGTAATGTTGACTAGCAAATAGTGTTTTCATGCTCACCAAAGGGTATTATTAACATGTTTACTGAAAGCTCTAATCAATCATGTTCTTTCATGCTTGTCCTGACTGCTGCACCTGCTGAACTTTTCCTTCTCAGTTCATTCACTGTCTCTGAGAGGATCACCACCATATCTTCAAGCCAAAGAAGGAAGTATACAGACTTAACAACACAAAATAGAATATCTGGAGTTAAATGAATCAGAGCCATTATGTTTATAAAGTTTTTTCTCTCCATTGTCCTAGCTAGCACTCCTTTCCCTGACATTGCTGGCTGGAGTGAGTTGGTTCTTCCTTGGTATGCTCCAAACAACTGACTGCTCCCTATGTCGCATTCTTGCTGGTATCCCATGCCATGAAGAAGATGTCAGGAAAGGTGGACATTTCTCCCTTCTGCTTTCTAATCTTTTTTCCTTTCCAGACCAGTCTGTTCTCCCAGCCATACCCAATGGGCATCTCAAAGCAAGTTATTCCCACCTCTACTCTTCTGTAAGAGCAGCAACTCAGTCTTCATCACCTCTGGGACACCTCTGCTAACAACTTGATGCCTGCCTTTGACCTCTAAAAAGAACTTTCTGGTAGGTCTGTGAGCTGGTGCGCTCAAGATCTTGGTAATTCTGCTTTACATAAAGCACTGATGACTGAACAAAGAAAAGCCGGTCTATGGGTCTTTATTTAATGTTCTAATGCTTTGAGGCTAGGGAGATGAATAAAACAATTTGTTGTTTTAGTAAACAAGACATCACAGAAAATAAATGTTCAAACCCATGTTAAATTTGGTATTTAGTGATATTTATTCTTCTTAGAAAAAGTCTTATTTCCTACAATTAATGTAATATTCCTGTTTTGCTATTTCAAAAAATTGTCTAAATAAAATAATTTCAGAACTAGGCATGGTGGCTTAAGTGTATAACCCCAGCACTTGGGAGATAGAGGCAGGAGGTTCAGTAGTTCAAGGTCAATTTTTCCTACATAACTAATTTTAGATCAGCCTGGGCTATCTGAGTCACAGTTTCAAAGAGCAATATTAACAGAAATTCAAGTCCATTAACAGAGAACAAGATGAAAGATCTTTTACTGAAATCTAATGAAGGACATGGCATATTAGATGAAAGTGATAGAGATGATAAGGAATTTGATTTTATTCTTATCAGATGTCAAGAACAACAGATGTTCATGTTACATTAAATTATGGTTTTGAGTTAATAGAAGTTTTTCAAAATGTGTTAGTGACCTCTAACCCCCATTTTCTGGTTATTAAAGACAAAATTTTGTTTTTTATGGCAAGGTGTCCCTAGGTCCAGCCCACTTGCAACTAACTATGTAGACCAGACTGGCCTCTATCTCACAAAAACCCACCTGGTACTGCCTCCCATGTCCTGGGATTAAAAGCATGAGCCACCCTGCCTGGTGACAAAAGGTTTTTGAATTTTAACCAAATTATAAACTTTGCTAAAGAAATTCCTTCTGAAAAGCTTGTAACAGAAAAACATAGTAAAGAGTTGGCCATGTTTATAAACGGATTTAAAACGCAAAGCTCAAGGGTGAATGTGATAATGTACTTCATTAAAAAATTTATAAAATGAAATCATCAACCAACTGCCATCGCCTCATCCACTGAGCATTAACTGTCTCTAATAGTGGTATGTGCTTTTGTGCCCCATGGGTACACATAAAACAGGATACAAAAAGCAGGCATAGACCTTGCTAATGGAGATTTCATTCCGGAAGAGAAAGTCAAATGACACACATAAATGAACAAATTGTGTTGTAAAGTGGCATTTGTGTCATGGCTTCAAAAGATGCCACAGCAACAGCAGGCTCTTGAGAAATAGAGTGGGAGTAAAGTGTGGAATCAGACTCTCCAAACGCTGCACTCTAGCACCGTGCTGAAGCCTGAGGAAGAAGTGTTTCCCAGGCAGTAGACCAGCATTTGAAAGGCTTTATGGGAAAGACTCACTTGCCTTGTTTGACCGACTGTGAAGACTCATGGGGCTGAATCTACTGAAGAGTGTGGAGAGGACAGGATGGACAAAATGCCCAGGTCTGAAAGATGGCAGTGACAGATCAGTACAAACTGTATTTTCTCACAGAGTCTGTTGCCCAATGCTGGAAATTTTACAGAACAAGAATAACTTGGGAGTGCCTGAGTCAGGGCTTTTGAAAATCAACTCACAGGGGAAAACTGTTAAAATTCAACTTTTGCAGAAACTCCTAAAATGATCTCATTTACAAAATTCAGAAAGGTGATTGCCAAATTAGTCCATCTCCACACTCCCATTTACTCACTGGAATTTGGGTTTTCTCAAAGCCTCAACCACTTTCATTGATTTTTGTTGTATTGCTGCTCAAATAATGCTAGACAAAGTTCTCTTCCACGGAGCTACACTCCCAACCCCAAAGCCTCTCTTGATGACATAGTGTGGTGTGTGTCTGTATAGGCGTGAGATTTTGTTTTCCTTGTGGACAAGTCTCTTTTGAATTGTCTTTGTAACACAAATTCAGATATGAAGCTAGTCAGTCATGAAAAACAAGGGCATTCCCCAAAGGGCTCTTCTGTGAAGTCTTGGTCCCCAGACTGTTGGTGGAACCTTAAGAGACAGGCTCCAGGAGACACCTTGGGTCAATGGGATCATCATCTCGAAGGGGACGAGGGAATTTCTGCTCTCACCTGATTCTGCTGAGGATGTGAGCATTCATGATGTGCTGCCTGCAAAGCAAAGGGTCAACAGATTCTGGACTGGATTGGACAAAATAGCAGCAAAAGCAAGCTCTATAAAATAACAATGTTGGACATTGTATTCCCTTCATTCATGAGGCCACAATAGTGTCTGAAAATGCCTGTATCATGCAAGGGTACCCAGTACATGCACAGTCCTGCTGCAGAAGTGAGAGACCTTCAAAGCAGCTAAGCAGTGGGCCTGCACGAGGCACTCTCACTAGCTACAGAATAGAGAACGAAGGTGTAACACAGCCAGTCCTGAGATATGGCCCATAAATAATGGAAAATCAACCATAAATAACATCAGCAGCAAACTCTGGATTAGGGAAGATAACTTCCAGAGCTGACATGCTTTATCATTTAAACTGTTTAGTTTTCATTTTTTCAAAATGAACCAAATATGAAATGGACAAAAAAGAAGTCTGATCCACATGGAGAATTAAAAATAAACAAAAAATCCAGAAAAATTTCCAGAAACTAGTGTACACACCAGACATATTGTACAAGAAATTTGATTCGGTTTTTTAAATAAGTGCAAAGAACTAAAGGAAATTGTGTTAAGGACAGAAAGACCAGCAAGATAATGTATCACCTCAACTTAATAATGTAAAAATAATGACAGAAAGCCATATAAACGGTGATATAGAACAGCCCGTTTACTGGAGCAGTGTGTCTGCTACCCGGCTCTGCAGTTCCTTTGAGCTGGCAGGAAAATTGGCAAACTTGAGATAAGTTCAATTGAGATTATCCTTCCCATGGAACAGAAGAAAGAGGGATGCAGGGCAAAAAAAGAAATGTGTATTAATACAACATCAAAGTGTCCAGTGGGTCTCAAAGGAGCTCTACCAATTATACAAAATGTCTTATTCACAATAGGGTTAAAAATAATTCGGGCTAGAGAGATGGCTTAGCTCTTAAGAGCATTGGATGCTCTTGCAGAGGATGCTGGTTCCATACCCAATACCCATGTGGTGACTAACAACCATCTATAACTCTAGCTCTGGAAGGTGTGATGTTTCTTCTGGCATCTGTAGACATTGCATGACATGGATGCATTTACATACATGAAGATCAAATACTCAAACATATAAAATAAAAATAAACAAAAAATGTATCTAGTAATAAACCTAGCCAAAGGGAGAAAATCTTGTACAATAAACATTTTTAAACATTTAAAAAAAAAAAGAATTGAAGAATACTTTGAAGTTTTGTCAAGAGTTTAAGTCCAGAGCAGTCTACAGTGTATTTTCTTTAAGTAAGTCAAGATACATAGCAAAGTCCTGCCTCAAAACAAACAAACAAACAAAAAAATGAAACAAACAACTCACAGAACAAAAAGTCACTACCCCCCATCCCAGAAAGTCTAGTAATGACAAGAAATGTTTAAAATGTGAGGAAACTGACCCCTTCTTAAACTGGTAGTATGAATGTCAAATAAGATTCCACTTGAGAAAACCACTCACTATTCTAAGAAAGATCTAAAACAGAAGGCTTTATAAACTGGTCATTCTACTTCTAGGTAGTTTAAACACACATACATGTAAATACGTGGATATGAAAGCTCAAAGTAGAATCATGCATAGTACCCCAAATATCCAAGTCATCCATCAGGTAAGTTCTGAAATGCTGCAAAATTATACAAAGAATCATTTTCTCCACAGTAAAAAAGAATGGTGTACATGCTAAATAATGCATCATAAGTGGAAGAAGTAATTCACAAACAGCACATACCTCTCACTTCCATGAGTGTGAAATCCACAGATCCCTAGCACCAATAGCTGAGTGCCCAGTGAAGGCAGAACCAAAGGGTAATGCAAAGTGATGGCTGACAGGTGCCAGTCTTCACTCTAGGCTTACAAATGTATAATGATATTAGATATTATGGATGGTTTTACAAGTTTCTAAATATATTGACATCTCTTGTACACTTGAAAATGCTCAATTCCATGGAATGTGAGTCACATCTCAACGTAAATGAAAGGATGCCAATGGGGGAGGAGATATAAAGATGATTAAGATGCTGTGTATGAAATACACAAAAATTCAATAAAATGAAAGACAACAATAATTCAATTAAATTCCATTTGTGATCAAAAAGAAGAAAATGGGCTAATGAGAACAAAAAGAGAAAATTATATTATCTTGACCATCTGCATCAAAATTCTGAATCTTAACAGGGAGACCAGATTGCTTGCAAATAATTTTAAAGAGCAAAGCAAGGTGAGAAACAAAAATAAAATAAGGGTTTTTTTTGAAGATATTCAGTGAACATCTCTGAAAAATGAGCACAGTTCTAGGTGTGTGATTGATTTGAAGAAAATTCATCGATTTCACCAACCAAATCTTCAAATTCAAAATGTTGAAAAAGAGATAAATCTCTACTTGTGGAATTCCAGAAGTATTAGACAAGAAACTAATAATAACCTGCTCCAAACTCAGAGTACCCACCTGACGCACAAGGCAGAAATCCCTTTTTCCTGCAAGAACTTCAGCATAATGGAAAGGTAGGTTCACTATCTCAGGAGCAACCAAGCAGCAACCAGGATCAGCAACCAATACTTCTCTTGTAAAGAGTATCTGTAATGTCTACCCACTAGGAACAGTAACACCAGTAATCATAAAAATCAATGACGTTCTATAAAATTTCCGACTTGTTCTCATACACTTGTAACGATGCTGTATTGTCAGT
Source organism: Eospalax fontanierii (assembly GCA_035773235.1). Classification (NCBI taxonomy): domain Eukaryota; kingdom Metazoa; phylum Chordata; class Mammalia; order Rodentia; family Spalacidae; genus Eospalax; species Eospalax fontanierii. The sequence goes on along the minus strand of CM069540.1, from coordinate 43,309,491 downwards.
CTGAGCTGCAAACAACTGTAACTTTCATGCTTTGCTATGAGCAAGTGGGCCAGGGAACATATTCCCAGAAGCAAAGAAGGATATGAATCACATGCAGTGAAGCTGACACTGGTAAGTGGGTGCACTCAGATCTCGGCTTCTAGATTGATAAATTACCTTGTGTAAGATGCTTGATAGATAGCCCACTGGACACATGACTTCATACGAAATCCAAGATCACACTTCACATAGCTTTATTTATTATTTTTTCTCAGCTCAGAAGCCAGGACTGGGATTGGAGAGAGATGGCTCAGTTGTTCAGAACACTTCTTGTTCTGATACTCATCGTGGGTGGCTCACAACCACGTGTAAGTCCAGCTGAAGGGAATCTAACACCCTCTTCTGGCCTCTGAAGTGACCTGAACTTACTTGCACAGATTCCCCCCCGACCACCAACACACACACACACACACACACACATACACACACACACACACACACACACACACACACACACACACAGAAGCAAATAATTAAAAATAAATCTTGAAAAACAGTTATCATCACATTTTACATTGATTTAGGATTAACGTGTCCAAGTGTATACCAGTCAATACCATAGTTTTCCTTTGTAAAATATAGCATTTGATTTTAGTCTTTCCACTAAGGATCAACTGTGAGCTCTACTTGGGTCATTTTATCATAAAAGAAATGTAATATTTTAATAGAGAAAAGCCTCATTTATATACTTTCTGTTATGTCATTAAAATACTATTCTGTATTATATTAGTGTATTTTAATTTTTAAGTCATATTTATTACTTATTTATTTATATGTGTGTGTGCACACATACATGTGCCATAGGAATTATGTGGAGGTCAGAGGACAACTTTTAGGAGACGGTTCCCTCTTTCCCCCATGAGAGCCCTGGGGACTGGAACACAGGTCTTCAGTTTCAGCAGCAAGAGCCATTATCCCCTGAGTTACCTCATAGACCCAAGAACTACTGTTAATTGTCGTCATGTCCATTACCGTTGTGTCTCACCACTCAGGACCAGCCTGAGTGGACTTTGGGGGGCCAGCCCGAGGGGTTGGGGGTGAGTAGACGCAGAGTCAAGCTGCAGACTCTGGGGGATGGATGGGAAGCAGGCCAAGCACATGGCTCTGCAAACTCCTTTATTGAATAGGTGCACAAGCTCTTATAGGTCTGGATAGCCAATGACCTTATGGGGTGGGGTCCCAAATACAGCCAATAGTAAGTTTGTCCCCAGGTAGGCAGGTACTTTCCAGATGCTGGTCTCACAACTAGCCAGAGCAGAACGCCACATCCACAGGAACCATTCCTCTATTCCTCCTAGCAGGTGGCCTGGCTAGGCCCACCTTGTATTATGCCCAACACTTAATTCAGTAAGATGTACAGTTTCAACCATCCCTCGGGGATCTTAGAAGCTGTTTCCTGTATGTAAGGAGCACTGCTGTATTGGCTTTTGCTACAGTCTTTGTCATTAACTAAAGACATTCTCTTACAACTGCTCATGAATTTATCAGGACAAGCACGTTGGCACAGTACATCATTAGACTTTACATTTTGTGTTGCTTCAAATTAGTACATTTTATATTTTGTAAGTTGATAGCAATAATTCACTTAATATATTTCTTACCATCTGATCAATTCATTTTATTAATTAATATGTGGATCAGACTGCCAAAATGAATCTATGATGGATTCCTTCTGGATTATGAAATTCCCTTGGAGAAGTGCATCTGAAACATGGCTTTTCTATCACCTAGTGACTACAATATCACTTTGAACATTTTTCTGTGATGAATGATGCAAGAACCAACATTTATGTATGAAGGTTTATTGAAATTCCTGGATGATTAACTCTGTCAGTTTTTAGTACATTTGGGGGGAGGGAGTGTTTATATGTCCCTACAAGCTGACTATCAATCAGAAATATTTAATGATTCCTGCTTCCTTTTCAGGGATATTCTAGATCTCCTTCACAATGTCATAGAAAAGCAATGAAAGCAAAATATATTTCACTTTCAGTAGTATAGAATTTGATCATATTTATATTGATTCCTTTTTTCTTCCTTTAATTTTTCTGTGAGATATACTGTCTGTCTTAATATGTTTTTCTTTAAAGAACATCCCCAAAACTTTACATTACCGTGGTAACATAGGTGAAATTTAGGGTACATCTACGGTTCCATTTTTAAATATGAAAGTTATGTTAGGCCTAAGATATAGCTTAGTTGGCAGAACACTTGTATAATATTCATGAAGCCCTTGGTTTGACTTCTAGAACTGTATAAACCAACTGTAAACCTATCACTCAGTAAGTGAAGGGAGGTATATCAGAGGTTCCAGGTCATCTTCAGCTGCAAGGTTAGCTAGGAACACATGAGGTCCTGCCTCAAAGAAAAAGAGAAGGAGAAATATTAAATAATAAACAATCATAAAAGCAGATGGTTGTGTTAGGGTTTCAAAATAAATTATTTTTGTCTTTATCCTTCAATAATGGGTATCAGCACTTGGGAGAAATGGGTGGCTGATTGATCAGTGTGTTAGGTAGACTAAGTTCTGAGGCTCTAAGACACAGCATCATGGTGCACATTGATATGTTACATATGTAGTTACATATGTAAGAGAACTCAGAATAATATTTGAATGTCCTCATTATAAAGAAATGACAAAATATTTTAACTAAAAAATAATTTTATGTGCATGAGTGTTTGCCTATAAGTATGTAAGTACTCCCATATTGTGCAGTGCCCATGGAAGCCAGAAAAGGGTTTCAAATTCTCTGAAACTGGAGTTACAAGAGTTGGTTAGCCACCATGTGGGTGCTTGGAACTGAACCTGGGTCTTCTGCAAGAGCAGTCAATGAAATTAACAACTGGATCATATCTTTAGCCCCAAGAAATAATAAAATCTTAAAACAATAAAGATACTAGTTACTCTGGGTTGATCACTGCTTGATGTATATGAGAATCAAGATCACAATATTCCCAGGACTATGAAAAAATATTAATCAAAATAAAAATACACAGTTCAGAAATGTGTATTTGAGATTTCTAAATATTTTTTTATTATTTTATGTGTATAAGTGTTTGGTCTGCATGTAAGTAAATGCACCCATGTTTTGAAATGTACATAATGGTCAGAAGAGAGTGTTGGATCCCCTGGAACTGTAGTTACACACGGTTTTTAGCCACCATGTGGGTGCTGGAAACCAAACCCAAGTTCTCTGCAAGAGTGAGCAGTGCTCTTAACTGCTGAGTCATCACTCCAGCCTCCTGTGAGTTTTTATTTTAATATTTACTTTTTTCCTTTAAATTTCATGTATTATTTTTATAAATTTGTGGAAAGGAGAATCAGGAATAATGTTTTTTTTTTCTAATTAAGAGTTAGAATTCTGGTTACTTTCTAGAAGTCATTGTGGTAATGACACTAAGTCTCTACACACATATTCCCTGGTTCTTAGCTTTTTGTCAGTTTTTATATTCTAAAACCATACTGCCATGACCCTATGCCATGGAAAAGCACAGCATTGCATTGCTGCTATGGTTTTTTTCTGGATATTTTTTCCCTCTCCTTGCTGATGAGGACACCCTCATGCACGTGATTCCATTTGTATGTGAACCCTTAGTGCAATGACCACAATGGCCCCTACTACTCTATTTCCCCTTCATACAGATTTATTTATTATAGATATTTCATTTAAATGATGGCACACAAGTCATCCTTTCTGTCTGATTTCTTTTACTTAGTGTAATATATTGGCATTCATCCACATTGTGACAGATTTTCATTGTTTTGTTGCTGAATATTCATCATTGTTTGTACAACCATTTTATCATTTCATCAGTTTGAAGAGGAAAACTAAGATTACCAAGGAAGCAATATAAATTAATTGAGAAAAAACTCAGAGCAGCTAGCCTGAGAAAATAGCCCTTGATTGCTTAAGAAAATAAATCCTAGTTTACCTAGGAAACTAGGTCTCTCATTTTCTTGAGGAAGGGGAGGAAAATCTTTCCTTTGGGTTCTGTAAACATGCTTCTTCCTTTAAATTCCAACTTATGGCCCAATCCCTTTTATTACATGCAGGGTAGAGATCTCTGTGCATGACCCAGGTCATATTGACTGGAAGGCCCTGTAATGCTGTCCACCAATGCCCAAGTGTGTCTTAAATAATACTAAATTGCCTATATCTAATGGAATAGGACTGTTACCTATTGCTCAGGCTTTGGAGATAACTTCCCTAGGCCTACTAACTGTGGGATCAGAAATAACTACTGTGATCTCCCACTTTGTCCCTGGTATCTGATTTGAAAGCTATAGTTCTGTTAAAGTTCTCCACACATTATAAACACATAGGCATTTGGGTTGCTTCCATCTTTTAACTGCCATGCATTGAATGCATTTTTTCTATAAATGTATGTTTATGTGTATTTGTTTGATTCTTATTTCAATTCTTTTGGGTATGTACCTGGCAGTAGAATTTGTGGCCATGTTAATCCTCTATTTGACTTACTGGCAAATGATTCTCATAGCAACTTAAACTTTTTAACCACAGCAACAATTACTTTTCCTGTTGCTGTGCTAAAATCTCTAGACACAAGCAACTTATGGAAGGATGGGCTAATTGCTGAGGATAGAGTTGTTTATTTAGGGACATTCAAAGATGATGAGAAGGTAATACTGACAGGAGCTTGAAGCTGCTTGTCACCTGGATCCTCAGTCAGGAAGTAAAGAATGATGAATGCTACAACTTATCTCACTTGTTTCCTTTTATTCAGTATGAGACCCCAGCCCATGGAACAGTACCACCCACAATTAAAATGGGTCTTCGTAATTAGTTATCCTAATGTAGGTATTCTCCCACAGGTACACTCTGATTCTGTCAAGGTGACAGTATCGACTGTCACAGCTAGATCTCAATTTCTCATTTGCACACCAAAGCTTGAAGAACTTCTCATTTTTTGACTGCAGGTATGGAGTGATATCTCAGTGTAGTCATTTCCATAATCAGTAGTGATATTAAGAATCTTTCCACATGCCCATTCACTATTTATATATTGGCTTTGGAAACATATTTTAGCACCTTACAAACCATCTGGGACCAAGTCTTTATTAATGGAGAATGCTGTATTTGTGAGGAGCATAATCCTTTATGCCCTTACCTTGACATGAAAATGTTTTAATAAGTGAAACTTTCCTTAGAACATCTTGGGACATGAATCAAGTATATGTTAGATTGGGCTATATGTGCAGAAATATAAGAAAATAGTGTAAATAAACATATAATATTGCATTTTGGCTACTCTGAACAAAGAATAACACGGACACAAATATGATTGTCTAAGCAGAAAAACAATAAAAGAGTCTAGATAAAAGCAATTATTCTGTGTCTCTGAAAAGGGAAAAGTCCAATAACTTCAGAACCTAAAATAATGAGATGATTCTAAAAAGCCTATGACATGTCCAGACAACAAAGTAATTTAAATGGGAGACGAAGCAGGGAATCTGTGTATCTTTCAGTGCCTGTCAGCACAGATGGCACTTTGACCTTCTGTGTATTATTCCTGGTCACTGAATTTCAAGATTGCTCCATTGAGTCAAGAGAAAGTAACTATGGTTAAGAAGTTATAGGTGAAAAGCAGTAATAGAAACAGCTGAATACTATGAATTATTTTCACATAAAAATCTCATGAGTGGCAAAGAGTTTTTTTTAAAAAAAAACCTGCTTGTGGTTTTTTTAGCACACTGAATTTTCAAAGTAAGAAATCATGCTCCTATTATGAAAACCAGACTCCCAAGGGATGGTGAAACAAAGAACATTGGGTCTATAATCTATGCTGGGAAAAAAGGAAGGAAACTGTTGAAATATTCAAAGGAGAGAGATGATTTTCTTCTTTTGAGGTGTACGTAAGAGGGGACATCCAAAAGTGGAACAGAAAGCTACAGCAAATGAAGTTTAAGGGATTTCTCCACAAAAGAAAATAAGACGTAACTAGCCATCACCCTTACTTCTGTGATATGATAACCCTGAATGGTGTTTCCAGGGAAGCGCTGGAATCACTAAAGTTTTCTATGTTTCCTCTGTTACTTATCATGAGTCAAGGACAGGTAAGACAGTTCAGAAAACTTGTCTTTTTCTTATCCACTCTTAAGTGCCAAGACTAAACCATGATGGATTTGCCACTGAGACACAGATTACAGTATATTTGTAATGCCTTTCTCTGGGTAGGATTTTATGTTGGTTTAAATAATTGTCCACCAGTTATTTAATTCTATTTTCATAAAGTGAGAGTTTGTTCTATTCTTCTTGTGGTGCTAGCTTGACTCAGTGATTTGCTTGACTGAATAGAAATTGACGGACATGTCCCTATGTGGTTTTTAAAATTATATCATAACAAGCATCTTAACTCTCTGCTACCTATCAGTTTCCCTGGAGGAAAACAACTGTCATATCCTGAGAGCCATCCAGGAACTCTGTACGATGTCCATGTGGTAAGGAATAGAGACTCCCTGCTGCCAGCAATTTATTTGTGTGAGGTTGAAAATAAAGCCTCCGAGATGTGACCCTTACAGCCTGGAAACCACATAGCAGGGTACCTACGAGTCCAGTGCATCTGTAGACACATTGCCATGTTGCCATGTCAACAAACTGGACACTCTGGGAGTATCCCAAGTCCAGCATTTAGATGAGTGTTGCTCTCACAGACACCTGACAGCATTGCCATCAGGGACCCTTCTGAAAATACCCTTTTGGGTTCTTGACTCCCAGATGCTCTGTGAGATGACAAAAGTTTATTGGGTTAAGCTGCTAGGCTTTGGGGTATCTTTTTACACATCACTAGATAGCAAGCACAGATTACATGCGCCACTGGGGAGAAAGGAACAATATGTTTACCTGACAGTTAAAGACATTAACTGATCACTCAGTCACCATCTGTCAAGGGTTCCGCCATTCTAAACCTTGTGAAGAAGTACATGTCTCCTGTTAAATCAGCTTTCATCAACAGCATTGTAAGGGAACACATAAGAGTGTACACTCCTCGTTTTCACCTCTGGCCGTGATGGGTAGATGCCACCTGTTAGGATGCTGGGATAATTGCGAGGATCTGATTGTCCTTGCTAAGGGAGCAGTGGAGAGTGCAGAGTGAGAGTCCTTCTACCTCTTGATTGCATTATGTGTTTATTAAGCCTGTGAGGCTTCTTTTGATTTTCATCACACGGAAACTTCCAAGCTAACAGGACAAAAGGCACAGCCCGTTTTGGTGAGGTCAGAGACATCATCATCATTGGAGTGCCTCAGTAAGTTCAGCACTGGGAGCAGAAGCTCCATTCTGTGAGGAGGGGTGGAGATTCGAGGCTGTCACATGCTGTCATACTGTCACAAACATTGAAATTCCATCATAGAACTATGAAGATTGTTTTCTTTTTTTCCTTGCTTTTCTTTCATTTTCCTCATTTTTTTTGTTTATTCATTATCTTCTTCTTCCTTTTTTCTAATATAGTGTTTTGCTATGTAGTCAGTCTGAAGTGGAGCTCACAAACCTCCTGCATCAACCTCCTGACCTCCCAAGTGGTAGAATTATATGTGTATACCACCGCACATGGAAAAGAGCTATTATTCTTTATAGCAATCTGTGTTTTTAATTATTTACTTATTTCTGATATGTATCTGTGTATGGATGTAGATATATGCACATGAGTGCAGGTGCCTGCAGAGGCCAGGTTTCAGATATCCCTGAAGTTGGAGTTAAAAGTAGTTGTGAGATGCTTGATGTACATGTTGGGAACTATACTCTGTAAGAGCAGTGTTCATTTAACTGCTGAGCCACCTCTTCAGTCCCATAGCAATCAGCTTCAATGTTAACCCTTTTAGAAAATTTATATTACATGATGAAGCAGAGACTGCCTTGGTATAATTACTGCCAATTGGGTTCATATTCAGAGGAAATGCATATTCTGCATATAACTCAGAAGTACTAGAATTACCACTGGACTGCAGCAACCCACAAAATTTTATTTTACTTTTTGCATATTTTTTTTCTATAAATCAGTTTGACGTTCTACTGTAGTGTGTAACAGGCAACAAAACAGATTCTGAGACATCCCCAAGGGTTGATCTGAGGAAGTGGAGCCCTGAGGTTTTATTTTTAAACTCAAATAAAATTGCCCTCTAGCTTTATTTTGATTCTGTTCTTAAATGTCTTAAATTCTTTTATTATTAAACTAAGAAACTCAAGAGGAGACCCCAATTTCCCCTTTTGTAACATGTGGTAACCCAGGGGGAGCGCTCCCAAATTTCTGGTAAAAGTATCACTAAAGAGATGAGTTTGTTGCAGATGAACAAGGAATTGTTAAAATGATTTGACCAGCTTGCCCTGTCCTCAAATGGGCAATTAATGTTTGCGTATGGTGAGGGGAGGGTAGATGCAAGAAAGCACAGCCACTGTCTGGTGTAGAGTGAGCTCCCCAGCAACCAGAACTCAGCCTTTGGCTCTTTACAGACAGGTGAAGCCCCCATGCTGAATGCATTCAGTCGTGTTTCCAGCACAGCATTCCTCTTGTGGTCACTCTAGGACAAATAACAGCAAAAATGCTTCTGGAGCGTTCCCTCATGTACCAATTCCAAGCGGACACACTTCTCATCTAGATCTTAAATGATGTCCTTTGTTTTGTGGACTTATGTACAGAGCTATGGCATGTGGTAAGGAAAGAACAAAATGAAAGGCAGAGAAAAGCAAGGAAGGAAGCTGCAGGGCTGTTCTGGAGGGGGCTTGAGATCATTTATAAATGTAAATGCAAACTGAACTCATTGTGGAAATAAGCTGCATGATATTAAAAACAGAAATGCTCTCCAGGGATAATAAACTCCATGGACCGAGAAGGAAAAATATAACAAAAACAACAAATTCTCATGACAAAAGAGCTAATGCTTATCTCATATCTCTGTGAGTGATTGTGCATCCTTGTTTATTGCCTCCATTGCTAACTCAGACCCATCTCAAGAGAAAGCAGGGCTGAAAGTCCCGAAGGAGAGTGGAAGGAACCCAGGAACTACTGAGAGAGCTGAGTAACTCACGTCACCATTTTCCTCCAATGCCCAGTTAAGAGAATTCCATTTAGAACGTACTCCATCTAGAACAGACAGGAAAGTGCTTGAAGAAATGGGGTGCTGTGTTAGAAAGGGTCAGAGTTGCAGTGGAGCACACTGCTGTACATCATGTCTGCAGTCTGGGCTTGCCATGTGCCAGGAAAAGAAAGGCACTAGCAAACAAAATAGGTGTGCCAGCTGCCTGCTCATTGTTCTCTGTCACAATCCAGATAAGTCACTCACTGTCACTAGACAGCAGGACCTGCAAATTAGCCTTGACTAACAAAGCGCTTTACATTGTGAGAACCACCCACAAAGACAGCAGAAAGGTCGGCAGTCTTTTCCATTTCTTGTTTGACTTCCTTGTAAATCCTCTTTTCTAGCACCTACTGAGAGACTCCTCTCCCATAATCCTTCACTATTCTTTTAACAAAGTGTGTACTTTCTGTATCGGGTTTGCTTGTATAGTGAGCTCAGAATGAATTGTCATCATTAGTCATGTTGGCTCTGTGTGGAACTCTTAATCTTTCTGAAGGCATTTGGAAATAAAGTCTAAGAGATGGTCTTTTTTTTTTTTACTTGGATATTTATGGAGAAGGAGAAGCAAGTGACCTGTATGTCCTTGAAAGAGGCAATTGGACTGAGGACCTATGACTCCTCTGGAGTGAGTCATTATTCATGGGAATGATTCAGATGCAGAAGGTTAGCATTCTCAGTTCTGCAGAAGAAGTTCTCAATAGGGAAAAGGAGTATGAAGGAATGTGTCTAAATTCTGATCTTTCTCTAGGTCCGGATGACTTCTCAAAGTCATTCTCATCAAAGGCATGGCCACGCCCTCAGTCTTGACTTCTGGGTAGATTTGATGTGCAGTGGGCCCACTGATTTTCAACAGAGGATATTTATACCCTTCCAAAACAGTCAGAGTGCAAACCTCTTTCCCATTATATAGCTATTCACCAAGTTTGAATTATATTGTCATTAATTGATAACTGACACCTTATTGACCATCAGAATCTCACAGCCAATTCTGTAGACAGACATTCCTACTACGTGACACTGACCAACATCTCAAGGTGAGAGAGTGAACTTGCATACAAGCCCAGCATGACAAAAGTTCTTCTAATTTTTAACCCATTTTTCTTTTCTTTGATGTCCTGATACAATAGATTTACATTTGCTATTCTTGCTAAACTTTGTTGATCCTAGACATATGCTTCTTTATGAATCTGTCCACTGTCCAGTGCTTATTAGATGCTACGTACAGGTGTGGCTTATATGTTACACATGCAAAATGACACATGATCAAAGAAAGATTGTTTTCTAACTAAACAGGATATTTCAAATCCACTGATTCCCTGTGCTACAGACCATTTTATAGCTTAAACACCTGGATTCAAGAGGAGTATATGGCAGGACTTACCAGAGACTGTCCTTATGAATTTGAATCTTGGGCCTGTGGCTCTGTAGTAATGGGAATATACAGATTCCCTGAGCCCTGTACCTTTCAATGTCTTCATCTATAGACTGAGTGAAAAGAAAGCTTCTCGCTGATGCTGAGATACATCGTGAGATGCAGCTCATAGACTGAGGTCTGCAGAACAGTAAATGTGCAAAAAAAAAAGAAGTTTGATTTTCTTTTCTGTCTTCTCTCTAGAAAATATATCACAGGGAGCTCTGAGGCAAGTCCCATGAAAGGTTCTGTGGCAATGCTGAGGCCAGCAAAAATGGGAATGACCAAAGGTATTTAAGAGTCCTTATAGATAGTCCTACCACCAAGTGAGAGATACCTACTTCTGAGTATAAATACAAAACAAATTATGCCATTATACCAGGCATAATAAGGCACATGGTCTTCACAAGTTCTTAGGCATTTGTTTTTAATTGCATTATAATTTTCTGTAAATCCTAATATTTTAGTTATTGTTTAAAAATAGCTGGAACTAAGAGCAATGAGGTTATAAATAGCAAGATTCCTCAGTAAAATACTATCTCATGTTTAATTTTAATATGTGTAGAGCATTGTAACAAACATTATGTTATTTATTGTGATGACTCTGAGTCATCTAGAGGGCAACATGTATATAACAGCAAACTGAGATAAGGTTCACATAATATAAAAATAACCATGTTTTTTCTTTAAAATATGTTCATAGAAGTTTCAGTTGTAGAGTCTGAGTCATGGAAGACTTCCTATATAACTTCTGCCAGTAGTCATGTGCTGTGAACACCATCCATGGTCTTAGTATTCTTGCTACACCTGATAATGAACACTGACACGAAATTGTCATTTACAGGCCTAGTTTCAATTGAGTGCACTTGGATTTGCATAAAACAAGACCCCCATGTGTTCTTTCTGCTTCCTGCACTCAGTTCTCCCGTTCCTAATTCCTAGAAGCCATCAATATTTTTCCTTTCTCAGTTGCAGAATGCCTTTAATTGGTATCACCTGGATTCCCTTCTGAAAGAAGCCTTTGTAAATAGATTTCTCATCACCAGTACTCATTTACTGTCCCAGCCTAAGTTTTCATGGCTTGAGACATTACTTCTGTGTATTTCAAGACAACGTTCCAGTGTCTGCATGCAGTACAATTTACTTGTTCCTTGTTTTCAAGGTTTCCCGGTTATGAATAAAGTTGTTATAACCATTTAGCCACAGATTTTAGTACAGGAAAAGTGTTCAAGTCATTTGATGAAAACTAGGAAGTGAGATCACTGGTCATTTGGAAAGTTGCTCATATGAACTTGCAACAATGCCGACAGATTCTCTAGACTCATGCAATCAGACAGAAACTCAGCATAGAAATGGGGAAATGGGCACAGGCCCCAACCTTTAGCCAGTGAACTACTGGCAACTGATTACTTCAGGGTGAGGGAGAGTTGATCAACAAGTTTCCAGAGGCCTTATGTTCATGTGCCAACCCCGGCTCTTAAAAATCTTTCTGCCACTCCTTCCACAATGGTCCCTGAGCCATGGGTGAGTGTGGTTTAATATAGGAGTCCTACCCTGGGTCATACACTCTATAGTCACTTATTATCTAAAACATGCCAGCTGTGACTCTTGTAAAAGGAGGTTAACTGGTCAGAGTTGAGAGATGTATCAGTATTCTCTCTATGCTCTGTCCTGCTATGTTCCATGAGCCTAAGGTGTAGAGGGTCACTGTTGATGCGTTACTTAGGCATGGCCTTCACTCAGACACATATTTTTTAACATGGTTTTGATTTGCCTTTCTCTAATTACTAAGGATGTTGAGGACTTTTTGTCGTGTATCTTAGCCATTTTTGTTTATCATTTGAGAACTCTGTTCAGATTCTTAGCCCATTCTTTTATTGGGTTGTTTGTCTTCTTGTTTCTATATTTTTGGGGGGAGTTCTTTTATATTCTGAATATTAATTCTTTGTTGGATCTGTAGTAGGTGAAGATTTTCTCCCACTCTGTAGGTTTCCTCTTCACATCCTTGGTTTCTTCTTTTGCCCAGTTCAAGTCCATTACACAAATGTTCTGTATTATCAGTAGTATGCTCATCAATACTGACAGACATAGGACCCCTGATTCCTGGAGGAGTTGAGTCCAACCAAAGATTTTATTTATTGATCTATTAATATTTGAAGAATTTAAAGTGCAGAGTTATATAATTGTTTACTTATTGGGCAACTTAATGAGAATTTGTCTTAATTTTTTCAAGGTCTGGTGATATAGCTCATGACTCAGTGGTAGAGCAATTGCTTGGACTGTGCCCTGAGTTTGGGCCAGTACAAATTAAGGGAAAACAGACAATGCATCTCATAGTTGGGAGCCTGCCTTGTAGCCCATTATCAGTGTAGGAATTATAGTTGTGTTTCTTTCTCAGTTAATTAAAAGAAATAAAATGCAGGAAAAATCTCACACATAGAAGAGACTTTATTCTGAAAAAAAAAAAAAAAGAATCACATATTCCTGAGCATTTGGAGGAAGAATTTTGATATAGGTGCCCAAATCAAAGGTAAGCACTTTGCAGTCTCTTATTTTCTACATGCTGGACAGTTGTGAATCTCTCCCTTAACCATAGTTTGCTGCATTAATAAGCTTCTCTGGTGAGAGATGAGAGGTACATTAATCTATGTGCATAATAATGTCATTAGGAGTCACTTTAATACTACAACTGTTTAGGAGAAACCTAGTACTAAATTCTCACCTATGCCCTGTCACCTATCTAATCTTAGGTTCATAGGCCTAATATCAATTCCAGATATGGGCCACATCCTATAAGCAGACATTAAATTCAATTCGAAAGTGGTTGGTTGCTCTCATGATTTTCATGCAACTATCTCCCTAGAGATCACAAGAACCTGTAGAGTGATTATCCCTGAACTGAAACCTATACCAAACTTCTGCCTCCAAAGCTCAGTGATCCTTTTGGAAAAGGGGGCAGAAAAGTTGTAAGAGCCAGAGGTGGTGGATCACTATAAGGAAACAGTTTTCTAGAAATTGGGATATTACTCATAGGAACTCACAGCGATGGTCAAAGCATGCACAAATCCATATGAGGGCAGTCTAGACCAAACCCCAGCATAGAACTGGGGATGTAAGAAGCACCAGTCATACTGGAACGAAGACTGGCAAACAATGCATGCCAGGAGGGGAAGAGTCAGCCTCTTTTAAGGATGTCACTCTTGGTAGGTGAACCAGGTTCCAGTGGTGGATAGACCCACAGCAAAGGGCACTTGGGGACACAAATTTAACTCTATAGGCATATATATATATATATATATATATATATATATATATGTATATATACATATATATACATATATATATATATATAGAGAGAGAAACCTATACATATACATATGTATGTGTATATATATTACATTACATTATCAGGGGTAGTAAGGAGAAGGGCAGATAGGGGAGGGGATAAAAATATCATCACAAAAATTCAATTAAAAGATATATATATATATATTATATAATATATAAATCGAAGGAAACCTTGGGAGGACCTGAGTTTTAAGGATTTTAGTCATTTCCCATTCCCTTAATTTTTGATTATTTAACTTAAACAAAGAAGAGAAGACTGATAGGTTTATGGCTTCAAATGATGAATGAGGTGTCTCAGTCAGGCTCAGTCCTATCAGAACTGGTTTGAAGGAATCAAAAGAAAAGAGAACATTGCTGCCTGGAAAAAGTGCCCCCAGGCCTTTGTTTAGGACCGTGAAGAAACATGATTTCATCATTAAATCTAAGGAGTCAAAGTAAACAGGAAGAGTAGGTAAGAAGTGAGAGTGACTAGAGCAGATAAAACGGAAATCAGAGAATTACACGTCACCTTAAAATGGCATTTTACATGTATGCATATGTGTATATATAGCAATGTATATAAGTATATATAATATACATTAAATATACGTATATAAATGTATACTTAGCAAAATTACCCATCACAATTGAAAAGTGAACAACGATGTTGCTATGAACCTAAAACAAAAAGGACTTCACCATCATCAATCATGCTCTGAACAAATGCAGTGGAGATGATGAGGGAGAAACAAAATGGTGGCATGACTCTGTGCAATAAAGGGTGTCTGGAAAACAGGATCAGCAGTCCACTTGGAAGCCTCCTTTAAGGCAAGTCCAAAATAGTCATTGATATGGGGTTTCCTTCCTTGAATAACTAAGCTACAGGCTGTTCAGGAAGATCAACTTTCTCAATGTGTGGCTTACATATCTGGGAGTTCCTACAGAAGAATAACTAGTCAAAGATGAATGTTATGTTTCTACTGCCATCACTAAACAAAAATAAATAAAAAGTAAGTGCAAAGAACACTCTAAACATGGTTCGGTTGTTGAAATGTATGAATAAATTGAGTATAGAGTATCAGAGTTAAAAACAGTCCAAAGTTGTTGATCTGAACAGCTGGCAAGAGAGTATGTCTCAGCTGAGTGTTATGGCTTGAATCTGCAAATAGCCATAGGATCAGGAACTGGGGAATTGGTGCCCAGATAGTGATACTGTTTTTAAGTGATTGTGTAAACATTATCATGTGGGCTACTGGAGGAAGCAGGTTATTAATGGGTGTTTGGAGATGTCTTTTAACAGGCCTTTGCTGCCTCTCTGCTTCCTGTCTGCTCTCCTCAACACATGTTGCTGCCATCTCTATCTTTCTTTATACATTTTCTATGACTGGCATCACTTTACTGTATTACCGACTTGGGATTCTCGCTGTCGTTTTGTGTTTATCTGATCTGTATGATGATTAATCTTGGCTGTCAACTTGACTGGATCTGGAATAAGTTGAAACATGGCAAACTGCTGGCCACTCCTGAGAGGGACTTCAACAGATTACTTGAAATGGGATGAGCCACCCTAACTGTGGGCAGCTCCATTGGGTGGCAGACCAGATAAAAGGACAGGAAGATGGAAGCTTTGGGCTTGTCAGTTTCACTCTGTTTCATAGAAAAGCAGTTTTCTCTCTGTCTGCTATGAGGGATGGGTTTCCAAATGTGATTGACATCCAACTACCCAATGACTTAAGTGGGGAGGTTAAGGGGAAACACAGGGAAGGCTGGAAAGGAGAGAGGCTGGCATGGCGCCAGGTCTCCATCTTGGGTGCATGTTCCAGAGTTCCAGGGGGGACATGTCATCAAAATGCAGGTTCCCCCATACAATATTGTCTCTCTTTTCCCCAGGGATGAATCCCTTGTAAGTAACATGGAATAAACTAATTTCTCTAAAGGATGTTCTCTATCCGTTCAGTTGAGGATGTTGGGGGTGTGGTGAGGCTGAATGCCTGGCCTCACCAAATGCCTGGCCTCACCGTGAGAGAATTCATGATACACTCTGGTTGGCAAAGACAATCTATCCTTCTTTTGCTGCTGACTTCTTCACTGATATTACAACCAACTTCTTTGAGCTTGCAAGGTAGACTGAAGACGAGCAGTCCTCCAGGAATCCTTGAGGCCGCGGGGCCAGATTGGGTCATCTGACATATCCAGCTTCCTGAACTGTACAACTACTGAATTCTTAGCCTCTCCAGTATGTAACAGCCACTGTAGGAATACCAGACCGTATTGTGTAGGCCAGTCTAACAAATTATACACACATGCATGCACACACACACACATACACACACACATGTATCCTTTCAGTTCTGTTCCTCTAACAAATTGCACACACACACACACACACACACATATATATATACATATATATACATATATATATACATATATATACATATATATTCCATCAATTCTGTTCCTCTGGAAAGCTCTATCTAATAAAGTGTGTTTCAGAACAAGTCCCTTCTAGTTAACACTGTGATACAATACTTAAAGAACAAAGTCAATTCTCCAATCATGTACCCTTAGTACCATCTCATGCACATGTACAGCCACTGGGCGGAAATAGGAACATGTCCAATATGAACCATAGCTACTTTGTTTTAGGAATTTGTATCGGAGTTAAATTGTAATATTTTTCCCTCAAATTTAATGAGTGTGCATGTGATATTGTTAAGAAAATACAGCAAATACTTTAGTTTTGATATTTCATAATTATAAGATATCAAGCTTGCCAAATATATAATGCGCCTATAGGTCAAGAATACTATAGTTGATTCTAAAATATTGCAACCAAAAGCATTCATGAAGTAATTGGGGAAAATGTTATTAGACTAGAAAAAGTAGAGACCCTTTAATTCATGTTTTAATCATATTCAATACAGATCCTTGAATGATATATTTATACAACCAAATTACATTTAAAAGTGCATGTTTTAGTAATGTTGGCCTAAAATTAATTTCATATTTCTACACCTGTCAATTAATTCCAGTGAATAGGCAATCAGACTGAAGACAGTTTTATCAAATCAACCAGTCTGCCTTCCTGTGTATCTGAAGATGATGTTTACTAAAAAATTGAAAGTGGTTTAAATAACACATTAGACAAACAAAATTGTTTTGTATCTTCATTCCCACAAATACACTGATGTTAAATATAAATACTATTTATTTTGTTTTCTGTTTAATTAGCCTGCCAAGTATTGAGTTTCATTAAGACATTTTAATTCATATTCTTCTTGTTGATCATTTTGCCTTACAGCCCTCCCTTTCCTCTGCTCCACCATTAACCTCCTTTCCACATTAATGTCACACATATTCTACCACTATCCTTTTTACACTTCTCATATCTCTTAAGACTCATATCTCTAACAGCCATCCCCTGACACACACAAATATACACATCTGTAAAAAGTAAAACTTAAAGCCTAGTGTCCTCATATCGTAGAAATCATGTGGCACTTATATTTCTAATTCTATTACTTTGATTAATATCATAGATTCCAGGTTTCGTTCTTTGACCTAAGAAAGTCATGATTTCATTTTTCTTTATGACTGAATAAAATTCCATTGTAATATGTGTCTAGGCAATGAGACAGGCATCAGCAGGCTCAGAGGTCATTGAGAATGGACCCATGCTTCATGATCACCTTCGGACCTCATTTCCCATTGACTTATGAGAAGTGCAGGCACCTGGGAATGTTGGGGCCTATCAAGGAATGCTACTTCTTTTTGGTCAAAAGAATGGAATGTGAGTCTGGCCCTCTTTGGAGATAAGATATTTTTATCTGTTCCAAAAAGTAGTTCCAAAAACATTGGTATAATTGCCCTTCCAGAACTTAAGAGCAAATCTAACTGGATCTGTCACTCACTTGGCTGCAAGACCACTTCTCAGGAAAACTTACTCAACTAAAGACAGCCTAGGAAAGCAGGAGGAATCATTGTCTCCTTAATGACATACTATACTATACTGACAGTCCAGAAACTCGTCTGTCAAGTCACTTGCTTATAGATCTCCACCTCTAAACCTGGTCATTTTTCTGAGTTCTAAGTCATTTTCCTTTTTATTCGTATACCTCAATGAAAATCCTAAGCACATTTCCCTAATACTGTGGGCTTCCTCTCCAGAGTCCCTTTCTCTTCTACAGCTACATGCAGATCTTCATTAAAGACCCTACTCAAAAAGCCTAATTGTCCCTCTCCTCTTCTCTGTATACCTCTGTACAGATGTGCATCTGTACATCTCTTCCTGATAGCTGCCAAGATTTGAAACTTCTCTGCCCTCTTTAATCTCTCAAACATTAGTAAAATGATCCTTAAGGGTCTTTCTGAATCAATTTCTTTATCATTTTGTCAATAAGATTTAGAATCCTAGGTCTGTAGATATTGCTCAGTAGTTAAGATCACTGACAGCCTTGCATAGGACCCTAGTCTGATTCCCAGCACCCACATGGCTGCTAACAACTGTCCGTAATTCCAGTTCCAGGGGATTTCAATAGGCTTTTCTGATCTCTGGGCATTGCATGACACGGATGCACTTACATACAGACAATACTCTCCAACAAAAACAAAAATAAGAGTAAGAGCTCCTCTGAAAATAATCCTGCTTCCCCAGTACCACATCTACCACATTTTCTTTAGCCATCCATTTACTGATGAACATTTAAATTTCGACCACTTCCTCTCTATTGTGATAGTGCAGCTATAGTAGAAATGGATATGTGAGTCTCTCTGTGGTGCTCAGTATTGCAGTAGACGTAGGGCTGGGTCATGTGGAAGCTTTATTTTTATATTTCTGGAAAACCACCTTCATGATTTGGGTGGATCTACCAACTTTAATCCTACTAGCAGCTAGTAAGTGTTCTACTTCCCTGAGTCCTCACCACAAGCTGTTATTTGTTTTCTTGATGACAGCCATTCTGACTGCAGAGAAATGGAATATCAAAATGGTGCTCTTTCTGCTCAGGACTGTATTGATAGTTTTTATTTTCTTTTCTGTTTTTTTTTCATGAATAATGCCTTTGGAATTGTGATGGGAACTGTTAAACCTATAGAATATTTTCAGTACTAAATCTGATATCAATATTAATTCTTAAAGTCCAGGACCATGGACGTTCTTTCCAATGTCTAGCATATTGATCAGTTTCTCTCTTCAGAGTCTTAAAATCTAATTACAGAGATCACTCGACCCCTTGTTTAGATTTATTCTTACATGTTTTTGAAGCTATTATGAATGGAATAGTTTTCCTAATTTCTTGTTGGCATGCTTGATATTGGTAATATCGAGGGTTATTGATTCTTGAATGTTGAAATTGTATCTTGCAGCTTTGTGGAACTTATTCATCAGACTTGAGATATTTTTCTGAAGAAAGTTTTAGGCTCTTTTGAAGTATGGAATCCTGCCATCTGAACCCCTTTTATTTGTCTCTCTTATGTTGTTTTAAGTACTGCTTCAAGCACTATCTGAGCTTGCAGCTGTGACCATCAGTAGGCCTGGGTCACCATCTTCTACTTTCCAAGAAAATGTAAGTTGCGCCATCACCTATGCTCCTTTGCTCCAGGTCTTCACTCTGTCATCATTTTTCCCACTTTCCACCACAGAGTTAGGCTTTGGTAATCTTCTGCCATTAGTTCCAGAATTTATGGTTGCTTTTAGTCAGGAAGAAGCAGAGGAAAATGAGTCTAAGCCATGCATTTATACGAGGGTAATAACAGTACTTTCATTAACTGCCTGATACATACCAATAATAAAGTAGTTTTCCATATTTATCACTGCATTTTTTTTTCATGAGCCATCTTTAAAGCAGTTTTCGGTACAGAAGAAAATGGATCAAAAGTTGCTAAGAATTCTTCTACTCCCCTCTCCCATCCTCACATGGTAACTCTTAATGGATGACCTAAAATCTGACATATCTGAACAATGCAAAATTCTTGGTTACCTATGAGGTCTTCAGATGGTGTCATGCATTTTGGGAATTTCGACAGGACTACAGTGACGTGTGTGCCATTAGCTTCATTCAGTGTACTTTTGTTATGCCCTGAAAATACTCTGTTCTAACTATTCATTCTTTACTTCCTCTAACACCTGGGTATTCTCTGATCTTTTCACTGCCAGAAATGGCATGCAATTGGCATTATTCAAGATGTAGGCCTTTCAGATCGGCCACTTTATGGATGCACACTTCTAGTCTCCTCTGCATAGAACAATACCATAATGCTATCTCTCCATTCTCCACAGAGACAGGAGGAAGACAATCCTGTATTTACTCCTATCTTAAAGGATCAGGGATGCTTTTCAGTATTTACAAAGTATCTTTCAGCCACAATTTCTTTTTTAGAATATTTTTCAAACAGTCAGATTAATTTTATAGGCAAATGTAAGTTTTCCAATGATTGCATTTCTAGTATTAAACACAGGAATTGGCCAGCTTGTCAAAAGCAAAATTACACCAATGCTTGACTTAATTTGCCATTCGAATCTTATCTCCATGGATGTAAGTGCTGTGTGCAATTTGATGAGAAAATCAAATTTTTCTGTATTTTCATACAGCTCAGCCCTATGCATTTAGATCTGAAACTCTTTCTTTTACAAAACTACTGTTGTTACAACCACTTGGCTCTATGTTCTGCTTTAGTTGTGGATTTAATTATTCTTATTTTTGGTGTTTCAGAACTCATGACATTTAGACAAATTTTCATGTAATCATTCAATTAAATAAATCTAGAAAATGAAAGTTTCCCTCTATATTATTCATTTTCAGCAGACTCAAACCTTTTTTCTTTCAATGTTTTATGGGTATGTGTTCCTGTGTGTGTGTGTGTGTGTGTGTGTGTGTGTGTGTGTGTGTATAGACTAGAAGTCAAACTCAGGTGCCTTTCCCCAGGACAGCTATCTACCTTGTTGCTTGATATAAGGTCTGTCACCAAGGCATGAGTCTCACCGATTAACCAAGAAGTCCGAATCTACCCATCTCCATCTCCCCTGCACAGGAATTTCAAGTTCTTAAGATAGGATCTGACTCTAGTCCTCATGCTTTTATGGCAATGATTTTAAAGAAGAATCATCCTCCCAACTCCTGTTCTCCCACATTATAATGGAATAGTATATTAATAATTCAAATTACCTTTATCTAGGTTGCAAAGATGCTTATCTTACTGTTGTAAGAAGAAAGCAAGTGAAATAAAAATGATAATCATTATTGTTTTAACCCATTTCAATTTAAATATCAATTGCAAATAGAAACTCAAATGACTGTTGTTCCCAGAATTTGGGGGAATTCCTTCCTTATCATCAGAGGATGTCAGGGAAATTGGGGACCTCCTCTTGGGGTTCTTAATCTCATTAATAAATTTTAAGTACAAAACCAAACAGAAGCTCAAGAGCAGCGTCAGTAGAGCGTAGAAGTAAACACTCCCTCCCTCTACTCTGGCTTCTAGCCTTGGTCCTCAGCCCACTCTGGCTTTTCGGCCTCAGATCTCTGGACTGTCTTCCTAACCTAGCCCTACCCACTGCATCCTGATCCCCTGCATCCAGACTGGCTCAATAATCCAGCTTAATTCATTAGACCTTCCACAGGGAGGTTCCTACTCCTGCCCTGATTTTAGTGCGCCTGGTCTTCTGCCAGCCACAGACCTCCCCACTACCATGGTAAGTCAGACAGTCCCTCCATCGCACCTTGTTTCCTGGTTCCCTGAGCAACTCCATTCTCTCTCCCCAACCTGTTTCCCTCTTGGCCTGTGTGTGCCTAGACAAGCTCCTGCCTCAGATATCAGGACGAGTTTTCTAATCTCCATCCTGCCCACTACAACCGACTAAATGTAAGACAAAGGTTCATATGCTTACAAACTATAATTTACATAATAAAACCAGACTGTTCATGATAACTGAGACTAGTCAGAGCCCTGTAGACTCTATCAATTTCTTGACAATTGTACATAATTTTCTTTTCCCAAGAAAACTGGAAAACTACTAACAGAAAAGCCACAGAGATCGTCAGTGTGTGTTTCAAAAGCATGATTCTGTCTGTCTTTTGTTTGAAAGAGTGTAAAAATGAAAACATGGACAAAAAGTAAATAAACCGATCAAGCGATGACTGATCATAGATGGAAAAGTCAAATCCCTGAGGTAGATCTAAAAAAGTCGAAATGGAAGTCATAGAATTTGAAGATTGAGACGGTGTCAAGGATGGCGAAAAGAGGGAATTTTAAAGTGTCATCACAGGAGGTCATTGGACCTTAAAGATGAAACAGATCATGGGGTAATGCGAAGCAATGCTTTCAAATCATAGACTGTTTACTTAGGCAATCTGCTCTGGGTTCTTCTCAGTTAATATTTGTCTTCCTCCTCAACTGCTTTAGTTTTCTTCCTCGTTGGGGCATGGTTGAAGGGGGGAATCTGAACATGCGTATCCCAGCTTTCTGGACTGCACAATGGCAATAGGTAGTAGAATTTGAAGTTTTCCCCATAAAATTCTTGGTTTTGATTCTGGACGCATTGTTTTCAGTGGATTTGAGAAGAAAGGAGTCACTGGATGCGTAAACTACCACAGATTTCAATGTCAGAGATCCTATTCGCCTTACAAATTTTATATTTGAAAAGTATCTATTTTTGACACATTCCCATATATTTCATTTTCTTTGTTCTAACCCTAAAAATTCTCTTTGGAGAAACTTCTTAGTTTCATTTTTTCTATACAGTTTTATTCTGTATTTTTATTTATAATTTGCATTTGCTGGTACATGGCACCAGAGAAAACTAGTTTATATTAGTTGTGTGTCCTATCGTTTTTCTGAAAAAATAATAATCATTAGACAATATTATTTTCTTAAATTTCTTTACATCATTAAATACTTACTGAAAAACATTTTCAGGCCTGACAGTTATCAAAACAAATAGTAATATCCTGCTAAGGCATATTCCCTTAGTGTTAGTTGCTAATTATAAAGATTAGTAGAGGATTAAATATTATTGAAAGTAGTTTTCTAATAATTAGCTAGCTAATCAAAAAATGTTTTGCCATAATTCGTAAGCCACTGAAGTTTCTTTGCAAAACAAAATTTCGTGTAAAATCCTTAGACCTGTTCCTTTACCAGAAATAGACTGATGATCTCCTAATTCAAAGCAATCCTGAATTTTCTGTTTCCCAGACTCCCTTTAAAGTTGTGGCAGATAGAACAATTGACTTCTGGCTTCCCTGAAACTTGCTTTAGGTTCGTTTCACTTGAGCTTGAGAGGATTTGTATTGCAATATGTATTATGTCTATTACAGGCATGTCTGTTATTAAATGTGAATTGTATGTAAGCCCCAAACAATTCTGACAGCATCACACCATCACCAGTTTCAGAGTACACCAGTCTCAGTTGTGTGAGCCCTTGTTAGTGGTATGTCTGGATAGAGGATAGCAGGAATGACAGGGCCAAGTTATGGGACAGGAGACTTGCATGGTGGCCCAGTATCCTCTACAGCTCAGTGCCTATTATATTCTACTGGTGACACCTCTCAGGCCATCCAGGGAAAATTTGTTGTTCTCTTTCCCTGGGCCCTGTCATATCTATACAAGTAGAAAATTTTAATTCTTAAGTTATGACATATGGGGCTGTCAGTGGACCTAGATAGAAACATATGCCTCATTCACACATAATGATGATAAATGGCCCAAGTATTGCTATATGTTTTAGGGGAAGAGGCTCACCTGTTTTATAAACCATTAGACAAGCATGCATTAGGGGTCAGACCCTCTTCTGATGATTCCATACAAATCATACTTCTCAATAATCATGGTACTGTTTCTGTTGTAATAAGCATCCACCTGAACAAATTTGGCTTTGAAGAGAGAATATCTTACAGTTTTCCACTACGGTCACAAAATCTTTGAAATTGGTGAAAAAAATAAAAGGCTAATGATATTAAAAGGCTAAAAAGATTACACGTTTTGTTACAAGGGTGCACAGTTAAGCATGACTATCTGGTAGTTATATATATATTTTGCCCTGGATTCTTGTTTTATTTCACAGATTTTTTTTTTCTCATAGCACACATCTCTTCTGATAGTTTCTTGACAGAGTTTAGAATCTAAGCAAACATTTGAAAGGATGATGTGTATCCTCTTTAAAATCACTCATGGATAATGGGTGACTTCTCCTGTGTTAGTTAGGATCTCATCTGGCAGAAATAAATAAGAAAAGTAGGTTAAATGGAGGCTTCTTCCCAGGACCCAACAAGATGCTGTCCTGTGCTTTGCTCCTGGTAACCATGACAACTAAAGCAGAATGGTACAGTGGTAGCCAGATCTATGATAATGATAATGGAGCTATTGATATACCCCCTAGCGGGTAGAGGAAAGCAGGGTTTGGAGACATTCACCTGAAATTCCTCCTCCTCCAAATGTAGGTGGTCTGGGGAAATACTGGAGTATATGAAAACAGGTGCATTGAATTCGAGACTCTAAGGGGCTGGAGTGATGGATCAGTAGTTAAGAACACTGGCTGCTCTTGCAGAGGATCCAGGTTCAGTTCCCAGCACCCAGATGGTAGCTAACAATCAACCAAAACTCTAGTTCTTGTGGAACTGTTGCCCTCTTCTGGCTTCCATAGGCATTTTACTGCAGAGCTGTATTTACGTAATTACACATAAACCATTTAGACACATAAAATTAAAATAAATAACATAAAAGGAAAGTGAGACTTCATGATGCATCTTCGAGGAGGCCATTATTCATGACAGGTGACAAGATAGAACTTTGCAGTGATGCGGTTGGCTGGGGCTTTCCTATATTCATGGAAATATCCACTCACCAGTGCTCTGTAAGTCCCCAAAATTCATTGGTTTCACTATCTCAGGTGGTTAGGCATTTGTTGGTGTCCCAAGGAAAGTTCACACAACAGGACAAGGGACAGAAACATCGATAGATGAAGACAGATAAATAGTAGGTACTGCCCAAGGACACAGCTTTGACCTCAAAGATGGAGACAAAATGAGTGACCATAGCTCAAGAACACAGATCGAGGTCACCTGAAATTCCAGGTTCTAATATGATAGCTGTTTCATAGAGTTTTTATAGTAACAAAACAAAGAAAGTTATAAATGAAGACATTTTAAAAATATACTGGCAGAGACATCAGAGAGAGGTAGGTTTCAGTAAAGTGAGGAGTTCTGTTATGGGTATCAGAGGCTTTTGGTCTGTGGAAGCTGGTGGTCTACCAAGTTAATACATTCCAAAAGAACGCTACCACTCTTTTACCACAGTCCAAATGATTTACCTAATGCTCACAAAAGTCGGTAGGTTATGTACAGAGCGGGCAATAAGTGGTTATGAAGGGAGGTAACAATAACGCAAAATAATTTGGATCCGGACATAGAGGTTCCAAGCACCGCACAGCCATTGTGGGCTCACTGGTTACCCAGCCCTGCAGGCTCTGCTTGAATGGGCAGCTTCTTTCTGGGAGCTTTGTTCATCATACTTTACTCTGATAAATCGTCCCATTTCTTATTTTAGTTTTTCTGACAATAATTCCATAAGAAAGGATATAGTTTTTAAATGTTCGTAAAAGGTAACCTAGTGGGTTGATGAGATGACTCAGTGGATTTAAGGTACCTGCACCAAGCCTGAAAACCTGGTTTGATTCTAGGACCCATATGATAGAAGAAGAAAATTGACTTCTTCAAGTAGTCTTTCAACACCTACACATGTCTTGTGGCAAATGCACACACACATACACAGACATGCGAGCATGCGTGCACCCATGCACACACAATGAATAATTTAAAATCTATACAAAATTTTAATAAATCGTGTAGTTAATATTTGATAGAACTTGTTTTATCTCTTCTGTTTGCAATACTGAGAGTTGAACATATTAGGAAATTTCTATATGGCTGTATTACAGCCCTGTCCACATAGCTAGCTCTTTTAACTACCTCATGTTGCAAAGCTTTCCATAGACTAGATGGAGGTGATAGGAAAGTTGAAAATGGTCACTCTATTTAAAGTTTCAAAGAAAGAAAATTTCAGTTAATATCTTGCATTATTTCAATCAGATACACAGAGAGAATCTGATTTAACAGTCTCTAAATTTATGATTCAATGATTTGCAATTGTGTAAAAGCAATACAGTTTAGTTAAAAACTACACTTCAAAGTTATTATTTGGTTCTTTTTTTAAGATATCAGTATACCATTCTATAATCTCTTGAATACTGGGCAGCTACAATGAGCCACTGCTCCTACTCAGACTCAGTCATGACCTAAGCAGTCATTAAGCTACAGTGCTATGCACTGGGCACTACGATGTTGAATCCAGATTAATTCTATTCAGTTCATTTTCAGTTCATGTTATTTTCAATTTATAATGGGTTTGTCAAAATGTAACCTCATTGCAAGGAACATCTGGATATATACTATAAATATAAATTCAAATTAATTCAATTATATGTATCTTGAATTAAGCCCATATTTCAGTATAAACTGAATTACACCGAATATAATCATTACTGATTATACAATAAATTATGACTTCAAATTTATTAAATGGGATATAATAAACATTTCTGAGAAAGAGCCCTGTCTCTAGCTCAGAGATCCACTGAAATAACATAGAAGTTAATTGCACTTACATAATTCCTAATGGTCTAGCTGATAATGGAAAGTCTAGGGTGTGTGGGATGCAACCTTGAAAAAGCATAAATCCATTCCTTAAGGTAGTTCCCATGCTGCTCTGCTGATCGTGTGGAAAACAGGATGGAAATTTCCTTCTCCTCCAGCAGCAGTGGTTAGGAAAGATAAAGTAATGAGCAGTGTTTTCAAACACACAATCAAGTAGTTTAACATAGCAATCTTATTCACCGAAACATATATATGTACATACACTTGCACTAACTGTAAGGGAGTCTGAGAAACATGGATTTTTGTAAATAGGTGTGAATATTCCTGAAATTTAGGAGGATAAATTTGCTTCACACTGTCATTTACACAAAAGGATGGAAATCCTGGGCAGAAAGTCACCTTGGTTACATCAGCCTATGCCTGACCCTGAAAGGATAGAGGGCAACCTCAGTATCCAAACAACTGTCCCATGTTTGTCATCTGTAGTCACCCTTTCTGATTCATGTGGAGAAAACACATGCAGGCAGATTGATTTGTAACGTGATGGTGGCTCCATGATACGCAGAGACATTTTTTTAGGCAGTATTTACTGGGTGTGCATGCAGAAGAGTGTTTGATACACAATGCATAATTTTGGTTCTTCAAAATTGTTGGCAAACTTTTGTAACTAAGGACAGAAAGGTCATTTTGACAAGGTTTTTTTTTTAATTGAAAATCTATTTTATTTTCCTTTAATAAATCTTGCCTCAAGAGCACACCTCGAGGAAATTGGAAATGATAGAAGTTACAGTGTTCCCTGTCATTAAAGGCCTGCACTTGACAGGTAAAAGAATTGCATTAAAATACAAAGAAACAAGAGTAAAACGAATGTTTTATACAGATAAAAGTTATCACAGAGAAGAGATTTTAGCAGGAAACATCAAAAGCTGTGCAATGCTTTCATTAAGTGTTACAAGGCAATTTTAATACTTTTAAATCATTTTTGTTAGAAAACACAAGTCTTAATTTAGTGAGATAGTACAGTGGGCTCAGTATTTTGAATGTTTACTTATGAAACTGTTTATCCTTCTGTAAATTGCCTTTTATATATGCTCTTTAGATTTTATTCTTCCCCAAAATGTGTTTAAAGGATTTAAGAGTCTTCAAATCCAAAAATTTGAGTATATTTTTCACTATTCAATATTTAAATAACTGCAGGGTATTTTTCAAGTTTAGATTTTATTTTAAATTTGACACTATCATGCTATCTTAAAGCTTTAAAAAAAACTGAATTTTTCTCTATACTCTTGCAGATGTGTATATGTCTAAACATGGAACTATGCATGTTTCAAAAATTTATTAAATGGAATTCTTCATATTTTATTTTCAGTTAATGTCCTAAAGGGTATAAAACAAGGCAGAGCTTTATTCTTTGATACTTATACATGAAGTGCCCCATCACCACTGGGAGGTTTAGGAAGGTCCTCCTGAACTGTCTGTAAGGTTATTAGCTAATCACTAACTTCGGTGTACCAAAGCCATGAGACACGTGAGGTAGAAAATCTTTATACAAGGAAATGTTGGGTTGACTTGAGTAAGCTGTCAATTCCCTCATCCCAAAACAACTGTGACTTTGTTTCCCCTTAGATGTGCTGGCAGGCAGCAGTTTGGAAAGAGACTGTGCTTGAGTTGTCTGGAGAAGCAGGGTGCCCCTCTGTGCCTAACGTCTAGTGAGATGAGGCTGCTGTGCATTCCCACAGGCCCAGGAGAGTCCATATTCTGTGAATAGTGGGAATCCCATTTATCTGGACTCACATAAAGGGGGCTCTTGACCAAGGTGAGAATAAATCATGTCATTTGTCATTGTTGTAGAAGTAGAAGTCATTTTCATAAGGTCTAAATTTAACTAGAAAGACCCCCAAACCCAACAAAAGACACCATCTAAGAAACAATTTAAACTCAGAGAGCATAATTTTTCCAGTGCCCAGAGTGACTTCTCAATCCTGCTTTCTTTTCTAAAAGTGAAGGATAGAGGTGATTCATGTGAGGATCCATCAGAGTTTAAAAGAGGAGCCAGCTCTCAGTAATGGAGGCAGTCTATTGGAGAACACAGAAGTAAAAGGGGAACAGACAGACAATTCAGTCATCAGCTCATTCATTTAATAATTTGTTGAGTCATAAGAATATGAGAGTGTAAAGAAATCCTGTGATTTACATTCTAGAGGGAAAATTGACCACTGATGAAATGATTTTAACAAATGAATATTTGCAACTTGTAAAGAGAGATAAATGTGCATTGTCCAAAACACTTGAAGAGCGAAGGCAGCAGTAATCTAACATAACTGTCACACAAGGAAAAAGAAAGTGCTCATTAGGTGGAGGAGAAAAAGGAAGGAATGTTGCAGGAAAGGGAATAGGCACCCATGTCCTGTGATGAAAGGAAACAGAGCCCACACGTGGAGAGAGATGTCCAGCACAGCTTTGCTGCAACAAGCTCTGCAGAGGTGTGAACTGTGCTATTTATAGCAAATGAAAACATGTAAATAAAATGCCTTTGATCAACAAATGATACATTGCTTCTGATTTCTAAAATTCCCTATGCTAACATTTCTTTGATTCACACTACATAATTTGGGTTCTTCAAAATTGTTAGTAAACTTCTGCAACTAAGAGCAGAAAGGTCACTTTGACAAAGTTTTTTCTTCTTTTAATCTGGAAAGCTATTTTATTATCATTGAATACATCTCTGCCTCAAGAGCACACCTCAAGGATTAGAAATTATGGAAGTTACGCTACTCTCTGTCATTAAAGGCCTATATTTGACAGGTAAAAGAACTGCATTAAAATACAAAGAAACAAGGGTAAAATGAATGTTTCATACAAATAAAAGCAATCTCAAAGAGGAGAGTTTGGCAGAAAACACTATCAAAAGCTGTGCAGTTCTTTCATTAAGACTGTCAGATAGATTTTCACTGAGAGAGAGATTTCTTTTTGTTTTGGCTTTGTGGTAAAGCAAGTTTCATTTCTTTACTTGACAGTTTTCTGCTAAGATTTAATGATGAACCTAGCCAGTGATTTACATTTTTTTCATTATAGGCTTGCATTTAGGAATTAAAGACAAAGTATTAAAATCAGTTGCCACATGAAAGTATAAATAATCAGCCTGTATGATTTGCAGGATCTTAAAGAGTTTGAATTCCCAAGACCCTGGTCATTATGATACAGTGATTAGTCCCTCTAAAATGCCAAATGAGGAGGCCTTTCCTGACAAAGTCTTCTGTGATCACATGCACTGTGTGGTCTCTGCCTGAGTTTGCCTTGAGAGAAGAGAATGGCACAGCTCCTTAGAATCCTACGGAAAATGATGAGAATAGGAAACCACAGCATCCTTAGACCCTGGGCCTGGAGCAATGCTTAGGCACCTGTAGATTCAGGACAGGCACATACTGAGACTTGGAGTCCTAAATTGGATTGATGGGCTACAGAAGATTGCAGAGAGTCTCTGCACAGCTAGAAAAAAAGATGATTTTCCTCAAGGTAGAATTACACTTCTGCAAGGTCATGCAAGTTTTTGTTTAATTTACTTTTTCATAATAAATACTTGTGTTATGGAATAAACTCCTTGTTTTCTCAATATTTCTCAAATTTCCAAACCTTTGAAAGAAGAAGAATGTAGTATATGCCTACTTTCTTTGGGCGTCACATTTGTTCCATGTGATTTTATATCATTTATAGATTTATAAATGATATAGATTTTCAGCATTATTTTATAGATTTTCAGCAATATTTTCAGAAGTTCTTTTATTTGAGTGAACATTGAAGAATTGTAGAGCAGTGGGGTTGTTTTGTGTGGTAGTGTGTGTGGAACACACAGGTACAGCAACCAATACTAAACCCTGAGGGAAACTGCAGCCTTCAGATAACAGAAACGTGCCACAGAAGTTCGATGATTATAATAAATGTTCTACTGGGGTGCAGAATGCTGACAATGAGAGAGACTGAGAGGAAGGTGAATAGAAGATAGGAAGTCTTATCATTTCTGTTAAAGTTTACTGAGTTTACACCTGATCTGAGAATTACATCTATTAAAATGTTTTCTTTTGGGGGGCTGGAAAGATGGCTCATCATTAAGAGAACTGACTGCTCTTGCAGAAGACCAGGTTTCTATTCCCAACACTCATATGGCAGCTAATAACTAGCTACAACTCCAGTTCCAGGGGATCTGATGCCTCTTCTGACTTCCATGGGTACTGCATGACACAGGTACACTTACACACATACAGAGAACAATATTCATTCATACACATGAAATAAAAATGAAACATAAAATGTTAAAATGTTTTCTTTTTCTTATGAATCCAAGTGTCTATTTTAGGCACTTTGGAATAACTGGCCTCTTGTGAAAAATATACAAACAGTTCTCAGACATGTGCTGATTAGGGAAGATTGCTTGACAGGATGGCTGCAAAGATGCATCCCCCTTTCATCTATATGCTGGAAAATGAAGCTGTTCATCCACAAAGGAAGGAAATCAGTTTCTCACTCTAGAAGCCTGGTCTCATGACTTGTTGGCCAGTGAACTGAGTGAAATTTGTGATGCTTGACTTTAGCATCAAATGACAAGAATTTTCATTTCTTTCTGCATAGAGCATAGTAAAATGATCTGAACTATGTCTGTTCTGGCTTTGTCAGGATAATAGATCATGTACAGAGTGAGGAAGTCAGATGATAGTCAACAGCTACAACACTGGTGAGTGGTGCCATTTTGAGCCATCTAGTCCAAACCCAGGACCTAATGGTTATTGTTACATAGATACTCACAGACTAATAGAGACGTGTCCAGGATTTCTGAACCCACGTTGCTGAGCTATCAAATCATGAGCAGATGAAATGTCAAGCCACTGAGCTTTGTTTATCTATGTGTTTTACAACAGTTAATAAATTGATAGATAAATTACAGAAAGATCTTGTTCATATCTACAGTTTGGAGTTCTCCTTTGCAACAGTAGAGAGAATTTTAGGAACAGATTTTACACGCCTTTTCTAGAGACAGGGTCTCCTGCATCTCAGGCTGATTGCAAACTTTCTGTGTAGCTGAGGATGAGCTTGAACTTTTTGTTCCTCTGCCTCTAGTCTTCAGGGCTGGGTTTATGGTAATATATTACCACCTTTGGTTTATGCAGTGCTGAGAATACCATTTATAGCTTCATACAAGTTAACCAAGCATACTATGAATTGAACTATACTCCTTGGCCAGGAACAGATTTTATATATATATATATATATATATATATATATATGCTTATAAAATTAATAAATTCTTACGTTAGGTAACATTCTTCAACATACATATATGCTTGTCCACTTAAGTAAGCTGAAAAATAATTAGCTTCTAATCTTCCTGGATTTCTACTATTAATTTTTCAGTTTTCTTCTTAGAATAAAATCTATTTTAGCATCATAGATAGTACCTGACTAGCATGATGGTGGCAACAAACACCTACAGTCCCAGCACTCCACATGACAAAACAGGAGGATCAAGAATTGAGGTTATCCTGTCTCTAAACAATCAACCAATCATCAATCAATAAATGATATCGTTTAGAACTTTAAAATTTTGGCTCTTTTTTCTTTATTAAACCTAAAGGAAAAATCTTCTCATCTTGTGTTTTTAAGACACTTTCTTACTTTTCATGACTCTGACACTCTAGGGAATAAAGAAATTAGAGTGGATAAAAAAAAAAACAGTTTCAGAAACATTATCTTTTTTTAGCATATTTTCTTTCCTAAATTGAGTTATCATACAGAATGCTTTCATCTCTCTATTAAGATTCAAAATGTAACTCTTAGGCATTACACACACAACACACATATGTGTATGTTGAGACAGGATCTCTTACATTTCCAGTTGGTCTGGAACTCATTATGTAGATCAGGGTGGCCTCAGACTCACAGATATCTGCCTGCTTCTGCCTCCTGAGTGCTGGGATTAAAGGAATGCACCACTGTGGCTGACGTAACAATTTGCTTTTATTTTAAGTGTATGAGTGCTTTGACTGCATATATGTAGACGCCCTACATGTGTACAATCCCTGCAGAGGCCAGAAGAAGGTGTCAATTTTTCTGTAACTGTAGCTATGAAGAGTTGGTAGCTAACATGTAGGTACTGGGAGCCAAGCCCAGGTTCTCTATAAGAGCAGCCAGTACTCTTAACTGCTGAGCCATTTCTACAGCCCTGACATTATAGTTATATAAGTTTATTTCAAAATAATTTTTAAAATTTCTTTGAGACTGCTTGAATGCTGTGCTTTAAAAATATAATTGTTTTTATTTAAGAGATCTTCTGTCACGATAATGTTTGTAATTTATGTGTGTTTAAATAATTTTTGTTTAGTAATAAATTCTTTAACCCTACAGAGATTTCCGTTGTTCATTTAGCATCTCATTCTACTGTTGGCAACTTCCCACCTTTCACACTTCTTTCTGAGGACCAGGTGAAAGCAGCTTTTCTCTCATTCTCATGAAAGGGTTGACCATCTTTGGACACTAATTAATAAAAGCTATCCATAAAGACAGAGTAAAAAGAGTAAAAATGTTTTCAACTGTGAATTCAGAAAGCCACGCACCTAATTTAGATCTATGGTTCACCATTATCGAAGTTTGCTGACTTACAGTGAAAAACATATGTAGGTAATCCATGATTTCCTTATCTCTCAGGCTAACCTTGCCAATAATTCTGAGGATATCTGATAATCTGTATCAAATTTCCCATGCCTTACCCACTGTATTACTTTTCTTGATAAAATATCTGACAAAAGCAGCTTAGGGATGGAAGGATTTATTTCCTCTCACGGTTTGAGGATGTAGTACATCATTTTGAGGAAGACTTGTATTTTAGGAGCTTGATCTCACATTGCCTCCACAGTCCAGAAGCAGAGACATGGATACATTGCTCAGCTAGCTTTCTCTTTTTTATTCAGTATAGGAGCACAGAAGTTGGATTGAGATGGGCACATTCAGTGGGAATCTTCGCTCCTCAATTAAACTAATCTGAATCTTCGAAGGCCAGACCAGAGGCTAACTGATCTCCATAATCTCTCAAAGGCATGCTCAGTTGTTTGTCTCCTCAGTGATTCTAGATCCCATCAAGTACCAGTTTGATGAGAATTTCATGATAACAAAGAGAATCCCAAATCCAGGCATTTTAAAAAATTCACTGGTGGATGGGTCTGGATACAGAGCTCAGTGGTTAAGAACACTGGCTCCTCTCGCAGAGGACCCAGGTTCAATTCCAGCATACGCATGGCAGCCGACAAAGATCTATAACTCCAGTTCCAGGGGAACCCAAAGCTCTCTTCTGACCTCCTTAGACATTGTACAACATGGGTGCACTTACATACATGTAAGCAATACATTCATATACATTAAAAATGATAATAATAAAAGAAAAATATGCATTGATGGAAACATTAAGTAGGTGGGTTGAAGCAAAGCAGAAGAACCTCTGTTACCAGCCTGGGTGCTGTCTGGTGGCATTCTTAGTCTCTTGATTGGTGGACACTATGGTTTTGTTAAGTTATTGCATTCAAAAATGATTTATCTGCTAGTCACAGTTGGTTAGGTCAGAACACAGAGGCAGAGGTGGGCAAGGAATGGCTTCTTAGGAGGTTAAAGTTATTCCAAGATAAATTGTAATCAGGCTCTGGACCTGAAACATTCCAGCCTCTCCACAATCATTGAAATTCTAGTTGTTGGGATTAGAAAAATGGATCATGGTTAAGAGCACTGGTTGGCCTTGTAGAGGTCCTAGATTCAGTTTCCACATAATGGATAACAACTGTGTATAACTTCAGTTCTAGGAATTCTGTCATCCTTTTTCAGCCTTAATGTGTTTGTACACATATGGTTCACATACATGCATGTAGACACAACACTCAAACACATAAAATTAAAATACAAATAAATTAACTAAAAAAATATATAATTGTTAATCAGCCCTGTAGAAGATTCAGTAGAAGGTGTGATTCCTTTCTGGGAACTCTCATTAACAGTATTGAATGTTTCTTGATTTAATAGCGTAGTATTGTTAAGCCAAACTGATTCTAGAAACCGGGGTGGAGAAACTACAGGGAGCATAAGAGCCATCAAGACTTATGCTTTTAACAGGAGGGAAAAGTTTAAAAATGCATTTAGAAAAATTTATTGAGGTAGCAAACAGATTTATTAAAAGTAACTTTAAATTATTCAGACAGGCTGGAAAAGTAATAAAAAGGCACAAAGATATCTATATACATGATAGGAAGTAAGTTTGGGGACATTTAATTTTTTAAAGTACAACATAATAGCACATAAAAGTTCAGAAAACATGCCTCTGTTTTAAATAAATGCATGCATGATCACTGTCATTTTTTAAAATTCTGATAAATGCAAACAAGTAAATTGAAGATTGAATTACAAAGAATATCTGACTGTAATGAAAATAAAATTTGCCTAGAAGTCAAATGTTAATACATGAAGATTAAAACAAGAAATATCAATTGCATACAAATTAATGAAAAGCAAAAAATAAGGTGTACAGATTCCAAATGACATAATCAAATATGCCTATTTAAAATATATGTGTGTATACATGTTAAATGCTGTTTTTTTTAAAGCTCTACTAGTTTTCTCTTCTGTTGCTGTAGTAGAAA
The DNA here is from genome assembly GCA_035773235.1 of Eospalax fontanierii. Taxonomy (NCBI): domain Eukaryota; kingdom Metazoa; phylum Chordata; class Mammalia; order Rodentia; family Spalacidae; genus Eospalax; species Eospalax fontanierii. Next base: position 43,274,306 of record CM069540.1, on the reverse strand, counting down.
CACTGACCAAGGGAACTTATAAAAGGAAGAGTTTATTTACCCTAGGGTTTCAAAGAGGTAAGAGTCCATCATGATGTGTTTCGGCCAAATGTATGATCTTAAACACCCAACAGGAAAGTATAACCAAGAATTCCTACTTCAACACTGCAGTGCATACCTGCTGTCAAGAAAGTCAAGGCCACTATTGTTCTAACCTAACCATTAAATGTTGGCTAATTTCTTTTCTTTACCTGTCTAAAAGCCATTTAGGAGGAAACTTAGATTGGTTCTAGATCAAAGTGCCTGAAAGCAAATCCTGACTCTCAAGTCCAGCCTTGGCAACCAAAAGAAAAACAAGGATGAACCCAATATATGGATGTTCTTGAAAGACCTAAGCAAAAAATTCTAATGGACTTTAAAATGGACATTTAAAATTTTCTTTTTTCTGACTTTTATGGTTTCCTATGTAGAATGTATAATGCTAACTACTCTTGCCTTTAACAGTTATGCAATTCAGGGGTCTTTTAGATAGACTTACTGATGGGGTTCTCACATTGCCACAATCTACATCCATTCTCAGCTTTTGAAGAAGTCAGAGTGGTCATCACCCCAATTCCCTATTGGCAATTGTGATGCCTCATCAGAGGGTGATGTGATAAGAATAGGAGACAGAATTTGGCTAGGCAGTTTAGGGTAAAAAGACCGGAAGAAAAAGTAGCCAGTTCATTCTTTTTTGGCTAAAAAACAAAACAAAACAAAAATTTAAACAAAAAGCAAGATATGTTGGGCATAATGCAAGGTGGGCCTAGCCAGGCCACCTGCTAGGAGAAATAGAGGAATGGCTCCTGTGGGTGTGGCATTCTGCTCTGGCTAGTTGTGAAACCAGCATATCTGGAAAGTACCTGCCTACCTGTGGCTGTATCTGGGACCCCACCCCATTAGACCTATAAGAGCTTGCGCACCTCTTCAGTAAATGAGTTTGCAGAGCCACACACTTGAGCTCTTCCCGTCCAACTCCTGGAGTCTGTGGCTTGACTGACTCTGCATCTACTCACCCCCAACCCCTCGGGCTGGCCCCCCAAAGTCCACTCGGGCTGGCCCTGAGTGGTGAAACACGATGGTAATGGACATGACTATAATGATGGGGAGGCATGGTGGCAGAGGGAGCTGGAGTAGACTCCAAAGCCATTTTAAGGTAGGTACAGGAAGCAGAGAGTGACTGGAGATACAGCAAGGCTTAAGAACTCTCTAAGTCCATCATCAATAGGCTTCTTCCAGCAGGGCCACACCTAATAAGACCTCCCAAAACAGTGCTACCAGCTAAGGACAAAATGTCCAAGTACTTACAACCTATGGGGAACATTCTCATTCAAACCACCACAAAAACTGGAGTTAGACACTTCCAGTGAGGAAGCTAGCAGACTGCCCACCCCACTCATCCTCAGCAGCTTAGAAATCCAAAGATTGCAACTTTCAGGCCGGATGGTCAGAGGAATGGGAGAGTCCTGGCTCTTACTCTGGGAGATGATGTGACATCGTGAACTGCCTGATAGTCATCTAAACCTTATAAGATTACTATTAACAGGGGGCTGTGTGCCATTACTCTCTCTTGTAAGAGTCAATCCAAAGGGGGTTGTCAATCACCTTGCCAGGAACCAGCCGCCACTGAGAAAGCTGCCTTCTTCAGAGACTTCTAAAGTACTATAAAGCATATCTGGAGTATAAATCAACACAGTAGTCCCTTTGGCCAGTGTCCGTTCTCCATCACTGTGCATCCCCCAATTTATTCTGTAGCCCACCTTGCTTGTCTTCTGCACTGAGTCCTGTGTATCTCTCTTCTAAATGTTTTCCATGGAGGTGACAAGGACAAGAGCAGAGGGGATGTTAATGCAAGATCTAGGTGAAACATGCACTCCCCTTTCAGTCGTGATAAACGAAGCAGATGGAAAATCAGTAAGGATATAGTTGATGTAAGCAGTGCTATCAATCAACTACAGTTAACTGACATTTACAGAGTACTTCACTCACCAGCATCAGGGCACAAATTCTTCATAAGCTTATGTGAAATAGTCAATGAGACATAACACATTTGTGAGCATAAAATCTATTTTTATAATTAAAATAACATAAATAATAGGAATCATGTTCACAAATCACAACAGAATTCATTTATAAATCATTGTGAAAAGATAACTGGGAAATATTCTGATAGAAATTAATTTTGTTTAATGCATGAGTCACTGAAATCTCAAGAACAATGGAAATATTCAGAAGTAATTAGAAATACAACCTAAGAGAATTTGTGGGACAGAGTGATGGTCACAGTAGTTAATATGTAGCACTCAGTGCCCATGTTATATAGGCAGAAATCCAAATTTCATCATCCGTATTTCAATTTTAGGAACCTAGAGGAAGGAAAGCAATGTATGCCTAAATCCAGCAGAGCAAAGTGATTGTGCAAATTAGAACAGAAGTCAATACAATTGTAAACATAAATCTATTGCAAAAAGTCAATATAGGCAAAATATACTTTATTGAGAATGTCAAGGAATTGATAAACCTGTGTTTAGGTTAACCAAGGGAGGCAGACTGAAGACTCAGCTTGTCAACAGTGAGACCGTGAGAGCTGTCTCTCTCCATTCCCCAGACCTTAAAAGGTTAATGAAGAAATACTACAACTGATTCTGCTCTGAACAGAAATGATGTTACTCCTGCTTTGAATGATAAGTTGCTTCAAATAGTGAAGGACGAAGTGACGCTGGATCTCCCTGTTTTCTTTCTGAGAAAAGTAACAATTGCTAATTCATACTGTTCATAGCAGTGAATCATGTGGTATGAATTTTAGTTGGAGAATTCGATAGGTATTCATATTGTCCTTCACATGTATAGCTTCATACAAAAATATGTATACTAATAGGCTTCAAAATATTTATAGCTTTGTGTATCTGTGCACTAATATTAATGCATGTTCTAATTTCTTCTTTTGTTAATTCAGGAAGGCCACAAACAAATGCTTTCTACTGAACAGACCTTTCCGTCCATAGAGTTTGCAAGACAGGCTTGGGGAGCATTCTGTAGTGACAAAGTACAAATAAAATGGTGAAAACAACTCAAATAATAAACAAAGCCCCCACAATTTGGAGGACTGATACATAAATGATACATAAGTGCCGTCTGAAAAACGTCAGCACCAAAATCAAGAACATCTCAATAAAAAGATGAGGCAAGATCCACACAAGCATGCTGACATAATTGGCATGGTAGAAAATAAACCAAAGAGAACAAATGTCCCCTGCCAACAATCCCAGATGATTATGGAGATACCCAGACGGGCAGACCCACGGCTTTCTTATTTGTGGAGTTTGCCCAGAGCCATCAATCCAAAGAGAGGAGTTAGGAAAACAGTACCTCTACCCTATTCAGGGAGTCAAAGTGGACACCAGCATAGTAAGAAAACTTGATACTATGACATAAAATAATGAAAATAGGACTAACCTATGCCATCTTTCCCCAAACACATGTCATGACCCAGTTTAATCATGCATAGGAAAAAATTCAACAGGATAATACAAAACCCCCGAAACACATATCACAGAAAAATCAAGTTCACCAAATGAAGTAAAGTCTGAGAGTGCCACAGTTCAGAGGCACCTAAGGAGAAGACGTCATTAAATGCACCGAGATGTTGGAAATGATGCTGCACACTAGGTCAAAGCAAAGGAAACCGGAAGCCCTTGTATATCATACTTCATGATAGAAATCAATACCAGAGTCTGGTATGGTACATACTTTCCACCCCAGTACTTGGGAGGTCCACAAATTCTACTTCAGGCTGGGCCACAGAGCAACACTGTCTCCAAAACTAAATACACGAATAAAAATCAAACACAAATCCAAAAACCAGTAAAGAAAAGAATATTGCTTAATCAATCATAGCAAATGCATTGCATTTGTGTAAAATTCTAATAATAGAGGAAATTGAATATAGCGCATACAGATAGAGGTCAGATATTCCACACTGTCATGGTACAAATGTTTTTGATTAACCATTCAAAAAGTGACCATATATTTATGAAACAAATAATAAAACCAGTGTCTGTGAACACAGATTATGACAGAGTCCAGCACTACACAAAAGCAACTACATACAGGCTTATGGGACCAAACCAAACATGTCTATATCAATTCCACAGTAGCCATATATCATGCATGAAAACCACATTATGCCATCCTTTTGTGACCTAATTATCTGACTTAATCATAAAAGGCCCTTAATTTAAATGTGTACCTATGAGAAAGGCTGAAAGAAAAGATTTTGTGGTTATACTTCGAAAACATACCTAATTTGATGATACTGTCCTTTTACTTAACCAATAACAGTCTTTTTATAGAAAAATCTTATAGAATTTGTTTAATTAAGGGATCTTTTATTTCTGAATAGAGTTGGGTTAAGATTGTTTGAGTGAAACAAACCTTTTTCATAAAAATGACAAAGCCAATTTCAAAAAAAGTATCAACTTTGTTATTATATATTATATTAGTGAGTCATTTTCTAATCTGTTTATAACAATTTCTTATTTCTGTCTAGCATTCATCTTCCCCTCTTTCAGTGGAAAACTATTAATATTTATAACAATGTATGTTATATATTTATATATATTTTAGAAATGTTTATGATATACAGTAAGTATGGTTTTTTATATGCCAAGATTCCATTACTTACTGGTTTAATAAAATCTTTATAACTTTTTAGTCTTAGAAATAATGATTCTCACATCTTTCTTTTTATTTTAAGATGATAGTTGAATTCAACAAATGTTAAAGAGCATGTAAATATATTAAATCTATATATTTCTAAAACAAAGTCCAGTAATTTTTGAAGGTTGAGTAACACAAATTGAGACATCTGTGTTCATGCTGAAAATCTTACAGTAAAAGACATTAGTAATACAGTTAGATGTTTTTCCAGTCAACATTAAGTTGCTCTATTCTGCTGAGCTAAGAGTAGTCCAAAATCCAAAAGCGTTTTCAAACGTTTACTGACACAAGTCTTGTATTAAATCAATAAAAACATAAATTATTCTGAGTGGGGTGTGGTGGCATATGCCTTTAATTCCAGCACTAGGGAGGCAGAGGCAGGCAATCTCTGTGAGTTTAAAGCCAGCCTGGTCTACAAAGGGAGTTCCGGGCTAGCAAGGACTGTAGGGAGAACCTGTCTCAACAACTTTGAAAAAGTACTATACTATACGAATTATTGATTTTATAGGCTATGTTAAATACAGATATGGTTACCTATGTTACTATTTCATGACTCAGGAAGTAGAGGCAGGAGGATTATGGAGAGGGTGGCACTTGTGGTACGTAAGGGTACCCTGCCTTAATTTTGAAAAGGCAGGTGTGGGTAGAGATGTACTTCACTTACCCATGAACAAATCATGAAATTGTCTCCAAAGTTATTCAGTGGAGTTACTTGATAGATATAAACATGGAAAACTTTACAGGCTCATCCACAAACAAGGTATTGAACTTGAAGTTTTATACATGTTAAACTAGCTTCAAAAAGTTGTGCATAAAGAAAGAGATCATGTGCAATTTTCTGAAAATCTCACACACGTTTCCCAGGTTTCCTTTTTTAAAATATAAGCTCAAGTAAAGCAGAACTGGGAAATGCAAACAGAAACCCAGGTTCACCCAGTGTCTCATTAAAGATAATATTATATCCTTCTTTGTCACGACCACCTCGGCCAGCAAGGAAGACGCGACACCGGATTCTTCTTGAGACAGTTTATTCAGGTCCTTACAGCAAGCGTTCTTTGTCTTCTTCCCCTTTCCTTATGCAGGCCATAGGCTATATACCCTTAGCATAAACCCTTCCTCATATTATACGTGGCATTTGCACAATGGGCAAATTAGTAAAACCAGGAAAAGAAAACTATAATTTCTTACTGCGCCATAAAACTCGGCAACAGGCCAACTCTAAGAATAAGCCATAACCACATCCGGGTGCAACATCTCCTCCGTGGCCATTTTATCCAGGCAAGTAGCAAGCAATATGTGGAAGCTCGCGGGCTGGCTTCCCACACTTCTTTTATAATGGCTTCAATATGTAGGTCATTGATAATCTTTTTACCCAAAGAGATACAGAGAAGGCATCTATTAATTTCTGAATGACACATGTAGTAAAAAAAGCATAAAAGCAAATGTATTTTTAGAAATATCAAACTTGTAAGACTGTCAAATTCAATACATAGTTAAGATGAGGTAATTATTATGGCTCTAATGCTTTCAATCTATTATGTATTTATCATAATGCCATTTTCAGTGGAAGAGTTCAGAAATAAGAAATGCAATATTTAACAAAGTGTAATAATGTATGTTCTGAAGAATGACAACATTCCAAGTATAAAGAATAATTCCTCAACTCTTGAAGTAACAGAAAATAAGCTACTTTAGATAAGCAAATTAAAAAGTGGATTCTTATTTCTTTATTCGTCAGGCACATCACTCTCCTCCAGAAATAACCAGCAACAATAAAATTCAAATTATTCTTTGCTTGTAGAAATGGAAAATGAGATTTTGAATAACAAATGTCTGGAATAAACATGGAAATCATAGGAATTCAGTTCAATATGGAGGCCCAGCATACTAATCCGGGGGGCGGGAGGTGAATGTGGCTGCCAAAAATACCTTAACTTTATGTTAATGTTTCATAGTAACCAGCAGTTTTCTTTTGCTTAGCTTTTCCTTTTCAAAGCACAGGACCTGTGGGAGTCCCAGTCACCTGTCTAGTATATGTTATGTCTTCAGAAGCACAGGCTCACCAGGCTCCCCCTTCCTGAGGGCTGGGACAGCTGTCAAGTGCCTCTATCTCGGGGTCTTTCAGATGCATGGAACCGTAAACAGAAACAAGGCATTGAGAGAAAACTGAAGAAAGCCTATGTCAGTATCTGAAACATGACTTTTTCTCTTGCACCTGAATATTTACTAAACCTAGCTATGCCTCAATTCCTAATCAATACAGCTGGGACCATGCTACCAGTGGTAAGCAAGCTCTAGGTAAGTAGAAAATTACATTCACAAGTAAGCTCTAGGCAACTGCATTATTTAACACCCACCTTACCCACCTGTTCAATTGGAACTAACGGTTAGCTTCTTATTTCTTTTAGCTTCAGAAGGGATTCCTTTAGTGTCCTGGTTCCAAGACTCCTTCTTGCATTGTTGTATTTTTGGTACCTACCATCTGTTCTATGTCTAACATTATCAGATGATAGAGTGTGTACTTTAGCAACACAATTTGTTTTCTGTTTGTTGGAAGCACATGCAATGCTTTCATTAAGTAAATTGTAGGTACTGACCAAATATCAGAAAAGAAAACGCAAGTTTTCTATACTGTGAAAGTCAGAGTACTTGCTGTGAGAGAAATATCCACCATTGTCCAGAAAGAAATATCCTGGCATTCTGTGATCCAAACAGTGGGAGCTCAACTTATGAGAGATGTGAGAAGTTGAATAATACTTTATCTGGGAATCTGCACAGCCTCCAAGAAATGAGGAGTTACTGGAAAAATGTTAGGCTAACATGACTGAGAATTCTCAGTAGGCTAATGACTAGTCACACAGAATGATAAACATCTTCATTGATTGACTGATGCAGGCTTTGTCAATCAAAATGCCTCAAGAGATTGGTTCAATGAGATGGGTCAAGATGGGTAAAGGTGTTTGCCTCTAAATCTAGTGACCTGAGTTCAATCAATCCCTGGCACCTACTTGGTTGAAAGAGAACTGCAACTCCAGAAAGTTGTCCTCTGACCTCCTCATAGATGCTATGACACACATGTGCACACACGCACATACACACACACACTTGCACACAAACACACAAATTATATAAAGTGGCTCAATAGACATTGTCTTTAAAGTGAGCTGATACACCCTCTCCAAACACACAAAATATCTAATCCTCAAAGTTTTAGTTAGTAATCCAAAATATGTGTCTTACTTTGGACAGTCATACTCAGTTTGGCATACTGCTCATACACACTGTTTTCATTGTATTCTGTATATTTAGATAAAGTACATATTAATTTTCAATGCATGAAATATACTTAAAGATTTATACTTATGACTTCTTTGCCCCATATGTTATCCAGAAACTGTAACCTTTAATATCAGCAGTCTTGAGGCAGATCTCTGTGAGACTGAGGTCAGTCTGGTTTATATAGCAATTTCCAGACCAGCCAGGGATACAAGAAGACTCTGTCCTTTGTCTCAAAGAGGTAAAAAAGAAGTGTATATTTTAATGTAACTACTTTTGGAATTCCAAGTTTCCTTTTATTATTGAGTTCTAGTTTAATTGCATTGTGACCTGTGGGCTTACTTCAAATATCTTCTATTCCTTTATATTTGTTAAAATCATTCATGCCCAGAAAGTGGTCTATTCTCTATTGTTGAAAGTTACATGAGAGCTTGGGAGGAATGTGTATTCTGCAGTTATTAAAAGAAAGAGTCTATTAATATTGTATAGATTATTTGGTAGATGGTATTGTTAGTGCACCATTCTGAACTCTGCCTGCTGGATTTGTCCCCAGCATTGAGTTGATTCATCTTTGCCCAGAAGTATTCTTTCAACAAATAGAACTACCATCTCTTAATTTAGACATTTGATAATATATTTCTCTGTACCATTGCTTTTAGTCAGTTTGTGTCTTTATAGAGTGGGATTCCTATAGATAATATGTATTGGAAACTATTTTTTTTCTCCTTTTGTTATGGTGTATACAGAACCATGGATGTCACACATGTTAGTGCAGTGTTCTACCCCCAGGCTAAGCCCTGTCTCTTGAACTTCTGGGCTCTCTTTTTTTAATCCACTCTGACAGGCTTTCTTTTTATTGGTGATTATTGATGTTCAAATTGATTATTGTTATAATTGAATTACTATCCATTGTGCTTGGTACTGTTACAGTTTTCTACTTTTCTTATTCTCCATTTTTTTGTCTTTCTTTGTGCATATGTGTGTGTTATGCATGTGTAGATGTGTGTGCAAGTGTGTGATGGCCAGAAGCCTGTCACATCTATTGTTCTATCACTCTGCACCTTGTATTTTTCAGACTGGGCCTCGCAGTGAATCTGGAGCTCATTTATTCAGTTAGGTCATCTGGCCATCAAGCTCCGTGGTTCCTCCTGTCTTCGTCTCCCCAGCATCATATTACAGGTGTGTGCTGCTGTGTTTGGCTTTTTATATCTGTGCTGGGGACTCAAGCTCGGATCCTCGTGCTTATACAGTAAACATTTTGTGTACTGAGTCATCTCCTCAGCTCCCTCTTCTTGTCTTTTATTGTCTTCTGTCGTTTTAATTATCTTGTAGGATTTGACTTACATAGAACAAATTTTTCCTTTCTCAGTATGTCTGTTGTACTTACGTTTAATTTTTATTGCTTGCTCATGACTCTCATATGCATTTGTAATTAATCCAAATCTGCTTTCAAGTCAGATGATGTCACTTAATGGGCAGTGGATGTACCTTAGCCTAGAGAATTGCTGATTCTTTCCCTCTGCCCCTTATTACATGGCTATCATCCATTTCATTTTCTGTAAGCTGTAATCACTGAGAACATTGTTTCTATAATTGCCATAATAAAGCATTATCTGTTAAATCAATTAAGCATAAGAGAATTAAAATATGTTATTATATCTCCTCTATTTCCTTTCTAATCCTCTTCTTTATGGAGATTCAAATATCTGGTATCTATCCTTTTCCTTGTTTTCAAGGAATTCTAACTCTTGGTAAGCTAGTCTTGTAGAACGTCTCTCTTGTTTTATTTTGTCTTGAAAAATATTATTTATCCCAATTTAAAAGGTATGATTTCACTGCACGCAGTGTTCTGCTCAGTGAACATGCTTATTCCCACACATCACAGTCTGCTCTCCTCTGGCTTACGTGGCATTTGAACTGAAGTTGAATGGGACTTTTATGTTTCCTTCTGCATAAATGAGGACACCCCCATAACATTTGGCTTTTGAGATTTTTCTCCTTGTATTTGACTTTCCAAGGTTTTGATGACACAGAGTTACATCTAGATTACTGGGTGTGCGTATTCGCTCTGCTTTGTATTCTCTGAAATACGTAGACTTGTGTTTTAGTGTCTGTAATTAATTTTGGGAAATTCTCACTATTGTTTCCAATATTTTATGTGATTTCTTCTGCTATCCCCTTTATACACATGTTACAGCTTCTGTGTTTGTCCCTTGGTTCTCAAATAATCCATACTGACAATTTTTCCTTCTTTACATTTTGTCTTGCTCACAATTCTTCCCGAATCTGTGCACATTCTTGAATGAGCACAATGATAAGCCTTTTATTTCTGGAATTTCCTTTTGATTCACTCAGTTTCCATCACTTTGAATATATATTTGTCTATTTTTATATTGCCACTTTTTCTGTCAGATACTTTGACTATGTTACTTATATTTTATATTTCCAGGCTAACACCCCATTCTAAGTCTGGTTCAATGCTCTTTACTCTGTGCAAACTGAATGCATCTTTTAGTTTACTTTGTGATCTTCTTGTTGCAAACTGAACATGAGGTCTTGGGTTAAGAGAAAGGAGATAAAATAGATTCCAAAAGCAAGGATTTATATTTTTCTATAATGGGCTCTGTCAGTGTTTCTTAGTCTAACTTTGATTGTTGTAACAAAATGCTCAAGACGATAGCTCACGAAGATAGAGATTTGTTTCTCTCATGATTTATAAGTTCAGGAAAGCCCAGGATTCTGGTCTCAACATCTGTTCAGCTTCTGCAGTGTTTACTTACCCTGGGACTCTGCTCTGCTGAGCCACGACTCTACACACCCACAGGTATCGGTTCTCATGTGTGTCTCCCTGCGGTCTTGGAGATCTCCGGACACTTTTTCTATCTCGCATTTTTTAAAAGTTAAATTTATTTTCATGTTCTGTGTGTGAGTGTTTTACCTGCATGTGTAGATGTAACTATACTCCTGCTTATAGCCCAAGGATCCTCAAGATGTGGAATTATGGACTGTTGTGAGCTGGGAACGAAATCAGGTCCTTTGCGAGAGCAGCTAGTACTCTTAACCACTGAGCCACCTCTCCAGTGCCCGCTCAATACTTCTATGAATAAAGGTTGAATTATTTTAGTCCTTCGGTACAGTTACAATTCACTCCGTCCCTGGATGGAGATACAAATGTGTCCCAGGGCACCCGCTCAGATTAGTTGGGAATGAGCTGGATCTTTTCTTTCCTCCAGATCAATTAGGCTCAGAAATGAAATTTGTCAAGGAGAGGTCTTGCTCTACCCACATTTCAAAATACTTTTTTTTTTAACTTCCCTTCCACATGAAGGAAGAACAAGAGGATTTTTTTTTTTTTTTTTTTTTTTTTTTTTTTTTTTTGTTTTTAGTATAAGGACTTGCTAGGGCTCCTACGAGTAAACCTCAGGAGCTATAAAAGCTCTAGTGGAATTTTAGACCCACATTTGTCCACAGTGAATCTCTGTCCATTTGTCAGTTTTTCTCCTGGTTACCCTCCCTTTATGGGGCAAGTTCCTACAGAATTCATTCCCCAAGGTGCAGCATGGTATAGCTCCACCTTGGGACCTTGGAGGAATACATTCAGTCAGTGGAACTGATACATCTTTATCTCTCTGCACAGCCACACCTAATGGAAGGACCCACTTAGAGCATTTAAAACATACCTTTCTGTTGAAACTTAATAACTGGAAGAGTTGACCTTCCCTGTGGGAGCACAGGAAGATATTTTTTAAAGAATATTGGTGTTGTTAAGAAAGTTTGGCTGTGGTGAGTGGATCTTTGCTTCCTCAGTTTAATTTACTCACTGATGTATGTATGTATGTATGGCTGTGGTGAGTGGATCTTTGCTTCCTCAGTTTAATTTACTCACTGATATATGTATGTATGTATGTATGTATGTATTTATACTTATTTATAGCATGTGCTCCTGTGTGATGGAGCATGTATAGTTATCAGAAGACACCTTTTCAGGGGTTGTTTCTCACCTTCCACCTTGTTTTTGAACAATAATCTCTTGTTTCCACTGTGCTGCATAAGTGAGTTTCCAGGAACTCCACCCTCCCCCATTAGGAATGTAACTCAGATTATCCAGCTTGTACTGCAAGCATCCCACTCACCCACTCATAACCCCCCCCCCATTTTATTCATGAAGCTTAGAAAAATGATAGTTCATAAATTAACATTTGAAGGTTTTCTTTCTTTTATCACCTGACACATACTATATTATGGAGAAGTCAAGTAATCAGCTAGACCAATCCTGTTTATTTTTGTTTGCTATGCATGAGGCTCTGTATTATTCACTGAAGAGGGAACAGGCAGATTATATATACCCTCATGTCTTATTTGTGTTTTAATCTAGGCAAGTTTCTAAGCTGTATCATATTCTAATATACTGGGTATATAAAGTGTTTAAAAGTAACAAATGTGCTGTGCCTCACTGTATAATGAAAGAGTATCTTTTAAATGAAATATTTAATGAGTTTCTTAAAGTCTAGCTAGGATGTGTTTAAGGATTGCATTTGGTCGGGTAGGAGAAAATGTAACAGCTTTTAATTTAGAAAATGATCAAATTAAAAATTATATAAAACTGCCAACTGTAGCAGGAATAATTATAGCAATAATTAGACTGCACTGCACTGAAGATATTAACTTGGAAGTATAGCAGGATGACTATTTCTGTCATCTCACAGACAGTGAGTGCCTTAGCTCCTGGAGTTCTAGTCCCAGGGGGAGGAAGTTTTTGCGGCGTCAGCCCACTCTCACCTTCTGAGGCAGCTTCTTCTCTCTTCTGTCGCCTTCTCCTCCTTCACATTATCTTTGTTTCCTTCCTTTTTATTGAATTTTTGTGACTTTCACAAATATAGTTTGATGGTATTTAGATCCTGTGCTCTATCTGTATATACCCCCACTTACCCAACTGATTTAATATTACCTATTGAGTCTGATTTGTGGCCCCAAATGTCCTTCAGTGTGAATTCATCCACTGGAGCCTGGTTAACTTATCAAGACTCCCATCCTTAAAGGAGGATGTATCTCCTTGTCCCAGCAACCATCAATTCCCAAAATTTCCCTAGGTTGCGTTGAGATTCCTTACCCATTTCCCCATGCCTATGCTGGTATTTTGTCTGATTTGAGCTTGCATAGAACTTGTGCATGCTGTTACCATTTCTGAGAGTTCATATATGTAACTGACTAGCTGTCTGGAAGACATTGTTTCCTTGTAATCGACCCAGTCTAACTATTATAATCATTGGGTCTCTTCTTCCACAATAATCCCCAAGCCTTGGGAGGGAGAGGTTTGAAACAGGCTTCAATTCAGGGGTAGACGCTCTGTGGTCTCTTCTTCATGTGCTGCATGAGAAAACTTCTCTAGTGAGAGTTCAGTGATACATTCATCCTATGTATAAATGTTGCACTGAAAATGTGTCACTTAGGGCTAGGCACCTAACAGACACTCATTATTTTCATTTGATCAATTATACACTCTGTTAGAATCTCCATCTGTTGCAAAAATAAGTCGCTTTGATGAGGAATGAAAGGTATACTTGCCTGTAAATAAGAGGATACATATTTAGAATAAAGTAAGAAATTAGATTGGCCTAGGGATATGGTAAAAATATGTTTTTCTCTAGCCTATAAGAGCTCTCCTGCCATGTGTATTTGGCTTTGTTTATTGTTGCACACATGAGCCTCCCCCCAGTGAGCAGGACTTATTTCTGATTAGACAGTTGATTACCCACAAGATCAAAGAGTCACTACTGAACCAATACTGATAGTTTGCTGGGGCAATCATTGTTTATTAGGTTTTATAGCTTGGTAGGACCATTGATTGATTTTCTTCCTTGGCACCTTGTGTAGTATCCTCTGATGCAATAAGAGCTAGTTTTCTGGGAGGAGGCTTCCAGGTCAGTTCCAGCTCAGTTGCTCTAAATCATGGTCTAAAGTATGGTCTCTCCCCAGCAAAAGGGCTTACTTTCAAAATATGGGAGGTAGTCAAGTACTGTGGCACTAGCCTGTGTTATTTTTGTGTCTCGTACCTAAATGTAGGTCTCATGTAGTCATAAATTTACAGAAATGTACTGCTTCAAAAACATGTATGATCTACATACATATGCAATATCTAAATCTGAGCCAAAATAATAGAGCTCTTACCAATATGTTTATAAGATTGTAATGCACACTATAGGGGTTTTGTGTTGCATAACTATATCTTAACTAAAAACAGCTCAGTGTGAAGTATTTTGTGAAGAAAAGGCACACCCACAGACTTTGTAATGTACCCACAGGTGCATACAGTCACAGTGACAAAAATATAGTGCTCTCAATATGGCAATTTGAATTTGAAACAAAGTGAAATAGTTATGCAAATGCATTTAATATTATATGTATTAAACTGTTCAAGATGCATTAGTAAATTACACACACACGCACATATATATATATATATATATATATAAGCTGGATTATACATGAAATTTGGTTTCTTGTAATTGATATGAGTTTAAATATCTTTAGAAAAAAATGGAATTGCAAAGGCTCACAAGATTTTATCAAATCTTTTAGCATCACAACATGACGTTATCATCTACAGAGTTCATGCTACAGAAATATGCAATCCAGGTACTAGGAGAAAAAATTACAAGAAATCTCATATTGAAAGCAACTTCACAATTGAATGTTGGACTGCAATTTTAGCTCTCCTTTCCTGCCACTGGCCTAGGCTTGAACTTGCCAGGCAGTGCAATGCATGAAATAAGGAAGAGGGAAATGTAGCTTTCTTTTCACAGCCTTCCTTTTCTTCTTCCTAGATCTCTTTATTGTGGTTTTTAACAAAGAAGTGTGTGAGGCAACAGTTTAAATCTGTGAACTTAGGGCCCAGTCCTCCTAGAACTGTGAATGATTGGAGGATGGCACAGTCGCACTGGCTTTGGAGTTGTGAATGATGCACCCCAGGACAATGAGGATCCAGTCATCACAGAAATGCGAATGGTCAGAGGATGACAGAGTACTGCTTTTGGCATTCTCAATATCACACCTAGCGGCGGTTCCTTCACTCTAAAACCCCAGGCTAGCTGACAGGATCCTTGTATGGCTCTGGGATGAGTTCTTTAAAACAAACAGGTTGTAGTTTTTTTTTTTTAAGTCAACTTATACAAACTGGTGGATTTACATAAGGTTTCTTCAGGTGTATGTACTTTTGGCTAACCCACAACCTACACTTTGCTTTCTCCAATCTCCCTGGTCCAGGTTATACCACCAACCTGAGTATTCCCCTTCCTCCCTTTCAAGTCACCTGTGTTCTGCTGCCCATTCTCTCAAAAGAGCTATTGGGGGGTGGTGGCTGCTGGAGAGGCCGAGTCACTCTCTTTTGGGAACATGGCTGTTGGTAGGTTGGCCAAGCCTCAGTAGAAGGCCCCACACCCACATGCATATCGGTAGGACTGATTGGAACTAAGGAACTTTTCCATAACCATTTTTCTAAAAGGGGACATGAATCGGGGATGAGTACAGAGTGGGGGAACACAAGAGGAAGATGGGGGGGGTGGAAGTGCGTGAACATGATCAATATACAACCTATAAATGTATGAAATTTCCAGGATTTTAACAAATATTAAAAAAAGAAGCAGAACATATCCCAGTGAAAAGATATGTTTTCCTGGACTAATTCCACCCAGTCACTTCTTAACTCACTAGCTACTTTCTTTACAAACTGGTATCTGGGGAAAAATGGCACAAATCAATTGTGCTATGTAGTTACTGAATATTTTGCTTCTAAAATTATGCCTAAGAAATAATTGTTCCATTCAATTTTACAGACAGTTTTAGAGTGAAGATTTTGAATTTTTATTATAAATTTCATAAGATACCATTATCATAGATTCTTCTATAAATGTCCACAATCAACTTTTTAAATTATTTTTATTTTAAATTTGTATTAGCATATGTTATTCATATATAATAATGGTTTTTATTATAGCATTTTCACATGAGTATACTTTGATTCTATTCACCGATCACCATCTCCTGCACACCTTCCCCTCTAGTAAGCCCTTCCTCTACACTAAACCCCCTAGTTTCATTTCATTCATGGCTTCGTCTCTGTGCATGACCTGGTTGATAACCAAATCTTTGTTTTGCTATTTCTTCAAGCGTCTAGTTATAGTTTCTAGTGAGACATTAAAGTAGAATATTCTTTGTTCACTTATGCATCTTTATTCTATCCCACCAGCATTCCATTGCAGTGAGGGTACTGTGAATGCAAAGTTAATTAGCTCATCCAAAGTTCATAGCATTCTTATGTGCCTCAAACGGCTGTCAGTAGATCAACAGTAGCCTATCTGCTTTGGGGTTGGGGGGCTCTTAGAAGATTCTTGGAAACCTTATATGTCAAAATGATGGTACCCCACATGCTGTCTCCTGGACCTTCTCACTAGAAATCACAGAAGCCAGAGTAGGGCTGGGGACCAGGAAGTGAAACCCCAGGGATAAAGCACATCTGTAATAATGTTTCAAAACATCAAGACAAATCCAGATTAAACTTATAAAAGATTCTAAAAATCCTGTGGTCACATGAGGATGTAACTAAGTGGCTGTGCCATGTGCCTTTCAAGCAGGACTGCATCTTTGAAAACACAAGGAGTTGCTTTGAAAAAAAATCACAGTGGGGGCTAGAGAGATGGCTCAGCGCTTAACAGCACTGGTTATTCTTGCAGAAGACCTGGGTTCAGATTGCACCACCCACATGGCTGATAAAAACCATTCATAACTCCAGTTCCAGGTGATCCCATGCCTTCTTCTGACCTCCACAGGCTTTGCATGACACAGGTGAATTTATACACATGAGGGAAAGCACTCATATTCATAATAAAAAGAAAAAAATTCACAGTGAAGAAACACACAGCAGATCATTTCCAAGGTTTGACTACAAGCATGCACTCATACACATCATGCACTTTGGTATGCATAACATGAATACACATAAGAATTTAGAAAACGAGTATACACGCACACACACACACACACACACACACATGCACACACACACACAAGCTCTCTCAGCTCATATCTAAGAGTGGATGTGTCTTTCATTATAAAAGCTACTCCCCTCCAGATATATCAAAACACATTGTACATCCTTGAGCAAACACTCTCTCTCTCTCTTTCTCTCTCTCTCTCTCCCACACACACACACACACAACCTCCAATGCTAATGTGCTATTTATTGCTGATTGACATAATACAGGTTACTCGCCACTTGATATGGAAAACAGTGTGCTTCTTGTGGCAATGGTTAGTTTAAATTTGTAATCCTACAGTGTATCTCTAATTGATTTTTTAGTTTGATATATCTGATAGATTTCAAATTACATTTTGGTGAGCATTAGTGCTCTGCTCACTTTCTCAACCTCCTCTGAGTGTTTGCACGCATGCAGAATGATGTGCTAAGTAAAGTGCCTCTAACACTTGTCAAGATTTAGTAACTTCATCCGGATTTCTGCTAAATCACCACCACTCAGAGCTAAACATTTAAGTAGATGCTGGTTGAGTTTCCTCGCTAGGAGGTAAATACATACTGATTAGGAGAAAAACACTGGCACATGCCACTCAACAAAGTCATCATCATTTCTGCAGATGCATTTGTACCAGCATAAAGATGATAACTTAGCAAGTGGATGGCTCAAGGAGAAGACAGAGGCTAGAATTTATTGGAGAGCTAAACCTTAGCAAAGTTATTGCAGGATCTTCAATCAATGGAAGTGTTCTTGTTGGCTTTTTGTTGCTGTAATAAAACACAGTCCAAAATCAACTTGGGAAGGAAAGGGTTTATTTCATCTTACAGGTTACAGTACATCATCAAGGGAAACCAGGACAGGTGCTCAAGGCAGGAACTGAAGCAGAGACTATGGAGGAATTCTGATACTGGCTTGCTTCTCCTTACCTGCTCAACACCCTTACCCACCCCAGGCCTACCTGCTCAGGTATGACATTACCCCCAGTGGCCTGGGTGCTCCTGCATCAAGTATCAGTTAAGAAAATGAATCAGGGATATGTCCACAGGCCAGTCTGATGGAAGAATTGCTCAACTGTGTTTACCTCTTCCCAGATATGTCAGGTTGACAACGAATATTAGATGAAAGCAGAGGTAAAAATAAAAAAAAAAAATCTCAAATATGTTACAAGCCACTAAGAGCCAATATCGTATGAACTTCTTGTGATACACAAGGTTAAATATACTAAAACTGTGAATAAATATCACTTTCCCATAATAACCACCATTTTGTCTTTGAACAAACTAAGCTAGATACTTGTCGGCAGATCTAAGAATAAAAATTTCTGTACTATGATGTCACCGATAAATGACTGAGAGCTTGAACATAATGTCACAGATAAAATAGTTGAAGGCCTAAAGATGACCCAACAGTCAGTCATGGAATGGGTTTCAGACTGGTTCAAAATGTAACCTTTTCTTCAAATTTTTAACATGTGATCTTGAAAAACTTTCTGCAATTTTTCAGAAGACAAAATGCAGGGGTTGACTTTTATGAATTTATCTAGGATGTGGCTGTGTGACGTACTTGTTTTTAAAGCAATAAAATTTTGCTTTATGGCAGGTTAATTCTGGCATATGCCTAGCTGCCCAAGGCTCTCTTCCTGGAGATTCGAAGAGGCACTTTAGGAAGAATTTGCTTGGCATTTTTACCTAGAGAAGAAGGAAGGCTGAGTTCTTCCTCACTGATAGAGGACGTGTTGTCCTCTACTTTTCTAGACAGGTAATGAGAAAGTCCGCAATCCTGAAAGTTTCTAATGTGTGTTCTCTATAAGTATTTTTATGAGGCTATGGGATGCTCCAAATTTTCTGAAATATACTTAGCATTAAAAATACGCCTAACATTCTTGAGATGTAGGTTACTGACAATTGCCTATCATGGGGAAAACCTGGGTCTTGTCTTCAACATTCTTTCCAACTTCAAAACAAGGGACCAAAAACAAACAAAAAGAAAGAGACTAGAGATTGTTGTTGTTTTGAGACAGGGTCTCACTGTAGCCCCAACTGGCCTAGAACTTTCTACATAGACCATGCTGGCTTTTATCTCACAGAGATCCACCTTGCTCTATTTTCTAAATTCTGGGATTAAAAGCAAGTGCCACCATGCCTGGCCCTCTTTTAGAGTCTCAAGTACCAAGCAACAGTGTCATGCTGAAGAAAAGTGTTACTGCTCAACAGATAATTGTATGGGAATCGAATAGCTTCCTGTAATTTCTCCTTCTTAGGACTATATTGATCATCACTGGGCACTGAGTGAAGATCCGAGAGAAACGTTTGACACTTTGACAAGTATACAGAGCCAGTGTGGCAGGCAGGCTGTGAACTTGTTCCTTTATAAAGCAAGAAGCCCTCATGCTAGGGGCATTGGCTTCATTTGTCCAGCTTTCAAAATGGGAAAAAAAAGAAAACTTGGATTGAAAACATTGCATTCAGATTTAAATACCACTTCAAACTGATTCCCCTCAAACTGGTATTCTTACTTGGGCACGTTTTCCAAGTGATTACTTTTGCATACTCATGTTATTGTCATAATCTATGTTTATTTTATCTACCAGTTCCAAAACACCAACCCTCATGCATAACTTCACTATGTCATGTCTCAGCTTACTTACAGCCACCAGTCTGGGAAAAGATATCTATCTTGTAAATTCTTACAGCAATTGTCTGAGAGATTGTGCCCTATATAAGATTTATTTTCTACATAGGGGACATAGTGATCTTTGAAACATCTGAGTCCACTGTGACATGGGCTGTTTGACCCTCCTGAGACAAACTAATTTCTTAGTTCAAGCTTCAGAAGCTGTTCAGAGGCTTGCCAGTCTCAGCATGATCCAAACCTATCTCTCTCAGTCCTCTGACTTTCTCTGAGAGTTACAGCTACCTATTTGGCATTTATTGCTATCTACTCTATCTATATTTATGTATTTATTTGTTGTTGCTCATGGATTCTGATGAGCAGATTTATTGAGCTTGTGCCTGCTGCCTATGTGCCTAGAACTTTTCTTGACACCAGAATATAACAGTTGAAATTCTTCTTTGAACATAAGAATGTTTTCTGCTTAGTATAGGGAATCTGTGAGGAACAAATGACAGTAGCATTTTTATTGGGTTTTATTTTTATTTTTAATCAGCATACAAATATGAATTGTCAATATGGAAATTTCTAATACAATGTATTTTCATCAATTCTCCTCCTTTCACCTCTTCCCCTAAGTCCCTGCCTAGCACCCTGTGTCCTTCCACCTGAAGCTGCCTCCTTTCCACGTTGATGTCACACACACTCGATGGCCTTCCCACCCAACATCTAGATAGTGTGTAAAATTTTTTAACAATTAAGCAGATGAAAACAGCCAGCCTTAGCTACATCATGAGGTGCTTTTCCACAGTAATTAAAGAGTTGAGAAGTAAGTAAATAATGGAAGAGAAAGGTATCCTCAGGTCTATCTCTCAACCATGTGCACGATCAATAATCTTTGGAAACGGAGTGGGTTGTACAATACCTCTACTCTAGAAAATACACAAAACAAAGTGCATTTTTTGTGTGAAGAAAATTATAATAAAACACTTTGAATAGTCTTAGTAATTACTAGAAAATCAGGAATATCTTGATAAAACTGTAATTGAAAAACAAGACAAGATTATATACATATAAAAGATAAAAATCTCTGTATTCATAAAGACACAAAGCATTGGTTCTCATCTTTACGATCTAGTGTAGATACCGAGTTTAGTGATAAAAGTCAGACTTCAAAATTATAGCTAAACAAATTCTGAAGAAAATATAGATTTTGAGATTTATACCTAAGATAAAGCAAGCAGAGAAAGGAAGAGTGGAATGTTCAGCCTTTCAAGGATGCAAAACAGTTAAAAGCAGTGCATACCAAGGTGATAAAGTGCAAGAGACACACATGGTACACTCCAGTTTTGCAATACTCTGCCCGGCTTTCACCACCTCTAAATCCGATGGAAAGAGACCCACAGAGACTCCACATTCAGAAAGCTTCTCCTGACTAAATGACTTCCTCTGATGAAGTCAAAGTTGATGTCCTAATTCATAGCAACACCAGAAAGCGTATAGGCAAAAAAATGGCTAATTTTATTTTATAAATGCTTTGTTCCAACTTCTTAAGATCTTATTCATGTAAATTACGTGGACTAAGAAAGGTAGGCATAAGTTTTATAGCGGGAAAATGGAAAATATACACACTATTCCTGCAGAAGTGGAGGGCTTGCAAGCTATTTTTTTTATGTATTCACACATAATTTAGAAAATGTAGATTGCACTTTCCTTGTGTTTGCGTTTTAAAAGGAGTAAAAGTGACATTGTGTTAAATCATATACTTTACGGATGTGCCTGCTCTTGCTACTGCAAGTGGGTGGTAAATGAATGTACAGAATTACAGTACAGCAGACAAAGGAGGTTTTCTTGTTAAGTGCCATTCCGGGAGCGGGAGGTCAGGCTGGTAAGTGACCTCTATTCTCACTGTTCCAGCACACAGTCCTGGATTTTAATGCCAGACAATCATTTTCACATCTGTATTTTTAGCTGTGTATTTCTTCTAGCTATTTATTTATTTATATTTCTTGGTCTTATTTCCAACCTAAAAATGTAAAACAAACCCAATTCAGTTTAAAATCCTTAAATTGAAAAATGCGCAACATATTTTTTTTCAAATTCAGTCTAGAACTTTCTTGTATATCAGATAAGGGAAGAAGAGCAGGCTTAACTAATCTATGGCTAACAGTTTTGGCAGCCACATTAAGGAACTGTTCCCGTGTGGAGTGAAGAATTACTTTGTAATTGTCACAACTGCATATAAATGCAACCATGTTCCATATTTTCTTAGTTTGCAAGTGCAAATATATAATCAAATAAACAGACAAGGAAAACATAGGTATTCTGTGTTATCAATTCCTGTGGCACCATTATGGGCTTTGGAGATAAAAAAAAAAAAAGGAAGAAGAAAAGTCAGGATGTCCATTTTATCGTGAACCCGACATGACAATGAAGGAAAAAGATGATGAAAATTTCAATACAAGAGAGTTTCCCACAAAGAGAAGAAAATCAACAATTCTGAAGTACAAGTGTTTAACAAAGGGCTTTAGAGAAACTAGAAAACTCATGTCTCAGGATGCAGAAGCTGGAATGGGTTGGTGATATAGTAGTATTTCTTTGGGCGTGCCTAAGGAGCTAGCAATTCAACTCCTCCATGGAATACTAATGCCTTCAAGAATTTTTCAGCAAAGTTCTAGCAGTGTTAGCACAGTGTTAGTCTGTATTCGTGTAGTTATCGGCAGGGAGAAAGGAGGGAAGAATGGGAGAAAGAGGGCGTGAGGGTGTTCTTGAGTATTGTTGATGTTCCTTTACTTGACCCGAGTGATGTGGTCACTTGACCTATGCAATCTGGTGCCTTTGTGAAAATTCATTGACCCATGTTGTACTCGTGTGTGTGTGTGTGTGTGTGTGTGTGTGTGATGTTTTGCTCAACAAATAAATATCTTTAGTAAGAGGTGATAGGGAGGAACAGAAGGGAGAGATTACAAAGGCCAAGAGGAAGCATTGATCTAATGGATCTATTCATTAGGTTAATGTGAATGAATTTGAATTCATTATGAATAATATGAACCTGTTGATAGTCTTTTGGGTTTATACATACGTCAAAACATAAACTTCTAAGCCTTAAATATATGTTAATTAATGTGTGTCAGTTATATCCAATAAAGCTGTTAAAATTGTATTGAGGAGGTTGAGGGTATTACTCAGTGATAGAGTGCTTACCAGGCATACATAAGGCCATTGCTTCAAAATCCAACACAGACAAAAGAATGTGTGATAAATTTAAAACCAAGCATGAAGGAAAACATACAGAATTGAAACATGTTAAAAAAGACTAAGAATTGAAAGGGGGGAAAGAAGAAAAGGATGAGAAATAAAGACATAACCATGTGATACTCAAAACTGATTTTCCAGAGCTGTGACTATTCAGGGAATGGGAACAAAGTTGTCCATTTGGGGGTCAGTAAGTTGGAAATATGTCATCTGATGGAAGAACAGGATGTGGGTTTATTTTAAGGTCAAAGTAAAGACACTAACTATCTAATGAAAACATCAACACCGAGACACTCTCATGACTTGGTTGACTTTTACCAGTTACTCTGCTTCTATGTGGAGAATGAACTAATAGCAACCATAATAGGAAGCAAGGAACCTTTCAGAGCTTCTGAGCAATTCTTGATAATTGGTGAGAACTCTGACAAGGGGAGTGGACCATGCAGGTACACTAGTGGTACATTTAAGATAAATTATGGAGAAAACCACTCAAGCCTTAGTGATGATTTAAATATCTCGAATTGGGAAAAGGACGAAATCAAGAATGGATATTGTTTTTCTAGCACAGAAGGAACATGTTAACTGTAGGGCAAATTGTAGAGGCATACTCCTACAGTTGTTCTAGCAATTCCATCAGGATGATATAGTAATGAGATGTTCACAATGGGTACATACTGGGCAGAATGCAATATATGGAGATTTCCTGATCTAGAATGGGATCACAAATTGGGGCTTCTCTCTCTCTCTCTCTCTCTCTCCCCTCTCTCTCGCTCTCTCTCTCTCTCTCTCTCTCCCTTTTTTTAGTAAGAGTTGATAGGGAGGGACAGAAGGGATGGATTACAAAGGCCAAAAGGAAGCATTGAGAGAGAGAGTATTTGGTAAGCTCTCTATCACTGAGCAATATTCTCAGCCTCCTCAATACAATTTTAACAGATTTATTAGATATAACTGACACACATTAATTAACATATATTTAAGGTTTATAAGCTTATGTTTTGAGATATGTACAAATCCATATATATATATATATATATATATATATATATATCACCTCTCTATATCTATATATAGATATATGTATATATCTATATACAGAGAGAGAGAGAGAAAGAGAAAAAGCTTGGTTGGAGAAATAAGTCAGCAAACAAAAGTGAAGACAGGAAGGAAAGACACTACAATTTTCCTTTCCAATCATGCTACCTAACATCAGATAACCTCAAGTACTTCCAAAACCAAGACTGACAAAGCATCCTCACTTTTAAACATTGCCTGTGGCTAAGACAGAAGGAAAGAGCAGGGACAGGCTTTGAGTGGGCAATTAAATGTTTGCCTCCTATAGTGATTGGTGTCAATTAGGCACAGATCTCATTATCTGGAACTAATCAATTGGCCCCAAGTTGTCCAGCAGCTATCTTATCTACAGTGAGAAGTGTTTGGTGAATTGTATCAATGTGTGTAAGAATCTGCAATTGTGATCGATAAATATTTGACTCATTCTTTCTGAAAGCAGAAATCAAACCCATCATAACCATCTTCCTAAGCTTGAAGTGTGAAGCGCATTCTCTTTGCCTAAAGACCAATGAACTGGAACGATGACTTCTGGGAGCAAACAGGGCAGAGGTAGAACAGTCTAGGCAGATGCTTTCCCTGAAATTCCCATGATCCCATTCTAGACCCTAAAATCTCTCTGTATTTTTTTATCCTACCCAGTTCCTACTCAGTATCTGTAATGAGTGAATTAGGAGACTCTTATCTACCAACATTGCCATGTTAAAATTTTTAAGATGGTTTCCCTGAAACTCCCTTTTGAGTAGCAGCCATAGGAATTCCTTAGCACATTCTCCTGATCTGACTTGACTCCTTACGTGGAGATCGGCAGTCCGCAGCTCTCCAAGGATCTTTGACACCACATTATGGTCAGCTCTTCCTCTTTTATTTCTGGATGAACATTCCTTATGCACTGGAGTTCATGTTCTCCTGAGAACAGAGCAGTGCTTTCTGTCTGTTTCAGCCCACAGAAAGATAGGTCCCAGGGGTTGAAGAAAGTCTTAAAACAATACACATTTTTAAAGTAATATTTTTATTTATTCTTGGAGAAATTCATAAATGTATTCAATGTATCTTTATTATAACCATCCCCAATTTCCCCAATTTCAGATGCCCAAACATGTCCCTCTCTCAATTTCATGTCCTCCTTACTTAAAAAAACTAGCCTATTTAGTCCAATCACTGCTGTCCATGTTCACATGATCCACTGGGCAATCTACTAGTGGTTATACCCCCAAAGAAAAATGATTCTCCCATTAGCAGCCATCAACAGCCAGTAGCTCCTCAGCTAAGAGTCGAATTTGAAGGGAGGTTCCTATAGGTTTGGACATTGATGGTCCTTGAACATATGGGTTTTTAAATGAAAAATTTAGTGCTATATATAGGGTACCTCCTAACAAATCATTGATCAGGAAGGTCCCAGAGGGTCTCAAATTAGCAAAGACTATTGCTCTTACTCTTGAAGTTCACCATAACTAGATGGTTAGGCCTTGTGACTGAAAACATCATACATGTTTGTTACAAGACATGGACAAATCAATTTTGAACTGACTAGGAAAAGTCCTCTCTGCTGGCTGGCTTTCATAACGCTAGAAGGCACTATGCACAGAAATTACATCAGCAGTCTTACCCAGAGAAAGACTCTGCATGCTACATTAAAACCAGATTTATATTTTTAAACCCTTATCTCTGAGTCTTGTTTGGCAATTCGTTGCTCAGTAAGTAGAGCCTGTTTCTTATCTCTTTAATTCCAGTGAGCTTCTTGTGTAGGAAATGTCCCACTGTCTTGTTCATATCATTTATTTATGGTCTCTCAGACTCCGTAGGGAGAATCAGAACTTTGACCTCTATTTCTAGAGTAATTTTGTTCAAAAATTATTTACAAGGACCCTCTTGAACCTTACTAAACCAAGAAAAACAGACATTAGCATTAGCTGTCTGAATAAAATTGTCATGTCTACATTTCTAAAATCCTTTAAAATCACTTTAAAGATAATTTCAGGGTAAAGGACAGTGAAAACAGCTATTACATCTTTTGATAAGAAAGATGGCATATACGTCTAAACTAAGAATATGTTCCCAAGCATCTTAGTGCTTATGTGCTTTCATGAGAACCTGCTGATACTGATTTCTATTTTCATATAGTCCAGTAATTGGCAGCTTATGATTTCTTCTGGTTCTTCTTGTTCTTGTGTTATCTAAATGCAATGCTTTTGCAGGTGCGAAAAGCCAAAGTTCTGTTGTGGTGTGGTTCCTGTCTCCTTTGCTCACAATTGCAAACTCTTGCTCAGTTTTAGATTTATAAACATCAAAAGAATGATGAACATTGTGGATTATGCATTCATAATAATTTTATTCAATCAAAGTTTTTTATTATTATAATGACTTTTTTCACCTGGGTAGTTTTAGGTTTAACATACACTTGACGACAAAATCAGAAATATCCCATGTACCTCTTGGCCCACACATCAGTCCCTCTTATCAGAGTGATCCATTTGTTACAGTTAATGAACCTCTCTGACACATCACACATTTTGATTCATATGATAATCTACATCATAGTTCTCATTGACATTATTTATGTATACATGTGTGGTGTGCATGCATGTGCTTATGTATGTTCACATGTGTACTCGAGCTTACCGCGTATATGTACAGGCCTGAAGTTGACATCAGGTGTCTTGCTTAATATCTGTCTACTTTATTTATTGAAGCAGGATCTTAATGAACCCTCATTTCATTAACTGCATCTGTTCTAACCAAACTGCCTTGAGATCTTCTGTCTCTGAGTGCTGGCGTGGCTGGTAGCCACCATGTCTGCCCAACTTTTGCATATGGTCTGGGGTTCTGAATTCAGATCCTCACACTTACTGGTAAGTGCTTCATATTCAAAACCATCTCCTCAAGCCCCTCATTGCTATTTTAATGAAGTGATTTCTATTTTCTTAAAATTATGATTTCTCAGTTTTGCTGAATTGGATATATCTTAGAGAAGTCTATATGATTATTTTTCCAAGTTATTCTATTACTTACGGAAAGATGATGATGAAATGTTTCAGACAACTCAATTAAAACACTGGGGGATGATGTAATCTTGATGATAAAGTTCCCCATTGCATCATTTTTAGTGAGTCAATTTCATTTAATTTCGGTTCAGTTTGGAATAATCCATGAGCAGTGATAAATCCCTGTGATGCCAAAACATAAAATATGTCAAGATACCTGCTAGAAAATCATTAATATCCTATATGTTCCTTAGATTTTAAAAATTGAATGACAGATCCACATTAAACTTTGTTTTCCTTAAAATATGTCAAGATACCTGCTAGAAAATCATTAATATCCTATATGTTCCTTAGATTTTAAAAATTGAATGACAGATCCACATTAAACTTTGTTTTCCTTAAAATCAACTAAATATTTATGCCACATTTTTCTATAAAATACATTTGTGGCATTTAAATAATGGCAAATAGTACATTATTTGGACACAGGTTCTTGCTTTGTGGTTGACACTGACCTCAAACTCATAATTTTCCCTTTGCCAGACTGAGTGCTAGGATTACAAGCATGTACCACCACACTTAGCAGAATACTATATACTAAGTGTAAAGTGTTACTGTTTGTTCTTTGTTATTGGCAGGGCACTAAGATACAATATAATTCAAGAAATAATAATTCATACAAAGAACTTAAGTAAAATAATGCTAAAAACCTAATTTTTGTTTCCAAACAGCAAACTGCACAGATCTATTTCTATGCCCCCATCATTAAATGATGGGCTTATTCTGAATCTAATACTCGTACTGAGGAACTGGGGGTCTCCAATACCTCAGGAGTCCCCCTCCTGTATGTTCCTGTTACTTCTCCCTCGTTAGAAACTGTTAGAGGTTCTACGTTATAGATAATTTTGTGCATTTGTGATATTTATTTGGTATCAAATAACATCAAAATATATGTCTTCCTTTTTGTTCTTCTTTGATCAGCATTGCTTGAAAACAATTTTAAGTTTCTGAGAATTTCATACAATGTATTCTGATTATATTCCTCCACTTTCCCAATTCCTCCAACCCCAACCTCTCTCCCCACTCGAGTTCACGATCTTCTCTTTTGTTTCTCATGGAGTTCAATTTATGTTGTTTAAGTTCTCTTCAGTGTGAAATATCTGGGTGTGCTTAACCTACCAGAGGTTACGGACATAAAGAAAACTAATTCTTTATCTCTCTATAGCTGTGAAATGCCAATAACTCCTTAGGTAGAGATGGAACTTTGTGTTCACTTCTCCACCTCGAAGCTAGGATTTTAGCTGGCTTGTATTTGAGCAGTCCTTGTCCATGTGCACACCCTGACAATTGCTGTGAATTCATACGTGCAGCTGCCCCGCTCTTGGGAAAACACTGTTTCCTTGTTGTAATCTACCACCTCTGATTTTTACACTCTTTTTGCCCATCTTCCTCAATAATGCCCAAAACTTTTGAGGAGAGATATGGTACAGGTGTATCATTTAGGGCTGATCACTCAGAAGAGTCCTATTCTCAGAACATGGACTAGTTGTGGGTCTCCATGTTAATTTCCTTCTATAGCAAGAAGAATTTTCTCTGATGAAGGTTGATATATGTATGGACTAACATGTGAGCATAGCACTAAGTCATTGGGGCTCATTTTAATACTATGTTAATTTAGTAGAATATTCATCATGGATTTTTTTACCCTAGGGTTTCTGATCTACTTAGCCACAGAAATCCACATGCCCAAATCACAAGAACAACCAAAAGTGGTTATTAGCCCTTCAGGATGCTGAGAACTGAATTGGGTTCCTCTGCAAGAGAAGTCAATGTTTTTAACCACTAACCAATCTCTTCAAAATTTTAAAAATATACTTTCATAATTTACTGTATTTGAGATCAAAGTAGCATGTAAAATGTCAGTAATAATATTACTTCCGTTTCTATATTACTCGGAGTATGTTTCTAATTTTAGAAGGGGGTATGGTTTTATATGCGGAAGAGAATAAACCATGTATCAAACAAATATAATCTATGTATTATTTTATGTATGTGTCATATGTGAAAAATCAGATTATAAGAAAAATACAAAAACATGAAACCAAAGTCAAAATTTGCTGTTAGAAAAACAGAAGAACTGGGCAAGTAACATATTCATATCATTTGCCTGTGCCTTTCATTTTTCATATGGTGTAGGCATTGTGATAGCAATTTGAGATACATGTTGATAAAATTTGTAATTATTTTGTAACTAACTGCTCATTGCCTTATTGATGGAGTGAGGACGAGGTTTTAATGTCTGACTTGTGATCTGTGTCATTGTGGAACCACTGAGAGGACCCCATGACTTGCAGTTGAAAGAAAAGATCCATGTCACGTACTCTGAAGGGAACTACATCTGCCTCAGCCAGGAGGCCGGTGCTGCTGCCTCAGTCTCTGCCGTGACTCTATCCAGAGACAAGGGTTTCCGAGGTAATGTTAAATAAGATGACGGATGTGAGGCAGACTTAATCACTCCTGTCCGCTGAAGGAAGAATTACAGATGAGATTATACAATAGACAAAGAAGCTTAACCGGAAGGAGGGAGGAAAAGTAGATTCAATAAAGTAGACTGTCAGATTTTTGACCTGAAAGACTAGACCGTGAAATTTTTTCACCATGACCATGTGTCATTTTTCAAGCAAAAAAAGAATGCCCTGGCTATTCAACATCTTCAGGGTTACCTATTTGATTTCAAAAGATAGGGCTATTGTCTCAGGTTCAACATGCTCCCTTTAATTAAAGTGTATAAGCCATTATCCCAGTGGCTATAAATTTGAAATGAAACCCCAATAGATCCCTGAGGCAGAGCCCCATATCAAGGAGATCATCATTTACCTTGAAATCATATAGTGTGCCTTTCTAGCATTTGAAGCGGCCTGACACCTATCACTAAGTTCACCTTCCTAATTTCATCCTGTTATAAAGAAGACCATCTTTTCTAACAGAATTACCCCACCATTATATTTTGAAAACACTTATATGTTTAAGTTCACATCTGAAGAGGAATTCTGTCTTGAGCCCCAGTCAGATCAAATGTAGTTAATATTTAAGTGATAATTGAGGACTTTCGGTTTAGAGTTAATGCTCAAATGAATGTACTTCGTTTACAATAAGGCCCTGAATCTTAGACATAGGTTGCAGAATGCTGTGATGTGAATTGCCATTTTCTCAGAATTCTTATATTGAAATCCTAATATCTAAGGTGATATCTCTAGAGATAGATCATCTAGAGATCGATATCTATAGGGTATTTAAAGTTCAATGGGGTTTTGGGAGATATCACACTGAGTAAGAATATTGCTTTACAAGGATGAGGACCTAAGTTTGAATTTCTAGCACTCACACAAAAAAGTTGAAGATACATGTTCATACCTGTATTGAGGTGTAGAGGTATGCTAATCCTCCAGAGACCTCTCTAACCAGCCAGCCTAGATCAGTAGAAGACCTTGTCTCAAAATAGTAAGTCAGAGAGTCATAAAAGGAGGTGCCCAAAGTCAACTGTGTCATGTCTATGCGCGCGCACACACACACACACACAGAGTAATAATTTTTTTTTAAATCAAAGAGGTCCTAAGAATTGGATCATTTAAATTTTTTTTCTGCTTTATTTTTATTTTAGCTGTATCTGTGTTTTGCCTATATAATGCCCACAGAGACCAGTAGAGGGCATTGGATCCCCTGGAACTGGAGTCATGGATGGTTGTTAGTTGTCATGTGGGTACATAGGTAAAGAGACTAGAATCTGAGTCCTCTGTAAGAGCAGCCAGTGCTCTTAATCGCTGAGCTACCTCTGTAGCCGCAAGTAGGATATTAGTCAGATAAAAGTCAAAGAGAAATTCCATATAGGAGGATCCAGATGTTTACAAGTCATGAGAACCCTGTCCAGGAACAGAGCCCTGCTGAACCTTCACTTTGGGGATTTTGGTCCGGAAATACTAAATAACTTTGATATTACAAAATGTATCTTTTTTATTAACAAAATTAAAGAATAATAATGACAGGTCTAGCCAAAGTATCTAGACATTGTTGTCATTATAAATTGTCACATGCTTTCTGGAGTCCTCTTTTACAATAATTATCAAAGTTAATTCATATTTATATATCTATTGTCCCCTATTGTACAAATTGATAACTTCAAAAGAAAATTCACAGGAGCTGGGGAACAGTGATTGCTCAAATATTTTTATAAAAGTGCTCAAGAAACAAAGAGTGGTTGAAAACACCTCAAAATTTCTTATGGAAGTAACTATAAAACTAAAATCAATAACATACCTGCAAATAGCCTTCAGGAGACAGTGTTGACATGAAGGAGATCGGTGACAGCAATGTTTTGGATGCTGCTCGTGCACAATGATGATCCAGAAGAAATGATAGAAAACATAAGTAGTGTGGGCTTTGCCTTTATTTTCAGTTCTTTCCTCAAAAGTAACTGCTTTGGTGTGGCACAACCTATGACACTGCATTATATAACTTTACATACAAAGACTTGAAGAAGCAGGGCATTTTAAGCAAGGCACTTTGATGAATCAAAACTTTTCTTTTAGCTTGATATGCTGGGATAAAAATAATTAACCAATGTTTCTGGAGCCTTTAGCTGCTTGCATTTATAAAATAGAAGTCAGGGGAAAAAGAAGATGAAAGGAGCTATAATGAAAATGGGAGCGAAGGTGGCTGTCGTCTTCTGAGTTGTGGCATCAAGAACACAAAGGAGGGCCTGAAATACACATGACCTTGGACAGAAGCTTTTGTTTATGGACCACAGAGACTGCTTATTTTCTGTTTTGCATCCTGGCAATAACCAATCTTCTTCTGCCATATTTATGATGCTTTTATTTCTTTTTATAAAGATTATTTTATGGTTGGCAGTGTCTAAATGTTGTGCCTGGAATCTAAATGAAAACCTGTAATTTAACCTTAGCTAAACATGAGACTGTGTTTACTCCTGATCACAAGGCTCCTGTCCTTAGAAACTGAAATGGGGGACTGGAGAGTCGGCTCAGCGGTTAGGAGCACTGACTGCTCTAGCTAGAGAAGCTTGGTTCTTTTCCCAGCACCCACATGGTGCCTAACAACCCTCTGAAAACCCTGTTCCTGGGAATCCGATGCTCTCTTCCAACCTCCATGGCACTGCACAACACAGGCACGCCTACACACATGCAGGCAATGCATTCATACACATAAAATAAAATTATAAATAAAATATTTTTTTAAAAAGAAAACTCATATGGAAGGCTCATTTATTGAATAGTGTTATTATGTAGATCCCTTTCATATATTAACCTCAAAATAAACCTTTTAGGTAGGAGCAATGACATTCAGTGTCCACCTGAAATGTTAGGGATGAAACCACTACCAACACAAGCTTGTCTGGGTTGAAATACTATGATGTGGGGGCCCAGGTAGCAAGAACAGTGATTCAGAGATGTCCCAATAGACACTTCTGACATGATATAGCTCTGAGAGTGTTGCACAAAGATATCTCAAATGCTCTGAACAGGCTTACAAATAGTTCATCTTGTGCCTGGGAGTTGTGTCGCAACAGCATTCTTGACAGCTTTAAATAGTAGTGAACTTCTTAACATGGAATCTAAAATAATACATTCCAGCCCTGTGTTGAATGGTAAAGAAAATAATAGCTCATTAACTAGCATTTGTCTTGGGTTGTAAAAATTGCCAATGAAACAGAATATGTTCATTTATATTTCCCTTTGTTCCCCTGAAGCACTGTAGAAAAGAGAGAAACTGTTTTCTTTCACAGAAATATTGATCCCAAGTTTCCTTGGTAAAGATCTATAAGATTTTATATGGCAACACTTAGTAGTGGGCTACTGAAATTTTCATGTGGCTTACAATACTTATGACCATATGAAATTCTTAAGATCTTTAACATAAGATGCGCAAGATCTGCATAGCAGAAACTGAAGAAAACATCCATGCAATGGCTGTCATAAACTGTTGAAGTCATACATAGAGAGAGAAGCACATGCTTATGAGTCATAGAGTGTTTAACCTGTCCTTCCCACTGCACTGACTTATAGCTTTAATGAAATTGAAAGCAGCAGAATGCATTCATAGAAATTTATTTTAAAATGGTCATAGAAATACTGGAGAACCAAGTAAACCAAGAAGGGCTTTTGAAAGAGTAAACAAATTTGAAGAACTAAGATGATCGACTGCCAAATATAATCTAATATGCAATTATAAGGAAGTATAGCATTAGAAGAAAGCATAAAAATGAACCAATAAGACAGAAAAATCCAAAACGAAATACACACATGGGTAAAACTGATTTTCAAAAGGTTACAAACTATTTTTTTTACAAAAGAGAAGCTTTTTATTTAAAGATGTGGATAAAATTTCATATGCATTTGCAATGAAATTTATGATATACTTTGCATAACACAGAAAATATTAACAAAATCTATGTAAATGTAAAATCTAAAGCTATATAAACTTCAAAAATAAAATCTTTCTGATCTTAGATTAAGTAAAAATTTCTTAGTAACAACAGCTGAAGCATGATTGCAAATGGCAGATTTATACTATGAAATGCATCACAATTAAAATCTTCTGGTCTTTCAAAGAACCATTTAAGGTAATGGAAATAAAATGAAAATTGCAGTGTAGGAGAACTATTTGCAAGCCAAATAACTGATTAAGGACTTCACCTAAAATTATGAATTTCTCAAAGTTCGCTAACAATAAAAAAGAAAAATTTCAAAGATTTGGACAGAAATGGCAGATGAGTACTGGTCTGTAACAAATGCAGATTAAAACTTCACTAGATGACACTGTATATCCACTGGAATAACTTTATAATAAAACTGTAAGCATGGATTTGAGAAGATGGGAGGGAGTTACCAGGACATATGTAGTGACCACATCAAATGTTAAAAGCACTTTAGAAAATAGTTGGATTTTGTTTCTTAAAATGGCAAACACCAACAAAAGATCTAGATATTGCACAAAACAATGGGAAGACTTGTATAAAAAAGTCCACAGCTTCATTAATTGCATTGGGAAAACTTGTTAGCTGTTCTAAATGTCTATCCGCTACAAAATAGGTGAACACATCGTGATGATATACACAGCATGGAATACTGAAGAGTGACAAATTGTCTTTCTATGCAACAAAACAGAAGAGCTCACATAGCAATTCTGTCAAATTAAAAACAAGTGAAGAGATTCTGTAACTTTTAAATTTATGTATCCTTCAGGAAATTGCCAGGAAACACATAGCGTCAGATGAGAGAATAAGAGATAATGACCAGGTGTGGAGCAGAGAGACTGTTCCGCAGCACAAGGGAACATTCTGAAGGCCAGACCAGCTCATTAGTTTCCTGAATACAAATTTATGTCAAATTGTATCAACTTACATACATTAAATATGTACTGCTTATTATGTGACAGGTTTGCATCCACAAAGCAGTAATATAAAAGAATGCCTTCTTACTTAAATGCTGCTATAACTCATACAAAGGACTTGCATTCAAATTAGCCATGATTAATAATCTACATTTTATCTAAAGTCATATTATATAAATGAGGTTCTATATACAAAAATTACTCAGGGAAAAACACTAAACTGCTTCCGTAAATCTACGAGGACAGGCAGGTATTTTAGGTGTGAGTAGAAGACCATGCAACTTGTACTGAATAAATAAGACATAAGTCCACAAAGCAAGATGTTTACTTGGTTTGCTATGACATGAATTCATAAACCATAAGAAAGCCTAGAAATTAAGTGTCCTGGAAATGGAACTTCCTTTAACATTTCTTTGTCAGAAACAAAAAACCCCAAAACAAAATAAAAACAAGCAGTAATTTCTTAGAAGGGAATGAAAGCAGAAAGAAAAGAGATTTGCATTGCCTATTGAGATGGCTTCATTTCTGCTGTGACTATGCTCACATTCCTTCCCTTCCTTCTTTGGCTTTCATTTTCCATTCCTTTCATACACATTTTATTGTAATGGTTCAGCCAAAACTAATTTTTCAGATATCAAAGCAGTTTTTTCTCAAACTGTACTTTGTTCTACCTTAGAAAATTTGGCCATGTGGATGGTTTTGTGAAAGACATAAAAAAAAAAAAGAATTAAATGATCATTTTAACTCTTCTAAAAATAAATGCATTTGGAGGACTCAGTTCCTTTAAAGCATGCACCTCTGAGGTAATTTATTTAACGAAAATAATAGAAATATGAGAATAAGAGGTGATCAGGCAAGGAGATGTTAGACGCAAGTTTTGTGTTTTGTTTCTGCTGGGCTGAAATCCACAGCTACAACTGTGTAAGATAGATCCGCTCTTTATTCTAGTGGTGAGATAGGAGTCTCTCAGTATCTGTGCTGAGAGCTTTTTCACTACTTGAATTCATGCCTGATATCCAAAAATACTATATATCAAGGATAATTATAAATTTGGAATCATGACAGTCTGGAAATAAATTCTTACCTTAATAATTATGAATGGAGAGCTTCTTTAAAAGATCTCTAAGCAAGGCTTTCCTATCTTAATCAGAGAGAAAATACTATCTATTCCAATTTAGAAGAATAAAAAGAAGAATAGGAGTCACAAAATGATACCCAGTGGCCACACTAGGGCTAACCTTCATGCCTAAGAATCCAGCATCAATGTGTTGGCTCACGGGGTAGCTTCCTTAGTCATGAGAGGGCGGAGGAAAGCCACTGGAGGCAAGCATAGGTCAGTCTGGAACCTCATCCTGATTCTGGCGGGTGATTTGTCCATAGAATGAGCATGTCATCCTGATTCTGGTGGGTGATTTGTCCATGGAATGAGCATGGGAGTGAAGATTAATTAACACCCTCACAGGCTTCTCCCTGCAAATTGGGAGATGCATTTGTCTGAGCTAGTGTGAGCTCCAGTGACCTTGCTTCTTGGTAGAATGGCCTGGCCCACAGCAGATGAGCAGGAAGGCCTTCCTCAAGGCACTAGAGCAGTGGTGTTTATCGGAATGACAGTTCTGGACTAGGTGCTGTTTCTAAGTTCAGAGGTACCTGAGGCCTGAAGGTTTAACTAAGGCAGGGACGTCAGATTCTTTGTCAACCTCAGACAAAAGGACGGGCCTAGGATGAAACCTACAATGATGCAGACACACATAAAGTTCTATGATCTTTGTTTATGCAACGTTCTCTCCCATTTTAGGAACCAATTAGCATTCCAAAGAGTAATCTTTTAAAATTTAAATCAGACATATTTATTTATTACTTATTCATTTCTCAAAAACGCTTTCTGACAAACACACATTGTTTTCAGTGTCCACCCAAATACTTTGCATTTAACATGCATTTTAGCTTGGTTCTAATCGTTCTCCCGTGGTTTGTCCTCCAGCTTCTATCATTTAGAAATGATGCTTCTACCATCCATAGACAGGATGGGAATCACCTAAAATCTGGATTGGGTGTTGTGATTGTTACTGTTATACATGCAATTAGAGCTTCCAAGCTGGCCTCAAAGTGGCCTGAAAACAAAGCAGAGGGATAGGAGTTATCTGGTGTCAAAGAAGAGAATGCTCAGAGTTTTATAATCCTGTCCGGATGTGAAGCGGAAGGGGAAAAGGGGACAAATTATATTTAAAAGACATTAGGAAACATTAAAAAAGTGGACTGGGACTCTTCATACAATGAATGATTTCCTTGGGAACGGGGTTACTACGAGCCAAGTCTACCCTATGTTCTGATACCTCCAGCTGTGACACGGACAGAAAGCTGTCTTACCTGCAAAAGTTTCTCAAAACGGAGGCTTTGTGACCATGACAGACTCAATCGAGAAGCAAATAGACTAATATATTGAGCTACAAGTATCTTTAACAATTTTCAATCTAGAAATAAAAGCATTTGAAACACATAGAATGTGTTCAGTTTTCTTGATACTTATTCATTAGCACTAGAGCAGGGGGTGGATATGCAAGTCCATTCTAAAAGATGTTATTTTTGATAATGATTCTGGAATGCTTCCTGGTATCTAATCAGGTTTTATATCTATGTGTATTTCAAAATATGAGATATATAAATAAGTTGTATTGTAACCCAATTATTTATCACATATGGGGGAGGGCTTCAGGAAGGCCTGCTAGTTAGCCAATCATTCAGGAAACCTGAGTTTCCTTCTGAAACATGAGGAATAAGATGAGTTATTACTAAACATACAAAGATGATGAAATTAAAATTTCAGTGGTGAGCCAGATAGTTAATATTCAGCATATATAAGAATATAAGAAGCTCTGAACTCACAAGAACCAAAGTAACAACGGATAATCCCCCCCAAAAATATATATATATATTTATATATAAAATATATAGTAGATATTGCTGAAAAGAAATATATCTATGCAGCAGGCATGGTGACACATACCTGTAAAACAGTTCTTTTGAGGCTAAAGCACTGGACTATCCCAGGCTACATCAGGAGCTTTTTGTCAAAACAAAAGAAAACAGTTGGGTGGGGGGATAGTGGAGACATTGCTTAGTGGTTAAGAGCACTGGCTGCCCAGGAATCTGGTTCTGTTCCCAGCACCCACTTAGAAGCTAACAGTCATCCCTAACTCCAGTTCCAAGGCATCCAACTCCCACTTCGGGCCTCCTAAGGCATTGCATGACATGAGTGAACGTACATACTTGTATGCTAAACGTTCATACACGTAAAATAAAAATAATAAATAAAAAATATTTTTTAAAAAAGAAAAAGTTTTAAAGTAGAAGACATCACCGATCATCAACAAATGCAAAGTAAAAGCACAGTGAGATGGTCAGTCACTCCAGAAGAATGGTTATTCTCATGAACAAGAGACGAGTGCTAGGGACGATGTGGGAAACTGGGATGTGATGGGCACTGTTGGTGGGATTGTGCATTAGTGAAGCCACTAAGGAAACAGCAAGGAAGTTCTTAAAAAGCTGAAAAGCAGCTGCCACTGTGATCCCTAATTCTGTTTCTGAGTAAGTTTCAAAAGAAACGGAATCAACATTTGGCGAGATGATTCAGGGTGTAACCCATGCTTGCCACCAAGCCAGATGATGGCCTGAGTTTGATCCTCAGAGATATATGCTGGAAAGAGAACTGACTCTCAAAACTTATATTTTCACCTTTATATGGGTGCACTCATCACACTCACAGAGACACAATAAATGTAATAACTCTAAAAAGCATTTTATTTATTATTTTATTTATTTTTTATGTGCATGAGCCCATTGCCTGCATGCATGTAGTGCACCCGGATCATGCAATGCCCTTGAAGGACAGAAGATATCAGATTTCCTAGAACTGGAGTCATGGACAGTTGTTAGGGATTATGTGGGTGCTGGGAACCAAACTTGTGTCCTCTGCAAGAGCAGCTAGTGCTCTAAACCATTGGTCCATCTCTCCCTCCAATCCCGTAATAATTTTTTTAACTATATTTGAACTTTCTTATGTATTACAGGTTGGTTATTCACCATGGCTAAGAAAGAGTTCACCTCAGTGTCTACCAACCAATGAATGGGTAAAACTGTGGTCTATACACAATGCGATGTTCTTCACCTCTGTAAAAGTACAAAATCCTTTCATTTATAGTGAGAAAGATGGAATGAAGATTTAAAGATAGGTAAACTCGAATACTATAGGCAGGGGTAGAGAAATAGGTGACCTCAGTGGAGACTGCAGCAGGGCATAGTCTCACAGAAATTGAGAGTGGGATAGTTGTTGTCAGAGGCAGGGAGGAGTGGGAAGGTGAGGGGCTGAGCAGTCCGCCAGAAGGCATCAAGTTGCAATTAAACAGGAGTAAGAAGTTGTTTTTGTTGGTGCTGTTGTTTCCCATACTGGGCATTCTCGTAACACATAGAGGGGAGCAAGCACACAGGCACTTCCTGTGTAAATAACTGGGGACAGTTCCTAGGGGTCTGGTTGGGATTCACGGAAAAGATGGACCACAGAACAGCTGAAACTGCCACATGGCCATCACCTGCAGGCAGGAGACCTAAATTCTAGCACAGATGTGGCACCCATAGGGGAAGGGCTACAGCCCACCTGCCTGTCAGGAAAGTTAAGGACCATTGTTCAGAGCAGAGATGAGAGAGGGACAAAGCAAGTAAAAGGAAATTCTGAGGTGTGAATGAATGCCCAGGGCCGCAGAGAACAGCTCGGACTATGGGGTGGTAAGGATGGAGACTTAGAGACTTTCCCAACTCTCCTTAACCTGACAGTGTTGGAGGAGAGGTCCTGGATGGCTGTTTCTTTTATATATATATATTCACATGGATTTCACATGATACAGTTCAATCATATCTAGACCCCTACTGTCACTCCCAAATAGTTCATCCACTGGAACCTGTTCACCCTGTCTAGTATCATTCTCTTAAACAAGACCAACTCTCCCTCACCCAGCAGTGATCAGCTGACAATAGTTCCTCTGCTACAGTTGGGGTCCATTGCCCATTTCCTCAGTTCTATGCTGGGTTTTGTCTGATTAAGTTTGTATGGGTCGTGGGCATGTTATCACCATTGTTATAAATTCTTATGAGCAAAGTTCCCTGGAGTCTGTGAAACTCTATTTTCTTATGGTCATGCATCACCCCTGACTCTGACAATCTTTCTGTCCCCTCTTCCGCAATGGCCCCTAAGCCCTGGGTGGGCAAGGTTTAATATAGGAGCCTTCATGGACACACTGCAGACTCTCATTCTCTGCACTTTGGCGAGTGTGGTCTTCTGTGTTCATCCTCCTCAGGTGCATGAGGAAACTTTGCTGATGAGAGTTGAATGACACATTATCACCTGATTTAAGGTTAGCTATCACTTAGTATCCTTTGACAGTGTGTGTGTGTAATAGAGCTTTACATCCTGAAATCAACAAATCAAGCTAACAACTAGAAATGAATTTTACGTGAATGCTTTCCCATGCTTCATCCACGCTGCAGGATCATTGGTTTTACTTCACTTTACAACAGAGAGATTGGATTATATGCTGAGTCAAATGACTAAGTGTCAAACTCAGGTCTTCTTGACAGCAAATTATTCCATGATTGCTTTCACAACAAGAACAAGTCTCCAAGTGAAAAAGAAGACCTAGGTTCTGAGTGGCTACCATGCCTGTTGGAAGTCTATTTTGAAGAGATCAAGATTAGAAAACAGTATAAGTATCTCTGCAGAAAACTCAAAACAAATGGTGACGCAAGTGATGGGAGATAGCATAGCCTTAGAAGTTTTCTGGACTATAAGAAATGGGAAAATGGGAGCTGAAGAGATGGCTCAGCCATTAAGAGCACTGGCTGTTCTTGCAGAAGAGCCGGGTTTGTATCCCAGCACCCACATTGTGGTTAACAACCATCTGTAACTCCAGTTCCAGGGGATCTGATACCCTCTTCTGTCCTTCACAGACATTGCACAACACACGTGCACTTACATACATTCTAGCATAATGCTCATTCACATACATTTTAAAGAAAGAAATGGAAAAATATCAAAATGTATGTACAACATATAATTGAAAACATCACTTAGAAAAAATATTCTACAGAATAAGAAACAGGAAGCAAAGCAAAGTTTTTATGAGACCACCCATACTGGACATTTGAATAAAAGAAGGAAATCTGTAAAATGTTTCTTCCAGCCTGTCCAGCACCCATTGTGTGAGTTCTGTTGTGGGCAATGAGTCTGAAAGAAGGAACTGGTGAAAATCACCCTACCATATTCAATGATTGCTTAAGGAAATATATGTGTCCTCACCTCAGGGGTCATATGAAGTTGATAAACCCCAAGGTTTGCCATCATATCATGTCTAATGTTGACATTATTTGGAGAGTCAGAATAGAGCTGATTGCTGATGCTCAAAAGTGGGGCATGTGTTGCTGACATGCTGGTGTGTGTGTTTCTAGATGACAGATACTGAGTCTAGCATATTTTCACTCCTTAAGAAGTCTGAGTTCCATCAGTGAAACAGGGAGAAAAGAAGGTTTGATCAGTAGAGGTTTGTTTGAGTATGTGAAACTTTGGTGATAACAATTGTCCATTTATTTTAACTCCTGCAACATTTTTTTTATAATTTAAATTTGAAACAAGGATTCTTATAGTTGCAAGAAAGGTGGGTTGGATCATTCTGTGCATCTCTCTTTGTGTAACTGCCAGGTAACTAATTACTACAACCCAGAGGCATAAGCAAGATGTTTTTGAATTATCAGTTTCT
This sequence comes from Eospalax fontanierii, assembly GCA_035773235.1. Lineage (NCBI taxonomy): Eukaryota > Metazoa > Chordata > Mammalia > Rodentia > Spalacidae > Eospalax > Eospalax fontanierii. The sequence goes on along the minus strand of CM069540.1, from coordinate 43,233,137 downwards.
TTTTGTCAGGAGCCAGGGCATGGGTTACTTACATGGCCCTTTAAACAGGGCTTAGTAGAGGGCCAGAGGGTTTACAAGCTTCTTGGAGACTCAGAGGTCTCTTCCAAGCTTATCTGGGTTTGTCAGAATTCATTTCTTTTTCAGCTCCAGAGCATACAGGATTTCTCAAAGCTTCAGTCTCTACTGCTAGAGCTTCAGACATCAGGAATAAAAAGATTCACCTGACAGGTGCTGACAGGTGAAGTCCACGTGGCGGCCCCATCTGTGTCTCCACAGTTCTTCATGTAATATCTGTAATCATGGGAGTGATGTCCAGTGTCTATAAGACCTCACCCTTCCTCTATACCTTTTGGGATTCCAGGGGCACACAAGGCAGCCAGTCTAGCTAAAGTTGAAGAGTTCCAGGTTCAGTGAGAGCCTGTGTATCTCAGAATGATGGGATTTTACAATGGTTTGAGTCACCAGATTTTGTTTTAGAATTTTTACTGTGGAATCACATTTATGTGTGCACAGATCGCAGAAATGTAGTAGTATACAGTTCATTTACAACTTCTCTAGGTGACTTTCTTCTGAGAAGGCTGCACCTACCTGTGCATAGCTTTTATTGTCCATAAACATCCCTGTGACCGTCTTTACTTCCTTCTCCTTCCCTCCTTCCCTCTCTCAACACCTGCCTTTATGTCCATACTAAAGCTTTTTATTCCCTTTTTTTTTTCTTTTTAAACAGGTTCTTGCTATGAGGCATGAACTATCCAAGAACTTGCTACGTAGACCAGGCAGGCGTCTGTCTCACAGGAGTCTACCTGTCTCTGCCTCTGCTGGATTTAAAGACATGCACAACCACACCCAGCTCTAAAGCCTTTTCTTAATAAACTTAGAATCTTAATAACAATAAAAGAAAGCTTTGGAGCACGGATGGACAAATGACATTTTTGACACTATTGCTGTCCTTTGCAAAATTTCCAGTGAACCATGTTCTTATGGAATTATTAAAACAAAAGGAAAAGCAGAGGCTGAGCAGGTGGTTCAGTGGGTAAAGTGAAAGCATAAAAACCCGAGTTTGAATCCCAGCACCCATAGAAAAAGCAAGGAGGGACTACAGCAGCTAGCCTCAGGTTCCAGGGACACCTAGCCAGCCAGTCTAGCCAAATCATTGAGTCCCACTTTCAGTGAGACCCTCATCTCAGAAAACAGGTGGAGAAGCAGCATGGGAAGGCATTCAGGTATCAACTTCTGGTCTGTTCTTGCCTACACTGGTGAGTGCACAGCTCACAGGTGTGAGAAAACAGCCCCAGACTCCCACAGCCACATCCCTACACCCCCTTCTACACACACACACAAAGGAGAAGAATAAGCAACAAGCTTTTATTTATTCAAACTTATCCAACTTTTTATTGTTTCACTTAAAAGCTAACATTTCTGACATTTGGGGAAATCTGACAGAGACAGAAAAGAATTTTTTGTTGTTACTTATGATTGAAATTGAATATATCTGCGAAAAAAAATTGAAATATCTGAGAAAAACTGCGCTATGCCCACACTTCCTTCCTATTTTGGAGTGTAAGTATCTTCAGTTTGGCGGTCATTCTGGGAATTTATTTCTTCCTTCTCTGTCCTATATTTGTCAAGAAAATAATAGTTATACAAAAGGCCAGTTCACTGTCTGAGAATTAACTGCTGGAACATGATAACACCCTTTCTACAGGGGAAGAACTAGTGCACACTCTTACTGTTTTCAGAGTAAAGGAACTTAGCAACAACAGCAACAAATCTTTCATAAAGGCTTGTTTTCCTTCCTCTAAACATAGTATGTCCTCATACAGAGCTTTAGTTCCAGCACCTGAGAGAAAGGAGCAGAACTATCTCTGTGAGATCCAGGCCAGCCTGACTTTAACAGGTCCATGCTTGCTAGGGCTCCTGGGGAGATCCTGTTTCAAAAGAACCCCACATAAAGCAAACAAACAAAAACTCTTTTCTTAGTTAATTTCATTGCTAATACTTTATTATTGTTTAGTTTTGCTGGATTTTAAATTTTTATTACATTTATTATTTAATATTTGTGTGTGTGTGTGTGTGTGTGCATTAGATTTGTGGGACACATGCCAGGGCACACATGTTGAGATCAGGGGACAACTTGTGGTTGTTAATGCACTCCTTCTACCATGTGAGTCCTCCGAATCGAGCCAGGTCATCAGTCTTGGCAGAAAGGGCACCTTTATCTCCTTCACCATCTTGTCAGCCCATTTTGCTGTTTTTGAGGCAGGATCTTGCTATTTTTCTCAGACTGGCCTTGAACATCTGAATGCCTCCTTCCGTCTCCCAGTTAGCTTAAATTACAACCCATTAGTCAAGTTGGCTTTACTGTCTTGATGAAGGCTGAACTGTTGCTTGCTCTGCATTCCAAAAGTACATTTTTTAATATTTACTATTAAAGAATCGAATGTGTTGTTTCATAATTATTTGTTTATATTATACCAGTTATACCAGGGATACCAGGATCAGGAAGTCTATTTTTTGTTTGTTTGTTTGTTTTTTATCTGTGGTTTTGTTGTTTAAGACAGATCTTCTTGTATAGTCCAGGATGATGTCAGACTTGCTATGTAGACAGACTAGTCCTGAATAAGTCTCCAAAGTTCAGGTATGGGCCCATAGTCAGTTAAGTGATGATGTATTTAGAAATGAAATTAAACTTATATTATGTCATTAATCAATAAGTATTTATTGATTTTTTTGTACATTTTAAGTTTTTGAAAAGAAAATTGAAAAGTCTATGGTAATAAGAGCTGGAGACATGGGTCGGTTAAGAATATTGGCTGCTCTTGCAGAAGACTCAGGTTCTAGTCCCAGCATCCCATGGCTGTAATTCCAGTTTCAAGAGATCTGATGCCCTCTTTTGGTCTCCATGAGCACTGCCTGCAATGGTGTACTTAAGAAACATGCAGGAAAAAGAAAACCTCATACACATAAAATGATTTAAAAATCTACAATAATAAAGGCTAAAATTAAAACTTACTCCCAAACTTTGTCAACCTTATATTTAATACTTCAGTTGTATTTTCCAAAGGAAGGAACATAGAGATACAGTCTATACAATTGTATTCTCAGGGATTATAGAACATTTGTAATGCTATCCTTTCTCTCTGAGATACCAGAGAGAGTGCACAAATGAAAGCAGAACTGACAATGTATTTATGGGAAACTTCAAAGATCAGTCAGTGATGAAACTGTGTTCAAGGAGGGAAAGGGCACTTCCAAATGCATACCTGACAGGAAGTCATCAGGACACTGGGGTGGAACAGCCCAAGATGGGAAGTCACAAGCCAATGGTATGGTTTGTTTGACTTTTTTTTGGGGGGGGGTCTTTTTGAGATATGGGCTCCCTGTAGCCCCAGCTGACCTAGAGCCCAGGATGTAGACCAGGATGCCCTCAAATTCACGGAGTTCTGCTTGCTTTGTCTCCAGAGTGCTGGGATTAAAGTAAAGGCATGCCTTTTGCTTTTTTTAGGGAGGCAAGCTTGGTGGCAGAGGGCCTGTATCTAGTGATCTGTTTGTTTATTCTCTGAGGATACAGCAGCTGAGACATCATCACTACTGTACTGGTAGGTAACTTTCATTTATTATACCCAGAAGGTATATTGTCTAATTACTAGTTTTAGAATAGTCTCAGCTGCCATTCTGAATTTAATACGCATAGTGACAAAAGACTGCTTTGGCTGAGGCAGCCAGTCTCAAAGTTGGATCCTGGTTTGGTACACAAACGAGAAGCATCTAAGTCACTGAGAAAATGCCAACCAAGCACAATCACCAAAGTTAAGCCAAGTCACGAAAGACAGCACATGCTTTCCTATTGCAAATTATTGAAAATAAACTGGAAGATATTGGGTTTCCAATGAAAGGAAGGGAGGGAGGGAGTGAGGAAGGAAGGAAGGAAGGAAGGAAGGAAGGAAGGAAGGAAGGAAGGAAGGAAGGAAGGAAGGAAGGAAGGAAGGAATCCAGAATAAATGAGGAGAGGACATTATTTGGCATAAACACCATCTAAATTTGGAAAGTTCTTTGTGTCTAGATGTCTGTCTCATGCTTTTTCTTTGACATATCATGGCACTCTCCCCTTGTCTTTCTGTTGGTTGGCATAGACTGTACCCAGGTTTCTAGATTTAGCCAAGTCAAATCATTGACCTCTACCTTTCACTCATGCGGGCAGTTCTCTGAATTTTGAAGAACTGTTTTCTATCTATAAAGCGATAAAATAATGTCCCATTATTGTTAAGCATCAATCAAAATTTGGAAGAAAAAAAAAATCTATGCACAGACAGTGTTTCTTAGAAAATTCATTCGCTAAGTTTTGAGTCACTGGAAAATAGACCAACTGAATGTGTACTATGTATACACACATAGTGCTCACACATGCATGTTACTACATGTACATATTTTGAATGTTTAGAAAGTCAAAGTTTCAAGACAAAAAAGACTCTTCTTTTTTTTATTACTGATCTACTGCGAGCTTGCTATTTTGAAATGATCACTGGGGCAGCATTAAGCCTATTGCCCTTGGTATTCAAACTCACATACTGGCTGAGTGACAGTGCCTTCAAGCCTTCCGAGCTCCGTGAGGACATTGCGTGCTCACATCACTGCATGCACAAGTCAAGACTCTAACTATTGTCTGGCAAATGCAATATGACTTCTGAACCTGTCTTCCAACTTCTTCCTTGGAAATCCTCATGAATTTTCATTTCAGGACTGCCATGCCTTACCCAGAATGATCCTTTCCTGAGCCTTGTTTGTTTCAGCACCTATGGATTTAGGCTCACAGATCTTTTGGCTCTTCACTTACTTCTACATGACTCCAGCTCAAATCTTCATGGTCTCGCTAGAATTTATGAAATTTGTTTTTCTTCCAGGAAATTACACTATTCTTAAAAATGATATGTCCTTACGCTGAATACTCAAATACTAATACAGCTATTCAACATGGCTATGGTTGTACGCCAGATATGTCTTGAAATTGCTGAGCCTTCCCGCATAGTGATGAGCTCTGTGTCCTGAAGGTTTCACTGAAACCAGTGCCACTCAGAGCTCCATCCCCAGCAGCTATTGGCATTACTTAAAATGCAGCCTCCTATCCTGATGTGCGCATCTGTCTCCTGTTTTACTGTGTTTTGATTTTGCTAGACTAAAACACTGCTAGGGAATTTTGAAAAATATAATGAGGAAGATAATAGTGATGATCAGAAGGAGCTGTGAAAAATTTGTCTGCCAGAGTTTTATTATGGAGATTGAGGAGAGCAGACAAATTTGAGCAGAATAATGAATGCATTGGGGAAGGCCATGTCCCCAAGGATGAGAGACAAGGAGGAAATTGCAACACAGACAGGGGGAAAGAAGGAAGAGACTGATGGTGAGAACACAGCTGACCCTTTGTATCTGCAGGCTCAACCAACTTCAGATGGAAAGTATTTTGAAAACTATATTTGTGGAATCATGGACATGATTTTTATTTTTCTATTCCCTAGCAATGCAGTAACAACAAGAGTGTCTTTGTAGCACTTATATCAAGTATTATAAGACTATAGCAGTGTCTTAACAGAGTCAGGGAGATATTTCCAGATGCGTTTGCAAACATTATGCCACTTTGTAAAACGGAACTGAACACTGAACATCTGTGAGCCTTAGCATCAGTAGCCTCATAGAACCCATTCCCCCACAGAAATCCAAGGACAACAGTAGCTTGTATTATTTATAAATCATATGATATATAGTTTTAGGCATATTGCTCAATTCTGGTTGCAGAGATTAATGTGCACTGAGGTATACTGACATCCATACACGTAGAAACAAATGATATTTAAATACCTACACAAATATATAGGCATGGAGCGAATTATATATTATGAGAAGTGTAGCAGGTGCTCTGTATGTGAAAGAAGTTAATTAGGTGGCAAATTGAAATTTGACTTGCTTTCAGTGTGTTGGGAGATTGCAGCTTTAAATAGATTCCATCAGTTATAATGTTCAAGACAGAAATATTTGAATATGCCACTGAATTCTGTTTCCCATTGGAAGTTTGGATATCTCCTCTGCATTGTTTAGAAGAAATCAAATATGTATAGACCAGTTCTCTTGGGTTAAATGTACACTGAGCCGCATACAGGTAATGTGCTTCCTCCAGCATGATCATACCTTCTAAGACCTCCCAAAACAGAACTACTAATTGTGGACAAAATGTCCAGATACTTTTAGTCTTTGGGAGACATTCTCATTCAAACCAACTCAGATGGTCATCATTTTAGGGTCATAAGGGGGAAAATGGGGCAGAAAATACTCTGGTAAAAGGAATTACATCACACCTTCACAGGTGTTAGTCTTTGACTAATGTGCATAGCCAGATAGAAAGAGATGCTTTACAACTGAAGACAGGAAGAGAGCTACAGAAGGCATTGCACTGCAGTATGTTCACTGTTGCCTCAGAAATGGATGGGGAGAAGCTGAACTCAACTCTTCTATGCTTCAGCTTGTTTTCTGTGATGCAGGACCTGTAATAGCCACAGCACTGTTCCAAGGAATAGGCAAGTTGGTAATTGTAATGTGATCAGGACGTGGCCTTCCATAGAAATTACTACTTAACATTTTTATGACAAAATCATGAGCTGGCAAAGGTAGTAGACACATACCAAACTGAAGGCATTATGTGGGTTACCATGGCATTTTAAGAGCATGTAGTTTGTACATAACAACCTCCAATACGATCAACATTGTCCATTGAAAACCATAATCATTAGAAAATATAAAAACTGGAAAAGTGTCCAAAATTAACACAGGTAGAAGTATTGTTGTCACAATCTAAGCAGGGCCGCAGTACACACAAAGACAGAACGGAACCTGCTTTAGCTTCAATCCAGAAAATAGAATCCATGCTTTTTAGATTGCATTATATCCTGGGGGAAATGATAGGTAGGCAGCACTTTTGTTCTGGGGATGGAAGAATCACCTTTGAGACCCTTTCCTAATGGTCCTTTGTCCTCTCCATCTTCATAATCTAGAATCTATCTCGGAACTCTTCTGGGACACAAAAACTTCATAAATAAACTTCATAGGCAAATGACTATTGGGAGTTGCATTTTCTCTGAACATATAATTCCAATGTATACTTGCTTCTAGCAGCTTAGAAGTAAAATAAGAAAAAGTTAATAAATTAATTAAGGTGAGTACACCGGGACTGGCCAGGGAAGTGGTATGTGCATTTGTATTCCAGCTGTGAATTTGGCCTTCAGGTTTAGTCAAATCTCATGCACAAAATTTTTGTAGAATTTGGTAGAGACCACTGTGACTTCATCACATAATGGAGAGAATGCAAGATAACATATACACAAGCTTGAGTGGAAAATATAAGTCAAATGTCATATTCCTGTCCAAAGGTGATAAATGTTAAAACTGAATTTCCCCCCAATTTTTTTGTGTCTCCAAAGGAAGCAAAATGGCGTGACATTTGATCACATGTATTTGCTGGTTTACCACGTATTTATTGAGTACTAATTTATGAAAGGTACTTATGCAATCAGCAAACTGAGTAAAGTCCAGGTCCTGAAGTGCTCGTACTAGCAAGATGAACAAAGAATTTCATTTAACCATTTCTCACTGTTGGCCACACATTGTTTTCATCCCATTATCCAACAAGTAACTCAGCACTGACTGTGGCATCTGGCTGTGGGTTGTTGCTCTTGAAGACTGCTACTTTACTGCTATTTTGTTTCATGTTGAACTTCAAATGTAGTGAATGAGATACACTAAAAATTAAACTCTACTAGATAATTAAAACTGAGATTCCTCTTTGGGAGCCACAGACATAATTCTTCGGAAATGTTTGCAAACTCAATTTGACCTGGAATATAATGGAGGAGGAAGCTTCCTGGACGGTGGGCAAAGAGAAGGCAGGCAGAGACACAGAAAGAATTAGCATAAGAAAAAACATGGTCGCCTTTGAAGCTAAGGCATTGGCCAAGGTGTCAAGGCCAGAAACTACTCAAGTGGCCCCATAATAACAAAGACACTATCCTCACAGCAGTTTCTGCAGGGCATTTAGACAATGCTCAGGGACTAGTACAAGCACCCGCATTCTAGGCGGACATCTTATTTCATTTAATTTTTCAGCCTAATCTTCAGTCAAGTGAGATGAAGTGACTATTTGGTAAGTTACTGGAATAGAGGATTTCCTTAACTGAGAGCCGCCTAACTCACAGTATATAACAGTATATAACTTTCTTCTCATCTTATTTCTGATGCTCATGGCATGAACTTCATGGATTATTGAACATGAAAACATTGTTTGAAGGTTGTCACGCTAAAAATTTCAAAAAAATCTTGATGCCCTAGTTCGGGTATTGAATGTTTTCCTCAGATTCACATGTTGCTCCCTAACATAATGCTGCTGGTAGGTGCTGTGGACATTTGGAAGCAGGCCCGGTAGCAGGCCCTTAGGTCGTTGGAAGTGTGCCCACAAAAGGTATTTGGGACTCGCTGGCTTCCTTTGCTTCCTGGTTCATGAGGTGAGTTGTTTATCTGTTACAAGCTCCTCCATGCTGGGTCACACTCAGGTGATCATGGACAGCAGTGTCCACAACTGTGAACCTCTTCTCTTCATAAGTAGATTGCCTCATATAATTCTTTATAGTCACTCCATGTATCTAGATTCCCTAAGAGGCCAAGGAGCAAAGGCACATCCTGGTTTTGCCCATGTGCCTTTGTAACATTTTGCATGAGAGAAGTAAGTCTCAATACTGTGTAATTCCCTAGTGTTAGAGAATCTAGTAACTCCTGGTCACGTGCAGTTAATGTAAAAATTAATGTTAAACATCTGCCACCATAAGTCTCAGTGTTAAAAAAAAAAGATAAATTTTCCCAACTTGTATATTTATGTCACCACCCCCCCCCCCGCCAAGGCCCAGCGACCATTACAGAAGAATGGTAGGAACCTAAGAAAGAATGAATGGGGGTACTCTGCCATAGGTATGATATGGTTACTACAATCATGAACTACAATCATGAACATAGATGACATCAGTGACGGCCTACATGAGAGAAAGAAAGAAAAGAAAAAGAAAGAAAGAAAGAAAGAAAGGGAGAAAGGGAGAAAGGGAAGAGAAAGAAAGGAAGAAAGGGAAGAGAAAGAAAGGAAGACAGTAGGAAAAGAAGAAAGAAAGAAAAGAAAAAGGAAGGAAGGGATGATCCTGAGAGTAGTTGACAGGCTAGTTAGGAAGAAGATGTAAACTAGACGGTGAGAGGGTCAGAGAGGGAAGTGTGGAAAAAATACTGAATATTTGTGGGATGTTTCTAAAAATTAAAAATTTAATATAACATGAGTTAAATGAAACTAGAAATAGAAAAGAATTGATATTCATCTTCTTATTCTAACTATATGGAATATTGGGAAGTGTTGGGGGGTAAAACATTTTTCCTGTGTAGTGGATGATTTCAGTACTTTACCTATCCTGGATACTGGTTACATTTGTATTAGCCAAGGTTCACTGGAGAAAATGATAAAAGGCGTGTGTGTGTGTGTGTGTGTGTGTGTGTGTGTGTGTGTGTCTGTGTATTTGTAAAGGGTATTTATTTTATTAGATTGGGCTCAGGTTGTCTGTTGGCTGACTCACACTGGAGAGCGAGAAAATCCAGTAGTTGCTCAGTCCAAGACGCTAATGTCTCAGTAGTCCCAATCTGGTACTGAAAGACTGGATGATTCCTCGTGAGCAGGTCCTCAGTCCTCACTAAAAGACAGGATGTTGATTCTAATGTTGGAGAAGGAATGCCACAGCAGAAGGATAAACAGACTCACCAGGAGAGTGAAGACAAGAAGACAAAAAGCAAGTTTCCTTCTGCTATATTCTTTTATCTGAGCTGCCCCAGAAAATGCCATCCACATTTGTGGTGCATATTCCAGCTTCAAATAATCTGACCAAGAAAGTCCTCCCCCAAGGAGTGCCCAGAGAAGAGTTTTAATTGATTCCAGATCCAGCCAAGTTGACTATCAAGATTAACCATCACACTTCTCCTGCCAAGAAGACTGGACAGATTCTCTGGAGACAAGGCAGGGATGCTTCTCATGCTCTGCAGTGCAAACAGGAATCACACCATACCTTTCTGATGTTCCATAACTATACATTCATTATCTCTTCAGAGTTGAATATATAACTCCAGGTGTTATGGTGTAGTTCCTGTAAGATGTGACTGAAGGACCGTCCCGACTCCCAGCAGACACCTTGGTGATTCCAGCCAAACAACCATAATTCACAAATACCTGCAAAAAGGGGACTGACATTTACAACTTCTGAAACAGAGAAGATTCCCACCTACTGACCAGCTAGGCGGGGCTAACCACTCACTCTCCCAAGAGCTGGCTGCTCACCCTGCTCCCTGGGCAGTTTTTTCCCCATCCGGATCTGGAGAAGCTACACCCGCCTGAGCCCCCAAGATGAGGCGGGGCTAGCCCTTGATGGACTGGTCCTGTTGGCTCCCAGAGGAGTCTCTGATCCCTTTGTCTGCTGCGTCTCTCGAACCCAGACCTTACACTGTCCTTGAAATTGAGATAAATTTGAACTAGATTTTCTAGGTTGTCATCTACAGATAGGGGAAACTGTGTTAAAGTAGGTAAACCATCATTCAAGAGAAACGTCTCTCAAAACAGTCACTAAATAATCATAAAAAGTATTCTGAATGTCTTAATACAAATAAAATTAGTAAATCAATCACTTTCAATCATCAAAACAGCTCAGAGAATCTTCTTAGACTTACTAATTGTATCACAGAATTGTCATCTAAGTCCAAATTTTTTTCCATAAAATTAAGCCTAAAAGTAATGTCAAAATGTGAACCAGAAGGTAAACCTATATAAACAATGATTCTTTAGAAAAGATGAGGACTTCCTCCCATTAAAAAAAAAAAAAAAAGCTCAGGAAAAAGTACTTGGGAAAACGTATCCTTGAGAGAGAGCATCATTGAACACTCACTGAATGAATGGAACGCTAGGCTCATTTGCCCAGAGATTGCCTGGATGCACCATCCTAAAACAGGAGTAAGCATTTATGCAGAACATTTCTGCAGTGTGAAATATAGACTTTGAGACTGTCAATTGATGTATCTGTACTGAAGTTCAGGTATGGGCAGTCTGATGAAAATCTCCCAGGCCATGTAGAAGATAGTCGTGTGAAGGAGAAGCAGAAGCACAAGACTGAGCATGTCATTCACTCTCCAGCAAAGCACAGGACAGAGGATACCAGTGTTAACAGTATATTAACAGCCAACTAGTCCTGAGGGTTTCCATCCTGTGAAACAAATACAGTGAGTGATGATCTCCACTGGTTCAACCATCCAGTTTTTCTTTAAAGTATTGTTATTTAATACAAGATTAAGAAAAGAACTTTGGAATGTAGGCAGCCAACAAACCTTTGCATTTGCCAACCAGGTGCTGGAAGGAAGTGAGTGGAAAAGAAATTTGAATAATTTGCATTGCAAAATAGAGTGTATGCTTACATAGATATAGGGTCACTTTTCATTCACATCTGTCTCAGGGCTAATCATTTCCCACCCATGTTCTCAGCAAACTGTGTGTTTTCCATGTCTATGGGGCCTTTCCCAGACAGTATAGATTTGAATTATGTTCACAGTACAATGTCTAATCTTTTTTAACAGTGGCATTGATTTATGACATTAAGAATGTAGTTGATTAATTTAGTGTAATAATAGAAAAACAAACTCATTTTATTCCCTATAACTTCGTGAAAGGAGCTTCATTGGCAGGGAGACCCCATAGATTCTCTATTAGGCCTGAAATTTATCATTCATTGATATGATTAATTTCATTGATAGGAAATATTGTTAGGTTATAAATTGAAATAATTATCCAATTAACCTATCACATTCTCTTAGAATATCTCACAGCTGCATGATTGAATTGCTGATGTTCATGTCTAATGGATGTTGGAAAAATGTGGAAATGCATTTTCTGAATGTTTAAGAAGCGAAGTGTTGGATGGTGGCTCATGCCTTTGATACCAGCACTCTGGGATTCACAAGTAGACAGATCTCTGTAAGAGAGAGGCCTGCTTAGCCTATATAGCAAGTTTCAGGTCAGCTGGGACTACAGGAAGACCCTGTCTCTAAAAGACCAAAGGGAAAAACAAGAGGAACAGTGTCTCATCCAGGCAGTGTGGTTTAACCCTAGCACTGAGGGGACAGAGGCAGGAAAGATCTCTGTGAGGTGGAGGCCAGCCTGGTCTACATAGTTGTCCTAGGCCAGAAAGTTGCAGGCCAATTGGGATTACAAAGTAATCCTGTCTCAAAAAGACCAGAAGAAAGAATTTAAGAAACCAAGTGTAGACACAAAAACACAATCCTCACTTCAAAGTGTATAAGAGAAAGCATATTCTGGAGCCAGATACAAGTGACCCTGGTCAAGGTTATCCCAGATTCCATATTCCAACATGGAAGCAGTTTCACGAAGTTTTTATAGTAGCAAAACAAAGGAAAATCATAAATCAAGACACTTTCAAATACATTGGTGGACACATTGAGTAGCTGGTTATAGCCAAAGAGAAATCTCAGCTGTCGATGCAAAAGCACAGCTCTCTCCTCAGAGGGAATAAGGGACAGTTTATTCTAAAGCCAAATATGAGCAACCATGGACTGAGAACACCGATTTAGCTTAGCCCCAATTCCATGTTACAGGACAGAAGCTGTTTTATGGGGTTTTTACAGTAACAGAACAAAGAAAAGTCATAAATCAAGACACTTTTCAGATACACTCAGCAGCAGGTCAGAGCAAAGCAGAGGGGTTTCCACTCTAGGTCTCAGATGCTGTCTCATGACATTCTTAGCTTTTTGAATGGTGAGATCCACTGGTCTGCTTAATTCATACATTCCAAAAGGTTTTTATCTGTTAATCATAGGATGTTAGGTCAGAAGCAAAATGGGCAAAGAAATGGCTATTTAGGGGCTAAATGTAGCCTGAAATAAATGATAATTAGGCTCTGGACTTACAATATTCCAGACTCTCCACAATTTCTGGAGTGCTAATCAGCTGGTCGGCCTTGCAGGAAATTCAGTTCAAGGTGCAGGATTTTTCTGGAAACGTTTTTTCCTTCACACTGCTATAGACATCAGATGCTTTCTAATGACACTCAGCCTTTTAGCTGGTGGAAGCTGGTCGTTGGCTAAGTCAATACATTCCTAAAAGTTTTTGTGAGTCACAGGATGTTAAGTCAGAAACAAACAGGGGCAAGGAGTAGCTAATTTAGGTGGCTAAAGATAGCTCAAGATAAGTGGTAATTAGTCTCTGGACCTGGAACATTCTAAACTCTTCATAATCACTCTAATCAGTTGATCAGCCTTTGCAGAATGTTGAATTCAAGATGCAGTTCTTCTGGGAAATTTCATTCACAAAGGTAATTCATGTCATCTATGAAAGCAGCCTTGTTTCTGAGGAGCATCCTGTGCCTGTTTTCTACACTCAGCTTTTGTAAGAAAGATAAGAATAAGGAGAAAACTAAGAAACAAGAGTTTGGGAATGCTGTTAATTATTCATTAGATTGCAGACCCCTTGCCGAACGTTGTGGCCCCTCCTAACTTTACTTCACTGCTAATGAACCTGCACATGACTGTTTGCCAGTAGTTCTTTGCCCAAGGTTGGGGTTTCTTTCCAAGTTCCCCAGTGCTATGCTGGGTTTTTGTCTGGTTTGATTTTGCATGGGTCTTGTGCATGTTATTACCATTCCTTTAAGTCCATATGAGCAAACTCTCAGAAGCTAGGGAACTCTGTTCCATATGGTCATGCGCCACCTCTGGCTTTCACAGTCTTTCTGCCACCTCTTCACAATGGTCCTCGAGCCTTGAGTGTGAGAGGTTTAATATAAGAGTCCTATCTAGGGACATGCACTCTGCAGCCTCTTATTCTCTATATTTTAGCTAGTTGTTGCTTTCTGTTCTCTTCACCATCTGTTGCATGAAGAAGTTTCACTGGTAAGAGCCGAGTGAGGCCTTAGAGTAGGTATAGAGACAGAAAGAAAAGCACATGAGATGCCTCTCTCTACACTCCTGTTTCTCTATATTCTGTGAAACTTAGGTGTAGAGGTTCCATTGTAAATGTGTCACTTAGGACTTGACATCTCATAGACACTTATTCTGTGTGCTTGAACAGTTGTGGAACTATGTAATAGTCTCCATCTGTTATTGGGCCCATCTAAAATGGTACTTAGAGGAAGTGAAACCAAACCAGATATCACCAAGAGATAAACAAAGCCTCCTAAAAATGAGGAACCTACAAAGAAATGAAACTTATGCTGATTCTAGGTGAAACTTAGGAACATTACTATTGGTTAGTATACTACTTCATCATTTAGAAAGATACCCCTCCTTGTATGCTAATAAGGTATCCTTTTCTGGAAAATTACCCCTCCCCTGTATGCTAATTTTAGGTGAATTTTCTGCTGTGTGATGATTGGTAGAAACCTTGCACTGTATGCTAATTTCTGTGGCTTTGAGCCTTTATAATGTGGCTGCTGAGTTCCCTAAACGGCTTCCTGCTTCGCTGATAGAAGAGCTGTAACATCCTGAAAAGAGCTGTAAACCAATAAAGAGCTGCAACACACCAGAAGAAGCCGGCTGTAGGCTCTTCTTGGCCCGGGAGTCCAGGCTTCGCCTTTAGGATCTCCGCAGCGTGGCGCTGGAGATCTGGGCTGGGGAAACCACGCACTGGATCTCTCCTGAGCTCCCCTCCCCGTGGGCTGCGGACAAGGGTAATCACAAAGAGGAAGAGGAGCACCTACCCGTATCTGCCACGCCCATCATGACAGCCACGAGGGGACGCAACAATCTGTTGCAAAAAGAAACATCTTTGATGAAATGATGATAGGTATACTTGTCTATAAACATAAAAAATACACCTTTAGCATACAGTAAGAAATAAAGTCTGCCCAGGTTTGTGACAGATGTAGGGTTTTCTCTAGGAAATGTCATGTTTCTAGCCAAGTATACTTGGCTTGTTTACAGTGCCAGACATGAGTTCCCTCCAACTGAACAGGCCTTAAGTCCTATTAGACAGCTGTTGATTACCCTCAAGATAAAAGTGCCATTACTGTAGCGGTAAAGATGGTTGGCTATATCAAAACAAAGTCTTCACAGCCTTTGGATATGTTTCCAGTGTTCTCTCTTATCTTTCCAATAAGAAAGTTACATTTTAACATTTCATACACATGCATCTGAAACAGACATTCCATTTTTTTTTATTCCCAGAGTTATATGTTATTATTTTGGCTGTGCATGAGACTATTTTCTCCTAACTGTACCAAATAATATATGGTAATTTCCTTTCTTCTTAAATATTTTTACTTGGAACTAAGAACAGTCTCAGGCTTTTCTTTACTTAACTTATTGTATTCATTTTCGTAGTAAAATGCATGAATTTAATTTTTTTACATAATTCCTTAGAAGAAGCCGAAGCTTTACAGCAAGCTACACTGGGTTCTCCTAGATAGTCTGACCCTTGGTGTACCACGTGTTCCCACATCTTAGACATCCTCCTCTCCCTTCCCCAGCTCTCCATGCTTCCCTTCTGGATGCCCTCATTTCTCTTCTAATCCAAACCCATAGGATGTGGAGGTGGGAAGGGTCAGGACGCTCCTTAGCTGGCCTTCCTCTAGACACACTCCAAGCTGCCGTTCTTCAGCCTCCCTGAGGCTCAGGCCACTTGTAACACCTCAACACTTTCCTGGAATTTTGTTCATCTATTAAAGCCTGAATTGCTTGATCTGGGCATAGCTTCCATCCAGGTTTCCTTAAGCTCCCTGCCTCTCCATCCTTTCACACATCCTTATCTGATTCAACAACATGCACAGTGATCCCCCCGACCATCTGTGCTACATCTGCCTTTGAGAACCTGGTTTTTGTAGATTTGCAGACTTTCAGTTCTGTCTTGTTTATCCCCCAAAAGATATTTATTATTTTTTTAATCCATCTCCTTAATAGCAGGCTCTTCTCATGTTATTTCTTCTTAATTTAATGTTCTCTACCCGTATTTATACGTGCATGTTATTTCACTTCTGATCATTTTCATTGCATTCTTTCTTGGTTCATTCTCTCATTTCTCAGCATTTCTATTCCTTAGATACATAATCTTGTATCATTACTCTTCAAGTTTCCATCTGATTGAGTTATTTATTTTCTAATTCAAGGAGACTTTAATTATTTTAATCAACAGATTAAATTCTGCTCTTATATTACAAGTTTCCAAACTTTTATCTTAAGAGTTTTCTTATTTTTTTTTTCCATTTTAATGGCATGGTGTTTCATGCAAGAAACAGTTTATTTATTTATTTTTAATGATTTATTGTGTTGTTCGTTCACCTGTTCACCTCAGGGGCATTTTTGTTCATGTTTCTGTCTTAGTCACTACTTTTATATTAGAAAAATTTTCCTGATATCTCATGACCTCTGATTGCTTTTTGACACTGAGGGAAAGTACTGGTAAGGAGAACAACACATTGGGACTTGCACAGGAGCAATGATTTCTCCATAATGTAAATAAAGGCCAATTAAGTTGAGATGTTAGGAAAACAAACATTTTTAGTGTTTTGGGCTACTTGATTTCATGATATTTGCTTACCCCACAATAGACTTTTCTACTTTCTTTACTGGTGATTGAAGTGCTGACTTCCATCATTCTAGAAGGCAAACAGGAGAGGTAGTGATCGCACCATTTAGTAGATACTTTTCCCTTTTCTGAGCCTCTTTGGTGTTGGTGTGCACAAGTCCAGAGCTGATATAATTCAAATTCGTACAAAATTCAAGACTGGAATTTCTGTCAATGTGGAGAAAAGAAGGGCCCCCTGCTGTTGGTGGCTCCCCTAATTAGATTTGTTGACTTGACACAGCCCAGAGTCACCTGAGAGAGAAGCTCTAACTCAGGAATTGGCTGGAGCTTTCACATCTTCTCGTAGGTACGGGAAGCAGAGAGAGAGAAACTGGAAGTGTGGCAAAGCTATGAAGTCTCAAAGCCCACCCCTTTTGTCGTGTATCTCCACAAGGCTGCACCTCCTGAAAGGTTCCGCCACCTTCCTTAACCTCCAGCACTAACTAACCAAGTGTTCAAATACTTGGTGTCTGTGCTGGACATTCTCATTCGAAACACCACCTTTACTAAATTACTGATAAAACTATTGTATCTCTAAATCCTGAACTAGATTTGAGTTTTCAGTGAGTAAATATAGATAGATGATAGAAAAGAAGATAGGTAGATGATACATGATAAAAAGATTGATTAGGGATACACAGAAAGATGGAAAGACAGAGAACTAAGGTGGTGGATGACAGATGACAGAAAGCTATACCTGATGGAAGATAGATAGGTCACCTGATACTTTAATGTTACTGTTTCAGAAAGTGAGTACAGTCAAGCTAGTGCCTTGAAAAGTGTCTTTTTCAGGAAATAAAATGGTAATATGTGGCTGTTTACTATTTCCACGAAATTCCCATTGTTTCTTTGATGTTATACCCGGTCTAAAGCAGCTGGTAATCATCAGGGTTTGGATCAGGATGTCAAAGAGATCAGCTTTCTTTCTTTCTAGACATCATTTCAAACTTAACCTGGGGAAGGATGCAACAAAATGAAAAGTTAATTATATGCTGAATGATTGTTATTAATGCTTATCCAAGGTACTCCATAACTATCCATTATAACTCAAGGGTCAAAGAGAATGAACAGATGGATATTTCAATGCACTGTGGCTCTCCCGGTGAGATAAAAGCCCCTTACTAGAATGAAGAATGACAATCAAGATAGATGAGACACAAAGAACGCAGCTTTGTAGTGATGCAGTGATGTCATCAAGCAAAACAAAAACAACCCTCGTGGGATTTCTTTCATGCCAGTAATGTGATTTACTAAGTAAATTGATTTGAACAATTGTGGAAAACCTATATGCAGATAAATGTATTGTTTTGTACTTAGGGGACATGTTGCAGAACTAGAAGAACAGAAGCAACTGTATTAGTATATGAGAGTGTGCTGGCTTCTTTTCTCTGGCCATCATTTTTCTTTCTTACACATAGGGTACTAGTGAACAGTAAAAATGCTATAAAACCTATTTTATAGCAAGAAGAGATGACTGGGTGTCATTGGCTGTGTTTTACAGCATGTGTCAGCCAAAGCTATTGTTGGTTTGACTTTATGTTTCATGGGGAACATATTTTAAAATTTTAAAATGAGGATTGTTAGTATAAAGCAATCTCAGAGAGCAAAGCCAACACGCTTGCTGTATTTGGAAAGCAAATCTTACGGCGTATGAGATTACATTGTCGATAGTGCTAGTGAACATATCTAGTCTGTTTTTCCCTCCTGGGTAATCCTAGGTTAGTGAAGATTTTGCAATGAATTTAATAACCTTCATGAGTATTTCAAGGGTTGAGAAATGTCACAAAGCTTGAATTGGATTATAAAGTCTACTGTCTGTAATATTATTACTTACCTCACAGATAACTGCTTTTTCACTGCCAAAACCACTCTGCACATCTATTATTCTTATCTTTGCAATAGTGGAATTGCGTAGGTAATCGAGTACAGTAAGTTTGCTTGAAATCTCTGATACAACTGAGGGATAAACTGTATCCCCTAGGAAAATAAGGATCTGGGTAACATGTATTGGACATGTTGTAGAAAAACCTAAAGTAACTCTGGTTAGTTTCCTCAAAATAATGTTTAAATAAAAATGTGATTTAAATAAAAAATGTGAGTCAAATTAACAAATTTTCTTTGTAGCCTTGCTTCTGCCATTAATGAGCTATCTATCATAAAAGGTACTTTTAGCATGAATACTTGCATGTTACCCACACCCTCCAGCAGACACCTGTACCCTGTATGTCCAGCTGGTCTTTGTCCTCGGTTTTAATTGACTCCATGGTAGTTCTATGATACTCACCTTTTCATCCATCACAACTTAAATGGAGGAATTATTTGGTTCCTGGTTTCAAAAGTTTCACTTCATGGTCTACTGGCTCCATTACTCTGGGACCCAGGCAAAGGTCCACATGACGGTGGCCAGAGTTTGTGGAGGCAGCTTGCTGCATAGTGGACAGCAATCAGAAAGAGAGAAAACTGTGGAGCTCGGGAATTCTTCAAAGTTGTCCCCCTCCCCTCCAGTTAAAAGTTTTCTCCTGCTAGACCCCACCCATTAGAGTTTTCAGTACTCTGAAAGTAGTGCTATCAGTAGGGGTCAAGTGCTCCTCCTCCGAACCTGTGGGGGACAGTTCATATTCAAACCAGCTGCAATTACCTATGTTCATTACCTTCCCCCTTTTCTCCTCATAAGCAATTCAGAAACTTGGTGGCAAAGAAAGGCAATATTCAGATAGATGACTAGAACTAAGCTTGATACTGTCATTGCTTTAAATATAATCGAATGGCTCGAGAAAAGTATCCAGGACCCTTAACTCCAGACCATCACCACCTTTATGTTTGAAGGAAAGGGCAGCAGATGTGATTAGTCTGAAGGGGCAGCAGCGTGAGTAGGAAGAGCTGAGGCAGAGAGGGCAAAAGGTTGGCGATGTTAAAACAAGCACTACCGTGCATTTTTTTTAAACCAAACCCAAATAGTAGGCAGAAAGGTGAGTCTGCTGGTCAAAACTCACTAAGGAAGGATGGACTCTCATTCATCACTTCTTGAGTTTGGCTTGCCTTGTCACTCCAAGCCTTCCAAAAAGACTGTTACAGTTGGCTCATTGTTAAGGAGAAGAGTTTTCCATTATCTATTTTTAAATAATTAGAAATGGAACTATGATCTGTCCTAGTATTACAGGACATGGTTTCCAAAGAACTATTGTCAGAAAAGCATTCAAGTTTTTTTTAGTTGTTGTTGTTGATACTGTTCCATGAGATTTTATAGCTGACATTCTGCCTGAAAAGCAGTATGAGGGTTAAGTGCTCTGGAAAAGCTACACATGGGAATGGAGATGTGAAGCCTGTCATCCAGAAAATAATTCCGTTCCTTTTATTTTTAAAGCTTATTTACTGTGTAAGAAGTAGACATGACAGAAATGGCTAAACAAGAAAGTGAAAAGGAGCCTGTGGGAAAGATGTGATCTTTTTCTTGCAAAACTTTCAGAAAGCAAAGACAATGTTATGATTTCCAAGTATACTACATTGTCAAAAAATAGGATATCTTTAAAGTGGAACCCTAGTGATCATCTTAAATGATACCTGTAAATTAGATTGCAGTTTATTCTAAGGCCATGCCAACCTGTATGTGTCTGATCTCTGATTTGTGTAGATATTAGTTTAGAGGGGAAATCACTTGTTTAAAATGACCAAGTGACAAGGACAAACCACATATAACCAACAGAATAATGTATTCAATCTAACACATGCAGATCAAAAGAAAAAAAAAACTGGGAGATCAGTACTGAGGGTTTCATTCATGCTGGGAAAGCAGACTGCAGCTTCACACTCCGTTCTGTGCAAGGCACAAGGTCAAAGAAGTTAGAGCTACTCTTAGTGGAGAGGTGAGAGCCTCTGGAAGGAGATCAGACCTACCAGTGAGGTCAAATACATGCCAGGTGAGACAGATGAATTGTTATAAATGAGAGTAGGCTGGTCAAAGACATGAAAGTTCTGCTAAGGTAAAGGTACTGAGTTAAAGTTTTGGCATGAAAATACAATCAATTGTATAATTTTATTTTAAGAATTACTTGCTGAGCACTGGGCATGGTCAAGGACTCTTTTATTCCTAGCACTCCAGAGGCAGAGGTCAGAAGATCTCTATGAGATCAAGGCCAGCCTGGTTACAAAGTAAGTTCTAGGTCAACTGTGGCTATAGGAAGATTCTGTCTCAAATAAATAAATAAATAAATAAATAAATAAATAAATAAATGTAAATAATTAGATAGTATATAAATAAATTGAAACAGCAAAATCACTTATTTTATCCCCTACTAAAAGTCATTGGTATTATTGTCCGTTGTCACACCATGAATATTAAGAACTTCACTGATGTTTCCTCTATGTAAACATACTGGCCACAAAAGCAATATAATTTTGGCTCATGGATGTTTTCATATTTATCTTTAAAATGTAAAGTAAATTTCTAATTGCTTTTCCCATCACGAGTATGTGGGGTTGCTACACATCACCCCCATTGTGAGTGCCCAGCAGGTGCACTAACTTTAGCTACTCAGGTGACACATTTGAGTTTTAATTTTGTTATGTATTCTGTTTATTGATGCAGTCAAGTATGTTTCTGTAGGATTACTGACCCTTTGGATAGGCTGATTTCTGATGTGTCATTTTTTTTTCTTCAATTCTCTGGCATTTCTTCCCAGAATAGTTAAGAACAATTACGTATATATTCTGGTTGTGAACATTCTGTCTGTCATGAGAGGGCTAATTCTTTCCCCACATTGTAGTTTAGCTTTTCACTCTTTAAAGAAAGAAAATTGGCGGCGGGGGGGTGGGCGGTGCTGGCGAGAAGGCTCACCATTAAAAGCATTGGCTGCTTTGGCAGAGGACCTGAGTTTGGATCCCAGCACCCACATGACAGTGCCTAACCATCCATAACTATAGTTCCAGGAGATCCAACACCCTCTTCTGTCCTCCGTGGGCATTATCTGGCATGGGTGCACTTACATACATGCAGGCAATACACTCAGGCATATAAAATTAGACTCTAATGTATCCATCTCTTTTGATATATTTTATACTTGCTTTGTGAATACCAATATATTCCCCAAACATATCTCACTCCCAACTTCATGTCTTCTTTTTTTTTTTTTCATAACTCAGCTAGTCCAATGAATGTTGTCCATATGATCAGGAGTATGGCACTATCTATTGGAACTTGGGCAAACTACCAGTGGTCATATCACAAAGAAAATTTCTCCCTCCCTCCTTCCCTCTCTCCCTCCCTCCCTCATTCCCCAGCATCTATTACCTGACAATAGCTCTTATTAGGGGTGAGGTCTAATCCCCCATCCCTGCTAAAATTGTGCTTATCTTGGTCTTCTGCAGATCAGTGTAGGTAACGTCAGTCCCTGTCACGAGCGCAGCAACATTTCCCATCTAGAAGAAGCAGTTCACAGCACTCTCTATCCTCCAGCTCTTACATTCTTTCTGTCTTTTCTACTATGCTACTTGAATATTGTGAGAGGGTTTGATATTGATTTCCCATTCAGAGTCAAAATGCTCAAAATTAATTTATTCTTCACACTGACCAGTTATGAATGTTGCAGAAAGAAGTATCTCTGGCCAAGTCTGAGAACAGCACTAAACTATGTCAGTGATCATTAATATTCAGAAGACAGTTTGGCAATATATCCATTTAGCAAACAACAGTAGTAACTTTCCCTCTAGGTCCTATGACCTCTCAAGTCATGTGTTTTTGACTAAGGTTTATAGTACCAGGCACAAACTCCTTCCTGTGAATTAGTCCTCAACACCAACCAAGTTACCCCCTATTGAAGTCTGGTCACTGTTGCAACAGTGAATACATCTTGCCTGACAGATTAGTATTGTACCTTGCACGTTCCAGCAAAATGTAAGACCATTGATGTCTTCTCTCCCCAGTGGCCTGGGTATCTTCCAGGACTATCAAAGCTAGCCATTAAGGAGGAAGTTTCCTACTCAGTTCTAGACTGATGTCCATATGTCTTGTAATGTCAGTGGTGTTCAGCACCTTCAACAGCAGTCTTACCGTTTAGTCTTGGTGATCAACCAAGAGCAGCAGAATAGCCTGTGTGGTTTTGAGAGCTTCTGGGGCCTCTTTGATCTATAACTGGTAAAGAGGTATCCTATGACTGCCACAGAGCTCTTGGTACACTAACCACTCTAACCATGTTTTCTGGGGGACACACTCTCTACCTGTGATGGCTATTTCTGTTCAATCTCCCATCCCCAACATTTTCTTAATTTTTAAAAATTAATTTGCAAAGTAGAAGATTTACATAAGGCTTTTTCATGCATCCTTCGTTTCAGTTAATTCACTGCTCCTCTCTGTTATCCTCCCACCCATGTCCACACTTAAAACTTTAATCATATATCACACATACTCCCTCATCCCCAACACCCTCCTAGGCCTGCTGTCATTGTTTTGGCTTTTAGCTTCCTATAATTAGTAGGTTTAACTTTCTTCTTTGCTTTATGCCTTTGTGTTTAGGATATATGAATATTTCTAAGGACCTCAGATAACCCTTCTGTGTTACAGATCAAAATATTTAAACCCTGGTATATTTGATGTTTGAGACTGGATTGGCCTTTGCTATAAGCCCTCTGCACTGTGACCCATTTCACAGCATGCCTGGCTTCAACCTGCTGGAAGCCAAAAGACAAACCTGTCCACAGATATAATGACCCCTGGGCAGTAGAGAGAGGTTTGAGCTGTGGTTGAGATTCATCATGATTGATATCTTATATGACCAATATATACAACCAATTAAACTGCCCAAAAAGTCTTAGTAGCTTGGCTTTCAGCAAAGGCACTGAGCTGTCCTGTATCTCTGTTGATTCCTTCTGTGGATTCAAGTTTGTGAAGCAAACAGTAAATTAGTAATGAGTAGAAACACTAATTGGGAGAATAAGCTATATAGACATTACAACATAACTTGAAGAAAGTAGGGTAGTTCTGGATTCAAAAGAATATATCCTTATGGAACAAGGTAGCTTTTCGTTCATGATTGTCCCTCCTTACTGTGGGATGGAAGTGGGTGTGGCTTGAAGATCTGCTCACACAGGACCTAGGTTTTCACCCATCAGGGTGTACACTCAGCCTGATTCATCCAGAACAAACCCCTATGCTGGGGAGATCCAAGAAGGAAGAGAAAACAGGACAGTGTGATGAGCTCAGTTGTGAACTGGATTTGTTTGTAGAAAAAGGAGGACCTTCCAGTTGTCTCCTTCTGGTGCTGTATTTGCCTTTCTGCAGGCTCGAAGTACTCACCTTAGGATTTGGTCTTCTGTTTTTTCCCATTTCCCTTCCAATCTTACTCAGTCTTGTGTTTGTGAAGATTTCCTCTAAGATTAGGACAGTCCTCATGCATCTTTGCTTTATACAGTGCTGTCCACAGTGTGTGTCTCTCCTACATGTCAGCACCACCAGCCGACAAAGTTAATCAGTTTCCTGCAACAGATGTACTTTTTAAAGGAGACAAATACAGGTAGCAGGTTTGACTACACATAGAGTTATTTGGAGTGATACAGGCTCTGGCTCTGCTGTTCTGTGGATGAACTCATTTCACCTCTCTAAGATCCTACAGATGAGGAAACTGAGGCTGGGGAAGATGAAGACAGGTGGCACAGTGACGTGGTTCATAACTGGCAGAGAAGTGAAGACTCACTAACAACTTTAAGCTATGCCTAAAAGCTCAAAACCAAACAGTCTTGACTGCATTTGTGCCGGAAAGTCTAAATTTTGTAGTATTCAGGATAACTAGTGAGACATTCTGATCTTGTTAGATGGAAAGACTACTCATGCCCCCAAATCTAATTATTCCCATATATAATGTAGGAGACATTTCTCCTCCACCATTCAGCTTCCGTTTACACTAGGTTTACATCCTTTTCCAATAAACAGTCAGACTGACAAGTCACAGCTTGGGAGCATTGCACTTATCATTTACACGCTTTATTTTCATGGTGATTTGCATATGATTTACATAAATATGCATAATTGCATTCCTTTGAGGGTCCAGAAATGGATTTCTTTAATCAGGAAGGAGCTCTTAGGATCTCTTGTTAGTGGTACCATGTGAACTGGTGCCCTCTGTGAAAACACATTTTAAAAGAAAAACACATTATTTTGATAATTTTGAGCAATGATCTAAAAATAAGTGTTTGTGGTGGTTAAGAGATATTTTAGTCCCACCATGCTGATATGCTGCTGGGAAAAGTCTGCTGGCCTGCTCTGACTCCTCGACCTTGAAAATATCTATGTGAGTATTTAATCCTCACCATTTTCCTGTATCTACTTAGACCCCAAATGACAGCATATTTATAAAAACTTCTGTGTGTCAGGGCCTGGTCTGACTCATGAAAGCCAGCACGATCACCTATCCACAAAGGAACCTTGTCCGAATTCTTGTCCTCGGTGTTCAGTGTTCCTGCCGTGGTATCATAAACACACAAGGTAAGTCCAGTGAAGTTCACTGGAACGCATTATTCCCTGTCCAGCGCACAGTGTGTACGTACGGGAGCCTGGAATCAGGACCCCGTTTTCCAACCACACTGTAAGTGTCTGCTTCTCAATAGGGGGCAGCTGATTTTGATGGGGGACCGGTGATGGACGAGCAAGATTAGTGGCAGAAGTTGAATTAAAATTCTGTTGATGATCTTACCCTGGCCCTTTCAGAAAGCAGCAAAGGTACGGAAGCCTGAGAAACATGGGTGTCTACCGAGACACGGAGGAGGTGCCTTTCTGTGTTTCCTGTTTCATTGTCTGAAAAAATGGCAACTTGGGGTAAGGCTGCTGCTCCTGGAGAGAACCACTTCTGTCACAGGCATCTACGCTCTATGCTCTGTCCTGAACCACAGATGTGAGCAAATGCCCTGCAGCCTGGGACCTGTGAAGCTGGTTCTTGTTGATGTTAGATGAGCACACTTTTTTTTTTTTTTTTTGAAAGGGACATGTGGGGATCTGGTTACTGAGCAAGCCAAGCAACTGCAGATACCCTAAAGGGATAGCAGGTGTCTGACCTGCTCTGCCTGATGTGATATGAATCTTCCTTTCCCCCACCCCAGACCAGAACCAGGTTTTTGGGTTTCGTTTCCTCATTCCTGAACTTCCACAACCTTCCTGCCTTTACCCCAACACCCCACCTTTCCCGCCTTCTGTAACGGTCAGAGAGGCTTCCCTATATAAGCCCCTGCATTGGCTCTAATAACCGAACTACCCACCCACGTAGTCTCCCGGGAGGGAACTCCTCCCGCTGCACTCTGAGCCACCTGAGGTCCCGTTCCATCGTCCTCCATTCTCTGGCATGGCTGGAGCACAACAGCCATGCTGGAGATGGAGACGCACCCACAGGGACAGGTGAAGATGCACTGTAGCTGTAGATAGATGACAATGGAAAACATCTTTGTGCCTGAGAACACCAAATTGAACTTCGGGGACAAAAATCAGTCTGTGGAGTTAAAATATTAAAGTACGTGAATAATCAGTATAATAAATTGATATAACTCTTTAACTAAAGCTATGTAATTGTATTCTAGAATGTAAATTTGCAAATATATATGTCTATCGTGATTTTTTTGCATATTATTCGTTGACAAAACTGTGTGTCAACAATACTACGAAATTTCTCGCTGTCACTGTAATGTGAGTTTGGCATCCAACCCCTTCCAACTTTTCCAACCTATACAAAGTTTTTCAGTGTAATCACTTTAAAGAAAAAAAAAGGAAATAACATATTTTAGTTTGATTTTATGAAAGTTTTATAAAGTTCAGTTGAGAACCATTATCTTTAAGCTTTTCCTAATAGTGTTTTGGCTATTTTTATATTTATTTCTATTTTATGCGTATGAGTGCAAGTATGTAAGTGCATCCCTGTCATGCAATGCCCACAGAGGACAGAAGAAGGTGTGAGGGCATCAGATCCCCTGAAACTGGAGTTACAAAATGGTTGTTAGCCAGCATGTGGGTGCTGGGATTCAAACCTAGGTCTTCTGCAAGAGCAGCCACTGCTCTTAACTGCTGAACCATCTCTCCAGCCCCTTATCTAATAATTTTAAATTAAAGTAATACAAAATGATTTTTGAAGCAACTTTATAATTTTTATAGTACAAAGTTAAGCATAATTATACAATAACTGCATATATTTTCAGGATAGTGTGTCAAAAGTTTTATATACAAATCTCCATGAATTCATTTCCTTTACCAAGAATCCAAGAATATAGTCATCAAAGTAGCCTTGTGTGAAGCTTACCCTGTTCATAGCTCCCATCAGCCAGATTTTCAATCTCAACAGTGGTAAAGATGCTTAGACTTAATGAAGAACACATTCTATAACTTCCCCCTTCTGTAATGATTTATTTCAGGGCCATGGAAACACTCTTGACATTAGATTATTCTACTGACTTTCTTTTAGACTTCAGAATCCTGTAACAGGGATATAAAATGCAAAGAACAATACTTTGCATTATGAATTTATATATGTATCATATAACTTTATAAATATAAATATATATATATATATTTCACATATATACATATAGATATGTCTTTTTTAGGCAATAGTCCCTGTAGCCTCAGTTGACCTAGAACTGGTTATATAGACCAGTGTGGCTTTGATCTCATAGAGATCTGCCTTCCTCTACCTCCCAAGTACTGGGATTAAAGGTGTGCACCCTCTACCCCCAGCTAGCCTAGAAATTGTTATGTAGACCAGGCTTGTCTTTCAGAGATCTGCTTCCTCTACCTCCCAAATGCTGGGATAACAGGCCCGTGGCACTATGCCTGACTTCCAGCTCTTAATATGATATTTTTATAATTCTTTGAGAATCTCAGTGTATTTTAATTATATTCACCCAAAGTCTTGTGAGTTTTGAGTTTTGCTCTTCTGATTTGGTAGTGTGGTCCTCTCTCAAGATGCTGGGCAACAGTCCCAATTTGGCCACATGAACACAATGAAACTATCAGTAGTCTGCATTGTCCAGTGCTACTGAGATACAATGGTCAGCCGAGTTGGTACATGAAGTAAAAATTGTCATTTATGGCCTTTTTTATTTATTTTGAGTTTCTTGGGCATAACTTCATCTCAATTCAAAAAGTATCTGTGGTTCTGTGTCATTTGAACTGAATGAGCAGGGAGATGCCCAGTAGATCACTGAGGTTCCCCAAGTGAAGCTCTCCTTCCTAGTAATGTAACATGAGTACTTAAGCATCTTTTTTTCCCTCCAAGGTTCCTTAACCTAGGTGGTGTGCAGACTCCATCCTGATTATCCAAGTGCACTGCCTGTAAACTCTCCATAATGAGCTTGGGAGAGTGCAATGCATATCACTTCTGTTGCTCTCAAGGGAGCATTGTCTAATATTCCAAAAGAACTTCTCTTTTCAAATATCTTTTTGCTTGAGATACAATCATATCATGTTAGCCAAAGTCTGCATTTTGATTTTAGTAGACGTTTTTGAATTTTTTAGAAAAAATTATAGATGAGAAAACATACAATATTTTTTCTTCCAATTTTCCTTGTAGAATTTTATTCTAGGTTTTTCCACTTTAGATGCATTTACACTTACATTTTAAATTCTTTTGATCATTACCGAAAATATCAAAGAAATGATGTGAACATTTTGGCTATAATTACACAATCAGTGAATTGGCTGAAATAAAGACAAGAAAATAAATACTGTAGACTAAAACTAAGGTCCTGTGATTTGTTAATGTCTTTATTTTAACTAAACTCATTTAATCATTGTCAGCTCATTGCAAGAAGTCAGCATAAGTAATGATCGATACCCATTTTCAATATTAAAATACTATGGCTTGAAGATATTCCTTAATTTGGTCCTTAAGGATGTACTTTTGACCAAGAAAATGATAAAACACTTTATTTGTTTGTATATTATCTTAATTCATAGAAAAATTAGGCATGTGTGATGGATGGGTTCTATGTTATTTGATCTGGGTTTCTATAACAAAATATGTAGATTGAGGGCTAATAAAAAGGTAAATATATTACTTATGATCCTGGAATACTTAGTCTGAGACCTGGGCACCAAAACCATCAATCAGGACAAGGACAAGGTCCTTTATGTGTTTCAGGCAGAAACTTATTCATTATATCCATACATGGTGAGAGAAGGTACTTCCCAGTAGTCCCTTATAGACAGATGCTAATCATATTGAGAAGTACTCGACACTTGAAGGCCCAGTGACATCCTTCTGATAGGCCCCTACTTCCTAATATTGGCTGACAGAAAGATGACTTGAAGACCCATTAATGGCATTTTGCAGAAACATGTGCCTAATAGCTGAATGCCAAACAAACTCCGCTGTGCTTGGATAAGAGTGGGAACGTACAGATATTCAGTCCCTGAAGTCTCCCTATAAGCTCCTGCTGCTTGGTCCCGGCACAGAAATGAGGCACATGTTGGACCACATGATCTGTAAACGGGAAATTTGACTTCTTCTTCATCTTTGTTCCCCTTTTATTTATTTCTCTTATGTTGCTGACACAGCTCAACTTCGAGCATTATAGTAAGAGTTCAGAAAGTGGGCCCCTCTGTCTCATTGCGAATGTTACAGTTAAAACACCCTCAACTTTTCCCCATTTACTTTGATATTGACCATAAGGTTTGTCATATGCAGTCTTTATTAGGTTGGAGTATATTGTTTCTATTCCTAATTTCTTTAGGACTTCTTTGAAGAAGGAATGTTGAGCTACATTAAATGGCTTTTCTGAATCTCTTGAGACGATCATGTGATTTCTATTCTTAAGTTTATTTCTGTGGAGTATTGTCTTTATAATTTGCATGTGATGAACCAGTCTTGTATTCAGGATGAAATTTGGTCTGCTGTAGAATTTTCTTATGTTATTATTGAATTAGTTTTGCAAATATTTTTATATCTATATTCAACAGAAAATTTATTCTATAATTTCTTTTTAATTTTGATTGTGTCTTTATTCACTTGTCACAGCACCATAGGGTTAAGTGACTATGGAATGAAATCTCTGAAAACATGAGCCAAAATAAACCTTTCCTCTTTAACCTTATATTTAAATATAAAAAGTATTTAAAAGTATTTTGTTATAAGGAAAGGAAACTGACTAATATATAAAATCATCATTAATTGCTTTTATGGTATGCTATTTTTATAAGACAAGTCAGATCAAAGAAATACAATTTTAAATAGAAGAGCAATTGTTTTTTTCTGAAAGAATTTGCAATCATAGACAAGTTAAGCAGTAATCAGGTTTGTATGAATAGTGATCAGATTGGAAAGATTATGACTGCATCACAAATGTTAAGAAATATTAAAATGTGGGAAATTTCAATCCAAGAAATGCATGCAAGTTAAAGGAGTCAGGAAAGCACCACCCAGTACTGGGACAGAGGCAGCAGGAAACATCAGAATCTCTGACATGCTAATTCTGCTTTGATTTCAGAGACTAGATGGGAATCAAGGGAAGAAAAATAAGAGAATGTGGGCTTGGATCAATAAATGGTCTCTCTGGGGATTTATGAGTCAACGCCAAAACTATATTCATCTTCTGACAGTCTGCCATCTCTCCTTGTGAAAATATAGTGGGCTATCATGTCAAGAAGGATGTTTCTCAAGCTGGAAAGATGGCTCAGTGGTTAAGAACACTTGTTGTTCTTCTGGAGGACCCAGATTGAATCCCAGTATACACCTGACAGCTGACAACCACCTGTAACTCCTATTCCAAGGAATCTTAACACCCTGATCTCTATGGGAATTGCATGACATGGATTCACACACATGGATGCAGTACACTCATAAACATAAAATAAAAAAACAATAAATAAAATATTTTAAAAGGATGTTTCTCATTCCAATAATTGTTCAAGTGGATTAAAAGTAACACACATCAGGGCTGATGCTGTAGGGATGTGCATGTTTTCTTCATCTAAATTTAAAGAGGTTATTTATAATTTAGATTTAAGAGCTATCACTTATTACTTCAAGAAAATATTGCAAAGCCAAGAGAATGTCATTAAGTTTGAGCATGAATTATCAAAAGGATATTTGTCAATTAATTTTTCTTTTTATTTTGAGAGCTTAAAAACAGACAACTTTCCCTTTTAGTTTGAAGCTCTTCCTTGGAACACAGGAGCATCTACATTAGAGCTCCTGCACACCCAAGAAACCTGTAATTTACTGTGTCACATGTGACCTATTCTGACAAATTTATGCAATGGATGTTAGTACAATTATCATGGTTTGAATTTTTAAAAAGCAAAACAAAGGATACTGAAGCCATGTGCTCAAGGGGCACATCAGAAATAAATGGACCGGAGGGAATCTGAATCTAGTCCACACTACTGGATGCCAGAATCCAGATTTCAGATCTGGTCTGCTCTGCCCTAAGCCCTACGATCAATGTGGACAGTCATTTGGTCAACACAGCTTTTCTGAATCTCTTCACATTCTGGTACCAGCACTGTTCTTTATGGAGAAAGGTGGGTTTCTTTTGTTTGTTTTGCTTTGTTTTTCTGATTCCAAGAATGTGATGTTACTGAGAGTCCATTCTCAAATGTCTAGAGGCAGGTCATAAGTAGAGAGTTTTATCTTAATACAGGTCTTATTATTTGTTATAAGAAATAGGAAAATGATTCAGGTGAAGATCCTAGATTGCCTTCCTGGAAGCTGATTTAAAGTAGTTAGGGTGGAGCTAGAACATTCATGTGGCATGCTTAAGGCTCTGAGTTTGACTACATGCAAACCAAAACCAAAACCAAAACAACAGCAGCAACAAAAACCCAGAAAAAAAAAAGGGCCAGTGTACAGAAGCTAGGCATTTCTTCTCTGAGATCTCTAAGCTTCAGTAAGTTTCTCAAACTGCTATTGAATATGTCTGATTTCTGGAGAAAGCATTTTTCACAAGACAATAGACACAAGTAAAAGACAGTAAACGTCGGTGCAGACATGTCTTGGCAACGTAATTTTATTTTAAGAAGCATATAGTGCTGACTGGCTTCGAAAGGCAGCAAGTCTTGGCACAAGATTTAGGCAAGGTAGCCTCTTTGCTTACCTGATTTGTTTTAATTTTGTTGATATTGTTGCTGTTGCTTTGTTTGGAGGCAGGATTCTCCCTGTAGACCAAGCTGGCTTGAAAGCTGCTACGGAGATAAGGCTGCCTCATATGGAGATGTATCTGCCCCTGTCTCTGCCTCTGTCTCCTGAGTGCTAGAAATAAAGAATAGCCTGTGTTAAGATGCATGGCTAAGTTACTTGATTCTTAATTTTGCCTATGTAATGTGGGATTGGTGATACCGATTTTTTGAATTTTCAATGACGCTGTGAAATTTAAATCTATGCAAACCACCAAAGAGAATGCTTTTTAATTTATACACAAGAAATAAAATATGCCATTGTAAAACATGTTATTAAACATCCTAAAATAACAATGCTTATTTTAGAGACACTTTCTATGCTGAAATACAGAAACATCTGCATAAAATACTGCTCATGTGCTGAATGAATATTGCCTTACCTTTAGGTTACAGAATCCAGAAAAACATTACTTTGGCTTCTTGAGTCATAAAAAATGTAAATTAATTTCTTCCGAATGCATTTTAGTAAAATTGGGCAATTTGTTCCCTTTCACTCAGTTTCCTTGTTTCACATCAGATCATTTTGTTAGACCCCACTCTCAGCCCAGGGGACTCAAACCCCTGTAAGCTGCCTGAGAGCCCAACGTCGGGGAGCCTCAAGCCCACTGACCTCACTCTCAGCCCAGGGGACTCGAACCCCTGTGAGCTGCCTGAGAGTCAGTCCCAAGAATCCAGACTGTCAGATGCAATCAGCAAGAGGAATTTATTCACTTGCGCAAGTGGGTGACTTGACCTTGGGAAGCCAAGCACCCCGACTTCTGCCAGGCCAGGTTTTTATAGTAGGAACTCACAGTATTATTATTCATTACTTGTTACATTTGGATTGGCTTTTGGCCTACAGACCAGGGTCACAGAGAAGACAATTTTACATAGTCCAACCTTTTTTCAGAAATGCCACATACATTATTTTGTACTTTACAAGATGTTGACTTAACTGAATGTTTAACCTACCATCCTATAGATGGGATATTGGGGGCTGTTCTTGTGGAATGTTTAACCCACAATTTTATAGACGGGGTATTACAGGCTCTTCTTGTAAATACCACAGACATTATCTCACATACCATGAGATGTTGACATAGCCCTTGACTGGGACTTTCTAGTTTGGGAGGAGGTAAGCTAACAAAGGGGAGCTAACAAAGGGGACCAGGCATTTTTCCATGAAAGCGGGGGTCCTACAGTTTTCCTTTTCTTGTTTCAGAAAATGACAAATATTTACACTGCAGTGTGAGTGATACTTACAGAGAGATTGCTATGTAAATGTTGATAAGGATGCCTGCGCCCCTCCCTCAAGGTTTACCAGAAGTAAGATTCTAACTTCCTTTCTGGGGTGGGGTGTAGATTCTCACAGTACTAACTGAGAGAACCTGGGAAACACTGCACAGAGCTTTCAGAGGCTATGAAATGTTTAGCAGCGAAAAACAGCAAGAAATGTGAACCACTAGAGAGAAATTTAGCACACACGGGATGGGGTGTCTGCAGAAGTAGACAGAGAAGTTTAAGAAAAAAGAGTTTGAATATCTAGAGGACTTTGAAAGCAAATCTCTGCTCCTTGAATCAGGAATTAAAGGTTTATTGAGAGAAAGGAATGAAGAGGTAGCTGTCACTTAGAAACTGATTTTGCTGAAAAGTGTTTATTCTTCATGGGCCCACAAGGTAATTAAAAGCACATTTAAACCAAAAATGCTTCATTATACACACTTCTTTTCATTTTGCTCCAATTCTTCCTCTCCCTAAATCTAATGCTCTTAGAAGGACTCCAAACATGGAAATTGAGCCAAGGCCCTCTTTTATCTGCACTTCCTGGAGTGGCTATTGTTTAATCCCTTTTCTCTGCTTTATCTTCCTCCTCCTCCTCCTCCTCCTCCTCCTCCTCCTCCTCCTCCTCCTCCTCCTCCTCCTTTTCCTTCTTCTTCTTTTAAATTGTGACATTCTTGGAGAAGGGTGATTCTGTTCATGACATTTACAGGAAAATGGAGTATAAGTGACTAAGAAAAATCAGTTCTAGAGTACAGTATTTGTGATGATTAATCTCACTTGTGAACTTGGGGAATCTAGAATCACTTAGGTGATGGGCTGCTGAACATGCCACTAGGAGACTGTCTCGATCAGGTTAATTGGATTGGGAAGACCTGCCCATTGTAGACTGCACCATCCCCGAACTTGGTCTCTTCCTGATTGTGATGCAGTGTGATCAACTACATCAAACTCATATTCCCATGATACCTCTGCCTTGTGGACTGTACCCTTGACCTGTAAACAGGAAAATAGCACAAAAAAATTTCAAAAGTAGAATCGCTGTTGTGATAAAGTAGACCACAAGGATCTTATGCATTTGAAAATCACATATACCAAGTACATGGAAGAGCTCCCATGGTAGGCCTGAATAAGATCATTGAACACTGACACATTCTGAAATTCCTCTGCCAAAGAAATGAGTCTATTACATGTTCATTCAGCTTTACTCAAGTTCTCAGTACAAAGGCAGAACAAAGTTCAATTCTTGGCCAGAAAATATCACACAAATGCTCCTCTATTCCACTTCAGAATACAGTGCTTGTTCCCCCTGAAACCTCTTGAGCCATGTTTCCACTGTCCACGTTTCTCTCAGCACCTTGTCTTCAAAGTTCCTAGATATCAACATGTCCATTAAGTGCTGTTCCCAGAACACTAGGGCTTTTCTAGCCTAAAGTTCCAAAATCTGTACATTCCTACCATTAATCAGTTCCAACCTGAATGGGAGCTCTTCCATGGACACAGCCAATATTATGTTTAAATACCTAAGAACTATCTGGTCTTGTTTATCACAATAATGACCTACTTCTGATACCAATTTTTTTGCGTTACCTTCTTGTTGCTATGATAAATACCTATGAACCTTGTGGTCAGGTATTTCACAGAAATACCACGACTTCTCCTACCAAAATTCTGTATTATTTTTCCTGGTTCTGTGATAAAAATAGCCACTAAAAACAACTCAAGGAAGAAAGGAATTTATGCAACTCACAATTTGATGGTACAGTCCATTACTACAGAGAATCACGGAACATGAAGCAAATGGTCACAGTGCATCTGCTGCCAGCAGCAGAGAGGTGAATGCAGGCCCATTCACACAATGAAATATTATTCAATATAAATCAGCACAAATAATGGTATAATGGAATGTTAAAGTCATAATATTAAGTGAAATAAACAGATAAAAAACATTGCATTTTTTGGGATTCCATTTATATAAACTTCAGTTCGAGCCAAATTCAACTGAAGTGTAAAAAGCCACAGTAGGAACTAAGCCTGGAGCCTGTGGTCTGATGAAAATGAGGTACAGAACGAATTCCTGGGGTGCTGATAAAATCCACTTTGTGAGTTTTTCTTAATGTGAATGTTGCCAGCATGATTATGTGGAGCTGGTAAAACTTCAATTTTTACATTTATCTGTGTTTATATTGTATTTAAATGGCACATTTTTATAGGATATAAGTTCAAAACATACCCCAGATTTTATTCTTGTCTTAATATTAGGACTATGTTGCATTAACATAAAAAGCACTGAAAATAAAGGCACTGTGAAGGATAAGTACCCTAAGATTCCAATATTAAAAAAATCTATGAAATGTTATTCAAGTAAAAACATATATGGAAAAACGCAATACCAAATTGGAAATTCTCCATATGTTAAAGTATCGAAAGTTCAAGCCAATTAAATTTCATCCAGAAAAGAGATAATTCAAATAAAAACAATTATCAAATATGGTTTTAAAAAATCATATAGGTAGAACCCTGTATATGTAGGAACTTTATTAAATTTGTTTGTCTAAGCAATGCAAAAAGTAAAAAAAAAAAAGTGAGTAATTAGCACAATTAAATTATGTTTATTAAAGAAAAGATAAGGAAAATTCTCTCCATAGTAAGAGGAAAAATATACATTGAAGTAATGCACCTACCAACAAAGAGAACACAATGAAAACAGAAAAATATTTTTACAGCTAAAAATTATGAAGACAGAATATGCCAGGACTTGTGTCTCAGTTGAAATGATGCCTAAAGGAAAGTAATATAATTGAACATTGTATCCAAAAAGTCCATAAATTAAACACAAAACTTTTCAATGTTTATAAATGTCAAGCAATTCTTAAAATATTTGATGGGAGAAAGTAAAGAATATGAATTGATGGAGCAGAAAATTATTGAACAAAGGAAAATCCACACTATACAAACTGCTTTAAAACAAAGATTACTGAAACACACCTCTTCCAAAAGCAATGGAGAAGAGGAGGCGGAGCTTCAGGGGAGCAGGAAGTAAAAGGGAAGAAAAAGATCACTGCTAATAATGAAAACTAGGAATCAGCATATCTCATCAGATAGTATTTATTAATAAATACATATCCTTGTGTTACACAACTTCGATTAACCTGGATGATTTCTAGAAAGTGCTGCCCTGAGTATTAAAATCACTGAAGTCAGCCACTGAGCACACCTACAGCATGTACTAGGAGAAAACATCTTAAAACTACCACTGCAGGTGGACCACTGACTTTCTATATTCTCAGTCTAAGAAGTGGTGCTTGTCACTATATATATATATATGTCATATATATACATATATATATATATATGGTGAATGAGGGTGTGTGTGTGTGTGTATATATATATATATATATATATATATATATATAAAATGAATGAGGTTATTCCTTCAGATGTAAAGAAAGATAACTGATACTTGATGGTTTGTTTTTAAGAGTACAAGAAAAATTAAGCCAGATTGATGTGACCAGATTAATGGAAATTACTGTGTTGTTCCAGTATGCCCTCAAATAAAAACGAGGGTCATTCACACCACAGTTTCTATGACAGAGTATATAGAGCTGATTTCCTATGTATAAAATCTGAATGTTTTTCTAGGTTTCAGGAGACATAGAGCAAAATTCTGCATACAAGAGAGGGTAGCAAGTTGTATATATGAGAATTGTCAGAATTTAGCTCAATTCTGGGTCAACAGGAACAACTGCAAAATTGAGGTGCGAAAGTCACAAAAATACACTGGTTTAGGGACAAGTTTGTGGCATGGTATTTTGTAGTATCTGGCTAAACTGTATATAAGCAGGTGATTTATACTTTGTTTGAAATAGTGGCAAACTTTCTTGTCCTTCAGATAAAAGCAGGGGGGAGACAGCACGCTCATGGCAAGAGACTTGTAGAGGCTTTGTTGTAAACACCTTTCTACTAGAAAAACATCTTTTCATCTAATAATGGAAAAGGAGAAAACTAGCATGAGAGCAGCCAAGATTACAGACCGAGCAATTTTCCACATAGAGAAAGATATGAAAGGAGATTTTGATTTTAGAGGATTTTCTGTATAAATATTTGGTATTCAAACAACTAACATATGGAAATTGTCCCTAATAATGACAAACACTGCTCAAACGAATACTGACTTCTAGAATGTGTGACAACTCCTGTCACATCAGCTAGACATTCCTACCCGCAAAGAAGGTTCTGTCAGGATGTGATGAGGATTTGAAGTGTCCATTTTAAATCGTACTCTGGTAAATGAGGTTAATTCCTCCTCTCTCCTCTTGTTGAACCAAAGTATCTGAAGAGGAGTCTCTTTTGTAACCTGTCTTCTCAGTGTTGACAGTTTTCAGCAATTCACCATTCATGACAATAACCCTCCCCAACAGAGAGAGAGAGAGAGAGAGAGAGAGAGAGAGAGCCTTTCTACACACTTTTGCTCTTTCAGTTCAACAGTAGGTCCTGAAATGTGGTAGATTATTTCCTTTGCCATTGTCCCAGGACAGGAGCACCACAAGACCAACAAGCATCTATGAGTACAGTACCTCTTGCCACGGACACAAGACTTTTCTTCAACAACTGCAGTTCTTATTCCTATGGCCATCTACACATTTACAAGATTTCTTGAGAGTATTACCACTTCCTCCCTCTAGGGTGAAGCCCACCTCTTATGTTCAACTGGATTTTTTCACATGGATCATGCAGACAGTGCCTTCCAAGAAATCATTTGCTGAGCAAAATTTTCTTAGCTATCAGGTCCAGGAATCTTGAGTAAGAAACCAAAAGATATTTTGATTTGAATGTATGGTGTCATACATTCAGCTCAAATAATTTGAACTTGACCCATCACCAACATAGGTGACAATAAAAAAGACCACTCCCCCTCTACCACCATCCAATTGAAATTGTGAGGCATTCACCTGTTAATTTTCATCTGAACCAAGTTAAAAAAGGATGTATACTTGACCTCAGGGAGGTTAATTGTAGCTGTCTTTTAGGTTTTACAATCATATCAACAATTGTTACCTATTAATATACTTCTCCAGAACCAATCAGAAATATATATGTAGATGCATTTGTGTTCATGTGCATTTGTAAAACAAAATTTTAAAGTGGGTTAGGAAATTATTATGAGGCATTAGTTCAAGGAGAGAGAGAAAGCTGGAGTTCCAGATGCCAATACTCTGGACAAACAGCAATCAGCACAACCAATAGCAAGTTCCAATCCATGGCTAGAGCCTTCTCTCAGAGACCCAGTGTTTAGGTTTGAATCTAACAGCAAGAAATATTATGATGATGCCTCTCTCCAAAGGCTGCAAAAATTATCTCTTATTAGGGGAGACTCAGCTTTTTAACATGTTCAGGTTTCTTTTGATTGAAACCCATCTGCCTTGGAGTGTGTATACTTGACTTGGTCTTGTCTGTCTATAACATTAACCTTATCAAAAAATATAATAAATACACCATTAAAAACACACCATAAAGACGATGTGAGCCAGCCAAATTAACACAGAAAATTAACCACCACAGCAGATATATTACAGGTATTGAATGCATCCATCTGTTCTAACATACACATCGAGTGCCAAAAACCCCTTCCATTGCATTTGAGAAGCAATATTGTTGGTAATGTGCCTAGATTTCTTTGGGTTCATTAGATTATTCTGGAAACTACTTTTCCAGTTCTGAGTCATTTTCCTTCTCACACTACATATGTTGCTGTCATTGTAGGAATGGATGAGGTTTGCTAGTGAGATTTTGCAATTCATAAACAGAAGTTTAAAAGAGCAAGGGAACTTAGCTCTTTCCCTCCCCATGTCCCACCCAAGCCTTCCATGTCTGGTACACATGCATGAGAACATGAAGCCAAACACTCTTTTCTGGAAATATGGAATATATACTGCAGAAACCGTCAGTGGAGAACAGGTTCAGATGAGTCTTTGAGAACACCTGTGCTTGCTCCGTCTTGGCCCCTTCACAGCCACACTTTGGCCTATTTGAAAGACGCCAAAGCAAAGTTCAGCTCCACATTTCTCTCTATGACCTCCCCAGAGACTGGATGTACAAAGTCAATGCGTGCACAAAGTCCCGTTTAAGATAGGTGATATTGCCAATTATAGCCTTCTAAATGTCACAGAGTTCTTTCTTCTTCACTCTGCCCCAACCTCCACATTTCAGACACATTCTCAGAATGTTTTTGGCCTCATAACAAAGTGGAAAATAGCTGAGACTCTAGAATGCTAAGAGGTAGAAGGGATATTAAAACTTATCCAATTTTCTACCTCATTTCACAGTTTGTTGCAGGCATAAGAAATCAGTCACAGATGGAATTGGGTCTCTAAATTTAGTCTTTGGAAAATTATGGAGAATATATTTTTGTTTTACAAAGTTATTGAGTATGGGTTTACATACAGATAGAGATATGGATTTTCATGTAAACACAGCTTAACTTACAAATATTTGTTTGGTCCTAAGAGCTTAAAGATAGGCTCATTCCTCCAAGGCCTAAGAGCTTAAAGATAGGCTCATTCCTCCAAAGCTAATATAGAAAGGTTAAGAGTCAGAGGGTTGAGAAGGTCATTCAGGGAAGCTATCCCTGAAAGAGCAGAAGTCTTGCATGAAGAAAGTATAACAGGGATCACAAGCAGGTCAGTGTGATCATGCATTGTGTAATGGAGCTCAATGTGGACTACCGGATGGGAGGTGAAGACTTTCAGCTGTGCAGCAGGGAGATAACTGGTCACCTCTGTGCTTTAGATCATTCACCTGCTCTGAGAACTCACAAAGTCTAATGAATTCAAGGTTCTTAAATAAGGTTTATGAAGGTTGGAGAGAAACCTCACTGGTTAAGAGTATGCACTGAACTGAGTTTAGTTCCCAGCAACCATGTAAGGTGACTTACAACTGTCTATAACTTCAGCTCCAGACAATCCAATGTCTTCTGAACTCTGGACACTGTACTCGTAAGCATATACCCTCACATAGAAACAAACTAATACACACAGTTTTTTAAAATTAAAAAAAAAAGTTTTATGAAATTCCAAGAACAGGTAATTTTCTATCTTAGAGAACATAAGATAGCTTCATTGAAATGGGAGCTTCTTATGGCTAAAAGATGAATAACCAAGGATGAAGTGAGTGGCCATGTGCAGCAAGTTGATACGTGGCATCACAGGGGCCAACTGTTTAACCTACACAATACATACCTTTGAGTAACTTCTGTGGCTAGCAGAGATATTCTAATACCAGAATTTTGACAAGAAATGTTGACTTATCTTAGCAACATGCTTCCTTTATTATAAAGAGAAAATCAGAGATGGGGAAAGATGTCTTATCCAGTGAAGTGCTTGTCATGTCATTATAAAGATCTGAGTTCAGATCCTCAATATCGATATAAAATGCCAGATGTGTTGGTGCACATCTGTAATCCACACACTGGAAGCCTGGAGACAGAAGAATTCCAGAGCATACTGGCTAACTAATCTTGCAGAATTGTCAAGTTCTAGGTGCAGCGAGAAAACTTGTCTCAAAAAACTAAGGTGAAGAATAATAGAAGATACCCAATATCCACCTCTGCGCTCCACATGTACATATAGAACTGAGCACACATGTGTACACCCCACCTCCACACACACACAAAGGGAAGAGAAAAAAAAAGAAAAATTTCAAAAGGAAAACCAACACCAATGTTAATTTTGTTGCCTTTTTTGATAAGTCACATAACTGAAGAGAGTTTATTCTAGTTTCTCTGCAAAACTTTGAATACCCAAATAAATATTTCTATTAAGGTTTGTTCTTCTACAGGCCCAGAGGTTCTGGGATTTGTCTATCCTGGATTTGTCTCAGTTTTCAGGTTGTACCAAAGAACTTTAATCTTGTTAAGTCCATAGAAACATTGAAGGAATAAGATTTTGTTCATATTCTCTGTGGAACAGAAATAGGAGGAAAATTTAGTTACTGCTATAATTATTTTAAAATAAAGACAATGTCCATATTCATCTCCATAATGCTTCCCCTAGCAAATATATCTGTTAACATGTGAACAATTAACTAATTATGGTCTGACTGCCTAGTCATAGTGTTTGGGACTCTGTATTTAATAACTGGAGTCTAAGGTCTTAGGATGAAGGATGTTCCTAAATATATTATTTGCAACATACGTTGTGTTTTTGTTGTTATTGTTGTAGTTATTTGTTTTTAGTTTTTGAGGCAGCATCTCATTATATAACAAAGCTGGCTTCAAGATTAGTATATAGTACAGTAAGCTGTATATCTTTTAAAATGAGATTTTTTTTCTAGAAAAGTTAATATTTCATCAACTCAAGTAATAAAATAATGCAAAAATAAAGCCCGAACAGCAAAAGAAAGAGCAATATTTTTTTCTTCAATGGAGGTATACACCTATAGGAGTCCCATTTTCAGTGGTCTGATGAATAGCGGGCACGTAGAGGTGGGGAGTTAACTACACAATGCCACATTACAGTTATGCCTTAAGAAAACAGCCTGATTCTTAGTATCCATTTTTAAGCCCAGAATGGACCAGAACTGCTAAGACCCTGCTCCTGCAGAATTCTCACAGAACTATGCTCTTGAGTCAGGGTATGCTTACTCTTTCTTTGGATCAGTATATCCAACTTGAAATGTGAAGGGAAAAGTAAATCTTTATTGCAGTATTATTTTCCTTGTCACTAACTTAGCATAGCACACATACACACACACACACACACACACACAGATACACACACACACAGATACACACATGCAACCATAAACGGATGTTATTAATTTAATTCCATACACTGCTTGCAATACAAATAGAAAATAATCTTCAGATATTTATTGTTTCCAACAAGAGTACACTGTTGGCAACACTTTCTTGAAACACCTACATACACTTTTATACAACGGTCAAGGGCAAGCAAGGGTCATGAAGAATTAAAGCTATAGGCTTTACTTATAAGAGGAGCTCAAGGACTACCAGATTCATCTACATTATAAACAAGCTAAGATTAATTTTTTGGTTGGAAGGTTAGTAAAAGTCCTTTGTGCAGAATATGTCCATATTGTAAAAGTAAATCCCCACACAGGTTTTCTTTTGGGGGAAGGAGATTTCATCTTATTAAAGATAGAAACTCAGTGGCTCAAGAGAAACAAACTCTTTCCTAGAATTAAGTTGAAAGCATTGAGTTTAGATCAATGGTTTTTAGTATAGCATCCACCTGAAGAATTTTGATTTGCAAAACATCATAGTCATTGTGTTCTCTTTAGATTTCAGTTCTGAGGGAATTTATTAGACACCTATGTTTCTGTCTATGGTTCTGAGTCTGTTCTCTCCAAACAATACTAACCACATAAAAGTAAACATCACCTTTGAGATGCATAGCACAACTTTGGAGTAAACTATCAATCACCTGAATTTTCGTTCCTCTCTCAATTAAAATACAAAACTATTGAGATGTTTTAAATGATTTAAAAAACAATTTTTGTTTTCATATGTAATCTGTGGGTCTTGCATATTGAGGTATTGATAGTCTAGATTTTGATTATAATAAAATGACATTCCTTTCCTGAGTAATAGATACCTGTTTTAGGTACCTGTAATAGGTACCTGTTTTAGGATATAATAAAACTATTTGGAACACAAAATTTACAAAATTATTATATTTTTCATTTTGTTTAGCTTATCAAATCAGAAATATTCTATTTTGTCATTAATGGGTCATATATAATAATGGGTCATTTGGTTTGTCTAATCAAATGGTCAAGTATGCCTTTAGTCATTCTCTGTAATCAGTATATTGTCATCACTCCCTGCTTTCTAAGTAGAACATTGTCTATTTAATACATTTGATTTAAAATGATTAATAGTCAATGTTGTTTACAAATAATTCAATACAACTTTTTAGAAGAAAGATAATCAAAAAATGACTTGATATATAGATGAGATGTCAATTGCTATATTTCTAACTAAATCACATCCTGTTAATGAATATAACATGGGTATCACTGAATAATACCTGGAAGGCATATATATATATATATACATACATATATGTACATACACACATATATACATACACACACACATATATATATACATATATTATTGATGCAATGTCAATGATAGTTCTAATAAGCAATGCTTTGTGGGTAAAAAATCTAATGTAAATTCAATAAGAATTTTCCACTTTTCCTATGTTTCAGAGTTTATTCTGTGAATTCTCAGGAGGTTGCACTGTGAAAGGATTTGGTAAATATTGTCATTTGGTAGGTGATTTGAATAGCCCTGTGATTAGGAGAACAAACTCTGTGCCTAGACAGACACACCTGTGCTTCATGGATGACAAACTAGCTATACAAGTCACTAGTGAGCATCTGAGATTCAACCTTGGGGAAGGTTGTCAACAAAAATGCATATCCTTCAAATATTTATGTTAACATAAATGAAAGATTCAAAGGATTCATTCACTTATCTAGCATTGAAAGATTTAAAAAACTTTAAAGTAAAGGAATTAAAAAGCATATCAATTCAAACTAATGAAACAGAGGGACATACAGTAGAAAAAGTTGATGAAATAAATTTATATTTTTTAAAAATACAGATAACTAACAAGCCTATTGAAATTTTACAAAAAAAAGGAAAGAAAAGAGAAAGGGAAGAAGTATTACAAGCTTATATGAACCACTGTGACCTTGTAAGTTCAAAAATTTATTTAAGTTTTTTTAAATTTCTAGTGTAGTATTTTTTAAGAATAACTTGAAAATGCTGAATTGGTAAATAATCAGTAAAGTTACTGAACTGTTAAAATAATTATATCAAACAATAATTGTAGCACATTTTAGACAACTCAAAACTACATGCATTGAGAGAAATCATAGGTATGATGAATTTTTTAATATTTTATTTACTATTTTTTATTTTATGTGTATGAGTGCATCGCCTGCAGGTACGCCAGTGCACCTGTAACTCCTGAAACTCGAGTTATAGACAATTTTTAGCCACCATCTGGGTGCTGGGGATCAAACCTGGGTCCTCTGCATGAGCAGTCAGTACTCTTAACCGCTGAACCAGCACTCCATCCCAGGATCTTGAAAGGATTACTACAAGAAAAATTCTAAAAGCAATGTGATCAAATTCATTTCTGATTGAATTAGACGTGATAGATAGATCGATAAATAGATAGATGATAGATAGATAGATAATAGATAGATGATAGATAAACATACAGTTCTTCAGATTTTAAAATTCAGAATTTACCTATGTTATTGCAGTAATCATCTTAAAAAGAAACTATGACTTTCTACATGGAAGATAATTATTCAGTAGTATGGCTCTTATATTTCTGTTATCAATATCACAAGCAGAAATATAAGAGAATTGTTTTAACTATCAATCACCCTTTACAGTGCAGTTTAAAGCATGCATAGTATTAGGTGAGTATTAAAGTATTTCTTACAAGGTCTGAAAATTTCAAGAATAATTCCTGTCACC
Organism: Eospalax fontanierii; assembly: GCA_035773235.1. NCBI lineage: Eukaryota > Metazoa > Chordata > Mammalia > Rodentia > Spalacidae > Eospalax > Eospalax fontanierii. The sequence continues at coordinate 43,188,536 of CM069540.1, read as the reverse complement.
CAAACTTGGGTTCTGCATTGTCTAGTCAGATAGTAACATCAGAATAAAAGAGCAATACACAATATGAAGATTGTTAAATAACAAAACAGTAATTAGGATCAGTGCAACTGTTGTCTCCATACATATAAAAAGAGTCATTAATAAATATCTGTTTAGTTGCTTATGTATTTAAAAAAAATAGAGCAACATACCAAGAACAGCATGAATAGAGTGGCCAGTAGAATAAGTATCATGTTATTCACACAACAGGAAGTAAAGATATATTAATTGTGTATCAGAAAATGGTACTTGCATTAGCCAAAACATTGACCACAATATCAGCAGCAGCAAAAACAAACAGAAAGCCATTGAGTGAGGTGTGTATTTAAGAGATAACTCTATCAATTGAACATGTATTTGCATAAAATGTGAACAAAGGGAGGGAAAAATTATAAAGTGGTCTAGAAAAGAATGTGTCACACAGAAACTTACAAACTGAAGAGGCCAAATCAGACTGAGCCAGCTATGGCTCAGAAGAACATGAAATGCAGTGACTGTTGACCAGAGCTATGAGGGAAGACTGAGGTAGCAAGGATGAAACATGCCAAGAGTCAAGCACCTACAATCTTTGAGAACATTGTAAACTCGCTGTTTACTGAGAGTGCACGGAGGAGTCCACAAGACAGGTGGAAATAGACAGTCTTCATTGACATCACAATGGAAGGATCAAGTTGAAAGATATAGGAAGGAACAGCAGAAAACGTCTCAGAATCCAAGTGAGAGGTCATGGTTGCCTAAGATTTAGTAGCCATAGATAGCTGAATTCCAGACATTAAAATTAGGTCCAGAGAAGTTCCTTGACCCCTTAGCTGTGTCTGTAAAAGAAGGACCTGAGTCATGCATAATGTCAGAGACTATAGTCAATTTGATTTTGAAATTGATATCCATCAGGTGATTAAACTTTTTTGAAGTCCAAACAAACACAAAATGTGAGTTTACCTGAAGAAATTTTAATTAGCAATCAGAACGTACCTAAATATGAATCTAAAGCAGTCCAAGGGGCTGGAGAGATGGCTTAACCAGTAAAGTGCTTACCATGCAAGCGTGAAGACCAGAGTTATAAACTCCAGCAACCATATAAAAAGCCAGAAGTGAGCGTGCTGCCATCCCAGTGATGAGGAGGTGCAGAGAGGTGGATGCTGCCCATCTTGTCTTGATGACTCAATGAGCTCCACGGGCAATAAGAGAGTTTTCTTAACAACTAAGGTAGAGCAAGAAAGAGAAAGACATCCAATACTGACCTTTGAGCGCCACATACATAAGTACTCACATGCGCAGATACATGTACACAAGACAGAGAGGAGAGAGGATTCAAGTAAGACATTTTACAGACAATGCAGTATAACTCGTTAGTAAAAAAAAGAGACTTAAGCATAAATACAAAATATTTTAAATGTAAAGTATACCAAATTATTTAATACATTAATTAATATACATTAATATATTCAATACAGAATTCACTAGACACTCCTTAGGGAAGCAGAAACCATCAATCTGTATCTAAATTTAGAACTAAGAGTCTCAGTGGACAAATTCATCCTGAGAGGAGTCTAAGGTGGGTAAGTGTGTTAACAGAGTAATGATCATATAAATGCAGACTCTTATTGAGGGATAAACTTGATAGATAAAGAAGCTACTGGAACAGAGGAGTGCACATGAAAAGAATACAAACGGGAGGTGAAATTATGATGAAGTTGATGCTACATTTTGGAAGAGAGCAAGAACTATTAAATGATGTTAGTGAACGGATTTTGGTGCGGAGTTCAAAATGGACACTGGCAGGATTGTCCTTTTGAGTAAGAGATTAATTAGAAGAGCTACTAGTGGCCTGGACACGCAGAGAGGCAGGCAGCAGCATGGTGAAGGCTCTGAGGTTCCAGGCCCATGAGCCAGAGTGGGGGGTTCTAAGGTATCCCAGAAGAAGGAAGCTGTTTCATGTCTTCTGATTCATGAGCAATCCACAGCCCAGGCATATAGCCAAGCTCGCTCTGACTCCTAAGTGTCAGGACAGGGAAGGGGGATTCTTGGAAGGGTGGGCAGGAGAGGCAGCATCTACTTGAGGTGTTCCCATTACACACAGGTGGGTGATGTGCCTCTACAGGTAGTCCTGCTGTTGTCCTGGAGTCTGACATTCAGAGCCTGTATGCTTCCTTTGCAAAGTGAGATTTTCTCCTGCCATTCCCCTGCAATCTAGGGCATTTAGACTCTGGTAGGAACTACAGACCCTTCCAGGGCTGTGGCTGTGAGAAAAAGGCTTTTGCAGCTGCCTGTGATCTGGTCAGATTATAGCTGAAAAGTTAAATTTAAAACAACTGATTCTCAATATGGAAAATGTATTAAGTCAGAACTTTATCATCTGAAATATAAAAAAACAGATTAATAGTGGATTTGTGAATGTGCTGAATAGTTTCTTAAACTGGATATTTTTAAATATTCTCATCTCATGGTAAAAAAAAGATCACATAAAGCTAAATAAATGTCATTTAACATTACAATAAAATAATATTTATTGAATAATACCAGAAGAATATGAGATTAGTATATTCAAGTTCATAAACTGAAGGGTTATTGATCATTAAAATATATCACAGCAGCCAAAGACATAAGTCAGTGGCAGAATACTGATGTCTTGTTTAACGTGCACCAAAAGACCCTAGACAACTTTGGCTTGAAAATTAGGGTAGTGGGTACAGTATGTTATTGGATATTTAGCAAACTCTTTACCACTAGAAGTGAATAATATCCTCTAGATGAGAATTTGCAATTCCTTCAAACCTTATCAAATATCAACATAAACTTTCCTCACATTGTGAGTCAGTGTTCTAGAAAAGCTTCAAAATATTCCCCATAACACAGAGGCAAAATCCTTCTTGGAAAAAGCATTACTTAAATCACCTGAAACTCAGAAACAAAATCATCTTTCTTTTACAGAGTAAAGAAATAAATTACATTAGATTCATAAGGTGTAAAACTATGGAAAAATACAAGAGACTAAACTGAAGTCACATTGCTGTCAGAAAAATAGTATTAATATCACAGAATTTTTATGCTTAATTGTGATTTGATACATAAAATATAGCTATATTATGATTTAATATCCTTAAATTACATAAAAGTATAATATGAAGAATATTAAGACACCATGTAGAAATTTGTTTGAAGATATATATATGTATACATGTATGTATATAGATGTATATAGATGTATATATATATATATGCAAAAAGAAAACTCTCCAAAAAACAATTCATAAAACTAAGGTAGCAAAGGCCCAGAATTCAAGAGGAGAATCTTTCCTTCAAAATTGTGAAAAAGAAGCAGGTGAGGAGATACCTGTATGAGTCTTGGTGGTGCCACTTTTTTTTTTTTTTTTAATGAGTGTTTGCCTGCTTGTAAGTAATTGTAGTCATGCATGCAATGAACGTGGAGGCCAGAAGGGGGCATCAGATCTTGTGGAAATGGAGTTAACAGACAGTTATTAGCTGCCTTGTGGGTGCTGGGAATCAAACCACAGGCTCTCTGCTAGAGCAGCCAGTGCTCTTAAGTACTGAGTGATCTCTCCAGCCCCAGTGGGAATGTGCAGGGAATCAGCAGTGAGAGGACAAAGCTTGTTTCACAGTGTTTGACAGAAAGAAATAGATAGTTAACACTTCTTACCAAACATATGGTATTAAGATGTTTGTTGTCTTTTTTTGTTTGTTTGTTGTATTTATGAGATGGGATCTCCCTGTAGCCCCATCTGGCCTGGACACTGGCTATGTAGAACAGGTTGGACTAGATCTCACAGAGATCCACCTACCTCTACCTCCTAAATCCTAGAACTAAAGGCATGTGCCACCACAACCCCTTCAGATATCCATTTCTGAAAAGAAAGTGATTCAGGTTTTTATAGGACTCCCAGAAACTATGATGTGCTATTTCACCTCTGCAGACACTTAACATGAAAAGGAAGACACAGTTTTTTTCTTTCTTTCTATAGTTATAATGCTGTTATTGAACCCAGGGCTTCACACAAGCTTAGAAAGCCATACCCCAGCTCCGCAGGGCCATCAGCTTGATCCTTCTGTTGCTTCTCTTGACAGCTTGAGTCACAGTCATACACTGCATATGCAGTGTGGCATACACTGCTCCAAACCAGAGGAAACTTTTTTCTCCACCTCTCCTGGTACAGAGGTATACCAAGATGTCTCCAAATATTCTTCATGAGACTTGCCAGCGTTAGAATGTTACTATAAGTTACTCTGGATTCTCAGAGAAATCAAGTCATGTAAGTCTAACTGTGCTTATTTCAAAATTAAACTTTTTGAGATAATTTCTATAGTTTTTCAAATGCATTTATTTTCTGGGGAGGACTTGATGACATGTCCATAGCACTAAAAGCACATGTGAGCCCCTGACCATCTTTTTTCCTCTATGAATTTTATGTGTTGGCATCTGTCTGAATTAGTCATATGACAGAATTAGAGCCCACTGATGTAATTCTTCCAGACAGGAGAACTAAAACTCTAACAAAGAAACAGAATAAAAAAAAAAAAGAATGCATTTATGCAAAAACAAAACACAACAGGTAAGAGTAATGGGCTCCTGTAGGCTGACAAGGAGCCTCATGCTCCATGAGCCCAGATCCAGTGCCATCACCTGAGCAGCATTCTCCCAGCCCCTGCACAGGGAGGATGCCAGCAGCCCTCAGGCCTCAATCTCGGAGCTATTAGAAAGCAATCAGGAACATGATTAGACCTCACTCAGAGCCAAGTTGGGACTTCAGATGCTTGTCAAATACTGACTCTTCTGAAATAGACTTGCTCTCGGCATCATCTTATCAAGACAGCTCCATCCGTCTGCCTCTGTACCGCAGGAGCTGGTTTTCTCGCAGGTAGACTTGAGTGCCTCATGCATCTGTTGTCACATCACATATTTTAAAATTAAAACACCTTAAGAGGAATTAACAAACTCTAACTCAACTTGTGTATTAGTTTCTCTGTTGTTGTGACTAAACTCTTAGGGCAATCACCTTAAAAAAAAATAAAAAGAAGGAATTTATTTTGGCTCCAATCCCATGAGCCAAGTATTTAAGCAGCACAGTACATCAGTGGGAGGATGTAGCACAGCAGAGCTTCAGCGTGAAACAGGAGGTGATGAGCGAGAGAAGAGCCAGGGATCAGATAGTCCTTAAAAACACATCTCTCTACCTTCTAAAGTTCCTACCACTTCTTAAAGTAACACCATTGACCAAGGCTACAACATGCAAGTCCATGGGGGGACATTTCATATTTAAACCATAACAATTTAAATATTTGGGGAACAAACACATTCAAAGCTGAGTATGTCACCTCCAGCTCTTAGGACTAGCCTAATAGCCATCTGCAAGAAGGCACGGTGGCTACAGGACTTCCAGCTTGGCTTCTGTTCCCACCAACTCTGTCAAAAATCATGGAAATGATGGGTACTTACTGTGCTCAGAGGTAGCAGCAAGAGTCATACATTCTATCTCTGTGATAAATTCCACGCTAAGTCTACACAGGCCAGTGATGCAGTCTTACTCCTCAGGATCAGCTATGCATCATCTTAACCAGAAGAAATAAATTTAGCAGATTTTATGAAGGACAATGCTGGAGTTGCTCTTGAAAGTCAGTCTGGCTTTGATCTCAGCCTTCCCTTTGTCCCTTGTCTTGCCCCATATTCTCCTGTGCACAGTCACCCCCCACTGATGCTTCCCTCACAGCCAGTGCCTTTTGACAGCTGAGATCAATTGTCAGCATCTTCGGCACTGTCTTATCTTGGGTATTGCCAGATTTTTCGTTCTAGAAGATTACACATAGATTTCCAGGCCTCACTTCTGAACTGATTCAGATGCTCTTTCCCTGAAATATTTTAAACAACTCATCAAATTTTTTCGGAGGTTAGGAAAATGTATAGAAAGTTGTGAAAACTCTGTTGTGCAATTCCTCTGCTTCTGTGTGATGAATCCTCCCAGCCACACACATACTCGTTTTATGACATTTACAGATGGTTTCTCCAGTGTTCTCCATAATTTCTCTGTTGCATCTGTAATTTTTACGCTCCTTTCTGGGATACCATTGTAGCATTTGCTAGCTCAATGTATATAATAAATAGGAGAGTGGTGATCCCTACTAATCAGAAGTATGAGGGGAAGCTTTGATGCTCTTAATGTGATTTCTTTTGAAATAAAAATCATGTAAGGACTATATTTCAACGAACAAGACTCATTTTTTTCCCTTGAAACAAGGTTTCACTCTTTCACTCTGTGACTCATGCTGGCCAGGAACTCACTATGCAGCAGAAGAACATGAACAGCTTCCTGACAAGGTAAGTGAGGAACCATGTGAGCAAAGTGTTAGATGAGTCACATGTAAAGCACCTGTGTCTACACACAATTACGACCTGTACATGCTAGTCATTTCTCTTCCCTAAGGCCAAGCTATAATATTGTTATTGTTACTACTACCAGTTGTAATGTGCACCAGTTTAGACGTTACATATAGTAACTACGGAAACACTACAGATGGAAAGGTTCTCGTTCCAGGAGGGCCAAAGTATATCATACCGGGTAGCTGACTGAATTTGTTACACAAACAAAGGAAACATATGTTTTATTAGTGAAGTGTAAAGAGGTGAAATTTTTTGTTTGGACACAGCTCAACTCAGCATGAATCTCGATGCACAGCCTCAACTTGTAAACTCTTTGCTATTTAATATACTAAAAGATTTTTAAATTATTTTGGTATATAGCAAAAAAGAGAACTTTATGGAATGCACCAAATAATTCTAATATTACTAAGCCACAGTAATATCCACTAGGGGTGAAAAGATCCCAGAACTCCTGGATTTATCCATCTCAACTGTTCTTATCTTCCCGTCATTGAACACATGGCCTGACACATAGTAGTAGATGAAATTGTGTGTGTGTGAAATTATGAATGAATGATTGAATGAGAGACACACATGACAGGTGTCTGTGAGGTCAGAGTCAAACTCTTCTTAGAAAAGAGACTAATAAGAGATCAAATATCTAAAACCCAGATAAAACCACAGATCTATGTTTATGCATTTTTTTCTTTTTGGGACAGGGTCTCCATAGCCTCATGCAGTCTGGAACTGACAAACAGACCACACTGACCTGGATCTCCCAGAGATCCACCTGCCTCTGCTTCCTGAATATTGGGATTAAAGGCATGCACCACCATGTCCTGTGTAACTTAACTTTTCTATACAGACAAAATCTAACGTGTCTGAAGATGTATAACTTTCCCCTCAGTTGTATTCTAAATATTGATTTATGAAAGATGAAAGAAAAATTCATAGTAAGTCAGATATTAATTTGTCTGAGAAATGTTCCATGAGCATTTACTTATCATTAGAAACAAGAAACAGATCTGTGAAATTGTTCTTTATTTTGATTTTCTGAAATACATTTTTTTCTTTTACCAAGCAATTTCTTTACTCAGTTTTACAAAGTCAAATACGTATTTGATTACTTTCCAGAATACATATCCAGAATATCAACTATTTCAAAATTTGTACATTACAAATATGAATTTTTGTTTTAGCGTTAAATATACTCTTTATTTCTTCTCAAGTTTTTCTTTCCTCATATGAAGTTTCTGTTATTATTTTTCTTTCTTTGAAGTGTCTCTGGAAAGACATTTAGTTCTGAAAGAACTTAAAATAGAATCACTCAAGCCTAGTTAAAGTACAAACCTATTTGCATTTTATTTGTTATTTTTATTTTATGTATATGAGTGTATTGCCTGTATATGTGTAAGTGCACTCATGTCATAAGAAGCCTTCAGAGGTCAGAAGAGGGCATCAGATCCCCTGAAACTGGAGTTGCAGATGCTTGTTAGCTGCCATGTGGGTGCTGGGAATTGAACCCTGGTCCTCTACAAGAGCAGCCAGTGCTTTTAAACAGTGAGACATCTCTCCAGCACTCCAAAACATTTAAATAGCAAACAATTAATAATGTAAAGCACTGATGTTACAATACAAAAAAGTACACGATGAGGATTATAAAAGAGCTCACCCAGCATAAAACAAATTTAGGAGAAATACAATGTAACTAGGTTAAAGAATTAAAGTTTAAAATTAATAAATTCCTTTTCATAAATACTCTCAGTGATAATTTGAAATATTTTCTCCTCTCTTCATCTATTTCATAAAAACTCATATACACTATTTTGAACCTAGAATATACATGCATCTGTCTTCTGCATTATGATTTAACATCATGACATAAGGTATCATCCTATACTTTGAAATAACCACTGGGAAAAATGATATATCCATTACCACTAACAGTATTTATTATGCTAATATATGGATATGTCATCTGTTTTGTAGTCCAGATTCTGTTGATAGATATTTTTGTAGATCCAAATTGTGCTATTATAATTTATGATACATGCCCTGTCTATAATTTTCATAAACATTTTTCCTCAGGATAAATTTTGATAAGTGGAATTGCTAACTCAATAACTATAAATAGCTTACAGACTTTTGATTCATGCAGTGAAACTTTCTCAGAGGGAGTCATGATCAATCACAACCTCACAGCACAGAAAACGGGGAAGTTCCCTCTGCTTTGAATTCTGTTATTCTGCCTGTGATAGCCTCCAATACAGTGTGTGTGCCCCCCTTAAAAGTTATGTATTGAAAGTCTAACTTCTGAAGTAATTGTATTGAGATGTAGCATCTGAGAGGTCTTGTGGTCATGAGTCATGAGAGCTCTGCCTTGTGAAGTCAGTCTTTATGAAAGAACAAGTTAGTTCCTTTTGCCTTGTGAGCTTAAAGCAAGGGTACCAGGAGCCTTCACCGGATAACTGTGGTGTTGGGACAATTACCTTTCAGAACCGTCAGAGATAAACCTCTGCTGTTTAGAGGTGACTTCATTTAGTGTTCTTTGTTACAGCTCTCTGAACAGACTAAGCCAAGTATTTAGGACTTGTTAGAAATAAGGTAGCTGTTTTCAACTGGATTCCAGGTGAAGCAGGGTACCCTTTGTCCTGGATGATTTGGGACTTCTCCAAGCATGTGTGTTAACTCATGCCGATCCACACAGGATAAAATATATCTGTCATTCTCTGTTTCATTTATTCTGTGCCCACCCTTGCTCCTTTTATTTTCTGTGTAATGAATCTTAAAAGATTCTATCAACATCCTCTACAATTATTTCAAGTGAAAACTCAAGATCTGACCTTTATTGTCTGTGATTAAGCAACTGACATCCTTCAGACAAAGTGCAAACAATTAGCTCTTTGTGAATCAGCTCATGCCTTTGGCCACAAATCAGCCACTAAAATCTAAGCATCTATCAGAATGCTCCACAGAATTTGTTTAAAACAAAGCAATCAAACCCCACTAATTTTTTCAGCTCATTTCCAGAATTCCTTATCGAGTAAAAATCAGTGGGGCTAGAAAATGTGTGTCTGTAACAAGTTCCCAGGTAGTGTTGATATTGCTGATTCGGTGCCAGCTTTGAGGATAATTTTTCTGAAACTTAGTATTCCTCCATAATACAGAAATTGACATTCTTCCAGGGTGCTCTCTATTAATTTCCTATTATTATTATTGCTATTTATTAAAAAAGGAAACAAGGACATTCTTGCAGTGCAGTTGAAAATGCCATCACCATCTATGCATTTCTGTATGCTTTGACCATTTTAATGAGGTTCTGAAAGTGGGTGCAAGATATTTTTACGTGAAGGACATTTCTCTTTGAATTTAAACTTTGTGTGCATTTATAATGTTTCTTCCCATTCATTTTGTCTAAGACCACTCCACATAAAATCTAAGAATTGACTAAGAGTAAGTTTGATAGCTAAGGACTAATATTCTTATTAGAAATATCTTTATACTCTGATTTAAGAACAAACTAAGGTGACACATAAATCAAAAGAAGAAAAATTACTGTTTCTCTTCTGCTCTGCTCCCACACTCCTGATGTTCCACTGCCGGCCTGATCACATCCTGAAGTTCCATTGCTGGTCTTATCATAGTCCTGATGTTTCTCTGCTTCTCTGCTCACACTCCTGATGTTCCACTGCTGGTCTGATCACATCCTGATGTTCCACTGTTGGTCTGATCACACTCCATGTTTCAGGGTTGGCTTGATCCCACATTTTCAACATTGCAGGATTGGTTTGATCACATACTCCCAATATTTCAGGGTTGGTCTGATCACATACTTATAACGGTTCAGGCCAGGTAGAGATCTTTTCACTAAAAACAAAGCGAATGACATGTGAGGCCTCTCTAGTTCTTAGCATCACCATAATTGATAACTACTGCCTGAGACTGTGCATTTTCCTCCATCTTTGCCCTCTGTGAATTTTTCACAGTGAACTGAAGCTTCACCAGTAACAGGCTTTTAACTAGGATCTGTCTGTGTCAGTTCTGATATCCCACAAAAAAGACTGCTTCATTGCATCATTTTTGTTGACTGGAAACAAAGTCCTTGTAAGGATTTGAATATAGAATTTTGAGGGGGAGTGGGGAGTTTCCACAAAAATAATATCTATAAAGAAGTAAGAAAAGACTTTGGTAGAGGTAGGAATGACAGTCATCGTGGATGGAATGTGGTACAATGATTTTCTTTTTAAATATCGGTACAAGAAAAACAATATACAATTTAATATCTGTGGAAAGTTTTCTGTTAATAATTCTGCACATAAAATAAATTCCAATTAGATTTTACTTAAATTTTTTAAGTTGAATGCAGTTAATTTGGGAAGATCTGTACTTGATCTGACAGGACTGTCATGCTTCAGAGAGTTGGACAGAAGGGAAATTTTTACAATTGACCCTGGTAACTAATCATCTTTGGGCCTAAACTGACTGTCGATATAAATGCTCCCTTTTCTTTCTTGTTTCAACTTGGGAATGTTACCCTATCAGCAATCTTGTACAAATAGCACTTTAATCACAGAATTTTCTTAGAGGATGAAATTTTAGAATTTAATTTGTCATTAAATATCTTTCTTTTATTTGATTTATTGTCATCAAAATGATTTAGTGCAAAACAAAATAAAGCAATTCACATGATATACTATAAGGCAGTATCTCTCTATCCCGAGTTTCCAGTCTTCTCCCATGTGTGCTGTAGCTGGCCTCTCTGGCCTTTCTGTCACTTCTCACCTTACTCTAACCTACAGTGCCCACATATCTGCTTCAGCTTCACACATTCCCACCTTTGATGCACCACATCACAGCTAACTCACACTCCAAGTGTTCCATAGGGCCAGTGGCATCTGCTCAGTCACTTTTCTGTCACCTTCATGCACCATAGGATTTATGTTTCCCGTCTTCTCATCTGGTGTCTATGTTTATAAGCAAATGCTTGCTTGCTTGCCATCAGTCAAACAGCACTGGGAAGATGGGCAGTGGAGGACTGCATGCTATTGATGTCCGTTACCATGTAGGTAATATCAAGTGCGGGACCTCTGTGCAACACATCTGGTCATATATGTCACAAAACGACATGACGTAGATCCCAGAAATTTAAAATGAAGGACCAGAATCCAACCCAATCACTTCAGTGCATTAATACATTGTTGCAAATAAAGTAGGAAGCTGAGAAAATGCACATTTGTACGGATTGCCTTCATACATGGATAAGCATTGAAAGGCTCCAAGAAAGTTCTATTTTCTATTAATCTGTACAGAAATAGGTAAATTACTCATGTCAAGAGCAGCATCAAATAGATTGTACACACAAAGTAGATACCAAAAGCCACAACTTTGGTGAGGGCAATCAGAATGGCCGAGGACCTCAGAGTCCCAGTAATCAAAACTGCAGTGATTCTACGGCCAACCTGCTGAAAGTGAGGTCTGCATGGAGAAAGTACTGGGTGGGAGGGCAACTCAGTGGCTACTGCCTCAAGTAGAAGAGTCCTGATGTAGAGTCACTCAAGATAACAATAATGAACTATATAATACAAAAAGCTAGATGAAAAAGTTGAATATTTTCATCATAATTAATAAATGTTGAAAGAGACAGACTTATTTGACCTATATTAGTCTTAGATAACACACATGGTGATGAAAGTATCATCTGGTACTCAGTCATATGCACCAGTTGAGGGTTTTAACTATGCCCTCCAACTAAAAAGCAGATAATAGATAAATTAAGCCAGCATCCCTACCTTGAGAAAACTAGAATTATCCCCAAATACAGGCAGGGATTTTCCTCTTCTTGAACAATCGCAGAAAGTTTCTGTGATAATGAGACCTGAATAAACTTTTCTGACACATCTTCTGACTCATCTGGAGTTTTAGATGCTATTCATCTGATTCTTCCAGAATATTCCATGCACTTGTCTTCTGGTAGTCCTCACAAAGCCCGGGGCATGTCAGAAGTGTACCATAAGCCTTTCATTGTAGTGTTCTGTGTTTTGAAGTTTGTCAATTGATGCCATTTTTCCTGTTCTCTTAGTCTCTGCACACAGTGATACATGCTACAGGAAGGCCTAGTCAGCCTAGAGATGGACAAATCACACAGCACACAGAAGTTCTCCTACCTGCAGGGAAGCCAGTGTTCCACACATGCACAGAGAACAGGAGCATACCATCTATAAATCTATAACCAAACTGAAGACATCTGTGTTCCTTTCTCTTTTTATCAGAACTGCATTGGAATTTCAGTTTCAGATGTTCAGAAATGTTCCCTGAATGCTACACAGGCAAAGCCACTGCACCAGATGTTACAGTTCTTCTATCTCAGCAAGCAATTTGGTCAACATGACAGGTTCAATACTGTTCTAGTGAGTAAAACTTAACTATGACAGGAAAAAGTCTGCGTGTAGCTGGCATCTCACTGTCCTTCATATCCAGAGGAATATGAAGTGCTCCCACCAAGGTTTAAGTCATTGGTTAAATCTGGATCTTATTTTCAGCAGCAATTGATTATAGGCTAAATAGAAAAACAGTAGAAAATTAAACATATTTACGAAAAGCATTAAGCTAGGTATATTGAATCTTATTCTTCACACCTATAAAGAATATATTTTTGGTCTAAATATTTAGAGCAGTGAATTAGACAGGAAGAAATCAGTGTTTATTACTTATCCCTATGTGTTTACCACGCCATTTGCTGCCCCAGGTCACTGATTAAATGGTCTTGGCTTTCCTTGTATTTTACGTCCAGATTTACATATCTTCATTTGTTTTTATTTTGGACTTCCTTAAGACAGTGTGTTCATTCAAATGAGAATGTTCCCCACAGGTTCACAGATTTGAATACTTGGCCCCCATTGGTGTCACTGTTTGGGAGATTTAGGAAGTGTGGCCTTGACGGAGGAAGCACATCACTGGGGGCCGCCTGGGAGCTCTTAGCCTTGTCCCACTTCCTGTGTCCCTCTTTCTCTGCTTCCTGTGCCTGCTTGAAGATCTGAGTACTCAGTGATCTGTTCTGGCCACCACTCACGTTCTCACTCTTTTAAGGAAATCAATCAGTCTTATATAAGTATGGAATGGAATATTAGTCACTAGTAACAGAGAAGTGTAATGGCAGGCACAGATTCAGAAGGACTTTTGGTGACTGGGAAGGATTCTGCAGGGTAAGCATAGCCTGAGGGTTGAAGGAAGAACATACACTATTTCTCTATATATGGAAATACCACCATGAAGAATAGTTTAAAAGAAATTTTAAAAGGTGTTGCAGGAAAAATGGAATAGAAAAGAGTAATAGTCTGAATTAGATGATGTTGGGTTTAAGAATGAGGAAAATGAAAGAGGAAGAGCTAGATGTTTGTAAGAGACTTGATTTTCATCATAAAATATAGTCACATCTTATGTTATAAATGCAAATATGGATCCACGAAGGACAGTCAAACCCAACTTGTGAGATAATGATGATACCTTGACCTTAGTCTGTGTCTGTGAGACAATCTTTGATTTTATGTACCCATATTGTCACCCAGAATGGTGGAAGCTTTCCTCAGCCAGTCCATCTCACTTACCCTTCCTCCGGCTTGTCAGTACTGCAGACAAATGGTAGCTAAGTCATGCCCACCACGTATGTCAGAAATTTTAGTACTAAATAGTATTCCTTATTGGCACAAAAAATTGTTATTAAATCAAACAACACTACAACTTTATCAAAGAAAATATGCATACAGGCCTGGAGAGTTGGCTTAGCAGTAAAGAGCACTGGCTGCTTTTGCAGAGGACCTGGGTTAGATTCCCAGCACCCATGTGGAGGCTGATATCTGTTTGTAAATTCAGTTCCTCTTCTGACCTCTGCAAGTGTTGCATGACACAGGTGTACTTGCACACATGCAGGCAATGCTTTCATACACGTAAACTAAAAATTAATAAATAGAATATTTTAACAAGGATAACAGAATTTATGAAGATGTTTGGTGTGAAAAAATAACAAAAGTATGTTAGAGTATGTCATAACATACAGATCATATTCAAGCATGTGCTCTCTTTCTTAGTGATTCCTTATGTATTTCATTAGGGAATGCTAAGAAATTATAACACTGATGATGCTAGTTTCCCGTGCCCCCTCGTGGAACTAATTCCCCTTTTCTAGATTACTGCACACACATATACACACACGCACATGCAGACAAATACATACAAGTATATTTACAAACAATATTTGTGATTTTTAAGTTTTAAATTGTCATATAAGTGTGCTAAACACTTCTTTTTCTTTTATTATTCATTTATGTTCCCTTGATTTATTATTGCTGATATATGAAGCAGTTGTATACATCGTACTTTAAAATTTTTCCATGAGTGACTCTTGAAAGTTCATACTTAAATCTCCATTTTAATAGATATCTGGGATTTTACAAATGCTTTATGATATACTGGCTTTTCCTGCAGTAAATTCTCATACATGTGTCCTAGTTAACAAGTATCAATGTTATCACATACAGTGATATGGAAGTCCTTGCATCATGCATTTTACAATTTCAGTTTGTCTGAAAATGGCATTTTTACCTAGGTGAGATTATCAATTTCTATTTTCAAGACCAGTTTGTGATGGTACTTTTTTGCCATCGTCTTTAGAAATACATTTTTGTAGTCTACCTTAAACTGATATTTGTTCACGTGAAGTATATTTGGGTTTAATTTACATTTAATATTTGTTTATATTATTGAATATCTTCTTATTAAGAACGTTATAATCTATGAATTATGTATTTGCTTCCTTTCTGCTTTCATATTTACTTTATAAAGTATGCATTCATAAGAGCATATAAAGTATTTGCAGATAATTATATAAACTAAGATTATAAGATTTAATAGAAATTATATACTTTTTAAAATTAATTTTTATTTTATGTGCACGAGTGTTTTGTCTGCATGTCAAAAGAGGATGCCAGATCCTCTGGAACTGGAGTTACAGATGATTATTAACCATCACGTGGGTAATAGAAATCAAAATCAGATTTTCTGCAAGAGCTGTCAGTGCTCTTAACTGCTGAGCACTATCCCCATCCTGTAAATTATATATATTATTATTTCTAATCTTTTGTGAGCATATTAGTTACTTTCCAATACTTAAAATCATTCATCACTCTATCCTAAATTGTATGCAGAGGATCATTCATAGAACAAAACAATTTCCACTGTGTCTTATTTTCAAACTCAGAGATACAGTCATGTATGTTTTATGAATCTTGATATTTTGTGTTTTTTCACAATAACCTTCTTTACAGATAGCAAATGAAATCTACAAGTTTTATAATTTACCATTACAATTAAACTTTAACAAATACATAATTAATTTTGTATATAGATATTTCAAATATTTCATATGATTTCCACAAAGTTAATAAATTTCCTGCTTTGCTTCCTGTTCATTGATCTATTGTCTTCTCAATCTCCAGTAAGAACTGTAGCACTATAGCAAAATTTGGTATTGTGCAATATTCATTTTTTTCATTTTCAAAATTATATTCAAAATGACCTATTAGAGAGTAATATTCTTTTTAATCTCTCCTAGTTAAGTTTCACTAAAGCCAAGTTTGAGGGTTTTCACTGAAACATTTATTATCTTGTTATAAGGAACCCAGTTTTGTCATATATTTTGTTACAGATCATGAATAAGGAGCTTCATGAGGCTGGTAACTTCTTCATACCATCAAATATTTTCTAATATTTTTTCCTACTTTCTTGATGAACTTGCTGCTATAACAGAATAATTTTGAGGGTAGTTTAATTGATGCTATTGAGCCATCTCCGGACTCTTTTAAGATCCTGGAGGCCTAGTTGGTTTTAATTGTTAGCTTGCATAGCGTAGAATCCCTGAGAAGAGAATCATCTTTATCAAATTGGTCTGTTGGCATGTATATGACTGTATTGAATATTAAATGATGTATGAGGGCCCAGCCCATTATGGGTGATGCTTTTTCCTGGGCAAGTGGTTCAGCGTTGCATAAGCAGGCTAGCTAAGTGAATCAGGGTTACTCCACTGTTTCTGCTTTACCCTGATGGTCCTCAGTGATTGTTGGGCATAATGCAAGATGGAGCTACCCAGGCCACCTGCTAGGAGGAATAGAAGAATGGTCCTGTGGCTGCGGCATTCTGCTCTGGCTAGTTGTGAGACCAGCATCTGGCAAGTACCTGTCTACCTGGGGACAAACTTACTATTGGCTGTATTTGGGACCCCACCCCATAAGGTCATTGGCTATCCAGACCTATAAGAGCTGTGCACCTATTCAATAATCGAGTTTGCAATGCCACGCCACGCACTTGGCCTGTTTCCTGTCCAGCTCCCAGAGTCTGCAACTTGACTCTGAGTCTACTCACCCCCAATCCCTAGTGGTGAGACATGACGGAAACTGAGAAAACTATAAGGGATGTACTGGAAACCTGCATCAAATAAATCTTTTTCTCCCCAAGTTGCTTTTGGACAGGGTTTCATCACAGAAACAGAAACCAAACTAGGACAGAAATTGGTACCAGGAAGAGCGCTTCTGTGATGAACCTGCTTAAGTTGTTTGGGGGATTGTGGGACCATTTAGAATCTTGAGCTACAAAAACCACCTAGTGGTGAGAACTCATTGAGTTTCTGTTCTGGGGCTGGAAAGAAGAATGAAACCAAAAGCAAAGCCAATGGAGGCCTGGCTCTTGAGATTTCAGAGAGGAGCAAGGACTTGAGAATATGGACCATTTATGGGATTTTTTGTTCCTTTTAAAAATACGTTTCATTTATTATTTTTATCGAGTGTATTGTCTGAATGTGTGTAAGTTAACCATGTCATGGAGATCAAAATAAGGTGCCTGATTCCCATGGAAATGGAGTTATGAATCATTGCTAGCTGCCATGTAGGCGCTAGGAATAAAACCCAGGTCCTCTGAAAGAGCAGGTAGTGCTCTTAACAACATCTTTCCAGCCCCTAGTGTGATTATTAAGTATTTTTGTTTTAAGCTGGCACTGGAAAATTATTTTTGATTAATAAGACATCCACAGCATTGAAACTTTTGTGCTTAACAGTACAATAGAGGTCTAGTTAGGCTGGGGTTGAATAATCAATTAAAATTAACAAGAGATCAGTACCATTGAGATGAATGGTACTCTGTCTCCTTGAGACAAAAGAACTGTATTTCCTCAGAGTCAGCACACAGAACCTGTGGTCAAGCAAGTCAAAGCTATATCAAACTGGCAGCCGAATTTGCCAATGTGTAAGAGTCTCCCACATAGAAGTGTCATTAAAAGCATGAAAGCTGCAGGACTGAATAGTCATGGAGAGAAGCTGAGTCTTGACAATGTATGACAGTGACAGAATCTCTGAGAAGAAACAATGAGAGCCCGTTAGTGTAGTGTCAGTTGCAGTGAAGGGCCTGGGAGACTGGAGATGCCAGGACTATGGGATATCTACCAAGGACAGTGGTGAGACGAGCTGTGTGTGCTGCAGTTAGCAGAGTTGTAGAGATGAGGTTGCCTAAGCCCTTTGGAGTCAGAAGTCCCTGAGTGAGTTCCAGATGCTGGACATCGAGCCACAGGACTTGGCTTTCCATGACTGGATTTTTATTTGGCTAAATTTGATTTTTTTTTTCATTTTAAAAATCGAATCGTATATTTCATACAGAATATCTCAATTGATCTTGATCATCTTTATAACCCCCTACCCACAGGCACCCACTTGTAACCCCTCACCTAGAATCCACACATTCTTTCCATCCATGTTTCAAGTTTGTGTCCCCACATGGTCCTCAGTGCAGGTTCATCCACTGAGTTCTAGTTAGCCTAACAGGAGTCCCTTGTCTTAGGAAGACTGCTAAGCTCATCCTCACCCAACAATAATCAGTTGCCAATATTTCTTCAACCAAGATTGGGGTCTGCTACTCATTTCTTCAGTTACATGCTTGGGTTTTATCTGCTTGAGTTTCCATGGGTCTTCAGCATGCCAAAACAATGGCTGCAGGTTCATAGGAACAGGGTCCCAGGAGTTCACAGGATTCTGTTAACATGTGGTCACACATCTCCTCATTGGCTCTTAAAATATTTCCATCACCTGTTTTACAATGGCCCCTTAGCCTTGGGTGAGTGAAACTTAGTGTAAGTGTCCAGTATAGGGATCCACACTCTGCAGATTCCTAATCTACTTGCTTTGACCATTTGTTACCTTTTGTGTTACTGGCCCTCTGTTGTATAAGGGAGCTTCATTAATGAGAGTAGATAGATTCATTAGTGTTCTTTTTATCCTTGATTTCATGTTTGTGACAAGTGGAAACACTCACTTATCTTGTGTCCCTGTGGTCCTTGTGACAGACTCCACTGCGCTATGCTGCCTGTCTCCTACCAGCATTAGCAAAACCCTTGTCATAAGAACAATTTGATTTGACTCTCTGTCTCTCTTTCTCAGTCTCCTCTCCTCCCTGTTCTCAACTTAATAGGATTTGGAAACACCTTGGAGTGGGCCTCTGGGTATGCTTCCAGGAAAATTGTTGTGATTGTGTGAACTGCTATAGGAACTATTTTAACTGTGGGCAGGACCACCAACATGAGCTTTCATCCCTCTCTGCTTCCAGAGCTTGGCTCTGATGGGACCAAACACTTCAAGCTACTGTGGTCCTGACTTCCCTGCTGTGACAGACTAGCACTGAATGATAGAACACAATAAACCATTTTTTCTTGAAGTTGCTTTTATCAGAGTATTTTACTCCAGCAACAGGAAAGGAAATTAAAAGCAGAATTGACACTAAGAAATAGGGCCACAGCTGTGATAAACTGGCATCTGTAATTCTTAGGGTTTTTGAACAAGTTTGTAGTTATAATTAGGACCAGATTGGAATTTTAAGTTAAAAAGTACTTGAACGCTGTAAATAGAGCTTAATGGGTCATTCTGTGGGGTACTTGGAAGACACTGCCCAGAGAAACATGCACAGTAGAGGCCGGGTTCCTGAGATCACAGAAGAGATCATTGAGGAGGCTCCTTTCCTCATTATCAGCTCTGGACCTCATCTTCTATTTGCCAATTACTACACTAATTTTAAGGAAGGGAAAAGGCATCATAACTGTCTGTCCATGAGAATGAAAATACCAAATGAAAGAATAGATATCAATTAGACCAAAAGGGGGTAAGGTGGAGCCTGAAGGACTCTGTTAAGGCCCATGTTACCTCTTGTTGATGTTTGACAGTTTTGTAGATTTCTTTCTCTCTTTCACATTTTTAATATTATCTATTACACAATTTTTTGTTAAAATCATATTGTAGGATTTTTGTTGTATCTTGCATTGAGTGAAGACATGGATTTCTGAACTGCTAGTAAATTTATAAAACTAGGTTCTAGGAGAAGGCTCCATGGAAAAGAACAAAGGCATATTTTTGTCTCTCTCCTTAAAAGTACATGTGAATTGTTTTGACAGTCGGAAAATCATACCTCAGGAAAGCTATCTATCGTGGAGACTGAGAAATTAGTACGGTAGGTTTGGTGGTGTATATACCTCTAATTCCGTAATTTAGGAGCCAGAGGTAGTCAGTTCTCTGTGAGATTGAGGCCAGCCTGGTCTACATAGTAAGTTTTGGGCCAGCTGGGGCTTCAGGGAGATCCTGTCTTAAAAACACAAAATTAAAATGCGACTGATACAAAAAATTAAGTATACAAAAATTTACCATTACCAATATGCCATAAATTAAATAGAAAAAGTCGCAAAAAAAGGAAAAGAAAAGAAGTTGTATAAAGTCTACATAAACATGGAGATCAGCACAATTATCTCCCAGGCTTCTGTCCTCTCCCACCTCATAACTGATTCCCTCTACAAGCGTAATGGCTCCTTTGGTCATTTAGGCACTCTCATGCTAGCCTGTGTCTCTGTTACTCTGTCATAAACTGCCTTACATCTACAGTGTGTTCTGGGGAGCTGACAGGAAGCCAGAGCAAGGTGGATCTATTTCTTTGCATGTGTGTTTCTGGCCAGTGCCCTTTGCAAGCCTGTGGAGGTAAGAAGGTAACATTCAAGAGTCTGTTCTCCCACCATGTTGGACCTGTGGCTGGAACGCAGGTCTTCAGGCCTAGGGTCCAATACCTTAGCCTGCTGATTCATTTCCTGACTAACACTTATTTTTGTTGAAAATGATTTAATTCCTATTCATGGCTTGCATTTTGCATTTCTAATGAACTGTCCATACAAGGGAGATGGCAGAGCCTTCTGATGAGTATATAGCTTTTTATTTTTGCAAAGACACACATGCACACACACAGCTGCTTCTTCTGTAAGTTTGCATTTACTTTCCGTCATTTTGAGTTCTGAAGAGTTCATTGCCTTGCTCTTCCATTTTCTATTACCATATGTCAAGGGAAGCTGGGAGAATATAGTTTGAAGGAGAAAACAGCACAACAGGTAACATTGAAGGTCACAAGAGGATTAAACACAGGAGACTTACTCTACTAAGTATCTCTATTTTATTTAAATTGGTGTAGCTATTCCTAGCTACAGTGCTGGAGAGTTTTCTCAATCTTGGGTCTCTAAAAGCTATAGACTATTGATTATAATAATGCTGTGGAGAATAAGTTTGTGTTAACTTTGGTAAGATGCCTCAATGTACTTTGATGAGATGACATTTATAATATGACAATGGGTTAAAATTTGTTCTTTTAAAATGTTTCAAAAGAACTAAGAAGATTTTTTCTCATTTTACAGATGAGCTCTGAAAATAAAATCAATATTCAATGGAAAGAACCTGCTGGACTTTGTATAATTATTCTTGTAATAACATTTGTCAGAGTTTTTATTGCTGACCACAGTTGGTTGGCGTTCATATTCTGACTTTAGAAAATATACATTTCTACTGACATTAAATGTGCTTGTGGGAATGTTTAGCATATAAATCATCAAGATCTAGGCCATTTTATCATTACATAAGGTAAAATTTTCTATTCTACAGAAGCAATGCCTTTAGCTGAATTGAACTTAAGCACATACACACACACACATGCATGCACACACACACAATCTTGAATGTGCCGGTTTTATTTTTAGTGCTTGTGGTAGATCGTCAGTGAAGCTATGTTTGGATTAGAACCCCAGAATTTGCATGGAAAAAAAAAACAACACATTTTGCACCTGCAGGCCTCCCTAGAGTAATTTAATGTTACAGTTTTTGACAAGATAATTCCATCTTGACTGTAGTTGAGTTTGGAGTAGGTTACTGGGAGAAAACAAATGTGAACCCATATCAGAGCAAGGAAATGTATGTATATATTTAACTGAATTTAGTACAGAACTCAGAAACCCCAAATTAGGAATGAACAAGATGAGACACGGAATCCAAACCCTATTTTGTTTTGCTGCACTTCCTAAACCTGAGCTATTCCGTGAGTTGGCTGAGCATCGTGGTTATGTCACAGACCCTCTAGCTTCCTTTCCCTTTCTCCTTCAGAACTATAGACATGCGCCCCGCAGTCTATCTCTTAGAACAAAGAGCTGCCAGTAGCTGAGACTGGTACAGCATTCAAGTGTCATCAGAAAGAGTGCCTTTCCCGTGCAAATACAAGATGAATTTACATTCCAGTCTAGTGTGCCTGGCCCCATACCTTCTTGGCACATAGCCTAGGTAGGGCAAAGTCTGTGGTGTAGAACTTTCCACCATCCCCTGAAACCTGTAAGAATGAGAAACCCCCTTGCTTGCGGTTTGAAGGCTCTTTGCCTTATGTGCTCCCATCAAGCTGTGCAACAGCCGCTTTTCCTTCTAATACTCCGCTCTGTGAGACATTCTCTAATAATGCGGCTCCTCTCTGGGCCTGAAGGTCTGCTCTCCCCTCAGCGCCACATCTCTTAATGTAGGTCTTCTGAAAAGTTCTCCAGTCAACTGCTTCCCAAACCCACTGCTCTTTGTTTCTTTCTAAACAACAGTGTGTGCACATGTGGGCAGATTGCTTCACACCCCGCACACCCCCACCATCCCACACACACCCCCCGCCCTCCCACTCCACACACACTTGCTTTTAGACGGAACATTCCACAGTGGCACACTTACAAATCTAAGGAAGAGGGAAAATGTTGTCCAGTCTTTCCTGATGGCTCCGTGCAGGGCTGGTACTGTGATCGTGAGTGTAATGTACAGTTTCTTTCTTCAAATAATCCAGCTAAGAAAGAAAGAGAGGCTAAAGTCCTGTGGCCACCGCAGTGGAAGCAGAGGCACATCAGGAATGCCATCTCCTGCTTCTCCCCATGTTCGTTTCACAATTTAGAAATACGTTTTATTTTTCTTTTATGTACTTTTGCAAAATTTCAATGGAATTCCTCATTCCTTCAGGATAGATTCAGAAATCTTTCTCAACCTTGAACTGACATTTTACTCCTGCACAGGAGCTGACCTGGCCTCAATGGACAGGAGTTGGTCCCTTTTGCCGTGGAAACACGTTATTTTCCACGTGCAGACACTGAAATGTCACTTATCACCACCTCACTGCTCTGTCTTGTACTTGGCTTCAAAATAGCTCTGTTGTAATACAAATAAGGTAAGTGGGCAATTTGTGTGGCCTTACATTTTCGTTAACTACCTAACTTATTTTATATTATACCAGAATTTTTGAGTTTGTGACTGACACATGTCTACCTAGTAAGATTAAGGAGATAAGGAAAATGCTATTCTCAAATGCCAATAGATAACCCCTTCTAATGTCGTTTTTCCCCTCACCAAAGTCATACCAATTAGCTGTGATGTAACCGGATCTAATTCAGTGCTACTTTAAGTCTTGAGAGCATACAGTTTGGAACTTCATCTAGTAACTTGTGGTTACCCCTAGAAGAGTTCTTTGAATCTCCAAAATCCCAAATCATATGACCTACCTTCTGCTTTCCAGAGGACAGATCATTTGTTCAGGAATGGATACTTTATTTTTATATGGATTTGTATTCAATGTGTAAGACTAATTGGAATCACAAAATCACAATCTTTGATAAAATTTCTATAATGCTTTCATTCAAATCTACCAAAGCTTGTCAGCTTACATTCTTTCAGTATTTCATTTCCTGACATAATAATTCACAAAATATTAATATTATAAGATTCAAGCACCATTGAAAGATGATTCAAGAAAATAATGGATTTGATTGACTAGGTGAATTAGAATCTGAAAAAAAATATGAGTTGGGAATAAATTGTGAGAATAAAGGAAGACAAAAGAATTTAGGACAGGAACTAAGAGGCCGGGACAGGAGGATCATGATTTCAAAGTCAATCTGGACTGTAATATAAGACCCTGAATCTAAAACAGCAGACAAAATATAATTTCTAGTTAAAATAAATGTATGGTAGACAGAATTTTGTCCCCTAATTCTTATTAAGGATGGTAAGTGTCTGGACCTGATATTTCTAGGCTCTTAGCATCTTATTCCAAGATTACAAAGTAGCAAATAAATTTTATTAAAAAGCAAAGTGATATACAGATAATATCAGAGTGCTCAAGTACTCAAGGCCCCAATTATTGCTCAGGACTTTCTTTTATGGGGCTCAAGAGAAGCAGCAGTTTGGTTGCTAAGGCAAATAGTACAATTTATCGGCACACTTGGATTCTGTAAGCCTTGGCTTTTTGTGTATTCCTCTTCCTATCATGTATCAGATTTTAACCATATTCACACTCAATCATGCATAGGCATAAGACGGTAACTAAGATTCTCTCTAACAGCTTACTCAGGAAACACAATTCATCTAATTGTGCTTTCACTCAAAACCAGTCAAGGTTGGATCACCCCCAAAGCTCTCAGACTCTGGGAACATATTTGAATAGAAATTGTTCATGAGAGGGGTCGTTAATGGTTGTTAGAGACAGAAAATTTTTTGCATTGTTTGAAGTAGGGTGTAAGTCCAATTACAGGGAAGTTGGGTTCTAGGTGCTTTGTTAGGACAGGGATCTCTCGCTCTCTCTCTCACTCTCTCTGTCTCTCTCTCTCTAACACATGCAACAAGTTCCCAGATTGATATGCGTGTTTTTCCATGTCATATTTCAAGGCGAGTGGACTTCCAATTTGTTAAATTATTCTCTAGGCTTGCCTCAATATAACTTATGAATATTTATATTATATTTCAAAAGAAAATTAAGATTTATGAAAAAATAAACTGACCTCAAAGTATGACAATTATTTTAATTAGATTATCTGGTTGTCCCCTAGGAAGAGAGATAGAGGAGAGAATGGGAAATACAGACAGCAATAATAGATATAACTCAGAGACAGCTGATGTGACCGCATGCCACAAACCTGTACGGGTGGTGACGGTTTTGAAAGAGGACATTAGCCAGGACAGGTTAGTGAACTTAGTAAGCAACACAGGCAGAGAGATGAACTCTCTGGAAAGCCCCACTGAGAAACACCATCCTGCTGGTATCTTGATTTTAGCCTAGTGAGACTCCCATCAGTTTTCTTTCTTCCATAATGTAAGAGAACAAATTCGTTATCTCTGAGCCATAAGGTTGACAGTAATTTATTTTGGTGAAAATATGAAACTAATATAAAAATAATCATAGTATAATAGGATGGATAGAATAATATAACTAATAAACTCAAAGAAATTAATGTGCCTTTTACATCATGCCTATTCACCTTTGACTGACCAAGGACACAGGATTTGGACACCCAGATGAAAATGAATCCTCATATCCTACTTGGTTAGAGATTTAGCAGTACCAGCATAGTGATATAATAGTTACTTGTCTCATTCCTGTGACAAATACCTGACAAGAAACAAATTTAAATGAGGAACAGTTTACTTCAGTTCACAGTTTGAGGGTACAGTCCATTATGGCAGGAAAGTAATCACTGGCAGGAGACAGAGCCAGCTGGCTACACTGTGTGAACAGTTAGGAAGCAGAGAGTGATGAATGCTGGTATCCAGCTCTTTTCTTCAGTCCGGAAAACCAGCCCATGGAATGGTGTCACCTATAGTTAATGTGTGTCTTACTACCTCAATTAGCCCAATCTAGAAAATCTCCCAGGGGAAGCACAGGGCCTTATTGCCTAGATGAGTCTAGCTTCTGTTAAGTTGATCATCAATTTTAGCCATCCCAGTGACTAAAATGGAAATTCACTGAAGTTTCAGTTATAGTATCTTGAGAGATATTAGCATACGGCAATCTGAAAAACACATTAATATGAGAGATGTAAGACAAAGTACAGACATTAGTATCCTTTGTAAAATAAGATATCCTTACCTCCACTGTGAAAATTGATGAACAGAAATGAAGGACTGGGAACTGTGTTAAAGGAAATCCTCAACAAGGAACAAGAGAATGGTATGCCTGGTGGAAATGGCAAAACTCACCCAAAGAGAGAGCAGTGGAGACATTTATCAGAATGAAAGACAGGGAAGGACTAGGCAGTGTCTTGCGCAGTAACAGAAAAAAACTGTTTTATTTATGAACCTGATATTAGATTTACCAAATATATTTATTTAGAAATCTGTTTTAAAATTTCAGTCATTGATGTTCATCTCCCCAGTATAATTCTGAACCAAGAAGTCAACTTGAGCAACTCTCATAGTACTTAGCATCAGTTCTAGCTTAGAGAAAGTAGTGGGCATTTTTCAAAACTGGGGACAAAAGATAGAACTGTCACAAACCAAAGGTGCTTAGATATCAGCTTATGCACAGGTGTTATTTCTACATCATGGTTAAGCGAAGAGTGATGGTTGATGGTTGAGTCAAGGTCTCCAAAACTTACTAATTCCATCAAAATGAAGAAAGTTTGGAAGGCTCTGATATTTCATGCGATAAAACAATAAGAATGTTTAGTATGGATTACGGCACAGTGTGCAATGCTCCGAAGGAAAGAGCACAAGTTGGCTGTGTGAAGAGCAGGAATGCGTGCATCATGCTGATGGCTGCGTGAACCATGGAGACAACTGAGCTGTGCTGTAACTGCTCTGCAGTATCATAAAAGTTTTGGTATGTTGTCAGAAAAGGAGACAGAAGCCTGGTTTAGAAGATGTTGTCATAGGTTTTCTACAGATAAATAGATATATGTGTAGATTAGATACAAATATAGATGATGTTCATAATATATCAAGCCAATCTTATTTACCTAGTATGAATAATCTTGCAGCTGCAGATAAATTAATCTGACCAAATAAAATACTAAATACTAATGACCAGACAAAATATCAATGCTAACAAAGCCAGTAAACTACCCCACATTTATATTGTTACAACTCTAGTTTAAATTTTTGTATTCTTCTCATTAAGATATGGTTTCTATAGTCTAACCCCTGGATTCTAAGTCAGGCTGCAACTATCTTGAGAGAGGACTTTGCAAATGATTCTACATGACTGCTAGGATGACATAAAATATAAAGCACCTCCATCCTGTTTCTTTGCAGATATTTGCAAAACTATTTTATATACTGAACAGCAAGTGATATGACCTGATACATGTACCAAGCAGCTCAGTTCTTTATGTTTGTTTATATGGTTGAAGCAAGCTGAGGAACTTCAGGCAAGTAAACAAATTCAATTGTTTACACCTTAGCAGCAGAACTTCAGAGAGGTGACCTAACCAGGATCTTCATTTCACTACCCTCAAAAGGGAATGTATACAAATAAGCAACTGTATAGATATCCATAAGGATCCAAACTTTATTTTGCTCTGCTCCATTGGATCCTGGCATAGGAAACAGACATAAAAAGCTAATCAAGGCTCTGAAATCTTTGCAATTCAGCATAGTCCCCACCAGATGCACAATAATACCGTGCTTTGCATTTAGAGAGTTAGGAAGCAGTTTGCCTCTAACATTTCTTCTCATGCTGAGGGCTTAAGCTTTCGCTTTGTCTATGGGAGCATGCCTTGGAGTTTGAGAGTAAGAAAGAAGTGGAAAATTCCATGTTACCTGTTAATTTTCCTTTAAGTAATGTGGTTATTGAAAATAAGTATATTGAAAACATTTTTAACCGACCAAGACAGAGACTCATATTTAACATATATGAACTTTGCTTCTGATAGGCATTTATCATGAATTTTTCTAACATAGGTAAGCAGTTAATGGTATTCTCTCTTCTGCAGTCAAATGCAGTTATACATTCCAAATATGGTTCTCTAATATATTTACTCAGAAGGAAATAGGAGATGGTTCTTTCTATCTTTCTCTTTCTCATTCTCTCTCTCTCTCTCTCTCTCTCTCTCTCACACACACACACACACAAAATAAAAGAAATATCAGACACAAAAATAAGCCTTTTCAATTTAAAGGCATCTTTTACAGATGTTAGGCACATGTCTCAGCATTTATGAAAGCACCATCTAGGTTTGCTTCTTCATAAATGGTTATCTTTTTTTTAATTCAGTAAAAGCAGTTCAGCGGTCAGTTTTCCTAGGACTGTTCTATGGCTGCACAGGAACAGACTTGGCATTTGTTTCTGCTCTGATAAGGTATAAAGTGAACCATGCATTTAAAGTAGAGAAGATACCCCCTAAAGAGCTTAAAGCATTAGCAAAACAGATTGTTTTTCCCAGTGGCCTATTTCAACAAGTCAGGTACCTGCAAAATGTTAGTGTAAAGAATAGAAATTCACTTACTTGTGTATTTGTGATGCCAAATACCAGCTTTTAAAATGTTCTGTAGATGAGTGCTTACTAAGAAGAGGCACTCACCAGGAGGGCAGCATGAGGCACCCACTCAGAACCAGATGCTTTACATTTCTCTAGGAAGTTATAAGGAGTAAGAAAAATTCCTCAGTGGGTAAAGCTTGATAAAGCACAACTAACTTCATAAAGAAGGATAATCTTCACAGAAAAAAATTACATAGATCAGGGCAATGTAATGCTAAAAATATCTTTCCTGGTTTATGTTTAATCATATAAACCATGCTTTTTTAAATCAAAAGAATCAAAATGTGGAATCCGCTGACAAGGACCTGATATTTTCAAAGGTTTAGCATAAATTTTGGACAATTCAATCATACGATTAAATATTGTATGCACAGCTGTGCTAAGAATTAAATTAGTAGATGAATTGAAATAAGTCCACCTTGGAATTTATCTAAATTTAGTTAGCGCCTAGCCTATTCTAAGTGGTTAAACAATCAAACCAAGGTTTCAAGAGACAGTAAAATATATTCATGACTCAAAATTCATATACAGCTTCCTGAGAAACTTGATTTTTACTCCTGCAAGCAATACATTCTGGGCAATAGAAGTAAGCTGATTAAATGTGTAATACTTCATATTTAACAATTTTAATGTCTTTTTTTCGTTATGCTAAAATGGATTTATCTTAAAACTTCCCTTACTTGTAGAAGCCCTGAGTTGTTTTAAAGAGTCTGCTCTTATTTTTATTTAAAACATAACCTCTACAATATAGATTTTTTTATCTCTTTATTTTTATGTATATTTATATAGATTTTTATGACTTTATGGATGATCTGTAGTTAGTCATTTTCAAAGATCAATTCACAATAAATATAACATAATGGATCAGTCCATACATAGTGCACATTAAAGATTTTGTCCTTGGAACATGCCATAGCCAAAACGATTGAACTGCTATTTTTATGAATGTTATCCTTGCTGATTTGGGTGCCTATGGATCACTGATAAAATGAAAATATAAGGAAATAATTAAAACAATGAAAAGTGGTGCATAAAGTAACATCAGAAAATATAAATCATATTACTTATGACACACTGTTAGTGGATTAATCTAAGAGTGAGTTTAGTCAATGACTTACAGATATGTGTATGCAGAAACAAACAGCAATAGCTAACTGCGTAGAATAGTAACACGGAGTTTTAAAACACAAATGTGCAAATGCTTTCAATAGACAATGTAACAAACTGGGAAAGTAGATTATGAAGAACTGAATGGTCTAGTGCAATGTACAGAGGGAAACAAGAAAGGAGAAGACAGTGGGAAAATCAATGTATTTCCTTTTAGGTTTCTTACTTTATTTCATTCCAGCTAGTTATACTGTATAACTTGAACAAGATTATTCAGTTTGTCTACATGTTTTTTCTTATATAAAGTATTCGAAAACAGCCATCCACATGTTTATTTGAGGAATGAATGAGGTAACTCAAATTAAATCATTTAATTCCCAACATAGTAACTGTTTAATTAATGTTAGCCACTTACATGTCTATATACACATGTGTATATATGTATATATGTCTCCCATATGTGTATGTCTGTGTGTATGTATATCGAAAAAGGACACAGTTAAATTGTCAACCATATCTAGGTTTTGATACTGGAATCTGAATATTTTCTCTGCAGGTATCCAATTTTGTTTCAAAACATTCCATGTCTTGTTTTTTAAACTGTGCAAACTTTTTAAAACTCAAACATTTTCTTCTTATTTTCCTTGTGGAGTTACCGTAAGAATGGGAGCACGTTAACATCTGCACAGGAAAATTATTTAGGAAGCCATCTACTTTGCTTCCGTTTTTAAAAATATAAGCAGCTTTATATAGAGAATGCACTTTATTTCAATTTCTATACTTCAAACCCAGTAGCATTTCCTGCGGGACGGAAATCACTTCTTTTGACTTTTCTTTTGAGTTCCTAAAAGATATGTCTGAGACCACATTGTTCATTGTTATATTTCAGAATTATTCATCCTTGGTGTGGATCATAAACTCAAGAGTCTGCAAAGTAAGCACACAATTCTTTCCATTAACTTATTCCATAGAGTTCTTGAAGTTCTCCCAGCCTGAATATCTCAGTTTTTGGCATTCCATCAAATATGATTAGAGTGCATAAAGACCTTATTTTAGAAAAGTCACATCAACAGGATAAAGAAATGCATTCTTTGGAAGCAGTAGAGACCAAAGTTACTCTCAGTGCTTAGTAAAGCACTTCAGATTGAACTTGGAACAAAGTGTCCATTTTTAGTGTACATGTTGCAGATTTCTTAATCAGTAGATTATGATTTATAAAGTATTTCAAAGGAAAATAGCAATAACAACTAGGCATGATACATTCAGCTCAAAATTCTGCATATAGAAACCGTAATAAATTTGGAAGTAGAATTACATAAATAAAAATCCTGAAATGTACAGAGTGAATAGCACATTTGTATTTTGTATTAATATGTGTAGTTTAAATAAATAGTATAAAATATAATATGATAATATGACATTAAATAGAACACAATGAGATTCATACACAACTACATTAGCTATTATAGTATATACAAATGAAATTAAAACAGGGTAAAGAGAAAATTTGTCAAACTGGATTTTTTTTTAAATTGTAATTTTCTGTATACACATAAAATCCACACTAACTCTGACAATGCAGAAAATAAAAAGAAGGAAGAGGATGCTATAGCAAAAGTATATCAAGCAGAAGTGATTTTAAGGCAATTAATTTAAATGAAATATGTATGCGCCCAATACCATAACTTATATGTAAAATTGACATAATTATTAATGGAGAAATAGAAGCACTTGCTATGATAACAACTGACATAATGGAAAGGAAACATTCAGAAGAACGTAGAAGATGGAATGATTTTGAGCGGGACAGGGACTTTATTTCCAAGAGTAGAACTGTACATACAAAGAATCAGAGTACACATTCTTTTTGAATGCACTTGGGAAAGTTGACAAAAGATGTCATATTCTTGACAAGAAAGCTAAGAGAAAGGAAATTAAGCAGCACAGAGCTGGAGAGATGGCTTAGTAGTTAAAAACACTATCTGCCCTGACAGAGAAACTGAATTGAGTTCCCAGCACCCATGGAGTGGACCACAGCTGTCTGTACCACCATTTCCACAGAATCTGATGCCCTCTTCTGGTCTCTGAGGACACTGTCCCCATGTAGTGCACATATACACATGCAGGCACACATACACAAAAAAACAAATGTTTAAAAAAATCTTTAAAAATCATCACAGCGGGGGGACTGGAGAGATGGCTCACCAGTTAAGACCACTGGCTTCTCTCGTAGAGGAATGAGGTCCAATTCCCAGCATCCACATGGCAGCTAACAATCATCTGTGTGATTCAATGGCCTCTTCTGACTTCCATGGGCACAATACAGATACACTTACATACATGCAGACAATGCACTCATATGTATAAAATAAAAATAATAAATAAATATTTTTAAAAATCATAACATTTAAGAATTCCATATAATTTTGTCATAAATTGATTACATAAAAGAACCAATGTTTTCAAGTTAATGTGAAATGATCTTTACATCACTCTGTAAACTATGGATCAATGAGGATGCCATAAAAGAAGCATAATCTTTAGGTAATTGGCAATTAAATAAATTATTAAAATTTGTGAAATTCACTTATAGAAATGATTTGAGGAAACGAATTATTTTCAGGGAGAGTATTATAACAGAAAAAGGCTGGAAATCAATAAATTGAATTTCATTTTAAAATGCTAATAAAAAGAAGGCAATTTCAATAATATAGACACATATGCTAGTATTTCAATAATAATAATTAAAAATGTTAAAATCACACTAACAGAAAAATGACATATAACATGATGTATTTTAATAATAAATAATTTGGTTGTTTGAGAAGATGAATCAAACTGAGAAGACTTTTTAGCAAGACTGAAGGGAATGAGATGGAAAACAATGACCAACATCAGCCAAAAGTTCTAGAGAGCTCTTCAACATACTACGACAGGAGAAAGACGGTAAGAGAATTCTCTGAAAATCTTTACAAAAATCTTTGCAGACAAAATTAACAAGTTCATTTAAATCAGAAACAAAAAACAAAAACCCCAAACTTTCTCACAACTTAGTACAGCCCAAGAAGTGTTTATGGTGAATTCTTCCAGACAGCACACGGTCAGAAATGTCAGCAAACTTGCCCACATTTCCCCACAGAAGAGAAATAAGCAAATGAGAAGCACTTTCCAGTACTTTTATGATGAATACTTAACTTGTGGACATCAGCGGATGGAACAGTCTCAGGATAGTGTCTCAAAAACAAAGATGCAGGAGCTGGAGAGATGATTCAACAGTAGTTAAGAGCACTGACTGTTCTTTTGGAAGACTGGGGTTTGAATCCAGGCACCCATACAGTGTCTAACAACTGTCTGTAGTTCTTCCGGTAGATCCAATGACTCTATCTTCTGTCTTCCACGGGTACAGTGCCACACAGGTGCGCTGACATACATTCAGGCATAACACATGCATAAAAGAAATAAAAGTAAATTAATTTTTTTTAAGTTTAAAAAAACTAAGATGCCAAAACGCTTGAAAAGTTATCAAAAGGGCTAAGAAATTAATTCCCCAAGAATTTCATTCTGCTATAATACAAACATAAAACTTGATTTCTATTATTTACTTTAAATAGAAAACCATGTTCAATTCAATGTATTCACTAAATATTACTTGATAAAATTTCATATATAAAATTAACACAGTTGGGACTGGAGAGATTGCACAGTAGTTAAGAATACTGGCTGCCCCTGATTCCCTGCACCCACATGGAAGCTAACAATTGTGTGTAACTCCAGTTCTAGGGAATAAATACAATGCCCCTCTTCTGACCGCCTGAGGCATTGCATGATATGCGTGCACTTACATATATGCAGACAATACACTCATATATGTAAAAACAAAATAATAAATAAAATATTTTTAGTTAACACATTTACAAAATTTCAATAGAAGAAAATTTCCAAAATATTTTGAACCTGAAATTTGACAGAATATTAGAATAATGAAAACTCATCCTTCAGTTTTAGAAGAAGACAAGATATCCACCATCACTAAACATTTAATATGAGTCTGCATCTTAAACCCAATCCTATAATGCAAGGGAAGCTCAAAAGTAGAGAAGCAAGAACCGTTTTCAAAGATGATGCTGTGATGTATGTGAAAAAGCAACAAATATAGAGAATTCCACAAAGTATTGTCCATAATGAGTAATTTTACAAGCTTGTGACTACAGTAAGAGCCCATATTCTGAGAGACTGTTACTGTGTTGGCACCAGACAACTGAAAATGGCATGTTATCTAAAAGGTATTTCCAACAGTATGAAGAAAATGAACTACTTGCAAATAAATCTAATTCACAATTTACAAGGCTAGTATACTGAAGACTAGAAAACACCACTTAGAAAAATGAAACACTGAAATATGTGAAATATACTTGCATTCATACAGTAAGATCTCAGCATTGAAATACAGAAGAAATTAGCCCAAAAATGAACTTCCACTCATCAGCCCTCACTGTAAAGCTGAAATAATGAAGCAGTTTGATATTGGTACAAATTAGTGAAAGTAACCAGTGGAACAGAACAGACAAAGCAGAAATAAGTTCATAGGGAAACTGCCTTTGTTAGGAAAGTTTGCACAGGAAAGGAACAGCCCTGTGAGAACAAGAACTATATGTGAAACTTTTGAGGAATTCCCTAACCTAGACTTTTTCTCTCATCACAAATAAACTATCCAAACAGGTATTAACACAGAGGAAGGCAGGATACTTGGATGGTGCATACTTCATTGTGTTTACAAATACTATCATCATCTATTGACTGACTTCTTTATGTAACCTATCAGAAATATGTGTAAGTGTATGTTACCTGTATGTTATCTTCCAAACCCCAAGTTATAGCATCATTTATAGAGGTAGCACGTAAGGACACAAGTAAATAATCTATGTGTTCACTCGGGACATTCCACATTACACCACGTTGAAGTCCTGCAACTTGATTTCTAACAAAATTCTTTCATTTCCTTGCAGTTCATAGTTTTCATTAAATAATATAAATAGCTCTTTCTGAAGGCATGTGTACACAGAAAATTAGTGAAACTTCAAATATTATTTGGTACATTTCTGTGTGTGTGTACATGTATGTGTGTGTATAAGACACTACCTAGTAATCACTTTTTTTATATTCTCTAAACCTTAAATACTTTCCCCAAATACTAAAACATCTACCCAAGGACACTATTGTTATCTTCACTTTGCAAAGCAGGATTAGCTATGTGAAGCTCCTGATGAGGGCCAGGAAGCTGATGGTATTGGAACTGGATTCTACAGTGAACCTGCCTGTGAATCCCAAGTTACTCATTCCTAGTTGGGATTGTGATGCTGTTTGAAGCTAAAACAACTTAAAAATAAAATTTAAATGATCTAAAACTTACCTAATGTTTCTGCATTATGAAACTGAAATAAGATTGCAGTCTTGTTTGACATCCACCATGCAGAATTACACTGTCTCCACCAACATGAATTCCAATGGCTGCCTTACTCTATATGAGTCTGTACCTTCGAGGTTGGCCAAGGCCCTTCTGCTGATATTTTCTCCCCTATGTATGAATACCAACCACAGATTTGATTTCTCTATTGCTGATCTCAGAGGCAGTCTCTAACTTCACGTACTCACGAATATCTTTCTGCTTTAATCAACGTATTTTTCTTTTTCAGTGGTGTGTGTGTGTGTGTGTGTGTGTGTGTGTGTGTGTGTGTTGTTTTATGTGTTGGATCTCTTGTTTCTGACCTTCTTCTGGACTAGTTGCTGCTGAACATCTGCTGCAGGTTCCATAGCTCCTTAGTTACTATGAAAGCAGACTCAGAAGCCAACTGTCAGGGAGACATAGATCAACATACAGTTATTATTCATTTTGAAATGGTCAGTCTTTATTTTCTGCTTATCTTCAACATTATGTCACTCCATAGGCATCATAAGGCATTATTACATATATTCTCTTTACAAATTTCTGAGAGAAACGCCACCATGTCTGTTTTACCAGTGATGAGTGGAGGTCAGATAATGCCTAAGAGACACTTATTATTGTCCTGATCAAACCAAGTTATCATCCCAATACATGCCAAGGAAAGATAAATCTCAGGACTTTTGACCCTAAATCCAAATTGCATTGTGCTAGACTAATGGATCCTTTATCAAATGAAACATTTTGCTTTTTCAAACATTTAAATTTCAGAGTCAATATCAAATAATACTTCAAAAATTATGCATTTCACATCCTAATATAATTAACAAATCCCTTGATGCATGGTTCAGTCTAAATTATAGGGAGAATATTCCAGGTTCCTTTATGTTTTCAGTGCCTTTGTTAATGAGCTGACCCTAAACAGAGATTGCAGGGCCTGAGGAGTAATGATGCCACTGAGTCTCACAAATGATATTTTATGAGGATTTGTTAGATCCTGATGTCATATAATTACTGTTTATAGAACCTGCTTCTTTTAATGAAGTATTTTAAAAGCATATCATTTCAAGTTATATAATCTATTAGTATTTTTCTAGCCTTTCTTGAAATTAGAATTAATGCAATATGAGAAGATATTTGGATAAGCTACTTGGTTTAAATCCTAGGAATATATCCTAGGACGTACTGTTTCTACCAAATTCTGTCTATTAGTGGAAAGGTGTTTTCTGGTCTTTTCTTTGATGGTTTTCTAACCATTGCTTAGAAAATGTTGAGTTCATTGCTTAAAAAATTATATTTGCTTATAGTAAATTAGTGAAAAGTGCTTCTTTTCTGTACATAGTTTGGATAATAGATATGATACTCTTTAAGAAGAAAGCATACAAAGTATAGCATTGACAATAAGGGTTGAATGCAGTTGGGAGAGACTTAAAAACTCATTTCAGTTCTACAATATTCAAAATCATAATTAAATGGAATTTATCTTCAGGAAATAGAAGTAATTCTAGAATATTATATTATTCAATAAATTATATTCATTGTTGTTTTGAGTGAACATATCAGTTTTGGGCTCCCCTGAAATTTGAAATTCATGGGGTTTATGTGTGTGTGTGTATGTGTGAGTTGCTTTAAAAATAGTCATTTATTAGGAAATTTAATCAGGTTGGGAAAATAATACATTTGGGGATGATTCTCCTATGGCTCACATGATTTTAATTTTTATTGCAGAGATTGTTTTTTAAGACAAGCTGTTGAAAATTTAATGCAGCAAGTATGACTAATCAAACAGATAGCTTTTCTCCTTTTGGAAAAATAAAGCTTAGTATTCATCTTTCCGAGATGAGAAATTGGCTACGCTGTTCCTAAAGATGCTCTTTTATGGAATGAAGGTCTGAAGAGGTCCTTAAATTTCAACTAACAAGAAATTCTCCAAAATCCATTAACCCATGAAATAAAAGGCAGGAAAGGCAAGGATGAGCTATGTGTGAAGATAATGCAGGTGATACTATAGATAGGCCTGCGTAAGGACGTTGCCTGACCGGCAATGCAGGGACAGGGCCCCAACTGGGAAATAGATATGCAGTCACCTGGGTAAAGGGATGACGTTGTAACTGACCTGGCAGAAATAAATACGTTATAAAAAGATATTTGTGTCTCTTGATTTATCAGACCATTAAGAAATCCCCAGAAGCTGGAACTCACCTCACCCCAGGAATCTCATCCTAGAAGGAAAAGACTGAATCCTGGCACCAGCCAGAAGAACTGTCTCTCTGAAAAGAGATTTCACAGATCTGACTACTTGTCAGATCACTTTGCAAGATAAGATTGAAGCCAAAGACAATGCTGAGTCAGTGTGGGGCAGACCACACCTTGACTGAACCTGCTCAGAGGTGTATTTCCCTGGACCTCTGTTTAAACTTTTATGTCATTTTAAGACCCTAAAGGTAGGTCATCACATCATTGGTCCTCTTTGTCTCTCTTCTCAATATAGCCACCTTGAATAAATCTTTTTCTGCCTCTTACTATTCATTTACTTCTTTTAATTGGCCTCTGCAAAGCTGGTGGCCAAACCTGGCTTCTTGGGGTACAAAATGTGACCCCCCAAGTCCCATAGCAAAAGTATTGACAAGAAATTATTCAATGCTAAAAATCAGTGTGTGCAGAAAAATGAAAAAGTGAATATTACTGTGTATATAAAAAATGTAAAGGACTGGTCAGTATATCAAGTCAAAGTATTCAAAAAAGACATATGAAGTTCTGGGTTCAACCCCCAGCATGAGATTTAAAAAAAAGGTAAAATAGATTGTAATATTGTTATAAAATAACTCATCTTATTTGGAATCCTGTTTAATTCAGGACAAATTAAATATATAACATAAATGTAATTTATCCGTAATGGGATATTGATAATTTAAAAGTTAAAAAATTTCTTAGAGCTGTTTAAAATATTTTTCAGTAGTAAAATTACCATTATAACATTAAAATTATTTTATGTGCAACAACTAATTTGGAAAACAAGCAAAAATATTATTATGAATGGAAAAATTTGGCATAAAAGAAAAACAAAAAAACACACAAAATTTCTGTCGGTTAGAATTCTGTAAAGAGAAAATATGTACCTATTCATATGCATACAGAAAAACATATAAACAAATTCTACAACACGTGTATATACACACATGCATAAAAAGTCAAAATACTGAATTTAAATTGGAAATATTGAAATGAAAATGCAACTTTTGAAATGCATAATTCTGCAGCAATTATAGTAGTACACACTTATAATCCCAGCAGTGGAGAAAATGAGGGAGGAGGATCAGGTCATCCTGAACCACATAACAAGACACTGTCTCTAAAAACAAATACACATACATACACAACAACTATATAAATTATATATAATATCTGTATATTGCACATTTTTTATCCCATGTGTCAATTGCAACCAGTTCGTGGTTTTTACTATTTTAGAAACTTCCACTTAAGTAAAGCCATATTCTTAAAATTGATGCAGAAAAACAATGTCAGGATGAACCATCTGAAGCAGAGTTGGAGTTTATTAAGAAGAACATTATTAGACATGTATTTCAGTACAGGAGTTAATAGAAAAAAGCACACAGCAAAAGCAAAGCATCTCAAGAGCATGGCTGTTGGCTTCACAAAGCAGAGATTTTCTTAGCAGAAGGTGTTAAAGTCATTTGGGGGCTCTCAAAATTCAGCTCAAAGAGTTACTAAGAAATGTTCTCCTATTCCTCCTAAGATCATGAGGTGACTCTTAGAGTTCCTTGAAGGGGTTTAGTTTAATAAAGTCAAACTATGGGTGCCAAGGCTTACACAGGGAGTCAAAATGTGTCTTTTACTATATAAATGAGAAATCTGATGAGCTTCCAGGAAATTTTATATTTACAACTAGAAAGAAGAAAGGCCATATACTCTTAGGCCTTAGGTCTGATTCACTGTTAACATTCCTGTTTGAACAATCTTTATATAAAAGGAATATTGTTTCTATGTTAGCAGCCATTTCAGAAACATTGTTAATTGTTTGGAGATCTTGACGCAGCTTGGGAGAATTTTCCACTAGAATCTCCCTTTCCAAGTCCCATAATTCTTCTCAATCCTAATTCACTTTTCTCCTCTGACATTTCTATTCTTTAATCTTAAGGGTTGATGAAAGCTGAAGATTAATTTTCTATAACTTCGTAGGTGCCTAATAGGAGCATCAACCTTATCTATTCAAGGATCAAAAGTCTCAAATTGTATGAACCTAGGGGGGCCTAAAGAGGGTCAGGCTTGGGGATAACAGATCATCATTTGATGTGAATATGCAAGAAAGGATATCGCCTCTCAAGACATTCACCCGCATAAAGCATACAGGAGAATACTAATATTACCATCCAAAATACCAGGACTTTTTGTCATGAGATTCCTAGTAGATATGGTGTTAGAAAATCATTAATACTTAAGGTAGGAACTGGCACAGGTTCAATTTGATTTGATTATGTAAGTCTGAACATCTGAGGGCGCATCTCTGAGGGTGCATCACCCCAGTTGGCAGGCATATATATATATATATATATATATATATGTGTATATATATATATATATATATATATATATATATATGCAAGGCATCCTCATAATGACACTGGTTCCCCTTGAGTTTCTTTTAGAATTTTAAAAGCCATCAGATCTAGTGGTACAATAAACTTTTGGGATCAGGAATAAAACACTTTGGGTGGAAAAATAAAAAACAAAGCATATTGATAGATATAGATACAGGAAGAAGATTTTATAGTAAGAATGTGGCAGACTATAGAGCAACGATTCCAGGAAAGAATCCAATGACAGAATAAATTAAAAGGAAAACTGTGTGTGATCAAAATCACTATGTATAGTTACAGCAGCATGGCCTGAAAGAGACACAATGAAACAAGCCAAAATGCAAAGCGTGTTTGCAACTATTGATAGGTTAAGAAATGAAGCTTATGTTTCATTTAATAAGATACT
The DNA here is from genome assembly GCA_035773235.1 of Eospalax fontanierii. Lineage (NCBI taxonomy): Eukaryota > Metazoa > Chordata > Mammalia > Rodentia > Spalacidae > Eospalax > Eospalax fontanierii. Next base: position 43,148,921 of record CM069540.1, on the reverse strand, counting down.
TTCTTCTGTTTGTTTGCATGAGAGTTGTTAAGCTTTTAAAAACAACACAGTTTCTGGATTCAGGAAGCTTTATGTTCTTGAGGCTGTAGATTCAGAAGGGACAGATTTTGTTCTAGAGTACGACTGTTTGTTCTTTCAAACTGGATGGGGTGACCTCTATAAACAACTGCAGCAAATATTGCCCCTTTGAAGTCCTCTTTGATTATCAAGGGGTTTCTCTGGAGTAGAAGGCCATTATCTGCTTGGGGAAATATTCTGAAAGTCATCAGGTAGTCTTATGATTATGTTTACAGTTATTTACCTTGGAATTTTCTGGACTGTCATTTTATTCTTGCTACTGAAAACTTCAAAACCAAAGTGTGGAAGTGTGTGTGGGTTCTTTGAATTGCTTCCAATGTCTGGAGGGGTTGATAGATGAACTAAGTACTTAGCGGTATTTGACCTTAGAATTTTTAATGGTCCTTAATTGCAACAAGGTTAAGCATGTGTACACTATAGATATGCTTTATCTCTTAGAAACCCTCATTGTAATTTCCTCAGAATCTTCAGCAACATCTTAAGCCTTCTGGTTTTGTCTTCCCTCTGATTTCCATCTTTTAACAGCTTTTTTACTTGTGTTACATGGAGCTACCATCTGAAATACTTTTCCTTTGAAAGCATTTTCTTTTGCCTTTAACCTACTTCGCTTAAAATATTTATATATCATCTGCATAAATTTCTGTCTCTTTTCTTATGTGATGGTTTCTTTTCATCTTATTCTTCTTTATAAAATTCAGAAAACATTTTTTTGCCTTAATGAAACTTTATATTTAACAAAAACTCAGGAAACTGAATCTTTTTAATATAAATTTTTATTAATTCGTTGAGAATTTCATATGTGCATAGAATGTATTTAAATATGCTCACTTCTCATTCTTCGCCTAACTTCTCCAAGCTCCACCCTCCCTGCCCTCCCAAATTTTTATTCTCATTTTAGAGAATAACCCACTTAGATCAGTTTGTGTTCCCCATAGACATATGGAGGTAGGGTCATCCACTGGAGAATGGTCACTGCCAGGGGTCTCACCCTTAAAAGGGTTGACACTAGGTGTCTTCCTCATTCACCCTCACTTTATATATATGATATGTATATATGATTACACATATATATGTATATATATATATATAGTGAACCAGAACTCACTGCTTCAGCTAGTCTGGTAGCCATCTTGTTCTTAGGACTCCCCATCTCTGCCTCCTGTTCTGTATATAAGAAGGCCATCCCTCACACCAGGCTTTCTTTATAATTAATTATTCATTTACTATTACCCCATATATTTGAGTGTTTCACCTGTATGTATGCAAATGCACTCATATATACAGTGCACACAGAAACCAGAAGAGGGTGTCTGGAGTTGCAGTCATTAGCTGCCATGTGGGTTCTGAGAGCTGAACTCTGGCCATATTTAAGAATAGCCAGTGCTCTAAATCATTTAATCGCTGAGCCATCTCTCCAAACCCCTCCTACCAGCCTTTTATGTGAGTTCTGAGAAGTCAAAATCTCCTCACTCTTGTACAGCAAGTACTTTACCCATTGAAACCTCCCTCTGGTCCATCACTTAATTATAAATCATTTCAATGTAAAAAATATAAATGTATAACCACATGTAGATAATGTATTCATACATATAGTCATAAATTAAGATATGTTTTGAAAAAAACTGTAGCATTAATTTAGATTTATCATTTGACAGTTGTTGAATTAGACTGTTAATCTGATTATTATCTTCATACCAATAAGAAACTGAAAATCTATAACTCAAAGACATAGATCTTAACTTAATCACAGATATGGCTTAAATGGTAGTACATATTAAAAGCAAAAGGTCAAATTGCCATCAGACTTAAGCAATGGCTTTCCCATTTTAAAAGATAAAAAGCAGATATAGAGAGGCTCTCATGGATGAGAATTTTTTCCTTAATATTATTTTAGCACAAAGTGGCACTTTTATCTTGAGGCCAATCAACGGCTACCTAACTGGCTTTGGAGTCCACTCAATGGGAGGAAACTCATGAGTGATACTGTAATCATAGCCAAATACACATGACTGAAGAGGTCATAGATTTTGGAGAAATCCCCATGAATGTCACATCCCTAGATTAATGTAAATTCTTAGTAAGTCCAAAATATGAATCCTTATATACATACAGTAAAGCAGTCCAGTCACCACTCATCAATGAAGTTTCTATTGCAGTAGATGGAGATAACAGCACAGTACTACAATTGGTCACATACAGACACTGTATGTGAATTACCCAGGCCTAAACAGCACACCTACAATGCAATCTCTACACCCAAGGCTCACACAATTTGGAACAAGGGGTAAAGAGGACACTAATGAATCTCTCAATTCTGCAACAAAGGAACAGTAACACAAAAGGTCACAAATGACCAAAGTGTGGAGATTACGAGTCTGCAGAGTGGGTTCTTGGTCAGGACTCCTGTATTAAGTTTCACTCACCCAGGACTCAGGGATCATTGTGGAAGAGGGGGAAGAAAGATTGTAAGAGCCAGTAAGAAGAGGAGTGAGCCTATGGAAACAGAACACAACAAGCTCCTGGGACCCTGCACATATGAACCTACAGCAATCCTTTCAGCATGCTCAAGACCCATGCAAACTCAAACAGACAAAATCCAGCATGGGACTGGAGAAATGGGTAGCAATCCTGAATCTATGCTGAAGAAGTTTTTGCAACTGATTACTATTGAATGAGGACAAGCTAGTCTTCCTGAAGCAATGGACTCTGGATAGGCTGAACCTGCACTGAGGAGCATTTGGGGACACAATAACCTTAACACAGATGAAAGGATGTATGGATTCCAGTTTGGAGTCCATGAGAGGGTACTAGGAGATCTAGAAATGATTGAGATTGATTGAGATGTTCTATTTGAAACGTACAATGATTCAATTTTAAAAAATTATACTACACATTTTTTTCTTACATGTGTTCAGTTAATATCATTATTTTAATAATATGCATATTTCAAATATATAAGTGCTTCTTAGTCCAGAGTGATCTTTTAATTCCCTGATCAGATCCGTTTCTTCAGGTGGTTAACTCTCCACTTTTTAAAAATTGTGTTTATTTGCTTCACGTGCGGGGTGATCTGTAGTTGTCTCTTTGCTTTTGTGTTTAGGTCCTCAACTCCTACTAGTGTTTGTCACTGGATTGTGAGAAGGGTTGTACTGATTTCTTCTTTGCTGGTCTGATAAGCTTTATGCTCCTTTTGAGACCAAACACTGAGCTGCATTCATACTTCCTGGATCATGTGTTTATACTGCAACAAATAAAAAAAAGAAAAGTCAGTGTTAGCGTCAATACTGAAGACGCTGACAACTTTCTGCTGTAAATTGATTTTCTTTCTTCAAAGGCTGTCTTCAGTATTTTTAATGCTGAGTTCAGCACTTCCTGCCCTTACTCCAGCCACTGCAGGAGTTTTCTTACATTTCTTTGAGTGTTTTATTTTACATCCTTTGTTATCTCTCTTGTCTCCTCTTGAAACCTAATGCCCTCTGTCACCTGCCACAAGTCATTTCTAAAGTAACACACAGCTTTTAAGTTACATGAAGCATATTCAACAACACTGAATTTGTTACTGAAAACCAAAATTGTATGTGAAATTGGAAAACTCTCAGTTTAATGTTGAGGAACAAATTGTTCTAACCTGGCTTAAGCATAAATAGCACTGTTCTTACTGCAGATATGTGATTAGATAGATATGCTTAGTTTGGGAATGGCAGCAAGTGCCATTTAAAAAATAGCAACATCATTGAAATAGTTAAATGTTAAATAGCTTAAATGTGATGCTACCCAGTTTTGGAAAATTTTAAGTGATGAAATAATAGAGAACTTTATTGAAATAATATTTGACAACTACGCAATGAATAAAAAAAATAAGAAAATATGGTAGGGCCCTTTCTAGAGCTCCAGAACATGTTAATGCTGATTACATCCCTTGGAAAATTGTTACTCTTCAACTTAGAGTGTTCCAGCAGTTATTTCTGCATCATTGTCACCAAAATACTATTGGTATTATGGTGAACTTAAAGGAGAACTTAAAGGAGAAAAGTATTATTTTGCTTATAATTCTGACTTCTTAGTCTCTTGCTCCTGTGGTAAGGCACTCACCACAGAATCAGGAGACTTTGGCAGAAGAGTTTCACTACATGTAGACAGCAATCAGTGAGGAAGGTAGGAGGGACCAGATATCATTGTAACCTTCAAAAACATCACCTCAGAATCTCATTTCCTCTCCTTATGCCCTAGATCCTAAAGTTTCCACCAACTTCCAGAACAGCACTACCAACTGCTGATCAATAATCAACACATTGAAGGTATTTGTTGGGGTATCAAAGGTTTCTCAGTATTTTGTTAGGAGGAACTGACCTAGCAGAAATAAAAGAAACATCAGATTTTCTTGAGGGCAATTGTGTATTGCTGTCTGACTGAACCAGGTTCAAAGGACACATTCCAGTGTTAATGGTCTGCAATGATCTGGGTTGATTTTGCTCATAGGTCCGTATACGTTGATGTTTTGTTTGTTTGTTTTCTTGACTCAAAAACTGTGGAAATTTTGTGGAAAATGTTTTTTTTTAAGAAGGTAGATTTCAGAAGTAAAGAAAACTACTAAGTGTATGTGAGTCACCGCACACAATATATATTATCTGCACATTGCCTGACTCCTCAGTAACATTGCCTGACTCCTCAGTAACATTGCCTTCTGTTATTCAGACAGTCAGCAAAGGTCTGGAAGGCTAGCAAAAATGGAGATGCTTACTTCATTGAGCTCTGGAGATTATAAAAATCAAAAATGTTGAATAAGCCGAAACTTTCTGACAGAGTAGACAATAGACATGTAATTAAATGCATTTGATAAATGTTAGTGGGACTATGAAGCAACCACTTTCACAAGATAATGGATTACAGCAAATAGAATTCTCAGTTGCAAGATTCCTGGTGTGGACAGTTAATAAAGTATCTCAACCCCAGGTCACAGAGGTAATTCTTTACAAATAATTTTAGAATTCAAAATGCTTCCTATGTGAATTGATTAATTACCAGCTCTTTCTTATGGAATCTGAAACTTGCAAACACAGCCATTATAAAACAATGCATTTCCACAAAGCACATAGAGAGTCACCCATGAAGACACTGAAGGCACAAGCCTTGGTTCCTTTTGGGACCCTGTGCTGGATTCCAGCTCTGCAAGTTTGGCCAAGAGTACTCTCCATTTACATTAAACGCCTATGAAAATGTGTCTCATATGCTTGTTTCAGGACAGAACAGATGTAAGGAACTCCCAAGATCATGTAAATCAAATCTATGTGATGGGTTAAAAAGGTGTGAGGAAGATAACAAAGGTTACACTTCAATCATCAACACAATAATAACCTATACTGATTCTGTTCCTTCCTTTCTCCCTTCCTTCTTTATCCTCTTGTTCTTCCCTCCTCTCTCTTTATTTGACAAGTTCCTTCTATGTAGCTTATGATATCCAATTTAAGATGCTCCTGCTTCAGACTTTAGAGTGCTTGGATTACAGTGCGTGCTGCTTGGCTCCACTATCTTGAGCATGGTATCTAGAATGTGCAGAGGGAAAGTCCTGCCCTTCAGGATGGACAGAAAGAAGAACTTGGAAAGATGCATGTCCCTGGCACATACCCAGTGATTTAGTTACTCCAAGTAACTCCATTTCATAAAGCATTCCCAGAGAAAGGCATCATTTGGAGAACAATACAATGTATGGGCCTTTGGAGGAACTTCACTCCCCATCTGTAGGAACTTAAGAACAATCTTAAGTTCTTTTCAGAGCAATAAATTTCACAGGATATTCTGTATTCTAAGGTGGTATCCACATAGCTCTGCTTTTTCATCAAATTATTAAAAAGAAGAATGATAATATATAACATGTACAGACTCAACTTTTAATTTCACTGAACTAATTTAATATTTCTTTATCACAGTGAATACCTCTCTACACAACAAAATTGAATAATATATAACAAATCTGACAGAAGAGTGAATTAGAAATCTAGTAATAATAATAAACAGTAAATAAGTATCAGAAATGGGTTCCTGTAAACATACTGAAAATAATTAAAGAAAATTAAAACTATTCGTTTTATGTCTTTTTTTATTAATTCTTTGAGAATTCTGCACAATGCATTTTGATCATATTTACTCTCCTTCCCCAGTTCCTCCCATTCCCACCCTCATTTTATCCTACCCAACTTTGTGTCCTCATTTTTTAAAAGTCCAGTTTAATTTGTGCTGTCTGTATAATCCTGGACATGATGGTGTGTGACCATCCCCTGGAGTCAATCTGTAAGAGTGGGTACACTCATAGAAAGCTTACTCTCCCTCTCAGCAGCTATCAGTTGACCGTATCTCCTTAGCAATGGGTGGGACTTTGTGTCCACCTCCTTCCTCCATGCTGGGATTATGTCTGGCTTGAGCTTGGGCAGGTCTTGTGCATGCTATCACAACCACTGTGAGTTCGTTCATATGTTTAACTGCCTTGATATATTCAAAATACTGTTTCTTTGTATTCATCTATCATTTACTGCTCCTACAGTCTTCCCCTCTACTCTCACACAATGGTCCCTGAGCCATGGGATCTAAGGCATCCCATTTAGGGCTGAACACTCCACAGTGTCTTATTCTGTGCACTTTGACCAGTTGAGGGTCTCTATGTTAATCAACATCTATTGCAAGAAGAAACTTCTCTGATAAGCGATAGAAAAATGCACTAACTAATCTATGAATATAAGGCTAAGACCATTTAGTAAAATAGTAGTAGGTTCTGAGCTACAGCCAATGACCTGCCTAGCCACAGACTTCTGTCTTTAATAACAGTGTCATGTATTGTTTTCATCTTGTGAAGTGGGCCTTAAGTCTAATCAGAAAGAGGTTGGTTACTCATTCACGTGATTATTGCATATCTTTATGGAAAGGTAGTTACTGTAGTTGACCTAGTTCACAGCAGGCTAAGGCAGAGAATTGATCTTCTCCTGTGGCAGCATGCATAGCACCTTCTAACACTATGAAGCTTACCCAGTAGAGCTGGAGTCTCAAGATCAATACAAGCTTGAATACGCAAAGACTGTGGAAATCAATATAAATGTTTATCAAAAAGCTAGAAATAGATCTACCACATGATCATCCATCAAGACCATTCTTGGGACTCTATATCCTACTACAGAGAAACTTGCTTCACAGTGTTAATTGCTTCTCTATTCATAATAGCTATGAAATGGGAACCACTTTCATGTCCATCAACAGTTGAATGGACAATGAAAATGTACTACATATACACAGAGGAATATTATTCAGCTGTTATGAAAGACAAAATTATGAAATTCACAGGTAAATTGATAAAGCAGGAAATAATCATTGTGAGTAAGGTAACCCGAGACCCAGAAAGACAAATCATCAGTTTTCTCTTATTTCTGGATGTTAACTTTGAATCTTTTGATGTGTGTTTCATTTGGAATAATCATAGTGTGCAGGAATTTTAGTAAAGGGCCATGGGGGAAAGGTAATCTCATGGACAGGAGATAGAAGGCAGTGCTATGAATGGGTAAATGGAATACTGGCACAGGAAGGGTTAAATAGGGTGGAAAATGGAGGGTAAGGCAATGGAGGGAGTATATAGAGGGATGACTGACAGGAAAGGCACTTTGAAAAAGTCATATGGAAGCCTACTACTCTAGAAGATTACATATACCACACACACACACACACACACACACACACATATGCTAAAATAATTTAAGTGGAGTTACTCTATAATGGACAGTTTAGTGACTGGACAGTACAGCCTAACAAAAAAAAAAAAAACAACAAGAGGAACGGGTTATCCCTTTGTTCAATTTAGCTAGTGAGGTCCCACAAATATTATGGGATAGTGTCATTACTCTTGGTTACCTCCCAGAGCTTGATTATAATTCCTTATTGACAAAGTAATTTTTAAGAAGGTAAAATAAACAGAAAAGAATTAAACATGAGCAAACATTTGTTACTAGAGTATAAATCTAAAAGGATACTCATTACACCCAGCAATTAAAAACAACTTAGAATTCTAATAACATAGGGCCTAAAGACTATTCAAAACCATTGCATATCAGAAGTTCTGTTGAAATATTCAAGGAGGTTCATGATGTTTCAAGAAAAGAGAAATGTTGATTATCTTGATTATGTTAAAGTACATGAACAATAGAAGTCAAATATAAGGAGGATCTAATTAACAGAAATAGAACCTTTATTTGTGAAATCAATAGAATGGAAACATAAAATAAAGAAAACCTGATAATTCTTAAAGAAGTCAGAGATGAGGCAAATTTTTATTTTTAAAAAGTAAAATATGGGGGCTGGAGAGGTAGCTCAGTAGTTAAGAGCATTGACTGCTCTTACAGAGGACCTAGGTTTAGTTCCCACATCCACATGCTGGCTAACAACTGTCCATAAATCCAGTTCCAGAGGATCCAGCATCTCTTCTGCCCTTTGCAGGGCATTGTACCTATATGGTGCACTGACATACATGTAGGCAATACAGTCATACACAGAAAATGAAAATAATAAATAAAATATCTCAAAAGATAATTTGAAATGCACATTTAAAATATAGAAACAAGTCCTAAGGAAAAAAGAAACAGAAGACTCAGGAGTCCTGACTAGTAATGTGATGGGATGTGTGACAGTGGGTCACGTGCCAGAAAAAGAACATGGGTGGAAAACAGGTCAAATTTAAATAGAATGTGGACTTGAGTTTGCAATAATGTCACACACTGTCATCCTAGTTTTGATGGATGTTGCAACAAAAGTTGTGAAAAGCTACAGAAGTCCCAGTTTGGGCTACAAGATTCATCCTTCTATGAAACGAAGAAGCGACTTTAAAAACCACCACGATAGTGTACTTACACACTTAGTAAAACACGTTTTACATGCTCAAGATAACATGCCTTAGTAAAAAAGTAGTAAGAAGATACATTCCAAAGCATAATAAAATAGTTTCAAAAACCACATCAAACTAGGAGCAAAATGACAAATATAAAATCAATGATAGCACAAGTCATGAAAGAAATACTACCAAGTACTTGGAAAATAAAGAACTAGGGATGGAGGTAAGATCTTAACATACATAACTGGTAGATGTTGTTGCCTAGAACATTTTAAAGTTCTTATAAAGCAATAAAGTGGGCAATCTAATCTATAGAACAATATGCACAGGATATTAAGTACCAAGTCTAAAATGTGATTAAATCTACAAAGATGTCATTTGATTAGGAATCATTTAACTGTGACTTAAAATAAATGGTATTTTTGTCTACTAGTCATCAAATAAATACATGCAGGTAAGTGTGGTATGGCTTTGGGAGATTGGAAATGTTTATTTTGTTGATAGAATGATGAATTCTATCTTTTGAATTACTGTTTTTTGGAAATGGAGTCTCCACATACTCATTAAGGCTAAAGCCTGTATTTTCTAGCAGCGAGGAATGGACTCAGTTATGTTTTTCTACTAAATCTTTACTTGTACATAAGGGAGGTGGGTTGTGTCTTTTATTTGCTTTTCTGGCAAGTTGAAAACTGCATTAGATTTGAAGTTGTGGCTCAGTGGTAGAATGCTTGTCTACCCTAAGTGAGGCCCTGAGTTCTGTCCTTAACAGAGCAAACTGATGATGATGATGATGATGATGATGATGATGAAGCAAAAGCATTCCTGCTCAGTATCATAGGGAAGCGTGTATAGTAAATTCATCTTTCTGTATTCTTATAAGGAAATTCTATTTGGAAGCATAACATCATATGGCCTGTAAAACATGAGGTATATGAAAAAATTACAGATCAATGATTAATTTACATTTACTTATGTAAATATAAACATTTTCTAAAGTAGTATAAATTTGACTGATAAATCAAGTGAAAAAAGTATTTTCATCTGAAAAACAGAAGTAAAAATGTGAGACAGCTGTTGAGACTATCTCCAACATCAGCTCTGGTTGTTCTGCAATTTGTCTTTGAAATTGTCTGCAGTTTTGAAATAGTTTAAAAATTCAGTAAAATACTTTTGTGCCCTTTGATTTCTTACTGTTTTCTCTTTACATACTTTACCGCTCTGTGAAACAGAAGCTTAGTTACAACAGAATGATAAAATTAAAATAGAAAATTTTATCCTTAGTATATATAAAACAAAAAATGACATGTGAACAATTCTTATCAGTTTTCAAAAGACAAACACATATAATTACAAGGATTTTTTTTTCCTTAAAAGATTCAAAGAAGGTATTTCTGATTATCAAATAATGTGTTATTTTTTGGAAGGACTAATTTAAATACATTTCCCCTCAATTATGAATCAGTTACAGTTGTTATAAAATGTATTCAATTATGATATTTCTCCTCTTTATGTTTGAAATCAGTCCTTGATTTTCAGAAGTTGTTTGTTGTTCTATGGATTTAAGAGTGGTTTTGATGCTTCAATATTTGATTGTTCAGTGTTCTACTCCAAAGCTCAGGGTTTACCTAGAGTTCAAGTTGTCTGCTGGCAGGTGATTGATTATGTTGGTTGCTAAGGTCAAGCTCTTGCCCATAGAAGGAAAATGACCATTTGATGCTCAATAGGCCCCTTTAAATTACTATTTAAATCCATAGTGCTCCACGCTGTACACAAGTGTCACTTTCAGATATCAGTTACCAAATGATGATACTTTCATCATGTCAGGATACTTTCAATGATGCCCAGTGAGGCAATGGAAAACAGATGTTAGTAAAGGTGATCCTGGGAACACATACATCTGGAAAAAAGAGTTACAGTTCTCAGTGATACAGGATATATTATGTCTGTCATTCTAGTGAGGGCTTTTAAATTTCTTTCCATGTGAACAGAAGCAAATACATTTTAGGCTGTGGCCACATATAAATGCATAGTCATTTTATCTATATGTCTATCTGTCTGACTACCTCCTTCTATCTTCACATTATGTATTTATCATCCTATATCATATATCTAATCTATAATACAGCATGAAACAACAACTTCTCAAACCAACATTCAATCTTACTGTGACACAAATCCTGAACAGTTCCATCAGAGCTGTTTTAATTAGAGGGGCTCTTCGTTACATCCAGATAAGGTAATTTCATCTTACTCTAATTGAAGACATTCGTTTTGAAGAATTTTTCTCCAGCAGTAAGATTTGAGCTCTTCATCAGTGTGTGACCCTCTCTGTTTTTTCATCCATATGCACATAAGGCCTTTCCCAACTTCTCAGTCTCCAGACTTTCAACCAACATATATATATATATATATATATATATATATATATATATGTGTGTGTGTGTGTATAATGTTCACACACATGCACACATACCCACACTCAAGATGCTAAGTAACTCTCTGTCTAGATATGCAGATATTATACTATTAGGCTCATCTTTCTTCTTCAGCAAACTGATGAACAGATATTTTTTTTTAAAAAAACAAATTAGTTCATTACTTAATTATCACCCACTTCCCCCTTCCATCCATTTTTCGTCCATCTATCCAGCTCATCAATTTTCATTTCTTCCTCACTCAAGAGCTTTCCAAATAGCTTCTGAACACCAGACAAGGTTCACTTATTAAGTCTTCAGAGATTATCAAGGCACTACCACTCTCTTCAAGTTCCCAGTCTAACTCTGGGGCATACTAACTAGGCAGCAACATCTGTACTGTCTGATGAGAGGTAGTGCTGGGTTGGCAAGGAGGTTTCCAGTCCAGATAACTGGGAATCATGGACACATACTAACAAAAGAAGGGATTTAATGGCTGTTTTTCATAGAGAATCATTTGGTTTTTATAAAAGGGTATGGGAATTTCTTTAAATTTTATTATTCTGTAAATAAATATATATAAGAGTTGGGTAGAATTCAACAAAAAAAGCTTTGTGGTTAAATGTTTAAGAAAACTTATGTCAAATATTTCCTTTAGAAAAATAGCTTAAAAGCCTCAACTAATACATTGGCAACTGAATTCTACCAGAACAGTCATTTTCATTTATTACCATGATTGACTGGGTACAACAATGTCGTTGAACCATCTTATCATGAAAAACTGAGGGAAAATCATCTAATAAACATCCGACCTCAACCTGCATCTTATGCTACAGCCCAGAATGACTAAGCACCGTTTCTACAACTCCTGTGTTGTCTGATTGGCAATTCTGTAAACAGTAACTGAGTAAAAGAGAAATGATTCAGGCATGGTGGTGTGCATGCCTATAATCCCAGCTCCTGGGAGGTGATGTAGGAGAGTCAGAATTTCAAGGCCAGCCTCAGCTACAGAGTGAGTGTGAAGCTTGCTTCAGGTACATACAAATCTGTGTGAAAGAACAAAACAAAATAAAATCAAAAGAGAAAAACTGAAAGAAAGTAAGGAAGAAAGAAAGGGGATAAAATAAATTTCCAAAGTTAACAAAAAACATTAATTCAGTAACATTAACACAACGTGGCTAGCTCATCCGCCACTATCTCTAAGAAATACTGTTCTTTGGAATTTCCTATTTAGTGACAAACTTACAAATAAAAGTAGCCTGTGCTTTCACCTTGCTGCTTCTGTGCAGGCTTCTTAAGCCATGTTCACTATCGCAGGCTACAACAGAGTCAAAGCATGGTGTGCTAAGAATTATTCACTTTAGGGAGAGTCCCTTTCTTTTCCAACAATATTCTACAGTGTGCCATGGTATAAAAGATGATGTTTCGCTCATGTGTCATTCTGAGATTGAATGGAAAGTTGCTCACACAGTCTTACCTTGTCACACTGCAGGTTTTTATCTGTGAAAGACTCAGAGCACAAGGACTAAAGAGATGCTGCTTCTACTTGGCCCCATCTGCACATTTAGGAAGTTTTGAGAAAACACTTCTACATAGAGACATGGATCTGATGACACCTGTGCTGGGACTTAGATCTTGTACCTCAACAGCAGAAGCCAATTTTCTTGCCCCTTGCCCACTCTGCAATTCTTTGCAAGGACACCTGTTTATACATCACCCAAGATTTCTACTTTAGCCAGAGGCACAAGAAGTCTACCCTCTGGGTTGTATATACTTCAAAGCTGGCACAGTTGCACAAATAAACTAAACTGCCAACTGCTTTCTATTAGGCCCCTGAATATTTGGGCAGGTTATCTAGTGAGTCTCCAAAGAGGAAGAGAAACAAAAGTGAAATATCAGAGTTCTTTCAATTGTCATGATTGATTTATGTACATCAGTGTCCTTGGGACTAGGCTTGGGCATCACTGGGCAGGAATGATAATTCTCTGGTTCCTATATCTCAAAAGCCTGTTGCAATTGCTACATGTGGAATTCTATTAATTGCTGTTGCACTGAATTGCATGTAAGGCAGAGGAAACTGCTACTTAAAATCTTATCCATAAATCAAATGCTGCATTTCCGCAGGGTTTCAGCCGCTCTTTACCTTCAATGCCTTTCATAGTTAAGCTTTGCCTGGGAAGACACGCTGAAAAGGAAGGACACAATTCTACTGTGGACGAGTAGGGAGTAGGTAAGAGCAAATTCTCTCTTATCTTGTCCTGGAGAAAACCATTGCGATGTAATCCACTAAAATGCAGTGCAAAGACTCAAATACAGTGAAATAAGGAGCTGGAGGAAAGAGGATCAGAAGCATTGTTGGGGAGTCATTTGGCTGATATTGATAGAGATTTCCAAGTTATTTCTGACCAACAGCCATCCTCAGAAACATAGTGCCCCATTCGTCTAAGTGCTGTGCCTCTGACAGATTTGAACAAATTGAGCCTTGATTAAAATTTACCTACATCTTATGGCTAAGTAATGCCAAGATAAACAGTAAGTGGAAAACAAATGGGGATGACATTTTGCTTTGTACGATCCACATAAATATGTTCCTAATGATGTCTCTGTTGAAGAAATGAGTTATTCATTAGGATTCAGTGTCAATTAAGAAGCTGATTAAAACAGCACCACTTATTATAATTTTCAATAATCATTAGAAACTTTGATTATTTGAAGGATTTGACTGTCTATATTCATACATAATTCTGATGACTACATTTTTAAAATCTCTGTAGTGTTCTGATAGGAGCAATTTAAGCTCACCTATATATCTTAAGTGTCACATCTGTGTGTGCTCTGCCCTTGCTGAATATGTCTTCCAGGCTACAACTTATTTAATCCCTCTAAAGATACATTTTTTAAATAAGTACTTCTTCAAAAAGTATATTTACTTTATTCTTTTTAAAGATGCCATTCTGTTTGCATCACAACATGAATCATTCGTCCAGAGAACACCATACCTCACCGCACCCAGTAAAGTCTGGAATGGATCATAAGAAGCATGTCTGTGTGCTGATCCTTGGAACCTAGAGATGTTACTGTATTTAAAATAATGATTTCTTGTAGCTGCAATTAAGTTAACAATGCTGAAAATGGCAGATCATCTTGGGTTATCAAAGTGGGTTCTAAATCCAGTGACAAATAGTCTCCTGAGACAGACACAACAGAAAAGTCTGTGGAGTAGAGAGATAAAGCCATAAGCAGAAAGATGGACACCAGAGGTTGGCAAGGGAAAGGATACTTCTGCCTGTGTAGCCTCCCAAGGGAAGGTGGCTTCACCACCCACATCTTGACACTGTGCTCTGACATTTACATTAGGGTAAATGTGTTTAAAGACACGAAATTTAAAGTAATTTGTGCGAGGGTTCCCAGGAAATATTATAGCATGTGCAGAAAAGATTATTGGAGGGGCTGTAGAGATGGCTCAGTGGTTAAGAGCACTGAATGATATGAGGAAGACCCACATTTGATTTCCAGCACCCAAAACACAGCTAATGAATGACTATTCATTAACTCCAGTTTCAGGGGATCTGACATCCTCTTTTGAGGAGCTATGTGTGACATTGATGCACTTACATTCAGGCAATAAACTCATATACATAAAATAAAAATAAATAAAAATTTAAAAAGAAAATATTATTGGAGACATATTTAAACATAGATATTGATTTTATATTGTGTTCAATATTTCATTTATATTTTAATACTTAAATAATACCCCTTGATAAAGAATATTATATCAAATATTTGAAAATGTAAACCCTTTCAGGATTCTTTCATAGTTCATGTGTTTTTAAAATATGTATATATGTGTATGTATATATAGCATATATTTATAAAACCATGCATATAGTCAAACATTTATACTCTGATATGGTGTTATGGATGTAGAACTGCTCATAGAAATTGTATTTATGTGTAATAAATATCTAAAGGATGTACAATCCTATAATTGTCAGATATTCTTTGTATTTTATACAACTAAGGTCAATATAAATTATTTTAATATTTAGGAAACTATATGTTTTGAAATGTCTTTACAGGTTGTACAGTTACAACTATTTTTAGTAGAAAGATACATTTAAATATATGGATTTAAAAAACACTTCTTTCTATAAATCTCAAAGATAATTATTTTTCTTTAAAAAAATTTCCTTTTTAAAACTCAAACAGTACTTTTTTATTCTATGACGAAAGCAATGACAGTAATAAAGAAAATGGTGGCTGTCACTAACTGAATGCCCATCAGTTGAACTGAACTCTATCATCATTTTGAATACAAAACTCTTCATTCACCAAAATTATCTGCGGTTGTAGATAGGCTGAGCCATGGATGACAGAGGAAGACAATTCTATTTTTACCCACAGAAAAGGAACATATGCGGTGTGCAACATGACTCAGCCTGTAAAGGCACCCGCCGTGTTGTCTGACACCCTGAGTTCAGTCCCAGAGACCCACATGGTAGAAGAAGAGAAATGAATCCCACAAGTTGTCTTCTGGCCTCTGTGTGCGTGCCGTGGGAAGCCTCCCAGACCCATGCGCAAAGACATTAAAATGCAACAAAAACGTTTCTTGAAGGAAAAAAAAATTAAAAGGAGTGTTTATAAAACGTCATTTAAGCAGATGGGGAAACATGGCATTCTGTGAGGAAGGGGAATCCTGGCCCAGGAAGTGTCAGCATTTTATCCATTGGTGCTCGGACTCCATGTGGGCTTCCTCCATACTTGATAGATCCTACACAATTCGCACGTTGAACAAAAAACGAAATAAACAATTTTATTCATTTTTCTCAAAGAAAGCAAAGGAGATCATTTTATGGTTACTGTAGTGTTTGAAAGGGCTGAAGTGAATTTTTCTCATTTACAGTAAATTCTTTAGGAAATATATTAGTTATGTACAATTAAAGGATGCAGTCATGCAGTCTGTATCTTACCTTTAAAAAAAAATACTCCTGTTGTGCTAAGGATCAAAATCAATCTCCCATGTAAAGCAAGTACTCACATTGAGTTACATCCCAACCCTGGAAGAAAGAATATTTTCCTTCTCTTCCACCTGCGGAGAACATTCTCACCAGTTTTGAAACGTAGGCCATGCTGGGGAGTTCTTGAGTGTTTGCTAGGTTCTGGAGTTTTCTTTTCAATTAACCAAACAAAATGAACTATTTTTAAGCCACAGCTTGCTGAGGATGAAACAAACACAGATACAGTGTCTGGCTCTGTGTTAATACCTGTCCTGGTCAGTAGACATTGGAAGACGTATGGAACCATGTGTGAAAGATTTCCTGATTATGTGAACTGAAGCAGGTAGCATCTTCTAGTGGTAGGTGGACACAAGGTAGTCGAAGGGAGGTGCTTGGACTTTCTGCCTGCTTGTTTTGGTTTTCCTGTCTCTAGTGAGCAGGAGCACTGCTCCCTCTACAACTGCAACCCTTGGTGATGTCAGATCTAAGCTTCTGCAGGTTTTCAGTGAGTGCCAAAGAACAGTGTTTCTCAAGGAATCCCTGCAGGCCTTTGGTACAGGATTGGGACTGTCAAGGTATCCAGTCTTGTGGTTTCAGCAGCACCCAATTCTTAGCTGTCACTCCCGCCTCGTCCAGCAAGGAAGACGCGACCCCGGACTCTTCCAAAAGCAGTTTATTCAGGAACCTTGAACAACCTTTTGGCTTTTTAACTTTCTAACTTCTTCTTCCCTCTCCTTACTGCTTCTCCTTCTCCTCCCGGGGAAAGCCCGCCACAAAGTTAAATTCCCTCCTGCCAGCCAACCCCAAACTACCACGTAGTGAAAGCAGATAGGCGCACACAGGCGGAAGCAGGGCCAGACCTCAGCCACAGCCAATTATGGAGCTGTTTGCTCCAGAGAGCGCCCACCTCGGGATGGTGGGGGGCGGGAGCAGGCGCCATCTTTAAGACGCAGCAATCCGCGGCTCTCTACACTTAGCTGCTTCAGTCTAAGGACAGCCATTGTCTGACAACCCAGACTGTCAGAGTATGGATTCGTTCTACAGGTACTTTTCGTCTAGAGAACCCTAGCTAACACTGTATCAATAGCCATCTGTTCAGTTTTCTCTATCAGAGTGATGAAATCTGCTGTCTTCACCAGAGCAGCTGAAGCAAGGGCTCTTTGTGAACACTTGAGGTTTTAACAGTCACTTTAACAAATGATGTATGAGAAACAAAACTTGTAATTCACAACTGCTGCTCTATCAGTACTGTATTAGTAAACAACCAGTGGGCACTGCTGCCTGTTCAGACTGTCTGCCTGTTCTTCCTCATCCTCTCTCACTTCTAAATGGTTAAAGGTACTATGTATGCTCTTCCGTTTATCCTCAGTATAGTTTTCTCTTCTCTTCACTTCACTCCACATTATTGCTAGCCCTCTAGTGCAAGCCAACACAGTTCCTTACTACAGTGTGAACAAAGCTTCTTGAGAGAAGGCTGTACCCAGTGCTTTCCATCAGCATTCATTCTCCACTGCTTGTGTAATGCCCTTTTATCTTTCTAAAACAGGCAAGTCTGATGAAACATTTAGATTGTATCATATTCTTCTGCAGATAACGCCAAGTCTCACTAAAGCCATTGTGTGTGTCCCCTTACCTCTCTAACTACCGGCATTCGTCCTACATCCACATTTGCTAGCAGGCTATTTCCAGTCACACCTTTCCAATGCAATACTTAGCCCAATCTCACCCTTTGAAAGAGGCCACCCAAGAATCCTAGTCTACTTTGGTTTCCCTGCCATGTGATTTTACAGCATTTGTGTTTCCATCAAATGTCTCTTGAAGTTTTTCCTTATTACATATGTAAGCTCTATTGAATATGACTATGTCCCACATTCCCAGCAAATTCTAGGAATACAGCTAAAGCAGGTATTTTGATACATATTGCTTTCTATGCATCTGGGGAAGTTTAAGTACATATTTAATAGTTACACATTGAACAAATGAATTCCATGACCATCCTTGCAAATGAACCTCTGCTCTGACTACCTAACTCAGTGTCTAACTCTAATACCAGGCTGTTCAACATACTTTCTAGCTTTCTCCTGACTTCATTTTGTGTAGAGTTAACCATTTCCTGCTACAAGTTCTATTAGTGATTTTTGGCACAATTCTTAAGCTTTCTTTATGATGGTTAAGTCCTGGTGTTGTCAAGTACTTAGTGGAGAAGAAAGAGACAACCCTTACTTACTGGGCATGAATATTAGGGAAGCCTTCGTCAATTCCCCGAGGGCACTTTTGTTGTTATATTCTCCACCTTCCTTTGCCCTGGGTCTCATATACTCTCTCCCTTCTCTCTCTTTTTCATATATGACACACATATGCATTGTTATGATTATATAATATAGACACATACATGTATATCTATATAGAATATTTCACATTACATAGACAAATATCAAGTGGAAAAAGTAGAGACTGGGTGAAGATATTCTGAGTAAGTAGAAGGCATAATTTTCAGGCAACTTTCTAATTTTACGACAGAAAGGAGCAAAGTTAAGAAACATTGCAGAATGGCCAGAAGTTAAAGATAAATCAAATGGAAATGTATCTTCAGTCTATTACTTCACTGCTTGACTATGCTTTTCTTTATATTTGACAGGTGTTGCCTTCCATTCTCAGTTACTCTCAAGGGATTTCTTGCGTATGGAATTCTCTGCCCTGGACTTATGACTGGTGGAAAAGCATGCGGTGTTTTTAAAAACCTGGTGAAGATCTCAATAAACTGTATTGGAATGAATTTATTTGTACATTTGATGGTTTTGTTACTTTTCCAACATAATTTGCAGTGCCTCATAACCTCCCTCTCAGATGCAAAGGCAGAAAACACCAAAGTTAAAATACTCTCAACTGAATGGATATCCACGAACACTGCTGACAGCCCTCATCACCTGACCACGTAGAATGAGGCTTTAGTGACGACCAGCAGTGTAGAATCCGCATTTTAAATGTGGACAGAAACAATATGCACTGTTTTATGTGAAGTGCTATACATTTTAACAGTAAAACAAACCAATGTAAAAATTAAAAATGCATCAACCTCTGAGGCATGAATTATAATGAACATTTCAAGAGTGGAAATATATCCCACAAAGTAATGGCTCTGCTACACCTTAGTTTAAGAAGAGAGTATGATGACACACCTGATATTTTCCATTTTTTTTAGGAAAACAGGACCAAGATCTTACATTAATTATATTCTCCAAAATGTCCAATATTCTTAGTTGCTAGAATTACAAATGCAAAATAAAACACAATTTACAATGAAAAAATGAACACTTTTAATATAAATCAAACCACAATGAACCAGAACTTGGATTTCACAAACAAACAAAAGCAGCTGCTACATGTTTCAAAGAACTGTGGGGAAACATGTTCTTATGAGGGAAGATACAGTGACTCTCCTTGGAAATACAGAAATAGTAATAATAATGTATTCCCAGCACTAAGACAGCTGAGGTAGGAGATCTGTTCTATGAAAGAAAAAGATGGACCTGGGGCTGGAAAGATGGCTCAGTGGTTACAAGCCCTGGCTGCTCTTTCAGAGGACCCTAGTTAGGGTTAGGGTTAGGGTTAGGGTTAGGGCTAAGGATCAGGGTTAGGGTTCAGGGTGAGGGTTCTCTCTCTATCTTTCTGTCTCTCTCTATCTCTCTCTGTCTCTCCCTGTCTCTCCCTTCCTGTCTCTGTCTCCGCCCTCCTTCCTGGTCAGAGGGAGTGCTTCCGGGTCAAAGGTCACGCTCTCCCGGGACTCCACTCTCCGGGTCCTCCGGCTCCCTCCTCTCTCTCCAGGATCTCTGAGGGAGTTTTCTCCCTTTTCGACCCTGTCGACCTTTTCGACGTTTTCCACCCCTCTCACCCGATGTCCGTCTGTCCGTCCTGTCCGTCTGTCTGTCCAGGAGACCCCCCCCAGTGTCTTCCCTCGCGTGTTTTCCCGTCATTGTCAGCGGGTCTAGGGGCCAGGGTGGGGAGACTGAGGCAGGGGGAGTGCTTCCGGGTCAAAGGTCAGGTCCCCAGGGACCAGCCCTGTCCCCTGGCTCCGCCCAGTCAGACACTCCGGAAGAGTATGTATGTATGGTTGCTAACAACTAGTCTTATCTCCGTTTTCAGGGATATAATATCCTCTTCTGGATTCCCATGGGCACACATGTGGTGCACTTACATACATTCAGGCAAAACACACACACACACACATATATATATATATATATTTTTGTTTTGTTTTAAGAAATGGAAATTTATAAAATAAGAATTTTAAAAACAGAAAAGAAAAAAATAACCAATAAAAGGAAAAGGACTAGGAGAAGAAGGAAGGAAAACTGGCATGTAGACTTCAAGAAATATTTACATTTAGGACAAAACGAGCTATTTGCTTAACACTTTCAAAGTATAATCAGGATAGTCCCAAAATAGCCTCAGCAGCCCATGAATGAAGCTTCTCCAAGCTGACAAAAGATCATAGCCATGAGCACATATGCAGGGCAAACAATGGACACATATTTAGGGGAGACCTTGTAAGGCATCCATATTGAATTTGCTGCATATCTGAGTGCAGAACAGAGACAGAAGGAAGCCAAAAGCAACGCTGGACCCACTGGAGAACATGCTGGTGTATGTGGCAATCACAAGAGACCAACTAGATGAAAAGGCTCACACTCTAGAGGAAAGTGTACTACAGACTGACTTCTAGCAAGTTCAAATCAAGTTTAGATAAGGTCTCAGAGAAAATGAAATTCGGTCTTCGTGTCACTTAAAGTTAGAAGGGTATTGACAACAACTGAAACTTCAGGAAATCTTCACAATCACACAATTGCTTTTGCTTAAGCTGAGGGTAATCAGCACATCAGAATATATCTCTCAAAATTCTTTTTAGGAATATGAGGAACCTTCTCTAAAACTAAAATTAGAAGTCACCTAGAAACTTTATTTAAAAAAAAGCTCAAATGATTCCCTGCATATCAAATCAGAGTGAAACAGAACTAGAAATCAATAGCAAGGAATCAAAAAACACAAAAATATTTGGAGACTATATACTTTTAAAAATTATTCATTTTATATGAATAATTATGTTTTTATGTCCAAATATTTGCATGTGTGTTCGGATGCTTCCAGAGTCTGGAAGAGAGTCACAAAGCCCATCAATCTGGAGTTACATGTAGTTGTGGGGCTGGAGAGATGTCTCAGTTGCTGAACAATATGCTTTTTTTAAAAAAATATTTTATTTATTATTTTTATTTTACGTGTATGAGTGTAATTCTTACATGTAGGTAGGTGCACCCTTGTCGTGTAATGCCTGCTGAGGTCAGAAGAGGAGTTATAGATGGGAGTGGAATCATGTGGGTGCTGAGAATTGAACCCAGGTCCTCTGCAGGATCAGTCAGTGCTCTTAACTGCTGGGCTATCTCCCTTGCTCCTGAACAACATACTTTTGTTTGAACTGAAAAAGATCAAAGAGGAAATTTTTTTAAATTCCTAAAATTAAATGAAAATTAGAGTACAACCTAACAAAACATCTAAAATACAGCCAAAGCAATCCTAAAACCGTACTTAAAAACTTTAGAGATTTGATTATAAATTTTAAAACCCTGTGATGATGCCCTTAAAGGCTCTAGAAAAACATGAAGCCAAATCAAAGTACAACAGATGGCAAGAAATAATAAAGATCAGGGAAGAAGTTAATGAAATAAATGTAAAAACAAAACATAAAATGAACCAAATGGATATTTGTTTCACTGAAAAGATTAAGAAGATTAATCTATCTCTAGTCAACCTAAACAAAAGAAAGCAAATACTCAAATTAATAAAATAGAGATGAAAAGAGAGTTGTTAGAACATGCTCCAATTAAATCCAGAAGAAAGCAAATACTCAAATTAATAAAATAGAGATGAAAAGAGTGTTGTTAGAACATGCTCCAATTAAATCCAGAAGATCATCAGAGAAGGTTTTAAAATTTTACTTTTCAACAAAATGGAAAATGTACAAATGATGAATAAATTTATAAATTCATAAGACCTATTGAATTTAAAAACAAAAGGTCTAAACTATTTAAATAAACCCCAAACAATCAATAGTAAATTGTAGAAATAGAAATAGTAATTAAATTTCCTACAATAAAAAAGTGGTAGATGGATTTATTTCTATATTCTACCAAACTTTTAAGAAATCTCTGACTCAAATGATTCTCAAACCAATTCATAAAATAGAAAGGGAAGGAAAATACCAGACTCATTCTACAAAGCCAGTGTAACCATAACACCAAAGCCAAATAAAGATAAAACAAGTAAAGTAAACTACAGAACAATCTCCTGATGAATATAGACACAGAAATTCTTGCTAATGGAGCTAGGGAGATGGCTCAACAGTTAAGAGTACTTGTTGCTCTTGCGGAGGATCTGAGTTCAGTTCCTAGCATCCACATGACAGCTAACAACTGTCCTTAACTCCAGTTCCATGGGATCCAAATGCCTTCATCTGACCTCCAAAGGCATTGCACGGGATGACCACACCTATGTACATGCAGGCAATACACTCATGCACATAAAACATAATAAGTAAAATATTTTTTAGTCCTTGGAGTAATACAAACTGAATTCAACATTACATTAATAATATCATATATCAAAGTCTAATTAGATTTGTCTCAAGAATGCAAGTTTATTTCAACATATGCAAACCCATAAATGTTATGTATTATGTTAATTGATGTAAAGACAAAAATTACATGATCATCATAATTGATGCAGAAGAGGCATTTGGCTAATTTCAACATAACTCCATGATAAAAATCCTTAAGAATCTAGAAATAGACAGAACGTATTATAGCAATGACTATATATGAAAATCCTATATCCCACATTATAGTAAATGGGGGAAAGCTAAGCATTCCCTTTAAATCTGACATAAGACAAGAGTGGTCACTTTCTCCCTAATTCAATCATGCTAAACATCTTAACTAGAGGAATAATACAGAATCAAGATAGATGGGATAAAAATTGAAAAGGATGAAGTTGAAACATCTTTATCTATTATGAGACAATATAATTCTATATTTAAAATACTTCATGGATTCAACCAGAAAATTTTTGGATCTTATGAACACTTCCAATAATGTTCAGGATATAAAATCAACATACAAAATCAATAGCTTTGATTTTTGAACCTGCTGAGAAAGCAACTGGTGAAAATATCCTATGCATAAAAACTTAACAAAAAGTCTAGGAATAAATCTCCCCAATGAGGTGTAAGACTTCTACAAAGAAAACTTGAAGACACTGAGAAAAGCAGTAGAAATCAGCACTAGAGGATGGAGAGAACTTGTGTAATCTTGTCTTGGAAGAATGAATATGGCTTTCTATCAAATGCAATCTGCAGATTCAATGAAATTCTCATCAAAATTCTAGTGACATTCTTCACAAAACTAGAAAAAAATTATAAAGTTTTCACAGAAAAACCAAACAGCCAAAACATTTCTAAGCAGAAAGAACACATCCAAAGTTATCACAGTACCTCCCCTTAAACTATACTACAGAGCCAGTATGACAAAGATTCTGTGCTACTGCAACAAAACAGATGATAGATAATAGATAGATATAGATAGATGATAGATAGGTAGGTAGATAGATAGATAGATAGATAGATACAGACAGAGATAATGTAATAAGAGATCCACAAGATCGTGGACACTTTATTTTTGATAAAAATCACAAAATCAAGCACTAGATAAAAGACAGACTATTCAATAAATAGCTCTGACTAAATTGGATGGCCATCTGTAGAAGAACGAAATCATATTCAGAGCTCTCACGTGGCACAAAAATCATTTCAAACTTGATCAAACTTTTAATTAGAACCCTGAAATGCTGAAACTGCTTAGGTAAACACAGGAAAAGCACTGCATGACACAGGCATGAAATTATAGGCAAGAAATTTCTGAATAGAATCCCAGCAGCACAAGTAACACCCTCAATAATAGACAAATGAGACTACAAGAAATGAAAAATCTCCACAGCAAAAGCAACAACCAAGAGAGTAAATAGAAAGTCTACAGAATAAGAGAAAAAATTGCCAGCTTTTCTTTCTTTCCTTCTTTCTTTGTTTGTTTGTTTCTTTCTTTCTTTCTTTCTTTCGATTCTTTTTGTTTATGAGGGTTTGCCTGCATGATGTAAGTGCGACACTTGTATACAATGATCATGGAGGCCAGAAGAGGGTATCAGATCCTGGAATTGGAGTTACAGATGGTTGTTAGCTACCAAGTGTCTGTTGGGAACCTAACCTGGGTCCTCTGCAAGATCAGACAATGCTTTTTACAGCTGAGCCATTTCTCTACCCCTACCCCTTCTAAGGTTATTTAGACAAAACTTTGATATCTATAATATATAAGAACTGCAAAAGGCAAACATTAAAATTCTCTATCAGTAAATGAACTCTTGATCACAGTAGACTATTCTAAAAACAAAACAAAAGTGAAAAAAAGAAGAACAAATGGCTATAAGTGCTTTACAGTGTCCAACAGTCTTAACCATCAGGAATATGCAAACTAAAGCTATTTTGAGGTTCTGTCTCACCACATGCACAATCTCTATGATCAAGAAAATAAACTGGACTTGGTGGCACATGCCTTTAATTCCAGCACTCAGGAGGCAGAAGCATGCATATCTCTGTGAGACTGACATCAGCCTATTCTACACAGTGAGTACCAGACCAGTTAAGGCTACAGGAAGACCACTGATTGCTTCCCAGAATGTCAAGGTAAGATCTTAATACTGAAGACAGGACAAAGATCTTATTACTTGACACAGGACTTGGAGAAATGGAGCTGGAATTGTTTTGAATGCTTCCTCCATGAACACTAGCTCTCCTTAGTATAGAGGTACCATGTAAGTTGCTAAGGGAGAAAAATCAATCAATGGTTCAACCACAGCTTTAAAACCTAATTAATACAATGACTAGCCCAACAAACTACAGTGGTGCCCTAGTAGCATTTTTATCTTGGAAGTAATCAACAGCTATCTAATTGGATTTAAAGTCTGCTCAATGAGAAGGAACTTATATGTGGTACTGTAAACATAGCTAAATACATATGACTGAAGAGGTCATAGACCCTAGAGAAAAACCAGTGTCTGCTACATAGCTAGGCAAATATAATTTCTTACTGTATCTAAATATGAATCCCTAGGTTACAGACAAGTATAATTGACACAACTCATCAAATAAGCTTCCTTTTGCAACAGATGAAATATTACAGAGTTCTACAATTGGTCCCAGGCAAAGAATAAGTGTCTGTGAGATGTGACACCCTAAGGGACACATCTACAGTGGAGCCTCTACACCTAAGGCTTATCGAATTTAGTGGAGCAGGAGGTAGACTATTAATGTCTCTCTCAACTCTCACCAGTGAATCTTCCTCATGTAACAGAAGGCATTTAATACAGAAGTTTATTAGTAAAGATATAAAGAATGTCTTTAGAAATGTAGAAACCATGAAAATAAATGAAGCCAACTTTTAGAAGAGGAAACAAAAATAACTGAAATGAAATAATTTCTCGATGGTCACAACAGGAAAGACAAGCTAGAAAAGGAGACATCATTTTGACAAGAAGTCAGAGGCAGGATACAAGTTGACTTCCTGGAAAGCAGGCTGCCGTGGAAACTAGCAGCAGAGAATATTTTAGGAAATGTTGTTCAAAATGACCCCTTAGTCATGAAGAGAATGAGCCAATATTGGATAGAAAGATACTGACCTGTCACTTAGCCCTAATGAACCTCTTCTGTGTTGAAGAACAAGCTCTCATGGAAGAGCTGAGAGTAGATGCAGCTGTGAGTCTCAGTAGAGAAAGGTTACTAGGGAGGACCACAGGCCCTGGTACTGCTTTTGATGTCACAATTACAATTGGTCTTTATTAACTCCTTTGATACTATCGTACTGTCTGGTCTTGGTCTCTGAACCCTTCACCCAGGACTTCATTTGCCCTCAGAGCTCACCTAATGATATTATTCCGATTCTCGATTTCTAGGCATCTGAGACACAGGTCACAATATTTACTTCAAGATGTATGAAAGCCCAGAGAACTCCAGGTATCTTCCACCTGCCCTCTGTGCCATCTGTCTCCTGGTGGTCATGGCTAAGCCTGCCTGCCACCATGATGGCACTTTTGCTCATCCATTCTCTCTAAGGATGAGCCTGCTATGCCCAGACTGTAGCTGTAGCTTATAGCTCAAGGGTCTCTTGTTTTGCCTGATGGATGTGACAGCCTTTTAGTTAACAGAATTCCAAAACTGAACAACAGACCTACAGGGGTAGGAAGCATGAATCCTGAAAATAAATCACTGAAAACAATCCTTATTAGAAAGACTTCTGTGCTGAATCTTAGTTCCTGAATTGATGAATTCTGCTTGCTCATGGAGCTGCACTCTACAGCTGTCATGGATACGTACTCTGGATAATGATGTTCTACCAAGACATCAAGTATTGCCTCTATCTAAGCCAGAGCATCAAACAGGCTTTCAGGAGATGATTCCATCATTTCAATAGGAAGAGGCTTCTGTTACTTCATACAGGCAGCTCAGTTTCATACATAGTAAGCCAACCTTCTCTGTTGGCTGGGCTGCCAAGAGCAAAGGTAGAAGCAAAGCTGAGCCATGCTCGTGTTGTCTTTATAGGAGAAAGATGTAGACCATATTACCAATCAAGGAAGAGTTTCTGTCTTACTAGAAGAAAGCATTGTTTAGCGGATAAGAATAACTCAATTTTGCAGAATCTGAGATTTCAGTGAAATAGGGAGATGGGAGCTAGGAAGGTTAATCAGCCAGATAGTCCACGTTTTTGAATAATTCTTTACCAACCAGGGGTCTAACTCTTCCTGTTAGAATTGCCTAGGTTCACAGCTGTCACATTAGATTTTCGAATTAATTAATTTTTATTTTATGTGTTTGAGAGTTTTGCCTGCATGTATGCAATACACCTGTGTCAAAGACAGAATCAGATCCTCTGGAATGGGAGTTACAGATCAGTGTTAGCCACCGTGTGGTTGCTGGGAATTGAAACTGGATCTTTTGGAAGAGCAGCCGGTGCTCTGAACCACTGAGTTATCTCTCTAGCCCCAGTTGTCACAGTTTATTATCAAGCCCCACATTTGTTTCATCAGCCTTCATTGTCTTCTGACTTCAAGGAATGAGAGTCTCTTTAAATGCAATAAATGCCTTTTGGTTTCACCTTTAGTTTTTGCCAGTTAAACACTTTCAAGCAATAGCCTTTTGCTTCACCATCATTATGGTTATAATTTACCAAAGATTTCTAGAATACCAGATTGTGCCAGCTAACGTAATCCTTACCAGTGGTCCAGCACTGTAGTTCACAAACAATAAAAATTTAAGCAATGCCCAGGGACTCTGCATTCCACCTGCCACCAGCTGGAACCTCTTTGTCATCTAAACGACTACTGATCCATCTCTCGAAATATTTTTTTGTCTGTCATTTCTTTGAGCCATTCTTGGCACCCACTATCACAATTTAAACCACTGCATAGCAAAATACGAAACTGGAAGTATCATACAGGTTCTTTAGGGATCATGATTTGAGGAACATCTTGGAAGATGTGAAAAGTTTTTGTTTGTTTGTATATTTAATATTATGTGTATGAGTGTATTTCCTGCATATATGTAACTGTATCCATGTCATGCAATGCATGCAGAGGTCAGAAGAAAGGATTATCAGATCCCCTAGAATGGGAATCCTGGACATCCCTCATGTGGATGCTGGAATTCCAACCCAGGTCCTCTACAAGAACAACCAGTGCTCTTAATCTGCTGATCCATCTCTTCAGCCCCAGAAGTTGTGAAAAGTGTTTTAGCATTAAGATAACTCACTTTGTGGTAAGTAATGCTATTGGGGAATCTCTGCACCTGAAATGTTGAGTGACTTATCTAAGAGCTGGGTGGAGCATTTTACCTTTTCTTCAAAGCCTGGTCTGATATCCAGTGCAGCACACCAGGAATGGTAAATCTCTAAAGAAATATGTAGCTGATGACCACTCATTGGGTGCACACCTCTAGAGAATGACTGTGTAGCATAAAAACTATTACTCTAAGACCCCCAGATGCTTCATGTTCTGCTAAAAATGAACAGGGATCTCTTCTATGGTAGTTATGCAGATACTAGCTACAAACACAGTCTATCAGTCTCTCATTTTAATGTTGTGCTTTTTATAATATCAGGCAAGCAGTATAGCCTGGATTCCCCTCAGACTTGACTCTGTTTTCCTTATCAGAATGTCATTGATTTCTAGGAGACATTATATCAATACGGAGCAACAGATGGGTGGTAAGCCAGTACCATCTGTATTTGCATATTCAAAATTCCTTTTTAATAAAATGGAATGGTTGGAAAAGCCATCTTCAATTTATATACCATTATATGATAAACTATACTTACAGAAACAATGGTCAAGTCATTTTTCATTGAGTTAGATCAAATAAAGTGGCTGAGTCTTAGACATAGCTAACATTATTTGCATAAAACTCCATTTCGGTAAACATACATGTCCTAGTTTTCTTCTCCGTTGCTGTGACAAAACACTGACCAAACCAACTTGCAGAAGTAATGGTTTACTTAGTCTTAGAATTCTTGGGTCACAGTCCATCAGTGAGGAAGGACAGGGCAGGAATTGGAAGCAGGAGCCTGGAGGCAGGAGATGATGCAAAGATCATGGGGAAACACTGCTTCCTGGCTTGCTCCTCTGGCCTAGGCTCAGACTGCTATCTTATACAACCCACCCAAATCACTCAAAAAGCAAGAAAATACCTCACAGACGTGCCCAGAGGCAGCAGAGAAAATTCCCCAGTTGAGATTCCCCTTTCCCAGGTGTGTCAAGTTGACAGCTGAAGCCAACCATGACAGTTCACAAACATATCTCATGAGTAATGTATATTTGGCAAAACACTTATTCTTAAAATATGAGCTTTAAAATGAATGCATCCAGCTTAATCTCTGCATTTATCTCTATTGGATCTTTTCTGACTCCGTTTACTCCCATGTAGTCATCTGGGTCTGGTTCAAATTAAGTGCCATTGATGATTATTCAGTTTTTGTTGCAGAGTTTCTGCAAAGATTGAAGTGCATTAATGTATGCTCCATCAGTAGTAAAGAGAATGCCTCGAAAATAATGGCATGCCAGTGGGGAAATACCTCTTACTGACCTGCGCTGCATTTAGAAGAGTTGAGCATGCACCCAGTTTGAACTTAACCCTAAGGTAAGAGGACTTTCACTTCCTGTTTCCTAATAAAATCACGAACATTACAATAAAGCAAATATGGGATGTGCTGCATGTTGGATATGCAACAAAACTAAAGCAAGTGCATTCCACCTGGCTCTCCTCTCCTTTCTTGCCGTCAGGCATATTACATGCTATATGTGTACCGTAATAATAGTCAGAATAGTCAGCAAAACTGACTAAATCACTGCTAACTCCCTAGAAAAGCAGCTATCTAATATCCAACAGTCATACTAAGCTACTGGCATACAAATGTCACCATATCAAAGCCTTCCACGTTCTTAAGCACTGCAGCTGTTGCTGGGCATAGTGCCACACACCTATTATCCCAGCACTGAAGAGGCTGAGACAGGAGGGATGAAAATTCAAGGCAGTCTTGCTACATAGCAAGACGCTACACAGCAAAGGATAATGAAGGGTAAAAGGGATGAATATTCAAGTGTTCTCAAGGGATAGGCTGAGATCTTCCCAGAATCTGGTGCCACATTTGTTTGTTTTGTGTAGTCTGAGTGTCTAGTCATAAAGGTGGTATGTATCTTTAGCCCAAATGTTGAGGTCACAAGATGTACACACAATTTGAAGACAGATGGGTCAGACAATCCCATCTATCTCCTCCAGCCACCTTGCAACATCTGCAGTCTTCAGAATCAAGATTTTCAGCAAAAGTAACCTTCAAGTCCCTAAAAAGTTACATAGTGAGTTGTTATCAGTGTAAACCACTCAGCAAGGAAAGTGTCTACAGCAAGCCGGTGGGAGATTAATATATCATCCACTATACAACCTCCAAAATTAGAGATTTGTGAGTCAAAAAAAACTTGTGAAGTTGGAGGGTTCATTCAGGCTTTTCTCCCAGCACACAGGGATAAGTAGTACTTAACTTAGACTGAAAAATGACGCCTTGTGACACTAAAACTCAGACAACTCCAAACTAGGCTTTTCCAGGGAGTAACATCCTAAACACCAGACCTCCCATTCTCTGTCCTTGGATAAACTTCCTTTTCCAAATACAGATTGATGCCAGCACTGTAACTTTAATTCTTGTGCAGAGTTTTTATTAAATCTTACTTCAAAAGAGCTTAGAAGATATTTTAGTTCCAAGGAACATGTAATAAAGAGATATTTATTTAGGAGTCATTCACCAGAAGCTCCATCCTTCCAGGAGCTAACAGTGCTATAAGAGAGACAACGGGCAGAGTTTCCAAAAAAGATTCTCATGCTTCTCTTTGTGCTTCCATCAACACCAATATGAGGCAGTTGCTCTACCCATAGGCACGCTGCTTTCCCACTCCTGAAAATAATGAGTACACCAGAGTCTTCCTGCAATCAAAATATAGTCAGCATAGGGCTGCAGGAACATTGATATTGGTGCAGTAACACATACCTGGAATCCCAGCTATGTGGAGTCTGAGACAGAAGCTTCACAAGTTCAAGAGCATATGCATACCAGTTGGGGCCTTCTTTAAAAAAAAAATGAACAGAGGAGCTGGAGAGATGGCTCAGCAGTTGAGAGCACTGGCTTCTCTTGCAGAGGAGCTGGATTTGATTCTCAGCACCCACATGGCAGCTAACAATGGTCCATAACTCCAGCTCCAGGGTATTTGATGCCCTCTTCTGACCTCTGTGGCATTTCACAACATGCATGCATTTACATGCATGCAGGAAATACAAATACACTCATATACATAAAACAAAAATTCTAAAAACTGGAATATATTTTTACAAAAAAATTTTTAGAACCAAAAGTCGTTTTCATGTCTTCCATTTTTGTTCCCAAAAGATAATTTCTCTCATCACTGAAAGAATAAGAATGTTGTTTCATAATAAAATATCATGGTGTTGGAGAGATGGTTCAGCAGCTAAGAGTACCATTTACTCCTTTAGAAGACCAGGGTTTGGATCCCAGCATCCACACTGCATCTAACCACCATCTTTAACTCCATTGGTAGGGGATCTAATACCCTTTTCTGAACTCTGTGTATTTGTGCATGTGGAACACTTATTTACATATAGGAAAAACACTCATATACATAAAATTTAAAAAAATGTTTTCAAAAAGTACAAACTCAATATTTAGCTATGAACTTAAACATATACACATGTGTTAGTATGATTTTAGTAACAGCCCAAATATAGGAACATAGTAAGCTTTTTTATATTTGAATAATTGCTTATGCTGCATAAAATTAGACCCAGAGCTATTATTCGACTTTTATAAAATAATCAATTATATACCTTCCCTAAGCAACTTTAATTAGCCATTGGTTTAATGGAAGACATATGTAGAGCAATTAGATAATAAATGAAATAAGTGATAAATAATAAAGCCAATGGAGCCTGAAAGAACAACTCTTGATGGATGGCATGTGCATCTTTGCAAGTGTCTTTCAGACTCCTGTTTACCTGACAGTGTGCAGAAAATTCAATTTGAACCCCATTAAAGGCTGACCAATTGGAAATTTCCCGTAGTAAAGTACAGAACACTGAGAGCTGAAAACTCCATTGTATTCAAATCTTAATGGAAAACTTTTAAGGCATGTTCTCCCCTGATGGTCTGCTATTCATTCTGTTCGCCTGATTTGCTACCCTGGGTAAACAGTAGGGAGGCATATGTTGTCTAAACCCAGAATGTTTGCAGTGCTAACTAACAGTGGCATTTCCTGCTCTGCAGATGCTGTATATGCCATCCTTACAGAAAAGCTCAAGGGCTGCATGGCAGTTTATCGGGACTGCATGAAAGACATTTTATATACTTGGTTCAACTAGATATCTCCATAGGTCCATGTGAAAGATAGGGATTTCTCATCTTAAATCTTGTAAAGGTTACCGAGTGATTAAAGGCAGGTTATACTTGTGAAAAATATAACCAGAAAAAAAGAGCTTTGCTATAAAGGAAATGTGATGTTTGAAGCTTCCTTGGAGAGTTTTCAACAGCTCATCTCCTGATATAAGACAAAAGGGAAAAAATGTTAGAAGAGACATTAAATGAGTCCAAGGGACTCATGTGGAGACTGAAGGACAGAAAAACAAAGGAAAGATGAAGGGCGAGACACGCATCCTGTTGGGGAATGAAGAGGATAAACTGGTTGAAAAAGAGAATTTGAAGCAGGAATTAACAACTGACCAATGAAAGGCTATTTGATGATATTAAAACATCACAAATAAAATTCAGGTTATTAATATAGCTAAACAAAACTTTAATATTATATGTTTATACACAAAAATGGAAAACCATATAATATAAAATGCTTGTGTACAAAAAAATGCTTCAGTGTGGAGTGTCTGCCTTTATTACTGAATAATAACAATGCACATTAGATGGTCACTGTGATTCTAGTTAGCTTAAAGATGCAATGACTACAGTCACAAACTACATTAATAATGGTAATTCAATATTTATTAGTTACTTCAGGTGGAACAGGTGAGGGGTAACTGCTTTAAAAGCATTAGTCAATCTCCTGAAAGCTCATGGAGCTACCTGCTGTTATTATGCATGCTCTCAGAATAGGTCTCCAGGCCTATTCACAAATTCAGAAATTCACAAAGCTTTTAATTGGAGGAGAAAGTGAAGTCATAGTGTCCCATTTGACATTCTCTGCTCTTGATGGCGTTTCAGAATTGTTTTGTGGTCGAATGGTCAGTAACAAAATAACATTAGATTCAAGTTTTCTTTTATTACATATGATCTGTTTTTCTGAAGGCAATTTAAGATGCATGTTCTTTAGGAAAAGAAATTCATAATTAGTGAGCAGGTTTCTGGAACCATCAGAGGATGAAGAGACTAAAGAGAGACCTCCATCAAAAAGTGATGCCCATGGTTAAGTTTAATGGATGGGGCAGACTGTATTCTTATTTTGGACATTGAAACATTATTGCGTATAGGTACAGAAATGTATATTTGGAAGCATTTGAGATGTGTTGAAATTATAGTTGCATTTTAAAATGAATTCTTAGTATAACAAATTAATTTTCAGAATACACTTGACTTCAGAACCATTTTTTAAAATTTTTCTACTGTTTTAATTTCCTAGTGAATGTCTGGATCCTCTCTGCTTTTTTGCATGCTCTTAAGTCCAATCCCAGTAAGGTGGAATGACATTAATCTAATAGCTTTATCGTGTCCAGCCTTTACAGGAACACGTGAGTTCTTCAGGGCTTAAATTTTCATACACATCTGATGAGCCCTGGGATGACTTCACTCAATTTTGAGAACTCAGTGATGGTGAGGTTTTCTGGTAATTTCAGAAATGTAATTGCAGTTATTTCTTCTAATCTTACAATTTTTCATAAGTGTTACTAAGCCTTTCTGGATTCGCCCCCTCCCCTCGTTAAGATGATATTTCCTGTAGTATGTCATCTTTTTATTAGTCTTCACTGTGATTTGCAACTTAACAATTTCAAAGTCCATCTTTATTTTACAAGTCATTTTCAAATACCAAATACATCACCTGTTTTATATATAAATATATATTTACATTTTCATTTATCTTAGGTTTATGGGTGTTTTGCCTGCATGTATCTGTAGTAAAGACTCATATAAAATGAATAGAATCTGAACTTTTATTTAACCTTGCAACTCCAAAACTATTGCAGAAAAACTCACTAAACTATGTACTTCCTTGTAAACAATGAAGACTGAGAAGAATGCTTGACACTGTGTGAAATGCTTTAGGCCTGGGGATGAAAAGGCAAGATTGCTTGATAAGAAAATGGTGGATTCAAGCTTGTACTTCCCCAAAATTGATGTTGAAGAAATAGTTTGAATAAAATTATGGGTGAGGCCTTTCTGAGAAGCATAGCTTCAAAAGACATCTGAGGGAACAGGTGGCCTCCAAGTATGAGCCTACTCATAACTAAAGTTAATAGACCATTTATTCAGGTAGAACTGAAATACGGTACGGTAACATCAGATGTACGGATTTGCTCCACATGTGTTCCAGGTGCCCAAGGAGTTACAGACAGTTCTTAGCCACCATCTGTGTTCTGGCAACAGAAACTGAGTCCTCTAAAGAGCAGTAAGTGCTCTTAACCACCGATTCACACCTCTAGTCCTACTTGTTATATCTTTGTAAGATTCATATAAGCTTTTTCTAAAACAGCAGTGCTTGGCATTGGACATACAGGTTAATTTGTGATAGGAACATGAA
Source organism: Eospalax fontanierii (assembly GCA_035773235.1). Classification (NCBI taxonomy): domain Eukaryota; kingdom Metazoa; phylum Chordata; class Mammalia; order Rodentia; family Spalacidae; genus Eospalax; species Eospalax fontanierii. Next base: position 43,114,119 of record CM069540.1, on the reverse strand, counting down.
CTTCCTAGGTGTATCCCCTCCATATGGCTGCCTGGGCCTTTTACACTGAATTCACTGAATTTCTAATATGAACTGAATTAGGACAGTCCTTCCTAACAAAATACTCTGTCCAAACCCCTCTGTCAATTCCCTAAACTACAACATGGGTGAATTGGGACACAGGACTTTTAGGAGGCAATTGGACTAAATGATGTCCTAAAGGCAAGGTTATATGTGGTATGATGACCATATAAGAAAAAGTATAGCTGGTTCTAGATCCCGCCCCTCATCCCTTTTCCTCCCCTTTTGCCTCCTCTCCCACCCCTCCCTCCTCCTCTCCTTTCCTCTTCCCTCTCATTCTATCTCTCCACATCCTCCTTCTTGATCCCCCCTCTTAGAGGCTTTATGAGAACACAGAGAGAAGGTGGCTATCCACAAGCAAGGAGGAGAGCCTTCACCAGACTCTACTCTTCTCATCTTCCAGCCTATGGATCAGTGAGGGAAAAGGGATTGTTATAAATCACACAGTCTACTTTATTATGCTATGACAGCATCTCTCTCAGAACCTCTAAGAATCAATCATCCTATGCTCACCGAAGACTCTGAAATATGCCTGCTTTCTTCTCTTATTACTTGCCAGCTATTTTCCAACCTCTTTCTTACCTTTGTGTTTCATTTCTTTACAGTTTTCTGAATAGAAGATGTTACTATCTTAGGATATTTATTAACAAGCAGTATGGGAAAGAGAAAGCTTAAATAAATTACTTTTTGTTCACCTATACAAAAACTGTCTCATTCTTCAATGAAACAATTGGTTTTTCTCTCTCTTTTTGTCCTGTCTGACAAAGATGCCTGAACTTCCTCCCAAACACACTGCCTGAACCACCTAGCATCATTCTGTTCTTAGTCTTGACTTCAGGTGAGATGCTAAAGTTGAAATTAATGTGAATTACCTATTCCATCTGTCTGTCTATATATTTGCTTCTGCCTGTCTCTTCTTTTATCTATTACTTTCCTTATTTTTACTTTTTAATTAATTAGTTTATTTATTTATTATGTATATGAGTGTGTTGCCTGCATATAACTATACCACCATCACATGTTTATGTGTCCACGAAGACATCAGATTCCCTGAAACGAGTCACAGATGGTTGTTAGTCACTTGGTGTGTGCTGGGAAAGGAATTCAGTTGCTTTGTAAGAGAAGCCAGTGCTTTTAACCACTAAGGCTTCTCTCCAGTGCCTGATTTTTTTATTTCTAGAAGACAAATTTTTGCCCAACATTTCAAGAAATAGTTATTTAGGCATGTCCTAACTAAGCAGTATTGTAGCATGAAATGCTTAAGGAGAAACATGACCCTCTAGTGATGGTCCTGAATGCCCACTGCATTCGGCACAGGAAAGTCATCAGAGAATAGGAGTACGTTTTTTCAGGAAGGAGTTTGAAGAACCCACATACCATAAGAAATTTCAGTTCCTTACTGTTTTGTATAACCTGTAAAAAGATGTTGCCTGAGATATTTCATCCTGACAGCTTCACTAATAAGACAAAAATATGGTTTATAAGATTTCTTCTATTTCAAGATAAAACAAATTAGTGGTTTTAAAGTATTTGGTTCATTTGAATTAGTATGCTACCTAGCTGTCTGATTTCAAAATCCCTGTGAGGTTAAATTCAAAACTAATAAACAAATGAGAGAATAAGGGCAGGCAAGAACTCTGCAGGAAGCAAGACTTCCATGTACACGTTTCTATATGTATGTGATTGGAATGGCCTCAGACAGCATAATATTTTCACCTACTTGTCAAGTGAATGGCAGGGAGAAGTGACTTGTCTACAAGGAGGTCTTGAATTGGTGGAACACTTATGAAGAAAGCTGGTCCTATGGGAAAATGGAGAACAGAAAAAAACACAACTTCTCTCAACAATGCTTCCTGTCTGTCAGACACATATATGCCCACAGCCAACAACAGTGATGCACACCTATCCTCCCCTCACAGAGGAAGTCCTGTCAGCCACCAACTACTGGAATGGATATGCAGTGTCCAACAGCAATAACTGCTATATCTAGGACCTAGGATCAGAGTTACTGCATAACAAACCCAGAAGTTTGTACAGAGTTACCGCATAAATGATTCCAGGCATTTGTACAATGACTCAGAAAACTCAAGAAAGGAGTTATGGTCCATCCAGGGTACGGTATTTGGCTGCATAAGCTCTGTGTAATGCATCCTATTGATGCTTAAATAAGTAATTTATCATTTATCCATTAGAGTTTTTGCTTATGTCAATACAAGCATTAGTGTTTTTGGATGCTAGTGTCAGTTCCATATATTATAAATGGTGTTACTAAAGAGTATTGCAAGAAAAAGATTTTCAAGCTGCCTCTTCAGAAATGAGACACTGTAGTGTCACAAACTGAATTGCAAATATCAAGATGCATTTAAGGTTTTTAAAATACATGCTATGATTTGAAGGTAAAAGGTCACTTATAGGTTTATTGTGTTGGATGCTTTGTTCATATCTGATGGAGTTGTATGTAAAACTTCCTTAGGACATGGGGACTAGCTAGAGGCAAAAGTCATTGGAAATAGGACTGGCGGAGCACCTTGTCCCTGGATCTTCCCTATCCTCCTTTCTCAACTTCCTGTCTGCCAAGAGGTAAACAACTGTTCTTGCCACATGATCCTGATGCCATGAATCTCTAACCATTCAAGTGCACGGGGGCCAAGCAAACAAGGGATGAAGCCTCTGGAACCAAAAGCCCAAAAGCGAATTCTTCCCCTATAGTTGTGTATGTGGGATATTTTACTACAGTGATGCAAGAGTACAACCATTTCATACATGCATATTAACAGTTATATGTACATGTGTTTTGCATACATATATATATGCCATTAGCATTTGAAGTTATAATCAGTTGTGTACTGTCAGTCCACATACAGAGAGATAGGGAGAGAGAGAGAGAAAGTTCAAAGGACCTTACAGCTGTAGCACCCTGAGAGCCATTGAGCTGACGTGCACCAGCAGAGGGCTCCTCTGTCATAGTACTGGTATCCGTATGGGCTTGGCACCCTTAAGGTATCAGAGGAGCAAGGCTTCCTCAACTCTTTCTCTCACACCTTCTCACACTGATAAATTCCACACTGTCTCTCTCTTCTTTCTGCCTTCAAGAGCTTACTCTATTAATAAGCTATGTATAACTCCAGGCTTAAGGTCACTTTAATAATCTCACATCTACAAAGCCCATTTATGACAAACTGTACCTAGATTAACATATGACTAGGAGAGAGAAATCTCTACAATCTGCATTCTCTGGCCATTGAAAAATAGAGATCCTCTCACTAAGACATAGAAGATTCACTCTGTGTAGTTCAATTCCTGGGTTTTGTTTGGTTTGGTTGTGAGACAAGGTTTCAGTATGTAGCCTCAGCTGGCCTGGAGCTCACAGAAATTTGCCTGCCTCTGCTTCACTCAGAAAAGGAAGGGAAATAGGTTTTTTTTTTAATTTATTTATTTTATTTTATGCGTATGGATGTTTTGTCTATACGTATGTAAGTATACCACATGTGTACAATGCCTGTGGAGGTCAGAGGAACTGGGTTCATTGGAACTGGAATTAAAGATTGTTGTTAGTTGCAATGTGGGTTCTGGGAACTAAACATTGGTCCTTTGAAAGTGCAGCAAGAACTCTTTGCGACTGAGGCACATCTCTAGCCATACGAAATACTTTTAAAAAATTAAACAGAATAACCAAGAAGTTAGGAAAATTATAGGAGCTGTAACATATAAAGAATAGTATGAAATAGCAGTGGTAAAGAGAAAACAAATGGATGGAATGATAGAAAAAGAATTACAGATAAAGGAAGTTCTGAGAAAACCAAATGCTATGATCACCAACAATCAACACTCACCTCAAGTATACTCATTTAGAAAATAAAGCACAAGAAGAAACTTTTCCAGTAAATTAGAAGAAAAGTTTGCAAGCCATAAAGAATAAAAATAAAAGCTGATAATGATAAAAGTAGGAAAGATAGAAAGCCCCAAATTGATTTCTTACAAAGTCCATCATTAAAACTCAAATATCACCATTAATGATCTTTAGCATATAGCATGAAAAAACAGTAATTACATATGTTGCTATATTTAAAATTGAAAGGAAATGGAGAACTCTTTTGAAATAATTAAACTGATTCCCCAGAAGAAAATGTCAATATTCAATGTTATTATAAAAACACCAAGCCCTGCATAACTTTACTGGTGAACTTTGCCAAATATTTTAGGAAAAATAAGTAACAAGCCTTAGGCAAACACCTCCAAATGTCACTGTCATTCCTGTATAAAGACATCACTAATTAAGTAAATTACTGGAGTATTTCCAATAACAAAATTTAAACTAAGATATTTTCTAACTGCGCATCATGATCTATACAAACATATCAGTAGCAATTATAATTTATTTTGCAAATTCAAAATTGGTTTAAAATGTGAAGATTGGCTGTATTAGTGACAATAATAAAATGAAGGAGAAACTTCTTGTGTCCATTAATTCAGTTGATTGAATTCAAATATATGAATGATGTACTTTAAAAAGCTTACCAAAATAATGAATTAGAGGCTTTTCCAATCTGGATAAGGAAATGTAAAAATATCGATAGAAAATAACTGTGGTGGGGGAGTGAGACGAGATAGTTCACTGTTGCCATTTTCATTTAACATTTATTTTCATGGATAGGAGATAAGTTTGAAAAAGATAGTAAATTAAAACCAAACAAAAATCTCTGGCATCGTACACAGTCTGATTAGTGTTGCTGCTGAAGTTTATAAAGTTCAAAGTTCACCTCTTTGGAAAAGATTGAACTGAAATAATTGGAGAGTAAGAGTCCAAGAAGCAGCACAGATCAAAGGTTGGGCATACAAAGGACAAAACTAGCAGACTCCTTGATGTAAGGTGTTTTCTGCATGTTTCAAGAAGACAAGAGATGTGTATAACAGTCCCTCAAATAGATGTTCAAACTAAACGCAAATCCTATCATACTGGAGTCATTTCAAGGGGAATTGACTGAATCATAGATTATAGTAGAGACTTCATGCCCAAATAACTACATCAATGACCGTTACAGCATACGACACTAATGCAGAAGTGGCATTTTTATCTTGGGACAATCAACAGCTACCTAATTCGACATTGAGTCCACTCAATGGAGGAAACTCATGTGTTGTGCTACAATCACAGCCAAATACACATGGCTGAAGAGGTCGTGGATATTATAGAAATCCCAATGCTGTCACATCCTTAGGGTAATGCAACTTCTTACTAAGTTTAAAATATGTATTCTTATAATTGCAGTCAAGTATCTCAGGCATCACACGTCAAAGAAACTTCTGTTGTGCTTGGAGACTAATACACATTACCACAACTAGTCACACACCCACACATTGTCCGTGAATTGTTATGCCTAAGTGGCACACCTACAATCCAACCTCTACACCTAAGATAGAACAAGGGCAAAGCAGACACTAATGAATCTTTCAACTCTCATTAATGAAACTCCTCATATAACAGAAGGCCAGTGACACAAAAGGTCACAAACGGCCAAAGCATGGAGATTAAGTCTGTGGAGTGTGGGTCCCTAGACAATATTCTTATGTTAAATTTCATTCACCCAGGGCTCAGGGACCAGTTTTGAAGAGGGGGTAGAGGTGGTGTGTGACCCTATGGAAATCCAATCTGACAAGCAGATCTTGCTCATATGAACCTACCACAATGGTGACAGCATGCTCAAGACCCATGACATTCCTTCCTTTATATAGTAATATAATATACCCTCTTTCTTAATCATTGCATAAAAAAGAATTCCAGAAGTTATTTATCAGATACTTCAATCAGTTATTACTGATAATGAAATCTCTTTTGTATTACTTTTTAAATAAAGATTTATGTTAAATGTATATGTATTTTACCTGCATGTATATAAGTGCAACACAGGTGTACCCTGTGTTCATGAAGCCAGAAGATGCTGTCAGATTCCTGGGAATTGGAGTTAAAGATGGTTATGAGCTACCATAAAGGTCCTGAGAATGAATCTTGGGTTCTTTTTAGGAGCAGCAATTGTTCCTAACTGCTGAGTCACCTCTCCAGGTCCTTGTATTACACTGTATTTTCTTCTTTCTGGTTTTGTTTTTTTCCTCTTGACAGTTCAGTTCTTTAAACTACCAAATGATGTTTGCAACATTAATAACATAAGTGTTGATTATAAAAACATCACTTTCAATGATACAGTTTGCTGAGGAGGCAATATTTCATCAAAGAAGGATATATTGTGTCAATTCTAAATGGATATTTTTCATGTATTAATATTTGGGGAAAATTTGACAAAGGTCTTGTTCTCGTAGAACATCTAAATAGTGAGACACAACAAAAATGAAGCCAAGATATACAAGAAGAACAAGAAAATATTAAGCAAAACTTAAGGAAGAAGCAGTGCAAAGAAAACGACATTGAGGGAAAGAGAGCCAATTTAAACAGGGGCTGTGAAAGTAGACTCTGTTAACTTTGCTGAAAACAAATGACAAGTCTTCCAGGGGAGAATAGGAAGGGAGAGTGTGGGCTTCTCTGAGACTGTGGGGTCCACAGGAATAGAAAGCATGTGAAAAGCTGCACGGGTAAATGTAAACCGATTTAAGATATTATTAAGATTATTAAATGATTTTAATTATTAAATGAATTTAGGAAAATACTTTTAAAAAGAGGTCTTATAACGGCACAGGGAATCAAATGAAAGATATTTAACAACAGATAAGAGCCTGGCGTGTGGATGCACACCTTTATTCTCAGTGTTGAGGAAGCAGACAAGTAGATCTCTGTGATATCGAGACCAGTTTAGACTACTTCGTGAGCTCCAGGGCTACAGGGAAGCCTTGTTTCAAATAAACAAAATAAAATATTAAAACAAAGTAACCATAAAGAGCCAAACAATCTCACCAAAGTATTACATGCATGTTTAATTGTCACTTGACTCTATGAATAATGCATTGGGTGGGAGGGGTTCAAGAATGGAACCTCAGGGGGCTGGAGAGCACTGGCTTAAGAGCACTGGCTGCTCCTGTAGAAGGCCCAGGTTCAAGTCCCAGCTCCCATATGGAGGTTAACAACTGTCTGTAACTCCAATTCCAGGGGATCTGATGTCCACTTCTGACTTCTTTGGACATTGTATGACATGGGTACACTTACAAACATGCAGGAATACACTCATACACATTAAATAAGTAGAACATAGAATATTTTTTTTAAAGAATGGAACTTTAGAATTCCAGAGGAGAAGTGAAGATGACCCAATGAATTCAGAGACTCTTCTCTTATCTGACAAGCATAGGAGAGATGCATTGACCAGGCGGGGGCAGAGGAAAAGGAGGAGTCGGAGTTCCCATCTAGTCTCTGATTCATTGGATAGCGACACCAGGCACTGACAAACAGAAAGCTTTTATTTATTTTTTTTGAGGGGGGAGGTCAAGTAAAAACTAATTAGAGAAACAATAAAATCAAGTTAATAATAATGAGAGGAGTTAACAATAACAAGAGACTCAGAGAAATTTACCTTCCGCACTAGTGTCTGGGCCTTGAAGAGATTCCAGGAGAGGAACCTGAACTGCAAATAACCAGAAACATGGGATTCTGGGTCATGCCCTATGCCTACATCTTATTTCCTCCTGATTTCACTGATTTAAAATGACAGGCCCTGGGGACATGGAGCAGCAATCAGCACAAGGTTCTTCTGCTATGACTTCATGATTTTATAGATGCTTATAGAACTTTCCGTTAGCTAATCATTTTTGAATAATGGAGTCTTCAACCAAGCAAGGCACAGAAGTTGTCTGCCCAAGAACACTGGATCAGTAAGTGTCTCCTGTAAACTGTAATGAATAGCACCAAAAAGCCAGGAGCTCAGCTTGCCTGCATTCACGATCTTTGGAATGTGAAGGGTAAGTGGATGTTTATTCATTCATGAAAACTCATTTATTTTATGATGAATTCCAAAATAGAGTTCTTTTCATACCTGACAGTTTTTGATGATGAGGATGTAGTTTTATTTTCCTTTTGGCGTCCCAGTATTCTATAAAATACAGAAAGCCTCGGAGCAGAGTTCCTGACCTTCAGAGAATGTTCATGGAAAATGTAAGCTCTAGAAGTGATGAATTTAAAACAGAATCTTATCTTCTCCCATAATTCTACATTCATGAAATACATTTGGAAAAATTTGTCCAGAATAATGAAACCATTAAATTTTGCCTTATTATTGTTGTTACATAATGATAAAATACACAAGAAAAATGAAAAGCATTTGGTGCCATAGACAACCTCAATGCTTAAACATGCCATAATTTGCCAATAAGAAATAATTATTGCAATTAAAAAAATATATATTTTATAGTGAAATAAATATGCACATATGTTAAAGAAAAAAGTATCACTAGACAATGAATTGGAGTGCTGAAATGCATCAAATATTGCTTTCATTTGGTAGAATTTTATAGGATTTAAAACTTTCCTTAGTTGCCTATTTTTCAGATTTCAGTACTTTCCCTGTGTTACTCAATATTAACAAATCTAAGAGATGTACAATTCAATAATGTGCAGTAAGAACATCAAACGACTTCTGTTACATCAGTAGGCCAAGAACTCTAATAACCAGTAGTCCAGGATGTTCAGACCCTTGACTTCCAGCCATGAAAGAGTGGACACCATTCCGATCTTCCCTGATGTGTGCACTCCTCAGACACCCCAACTTTCCATGGAGAAATGGGACTTTGAAAGTACTTTGGGTACTGGAACACACAGCACTATAAAGTGACACAAAGAACTCACCAATCAAATAGAAAACCAAGCTCCTCCATCACGTTGCCTTTGTTTGGATGTGATGCCACCTCACAGGTCGAGTTTCACAACCAGAGAAACATCTTGGCATTTCATCTAAGAAGTCTTGCTCATTCTCCCCTTGGGCATGGAGTATTTTTACACATTTCTTTTTTCTCTTTTTGCACATAAAACCCCAAATAAAGAGCTATATGATACTTGAAGTACTTCATTTTTTATAGATCTAATGTTTATAATAATTAGTATAGTTCACATTAACAATCTGTTTTCCTTCGTCATATGTAGTCCCTTTGTATTGTCTTTTAAATATCTCTTGGTAACTGTGATGCTGATGGACAAGTTTTCATGTCTGCCAATGTGACACACATAGGTAGATGAGTTTCCTTGAAGAGCTTCCTAATGAAAAGAATATTCTCACTGGGGCTAGCTGTCTTCCCCTTTGCTCAGCCCCATAAAGAGTGATGGGGAATTAGCATTTATTAAGGGACTGCCATGTGTTGGAATCACTTATTTGATATTCCTGAGATTTTCCAGATACATGCTTTTATTTATTTTTGGAACATTTCACATTACACCAGATTTTTGCTTGCCTGAAATCTGCATTCTTGCTACTGTGGGACATGATTAACAAACTGTACTGTCATTTTTAACAATTGGTTGACGAAGACAAAATCTCATTTAAAAACTGTAACAATGCCCAAAAGTTTTCAGTGGACAATGATACTAATATTGACACCTTTCTAAAGGACAAAGCTTATTGGGCTCTTTTCCTTGCAATTGTGAAAAGTGTGTGAACTGTTGAGGCTAAGTGAACGTAGCATTCACAAAGCATGTGCAGACTAGCATGATGTCAGTCATGTGGAATTCTGGGTTATCCACAGATACATTCAGGACTTTGGCATTCACTTTCACCTCTACCAGAATGAGGAAATCAAAGACTTTTTTCAGTAAAGATTTCTTCTGAATGCTGAATCATGCTGAGCCTTTTCTGGGTTCCACCTAGTGCTGGACTCTAGAGCTCACACAATTGGATGTTGATTATTTTTTGCATGACAAGAAATACATGCTTCTGTGTATAATTTTCCAAAATCACAGTGAGAGTAGACTTCCCCTGAAATCAACCTTGGGCTGCAACATCTCACTGCTCTCAATGCTGTGAAGATAATCTGCTTCTCAAAATCATGAGATCAAAATGGTATTTTCATCGCTCAGAGTTTTCTGGATTTCTAATGCTACTGATACATATTATTCTACATGTGTGGGGGACGCACTGGAGACAGGATAACCCTTTTAGCAGGGATCAGTTCATATGTGAGGAGTTCCCCCAACTCATTATACTTGGCAAAATGAAGAACTTTCCTTTCAGTTCAAAATTAGAGTAGCTTTCTTTATGCATCTAAAGCTTGCTATGTATGTCATGGGCTCAGGAGACTTAGCAGGCAATCGGGACCCCACTCACCCTGGAGAACTCTCAGAAGACAAGATTCCATTGCCCACAGTGAACGCAGTAGGGAAGACAGCTCCAGGATCTAAGGAATTCTGGTAGGATTGGGATCTGGAATATCTCCTCAGAAACTCATGTGTTATAGGCCTGGTTTTATTTGGAGCTACTGGGAGGTGGTGGATTTTAGTCGTGGGGAGGTCAGGGTTCCTTATATCATTGGAGGCATACCCTCAGGTACGATGAGACCTTGTCCACATCTGGTTCCTGACACTGTTGCTTGCAAGCGATGAGGTAAGCAAGCAGTTCCACCTGCCACATGCTTCCACCATGCTGCACTGCATTGCTGCTGCATTGCCACAATCCCAAAATCAAACCGACTGGACAAAATGAACTTGTTTACTTTATGAGGTGATCACTCCTAGTGTTTGTTATGTAATAGAAGGTTGACTGGCACCGAGCGATTTCATCCAGCACCAAAGAAGGTCCCTGCTGCCTCCTTCTCTGATTGTACCCATTGCTCATGCCACAGTTTACCATACTGAGATGTGTGCATTGCCCTGCTTTGTTTTCTCCCAGTAGAACACAGGCTTCAAGAGCATCAGGGGCCCCACACCTGCTCTGTTTACTGCTCCATCCCTCAATTAGGCTAGAAACTGTCTTCACAGTGTGTTTCAAAATCACTGATTGAATAATCATACAAATGTTGCTAAAATGTGGAGGAAAAAAGGAAATGGAGACGTTCCAGAGCAATCCTTTAGCTTCTGTGAAATATCTGTAACTCAGTGGAAAATGAACTTGGCACTAATGTATTTTTATTCCCATGAGAATGAAAATTTAGGCAAGTCAGCTGATGAGTATTAACACACGATGTTCAGAGAACAGTTAATCCTGTCAGTAGCAGGCATGGCGATGATGTTTCTTCCACTCAATATATCAAATTTAAATAATGCCATTTCCCATAAAGACATCTGGCATATTCCATCAATGTCCTTGACAATGGCTCACTGAGTGCATGTTCTGCTGCCAGTCCTTTATGCAAGCGTGGCATTCCAGAATTCAATTAGCATCCACAGCACAGCTAGAAGAAAATGAACTTTTTGAACCCAGTTTTCATATTGTGAACTGAAAACACAGAGTTAAGGTTAATGACTTGCTTAAGATAACAAAGCTATTAAGTGAAAAAACAGCTTAGTCTCTGTAAACATAGCATATAACATCAAACAAAAGTAGAAGAGGTTCTGGGTAAAAGAAGTGTCTCTTTCAGGAAAAGTACATTAGTATTTTTAATTAGAAAAAAACTGAAATTTGTAGTTTGAATATGATAACCATATTTTTGTAAAGTAGAAGTAACTTTTGCAAAGCCCATAATTAAAAAAAAATTACACCAAATTAAAAAGTAAACTGGATGATTTATATGTTAGCTTAAAATGTGGAAACATTTGCAGTTATAAAACAAGAGATGTTGGAAAGAAACATACATTGGAAATTGGGGGCTTGTCAGATATTCAATGTTCCATTACAAAGTCTGATTTTAACTTCCTGAAGACAGTGCAAGGAGAGGAATGTTAGGTGACAAAAGATATAATTTGGCACATTAAAAATTTGAAACTTATTTCAGCAAGTAAGACAAAAATTTTGGTTGATGAGGCTGGTGAGATGACTCAGTGTTCAAGAGCGCTAGTTTCTCTTTAAAGGACCAGGGTTCGGTTCCCAGCACCCACATGGTGGCTAACAATTGTCTGTAACTCCAGTTCTGGGGACTACATTACCCTTTCTTGACTTCTACTGGTATAACATGATATGGCTGCACTTACATATGTGTAAACAATAAACTCATATATATAAAATAAAAATATATTAAATTTTTTTTCATTAATTAAAGTCATATAGCCTCAGTGAAAAATCCATAGTTGGAGGTAAACTGATTGTCTCTGACTTCCTAGGTTTAATTTACTTTTGCAAGGAACTTGTGACATAGAAGCTGACTGTCTTTTGGCTTCAAAATAATGATTTAAACCTGTGTTGCATTGTACAAGATGAATTTCTTCAGACATAACTGAAAAACACAATTTTTCTTTATTCTTATGTAAAGAACAATAAGTATCAACATAAAACAACCTTAAAAAATCAAATTTTGGTGAATTGGAGAGATAACAACGGTAAAATACTTGCCAGACAAGCATGGGGAACACTTTGATCTTCAGAACTGACATTAAATTGTCGGGCATTGTTTTTCACGATATTTCCAGTTGTGATGAGGTGGAGGAAGAAGGCCAGTAATGCTTGCTGTTATTGGTGAAACCCTGGCCCCAAAACAAGGTGGACACCACTTGAGAGCAGCACCCAAGACTGTCCTCTGGCCTCTATATGCACGCCTGCAGGCACACTCACACATACACACACACATCACACACCTACATGTGTACATACACACATACCTCAACACATGCAAAACCACAGACACACATAAACACTCACACAAACACCTCCAAAACATATTTTTTGTTGTTTGAGAGAAAATATTGTGTTTGGGTTAAGAGGAACCCAGAACTCCAGTTCTGTCTGGGGAAGCTGGCTCATCAGTGTTCTGGGTTTGTAGCTAATACTTCAAGTTGACATTACGACTCAATTGATTCTTAAATTCCAGATTTTGACAACTTTAGGTAGTTTGGGTCTATTCGAATCAAAATGAAGACACAGATGTTACATGTGCCTAGTTTGGGACTTTGTTGGATAGGTTTTATCTTATGGGCTTTGCTCTAAAAGGATCAGGCCATCTAGCTGGCCACCTAAGTCCTCTCTAGCCATCTTTATTCTTGCATTTCTTAGTGGAGTGCTTTGCTTATTTTTACAGTGATCAAAACAAAACAAGAAAGAGATGTCTCCTGTTACTTTATAAATATGATCGTTTTTAATTCTGTAATTTAAGTGTCATTTGAGTGAAGAGATATTTTGATAGAGCAAAAGCTGTATGTCTGTTATTCAGCAATGAAATACTGAGAATAAGGAAAAGACCTACAGTCAAAATTCACTGCAGAGTGTATGAGGAGTTAGCTGCTTTGAGAATAACACTGGATTTCAATCCCATGTACATGAGTTCTAAGCAGAGGTGTGTGGCGTGGGCTTGTCAATGACTCTGAAGCCACTAGAAACTGTAAAGATGCTTCCTCCATGCTGTTAAACCGCCAAATGCTTGTGAGTTTCAATGGATGAAACGCTAAATTGTATTGGAAATTAGGTATGTGTCAGTCTTGGAAGAAAATGATTAATTCCAGCACAACGAAAGAAAGCTGAAATGAAGGAAGCAATGTAAAGGGTCCACATCCTGTCAGAAGCCTAGAAGGGAAGTTGTTTAGAGGACCAATCAATAGCAAGTGGCCTCCTCAGCTTCTGATGGCCCTTATACATCCAGGGAGCTTCTACTTGGTCCTCAAATGCTGTGTTGATGAAATGTCAAGTGTCCTCATTGGTGGAGAAGAGCAGACAGGCTCAGTGCAGTATCTACGTGTCCCCGGGTACAGGTACTAGATGGGCTTTATCTGAAATGCCACATTTTGCAAATGAAGACACAAGGATTTATAAAGTGTGAGGATGTTCAGCAAATCTGAGAGACCTAAGGGCAATGATAATCCAAAAAAAGATTAATAATTCATGACTTTGCAATGATTTTCACTGTTTTGTTGAATACAAAATATTACATTTCTGGTCTTGGCATGTCCCTAACTTATAAACAGTAGTTAAAATAGAGTTACAACACTGTGTGCTCACCCCATTGGGTACATGCAGAGCACATAAACCCCTACTAGTAACAGGGAACAATACCATGTCTTGACTTCATTTTTTTAATTAATATAAAACTTCTGTAACTAGCTGCCTGTGTTTCAAAATAATTGATACTCTTGAGAAATGTTATCTAATATTTATTTTATAAAATATAACATTTTCTGAAGGCTAATTGTAATTAAAATTGTATAGGTTTAAATTTTCATTATACTCAGTCTCCTGGAAGATGACAGTGATACTAAATGCAACTGTAATCCATGCTCACTGAAGCATCAATATGTGGAACACAGATTTCAACTGTCCTAGACAGTTAATAGTATTTTCTAAAGTCAAGGTTATTCTGCATTCTTTTATACTTGTCATTTCACTACATGTGGATGCCAAGATCCATCATACAGATTCTTAAACTGAAACTTCAGTACACAAACCATTCACAGGGCTGATAGATATTATGCAAATAATGCTATTCCTTCCTTTTCAGAATATATCTTGCAACTTTTCCTTTTGAGCATTCTCAGTTGACTGCATGAAAAATAAGTGGAGAGCATTTGAAAACTCATTTAAGTCTCTGTGGAGCTAACTGTGAATTAAACTGCAGCATGGGGCCCAGGCACCTGCCCCGAGAACCTGGGATAATCATGCTACACAGAACATGGGGTACTCTGAGCACTGTGCCTGGTGGTGCCTCTTAGTCCTCATGTTCCAATGATCTAACAAGTCAATACATTGGCATGTTCAGAGTTGAAGCCACATGCTTAGCTTCACACATCTATTGATAAGTCAAGCCTGAAAATGATTATTTTAATCACACGATGGAGAAAGATTTCTGAGATAAAGTACTGAGAAAGCTGAAATGTTACATTTATATACATATTTGGGTCAAATTTATGATCTTAGAAAATACTAAATATATAAATACATATAATAATTAGAAGTAGAGTTAAAGATAGAAACAAAAATAGAAAGAGCATGTCTTTTGGATTCAAGCTGAAAAATCATTAATCAGTTTGACAGGCTTAATTTTTTTATCTGCTTTTTATTCTTTGTAAGTAGCTGTATGAAAGTGAGTATTTTCTATGAAGCCCAGTGCTATACTAGAGAGAATAGGTTTTTATTTTAGGGATGTAGTAGCCACTAGTGGATGAGATTTATGAAAGCAATCTGTCCCCAGTTCTGTCACAAAATGATTTTGCTCTGGGTTTCAAAGGATCATTAAGAAATGATTGTCACCTAAGGTAATTAGTGGCTGTTAAACTTGCTGTTATTTTGAACAGTGTGCTGTTTGACTAAGAAAATATTCCAAGAAAGCAGAAAATACCTGTCATTGGCTTGTAATGTAATTGGTTCTTTTCATATTCTGAGTTCTTCTGCACTGTCTGCTGTCCCTGTGATCCAGTGAGGATCCTGTGACCTCTCTGTTCCCTGATTTGTCCATCCAGCTCTCCTACAAAGCCCTCTAGGCATTCTCCATGGATTCCCACTAACCATCTGCATCTGCACAACTTAGGTAACTTCTGTCTCTGTTAATTTTACTTTACCTCAATATTTTAGAAATCTGTGGGAGTTTGCTTTTGACATATGCTTTCCAAGTGCTGACAAAAGATTTTTTAGAGTTATTGGAATCTCGATGATTTTCAGTTTTTTAAGTCTACAAATTAAAAAATGTGTATAAACCCCTTCAGCTTTTAAAGTTCAAAATTTGAAAATGCTATGCAACTTCATGTAAATCCAAGCTATAAAAAAAGTGCCAAAAGATGGTGTTTGTAATATTGTTCAATTAGCCTAAGTTGAACATAGTAAATTCCCTTTAGAATGTCTAAAACTTAGATAATTAGACGCTGGAGAGATTTTTCAGTGAAAAGAAGTATTGAATGCTCTTGCAGACGACCTGGGTTTGGTTCCTCTAGCACACACATGTCAACCACCAACCATCTGTAACTCCAGTTCCTGGGGGTGCCACACCCAGTTCTGGCCTCCATGGGTAATGCACACATATTATACACTTACACATATGCAGGCAAAATACTCATACACATAAACCAAAAATAAACAAAATGAAATGAATCTTAGGTAAATTTCTTTCAATAGATCAAACCATAATTATATATTTAAGTATTCTTACTAGTGATTTCTCATGTCCAACAAGGTAAATTTAATCTCTCACCCGAATCGTCAATATGTTTTGTAAAAACCATAATCACATACTGAGTTTTTTTCAAAAACTGAGCTACACATGAATTGAAAAAACATAGCTCAAAAGCATTCAACTCAGCAAGACTGGCAAGTATAATATGCACTCCAAGCAAAACATAGAACATGTTTATTACCCCACAATGTTACTTTGTCTAAAACAATAAACTTTTTCTAACTATTCAAAAACACTATACTATAGCATTTCAAATCTTTGTTAAATTCATACTTATTTAGCTTCACTCCAAGAAAACTTTTCTCCACTCAAAACATTTTCACCTCAGATGATTAAATTTGGCAATGCCAGAGTTGTGAGACATCTGCCAAGGAGAACTGCATACAGGGAGTGGTAGTGGCCCGAGAGAGATGCATGTTACATGCAGCAAAGCTGGAGGAGTTGAGCCATCTAAGCCCTTTGGAAGTGAAGTGTCAGAATTTGGACCTGGGGCTGCTGGATTTGGTGTTTGCCCGGCTGGTTTTTGCTCTTGTTTCAGTCTGCTATTTCCTCACTGTGCCTCTACTCTTCCATTTTGGAATGGGGATGTATATTTGGTTCTACTGTAGGTTGGGGCTTATATAATTTGTCTTTTGATTTTAAAGGCACTTACAGTTTGCTCTGAGTCCCAGAAGAGACTTTGGATACAGACTTTTGAATTGTATTGATTAAGTCTGGTAAAGAACTTTGAAGGTTGGACTAAATGCATTTTGCATGTTCTGTGATCATGAGCCTATGGGGGCCAGGGAGTGGAATGCGGTGATTTGAAAGAATGTCGCTCAGAGGCTCTAAGTATTGAGACATTTTGTCTCCAGTTGGTGACAGTTTTGGGAGGTCTTGGAAAGTGTGGCCGTGCTGGAGGAAGCACGTTGCTGGGGAAAGGCATAGAGAGTCCTTAAGCCTTACCAGATCTCCAGTCACTCTCAGCTTCTTGTGCCTGCCAAAGGATGTAAACTCTTAGCTGCTGTGCCTCCGCTAGCCACCTCTTCTGCCATGCCTCCCTGCCATGATGGACCCCTTTGGAACTATAAGCTAAATAAACTTCCTTTTTAAAATTCCCTTGGTCAGTAATTCTATTACAGTGACAGAAAGCAAACGAATACACTATTTCTGTTTCATTTGCATCAAGTTACTTTGCAAAAGTGAAAAGCAATGTTTCTATTTGCTTGGGTTCAAAGCCTTCTGTGGCAGCTGCTTTGTAGTCTGTGACCTCAAATGATTTCAGTATCAGAGAGAGAGATAAAACATTACTTCACTCACTCCTCTAGCACTTAGCTTTGGCTGGATAGACTCTGCTGACCTGGCTAGTTTTGCTCATATTTATGCAGATGAGCTGCTCCCCTTCCATCACCAGTATATATTGGGAGACTCTTTTACAGTGGGATTCTCAAAGGCAGAAGAGCTGGTGGCTCCCCGTTCACAAACATCTGCCCTCTCTGTCCTTTAAGTCCTCATGTCACCAAAATTCCTTCCTGTCTCAGAATTTGATGTAAGACTTCTTGGGGCCTAAGTTCAGAAAATGTATTCCTCTTCATTCTATTACTAATGAAACTGACAAAAAAAAAAGAGTGAATGTACACTGTGAAGTCACAGGTAAAGGAGAGTGAAGACTCAGAGCTGCATATTCAGCTCACTTCCTACAGCTTCCTGGTATGCTGAGGCATGTGCTGAATGCCTGCTCGGTGGAACATAGCTGGTCACATTTCCCAGGCTTTCTCCACATGTGCATCTCCTAGTCCTAATCACCTCGTTTTTCCTTTCTTATCCAAGAAAAACCTAATCTTTAGGCTATCAAATTCAGTGTTGTCTCTAATTTGAGCCTTTGTACCTTCTATATTCTAGGGCCAGAAGCTCATATCTTGTCTTCATCAGCATATTCTTAATTTCTCAGCATAAATGTCACTTCAGAATATCAACTCAAATGCATAGTCTGCTTAGAATTCACCTGATTTGTTTTTTATTGTTCCTGGAATTTTCCTCACTTTTTTTCTTGCAATTATTTTGCTAGAATTTCTTTCTCAATCTGGTCATAAACTTTATGGTAACCAAAGCTATATGTGATTATAATTTTATTTTTCAATGAGTTATTTTTGGTGCAATTATTTCCAAATGTTTATTAATTGTATCCCTTATTTCATTGTTTGTATATTTTTATTCACCTATCTTCTGATGTAATTTTATCTCAAGGAAATGAAAGAAAAAATATGGGATATTTATGGAATGCCTATGATATATTAAGCTGTTTAATAGTCTAACATATTTCATTGTCACAGCTATACAGATTCTTGTGCAACTTATTTTTACTGAGATATTTTAACTTGTTAAATCACCAAGTTAATTATTAGACTTGGAAACTAAGTTAGGTCCAAATGGTCTTCAGGTTTTGCTTCTAATAAATTTCCATTGCTGTCAAAGTAGATCATACTTACTTTTCTTTCCTGATTTTAAACTTAGAAGTATGATTTTTTTCACTCAAGATTTCATATCTAATTGTATATTATTCTCACATAGTTGATAAAAATAACATTTTAACTCTAAGAACATTGTATACCTTGATTATAATTAAATTAAATGTTAAGGCTAGCTATAAGGAAATAAACCTACATAATAAATAGAAACATCATTTCCATTACTTAATAAAATTGTCTCAAAATGACTGAAGTGATAGAAGAACGTTATTTGAACATCTTCAAATAACAGTCAGGTGATCAATACTCAGGTCAACTTAGGATCAAGTTTGAAATTAATTTTTCAAATGGTATATGCTTTACTGAAAAACAAACAATGTTCATGATTCTCTAAGGGAATGAAGCATGTACATTGGTGAGGAGACTCTGTGGCAGTTCAGTTCTTCATCATTGAGAACAATACTAAAGAAGGCAAGGTTAGACCAGAGTAATAGCTACAGTCATTACGAAGGCTCAAAGAATAGGGCTGAATTTATTTCTTCTGTTTACAAATGAAAAGTAACAAACTATGACAGGAGATGAAATGATTTCTGTGTAAGTCATAAAGAATAATTTGCGTTTATTCTTATAGTAAATGTGAGAAGAGAGGTTAAACTGAAGAAGGATTGCCTTAGATGTACAAATAGGAGCTGAGTACCCCACAGTCATTTGTTCTCTGCATTTGGACTAGTTGTGAATCTCTGCAATGGTCTCTAGCTGCTGCAAAAGGAAGCCTCTTTGATAAGGGTGAGTGTTGCACTTATATGTAAGTAGAAAGATAAGGGTTTAGAATACAGTTAGAACTTACTACATTGCGTTAGGAAAATGGCAATAGTAGATTTTCCTCTAGGGTCTATGACCTCCCAGTTATGGGTAATTGGCTAGGTTTATAGTACAGGCATGAATTTTCTCCTATTGAAAGAGTCTTAATCCAGTTAAACAGTTGTTGGTTATCTCCAAGAAAAAGTGTCACTATTGCACCATTAAGGATAACTGCCGTGGTTCATAGGCTTTACAGCTGAGTAATGATTACTTTTTTATCTTGGAAGCTTTCATAACACATTCTAACGCCTAAACGACCTGTATAATGGCCAGATCCGTCTACATGCTAATGTGGATGGGGGAAAATTCATAAGGCCCAACACCTAGAGGATGAGCTACTGGCCATCAGTGGGTGCTGAGACAGTGAGAATCCATTTCCTTCAGACACAAGTGCCCTGATAAGGCATCAAATCCCAAGCGGTCAGCCATGAGAACATGTAACAAGAGCAAGCCTAATGGGATTAAGTAGATCTCTCTCTCCCTCTGTCTCTTTCTTGCTCTCACTCCACACACACACACACACACACACACACACACACACACACCAATCAGAGAAGTCCTAAATTTAGAGGGAGTACAGGGAATGGGGACTAGGAAGGTTTAGAAGGAGAAGAGACAGGAGTGTAAATGATATAAATACATATACATGTGCACCATTCTCAAAAAAGAAAAAAAAAAACTTTTTAAAGTAAAAAAAAAATGATTGTTAAATGTAAAAGAATTTGAAGACTATTCATACTGCAATAAAATGGGAGAGTTTGATCAGAAAACAACACCAAAAGTATACATGGGACAGTTATGCCTTAAACAGGCTACATTGGTACATAATCATCTGCTCAGAAGCCAAGATCACAGATGGCATTGGAAAGGCAGAAAAACTGCTAGTTTGGGCTGAGAGTACAGTATATATAGGAATATCCACCTAGGAACTCTTCAAGGATGGAGAAGAATGACACTGAAGTTAACTGAGAGGTCACCAGGCCCATCATTCCCACCACAGCTTTGCAAGACAGAAGCCCCCCCCAACACACACACCTTGTTTCCAAAGGACTTTGTCAGACTAGGATAAGGTATTACTAGCCATTGTAACTGGGAGTCTAGTCCAGCAGAGCCGCAGAGAGCTAGCCAAAGTTGATTCTCAGGACATTTTAAATAACTTAGACAAAGCCAGCGTCTCAATATTCATGTTTGGTGCACAATTAAAAGTTTTCTTCTTTGTGCTTATTCCCTCCCTTTCTCAAGGTCAAACCCTTCAGAGGTAAAGTAAGGCCTTTAGTAAGGTAAAGTAAACCCATCAGAGGTAAGTAAAAGGCCTCTACTGTTTCCTCAAGAGGAGATGACTTGGAGAATGAGGCAAGGGTGTGATACTGAGATACAATGCACTTGGTTCAAGAAATATCAAACACAGATTTTGTTCACTTCACACTTTCCTTCTCTTGTGCTGAGGAGGAGCTTTCTGACAAATTAAGACCAAATGTATCTCTTTAGCTTCCATTTGCCATTGTAGGAACATGCTATTACCAACAGTTTGAATGAGACATAGGTCCATTCCGAAGACATAACTCAAGTTGGCCTTCAGAAATATAATCAAAGAGCTGCTTGTCCACAAAGATTAATGGACTGCTGCATGTCCCATGTAAATACATGAATGCACACACACACACACGCACACGCACACACGCACACACACACACCACAAGCTTTGTATATGAATCAGTCATATTAGCTTTGAATATCTCTGCTAAAAGTGTGGTATTAGGAAATGGACCACATACATTTCATATTCCAGAACAAAATTAATTCAGTATTACTCAGTATGCAAATAACTTTGATAAATATCCAAAATGACAAATATATGTTGTTATTTTTTCTGTTGTTTCAGGTAAAAAGTACAGATAATTTAATTCCAATTTAATTTAATTACTGATAGAGTAATGAAAACGCAGGTGGACGCTGTAAGAATTCTAAACTACTTCTGATAGAATTATGGCATAGAATCAGAATGAGCATGAAATAAGTCCAGCAAGTGATGGGACTTTACAAGGAAACAGGATGAGTCTGTTAGAAGCCCAGCAAGCTCGTGATGAGGTGGAGTTCATAATACAGTCAAAACCTAAAGGCAAAAGCTCATCAGTTTAAATAAAAACTGAGGAAAAACATTTCTATATAATTTCATATAAAAATGGTTAGACACTAAAAATGAAAAAAGAATACATTCAAATGCTATTGTAAAGGAAAACTGAATTATTTAATATGTCCAAACCAAGAGACTCCCTTCAGGCATGGAAAGATTGAAGTCAGACCTTAGAAGTGCCCATATCAGTATAAGACAGCCGTTCTGGGATTTCTTTTTTGCTATGAAACATTTCATCAAACACGTAAACCTGACAGGAAGCTTGAATGTTATGGATTCATCATTTTGTTGCTGTGGATACCTGTTGAATGTCCCACATTAGTTCTGCAGTCCTCTGTAAAGTGCTGGATCCTTGTTGCCAGGTGAACAGCAGGATATACCTCACCTTTTGCTTCAAAGAAACAGCCCTTTCAACATGCATGGGGAAATTTGCATTGTTTCAAAGACATTGGGGAAAATGAAAGCAATTATGGAATCTTCTTCTATAACATATTTTTGCATCATTACCCTGAAACATTCCCAGAATGAAGAAATGAACTTAGCTATTGATTGACAGGTCTTGCAGATGGTGCTTTCCTTTATAAAACAATTCGATGCTGGAGCCCCAGAATCATATGAAATCCCTTTTAATGCTGGATATGGCAGCCAAAGTTCCCTTTTGTTATATTTTTGCTCAAAAGCCTGTAGAAAAGCCTGAACAAAACCCTGCATGAAAATACTTCATGTACTCATAGTTCTTAATGACACCATCATAAGTACGAAATCCATCACAGAGTGATAGCTATGGGTGAAAATCCCAGAATTCCAGAGTGGTAAAGAATGATTAATGACAATAAATGGGCCAGTATACTCAGTATTCTGAAGTCCTTTGCATCGATACATGTGTTAAGCATTTCTGTCTCCCACTTTGGAATTCGGAAAGCTAAGCATGTAATATTTTTGTGATGTTGAAACTTCTGATGTAACAAATTTAGTACGATGTTCTTGACTACATTTCATGCATCACTTTGATTTCTTTCTGTTTTGCCTACAGCTTCAACTGACCTCCCCATATTGTATATAGTATTTAAGCTGTAAATTACTTACTTTAATCTCTTTATGCTAAATACCTCAGAGTCCATTGCAGATTTAAAATATATTAAAATTCCTGAACCCTGTCTTTGATGATTCTGGTTTAGCAGCACTAAGATGTGCCTAGTCCTTTCCTTCCAAATTGTTCTAAAGCAAGTGGCTCACTAGGCATGTTTCTGGAAGCAGCGACTTCCAGGAAAGGACAAAAGAAGATCTGCTTTGGTTCTTAGAAAATACACATAGATTTTTTTCAAGGAAAAAAAATCTATCTTCCAAAGTGCTCTCTTGACTGATTCAGAACTCTGTGTGTGTGTGTGTGTGTGTGTGTGTGTGTGTGTGTGTGTGGAGAGAAAGAGAGAGAGAGAGAGAGAGAGAGAGACAAATAGACAGAGAGCAAATGTTCCAATTTGCTGAAGATTCTCAGCAAGCTTATGGGATGTGGATATTCATAATACTATTATGCAAATATATAAGCTTAAGATTTTATGAAAAATACAATAAGCCCCTGGGATGGGGAGTGTAACCACTATAGGAAGGAGAGCACAGAATAGTGGAACTCCTACAGTATTTTAGAATTCTAGAGTTTGAGCTTGATAGCAATTACTACCTGTGGGGAAATGAAGGCAGACACAGTAAATGTTTTGTGTATATTATGTGTGTGTTTAGATGTGCATTTGGATGTGTGTGTGGATGTATATGCATGTGTGTTTGGGTACATGTGTGTGTGTCTACATGTGTTTGGATGTGTGTTCATGTGTATATGCCTATGTGTGCATGTCTGTGCTGTGTGTATGTATGTGTTTGGATGTGGCATGTATGTTTAGATGTGTGTGCATGTGTGTATATGTGCACATGTGACTGGAAATGTGCTTGCATATGTGTGTGTGTGTGTGTGCACGAGCATGGAATGGATACTTAGGATTAGCTATGTCTCCTCATCTCCCCTCTCTATATCACTGATGGGTGGTGGTGATATGTTTAAAACACAGGGCTTTCGTAGAGATCTGCCCTGAACAAATTCTCCAGCCTCCTTTGGTCCTCTGTTTTCTCTTCTTCATGAATTCCTAACAAGATGTCCTGCCTCATTACTGATACAAAAGCAGCATCTGAACCAGCCATGGACTGAAACCTCTAAAACTGTGAGTCAAAATAACCCTCTCTGATTTTTTTTAATCACAAATATGTTGTTGCAAAACTGGAAAGCCAAATAATAAATACTCTGTGTGTGTGTCTGTGTGTGCACCTGCATGCATGTGCTCATTGTCAGCTGTATTTTAGAGTTTGGAATTATTCCATTTGTTTTATTCATATAAACTTATATACATACATTAAAATATATTAATGCAGTTTTTACAGTTTCATTAGATTTGAACTGTGTTTTTCTAAGGTGGGGAAATAATTTCATCATTTTAGATCACTTAACTTTATTTAGAACGACTACTTTTTAATCTACATAACTTAGTCTTAAACCTTATAGTTGAAGTTGCTACAATGAACATCAAGTCTTTGACTCTAAGAAAATAATTCTTTTTCACAGTCCTGGGGGCTGGAAAGTCCAAGGTCCATTTGGCACCTGGTGAAAACCCTTCTTGATGAAGCATGCTTTCTAGCTGTATAGCTTTCACACTATTGCAGGGGGACTAGAGAGTTCTTCTGGGTCTCTTCAAACAGGACACTGAACCTCATCATGATTCCATTCTTGAGCTTGTAACCATCAGTCCCAAATCTTGGGGGCTAAAGTTCAATGCATGAATTCTGTTAGGACATAACTATGACAAAATATCAAATACAATTTCTGGCTTCTGCTGACAAATTGACAAAGCAAGAAAATTCAGTGTACCAAATCTTAAAGGACCATCATTTTTAGAAACTGGATGTTGATGATCACATTATAAATGAACAGGACTAATTTGTCCACATGCATAGGTACCAATGTCAATCAGATCTATCTAAGATATGAGTTTGGTAATGAACACCTTGATATAATATATGCAATAAAGTTATTGTGTCTTCAAATGTAAGTTATATTGTTTTAATAAATAGAGTCTAGGTAAGTAGATATAAATGCACAGTGAATAGTGGAGCTAGATGTGCCCTAGACCACAAATGGCAAATCTAATTAAAAGTTCTCAAGGTGGAGCATAAAAGTCAGAACAAATAAATTAGCTCTTATTTTTAGAGCAATTTACTACATTTTAAATACTCTGAGATCTTCTACTACACAAGTGCAGAAATTCTGAATTTAAGCTACTGAAGTTACAGGGAACATTCCTGGTTTAAAATCTTCTGAGAAAATGATCCTCCAGGACATCAAAGTGGCTTGGTCACTGACTGTTCATCCAGTACCTTGTTCACTTTAGAGGAACTGAATCCTTAACACATTTGAAGTTTTATGTATAAGCAGCGTGTATGGCCATTGCATATGAAACCAGAGATTCCTGAATTCAGATAGAAATGGGAAAGCTCTTAGGTGGATGTTGAAAAAAGATGATGACCCATGACCTTCTCTTGACACCAAGCTTCCTTTGTCACTTGTCAGAGACTCAGGGTATTTTACACAAGACAAGCCAAGGAAACTAACAAGTGAATCCCAATCCCAGCACTTACAAGTGAAGTATAAGAAGATAGTCCAGAACTGTATAATATTAGATCAACATCAATATTATAATTATATAATAATTATAATTGCTAACTACAATTCACATCAATGTCCAAGCTTTGGTAGAAAATAATGCTACCTTTGAGATGTTTCTTTACCTATTTACTTTTGGGTAACAACAATAGTGATTATTCCATTACTTATAATTACTATATGCCAGGGAATAAGTTAAGATGTTTATATGTATCATATTCAAAATTTTTGGTATTCAAAAAAAATAGGTTTATGCTGTCATAAAAGGCTGTGCTTCCTTAAGATACATTAACTTGTTGTGAAGAACATAAGGAAAGCCAGCAGGGCTGGTGGGGGCGGGGGAAGCAACCAGGCTGTGTAGCTGCAGGGAAATTGTTTCTAGGATCTGCCTCCTGCAATCCAGCCCCTGATGCTGTTCCTGTGACCCACCACAGCTTGTGCTCTGACATCAGCATGCAAATGCCTCCTCTTAACCAAGAAGTGAGCTTGGCACAGGTCCTAGGACACACATTCATTGTGACTCACTGTACTGAGAATGAGTGACTGGCTCATGGATTCCTTTCAGGAGGCTGAAACCTTCTCACAGTGTCTGGGTTCTGGCACTTCTCTTGACCCCACCCCCCAACCTCCTTTCCCATTTTCAGATATTGCACTTGTCAATCCATATTTTCATCTCTTTTTACTTCACAGGTGTTCAACCCAATAAGCCTCTTGCCTCTTTGGATTACAAGGCATTTGGGTTAAATTCTGACAATTTGCCTACTTTTGCTAGTGTCCTGAAAATTTGAGTGACTGAATTCAAAAGTAACGGACGAATTAATTTGCATGAGTAAATTTCAACACAGCACAGCCTTCAGGCTATGGCATGGTTATTGGATGCTTTTATCCAGTTTACAGTGAAAATCAGCAGCAAAATAGAGCAGGAGGATTTGAAAGCTTCAGTTTGGCCAGGAAAAGAGTATGTAAATATTTAATTTTGTTACTAAAACAAGCATGAACAAAACAACTCTAGTTGTTAAAGTTTTTAATCTTCATTGAGAGCTGTACAATTCATACTGGGGTAATAGGAAAGATACCTTCATGGCATTTTAAGAATCTTTAAGACCTAATCTACTGAAACATTCAGGGAGTAATACTGAAAATATATGAAAGCCTTTCATTTTAAAGACATTTTAAAGAATACTGGGATAGTCTGCTGGAGAAGGGAGGCCTAGTGAGCTGTTTACCCAGGGTTAGCCACACAGATACTCAGGAGCCCGCAGCGATGGTTCCAGGCAGTCCAGGGTACCCTTGAGCTAGCCCTTTCTACCCAGTCTTGTTGACATGCAAAATGCCAGAGTTACAGGGCTGTGGATGGCTGCACCTGGATGTTTGCACAGGTTATGAACCAATGCAATGCATAACGGGGTTAGATTCCCTGTCTGGAGGACCAGAAAGGGAAGCCTTGAGGGGAATCTTTAGAGGTAATAAAAACCCCATGATGTTGGAAATCCAGGGAAATAGATCATCTACCTAGGAAAGCCTGCAGGCAACATAGAGTCATGTCAGGGGAAAAGCCATGTGGACCACAAAGGGCAAGGCCATAGGAACAGAGTTGCCCAAGTCCATTGGTGCTCAGGCCTGATACCACATGCCCTAGACATGGAGCTAGAGGTTTCAAACTTGTATTGCTGAGTCTGACTCCTGCCTATCTTTTCTTATTATCCCCACCCCCCCTCCTTTTTTTGAAATAAGAATGCTTCACATTGGTCATCATATATTGGAATGATACACATTTCTTTGACTTTACAGGGGCTCACAGCTTAGAGACTGTTTAAATCTAAAAAGTTACTTTCAACTATGGACTTTTGAGAGAAAATGTTGGTTTAGTTGGGCTTCAGGGACTCTTGGTGTCATGGAAATGCATTTTCTGTAATGTGACAGGCATGGGCCTTTTGGGGCCAGAGGCATAATATTACACATTTAAAACCTGCCTCACAGTCTCAGATATTGCTTGCCTCTTTCTCAAACTCTGGTGCTGTTTTAGAAGAATGTAGGACCTTTGGAGGATGGGCCATAGCTGGGGGAAATAGTTCTCTATGAGGAGGCCTTCAATGGTTACATGTGAGCCCTGGTTCTGATCTTGCTCTGTCTGCTTCTTGGACCACACCATCTGAACAGTCTCTGTCCTATGCTCCTACCTCTGCATACACTCTGAGCCACTCTGCCATACTTTACTCTATGATGGATTGAAACTCTGAATCAAGGAGCCAAAATAAACTTAGCCTTCCTTGGACTATTTCAGCCAAGAATTTTGGCTACAATGATACAAAAGCAACTACTAAATAGACTTATAAGAAAAGTGTTTTTGTCTTTTAGTTTTTAGAATATCTGGAACAGAAACTATCATTATTTAAGTTAGGTTTAATTTAATAGTGGACTTTTGATTCTTTTAATTTATGAGATTCTGTCTTGTTGCTTTAAATATTTCTCTAGAGAAAAAAGGGACTACGTTAATTTTTCCTAATATTTAAATTGTTGACTTTTCCTAAATACGTAAATAGGTTCACCTTAAAGTCATACCACATCAGTTTATTAAGTAATATTTTAATAATTATCAGAATATGCCCATGACACCTACTGTGGACATTTAGTAGCTAACTCAAGGAAACCTAGGATACATAGTTTGCTCTTTCTGTTTTCCCGAAGCAGTTGCTTGAACATAAATTAAAATTCCAGTTACTTATTTACAAACTGATCCTTAGCAAACTTAGTTTATGGAGCAGAGAAGATGAAATTATGAATTAAGAAAAGATAATAAAATGTTTACTAATAAGCAGTTCGCCACTTCCAACAACTGCAGCTTAAAGCTATTGCAAAATTTCAGAGAGCTATCTGGGTAAGTCATCATGTGATATATGGAATCAGGTTCTCACTGACTGGGCATCTCTCTTAGAGTTGTTAAACACCCAGAATTTCTCAGGCAAAACAGGAAGTTGTTGAGTAAGTTCTAAAAAAAAAAAAAAAAAAACAACTCAAAAACCCCATGAAAGAAAAATGCAGAAGATCTAATCTCTCTACTACTAACTGAGGTACTGAGAACTGTTTGGTCCAATTAGAGAAAGCTCAAAAGTTAGTAAAATGGATGCTGTGTGCTGTGGTCCCCATAAAGTGACCACTGTGGCTTCAGATTCAATGAATACTTACTGTATTCCCTAAATAGACTTCTCTCTTATATACCCCCTCCACACACATATCTGTCCATATTCAGATAAAATCTGTAGATAGGGCAGCATGAATTCTCTTCCTTGGCCTTTGGGAGTGGTTGCAGGAAGGATGAGCCTCTTTCCAGTCTCTTGGATGTTGAACCAAAGTGATCCACACAAACCCACATCCAAATAGTGGACTTAATTTTAACATACCTTTCTGAAAGGTAATTCTAGACTCCTAAAGTAACTTCCTCAAGGAATTACCCTCACTGTTTCTTGACTCAGTCTATAATTATCTGACACAGCAACTTCTGGGTAGAGAAGTAGATTCCATCACTGTATGCCTATTTTTTATGCCATTTGAATGAGCCCACCATTCGCAGATGGTGTTATTTATGATTTCATCTCAGGAAATAAGAATGCCCATAAATTCTTTATTAGGGACTTACAGAAACACAGTTAGCAATGAAGGCAAACCCACTTTCAGATTATAAATTAGTCACTAGTAAAAGCAAATTGCTGCTCTACCTGGAAGGTCTGATGTAAGGCTAAGGTGATAGCTCAGTGGGTGAAATGCTTGCTTTGAGATAATAAGGACATGAGTGTAGTCTCCAGAAACCATGTAAAGAAATCTAAAGATGGGCCAGTGAGAAAGTTCACTGGGTAGAGGAACTTGCTACTAAGCCTGATGTCTGGTCTGATTCTTGGGATCCACATGATGTAGGGAGTCATCCAGTTCAATGAGTTTTCCTCTGACTTCCACACAAGTACCATAGCATATGAGTGCACACACATACACATATACACAAGTAAAGGGAAATTAATCAGTGTAATAAGCTTTTGAAAGTCAAACATAGTGATACACACTTGTAAATGTAGCATTGGGCAAGCAGATCCCTGGGCATCGTTGGCCAGCCAACCTAGCCTACGTGGTGAGCTCCAAGCTAGAGAGTAGTCCAATCTCAAAATAAAAGGTGGATATGGTGCTGGAAGGACATCCAAGACTTTCCTCTGGCCTCTACATATAAATGTACACATCCACATGCATCTTCCCACACATTTAATAGCCACAAACACAGAGGTATGCCTGTGTACACAGGTCTGATGTCATTCACACCTCAAGCAGCTGTGTCTTCTTGAGCCAGCACCATGAATGAAGCTCAGCACTTATGAGATGTTCAGGAAATTCTTCTGCCGGATCAGTCCGAGAGAAAGAGTTTCTGTGCTGTGACGTTCACATACAGCAAGAAACTAACTCACATCCACTAAAAGTATTCTGTATAACCTTTATTCAGTGGTTTCTCTGTGCTAATGACTTTGGTAGGTATTGTTGTGAGATACTAAGATCTTCATGTAATTAACATGAGTATATATACATTGTTTTTCCTCATGTTGCTGATATTTTAGTCTTTCTCCTTTCCAATACTTCACCAGTAACCCAAGCCACTCACTGCTACAACTACATCTCTGTTTATCTGCATCTTATGTGAAACTACTTTCAATCACTGTGCAAAACTAGGATGCTAAGTATTCCATCTCATGAGAATATCCTTTACCACATTCCTATGCCCCACCCCCGCAAATGAGGCTCTTAAAACTTACACTGCAAGGCAATGTCAATATCATATATTCTTCTGAATTTCCTAGTCCACATTAATTTTTTTTTTACATGTGGAATCTTAGTGAAGGAAAGTGTGGTTTGCATTATGTATTTCAAATGCACTCATATTCTGGGATGGAATCAGCTTGATTTCTGAACGAGTTTTTGATGTGATTCTTTGCTTTTCTCTGGCAGGTATCCTACACTCCTCACAGGTTCATCTTTTCCCACCACCACTCCGTGAGACTACAAAGCTGTTATCCATCCTATTTTCACCCTGTGCATTTTCCATTCTTGGCTTTCAAATGCTATGAGAGTCCATCAGATCTGAGCTAAGAATTAAGTTAAAGAGCATTCTCTCCTTCAATATCATGATCTATTAATTCCTGTCCTCGCTAATCTCTCTATCTCATTTGAAGGATTACAATGCGTCAATTTAAGCATGACATTGCTTTTTAGTTATTGGATTGGAAATCAGGCTTACATTAAAGAGATTTTTCTTTCATTTGTTGAAAGGTTAGACTACAATTGATAATTCAAAATAAAGTACTTCTGACACCATTGGATTAACAGGTAAGTGGTTCGGAAAGAAATTGAAGCAATATTCACTGGATTGCTTGGAAGGGTGCATGTTGGAGATGTCAAGAAGATGGATAAAGGAATGATTAGAAAAAGCTGTATACAGATGGAGCATGACGGGGACAGAGAGAGTAAATGAGAGATGAAGAGACACGAAGGCAATCTGAGGGAGTGTTGCATTGATTCACTCAGAGCTTTGCATCTATGGCTTACACAAATACGAATTCAAGCAGCCCTGATTGGAAAAACTTGCATTTATGCATAATATGAATAGACCGTTTTCTTATCTTTATCCATTATCCATTATTGTATTTTCATTTTGGATTTATTTTTATTTTATGTGTGGTATGAATATTTTGCCTTCATGTGTATACTATGTGTCAGAATTAAGAGGTCAGAGGGGTTGTCAAATCCCCTGGAACTGGAGTTACAGATGGTTGTTAACCACCATGTGGGTGCTGAGAACCAAACCCATCTCCTCTGTAAGAGCAGTTATTGCTCTTAACCACTGGGTTATGTCTCCGGCCACATATAATACAATGTTATAAAGATTTACATAGCAATGATATTGTAGTGGGTATGACAAGTACTAAAAAGGTCATTTAAAGTATTCCGAAGGATGTTTATAAAAGGAATAGGTGATTTACAAAAGAACATTAATGCATCTGTTGAACCAATCTTCCGTACATAGTAAGGAATGACTGTACTGAATGATCTTCCATTTTCCAAGCTTAAAAATTGATTCCAACAATGTTTGAAAAATGATCATTTCCCTTTTTTCTCCCTAAATTCTCCAGGCGTGTATGTTCTATAGCTCACTAACCCATGGTTTTTCTCAGAAGGAGCCATGGGGCTGACTTTGGCTTTTTACTTCCAACACCTCCATCTTCTCTTGTTCTCCAGGTTCTTTGAGGGGTTGATTACAAAGTCGAACAGAGCTCTATGCAAGGCTGGCACTGAAAGGCCAGTAGTATTTCAGAGACAACTATCTGCCCCAATCAAGTGGATATTTTTTAGTTACTAGAGAAAGAATCATCTTGAGGAATCAAAAGTAATATTCCTGTTAAAGAAATTGGTTAACAGAAAACAAAGGAAAGGAGGGCAGAGGCAATGGACATCTGGAACGAAGATTAGAGTGCCAGAATGGAGGGATGGCTTTATTTGGGGTACATATGAGAGAGGAGCAGAGCCCCAAACACAAATTAAATGAAGAAATCGGAATCACCTGAACAACAGTAAAGAAAGTAGGAGAATGAGATCATTTGAAAGAAAAGGGGTGAGAACAATGGGAAGACACAAAGGAGATACAAAGGACCTTGGGCAGCAGAGGGTTAGCTATGCTGTATGATGTTCTAGGCCTCTGTGCTTAAGGATGAAAGGTTTTTGCCATAGTGGGGCTTTTGTTGTTGTTGTTGTTATTTGTTTGTTTGTTTTTGAGACAGGGTCTCCCCATAGCCCCAGATGGCCTGGAACTTGCTTTGTAAACCAGGTTGGCCTAGATCCCTCAAGGATCCTCTTAACTCTGTCTCTTCTGTGCTGGGATTAAAGGCGTGGGCCACCACACCCAACCAAGGATGAAGGTTGTAGACAGCTCCTTCTTTCTGCCCTGCTGAAGTTAGCTTTCTCAAAGAATGCATATTGGACACGTTCTCCTACTGCTCTATGCCACCATGAGTGATTTGTAGCTAAAGGCAAGTTATTAAATGAAGATCATTGCAGGGCCAGTCTCAAGGCAGAAATTCGAAGTCTCAAAGGGAATGTCTCTGGAAACTGCTAAGCTTCCTTTTAGGATAATATGGCATTTGGTCTACAGTCATGACTCATAGCCCACTTGGGATTCTCTAACTGCCTGGCCTCACAGGAGTAAGATTTTAAAAGAGTTTGACAGCTTGGAGGCCTAGGTCTTCATGACTAATGCATGCCGTCTTGAACAAGCTGAAAGTAAATCTGCAAAGTCTGGAAAGTGGTCAGCATTTCAAATACACAAACTTTGATAGCCTGTGCTGCTGAAGAGAGAACAAAAGATTAACCTGTATGTGTGATGCAAGGAGTCATGAATATTATACAACGTCCTGTACTGTATAAATAAACGTCCACTGAACTGCACTGGAACAGGGCTAACAAATGTGGTGAGATGTTATGTTTACAGAGTTCTAAACCTGCTCCGGTGAATTTAACAAAGCCTTCCTCACCGAACAGTGCAGGGCATCAGCAGAACCAGGGAAGAAATTGTTACATGAGTTCAACAAAACATTGAATTCTCAGGGATTTTCTTCTGTTGTGGAAATTAGGATGCTGAGAAAGTACTGTTTCCTACCTAGGGTTTCAATAATATCTTTTCACAAATCTCAATTTTCTCAGACAGAATAAAAAATAAATAATAGTGAGTACACTCCAGCTAACTTCTGACAAAACCTGGTTGGAAAGATGGCTCAGCAGTTAAGAGCACTGTCTGATCCTCCAGAGAATCCAGGTTCACTTCCCAGCTGCCACATGGTGACTAAAAACATCTGTAACTCCAGTTTAAAGAGATCCGACTCCCTCTTCTGGCCTCTGTGTGTGCTGCACACATGTGCAGGTGAAATAAGCAGGTGAAATATTCATACAGATAAAATTAAAATAAATAAAGGCTGCATTCATTCTATTAACACTTTCACGGTAGTTAAGATATATGGTGTGATGGCTGGTTTCAATTCTCACCTTAACCCCATCTAGACTCACTGGTAAACCAGTCTCAATGAGCGGCTGTCTAGATCAGATTGGTCTGTGGGCATGACTGTGGAGGATTATATTGATCACCACAGTAACTGGCAAGGCAAAACCCAGCCCCACTCTCTGGGCTTGTGTACTGAATATAACGAGGGTAAAGAGAGAGCTGGGTAGGAGGCATGCACACCTTCCTTTCCCTGCTCCTGACAGTGGATGTGATGGGACTAGTTGTTGGAAGTTCCTGCTGTCTTGGCTTCCCTCCTGTGAAGGAGTGAAACCTAGAATTGTGAGGGAAAATACATCGTTTTTCTCCTAAGTGCTGTTTTGTCACAACAGAAATGAACCCAGGACAGATGCAGTACTCCCGAAGGAAGGCGTGCTTCATTGAGACAGCTCACCAGACCCTTCCCGATGACCGTGGAGGACATCAAGATGGTCTTCCAGGCGCTTCTGGAGACTTGCATTTGTTGTCATCCCAAAGGGCCTACAAGCCTTTTCTTCTTAGGCTCTGCATCATCCAGCCCCTTCCTCCTTTGCTTTTGAGGATTCTACCTCCTGCCGCATGGAAAGCGAGGAAACAGGTGCCACCCTTCAGAATAGTCAGGAAAGTGTGCCTGGACTCATGAGTGAGCGACTGAGCTGGTGGAGTGATTCTGAAAGGCCTACATTCCCCTAATATCCCCCACCTGGGTGTGTGTCCACCGGGTCTATGGCCCTGCCTGTTCGCACTGAGTGACAGAACTCTCTAAGGTTATGTATACGCAGCAATTTATACCTTTCTGGTGGGCAACCAGCTAGAACTGGCAGGTGCAGCTTTCAGGTGTCTTAGGCTTGAAGAGAATTTTGAATCCATGTAAAAACATATCGACTCATAGACTTTTGAGGCACTATGTGCATGCAGTGACAGTGGTGTGTGGCTGCATTTCGCTGCTCTGTGGTTTCAGTCATGAAGGAGGCACAGCGAGTTCAATGATCATGATCTGGGTTCGAATCCTAACTCGGTGTTTCATTTCACTTATGTGACTTGGGGCAAATTATTTCACCTTATAGCATAAATTACTCATTTCTAAACTGTGGAATAAGGTATATCATTATGAATAATGCTTGAATTTTAAAAATGGAAGCACTCACTTACTCTCTCAGCAGCTAAACAGTGAGCAACAATCCTGTATCTCATTTGCCACATTCCTCTTGCCCCTTATGCCAATTTCCTTCAAGCCCCTTCCTCCTTCACTACTATTGATCTGATACACAGAGGAGAAACTCCACAAAAGAAGAAAGGCAAGGTTAGAGTGCAGATGATCAGGTTTCCAGATACAAAGTAAGACATATAAAGATAAGATAGCAAGGGGCTCTAACAGCCTGCAAAGTCTCACCTTTCTTCAAACCACTGCATATTCAACCTCCATCCAGCCTTTGTTTCAATGTATTTTTTACTCATATCATGTCAATTTCCGGAATTAAGTTTAAATGAAGATCGATCTTTTCATTGAATTCTGCAGATTTACAGGAATATATATATATAATCATGGGAAGATCAATGATGCTCCCTACAGTACCTAGACCTACGATTATGGATCATGTTGGGTTACATGGAAAAAGGGAATTAATGTTGAAATTAAGATGTCCAATCAACTGACTTTTAAAATTTAAAAAACATCTTTCATTATTGAAGTAAACCTAATGCATCCACAGATGTTCTTCAGAGTTGAAGAAAGAATCAGGAGAGTTGAGAAGATGAAAGAATGAGGTTGAGATCCGAGGACCTGTCATAACTACAGAAGGTGGAGGAGCAGGTTCTCTTCTCTGTCAGCCTTTTACTGGGCTTTGACTTCATCTTGGAGATCTGTTGTTTAACTACTGATCAACAGAACTTGAGAAAATACGCCTGTGTGGTTTCAATCCACTGAGCTTGCAGTAATTAGTAAGAGAAAACTAATTCAGGATACAATGCATGATCAGGAAACAAAGCCAATATACACTTAGTTTAATTTCAGAGTGGTATTATTGACCAAGAAGGACTAGTACTTGAAGAAAATCTTGATTTTGTGCAGTGATGCCAACTGAGCGGCAGACTCAAGGCCTACTGGAAAATCTCTGTGGACTTCACATCCACTTTCCCAGTCAGTACCGGTAACTTGGGCTTTCTATCATGACATATTTCTGACATCCAATAATAAGTGTTTTTATATAGCTGTAATTAAAATGATCTGTATGCTGAGCAAGAAGAATACATGGGCAAAATTATTTGATAATAGATATTAACATGTTTATATAAAAATTATACTATAAATATATAGCTTAGCAATCTATACAATGCAAATATGCAAATATTACTTATCTATATGTTATCTACATAAAATAAAATATGCAATTCTATTTTATATATATAGTCAATAAAGTTTTCAGGCTGTCAAAGAAGAAAATGGAATTCATCACATGCAAGAAAATATTCCATTGTACGGTCAAAATAAGGCCTACAGAATAACAGTATTTTTTCTGTTGAATATATTTATAGCATACTTTTGTCTGAAAATTAACGCCTTCATGCTTAAAGATATTTTTTAGCAACATGATTAAGAAGCTGTGCATTTGGTGGTATTTCTTGGTCGTGCTCTGTTTTAAATTTAAGACTGTAGGTCAACTGTTTTATACTTTTCATTTATAGACTGCCTTAAAATTCTCTGCACTTCACTTTTTAATCTGGTAGCTACTATTAAGTAGATAAACCTATGAAAATAGAATATGAATGAAGCTTCAGTTTCATGGTGGGATGCTAAGACAATAAACCTTGCTCCTGTCCTCTCAGTATTCAGAGCAAGCAAAGAGATACTATGTCTCTACTTCTGGAACGCATTACAGTAAGAATAAAGCCAGTAAATTCTTGAAGAGTGAGAGTTGTGAATTAAGCTGTGTAGTTAGAACATCTTCAAGAAAGCCAATCCAATTTAATTTCACACTATATATGTATATCTAAAATTATGTACTTATTGAATAATTTGATTATAATTGATCACAACTGAAAATATTCAAGTTGAGATATGTACCTCTGAAAGAGAAAAACATACAAGTGTGTATACCTGTGCCATATATACTAATTAGGATCTTGGGAAAACAGGGCATGGGAAAGATTCCAGAGAGAATTCCAGCCCTGGCTCAGGAAGGCTCCCCAGGAGTGTCAGTGCCTGTGAGTGTAGAATCCTGAAACCAAGGCTTAAGACAGAGCCTCAGAAAATTCATGAGAGGGAGAGAGGGAAGGGGAGGGGAGGGGAGAGGAGGGAAGGGGAGGAGAAAAGTCAGCCATGACAAATTCATATCAGAGGGATGAGAAAAAGCTATTTTACCAAGACCTCTGCTTTCTCTGTCAGATAACTGACTAGAGACAAAAGGTCATCCCAGCTCATGCTGGAAACTCAGAGCAGTAAGAACTGGTCTGCAAAATCTACTAGATAGAGGAGAAAAACTTTGAGTTAGAAGAATGCAGTGCCCTGTGAGGTGGAAATCAGGTCAGCTGACAGACTGGAGTAAGGGACATACAGATAGAACCAGCACCACCCCAGCACCACCGCTCACCCACATGAGGTCTGTTCAGAGGAAGCTTGATACCTGCAACCCACTGCCATGATGGACAACATGAGATGGGCTCTGCACCCATGTCCTACCTCTGCAAGAAACTGCACGAAGATAAGATCAGCAGGACACCCACCTGCAGCAGAAGCTGCCATGCTCAGAGGAGGAGCCACACACATACTTTGTTGCTGTGTCTCTTTCTTTCACTTTATATTTCCCTTATTTAATATCTAATTTCAACTTAATGGATCAGTTTTGTCTAATACTTTCTTTTACTTCCTATATTGTGGGTAGTTTTCCCAATGATTGAAAGTTAGTATGTGGTGGGGCGGGGTGGGGGGTCTCCATACATTGTTCTGTCAAAATTTGGACCATTTTAAGTTGTCCAATTATATTTCTTTCCATTTTTTTCATTCATTCTACTTTTTAGATTAGCATATTTTGTTTAAAAGTAAACAAAGAAAAATAAATAAACACATTTTGCCCCAAAGACATGTACCTTACTGGCAAAAACAAATACAGCCTCAGAGTCAAAGAACAGAATATAATATTCTAAGCAAATGGAACTGCAAAGCGAGTCAGTGTAACAATACTAATATCTGACATAAAAAAATAACTCCAGTGATAAGATATAACCAAGTTCACTTTATAAAAGGAAATAATCCAATAATTCTAAACATACATGCACTAAACATCAGTACACCCGATTTAATAAAAGAAATATTTTTGCATATAAAGATGCATACTGACCTCAAGACAGCACTGGTGAGTGACTTCAATATCTAACTATATCATACACACACAAAAATGAACAGAGAATTCAAAGTTAAATGACCTTGTGATCAAATAGACGCAAAAAATAGACACACAGAAAATAATCAATAGAATATTTCACACAAACACTGCAGAATACACAAGCTTCTCATTAGTCCACGGAACTTTCCTATCAAATGAAAACATAACCAGGAACTATACGAAGCAAAACCATTCTAAGATGGAAGTTGAAGGCCCAGATCTAGATGGAGCCACTGATGAATTCTACCATAGCTTTAAGGAATTAATACTAATGTTACTCAAACTACTCCATAAAATTTAAATGGAAGAAGTGTTACTGAACCTATCCTATAAAGCCATTACTGCTCTTAATGCCAGCATTGCATAAGGACAGAACAAGGAAACATTTATAGACCAATCTTCCTGACAAACATAGGTACAACAATTCTCAGTAAAATACTTTCAAAATGAATTCAAAATGGAAAACAAATCATTCTTTATAATCATGTTGGCTTGATTCCACAGAGGTCAAGATGGCTCAATATGTGTGTCTCAATAAATGTAATACATCATGCAAATAACTCTAGGACAAAAATCACCTAATCATCTCAATAGATACAGAGAAACATCTTTGACAAAGTCCAACATCCCTGCATAACAAAGCTTCAAAGAAATAGGGGTTAAAAAAAACAAAATAAAGGATTTATATGATAAACCTAGAGCCAACAATTTACTATATAGGAGAAAACTCAAACAGTTCCCACTAAAATCAGGAATGAGAAGAGGGTGTCTGCTTTCTCTGTAAAGATCCAAATTAAGCTACATGGAATTAAAAAGCCTCTGCACAGCATAGGAAAGTCTTTCATTATAAGTTTGATATTTTACATATAAAAATTTTAAATTGATACACAGAGGAAAGGAAGAATTTAAACTATCATTATTTTCAGATGATATAGTTTTATCTGTGAGGCCCTAGAGACTCTACTAAATTTAAAATAAAAACCTGATAACCACTCTAGGCAAAGACTCCAGATAAGAGAACACACAAAAATCAGGAATCTATTTATATGTCACCAATTAACATGTTAGGAAAGAAATGAGGAACACAGTCTCATTCACAATAGCTTCAAATCAATACAATAATCTAAAATTAAACCTCACCAAGGAACCAAAATGCTGCTATAATAAAAAATTCAAGCATTAAGGAAAGAAACTGGAGAAAACATGACTACGAAATAGGAAGATTTCTTAGGCTCATGTATTATCAAAATTAGTACAATGAAAATGACAGTATTACCAAAAAATATTCACAGATTCACTGTAACCCCTTTCAAAAATCCCTATGATATACTTTGCAGTAAAACAACAACAAAAAAATCCTAAAAATTTGTATGGACTCAAAAACACAATGAGACATCCAAAACAATCCTGAACAAAAAGAATAATTGTAGATGTATCATAATACCTAATTTAGGTTCTATTACAAAGCTAGAGTTAAAAATACAAACAAAAAAATAAAATAAATGGCATGGTGCTAGAACCAAAAAAATAAACAAAGCCACATATGCCAATGGATAATATATCAGATTCATTATGAAACCCACAAAACCACAGCCATTTGATTTTTGGCAAAGTTGACAAAAACATATATTGGAGAAAAAAATACTCTCTTCAACAAACAATGAAGGGAATACCGTATGTTCTCACTCACCCCCCATGGAAAAATAAACCTGCATCCATCTTTCACCCTGAATAAAAATCAGCTCTACATATATCATAATTCTTGATGTAAAGAAGGCATAATACTTCAAGACACAGGCGTAGGAAAGGACTTTCTGAAAAGGACTCTAATAATTCAGGAAATATGGACAGATTTGACAAATACAATGGTATGAAATTGAACGGCTTCTGCAGAGGAGGGGAAACCACAGTTTATGTGAACAAGGAGATATCTTACAGAATGACAGACATCTTCAGCAGCTACACATGTGATAAAGGATCAATAACCAAAATATACAAATAATTCAAAAAAGTAAGTACTAAAACCCTAAATGACCAATTACTTAATTTATCCCATTGCATTAACCCCTCCCCTTCCTAAATAGGCAAATAAAATGGACTGATAATTTTCAAAGGAAAATTATAAATGACCAAGAAACATATGAAAAAGTGTTGAAAATCTTAGTCATCAAAAAATGTAAATAAAGCTACAATAAAATTGAATCTCACATCTGTCAACATGGTTGTATTTAAGAAAAAAAAAGGTAGCTACTAATGCTGGTAATAGTGTAGGGAAAGTGACATTTATACACACCTGGAAGGATTATAGCTTAGTCCGGTCACTATAGACATCAGTGTGAATATTCCTTGGACTCTGAAAACAAAACTACCATTTGGCCTGGCTGTACCTCTTCTAAGTCAGCATACCACAGAGATTCTTGCACAACCATGCTTTTTGCAGTGTTATCTCACTAGCAAAGTTCTGGAATCTGCCGAGGTGTCTGTCTGCAGATAAATAGAGAGCCCATGGGATAAATACACAATGGAGTTTTATTCAACCATAAAACACAAAACACATGCATATATATCATATATATGTGACAGGAAAGGGAAGAGGAGACTGGAGGAAGGTAGCAGAAGGTAGTGGAAGAAAGAAGGATGGATTAACAGAGAAGGTATAGAGGCCGAATATGTTCAACACGCATGATATGCTTGAAATAAACTTAAATAAAAATAGGTATGATATGTTTTCTGCTATTCACATTTCTTCTTTGACTTCTTCGGGTATGTGGGAGTCTGATGTGTGTGTGTGTGTGTGTGTGTGTCTGTGTGTGTGTGTGTGTGTGTGTGTGTGCATGTATCTGTGTGTGAAAAGAGAGGCGGGGAAGAAAGACAGAGCACTGATTTCACACAGAGCCCAAAACACTATGTCTAGAGACTTAAATTCTATTGTACTGTGTGTTTCATTTCTGAACTTTATTATTCATTTTACTAACTTTAATTACATGTGTGTGCATGGGGGATATGTGGATGTGAATGATAGTCCCCATGGAGGAAGAGTTGGCAAATCAATCTGGAGCTGGAGTTAAAGGATATTGTGAGCCACTTGAAGTGGGTGTTGGGAACTGAACTTGTGTCATCTGCGAGCAATACATGCTGTTAACCACTGCGCCATAACTCTGACCCAAATGTACTTTGTTTTTCAGGTAATTCAGATAGTAGGCATTTACATAATGTCTCTTGGCTCATGCACAATATTGTTCATTGTCAATATTTTCAGACTACTCAAATATTTACAATTTGAGTGCATATTGTTTAGTACAGAAATAAGCCTTGTTGATGGAAGTACTTGTTAAAAAAAAAAACGACAACAAAAATGCATTTTAAAGCTGCACTCACCTGATTAAAACAGTGACACTTTTCATCTATTAATTCAATTCTTATTTTGGTCCTTTGAAAATTTCTATATATTTTTATAAGTTTGCTTTTCAATACTATAATCAACCCTTCTCAGACAAAGAACATTAGATCCTCACCATGGAGAGGGAGGAGAGTAGAAATGGAGTCATTTTTAGAAGCCAGTAATGCAGAACTGGCCTTTGCAAACTCATTTGGCCTTTCCTGCTTACACCAAGGCTGTGTGCTTACACCAAGGCTGTGTCACAAAGGAAAGATCGTGGCCTTCTCTCTTCTTCTGATGCATCAGTTAGACTCTCTCCAGTCTATTTCTAGCTTACAGATTACTGTCGTTCAAATTTCAAGTTCAACTTCTGCCTTAGGGAAAGGCTTCTGAGTTCACTGAGCAGGAACAATTGCTCCTGCTTAAAACACTCTTATGCATAAAGGTTAGCAAATCAGGTCTGAAGAGATGGTTCAGCTGTTACCAGCAT
Source organism: Eospalax fontanierii (assembly GCA_035773235.1). Taxonomy (NCBI): domain Eukaryota; kingdom Metazoa; phylum Chordata; class Mammalia; order Rodentia; family Spalacidae; genus Eospalax; species Eospalax fontanierii. Next base: position 43,072,437 of record CM069540.1, on the reverse strand, counting down.
ACACTGGACCCAAGTTCAATACTTAACCCTGACTTGAGGCAGCTCACATCTACCTGTAACTCCAACTCCAAGGGGAGCCTGATACCTCTTTCCCTGTGACATGTGAATCACACATACACACACGCACACAGAGTTAGAAATAAAATACATTTTTAAAAGTTGGGAGGTCATATTTTTCTTTCATTTAAAATTCTACAGTATTTGCTGATGTGTATTTTTCTTTTTGATGAAAATATAAAATTCTTGGTGATTACTGCATATCAGTCCACAGAGCTCCATCATTTTATGAACTCTTAGGAATTAACCCATTATATAAATGTATTCATTAAGTAATTTCTTGTTCTTTTCATTAAGTAATTTCTTGTTCTTTTCTTTCAGAAAACAGTATCTGAGGAACATGTGCTTTTTACACTTTTAAATCCCTGTTGATGGGCTATATCTCTGCACCAAAAGGACAGGTTTCAATTTTGATAGACCCAAGAAACTGCCTCCCAGAAGATCCTTCTGTTTACCTTCCAATTAACATGCAGCTATTTGCCAAGCAGGCACTTGGAAATTAGTATCTCATTAAAGTTTTAATTTGCATTTCTCTTGTTATGAGTGTTATAGCTGCTGTTTTCATATTTAATAGGTAATTTATAAATTGTTGTAAGTTGTCATTTATGGCCCTGGCCTGTTGTGCTAAACTCTTGCTTCTTGCTGTGTATAATCTTGTTAACTTAGGAAACTTTCAATTTTAACTCAGACTAAATATTTCATTTTTTCCTGGTTTGTTTATTCCATTACTAAAGCATGTGATCTATTTTCTATTGTTGTGGTAAAACATTGGCCAAAATCAACTTGGAGAGGAAAGAGTTCATTTCATCTTATCCATTCTAGTGCCAGTCTATCATGGAAAGATGCCAAGCAGGAACTTAAGCAGGGCAGGAACCTGGAGCACAGATCACACAGGAATGCTGCTTACTGGCTTGCTCCTCTGGCTTGTGTTCAGTCTGCTTTATTAAACAACCCAGGATTGCCTGACCAGGATTGCCCCGTAGCAGGGTGGATCCAGCCACATCACTAGCACTCAACAATGGAGAAAATACCTCACAGCCACAGCCACAGACCAATCCAATAGAAGCAGTTCTCCAGCTGAGCGTCCCTCTACCCAGGTATGTGAAGTGAACAACTGAAACCAACAGTGACAGGTTGACTATCCAATTATTTGCATTATTTTTTTTCAGATAAGTTTATTGACATTGCAATATTTTTGACATTTGTGTCATTAAAAAAAATTCTTCCACTTGAGTAATATAGTCGTTTCCGTTTCCGTAGTGTCTCAACCACTTGGTTGGGGGTAAGTAGACGCAGAGTCAAGCTACAGACTCCGAGAGTTGGACGGGAAGCAGCCCAAGCGCATGGTACTGCAAACTCGTTTATTGAATAGGTGCACAAGCTCTTAGAGGTCTGGATAGCCAATGACCTTATGGGGTGGGGTCCCAAATACAGCCAATAGTAAGTTTGTCTCCAGGTAGGCAGGTTCTTTCCAGGTGCTGGTCTCACAATTAGCCAGAGCAGAATGCCACATCCACAGGAGCCATGCCTCTATTCATCCTAGTGAGTGGCCTTAGGCTAAGCCCACCTTACATTATGCCCAAAAGAGTAATTAAAATGTCTGTGGTTTTACTAACTAATGTTTGCATATATTTTTAACTATACTTTGAAATTTTTTAGATTATATGCATATGAAATTACTGTTTTGGATTGTCAGGTTCAGATACTATTTTGAATGTTTGGCATGAAAACAACATGCATTGGTATATATAATATTCAAAGTTAACACCACATTCAATAGGCAAAAGTGAGATTCTAATTGTAAATGTGCATGTAGGTATGAACTTAGATTTTCATTAAGCAATTTTTAGCGGCATATATTGAATTTACTTGGGCATCTTCTCAGTATTTAGGACAACTCCTTTCCCCACCTATTAGAAATGCTTCCTTGATTTTCTAGCTCTATTCCTTTTCTCTGGCTAGAGAGTGTGAGTTCTTAGAAAATCTCAGTCCTGTGTGATACTTATAAACAAGTACTTATAAATAGATAACAACATTTTGTTTGAATTTTTGATAGTTGATGAAAATCCAGCTCCTGCTGTGATTTCTGTGGCACTAGAGGCTTGATGTTCACATCAGCACTGTGCCTTTTTCAGGAGCATAACCAAGAACAGGTACAGAGAAGCCATCTTCTCAGGCTGAGAGCAAACACCACAGCCACTTAGTATTAATGCATTTGTGAAACACCAGGGTGTGAAACAAGGCATTGCATACCTTGCCTCTGATAACACTGTCTACTCTTATGATTAATTCTGATATTTCAGAAGCACCCTTTGCCTTTTTTATTTCTCTAAAACATCAACCAATTTGCTTTTGAATTAGTTTTAGGAATAATTTCCCACCCCAAAGCAGTTACTCTGTATACTTTTGGTTTCCTCTCATTTGTTCATATTGTCAGTATACCTCCTGAACCAGCCAGATTCTTTCCTCTCCACTCTCAACCTTTCCTTCCAGATACAACCACTGTGCACGTGCCTCCCTGCACAGTGTTCTGTCTTGCATTTCCACCCCTATTCTTCCTTGTTTGCTATCAGTTCACACAGCAGCCAGTGTAATCTTCAAAGAGAAAGCTGATCTTGCCATCCTTCCACTGCACTGAGTGTGAAATGTGAGCTTTCCTGATGGTAAAAGCTCCCTACCCCAGCAGGTGCCTGTCTACTTCTGAGCTTCTTATCTCACTGTTCTTTGAACTTCCTGTCTATGCACTTCTCAGGTTCCTTCCTGCTTCCTGGGCTGCTCCATTTGGAGTTCTCTCTGGGTGCCATTGTTTTGCACAGCTGGATCTTAGGTCCTGTGGAGACCACTTTCCTCCCCAGTATAAAAGACATTGCCCACTCCCTCTTACCTCTGTCACAGCACTTTTTTTCCCAATTGTGCTGTTTTTCACTTTCTGTAACCAAATAATTTCTATATTATTTGAGGCATTAATTCGTTTACAACTAAATTATAGGCTATCTCTGTTCATATTTAGCTGACAAATAGCAATTAAACTTTAAGTCAGAAATTATTATCATCATTAAAGAAAGAAATGTCTAACTCAGTTTTCATTAGTTGTTTTAGTACTCTGTGAAAGAACCAAGTGAACCTCATTAAGAAATTCAGATAAATTATCCCCATATCCACTAAAGTCAAAAACAAAAACAAAAATACAAAGAAGCAAAAGAGAATTTTCCTTGTACAGCAAAGAACAAAGTCAGCACTCAGAGGCACATATTTATTTCAGATTTGAATGGAAATTTCACTAATCACAAGATTGACATGAATTCCTGGAAAAAAAGCTTCACATAATTTTTGCATGGAACATTTCAGTGTTAATCACAATTTTCAACTATAATACTGACAAAATTCTAAGGAGAAGTAATATATCTATTGAAGCAGAAGTTTAGAGACAATTGACAGACATTTTGTAAAATTACTGTCGGTAGCCTCTCAATTTTAGAACACAAAGCACAAAGCAGAAGAAAATTTCCATTTTCTTTGGCTCACTGAGCATAACACTAACTACATTGATTAATCCTGAGGTATAAAATCACATTAAAATAACTTAAGGAGGGGCTGTAGAGATGACTCAGTGTTTGAGAGTATTGACTGTTCTTTTGGAGGACCCCAATTCCTTTCCCAGATCCCACATGGCAACTAACAACTGCCCATAACTACAATTTCATTGAATCCAACACACTCTTCTAACTTCCACAGGCATTGCATGTACATGCTGTGCTTACATGTAGACAAAACACGCATTCACATAAAATAAAAATAAAACGAATCAAAAGAATAACTTAAGGAAAGGGGGAACAAATTGTGAGGCACTGAAGGGAAACCAGAGCTCACCCAGGACCAGAATATCTAGTTTGTTCACTAGACATTCAGAATAGCAAACATATATGTGCATATTATGCATGTATATCTAACATGTGTATATTATATATGGGTCTTGCTATAAACAAATGAAAAAGTGTTTTAGGCATACACATTGACAATGGGTGGTTACTTTGTATACTAATATGACACACATATACTGCATGTCTGCTCCAGAGGCCAGTTGCATATCAGTGGCAAACATTAGCAACAGAGGTCAGGCTGAGGCAGAACTCTACAAGGCACTTCAGAAAATACAAAGATTTTTTATCAATCCTTTCTTTAGGAATTTGGGCTAAACACGTCTCACCACTTTTGCCTACAAGTAACCCAAGCAGACCTCCTCTTTTAGGTTGTTCTATTCTTCTACAGACATACTTTACATGCGGGTCTAGGTTTCTTAAACCTGTCAAAATCTTTCCTGCCTTGTAAAGCTCTTGTCCCACTAGGGAATCTAGCAGGGACACTAAACCTCCATACCAATGTCAAGGTCCTTATTCAATGAAGTCCTTCATTAAATCTCTAGTGAACACAGTCCTATCTGGTCCTGTGAATCAGGCACCATACATTGCTTTCCTCACACCCAGTTCTCTCAGCAGTTCCTGTCCCCCTTCTATTGCTCTCCAGCTCCTGACATTCAGGGGAACCTCCACTGGTGATAACCAGGTTTCTCTAACAGTTTGCACAAGTCAGTCCATCAGAGACTGCTTCCCTTTGTACTGCCTTAGGCTACACAGCCTAAATCTCAGGGGTGGGGGGGGCGGTGAGCTGTTATGTTGCTCACCTGTTCTGCTTCTGAAGCATTGAAAATAATCTCATCTGCCTCCATGTCCCACAGCCTTACAAGCCAGTCAGCTAAGGGTTCCGTCCTGATTTGTTTGACCATCTTTCCTAGCTCCAGCAGCTCTAGGGCCGAGAACCCTTTATTCACTAAATTCTCATGCTGGTTAAGGCCTTTATCAGCATGCAGACATTTGGATTTTTCCTCTTTTTATATTAGTATGTCCTTTTCTCTTTTATCCAATTTGATAGCAAGGTCAGAGGCGAGTACTTAAAGAAGCAAGCCTCATATCTTTCTCTCAATCCAATTCATCTCTCACACTTTAAATCTCTTTCTGGGCTACAACTTCAGCCTGAGACTGCCATCCTGGACTGGACCTGCGCCCCGCAGCTTCTTCCATGGAGTCTCCACCAGCATGCACCATCACCACTGATATTTGTCCCACCAATCTCATCTGCTTAGGCAAGTTCACTTTAATTACAATATTTCACTATAAACCACCCCAACTCTGCAATGGCCGTCATACACACCAGTCCTATGTGCATAATCCAACATATCAAAATTTCTTCTGCCCATACTTTTCCCTTAACTGATCCCCATATTAGCGGTGGCTCCATAAATCCTTTTCCAGGGAGCCTTCTCCTTTGTCAGTTGGTCCTGCTCAGCTACTCCAACTGCATCATGAATTCTCTTGAGATGAGATCTGGCATTCACCCCCACCCCACCCCCAGGTTTGAACCTATTGAGCGGAGATAGAATGCTTTTCAATTAGAGATACCAGTTTATTCCAGTTTAGTTACAAAGGATTCATCCCCAGGGAAAGAGAGATGAAGATTTCATGTGGCAGAGCCTGCATTTTGATCATAAGTCCCCTGGAGCTCTGTAACACATGCCCAAGAATGGAGCCTTGGCACCACACCTGCCTCTCTCCTTCCCATCCTTCCATACATTTCCGCTAGACTTCCCCCTTAAATCATTGGTTAGTTGACTGTCAATCACATTTGGAAGCCTATCCCTTGCAGCAGAGAGGAAACTGTGTATCTATACAACACCCACTTACACACGCCATTTTTCCCCCAAAGATTGCCTGTGGGAAGGAAATGGTAAGAGTGAAACGGACTTTCACAATGAAGAACCAAAAGCAGCCCTCCTGACTGCTGCACATGACCTACAGTTGCTTTTCTCAGTTTTTGGTTTTGGAATTCTGACCCTCTTGTTGTGTGCAAGAGTCAAAATGTACACTTTCCTAAAGGTCATAGAGCTGCACCTCATAACCACGAAACAGATTTTAGTCTTTTTCTGCTTGGTATAGAAATATTTACCCACATTAATTCCATGGCTTAGAATGCAGACTGTGACACTATCATCTTGAGAGAGAAATAGCAGATATATATAGATATAGATATAGATATATAGATATAGATATAGATATAGATATACCACAGGAATTTGCATGTTGTGGAATAAGGACATTTGATATAACTAGCAGTGGTTCAAGATGCTCATGGCTTTTCTGCAATTGATAATTACTGCCATTCATTGATGAAACAGCCCAGACAGACTGCCCAAGCTCTGCCTTCAACAAATGGTTTATTAGAAGTTATTTTTATTTCTGGGGCCGGAGAGATGGTTCCATATTTAAAAGCACTGGTTGCTCTTTCAGAGGACCCAAGTTTGTTTCCCAGCACCCACATGGAGGCTAACATCCTCTATATAACTACAATTCCAGGAGATTTGAAACCCTCTTCTGTCCTCCAGAGGCACTACAAGCATGAATGCACTCTCATGAAGGCAAAACACTCACACAAATAAAATTAATGTTTAAAAAATGTAAGTTTTTTATCTGTATCTGTTCATGTGTGTGCATGGATTACGTCTACTAAAAATGCCTCGTGTTTAATTGTTCTTGTTTCATTGAAACTTTAACCCTTAGTAGTTCAGTTAACTACGGTTAAAGCAACACAAGAATATCAGTTCAGGGGTGCCTGGCTGTGAGTAGAAAGACATGCAGAGGGTGCCTGAGCTGGGACAGTAGGATTGGCTTTCCTGCTGCCAGGGAGTGAGACACAGAGAACGGTCTCAGGACGGGGCCAGTCTCTACCACCTGCCTTCAGTGGTGGTAGAGAGTGTGCTGCTTCTTTTCTGTTTACAAAAACTTGTTCTCTAGGTCAGTGGTCGGAATTATTTCTCATGCATCCAAAATGGTAATTAATTTAGCATGCCTGCCTCTGTGTTTATACTGGATGAAGCAAACTTTGTGAAATTTAGCACCCCCTGGCCCTAGATGCTTGAGTTCCACTGATAATAAGCCCCTTCAAATAAGTATTCCTATTAAAAAAAATCCTGCTTATGACAAAGCAGTCAATCACACCTCTGAGCCATCTATATATGAGTCATGTGAGGTAAGACCATCCAGCCCAGGTGCGATCAAGGAGCCAGATTTGTGTCACGATGATAGTAAATTTGTTGGTTTGCTCTGGTAGCTAATTTTTCAGGCTTGCTTAAAGAGCTGTGTCTGTTTTTACGGCAATGGTGTTAAAGTTTTTCAGTTCACCTTGGATGCTGTTTATTAACAGATGTAACACTGTTTACTTCAGCATAGCTGCTTGATTTTTTGTTTCTGACCATGCAATTTGCCCTTTACTGCATTCCAGCAAACAGTTCTGTGTACAGCTACAACTCTGAATTAGATAATACAGTGAGCCATGGGTCAGTGTGATAAGGACTTTTCAACATTGACTTATACTTTAATAGTGGCTGAAGACCTCCTGTGAATAGGATCACCAGGAAAAATCCAAGTTTTTCATTCTCCTTTTCAGTTTAACTTGCTCTGAGTGTTTCCTGTTCTCAATTACCAATTGAGAATATTCAATTCGAATTGAATATTCAATTTCACTATTGAATTTGGATTAGAGAATGTACGGTACTGAATTACTTCAGTCGTTTAAAGTGAAAAACAACAAAATCACTTGTATTATATTATATATAATTATATATATATATATTATACATTATATATAAATGTATAAAATATAATATATTTTAAAACATTTTAATAGCTCAGTAAGTTAAATAAAATACATTTGAGCTACATTCAACAAATATACAAAGTAAATGTAACTTATACTTATCTATAATATTTTGTTATATTACACTCATATATATTTTTTATGTTAATATACCTTTCTGGGTGTTTTGAGGGGGAAGTTTCATTATTATAGGCAAGTATAACAACACTGAAATATATACCCAAACTATGACCATATTTTCATCTAAATTTTAAATAATTTATATTAACTTCTTAATATTATTAAGGTTAGAGTTACGTGATGCCTTCATGTTTGAAGATGAATTTTTACATTTTCCAAGAATCTACCCTTGCTCTCTTAACTTTACAAAGGGGGTGAGGTGATCAAGATAATCTATGGATTCTTTAAAAAATTCTAAATTGTTCATTTGTATGATTAGAAACTAAATCATTCTATTTTGCTTAGTGAGGCAGTGCATTTCCCTGGCCCAACCCCACTGTCAGTCACTTGTTTAAAGTTTATGTTTGACTTCCAGTGTATCACGTTTCTCTCAGTAATATGTCACATTAACCCCTCTGTTCATCATATCTGCCTCTTCTTCCTAGGACTCGCCTTGAACCCTTTCCTTCTCTGCGAGCAAATCTATCTAAGAAATCACAACCACATGCCTTGCTCATAGTAACCCTCAAAGACACCTGTTTCCCCAGAGTGTTTACTGGTGGTTGTTTTTGCAGATATGGACACATTCATTGTCTGCATCAGAGCATTTGCACATAGCCTCAGAGTATCTCCATTTTCAATGATATATCTATATTCAGTACTTGCCATAATAAAAAATAAATATGTGATTATCTCTACTTAAATTCTACATGTAAGAATTCTAAGTTAATTTTCCAGTTTGTGACTTCAAAATCATAATGAATCTGACAATTTCCCATAGGCTCACATGGAACAAGAATCTGTATTCTTCTTTCTTGTGACATGAAAAGAAAAAAGTCTGAAGTCTAGCAATATTTTTAGGGATCATCTCTTCTCTTCTCTTCTCTCTATCTCTCATATATATATGTGAGACAGGAGGATCTCCCTGTAGCACCAACTGGGCCTGCCTCCAGTTCTGTGATTAATCACATGTACCATCACACCCAGCTTTCTTTAAATATTTTAAGGGTGTGCACCATATTGAAAAATTTAAATGCAACTTCCATGGTTTCACATAGCCCATTTCCCATGGAGGAATATGAGTATCAATATGCTCAAACAGCATGAAATGAACCCAAAGCAGATAGGATGTATATTGTTGGCTTCCTGCCCTGTTGAGTGGAGAATAATCTGTCTGTATGCGTATATTTCTCTGTGTATCTTTTTGGTACAAAAACACAACGATATAAAAACTATCACTTCGCGTAGGAGCCCTTCACAATCCTTTTCCTTCTGCATATGTGAGCTGTGGTCTTTGTCTTCTTTTACTGATTTATCTATATTTTATACCTATAATTTTCAAATCTAGGCTTCCTCAAACCATAATCACTAAAGAAACAAAATATTTTAATAATTTCACTTAGCATAAGGAAACAAGATTGTCTTAAAATCTTAGGATATTTTTGTCACTAACCTTACCAAGGTATTCCTTAGGGGCATCTGAAAGACACAGGACAAGATTTTGCATATTCTGAGTTTATATATATAACCAGGCAGGTCAAAAATACCTCCAAATATACTCCTCCAATTAAAGTGCATCTTTTGACAAGCTCATCTTTAAAATTAACACCTTCCTAAGAATAATTTAATCAAGCAATCAGATTGCCTCAAACTTAATTGAATTCTACCATTTGGTAGGAGACAGAGGCAGGTCTGGAACCCTGGAAATTTCCAGAACAGATTGATTCCCCAGGCTCACAGAGAGTTTTCTCCATGAAGTTCTGAGAACTTCCAGAACTGCCAGATTATTTTTTTAAACTGAGTCACAGGAGACTGCTTGGAGGGGACTAAAAAGGACACACATTAGAAGAGTCCCTTGTACTACAGTTATAGAAGCCTTGTCTTTTATAATTGGGAGTGGATCAGTAATCCAACAGGTAACAAAGGGAAAATATTGGAAACTAAAAGAAACTCTTGCTGTGAGCGAGAAGGGCAGTCTGGTTGGTTCCTCCATTCTGGTGCCAGTATCTGTGACTCAGGATGTCTTTATTTTCCATTGTTGTGATAAACACAATGACCAAACCAACCTGGGGAGGAAAGGGTTTATTTGGCTTACAACCCAATCGCAGTTTATCCATGAGGAAAGACAAGGTAAGAACTCAGGGCATGAACTCAAAGGCAAGAACTGAAGTACAGATCCCCTAAGGAACACTGCTTGCTCCTCTGGTCTATGCTCAGTCTACTTTCTGACACAACCCAGGACCACATACACAGGAGTGGCACCATCCACAATGGGCTGAGCCCTCCCACATCTCTCAAAAATCAAGAAAATGTCTCACAGATGGACTGAATGGAGGCTTCCTCTTCCCAGGTATGTCAGGTTGACAATTGAATCTATCCAGAGCACCAGGAACACAAATTGCATCAGCAATGCTTTTACACAAGACTATAGCCTCATCAACTCATGAGCAAAGAAGGAAATCCAAAGTTTGTCACAGCAGATGTACATCATCTATCTGTCAAAAAACTCATAAAGAATATGATAAATTAAATGTTCACTCCAGATCTTCAGATGTTCCTCAGTTAACACATAACTGATTATTCAAAGAGGCAAAGCTTTTTTCTTCCTTCCCTTTCTTTTGTGTTATTTCTCTTTTTTGATCTTTTCTTTCTTTTCTACTTGATCTCTTCCTCTCTGCATTCTTTCCTCCCTCCCTCCCATCTTTCTCACTTTTCTCTTGTGAAATAGTTCATTGTTACCACTATGATTACTGAATATTAGGTGGAAAAGGGATTACAAACTGAAACAAATTCTAGTTGGGACAATTAACAAATGATGGTCGTGGAATTACCCAGAATTTATTATGCAGACTTCTAAGATTATGAGTAATAAATTCTTAGTATTGAGCTAGAAGTCAAAGACCTTATTAATGAATTGAATTCATTTGAATTATCTTCCTTTGTTGGTCCATTTTATATCAATAGCTTACAGAATAATTACAGTGTATTAAAATGAGCCAGCAGGAGAACATTATGTTTTATTTAAGTCATATAGGCTAATTGCCATTGATATAACATCACTACCTTATAAACAAAAGCTCCTATGATATCTAATACACATTCCTGTCTGAGGTAAAATTCATTTGTATTCCTGGCCCTGAGCTTCAATATATTCTAAGTAATTTCTATTAATTGACACTGAAGGAGCTTATTAGTTGTTTCATTAGTCACCAATTTCCCAGGGTAGAGAAGCGATTGAGACTTATGAAAAGCCATCATTTATTAAAGCGAAGAGAGTTGGAATTTGGAATAAGGCCAGAAACTGGGAGGCCAGAAAAACCACCCAGGTAGGAGAAAGCAGCTCAGACAAAGCTGATCAAGAAAGGCAGAGGAATGTGGACAACTGAAGCTAGAAGGCTCAGACCAGTGAGCAACACTGCCTGATTCTACATGGTCAATGAGTGCAGGCAGCCCTCCCCAGCCTCAATCCTCATTACTTGAGCTCTTTAGTGAACCAGCTTTCTCTTGTGCTCTCTGTTTCTCTCTGTCTCTGTCTCTGTCTCTCTCTCTCTATCTCTCTCTCTGTCTCTCTCTGTATATCCCTTAAGTTAGTCACTACATTGCTCCCCTCTCTGGCAACCAATTCAATATGGACATGTGGAGATGTTCTAAGAACATTGGGAAAATAAACATTGCTGTATTTTTCACTTTGCCAGCGAATTACTGAGGTGAATACAGAACAGCTTTTGGGAGCTCTGCAGAATCTGATTGTGTGATTGCAGTCCCTATAACTTTGCACAGGAGCTCAAGGAGCTCCCAGTTCCCTGGATGAATAGATGAATATTTGAGTGGAGCAGGTAGGTGAAAATTTAGCTACATAAGAGGTTAGCTCTCTCTGTCACCTTCCTCTTCAAAAATCTTTTGCAGTATCTGAATAGGTTTAGTCTTACCAGAACCTTCCTATACTGCTTTGGCCAATCTGTCCCCTGAGTGCTTCCACATGATACTCAGTCAATGCCAGTCCCTGTGTTCTTGTTCCTGCCATGTCCACTACCTTCTTTTGTGCCCAGAATTCTCATCGTTGGTCTTGTTGGGAGTCAGCCATTAGCTCCTTGCTCAGCCAATCGTAGCACAATTCTACATTATGAGTAATAATATCAATAGGCCAATGTGTCTTTGCTGTTCTTTCTCCTCTTCAGAGAACTTTGTTATAAATAAATACATGATGTCCACTCTAACCTCTAGTACCACTGGTTTTCATTCACTATAGTCTAAAATTTTTAAAGGAAGAGAACTTGTGTTTCTCATATTTGCAAATTTCATAGAATTATCATAATCCTTGACATGTAGGCAGTACCTAATATCAATCCTAAAAGTTACCAAAATGACATTACTAGTATTGTGCCTGCAAAATCATATTTTATCAGAATCACACCAGCATAAAAACAGACATGTGAATCTTTGGAACCCAGCAGAAGAGCCAGATAAAAATCCATGTAGCCACAGCCACCTGAGTTTTGATAACGATGCCAAAAACACAACCTTGTTAACTAACAAATGGTGCTGGAGAAATGATAGCTGCAAGTAGAAGAATGAACTATATCTTTCTCACCCTGAACAAAAATCAACTCCAGATGGAAAAAAAAAGATTCAAATCCACATTCAAATGTGGATGTGGTACTGCACATTTGTAATCACAGCAGTCTGACAGGGAGATGAGAGATGGACACATGAGAATTTCTCCAGAGCTCAAAGGCCAGCTAGTCTAGAGTATGCAGTACAACCTCAGAAATCAGAGAGACACTATTTCAACAAGGTTGAGAGCCAGAGCAAATTCCCAAAAGCTATCCTCTGACCTTCATATGTGTGCTATGTCTTGTGGACACACATAGAATAAATAAAAAAGTATATAATTAATTAATTGATTATTAATAATGATAAGAAAAATATTCCATCTCACTCCAGTCAGAATCATTCAATCACAATCATTGTTCCAATCAAGAAAACACCTGGCAACAAACCCTGGTAAGGATATAAAGAAAAAGAAAAACATTATAGACTGTTGGTGGGGGTGAAAACTGGCAAAGTCAATATTGAAATTTGCCTGAAAAATGAGAAATAGAACAAAATAGAAATGAGACATGTATGCCACCCTGGACATATCTCCTACCTAAGAGAGGTTCACACTCATGTCTACTATTGTTCAGTGATTAATAATATAATTTAAACTAGACAAGAAAACTAAAGGACAGAGTTACAGAAAGGGACTGTATTTTGATTAAGATCATGGATTGGGATTGTCTAAAAATCAATTTGATAGTCACAGAAAATCAAATAACATTATGAGACATATTTGGTCAGAAATTATGTATTTGAAAATTTCCCAGCATATTGGATTTATTTTGCAAAACCCACTAGATATTTTTAAGCTAAGAAATTATGTGTATAAAATTATCTGGCAAAGCATGTTAAATGAATATGGTACATGTATACATTGTAGCATTACTTAGTCTAATAAAAGAAGTTCTGGCTGTCTATGGTGGCACACACCTTTAATTCCAGCACTCAGGAAGTAGAGGTAGCCAAATCTATGTGAGATCAAGGCCAGCCTTGACTACTTAGTGAGTTCCAGAGCAGCTGAGACTACAGGGAGATTCTTTCTCAAAACCACCAAAAATTAAATGATATAAAAAGGAAACCTATCACATCCTATAGAACAGAAGAACGAAATATCTTAAAGTCACTATGCTAATTGAAAAAAACTAGTCACAAAAGAAAAAGTGTTATGTGATTGCACTTGTAATAGTCTAATTTACAGAAATAAAGAGTAAAATGGTACTTGTCAGTGGTAAGGGAGGGGAAATTGTGGATTCAGAGCTTCACCTTGGGAAGATTTAATAGTGTTCAGAGATTAGCAGCACAATATTGTGAATGTATTTGACACTACTGAGTTGTACATATAAATACTGTTCATTTTTACATTAAGGTAATTTTTACATTATATGCCTTGTACAATAATTTAAAAGAATAATAATAAACTACATGCTTTAGTTTAAAACTATAAGCAAGTAGTCTTCAAAGATTGGTAAGTATGATGACTCTAACGTGATGTAATGTGTGAGAGGAACCAGGCCATATTTAAATCTGGAAGATATCTGGGTCTTAGTCTTTTGAGTGCCTCTCCAAAATGTTTAGTTTTGTAAGCATTAGAAAGAAACCATATTCAACAGGATTCATCCTAAAGCAGCAGGCTCCACTTAAAAAGTAGAAATCATTTGGGGCCAGGCTTGGTGACGTTATGCTGGGTGTCAGGCAGACACTGTGGAAAGATGGTGTCTCACAGTCCCAACATAATGTGGAGGGCCTAACTTAAAATGTAATGATCAATATTACAGAAACAGGCACCCACAGTTCCCTTGATATGCCACTCTGGGGGATAAAGGAGTGCACTCTGGAAGACAACACTCCCCAGCACCTCTCCAAGTGCTGTGAGGCTGCCATGTCTAGAGTAGGTTATCCTCTTTCTACAGCCTTAATGGAAATTTCAGCCTGCTAGTCAGGAATGAGTACATAGTCAGCCAATGACTCTCCAGTTCCTCTGGGGAGGAAAATCTGTGAAGCATTTTCCATCTCTGGGATGTCTGTGGGTACCTGGCCAGTGGATGCTGCCTCATAACCAAACTGACACTTCCTTTTCCTCCACAAGCTCTGAGAGTTTGCATTACTGAAAACTTGACTCATGCTCAAAACTTGGCTTGCTGCAGCAGTGTCTTTCTTTGGCTGCAGATGATCAAGCTACTGCAGTCCACACAACAATGAGTAGCAAATACAGTGATGGTGTCTGGGCTCTTGCAGAAGAACACCCCTTCTTTCTCCTTCATGCTGACTCTTCCCTGGTCTTGCGAACATTTTGTAAAACACCATCTGAAATTTCTCTCAGGGATCGTCTTCCTCCATCTTTGTGAATGTTCACAGGCTGGAGGAGCCTTTCCATTTGCTATTAAGACCAAATGCAGATGCCTGACGTTTGCATCCTTTAAGAAGAGTTATTTATAAAAGAAATCTTTACGTATGAGTCTCCATACCCTTCAGAGGCGCTCACATACCAACATGAAATTATGATCATTTATATTGAAATTGATAAAATCTCTATCCTTAACTGAGAAAAAACAAAAACAAAAATAAAACATTTGATAAGTGTAGTTCTGGAATACAAAATGAATGGCTTATATTTTCTACATAAAAAAGTAAAAAACTTAGACGCACTCTTCCATCGACCTCAGAAGCAAAGACAACCTCAGCTGCAGTGTGGTGGCTCAGAATATTTACTAACTTTAATATCTGGGAAAAACAGGTGAGTTAAAGGTTAAAAGCAAAGAAAATTATGAACACTACAGCTATATCTAAGTTGTCATGAGAGCTCTGTACATGCAATATTCATCTTGAGTAAGTGAGGTCAGTTGACATTGTCTTCTGGCACATTCTGAGGGTAGGAGGACCAAATATTGATCCTCTGCCCACCACAATGCAAACCAATCTCTATAAATTTCTGAACGATTACAAAATTAAAACCTCCAAACTTTTCCTTTAGGTGGCCAATTTCAAAATGCTTAGTTGCTGTTGTGAACTCAGCAACTATGTGAACATGCTGTAATTTGAATTTCAAGGAACAGGAGCACTCTGGAGAGTTGGATGGACCCCCCCCCCCAAGACAGTAGGTACACCCCAAGGATGCCTGGGGAAATGTGAGGCTGAGCTTTGGAGCAAAAGTATTCCTTTTGTGATTCTCCTGTCACAGACGCCTGCATGCTGTGTTACAGGGTTGTACACCCACACTGAGCCAGAAGATGTTCAATGTAGAGGCAGTGACAGACAGTAGTGCTATGCTGTGGACAGGAAGCTTTAGATAACCTGCATGACACAGCTCTGATGTGGCCCAGATGATTGCCGACCAGCTACGGGAACACATTCTTACTCTAATTAATTCGAAGACACAGTTTTAATGTTATGAGACACCTACTTATTCTTTTATTATTTCACATCATCATTTTAAGAAAATTAGAATTCTATAATTTTTGTGCAAACTGAGCTCCCAGAAGCATGTCTTCTGTAGATTCCAGAGTTCTATCTAGTGTTTTCTTTCTTTGTCAACAGTATATACTTCGGTTCTTGCATGCATTTGATCTATCAGGGCTTATATTGGCAGAAAAGTTCATATTAGTGTAATCATGCTGCAGCATGTTTTGAATCTCACAGACCAGTCTATGTGGAGTTCTTTGTTTTTCTTGTCAGCTAATTGGCCATGGTAGATTCATTATGTTCACAAAGAACATTAAATAATTCCAGACCCCAGAATTCACAGCTCTAGTTGATGAAAAGATGCTTTCATCTCCTGTTAACGTCATGCAGATTTCTGTTTGTTCAGTGGTGTGTTTTGACCCACTCCACAGCTCATGGGACTAAAGAGCTCTACCACTGAGCTTCATCCCCAGCCCTTATTTGCTCAAATATTAATCCAGTTTTTCTCAGTATCAGTCATCCCTTAATCTCCTCTGTGAGGCTGGGTTTAGGTAGTACAACCTTTATCTAAGACACGCTAGACAGTAAGATTTCTACTGCCAATGGGGAACCCTAGAAGGAGCCTGGAATATGGGGGACAGGAGTGAGGGGGACACATGATCTTTTCACTTTTCCAATTTCAGTTTCGAAGGTATCACCACCTACAAATTTCCTGTTCCTGTTCTGTTGTTTTGTTGTTTTATTCTTAACCCTCTCAATACTTGACACGAAAGAGTGTACTAGTAAAGGTCCAAGCACAATTTATGCAGCCTCCTGCTGCTGATTCAGTCTTTCAGAACACATAGGTCTATGCCCTCTAGTTAACAGTCATTGACAGAGATGCAGAATGCTATTATGCTTTTCTCTTTAAAAAAATATTTTGTTGAATTTCTGGGTATTTCACATAGAAAATCTCTATAAATGTTAATCATCTTATATCTCTCTTCTCCACTGGCACCCTACCATAGCCCCCGACCCCACCAGAATTCATAATTCTGTCATTTGTGTTAAGGTCTATAGTGTTCCCAGACATTCCTCACTGGAAGTTCATCTACTTAGGTCTACTCAGTTTATGTAGAGTCTCTCACTTTAGGAAGATCAGCTCTTCTTCATCCAACAGTAATCGTTTGCCAATTTTTCATCTAAGATTGGAGTCTTCTGTATATTTCCCAATTTCTATGCTGGATTTTTGTCTGCTTTAGTTTTCAAGGGGTCTTGTGCACGCTATCACAATTGCAGTAGGTTATTATGAGCAGGGTCCCAGGAGCTGTAGGAAACTATTTGCATATAGTCATGCACCTCCTCCCTGATTCTTACAATTTTTCTGTCCCTTCTTCTGCAATGGTCCCTGGGCCCCGGGGGAAGGGGTGAAGTTTATTATAGGAGTCTTTTCCAAGGACCACCATTCTGCAGAATTTTGATCTCTACACTTTGGTCATTTGTGAGCATTTGTGGACCTCTGCTGCATGAGGGAGCGTCATTAATGAGAACTGAGAGATTCATCAGTGTCCTCTTTACCCCTTGTTCTACGTCTGTGAGCCTTAGGTGTAGAGGTTGCATTGTAGATGTACCACTTACTTTTGGGAAATTCATAATGTCTGTGTGTGACCAGTTGTGGTACTCTTTCATAATATCTATCTGGTTCAAAAGAGGATTCTTTGATGACTGGTGATTGGGATATTTGTCTATAAATATAGGGATATATACTTTGCACATAGAAAGAAATTACATTAGTCTAAGGATGTTATGGTCTTGGAGTTTTCTTTAAGATTTATGACCTCTCCAGTCATGTGTTTACAATACCACACATGAATTTCTTTACACTGAGTAGGCTTTTAGTCCAATTTGGACTGTTGATTGCCCCCAAGATAAAAATGCCACTACAGAACCAATGTCGTGTGCTATGCCAGTCATTGATATAGTCATTCGATCTTGAAACTGATGTTGGACCACTGATTAATATTCTCCTTTAACAATTTACACAGTGCTCTCCAAAGCTATGAGAGCTAGCCTTCAGGGGAAGTGGCTTCCAGATCAGTTCCAGCTCCATTGCTCCAAATCCTGTGTCTGAAGCATGTCCTGCCTTCAGGAATAGGGTCTTACATTCAAGTTCTTGGAGACAGTTAAGAGCTGTGACAATAGCCTGTGTAATTTTGGGAGTCTCTTAGACTACCTTGCCCAACAAGTCAAAGGAAGGTTTCTCCTGACTGACAATGTTTCTGGTTACGTAGCCTTCAGCTATACACATATAGAGATACTGTATGTGTAGTTTGTCATTAGGTTGTTGGACTAATATGATTCCCTCTGTTTTTGTTTTGTTTGTTTGTTTGTTTGTTTTTTACATTAGCTGGGCATTATTTATCTCTCCTCTCTCTCTTCCTGTCTAACCTTCCCTCCATACATTCTCTACTTAAAGAGTCCCCATTTTCCCAATTTCTCCTTTATAATTGCAGTCTTCTATGGTCCCAACTCTCATGAACTCTCTTTCCCTTCATCCCCAAAGTTCCTTGCATAGTCCTCCCTCCCGCTTCCATTATATTACCCCATTTTATCCATTTCTCCCTTAGTAACACCTGCTCCCTATAGTTCTTTCTCATGTTACTTCTTTTCCTTTGCCTCCCTGGTTCCCTCCATTACAGTGGTTCCCACAGTTACCGGTGCCTCCTTAAACTTAAAAGCTTCTTTTGTACAACAAAAAGAAAACAACCAAGGAAATGAACAGGAAATCCACAGAGTGCCAGAAAATCTTCACCAAGGACACGTCTAACAGAGGTTTAACATCCTGAATATATAAACAACTGAAAAAACAAAGAATCAAGAAGACAAGTGACATAATTAAAAGATGGGCTAAGGATCTGAATAGAGAATTCTCAAAAGAAGAGATAAAGACGGCTAAGAAACGTCTTAAAACGTGTTGTACCCAGTTAATAATCAGGGAAACGCTAATTTAAACCATTTTAAGATTTCTTTAGTCTTACTGAAGTCAGACTGGCTAAAATGAAGAGAACAAATGATACCAAATGCTGGAGATCATGTGGGAAAAGGGGAATTCCATTCACTGCTGATGGAATTCAAGCTCATGTTACTTATGAAGGCAGTATGGGGAACTCTTTAAAAACTAAAAATGAGTTCAGTTTAGCCCAGTTACACCACTCCTTGGCATATACCCAAAGGACTCATCCTATTGCAGAGATACTTGTACATCCATGTTTGTGGCTGCTCTTTTCACAATAGCTAAGGGATGGAAGCAACCTAAGTGTTCTTCAACTGATGAATGGATAATGAAAATACGATGCATTTATACAATGGATTTCACTCAGTGGTAAAGAAAGATGAAATCATGAAATTTGCAAGTAAATGGATGGAACTAGAAACTGTTACACTAAGTGAAGTAACACAGACTCAGAAAAACAAACGATGTATGTTCTCTCTCGTTCGTGGATCCTAGCATCGAATCCTCTGCATAATGATTTTCTAACTAGTCTAGAAACACAACCTTTTTCCTTGGAAAAATAAATCCAGGGAGTTAAATTGTCTCCAACCTCATTAGCATAGTGACTATAAAATTCCAACCCTGGAACAGACTTCACAATTGTGTAGCTTCCATTTATAGGTCAGTCTGCATTGCTAGAAAGGTTAAGCCATTCACACAAAAGCACTCAACTCCTGAGCAGTAGGCCTGACGCTCAGATCTAGGTTTTGTGTACTTGCTTTTACGTGAAATTTTTTGTTCACTCTGCTTTGACAAAGATGCAAAATGTACAGCTTCAAATAAAGCTACAGTCACTGAGGGGCCAGGTGAGGGCTGAACAGGAGAAAAAGCAAGCCTCTGTCCATTCCCTTCATTTTGAACCTAGTAATGAACTCTCTAGTCAGTTTTCTTTTCCATGTAGCCACAACAGCCTTTTGTAATAAAGAGGTACACTGGTATGGTTTCCAGAACTCACAGATGGAGAGCTGGAGCGATCACACTGTGTTGAAATGAATCCATTTCTCTACTGAGCTTCTGACCAAATGTTTCCATTTCATGGAGATCAGACTTCCTGACCTGTGTAGTGTTCTTGCAGAGCAAAAGTCTTTTACATGCACTGCTCATTAAACACACATAATCACCCCAATATCTTCAAGAGACAATTAATATGAACAAACTGCATTCAAGTTTTTTATATTCAACATCACTAAATATATGCTTAATAGTTCAATGAATTTCAAACCAATTCATTGTATATAATTTTTCATGATAAAATATGTAATTTTGACAGTTTTGATTTCAGAGCTTATAACTGTATACGACAACAAGAAAGACTGTTAACAGAAAACACCTTCTGCTCAAGAGACTAGAACCCTGGTCTACACGGAGACCTAACATGGCCTAGAATGGCAGGTTCAGTGTAAGCCATGTTAAGTGATAAGTGGAGTAGTTTTTTCCTTAATGAGATAATGCACTTTTCCTTCCCAGAATCCTCTTCCCTGGTGCAATAATTTACTGGACCTCAGTCATGTAGCTTGGTAAGTCTGGCTTTTTAAAATTCTCCAGAACAGATTAACTAGAGTAACTTTTCCTGTTCTTCTTATCTTCGTATCTCTCACCTAGCGTTCTTTCCCTCACACGTTTTGGTCTTTTTTCCTTTCTCTAAAGCCCGCTTCCCATCTGTCCTGCTGCGCCCTCGTGTGGCGAACCTCCATGCTGCCTCGACACCATGACTGCCTTCTCATTCTCCTCCTGCGGGCACTTGCTGAGATTTACAGATTGCCTGCCCCTATCTTTTGTTTCTGTTCTTTAAATTCTAATGAATTTGTCCTGAAGCTTCTGCTCTAGTACATTCTAAATTCTTTCATTAATGAGACTAATAACCCACCAAAAGGACTCTGATTTCCCTGTATCTCTATGAAATCTCCCTCTCATAGTATTCCTCTTAAAGGTTTGGCCTAGATTACTAGCAACAAGTTGTCTTAATTCACTGCATTGTAATATTCAATAAACGCATTTGTGCTTCTGACTGATAAAAAACACTTTTAAATAAAATTCTCTAAGCCTCATTTCCTAACTGAACTTAAAAAGTAATATCTTGGTTTTTCCAAATAAAGGAACCTCTGTAAATTTGCATACATTTTTCAAGAACTGTTTTACAGTAGCCTTGATCAGGGATGTGTGGAGGCCCATTAGGCAAGGCCACTTTTCTGAACCGGGTGGAGACATAGCATTCCAATCTATCCTAAACATAAGTAGCTACTCCATTTGGGTTGGTCAGTCACCTGGCTAAGGGATCACACCTTAGGAAGACATTCACCTTCAGTTACTCAGGAGCGACTAGGAAATTCCCTTCCCAGAATTCCTGTCCTTTGGTTCAGTCCTTTTGGGCTGCCGGGAAGCTCTGGTGGGTCTGTCCCTAACTTTTCCCATTTGTTTCCTTTTTTCTTTCAAATGAAGTGCAGAGCTGATGGCCCTTGCTCTTCCTCTAAAGCCCCTCCCTACCGTGTGGTTCCCTGTGGCCATATGGCCAACCTTCATGCCAGCTTAACTCAAATGGCATGGCGTTTGGGGTTGCATTTTTCCTTCTCTTTTCTACTCTCCTCCTATCAGCAGCTGAGCTTTACCACTTTCTGCCCTGAGGTTTTTCTTTCAAACTGATTAAATTGTCCTTGAGCTTTCTTTCAAGTTCCTAGAGGATAAAGCAGGAAGCACACTTCAGCTTAGGGGCACAGATAGCAACTTCCTGTAGACAACTTCCATATTTCAGAGAGTAAGACCAACTGCCATTCTTTGGTTATTTTATTAACAAGATTAAGAACTTCAAGAGAGAACCACCATTTCCCTGGTAATACTTAATGATTTGAGTGGACATTCTAAAGTTTCCAGTAAAAATGTTTGAATAATTTATGACCAGATAAAAACAGGAAATTAATTTCATTTAACACATTTTATGATAAAAGTATAACTCTAGGGCCATTTTTGTTTGTACCCATCTGTGTTCCCAGCCCTCAGAAAGCCAAAACAAGATGATCATTCCTTTGCAGCCTAAATTACACAGTCCGCCCCCACCCAAATATTTATAGAATGATTACAACTCATATTCTTGCCATGGTCTTAAAAATACTACGATTTGAGGGATTTTGCTGTTTAGAAATGAGGTACCATCTTAGCATAAGTAACATAATTCAGGTGTTTGGAATTCTAGCTAAAATGTTCTCTGAAAGATTTCCAGAAAGGAACAACTGTTTGAACTAGTTTCTACCTTGGTAATAAAATATATGTCCCTGCATAACAGTGATCTCTAATCTAAAGAATTAAAATTCTTACAATAGAACTCATGCCAAGACTAGAAACATTTGAAAGCTGTGGTACCAGGAAAGTTACCCTAGGAAAGACCAGATAACTTACCCCATAGTTCAGTGAACACAGCAGATTTCCTGCCTTCTGCTCATACCTTCTGTAAGGTGTAACAATGCTACAGAAAAGGTAGAAAAGAGTTTTCTCACTCCAGTTATAGCCCAGAAACAAATTCTTCCCTGCTTCCAGTTTCTTTGTCTAGCTTTTCTTTCAAAAGATTGCAGATTGTGGACCTTGCATTCTGATCTCAGTATAACACAAAATGCAAGAAGGAAGCATTTCAATTCCCTGAGCTTGCTGGGCAGCTGGCTAGGCTCAGCCAGAAACTCAACACTAAGTGGGGTGATTTCTTGATTTAGCAAGATGGTACTTTACTTCTACAGCATCTAGGACACCACTGTCTCAGAATTCTTGGCTATCACTCTTCCCCACCCACCTTCAAATCTCTCACACCAGCTTAAAAATCAATTAAGGGTAGGAGAAGCAACAGCTCAGAAAGCCTGATGACCTGTGTTTGATCTTCGGGACCCACTGGGTGGAAGGAGAGAACCAACGCCTACAATTTTGTCTCTGACCTCCACAGGCACACCTCTACATATGCATCTGCGTGAACACACACACACACACACACACACACACACACACGCACGCACACAAAGAAATTAAATTGTTGGGGTTGCTGGGCCAGGAGAGAACCTTTGGACTCTCTTTACACAGTTAGAATTTGCTGAGTACTTAGTTGGTGCCAGCCATGGCAGGAGCCATTTCCCATCCAAAAGAGCAACTCCCTGATGGTCAAATTCTCTCTACCATTAAGATAAAGCATACCCTAAAGTCCTCAGGGCTAGCCGTCCACAGGGCTTCAAAAGCAGCTTACCAGATGTTCCCAAACAGTATTTCTAGTGTGTGCTCTTGCTATTTCAAGTATAAACTTGCCTGCACCTGCCTCTATTGAGCAAGCTCAGGTATTCGCTGAGCATTAGTGCAACTGTCCCCAAAATGTTGCTTTTAAAGGGAAAAAATGCTTCTTCTTTGTGTTTTAAATTTAGGGGAGGAGATTTTAAAATTTATACTTAATAGAATGCTCCCTCCTACAAAGAAAAGAGAAACATGATAGAAGTTTTACATTTCAAAGTCAGTAACATTTCTTCTTTTCTGCTCAAAGTGAGAAACAGAGCCCTTTGTCTTAGGAGAACCTGAAAGAGCTATTTGATATACAGGAGCAGACACAATGGAAGATCAAAATGATGGACTAAATTTCTCTGCATAGTAAAGTAAAAAGAATTGGCACACATCTGAAATCAAGCCAGGACGTGATTAAGAGATCAGTGCAAACAGAACTGGGGGACAGTTTGAATAACTATGAAACATAACAAAGGACTTGGCTAATAGACACAATCTGATTTGAGTTCCAAAGGAAAAGGTTGCTTTAGCTAACATTTTAGGTCATACGACTGAACTATCATATCATCGTATGACAGGCTAAATAAAGAAAACATGTTTGATATAGACCAAAAAAGTGGGAACCAAGTCCATTTATCTTGATTCTTGTGGAAACATAATGCATTACATGTGCAATTATGTGGACAAGATAAATGAAATTTAGCATAATACCTAATTTAATGTAGATTTTATTACCATTCTAACTCATCTTAAGAACTCATTTATTTTGAATTAATGATTTAGATATTTTCCTTTTAATTAAAAATACATATTACAATATTCTTAAGGGTCAGGGAGATTGCTCGGTGAGTAAAGAAAGGCATTTGCAGACAATCCTGATGGTCACCTCTCCCTGCTTCCACATACATGCAATATAAACAGATAGATTTAAATGTATTTCTTATGTCAATCATAACTTCTTTAAAAAAAAGTCAATCATTATAAATTTCAATTTGCTATTATTTTCAGTGTTCCTGGTACTGATCTTATAACCTTACATAATATGTTTACATTTTCATCTCCTAGTCAGTCCCTCTTTTTTACAGTAGTCTTTGAGATTGTTCTAGAAAGAAAAGTTACAAGGAGTTAAAGTTCCTGCTACTATAATTCTGTTCTAGTAACTCTACGCTTTGAAAGTCATTTTGCTATCTCGTCATTCTATTTTGTTAGATTCCTTTTTCAGTGTTGGAGAGATGGCTCAATGGTTAAGAACACTTACAAGGTGGTTAACAACTGTCCATAACTCCAGTTCCAGGGAACCTATCTCCATCTTCTGGCCTCTGTGGGCACTGCATGCATGTGGTATACTTACATATATGCAGGCAAAACACTCAAAAAAAAATTAAAAATATATATTTTAAGAAAATATTTTCTTTTTAAATATGAGGTCTTCCTCAGCATTAATCCAATCTTCTTTCATTATTGATTGGTTAATACCTAACTTTGTATATCAATCTATGTAACATTTTTATTTTGTTTATACTATCATTACAAAATTAGTAACATGATTAAGCAGAAATAACAAAGTGAACTGTAGCTATCATGCTTGAGCCTTTATTAAATATATATTTATTATACTAGCTAGTCCAAAATTTCTTGTTTGCAGCTTAAGCCACAAATCCTGGTTTGACTTGAATGGAGATGGCTAAAATTTAGAATTCCTCAGGTTCCTGAGAATGACCACATGGCAGCTGTGTTTCAGTCATTGCTAACACTTCTGGGTGCTCCTGCAGAGATTCATCTTGAAGTGTTGTTTGTGAGCTCCCCTGTGAGACCCTTCACAGGTCTACCTGCTAAGCATGCCTTACATATTACCTTGGGTTCTTTGCTTCTTTTTATTTATTTATTTTTGTCCAGAGACCCAATTAAAAATCCCCAATGTTAGAAAATAGAAAGTGGGAAAACAGAGGTAGGAACTGACCTCAACAGAACAAGCAGATTTATTAGGCAGAAAGTAAATCTTCCAGGGAATCTCCTTGCCACCCAGGATCCAGAGGAGAGCCTCTCTTACAGACTCAGGGCTTTTATGATGGTTTTCTTCAGGGAGTGTCCTGTAGTTGGGATTATGCCGTACTGGAGAAGGCACTTGGAAGATAGGCTGTAATCATGCTAGACCCTGGTGTCCAGGCAGACAGCCAGAAAATAGTAATCATAGGATATGCTGGTCTCACTCAAAGTTTAATATTTCTCCTTCACCCCTGACTCATCTCTAGTCTGTTCTCAATCAGATGGAAGACTACATCCTGGCTTTTCTGGAGTGTATCATAAGAGCTAGTGCCTCAGGTGGTTTTAAAACAGCCTTTTTTTCTCCTAGAAAGCAGTCGGACACAAAATGAAAAATTCACTTCCCCAAAGTGGCCCACTCTGGATCCCAAGCAGCATGTTGGGAATAACTCCTTTCATACTTTACTTATTCTTAACCTGAAGTCTTAAAAGTACTCTCTGTACATTGCTCTCTTGCTTGTCTTTTCTGCTTTCTATAATAACTTAGGAAAGGAACAACTGTTCACCTCTGTGCTTTTAATTTTGAAGGAAAACCCAGTTTAGGGGCAAATACTGTTCAGTGATTAGCGTATTTACTACAGGGGTAAACAAACCACTCCAGAGGAATAAACTTTAAAATGTCAAAATTTATCTTGCTCTGGATGCCTTAAACCCTAATGAGAGGTAAAGGCCTTTTTATAACCCAACAATTTCTAAGTCCCTGTTATAATGATGTAAAACTTTAACAGATAATAAAGTTGGTTAGAAAATCCCAAGACTTAAACTGTTTTGCCTGTATTTATTACTGTTATATCTTAAAAATACTATATATATAATATATATATATACATATATTATATATTTTATATATATATATATAGTTTCTACATTTTAGATATAGTTTCCTGGATATTTATTTTAAATTGTCTTATTAAAGTATTTTTGAAATTTTATAAAAATACAATGATTAGCCAAAAACAGCTCTCAAGTTTTTAAAAAGGGAGATTAAAAGATCATAGAAAGAGATCACTCTGTTTAATTAGAGGAAAAAGACTATATCTAAGTATGTCAAACCTGCTCCTGTCCCTACAGAATTCAGAGAAATTAAGTTTAGGTTCTTATGTGTCCACTTCATCTGAGAACTCTTCTGTGTGGGCTTCAGAAGTGCTAGATGGTACTCATCTTCAACTATGTTAGCAGTGAAGTCCACCAAGTACCTGAACACTTCTCTTACCCTGTCATAATTAGATACCTTAATAGTTTCTGATATTTAATATTTCAATTGGTATACTCTTGGATGATAAAATAATGCTAATTTTGATTTGAATGAAGGTATACACAATGTTATTTCCTTTCATTAATCATATTTTCATTGTTATTATGATTACACTTATGATTACTTAGAACCCCTACCTTATTCAAAACTAGCTTTCAGGTTTCCAAGATTCACTTTCACTCATTGTAAAGATGTATTTTTCTCATCATTCAGCACAATTTGGATAAAAAAAAATCTAGTTTTCAAATATGCATACACACACACACACACACACACACACACACACACACACTGAATCCAACCAATTAGACTTAAAGGCCCTATAACATATCTAATGTTTAACAAAGTAATGGTAATCCTATTCACTCTTGTTAGAAATACTCAAAGATTTGTCTTAGCTCTACTCATCTAAATTATCCAAAAGACATCATTTTCTAATATCAACAATATTCATGATGTTTTATACCTTAAGTGCTGCTGTTTTTTATTAATGAGAACAGTCAACCATGAATAATTCAAAATAATCAAACAGTACTTGTATTTTGCTAATAAAAGAAATGAACAAGCCAAGCATGGTGGCACATGCCTTTGTTCTAGCACTGTGAAAGCAGAAGAAGGCAGATCTCTGAGTTCAAAGCCAGCCTGGTCTACATAGCAAGTTCTAGGCAAATTGGAGACCGTGTCTCAAAAAAATTAATCAATTAATTAATTAATTAATAGACAAATAATAAATAAATAAATAAGAAAGAAACAATACCACAGTGACTCATTCCAGAATCCCATTTCCATTTCTAATCATTAAAATAAAAGGTAATATTGGTTATCCCTAAAGGTCTTTTAGATTCTGATTTCTAACAGGTCTTGCTTCTATCAATGTTATTATTTGATATATAATTGAAGATTTTCTTGTTAAAAGAAAGTTAAAGGAACACTATAGTGTCATGTAAATTTTTCTATAATGTGGTGTTCATTTACTTTTCCAAACAAAATGGCATGCTATCACTATAACACAACATAATAAAGCAGATCAATTCAGTTTCCACAAATAAAAGCTATAATAATTTAAATATTGAAGATCAATCTTTGTTAGAGTTAGGGACTGCCAGTCCACATGAAGTTATAGCTACCAGATCAAACTGGCCAAAAGGAAAAAACCAAAAGTAAAAGACATTTTGTTTATTCTAAATATAAATAAGATAGCTTACAGAGTAAAATGAATCTAAATACAGGGAGAAACATGCAGTCAATCTAATGTGTATGTGTGTGTGTGTGTATGTGTGTGTGCACGCATGTGTGCAAACTTCAGTTGTTTCCAGTGCTCATACCCTTCACTTGCTTTTACTCCACTAGGCCATGCACATTCTTGATTATATTAATATTCCTTTTTTGGTCATATGTAAATTTTGTGTCAGATACATAGGAAAAAAGTAAAGAAAAAGTCAAATCTGGATCTTTATGGCTCATAGTTTTGATATGATCCAGGAGTTTCTTCCTCATCGGCTTCATATCCCTCTCTCGGAAGACTACTCTTCCTGCCTGCTACTCAGTCTCAAGTACATCAGCCCCTACAAAGCATTTCCTAGCATCCTAGAATTAAACATATTAAACATGCACACATGCTCCCCCACTGCACAAAATGTGATGCTTGGACAACAGAGGGAAAAAAAAAAAAAACTGCATCTTTGGAACTCCTGCAAGGCTGATCAACTAATTAGAACCCCAAAGACTGTGGAGTGTTTCGAATATTTCAGATTCAGAGGCTAATTACCATTTACCTTAAGCACATCTTTAGCCCCGAAATAGCCGGTCCTTGTCTGCCTCTGTTTCTGACTATGTATTGGCTAGATCATGGACCTGCCACTTTAAGATGCAGCTTCTAAAGAGACTAAGTAAGTGCCACAGTCTGGAAGAAATCTGGCCAAGGCTACTGCATCTCTTCCCTAAGACAAAGAACTGAGTGATTGCTTGAAATGACCTGAGATAGGCCTCAGCAGGAAGTACATGCCTAGCCACCCCAGCACTCTCTCTCTCTCTCTCTCTGTCTCTCTCTCTTTCTCTAAGATGATAACAAAGCATGCAGAGCTATGGTCTTGCCATGCTGTTCTCAAACTGCAAGGTAAGCTGAACTTTCTACCTGGCACCTGCCTCTGTGTTCCTAGGCTAGACTGTGCTTTATGAAACTTGACCAGTCCACCTAGAAATATAAGAATAAAAAACTACCCTCTGGGGTTGGATTTCGAGGCTCTTTCCTTCAGCCCCCAACCCCATCAAACTGTATATGGTAGCCTTCTCTCCTAATGACATCCCTCTTTGGAGTTGAAGTCTTACACTCCCCATTTGGGTCTCTAGCTCCTAAAAAGTCTGAAGATAATCTGCTGACAGCTTCCATCCATTGAACTGTCACTCTTCTAAGTCAGGACGGTGCGTGAGCAGTTTATGTCTCTGGGCATATTGAGGATGTGCTAGCATTTAGAGAAAGTAGTTTCACAAGGCTGTGGACTTTTGTCTTATTCTCATTAGGTGAGGCATTCTTAGGGTACTTTTACATAGTTATTTTTCTTCTACAGCTCATTAAATTTCTGAATTTCGGTGATCCTTAACATTTATCATTAACAATCATTTCATTCACTGTCTATACAGGGGAAGAGGACTATTAGCTCTATGCTTTCTATTGTTTAATCCAGTTGTCTGCCCCTATATTTGTCTGCTCTTTTATTTATTTCTTTTTTGTTTGTCTTATTATTGTTTTGTTGTTTCTTTGCTTGCTTTTTGGTTTGTTTGCTTTTTTGGAAACAGAATCTCACATTGCAGCTCTGGCTGGCCTTGAACTCTCCCTGTAGATCAAGCTGGACTCAAATTCACAGAGATGTACTTGCCTCTGCCTCCCCAGTGCTGGGATTAAAGGTATTAGCCTTCATGACTGGATGGGAATTTTTCTTTTTTTAAAAATACTTTTATTTATTATTTCTATTTTTATGTGTATGAGTGTTTTCCCTGCATGTATGTAAGAGCACTAAGTGCATGCAGTGCCCTACAGAGGCCAGAAGTATGTTAGATCCCCTGCAATTGTAGGTACGGATGGTTGTTAGTTGTCATGTGGATGCTGGGAACCAAATTTGGGTTCTTGGAAGAACGTCAAGTGTTCTTAACCACTGAGTCATCTCTCCAGCTCCATAATTTTTCTTTTTATGCCCCAAACTGTTTTCTAATGTTTCATTGACCACATTCCAGAACCATGTATATGTGTTTAACTGATATAGTAATGTCTGAAATTGTTCCAATTTTTTGGTCAGTTCTGCTTGTGATAAGGTAACTAGATTCCTAAGAATTAGGAATACTCAGAAAATGCCATATTCATAGAGAAAATGGCTCATACACTGCCAAAAGAAACTCAGCCCAGGATAAAGATTATGTCCAAGCAACTGGGGCCACAGCTAAACCACCATATAATTTCCTGGTTTTTGTTTCTCCTTTTATATAATTTATAGAATTGATATTGGCAAGACCATGGCAGATCAAGGATTTTGGCCTTCCCCAATTGGGCTAAAGCTATAAATAAATTCATTTTCTCATTTATATATTATGTTGTTTGCTCTTAATTCAAATGAGCTTTCAAACTCCAATCAAGGCCTTACATCTAGGAGTTTGTGCTGCTTAGTTTTTGAAAACTTGACACAAACCAGAGACACCTAGGGAAAAGAGCTGGGGAATTTCCTCCATCACACTGGCCAGTGGGCATGTCTGTGAGACATTCAATTGATATAGCAGGGTCTAGTTCACTGGGGCAGGGTCATCCATAGTCCTCTTGGCTAGAACTGTTTGAGAAAGACCACTGAGCAAGCCAGCAAAGAGTTCCTCTATGTTTTTCGACTCATCCTGCCTTGGTTTCCTGACTTGGTTTTCCTTTATAATGGACTGTAACCTACGGGAAGAAATAAACCCTAACCCTCCCTGAACTGCTTTCGGTCAGTAGGTCAGTAGTTTATCAGAGCATCAGAGCAAACGGAAACAACTGGTTTTGTCTGGTTTTTTTTGTTTTGTTTTGGTTTTGGTTTTTTGACTTTGTTGTTGTTGCTGTTTTGAGACCCATTCTCTTATGATTCCGGTGGGCTGCCTGGCACATTCTATGTAGCCGAGGATGATCCTGACTATCTAAGCTTCTGAACTGACCTTCTAAGTGCTGGCATGGCAATGTGCACCACCACGCCCAGGTCTGTGGTTCTGGAGAGCCAACCCAGGGCTTCATGCATTTCGAGTAAACACTCTGCCAACTGAATTAGCTCTGTTAACAGTTGATTGGTTTCATATTAAGATCATTTGCTGATATGTGAGTTTAATGACTGGTTTTGAAAATACAGGGCCCCTGTCTAGCACAGATCTCACTGGTACTCTCTCTTTCTTTCATTGTGCCAGCCTAAAGAAATGTCAAGCCAACATTTCTATTGCATCTTCTTTTCCTTCCATTCTTCCTAAAAAGAAAAAAAAAAACAAAAACAGAGACTAATGCTGCAGGAGGTAGCTATGTGTCATTTTCCTGTTCTAATTCCTCCTTTATGCGGGGAACTTCTGCCTAAGAGGACATATGAAACTCAGCTGCTTTTCTTATTACAACAAAACCCACGTAACATCTGCCGCAGCCTCTTTACAATCCCATCCCACATGTACTCTTTCCTGGTTTGCAATGTATCTTCTAGTCCATTAGCTGTTTGAGAGGAATCCTCACAGTCTCGTGGTTTGTCTCATTCACTGAGGAAACATGCCCCCCTCATATCAGATAGAGGAAGACAGTCACATAGGTCTCTCCCTTCCTGTCAGAAGACATGGCTTTGGTTACATACCTGTTACACATAAGTAAGCACACAAACTTAAGGAGAACAAAGAAGCACACCATCCAAACTACATTCAGAAAGGTGTCATATCATGATTGCCCCTGTGGATGTTCCACCCTCACATGACGCAGCCTCCCATCCATGTCTCAACACCCATCACAAAGACAATACAACCACTCTGCCCTAGCCCTACTGTGGTTCATTCAATCCTAGTTCAGTTGCAAACTGTGACCATTCCTGAAAGATGTGAACAGACATCTACTCACTCAAGATGGGGTACTCACAATGAATCAAAGAAATTCCACCCACAATATTTGGGTCTTTTGTTAGGAAAGAAGCATGGAGATAATATATATAAATATAATATATATATGTATATATATATATTATATTTATTTCATAATAATGTTACTCGAAATTTGAGGTAGTCCAACCTGGGATATCTACCACATGTTACCAGGAAAATTGGGGTCCCTCTTTGAGTTATTAGTCTCTTTAACAAAATAATTTAGCAATGGACTCAGAAAAAAGATTGAGGACAATTTTATTCAACTTTCAAAGAAAAACTCCATGTCAAGCAAGCTGTAAATCTCTACATCAGCTCAGAGGAGAAAGATGGTGAAGAGGAAGAGTGAAAGTCATGCCATTTACAATCAGTGGCACGGTGGGAAGGGTGGAGGGTAAACCAGAAAGAGACAGAGAAAGTCCATTGTGTCCTGGAAAGGATGCCCACACTTTAACAAACAGCCAAAAGAAGGGAAAAATATAACAAGAAAAAATAGGAAAGGTTACATTTAATAGGCAGGACTGCTACAGCTCAACTGCATGAAGAGCAGGAATTCTGAGAAGAAAAAGTACATTATCGCATTAAATGGATCACTATTCCTCCATCTCATTAGCATGATGATAGGCCAATCTGCCTTCCTGATGAGTGGATCTTTGACCAGGACATTGAGCAACCATCACAGCTGGCTTACTGCTTCTATTTTGGGTAGTCTGGAAAGTCAGGTCTCCACCCAGGCCAGGGATACATCCCAATTTCTTAACCAAAGGGACTTCGCTTTCCTATAATGGACCTGTAACACTAATTTTATGATTTCTCTGCTATCAAGCATAAATCCTATCATTGCTGTATAACATCTCCTTTGGAGCTATGATCGTCTCTTTCTACCATTCTGGCAAACCTTGTGTTGCTGTGATCCCTGCAGAGTTCAGGTTTCCTATTTAGATAGAATCTCCTCAAAAAAAATCAATCGGTCCTCGGTAACATCTTTGAAATCCTTGAAGACTTTTAATTCATTGTCAGCTTAGAGTTAATTTAGACATTGTGTTCAAATTAAGAACAATTTAAAGATCTCCGTGATATAAGACATACATAAGACATTTTGGGAGGGAATGTAGAGTTCAGCAAAGTTGTTCTTTGGTCTAAGTTACTCCATATTGTGCACAACTGTTTTCAGGCTGTGCTTTGCCCTGAGGAACTCCATTTTACAAGCGTTTTTGTCCAGCCCCACCCATGCAGCACAAACTGATAAATGACTTCTTCTTGAGAGTAGAAATGGTGCTAAGCTACAAATTTATTAGAGTGAACTGAGGCTATAGGCGTGCATATGTTAAAATCAGATCAGAGAAACCAGGTGCAGGAACTTACCAGACACACTAGACCATGGAGAGTATATAACTCCCTCACCTGGATCACACGACAAGGTGGACAGCAGACACTGTAATGATGAGTGCCTCTCACTAAAAATCTGACCACCACAGATCAACAGGCAGAGAACCCCCTCCCACCTCTGGGGCTTCACCCTTCATTCATTCACTCCCCCAGTCCATTCTGGGGCTCCTTCTGCCTTTGACTCTCCAAATGACCTCATCCTTGCAGCTCTGTGCTCAGGCTTGTGACGCTCACAGACACTGATGCTTCCTCAGTTTCTTCTCTGTAGCTTGGTTTTAGTTTTTTATTTTATTAATACAAAGTCTGTTTATATTTCTATCAGCCTATTTCTGAAACCTCTTAAAACTCCTGGCTTCTGTAACCCACATATATATGTTTAGATAGTAATATATTTATCCTCTGATGTGTGATGCATAATGAAGAGTTAATATTAGTAATGAAGACTGGAACAAAAGAACCTGTGTTTTCCTCAGCCGAGGTTACCAAGGAAAAGTGGAAATATCTGATGAATTAATGCCATTCAAACTTCTGTACTTTATGAATTTATTGTTCAATAAATCCATACATTGTGGAGAGACATACATGTGTCTATGTTTCTGACAGTGTTCCCTTAACACAGAGAAAAAAAAATATCCACCAGTCTTTATACTCAGTTTTACCTAAAGCTGCATATTTTGTTGGTTTAGGTCTTTGTTTTTTTCATGGGTGTTGCATTAGATGAAGAAAACCAATGATTGTTTGATTGATTTTTTACTGTGAAGTTCAACAATTTACTTGCACAGAAGTACTGCATAAGTTTACAAAGGTTCCTTACCTTCTTGACTGGGCTACAAGAACCTTCAATTTCCTTTTGAATGTACCTTTTTACCTGTAAAATATGTCTGCGTGAGATTTTGTGATGTTACTCTAAAGATAAGAAGACTGTGAAGGTCTCTTTCACTTATCTACTTACACTTCCAACTTAAAATACAGTTTTCTTCTTTAAAATTTTGTAATTTTATAGGACCAGCACATAGTGTATAAGTCATGATTAATCACAAAGAGTTAAATAACCCAGTCTGATACATCTAAGTCTCTCAGTTTTCCTACACTGTTTATTATGAAGCAATTTGAAGACATGGATATTGTTGGAAATGGTCTCCCAATTTCTCTAGAAATATCCATATGTATTATATTACAAATTCATGATAGTTGAGCCTCCTCCTGAATCCTGTTTCGTGACTTAAATCTGGTCTTCAATATTTCCTATGTTGGTTGACTTTGTCTACTTGACAACCCGAAATTACCTGGCAAAGGACCCCAGTTGAGGAATTCCCTCTGTCAGAATAGCCCATGGGTATGTCTGAGGGGCATTTCCTTGGATGCTGATTGATGTAGAAGTGTCTAGTCCACTGTGGGCAATGTCATCCCTATGCTGATAAATCTGGACGTCATATGGAAGTTCACTGAGCAAGCCAAATGAAGCAAGCCAGTAAGGAGCTTTCCTCTATGACCTCTGCTTCATATACCCCCTCCAGGTTCCTGCCTGGAGGTCCTGCCTTGGCTACCCTCAGTGATAGAATGTGGAAGTGTAAGCCAAATAAGCCCTTTCTTCCCCAACTTGGTCTTGGTCAGTGTTTTATCACAGCAATAGAAACCAAACACTGCGGAACTTCCTAATCATCTTATCTGCATAAGTATTTACAAATGGAGACAAACTCTTGAGGCACTCAGATTTAAAAGATTGTTAGTAGGCCAATTTTTCCTTTGTCCCTTTTTTAGATCTATGGGTCAGCTCGTACCATGCTTAAAGTTTACTGTTTCAATAACCAAGAAATGAGGATTTTTACTGACTAACTTTTCAAATATCC
Source organism: Eospalax fontanierii (assembly GCA_035773235.1). Classification (NCBI taxonomy): domain Eukaryota; kingdom Metazoa; phylum Chordata; class Mammalia; order Rodentia; family Spalacidae; genus Eospalax; species Eospalax fontanierii. The sequence goes on along the minus strand of CM069540.1, from coordinate 43,037,591 downwards.
TTGGGGAAAATGCCTCCTAGTTTTTGGCCAGTGGTTTTTGGTTCTGTTTTTCACTCTGCAGGCTTGGGTCTCACGGATCGTAATTACTTTGTTCTCCATTCTTCCTATCAATTGTGGCAAGACTTTAAGTCCTGATACTCTTATTTTACTCTAACAAAGGAAATCAATGGCTCTCTCCTCTGAAAATCAACTGTGCTTTAAAGAACAATTTATTAGACAGCTGCTAAAGATTCAAGATTTAATCTTGTTTGTTGACAGGTCATATCTTAAGACGGAAGCATGAAATTATCAGGAAGAATGTGCCTTAACAGATTTCATTTCATCCCTTGACTATAACCCTGACCAGAGTAAAATCTGTCCTTATGGCAGAACCTATTCCACTTATCACATAGTGAAGAAGAGCACCAGTCACTGGCTCTGCTAATTCCCACTCTGGCTTTGCCTTGTCTCTTTAACTTGTTTTCCAATTGAGCCTCTCGTTTCTGTGCTTACCTTGGATTCTAAGAATGATTGGAGCAACAAGCTCCATAAACACCATTATGACAAGGAGTTGAAGCAACCTCCAAACTATAGTGAGCGTTGGAGGACAAACATCCCATAATGGCCTTGCCTCTGGAAAGGAAAACTACCCGTATTTGTCATAATATCAAGACTACATCCCAGACCAGGAACAATTGTCTTATGTGATTCAGATTTTTCCCTTCAAGTGATGAAAGTAACAACTTCTCCAACATTCCTTGCAAAATGAGAATGGAGACAATAATTTTTTAGGTCTGCCGGCCTGATCCAGACACCTGGTCTACCAGCTCTGTATCTCCCAATCCTCTCCTTTTTCCCCTTTTCTATAAAATCTCAAATTTTCTATTAGATCCTTAATAACAGACTTAGAGTGAGTAAACAATTTCTTCGTTCCTCCTAGGGTAGCCACGCTGATTGAATTTCATTTTTCTGTCATTCACAGCTACTTGATTCTTTGGCTAATATATTAAGATCAGTGATCATGTCTACTCTGTTGGAACTCTTAGAGATGTGGCTTTTACACTAAAATTACAGCAACCGGACTACCAAGTGAAAAGGGACAATGGAATTATTACGTACATAGACAGCAAGTGTGCCATGGAATAGTTCAAGATTTTTAAATACTGCGAAACCAGGATTTCTTTATTGTAATTTTTAAAATTACATTATTTTTTATATTTACTTATTTGTGTGTTCATACATGTGCTGTGGTGTACACCTCTAGGTGAAAGGACTACTTGCATATAACATTGTTCTGTCCTTCCACCATGTGAGTCTTAGGACAAAATCAGGTTGTAGAGCTTGGTAACAAGCGTCATTATCTGCTGAATGATTTTACTGCTCCTGAAGGAAGTATTTTGACCATTAGCAGGAATTAAATTGAAAAGCATCAAAATATTAAAGATTCGCTCTGTGTTCTAGTATCTTCCGAGATGATTACTGTCTCAAAATCCATATAAGGAAGGACAAATGATAGAGACTTTCCAAGTTAATCATTTTACATGCACGAAAATTCACATAAGACTCTGGAAGAAGTCAACAAATTAAGGTTAAGTTGGCACTTTCATTAGCATTATGGGGACATTTTACAAAGATTCCTGAGCATGTCTGCTCCATAGTTCATCGGTCACTCTCATGTGTCAACACTGTAAAGGTAGGTATGGAATAGCCAGCAGTCCATTGCACATGTGAACACCACTAAATGTTGCTTTCTGTGGACCTGGACTCTTGCTGACTTATTCTCTAGGAAAACCGAGGTAGGAGTGCTTTCTTTGTCAGTAAATACAGCTGTGGCAGTAAGAGATAAACAATTTTATGTTTGTTTATAATATGGAGAATCCATGTATTTTCCCAATGATACAGTATTTCTTTTTTTGGAAATAACAATAGAGCACTTAGTATCTTCTTATTTACTCAGAAGTTTCATTCTCCTGTGAATCAATCACTTTTAATAAGCAGGAAGTTGAGAGAGAGCCAATGTCATCTCATCAATCAAGCTGGCAAAAGAAGTTGCAAATGCCCTGCAGCTTCTGGGCTTTGTGTAACTTCCATTGCCAGCACCAGGAGGAGCCCATAGAAGCTCTCCCTGACACTCATTGGCTGACTTTAGTCATGGCATAAATTTATACAAGCTTAGACATAGATTCTTGAAGAGAAAGTTAAAATTTTAAGTGCTAGCATTTCAGCAACAGATCCTCAAAAACTCCTTGTTACTGATTCATTAAAAATGAACTAAACGAACAGCTTGGAGCTGGTAACTGTTAAGTTAAAGAGGAGTCAAAAGCTGGATATTAAGTCGGCTACAAAGTTGAAGGGTAAACTGATCACAACATTTATAATTAGCTATCTTTCCTGACCCAAAGCTGAAAAGAGTAAAGAGAAGCTCACAGTAATAGATGTGGTCTCAAGCATCCATCCTGAGCTCTGCATGTCAACCTGCAGCGATACACAATGGTTATGTCAATTGCCCAGCTGGCCTAACAAGGTAGAGCACAGTTTTCATGACAAGGCTCACATCTTCTTGGGCATAATGCAGTTTTCATGATTGTGTTAGTAAAACACTCAGTGTCACAAAGACAGAACACAGCCAGTTCCTGTTCCTTGGCTGGGCTCTTGCCCTGGTCTGCCCATCTTGCTGTTTTTACAAGCTGTTCTTTATTTCCTTACTTTCCTTTCAATAGACACTTACTTTAGGCTTTTGAATGTCATTACTCAAGTTCACCCTCGTCCTATGGTGTGTATTCTATGTTCAAAAAAATCCTAAGTAAAAAAGAAAAGAAAAAAGCTTAACATCATTTCTCTGGCTTCAGTCTTTCTCTGGCTTCAATCTTGGTTTGAGAAATTATCTAAATGAGATGTCTCCAGCCTTTGGCTACAACACCAAAGGACTGAAGTGATTTTTCAGTTCTTAGGTAATAGGTGTTTCTCCCCAACAGGATAAGGCATAGATGGTAAGGCAAGGAACTACAAATGATTCTTGTTGCGTGGGAGGCTACCAGCACATCTCAAAGTGGCTTACTCATGACCATGCTGAAAAGAGCATGAATTATTTTTACCACAATATAGAAAAATAAAGTGCGAACCTTCTTAGTGTGCTGTTTCTAGAGAAGTACAACTAAAATTACCTAAGGAGCTTTCAAAAGTAGTTTATCTTCAAAAGAAGGCAGCTTCTAATAAGAACATAAGGTCAAGAAGCTCCAGGAGAGGTTGGCTTCCGCTTGAAATCTGAAGAGAGAGAGATCCAGATGCCTGGAGTAGCAGATCGTCCTCTCTGTTTTGTTTGTCATTTAGAAGTTGTTTTTCACACATTTATGTCTTAGCTCTTTCTTTCTTCTTTACTTATTTAAGGCTTTCTATCATGAACCATTTATGTTTCAACCACAGTTCTTTCAGGATTCTTATTATTACTATTGTTTCTCTGTTGTTCAACAATCTTTTAGATTATCAGTGCTTTATAATTCAGTACTTGAATCCACCCGTGTTTCGCATAGCTTGGCCTGTATGATTCACACCACAGGGGAAATGATCTCACAGCCCCTGAAGTAGGAAACTTCAAGGTTAGATAACAATCTGCCTACCTGAATGAACAAGTCACCTGTCAAAGAATAAATGGTACACTTCACAAGACTTGATAGGCGAATCTGTCAACCCACTATCCCCATGAATTCTAAGTCATTGTATTAAAACTTTCCAATCCCAGTCATTGATTACCTAGATTAAAATGCCTGCCTTAAGCCATCTGAGCCTAGATATTCAACTCTTGTAAACCACTTACTGATTTTATCTATCACACAGCTAAATAATCTGTAAGTAGCACAATCCTTTCTTCTTTAGTTAATGAATTTTTTTCTGATGAAATTTTGATAGAATTCCCTATCTCTAAGAATACTTTGAAATTTTCTCTTAAGATAGTATCTGATTCAATTTATTCATGGCACATGGCAATAGCATTTTTTTATTGTGCATAGTAACCTGAAAACCTGTATTTAATATCCAATTTGGAAGTAGCAATTATATCCTATCAGATATCACTGGGGAAACAAATATGTCTATATCTATACTACAGAAACCTACAGAAAAACCAAAGATGAGTTAATAGACTACATCTCAAGGCAGTTAAACACTGAATAAAAAGAAAGATATCAGTTTCAAAGTTACTTACTATGTGATTCCATTTATGTAGTATTTGTTTGTATTATTTATTGTATGTGTCCATGTGTCTCTGTGTCCCTGTGTGTATTTGGGTACATGTCTGCTACGGTGTGCATGTGGAGGTCAGAGAACAGTTTGTGGGAGTTGCTTTTCTCTTTCTACTATGTAAAAACTCATATGCTCTAACTCAGGATTTCAGGCTTGACTGCCAGGTCTACGCCTGCTGAGTCATCTTGCTAGTCCCCATTTATAGAGTATTCTTGAAGTGACAAATGATAGATGCAGAAATTAGATTGGTGATTTCCACCGCAAGGGAGGGAAGAATGAAGTGGTATTGGTCACAGAAAACAGCATGAAGGCCCTTTGGTAATGGAAATGCTGTGACTTGTGGTGGTGGCAAAATAATCCATGCTTTTGACAAAATTAAATTTGCATACATACATCTAGATGCAGCACACATGCATATACACCTATGCACAGTGTCTGAAATACTGGTCCATTCTGAAAAAGTTGGGGAGAGTACATTAATATCAACATCCCATGTATAGCATTTTATTATAGTACGCAAACTATTACACTGGGAGAAACTGACAAACAGTTTATGAAATCTCTGTTTTGTTTCATGTAACTGGGAAGGAATCTAATATTATATCAGAATAAAATTAAGTTTCAAGCTATCTACTTGGAAAAATCCTTAGCAACAGTTTCTTGTATTGACCCACTTGTGAATTAGAACATTCTGGAATGTGAAAGTACTCTTACAGAACTAAGCTTCAGGCTCCAGAGCAAAATTTCTTTATTCTCTGCTTAATAATATAGATATTATTAGCATTAAAAAATTAGTTTACCACAGTCATCCAGCTCATTCATGTAATTAACAACATAACTATACACCAGTCACACAACAAAAAGTTTATGTTCAGTAAACAATAATATCATGATAAGTGTAAAACTTTCCAGTTTACTGATTTTACATTTAATATATGATGATATGTTTATGGTTCTGAATCTTATTTCCTCTGTAGCTTATGGAAGAATTCAAGAACTCTCCTGAAGTCTCACTGAGTAGATATAGCAACATAAAATCTTAGTCACTAAGACATTTGATTTACACCTTTGAAAAATGTATTGATTTTAATATTATATAAAATGATTTTTGTAGTATTAATGACTAAACTCAGAGCCCAACAACGTGCTAAACCCTTCCTGTATCTTTGAGCTATGTATCATTTTAATTTCTTCATTATTTTGAGACATTGTCAGACTAAGTCATCTAAGCTGGTCTTGAATTCAGTACATTTACGTAGATAGCAAAGTATGCCTTGATCATATTTTCATCACCCTTTCTCAAGTATTCAGGTACTAAACATAATACAATCTATACCATCACAGCTACCAATGATCTGATTTTTGAATAGCATCTGTCCAAGTCTTATATTTTTCTTGTTAGTCTTACCTTTTGAAAATGGTAGACTTGAAATCAATAGATCCATGATAATGGACGGAAGAAAGAGAGGAAGGGAGGAAGGAAGGAATGAAGAGAGAAAGGAAAGGAGAAAGATAGGAGAATGATAGCTAATGTCAAAACATCATTGGTGGTGTAAAGAATAACATAAAATAATTCTCATAATTTGAATAAAATATATGAAATTAAGAAAATCATTTCTTGTTTCGGTTCTCCTATTTCTAAAATTAATGTAACAATGGAAATTATCTTAAATGCTTTGTGATGATTAAAGGACCTGACCACTATAAAATAATTAGCATTATTTGATAGAAAGGCTTTATAAATATGTCATTTTTATCATCACTCAACTTAATACAACAGCAGTTTGCTAATTACCACTGTTAGTTCTTTGTCTGGAGTTAAATTTCCTCTATACAGAGCTCTGCCAAGACAACCCCATGGACGCATACTCATGGGTTGTGTGGTCTGGTTTCTCAGACTGAACTGCAGGTTTCAGAATAGCAGAAGCCAATACTAATCCAAGCTAGCAGATTTTTTTTTTGTTTACTAAATGCGACATAGATTAATCTTACCACTGTCAATAATCCAGAAATCATAAACTAAAAAGAAAGAATTGAGCATGTGGTTTTGGAGTGGAAGCCAGCATATTTAAAGGTGATGAATTACAAATTTCTACCTGATTTTAATACCAGTTTGTATTTTCAATTCAAAAAATATAATAACTAGACATTAGCAAATACTTGCTAATTTTTAAAAAATAATCTACCACATCCATAACCAGATAACAGAAAAGATAAGGAAAAGCAGTTAATCTCAAACTTTACTACATCCCAGAAACATTAAAGAATTCTCAGGCTATTTACCTATACCAATTAAATATGATTTTATTGGAGTGAAGTATACATGTCAATATTTTTCAAAACTATGAGGTTAATCAAAAGTGTAGTAATAGTTTAGAACCACGGAATAGAGCACTTTTCTCAGAAATGTTTCTAATTGCATAGTAGCTGGAAATCAGTTTCTCATTCAAATGAGAAAAATAGGAGGTGCCATTTCTCCTCATTTAACAACAAAGGAATGATGTCATACTGAAAATTTAGAGAAGACCATTGGCCAGGAATGATCAATAATTGGAAAATTCAATAAAACGTTAAATGTAATTAATTTCAAAGCTGAAGAGATTGAGATTCTGGAATAGACAATGTTATATATGCCAGAGGATGATGTAATTCACTATCTTTGGGCTTCTGAACTCTAGTGAAGCAGGCTAGCCCACAGCAGTTCTGTGAACATGCTAGGCCACGAACACAAACTAAAACAGTCCTTCAAGGCTTACTGTCATGGCAACTTTATGTAAGAGTATATTGTTTTATCCATGTTTATCAATGAACTTTTGCTTCAGTGCTTCACTTGGTTTTTGAAACAAGGGTCTCCCCGTAGCCCCAGCTGACCTGGAACTTGCTATACAGGTCAGTCTTGTTTTGATCTCACAGAGATTTGCCTTCTTCTGTCTCCCCAAGGCTGGAATGAAAGGTGTGCACCATCAGACCCAGCTTGGTATATTTTTTAGTTATTGTTTTAAAATTTTATATTTAACCCACATGAAAATAATATTTATATACATGTATGTGTATATATGTACCCATATGACTCAAAAAAATAAAAATCTGCACAGAACCTGTTCTCCCTGGTTTCCTGCCTTCAGTGAAAGGCACTCCCATCACTGCTTCCAGGTACAGTGTTTTGGTAACTGTGACTATGACACTCAATTCTGCTTGCTTCAGAGCTTCCTATGAGTGGATCTGCAGCAGGTGGTCCTCTGGTACCACTTTCTTGTGCCCCGTTCTGAATGGATATTGGTGCAATGCACTGGTATAGTGATACTCTATCCATTCGTACATTTCATTAAAGAAGGATCATAGGCTTGAAGGCAAATGTTTAGGGTATAATACTAGAATACACAGAATAGACTACTTAGGACCTGGCACTCAAAAAGTGCTTATTAAACAAGACTTAACATTTAAAATACATTTTAAAATTTGCCATAAAATTGCAGATGACCTTTAAATATCTCAAAGAAAAACTTCACAAATTGGACTGCCTTATATTTGATAATAATTTTCAAAGAAGACCAAAAAAGTCTTTCTTGACAGAGAAGGAATAGCGAACAAACCTATTTGCTGGTTAAAAATAATCCTACAAAACAAGAAAAATCAGTGACGATGAGGAGACAATGATGATTAATTTTTATACAGATAGAGAGATAAATACCAAATCGACAGATGATAGATAGCTGACAGATAGATAATAATTGATACACAGATTGATAGATGATAGATACACAGATGATAAAGAGAGATAGCTGATAGATTTATAGATGATAGATAATAAATAATTGATAGATGATAGATGGATAGATGACAGGTAGGTAGGTAGGTAGGTAGATAGATAGACAGATAGATAGATGGATGATAGGGAGATAGATAAATGATAGCTACTCAACAAATGCATCTCATTACAAGAATATTTCCTATTCACTGTTGAAAGTTGTTTTGCTATAGTATTATTTCGAAGAGTAGCATTCTTCATCAACTTTACAAAGGTATTTTCCTGAGCTTCCAAGATGTCTCAGTGAGTAAAGACACTTCAGAAAAATCCTGAAAACCTGAATTTTGTCCCTAGAACCCCATGTGTACTAGTTTTCTTTCTTGTTGCTGTGATAGAAACACTGACCAAGGGAACTTATAAAAGAGTTTATGGTTCCAAAAAGACAAGAGTCCATCATGGGGTGGTGTGGCAGGGGGCGGGGCTAGGAAGTATAGTGGCAGAGATGGTAGAGGAGATGCAGGAACTAAGTGTTCACATTATCAAGCAGGCACAGAAAGCAGAGTACTGACTGCAACATTGTCCTCAAACCTCCGTACACCTGCACTGGCACTCTCCCATCTGTACTCACATAACGCGCGCGCACACGCACACACATGTACACGTATAATAATAATAATAATAATAAATAATAATAAGCACAAATAATTTTTAAAGAATAAAGATACCTTCCAATCCTGAAAGTTTTCACTCTTTTGACCATTTCTTCTGTCTTCTTTCATATCATATTCACTACTGTGGTAAATAATGTCAGCTGAATTTCACGTATTAAGCAAATCTTGAAATCCTGCACAAAAGCAATTTGGTCTTGCTGTTTTACCTCTTTACTGCCCTGTGAAGATATTTTATTCACCAGTTGAGCCTCCCCAGTGGATGCTGGGCTAGGTACCCTTATTCCAGATGCCTTTGTGAATTGTAATACCAAGCTGCTGCCAGCTTCACACAATTCGAATGGCGATACTACCTCTCCAAATCCGAGAAATTAAATTTACTTTTATTTTGAATAATATATTGAATTTCCTAGAACATTATTACAATCTAGAATTCATTATTCTGGGACGATTTTTAACAAATAATTTATGTTTTGAATAAATTTCAAATGTGTATTCAAATATTTTTGTCTTGTGTATTTGGAGCTCTGTGCAAGCCTTTACTGATACCAATAACTATTGCTGTGATTCACAGGCAAGCCTTGAGAAGACCAGAGCAGTATGGCCCTGTAAGACTTACAAAAACATGTTCAGCAGGCAGACACAGTGTCACCTAACCACAGAAACAACAGCAGATATACCCTGAGCCTCAGTACCAGTCTGCCAACAGGTGCCACCAAGTTTCTGGCACCTATTGTTAAGACGACAGCTATGGTGAAGCTAACTATAGGCTCTAGCCTCAGTTTCGCCATTTGGTAAATTGGAATGTAATAATATTTATTTGAAGTTCAGTTCATATCTTCCTGAGTTTCATTGGTATATAGGTGTGCAAAATATTTCATATTAATGAAAGTTCCCTGAATCTGCCATTCTCTTCCTCGTTCCGATTTGTTATGGGGGATCATGATCACGTAGATGAGAGATGATAGCTGCGTAGAATTAAATAAATGGCAGATCTATAGATGCCTCCTGACTCCATCCCCAGCTAGGCTTCCTGTGTTTTCTGATCAATCACTACTTACTGGCAATGTATATAGCACTGTAGGCCTCTGCTTTCAATTTTTACTGGGATACAAGCTCAATCAAATGAGCTGTTACGCAGATGACCCACATTTTCTATTCTCTTTGGTAATGTTCATCCTCTACATATAAGCTAATGCCTAATCACTCCCACCTGAAGACTGATGTATAACTCAAAAATCTACAACAAATGCTCATTTATCTGTGTCCTAATGGAGTCAAAATTCATCAAGTGGGCAACTAAGAGCTGTGGATTTTTTAGTCTCTTTGTTCTATATATAGAAATCAGATTTCATATAGAAATCAGAAGATTTGTCTTACAAAAAAAATTAAAAATAACATCTATATAGCCATAACATACCTCTGAGTCATTAAGGAACACAAAGGTTCAAGGTTCAGCTTCTCTCAAGATACCCCTCTTCATAGGGCTTGAGAATAGAAAATTGGGGCCCCAGGGAGCCCACACTTCCTACTCTCTCCAGTCCTGTAATTATTAACATACTAAAATTAACCCCAAACCAAACAGTGTAAAAGCAAACATCCTACAGCCAAAATGCTAATCAAATGGAATTTCCAACTGGGATCCAAACATGAACTAAGACAAGTGCAAACAGCTCTGTAGGTTTCAGCCTTTGCCTCTGTTTAATAGAAATCAGCTGCACGAAGCACACTATTACTGGCAGCCCTCAAAAGATCTCAATCAATGCTTTTTGACATTTAAGTCATAAATATTACAGAGAACTTTGGGACAAAAGTTCAAAATACAATAAAGTTCATTTTTCAGTTTTGATTTACGGAAAACATGGTTTTGGAAGAGCAAAGAAGGATAGAATTTTGAACAGTTTTGTCCAGATGAACACTTGCAAGTTTTAACCTTAATGCATTGGTCCTTTGGGCTTTCAGTCAAAGCATCTAAGCCTATTTTAGTTTTGGCACTGCTTTAGATTACAATTTATATAGAAGGAAGGCTCAAATAGTCCAAGATCACTGGGAAAGCAATCATCAAACCAAAAGTTCAGGCAGAGGACATGCATGCGTGAAGGCCAAAGGGCAAGTTTTGGGAGTTGTTTTCTCTGCGTTACATGGGCTCCAGGAATCACTGACCTTTCCCCACTGAGTGGTAAGCACCTTATCCCACTGAACATCTTGACAGCCTTTCAGCAGCCTTTTCACAAATATGGACCATCAGCAGAGATGGGTAGATTAGGAGCAAGGCCACTTAGTACAGCCACGGCACAGTCATCAACAAGCATCATTTCATCTGCTGTGGCAACAGGTTTGCCAGTTTTGTTTTTTATTAAGAAAGTTGAATTCCATGACTGATTTTTTACTCAAATTGGGAAAATACTAGAATTGTATTCAGAAGTCTATGTAAATAGTAAGTAAGTTTTGCTAAAGAGTAAAAGTTATATTTGAATGTAGTCATTTTCCTATAATGACCAGTCATTAAAATATTTGTCATGATATTTAGATTTATAGATGATATGGACTATTGGAAAGGTTACAGACATAAAACTAAATATCTAGATATTTAGGTTAAAAGGGAACAAAAAAAAGTTCTAGTCAAGCACACTCAGTTATTGGCATCTGTTTTATAGCGTCCTTCTCTGGAAGATTCTATCTGCAATACCCAGGGGCCCTTACCTGTGACAAGAGCCAGAAGGGTCTGACTAGGGCTCCTGTGGAGAGCAAGTGCAAGCCAGGAACTTCACAAGGATAGTTGCCCAAGTTATGAATATTTAAATAGGGAATGACTGTCAACTTTTGACTAGAATTAGCTCAGTTCCCAGACTCTTGCACTGTCGTAAAAGCACTTCCTGAGCTAGGTTCTGAGCTTGATTTCAGGGTCTGCTCTCATGTTTTGACTTTTCCACTGGCATCTCCCAGTGACAGCTGCATGCTTCTCCTATTTATTGGTTCACTAAACTGCTGTGCCCAGTTTCTTATAGCTGGGACAAGTTCTCCATAGACACTTCATGCTCAGGTAAGTGTGACATGGGAATGAAGACTAAAAGCAGACAGAGGAGTGGTGTGCATCATTACACACCTTGGTCCTCACCCTGTTCATATAGCATGTGTTGTAACCTGAACTTCATCACACCTCTTTAGTATGCTACTTACTTTCTCTCCCATTGGACTATAAGGATGAGGGCTTTGTCTGCTCAGCTCCTTCACTGCCTATAGAAGGCACTTGATAAATTTCTGCTGAATTAATAAATGGGCAGTGAACATAATCAATTTTCTATTTTTGGCAAGCTTTCTCCTGTATTTGGGGAACACCTGGTAAGGTCTCCTCCTTCTGAGTCCCAGGGTCCTGTCAGGTCCCAGTCTCTCAGAGCTACCTGAAGAGTGTATTTTAGTGAGCATATACGGACTTTAGGAATCTATTACAAGTTTCTAAAAGAAAATTTAAATCTCTATAATATTTTAATAGATATTTGCTAAATACACTATATAATTAAATATAATGATGAGGACAGACACCTCTAATTTACCACTATGATTTCAATTTCTATTCATTTTCTGTTCTAGAACTTGTCCACAGCAATGTAATACATTTTTATAGTCTTTATTTTTATGAAAGAGTGTTAGAAGGCATCTGCACATTGTTCATTCATGTGGGTTTATATGCTGTTTTTTTTTTCATGATCCAGCTTTGGTTTGGGGTTCTAGGCACAAATAAAAAAAGAAATACAAGAATCTTTCCCATCTCATGACCTCAAGGGAATATGAGAACATGACACACTACAGAAACCTTTACCACTAAGCTACAGCAGCGTTAGGCAGATTTCTTCACTGCAAACTTAGCAGCTGGCTCTCTGCTGCCCACCCCCTCCCCTATAGTGAATTATTTTAAAGTAAGTAGCTGCTATAACTTGAATATGGAATTTCCCTGGAGGTCCATGTGTTATGCAATTGGTCACCAGTCTGGTTGTAGTAACATCTAGGAAGTGGTGGATTATAACTTTTTGGCATTGGGCCTTAATGGAAGGAAGTTGACTCACTAAGTGCAACCCCTTGAAGGGGATACTGGAATATTTCTTGGTTCTTCTATTTTTTTTTTGCTTCCCATCTGCCACAAGACCTCTTCTATCAAGCTATCCCAATCATAATGAACTGCTTGAAAAGAGACAAGTGGCCATTGACTAAAATCCCTGAAGCCATGAGCTCAAATAAGGCTTCATTCTTTAAAAGTTGCTTTGTCTCTGGTATTTGTTAGATCTGGCGAAAACAGAGGCCACAGTTCAGCCCACCTTCAGTGGAGAAAGGAATGTGCACTTAGCAAGTGAATTTATCATTAATGGTCATTTATCTGAAGATTGACAAAAGAAATATTAATATAAGACCACCGACACTGGAAAATGGTTAGAGATCTGCAAATGAATGCATATGAAGTCACAACACTCAGTTAAAGCTATGGCTTTGGCGACAAGTGAGGAGACGGATGGGGATGGGACCGACTCAGTGTTTCCCTTGCCTCACTCGCCTGCCCTTGGCTTTCACTGCAGGTGAATTTTATTCTATAATAGGGACATCGTGACTGGAGAGATGGCAAAACACAGTTCCTGTGTGTTTCATGATTCCTTGATAGTAAAGAAAAGAGACTTCTCCCATGAGGGAGAGCAGGGAAAGCACTCGGAGTTTCTTTGCTAAAGGCAGGAGCTCTGAGTGGCTAAGCTGAGACCACTTGTGACAAGAAGCAATAATTTGTGAAATCTTTTGAACAACGTCTAACAGCAAGTAAGAACCTTGGACAGGCTGGCCAAATACACATATTCTTAGAGAAGAGTTTTGAGAAAGGGACTCTCCTAAGGAAGTAGTGGACATGTAAAACTTTCTAGGACAAATTAGTAAAACTTAGGAGAATTAGTAGATAACTACATCCATCAAGAATCTCATGATATGGATCTCTGAAAGTCTTTGTATCAAATGTGAAGTGAGGGAATTGCATGTTTCAGATAAATCTGTGGCTTACTTTCTTTGAACATGTGTGTTTTACATTAATAAGAACAACTGTATTTAGTCTATCTAGAAATGTTTCCATATTAATTGTGAAAATACTGCTTTTTTGCTAATTCTATACAATATCAACTATAGAAAAAACATCAGATCTGCTTTGCGACTCACTGAAAATAGTCTATAATACCTATGAAGTAATATCCACCAAATTCCTAAGTAGAAAGTAAGTAATATAAGTAATAATATAAGTAATGTGTGTGAAGTAGAGCTGGGCCTGGTGGTACACACAATTAGACACAGCATTGAGGAGACAGAGGCAGGCAGAGCCCTGTGAGATCTAGACCAGCCTGGTCTACATAGTGAATTTCAAGTCACCTAGGGCTATAGGGAAATCTTCTCTCAAGAATCCAAAATTTAAATAATGAATAATATAAAAATTAAGTATGCAGTTATTTATCATTACCAATATGCCACAAATTATGTAGAAAAAATAATTATTTTAATAAAGCTAGGGAAGTATGATTTCTAAACATTTGATGAAACTTAAGTAGAAATTTTTGAAATCTTTGCTATAGAACGTGAAAAATTATGAAATTGGACATTTAAGAAATGGAAGTAAAATGTTCAGGTTGTCACTAAAACTCCATTTTGGAAAACTCAACAAAATTAAAATTTAATTATAATAACTATTAGTTTCTGATAAGTATTTATTATATTCTCTGATTCGCTTGTAGAGTAAATAATACTGGTATTTACAAAGAACCACATCCTTATAAATAATATCAAATAGATAATACATGAAAATATTAAAAAGTATAATTAAACAGGAGTAATGAATAAATATTCCTAAAGAAGTTTAAATATGAAAGAAATGAAAGATAAATTTTGAATAGTACATTTAGGTAGAAGATATGAAAATTCTATATACACACTTCAACTTTAAAATTTGGGATGTATTTTCCAAGAATTATGAAGATACAATATTAAATTTGTTAGTAAGTTATTTCACATCTTAAAATCAAAACAAATCCTGAAAACATAAATCCCAAGGTCTACTTGTCATTTTCCAGTCAAATATTAGTCTGATGCTAATAATCTGATAAACATGCCACAGAAAGAATACTACTTATAAAAAATGTAGCAAAAAATAGAAGTGAAATTGTTTGCAAAGAACAAAATTTAATATCTGATGTCTTGTAAACAAACAGCACAATTCGAGGATGCAACCACAGGTTCAGTACTTTCCCGGTTCACTGTGAGCAGGATGAATGGGGTAAACAAGGAGGAAGTTGAAAGACTGGACCTCAGTGAAGACATCCTGTGGCCTATGGGCAGGTGAGTTACAGAGAAAGGAGGATGCTTTGATAGTTGATGCCAACATACACTGGAGAAGGAACTGGGGTCAGGAGGCAGGGTCCAATCCCACGTTTAACATCTAACACTGTTGTGCAGTTCTATTGCATCTTTCCATATCTATCATCAGTGATCTCTACAGAACTGAGGTGGAGTTGACTCAGGAAACTAAAATACGATCCCATCTTCAATGTGCAGTGAATTTTAAATAAAATACAAATATGCTGAGCCGTTTGAAAACATATTTTGTGTTTATTTAGTGCCCCATCTTGTACAATCTCTGTGAAGCAAGCCTTTACTTTACTTTTATTTAACTTTAGACACATCTTATACATTATATCTGTTATCATTTGTTTCCTCTCCCAACTCCCACTGTGCTTTATCATCTGACAAACAGCCATTAAGAATAAACAACGGGCTAGAACATGGAGTAGTGATTAAAGTTCAGTTCCCAGTACCCACACAGCAGCTAACAACTGACTATAACTCCAGTTTCAGGGAATCTGACACCCTCTTCTGGCCTCCACAAGTATTGCACATAGAAGTGCACATAAAAGTAGATAAAAACACTCATAGACACAAAGTAAAAATAAAGGGCAAGAAGGAATCCGAGAAGAAGAACAGTAGGAGACAGATGTTTCTAAGGTGGAAATGGGTAAATTGGGGGTATTCAAAAGGGAAGGGTGGGGGTGGGGGTTATACAAGTAATTATGGGGATAAACGGGAAGAAAGAGAGGTGGGAACACAGGAAACCGAAATTATCAAGGAAGAAATGGGGAAAGTGGGGATATTTTAAATGGAGAGACTATGAAGAGAGGGTTGAACAGGGAGAGAAGGAGGAGACAGGAATAATGCCTAGCTACTGTAAAAAACAAGAGAGAATCCTATTAGTTCAAACGTCTACTGACAAATTACATATACAATATCTACATGAGTCCATGTACATAGCTGAAGGCTACATAACAAGAAACTGTGCCAGATAAGAGAAACTTTCCTTTGAGTTTTTGGCCAAGATAGTCCAAGAGACATTCAAAATTATACAGGTTGCCACAGCCTTTGATTGTATCCCAGAACTTGAAGGTAAGATCCTATTCCTGAAGACAGGGCATATTTCAGACAGAATTTGGAGCAATGGAGCTGTGACTGATCTGGAAGCCACTTCTCCTGAAGGCTAGCTCTCAGAGCTTTAGTGAATATTATGCAAGCTGCTAAAAGAGACCATCAATCAGCAATTCAACCCCAGTTTTATGAGCAAATAACCACATCAATGACTAGCACAGCAAATAAAATTGGTGAAGTAATGGCACTTTTGTCTTGGGGTAACAAACAGTTACCTAATTGGACTAAAAGGCCACTGAATGGGAGGGAACTCATATATCCAGATGTCATAGATCTTAGGTAAGACTTTCACATCCCTATGTGCTAAATATGAATCTTTATATTTACAGACAAGTTTCCTAGTCACCACTGATAAAAGAAGCTTATTTTGCTACGGACAAAGAATAGAGACTTGCAGACTTCCACAACTAGTCATTGTCTGTGAATTACCCAAACCTAAAATGGCACAATTATGATGTAACCACTACACGTAAAGCTCATGGAACATAGAACAAGGGGTAAAGAGAACACTATGGCATCTCCTAATTCTCATCAATGAAGCTCCTTCATGCAACAGAGGGCCAGGAATGCAAAAGGTCACAGGTAGCCAAAGCATGTTGAGGAAGAGTCTCCGTGGTGTGGGTCCTTGGACAGGACCCCTATATTAAACTCCATTCACCCAGAGCTTGTATACTATTATGGAAGAGGGGGCTGAAAGATAATAAGAGTCAGGGAGGAGGCACATGATCATATGGGAATAGAGTCCTACAGGCTCCTCTTATGAACCTACAGTAATGATGTCAGAATACACAAGATCCATGCAAACTGAAGTAGACAAAAACCCAGCATAGAACTGTGAAAATGGGCAACAAGCTCCAAACTTAATCAAAGAATTATTGGCAGCTAATTACTGCTGAATGAGGAAGAACTGATCCTAAAGGGAGGGACTCTAGGTAGACTGACTAGACTCCAGTGGATAAACTTGCACTTGCACTGAGGGACATCTGGGGACATTAACTTTGCATGATAATTCTTAGCACAAATGACAGAATGTATGAATTCCAGTGGAGTGAAGGGACTATGGGGGCGTGCAAACAGGGACGGGGGATAAAGTTGATTAAGACGTATTAGATATTCTATAGTAAATATACAAGTATTCAATAAAAATTTTACATAAATAAATAATTTGTTTAAAAAACTTAAAAAGAGCCAATAACAAAACATAATAAAGCATGATTTAAGAATACAACTTATTGGAAATTTTGGGTTTTAAGAAAGGAATTCTTCATGGGCTCCTGTGAACATGAAAACCTATGATTATCTAATTGTATCTTGAAGGGATACATAAAGATCTGACAACTCTTTCCAAGTAGTTATAGATTTAACATATTTTCAATTAAAAGTCTAATGAGATGCTTTATGAAACCTGACAAACTCATTCTAAAATTCATTAAAAATATAAATGACTAAGACTGTTTAATATATTCTGAGATAAAAAGAATAGTAATAAAGGCATAAAGATCTTGCCAGTTGTTAAAAACTTTCATTGATCAAGAATAAATTTACACCAAAGTGACATAAAACTTATAGAAAAAAAATCATTGAAACAACATAAAATATGTACCAAGCACAATAGATATACAAAGTATTTTAAATAAGTCCTAAAATGAGAAAATATTTCAAGAAAGAAACAACTTCAGTGATTGTACTTGATATAAGGAGATAAGCAATATAATTCAAAAATAAAATACAGAATGTAAAATGAAGATTCATCTTCTTGTCCTGAGGCCATAAAAGTAGTGTTTGATATTGTTTATTACTTTAAAAAAGGATTATCTATGCATTGTGGTTCTAAGAAAATAGTAAGAAAGTGTGATTGTAACTATACTGATCTATCTATCTATCTATCTATCTATCATCTATCTATCTATCTATCATATATCTGTCTCTCTGAGGAGTCACTGTGGTATACAATGACCAGTAGTCAGTTCCTGTTTCAGTGTCTTAACTATTGGGGATGAGGAAATGAAATCCATTTCTTTACCATGCTTTAAACCATTTTTGACTTCTTAGTCATCACAGGTTCACTTTACATTCAGTAAACAATACGTCTGTAATATAAGCAGTATATGCAGAGTTATTCATAGTTTTCAGGTTAGGAATAACTGTTACATAGTATTATATTTTCACTGGACTTTACACATAATGTCATTCATGATGTTGCTTCCTTCCTCCCTCAGATAAAAGCCAAATGGAAAAATACAAATACACCTGTAGATGTCATTGCATAATTTGTTACAATACAGATCTTTCTGTGTGCAGTCAAAGTGAGGAGATGTTTGTAGGTATCTGTGAACCTGGGCCCAGAAAGATGAACAGACATAAAATGATGTAAAAGAATGAAAGTAGTGGGATAAGAGGCAGCAGGCATGTGATGTGGAAGCCTCTTGTTTCACTTCCTTAGATCTCAATTAAGTAAGGAAAGTCCCAGGCCTACTCTGCTTCCATCTCACTAGAAACTCTGATCCTAAGAAGGCTTACTGTCGAACTTAGCTATCAGCCACTAGAAATGTCTTCTTTTGTTATTTATGTCAAATTACAATTGAGAAAGTACTTAGAGATCTACCTTCCACAATAAACTGAGCAACTGCATTGACTGTACATGACTGACAGGCCACCAGCTCTTACATTCCTCTTACACTGTACATTTACCTATGTCATGACTGTATGCCAAACTTAGGTAGATTGTATGTAAATCATAAACAAGATGATCTTAGGATGAAACAAGACTTATCTGAGAGGAAAAATGGTTTATAATAATAAAAATAGTCAAGAAGGATAATTGAAGAGAAAGTGACTATAATCCATTGCTAAATAATTTATATGGCCAATTTAGTGAAAAATATTTTGGGGGCAATATCACACACAGTGAACGAGAACACAGAAGACTGCTAGGTACCAATTAGGAGCTAACACCTGTGGGAGAATTAGTCCCAACATCTGATCTTAAATACAAATAGAGCACTCTTCAGTGTGGTCAGTCTTCATTGTGTCCTGATTCTCTATGTCATTTTACCTGTTCAGTAAATTTGTTGGTGATGTCTAAAGCCTGTATGTGTGGAGCCTTCGGGGTGACTAACAATCTGTGAGCCTCTTGGTGTGCATGTTCCCTCCACTCAAATGTTTCTAGTATGGTTAAGGACCAGTCTAGCCTGTGTTTGTTTACTATTTATTTTCTACACTTCCCAATCACGTTAATATATGAATTGGCAGAGTGACTTCTTTATATCCTTTTTCTTTTCCACTATTATTTTTGAAATTTAATATAGTTTGCATTCTAAATATTGCATAGCATAGTGGAGCAATATTTTCGATTTAAGCAAAATAGGATTTGTGGAAAACTATGAACAGCAAGATCAAGTCATATGTTAAAGTACCAAAATGACTGCCACATAATTGGCTAACATGGCTTCCCAAGGAAACTACATGAACACATTAGTTTTAACATTAATTCATTTGTTTAGTAAAGAATATATAATACTCATTAGTTTTTCAAAGGAAATGTGCTTTTTATGTTATTCCCATCTTTTTATATGCATATATAAATCTTTAAGAAATGGCTATAACCTTTTATAAGCATTTCCATGATATTAGAATTTTTTTTTTATTATGGGTTCATTGAAATAGAAGCTTTGAAAATTTCATTGAGCAAGCTTAACAGGAAAAAGATGCGGCCTTTCTTCTTTGAATTGAGACAAAATTTCTATTCTCTTTTCTGAGAAAACATAAATTTCAAAACTCCAAGAATTTGCTCATTTACCTAGAGCCTGACCAATAGTGAATATTAGAACACATTTTTAATTTAATTTATCAGAGAAATAAGATCAACATCTACTTATTTTAATTGGAGAAATAAGACATATACATACATTACCTGATGCTAATGGTTGGCCTGCACATTCTTTACCAGCTTTTTACATTTGAAATGAGTCTTTAAGTAGTCTCACTCCTGTGCTCCATGCATAGCCTCCTCCACTGACAACTTCTCTGGGTACATAAATCTGTGGCATATATGCATACATATTTGATTCGGAATTTTTGCAGTGGTTATATTCTATAGTTTTCACAATCATTGAATTAGTAAACACTGAACTACTACTGTTCCTGGGAGAAATAGTGAGGTAATATATAATCCCTTCCTTGGTCATAATGTTTCATCAGTGGATGAATACCAAACCTTTTTATATATGTGTTTCTGCTTGTAGATCACTATATATGTAGATATAGATATAGATATAGATATAAATATATATATATATATATATATATATATATATATATATATCGTTGTTTCATTAGCACTGAACCCAGCAGCCAATAGCTATATAACTCATGCTATGTGAAGCTTACCCAACATAGCTTCTCTGTAAACATGCAATAGCTTTACCCTTGAGAATTAATTTAGATATGAAAATCACCAAAGAAATACATAAAAATGAGAAAATGTGTCACCAAACAGACTGAGAAAAATGCCGGCTGTCAGTGTTGAGAGCTAGAATGGGAGTTAGACATAGTCATGGCCAACATTCAACTGGGAATATGAGCATCAAGACATTCAGTCTCTGCTGCTCTATGCTGGTTTGCAATCAAACCTGAAGGGTTCACAGGTAAAGACTTTTGAGAATTCGAGCAAATTTTAATGAACAAGTAAATAAAAATAATGAATATGAAAACTGTGCTTAAAAGATATTCTCTCTATACTAAAGATCACCTACTGAACACATCCATGCATACAAAACACCTCAATTTTCCACATGGGAAATCACACCTTCTGCCATGTAACTTGTGAGTGTAAGTGGCTGGTATTAAGCATCATTCACAGTACATGGTTATTAGTAACTCTGGTAGCCACTTTTGACTCCCCATGATGACCCACTTACTCTCCAGGCGAGTTGAGTACACCCTTTAAGTAGTATCAAAACATTTACTAACTATTACCTGTGGTGACAATATGCTTTAAATGAAGATGGTTCAAAGGCTCTATTGACCTTTCGATTTATTTTATTTTAATTTGTTTGAGATAAACCTCATGTATCCCAAACTGGCCTCAAACTCATTATGAAGCAGAAGATGGTCCTCCTCTTGAGAGAGGTTAAAAAACTGAGGTTTTTTTAAATTTTGGAGTTACTGGCCTATGGCATCACTCCCAGTCTATGCAGTACTATGGGTTGGATCTCTCTTTCTGCTAGGCAGGTACCCTCCCAACTGAAAAACACCTAAGCAGTGAATGCAGATGAAGTATTAGGCATATTCATAATCATGTGAAACAGCTTAGAAAGGACAAAAAACTAATAAAAACTGAATAATTATATATGTATGTATGTGTTTGTGTGTGTGTGTGTGTATGTGTGTGTGTGTGTATGTGTGTGTGTGTGTGTGTGTGTGTGTGTTGTATGCTACTGAAAATCTCCTTTCTTCTCCAGGAGAAAGAATTAGCATTATATCCTCTTTCATGATTTATGTATTCTGCTACCTGCATTCTGTCCTTCCTCATAACATAATATTACTCGTGACTTAAAAGTTCAAGTTCTCTTTAAAAAT
The DNA here is from genome assembly GCA_035773235.1 of Eospalax fontanierii. Classification (NCBI taxonomy): domain Eukaryota; kingdom Metazoa; phylum Chordata; class Mammalia; order Rodentia; family Spalacidae; genus Eospalax; species Eospalax fontanierii. The sequence continues at coordinate 43,015,886 of CM069540.1, read as the reverse complement.
CCAGAGTCTTTTGACTGTGGGCTCCTATAAGATTTTTTTTTAAGTTACTTTCTTATTCTAAGAGGGAATGACTAGGGCATAAAAAAACAATCACATTTAAGCAAAACTAAAGCCCAGCGCTGTCTCACCAAGACTTGTAGATCAGCATCTGATATCTGAGGTTCACTCATGGTCTTCTGGGCTTCAGAGGAATTGGCTCTGCTTTCCACAACACAAACATTTTTTTTTCTGGTTGGCTTAGGCCGGTACCACTTCGCACCATTATCCTGAGTGCTCATTCCACAGTCCTGACATCTCCAATATCCCGAGATCTCTACTGCCACTGCATTGAAGCTTCACTAATGGCCTCTTCTGGTGCCAACCTTCAGCTTCTCTCCATGACTCTGTCAATCCGAGAGTCTCCATTGAAACTGAGGCTTCACCTTCACCAACAGTCTCCCGGCCTCTCCACAGGCACTTCAATTCTGTCACATGCTGTCAAACTCAGCTGCTCCCTATGACCCCTCATGCCTTCAAAGCCAGTACCATATGGGAGACTTTTGTATAATTTACCATTTTTTACTGAATTTTTGCAGTTTTCATACTATGTAGTTTGATGGTACTGAGATCCCTTCCCCTATCCATGCCTCCCTCCAAAACCTTCCCTGCCCAATTTTAATGTACTTTCCTATATGCATAATATGGCCTATAAAGTCTGATTTGTGTCCCCAAATGCCCATCAGTGTAGATTCATCCACTGGACTCACTGAGAGTCCCATTCCTGTATGACACTTCATTTCTCCCTTCCAGCAGCCATCAGTTCCAAAAGTTCCTTAAGCTGGGTTGGGATTCCTTATCCACTTCCCCATGTCTGTGCTGGGATTTGGGGTTGTATAGGTCCTGGGTATGCTGTCACCATTGTGAGTTCATTTGAGTAAATGACCAGTTGTCTGGAGATGTCTGGAAGACTCTTACTCATTACCAGGTTTGACTACCAACTTCAGATTCAACCTCAGGACGCCTGGTCCACAGCTTTCGTGTGCTGACCCTAAGGAAATAACCATCCTCCAAGATGACTTTGCCTCCAGGATGTTGGTCACTTATTAATCACTGCTGACAGGAAAGCAAAGATTTCACTTCCATAGATTAACAGGATGTATCACATCAACAGCATGATAGAGTCTTTGCTTCCTTCTGAAACTTTGCAAGTCATACCTCCACCTATTGCTCTCAGAATAATCTTCCAGTTTCCCACAACAGCTCATTAACTTTGATAATTCATGGCTTTTCACACCCAAAACTCAGCAGTTCTCCCCTTTTTCTTACAATAATCCCAAGGGATTAACGGCTACATGAGCAGATCTGTATCGGCAAGTTCATACTCTCCAGTCTGGTATCAATTTTTCTTTTAGTTTGCTTTTCTTTGGTTGTGACAAAATTCTGACCAAAAGCAGCTTAGGGAGGAAAGGCTTTTATTATATTACAGAATACTGTCATGGGAAGTCAGGTAAGGAACTCAAAGCACAAATCTAAAGGAGAAACTGAAGCAGAGACCGTGGAGAAATGCTGCTGACTGGCTTGCTCCCCCTGGCTTGATCAGCTACCTTTCCTGTAAAGCCCAGACCTATCTGCTTTAGTGGAATGGGCCTCCTGCATCAATTATCAATTAATAAAATGCCTTAGAGACATGCCCACAGGCCAGTAAGATGGGAAGTAATTCCTTAATTTATTTCTCCCAGGTGACTCCAGTGTGTGTCAAGTTGACAAAAACTAATTAACAAGCACATGTGCAATCTACATTGAATTTATTATGAATGATCGAGAGATAATTTAAAGTGAGTAGGAGGAAGTGCACAGGTTCTCTGCCAACACCACCCTATTTTATATAAAAGACTTGATCACCTGTGGATTTAGGTATTTGAATATCTCCAGAGGAGGGGAATGAAAAAACACTTTGAGGATACAGAGAGATATCTGTGTTTTCTAGAGAATATGCCTGGGAAAGTTCCAAAGCAACTTCTTTTATAAAGTTTGTTTCAGAAATTACTCATGATATCACAAAGATGTATAGTGAAAAAGCTACCATTTATCATATGGTATATGTGTTTATTTATGCATTTATTGTAGGAAGCTAACATAACATTAGTAATCAGAAAACCACTTCTAATTTCCTTGCCCTACCTAGGTAATCTATAATAATCTCAGTTCATTACTAACATGTTTCATACCATATTTATAAATGTGTTTATTTTTCTGTTAAACTACCTTTGCAATCTATTACATCTAGCCATCTGTCATTGATCTCCAAACATGCACCTGAAAATGGATACAAACTGTTAAATAATTTCTTATTTCTCACTCTTGGAAATGTGTGAGTATTTAAACTACTGTGAAGATTTGAACCAAAGAGGTATAGAAAAAGTGGTATCTCACTGCAATTTTAAGTGAAGAGTTACTTATGAATGAGTTTTAGTAATTCAAACATGAACTGAGCATTATATGTCTATGTGTACATATGTCTGTATCTTGAAATGTTTGCTTATGCTATTTCTCTGTTATATGCAGTACTATGTGGCAATGATCTTTACGACTGATTTGTAAAAGATCTTACATTACGAGATTTATTTGACTATATTATGAATTGAAATTAATTTTCTAACTTTTTCATTTCTATAAATCATTATAGTTGTCTTTTATGACTGATGAAGAAGAATTGCTCTAGAATCATTATATCATATATAATTTAACTAAATAAATAAAGAACTAGGTGTATAGTATTGTCACTTCTATCCAATTATAGAAATTTAAGACCCAGAAATATTAACATTTTTTTCTAAAATCATAGGGAAACTAGGACTAAAAAAAACCAACTCCCCCCGCAAAAAACAACAACCCTATTTGATTACTGAAACTATTCATTAAAGTACTGCATTCGATAGCATCACTCGTTTGTCTAAGACCATTTTCTAATATGCTTATACATGTTGCAGGTGTCTAAGGGAAGATCAGTTTTGCAATCTGATTCAAATTTACTTGGTATATACTTGAAAAAGGTTTTAGGAACAGTCACAGGCTGAATGGATCTGAGTTCTTTGATTGTAGACACAGAGTGTATATCAAATATTAATTTATTTAATGACTATTTATTGAAGGTCTGGTCCTGGCCATATGGAGAAAGAAAAAAGAAATACATTTTAAATAAAATGACTTAAAAGATAATAAGTGCCCCTTGTCTCAGGAAATATTTTCCACTTGGAGACTTTGAATTATGTCTATATTGGAAGAGCAAGGCATGGTGAATTACCGTGAAATTCATCTGTGAGGATAAGGAACAAAGTTTGTACTTTGTCTGGCACTATGAGTCATGCTGTTGAGCTTCTGAAGATGGAAGCTTCTGGCCTCCTGGGGCTGAATGGATTATAGGACAAAGTTTACTCAGAAAATTGTGCATAAAATCAGTATGTTCTCATCAATGCAGAGAATGTAAACAGTACTCTGTAGACCACAGATGCTTCTCTACCTAATCTCCAGCCTGTGTCTACTGTGAATTAGAGACAGAGCTAAGATGATCCTGTGCTGAGAATGACAGTAATTTCTGATACTGTCAATAAACTGAAAGGTGGGAGCCTCTTGTTACTGCAGCAAAATTTGTACTCTATTGGACCTGATAGATACAGCCTGCCAGCTTCTCAAATACAGAATTATTGTCACCGCCATCCTTGTGACTGTTTCCTTCTGAAATTTATCTCACTTAGAATCATTGGTTTTTGCTGCAAGATATGGAATACCATGAAAACAGAGATCACCGCAGAAATGTTTTGTTGCCTTCTTTCCAGTCTACAGTAACAATATTGTTGCAGGGCAGACACTATGATCCCTGGAGATGTAAGTTTATTTAGACTGCAACCTGATCCAGAGGACTTAAGTCTCAATGTCTGGACCCTAAAAGGAGGAAGCACTAAGATATATAACTGAATCATTATGTGTTTCATAAAGAACATCTCAACCAATCTTAATCATGTTTATATCCTCTTTCCCAATGGCACCCCTCACAGGCCCCCAACTGGAATCCACACATTCTTACATCTGTGTTAAGGTTATTGTGTCAAGTTACTGTCCCCAAATTTCCTCAGTGCAGATTCATCCACTGAGATCTAGTCAGCCTACCCAGAGTCCCTCAAGTTTGGAAGACAAGTTCATCCTCACCTAACCATAGTTAGTTGCCAATATTTCTTAAGCAAAGCTTGGCATCTCTCCCCATTCCTCCAGTTCCATGCAGGGTTTCTGCCCTCTTGAGTTTGCATAGGTCATGAATATGTCAAAAACCTTGCTGTAGGTTCAGGTGAGCAGGGTTCCAGGAGCTTGTAGAATTCAATTTCCATATGGTCATGCACCTCCTCACTGGCTCTTATAATCTTTCTACATCCTCTTCCACAATGGTCCCTGAGCTTTGGGTGAGTGAAATTTAGTTTTCTAATCTCCATGCTTTATTCATTTGTAATCTTTTTTGTTACTGGTCCTTTGTTGCATGAGGAAGCTTTATTAGTGACTTCTTTACAACCTTGTTCTATATTGCATGCACCTTCCGTGTAGAGGCTGCATTATAGATGTGCTGTTTAGGCATGGAAAATTAACAGACAATACCTGTGTGTGCCCAGCTGTGTTACTCCGTATTAGTCTCCATCTGGTGCAAAAGAAGCTTCTTTGATGAATGGTGAGTGGGATACTTGACTGTAAATATAAGGACGCATATTTTATATTTAGTAAGAAGTTACATTAGTCCAGGGATGTGACAGCCTTGGGGATTTCTCTTAGATCTATGACTGCTTCAGCCATGTGTATTTGGCTATGATTACAGTACCACCTATGAGTTTACTCCCATTGAGTGGGCTCTAAGACAAATTAGGTAGCCATTGATTGACCCCGAGATAAAGGTCCCAGTATTGCACCAGTGTCAAATACTGTGTCCGTCATCAGTATGGTTATTTGGTCATGAAGCTTGTGTTTGGTCATGGATGGATGTTCTCCCTTGGCTACTTGCACAGTGCTCTCCAGAGCTATGGGAGTAAAAAGGAAATCCAGTCTGTGTCTACTGTGAATTGGAGGCAGAGCCATTGATTGGTTAACAGGCAAAGTCTTAAAAGGAGGCAGATTTTTATAAATTTAGAAAAGAAAACAAACGTGTTAAAAGTCCTCTGCCAGAAAATCATTACAGAAGTATCCATCTGAGACAAACATATCTGAGGATGTTTCATCAGGACACAAGGCCAGTGGTTCTACCTAGCTGTGTTAGCATTCTTACCACAAACTTGTCAGCTGAAAGGTGCTGACAGAGACAGAGGGAGAAAAGAAGGATTAAAATCCACATTTCCCTTGCATATTCCATTTAGCTACATAAGTATAGCATAAAATAAATATTTTTTGAATAAATTAGTGGGTGTATAGCATAAATTATTGCACATATTCTCTGCTGATGAAACCACAGATTGTGTCATGAAATAAATCCTTAGACATTTATCAATTTCCCACATTTTATAAAATATATGAATTATGTATGTATGATCCTTAAAATAATAAATTATACATGCTTTTTATTTTGTCAGATTTTCTGAGGGTAAAACATGAAGCAAGCCCTTATTTTGGCCAGTGTTGGACGCTGTAGCAAAGCCCCTGCACTGAGGAAATATCTAATCCCTTCATCCAGAAGCCCTATTCCTATTGACAGACTATCAGGAACATCAGGGACACTCTGTAAGTGCCCATCTTGACAACTGTAGCACAAAAGGTATTTTCATTGTTTATCACTTGCATAACCTCAAATACGTCTTCAGACTGAATACCAAATATTCAGACATACAAGTGGCCCCTTTCCTAGTGGACTCTGAGACGCAGAAGTGTAGACTTGCCAGCTAAATGAGCAGAAGCCTCTGCAACAGCAATCGTAGTGGCTCCTCCCCAGCAGCACTGTGCTACAGACCCTGCTGAGGTTAGCTTTTCTGATGTTCTGGAACTGAGGCAGTGCATTGCACCACCAACAGATGGAGCATGCAAGCGTGTAAATGCACCAGTGTGAAAGGTGTATCTGCTCAGACATGGGAATCTTTCCAGAGTTATGCTATCTCCATATTAGAAACTCATCCTTATCCATCATTTCAGCCAAAGTAGGGCAAGTTGCCAATAAATGTGGGCCTGTGGTATGAGTTTGTGAGGGAAAGAAAAGCAGAACTGGTCACCTAATGGACCGGTTCCAGTCCACAATCAGCAGTGCGAGCTGCTATTAAGAACAGTAACCCCATGTCTTTCTAAAGAGGAGGCAACACAACCATTGGTTCTTATGCTGTTAGACAGATGTGTGTGTGTTGCATCAGGATGGTGGCTAATCTAGAATCTTTTTCCTACACAACAGATAACACTGCTCTGGGTGTGAATGAGAAAGAGTTCATTTTGAAAAGATTAAGTTGTTTTATTGCACATAACTCCATTTGTGTTATAAAACTTTATTTCATTCAAAAAATATTTTGAAATTATTTTATGTGTATGAGTGTATTGTCTGGATGTGTGTAAGTGCACTCTTGTTCTGCAGTGCCCACAGAGGTCAGAAGAAGGTGTTGGATCCCCTGAAACCAGAGCTACAGATAGTTGTTAATCGTCATATGGGTGTTGGAAATCAAACCTGTGTCCTCTGTAAGAACAGCCAGTGCTCTTAACCACTTAGCCATCTATCCATTCCATAAAACTTTAGTTTTAATTATAAAACAAGTATGTACAATATTTTACATAGTTAAGATTATTCTGGTTTTGATCATAGTTGGTTTAGTTCTTTTGAGCATAAATTTAGAATAAGGGAGATTTGTATTAGTCTGTTTTTGTTGAAATACATGAGGCAGAGCAATATAGAAAGCAAAGACATTAATGTGGCTTATATCTAGGAACTGAAAGGCTCTGAGTGCATAGCCCCATTGGCTTATCCTCTGAGGAGGGCCTTCTGACTATACTATACTGTGAGAGATGGGATCATCTTCAGAAGATATATGAAAGGAAGCAAGCCACAGAGATCCTGTAGCCAGATCATATAATAACATTGTCTCTGACGGAAATTAGCTCACTTCTCATATAAGTCAGTCCATCAAGGACAATTTCCTTCACATTGCCTCAGGTTGCTGTGTTTTTATAAGGAAAGGGGAATGGTTGCATTCCTCAGTTTCTCTACTTTGAAAGCACTCAGAACTCAAGGAGGATCCCTTCCACCCGATACGTACCAGTCTCCTGAGCCAGACTGTAATGAGCTATTTCACTGCTTGATTAAAATTCTTATTCAATGCAACCAGTTCTGAGGCAGAATACCCCCTGTCATGGTATCTTGTATTGGGCCTATCTGTTTTCAGAACCATAGATTTTTCCTTCCTCTGAGTTGAAGATCAGACCTGAGAACTATCTTCTATTGTCTTTTCCTCACTTTCTTTCTCTTCACTATCCAACATTTCGCATGAATTCCAAAGCTTTGGATCACAGGAGTTCTTTAGGACAGTTATACTTCGTATTTTCTTTCCCTTTCAGCCTTCCAGCCATAAGAAATGGCAATCCAGCACCTCTACCTCACCTGTCATTTACCTACTTTACTTGCCAAATCAGAAGTGAACATGAAGACTAAACACACATCCATTCACCATGGTAATTCTTTCTTTACATGAGCCTGTTCCCTCTGGACAGCCAGCACCCTGACCATGGTTGTATGCTGGCTTGACAATCACATGCCTGGTTGACAATTACATACCTGGTACTCTCAGGGCCTCTCTAGTTCTTCAACCACATTGACAGCATCTTCACACTCATGTGGTAGGCTCCACTCATTAAAGAAGTATGCCACTCTAAACTACATGGAAGACGGCCACTCTGGGATCCCCACCAAAGATGTTCTCAGAGAGCTCAGCTTTGGTTGCATGTCCTATTACCCATCTCAAGGAACAGGCAACCACCACTACAGAAAGGATGTAACCAGTCCCACACCACACTGAAAAATGTAAATATTTGGGGATTGTACCCCATGGTACTTCACTCTCACATGGATCAGGACCTGTGTCTCTAAAATGTGTAGATTACTATTGTTTATATTATAAAAAGAAAATAAGGTGGATTGTTGTCAGAGTTTTGCTAAGCTAAAGGGCAGCCCACCTTTGTATATATAAAAGGAAAAGTTGGTTTTATTTGCTCAGGTTCATAAGCCTTGTCGGGGGGGGGAAATTATACACACACACACACATGCACACACACACACACACACACACACACACACACACACACCTGTGACTGAGATTATATGTCTCTCTGTAGGAAGGCCTTCCTTCCCAGGGCATTGTTGGTTCTGTCAGTCCCTGTTCAGGCATCAGTTGATCAGTTGTGTTGTATCTCTTTTCCTAAGGTAAGGTGAACGAATGTCTCTTTATCCCAGATAAGGTACCGCAATGAATCAAAGAAACAATTCCAGCCAAGTCTAGCTTACAGAACCCATGAACTTTGGGGAATTACTTACAGGAGTGTGGGTGTGAAGTTCTTTACAGAAGCATGAATGACCACTTCATTAAGGCTGATGCATTACTGAAGAGTTAACTTCAGCATGGCTGACTGATCATGAAAGCTGCATCCCTGGAGCTCTCTGCATGAGTTACAGGCAGCTCCCAGGTCAGAGAGTCTTTTTTGTCCAGCAGTTGTTTCTTGCTTGTATAACCTTGGGAAGGGAACTTGTGCACCTTTTAAGTTTCACCATTCTGAGACTTGTAAATTTTGTAAACTTCCTGAATCTGAAGGAAATTCTCTGAAGAACACAGTGTTTCAATTTCAGAGAAATTGAAGTTTAGAAGATTGCACAACAATCTAAACCATAGCAGATGTGTACATATAGCAGATGTAGATGTCATTAAAGTAACAACTGGGCCAATTATGGTTATAAAAATGTAACTTAATATCATTTTTATTTTCTTCTTGCAATATTTAGGTTTGTTCAATCATAGAACATTCCTGTTTACTTGTATTCTACTAGCATATTAAGTAAGGGTTGTCTTCTAATTACTCCTCCCCCAATTTCTAGATATTTAGGGTGATTAAAAATTTATTAGGGTGTGATTAATAACTGCAGAGTAAAGGAAGCTAAAGGAATCACAAGGAATGATCTTTTGTGTGCTAGAAAGTTCAAGCTGTAGATACGGAAATGTTTTGACTAAGAAAAGATTTTCTCATTCTCACATTCTTTCAGGTTTATGCATTTTCTGTACCTGTTATTTTTATGAGCCTATAACGAAAACATGGAAGAATCCATGTTTATAATGAGTTATGGCATATATAGGAAAGCTATTTTCTCTTTATACTGTAGGTATTCAGTGACAAATTATGTAACTTTCTTAAATGGCATAATAAATAAGAAATCTAACATATACTTTTGCCAGATCTACAAATGTTACTGAGTGCTGCTAAATTTCTTACAGATGTGAGAAAAAATGTATCTTTATGTTTTCTGTGAATTTGGCAGCAAAGATGGAATGGAAGAATACAAAATGAAAACATAGAAATATGTAAGGGAAAGTGAGGGTGTTTGGACTCAGAAATCACTTCCTAAACACTGAAGAGCCTGTTTTCATCCAAAAATAATCTACAAATTTACTTCAAACAAAAACTTGTGAGCTGAGATGCTGTGATAAAATATCTTGACTAAACTATCTCAGAGCCTCTGCATCTAGAGCAGAGGTGTGTGACACCAATCCCAGTACTCCATGTAAAAATTTAAACTCTACTGCAATAGGAAGTGTTAAACGGACATTTTTTCAGAATTCAAAGAACCAGTATTGGGATGGACCTTCCAAAAAGATAAAACAGAACTTTGAAAGGATTCTGTTAGTAAGATATACTGGACAGTTCTGTCTCTAAAATGTATAGATTACTATTGTTTATATCATAAAAAGAAAATAAGGTGGACTGTTGTCAGAGTTTTGCCAAGCTAAAGGGCAGCCCACCTTTGTATATATAAAAAGAAAAATTTATTATATTTGCTCATGATCATAAGCCTTGTAGGTGGGGAAATCATATACACAAATACACACACATGCATGTATATATACAGACATATATATATATATATACATATATATATATATATATATATATATATATAGAGAGAGAGAGAGAGAGAGAGAGAGACATTATGTCCCACCCTGAGATGATATGTCTATATGTCTCTCTGTAGGAAGGAGACTTCAGGAGTTGCTGATCTTCAGCAGAATTTAGGAGTAGCCAAAGTCTGTGACGCTGCTGCTCTTCCAGCTGCGGATTCTGCCCTAGGGCCTTTTTGACCCTCACATGGCCCCATGCAGACCAGCTTCTCAGAAAGTAGACTGTCTAAGGCAACACTTTCTTCTCCACAGATTCTGGGTTCTAAGCTGCAGTCCATTCTCACACTATGTGACATTAGCTTGACAAAAATCTGACAATAGCCCACCTACTGTTCTTGAGTTAGGAGTCATTTGGCAAAAAATCCTGAATGTTCTATAAAGCACGGAGAAATGAATTTCAGTTGATGGTTATCATGGACTTAAAAATGGAATTATTCAAAATAATCACTGTGACCCAAAATAACCTGGATCTGTGTACAGAGGAATTAATGCTGATGGACATCTGAGTTCTCCTCAATAGCTAAACAGTCTCCTCCTTTCTTTATTCAGTCTGGAACTTCTGGGTACCTGTAATGTTACCTTTTATCTTGTAGGCAGAGTCTAACTTTTGGGAAAATTAAATTAGACAAACCAAGTTGTATCCGTTTTTTTACTGCAGAAATTTACAGAGGTTTCAAAACTATGCAAAAGAAATATCCTAGGGGACCACCTTCATCTTCATGGTATGATTTTGTGTGGGGTGAGGGATGCATGATTTTGGTAACTATTCCCAGGAACTCTGTTTAAAGAAGCTGTGGTAAAGATCTAGTTGGACAAAACATGTTTTTGAAACTTCTTTTACATCTTCATATTTACTTTTATGACCTGTGTTATCTTTACATTTTCTAACATCCTGATGATAAAACTGAGAGAAAACAAGTTATTACAAGCAATAACCCTGCTAAGAGGACCTCAGGAGGAAAGGCAACCAAATGATGATGTTCAATGTGGACTGGGAGGAACTAAGGAACACTGAAAACCAATGGCTTACAAGAGAATCACATAGAAACCCCAGGACAGAAATGTGTGCAGTAGGAGTGACATTACAGTTTATACAGAGGCATTTACTGCATTCTAATTGTGGGATATGAGTTGTTACAGTGAGAGATTCATGGTACGATGGGGGAGTTGAGTAATTTGGATAGAGTTGGTCCCATGAATGCTCACTCTTTGGTAAAGTTTACAGCAACAAAATTGACAGCCAGTTTGCTAATATGGGAGTTATAAAGAAAGAAATCTGCTCGATGATATTCTAGTTCACTTTTGGTTGCTGTGATAAACAGTCTGGTCAAAGGCAACTTGGGGAGATAAAGGTTGATTTCATTGTCATGTAGCAGTCTGTCATCCAGACAGGCTAAGGCAAGAGCTGGAAACAGGAATCTGAACCAGAGACTGAAACAGAAACCACAGAGGAGCGCTGCTTATTGGCTTGCTTCCAGGCTCATGTTCAGCCGTGGTCCACCTGCCCAGGAAACGTACAGCCTACATTGGGCAGCCTACATCATTTAGCAATGAAGAAAATGTGCCATAGACATGCCCACAGAGCAATTTGATGGAGGCAGTTCCTCAGCTGAGGTTCGCTCTTCTCAAGTGTGTCAAACTGATGACCAAGATTAGCTATCTGAGATGACATGCACTAAAAAGACTAGTCTTCACTTTGTCACGTTTTATCCCAAAGGAAGCCATCAGCAGAAAGTCATATTTTCTTCCACCGAGAGCTAAATAAAACCCTGGCATACACCACAGTAAACAGAAAAATCTTGCATTTCTCCAATCCCAGCACATAGACATCACCAGCACAATTCTTTAGAACTCTGCTTTAACTTGATTCATGTTATGCTATGTGGTTATTACCTAAGTTACAGACAAGGTTTATCCTATGTTGGTGAGAAGGCATTCCACTTGAATAATCTAACAGGGTTAATTAACTTCTTTAAGGGTTGAAGAAGGAGATACCATAGAACTTCCAAAAAATCAACAAATATTGACTTTGTTTGACTGCAGACAGGAAAAACCTTCAGACACAGTAATCAGAATTAAAATAAAATACTCACTTAACATTTAAATATATACCAGATTTAATTGGAGACAATTGGATATCCTCTAAAAAAAGAGAGCATGTATTTATAGATTTCTACAGAAACGAAAAATCATCTAGATAAAAAGCTTCACAAAAGTAAAGTGGGTAATTTAGTTCATTATTTATGTATGCGAATTATATTCAACAGAAAATGTTGAAGTTTAACTGTTATTGTCAAGACTAACAAAATCTTTACTAATTGAAGAATGTGTTTGGAATTATAAAATGTAATTTTATAATTCCTAAAATATAAGCCTGTAACTTCATAAATATCTGCCCAGCAGTTGTGTACTTTTATATCATAACTATGTTCAAAGCATATTAAAGAGAAAACAATGCTCACTAATAATTTATACTCACTAGATCATGGTTGGTAAAGTAATGCCTAAGTAATAATTGCACAGTAAAAGCATGTGCCATGTTGTCTTAGTTTTACACTTCTGCTATAACAGAATACCCAATGTTGGTTGTTTTTAAAGAACTAAGACTTATTCTTTTCATATTTTTGGAGTTTGGAAGTTCATGAGCATGGTGGTGCTGACATCTGCTGGACTTGTGTTGATGGTCTCATGAGAGAAGGCCTAGTAGGCTCAAGCAGAACAGAGAAAGTCCAAAGGGAAGCCTCACTAGATGACCACCTGCATTCTCAAAACCTCACTCTTGCAAGAAAAGAATCAATTTCTCTTCATCATTAACTGTTAACCATTCCTACAAGGTAGCATTTCCCAACACCATCCTGAGGGCAGTAATTTCATTAAAAGGTTCAGGGGTGTGATGGACAGTTTGAGGTGTCAATTTGACACACCTGGAATTAGGGCACTTCACTTGGGGGGTTTCCTCTATTGGACTGGTCTATGGCCATTTCTCTGAGGAATTCTCTTGATTCTTTAGTGATGTGAGAAGACCTAGCTCACTGTGGGTGTGGCCACACTGGGCAGGTGGTCTTGGGTTGTTTAAGACAGCAGGCTGGGCACAGGTGAGAGGAACAAGACAGTAAGCAGTGTTCCTCCATGGTCTGTGCTTCAGTTTCTGCCTTGCCTTCCTTCAGTGATGGACTGTCACTTGGAAAAGTAAAATGAAATAAACTCTTTCTTTCCAGAGTTGGTTTTGGTCAGTGTTTGATCGCAGAGATACAAAGTAACTAGGACAAGATTTGACAAACTATACACAAACCGTAACAAATGCTTTGTCTTGACAGAGGAAGATCCAGTCCACCACTTGCCATTTGGACAGTTTCTTTGTTGATTCTATTTTTCATCAGCAAAACAGGCATATTATACTTGTTTAGGGCTTTTATGATGATCAAATGAAAGGAGACCCATGAATGTGAGGATCAGTCAGTCATTATACACAAGAGATTCCAAGTATCAATTGCCACTGCTTTGACTTAAGTAAATGTTAACGTGCAAAATGTGAGATTCGAAACAGAATTCCTTACTGTGTAAGAGATACAAGGCGAGCTAAGTCAGAGGAGGCATCACATAGCAAGGTGATAATTTAAAGCAAAGCTTGACCAGTAATAATAGGAGTTTGTTGCATAGATGAGGGATATAAAGTAGAGAGAATCATGTACACAAAACACGAGTCAAGATTTTCAAATTTTCCCCATTTCACTTATCCAAGTAGAAAGGAGAAAGCAGTTGCTGGAAGAACCAAAACTTACACAGACAGTAAACCATCATCCCAGCTCAGAATCCCAGTTGTACTTGAACTATAAACCCACATGATTTACCCCTACCTGGGCTTTCTCTTGCTGTAGATTGATCTGAAAGAACACAGCATATTATAAAATCATGTGATCTGTTCTATTTAGTTGTTGCCTATGCAAGAGATGCTAAAGTGTTGGGAGAATACATCCAGATACCACCTTCCACATGACTGAAATTATGTTTCAGATCACTGTTCCAGCCATTCTGTCTGCTGTGTTAAATCTGCCACACACGCTCTTTCTGGAGGGCAGATGCATGATATGCTCCCTCTACCATGTCTCTGTGTTCCCTGAGGGTCTTTACCCAGTCCCAACTATTAAGAGTTTTCCCTGAGAACCATTGTGCTGCACAGTTGCCCTCCTACTCTGATCTGGTCTTCTTCCCAAACTGCCAATCTTGAGATATCACATTTTAGTTTTACATAATTATAGTCTATGTCATCTACTTTAGAATACAAACTCTGTGAAAGCAGATGCTAGGAGCTTCTGATCTAGAGTGTCTACTGAATCACCAACCTTCTGTCATGGCTTGGCTGATGTCCAATAAGTGATTGACATGAAGGAGTGAGACATCTGAAAACAGCTCCTAATAAGTCTTTTAAACACCAACCCATACAGGTGCACATAAACAAAAAATATTTAAATAAATCTTAATAAAAGGAGCTCATTGGTCAGAAACAAGTAAGAATACATAGTAGCTGAATATAATTTGAAGTTGAATAAACAGAAGAGTAGAACTTTCTCTAGGAGAGTTTAAAAACCGAAGACTCAGAATTATGCAGGGGGAAGGCACATAAAAGTGAGGGGTTTAAACTTAATTCATGCATCTTCAACACTGATTTTCCAAATTAGTAACTTGTATTTTAGGAAGTTGAGCAGTAAATGGACTCAAAACCCGATTTTATCATCACTTTTTGTTTTCTTTCTTCATTAGGGTAAAGCATGTCACAGATCTACCATTTCAAAGACAGTCATGATAGTAAGTGCTGTCATATAATGCATATTATTAAGGACATTCACCACTATCTCCATCCATTTCCAGAAACTTTTAATTTCTCCAAACATAAACTTTCTTAATATAATTTTTTATTAGTTCTTGGAGAATATAGGGTGCATTGTGATCATATTCACCCCACAACTCCTCCCAGATTCACCCCCCATTCCTTCCCAATTCCATGTCCTTTTTTTGACCACAATTGTGCTTCCTCTATCCTCATGGGTCTGGGTTCATCCACTGGAGTACAGTGGGCTTACCTAGAGCCATATCTTTAAAGAATACTTACTCTTCCCCAGAAGCCATCAACAGTAAATAACTGATCAATTGCAGGTGGGGTTCATGGACTCCCCTCCATGCTCAAGTGTTGCCTAGGTTGTTCTTGTTTAAGTCTTATGCAGGTAACGCAGCTGCTGCGAGTTCATCAGTACAGCATTCCTGTCATGTCCGGAAGACACTGTTTCACTCAGATCCCTTCCAATTTCTGGCTCTTAGACTCTCCTCTCCTTCTTCTACAGTCATCCCTGAGCCTCCTCGTGGAGAGGGATGTAATGCATATGTCCCATTTGTGATCGAACACTCCACAGATACTTGTTCTCTGAAACTGACCAATTGTGAGTTTCTATGTTAAACACAGTCCACTGCTCAAAGAAACTTCTTTGCTAAGGCCAGAGAGTTGCACTAATCTTTGGGTAGAGAGAGACAAATTTTGATGGCATTTGATTCTATGTCAATTTTGCAAAATAATAGAAGTAGGCTCACCATTAGAGCCTCCAAATAGAAACTTTACATCTATTAAAGACCAACTACACATTTGTTTACTCTCTATGACTTTTATTCCATTGGAAATCTTAAATGAATGAATTCATACAATATTTGTCCCTTTGTGTCTGGCTTATTTTGCTTAGAAAGATAGCCTCAAGGTTCATCTATATTGTAATATATAACAGAATTTTATTATTTATTAGAACTGAAAAAATAGTCTATTGTATTATTATTTATCCATTCATTAGTTAAAGCAAAATTATTTTGTTCTTCCTTTAGGTTATGTGAATAATGCTACTACATACATTGGTTTATACTTCCTACGTCCCTGCTTTAAATTCTTCTGAGAATATACGCAGGGCTGGAATTCTGAAACATGTCAATATTATGTTTAACTTTTCAGTAAAAGTCAAGCATACCTTCCTCATCAACTTCAGCCACTCACATTCCAGTGAGTAATGCATGAAGGTTCTAAGTGTTCCCCACACTCTAACATTTGCTCTTTTCTTTTTCTTCTTTGATAATATCCATCTTCATGACTTTATATCATTACTCTTAAAAGCAAGTAGGGCTCTAATTAAAGGACCCAATAGCAAGCATCAGGGAAGTCCCACTTCAGAGTTTCACACTGAAGAATGAGAAAGAAGGGAAAAGCAATGTTGACAAACACATTCACAGGTCACCAGCAAAACTCCGAAATCTCTAGAATTTCTATGGGAGAGGTTAGTTCATTCACAACCTCCAAAACTACAAATGCAATTATTTCCACTAATTAAAGTAGCTGAAACATGACAAAACAAGTAAAGAGAAAAAATGTGAAGAAAACCAATCACTTTTTTCAATGTTCATTCCTCTGCACATCAGAGAAGCAAGATCTACAGTGTTGAGAAGGCAGAGAAACTCTCTATGAACGAGGCCAACGCTATTTGACCAAACTAATTTCTCTAGGAGAAACACTATTGTGTTCATTCTCAGAGCAGGTTTCAGCAGAATTCAACAGTGAAAACACAGAATGCAAACTGCAACGGGATACGAATGTGACAGAAAATAGGAGGCTCCGAGACAGTGCCTCATGTCTGCTCTCATACGTACATGTTAGCATTTACACATACACACAAACACACACACACACACAGACACACACAGACATCCACACACACACACACACTTATTTTTTATTTTTTCTCCTGAGAGAGAAACTTTCCAAGTTGCCCAGGGTGGCTTTGAATTTTCTCTATAGCAAAGGGATATAATTTATAATTTATAATTTTCTCACCACTGATTCTGTAGTATCTGGGGTTCAAGGACTGAACCATCAGACCTGGCTAATTGTAGTCTTTTGAACAGTAGAAGTAAGTACCTCCACAGTACAACTCTGACATGATTTAGGCCATCCTGAAATCCAGCTTACATTTCCTGTCAAATTAATGGCCCTTAAACTGTTAAACTGTTTTTAATGTCACTGACAGTTCCCATGACCCTAAAAATGTGTTCCATTAAATAGATGATTAAATTAAAATATTGTCATTCTGAATTTAATGCCTTTTATCCAACTCTGTCTTATATGAAAGTACCCATTGTTTCAAGGCAAATTGATTTGAGCAATGTTAAAAGATTTGCTGGAAGGGGATTTTTTTTTCCCCTATGAGGAAGTCCTCTTTCAAGTGGCAGGTACAGCCAAAGGCCTCTACTCAGGCTACAAACTTCTTTATCACTTCTGAGGGAAGGGGACGGTTCAGACAGTAGAAAGGTGCTGATCCCCACTGGGTACCAAGAAGGTTTCGGGAGAGGAAGACAGAGTGGACATTGCCAAATGCCCCAGGAAAGTCTTTCCCTAAAATCTAACCATCAGGACCAGTAGACACTGTATAGCACCTACTTCTTCTAGACATTGTTATAATGATTAAGACCCAGAGTTCTAGAATCAGAACCCTCAGGGACCCATCTCATTTCAGCCTTCTTCAACAAACCTAATTAACATGCCTACAGTTATGACAAGGATCATGAGATTGAGACTTAGTCCTAAAATAGTACACTGATGTTGTGGAGAAGACTTTAAGAGATAGGGTCTGATGGGAGATAATTAGGTCATGTGTATTTCACTCTCATGCATAGATGAATGATTTCTTAGAAAAAGTAGGTCAGATCTCCTGGGACTAAATAAGTTCTCACAGAAATGGGTTCTTAGGAGTGTGCCGGATTCCTCCCTTGAACTTTTATTCTACACAGTTGTTTCTGCTATTGTTTGTGGTGTGTGTGTGTGTGTGTGTGTGTGTGTGTGTTTGTGTAACATGGGCACATGCAGAGGCCAGAGCAAGGTTCCCGATGTCTTCCTCTAGTCTTTCAATGAACTGGAAGTTCATTGTTTCAACTGGCTTCACTGGCCAATGAGCTCTGGGGATCTGCCTGTCTCTGTCCCAGATGCTGTGATAAACACATATCCAGTCATGTCAGACATTTTACCTGGGTGCTGGAGACTAGGTTTCAGATCTTCCTGCTTTTAGAGCAAGAGCTCTTACCATAGAGCTGTGTCCGAGTCTGCTACTGCTATTGCCGTGTCATCTGTTGTAAGACTTGCCAGAGATGAGCAGCTTATAGTATCGTGTCTTGAGTCTACAGAACTGTGAGACAAAGCCAGAAAAGCAAAGCTCTTTTATTAATAAAGCATGTATTCTTATATATTTTATTATAACAACACACAAAATGGACCAAGATTAGACTCTCAGCCTTGTTTCTGACATTATTCACATTCATATAAAATACTGATAATACAGTCCGCTATCTAAGATTGTTGTAATGATTAAGTAAATTACATAAGCAAGGTATTTAGAACAATTCTCAGCCTGTTACTTATCAAGTGCTGGCTATGAGGATGATGGTAATTCCTCTCCTATAGAATGTCATGGCTCTGAGGAAAGAAGCCATGGGTGCATGCTGTGTTCAACCTAACCCACTGAATACATTGCATAGAGAACATGTGTTCCAGAAATGTGTTCTTGTCTCATTCGTGGTACAGTGATGAAAGTCAAAGCATAGCCCACCATACAGGAGATGATGGCATTTGTCCAAGTCTCCTCTGATTTCCTTCATGATCCAGATGAAACAAGAATTAAGATTCATGAGAGGAGTAAGGAAGGAACCAAGGAAATAAATAGGCTAGATGATCTCACAACTCAATGAAAATAGGCACTTCAATTTTGTTTGGCTCCTGCTGAACTACTTCCCCTTAAGAAGGCACTTAAGGAGCTAAATTTAAGTGTAAGTTAAATCAGACACTGTAGCAGAGCTACGGAAGGATTTTCGCACCACTTGACTTCCCTAAAGATATTCATTTTATAGCTGTGGATTGCCAGACTAGGAATTCAAAGTTGACCTCAAACTTGAGGTGAATAAAGATGAAGAAATTATCTGCCTCCCCAAGTTTAGGAATTTTAGGGGTTCAAATTTGAAGATCAATAACAATAAACTTTTCTTTTTCTGGTATAAATACCTCAGAGGAAACTGTGATGGTAGGTTGTAAAATAAATGGGCCTTTCTAGAAAGAAACCGTCTTTGTTAGAACTGTGAGGTTTGGAAATATTTATGTTCTGTAACTAGAATAGGCAAAGGTTATGATGTGGTTTGTTAAGCCAAATCAGTAAGGCAGGCAAGATGAGGACTCTCTCTCTCTCTCTCTCTCTCTCTCTCTCTCTCTCTCTCCTCCTTCTGTGTATCTGTATGTGTGTGTGAGTGAGTGTGTAAATGTTTGGCAGGTGTGAGCCTCATGGAGATTGAAGATTGAATGCCTACACTTGCATACAAGATGTGGGCAAGGCAGAGTTCTCAAGGCTTGCTACATACAGGCATCATAGCATTGAAAGGGAGTGCCTCATGAGGATCTTCAACCCTAGCTCACCATTCTGATCATCTCCAGTGGGACCCCATTACACAAATAAAATGAAAAAGACTGCTTAATGTTGAAGTGCTTCCATTTCATTGTTGCTATTAATTTCCCACCAGGGTGTCTGGCAGCCTGCTGAACAAATAACCTCATTAGCAAAGGAAGTATCTAGGCTAACCTCACCCTCAAGAGCCTCAAGAATACCTAATGTTCTTCTATCATACTTCCTGTCAAAGCCAAACAAACCTTCTGCCATGTTATAGATCCATTTCAGTTAGTTTCAAAACATAATTGTACAACTTTAACAACAACAACAACAAAAAAAGCAAGACAGTTTCTTGATGGGGCTTGATGTTTTTGCAAGTCAGATTATAAACTAGATAGCTTTTATCTTCAAATAATTAAATTAGGAAGAAACAATCAGTCATCAAACTTTACTGTTGCTCATCATGGTGGCAAGTTAAATTAACTTTTTGTAGAGTTTTCATGGGACAACAGATCACCCTTTAGCGATAGAAGGGCATTTGTGGATGCGGTTGAAGGATATATTCATGGAAGCTTTCCTGATTATGATATTCTCACAAAGGTTCATGGAAAGGCCTTCTGAGGCAAAATTACATGGTCTGCCTGTGTTGGCTGTCTCTGCCCCTATGTAACAAATGACTCTAAATTACTGCTCACTTATTTTCCATGGGTCAGGAATTAGTCAGTGTTCAGCTGGGTAACCACCTGACTCATTATGTCTCAAGAGGGGCAATGAAGCCATTCTGGGCCATTAGTAAACATCAAAGGTTGTTCATTTATATATATGCAAATTGTTAGTGACTTGCAGCATGCCTGAATTCCTTGATAGTCAAACATTTCCATTCAGATACTTGAGGGCTCCTAGAGAGAATACTGGAAGCTTCAATGTCTCTTACAGTATGGTAGTCAGCTCCTAAAATAACTCCCAGTGGCTTTTGTCTGCTAGTATTTAAGGCCATCTTTCCAGAGAGACTGAATCTTGTGATTTCCTTGAGTGTGAGAATATGATAAACATGATATCAGTTCCAAAGTTATGCTGTAAAATAACTTTTGTCTTTTGTCTTATTTAGATACATGCTCTCCTAGCCAGTCTCCTATATTGGCACCTGAAAATAAACAATTTTCTTTTTAATCACTGAGGTAAAGGAGACGAAAGAATCATAGATTAGCTATTTTTCCTGTCATTTCCTTGGTAAAGACACAAGAAACACCCTTTGATCCAGGTGTGGTGGTGCATACCTCTTATCCCAGCACTCAGGAAGCAGAGGCAGACAGCTCTCTATGAGATCCAAGCCAGCCTAGTCAAGTTCCAGACTAACTGGAGCTGTAGGAAGACCAAAACAAATAACAAAGAAAGAAGTATAAATTTATTAGAGGCCGTCTAGCTAACTGATTTTGTTTCAGAATGAGACTCTGTATGTAGCATACCCTAACAATTACATGAATATGAACTCTGGAATGTGACTCCTGAAAACACTGCCCTTAATTAATGAATGTACTTTGTCTAAACAGAACATGTATTGGGGCACCACAAATCGAAATATATTTCTATATGTGTTATCTTTCACCTAGAGTCTTTAAAAATGTAACGAACTTTAAACAGTATATGCACTTAAGAGCTCTGTGTTTAGAACTGAATTATTATATGTGTGTGTGTTTATGAGCATGTGTTTTTCATGTAGATACTAATAACAACTATTTTTTAAAATATTTTATTTATTATTTTTATTTTACCTGTATGAGTATATCGCCTATATGTATGTAAGTGTAAGGTCCAGTGAGCAGCAGGCGATGAGCATAGTCAAGACAGTATGCAAATGACAAGTGCAGCTTTATTCTTGAGAATCAACCAGCATGCTGGGGTCTACCATTCAGAGAAATGGTGACTAAGAGGCAGTGGCTTGCAGGCCTTTTAAACACAGTTAGGGGATTTCCAAATGGGTGTTGGGAAACTCAGGCTAGGATTGGATAATGGTTAGAGCAGATGGATGGGTAGTTAGAGATTGGTCTTTAGTTTATCTGACTCAGCAGGTCTTGGTCCACAACAGTTTTGACCCTAAGAGGGGTTGTTTGACTAAGATAGGTGTCCTGTGGTTAAACTGTAATTGCTGATTGGTCAAGGCTGGGGGTGGACTGTTCTCTGAGAAAAGGAAACTTTTCATGAGAAACAAAAGTTAAGAAGTAAAACCTAAGGCTAAGCTAAAATGAAGGCTATCACAAAATGGAGTTTGTTAGTTCCCACATTAGTGCACCTGTGTTGTGAAATTCTTACCAAAGTCAGAAGGGCACACTGGATCCCCTGGACCTGGAGTTAAGAACCCATGTGGGTTCTAGGAACCAAACCCAGGTCTTCTGCAAGAGCAACCCAAAGTCTTAACCCTTGGGCCATCTCTCAGCCACATACCTTATCTATTTTAGATCAAGGTCATTTCAAGAGTCAAAAAACCTGTTTACTTAGCAATAGTTTCTAAAATACTGAGCAAGAAAATATATTGAACATTTATCTTTAGGATAACAAGGAGTCGCCTACCATTATAACTGAAGGAAGGGAAATTAGAAACTTTGTTTGGGAGATACAACAAAAAAGAAATGGGGGGGGGGGTTCCCCCTGCTCTGGGAAATGAAATCTCAGGAGCCAAATATCAGAAAAGGACTGTTTAACTTTCCAAAAGTCTGCTCACCTGAACTCAAGACCCCATCATCATCAAGGTGCCGCACCTCCTTTGGCTGCTGTATTTTGGCACATGACAAGAAGAGCTACAGCCCTGTGACATTTCACTCTCATCAACATTCTTCTGAAGTGAATTTAAACAGCTATACTGCCCCATAATGACTTCACAATGCCTGAAAACCCCAAACTGTTTCCTTCTGCATTTAGGAACTTTCTCCTATAGACAGTCCTCGAGATGCCCCAGGGTTTTCTAATATCACTTTGCTTCTCTGCAGTATAATATGCTGCCTGAGCAGAGCCAGAGGGGTTTTCACACTAAATATAGACTTTTAGAAATCCATGACACTTGACAAATGGGTTAACATTAAAGTCCTTCCTACGTTTTAGGGGAGGATACTTAACTGATTGCATGCTGTATCCTAAACAGATGCTGTAAGACCTTGAGTTAGGGCCATGGAAGGAAACACTTCTCATTTCTTCTACACTTTAGTAACAGGATCCAGAGCTGAGAAGCTAAATATACAGTAAATCTGACAGAAGCTCTGTAATGAGAGTGAACAGACCCACGCTGTGTAATGAATTGAGCTGAAACATTCCTCCAGGAGGGACACATGGCAAAGTCATGGAAATCATCTTTGCTAACAACCTAGTTGATGGTTTTCCTTCCCCAGACAGGGAGGGTACTTGCAAAGCTGCCACAGCCACCGTTTGTCACCAGCAGCCCCAGCTGCATGTGCCTGTGATCCAGCTTATTCCATCTTTCCTTCTCCACAAGTGCCATTTGATGCCATGTGTCTTGGTACCTTACATAGAAACCTTCCTTTCCCTGTTCTGCGGTGTCCTACGAGTAAGAGTTGCAGTTTCTTTTATTTGATATCGGATTTTACTGATTAAATGCAGTATTATTTTAGCAACATTTGACGGGTTCCATGGAGAGGATTTATGGAATGTATCCATGGAATCCAACCGCCATCATTAAACATGGTGCCTGGAGTGCGAATGTTTGACAATAACTATTGTAGAGTGCAAGGAACAAGGCTGTGCCATGGCAGCTTAATTTATGATATTGCTAATGCAGCAGGAGTTTTTAGAATAGATTATGGTACTGAGTTATTTTTACCAATATTGTTAATGTTCTGACTTGCTTTGTTCGCTGTTGGAAGCCCACATTGCAGAAAATAGTTGCAAGCACATGAGTTCAGAAAAAGACCATCCTGTGTTTTAAAATTCCA
Organism: Eospalax fontanierii; assembly: GCA_035773235.1. Classification (NCBI taxonomy): domain Eukaryota; kingdom Metazoa; phylum Chordata; class Mammalia; order Rodentia; family Spalacidae; genus Eospalax; species Eospalax fontanierii. The sequence goes on along the minus strand of CM069540.1, from coordinate 42,992,354 downwards.
AGTTGCTAATTCTAAGACAGGGTCAGCTGTCACAGAGGGGTCTTAGAAGTTACAGATTTCTAAAAGGTCACCTTTGCTGTTTTACCAATGCTAAAATTAAAATACAAGATTTATCACCAAAGGAATAAATTAAATTAACATTGATGTTAAAGCTGAGAAAACAATCCCCGAAGTGAAAACTCCAGAAGTTGCTTTAGATGCAAAGATTGTCCCTGATCTTCAGTTTTCTCATACCTCATTCTCCCCTAGAGTATATCAGAGACTAAGTGCTATACCCCAAGATATGTCACAGAACAGAGCTCCATTCCCTCAAAGTCAGCTATAAAACCTACGTATGTTACTACATTCCTTTTCAATCACTTCTGTGTAAAAATTGTCTCTTGTAGAAATTCTCTCACCCACCTTACAGTGTAGGTCATAAAGACTCCCCGTTCCAGACAGAGTTTAACACTATATCCTGAAGGGGATTCTGAATCAGGGTGACTTGCTCTGTGAGTGCTATGTTCTGACCAATACTATTTCTACACAGCCTCTGCTTCAATAATCCTAAATAGGAAAAAAAATAGTTTAGCCATATGTTTGAATTTTCAATGATTTCATATAAGAAGTTTAAATGTTATGTTAACCTGTTTTAGGTTGCATTAACCTGTTGTGCTATAGGAAGGTTTCCCTCAATCCTTTACAGTGAGCAGAGTAAGGATCATCCCCCTTAGCACGAGGAAATGATAAGAACATCAGAGGCACAGGGAGTCTTGAATGTGAAGTCACAGCGGGGGCCATCCCTGCACAGCATTCCCCACAAATGTATAACATACATGGTTTGTTTTTCTGTGTCTGTGTTACTTCGCTTATCATAACAGTTTCTAGTTCCATCCATTTACTTGCAGATTTTATGATTTCGTCTTTTCTTACCACTGAGTAGAACTCCATTGTGTAAGTGTATGACATTTTCATTTTCCACTTGGACACAGATTGTTTGCATTTCCTAGCTATTGTGAAAAGAACAGTGATGAACATGGATGTACAGGTATCTCTGCAGTAGGAAGCGACTTTTGAGTATATGCCAAAGGCTAGTATAACTGGTTCATATGGTAGATTCATTTTTAGCTTTTTAAGAGCACCACACTGCTTTCCATAGAAGTTGCAAAAGTTTGCAATTGTTCAGATAATCAGAAGATTTAGCGGTGAGTCACGAGGACAGGCCTCTGTGTTGTCTCCTTGTGTTTCTCTGCTTGGCAGAAGGCAATGCTTTTCTTCTTAACACAATGCATTCTCTGAAAATTTTCCCATTGGGACTTCCCAGACACCTTTGAAAAGCATTTGCTTTGCTATTTGCAAGAACAGATTGGTTAATCAATTTTCTTCTCTGTTAGTCTGTGATTTATGATTTGTTTTTGTAATGCTTTTTGAAGTCTAGGTCTCATCAGCTAAATTATGCTCTTGGATCTTAACAAAGCATTAAATTATATATTAAGAATAAAACAGCTTTTCCCTTTCATCATATCACGACTCCCATTCACCTTTATTTTGGTTTGGGGAAGCATGAGAACTAAATGAAAGGCCCAGTGTAGCCATGCTTCTTGGGGTCCCTTTCATTTCATTGAGTGTCAATGCTCTCCTGGGTGGCCGCAGCACAGTGTACATTAGGATTCCATCTGCACACCAAGCAGAGCGGTTGCTAACCAGCAGCAGAGGGCAGAAGCCCTGTTGCCTCATCACAGGTGCACTTTGATCTCTCTGAGAACCTGGCGTGTCTGCTTGGCTCCGTCTTGTTATGCAGTTGAAGGAGCATCTTTACAGGTACATGAGTCTTGTGCAAGTTGTCAAAGTTCAGAGATCTCTAACAGACACGGTGGTCTCATCACAACTATGCTTGGAGGGCATTCCACTGCCTGGTAGGTCTAAAGAAGCCCTGATTCCAAGGGATCCACTCTGCTCAATTAGCTTCATTATTTTGCCCGTTTTGTCCCTACTGGATTAGTATGACCATGGAGTATACTGTACTGTACTGTACATTATATAGTTTCGAATGAATATAGTTATATATTCATATATATTATATAGTTTGGAATACAGCATATATGACTTCTTCTATGTAAGAGCATTAATTATTCCATATGGTCCATTTAATCTCAGAATTGCATTCTTTGTATATCCTGGGTTTTCTTATAATATCAGTTATTACATTAGTGAGAAGCTTAAAAATATAGAATATGAAAAATATAGTCATTGGAGTAAGGTTTGCAGTATAAAGTAACTCCTTACTTGGGAGCTGAAAGTGACCAATGACCAATCATGCACTAACCTGGAAACAACAACAAAGGTCAACCTGTATTCAACTGTCAGCACATTAGCCCAGACAAAGAACTGGGGAGAGAGCATGAGTCGGAGACCTAAAAAGAGTAAGACTGATGTCCCCCAAGGAAGAAGAAAGTGCATTTCTGCATGATCTCAAACTTGAGACTGCACTATCAGCCCAATGCTAGTATCCAGCTGGCCTACTGATCTCTGACCTAGGGACTGCAAAGTGCCGTTCTCTCTATATTTCTCTTTTCCTGAGTCTCTATACTATGTGTTACATATTTTTCTTCATAAATTATTGCATATAAACTGTCAAATGTGGAGTATATGTAGTTATAAATAATTCTTAGAAGTAATAGTGTTATATATAAGAACTATTACTTCACATTACATACATAATTTATACATATCACACATAAAAATGTGCATTTGTGTACAATGTGACTATCTTAACATGGATATATCTAATAGTACATAAATCATATATGGTCATACATTATTCTTTATATTATACAATCCATGTATGCAATAATTTTTTTTGTTCTGGGCTTATTCCCTGAAGAATATTGGAAAACAGAATATTGGAAAACAGAATATTGGAAAACAGTGTAATTAGTCATGTCAGTAACAGTAGCAGATACCAAGACTCAAAGTCTGAAATGAACTCAGGGAAGACAAGGTGGTGAGTATTCTGGTCTCTGCCTGTTCTCTCTCTGAATTTTTAACAGGGTTTATCACAGGATAATGGAGGGAGATGCAGGCAGCTCAGCCCTTTCAGATCAGCCTCTCAAAATGAGTGTGGGAGGAAGGGTGGGGGACAAACATGTGGGCAACCTACAGAAAGGACCACTTAGTTCCTGTTCTTCACCCGTTCCGTGATAGACCCATGTCTCACTGACAAATCTGGAAGGAAATCCTGGTACATTTGGTCTCCTTTATTCCCTAGCAGAAAGGACCCTTCTAGGGTCAATGCCCACTGCTCCCCAGGCCACAGTTTTCATTTGAAAATGAGAATGATGCCTCAGCAGGGACTGTGTACATTGCTATGTGAGTCCACTCTTGCCAGTCACGATTTCTCATGTTACGTATAACTTTTTTTTGAGACAGTGTCTCACTACATAGCCCTATGTAGACCGAGCTAAGCTCTAGCTCACAGAGATGTGCGTGCCTCTGCCTCTCAAGTGCTGGCACTTAGGGTGTGGACCACACGCCTTTCATTTATAACGTTTACAGGAAAATGGATTCATTCTTGTTATTAAAAAAATCCATTGACAAGGTATTTGTCATTGGATAATGCTAAGAAGTATCCAGGAAGTTTTTAATTGAATTATTCCACAACTACATGTGCTTATATATTCCTATTTACTGATAACTTGGAGTTTGTGGTATGATAATGGTTTCCCCTGAATACTGATATATTAGTTACCTTTCTGTTACTGTGATGAAACACCACGAACAAGAGAAGTTACAGAAGGAAGAGTTTACTTGAGGTTTTCATTCCAGGGGTAAGGGTCCTAAATGGCAGGAAAGGCAAGGAGATAGAGGTGGCCAGAGTGGATAGTTGATCAATCACATCTTTAAGCAGGTACAAGAAGCAGTAACTAACAGAAAATCTGGCAAGGGTTAAGAACTCTCAAAGCCCATCCCTTGTGAATTGCTTCTTCTAGTAATGTTGTACCTCCTAAAACTTCCCCAAACAAACAGTTCCACCACCTAAAGGACAAACTGTCCAAATACTTGGAGCTTAGGGGGACATTCTCATTCAAACCACCACAATTGATTAGAATCCATCACCTTGAAATTCTAAAACCAATATTTCTCCATAAATAGCACTCCTTCAATAGTTGACACAAGAGTAAATGTCACAGCAAGGAAATGAACTGTTTTTAGAAGCTCACAAACTGAGGTTCTTAAATTCCTAAATTATAAAAATTACCCAAAGAGTGTGGTCTCCTTTACAGGAGACTGAAATAACAGCACTCTGACAGACTGGATTGGAACAGAATTGTCTGTGAGTTGATGCTATGATCACATTAAAATTCTGACTACTTAGAGATTCAGGTGAAAACCAATGGTAAAGTCTGATTAATTTATTATTTTAATACAAAATTCCTAGGAAAAAAGAACTGAATTAAGGGCAAGAACTATGTGGAATCTGAAACAATGTGCTGACCTCTGTACACTTCACCAGGAGGGTGAGCTTCCCTGAGGGTATGGCCATGCTGTCACATATGACCCTCCATCTCCTGCTTCCCACATGATCCTGCATCTCCCACTCCATGTGTGACTTCTCCATTTAACTTTTCCTCACTTGATGTAAATAAAGCACACTAATTTCTAGTGTACTATCACACAGCCCTAAGAAATTCCTTAGCCCAGAGGCAAGGTCAAAAGTATCTTGAGTTAGAGGACAATCTGGGCTACAGTGAGTTCAAGTCTATTCTGGGCTACATAGACCACATCCAAAAAAAAATGAAAAATAAGAAAAAAATGTATGGTCGGAGAGAGAGATCCTAGATTATTTAGGTTATTGAGGGTTTGTCAGTGAAAAAGATTATGGGATTTTGGTTTTTTTCTTCCCTTCTCTTTTAAATACGAGTCATGAGTTTCTACTCATACATTCTCCTTGACAGGATGAGTTGCTTTCCCACAGGTCCAAATCAATGGATCCCACTGACCCGTAGACTAAAACCTCTAAACCTCCGAGTCCAAATAAACTTTCCAGTGTTCACCGGACCAAAGAGGAAAATTCGCCAAGGTGCCGCCTCCTCCAGTGAAGCTGTATTTTTCTTTTTTTTTTTTTTGGATGTGGTCTATGTAGCCCAGAATATGACTTTTCATTAGAGGCATAAAGTCTGGTTTTCTGAGGAACATTTAGATGTGGAACATTTTGGGAGTTCATTCACTGAGACATTTTACTACACTGATACTATCACATATATCTCCATGAAGAGTTTATCTCCATGAAGATGTTGCAGGGAGAGTTACCAGCCCAGCTGTAGGGAAAGCCAGAGGTAGGAGCCTGGTGTGCATGAGGAAGAGTGGGGTGGGGATGGGAAGCAAGCAAGGACAAGAGACCAGAGACAGCAGGTTCAAGAGCAAGATGTGGAATGACCACAATGGGTCTGCCATGCTCTGACATACTTAGAAAGAATGTCTCCAGATTCTAGGTGGAGATCAAACTGTAGAGAATGGTTGGAAGCCAAACTGCTGGTCAAAATGGACAAGAAGTAGTACCTAACTGAACAAACATGGTGGCTGTGGAAATAAGACTTCACTGGACAGAACTGATCCTCAGAAATAGATGGAAGATGCTCATCAGAGGCCATATATACCCTTGGACTAGAAAGCCATGGGTAGATTTTATATCTACTCTGTTGAGTAATCCAAGCCATGAATCCAAGAATCACATATGCATGCTCACTGGGAAACCAGTGATCCGTGAGGGCTTGAGCTTCCTTTATGGTCCACATACTTTAAAAATGCTTTGATAACAGGTCTTTACCATACTGAATTCCTATAGCCTTAAAGAATAGGCTTATATTCATATATATATATATATTTATATTTATATTTATATTTATCCTCTGACACTAAATTGTGCTAAGACTTTCTATCGAAGCCCAATAAACTCAATTTGGTTGTTTGAAAACACAGTTAATTGCCTGAGTTTTCTTTTAGGCTTGATATAAAAAGAAATCTAAAAATAACTGTCCCAACTTTTCTTATTCCTGCATGTTGGGTTGCATTCTTTACCTAATTATGTCAATTATAAAACCAACTATTTATTTGTAAAATCTGCCTGGAGCAATCCATCATTTGGTTAGATCACACTGTTTCCCATTTGTACCAGCATTTCCACCATATTCATTACCTAGCAAGAGAACATTTTATGTATTTTAAGTCTATTCTTTTCACCATATCATTAATTAAGGACTTAATTAAGATGAGGCATATTGTTGGCCTCAGTGACAAATCATTAAACACTTCCTTCCTGAAGACACTGTCATTTATTTTAGCTGTTATTAATGGCCCTCCGACTTCCATTCTTCTCAATGTCAAAACTCATATTTAACCCACATGAAATTAATCTTTCAGGTGAAATTCCACCAAAGGTTATTACATTCATTGTTGTTTAAAAGCATTGCAATTTGCCTTCTGATATTCGGACTTTTCACTCTCCTGAATATCTAAGAGCATGAATGACAATTCAAGCCAATTACTTTCTTTCTTAACACTATTTTAATATTTTAACTTAATGTAATAAGAAAACTCCCCTTTAATCATGACAAGATTTGTAGAATTTCTCATTACCTTCTTGAATTTACAGGAACTTAATTCTAGGCAGTCCACTTTTCCTAGATATTTTCTTTTATAGACATAAATGTATATAATCTATATTATAGTTGTGACTTATAGACATATCACCTCTACATACGATATATAGAGATATAGTTAGATAGATAGATAGAGAGATAGATAGATAGATAGATATGATAAATATGGTCACAGGCATCTGATCACTGGAGATCTGTAGCAGTGTCCTCTCTGCTCCTCCTTTCCTCACAACGCTGTGTTTTTCTCCTTATTCTCTAAGTCAGTGTTCCACTGAGATACGCCCTCTGGACTCAGTCCCAGTTCCCTTGCTGTTGCATGACTGACGTCTCAGTATTCTCCTATATCTTTGCTTGCTGTGTCTTTCCTCCCCATATGAACTTCGGTTGACATTAGGGTTTACTTTTATCACTGGTACATGAGGAAACATCCTACCATAAGAGGCACTGGAAGTGCTTGCTTTCTGGAATTTCTTCTATTCCTTTGCTTTCAAATAACTAGCTGTCCTGTGAAGAATCTGGTGTAGCTCACTGGAGCCCTGTGGCTCAGCTAACACTCCATGTAAGGAAGGCTGCCTGCCTCCCTCATGCTTGTTCATCTGCACAATGATTCCAGAAGACCAGGAGAGTCCAAATGAACTCAGTGCAACTTTCCTGTCTCAGAATGTGAACAACTGCAAACCTTGGCAGAGGTTTGCAAACACTACATTTTCTCACACTTACTAGTAATTTTCTTTTGAAGGAAAACAGACATTCAAGACACACTGCCATTTTTCTCCATAAGTCTGCTTATACCCAAGGCCCTTTTCCCTTAGTAAAAAGAGGTGAGTATAATATGTGACTGAAGAGAACCCCCCCAGCACTTCCAGGATTCTGGGGGACTGATAGACACTTTGGCAACTCCAGCTTAACTTCCAGAATTCACAAGCATCTGTGAAAAGGGACTGACTGCAGCTCCTTAACACTGATAGGATAAGCTTCCTGAGAAGATAAGTTTCCTGACAGCAATTATAGGCTGGTTTTTGTTCATTAACTCCCCTCTTTCAAGAAAGCCCACCAAGCAGTAAGGAACCATTAACTTCTCCACGCCTGAGTTTGGATGCAAGCCCTGTTCCCTTAATAAAATGGTTCTGTTAATACCCATACTGGAGTCTCTTGTCTTTTTCTGCTGGGTCTCACTCCAAACCAAACCTTACAGTAAGCATCCCTCATCTCAGGGTTAAGTATACTCCTTCTTTGTGTAGGTCCAGCTTTTATTTCACATGCTTAGATGTATACAAGTATCAAAATAAAGATGTCCAAAACAAGAACCCTCCCAATAGCGCATCACTCACAACAAAGGCATTAGGTAGAAGCCTCCTGTTCTCCTTCCATCAGAATGCCTGTGGCTGCTGACCTTTGAAGCAACACTTCCCAAGTCAAAATAGTGCTGAGCATGTCTCCTCTCAGAGCTTGCTTCCCAGTTGCTTTGCACGCCTCTCTCTATTGCTTTCTCTCTGTCTTCATTGTTTGGGTTCATACATTGACCCTACGCCATCACGTTCTCTCCCACTCAGTCAATTACAGTCTTTCACAGAAATGATAAACCCCACATTAAATAATAACCCTCTTAACATCGGCTCCTCTCCCCATCCTTTGTTAGCCTTTACATTAACTTCCTTGAAAGAGCTACACTCAGCCGCCTAAGCTTTCTAATTAATTCACTTGTCAAAGCACACAGCCGGCTTCTCTCTCCCCACTGCATTGAAACTATCCATTGAGCTCCCACCAGCTTCCCGGCTGGCAGTCCTGCCCTGCGGTTGGTTCCACTCCATGGAGCCTCTGTAGTTTCAACAGAGTTAACCGAGGCTCCTTCCCAAGCCAACTCCATTAGGTTCTCTAAAGAAAGACATCCTTTCCTGGTTTCTTCCCACACTCCCTGAATTCTGCATAATCTCTTCTTGCTGCTCAGTGATGCCTCTTCCTCCGCACAGTCCAAGGCCATCATCGTTCCCATTATGTTCCCATTTTCTTGGATTCTTTAGAATTTCACGTTTATGTTCTGTTTTCTCTTTGTGGAGGTCCAACTTCTGCTTAACATGTCCTCTGCCCTCTTAGATATGTACAGGCATCAAAAATAATGAGGCACAAAAGATAATCCTATAATTACTACATTATTACAAAACTATTTCTCATCTCAATAGTCTCTAATTAAGTCTTCAAAAAAAATGCAAGACCCATGTCCTCAGTTTTTTAAGCAGATGACAGAAAAGTAATTCTTCATAACTGTTTCACCTCCTGAATTCTCAACAAACTCAGTGATTTTGAAACCTAGACAAGTATTTTATAAATGAGCTAAATATTCCATTTTATAAATATATCACCAATACTGTTACATGTGCCTTTTTACTGTACTCAGGTTTCTATTTCTTCCCCTCATATCTGCTTTCCACTTAGAAATTAAAGCAGAAACCACTGTTTGGCCAGTGCATTGGACCACAACACTCTACTGATGTTCTTCACGGATATCGTGTTTATAGAATCCAATTCTTTCTGGAGGTTTAGAAACTCTGTGTTGCTTAACCTTGAAATGCACACCCACATCTCCCGCCATTCCTCTTCACTCTCTGATTTTCTATTGTCAATCATCTTTCAGATGCAACTTCTCTCCCTTCTAGACTTTTGACCTACTCATTCACCTTTGTCTCAAACATTTGTAACATTGACTTAATCACAGTCATTTCTCTCCATCCTTCAGAGAAGAACCGTTTTCTTGTATTGTAGATCCCTAATTATCTCTTACAGACTATCTTTTCATTGTAGAAGATTATATTTTTAAAAATTTAATTAAAAGATTTGTTCCTTTTGGAGTGCTTTTTCTTCTCTGTCACATCTATAACGTGTAAAATTTTGTGGGTCAGAGGTCATATTTGCAGAATCTAAGTTCAGTGTGTGGCATTTGTCTACTGTAAGCACTCATAAAATAGCTGTTTAATGTATGAAGAAAAGAACTATAATTATCATTTTATTGAAATGAAAACTGGAAGGTAAGTGTGCTAGCAACTTCCCTTACAATTTTTCATTGAATTTTTCATAATGATTTGTCGGAGTGTGGCTCAACCCACTCCAATAATACATGTTTTCTACCCAGTCTTGACAGGGACAACAAGCACAGCGCCCATCATGTGCCTGTATTCTCTTGGTGTTTTTATGACTTGGGCTTGGCTATTCTCACTGTACAGAGACATTCCTATAGAGATGTGTTAATCCCTCAAATATAATTTGTGCTCTGGACCTGTGGTTTGTCTATTCACGGATTTATCCAACCCAATGCAAACCAAAAGAATTTTGAAAAACATATTGTGTCTATAATAAACATTTGTCTTATCATTATCCCCTAAACAATATAGCTTAATAACTAATTAAGTTATATTGTCTTAGCTAGTGCATCAATTTGAATGTGTGTAGAGTATGCCCAAATACTATGCTATCTTATATAAAGGACATGAATATTTGCACAATTTTGGTATCTGGGTGCTCTAGATTCATTTCTTCAAAAGTTCTTAGGAATGGCTGCATATATATATATATATATATATATATATATATATATATATGAAGAAAGAAAAGGAAAAGTGGAAGAGGGGAGAAAGAAGAGGAGGATGAGGATGAGGAGGACTCAAACTTGAAAGTTGATGAATGAAGAGTGAAGTCTACTAAGCAAAAATCTGAGGTATGACATCCACTGCCTTCTGCTCAGTAAACTCCCTAAGTGCTCACGTAGTTTCCTAGGCTACTATAATAAATTTCCATAAGTTGGATGTTCTAGAGTCTAGAAACCAAAAATCAAAATGCCCATGGCCTTACTCCCTCCAAAGACTTCCAGGGTGATTTCATTCCTCACCTCTGCCAGCTGCTGGTGTCTCAGAAATCCCTGGATTCGGGAAACAGCATGCAGTCTCTGTCTTTGTTTTCACTTGTCTGTTCCTAATGTTCTCTACATCTCTCTCTCCTTGTAAAGATGCCAGTCACTGGAGTTTGGGACTGCACTAATCTCGAATGAATTAATTTTAAAGTTTGAAAAGGCTCTCTTTCCAAATAGGCCATTATCATGTAAAGGAAATGATAGGGGTTTAGTGTGTCTTTTGGGACAGACTCAATTAAACCCACAAATGCCCCTTCAAAAGTAGGAAGAATCCAAGAATGTAGATAACACACTGAAATGAAGTATGTTTCCAAGGAGTCCTCAGCCTGTTTCACTCCCCACTTTTATCTCAAAACTGGGCAGGAGTCATGCGTTACAGACACATTAGCAGTAGGTCTCCTTGGTCCTCACATCTAGAGCCAGCCTGACAGGGTCTTAAATTCCACAAAACAACATGTGATAGATGAGTCCCCAGTTGTAGATGCTATTGCAGTCTTTATGAGGTGGGACCTAATTGAAAGAAATTAACTCACAAATGACTTTATATTCTAATACCCTTCAAGGGAGCATTAGTACTCTGTGTGTGTATGTCTTTGTCTCTCTGTCTCTTGTCTTTCTGTCTCTATCTCTGTCCTTCTCTGTCTGTCTCTGTCTCTGTCTCTGTCTCTCTCTCTCTCTCTCTCACACACACACACACACACACACACACACACACTTCCTTTGGCTTCTGCTGCTATGAACTGAGCACTCTCTTCCTCCATCACACCTTCTTCCACCATGTGCTGCATAGGAGCCAGGTAACCACGGACTGAAACCTCTGAAGTCACAAGCCAAAAATGTTTCTTCTTAGTGCTGGAGAGATGACTCTATGGTTAAGAGCACTGGCTGCTCTTGCAGGGGATCTGGGTTCAGTTTTCAGCACCCAACTGGCAGCTAACAACCTGTTGTAACTCCAGTTCTGGGATAGCTGACCCTCTCTTCTGACTTCTACCAGCATTACGTAGCCCACGTGCTGCAGTTATAAAACATGAAGAAAACACACTCATCTGCATAAAATAAAAATAATAAAATATTTTAGAAACCCTTTTTTCCTTTGGGGGTAATTTCCTCAGTAGTTTGCCGTGGTGATATAAAGCTGGATAAAACACAGTCCTAATACAGGCCTTGATAAATTTTAGCTAATGAAGAAAAACAAAATATTTAGCTAGGCCTGGTCCCCACTTCTTCAGCAGCTACTCTTGAGAAGTCAATGGGAATTCTCATCAATGAGCCATAAATAAGGGAAGCTCACTGAAGGGAGGATGTGTGCATCAGACATTTACACCCAAACTCATCAAAAACCTAGGAGATAATTAGGGTAGTGATAGGAGAAAGATAACCAAACTCCATTCTTCTTACTCTGGGCTAATGAAACATCCCAGAGCCAGGATAAGCTATCCTCTCAGAAGATGGAGCCTCCATGAGTCAGGCCCTTTAATAAACCTCCTGAAAGCAGTCTTTACCCTAGTTTTCTGACAAATGGTGAGGATGGCTTAGGGAATTGTTCATCCCTTAACCCTCATGATATATATTAGGCAGAGAAGTTGTGTCAAGCTATCAAATTATAGCCTGAAGAATAGAACTTAATTAAATGAGAAGAGAGAGTGTTAATGTATATATAAAATGTTTCAAATGGACTGCCAACATTAAGTATGAACATGAAGGAAAGAAATGGCTTCATATTATGTGTGTGTGTGTATATATATATATATATATATATATATATATATATATATATATATAATGGACCAGAAGCAACTTGGTAGATACCCAAATCAAAATCTGTGCTTTAAAAATGTATAGATTGGAGTAAAAGAAGACAATTCTCAAACAAATTTCTTTAATTTACAGGTGCTAAAAACACATGCGATAAATATGAGCATGAATCAATGAGGCTAATAAAATCAAAAGGGAGGTTAAGATGACTTTTATAAAGAATAATTTGAAGTCCTGTGTGAGCCATGAGTTGGACAAGCCTGAAGTTGTAATAAATAAATGAAAAGATGAAAACCAAGGAGAGGATGTTTAAATTAAAGACAATTCATGCAACATGAATCTTATTTTTGAAGTGAGTAAACCAATAAATAAAAGATGTTTGAAAATATAATAAAAATTTTTCCTTAAGATAAAGTAATAGTTAAATCTGTAAATCAAAATAAACTCATCTATTCCCTATACATAACTCGACATTCTACTTTATGAGTTGATGACTGAACTTTCATAAGCATAAAATTCTCCAAATCACAAGCCAGAACAAGTCTAGAGTTGCTGGGAGGGGCTTGGGGGGTAGTTGTACTGAATCTGCTGCCCAAGGCAGCTGTGCATCCAATTAAGACTCAACTTCTCAGAGCACAGAGCCTGAATGCTGCAAAAGGAAATGGCAAAGCCTGCTGGTGCTTCCTAGTTCAGGTTCTTTATCTGCACCCCGAGCTGACTCCTCAGTGCCTTCAGACAATGCCTATGTTTGTTCTGCTAGCACAGTAGGGTGCCTTTTTGGTAATTCTCCTTAGTCGGTTTCAATGCTTCTCCCTCATGGTGGACATTCTTGCTTCACAGATGGTTAAATGACTTCAACTTCGCAGCTCTAAACCACAGGTATTCTAATTGCCGTCATAATTCTTGAAATGGGTGCCCATCTTCCAGTTTAAGGCTTCTGTGCCTTCATGTCTAGCCAGAATCATGTTCTTTGACTTTTGAGAGCTTATTGAGCACAGACTCCCTTAACCTCACTAGTCTGGCATGCAAAGTGGTCCTCTATCACCTCATCCTCTCTTCTTGCAGACCCTTTTATCCCTTATTCCCTCTCTCACTCACACAACTCTGTCTTCTAGCCAAACCAATTTATTCAAGATCCCTCAGTGATCTACGTCACTGTTCAGACTGCTTTCTCCTCAGGAAAGTTTATCCCATAGTCACATTTACAATTTAGATCATGAGTCTTGACCATTTGAAATGCTTTTCATCCTTTTGGATATCTATGTGCCTTTTGTTCATTACGTGAGGAATCTGTATACATTGACTGTCTCTTATTAACTTTTACAAAGCCCGGTACAATTTCATTTGAAAACCTACCCTTCCCTATGGACATTTGCAATTCCTCATGGTAGGCACCATTTAGTGTTGGATCCCCTGATGTCTGTCACAGAGAAGGCCATCTGCAGGCAGTCATTAAGTGTTAAAGTTGAGTGACTTGCCTGAGCTAAAAGCAGGTTACCTACCAGGATGACAGATCTGTGCAAAAATGCTTGTACCACAAGTCAGTCACCACAGACTGTAACTAGGGTCCTTTATACTCTTGTGTAGGAGCTCACAGGAAGAATATTATTTCTTAAAATTTTGTGATTTATTCTCTACAAACAAGTCAAATTCTGGTGTCAAGAAAATTCTGAAACTGAGGGTCAGGCAGTGTCATTCCAGTGAGTTTCAGTAGCACTGAGTGACTCAAGACCTCGCCTGAGCATTTACCATTGTACTGCACCATCCAGCCAGGCCTGAAAGATAATCTTGTCTATGTTTCTTTTTGAAAGCTATGGATTTGAAGAGGGAAAAGTATACATGCACATACTTTTCTATGCCTCACTATTTAGGGGTTTTATGGATTCTTTATTGCTTGAACCTGCCAAAAGTGCAATTTCAGTGAAAGTTCTTATCAGTATCCATTGGGCTATAAGGTATGAGACTTCTATCTCCATCTGAAGAAAATCAAGAGAAGTTCTGAGGCAATAGATATCAGAACATCCAGGTAGTTTGTTCAACAAGTCTTTCCTTGCTCAGAAGGGAGTGCTGAGAACCTAATCTCTATGCAAGAAGAAAGAATATGGTAATTTAACAATTATTTCAGATTTGTCAAAATTTTGTAATAATTATCTTTTCACTTTAAATTTTCAACTTTTGCTATCATATATCTTTTATTAATTCCAATATTCTTCTTTCTCCTCCAACAGATATTTGAATTAGAAAATATTCTGGTGTCTAGACAAAACTGTATTGTGCAGTAGCATTTAGATATTTTCAAACAATTATCATTTATTATCCAATTTCCTTACTCTATTTGCTCTGTAATAGGGGAGAGATTTGCTGGGGAACATTACTTTCCCATTCTAGCCTTGGGAATCCATTTCCTTTGATTTCCCTCTTTCCTTAGGTAACATTTCATGATGGTTTCCATGAATCTTGATTCAAACCTGGGTTTTGCCAGATGCTTTTTCTGTGATACCACAAAAATTCCTAAACCTTTTGTAGTCTGAGTTCTGTAAAGTCACTAAAGCATTATTTCTCGTACAGGAACAATGTTAGGTACACAGAGACAAAAGAACAACAAACACGTAATACTGATGTGCCCTAAAGAATAGCCTGAGAGCCTGTGGTACACTGTTGGGCAGCATGGTTCAGACTGAGTAATATGTTACTTCAGAATCTCTGCTGGCTCTCCCTGGGCATCAATAAATTTATATCTACCAAATACACTGACCTCACTCTCCTTTAATTCATAGCTATCAATTTCACTGTTACATGGTTGAACACTGGGCACAGAAGTTTATAACTAAGTGTTCATCTAACATTAGTTTTAGTTGTATTAACTCGAGTATTAGCTAAATCCATTAGTGAATCCCTCAGTTGTGATAATTCAGGAAAATTTAAATTTACTTTATCTACTAAAGGCATATAAGAGTCACATAAAATCCTGTGTATATTAATAGCATAAGTACATATTTATACCAGAATTAAAGATATGAATTATTTTCTTACTAGATAATTCTTTTTTAATTGAATTTTTGAGATTTTGGTAAAATATAATTTGATGGTATTTTACAGCTCATGTGTGCAATGTCTTCAGCAATAGTGTCTTATCATCAAGTTGTGGTGTGTAACCAAGAGCAGGGCAATGGTCAGTACTGTTTGAGGACTCCCTCGCTAGAAGCTATTATATATATTATATATTATATATTATAATTATATATATAATATATAAATATTATAATATATATTATATATAACATGGACCCTCAAACATTAAAGATCTGAATTTTTGAGCACAACGAGTTTGAAAATTAAATCAGAGTGAATTCATTCATATTTGACTTCTTAATACATAAGTAACCCACAAAAACACTTGCTGAAATAATGAATAGTTAATAATTATATGAAGCTAAAATTTACATTTATTTGGGGGGACAAATGAAAATCAAATCAATAAAATAATCAGCTTATCATTCAGTTTCTTGCATAGTGCCTAAACCAACACTTACCCGCTTAGCCAAAATGCCAGAAAAAAGACGCAGGTCAAGGCAAAGTGAATTGGGTCATTCTGAAGACATATTTCTAGGTTCCCCTTCAACTAAGCATAGCCATAGTGTTACCTTATCATCTATCATCAGTCACAGATGAGTTTCTGGGCCCTACAGGAATGGGAAGAATGTTTATAGTCAGTCAGCCTTTGTGGTGTGAGAACTGCACACAATAGAAGTCGCACAAGCACAAACCAGTTACTAAAATTCTATCATGACCTCCAACTTGTGGGTCTCGGCTACTGAAGTGGGTGGTAGGATCGTCTCAATGTGCCTAAATATACTCTCCTCCCTAGAGAATGGCTCTTTATAAACCACTCTAGTTACAAAGCCATTGACATTTATCTTGGGAATATGGGCGCTGTTGCTGCTGGAACCCAGGACCACCAAACTGTACCCACAACATCTGCATTTGGAGACAAAGTCCCCTTAAGTTACTCACACGGTCCTTGAACTTACTGTATAATCCAGGCAGTCCCTGAACTCACGATCCCCCTGCCTCAGTCTTCTCAGTGCTGGAATTACAGATCTAGACTGCTAAGCCTGAGTGCAATTTAGATTCCTAACTTATTTTCAAATAAAGCATGCACGCATTTTCTCAGTCATTCTGAGAAAGAAAATGGGCAGCTAATCGTGGTTCGCCATCTCTAACCAGAGGGTGTCTGTTGGCTGGGATCCCAACTACAACCTCTGAAGGTTATTAGAGCAAGTTCTTTACAAAGCACATTTAAAACACCAAATTCATCAGGTCATAAGAATTTTTAATATATTTTATTTCTACCTGTAGTTCTTTCCCCCAAGTTTCAATTGAAATATTGCAGTTTAATATATATTACAGATAATAGTTATGATTGTATCAGATAATTCAAATACAGATAGTTCTGTATTTTTATGTGTTTTGTGTTTATGTGACAAAATCCATATCATACAATTACTAAAAAAGTCAATATGGCTATTGCATCTAAAGTGGCTTTACAAACTTTAATGACTTCTATTTTTATTAACTTTGCTTTTATACATTTTATTCAGGAGATAACCTTTAAGTCTAGAAACTAGCTCAAATATTTCTAAAGACAGCTATAGTACAGATTTCTATCTTACTCCTTTAAAATATTTTCCCTGAAGATTAGCACTGTGCTCAGATAAAAACATTGCAGGAGTTAAGGCTGGCTGTGGACCCCACTGCTGTCTGATGTGATAAAATACCAGCCTCACACATGGCACAGACTAATTAGGCTCCAGTTTTGAGGCAGCTTCACTCATTTACAGGATTTACATGGCAGCAAAGCTTAGATTGAATTCCCACTGCAAATCTTTTAAGAATATTTTTGGTGGTAGTGGTAGGCTCAGATGTATCTGCAGAGACAAACACAGATTCCACACGTTCCAGTGTTTCACATGGTAATGACTTCCTTCACTGTGGCAAGATCTCTTATGAGTAAATTAGTAGTTGTATAATCCACGTACACATTTATGTACAGTGGTTACGTGTGTAAGCTTGTATGCATTGTATTCTATGTACGTCCATTAATTATGTAAATTCATGGACTCTCAGTGTGGTCAAGAATAATAATATTCCCACACCATCACGTCTTATGCTACAGTTTTGTAGTGAGCGTTGTCTCCCTTCTTTCCTCACTGCTTAACTTCTGGACATCACATTGTCTATTTTTTCAGTTTTGTCATCTTAGTAAAACAGATTGTATGTAGAATTGTGTAGTGTATGAATTTGGACTTTGTCTTCCTTCATTCACCATTGCTCTGGAGTTTCTGTGTAGATAAACATTCCATTCTTCCTTGCTGAGCTGGAAGAATGTGGGAGAGATGTACCAAAGCATACCTAGTCACCACAAGATGGGCATTTCATTGGTTTTAAGCTTCTGGGAC
The DNA here is from genome assembly GCA_035773235.1 of Eospalax fontanierii. NCBI lineage: Eukaryota > Metazoa > Chordata > Mammalia > Rodentia > Spalacidae > Eospalax > Eospalax fontanierii. The sequence continues at coordinate 42,974,601 of CM069540.1, read as the reverse complement.
TGAAGAGATGGCTCAGTGTTAAGAATACTAGCTGCTCCTGAGAGGACTTGGATTCAGTTGCAAGCACCCACATTGTGGCTAACAACTGTTCATAACTCCAGTTTCGGGGATCTGATACTCTCTCTGACCTCTGTGGACATTGCAGGACAAGGGTTTGCTTACATACGTGGAGGCAATACATTTATATGCATAAAATGTTTAAAATAAGTAAAATATTTTTAAAATATCTAAAAGTAAAATACTTAAAAACTAAGCTTCTAAGAACACGACTATATATTTTTTCTTATGTGAAACGTTTTAATTTCTCTGGAATGAATGTCCAGTATGTAATTTCTGGGTCATGTGACAAGTAGACTTCCAAAGCCATTCTCAGAGCCAGGGTACCATGTGTACAGCTACAAGCAATGCCCTGTAATCCAGCTTCTCTACACCCTACACCATAACCAGCACCTGCTGTGATTGCTATTAGCCACAATCAGTGTGTGATGAAAACTCAGTGTGATTGGAATTTTGCACTTCTAAATGCCAGCATGGATAAACATATTGTAGATGTTTATTTCCACCCAGCTATCCTCTTGGATAATTTCATGTCTCTTTTGGAGTTACATTCACATTGAATTATGAAAAAGGCTGTAATGATCATGTATGAATAGCTATTTCTGTAGTAGAATATAGAGTCTTTTGATGTATGCACAAAAGTGATATGACTAGATCATATAGTATTTATATTTTGAGGTTTTTAAAGAATTTCCACACTGACTTTCATAATGGCTGCTCCAATTTGCACTCCCATCAGCAGTGTATAGAGTTTCCTCTCCACATCCTCACAAGCATTTGCTGTTGTTTGTTTTTTGGATCTTAGCCATTTTAAGTGGGGTTAGATGAAATCTCAAATTTGCATTTCCTTCATGACCAAGAATGTTACACATTTAAAATCTATTTCCCACCCATTTGTGCTTCATCTTTAGAGAACTCCCTTTTCAGCTTCTTGATCCAAATTTTAATGTTTAGTTTCCTTAGTTCTCTGTATATGCTATGTACTAACCCTCTCTCAGAGGTACAGACTGTAAAATCATTTTTTCCCATTCTGTAAATTGTCTTTTCACTCAAATGATGGTGTCTTTTACTGTACAGAAGTTTTTGGTTTTTTGTTTTGTTTTGTTTTGTTTTGTTTTACTTTCATGAGGTTCTTCCACCAGTTTTTAAACTTCATACCTGTTTTATGGGAAACCTCTTCACAAAGTCCTGTGCCTCTAAGTACCAATGTAGTTCCTTGTTTCTCTTGTATCTGACTCAGTGTACCTACTCTTGTATTGAAGTCCTTGATCCATCTAGAATTGAATATGTGCATGATGAGAGATATGTATTCAGATCCATTCTTTTACTGCAGCTATCCAGTTTGACCAGCACCATCTATCTTCCCCAGTGCATATCTGTGGTACTTTGTTAAAATCAGGTGGCTATAAATGCATGGGTTTAAATCTGCGTTCTCAGTTCTAGTCCACAGATCAGTGTGTCTGTTTTTATTCGAGTAGCATGCTTTTTGTCACTATTGCTCTGTTGTTTAATTTGAGATCGCAGATGGTAATGCCTCTAGTAGTGCCTTTATTGTTCAGGATTATTTTAGTCATCCTAGGTTGTTTTTTTTTTTTTTTCTGTGTGTGTGTATTTCCATATGAAAACCCAACATCCATTCAAAATAAGAGTCAGGAAGAACCTAGGGACACAGAGGACATATCTCAACATAATAAAGGCAATATACCAAAAGGCCACAGCCAACATCATACTAAATGGACCCTTTTCATGTTATTCCTCACATCTTCTAACCCATAAGCAGCCACCTGATACTCCCCATTTGTTCTGAATCTTCCTGTTTATGTGTGTGTGTGTGTGTGTGTGTGTGTGTGTGTGCATGTGTAGGTGTGTGTTATGTGGAGGGATTTTTCATTATGATGGGGATGACCTGGGAGAAATGGAGGATTCGAGGATTCGTTACTGGCTCAGAATAGTATCCCTATCTTTTCTTTCAAAGAAAATATATAGTATTACAATAATCTGTTGCCATGAGTTCATGGCAGGGGCTTAAAACATCTGCCACATTCATTTTACATGTTCCATACTGAATCCTACTTTATGAGACTGATGCAAACAATTATTGAATGAATTTATACATTTATCTAATTATACTAATTTAAAGGAATTTTAAGGATTTTTGTTTCTGTTATTATTTTTATTTACAGTGTTAAGGATCAAATCCAGGGACTTGTACAAGCTTGACAATCTCTATACCCCTGAAATATATCTTCAACTGAAAAGTTTAGATTTTAAACTTTAGTATGGCGTGTTTTTGAAAGATACACATTTAGAAACTGCTTGATTTGTTTTTGATACTGTGATTAGCTTCCAAAGAGAATCACAAACTAATTCCCTTAGGACTTGGGTAATTTATTGTTAGTACCCCTGATAAGGAGGGGGCTTTTCCAAAAGGACTGTAGGAGCTGGAGACAGAAAGAGTGGGTGGCACTTGTTGAGAAAGGAAAGCAAGGTGTGTCCAAGGCTGAGGGCCTGGGCTCAAAATTAAATGGATCCAGAACCGAGAGCATTTTTTCCACCTTAGCTTTGTGTAAGTATTCAATCATGTTTCAGTTTAGTTTCATCATTTGCTTCTGGAAGCCAAAGCTCAAGCACTGTGTGCATCAGAGCACTTTCTTCCCTAATTCCTTTCTTCTCCATTGTGGATAAAGGCCTGCCTTGGATTGAAGGTCTTGAGCTCATTTGCTCTCCAGGCCTCCGTGTACGATCAGTCTCCACTGGACCAAAGAGACTCGACAGCAGTGCAGCTGGAAACCGCAGGACGAAGGAAGAACAGGCAAATGTAAAGCACCTTCCCACATGTGCAAATTGCACCAGACATAAATTCCTGCTCTCCCAAATCCCTATGCCCCCCAAATCAGTTTGGGAATGAAAAACATCTCGTGTTTTACAAAACTTTTATCACAAAACTACTTAGATACTTCTCTGAGGCTGAACTGGAGACTGCGCCACAGCACTGATAATAAAGGCAAAGAGAGCCTCATTTCCAATGGCAGATAATGAGTTTTGCCAGCTGCCATGACAAGCAAAGTGCCTTTAGATGGGAAGATAGAGTTACTTTGAAAACTTAAGCTGATTTTTATCATCGGACTTGGACCTGTCACGCATACTAACACATTTCCTCAAATGGGGCCTTTGTCGCTTGTAAAAGATGACCAGAGAGAAAATGCATCCACACACAATATTGTTCTTTCCCAAGTTTAAGCAATCTCTCTTAGAGCTGATATTGCAGTGGTTTTAAATAAACATCTACAGGTCACAGGATAAAGCTGCACTTGAGGCATTACCAATTACAAGGGCTGTTTTCCCAGTGCTTCTCTGGTTTCACACTTTCTCCTCCCCTTAAAAATGCCCAAACATAAAATAGAACAATAAATACTTCAGGCTATAATAAAAACTTAATTTGCTCATTCTAAGTGTAAATTCACATAGATTGCTGAGATAAAATTGACGTTTTAATTATAGATTGCAAGGGAAGGAGGCCATATTTCATTGAACATTTTCAAGTTATTGCATTTAAACGGCAATGCACATAGGCCCAATCACTCATTCCTGGAGGCTTGATGATCTTGGATAAATGGGAAAATCTGCACTTCTAAATAATTAGCTTAAGTATCATTAAGCTTTTAAAAGCCCATTTCTGCTTATTATAGTTTATATATTAAAATGTATTTACCGAGTTTCAAATTATTTCATGTCTGAGAAGAAAGACCAGACAACTGACTAAAAATATAGTAAGCTACATGTGCCTAACACATATGTACTTCAAGCTGCCTATGTCTGCTTGGGCCTTTCCTTGGGCCCCTGTAGCCCCTCTGTTCTTCACCTACAGTCCATAAATCTGAGGGATGTATGCATTATAATAGGCCGTCGGTACACACAGCTATGTTTATTTCAATTAATGAAACACAAATTCCAACCTCTATGAAGAGGCCTGTATGACAGAATACAACCCAGGCTGCAGAAGGCTGAAACCCTGATTCTACTCTGAGCAGCTGAGAAGGCTCCTATTTGCTGACCAGCCGACACATTGCTGTTCCTCAGAGCATAATCATTCCTGGCTCAAAAACTGACACTCGTGAAAATTGCAATTTCACTCCCCTAGATTTTTATTGAAATAGCCAGGAAAATATGAGATAATATAAAAACTTTCAGCTTTGAACATTTGCAGTGACACTATTTCGAACATATATTTTTTTAGAAAATTATTGCTCACAAAGCAATTAGAAAAATTGAAACTGTACAATTTTCTAAAATGTGACCCTGAGTGAATGGCCTTTTGTATATTACTATGACAAAACAGGATTAAGGAAAACACAGCTGCAATCCCAAATTTATCCCAATAAAAAGGACATGTAGATTAAGTTGCATACAAATCTAGCTAGATTTATGGGATGTAATATTAAATTTGATCATAAATTGTAGCTAAACTGGAGGTGTTCAGACAGGGGAATGTCTGAATAACATTTCTGAAAATTAAAAAGTGAGTTTGGCATGGGAAAAGAACCATACACAGATATGTATGTGTACATGGATTGTTTGTGAATGATAAAATGCTAGCCATCAAACAAAAACCACATAGAACTTTTGAAAATTTAAATAGTCCATTGTAAACTCAACAGCTTCCCCACAGTTATATAGATCTTTCTATTTAAATGTATGGTTATATTAATCAGTGTTACCTTTTGTACCTCTAATATAATAATTCCAAATCAAACATAAATAAAATATATTACAGGTAGATTATACTTCATATACATATAAAAATTGTTCTTTAGAGTCTAGAATTCTCCCAACCATTAAAGAACTACTAATCATTGAGTGTTTGTGTAGAATTTCAAAAATATCAAAAAATCCAATAAACTATTCTTATATTTTTCAAAATACATATTTGTGTAAAGCTAAGTTGGTTTTATACATATTAATAAAAACAACATATTGCTAAATGCCATCAAACAATATTGAATGAAAATTGCAAAAATTCAATAAAAATATTTAAAAATAAATATTAAATTAATAAAAACATCTTAAAAAAAGGATCGATAATAATGGAGAACATAAAATTGAGGAAAGCATTGTGGTGACAGGGTGGATGGGGGATGGGGGATGGTCTGAGTGTAATCAAAATCCATTACATAAAATTATGGAATCAATAAAAATAAAAATAAAATATATTATAAAATGCTCATATTGTATTGTATTCAAGTAGAATATGAGCATCAAGTTCTGTTTAGTTTAGATAAAGAAAAGACTCACAAAAGTTTAAAGACAAATAAACCACAGTAAAGCTACTTATTGTGTTTTGTATGCCATCTTACCATTAGTATAGTTTCCTATGCATGAAATGATACACAAAAAGCTCACATATTTGAACTTTCTCCCGTTGTTGGTAAGTGTTTGCTGAGGTTTACGAGATGCGGCCTTGCTGAAGGAAACACATCACTAGGGGTAGGCTTTGAGAGTATATAACCTTGCTCCACTTCAGTTTCTCTCTCTCTCTCTCTCTCTCTCTCTCTCTCTCTCTGCTTTCTATATGTGCTGGAAGATGTGACCTTTCAGTTTCCTGTTCCAACCATCTCCTGCCATCCTCCCCCCGACATCAAGAACTCATCCTATGCAAACATAACTCTTCTGTAAGCTGCCTTGGTCATATTTCATTACAGCAACAGAAAAGTAGCTAATATAATAGCTAAATAAAACATCACTTTGAATCTGGAATCTTATCTCTCCAGAGAAAAATCTTAATTTAGAATGTCGAAATCTATCTAATGAAGTTAAAATAGTCAATGCAAAAATGACAAGCCGTATACTCTTCTCCAAGTCTGAGAAAGAAAGTTCTAAAGACAGAACTTCTGACAGCACTTCTCTTTTTCTGATAGAACAGGCATAGCAGCCATCCTTGTGTCTGTATGCCAGGGAGGAATGGAGGTGTGAATAGGACTCAACACAGATGCAAAAGGCAAGTGAATGCTGTCAGGAAATAACTCTTCAGTTTTTACACTATATCCAATACAGATTATCCCCCTTTTCAAAGATCATAGAGACAAGCAAGGAGAAAGATCCAGCAAGGATGGGCAGTATGAAGGACATTGTGCATGTTGTGATCACACAGACAGAAAACGTTCAAACCATGCAAATTCTGCAATAAAGAATCTGAATTTGGAGAAGAATATGAGATGAGTAATTCTGCCATTTCTCCTTTCTGCTCCTCAATCTTTCTCAGGCTTATTTTTCTAGCTGTGTTAAGAGTTACCACCTTGCAGGAAGTGCGATATATTTGTAACAGTGATGAACCCAACTTTGATAAATGACTTCTAAATTCCATAATTTACATTAAGCTTTCTCTGGGTATAGCCTGTGAGGTTTGACCAATGTCAAATGACATGGTTAACATGACTGTGTTCTGGACAACATGGCCCACCCATTCATCTCCTCCACTCCCTGAGGCCCGACTACCACTGATCATTTTGCTGTCTCCATAATTTTCCTCTTGCAGAAAGTTAGTTAGTTGGAATAATACGTGATATGGACATTTTGGATGAGCTTTCTTTTCCCTGGTTAATGTGAATTTAAGTTTTAAAGTTAAAGGACCCCAAGGCTTTTTGTAATTTGGTTGTTCATTTTCACTGAGATCATGGAATAGTATTCTGTTGTGTATTTATGCAGGTTTCTAAATCCTTTCACCTTTTGAAAAATAGTATAGTTGCTTTCTGTGAAAATGAATAAGGCTGCTGTACACCCCTACGTACAGGTTCTTGCATGGATTTAGGTTTTCAGCACATTTCAGTAAACAGTGAAGAATATCATTACTGAATCATATGGCAAGAGAATATTTAATTTGGAAAAACACCTGTTCAACTGACTCCTAAGGTGGCAGTACATTACACATTCCACCAGAACCACTGGGGTTTGTGCTGCCTCCTGCTGTCAGTGGTTGGCTGGAACAGCATGGATGCCATGCAGGGCTGTGTCTTTAGCCTGAAGTCAGCTCCCAAGGGTGCAGGATGCACACATTTTTCTTTGCGTGTGCTTACCAGCCATTTGCGTATCTCCTTTGAACAGTTGTCTACTCAAATATTTTCCTTTTTAAAATTGAAGCTTTTGTTTTCCCATCACTGAATTTTTAAGAGCTTTGTGTATTTTTGTGTCTGTTCTTTACAAGATATGGATAAGGTTTTCTGCTTATTTGGTGGTTTCATTAGAAAGAAGACATTTTTAATTTATTAATTTCTAAACGATTCATGGTTTTCATTTCTTGGATTTTGCTTTTGATTTTGTCTAATAAAGTATTGCCAAAAGTCATCTAGATATTTTTTCTCATATTATAATCTAGAAGTTTGATGGCTTTTCATTTTAACTTTAGATCCACAACCCATTTCGAGTGCCTGGACTTGCATATATACACACAACAGGAAAAACATTAAGACAAATAAAAACAAAAGCAGTGTTGAAAATGAAACTGGAGAGCTAATATTTCCTGATTTCAAAACTTACATCAAGGCTGTAATCCGTATGTTGAAGATTTTTCTCTGCTATCACTGTGGCAAGACTTACATCAAGTCATTTTATCCACTGGAGTTGATTTTTGCTCAGAGTGAGAAGTAAGGAATTATTTTCACTCTTCTCCATGTTGATATTCCATTCTCCCAGCACTGTTTCTTTAAAAGGCTGTCTTTTCTACAGGTATTTTGGTTCCTGTATCAGAACTCAGGTAGTTTTAGCTGGGAGGGTTTATTTCTGGATCCTATTGTCTGTCTTTTTTTTTTTTTAAAGTCTCTGTAATATGACTTGAAGTGAGGCATAGTGATACCTTCAGCATTTTATTCAGATTGCTTTGACTATTCTAGATTTTCTGTGCTTCCAAATGATTTTTAAGATTGCTTCTTGTAATTTCTTTGAAAAATGACAGACATTTTCATGGGGTGTGCATTGGATCTGTAGATTGCTTTTGATAAATAGCTAAATTGTTTTGTTTTTTGAAAATTTTTTGAGACAGGATCTCCCTGTTGCTCCAACTAGGCTAGATCTCACTATGTAGACCAGGCTGACCTCAGAATCACAGAGATCCAACTGTCTCTGCCTCCTAAATGCTAGGATTAATGGAGTGCACCATGCCTGGCAACCATGGCTATTTTTCACAATATTGATTCTTCCAATCCATGACCTTGGGAGGTCCTTCCATCTTCTATGGTCATCCATTTCTTCCTTGAATGTTTTTATTATGGATGTCTTTCGTTTGGTTAGATTTACCTCAAGATAATTTATTTCTATTCTTTTATGAATGGGATTGCTGCTTGCTAGGCATGTTTAATATTGGCACACAGAGAGAGACTACTGACTTTGTGTGTCAATTTCGTATCCTACCACTTGGCTGCATTATTTTTCAGTTTTAGGAAGACGTGAATAGAGTCTGTTTTGTATAGATGTGTGTATACAGGCACATAGAGGTCATACAAACTGCATAAGAGCATACTTTGGTTTCTTCCTTTTCTATTTGTATGTCTTTTGTTACTTTTCTGATCTAATTGCTCTTGCTAACATTTCCAGCACAATTAAGTAGATTCCCCATGTTTTGTTTTTATTTGTTTTAGTGGAAATGTTTTCCACTTTCTACATTTCATATGCTTATTGGCTAACAGTTGCTCAAACATAACCTTTATTGTATGAGACATATTTCTTTGATTCCTAGTTTCTTCAGGGATTTTAACATGAATGAATGTTGAATTTGGTGAACAGCTGTCCAGTTGTACTTAAGACTGACTCAATAGGAAGGAATTTATGCCTGGTACAGTAAACATAGCCAACTATCTGTGCCCGGAGTGGAAAGACTGTAGAGAAGAACCTATTATTACCATGTTACTAAAAAATACAATAACACTGTAATTTCTAAGTAAGTACCTCTGCTCATACCCAGATTAAAGTGTAGCTCTCAACCCTATCAAAGAAGCTTCTTTTTTGTAACTGATGGAAGCTATTCAAAATGCAGAGAATAAGTGACTGTGGGGTGCTCAGGCCCATTTTTTACATCTTCAACTCAACCCCTACACTTAAGGCTCAGGGAATAGTGCAGAAGATGGGACAGAAATATTGTAAGACCTAGAAAACGATGCTGCCTGCTGCTGGACAGCGTCTTCTGTAACCATGCACTGTCAATAAACAGCACAGTGCCTAAATAAGACTTACATTATGACAACACCAATCAGTGTACCAACAGGGATGAGGCAATTTCACAATTGCCTTCCATATTTGGAGGGCTATAGGCAATAAATTGGTGCTGTGAAAAGGAGAATTAGTTTTCTCCAGGGAAGATTCCCCTCTAGGCTATCCAATCACCAGTGGTCAGACCTAAACAATTGTATACAGTATACAAGGGCAACATTAAATGACTCAGTGGCCTGTGTATGCATATATATATATATATATATATATATATATATATATATATATGATCATGCACTTGACAGATGGTAGGGACATATGAAGAGTTGTAGGGGAGAGAGAGGAGGGGAATCGATATAAATACTTTACTCATATGAAATTCTCAAAAAGTTGTTTTTAAAGTTATTTTTCACATCCAATTAGATGATTATGTGATAACTGCCCTTGGGTCTAATTATGTGACGTATTTCTGTTTATTGATTTGTATATGCTGAATCAGTACTGCTTCTCTGGAACAAAGCCAATTTGACCATAGTGAATGATATTTTGATATGTTCTTGAAATCAGCTTGCAAATATTTTATTGAGAACATATACACGTATGTTCATTGGAGAATTTTGTCTATGATTTTGTTGTTATAAATAATTATTTCTTGACAGTAGCTTTGTAAAAATGGTTGGTGGTGTTTCTTTCATGTTTTATGGGACATTTTGATAATTACTGGTGTTAGTTCTTCTTTATGGTAAAATTAAGCTGTGAATCCATCAGACTTTCCTGAATAAGATCCTAGTCACTCAAAGCATGAGACAAATAATTGATAAATGTGCTCATGAAATTATAAAGCTTCTGTAATAGCAAATTAATCAGGTGGATAGACCGACTACAGAATGGAAGAAAAATCTTTGTCAAAAAAGACATCCAAACACCGAATAATTAAAAAATCAAATTCTTCAGTCAACAATCTAATAAAATGAACAGAAATTTTACAAAAGATCAACTATATATGACCAATAAATAAGCCAAAAAATCTCCTAGCTTACATATGCATAAACACTATGACCAAAAGCAACTTATAAAAGGGAAGGATCTATTTCAGCTTACATTACCAGATCACAGACCATCATATAGGGAGGACAAGGCAGGAAATGAAGTAGAAATCATGGAGGAGCACTGTCTACTGTTCTGCTTTCTAGGTCATTTAGTGATTCATGCTTAGGTAGCATTTTCACATAGCCCAGGACTGCCTGTTGGAGGAATGGTGCTTCCCAGAGTGGGCTGAGCCCTCCCACATCAATTAATAATCAAGACAATCCTTCACAGACATGCCCACAGACCATCCTGACCTAATTAACTCCTCCATTGAGGCTGCTTTCAAGTCAACAATCAAGATAAACCAGAACACTGGTCATCAGAGAAATGTAAATAAGAACTGAACTGAGATTCCATCTTACTCCAGTCAGAACACTAGTCTTTAAGAATTAAACAATCAAAAAAATGTTAGTAAGGATGCTGATAGCAATGTAAACTAGTCCAGCCACTGTGGAAATCAATATGGAGATTTATCCAAAAATTAGAAATAGATGTTATATATAAATATATATTGAAATTATTTTCAATGATAAAGAATCAAGTTATTTCATTTACAGAAAAATGGCGGCAAATGAAGTCAACCACATTAAATGAATCAAGAAAAAGTCTCAGAAAGGTAGCATATATTCATTTGTGGTTCATATATACACATATATATATATGTGTGTGTATATATATATATATATATATACATATATATATGTATATATATATGAGAGAGAGAGGGAGAGGGAGAGAGAGAGAGAGAGAGAGAGAGAGAGAGAGAGAGAGAGAGAGAGAGAAAATATCCCCCTGTAAACCCGGCTGGCCTGGAACATACTATATAGACTACGCTGACCTGATCTCACAGAGATAGGCCTGCTGCTGCCTCCTGAGTGCTGGAATGAAAAATATGTGCCACCACACCCAGCAGGTGCCTAGATTTTATACAGCACACAAAGATATTGTATGTATATGCTAAGTGAAAGTAGAAATTATTGGATAAGGAAACAAAGGGTCTTGATGAGGAGAGGTGAGGAAAAGGAGTACATGGAGGGTGGGACATGGACAGGACATACTCAACAAACAGTGTGTACCTACAAGGACATATAAACATAAAGAGAAACTTTAAAAAGCTAATATAATGATAACACTGGAACAAAGACAGACATTCAGAAAATCAGACTAGTCAGCCATAAACCTTCACATACATAGACAATGATTGTCTACACAGATGTTAAGAGCACCCAATGAGGAAAGACCAATGGTTTAAAAAGCAGTGAAGACAAACTGAATAATCATATCCAAATGGAAAGTTGCCTAATGCTATAAGCAAAGATTAGCTCAAATTGAATCATAACATCAGTACATAAAGCTAAATGGATAATACCTAAAACAGGGAGAGAGTTTCACTAGCCTGAATGGGAAAATGATTTATTGGGTATGGTAGTAAATGTCCAGGAAACAAAAGAAAAAAATATATATATATGTTAGGAAAAACAAAAAACTTTTGTTCATTAAAAGTCATTAATGAGGAAAGAATCAGCTTATTGAATGGGAGAAAATACTGGCAAAGCCTATATATCTGACAAGTTATTAATTCCAGCTCAAAATTCAACAGTAAACCGAAGTAAAAGACAAAAACAGATACTACAGTTCAAATAATTGTCAAAAGACTGGAAGAGGCATTTTCTCAGATACGTGGCTCTCTAATGAATATGTGCAAAGATGCTCCGCATCAGTTCCCCGAGAAATGGGAATCACAGCCAGGAGGCACCACTTCCCACCCACAGGGGCTGCTACCAAAATCAGTAAGAATGTTGGTAAGATTTCAGGAAATAAGAGCGTGTGCAGTGTTGATGGAGACATATCCTGTAGTTACTGTAAAAGTGCGGGACGTTCCCTGTCGCTTGGCTGCGCACTGTGGCCCGCTGTGTTTCCGTTTGGTTTCTGTGAGCAGTGGGCAGGGTTCACACGGAGGACTTCTGTGCCCGCTGCCAGCGTTATTCTTTTAGTCTCAGTCTTCCTACAGACCATTACTCAGCTGAGCTCACTTCGTAAAAGAGCAATTCAATTCTCCTTTTGTGTATGCAGTAAACAGACATTTATCACCATAAATGTCCCTATGAACAGCTTCAGTGTTTCCCATAACTTGGGTGTGCTGATTCCTCCAGTTAATTTGCCTCTAATATTCTTCACTTTTTCTTCCAATTTATTTTATGATTCACTCTTTGTTTTTATATTTTCACCTATGCCTGAGTTTTCCCCCTTTTCGTTAGTGATTGCTGAATGTATTCTATTGTGATCCAAGGATATATTTTATATTATTTCTATCCTTTTAGACGAGTTTAGAGTCAAACCATTGTCTCTCTGTAAGAATGCTTCACAAGCCCTTGAAGAAAGTTTGTATTCTCTAGGTTGAGTAGTGTGTTTACATGGTGCTTCTCAGGTCTACTTGATTTACAGAGGCTTGCCAAAGTGTATTTCTTAGCTGTTCTTTCTGGAAATTGCACTCATTATTGAAAGTAGCTTGTTTAATTCTCAAATTCTAGTTGTTGAACAGTCCGTTATTTCTTTCATTGACATCTGCTTTTGCTCTGTAAATTTTAGTGGTTTGTTATTGGATACATGCATGTTTATCATTACAAAACTTTCTGATATTTTTTTTTCCTTTTCGATTATAAAATATCTGACGGCAAAACAAAAACATTCTTTATTTTACTTTAAATATGAGTGCTTTACTTTTTGCTTCATCTTAAGCCTAGCTACTTTAGCCTTCCTGTCTTTGCATTTACTTGTGTCATTTTTTTTTTTTTTTTCACTTTCAAGTCATCTGTGACTGAGCATTTGCCCAAGATTTAGCCTCTACAGTCAGCAGCTTAGAGAAGTCTGAGAGAGTAAAATCCTGTTCTTCCCAGGAAGAAAGTCTCGGAATGATCTATGCGAGGGAGCACCTGACTTCGAGGGAGATTGGGGAGACTCCCTCAACTCATGAGCTCAAAGAGTGAATGAGGGAGTTAATCTTGGTTCCAGTACCATACATTCTTGCTTTCTCTCAAATTTTCATAAATTGTGATGAACAAGTTTTTTTTTCATCTTTACTTTTCTATGCACTTAGGATGATTTCCAAGTTCTTTGTTCATTTCTTTCATTTTCACCAGGTTCATTGGGAAGTGGGTCACATTGTAATGTCACAAGTTAAACTTATAACTCAAGTGTATTCATTTTACTGGGGTTTTCCTGAGAATAAGTCAGGGACTAGAGAGATGGCTCAGGGCTTAAGAACATTGACTGCTCTTGCAGAAGACCCAGTTCAATTCACAATACCCATATGGCATCCCACAACCACCTGTAACTCTAGTTCCAAGGAACATGATACCCTCTTCTGACTTCTGTGGGTATTGCACAGATATGATTCACTCACTTACATGCAAGCAAAACATACACATGAAATAAAAATAAATTTTAAAAAATGCTAACGTGAGAATGGAAGGACACAACTTTAATTCCAAAATTCCAGGAAGCAGAGACAAGGGAATCTCTGTGAGATATAGGCCAGCCTGGTCTGCATAGCAAGTTCCAGTCCAGTTGGGGCTACAGAGAGACCTTGTCTCAAAAAGAAACAGGGTGGTGGTGTACCTGGAGAGAACCTATGGTTTATTTCCAGCACCCACAGGGTGGCTAATAATCCAGTCCTTAATTCCAGTTCCAGGGAATATGATGTCCTTTTATTGCCTCGTGGACACCAGGTATGTGTTTGTTATGCTTACATCCAGGAAGGCAAAATACTCATATATATAAAAATTAATGGTTTTCTCAATATAAAATTTTATTGAATTTTGTACAATATATCTTAATCATATTTAGACTCCCTCACCCATCTGCATCCTCAGAGCCCCACATCATATTTCATGCATTCTGTCATATATGTTAAGGTATATCAAGTGAAGTTTGTGTCCGCCGATGTTCTTTGGTGTTAGTTCATCCACTGGAGCCTGGACAGCCTATCTAGAGTCATCCCCTTAAAAAAGTCCTATTCTCCTTCACCAAGCAGTGATTGGCTGTCAATAATTCCTTGACAAAGTTGTGACCTCGTGCCCATTTCCCCGGTACTATGCTGGTTTTTGTCTGACTGAGTTTGCTTGGGTCTCATGGATGCTGACACCATTGCTGTAAGTTCATATGAGCAAGTCTCCAGAACCGTGGAAACTCTGCTTCATCGTGATTACCCACCATCCCTGGCTCTTACAACCTTTACACCCACTCTTCTGCAATCGTCCCTGAGCCTTGGGTGGGTGAGAAGTCTTATCCATGCACACATGCTCTATAGTCTCTTATTCTCTATACTTTGGTCACTTGTGGTCTTCTGTGTTAAATGCCCTCTCTTGTATAAGGAAGCTTCACTGGTGAGAAGTGAGAGATACATTAATATTCTCTCTATCCCATTTCCACTGTGTTCTATGACCCCTGTGTAGAGGTTTCATTATAGATGTATCAAGTAGGGCTGGGCATCTCACAGGCACCTATTCTTTGTGTGAGACTAGTTGTGGAACTCTGTAATAGTCTCCGTCTGTTTCACAAAGAAACTTCATTGATGAGTTGTGAGAAGTACACTTGCTTATAAATATAAAGTTCTATATTTAGTATAGAGTAAGAAATTGCATTTGTCTAGGGATGTGACAGATACAGAGTTTTCTCTAAGATCTGCGTCCTGTCTAGCTATGTGTATGTGGCTATGTTTACAGTATAATATGATTTTAAAAAAAAAGATTTAGAGCATCAACAATCAAAGCTTTTTTAAAAAGTGCCAAGCATTAAGGAACAGCTGAAGCCTTGGGTTGTTGAACTTTCTGAAAAGCACAAGAAGGGAGGTCTGCAAGAGTGGCATCAGGCCCTGGACCACTGGCCAACATGTGACACTCCTAGTCCTCAGCAGCACAGCTGTAGTTTGCATTTCTCTGCATCATCATAATTAAAGTAAGAGTTTTTTCTTTGAAAGACCCAAACAAACTGATGAGCAACACTTAAATAGAGAGGAGAAAAACATCATTTTTAGGAAGAGATATAACCGTGATATACTATTCACAAGATAGAAAGCTTCAAATTCACAGCTTTACCAAAGTACTTTGAAGTAGTTAATGAGTTTTATAACCAGATATGGTTTAGTCAATCATAAGTAATTTCATTTTGCCATGTATTCATTCTTATATGCTAAATATTCTTAGCTTTCCCAAATTATCATCTTTGTACCTTGATACCAACTTTTACATATCAGGAAGGAGAAGGAAAGCTCCTTAATGAATTCCTCAATGGATTATATTATGAGCTGTGATTTCTTAATGTATTCTTTTCTACTCAAGGACCTGTCAAGTTAAAAATATCCGAGTCCTATATTATGTCCTTATCATCTATTAATGTAAACTCAGTGAATAAATCCTGTCAGTTTATATTCAAACTAAAGGAAAAGATAGTCTAGGTTCAAATGTGGGGGGAAAAATGAGCTTCCAAATGACAGCATCTGTATTCCAAAAATAGTCAAATATGTAACACCTAATAATAAATTACTTGAGAAAAATAACCAGGCAATGAAGAGGAAATAAATATAGAAACTATATAAAAACTACTTGTGCTAAATATTAAATATTTTAATTATGGTTATAAACTAAACAGTATTTGTTAAATAATAACCTCACAATATAAATTGTAAAAGATTTAATTCTGAAATCAGAAATATAGTGGCATAACCTGATCAGTTATTCAATAAGAGTACATCAATATAAAGTTTACAAGAGCAATTGTAATCAACACAAGATACACTATAATTCGAAATATACAATCAACAATGAAACAGGCTTTAAATTTAAAACATCTAAAGCATCCTACAGAATGGGAGAAAATGTGAGCAAATGAAATAACTGAATAGAAATTAGCATTCAGAATATAGAGAGTGTTCCTTAAACTCAACAGCAAATGTCCAACGAATCCTATGCAAAAATAAGATAGGAGGACCTCCATGGTGGCACTTGCTTTTGATACTTGCACTTTTGGCAGAAGTGGGCAGATATGTGTGAGCCCGGCCTGGTGTAAATGGCAAGTTTCAGGACAGCCAGTAATGTAATGAGACCCTGTCTCAAAACAAAACAAAAAAACAATGAAAACTTCTTGGCCTGGAGAGGTGGCTTAGCAGTTGAGACCACCGGCTGCTCTTACAGAGGACCTGGGCTCCTTTCATAGCACCCACATGGCAACTAAAAATGGTCAGTAATTCCATTTCCAGGGGATCAGATTCCCACTTCTGGTCTTAATAGACTTTGCAGGACACAGGTGCACTTACATGAAGGTAAAATACTCATACACATAAACAAAAATGAATAAATAAAACAAATTAATGGGAAAGGACTTAAATACATATTTAACCTATGGAAATGCATAAGCACCTGAAAAATGGTTAGTATCCCTAAACATTAGAAAAATACAAATCAGAGCTACTGGAGGGGGCTATTATGGAAATAGACAAATATGTAGGAGTAAACTCTAGGTGCAGGTGAGCATGTGGAGGAATTAGCTCTTGAGAATTTCTGGTAGAAATGTAAACTGCCACAATCACCCTTAAAATAGTGTGGCATGTCATTAAGAAATTTAAAATATGGCCCAGCAATATCACATTATATACCACATGTAGCATATCACACACACACACACACACACACACACACGCACACACACATACATTCACACAAGGGAATACCACTCAGCCTTCACATGAAAGAGACTCTGACTCATGAATGAAGCTTGAAGAAATTATTCTAAGTAAAATAAACTTATCTCAAAGAGGCCAGCACTGCATATTTTCACTCATGTGAGATTCCCTAGAGAGGGCACATGCACACACAGAATGGGGCTGAGTTGAAGGGAGAATGAGGAAGCATTGTGTATGGGACATAAGCTTGACGATTACAAGATGATTAAACATTGTGGATAGATTTTTGGTGATCGTTTTACGATGCAAAAGTACCTAGTGTACTGAAGTACACACATAAATACTTAAATGGTTCTTTTCATGTTATGCTATTTTACAATACATAAACAATAAAATTTTAAACTAAAGCAAAAACACATTAACTACAGTAAATATGAAACCTCCCAGGCTTACCAAAGATTTAACATATTCCACCAAATGACAAGTGAGGAGAAAATTGTGCCAAAGAAAAGAATATGCATATTCTTCTAAAGAACATGCATTATGAAATGTTTACATACTCTGGGCCATAAAGTCACAATATTTAATGAATTAAGTCATATGTATTTTGCTAAAAAACTGTATTACATTAAAAACCAATAATTTAGAAAATTTCCAATTTTTCAATTTGATGGTGAACTTTTCCTGTCTGTGTCCTTCAATAAAAGTTCCTCTAGTTTCACAGAGCCTTTGAGTCTCCAAGTTTGATCTTTACCTATATGAGTCAGAATAAATAGCCAGCCGTGGTTCTACGGCAGAAAGTAGTGAACTGAGGTCTGAGGTCTGATTATAGACTTAGAGGCAGAGAACCCAACTCCAACATGACAGAAGAGTTAGGCCTGATTGTGTCCTCTAAAGTCAGACAGAGCCCAGGCCCAGGGTCACACTCCAGGTCTCCAGTTTCAGTGAATAGTCCCATTTGAAGAATTTGGATAATGAATTCTTGGATTTTTAACAACTGTTGTTTGTTTTGGGTTTTTTGTTGTTGTTGTTTTATACATGGTTTTACTGTGTAGTATTACTTGGAATTCCCTGTTTTGCCCTGGGGTGGTCTCATACTCACAGAAATCCACTTACCTGCCTCTGCCTCCTGACTGCTGGGGATAATAGTGTGTACCACCATGCCTGAAATACTCTGTGCTTTTGAGTCACCTACTTAAAAACATTTTAAAATTGAATTTTAATTTTCATACAATATATTTTGATAGTATTTAGATTCACTCCTCCAATAATAATCGTACCTCCCCTTATTGACTTCTGCCATATTTACTCTATTTAATGTGCTCTTTTTTATACATATTGGCTACATATGTGTGTATACATATAATTTAATGTACTCTATTAAATGTATATGTATATATCTCCCATAGTGTCTGATTTGTGTCTCCAAAATGTTCTTCATTGTGTTCTATGCACTGTCGCCAGGCTAACCTACCAAGAATCCCATGCTTGAAAGGGAATGTCTCTCCCCTTCCCAGCAGCTACTAGTTGCCAATATTTCCTTCAGTTGGATTCGGGTTTCTTATCAACTCCCGCATATCTATGCTGTAGTTGTCTGGTTCCAGCTTGCCTGGGACTTGTGCATGAGGTCACCATTGCTGATCTCATATGAGTAACAGAGAAGCTTTCTGAAAAACTATTGTGGTCATCCACCACCTATGACTTTTACAATATTTTCACCCCCTTTTCCTCAGTGATCTCTGAACCTTGGAAAGGAAAAGTTTGAAAGGTGACCTAATAATGGATAAGCACTCTGTTGTCTCTTCTGCTCTACACATTGGCCAGCTATGGGTTTTTATGTTAATCAGTCTCTGCTACGTAAGAAAAATTTTCTAGTGAGAGTTAAGAGATATATTAATCTATGGTTATAAAATAAGTCTTTAGGGTTCTGTTTAATAACTATTTAATAGAAAACTAATATTAGGTTCTACCCTATGGCTTGTGACCTGTCAAGCCCCAGGTTGCTAAACTTCATATCAGTGTCAGCCATGGGCTCCATCCTATGAAGTGGACCTTAAATCCAATTAGAAAGTAGTTGTTTACTCCCATAATATTCGTGCCACTATGTACTAGTGGGCATATCTTGTCAGGCCAGTTGTAGTTTACAGGATTCACAGCTGGGTAAGGATGATGATTATTTTCTTTCCTTCTGGCAGTATGCATAGGCCCTTCCACCACTGTGAACACTACTTAGTAGATATGATTGAGCCCACTCTTTATAGTGAATTTGTGCAGAAATAAGAAAGCAGATGATTGAGTGCTGTCTAACATGACATGCAATCAAACAGTATGTGAAACTTTTGGAGAGAGTTTAAAAGAAAAAGGTCTAAATGATTTCATTTCTGTGCTGCTGATCATTTAATATTTGGAGCTCTAGCAGCCATCTTGCACCATATCTGGAGTCATAGTTACAGTGACATGAAGAATGGAACCACCATCAGCACTATTCCTCAGGGCTGAGTTCCCATTCTACATGAAGAAATGCAGTCTTCTCTGTGACACATTTTATTTCATTTTTTGAACACAGGCTGCAGTGGAACCTGATCAGTAGTAAGTGCCAGGAAAGTAGAGATGCAGAGAAAAACACCAAGATTAACATAAAAGAAGCCAGTAGGCAGAAAAAAACTGGAAATCCTTTCCTTTCTGAGCTACAAACATCACACAGAGCCTCCTGAAAAAGAGTATTTAATAGATATGCAAATATAGGAGGGGCTGGTGCTGTGTAATGTCTATGAAGGCCCAGGGATTTTGGAGCTGATGCCCTCTCTTTGCTCACTAGCAGCAACTCTCATTCTTACATGTGCTTTCCTTTTCTTAGTAAACTGTCTCTTTCTAACCGTGTGTCCTTAGTGTAAGACGTAGACACAAGATCATGGAGACTTCAGTGGGTATTGTGAGATTCAGACCTGAGTCTGTAGCAATGATGTTATTTTACTTTAGTCTTTTTACTCCAAAATTACTCTTTAATTTTCAAGTAATGGTAATGATTTATTTGCCCAAAGGTAGACAATTCTCCTAAAATCCAAATACACAAGCTCATCAAACACAGCATGTACAATTAGGGGTTTCCAAACCATTTCAAATTCAACACATGTAACTTTAAGCAAGTGGCTTCCTTTCTTGTCTCAAATTGAATGTAATTTGGGTTCCCTATATCAGTTTATGATATTCTAGCATCATAAACAATCTGGAAATGTGGGTTATACTTCAATGGAGCCCAAATTCAGTATATTCAAAGTCTCATAAAATTTTTTTGTTTTATTGTCTCTATAAAATATTCTCCTTTTCTGTAAAACTGATAGTGAATTATCTATTCTGAATTAAAATTAAAATTAAGGATGAATTATCATCCTTATCTTTGATATTTTGGGAGTAGTAACAAAAACGTGTGCCCATTTTTATTGCAAATGCAATGTATTTTCTAATAATTCATTATTTGTCCAATTTGTGAATGCAGAGTGTGCAGATACAGCAGGCATCTGGGCCAATTAGAAATGATCACACAAGCAGAGCCAAGAGAGATGGATGAGATCATAAGAAATTAGAACGTATCTGCCCAGTAGAATCTGAGAGTGCCTTGAGATTCCAGTGCCAAAGATAGATGTTCATTCATCTAAATAGAAGTGTATGTGTATACTTGTGTGTGTGCCTGCATGCATATGTGTGCATGAGTACGCATGTATGTGCATGTGTGTGTGCAATATGTATGTGTGTGTGCATGTGCATGCCTGCACTGTGCATGTGTATGGTTTGTCTCACACAGGATATGTGTACTCAACAGAGAAAATTCTTTGTGCTCTTTTGGAGGTCTCAGTGAAATTCATATATAAGCTCTAGATCTGGAACTCTAGAGAATCTTCTCATCAAGACAAAAAGTATGTCTATGCACGCAGGAGCAGAAAACACAAACCGCTACCTGCACTCTGAAATGTTCAGCAGCCACACAAACTCAGAATTCTGGAAGAGTAATACCAAATCAATAGATAATGTTTAGGAGAGGCGAAGATGACTTCACGAGAAGAGGTGCTCTTCCTGGTGATTCCCTATTTTTTACCACTGGGGTTCACATATCACCTCCCAAGTGAGGTAGGTTTAAGCTCAAGTGTGCCAAGAATGGACACGATTTTTCCAGCCATAAAATACTAAAGTACAACTTGTTTATTTTTTTTAAATATTTTATTTATTAGTTTTGTTTTATGTATATGAATGTATTGTTTGCATTGATGTAAGTGTGCCTGAGATGTGCAATGCCCTCAGAGGTCAGAAGAGAGTTTTGGATCCACTGGAACTGAAAGTATAGACCATTGCTAGCCACCATGTGGATGCTGGGAATCGAACCCAGGTCTTCTTTAAGACTAGTCAGTGCTTTTAACTGCTTGGTCATCTCTCCAGCCCTCATTCTTCTTTAGAGCTTATGAAAATCCATGCAGGTTGTCAAATTATGGTGCTTTGAATCTAGAGCCTGCTCACTGTATTAGTCACTCAACCCTCAGCTGAACCATATTTTTCTTGGTTTATCCCACTAAAAAGGACATCCCTGATAAGGGGTCCACACTGACATGACCACTTCCCTCCAAGAAGATGTAAGTAGAGAGAGCATGTGGTATCCTGGGAGGAGAGTGTGCAGAGGGAACTAACTGCCAGACCAAATAGTGACAGCAGAATTGACCTTTTTTCTCCCAGGGCCATAGTTGAATAGTTGACTGGTTTCTCCTTCAATCTCATTTCTCCCCTGACTTTGCTGATGGTGATTTTTGCTGGCTAAGACTTTGGCACCTATAATAATGAGACTTGTCCTAGTGGCCTGCCTCCCTGCAGATGTTGTCTAGATGTGCGGCACTTTGTTTTGCAGTCGGATGCTTAAGTGTTCTGTAAACTGTCTTTGTCTTAGAAAGTGCACTCAAATCTTTGGCACACAGCTCACGCATATATGCCTCCTACTGCATGCCTGGAGTTCCAGAGTCTCAAGTCACAAAGGCAGTGGATGAACCTGTGAATCCCCTTCATTGAATCTTGCCTACCTTCTATCCGGCTGCAGTTAGGTCAACTCTGAAATGTGTGTTCAGTGACGCATAAATCCAGTACCTGGTCAAATTTCTGCTTGACCAGGAATAATTCACTGGCAAATATAAGAAATTCATTCAAAACTGGCATATTCAAAACAATAACGCATTTAACTAAAATACAGAAATGATTTCCAGCGTCACTGCTCCTCACAAGTTGTAAGGAACTGAAATTGCACCTCCTAGTGGGCCTGTGATTCTGTTGCTTTCTGGAGCAGGCTTGTGCTTGTTCCCACTGAGGCAGCACTCCTGAGCAGACTCATACTTGGTGACATCAGAAGGGCATAGATAATTCTTCTTACTACAGTTCACATTTCCTCCTCCAAAAGAACTCTGTTGTCATTTGAATTATACCAGATCATCCTCTGTAAGCAGGCCTATTTGTGTTGGGTTGGAGTACTTGGTACACCCTGTTATTGATGTGTCCCTATCTCTCCAGTGATGACATCCAAAGCAGACACGCATGTCCCTAAATTAAGTGAGGCAAAGGGGAATAATTCAAAAGTTTCCAGTACAAGTGGTAAAACACATTCTTCTGGAGTTATAGAGAAGCATACGAATGGAAGATCTAAAAGAAATAATTTAAAGGGGCCACTTCTGGAGATGGAAAAGCCTGTAATAGATAAATTGGAAATGTTTCTCTTCATCAAAAGTCCATCGGCTGGCATTTGATGTATCTTAGTATGCATGAGCTACTTCCAATGCATTCAAACAAGGGAAAAGTAAATTGAATATTGGTTGCTGTGCTCATGTGCTGGATGAAACAGGCTCTTCTTTTGCACGAGACCAGAAAGGAGCCTACTCTTGTATCTTGCAGTGCTGAATTTGATAAGTATTAAGTAAAAAGCTTGCATAATTTGAAGTGAAATGAAATTTTGAATTTTGGTTCTGGTTTTCAGTTGTATATTAATAATATACTAATACCTATTCTAACCTTTTGATGAATAAGTCTTAATTAGGGATTATGTTTGTATTAAAACTGTATTAAAATACAAGAAACTTATATTCAGTTATATATTAAAAGCTGATATTTACTGATAGTAAATAGAATTAAGGATATGAACATAGGTTATGTTTTTTTTTTTGGAACTCTATTTCTATATTTCACCAAAACAACAGGTGTATTTAATAATCTGAAAACCCACTAGAAGTAATTATATTTATTCTCTAATTAATAAAATACAATTATCTGGACCTGGTGGCACACACTTTTAATCCCAGACCTCAAGAGACAGAGACAGGTAGATCTCTGAGCTATGTAGGCCAGCTTGGTCTACATAGTGAGTTCCAGGCCAGCTGGGGCTACAGAGACTCTTTCAGAAATCCTAAAAGAAAATGAAAAGAACTTTCAGGGACAGAACACAGTTATACTTCTTTTTCATAATAAGGAATATATATTTTTTAAATTATAATCAGTTTTTGTGGCAAATCTGGGAGATAATATTTTTTTAAATGTCACACCCACTCATGGCTGCTAACATAATTATTAGTTTAAGTTGCACTGGAATACATAATCAATAAGACAGCATTAACAAAAGAAATCAGACTATCTAGACAATGGAAAAATAGCTGTGGAATCAGGTAACCAGTTGTCATCTGAAAAAAAATCCAGAAAATTAAATAATAGTTTAATTATAATTAAATTGAGCATAAACATTGGTAAGGATTGTTGCCTATAACTGGTCATTTACTCCACAAGAATTTTAGAACTTTAATATTTTATTAATATAGTTTTAATCATTTCTCTTTCAGAATCTACATCAGAAAAAATCCAAACAAATGTTACTCTGAGGTCATCACAGTGTTAAGGAAGTTACCTGGGGAATTAGTTAATAAGATTCTCCTCTTTCAGTACAGTTTTGTTTGGCTGCATTTTCTAAACAATTCTTTCTTTCCGTACAGCCAAAAACAGAAAAAGGAAGGAAGGAAGGAAGGAAGGAAGGAAGGAAGGAAGGAAGGAAGGAAGGAAGGAAGGAAGGAAGGAAGAAAGAAAGAAAAGAAAAGAAAGAAGCTTTGAGGATATGTAACTAAGTGTATTACATCTCTCTAAAAGTTTTAAGAGCACATCTTGAAATGAAAAGTCAAATATCTCAGTTCTCTCTCATTCTTTCTCTCCTTTCATAGTCTGAAAGCTGCTATAATTTTGCCTTTTAAATATTTCATGGCCCCTCATGTAATACACTGTTAAAGTAAAACATGTCCCAGAAATTTAGTCTTTTCAGCTAGTCTTCTACAAGCTAATACAGAAGTAACTAAACTCATATGGTGCACCTCTGTAGATACAATGCTCAAAAGAGATGGAATAAGGTGAAAGGTCACCTATGGATACTATGTATATGACTTGTACTCTAGTATTTTGAAATCCTTAGTGTGCATATTCAGCTTGCTCTTTACATTGGCATGTTTGAGTGGAGCTTACAAGAACATACAAGGGACAATTTCTAGGAGCCACCACTGTGTGAATGAAAACATAACTGAAAACAGTGTGTCAAAGAGCAGAGAAGCCATGCTACAAAGACTGGTGGTCAAGGCCCCCTGCCACATGCCCAGAAAAGGCTTCTGGCTGGAAAGCACCTGAATTAGATACTTGTCCTGTTGCTGTGATAAAACGCTTTGACCAAAGCAACTTAGAGAAGGAAAAGTTTGTTTGGCTTATGATTCCAGAGGGTTAAGAGTCCATCCAGGTGGGGAGGCATGGCAGGAGGCAGCTGGAGCAGAAAAAAAAAAAAAAAAAAAAAGAACAGAAAAAACAGTGCTCACATCTTCAAGCAGGCGCAGTAACTCGAGAGAGATTAACAGGAAAGGAAATACAGCTGTCTATCCTCAAAGCCTGCCTCCCAGCAATATGCTTTCCTCCGTGATAACTGTACCTCCTAAGGGTCCCATGATCCTCCAAACAACACTAGCAACTGGGGACCAAGTGTTCAGATACTTGGAGCATATGGAGGACAGTCTCCCTGAAACCACCATATATGTGGCAATGTAAAGAGTCAGAGTTGTTTGTAGATTACAGGTGGATTTTGAACACTGTAGCTTATTGTGAGAAGGAGCAGAATTCTTTTGAGCAGGGTGTGTGAAGATGGAGGAGTGCCCTTGTAAGCAACACTTGTGTGCGGTGCATTGTTTTCTCTTTTTACCCAAGGTTTCTAAAGCAAAGCATAGCAGAGAAATCTTCCAACATCCTGCAAACGCTCGACCTTTCAGCATATACTTCAGGTACAAAGCAGGGAATCTACAAGCGCTTCATGACCCAAGAGAAGAACCTTGCAAATTAAAACAGGTGAAGTAAAAGAGAAGCTCTGAACAGAAAACAGGACATGTGCACAATCAAGTTGGTACCCTGGGTGCCTAATGTGAAGCTGAGCCCTGATGGATGTCCACCAATACTGGACCCTTTGCCAGGTAGAGGTGTTCTGTTCCCGGGGAAACAAGCCACTCAGGAAGCAAGGAGGCGAATATATAAGATGAATGATTGAGACAATAACAGAATCCAGAGGTGGGAGCCTCCGGTCGTCTGTGTCTGAGGGAGGACTGCTGTGAGCATGCCTGCATGAGAAGCTGGTTTCCTCCTGACTTTGCATTACTGTGTACAGAAGCTTGTTTTGACACATTTTTATTGGTGTAAAATTACCATTCTCCTATGTACAAAAACAGAGCTAAAATGATAATATATTATATTTAGGACAAATAAAATTACAAATTGATATACTTTAACACATTTTTCATTTAGAACACTTAAAAGTTTATGGAAAAATTTCAAGGGTAGTACAGCATACCCATTTAGTCCGTGTCCATGTCCCCCTAGCAACACTTCATATTAGTGGGTCCCCCTAGCAACACCTCACATTAGTGGGGTTCCTTTGGGGTTCCTTTGTCACAGTTAAGGAACAGCACTGATTCATTATTATTAACTAAGGTCTTTATCTTGTTCGTATTTTCTTAGTTTCCTCAGACATTCCATTTTTATTTCAAAATCACATACAGGATTTCACATTCACCTTAGCTATTATGTCTCTTTAAGCTCCTATCTATGACCATTTCAAAGACTTTCCTTGTTTTGATGACAGGATTTAGGAGTAAATACTGGGCAGGTATTCAGAAGGGTACTCTTCCACTGGAATTTGATAATACCAGTTTCCTAAGGTACCTAATACCACCTCTCTTGAGCTCCTTTTTTATCTTACCCCATATGTCCTTGCATAACCCTCCCTCCCCACCTTCCATTTAAATACCCCCTTTTTATTGATTTCTTCCTTAGTAGTTCCTGTCTCCTTTTATTCTTCTCTCTTATGTTCCTTCTTTCCCTTTACCTCCCTGGCTCCTTTCCATTTTACTGGTTCATGCAGTTACATCAGGATACAGAGTCACATATAACGGTTTGGTGTTAGGATCCACAAATGAGAGAGAACATACATCCTCTGTTTTTCTGTGTTATTTCACTTAGCATGACAGTTTCTAGTTCTATCCATTTACCTGCAAATGTTATAATTTTCTCTTTACCACTGAGTAGAGCTCATTATCCACAGCTCAGTTGAGTGATAATTAAGTTGCTTCCATCCCATAGCTATTGTGAAAAGAACAGCAAAAAACGGATGTACAAGTATGTCTGCAATAGGATGAGTCCTTTGGGTATATGCCAAGGGTGGTAAAACTGGGTCAAATGGTAGGACCATTTTTAGTTTTTTAAGAGTTATCCTGTTTTAGTTTGCTTCTCCATTGCTGTGACAAATGAGTCTGTCCAGTACCAACTTAGGAAGGTTTATTTGGCTTCAATCTCTCAAGTCACACATCTCCTCAGGGAACCCAATGTAGAAACTCAGGACAGGAACCTGGAGGCAGGGGCTAGAGCACAGGACATAGAGGAATGCTGCTTACTGACTTGCTTCCTTGGCCCGTGCTCAGCCTGCTTTCTTATGCAATACACACAACCTGTCCAGGGGTGGCACCACCCACAGTGGGCTGAGCTCTCTCACATCACTCAACAATCAAGAAAATATGGCACAGACATAGCCACAGGTCAGTCCAATGGAAAAAATTCCCCAACTGATGCTCCCTCAACCCAGGTGTGTCACTAAAATTATCCAGCACAATTGACGCCTTGTCAGCTTGACACACAAACACATCATTATCACACCACCACCTTTCCGTTTTTTGTTCCCAAGACACGATGCTAACACTAATATCACAACATAAGACAGTACAACCTTAACAGCACTACAGTCCTTGAAAAATCAAAACACTTAACAGCTGACAGCCTCATTTAAAAGTCTCTTGACTGCGGACTCCTGTAAAGCCCAAAACAAGTACTGTCTTATTTATAGAGAAGAATAAGGCATACCTAAGCAGCATCTCTCAGGCCCAGGCTGGCTCCATTCTACACCTGCTGCTGCCCTTGGGGGTCATCCCATGGTCCGACACCTTCAAAAAGCTGGGGTCTCCACTGAAACTAAGACTGCACATTCACCAATGGGGTCTTCTGGCCTCTACTGGTACAAAGCCTCAAATTCTCTCCATGACCCCTGCAATAACAAGGAGCTAAAACTTTTTTATATTATAACCCAAACTTTGATTATTAGTTTTGATCCTGACCACCTGCCTAACATTCACTCTGTTTCTGCCCTTTAAAAACACTATAGTCTCCTCCGAGTTAATTCTGCACTCCTTAGAATGAAGCTACTCTTCACACCCAACCTCTCTATGCTTTTAATCTTATATACTCCCCAAAGGCTGGCTCACCATCCTGTAAGACTATTGAGGGTGGTAACATTTTTTAAAGACAGAGCTTAGTCAACCTAGATATGTCATTATTGATGGAGTGTCTTGTAATGGGATGCTGGGAACCAAAGCCTTTCCCTTGGTATGCTATCAAGTGACCAACTATGTGGTACCTGCTCCTACAAGAATCCTCTTCCTCTCCAAAGACTCAAAGCAACAGGACCCAGTAACCATTGACCAAAATCACAAACAAAATAAACATTTGGGACTTTTTTTTTCCACAAACAAATGGAAAGTTAAAAGAAAATGCAAGATGAGTAATTGATGACCGAATCCACTGTTAAAAGCCTTCATAACACAAGCAGTACCCTCAGCTCCTGCTCGGGGCCATGGAAATCATTTGGAAATTTGCATAGAACACTTGCCTGGTCAAACAAGTCAATACATCAGCACAGTCATTTTTATCAGTATGTAGTCCTCATTTTGTACTTTGAGTTCAATTATATCAGTTTATTTTTCATCTTTACAGATTGATTTAGCTTTGACATGGTCTTATGATTGCTTGTGTTTTTGTTTCATTTCGCCATCTCAGAATCTCATTCCTCCAAGAAGTCCCACTTCCATCTTAAGGAAAGCGGTATTAGAAACTATGATATGTGGGCTGAGTGTTTCCATTTCTCTGAGGTTTATTTGTTGGTCCTCAAGCCTAAGAGAAAAATTGTAAATCTCCACCCAGATACACAGCTCTGACTGTGTATCTGTATTAAGCTAGAGTGTAATATACATATTAAGCTTAAGTGTATACTGATGTCTTTTATTATAACCCATGCCAAGCTGGATCCTGCTAACCTTCTACCCTTACTTACCTGTAACTTTGCACTAACAGTGGGAACTCTGGCCCTGTTATACTAGCTGTCAGATAAAGGACATTTGTAAAGGTGTTTCAGAATTATTAGCCCTTACCTTAATGCACACTTTTTTTGCTAATATATACTGATTTGTACAGTGCCTTTTGTCACAAATGTTCTAGACTCTACTGATATCCCAAATCAGTTGAGTTGAGTTAGCATCTACGTAAACCTCATTCAGAGAGGTTGTATTGTATGTTCATAACATAGTTAAATATGCATTCTGTCCTGGACACCCTTCACTTACATGCATTACAGTTTTTCTTTTAAATTTGTCTACTAATATAAATATAGATGCTTAGTGTTAACATATATTTTACATAGATAATGTACAGTATTTTCTCTACCATTAAGGTCATGTGTTCTTCAGATATTTAACCCATTCTCTCTCCTGGGCTTCTACAATAACAGATCTGTTCACTGTCTTTCTGTGATACTTTTCCCAAAATATCATGGAAATGAAATGAGGAAGTAATTTTTTCATAGCAATTCCCAATTCACCCATAACTTGTGCATATTGATAATTGCTTGCCATTTCGTGACTAGTTTCTATCTCAATACATACTGCTCAGGATATTGATACATAAGAATTTATTTACCCATAACACACAGGAGAATATCTTAGTTGCTGCCAGTTCTTCTAGATTATGAATAAACCTGTTATACATCCTCACACTGTTATTTATTTATTTATTTATTTATTATTTTATTTATGTTTCATTCTCCAAACTTGCCATGATGGGCTGCCATGCTCATTCTTAGTGTTTTTTCTTCCCTTCTCTTGTGCAATAAATAATCAGATCTGCATGTAGAACTGTTATCACTAAATCTCTTTAGTGAGTTCAGCAGAATAAAAACAACTTTTAGACACTCTGTATCAGAAGTATAAAGAGTCAGGCAACTACTTCCCAAGGATTCTTTGCATTTTGGAAGCTTTTATGATTCTGATACACTGTCCCTCCGGCCTGCTAGCTGGAGTAGTCTGAAAGTCTGAAATCTCACTGAAAGTAAGTCTGTTCTTTTGGTCTGCTAGAGGACCAGGACTGTAACAAGCACTGAGGCACTTTGAGCAGCAATTGTGGGACAGAGGCTGCTTTTGGGGACTCCAGTAAGCACTGAATCTCTTCCCAGCACCCTGGTTATTTTTCTTGGATCTTATTGGTGCCAGTAAAGGCATACACTTATTTCCAAGGCAAACACATTCTTCTTTTTCTGTGTTGACTCTCAAGGTCTTTCAACTGGTTGATTTTTATAAATAAGGAAACTCTGTCTGCATTTTAAAAGTCCAGGATGCCTTAAGACTTTGGTTTACTGATGATTCCTGTACTTTTCAAAACTCCTTTTAAATTAGGAGTGTGTGTGTGGTTTATTTTAAAGGAACCATTGAAAAAGGATGAAGGAAATATTAGCTAAAATAACTTATTTCAAAATCAAGAAGTGTAAGCAACTGTGTGCCATAACACTATAATTTGTAATCTTATAAGTGTGGAAGTCACTGTACTAGCTCTAAAATATTCATTGATAGATGACTTTAAATAGTGCTGTGAACTTCAAATATTTATTAGGTTTTTAAATTCTAATTAACATCTGTTTTTCAGGATCAAAACTCTTCCTTAGAATTTAAAATAGCTTTGTGTAACAGGAGAATTCAAATAACTTTTTCTACTCTCTGCCTAAAACATTTGCTGTGGTAATTCAAATGCAAAGAGGCTGTGACCAAAGAATATTTATACATAGGAAAGGAATATGAGATTTCATTGTGGCCAATTTTTTTTTTTGCCAGAGACTCTGCTTAAATACATAAACCCATTATAAACATCTATGACTACAAGTACTTCTATGTAGTTCCCCAAACAAAATCTGTATCCTATGCTGTGGTAACCATGCATGACAAGTGAATGTTTAAAAATAAATTTTTGGTGTTTTTATTTTTGTTTTATGTGTGTGAGTGTTTTGCCTGCATTTAAGTGCAACCATGTCATGTAGTACTCATAGAGGCCAAAAGAGAGCTCGGAATCCCCTAGTGACGGAATTATAGGAGGTGGTTAGATACCATATGGCTGCTGGAAATCAAACCCAGGTCCTGTGGAAGAGCATCTTGTGCTCTTAACCCCTGAACCATCTCTCTAGCCCCAATAATTGAATCTTAGTAGTTTTCTTAGCAGAAACAGTCTGTGAGCTAAGCCTCACCTTGTCCCATTGCTATATGTCTACAAGGAGAGATGCATGACAATTATTTGAAGATATTTCATGTTTATTAACTCATCAGGTAAAGATACTAAAAACAAAAAATAAATTTACAAAGATTTACGAAAACACAATTGAATGATTATAGGCTGTGCAAAATCTTATGCTTGACTAAAGGCTATAGTTTCCCCAAATATAAGTATCATAAAAACAGCATTTGTAAAATATGGCATTAAAAAAAAAAAGAAAGAAAACACACAATTACAGCAAGAGGCATACTGATGTGAGGGAATAAGAATTTGTCAGATCAAAACAGAAAGTTCCTCATAAGTACAGAAGACAGCAAAAGCAAAGTCAAAGCTAGAAGCTCAACAATATTCAGTTAGGCCCTTCCTACTCCCTTCCTACTACCACTCTGGTCCATGTGAAAAGCATCACTACTGGGTATGGAGAGATTCAAAGTGAAGCATCCTCCAGAACATTAGGCACTTAGGCTAGGGCCTGAATTCTTACTGTAGATCCTGGCTCTGACATAGTTATCAGTCTTGAGCAAGTTGTACAATCACTTATGTTCTTTCCTGTCCTGGCACTGACATTCATGCGGAACAATGTATTATCCTTAAAATAACTCTCACAGTGCCTAGCTCAACAAAAATATGATGTTTATTTTCCTGGAACGACAATAGTTTATACTTAAAATTAATATAAAAGTACCTCACACATTTTGTATAAGGAATAAATACAGTTCATTAGCTTATTCTTGTTTTGTTGCTCTTGTTACTAATCAATGTCTCTTTCATTCACTTCTAGGTGTTTGCATAGAACATGCACTGACCCGAGAAGCACACACTGATGCTCAGAGCACAGCATTTCTCTCCAAAGAAGAAACCTAGTAACCCCAGAGTGGAAAGAAGAATAGATGGAATACATGATTTCAGCCAACCGCTCATGACTTAGAGAAGGCAATTTGCTCTGGCTCCTCGGTGTGATAAACAAAACGACATAGGTTCTGGGAAGAGCTGATCTCATTTAGAGACAGATGTACAGAATTAAACATGCACATTTATGTGTACAGTTTTCAGCCCAATATGTTCAACTACAATTTCCTTCTTACTTCTTACCACAATGGAGCTTCTGTACAAACAGGCTCTCAGGTGATCACCTCAAGACAAAATAGCAGCGGTCATTCCTGCAGCTTGGGAAATGGAGCTCCTGGGGTGCAGCTGAGGGGGAATAGTGAGTTCAGTGGTTATTCACACCTTCTTTTACTTTGTACAAGGAGGACACCTGCTTGTACATTACAGTTTTTGATGGAATGCAGTTGTCTATGTGTGGGAGTACACATAAGGAGCTGGGCAGGACACAGAGAAGAGCTGGTGGCAGCAATGCTGAGTCACAGGACCAGGGACAAACAGCACTCTTGCATATTTTAAGTAAAGTTATGTTTGGTATACTAATAAAAGTGATGTTCCAAAAGTAATGGAAAAGGGTACCTGTTTGTTAACTCTTGTATATTTGGGGCAATTTGAAAAACAAGTCTAAATTCATGTTGGTGTCAGAGGCAGAGAATCAAAATAATAAAAACATAATCCCATCATTCTGGTATGGGTGTTGTATCATGAAGGCAAATGTTTATTACTGTTTTTAACAACAGAATTTGAACTGGAGACAGTGCTCAGGAACTAAAAGCATTGGCTGCTCTTGCAGAAAAACTGAGTTCAAATCCCAGCACTCACATGGCAAGTGGCAACCATAACTTCAGTTCCAGGGGACCTGACACCCTTTTCTGTTCTCTGTGGACATTGCACATGTGTGCACTTGAATGCATTCACACATAAAATGCATTCATACACACAAAATGAATATAAAGAAAAATTTTAAAAAGCAGAATTGATTAGAAAAGCTATGAGTGATCCAAGAATGGCTAAGAATTATTTATGCCTTTATCTTATAGAGGGAAGACTAAACAACGGCAGCAAATATGGAGCAATGAGGTGTGGCAGGACTTAATTGTCTCTAAAGTTCATTTACATGTGCATACTATAGTTTCACTGCTGTGACTGTTGAATTCTCAGCTAGGTTTTGCTTTTACCTATTTAAAAAAACTGGTACTATGCTTTATATGTTATATTTCTATAGAGAAACAAAAGTTATTACTAACTAAATTTTGAAAAAGGCATATAGACACCATTATAGTTTCTTGATTAGATTACTTTTTTCCTTTTGTTCTTTTGAAAACTTATTTTTATATCCATTTTAAAACATAAAAATCAGATCAATACTGCTTTATGATAAAATGTTCAATTCATAAATATCTAATCATAGTTATGTCAAAATGCTTACTACTTCATAGATCACTAGTGTCCTTAAACTTAAATGATTATGCATTGAGGCCTGACATAATCCATACTATAAAAGTTTGTGTACTCCAAAATACTCTCAGACTATGTATAGGACTTGAAAATGTTAGTAAAAGTGCTTATTTTATCATGATAAATAGGTATGTCACTTCATGTCATAACCTTAAAGGGTTGGTGGCTACAAAGAAATATATCACTTCTATCTGCTTTCTATTAGAGTTGACATTTGAAAAGTGGCTAATCTGTCTTTCATGTGAAAGATTTTCCATCATAGAATGAGTGGGAAGTTGACACTGTTATTTCTTTGAGAAAACCAAAGTCATCTGTTTGTCTGAATGCAGCAAATGTTAAGATGCAAACACAAAAGGCATAAAAAGCCACAGATAAATGACTGGACTATGATTTCCTATTCAAATACACAGAGAAACTATGAGATCAGTGTTCTTGGAACTTCAAAATATAGACATGAAAGGAATACTCAAAAACATAGAAGTTAAATAATTCCTTCTATTGAAGACGATAACAAGAAAAAAAAACTGAAAATGTTTCATCTGCCAACAGACTCTCAGAGAAGTACAGAGGTAGTCCAGGCAGGTCAGGGGTGACTTGAAACTGTGCCCATCAGTTCTTGATGTATGCCTCATAGTGGTTGTCTGTGGCGGCCTGAAGATTTCTGGTGTGTCTCTCTGTGTTTGACTTCTGTTCTTGGCTTCTACTACCCAAATCTATTGAAATTTTCAAGCATAGCCTTCTATAGGACTCCCAATCAAATAGGTCTCAAAATGAGAAAGAGCAAGTTATGAAAAGTCAGGAAATAAGGAAGCAGGATCAGAACAATCGAACAATCTTTAGACAAATTATTAGAGTGGGTTTTGACTCAGAACCTCAGGTTTGCATAAAATTTACCATGTGCGCTATGTCTGTTTGATTTGATATGCACTGTAGATTTTCTCTCATTGTATATTTTTAAAATATCATTTAATTTCATAGGTATAAATTCTATGTATTTAAGATGCAGGTAAAATGCAAAAATAAAGATAAAATAAAGTTTATTAGAAATAAAAGCACCATGAAAAAAACTCATGACAATTTTGTCTTAATTGCGTACACAGAAAGTAGGACTAGCATTTGGAATCAATGCATGGGATACATATTTTGATTTTATGGTTAAGCTCAACTTCACACGTATTCTTAGAATGTCTCAGTAGTGAAACTGAATAATGTTCAAGGCAATTTATTAATTTCCAGATAAAATCTTCATTTTGTTCAGGTTAATTTGACCTCTGTTTTCTTTTCAGTGCAAGAGAAGCAGGACCTCACATATACCAAGCAAGTACTGTACCGCTGTACTGCAACCCCAGTCCCTAACTTGGGTTCTTTTGAATAAACAGAGAATTTCCCAATTCTTCATTCACCTTTCCTTATCTCATCTTTGTGTTTGTTTGTTTCTCTAAGGAATTTGCATATCATCTTGCAATGGATTATAATGCTGAAGCCATTTAAACACAGGAGTGAATGGGGTCTTGACAGGTGTTACACTCTTGCTGCCATGGTAGCCTTACAAAGATCTGAGTGAGGTTGAGAAACTGCACTGAAGAGATGGGAGAGATCAGTGCAGAGACAGAGAGATGAGTGAGAAAAAGAGAGAGAGAGAGAGAGAGAGAGAGAAGGCTGACTGCAGTCTGGCTCTCTACTCAAACCACTGAGCAAGTGAGTCCCCACCTGATTCTTGGGCAAGAAACACAGTAACGTAGAGTAATATCACCAACCAATTTAAAATCTTCATGATCATGGATGTACTGGTAACAGTGTCCTACAAGATTGCTTCTTCTGGGTGCTCCTGTTCCTTCCTGAATTCCCCCATTCAAATCTCTCAGTTGTGTGAAATATATATATATATATATATATATATATATATATATATAATTTGTTATTTATAATACATCATCTACATTTACTCTTCTTATGAATATTATTCATATCATCAGTTTCTACTTGTCATTAATGATAGAGTTGAACTTTTCAAATACTTCAGCAAACATGAGCTAGATATCCCTTTACCTAAAGGTCTCTGAAACACCAAATCCTGGACATAGTTCTGAGCATTGTAAGATTTCAAATATATTTTCAGAGGTATTACTAAGTTTTCAGAAGACTTTCCATAATCTTCTTTCAAACTATTATTGGAAACTGTTGGCAGTTTCATTGTCTCAGTGGAACACAGGAAAGGGCTTCTCACAACAGATGTTTAGAATACTAGCCAGTGCTGAAAAAATGTGCCAAACATAAGACATTCTCTAATTCAGAATGTTTCCTATTGAAATATGTAAAAACGTCAGCTCTAATGTTTTCACGGATATATTCAATGTGCCCTTTGCTCCCGAAGATGCTACAAGTAGCATGCACTTGCACTCCAGCAAGGTCCATCGGGGTATTGTCTCTGTGTTCTTCTGTGAAATGTATACCAGGCTACTGCAAAGTCACAGACCTTCCCCATTTCACTCTGTGGCAGCCTAATGCAAATGATCCAGTTAATCGTGGACTGTTGTTCAGGTGTTTCCCACAGATTGAGGCATTCCAAATTGTTATCCAGAAAAAGAGGTCCCATGAACCTCTGGAACTCTTACCTAATGAGGACAGTGCTTCACTTGTCTTTTGAGAGGTAAATTTTACCATCTTTTTCTTTATAGAACTTCACTTTAAAAATTAGCTTCCTATAGCTAAAAATGTATGAGATTCAGTAATTGAATATTTGTTCTACAGAATGCAAAACAATTTCCAAGTAAACACATGATGACTCTTACTAAACATAGTTTATGGCCACCACAGACAAAGGTTGACTCTTAAGAGTTCCTTAAAAGTCACATGCCTTTGGAATAAATCTATTGATGGGCACCAAAGAAAGAAAATGTATTCGACCATGCAATGCTGGTTAGCTTCTGACACTTGACACAAGCTAGAGATGCCTGAGAAGAAGGAAACTCAACTAAGAAATGTGTCTTCCATTGGATTGTCTTTGGCCTATAAAGCATTCTCTTAATTGCTAATTGATTTAGAAGGGTCTGGCTGATTGTGGGTGGTGTCATCCCTACGCAAGAGGTCCTGGGCTGTATAGGAAAGGTAACTGAGTAAGCCAGAGGGAACAAGCCAGTAAACAGTATTCCTCAGTTGGTCTCTATTTTTTATCTCCAGATTCCTGCTTTCAGTCAACTGCCACCTTGGCTTCTCTTAATGTTGAACTGTAAAGTGTAATGGGAAATAAATGCCTTCCTCCTGAATTCAGTTTGAGTTACTGTTTTATCATAGACATGGAGAACAAACTAGAACACATGCTGATGTTCACACACATAGGTAGGTAAAAATACAGGCACATAGACAAGATCCATCTATCTACACATCTGTCTATATGAGTCACAGCTTTTTATGCAATTAGTAGTCAAATGGCTGATCCACAATAAGGATGACCTTGTGTGTATAGTACAAAATATTTCAAACAATATTGATTTTTATTTTGTTGATGGACTAGTGTAATTTGCTTAGACATGAATTATATGAGTTTTATGATCCGCACCTTCAGAAGAGCCAATTCAAGTGTATTTGGTTCCAGAAGTTACTTATATAGGGAGAGCACTATTT
The DNA here is from genome assembly GCA_035773235.1 of Eospalax fontanierii. Lineage (NCBI taxonomy): Eukaryota > Metazoa > Chordata > Mammalia > Rodentia > Spalacidae > Eospalax > Eospalax fontanierii. The sequence goes on along the minus strand of CM069540.1, from coordinate 42,937,673 downwards.
TTTCTGTGACGAACGGATCTTCAAAACGTGTACGTGGATTTGAATTACTATTGTAAAAGAAATAAAGCATTGAACTTTTAAGCTGAATTTACCAAACATTTTCAGTTATTCTAATTATTTACCATTTGATAGAATAAGCACTTAAAACCTTTCTTGAATGGCCTGAAAAGCATAAAAGTGTTATTACAGTCAGTCTGTTCCTACTTGTCACAAATGATGACACAGATATGCTGGAGTTATCTTTAAACTCTTTGCATCTTTCTAGCAATGGAGCCCACAAAATAGGATTTTATGATTTTTTTTCATATGCCTGAACAAATATTGTTTTGTTTGAACATCCTGTTCTTAAAGTAGCATACATAAGTTTGAAAACAAACAGAATATGAAGAAAAGGCTGGGCATGGTGGTTCGAGATGCAGAGGCAGGTAGATCATTGTGAGATGGTGGCCAGTCTGGTCTCCATAGCAAGTTCCAAGCCAGCTAAGGCTATATGTAGAATCTTTCTCAAAAATATGGGAAAAAAAGAAAGAAGAAAAAGAAAAAAGAACACACGTGCTATGCTATACGTTTCTTAGCAGGTCGTTTCTTAGCCTTAACCTGTTCTCAAAAGTATCACTCTGCTGGTTTTGTATGTAGCAGTTTATCCTAGTTTGCATTTCTGCTGCTGTGGTAAAACACTGATTGCTCAGACCAGCCCAGTAGGAAGACCAGGATCCTGGATTGGAGGTGTAATGAAAGACAGGACAACTGTGTTCTCAGCCAGGTACCATTACAGGGAATTACTATAGCTGTGGCTTTATGCTATATTCACACATAGCATAAGTCAAATGTTTTTGTTTATGTAACTATAATCTATTCCTAAGTAACCAAATAAAACTATGTTTTTGCCTCAAATATCCAAGGATCTTTTAGCCCAAGTATGCGGCTGCAATATGTGGAGTTAGAATAGTCTATTATACAATTAATACAATATTAAGCAATTCAACCTCCCTGTCCCGAGGATACACATTGTGGCTGCCACCTCCTGAGTTATTCTCTTGGGAATGTTTACATTGGCAGCATTACACCAATAGGTGAGGTCCTAATTGACTTTCTGTTGCTGTGATAAAGCTCTGACCAAAGCCAACTTGGGGAAGAAAGGGTGTATTTTTCTTTCAGCTTATAGTTTATCATGCAGGGAAGCCAATGAAGGTGCTCAGGGCAAGAACCAAAGTACAAACCCCGGAGGAACACTGCCTAATGGCTTGCTCCTCTCGCCTTTTCTCAGCCTGCTTTGTTATACAACACAAGACCACCTGCCCAGGGGTGGTACCACACACAGTGGACTGGGCCCTCCCATATTTAAGAAAATACCCCACAGACATGCTCACAGGCCAATCCAGTAGAAGTAATCCCCCAATTGAGGTTCCTTCTTCCCAGGTGTGCCAAGTTGACAGCTAAAGTTATCTAGCACAACTTGACTCACAAACATATCACTTTAAACCACCACCCCTCCATTTCTTATCACCAAACTATCATATTAATATTAGAACATAAGACAGTACAATTTTAAAAGTCCACACAACCGCTTCACCCAGGTCACAATTCACCACTGAGAGAAGTCAGGCAAGAACTCAGGACAAAAACCTAGAGGCAAAAGCTGAAGCTCATACCATTGAGACATGCTGCTTACTTGTTCCTCTGGCCTGTCCTCAGCCTGCTTTCTTATACAACACAAAACCACCTGCCCAGGGGTGGCACCACCCACAGTTGGCTGGGCCCTCCTACATCACTCGACAGTCAAGAAAATAATCCCACAGATATGCCTGCAGGTCAATGTGTCAGAGGAAATTAAATTCCTCAGTTGAGATTCTCTCTTCCCAGGAACGTTAAGCTGACTAGATAATTGAGACCATTAATATTCAGAGTAATTACTGAAAGATATGTATTGATTCCTGTCACTGGGTTCAGTTCTCATGTTTTGTATTTTCTGCTTCCTCCTTTGCTTAGCTACTAGACAAACATGGTTTATTTTTTCCTATAGTCTCATGGAAGAAAACATGAATTTGATCAAGTTGGTTCCATTTGTGAGATGCAGAGCTATTCAATATACACTAATCAGTAAGTGTCATACGTCACATATCATGATCATTTCAATAGATGCAGAAAAATCTTTTGAGAAAATCCTGCCTCCATACTTGATAGAAGTCCATGAAGAACCTAAGAATAATGGACTGTATCTCAATATAATAAAAGCTATAATATGAAAACCATTTATAAGTAACACTATATTAAATGGAGAAAACTATAGCATACTTCCACTAAAACCAGGAATAAGACAAAAGTATCCATTTTCTCTACTCTTTTCAAGATTGTACTTGAAGTCTTAACCAGACCAAAAAGACAAAAGAAGGAAATAATTATTCAAGTAAGGAAAATCATCAGCAGATTATTTGGTTTTATACAAAAGATGCTACCAGAAAATTCCTAGAGCTGATAAACATGTTCAGAAAAGTGACAGGACTCAAAATTAACATGGGAAAATCAATCCCCTACATATACACAAATACCAAAGAAGAAGAAATCAAGAAAGCAATCCTGTCACAATGTCCTATGGGCACCTGCATGCATTTGACTATACACAGAGAGAGGCACATAAAAGTATAAATTAAAAAATAAAATTCACTCTAAAAATAGCCAGGCTCAAAAGGAAAACCCAGTGATCAACATCAAAGGTATAATACGAGCAGAGTGGTTAGGGCAGGGCTGTGCCCAGAATGCAGCAAGTACAAAGAAGGAGATGAAATAGGTACAGTCATCACAAACAGCAGAGTTCCTTCTGAAAGGAACACTGGCCTTCCAGGGGTGAGAAGTAAAGCAAAACAGTCTAAAATTTGGAGGGAAGTACACACAGAGGAACTCATGTTTGTATATGTCAAGCATACTACAAACCAGGTACTCAGGATAATAAGTGGATCACTGTGGCAGAATGAAAATCTCTGAATAGCCTCCATTTTCTTCTGAAAATTTGACTTACAACAGAGAGGGCTTTATCACTTAATGGTGAAAAGGTAGACTCCAGGGGTTTAAAGACATGACCCAGCATTAAGAGCACTGTCTCCCTTGCAGAGGACCCGGGTTTGATTCCCAATACCCACATGGTGGCTAACAACCATCTGTAACTCCAGTCCTAGGGACTCCAATGCCATCTTCTAATGGGTACACCTACTTACATGCAGGCATTGCACTCATGCACATAAAAGTAATCAATAAAACAATTTTTAAAAACAGAAAAAAGAAAAAATGGATTCCTTGTTTAATGAAGTGACAGGTAAAACTAGAAAAAAAAATTGTTGGGTCTTATTTGATTATCAGTCTTGTTCATTTTGGTCCTCCTTCTCTTTTGCACTTGCAGGCATTGATATGCAACATGCTGTAAAGGAAAATCATATTGAAAAATTGTATTGCTCAGGCAGGAATGGCATGAGGAAGGAAGGAAGGAAGGAAGGAAGGAAGGAAGGAAGGAAGGAAGAAAGGGAAGAGGGAAGGAGGAAGGGAGGGAGAGAGGGAAGAGGGGAGGGAAGGAGGGAATAAATCCCGTAGGACCAGTCTGCTTAAAGAACAGAACTTAATGTCTCTGTTTTGGAGAGTGAAAGTATGTGATCAAAGTTCTGGAAAGTTATTTTCCTTTGACAACTACAGGTGCAGCATCACAAGAGCAATTATAATAGTAAAGTAGAGTCTAAACTACAGATGCCATGTGAGTAGACATACATATGTTAGTGTTATGTCCAACGGTACATAAACCAGTTATAAATTGGTTCAAAGGTGTTTTGCACCTTGTTAAATGTTTGCTGATTATTCTTTTATAAATGTGCTGTGTTTGCTTTGGTCTGAAACTTCATTGCTCCGCTCAATACTTTCATCAGAGGGTACATTTTGAATAATTGAACATAAAACTTATTTCATGTCCAAAAAATGTAAGCTGTTACATTAAATATATACAAATATTTATCTTATTTATTTCAAAAGACCTAAAGCTTCAGAGGGATCAAAAATATATACATACTTGTCTGATTCAGCAGGTAATGAAAGTGTCTTCAATGAGATTTCCCAAAATGCATATTGTAACTATATATTCTGTGCTAAATTTGCTTTCAAATTATTCAGTACTTCTGGAAAAGCTTTTAAATTAACAAATGCAAAACTGAAGAGGCTATTCTTAATTATCTCATTCATATGCTTGTCTTTCATTGGTTGAGAAAAAAGTCAGGAAAATAACATGAACATTTAAGGCATCGAATTTAAAAATTTGGTGACCTGCTCACAGGTGAGAATTTCCTGTCTGATATTGTGTTGCAGGCGACCCCTTGGTATGGAGCCTTCTGGGGGAGGGGGCAAGTAGGCACAGAGTCAACAACATAGACACCAGGAGCCGGGTGAGAGACAGTGAAGCATCTGGCTGCTGACTCATTTATTGTGGAACATGGGCTTGCCTTTATATGCCTCCCCAAGGTCCTATTGGCCCATGTAGAGGCATTCTGGGGCATTGTCCTTTCCCCATTGGTGGCTTAGGCATGGCCAGTATTGTATCATACGTCTCTAGGTCCTGTGGTAGATTTCAGGTTACCTTATGTGGAAGTGAGGCCCATGCGGATATCCTGGGCCTTGTGGTGCAACAGGCTGGATTTCCTCCTATATATCCACTCTTTTACTTTATAATTTTAACAGTTTAGTGGGAGTCATGAGTCGTTGCCTGGGCTTAGTTAACTCCACCTCAGAGAGGTGCCAGAATTATGGACTTTGCCTGTCTTAGGTTGTTCCTTCTGAAGTATAAGTCTTACCCATCATTGGCATATGAATGTTATCATTCATGCCCTCTCTTATGTTGATTCAGTCTCTGGTTACTGGCCCTTGAAGAGTGATCTCTCTGGAAAACACATCTGGGTGGGAGGAGTTATAATTTATAATGAGGCCTCATGGATTTCCATGAGCCAGGCCTGGACTATCTCCCAAGGGGGCCCACACTCCACAATTTCCAGTGCTATCAGGACTTGAAGAGTTGACCTGTTTATGAACCATTGGTGAGATATGTGCCAGCTCCAGATGGTGAGGCCTCTTGGTGAGGTTAGGTCTTCCTCTAGTGCCGGCCAGACATCTCTGGCTGGGACCTATATTGGGTTGGTGTCCTGTGGAAAAACACAAGCATATCCTTGCCCCCAGGTCAACATAGAGGCCGGTTTTTGCCATTCCCTGGTGATGGGGTTTTGCCACCGTACCAGGGGAGAGGCATAGAGAAGTGTAAGGAGGCCCAATGTTTATATGCAGGCTAAGGCACCTCACATTCAAAGTAAGGAAGTTCAGATGGAACAAGGCCTCTCTCAGGGCCAGGTGCAGGTCACATTTGGCTACAGGGGGGCTAACAGGGTTTTAAGTGTTCTATTGATTCTCTCAACAATGGCCTGCCCCTGGGGGTTGTACAGGGTGCCAAAAGTATGTTTAATATTCCAAGATGCCATAAAGCTGTTAAACTATTGGGAGGAGTAGGGAGGTCTATTGTCAGTCTTAAGAGCCCAGGGGACCCCCATCATTAGCATAGCTGTTTTAAGAGCCTTGAGCGCATGAGAGGCTTTTTCCCCTAACAAAGCAGCAGCAAAAGTAAAGGAGGAATATGTGTCTGTTATCACATGGATGTAGTGAAGATTACCAAAAGGAGGCTGATTTAAGGCTAGCAATGATGGCAAGTAAAATTGGGACAAAAGAAGCAGGTGGAACAACCCCAAGTCAATCTCATGCTTCTGAGCAAGGAACAGGACACGCATCCATAGATACAGCTCCTACATGTTTTGGAGTGAAATTCAGGGGGCCAAGATCATGGACTCATTCCAGAAAGACTCCAAGTCTTAACTTTGAGAGCCCTAGTAGTGAGAAGCAATTTTAACCCTCTCACCTGGGGCTCCTTACAGTGAGATGGCAAATTGCCCATCGTTGTTTAGAGGGCACAAAGCCCAGAGGAGGAGATGCATGGAGACAAAAGAGTCAGAAGACAAAGACAGGGTGTCTGTCATTCCCACGTGTCCGGTGCTTAACAGGGAACTTCTGTGGGTCATTAGGCCACAGCCATGTGTCTGCACTGTGTCTCCAGTCTAGGAGCAGTCATTAGGGTCTGCTCCTGGGTACTACCTCCTAGAGGGTCAATCCTTATGCCGAGGCGCCAGGGAAATGGAAAACAAAATGTATGTTCCTCCTTACGCTACAGACAACAGACAAGAGAGAGGAAAGAGAGGGGTGTCCCCATGCTCACCTTCATGAGAAACGAAGGTACAAAAACTTTGGGGCCCACTCACTGGAGGAGCACTGCAGAGAGGGGGGAACCTCATTATGCCGTGCAAGTGAAGAGGTGACCCAGCGTTGCTGGCGGGGGAAACCTAGGATGGGTTAAAACAGCGCCAGCAGCAAAGGGCAAAATCATGATCCAAAAGGCGGCCACAGCAAACAAAAGGCCGATCCAAGGCCAGACCTGCTCAGTGTCCCACACAGGGCCAAGGCCCATGCCCGAACCCCACATTGGGCACCACATGTTGTAGGCGACCCCTTGATATGGAGCCTCTTGGCGGAGGGGGCGAATAGGCACAGAGTCAACGAGACAGACACCAGGAACTGGGTGAGAGACAGCAAAACATTTGGCTGCTGGCTTGGTTATTGTGGAACATGGGCTTGCCTTTATATCCCTCTCCAAGGTCCCATTGGTCCATGTAGAGCCCTTTTGTGGCATTGTCCTTTCCCCATTGGCTGCTTAGGCACAGCCAGTATCGCGTTACTCATCTCTAGGTCCTGTGGCAGATTTCAGGTTAGCTTATGTGGAAGTGCAGCCTATGTGGATGTCCTGGGCCTCGTGGCACAGAAGGCCGGATTTCCTTCTATAGTAATACATTTTTACTCAAAAGTTCTTGCCTAGGGAGTGCATAGACCCTAGGGATAGAATCTGCTATATATATATATATATATATATATATATATATATATATATATATTTTTTTTTTTTTTTTGCTAAATGGACATGATGTCAAATTGCCTTCTAAATATTTATGTTTATATACATAGTTCAGGGTTGCTCTCAACCTAAATCAGAGAAGCTGCTTTCTGCAGTGTGACACAGGCAATGGGGAGATGCATAACTAACACAACTAGTTTAAGTGTTGAGAAGAGACGAAGTGCTCAGCTCTAAACAAGGACACCTCAATCCATCCCCTCTTCATCAAGGCTCAGAGAACACTGCAGAAGAGGAGACAGAAAGAATCTAAGAGCCAGAAGACAAAAAAGAGGACTATAACATGCTGTCTTCTGGACATAACTATCATACTCATGAACTCACAGCAAGTCCTGCACAAGATCAAGCCAGTCAGAATCAGCATAGATGAGGGAGATGATCTCTCAGTCTCACCCCTTACTGAGGAACTGATAGAAGATGATAGTTGGAGGGAAAGAGAGAATGTAGGATGTGGCTTCTGTTAAGATCCCCATGCTCTAGTGAGACGCACATATACAAACAGGAGTAATAACTTGTTTACTGGGTTATCAAAAACAATACAAAACAGAAACATGAAGTTAGGAAAGTGGAATGTTAGGTGACATACAAAGAGTGGCAGGGGGAATGGGGACTCTATGTGATTGGTTATATTTGTATACCGAAATTGAATCCTCAAGAATAAGAATAACTGGAAAGAAATACGTTGCTAAGCATTTTTATTCAGATGGACAGTTCGCCTGAATGTTACTTGTGGATGATAAAAATTGTTCCAGAAATACCACCTGGCTAAATCAGTAACGACTGGGCAATCATAGGAATAAGGGGCATCCTGTCTGGACAACGAAACCTGTCTGTATAACACACTTGACTAGCCCCTTTCCCATGCAGCTGAAACTGGCCTTCATGGCCCACTGTCAAGACATCTGCTAGTGTCAACCTCATCTGCCCAGGTGTACCTTATCCACTTTGGAATTGTTCAGTACCCAGTCTCTATGCTGGGGCAGCACACCCACCCAGAATATTCAGGGCAGAACACCCTCATGGCACAGTGCTGTTGAACTCAAGGTACAAGGCCAAACTACCAGTGGTCCAGACAACGTATGGTTCCCTGTTCTTAATTCTGGAAAACTCATAGTTCCTTATTTTTTACTTCTCCAAACAGTTATCTTGAAGGAAACATCACACTGATGGGAATGTGATCATAACATACTCCTATTTAAAATTCTTAATACTTGGCATTTATGGTTGGAAATGCATTGCTTCAGGCTCCAATTGCACATAAACAAGTTTTACCTCATTACTCTGTTAATTGGCCAGAGGACTCTTCAAAGAAACATTAAACCATTCTTTGTTCAGAAACTCAGATTGTTCCTGGAAGACATTTGGAAATGCTCAAGCCAGCCAGTCAAACCAGGTTTTATTTGTCCCTCTTAGATTGTGCATTTTGTCATGCTTTATGGATCCTGCAGGATGAGCAGTGCTTTCTGGGAGTGACAAAAGTTGCAGCTGTTCACGTCCATCCATGTTAGATCATCTAGCTTACTATTGGCATTAACCCATCACTGCTTACCAGCTATATTAGTCCCCAGTACCAAGTCTCATGCTCATTGCTGTCCTCTAGTCTTTTCTTTTGTTGACAGAAGACCTCAACCTATATAAATATACCTTTGCCTATATAACTAGACTCCTTTCTTTGAAATATTTAATTATTTACCTAATCTCAACATATAAACCATTGCTAATAAAAGATGTGTTCTGAGAATAAGGATTCCGGACATGGAAATTTTATAGTATGGTATTCTAAGAAAAATGTAGGTGACCTGGTCAGTTAGTAAACACAGTATTTTTCAACATATTTCAAGATGACTTTATAGATTTTTTGATGCAAATAAACTATATTTCCAAGATAGCCAAAATTCACAAATGTACCTCTTGTTGTATGTTTACTTTAGGAGAGAGAGAGAGAGAGAGAGAAAGAGAGAGAGAGAGAGAGAGAGAGAATAGTGCATATACACTGTCTAGAGGACTAAAACTTACAAATAAATGTCTGAGTCTTTAATATCACCACACTGTTTCTAAAAGTGTAAGGGGATATTTTCTTTTCATATTCTTGTCAATATGTTGGTACTTGTAAATACATAAATTTCAGAAACGTTTTCTTAATATAATCTGAAATATTATCTGTTGCACTTAGGCACATGTACAGTTATTTTCTCTGGTCCTGGATCAGAAGCCAAAGCCTACCTGACCGAACTGAAAACAAAGTGTGAGTCAGCAGAACCTGGACTATGGCGGTGATCAATAGAGGGCAGGAGGGCTTCTAACGTGGTGCCGGATGTGTTGACCACAGTCAGCAGTGTCAGAGTTTATAGAGAGAAGAGGTATAGTATACTCAGCTACATGATAAAATAAATCTGACTCAGAAAATTTTTGAAAAAGTAAGAGCACTGATATGTCATGGAAATTGTTCCATCTGACTAGGTAAGATGTATTGTTCTGCCAAGATGTAGCCCTCTCTCTCCTCCCCAGAACAGTGAATACAAGACAAGGGAACAGTCTTGACCCTTATGGGCAAAAGAATAGTGTAATAAGAAATGTACAGTGTCCATCCATTTGAAAAGAAAATAGCGCAGTCTTAAGAAAAACGAACTCTTTCAGGCAGCATTTCTAATCTTTCCCACAGTTCACAGGTTATGATTAGAAACAGATCATCTCTCTGCTACCTCAGAACCAGTTTCCTTACATCAACCACTTAACATTTATGGTTTCAAAAATCCGTAGTGAGTATCTGGCTGACCAAGCCTTCAAAAACTTTATCCTTGTTCAAATTACAATGTAGCATCTGGGATTTGTCTCCACCCTCAGTCTAAGAAAAAACAACGTCCTTGATTAGTTTCTGTTTTAAAGATTTTGGTTGGTGTTGACAGAAGCTCCCTGGTTTCCATCTCCACAGAACAATCTTTCCGTGTAGAAGCATGTTGTGCCAGCGTGCACCTTTCTGTTCAAGAGTCTCCTTTAAAACCTAAATCTTGTAAGTTTCAAGGACAGGGTCTATCAGTTAAATATATTGCCTGATAGGATTTTGTGTAATGCATTATTCATTTATAAATGTCACTCTGAAGCTGATAATTAATTTCTCTTATATACATTTGGAAAATAACCTAATAAAGTCATATTGAGTGAGTGTTGTGGTTTCCAGAAGAGTATTATATTGCTAATGTCATGCAAATCCCTAGGCTTTGGAAGGCAGTAATCATGAACACTGCATATTTGAGTATCCAAATTGTTCAGAACAAAGTTGTACATATCAACCATAAAATTCTAGCCAGAATCCTTCCAGACATATCTGAAAACATTGTGCTTTGGTGAAATAAGAGTAGACAAAACATAAAATCTCACTCCTTAAAATTTTACAATTTCACAGGAAATAAGTCATAGAGTAGATATTTAATATATGCATATTTTGTGCCATGTACAACTTTCAGTACTTTATAAGTTACTAGCTTGCTTAAATCCCACAGCAGCAGTACAGCATGAGTTCTACTTTATTCCTGGTCTTCAGTCAAGAAAAGAAGTATTTAGAACATTTTTTATAGCTTGCTCATAGTAGTGAATGATGGAGCACAGCTTTGTACCCAGGAAGCCTGATCTTGAACCTTCCCCTGCTTGCTAGACCACTTTAGACAAGGTGGTGGTTGGAATAAGAATGTCCACGTAGACTCCAAGTATTAGGACACTTTGTCCCTAGATGTTTGGCACTGCTGCTTTGGGAGGCCTTAGAAGATGTGTTCTTGTTGGAGCAACCTCATCACCAGTGGTGGGCTTTAAGAGTTTTCAAGCCTTGCTGGATTCCCTGCTTCATGTTGCTTCCTGTGCCTGCCTGAAGATGTAATCACTCTGCTTTCTGCTCTGGCCACCTCCTTCGTTATAGACCCTTACTCCTGGAGCCACAAGCTCAAATAAACTCTTCCTTCTATAAGTGACTTGGGTTTTGGTGTATTTTCATAGCAACTGAAAAATGATTAATACAGAGAGCATTGCTCATCAGCCCCCAGACTGGCCTGCTTGCCAAGCGTTTCCCTTTGGGTATAATAAGGGGACTTTCCCTGACAAACTGAAGTAGACAAAGGAATGGGAAAGTATACTATTGCTGTTGTAGGTTTTAACAGCACATGACCTGTGACAGGTATGCACAGAGGGAAGAACAGAAAAGTAAAACAGATATTTGGATTTTGGTTTTGTTTAATTATTTTTATTTTTTCTGACTGTATTGCCTGCATGTATAAGCACACCCATTTCATGAAATTCCCATGGAGGTAAGAAGAGGGCATCAGATTCCCCTGGAACTGGAGTTACAGACATTTGTTTGCCACCATATGGGTGCTGTGCTCTTAACCACTGAGCCAGCTCTCCAGACCTTGCTTTGCTTTTTGAGACAGGGTCTCCCTTTAGCCTCAGCAGGCCTAGAACTCACTATGTAGACCAGACTGGCCTCAATCTCACAGAAATCTACCTGTATTTGCCTCCCAAGTGCTGGGATTTGTTGATGTTCAAATAGGGCAAAACATTTTCACCAGAACTTAGCAAAATCTGTGACATTGCTGTGTCTGAACATTGTGGAAGTACTGATCGAGTATTTTGTATTCACAACAATAAGAAAACACACTCTAACAGGGAACTGTTGTTTATTGAGCAATGGTGTTTATGAAGGAATACAGTCACTTAAAGGTGATAAAGCACCATAGGTGAGCCAAGGTGAAAGCGTTCAGGCCAGGACAGTAAGGACAGACAATCATTGCTAGTCATGATTACATCTAGATTATGAGTTTTTCAAGCCTATCTATTACTTATTTTATAAAATCTTATTGGTTCATTCATTTATTTATTGTGGCGTGTATGCACCTGGACATGTGAGTACAGGCATGCAGATGTCATAGCTTATGTGTTCTCTCTTCCACCTTGTGGAATTCAGAGACTGAATTCAAGCTGGCAGGCCTTCAATCAAGCACCTTTACCAACTCAGCCATTCTCTAGTATGATTTTTATCATATTTTATTTCATATAGTATGATACATTGTCATAATTCAGGCAGGCATCTGAGGACTAAAGAACCAAGAACTTCTTTTTCCCATCTTCAATACCCTAGAGCATTTGAGACACTTTCATATTCCTTCATAAATGGCAGGTATCCAAAAGTTTTTGAGGGACCACAAAGCTTACATTGCCTCTATGAATTCCTTTACAATACAGTGGAAGTAAAACTAATAAACCATGGACAAGAAAAGCCCTAGTAATAGAGGAGGCACATGACCATATGGAAACAGAATCCTGCGGGTTCCTGAGACCTTGATCATATGAACTTAGAGTGATAGTGATATGATGCACAAGACCCATGCAAGCTCTAACAAAAACCAGTATAGAAGTGGAGAAATAGACAGGAGACAACAGCTTTGGCAAGGAACTATTGGCCACTGATCATTGTTGGTCAAGGGAGAGTTGATCTTCTTTATGGGACTGATGCTAAATAGGCAGAACAGGTACCAATGGATGAACTCACCCTGAGGAACAAATAGGTACACAAACTTGATTCGATAGGCCTTAGCACATATGACAACATATATGAAGTCCCATGGGCGGGATATGGAAGGGGACGCAGATGGGGAAGGGAGAGTAAATATGATTAAAATGTATGAAACCCAAAAAAGTTCAATTAATTTTTTTTTTTTTTTGTGAAAGAACATAAAAATGTCCCACTAGGGAATTAGAGTTGAGTAGGCACTTGGAAAGCAGAGTCTCACAAGGAAGATGTAATCTCAGGTAGATGTTTCAGGAATTTGAGAGGAATGTGTTACAGAGTGGGTGGAGAGACATGTGAAGCACGTGGAACATCAGTTTGGAGCTGACTCCTACATAGGCATATCCTCCTGCCTTCCATCTGGAATCATCCAGAAGAGCATCTCCTCATCTAGTCACTAAAGTCTCTCCTCTTCTCTTGAGATGTCCACAGCACTGGCAAGCTCCCTTATACATTACTGAATTATTTCTGGTCTCTGGCATCCATTTATATAGACTGCAAAATAAGCGAGGGTATACATTTGCTCAAAATTCATTTTAGAAAGAAGTGCATTTTATCATTTCTCGTTTTCTTTTCTAACAGGTCTGTTTTGTACAACACAAGAAGTCACAAGCTTTCAGTTAGCCGTGGCTTTACTCACTTGGGCATTTCTCCCTGGGGCACACAGAATCCATATCATCAGACTGAAGAGTAAGCAGTAGGTTCACCCCAGATGCCTCACAGCTGCCAGGGGAGCTGGGAGGTAAGAACATTTGTAAACAGTTTTATCTCTGTGAATTCCTAAGGCTCCAAATAGATGCTCATGGTCTGTGACTTCCAATTTTGTAACCAAATTGATTAGTTCTCACTCTAAGAGGGCCACATTAACATCTCCGAAGCTTCACTTGGCATCTGACTTGCTATTAGTCAGATTGTCATGGGACCTGCATGTTCCACAGACTAATTGCAAGAGAACATTTAATACATGAACTACCTTGAATTAATTTAGCCTAGTATGCCCTAGTTTTAATAGTATAGCTTAGCAGAAACTTATTTTCAGACTTGGAAAGTGTGATAATTCTCAAATATTTAAAAGTGAGAAGAAAATGGGGAAAACACTCTGAGTGTATTGTTTAAGATGGCATCCCCTTACAGTCCCTGATAACAGAATTATAACTGTGGCAAAGGGGGAGTGTGATGTCAACAAGATGGAAAAAAAAACATGCATAGCTGAGGGGTGGCACAGTGATCTCTCTGAGCTTTCAATATTTGCACAAGTCCACAAGAAATAGACTGTCTCTCTCATTTACCAAGGTTTGACCCTTTGATCCAGACTAATTCCCTCTAGAGTCTTGTTGCCCCGTCTTGCTTTCTATGTCCAATCCATCAAGAAATCCTCGGGGCTCTGCTTCTATGTATTCAGAATCCAAATGTTTCTCATCGCTCTTGCTGCTCAAAGGGCTCGGCGCATCCTCTCTGAATTGCAGCCTGCACTCCATCCACACTCTTAGAGCTGCCTGGCCATCTCTACGTTTTATTTTAGTGTCTTTGACCTCCTAGAATACTGGGGAAATTGTATATTTATTATAACTAGTTTCATTTTCTATCCACCCTGCCAGGTTGTAAATCTCATAATGATAGTGATTTTTGTCTTTCACATTTTTTCATGCACTACAAAAGTCTGGCATGTGATAAAAATATTGAATAAAAATTTTAAATAATTAAATGAATTTAAAAAACATGTTGAACTTAGGGCTAGAAAATGAAAGTATATATATATTTACTCCCGTGACTTTGCCTGTTGGACATCACTGACATCAATAGTGTTGCTTAGAAGCTCACTGGAAATAATGATGGACTTCAACCTTATTTCACTAATTTAAGATCTACATTTTTATTGACTCATATTGAATCATTGTGTATTTCATACAGAACATCTCAATCAGTCTTAATCATCTTTATACCCCTTCCCCACTGGCACTGCCCCATAATCCTCCAGCTGGAATCCATACATTCATTCATCTGTGTTAAGATCTATTGTGTCAAGTTAGTGTCCCTAAATGTTCCTCAGTACAGGTTCATCCACTGAGGTCTAGTCAGCCTATCAGGACTCCCTCACTTTAGGAAGATTAGCTCATCCTCACCCAATAATAACCACTTGCCAATATTTCTTCAGCAAAGATTGGGGAACACCTATCTCCAGTTCCTTGCTGGGATTTTGTCTGCTTAAGTGCGTAAGGGGCTTGAGCATGCTGAAACCATTGCTGTAGATTCATATGATCAGGGCCCCAGGAGTCTGTACTTTTTGTTTTCATTCTAACAACTGAATGGTGCCTTGTGTAAACTGAGCCATGCCTAGCAGCCCCATGGCTTGTATCCTGCACCCATCTCCTGTGTCCTGTTACAAAACAGTTGGAAAAGTGGTATTTCTATGCCTCCTACTCTGTGCTTCTAGGATGCAATTCAAGAGAGTATTCTCAGAAAATTGAGAACTTTATCCCCATGCTTCTCCATTTGGCTTGGAGACTACATGCATGAGGATAAATATTCAGGATGGCTAGTTGTGAACAATCAACTAGGTATTACATCTGTTAGAATGGGACAGTCCATCATAGAGGCCATGAAGCAGGGCCAAACAAATGCTGGAATATGTTTTTGTGGGTAGCATTACTCTGATCCTTCATTGTAATCAAGACCAACAGTCATTCAGCCCATTAAGCCTCAGAGATTCTATAGTCAGAGCTCTTTCTGACTCCTCATCAGTGACCTCATCTGCTACCAGTACAGTAGGAACCAAAGTAGTAATTTCAAATCAGTACATTCTAATTTGTGATGTCAGGCATTTCTAAGTATTAGCTCTGGCCTGGCTTTGTTCTGGGTCTTATATTGCCCCTGATTCCTTGCCCATCTAAGGCATTTGTTTTTTGGTCATCTCAATTTCATAGTCTAGCTGTGTATCTCAACATAAGTTTGGGCTTCTGTAGTAACCATTAGTATCGCTCTTTTAGTAGCTCTAAACAACATACATCTTAGATTTATAAGATGGGATTGCATAGGAGAGATGGCCAACAGAAAGGGTCTCCATCGGTGTACCAAAAAGCTGAATGAGCCTATCTTGGGTCTCCTTCAGGTCAATTTTCTTTTCCACATTTTCAACATCATATTTCATAGAAAGGTAGCATTTTTTTCTCATTGAAAGAGGACAGTGCATCTTAGGACAAGAGCTGTTATATGTTTTGCTATTCTCTTTTGATAGTTATTCTAAGGAAAGTGTACTATCACTGGACAAATGAGAAGTATGCTCACCATAAAGATTTTGTTAGGAGAAACACCAGAACTTGCAAAGGAAGTATAGTCTGTTTCAGGAAAGGTAGGTGTTTCCTATAGTTTCCTTTGATTTGAGACAGTTCTAGAATTCATTCTCTATTTCTTTGGTAGTTTCTGTCCCTTTTCCTAACTTCTCCTATAAAAAGATGATTTGAATTTCCATGTTTTGATTTTAACATCTTCAGCACAAGTTAAAATAGTAACTAAGAAATCAGAAAAGTATTCTCTACAGCACATACAGATGTGCTCACTGATGTGGCCTCTCCTTAAGCACACAGTTATCAGTGATTTGCTTCTTATCAAGCCAGCTCCACTAAGACATGAAATTCACCTGCTAAGGTGTGCTGACTCTGTCGCCTTTACTAGGAGTGATTGACACCTAACTGACTTTCACAGTTGAAGATGAAGAATGCTCCACACCCCACTACCCCAAATGGAATTCTAGCCATCAGGCCAAGATGAGCCTCTTGGGGGAATGTTGGTAACAGTCTCATACACTCAGCCCTTCCTGGACTTAACCTGGTGTGCATTGTCTTATGATGACCAAGGTTCAAAATCAAAATTCACCCATGAGATCTTTGTCTACAGATGTTAAAACTTTACTTTGAAGAGTTGAGCTGATTAATTGCAGTATGTAAGCATCTAGGATTACGCCAAGTTTTGCTGGATTCTTGAAGTTTGGACAATCAAGAATGGCAATTAAAAAATCAATATGAGTTTAAGCATGTTAACCAAATTAACATTGCATGCCTGCTCAAACCTTCTCTTTAATGAGCCTTTTTTATTTTCTACAAGACTGATCATTATAATTATTTATGCACTAATTAGTCAGATAAAGCAAATTGCTTTTGTTCTGTAGGTTAGATGCTGCACTGAACTTTCACTGTTAATATACTATGCACCTGGCATTCAGTTTCAAAACACAAATAAATCACAGTTCATTTCATGAAACCCTATTCACTTACAGTTTCCTGTTTACTGATTTCCCCAGGATTTCCTCCTAGGGTCAACATCTTGTTAAAAATACCACTATTTTGATATTTACACATTGAGTTTTCCATGTTCTTTAGCTAATTGTCTGAAATAACCATGAAAAGCTATTAAGCACAAAGAATGTGATGAATGTCACTCATTCAGCAGGATTGTATTTATCACAGTGGAGTCCAGTCAGATTGAGGGAGATTCTGTCCCTGAAAGTAAAATAGTTCTACTTAAAGGACTTTTTCAGTATAGGATTAAAATTTGGTACTATTAGATTTCTTCCAGAATGTGCAGTGACTCAGTCAATCTTGATTGACATGATCTACAACACAATCAGTAATAGCTTCTACAAAAATTTTAATTGAAAATGTTATTATTCTTTTTTACTCAATTCTTTTAGACACCAGCCAGAAGAAAAGGTCACTATTTCATTTCTTTGTCTTAAAATAAAGTAGATGCAGAATTTTCAAGACAATAGGTTAATATTTAGGCCATGTTGCAGGATACCCACATTTGTAGTGGCTGAGTGGAATAGCTTCTTTGCTGTGGAACTCATGCTTTATTAACTAAACAAGGGTCTTTTTCTTTAGTTTTCTTGCTGTAATTGGTTATTGATTAAAAATAAACTTCCCTTTGCCAACATTACCCCCAAACTTCTAAGAGTCAGAGTATTATTACTAGATAAAATTTAATTAAGCCTGAGGCTTTTTTGACACATTTCCAATCTGATATATTTCAACCCCAAAGTCCCCATTCTCATATTTGCTAATATTTAGTTGGTGTCTATCACAGTCAGGAACAGGCACATACAGAAGCAAACACACTATCATGATCAAGTACACGCATATATATACGCAGGCATACAAACACAGAGACATAAAAAACGCAGTCATGGCCATAAACAAGCATGAGCATATACACATATGCAAACTATCATGATCATATATAGGCATGTGCATGCAACACACTATCATGATCATGTGCAGACACATACAAACCATCATGATCACATAGAATCATGCACACAGACATGTATACACACTAATCATGGTCATGTACAGGCGTGCAAAGACACATATGCACACACATAACTCAATCATTGTCACATACAGGCATGCACACTCCTAGTACCATGGTCATGTAGAAGCACGTACATACATACATTATCATACATTATCATGGTCATATGCCCAAACACATGCACACACAAACTATCATGATCATGTACAGGCATGCACACACACACACACATACACAAATGTACATCTGCAACCACACATTTCCAAGCATTCTGTCTATCGCAGTACTGCTGCAGTGAGCAGAAGCCCAACCTTGCTTTACTTTTAATTTTTTACTTAACATGATTATATCTTGTCTTTCAGTCATCATAGGACTTTAATAAAAGTTTCTTTGGGTTCTTAATCGAGGATTTGCTATCCAAAGCTGTAACACATATGAATTAGGCTACCCTTCAGAAATTTTAAACCTCATCTACATGCTAGAATCACCCAAGGACATTCAGGAGAACCCTAGCCAAGTTGCTCTGAGAGTGTTGATGAATCACCAGGAGGCAGAGCAAGGGTTCAGATCCCAAAGAGAAGTAGGATGAAAGTTTGTGTTTATAGTCTCAAAAGAGATTTATCATAAGGAATTGGACTGTGCTATTTACTAACCTACAGCTGGTATACGTCCAGAAGGAAAGCAACAGCCAGTGACACTGGGAAGGAGGGATGAAATCTTTGCTGTACCAGAGAATGAGGGAAGCTGCTGCCAGCTTGCAGTTCAGGCATTCAGATGATGGAAATGGCACTGCTTCTACTACGGAGAAGGACAAATACTACCTCCGTTATAGAAGGGGAAAAGCACTATCTCCCCTATGGAATGGGAAGAGCACTGTCTCTGTTATGGAGGGAGAAGAGCATTGCCTCAGTTACGGAGGACATCTGCTCTAATTTAATTCTCTCCAAACTTCAAATTTAGTTCCATTCAAACCGCCCTCCACACTGACACACAGAAACCACCTCTTTATCAATTTGGCATGCATCTTCTTAAACCTTCTTCTGCAAATAAAGAAAATGTACAAGGTCCTGCTTATGTCCAACATAGAACAGTCTTCTCTGTGCAAGCCAGAAAGGCAGCCAAGTCCTTAACTAATGGCTTGGCTTCTTGAGTCCCTGTAACTTAGCTACTGTGATATAAAGCTAACAATACTGAAACACTTCAGTTCACAGAGAACTCACCTTGAATAATGTGAAGGAGATGAGAGAATGCAGAAATAAAAAATGAAAACTAATGATAAAAAGATAGATAAATCATAGATATATAGCATGGCATATGCTCAGAATACCTCTGTAACAATACAAGGAAGAGATGGCACTTAGAGACCTCACTTATGTGTCTAGTGGCAGGGTCTGTAATGGTCTTTATAACTTTCTCTGTAGCCCCTTTGAAGTTATTGAACATCTCAACTGAGCCTTGTCTTTTTTTTTGGAGGGGAGGTACAGGAAGCACCAAATGCATAAGCTATATTTTATCAAGGATAGCGCCATCTCCACTCAAAGTGCTAACCATGTGTGGCTCTTACCTAAGGATCCAGTTCCTCATTGCCTTTAGGTTTCCAGGTTCAACATCTGCTGCTCCTGCTGTAATGTCTGGCCTGCTTAGAAGAGCAACCACATATTTCTGAAACTGTAGCGCTTCTCTCAGAAAACTCTCACAGCCCCGGTGACAGGCATGTATTCTGCATATTTAGCCTGGGTGGCTAAATAGGTCTTCAGTGTCAAATATACTCTAACATCATCTCCCTGAGCCTTTGAATCCTTTCCTCCACATCTAAGAAAATAGTATTTCCAATTTATTTACAGTACACTTCTCTTTCATCCATTTCTTAGACAAACAATTATCTGTACCATGAACATGGAATGTCTGCTAAGTGGGCTTGATTCAACAGAGTGGCCTTATCCAACTGTAGCCTTATCCAACTGTACACCATTCCACCATTAACACACCCATTTTGCATATTCCCACCTCTATTACAGATGTCTGTCACTAAGTTCATGAACTTCAGTAACTCTTGCTGAAGGCAGCATGCTTCCACTTGGGCCTTGTTTCACGCCCAACTTTTAGTGCCCCTGGTGCCTGAGCTTAGGTTTAGAAAACAGAGAGATAAAGGTCCTGAGAGACAATAGCTGCTTTAGGGAGAACTATTTCTCATTCCTCAGACAAGTCAGGATTAATATCTTCATGTGAGGGCAGCCAGGCAGTGTCTACTGGCAGGGGACATCCTCAAAATTTGGGGACTCAAACTCTTCAACTTCACAGGATCTTCTGAGCTCTTGTTTTTCTGTTCCATTTTGTCCAGTGACATCGGAGCACTCAGACAACCTCATTACATGAGAGAGAGAGAGAGAGAGAGAGAGAGAGAGAGAGAGAGAGAGAGAGAAGCATATGCCTCGGCAATTTCAGGGGCCATCAAGATTAAAATCTGCAGTTTCAATCAATGGTCTAGATCTACAACATAAAACGGTTTTGGAGAATCCCCTCTTCCTCTGAGAGGTTAGTCCTTTTGTGCTGTCCATGTCGTCAACTGATTGCATGAGACACCCATATTGTGATTTCACTGTCAGCCCCATCATAACACTGTCCATGGTGACATCCCATTAGAAAGCACACATCAGCCCTATAGGATTGTTTCTCCTTCCCCTCCTCCCCCGCCTCTGCTCTTCCGGTTCGCCCCGCTCACTCCTCACTCTCTTCCTTTGCACCTTGGACAGAGCTCAGGTTGGAGAACTACTAGATCCTGACACTTGGGAGAAAGTTTATCAAGAAATAAAAATCAGAGCAAATAAGTCTATAATGATTGAAGAATTAGAAGGGTATACTTTTATTTTAAAAAGTCGATTAATCTTTTGTCTGTCAAACAATGATTTAGCAATATTTTTAGGATTTTTAAAAATAATTTCATTTTCCTCCCTTTTTCCCTAAAGCAGAAGTTAAATTGGTGCTATGTCCGTCACAGAATGAAGGAGAAAGATATTGTCAGGCTCAGGCCCTCTCAGGGAGTAGAGATTACATTTATTTCAGAGGAAGTATATAAGTTGCCTTTTTTGGTCAGCAGGCAGCCGACTAAAAACGCTTATTTATCAGAACATGAAAAGGCAGAATTCATGTATATAGATTGGTGCTTAAGGCTGACAGAACAGAGAGACAAACTAGTGAAAGGATCTAGAAGTATCTCTGGCACAGTCAGAGAAAGCAAACACTGCAGGCCCCACAGTCAAAGCTGCAAATCAAATGGCAGCCGTGCATTATCTGGGGTGATTATCCAGGGAGAGGGACAGGACACTTTGCGAGCAGCAAATTTCCTGAATAGTACTCTGATATTTTTTATCCCTAAAATGCGAACTTTTTTTACATACAAATGGTAAAGTCACATATTTTGAAATTTATTGCACAAACCTGACTCAGAGGTCTAGTTCACTATGCTGCTTCAGAGCACTGGAATGCATAGAATCTTGCTCAGATAGGAATGTATCATAGAACTGAAAAATCATGAAAGGATCTGAGAGAAAGACTGCAGCCAATTGATGAATGGCTGTGGAGAATTGAGGACGGAAATTTTCCGGGCCCTGCATTTTTGAAAATTAATTTTTAGGTTTGAGAGGAAAACACTTCTGAAACAACCCTTGACATGTATAATGCCTAAAAACCTATTACTGAAAATTTCACTTAAATGAATTTCCATGGAACATCTTTCCAGAATTAAATTCATAGATTTTGAAGGTTGCAGCACTCACCCAGTGTCAGAATTCAGCCAGCAGTGGCTCTGTCCACGGCCAAGTGCAAGCTAGTATGTGGTTGTGAATCAGCATTCCCTTTTGAAGAATTCTGAGCTACTGGGAAGGTGAAGCTCAGCCTCCTGGGCTTGCCTAATCTCCCTGCCATGTGCACGGTACACAGACTCTATCCAAGCCTCCTGAGCAGCCAAAGCAAACATAAGACAGGCATTCTTTGCTCTTTTCTGTTCCAAAGATCCCATGCTTGTTTGTTTGTTTGTTTGATAGGGTCTCAAAAATATATAGCTCTGTCTGGCCTGCAACTTGCTATGTAGACCAGGATGGCCTCAACTCACAGAGCGCTAGGGTTAAAGGGCATGCCAACCACATCTGGCTCTTTATTTTATATTTTTCATAAACGTACGTGTGTGCGAGTGTGTGTGTATGGGTATCTACAGGTAACAGGTAAATGAGTGCCAACAGAGGTCAGAAGAAGGTATTGGATCCCCTAGAGCTGGACTTACAGGTGGCTCTGAGCTCTCAGATGTGGGTACTAGGAATCAAACTCTGGTCCTCTGCAAGTGATCCTGCAAATCCTCTCAAGTCCTCTGTATGTGCTCCAGCCCTACATTCTTTTTCTAAATGCCATTATTTTTAGGCAGTGCATTAGTCAGGATTCTGTATAGGAACAGAACTTATTGAATGAACATATACAAAATAAATGAATTAAATCAGCTTAAGTTGAAATGTAACAACACTTTTCCCATAACTGAGAGGCTGGCAGCTTGGGGTCCTCAGCAGTCCCACACCGGCACCAAAGAAACCGGACAGGTTCAAGCCTGGAAACGCAGGTTTTGATACCAGTGACGGACTCAGCAGTGGCGGTATGGTAAATCAACTCGGAGATGAGAGTGAAGGTGAGGCCAGGAAAACGTGAAGTCTTCCTCTGCCACACCCCTTTTTATCAGGGCAGCTACTGGAGGGTGCCGCCCAAATTTAGGTGGGTCTTCTCGCGTGGGTTAAGGCAACCCGGACAGTTTCCCAGTTGAGGCTCCCTGTTCAAGTATTTCCAATTTGTTAGCCTTAAAACCAAACATCACAAGCAGTTTCAAGTTCACGATGAAGATGAGAGAAAGACTCAGAAAGTCCCTGGATCCTGCCCTCCGTGTGCCCGTGGAGCCTTCTGTAGAACCAACATCTGCACCATAACTATGCAGTCACAAAGAACTACGAACACGGTTTAATTAGGGCTCACTTTTGTGTTTATACTGATCGAAGGGTATAGGAGCATATCTCATCCTTATAGTATTAGGGGCCGAGAAGTGGGAACAAATCCCAAGACTCCACTTTGATGAAAAAAGGAAAATTTATTTACATAATTTGGCGAACAAAGCGAATGTTATGGCTAGCTGAGCTACAGTCCCTAAAGCCAGATCAGGGAACTGAGCGCCCTCTCCAAGGTGCAGCCCCCTTTTTAAATGTCCGTGGATGTGGGTTCTGCTGGCTAGTTTAACCTTGGAATTGGTTGGTCCAGAACCTGTCTGTCCATCGGGGATTATTTGTGTTAGACAAGTCAGACTTCAGTGCCCATGGCGTCTGGGCTTGGCACCAAAATTCATGCTGAAGTGTTAGCACCCAGAATGTAACATAGAGGGGGGAGGCAATTACAACTGAAGAGGTCTGAGTTTGCTTTGTCCCTACAATAGTAACGTTTGAAAAGCTTCATTGCTGGAGAAGTCTTCTGTGCTCCACGCATGCGTTCCTTACCCCATTTACCCCTGATCCTTTGTCTTCAGTTTTACCTTTCTCAGAATGCCATGTAATTGGAAACATACAGGAGGCAGCTCTTGCAGACTGGCTTCTGGACCCTGTGATCTAACTTAAGCTACCTCTGTGCATGTCCATGACTCGATAGCCAGGCTGATTCCATCTGATGTGCTCACTGAAGACTGGGAGTGCTGTGCATGGTCACAGGAATAACACAACAACAGACCCAAAAAGACATGTTTGAAGCTTTATTTTCAGGAGACCAAGAGACAAGGCACAACATAAGGTTTCAGAATTACCAATGGCCGCGAAGGAGTGAGCAGAGCACTCCCACCCTCCTGGCCTTTTCAATCTCCTCATCGCCATGAGACCAAGAGCAGGAATAAAACAGCTTGATCTAGTACAAAAAAATGTGAAATGTAAAATCATTGCTCATGAAAACCCTGATGAACACCCGAAATAGTCAGGAGTCAAGTAGGCTCCAGAAACAAAGGTTGGAATTAGAAATCAGTTCTCACAGTTGAATTCTTATTTAGTGTCAGCTGTGACTTGCAACGTTCTTGTCACTGTGAATGCCAAAAACAGTTCTCAGCCTACGTGCAGGCTTCAAGGAGAAGAGATGGACAGTGGTCAGTCACAGAGATAAAAGGGCAAAATAAAATTAGGTAGTAAAAACTGCTAAGAGGAATCAAATGGGGAGATGAGCTGGAGAGTAAGTAGGTTTAAAGGAAGTATAATAGCCGGGATGGCCAAGGAATCAGAGCTGGAGCTTAGTGAAGAAGGACCAAGCGTGCTATGGGACAGATGGAGCTGCAGGGGAGAGCAGGGCAGGGCAGAGGAGTAAGGGAAAAGTATGTAAGAAAACGATGAGGCTAGACGGTGTGTTAGCTCTCCGCACTGTGAAGCAATACCTGAAAGAATCGAGTTGCAGAGAAGTTTCTTTGGCTCTTGACTTCCGAGGTTTCAGTTCAGGCTCAGTCATCTTTGCTTCTGGACCTCTGGAGAAGCAACACACCAGGGTGAGAATACACTCCGGGAAAAGCTGTTCATTTCTCTGCTGATTAAGGGAGAGTGAAGAATCTCATCTTCCAGAGCCCACTTGGATGGATGGCCTAACTGCCCCATAGGCCCCACTTCACCACAACTCCACTACCTCCTGAGCATCGCAGGCTGGGACCAGCACCTGCATGTGGACCTGAGGGGAACATTTCAGATCCACACTACAGCAGACGGGGGTTAAGGGCCAGTTCATGGGCCTTTAGGTATTTTTGAGAGGAAAGGGGATTGCATTCTAGTTTATTGCTCTATTCCACAGTGGAGATTGAATTGAAGGCAGGCAAGGAGTAAAATAAGAAAGCAAAACATTTCAGTGACCATTTGGAGGTCACATGAGAGACAGCTGGTGGTAAGCCTTGTTGGCGTTTATCGGCCTTGACCTCAGTAAGGATAAAAACGAAAACAAACAGAAAGATCCATAGGTCTTATTGATAGCTGATGAAGCAGTGGATATTGCTACGTGAAACTCCAGACTCTGTCACCTTGGAGACACTGGCCTTCAGCGCACAGTGCCCACATTTATTGATTTATATTTGCATTTGCTATATGTTCAGAAGCAACTATCACCAAGTTTTTGTTCAACTTTATCTTTTAATTTAATCTTTTGGGAATTTCATAGAATACTTCTTGATCATATTTAGATTCCCCACCAGATTTCATGCATTCTGTCATGTATGTTAAAGCCTATCAAGCCAAGTTTGTGTCCCCAAATGTCCCTCTGTGTGAGTCCATCCACTGGAGCCCGGTCAGCCTATTTAACATCACTCCCTTAAAGAAAACCTACTCTCCCTTTCCCAATAGTTCCTCAGCTAATGTTGGGGTTTCTTACCTATTTCCTAAGTACTATGGTGGGTTTTTGTCTGGTATTAGCTTGTATGGGACTTGGGCATGCTGTCACTGATTCTGTAAGCTCCATTTACCTGTGTATATCTCCTGATGCAACCAGAGGAACCGGGACACTAGAAAGGAACTGGAGATAAAGTAGAAGCTGGAGAGAGGAGGACAGAAGGAGACTGGTGTGTTCAAGGTCGAAATGAAGTGGGGGTTCATAACTGGGGATGGACGAGGGGAGGTTATACAGAGGGAGGACAGGGAGAGATAAATAGTGATACTGAAAGAGAGAGAGAGAGAGAGAGAGAGAGAGAGAGAACATTTGTATAGCTGAAGGCTCTACAAAAAAAAAATAAAACAAAAAAAAACGACACAGACACAGACAGGAGAAACATCCCTTCTTATTATTGGTCAGGCACTATTGCTGAAGAGAGGGCATAATTCTTCACAGGACTTACTGTTTTTGTTGTTTTGTTTTTTTTTTTTTTTAACATGCTATACCACACTGTTAACCTACTCTATATCTCTTTTACCTACCTGCATATGTATGTAGAGATCATTGGACTTAATCTGATAATTTCTTAAACGGTAATTAAATTTCTGAATTTTACACAGCTTCAAGAATATCTCCAGACTCATGTCGTTACTGAGTACCACAGTCATTAATATTATTTATAGCTTAAAGACACAAAACTCTTAGATTTTCAGAAATGAGCAATGACAAACTACTATTTAACATAAATTTGTTTTGAATTCCACATTAGTTACTCAAATGAGTCATAAATGTGAAATTAATTTGGAGAAGTTTCAAAGCTGTGTCAGGTGGTTATAATGGGGTACTTCAATCATGGAAACTCAAATTATCCAAACACTTTACAGCAACACAAAGTAGAGACGAATGTGTGCCAACGCTCCTGTGTACACTGTGAAATTGTGGACACTCAGAAGAGTGGTGTGCAGGAGACACACACACACCTCTGGTGAGTGCAAGGCAACCATGGGAACATCAACAAGGTGAGCGTCAAGGACCCCAGCACAGCTTCAGTTGTGTATCTCAGTATTTCACTAGAAATTAATTCAAGCATTATACAAGCATTTCTGAAAGTCCAAAAAAGCAAACAGAGATTATCCCATGTATCAGTCCTAAAAGAACATATCATTTAAATGCTTTGAGACTCTGTTTCCAAATGCTTGTCCTGCCTGTTGGCCTTCTTCTCCCTGCTCTCTGTCTTCCACTTCCACCTTTTCCTTCCTTTTCATGTTAGTGTTCTCTTCTACATAAATTTGGACGGGACTTGTTGTGCTGTATTTCAACTATGAAAATATAAGAATTCTCAATGTGTTGTTTCTTTTATAGCTTTCTCTCTCTCTCTCACCCTTTTTCTCTCTCCCTCTTTCTGTACTTTATTCTGTTTGCTATGTGATAGAAATCAAGGAGGGGACGTGACTACAATTGCTCAGTACAGTTGGGGCGATTACCCTGTAGAGTGCAGTAGTCTGTTATGGTCCTCTGAGTCAGCACTGCTCTGGTAGGTGAGTTATGTCATCATCACAGGAGGGGCCAGACTTCAGTTTTCTTTAGTTTTGTTTTTTTCTTCAATTGAAGAGCCATACACATTGGGTAAATGGCTGGACTGAAGAAAGATCATACTTCTTTATTCAACCCAGTCCTGCTCATGGGGTGGATATTCTGCCCTGGGTAAATCCCTTGAGAACACTGGGTCCTCATTCACACTCAGCTCAAAAAGCATCAACGTCTTGTTCCAACTGAGACCCAAAGCCTATGTAGAACAAGTCATAAAACACAAGTCTCAAGGCTTTCCCTGAATTTTATGTGCAAAAAAATACAAGAAGGTAAAGCTGAATTAAGGTAAGGTAGAAAGACAGGAAAAATTAAGAGGAAATAGGAAGAAATAATTTGAAACTTTAACACACTGATAACCTCAAAATTGCATACAGAGATAGTGCTTGTATATCTAGAGACATCTCAAACAGGGTTGTTAAAAAGAATACACTATGCTTCTGTAGGGCTAGAATATGTGTGGTCTTGGCTTTAACCATGTTAGCATTTCTCTCTTGTTCCCAAATTTGAATACACACCATAAAATTACTTTGCCATGTTATTTCAAAAAGGAAATGTTTTAAGATGAAAAAAATAAAAGAAATCAAGCTCATATATTTTTGCTTTTATTTATTTATTTTTAAATATTTTGTTTATTATTTTTATTTTTATATGTATGGCTGTATTTTCTGCATGTGTGTGAATTCATCTGTGCCCTGCAATGCCTGTGGAGTCAGAAAAAGGTGTTGGATTCCCCTGGGACTGGAGTTACGGACAGTTGTTAGCCGCCATGTATTGGGAATTGGGAATCAAACCCCGGTCCTCTGAAAGAGCAGCCGTTGCTCTTAAGTGCTGAGCCATCACTTCAGTACCTTATTTAATTTTTAAACTTTAATTAAATTCAAAGATTTGTTTTGCCTTCAGACCTTGCAAGATGCATCTTTTGAGTAATAGAAATTAGAAAGCTGCAGGCCCATAAATGCAGTCATTATAAAGACACATAAGGTGTATCTCTCTCTAACACCTGTGTTAAAATCTAGAGCCTGTGCCACCCCATCTTTATCTTAATAAACTCAGTAACCTCTATTTACTTTGGCTCATACAGAAATTTCTTTCTACAGTGTAATCACAGATCCAGCTTTCACTGTTTGGAGATCTTGAAGGAAAAAGGGGATCTTCAGCCTGTTGGACACAACATGGAGCTGAGGTTTCCAGCTCTTATTGATCTAAGGACAACCTGATGGCAATGGAGACTCTGATGAAAAGAAGGTACAAGGAAACTTGTAATTTTTTAGGTATCTGGAAAACCATAGCCAGCACCAGAGCAAAGGAAATCTTGAAAATGAATAGGCTTGGTGATGCCTGAGAAGGATAAGTAAACTCTCTAACACTGATATCAGTATCTGTCCCATAAAGGAACCCAAATTTAATTGGGTCAGTCTTTGGGGAAATTCAAAGCAAAGGTCATTGCTAAAAACAGTGGAATAATCAGCAACATCTGATGAGGCTTTAGAGCTGGGTGTGTCCTGAGACATTCAAACAGAGCCTGTTAATTTGCTAGTCTGTGAAGGTGACTATGCCCATAGCCAAGACTGAGTCTACAAGAGAATGCGGAAGGATTCACATTGAAAGGAAAAGAAGGTAGAATAGACTTCACTAGACTAATTCAGCCAGTCACTAAACAAATGAATCAGTAAATAATAATAATAATATACACAAGAACTGTAGAACAAACGAGGAGAAATTAAGCTGGTGCTGACTTCAGAGCTTCATCTATACAGGCTAATGTTCATAGTGCTGGAAGGTGCTATACATGCATGCTACCAGAAGGAAAAAATAATTATCTGTGAATCCTGTGAACTACAACAACAACTTGCCTGGTAAGATAGGCCCACAAAGAGTGGCACAACAGCATAGGAGTAACCAGCTACAATCTCATTGGATTTAAGGTCTGCTTCACAGGATGGAGCCCATACCTAATACTGATATCAGACTTTGGAACCTGAGGCTAGACAGGTCACAGGACAAGGGAGAGAGCCTAATACTAGTTTTCCACTAAATAGCTGTAGTATTAAATTGGTTCCTAATGACTTATTGTTATACCCGTAGATTAATCCATCTTTCAACTCTCACGAGAGAAGTTTGCTTATGTAGCAGAGGATGATTAACCCAGAACCCACAACTGGCCATGGAGTGCTTATCCTTGAATAGGGCACTTATATCAACCTTCTGCTTCCCAAGGCTCAGGGATCATTGCAGAAGAGGAGGGGCAAAGTAATTATAAGAGCCAGAGGTGGTGGTTGACACAAGGAAACAGAGTTTTCTAGACAGCTGATCAGTTATGCACTTGCACTCCTAGCAATGATGGCAGCATGCCTGTCTCATGAAAGTTCAAAGTAGATACCATCCCAACATAAATATGGGGAAGTAGGTAAGAAATCCCAACACAGTCTAAGGAACAATTGGAAACTAATGGCTCCTGGGAATCAAAGTATATCTTTCAAGGATGGGACACTTGGTAGGTTAGCCAGTCTCCAGTGAATGGACCCACACTGAAGGACATTGGGGGAAACAAATTTAACTTATATAAAATAAGGTCTCTCTCTCTCTCTCTCTCTCTCTCTCTCTCTCTCTCTCTCTCTCTCTTTCAGCTGGCCTGGAACTCACTATGTAGACCCAGCTGGCCTTGAACTCTCAGAGATCTCTCTGCATCTGCCTTCCCAATGCTGGGATTAAAGGTGTGTGGCACTATACCTGGCTCATTCTCACTCTTAATGTAGCTACTCTCCAGTCATTGAATGGAAGTCTCTCCTTCCATTTAAGGCCCCATCATGTCTCCAGATAGTATATTGTCTCTAATGTCTCCCTCTCCAATATTTCATTCTAACAAATCTCACACCTGAAAGGAATTAGGTGTTATGTATCTTTTTCCTTTCTGAACCAACTACTGCTGCTCTTGTGTCTAATGTAAAATATCTCAAATTTGATGAGAAACCAGAAACAGAACAAATGCCAAGTAGGCAAGCTTATGCACTCTCTCTTTCTCTCTCTCTCTCTCTCCCCTCTCAGACAAAAATGCTGAGAATAAAAGAGAAGTAGAAAATCTAGATAACAGTAAGGAAAAAAGGCGCTTCATTTATAAGGGAGTGCTGGTAAAAATTAATGGCTTGATTCCTCACCAAAAAAAAAGAAAAAAAAGAAAAAAGGAGAGAGGTTAAAATATCTCCAGGTAATTTATTTAATGTGGTAAAAGGAAACAACAAAGAAATAAGTGTAGAGAACTGCCAGTACAGAACCTGGGTTCCAGCAAGTCTGTATTTCAGATGCTGTAATGAAAAGGCAAGGCAAGGCAGAGCTCATTCTTGCGAGCATGGGAGCCTTACAAGGACTGTTACCACGCAGCCTCAGGATACAAATAAGTTTCTCTTGACAGTAACTTGAAATCATATGAAAAAACAAAAAGAACAGGTAACCATCCAATTATAAAAGACAGAAAAATTTTTGTTTCTTCTCTTCACAGATTTTTTTTTAAATTGTAAACTGAATACATATATAATTTTGAGTTCTAACATTAGAATGATGGTTCTCCATCACAGTATGAGACTAGAAGTGAAGTCATATTGGGCTGAGGCAGACAGGCCCCCGAAGGTAAGCAGACAAATAGAAAGACTATTTCAGAAGATCAAAAAATAAACACTACAAGCACACTCTTGCTTTCTTTCTGCTCTCAGCTTCTTTAACAGATAAATAAATCCTGATTGTAAACATACATCTGCATGTTTTATACATAGTTGCAACATACTTATCAATAATGCCAAACAAAAGAAAGAACATGGGACTGGAGAGATGCCTCAGTGGTTAAGAGCACTGACTGCTCTTGCAGAGATTCTAGGTTCCATTCTCCATACCCACACGATAGTTAACAACCATCCATAACTCCAGTTCAAAGGCATCTAATGTCCTCTTTTGGCATCTGTGGGTATTACACGTTGTGGTTACACTTACATACATGCAGGCAAAACATTCATATACATAAAATAAGTAAATAAATAAATATTTTTTTTAAAAATAAGAGAAGGTGCTCAGAGCTGAATGGAAGTGACAAGGGTGACTTGGTTAAGACCCTACAAGCTGAAAAAAATTCTCACGAACCATGATTTACATGTTCAGCTCTAAAAGAGAATTAGCCCCTGGCTCATAGGAAAGATGAGTGACTAGCATGTTTGAGGCTTGGTTTGATCCTCTGCACTGAAAACAATAAATCAAGAAAAGTTAGTTTGTTCATCATACCTGAATTACAAAGCAATCATTTAAAAACCAATATTGTAAAAATACCAAATAATATATTGGGAACATATAATTAATGCAAAAATATGCAAAAAGTGAAGAACAGAGAAAGAAAAATTGCATGTAAAAGCAAACTTTCAAAGCAAACTATGCATAACATTAAATTAAAATGGACAAAATAACCCAGTGAAGGTAATCAGAGCAAAAGCACAATAGTTAAAATTTAAATAAATGTCATTAAGGAACTAAAATAATTTAATATATTATGAATTGGTATATACAATACAGTAAGGTATATGCAATGAAAACCCACTAACTACTGAATTCAACTAAGAAGAAATAACAATCTGAATAAAATTGTATTCATATTGGAATTGAATTAGTAATCTAAAAGCTAATCACAAGAAAAATCCCAGATGGCTTTCCTGCTTTGTTCTACTACAGATTTAAAAAGAAATTAATGATAATTATTCACAAAGTCTTTCAAAAACAGAAGGGGCAAAACTTCCCCAAATATGACGCTGTCCCTACAGGAAGCCGACCCCAACCCCAGCATCACTCCTAGCTTCATACATTAGGCCTTAATTATCATCCATATCAATTTGAAAAGAAGTTCAATACAAATTCAAACCTTAAAACGAAGATTTCTTCCAGTTATAGGGTTTTTGGTTTGTTTTATGTTTTTGAGACAGAGACTTGCTATATAGCCTAGCTGTCCTGGAACTTCTTGGGCAGGTTGAGCCTGGAATTTGCAGTATGATACCTCTGCTTCTGCCTCCAAACCGGTGGGTTTATGAACCTGCAGTGCCATGCCCAGCCTATATTTATGATATGTAACTGGGGTATTTGGCTCTTTTCAAAAATATTTATCTCTGGTAAATGTTTATATTGAAAATGTATTTGTCTTTTTGATTTAGGGTTACTTTGCTACACAATAATTTCCAGTTCTATCCATTTCTTTTAAATGTCATTATTTTGGGTTGTTTCTGCCTGTTATATGTAGATGTCACATTTTCCTTATTCATTTGTCTGTATTGGAGGTATTACTGGTCATTTCCATGCTTGTGTAAACAGTAGGACAATAAACACAATGGAAGTGTCTCTGTGGTAGGGATTAGGGTCCTTTCAGCACATGCCCAGGAGAGGTATAGCTGTGCCATATAATAGTTGTATTTGTTTTTATTTTTTTAATGAAACCTCTACACTGTTTTCCATACACACATCGAACTCTTTTTTCTACTACCTGCTTCTAATATTGAAACACATAGAAGAGAATTTTAAAAACATAGTGTCATTTGTGAAGGAGTGTTAGAATTGAAAACAGAGGATGGGAGGAAATATTCCAAACTGAAACTGGCTTGAGAACAATGTAGAAGGACGGAAACAAAATCAGCAAAAAATAAACACACCAGGGCATGTCAGGAATATGATTCAGAGAGGCGTATTGCAATTCAAACACCCCAAGAGTGAATAGGAAAGGAAAGTAATAAAAGGATGGTGAACTTTGAGGAGGGAGGTGGAGAGTCATCCTGGAAGAAAAGCTTGCTTATGAGAAGCCTATGCATAAAAGCCCAACAGGAGATTAAGGGAAGGAGAATTAAGCTATCTTATGAAGGAAAATGCAGATATTACCATAACAGGACAACTGTGTAAAATAGAAAAAACAAGCTAAAATCAACAAGTAATTCGTCATCCTCCAGAATATTAAAGATCTGCCAACACAGCCTGAGAAAATAATAGGGAGACTGTCTGCTGGACATTTAAGCTTCTGTGTATCTCTTTATCCATTGACCCTATCCACACTCCATCAACATTTCTTTGTTTCCCATCAACTTCTTTCTCAGAATATCTATTTCTTGCTTTAGTTTAGTGTTCTATGATATGTTTAAAGGTCTGAAATTAGTAGGCTCATAAAACATTCTGTCCAGTCACTTGGTCTATATATTTTTAAATTATTGTATTTATTTTTTTATGTATATGAATGTATTGCCTGCATGTATGTAAATATGCTTATGTTGTGCAATGCCCACAGAGATCAGAAGAGGGAATTAGATCCTCTAGAACTGGAGTTATAGACAATCATTAGCTGCAACATGGGTGCTTAGAATCAAACCCAGGTCCTCTGCAAGAACATCCAGTGCTCTTAACTGCTGGGCAATTTCCCCAGCCCTTACTTGGTCTGTTTCTAATTGGTTGATGTTTTAGATCCAAATTTAATATTCTTTGCAATCTAATGTTATTTTCATTGGCAACTTTTGTAGATTGGCCTGTCTCAGAGTAGAATAAAATTTTGCAGAACTATATGAAGGATGCTTAGAGAAGTTGCTGTGAGCTTATATGTGACTAAAGGATTACTTAAAGCTATGCATTAAATAGTTAATAATTATATAGTTGGGTGTTTAATAGATCATATCTGTAAAACATTTTCACCAAAACCTATGATTTTCTTACTTAGAGTATGGTTTTTGTTACCAACATTGAAACCAAATTGTGGAGGAGAAATGATTGTTTATTTACTACTCTCATGGGTTCTTATCTCAAATACCTATAGCAAATGACAGATTAATAAGAGAAAAACAAAGAATAGCTCATTAATACATATAGACACATGAGATAAACCCAGAAAAATCAGTGTGTGGTTATTCAAGAAGAGACTCGCAATTCTAACTTATTTTATGACATTGTTGACAACAATAACAAAACACATTTTGATGGACAATAAGACAAGTAAAAAGGAAAATAAGCCTCCACAATGCAGCAACTTGTAGGGAGAACAAAGTCCATGCACATAATAAGCTGGTTGGTGAAGTCTGCTACATGGAATCCTCAGGCTCAAAGTCGTCTCTACTGATAAGCTTTGTCCTTCTAGACAGAAAGGGGAGAGATATGTTCCCATAAATTCATGGCCTTTGTCTAGGCACTCAGGAGGAGGCCAGAGAGTTTTTCTTATATTCTTCTTATTGCCTTCAGCTCAAAATATTTTTTCTGCTAACATCTAAACTGTTAAGAGGGAGAATCAGTTAATGGTTCAATCCTAAATTCAAATAACCGTAACAATCAACACAACACACTACTTCTATTGGTGTAGTAGTAACACTCTCTCTGGGGGGTGATCAACAGCAATCTAATTGTACTTAAAACCCTTGCAATGGGAGTGGACTCATGGGTGACCCTGTAGACTAAGCCAAATATATGGGGTTGGAGGAGGGCATAGATCCTAGAGAAAATCCTATCTCCATCGTATCTCTAGAGAAATGAAATTTCTTACCATATGCTAAATATGGATCCTTATATTACAGAGAAGCATACAATACACCACTCATCAATGAAGCTTCTTTCTGCAACATATGGAGGCTACAGCAGAACTCTACAACTGGTCAGACACAGGGAATATATGACTGATAGATGCCAAGTCCTAGGTGATACATCTACAGTTGAGTCTCTATACCTAAGGCTCATGAAACACAGCAGAACTAGGGGTAGAGAGAAAACTAAAGCATCCCTCAACTCTCACCAGTGAAGCTTCCTCAAACTACATAGTGCTATCCACACAGATGGTCATAACTGGCCAAATTTTATAGAATAAACACTGCAGAATGTGTATCCCTGAATAAGACTCTAATGGATTTTACCCACCTATGTCTTAGGGATCATTGCAGAAGAGGGGGCAGAAAGATTGTAAGAGCTAAGTCTGGTTCATGAACTTAAGGAAGCAGAATCTTTCAGGCTATGGAAAGCTTGCACATGTGAAATTGCGGCAATGATGGCATTGAGCACAGGAACCACACTAACTCAGTTTAGACAAGGACCCAGAATAGAGAGGTAGAAAGTGGTAGCTGGCCAGACATAGACTGAGAACTGTTGGAGACTGAGTACTACTGGGAGAAGGAGAATATGTCTTAATTGAAATCTCTAGATGGGCTGACCAGACTCCCGAGGATTAATTCGCACTAAAGGACACCTGGGCACAAATGCTTGACTAGATAGGACTTAGCATGTATGACAGAATACATGTGATCCAGTGGGCATTGGAGGAGGTCTAAATTTAATTAATAACTGTAGTATGAAATGTATAAAAAATCAATAAAAAATATCTTTCTGTAAAGTAATATATTTTGGAGTAGTATATTCAAAACTATTAGCTCAAGACTGCTGTTGTTCATATTGTTTCTCTCTCACATCCATGCACACATTATGCAAAGTGTTATAAAGAGTAAAATTAATTGAACCACAGTTATAACCAATAAAATGGTACAGTAAAATAAGGGCCATTTTTTTTCTTATCTTTCTCTGGTGTAGGATACTCTTTTTCTACCAAAATGACAGCTGTAAAAGAATGCAAACACATCCTGCTTAATATAGAGATTAGTGCCAGATTCCACACATATTGAAGCAGTACATTTCATTTCTAGAATTATTCATCAGATCAGCTGATCATAGACAAAACCAGCTCTAAGCATTCTAGGGTGAGAGAGGTTGAAACAGTTACAGAGAACCAGGTGCACGTCATTTGCTTGAATTGAAAGACAGGTAGCACTGAGAACTTCAAACATGTGGTTTGTGCTCATCATTCCAGTAGTTTCCAGGGAAACTCTCAGCATCATATGTGGAATGTAGTGTTTTCTCACTTGTTTCCAGTTTGCATTTAAGGAACTAATGTCCATGACATTTCTACCAGTAGCTGCTGAGGTTGTATCAGCCATCTTCAGTATAGTTGACAACTGCTAACAAGACAGATGGAAATTTCGTTCTCAAAATTACAATGAAGAGATTCACATTGTTTTCCTTTTAGAAACAGAACAGTATTCACATTGATCACAATGAATTAACTACTTTTAGATTTTAAACTACCTAAAGATTTTAATTCAAATCCCATTGTCATAAATGACGTAGTTATATGAGCAAAACAAGACACACAGGGAAAATGAGAACACATCTCTTTCATCCCACTAATAATGAGCAAAAATGTTGCTAGGTAGGTCTGTGCTTCCATAATTCACCAAGAACATGAGATGATACTCATTACAGTGACATGAACTGGTTCATGAAGGAAGCAAGTGAAGGGAAGTGTTTGTGAATGGTACTTACTCCCTCTGGGTGGAAAGCCACATGGATACTCATGGAAACATAAAAGCAGAAATCCAGGGAAAGAACTGCCCCCTCCCTCAAGTCCTCTACTGCCGAATCGCCAAGACATGGTTCACATTCCTGTGGGGTTTTCAGTCATGCTCTCAGAGAATCGGCTCTGTATAAGATGGTTTTATTCTATTCCTGCATGCTTGTGACTTGCAGCATTAACACATTGGGAACTCTTACTGTGATTTTAAATGCTTTATATTTATACCATACAAAAATGGACAATAAGCAGATTTCAACCACACCTTATGCTTTTTAAGTCTGGAATAATAAAAGGGTTTTTACATTTGTATAATCCAGTGAAAGTCCTGAAGTTTTGCTATTGCTTAAGAATAGTTTCATCAGATTTTGCCAAGTCTTTCCTTCTAATTTTATTGTCTTCTTTGAGTTAAATCAGTGGCTCCATTTGGAATATTTTTAAAGGTGTTTGCCTTTATTGAAAAAGACTTTTTTCTTAAAAAATAAATTTGTCTTAATGATACTTCCTATACATTCTAGATACAGTGTTTCTAATTTAAGAGAAATAAAATGTAATTGTTCCAAATTTCAATGGGTAGTGACATTTTTGAGAGCCAGAACACAAGACAATAATAGTTCCTGTTTTTTCCTCGTGAGAAGCAAGAAAACATTCCTGTTCTTGAGGAATGTGTTACTTCTGGGACATTTAGGATACCTGGGAAGTTTTTATAGAGGAAATAAGAATGTGAGTTATCAAGATATAAGACCAGGAGAATCACTTTGAGCTAAGACTCTAGTGTGTCAGCAAATGCTGGGACATGATGCATTTGTCTAATTCATCAGAAAATACCAAAACCAGACCAGCTTTAAAACGTTAGTAATATCCACATAAAATCTCTAATATTTGTTAATACATCAAAATTCCACGGCAGTAATGAAGTGGAGGATTTGGTGGACTAAGTACGCAGTGTCCCTCAGTGCCTTCAGGAATCACAGCCAGTAGACATACAAAGTAGGTAGGCCAGGAACCAAAAGCAGAGTGTCAGATTAACACAAGATATCCGTCTTTTAATAAATCATCTAAATAGACATTCATTTTCTACTGTTTTTGTTATTCCTGACTGATTTCAACATAATTTGCAATATTAGAAATTGATATAGAAGCCGTCTGACCTGTCTTAGAGAGAACCAGGAGAGGAATGATGCTCAGAGAGCCAGGGGTAGCTGATTTTTCCTCAATTGTCTCCTCTTGGACCACGTTCCCACTAAACCTGTGACAGCAAGAACAATGGGAATACAAAGTTCTGAAGGAGCCACTCTGGCCCTCAAGTCCCCACAGTGACTTTCCCTGCATCTCTGTCCTCCTCTTAGGACAGGCACCTTGGTTAAAGGCATGCCATGTTGAGCAGAAGGTAACAAAGTGCTAGCTTTCTAGACAGAGAGAGCAGACAGGGCAAGCATCATGCACTGAGGCACACTGGGAAAGCAGTGGTACAGGGGTTAGTTTCCAGTCTTACTGCTATGATAAAATACCTGAAAGAAGTAACCTAGGGACCAAGGATTCATTTTGGCTCACAGTTGAAGGGGTGCAGTCTGCCATGGTGGGGAAAGTGTGGTGGGAGAAGGACATGGCTCTGGCACTAACCATGGTAGGTGTCTTGCTCACATCTCCTCAGCAGAACCACACTTGTCTCAGTGGTCCATGTCCTTCAGCTAGGCCCAACCTTCTAAAGACTCATCAAAGTAATGCCACCAGCTAAGGAACTGTTCAAACACAGAAGTCCATGGAGACATTTGAAACTCTATCTGTAACAGAGAAGGACTCAGGCACATAACAATTCAAGTTTCCTGCAACATCCAGACATGGCAGTCAGCTGTTCCTGCAGAGAGCCCAGCTGTTCAGTACTGCGAACAAATGAAACCTGGATGAAATAGTACCATGTAACGTGAAGACTGGACACAGATGGCATGTAAATGGGAGACATCAAAAGAACAGTTGCAAACGATGAGCAAAGTGAAGCCACAGCGGTACAATAGACCAATGAGTACAGCTCAGAGTAGGCAACCCGAGCCTAACTAAAACTGATTATAGTTTGGGGAAAAAAACCTACATTCTTTGTAAGCTTTAAATTATTTATACCACAGTATGAAAATGCCCAAGAATCATCCAGAATTAATAAATATGGAAAGAAAAGGATGACATTAATATACAGAGACGCTTTGCTTAACAGATAGCAAAAGCAATGTGACATACTTGTCAGAGTTAACTGACAAACACTGCTAACTCTCTTAACAGCCCTCTTCAAGATGCCCCCCAAAGTCCGTGCAATTAATTTTGAAACAGATAATAAAGGTAGCTGGAGTGCTGGCTCAGCAGTTAAGAGCACTGGTTGCTCTTGCAGAAGACCCGGGTTCGAATTTCAGCACCCACATAGCAGCTAACAACTATCTGTAATTCCTGTTCCAGAGGATCTGACACCTTCTTCTGTCCTCTTCAGGCACTGCATGACATGGGTGCACCTACACACATGCAGGCATTGCACTCAAACACATAAAAAAATAAAAATATAAATAAAAATTTTAAAAGTGAATACCACAGCAAAGGAAAAAAAGATACAAATATGAACTGAGTAAAGTAGACATAAATATTGTAATGAACAAGCAGAATGAAAACAAGGGGGAGAAATGGTGAGGAGAAACATGAGAAAGATGCAGAAGGAGGAGCAGAAAATATACTTTACTAACAGACTAGACACAGTACCAGGACAGCGAGTAGAGAGATACAGGAACTGAGAAATGACTTCACTCTGCCCTTTCATGTCTTGAGTTAGGCTACATAGTAGGTTGCATGAGACAGATTAAGTTGCATGCAGAAGATTAAGAAGAACAGAAAGTATTTTTATTATGCCTATGTGGAATCTCACAAACAGATTCAAGAGTGGCATGATGCTAGGCTTCCATAATCTCCACTTTGGACACAGTGTGTACTACTGAGCATGTACAGCACTTTGATCTACAGGAAAGAATAGGTGATGTGCTATTAGGTGACAGTACACAAATTAGGGGGGATGGAAGAAAGGAAATGAGTTGGTAGCAAACATCTGTTCTGCAGAGAAATCTGTCTGTGTACCAAGTATACCCAGAAACCTTTGGAGGCATGGAGCAGGCATGCTCCCCTTTGATGGATAAGATTATTAGGGAAGACCCAAGTGATGACTGAGTTGCTACTGGATAATCTAAGCTTTATCAGAGGGCTTGAGAAATGCCTTTGACTTGCCTTTCACCGTAGTCTTCAGTTTAGATAACCAGCTCACCAAAGCACTTATTGTGGAATGGCACTTCGTGAGCTGCTCTAGAGTGGGTAAAAATGAGCAACGATGGATGGAAATGATCCAATCTGGATAACAGAGAGAAAATATTTTAGACAGTGAGAAGAGTTTCAAGGGGTTGGGGGAAAATATAAACAGTGCACTCCCTATGTCAGCAGAGGGGAGCATTAAGACCCAGAGGGGTGTCTCCCATGTGTGAGAACAGCAGACTCCACAGTATTTAATTTATAAAGAAAAGGCTTAGTTCGCATGTTTTATTTTCAGATGTGTCAGCACAGTTAGGAGATTATTTTCCAGCAGGTTTCATTATGTCAAATTTTCCCTTGTCATACGATTATAAAATATTTGATAGCAGCAAAACCTTCAAATGCCTACTGCATCTTCATGATGGCACCATTTCTTTGCATAAAATGGAGTAGATAAATATGCACGAGAATGAAATTCTTATAAACCAAGAATATTCCTGAAGAACTGTACTGAACAAGCTGGGAGAGACAGCATACAGCCGATCCGGCTTTCCTTTGTTACAAAACCATGTGCATCATGACATCTAAACCCTCATCTCAAATCGTTAAGAATCACATTATAAACATATCTAACATAGCTAATGCCTGCTATATGCAAAGGGAAAAGAGAGAAATAGCCTCATCCTTCAGGGAATCTGAGCTTGGAGAGCATTTTGATTAAGAAATTAAGAGATTTCTTTAAATAGCTCTGATGACTTGAATTAGCGTCCCTCAAATGCCTATGTATTCAAAATCTGGTCCCCATGGTGGTGCTTCAGAAGGTAGGGCCAGGTGGGAAGCCAAGGGGACTGTGGAATATGGGCCTATCCTCCTTTACTTCCTGGGCACAGGTAAAGTGATTGCTTTGTCATCCAGAACGACTACTATAAGCTCAGGACTACAGTTTTCCCCAAATGTTGGCCCGAAATCTCAAAAACTATATCCCTAGAAAAACTTTTCCTTAGTCAAGCATGGTGGTGAGTGCTGGGAATCTCAGTACTTTGGAGAATGAGATAGAAACTGATGAGTCTGAAAAAGCCTGAGTTACACACTGTGACTCTATTAAAAAAGAAACAGAGAGACAACAGCATCACTACAGAAGTGAATTATTTCAGTCTTTAATTATATTGACTAACAGAAAACTGGTATGAAGAAAACTGTCATAATCTATATCTATATATGAGTAAGAAGCATTAGAATGGATTCATGGGAGTGTTTGAAAGAGCAGGTTAGAGAAAGGCTAGAGGGTCCCTAGATTGCTCTAAGCAGAGCCATTCTGGGAAGTTCTCGTGTGGGCTCAGAAGACTGAAATGCTGACCCAAATGCAGATAAGAAGGGCCAGGATGATCAAGGTTGGCCTATAGATGAGGATTGTCGTTAATTTGACTAGCAGCCAGTCTTATCATACCATCACAGTGCATATGGTGCATTTTGCCCATGCCCTGAACTTTGTAGGAGTCTAAGCTTAAATGACATGTAAGAGTTTATCTGGTGGAGATTTCAAGGCAACAAAGTATTTAGATTCTGGCATTGGTATGACTGGTTGCTTCAGCCAAGTTTACAATAAGAATTTGAAGCAAAAATGTCAGAGGAAAGAGAATTCAAAAATTCTCAGCTTGGCAAGAAGTGAAACACATGATGCAACGGACCAGCCAAGCGCTTTGCATTGGGAGAATAGATTTATGGATGAATGTGTAACAAAGCTCATCCCAGCAGCCCAACCCATCACAGGCTCAAAGACTAAAATGCAAATTGTTCCAAACCCTTTCAGGAGAGAATTGTTTCAGAAAAAAACAAAAAAAAACTTGGTATGCTTCCCTATGCCCTGGTGTCCCCTGCACTGAGCTGCTGAGGTGTTTTAAGTTCAGCATTATAGCTCAGGCAGGCAGTAGACACTGGCGTCTTCCACATCATGCTGGCTTGCAAGCACATGGAAATTCAGAGTTGTAGTCCCATTGTAGCTTCCACCGAGGAAAACAGCACAAAGCAGGCAGCCATGACACAGTGATACCTGATACTGTGAGAATGAAGCCAGGAGACCTTGGAACTTAGATGTGTTGGCAATGTGAAGCCTGCTAAGGGAAGCTTTGAACATGGAGAAAAGCCAGATCTGGGCAAGTTCTCAGGGATTCACATCCTGCAGCCATGTGCCATGGATATTGAACATGGCACACTGGGATTTAATGTCTGCTCTGCTGAGCTTCAGCCTTGCTTTGGTCTGGTTCCTTATGTTTCTATTCTTCCTTCTTGGAGTGGGAATGTACACCCTGTGTCACAGTGTCTGGTAAATGCACAACATATCTTTATAAAATTTTTCAAGAATTCATCTCTAAGTCTCAGAGAAAACTTTGGACTTAGAATTCTAGCAACAGACAGGAAGGATAAGACTTCAGGGACTCTTGGAAATGAACTGGATAGATAGCCTTTGCTTTGTGAGATGGATGTGAACCTTGAGGGACCAGAGCTAGAATGCTACAGTTTGAATATGAATTGTGAATGAAAATATCTGGAAAGAACCCCATTTTACATTGAACAAAGCTAAATAACTGATTATAATTCAATGATTATGGACCATGAGGAAGGTTCCAAGTTCAGAGCCAAATTTTCTTGGGCCAGTCATTAGCCAGCATCCTTGATAGCCATTTACTGCTCTTTATGTGACCTAATATCTTTGTGGCCATTGGGTGAATCTTTTGAAATGTGCAAATAGACCTCTAGCTTCCAGTAACCAAAAAGTTATACTGGCAGATAGCACCTGAGACAGCACCTGTCCTTGCTTTCCTGGAACCTGTGATGCACACACCGCATATTCGAAAAGTGTCTTGATTTTTATTTTTCTTTGTTCTCTTACAATATAAACTTAATGAAATTGTTGTCAGGTTGGAACATAGAATTTAGGGTAATGTGGATCTGTGTTTCAGAACCATGGTCACTCATGTTTGGTTCTAGGATAATATTTCTCATTCCTTCTGAAGTGAGAGTTGTGTTTTTGCATTTGGTAAGTCCAAGAGTTAACAACTAGTCTCCAGACTTTGGTGTTAAAAGAAAGGTAGTACACCATTAGGAGACGTTGCCTCATGAAATGAACCTAGATCATTGTGGGATATTGGGCAAAGTACCTCTCTTTCTCCTGGCTGTCCCAAAATGACTGACCACTTTTCTCAGATACATGTATCCACTATGATTTTCTGATTTTCTACAGGTCTCAAAACAATGGACCACACATAGACCGAAACACCCAAAACTGAGAACAAAATGAACTTTTCCCTTTATAAATTGATTATAACAGGCACTTTGCCACAATGACAAAAGGATAGCACAAAAATCAATGAAGTTGAGGAAGAAATTGAGCTGCC
Organism: Eospalax fontanierii; assembly: GCA_035773235.1. Classification (NCBI taxonomy): domain Eukaryota; kingdom Metazoa; phylum Chordata; class Mammalia; order Rodentia; family Spalacidae; genus Eospalax; species Eospalax fontanierii. The sequence continues at coordinate 42,894,741 of CM069540.1, read as the reverse complement.
AACATCCCCGTGAAGGCAAGTCTGTAGGATTGCGTGCTGTTACCTCAAACCAGCAGTCACTGGAGATTGGGTTGATAAGTGGGTAATTCTGAGATGTTCTAAATTTAATTACAAAAACTCATTGATAGAGGATAGGAGAGATTAGAGAAGCTAACTAATTAACAGTTACAGATCAGAATACAAAAGACTGTTCAATATGCCTGAAAGATGTGTAGGTCCCTTGACTCAGTAATCCAACTACGGGCTTGTTGCTAAAATTTCTCCTCCGAGTCATGAACAGTATCCAGCCTCCTCCCCTAGGTACCTAATGACAAAGTGAGATATAATTTCACAAAGCTACAGTTTGGAAACCAGAGTTTCTTTGGGCTTACTTACAGAGCAATGGGTGAGGCATTACTGACAAGGGTGAAGAGGACAACACTCCTGTTAAGACTGTACAGCTAATTCTACATCCCAGCAGGGACCCTGTAGCCTCCTGGCAGCTGCTCAAGATAGAAGAAGATGTTTATTCATCTCCAGATTCCTCTGATTATACCTTTAGTCTCTCCCCCACATACAACTCAGGCCACAGGTTGGTTGGAAGGCATGACTGACACTCTGACCCTCTCTTCCTGAGGAGCTCAACAGTCAAGTTTGTTTATGATGATCCAAGCAGACAGAGGCAACCGAACTTAGGAAGAAGAGGTCTGTCCAGTGTAGCTTGCCAGTCCAGTTTGCCAGGCAGAGGATATGTCCATGCAACAGGGCTGACCAAGCCTTATATTTTGAGTTCAAGCCCTGAGACTCACATGGTAGATCAGAATGGACACCTGAAAATTGTCCCCTGACCTTTACATGAGGATTAGTGTATGCCCATGCCCACACATGTAAAAACATACACACAGGCACACACACACACACACACACACGCACACACACACACACACATATACTCACACTAAACAAACAAAAAAACAAATAAATAAATTGATAAATAAATAAATGTTTAAAAAATTCAAAAGTTTAAATAGATTGATAACCAGCCACCACCAGTTCCAGGTTTGTGAATAAACTTTCCAGATTACACAGTACAGAAGTACAGAGGTTCTCCCTGCGGACCGCCCTCTCATCCCCACCCTTCCCACCTCTCCTTTCCCCACTCTCTTATCTACAGCCCTCATAGTTTCAATGCAAATGGTCAAACTGTGTATGAATCCACATGCGCATGAAACAAGAATCTGCTCAACGCTTTTTACTTTGCTTTCCAAATGGTTTCTTTTCTTTGTGTCCTGTCGCTCTTTAATTTCCTACTTGTTTTCAGAACTAGAACACTTCAAGGCTTGCATGGGAAATGGGTTAATTTTATAAATTTAAAGGAAACTATTCTCCATATTGTTTTGGTGTCAGGATTTCTGAAACATGGAAATATCATCTGGGAAGTGTCAGTAAGCCACTCCTAAAACTCCACTGACCTGTAATCACATATTCCAAAACAACAGACACAGAAGATGTAACCTCCAACAATGCACTAGGAACAACAAAGACATTTGGAAACCAGGAGGAATCGAAGGTTTGGCTGCTAATCTATTACATTTGGGCATTTAATTCTACCTTGGTAGGATTTTGACAGTTTTATTGGACAATCCACAATAGGAAGAATAAAATATGGGGTGCCATCCATGCTACGGTCTAATTCTGTGGCTGATATTTATAATTTGATTCAACTTTGCTTATCTGTAGGCAGAGTTAAGAACTCATCTACTTAATCCAAAGCACTTTGTTCCCTCTTTTGCCCACCTCACAATTTCTAAACTGTGATTTGTAGTCTCTTCACTCTCCTGTTATTGGTCCTCTTTGAGCTGATTACCATCCTAACTTAGCTGACCAACATAAATTAGTGTTAGTGCTATACATAAGAATAAAGGAAAAGAAGTTTTAATGGGGCATACTTGGTTGCTCTGTCTTTTATAAGAATGTTAAAAATTTCCCAATGACAATGAGCTAACAAATGGAACTGACCTCAGTAGCAGTCCCTGCTCACGGAGATCTTTGTTCATTGGCGTCATTTGTAGGCTTATGTTTATTATTCACGCATGGTTTCATGCACCTGTAATTTCAGCCCTCAGAAGTTTGAGGCAGTAGGATCCTGAGTTCTGGGCCAGTCTAAGACACATAAGGAGACACTGTCACCCAAAAGAAAAAAATAAAACAAACAACAACAAAATCTCCTCATCATTTATTCTGGCATTGGCTTGAAGGGATATTTTCTAACTTTATGACATGTGTGTTTTCTCTTAAATGTGCCTGATTACAAGCTAGGAAATAGTGTTCTCCAGGGTTCTAAATCTCTTCCACAGGAGGTGATCTCACCCTCAAAAGGAGTATCCAAGGAAGGTGATGTGCCCAGCATCCATATGACATGGCATACTTCATTGACAGAGAAGTGGGCTTTGGAGGAATGGTGCCATTTCCTTTCTGAGAGGATACTTGACCTTGGGAAGAGTCAAATAAAAGGAAGCAGTCAAGAGGAAAAGATCAGTGATTTGACCCACCCCAAGAAACACTCAAAAAAGTAGAATATATTCTAAGATGAATGAATCAAGAGAGGACTGGCATGACAAAAATACTATATATTCAGGACAAATTATCTTCACACATCATGCACTTGTAAGCTCATACATGATAAAGTTAGTTCTTCAGTAGTAGTTTGGATATTTTGTATGAATTAAAAAACTATGTATTAGATAATTAGAACATTTTGTCTCTTTTTAACCAAAGAGATATTACCAGAATTTTAGAGCAAATCCAATCTCTGAAAATTCTACAGAGCAGGCTTTGCCACCTGTTCCTGGGGTACCATTAGAGAGACCTATAACGGTAAAAGCAAGGAGAGGAGGTTTAAGGAATAGAGCAGAGGAGGAGAAGACACAGGATCCAGCAACCCTGTTTGTCAAGGTGTACTCGGATGAGCTTTAGATTTCCATAAAGAAGAATTGGTCCAGGGCATCAATAATTGTGCATGATTTAGCAGTCCTGGCCCTGGTGTGATCTGGTGATGATTGCCTCAGTTGTTGTTTCTAAGGTGGCTTGAAGGAGGCCCTGGAGCTCGAGGGAGTAATCTGCTTTCAGTAAGAGAATCCTGCTTCAAGATGCAGCCTCACCATGACAGACATCTGGAAAATGATCCTCCAAGGCCCTTCTGTTCTTCCTGAACCCATGGTGAGTGTGGGTTTAAGACAAAGTCTGATAATTATAGCTGCCCCTCCAGGTCCAGAACAGGCCATTATCTAAAGCACTGACAGTAAGAAGTCTCCAGCATTGATGGATGGTTTTTACACGGATGTCCCTTAAGTGATTAACTTGCCTGTGTGTAGAGATAGACAGGTGACCCAAAGCTATGCAAATAAAGGCAGAGATGTCTGCTTCACATCCTGTTTTTAGTTACATATGTGGGCTAAAGTCAGAATCAGTGTTTTTTTTAGCAAAGGTAGCATCTACCTGCCCATGATAACAATGTTGTGACCCTTGAATTCAGAAAAGTCTGAATGATTTTGAGACCTCTTTGTTAGTCCAATTCCAATTGGAAGCAGGATTCTAAAGTATGTCAGCATTCTTACAAATTACTCTAATCAAAATAAGAAAATAGTGAGGAATAAGTTCAGTAAACATTTAAAAATATGAAAGTTACTCCTGTCTGACTGTGCCTTGGGAAGACTAATTACCTAGTGACTGTCAGCCTCAGAACAAATGCTGGAGGGCAGTGAAACAAACAGCTGAACACGACTGCATTAATATTTATTGTATATTAAAATTTGACTAAAGATCTATTCTGATATCTTTAAATTTCTTTTATTTTTTCTTCGAGTTACAATTTGTTGCCTTTGGAGATTTTGTAAAGTTCTTTTTTTTCTTTTGAGAATTTCATACATAAGTACAATATTTGCAATTCATCCATCCTCCCATTGACCCTCGAGTTCCTCCCATGTTCCTTCAACCTCCCTCTCAATTTTTTGAGCTCTTCTTTGACTATTATTGCTATATGCATACATACATTTATAAAATGTATACATATATAATTATAATGCACTGTGGTCATCAAGTAATGCTGGTGTGTACCCATGCTTAGAGATTAGAGAACCTACTTGAGATTAGATCATTTCTCTGAGAACTAGTCCCTAGAGAAAACTGATCCCCACTCCTCACTCTGCATCCATTTATTATCGGTTGCTCTTCATCTTGACGTAGGATTCCAAGAAATTTCCCTCATCCAACTTGGCATGTCAACTGTCATTATGTAGATCTCTTTAGACTACCATACTATTGAGATTTCATTGGTAGAGCTTCTATATTTCCTCTAAAATGTGTTAAGTAGAGGCAGGTGTCTTGTCCTTCTGGAAATTTCATTCTTTCTGCTGCCCTCCTATGATGTTTCCTGCACCTTAGGTGTAATGGTTGCATTGCAGATGTGTCATTTCTAGCTGGGCACCTCACCACTTATTTGACCAGCTGTGGAACTTTGTAATAGTCTCAATCTCCTGCTAAAAGAAACTTCCTTTATGAGTGGTGAGAGGAACACTTCTCTGTAAAGATAAGGATACATATTAAAAATATAGTAAGAAATGATTTGATCTAGGAAAGTGACAGAAGTAGGTGCTTCACTAGGGTCTATGACCACTCCAGCTGTGTGTACTTGGATATGTTTACGGTACCACATATGAATGCTCTCACATTGAGCAGACCTTAAGTCTAATTAGACAGCTGTTGATTACCTCTTACATAAGCTGACAAAGGATCAAACCAATCAGTGACCCTATCCATCCGTAAATTCTGTGAACCAGGACAACAACTGATTCAGCACATTGTCTCTATTGGTTCAGTATTGGTACTGTTATCTTAGGGTAAAAATATAATTTTAATAGCATCATATTCATATGGTTAACTGTATGTGCATGTGTTTGTGTATGCAAAATTTTCACCTATTCAGAACATTTTACCCAGTTTATCTTCCATAATGTGTGTTCCAAGAAAGAGAGAAAGAAAATGAAGGTTTGACTTCATCGATCATTATATTTTAGCATAAAAGAGTTGTATTAAAGACACATAAAATTCTATAAAGCTCTTGAAATATGTGTATAGATTGCTTTTCAGAGGGATGGGTCATATTGACCTTGTCTGCTATGAACACATAGCTGATTGCAGTAACTCTTCCAGGTAGTCTTGGAAATTATTTTGAAGTTGGACATTTAACATTCTATTCAGGTCAGTTAGATACGGTATTACTTTATAAAATTTTCTATATTATCATTATTATTTGTTTGATGTATGTCAGTTATAAACAGATGAAATAAAATACTCTATAAATGTGATGATGTACTTCTGCTCTTTTCTATAATTTTAATTAATTTGAGGCAATATCACTAGATATCTTCGGTTGTTAACTGGCTTCATTGCTCCAACTGTATTGTCCTTATCATTATGATACAGGATAGATTGAGGTCTCCTCTTGGGGGATTTAGTCTCATTAATAAAAGAATTTAAAGATGGATTCAAAGAGAAGTGTGAGGACAATTTTATTAGAGTTTAAAAGAAAAAATATACCTAGGGCAGGTAAGCTGTAAATCTCAGCAGCTACCAGAGGTGGAGACTAGAGGAGGAAGAAAGCCATGCCTTTTAAGCTGGGATAAGGACCAAATACTTGGCAGACTGACCTTCCCAACTGGGAAGTTAGGTCTCCATCCAGGCCAGAGGGGAGGGTCTGTTCCCTTGACCAGAAAGAGTTTTCTTTTAACAGATCTTTATTGTTTCTCTGACAGATATGTTTCATAGACACTCTCTCACTTAGGAAGGAACCTGTGGTACATACAAGGATTCTCTAGCATCTATGGCTCTAAACTCTAGCTCTGCTGATTCTGTTGAGATTTTCCAAAATGCTACCAAGTTTCCTAGACTCTCAGAAACCCATTTAGCCTAGGAAGTTGTTGACAGGCAGAGACACAGATCACAAAACCGAGATCCTCACACTTATCCCAGAATAGGAGCCCTTATTCCTTGATTCCTTAGAGACTACAGAAACATATTGTATCTGTTTTGCTGATTGTTTTAGGACTGAAGAATATTAGAAAACAATACATTTTGAGCAATCAATTAATGTTCTCCCTTGGGTATTGCTCTGCAGAATGAGTGCTAGCCTTCAGGGGAAGTGGATTCCAGATCAAATTGATCAAATCTGATCTCTGAAGTATGTTCTGTCTTCAGCAATAGGGTCTTATATTCAAATTCCGGGAGACAATCAAGGGCTGTGGAAATAACACGTGTAATTTTGGGAGTATCTTGTACACCCCTGGCCAACAATTCAAAGGAAATTTTCTCTTGTCTGGCAGTGTTTCTATTTAAATAGCCTGCAGCTATGCGCATGGACTCAGGTAGAGATACTGTATGTGGAATTTGTCATTAAGTTGTTAGACTAATATAATTCCCACTGGTGTGTTATACTAGCTGTCCATTCCCTCCCTCCCCCCCTCTCTCTTTCTCTCTCTTTGTGTGTGTGTCTGTAACCTTCACTCTATGCCTTCCCCATTTAAAGTGTTCCCATTTCTCCCTTGATAATACCAGTCCCCTAAGACCCCATTTTCTTGAGCATGTTCTTTCCTTTTATCCCCGTAATTCCTTATATAACCCTCTCTCTCCCACTTCCACTTAAATGCCCTCCTTTCATCTGCTTCTCCCTTACTAACATCTGTCTCTTGTTATTCTTATCTGTTAGGTTTCGTCTTCCCTTTACCTCCCTGATTCTTTCCATTTTCCTGGTTCCTGCAGTTACATCAGGTTACATACTCACACATAAGGGTTTGAAGAGAGAACATATGTTATTTGTTTTTCTGATTGTGTTGCTTCACTTAGTATAATAGTTTCTAGTTCCATCCATTTACTTGCAAATGTGATGTTTTCATCTTTCTTTACTGATGAGTAGAATTCCATTGTGTAAATGTATCACATTTTCATTATCCAGTAATCATGTGAGGGACAGTAAGATTACTTCCATCTCTTAGATCTTGTGAAAAGAGCAGAAACAAGCATGAATATAAAAATATCTCTGCCATAAGATGAGTTTGGGGGTATACGCCAAGGAGTGGTATAACCGGCTCAAATGGTAGATTTATTTTTATTTTTTAAAGATTTCTCCAAACTGCTTTCCATAGGGGTTTCACAAGTTTATAATCCCACTAGCAGTGAATGAGGGTTCCTCTTTCCCTACATCCTCTCCAGCATTTGGTATCATTTGTTTCTTGATCTTAGCCAGTCTGACTTGGGTAAGATGAAATCTTAAAGTGATTTTAAATTGCATTTGCCTAATTATTAATGGTGCTGAACACTTTTTAAGATGCTTCTCAGCCATCTTTTGTTATTCCTTTGAGAACTCTCTTCTCTGGCAGTGTTTCTATTTAAATAGCCTGCAGCTATGCGCATGGACTCAGGTAGAGATACTGTATGTGGAATTTGTCATTAAGTTGTTAGACTAATATAATTCCCACTGGTGTGTTATACTAGCTGTCCATTCCCTCCCTCCCCCCCTCTCTCTTTCTCTCTCTTTGTGTGTGTGTCTGTAACCTTCACTCTATGCCTTCCCCATTTAAAGTGTTCCCATTTCTCCCTTGATAATACACTTTTTAAGATGCTTCTCAGCCATCTTTTGTTATTCCTTTGAGAACTCTCTTCTCAGCTCCTTTGCCCATCTTTTGATTGGGTCATTTGTTTTCTTGTTTCTTTGCTTTCTGAGTTCTTAATATATTATGGATGTTAAGCCTCTGTCAGATGTGTCACTGGTGAAGATTTTTTCCTACTCTCTGGGTTTTGTCTTCCCTTCCATGTTTGTTTTGTTGTTGTTGTTGTACAAAATCTTTTTATTTTAATGAGGTTCACTTGTTAATTATTAACTTTAATTCCTGCACAACTGCTGTCTGAGTTAGAAAGTTCTGTCCTACACCTAAGTCGTGTAGGTTACTGCCAAGGCATTCTTCTTATACCTTGAGACTTTCAGGTTCCACATTGAGGTTTTGATCCATTTGGAATTGACTTTTGTACAAGGTGAAGGATAAAGGTCTAATTTCATTCTTCTACATGTGAAGATCCAGTTTTGCTGTCACCATTTGCTAAAGATGCTATCTTTCCTCCAGTGAGTGTTCTTGGTCCTTTTGTTAAATATTAGATGACTAAAATTGCATATACTCATGTTTAAGTCTTAAATTATATTTCGTTGATCTACATGTCTATTTTTGTGCCAGTACAATGTTGTTTTTATGACTATAGCTCTGTAATATAGTTTGAAATCTGGTATAGTAATCCCCCTGTATTGTTCTTTGTGCTACGGTAGCTTTGGCTATCTGGGGTCTTTTGTGCTTCCATATGAATTTTAGGATTTTTTTCTAATTCTGTAAAGAAAGTCATGGAAATTTTGATTGGGATTGCATTGGCTTTTTTGGTATGTTGGTCATTTTCAAAATACTAATTCTTTCAATCCACGTGCATGGGAGATCCTTCCATCTTCTAGTGTCCTCACCAATCTCTTTCTTAAAAGATGCAAAATTTTCATTGTAAAGATCTTTAATGTCTTTGGTCAGGTCATTCTGAGAATTTTTTTTTGAGACTATTGTGAATGAGAGGGTTTCCTTGTACTCTTTCTCCAAATGCCCATTATTGGTATATACATAGGCTACTGATTTTTGTAGATTAATTTTGTAACCTGCCAGTTTACTGAAAGTGTCATTTCTAGGAGGTTTCTGGTGGAATTTTTGGTATCTCTTCAGTATAGTGTCATGTCATTTTCAAAAAGAGATAATTTGAAAATGTCTTTTCCAATGAGTATTCCTTTGATTTCCTTCTCTTGTCTTATTGCTCTAACAAGTTTCAAGCACTATATTAGGAAGGAGTGGAGACAGTGAACAGCCATGTCAGGTTCCTGATTTTAATTGGTATGCTTCCAGTTTTTCTCCATTTAATGATGTTGGCTATGCATACAATGTTGGTTGTTCTGTGCATATTTTTAATTATGTTGAGGTATGTTCCCTCCAGTTCAATTCCCTCTGGGACTTTTAACATAAGCCTGTGTTAAATTTTGTCAAAGGCCTGTTCTGCGTCTATTGAAATGATCAGATAATTTTTGTCTTTGAGTCCATTCATAGACTTTATGACATTTATTGACTTATGCATATTGAATTGCCCCTGCATCTCTAGAATACAGCTGACTTGATCATTGTGGATGTTCTTTTTGATATTTGTCTGTATGCAGATTGAAAGTATTTTCTTGAGAATTTTTGCATCTGTGTTCATTAAGGATGAGGGTCTATAGTTTTCTGTATTGATTGTGTCTTTATCTGGTTTGGGTATTAGAGTGGAGGCTGACTTCACAGAAGTAATTTGGGAGTTTTTCATCTATTTCTCTCTTTTTGAATAATTTAAGTAATATTGGATATAGATCTTCTTTGACTGTCTTGTAGAATTTTGGCTGTGAATTCACCTAGGCCTTGACGTTTTCAGTTGAGAGATTTGGTATTACTGTTTCTATTTCCTTATGTTATTTATTTAAGCTGTTGATCTCTTCTTGGTTTAGCTTTGGTGATTTCCATGATTTTTATGCATCCATTTCTTTAAGTTTTTCAAATTTACTATCATACAGGTTTTTTAAGTATTCCTTTATAATGTCCTGAATCTTTTAGTTGTCTGTTGTGCTGTTTCCCCTTTCATCTCTGATTTTGTTTATTTCAAGGTGTCCTTTCTTTGTTTTGATTGACTGGGTCAAGGGTCTGTCTCTCTTCTTTGTCTTTTCAAAGAATTGAGCTCTTAGATTCATTGATTCTTCATATTGTTTTGTTTGTTTCTTTTTCATTAATTTCTGCCCAGATTTTTGATATTTTTTTCTTGTCTCCTAGGTTTGGGTTTCAATTGTTGTTGGTTTTAAATATTCTTGAAATCACTGATTTGTATTCTTTCTGCTTTTTAATTTTTTTAATGTAGGCACTTGGAGCTATAAACTTCCCACTTAGGACTGCTTTTTAAGTGTTCCAGAGGTCTTGTTGTGTTGTATTGTCTTTTCCATTTATGTCCAGGAATACTTTTATTTCTTTCTTAATTTCTCCTTTGACCCATTGATCATTCAGGACTGTGTTCTTATTCTCCATGAGTTTATGAAGTTATGAGGACTTCTTCCAGTGTTCATTTTAAACTTTACTGCATTCTGAACTGATGGAATGCATGGAATTAGTTCCATTTTTTTCATTTCTTGAGGTTTGTTTTGTGTCCCAATATGTGCTCAATTTGGGAGAAAATTTCATGGGGTCCTGAATAGAATGTGTATTCTTTGTAGCTTGGGTGGAATATTCAGTAGATGTCTATGAGGTCCATTTGGTTTAATTCAGATGTCTCTCTGTTTATTCTCTGTCTGTTTTACCTGTTTAATGGAGACAGTCAGGTATTGAAGTCCTGTGCTATTAGTGAGTTGGGATTAATCTGATTCCTTAAAGTCCTGTAGTATTGCTTTTATAAAGTTGAGTGCACCAGAGTTTGATACATACATGTTCATGATTGCAATATCTTCTTGGTTAATTGTTATTTTTCTCAAAATGATTTGTCTCTTTTTTATATTTTCTGATTAATTTTAGTTTGAAGTCTATTTTGTCAGATATTAGAATGACTTCTTGTTTCTTGATGACATTTTCTTGAATTCTTTTTTTTTGTCCTTTTACCTTAAGGTAGTGCCTGTCCTTGAAACTGAGATGGGTTTCTTACAGGCAACAAAAAATGAATATTTTTTTCTTGATTAACATGTATCTTGACTGGAGACTATGTCCATTGATATTTAAAGTTATTACTGAAAGATGTGTATTGGTTCCCATCATTTTAAATTCTGTTTGTATCTTTGGTCTAACTTTCTGGTTCCCCAGTTATACCTTCATTCAGTTTCTTTCTGTTGTCCATTAGGTATAGTCATTCCTTTCTTTAGTTCTTTGCATTGCATCAAGTATTCTCTGAAGTGCTAGTCTTCTGGACAGGAATTATTTCAGTCTGTTCATGTTGCAGAAAATTTTTCTTTCCCTTTCAAACATAACCAATATTTTTACTGGATAAAGTATTCAAGGTTTGACTGTATGGTTATTTAATACTAAGAAAATTTTGGTCGAGGCTCTTCTGGTTCTCATAGTTTACATTGAAAAGTCAACTTTGATTCTGATGGTTTTTCCTTTATATGTGACTTATTTTTCTTTTGCAGCTTTCAGAAGTCTCTTTGTTCTTTATGTGTAAGCTTTTTATTGTGATATGCGGTAGGAAGTTGCTTTTTAGGTCCAGTCTATTTGATGTTCCATGTGCTTCTTGTATTTGTATGGAAATGCCCTTCCTTAATTTGGGGATTTTTTTTTCCTACAGTCTGATTGAAGATCTGGTAAATACCATTATCTAAGAGTCTTGTCCTTCATCTACATCTATGATGCACAGATTTGTTCTTTTCATGGCGTCCCACATTTCCTGCATTCTCCATTCCTGTTTTTTTTTTTAAATTCATACTCTTTGAATCATTGCTACAATTCTTCAACCATACCAGTCTTGATATTCTGTTTTCCATTTCATTCATTCTATTGGTGAGGCTTTCACCTGTCATTTCATGCTTTCTTACTGAGTTTCTCACTTCCTTCTTCATTTCAGCCTGACTTTTCTTTAATACTTCTATCTCTTTTGTGGATTCAGTCTGAAGTTTATCCCTATCTTCTTTTAATTCTTTGATTTGTTTGTGTGTGTGTGTGTATGTGTGTGTGTGCGTGTTCTTTAAATTCATTGAATTCTTTGATCATGTTTATGATTGTTTTTTTAAACTCTGTGTCCTGGGTTATCTCTGTGGGATTCTCGTGGTAGAACTCTTCCATAGCACTGTTATGTTTGATGGGGACATATTATTTGGAGTTTCCATATCATTTTTTCATTGTGATCTTTTCATGTGGATTTCTTTTGTTTTGATTTTTGTTTGTGATTCTGATGTGAGACTCCAGACTTCCTTTTTTCAGTTGAAGTCTGATTCTGTTTGTGACTTGGTTGTTTTCTTATTGGGTATGAAAAGGTGGTTGGTCAAGGCTTCAGGTTCTCTCTTTTAATTTTATATTGGCAGACCAAATGGTTCTAATCTCTCTGCTCCAGAGTTCTCTCAGCAGCATAGGTTAGGCAAGGTCAGACGCTCTCTCTCTCTAAAAGTCTGGGTCCCTCTAACTAGCAGGGATAGCACAACTTGGGAAAATTGCTATGCAGAGGCTGAGTTCAGGCTTTGTCCAGCAGTCTGCAAAATTCTGGGCCCCACAGAAGGGCACAGAAGCCTATCCCTGCAGCAGTGGGAGGAGCCCAGATCATGCCAACGTAGGAGGGGCACAGTGCGATTTGGAGAACACATAGCCTGCCAGACATAAGACAGTAGTCCAGAGATGTGGGAGTCTAAGAGTAATTGTGTGCCTGTGCCCAAGGAGAACAGGATGTGTGGTCGGGATTTGGAGTTGCTGTGACTTTAAGGGAGTTGAGACTCAGTGGGCAGGATCAGATTCATCAGGGATAAAGCCTGATCTCTGGAATCCAGGACAACTTGAGGGTGGGAATTGCCAGAGTAGAATGCTGGTCTTGGAATGCAATAGTGTGTTGTCAGTGGGGAAGTGAAGGCTCTAATACACAAGACTGAAAAATTGAGCTGTTCTGAGCACAGGGCATTGAGTTGCAGTGGGCAGCTTTGGACTAAAAGAGTAGTCCAGGGATCTGGGGTACTAAGAGCAAAGTCAAGCCAGTTCCTAAGGCTTAAAGCTAGAAGAATAAGGGGAGAACAGAGTTGCTCTGTGGGAGGGGAGTGGAGAGACAGTGGGCTGGATCAGACTTATCAGTGAAGAATGCTGCTCACCGAAATACTGGATAAGGCATTTTTAATCCATAATTCTGTAGGTCTGTTAGACAAAACATGATTCCATTTATCATTTACCTCATTTTCTAATCACGATTTATGTTGCATTTCTGAGACAAGAGGAAATCTTAATTACTTTGAAAATGTTCATTCATTCTTTTTTTTTTCTTATCCCTGACCACTTCCCACCATGGTTAGATGATTATTTAGAGAGACTTGTATCACCCAGGTGAAGATGAATAGAAGGAGGCCTTATGGCTGTGAGGCTGAGGCTCATCCTGCTAGGTAATCTCTGACACTCTTGCTCCTATCTCTCCAGCAGTGTTGACGAGTCTAGAGTGTGAGATTCTGGAAAAAAGGCTCCAGTTCTAAAGCTTCTTGTACTTGCTTCCAGATTGTAATAAGATCATGAGTATTCTCAGTGTCTAGGTGGCCTTCCAGAAAGGTCCTCAGAGGAGAGCTGAGGACTCATCATTCCCTAAAGAGCAGCATAAAGAAGCTTTAGATTGTAGATTCCAGCATGTGGCTCAGTTCTTAACCTTTTCTCTCTACCAGGGTGGCTCTATGGAGTAGCTGAGAACCAGTGCAAAAAATCATCCAGGGGAGAGGTTTAGACTCTTCCAGGCCAGCAAGCACTGTCTGCTTCCATCTTCTCTTCAGCTGGATTCACCCATGGCTCTCTTCAGAGACCAGATCCCGAGAAAAGGAATGAATACAGTCTCCTAGACCACATGTTTTCCCTTGAGTTCTTAATGTTTGGAGTATGGTTCACAGACTAGTAGCCTCTACACAGTAAGCCTGTTAGAGAGAAAATATAGAAATTTAAGACACAGTCTAGAGCTTCCTAATCAGAAAGAAAAACTTTCAAGACAGTAACTGGTAAACACATCTTAAATTTTGAGAAATAGTGCAGTCATAGTCTGAACCTTATCTATATGTGGTTTTTGTAATTATCCTGGCCAGTTTGTTAGATCCAGCTTTTATGTCTCAAGAGAACCTCTCCAAGTTCAACATCTTATAACAAAGTGTACAAAATAAGAAAAAATGTTAGGTGTCAGACATTCAAGGGCGGTGTGTCTTTTCCTTTTTGTATTTCTGCTGTAAGACCAGTATCAGTCAGAATCTAACCAAAAAGGAAAATCAGAAGGAAGTACTTGAAAATTTTCAGTATTGCTGGAAATCACAGACTGAAACCGATCTTTACAGGATTTCTTTTCTTAGAGATGTCCAGCCCCTGCCTTTTACACCCCACAACTTGTTAAATAAGGTCTTCTCCAGTCAATTATGTTGATTATTAATCATAATTTTCATTTACTTCTACAAGATTGGATCTTCCCTTATCAGAGAATCGTGGTCTTTGATCCCTAGATCTAAAATATTTCATACACACAATGTGAAACATACTCCTCAATTGGAAGCAATGAGAATAGGAATAAAAATTATGCTGCTTTCAGCAAATTGCTATGCTCATTCAAGAACACCCACATTTATTCACTATTTTGGGTGGAGTGCAGTGTGGGGTCCTGAGGGATCAAGGTCATATGCCCAGGCCATTAGAGTTCATGACCCAGTGATCTTGTTTACATTACTAACACTAGTTTTTTAGTATAAGGTTAAGTAAAAGTCCTCAGTACAGATTCTGTTCCTATTGTTCATCATTTCTACACTCTGGACCTCTCATACCCAAGGAGAAGGAGGCCTCTGGATAAATCAGGAAAGGGTTGAAGTCAGGCAATCCAGATGCAGAAGATCCACAAACCATGGTTATACACATCTATAATCACAGCATTCATCAGGTTGAGGCAGGAAGATGGCAAGCTCACAGCCCTACTCAACTGCACAACAAGATCAAGTTGTAGAAAAACAAAACAAAGCAAAATGAAGAAAAAAGATGTATACATAAATACACTTCTGATGGAAACAAAATGTAGCTAGAAGCAAATGACTTAAACCCATGTTAAGCGGAAGGGGAGGGGTTAATAAGGGTCATCGGGAACCACTAGATTAAATAATCTACTTCAGATACTGGCTGCACAGTTTTCTGAAGGTCGGCAACAGGCATCAGGCTCCCGCTGTACAGCAATGACTGATGTTCTCTGTCCTTCAAGGGAGCTCTCTCCCTTCACTGCAGCATCTGGTGTGATTAGGGTGATGCCCGCTTCAGTTTTCATAGTGCTCTAAATGAACTTGCTTTATTAAACTAGACAGAAGGATATGAATGCTTTCTCCAATAGTCCACATTCTTGGGAAAGGTGTGCTTCTCCATAAAATGCCGGCCAGTTACTGTCATGTGATTACTGTGTATTTAGCAGGATGTGTGTGTGTGTGAAAGGGGGAAACAGACAGACAGACATAGAAGAGACTCATCTTCAAGAAATTTACCTACTGGTTTTCAGTCCTTTGAGTATATAATACATATTTGTGTTGGGTTTATTTGCATGGTTTTGATTTTAGTCTGTTTTCATCAACTTCATATCTTTTTGTATCCTAAATTTTACTTTGTGCACAATTCCATATATCTGAGTTAATCATCATCAATTACCCCCAGAAAATTTTATTACAGAATGTTACATATTAATATTTGATGACACTGTCTTAACATCATCTACTAACAAGTACCAAAATCTGAATAATAGGAGACTATATTGCAAATCCTAAGAATATCACCATATACAGAAAAAGTCAAATATAATTATACAGATTATATATTTATAATTTTCTATAGGTAACAGGAGAGAAAATTACATATGCAACATATATACTTACCTATCCAAATATTCTGGCATGTAATAATATAAATTAAAGCAATACACATGTAAAAGTGAAAAGATTTAAATATATATCACAGAGCACATGTATTAAGGCTGGTAAATATGGTTTACAGATTTGGGGAATGTTAACCTGAACATGCAGGAGAGTTATCATAAAGATGGTGGTGTTTCCTGAACTAATATTATCTCATAGCATACTTTAATTAAGCACTGATTATCCTCACAAGAGTTAAAGATAGATAAAGAAAGATATCCTGAGTTTCCAGCTGGGATCAGTCCTGTAGGGTAAACTTACAGACTTTTCTCTCTACCTTGAGGGACATGCCTCCAAGAATGTGATTGATAGCCAGCCAACCAGTGGCTTAAGGGGGAACGTCTAGCAGGAAGCAATGAAAACTGGTAAGGACATGCATGGCAGTGCAGGTCTCCATCTTGGGTGTGTGTGCTGGAGGTCCACTGGACTTCTGATCAAAATGCTGGCTCCCCCATACGAAATTTTTTGTCTCTCTCCCCAGGGATGAATCATTTATAAGTAACCCTGAATAAAACTGGTTTCTCTAATTGGAGAGAATTCTCCATTCATTCAATGGGTTCAAACCTATGGGGGTGGGGCTGACTGCCAGGCCTCATTGTGAGAGGAGAATTCATAAGGCACGCCCACTGCCAGTGTCCCAGCCTCCTGTCATCTACTATTTCTCTGTCTCCAATAATCTTACAAAAGACTACACAAACAGAGTCTGAATCAAAAACCACTTGCTACATCCCTTAAAATTTCTTCAAATTAGATGTAAATTTCAGGTTTCTTTTCATTATGTGTCTAAGTTAGAATAAAATTATTAGATTTTTCAATTAGCATAAAAATGTAAAAGGCTCTTTGTGACCTTCTAAAATCACCAGCACATTGACGTTGTAGCTTGGCTTTCAGAGGTACATTCTACAGCCTTCCCCTGAAAACATCAGTAAGAAAAATCCAGTTAGAAAAACATGCACAGAGGATGTGAGACTACTGTTTGGAATGGGTAGGGATTCGATTTCTTCATTCACTCATTTCAGGCAGTATTTACTATGCATTAGATAATGTCCTAATCTATGAGGATGCTAAATCAAAGTTCCATATGGTATACACATTACAAACAAAAGAAGTTCATGTCTTACAGTTGTAGAAGCTGGAAAGTCAAAGGCAAAGACATCCACAGACATCACATCTGATGCAGTTTCTTTTTAAAATATAATGTAATACCTTATTTTTTGAGAATTTCATACATGAGTATTGTATTTGCATCATTTCCTACAGTCTCAGTCCTCCTCCAACTCCCACCATCTCCCTTCAATCCCTTCTGTTTCAGGTCCTCTTCCTTAACAGTGTTATATATGCATACTTACATACTAAATATGATGCACTACGTCCATTTAGTGGTGTTTGTGTGTACATGCATTTAGGACTGACCACTTGGGATTAGATGACCTCTCAGAGAGTTAGTCCTGAAGGAAAACTGATTCTCCCTCTCTCAGTCTGGATGTATTTTCTATGCAAGTACTCACATTACTGAAGATAGAAACAAGCACCCCTCCCTACACACACACACACACACACACAAGAACAGCAATCCTGTTCATGAGGGGTGAATATACAGGTCCTCATCAATTCCCAGAGCCACCAATAAATAACACTATTACAGAGAGAATTAGACTTCAACAGAGGAATCTGAGTGAGACACAGACATCAAGCTGATGACAGATGAGCATAAGAACAGTTAAACATTCAAATCAACTGTATACAGTATAGCTAGACACTAGTTCCAGGCAGTGTAGTCAGATACCAGCTGTAGACAGTCTAGTGAGACACTAGCTGTAGCTACTCTAGTGAGAAACCAGCTGTAGACAGAGTAGCTAGGTACTGGCTAGAACATCTGTAGTGAACATAAGTGTAGTAAGACACCAGTTATAGATAATTTAGTGACACAGGGGGCATAGGTATTATAGAGCGACACCAGGTAGACCTTTTAGTCTACCAGCTGCAGAAAGTGTAGGGAGATACTAGCTTTAGATAATGTAGTGAGCAACTAGGTTTAGGCACCGTAGTGAGTTTCCAGCAGCAGGCAGTGTGGCGAGACACCAGTTTTAAACAGTGTAGTCACAGCTGTACGCATTGTATTGAGACATCTGCTATAGACATCATAGTAAGACACCAGCTCTAGATCATGCCTTGAGCCACCATGTGTAGGCATTATGGTAAGGCACCAGCTGTAGACAGTGTGCTGACAGACCATGTTCCTTTCAGTAATCCCAATAAACTCATTAGTGCACCGAACTAGACATGATAGGATTATTTTTCAGGCTGTCTTTGTTGGCTTTTCTGGGGTAAATAGACATCTGCTCATTTCTCCCCATGTTCCTTTCAGTAATCCCAATAAACTCATTAGTGCACCGAACTAGACATGATAGGATTATTTTTCAGGCTGTCTTTGTTGGCTTTTCTGGGGTAAATAGACATCTGCTCATTTCTCCCCACGTAGAGTACACACCAGTAATGTACTTGGATAACTAAATGAAAACTAAATAAGCTTATATTATATTTAGGTCATTCTATTCTGTAGTCTATTTTCTTTCTGCAGTTTGAACTACCCAACTAACATAAGAAAGGATTTGTAAAATACTGAGAAGTAAATTTTTCAAAAAGCAGAAAAATGCCCTCAATATAAAAATAAACAATAAAATTACCATTATTGAGCGCTTAATGATACCAGAAATATTTGACTTTGCTGTCTTCTCTTCCACAAGTGAGACCTGCCAGACTATGCTTCCCATGAACTGTGGCACTAGGCAGAAAACTGAGACTGTCAAGTAACTAACTTCAAACCTGCTAGATGTGATTAACTCCAAGTACAACTTCAAAAACATGTACTTTTGTCAAACTCACATATTCTATAAATACATAGATAAGACAGAGTTTCACTGAGTTTTCAGCCCAAAGAGATTCTACACCTAGTTAATTCAGAAAAATCTAGGTCATTCACAGAAGGGAATTTAACACAGGTTAAAGAGAACAGCTCATACTTGAGAGACTGATTCTCATCGCAGATGGTTTTAATTGGTCAATATGTTATTGCTCCACATTTAACATTACAGAAAGATGATGGTGCTTTTATTTTCCATTGAGAGAAAAAGCATGGGTCTTAAAGCAAAGCATAGAGCAAGTATTTCCAACCCGAGGGAGAGGCAGTCATTACTCTGCTAGCTTGTTAGTAGAGCCCTTAATCTGCAATGTCCATAGCTTTGTGATTGCCACAGTAAGGCCTTCATGGGTTTCTCTTGAGACACGTTTCCTCTTGGGACCACAACTCTACATAATTCTGCAGGCAGGAGGAGCAAGTGCATGGGCCACTTGACCCAGTTCCTTCATTTCATAATGCTGAAAGGGAGATGAGAGATTGAGAGAAGCTGGCCCAGTAGCTCATAATTGCCTGAGGCAGAGGCAGAGCATTAGTGACCAGCATTCTTCCAAACACTTTTTGTTCTGTGATTGACATGTCCACAGTGCCTAGCCTACCAATGACACTTCAGAGAGACATCAAGTTCAGCACAATCAAGACACTTGGTTTCCTAACATGTATTTTCGCTGTTTGTAGTTCTGAGGACATAATCCAGTGCTTTGTGAATACCAGGCAGGAGCATTACCACTGAAACATCCAGCCTTCCAACCATGGCTGTTTGGGATTGTCTCTTCTTTCCTCACCATATCAAATTAGAAACAAAAGTAGCTCCTGGTGTCTGTAAAACCAAGAGAGGGTAGAGAACAACTGTGCTACTGTAGTTGGGTTGGGAACACAGAGTTTAAGGTAGACTGGAGTCACTGAGCACTGACTAAGTGATCACATTAAGCCTCTCTTGATGGTGAAGACTAATGACATCCTTTAGATCTTCAGAGTAAAGCTATGTAGCCACCACATCTAGACTGAGACATTCATTATAAGGCACAGAGACAAAACTTTTAAGTTCTCATAATCACTACACCTATACTGGATTTGGGGAAACGTACATGGCATTATGAGTTTTATATTTTTAAAATTACAAATGCGAGTGCTACATTTTTAAAATAAATTTTCTAAACCCATTCCCAGATGGGTTAACATTTTTTTTCTTTTCAATTTGATTCGTACAAAAAGTTAAATTAGTTAATGTTTCAAAACATTTCACACAAGAATTTTAAATTCTTGATCAAAAAGACACCAATTTGCAGTCATAAATGCTTTCTACTTTACTGTATTTAGTTTGTTCAGGTTTTCCTAATGGAATTTTGCTTTCCTGCCCATAAAAGAAAATTCCAAAGCAAATAGCATTTGCTATCCACTCAGCGGCTGGAGCAGAACACACTTCAGGAAATTGAATACGTCAGCTGCAGAAGCTGAGACAGAAGAGGTCTGATTTTTGAGAGAATCTAACGGACCAGCTAAATAATAAGCAGGAGTAAATGGGGCTATGGCTTTGAATTACTTAATCACATTCCTTACCATCAGTCTTCCTAATCACCCCCATAGCAGAAGCAGAAAGACCTTCCTGTATCATTTTTTGCTATAGGAAATGGATGCTTTACACTACATGAACATAAATGATGACGTTCATTATATTTCCACAATCTGTCAAAGCTGGCCTTCCAATCCAGTGTAGAAGAGCTAGTTCTATCAGTCTGCGTATTTACTGAGAGCTGGAATCTTAGACTTGAGATCTTCACATTTAAGAGTCTCTCCAAAGTACATCAGTTGATGAGGTAAAATACCACACTTAGTGACTTGCAAATATGAAGCGGATGGTTGCAGGGAAGTCTGCGGAAATGCAGGCATTACTGACAGACAGCCTCTCTCAGGCTGGAAATAGAAAGTTAATAAAAACACAGTGGAGGGTGGTCTGCCTTGCTCTTTGTTTTATTGTATCCAAGTGAAGCTTGGCTTCTGCATTTTCAATAAAGTGTCATGCTGCTTCCATTATAAATTCCAATTTACATGAATTTATACTTCAGCTCTGGGAGTTCAAGATGGGCTCCAATTTCCAAAGCAGCATCAGCCCAGAAGCATAATTTAAAATGCTGCCTTTGTTACAGACTGCCGTGGAGAGGAAATATAAAATATACGTTTCCTTGGTTGCATGTCTTTTTCCTGATAAAATGCAAGCCTATATCTGAAAATATATGTTAGTATTATAAGTACAAGATTACAAGTCATTTGTGTGTGTGCTGTGTTACAGGACCCTGAAATATGATGTCAACATAATAATAAAAAACACAGAATCACTAAAAAACTGTCAGTAGTCAGAATTCTTTGTTCCTCTAACTTCAACAACACAACCTCCCATGACAATTACTATGAAGTGACATAATTATAAATAGCCTAATTATAAATGTCATAATTATAAATGCATTCTTGATTACTGAACTTTTTCTGTTAAATTCAAAAAGCTAAAATAAAAACTTCAGTATTTTCTTTATTATTTTTATTTTATGTTATAAATGAATATATTAAGTGCATCCATGTCATGCAATGGCCACAGAGGTCAGAAGAGGGCATTGGATCTCCTGAAACTAGAGTTACAGATGGTTGTTAGCCATCATGTGGGTGTTGGGAACCAAACCTGTACCCTCTGTAAGAGCAGCCAGTTCACTCAATCACTGAGCAATCTCTCCAGGCCCTTTTCTCTTAATTTTTGTTATTGTATAAAGCCAAGTGTTTTATTATGATATTTCCATATACATATGTAATTGTACTTTGCTCCTAATTGAATATATGTAAACCAAAATTCTGCATATAAAAGTATACATTTGTCTTACTGCTCTCAAATCAGTCTTCTTCCCTCACCCTTTCTCCCCTTGGCTTCCATATTACATGTTTACATACGCAAACATATATACACATATGCACACATATTTAAATCTAGATTCCATATAGGAGATAAAAATGTATTGTTTTGTTTCTTAGGCTGGCTTATTTCACTTCATGAAATGATCTAGTTTCATCTCTTTATATGCAGCTGACATAATTTGATTGTTCATGGGTGAATAAAACTCCATTGTGTGTGTGTGTGTGTGTGATCACATTTTCTGTATTCATTTACCTGTTGATTGGTATCAAGGCTGGTTTCCATGTTGTGGCTCCTGTGACTATTACAATAAACATGGATGTGCAAGTACTCTGCAGTGTGCTGACTTAGATTCCTCTCCACACGCTCACCAACATTTGTGATAACAAATCTGACTGGGATGAGAGAGATTCTCAAAGGAGTTTTAATTTGCACTTCTCTATTGCCTGTGGTTGCTGAAGAGTGTTAAAGAGCATTTATTGATCATTTTTGTTTCTTCTCGTGAGAACTGACTTTTCACTTTATAAGCAAACTCACTAATGGGAACATTTTTCAGTTTTGCGTTTTACAGTTCTTTATGTGTTGTAGATATTAACCCCACATCTGATGAATAGTTGGCAAAGATTTTCTCTTGTTCTGCAGTCGGGTCTTCTCTCAAGTCACTACTTCCTTTGTGTGCAGAAGTTCCTTTACTTTCAGGCAATCAGCTCTGTTAGTTCTCGGGACCATTTGTGGTGCTGTTCAAGTCGCTCTCAGGAAGTTTGTGTCTGTGTCTGTGTGCTGAAGCGTTTGCTCCGTATTTTACTCTGGAAGTTTCTCAGTGTCAAGTTTTCCATTAGCATCTGTGATCATTGTTTTAATTAGTTTTTGTGCAGCCTAACAGGAGTGCACCTAATCTAATTCTTCTAGCCACACATGTCTGCTTTCCCTGGCACCGTGTGTTGAAGAGGCTGTCTCCTCCCAGTGTGTGCTTTACCACCTTTGTAAAGATTAAGTGCCAGCAGTGGTGAGCTGTAGTTTCCGGGAAAGAAAAAAACAACTCATGTTGAACTATTAAAATGTGGACATGCCTTCAAAATAAATAACAGAATAAAATAATGATAAGCTGGAAAAATATTTAATTCCAAGGGCATTCTGCTTTTATTTGAACTGAACTTCAAGTGTCTGATCTTCTTGTCCTGCCTGTGATTGTGATCAAACTGGGTTTAGGAAGTTGAGACAAACAAACTAGGATCATTCTAGTAAAGTGGACACTATAATCTCCAAATCTCTAAAAGAAAATGAAACCAATCAAATCTACTCCTTTTGTATAATTCAAGGAGCCTTGATAAAAATAACAACCAGTATGAGTTTATATTTCTGTCTTTTGAGATAGATTTGATGCATTCTGAGATCACTTGCGTATTATAAATTTCTTTTTGTTATCTCACTTATGAGAGACCATCACTCACAGATCTATTCATCGTATCTTTATTTGTCTGTCAAACACTTGTGTCAAATGAAATCATAGCAACTTCCATTTTGGTGGTTACATTACTGGCATCACAAACAACATTTTTAATTGTTGTTTTACAACCGTTTTATGAAACATAGCTTGCTTTACTTTTCATCATCTCTTGGTTATTCGTTCAGCTACTTAGAATATATTGTAGAAGAATCATGCTGGTAAGTTTAGCCTTAATTGAAATATATAAATTTTAATCAGAGCAAGAACAATTGCTTCATTGTGCAATTCAGATGCACTTACGGTACTTTACATGGGTTAACTTTGTTTAGCCTTGTTAGACAAATGAAACTTGGAAAGACAGATACATAGATCAAAGAAGCATTTTCTTAGAAAAAAATCTAAAATTTAAATATGAAAAATATAAAGCAAAGAAAGAACTTAAAATGGGCAAGTATTCAAAGACATGGTGAGCAAATATATGAGTCTTGTGAATTCATAACCTAGCCACTCATTACAGAGACAAACAAATAAATGGTCATTTATTCTTCATGCTTAGATAAGTGGGTCATATTGTTTAGATTCAACTTAATTCCGAATCATATCTGTTTACACAGCAGCATAATAGCATACCACAACACTCATAAATTCTGATTAGGCAGTCTTTTCCCCTCGAATTATTTTCTATTCCTCATATGTGTGATGTTTTCCAAACATCAAGGAGTAACCTCTCCATAGACTAGCTGTCCACAATGCTTAAAATGTCCTGTAAAATGGATGGAGGACACTGCATTTTCCTACCCCAAGATGCTGAAAGGAAAGAAAACTAAAGCGACGTTTGTAAAGTACTTTGGTCATGAGTGTGATAAAGTGTGCTTCACTTGGCACAGTAGATGAGAAACCAAGGTAAGTGAGCCGCGTCGGGAGAACTGGGTGCCCCAGGGCATCATTTCATGGTCTGGAAAACACCACTTCTAAGTGTTCTGAAATGAATGGTTTCCATCTGCATCAGTAGCGTCACTTGCTGTGGACCGCTCTTGCGCCCATCCCTCACAGGCAGACTGGGGAATCAGGGCCTTCCGGTGTGAAAAGGGTTCTACCGTTTAAATGAATGTCTCCTTAGCCGTCCATATGTGAGCTGAGGAGAGAAAAACTTGGACGGTCTTAGAGGCTCATATTTTCCATCTTGGTGGTAACTTAGAGAACCAGTGGAACTGAAATAATTCAACCTAGGTTGGGGAATTAGCTCAGTGGTAGAGCGCTGGACTAGCAAGCCAAAGCCCGGGTTTGGTCTTCAGTTGTGCGGAGGGGTGGTGGCGGTGGCAGGAGGTGGGCTGTGTGGGAGGGTAAGGTGATGAGAGAGTGGGAGAATTAGCGGGGAATGGAGGGGTAGGGGATAGAGGCTGGCGAGGTGAGGAGAAGAACGCACAAAAGAACAGGCTGGACTGAGTCAGCTATCCTATCCAACAAGGCCCCACCTGCGTAAGAACTCCTCCCCAGAACTCTGTCATGCATCTGGCGCCTATCCTTCACTCTACCATCAGATGCCACCTCCCGGGGAATAGTGGCGCCGTTATGCAGATCGTCTACACATGGACTGAAACAGGGGCGTGGAGACATTCAAGGACATTCCATCAAGTTTTTCCTCATTAGTTTTCCCTTATTCTTGTCTTGTTGCATGTCCTGTGTTCTCGTCCCATTGACCAGGTTTTCAAGCCAACTAATAAACATCAGCAGGTGTACATAAAACATACTGAAGCACATGTCTTGTGTATGTTTTGGTATTTCATATTCTATTTTAAGAAGCTGAACTAGTGGGAGCAGGTGAATGATTGTGCATTCCTGTACCTAGACCCAAGGTATTCAGCTAGTTCATTAACTATGGAAGGCATCATTTCCATCTTCAGATCCTGACACAGTGTCTATCATCTATCAAAACCTACCAATAAAAATGCCTTCAATTTTTGAACATTACTTACTTACATGAAAAGTGAACCTTGGGATTCTTATTCCATACTTTCCTTTGGTAAAACAACAAATAGTCATGAGCCCAGTTGTCAATGAGCAAATCCAGTGGCAGGGACAAACACACCTTCTAGAATGGTGAGTAATTCACATCTTTTTCACTTTTGACTGTAATTTAATGTTTTTTTTTAATAACTATCAAGGAATCACTGACAATCAGAACATAAAGATATCTTTAAATAATTCAATCTCTTCATGAAAATAATTATTTCTTTATATTTTTATTTATCAATAAGCACATTTCACCCAACTGACGTTAAATACACAAAGTAATTCTAAGATCTGGAAAGATTTTACACAATTTAAATCTTTAACATAATGTTAAAGGAACAGAGAACCATTCATTTATGTTTAGACTCACTTTTCACAGATGCCCAAGCACATTCTTTTGGAGCAAAGTGGTAATTTACTCCCATTAATCTTAGCAGATTTGGACACTCCAGCCTTGCCACAACATACATTTCTACTCCTCCAGGGACGATGAGCATCAGTGCGTAATCCTCATTTGTAGTCAACACTGCCCGACTCCACAAGTGCTGCAAAGTCTTTATTTTCTCAAAGTCAGAGGTACAGAGGTCTCTAAGCCCAGAATGCCCACCACCCACCAAATGATCTGTATTTAATCAGTGATCCACAACACCCCAATTTCAGTTTCTCAGAAATTTACTGTGGATATCTGTGTAAGTGATGGATCTTCCCAGTATGAGTTTCAGACACGAAAGTTAACCGCAAAGGAATTTGATGCCACGTGCACTCAGCTCCTGGTTTCAGATGGTACTAGATGGGACACAGGCTTTCTTCAAACAGCAAGGAAGTACAAAGCAGTAATTGAAAATCTTGAAGACTCCTTTTCTTTACTTAGGAAATAAGAACAGTGAAACCTTTTGCTAAGGATGAAGCTATGGTCAAAAGCTGGTCAGGTAGGTGAGGAACTTAGCATTACAGATCGATCGCCAGTTGTACTGCCACTGGGAGGTGCTTTGGGCTTTGGTCACAAGTGTGAAATGGCTTTCTGAGGTTTTCGTGGCGGGGGAGGGCGTGCTTCCTGTTCAGTTGGTTAAGCAATCTGGAGTCCTCCATTGCACTTTCTGCCTGATCTTGGAAACTCAGGCATGCATTCTGCCCATATGTTGTAACGGATTAAATTATCAACATCTTGAAACTATGTTTTCTATTGGAGGCAAATATTTTGTCTATGTATTACACAGTCATCAAGATATTCAGCATTTCCTTCTTGGTATTTGGGAAAGATGTTCTTAGGCAAAGAATTTTGGTAAAATGTTCCCTCTCTTATTATACATACATTTATATAGAGACAAAGAATATGGATATGCAAAACTAAGTAAATTCACAAACCAAATGATACATATTAATATCACTAATAAGCTCTACATTGTCGAAAATGTAAATAGTACTGTGAACTCAGATTTATATATCTCTTAGTGACAATATTGATGAGACATACTTAGAATTATAGCAATGGTTTAAAATTGCCATGACTGATTGGAAGCTACAATATTCATTCAAAATATTTTCTGTGTAGCCGTATTTTCTGTGTGTACCTTGTGGGAAGCTGGTAACATGCTAATTTCAGGAAAAGTGTATTTCTTGTTACAATATCAAAGTTTTGTTTTTTCTATTTCAACTTATTTATGTAAAAGAATGAGTAAGCTGTGACTAAATATTTCAATAATTTCTGAGGAGAAAACTGTTCCTGAAACTAGCATGTTCTGTGTCTGCCAGCCCAGCTGTGTGGTATGCCTGTGTTTGTCTGCTTCTCAATGCTTGGAAATTCGGTATTAGGTGTAACAGAAAGGTGTCTGAATGCTCAGCATAGCTATCCTTTATGCCAGTTTCCCAGCATGATCATGAAACTGGTGTCTTGCTCTCTCCCATGTCTAGAGGATGAATTACATATTTATATACTATTGGTGTAGGTAGACTGTGTCACTCAATATATATTAGCAATGAAACAGACATGGAGACATTGAAATATATGTAAAAAGTCTAAATTTACTGTGTGTTATATATCTGTATATATTTTATGACACTTTTTAATATTTGTACATATCTTGATAATCAACTTCAAATATTCTATTTTAATTCCACAGATGGCTGATGGATGCCTAGGGAACACATAAAAGTGATGGCCAATGAGTAACTTAGAGCTTTCCTAATTGGGAGGCTGTTCCAAAGTTTAGATTAAGCAAACCTGCATGTGCTGAGTAATTGTTACTGTGTTGGTGGAAATCACACAGTGATTCACTGCCAGTTCAATATGACATCTGACCTTTTTATTGTTATTGCAATTGCCACAGATGAATCTTTCTGTCATGAGTCAAACATGTACAGGAGAAAATGAACAAGGGAGTGCCAAGTCTGATGAAAAGGGAAGCGACATCTTATTTCTCTGATGGAGAATATGTTATTCTGTTAGGTCTTCTGTCTATTATGTAATTTTCTTTTAGAACATTTATCATCTCCACATGCTGGTATGAACAATATGATAATGCATTTTTCTGCCATAGATAACAAAGAGAGTAGCAATGTTTGAAAGCTAAAGACTAGCCTTATAATCAAAAGTAATCTTTGAAGGTTGTCATTTGTATTCTATATAACAACATTCTCCAAATCTGGAGTGAATCTACCCAGTCTTACAGAGGAAGAAGAATGAACAGACGATAATGATCTGTGGTTTGGTGACTCATATCTAGTTCAGGCCTTTTCCATATGTCTAGTATCTGACTTTCCTGGAGCAACATGAACTGAATACAAGTCTTTTTACCCCAAATAAGTCCCTAATGAAAGACCAGAAAATCAATTCTACCATTATCCAACTCAGTGGACCAATGTGTTTATAGAGAATTACTTACCAGAGTGCAGCAGAGGGGTTACTTACAGGTGTATGGAAAACTCACAGGCAGCTGCATCACTGAAAAGCCCACCCAGCATGCTGACCACTCAGGGAAGCTGCCTTCCTGGAGCTCCTCGCAGCACTTGCCAGCAGCTGCGAGGGTCAGAGCATCCTCTCTCCTGAGCAGTAGTTCAATAATTTTAACTGCTGGAATAGTCCCAGATAATCCTCTAAGTTTCAGTTTTTCAAGACTTGTGAGAATTTATTTCCTAAATCTCATGAACCTCCATCTTCCCTCTGGGAAGGAATGTTCTGATTGGAAGGAAATTACCATGCAACAATAGCATTTCCAAAGTGAAGCAAAATTAATAAAAGCTATAACTAGAAAATACCAAAGTACATTTAAGTGAATTTTAATTAACATCCACTTGCAAAAATGTGAAGATCCTATTAGCAGAAGTGGAAAACAAAGGTGAACTGATAAATTAGAGATACGTTTATAAATCTTATGTTCCATGTTATGCAATATAAAATTTGGTTTTATGGTAAGAGTGAGATTTCTACATAACAGCAAAAAATGAACAAGTTTTGAGAGATAAAATAGTATGCCTGTTTTATTTAATTCCTTGATAAAAACTCATAATCAATGTTTAACCCCCAATGGATAGACCTGCTTGTTTGTAATGGACAGAAGTGAACTTCAAAGAACAAAAAGCAGTATGGGTCCCTACCAAATTCCCTATAACTAAGGAAAAGCTGATGAGTGGGTTTTCAGATAGAAACTCAGAGCACATTATATAATGCTGGATCTCAGTTGCCCAAACTAAAGGGAAACCTTGTATGTGTCTCACACTGAGGTTTGCCCAGAATGGCACTGTGTGGTCAGGGAGTTAAGTTCTGTGCACCTTGCAGACCACTGAGGTATACACAATTTACCAACATGGGTCACATGTCCCCTAATGACCAGAGCCTTCAATTCAGTAGTGTAAAAATTATATGTTGAGTGGTAGGGACCAAAAACCAAGAAATTTTGCAGTTTTTTGAAGGGAAAAGCATTTGGAAGCAAACAACAAATGTAGACAATATCCAGAATAATCAGTGAAGACTCAGTGTCTAAAATCTCTGCAAATGCTATAGATTGTATAAGAAAAAGTACAATAAAACTGTTTACCAATTCCTAAATATGTACTCTAAATGACTCATTATTGTGCAAGAATTTTCCTAGGGAGACAGGAATAGGGGTCAACTCATCTCAGATAAAGAATCAATGACAGTCCAAAATAGTAATTCCATCGAAGTCCAACTTGGCAGATAAACCAGTTTACTGGAATTACTTACAGAGAACAGAGGACTCAAAAGTAGCTGTATCACCAGACAGCCTACACCAGCATAGATAGACAACTCGTGCAGACTGCTTCCTGCAGCTCTCTGCACAGCTTGGAGGCAGCTAGAGTCAGAGAGTCTCCTCCCAGGAACTTTGCTGATTGGGAAGTCTCTATTCCCAATTCCTGCTTACTGCTTCCATTACTTGGTGGAGTGGCTTCATGAATCTTGGTAGTTTCAGGGACTTCCAGTTGTTTACCTCTTGAGTCCAATGAGCTTCCAGTTCACATTCGTGGAGGGAATATTTCAATTTGGAGGAAAATGCTATGTAACATTTGTTTTCTTTAAAATCCATAAACCACAATTATTACTGCGAAGCTTTTTTATTTTACTTTTTATTTTAATTTTTTGTAAAATGAAAAGTATCACTATATTACAAATTAAGTTGCTCTGTTATTCATAACCGAAAATATAATCTAAATGACTCATACACATCTTGAAAATTTAGATGAATAATTTACATGCGAAATTAAAAGCAAAGACCTTTTCACTCCAGTGTACATCATTATTAGTAAAACAAAGCAATTGCCACTCATCCATATGCAGAGTCCATTTTATGATCTCTCTTATTACCTAGGTACTGTTTTTAAGAAAACAAAATCAAAAGAAGTAAAAAAAAAATCACAACAATGTTGACAATCTTTTGAAATTTTCTAGTCTTGTCCAAGTCCTAAAATTGGTTTGAGTGCTTTGGCCTTCAGTCCCCTGGAATTCATCCCTTCAATAACCATCAGTGGATGATACTTAGTATTCATATTTAGCAGCTCTGAAAAATGATGTTTTACTGTTTCTGTTTCACTGACATTCCCATTATACATTTGCAAGAAAATGTAAACTCCTATGCTGTGATTGATGGCCCAGTCAAGCAGCATTAAGCCACTAGACACTCAAAAACTGAGTTTTCACTTAGGTAGAGCTACAGTGAGTGATAATCAAATCTCTAGATATCTCTAGATAATCAAATCTAGATATCTAAGATTCATAAAGAAGGTATTGATTCATACATTTCCATAATCCAGTCCAAATCATTGGTGGTTCCAATATGCAATCTACAAATCCAAGTGTTCGGATTCAGATGTTTCTCTCAGAAGATATTAGTGACACACAATGATGGGTTTCATTATAATATTTTCATACATGTATATAATATATTCCATTATATTTTCTTGCTATTCTCTCTTGTTCTCCCCAACTTTTCATGATCCACTTCTCTTCCCAATTAGACCTCTTTCTATTACTATTTTGATACATTTCTTTTTAATTCAATTGATACAGGAGCTAGCTTACTGAAGGTAATATGGGAAAAGGACCCATGGTGAAAACTTTATGTTTATCACATATGTTTCAGTAAGATAAAGAAGGAGAGGCAACCAGGCTTAGGGCTGGGTGTGATGCAGCCAAGACGACCTAATAAGAGATGAACACACAGACTTCAAGAAAGAAGGCTAGTTGGGGTGGGCCACCTGGCTCACTTCCAGGAGAACCCTACCACCACAAGGAAACACATACAAGGCACTATTGTTCCTTTATATAGTCTTATAATGTAGCCAAAATTATAACAACTGAATTGTAAGTAAAGACAGCTTCTAAGAAAGCCTCTGTCTATTTCAGGGAAAAAGATCTCAGACCCTTACAAGACAAGGAGTTCATTAGATTAACCAAGAATAACTACATTTACTTTTCGCAGGTGTCAGAACAAAGAGAGTTCAGTACGATTAACATAACATGAGACACTTGCAAGGTCAGAGGTAGTTGCATCAGTCAGTGACTAGTGGCTAGTGGGCAATTATGGTCACCAAAGAGAAACCTTGACAGTTGCTCCTAAGTTTGCTGAATCCTGCCAGTGAAAGTAAAGATATGGACACTGTAGGAGTTGATGAGGTAAAAGTAAACCTCATTCAATAGAATGTCAGAAAAATAACTGTCCAGGAGAGAACCTATCAAATGTATTCTGCCCACTGACTATTAACACTACCTCAGTCTTCGTCCATAGCCCCTTAGAAAGTCCAGGGCCAACTTGCTTTTGCCAAAGACATCTAAGAAAAGCAAGTATTCCAAGTCATTCCTCACAGCTTTCCTCATGTTCTTACAGCCTTTCTACTCCTTTCAGAGTTTTCTCTGAGCCTTGGAGAGGATGATGAAGATGTTACATTTAAGGCTCAGCATTCAATAGTCACTTATTCTCAGTACTTTGATCAATTGTCTCTGTAGTTACTGATGAACACTTCAAAAAGACCTAAGGTGACAGTATCACTATTCTTTGGGCATAATTTAGCTGTTTCTAGGGCAATTTAATAGGCACATAATGTCTGTTTATCAAAACAACATCAGCAGTTCCTACCCCATTTGAAGAGCTTCTACCTGGGGCCTATGACCCCACAACCACAGGCTTTGGACCCAGTTTATAGTTCCATCTTGGGCCCTAAACACAAGCAGAAAGGTGTTGGTTACTCCTATAACATTGGTGCCACTATTGCATTAGTGGGCATATTTTGCCAAGCCATTCAGGGTATATAGCTGGGTAAAGTTAATTATTACTTTTCTGGTGGCATACATAAATAACACCATTCAGTACTGTCAAAGTTATCTGGTAGAGATAGAAAACTTCAGGGTCAGTACCAGTTTGATTTCTTTCTTTTTATTGGCCTTTTTTGAGACAGGGAATAAAGGCATGCACCATCACACACTGTTGAGCTTGATTCCTTAATTTAGTTGTTCTATAACTTATATATGTGTCTTGAGCAATATGATCTTACTGTCAAGTTCTGGCAGGTAACCAAAAAGAATGTTAAGAGCCAACATTGTTTACGGGTCTATGGGATCCCCTGGTCAACAGCTGCAAATGGAGTCAGACTCTTCATTTAAAGAACTTTTAAAAATTGACTTGTCAAGTACCAGATTTCATTATGGATTTTTGTACCTCATTAGATTTGGTTGACCCCCCCATCTCCATCTTCCCGTTCTCCCTCTCTTATTCAACATTTTCAACCTCAGTATTCCTTCTTCCACTTTCTTTTTTACATAAGCAGTCAAATTGCACACCCTGGCTCTTATCACTGTCAAAACACTATCTGGAACTGGAAAGATGACTCCAGAAGTTAGGAGCACTGACTGTTCTGGTGGAAGATCCCAGCTCAGTTCCCAGATACCAGTCATGCAGTGGCCAACAAACATCTGTAGCTTCAGTTACAGGGATACGAGGCCCTCTTTCAGCCTCCACAGGCATTGCAAAAATGGGTACAATTGTTACATACAGGCAAAACACTTATACACATGAAATAAAAATAAAAAGATCAAAATAATTTTTAATTAAAAAAATAAAAACAAAACCATCTAAAGACTACACAGCTCCTCAAGCAAAAGTTAAATTATACTTTAAGATGCCACAAAATATATCACTTTAATTGTCCTTTGAGTAAAGAGACCAGAGCTACCTTGAGCTCCGTCACCTAAGTGCTGACTTGACATTAACATCATTGTGTTGGGATTTCATGCATATTTTTCCTCTCCAGTTTCTGGATCCTGAGGTCAAGAAAGAGATATCAAAAAGCACAAATGAGGTATTGTGAACACAATAATTGATCAATAAAATGTATTGACTACCCAGTCTTCCAGGCTGTGATAAGAGAGGGGCAGTGGCCTTACAAAATTGATGGACTGACCAGAAAGATGAGCTAGAATATAGGCAGTGGCAAACTACATAATCAAAAATAAAGACCATTGTATTAGGGTGTTTTCCTTTACTATGATAAAAGTGACTCAAACCAACATGGAGTGGAAAAGGTATATTTCATCTTAAATTTCCAGATAACAATCCATCCAAAAATCCATCATCAGGGAAAAAACTCAAAGCAGGAACCCCAAGACAGGAACTGAAGCAGACATCATGGCAGAACACAGCTTACTGTCTTGCTTCCCATGGCCTGTTTAGCAAACCCCACTTATACACCACACCCACCTGCCTAGAGATGGGGTATGCCTTCCTGCTTTAATTATCAATTAAGAAAATGCCTCATAGGCATGGCCACAAGAAAACCTGATGGAGGAAATCCCTCAACTGTGGTTCCTTCTCAGAAAGCCTCAGTTCATGTCAAGTTCTCAAATCCTAACCAGAACAACCACAGGCAACTATTCACACCCATTGTTTTTAAGGGATACATAAAGGATAATTAGCTGGTGGAACAGGGAAACATCCAGACATCGTAAAACAGAGGTGATGAAGGATTATGTCACAGCTGTGCCAAGATGAGTATGGTCAGAAATTAACTGGATGAAATAGCTTGGGGAAAGGGCTCTGGAGAATGGCAAGGGCACACATGAAGTTACGAAAGCCAAAAAGATTAGCAACAAGATAAAAATGAAATTTTGGAAGTAGGAGGAAAATGAAATTTTTTTCAAAATTTCAGTTTGTATCATAAACCAAAGAAGACTCTAAGTCAAGAACTTTGACAGTATCTGTATAATTCAAAACCTCAGTGATAGAAGAAGCAGAGACAAGCTGAAATATGACTGCTGGAAATTTTTAATGAGAATGATGGATTCATAATTATCTTCCACACACTAGATGGGCAACCAGGGACATTACTGAGAATTGTACTCAAGCCTTAGTTTTTCCACTACATGCTCCCTGGAAAGACCTTATAACTGCAACAATGATATCAACCCCAAGTCTTCCTCATGCTGAGAAATAATGATGCACAACCATGAAGAGGCCCTGAATGCATATGAACAAGAGGTAACGGATCCAGAAGTTACTAAGTAGCTAGGTCAGTCCTGTTCCCCCTTCTGATCCACTCTCTGTTCCCATCTAGCTCTGGACCACAGGTCAACTATAGGCACATCAACAGAATTCATCATTCTTTGGTTTTAGCTAGATTCAGTAGAAAAGAATCAGAGGAAGGGACAGAGAGTAAAGGAGCGAGGTCTAGATGTCTATTAAGAATCCAGTCCTGATGGTCATCTTGGGCTGCGCCCTGACCAAAAATAACAAATTCAAACATCATACTAGACAACTGCATCCCATCTCATTCTGTTTCTGTGTCTCTCCCTTTGC
The DNA here is from genome assembly GCA_035773235.1 of Eospalax fontanierii. Taxonomy (NCBI): domain Eukaryota; kingdom Metazoa; phylum Chordata; class Mammalia; order Rodentia; family Spalacidae; genus Eospalax; species Eospalax fontanierii. Next base: position 42,860,463 of record CM069540.1, on the reverse strand, counting down.
CCTGATAACCACTTTCTTGTCCCTCCCATCTTGGAATGATAATGGTGATGATGCCCAGTCTTATTACTCTTGGTCTGGAATTCTTGATGCTGTCTTCTCCATGTGATGACTATACAAAGACTCACATTATTTCCTCAAATCATCCACACACAGCATGCCATATGTTATCTTGTAAAGTTCCTGGCTAGTTTGATAACTGGCATCAAGTGAAGTCAGATGAAATAATGTTAGGATATCCTGTGATTTAGTGACCCTGTCTTAGAAGAATTACTGACAGTGTGGAGACAGGACACAGATGACTCACAGCCTGCAGTAGAACACATTTGAAGTGGGGACTTGGAGGACCACATGGCTAGAGAGAGAAGATGCAAAGCAGATAACTTTTCCTGAACATTCAAAGGCTCTGGAAAGGTGGAGCAAGCCTTGTGTCACTTCCCAGTGACCCAGTTCACAAAGAATCAGGAAATATTAAAGTTTGGGACATCTGACGAATAAGACAGAGGGAACATCAGGGGTCTCCATGACAGGTTTTAAGGAGTTCTTCAACTCTTGAAGTCCAAGAACAAACACAACTAAGGATAAACCCAGGGCCAGAGACGAGGCTCTGTTTTGCTAGAAAGGGGTGCTGGTGGTCTTGTACGCACACGGGGAGCTTTTACTTCTTTGATTATTTCAGAGGAGAAACCTTAGTCATCAAAATGTCTTGGAAACCAAGACAACAGTCAGTCTCCCTGATAGAAGGACTGATTCTCACAGTCTGCAGGCCTAGATGCCAGAGAGAGGGTTAAGATAACATAAAGTTATACAGGGGTTGGGTTAGCTAAAATGAGCACATTCATTTAGGGTTGTAAAGGTAGTAAAGCCAGGACTCCTCTGGGACACCCCAGGGAGCAGTCAGGGTCGCAAAGGGGTGACATTATTTGAAAGGACTGTGGGAAAACACTTCTTTCCTCAGTGCATAATACTTTTGTTAAGGACACCCCACTGTCCCTAAGGCCCTGCTGTCATACACAGCTCAGAAGGAGACTAATAGTAAGAGTACTTCAATGCAATTAATCCCTACAGTTGTGAAATAGGCTCACCATGTTCCAGTTTCAGTCTACATTTTCCAACTCTCACACAAGTCTGGCAAGGCAGACCACTTGTACAACAGCTTCAGCACAACAACATTGTTCAAAGCAGAACAGTAAAGCTCAGGAAACGCTTGTCCCTCAAGGCTCAGGGAGTCTGTTGTGGGTGGAGGGAGTCTTGCCCAACTCCACCTACAGCCCCTAATTTGAAGGCATCTCAGCTTGGGTTTTCATATCCAAGCCACTTGAGTGATTAATGGACTAATGGGCTAGTGGACTGAAGGACACTCCGCTCTAGAAGGACCAAGAACAGAGCCAAGCTGTTCCAGCAAACTTCCTGCTCATTACAGGATATTAAATTCCCAACACCATCTGCATATACTTTTGAGAATTCAAAAGTGGAAAGTGAAGAGCACAGGAAACAAGTTCTACACAAGTGGAGAGTCAGATATTGGCAATAAGGGATTGAGGGTGATCACAGTTCCCAGGAAAAAAATCGCTGGCCACATATTGAGGCATGACTGAACATTTTCTCCAGAAATTGTGGAACTGAAACATGGTTGGACTTGCCCTGATGACATTTTCAGTCTCTTCCTAGTCCCAGATACAACCACGTCAAAAATCCAGAGCAACGCAGGTGAGGAAAGGAGGAAGGAGGGAGGGAAGAGAGAAGGAGCATCAACTCCTATTTGAAAGAGAACCCTAAGATAGAACCTGAGATGCTCTTCAAACTGTGGCCATTTCCAGGATGGTTGTAATCTCTCTGTGTCCAAAAATGAGTGAGAATGTCTCATCATTAGCAGATTAGCAAAATAGGGTTTACTGTTTTTTCCAATAAGGAAAATTACACACATCAATTCTAGAAACTTCAAACACTGACGTTCCTAATTCTGATATTGTATGTGTGAAGGCTGATGAAGAAATAAGAGAAGGCAAACAGGAACCAGAATATATTTAGACTCCAACCAAAGAACTCTCTGAAGAGGGGTATGACTCTGAAGTTCAGGAAGGTGGACAGCTTCACCAAACTGATGCTGCAGTTAAGCCGCCAGACTCTTCTAGATGTACAACCTTTCCCTCTCTTGTTTAGAATCATAAATTCTTCTGTAGTTTGATATTATTAAAGGCATGGAATTTCGCTTGGATATCATACATGTTCATAAGCCTGTAAGATAGGAATTGGACAAGAATGTTATTATAACATCACATTTATTCATATAGAAGACATTATGTAGACTTTAATAATACAATACTTAGAGATAAAAAATGTACATTATTTTGTTTCTATTTTTAAATGTGTTTTAACAGAATTCTTAGGTACTCTTTAAGTGATTCGGGTGTTGCACTGTGTATTTTACAATACTGTTAATCTACAAATGCGAAAATAAATTATTTAAAGTTGACAAGTTATGTACCATGAAGATCTATGAAGCACATTAACAGGATGTTAAGAAATATAATGGTAAATGTTCTTCAAGGTGTGTGTGTGTGTGTGTGTGTGTGTGTGTGTGTGTGTGTGTGTTCCTGAGTGGGGGAAGAGAGAGAGAGAGAGAGAGAGAGAGAGAAAGAGAGATATGAACATTCAAGAGAAGCTGCAGTTCAGATGCAGCAGCCGCAAGAGGAAATATATTAACTGCTGTTCAGTCACCTGTTGATGGAAACCTAGCCAGCTCAGCTAGTACTATGAGCACTATAGTACTAACCATAGCTTCTTCTCTCTGTCTGTTTCAGAGTGTGTGTGTGTGTGTGTGTGTGTGTGTGTGTGTGTGTTTGCATCTGTGTGTTCTCCAATTTAAATTATGAATAGTGAACCAAAAAATTTTAGAGGCAGGAGAAAAATGTCTAACATGAAGGAAACAGAGAGAAACTTCTTTCTCTTTAGCATGATTGTAAGTTTTAACAACATTGCATTCATAAAAGAGAATCAGAAACTTAGAGACTATCAAAGAACCTTTGGGAGTGTGAGAATAGAAATCAAAACTCAAATCCAGGATTTAGAAGATAAAAAATAAAATTCTCTTCCTTCCAGTCATTTCTGCTTATCTCTTCTCAGAACCTAGCCTACATCCCAGCTTTTAAAGTTATGGGTGAATTTTGACTCCACATATTCATTTAAAAATCTTTTAAGAATTTTTTGTTATGTGTATGAGTGTTTTTCCCTCCATGTATGTAAGAGCACCACATATGTACAATGCCCACAGACACCAGGAGAGTACATTAGATTACCTGAAAGTAGAGTTACAGATGGTTGTTTGCAAACCCTGTGGGTGCTGGAAATGAAACTCAGGTCCTCTACAAGAACAGCTAGTGTTCTTAACCACTGAGACATCTCTCCAGCCTCTCTACTTGATAGTTGCTGATATGAAATCATAAATTCATATCCCCTGTTTTCTCTCAGCATAAAATATATAGTTGATTGCAACTTAACTTGCATTACTTTTTGATTAGTGGCTTGTCAAGATACACCTTCACTTCCTTATCTTTTCTACATATATCACTTTTTTTCTGCTACTCCAAATAATGCAGCTATGAGCAATTTCCCACCTGTCTTGTTAGAAATGTGGGTGTGCTTCTTTTAACTGTTTCTCTTCTCTGTAGGGTTTTCTTGTGTTTAACTTTTGCAAAATATGGTATACTGCCTTCTAAGGTGTTGTGGCCTTCATATCCTCTCCAGCATGAACATTTTTCACCTTTTTAACTTTAACTGTTCTGGAGTCTTTGCAGTGATTTCCCCACTGAATTCCGCTAGGATGATCTATGATGTAACCAAGAGTAAAACTCATAACTACTGGTTCTAGTCTAGATTTAGAGGTATGACATTGTTGAAGTGGAATTTATAAAGTTTTAATCTTTTATTATTGGGAAACAGTTTTGTCTAAACAGCAAATACAGTGTGGAATGCACCTTTTTATATTTTAAATACATGATATATGTGTGTATATCCTTCATGAACATAGTGAACTACCTGCAATGGACTATTTTTAGAATACTTATATTTCAATTAACACAGAGAAAGAAAGAGAGAAAGAAGGAAGGAGGGGAGGAAGGACAGCTATGCTTTTCATTTGCATACATTCTTTACTTTTTTTTCTTTTTCTTTTTTTGAGACAGGATATCCCTCTAGCCCAACTGACCTAGAAATGGCTATACAGATCATGCTGGCTTCCATCTCACAGATATCTGCCTGCTTCTGCCTCCTGAGTGCTGGGATTAAAGGCATTTATCACCATACCCAGGCTACCATTTTTTTAACAACAAAAAGTTTTTGGAAAAAAGTAATGTATAATGCAATTCATCAAATTTTATCAGTGTAATTCAAATTTTAAATAAGTGACAACTCAAGAAATGAAACATATATGGGTATTTACTTTGATAAAACAATGTATTTCTACATTAGAGTTATTAAAAAGAACCAATTGGTTCTACCTGCCTACCTATTTATCCTCTATGTAACATCTATTATCTACCAGTCTACCATTTAGCATCTATGGTAGATTTATCTACCAATCTTTTTTCTTTTATATAATCAATATATCCATCATCTCTCAGTCTATAATCTATCAGTTCTCTCATCTATCAAACATTTATCAATATATCATTGATTTTTCCTGTACTACCACCTATCTTTTGTCTATCATCTCTCTACCATACATTTATCATTCATTCATCCATCTCCCTATCTAGAGAAATTTATTAAAAGGAATATGTTCACAAGATCATGGAAGAGGAGAATTCTAAAGATTTTCTATATGTAAAATAGAGACAGGAAATCTGGTTTTACAACTCCCACCCAAGCCAAGTGCAGAAAATCAGAACTCCAGCTGAACTAGGTAGGCAGGAGTTGTTCCCTTCTGCTTGGCTTTTTTGCTCCTTGAAGGTCTTGCATTAATCAGCTTATTTCCATCCAAACTGGAAAGAGCCAAGTGCCTCATGCAAACTACTGAGTTATTTGGAAACACCCTCATAGACATATAAATAACTTTAGCCAGGTATCTGGGAGCTCTAACTCAATCACATAAGCTAAACTCATATGAATAGTGACCATGGTGACTCTGTGAATGGGCATCACTTGAAGCTGTCAAGTTCCAGTTCTATGAGTTTGGAAGTAAATATACCTTGATCTGCTTCAGTGTGTGCTTGTGCTCCAGTACCCTGTCCTGTGGAGTACATAGAGCTGTCCCATGTGGAGTTTCTTCTATTTTTACAACACGACAGAACTGGTGAAAATTATGACAACATATTTTAAAACATTTAAAAAAATGTCTCACTTTCCTATCAGCACGAGTAAAACATCAGACGTCAAAACAAATTTCCAAATATGTAGCAAATTTTGTTACAGAATATTAACTCAAACATTTAACTAACATACAGCTGTAATTTCCTCTAGGAGGAAAAATTAAACCCTTTATTTTGATGTCAAGGACCTTATTTCAAGGGAAAAAACTCTTATGATTATTTATCAAGAACATGACAGACACTATGTGACCAAGTAAACATCGTAATAATTTTTAGAAACAAAATTTATGTAAGTTTTCTGTCAACATTAAGATATTTGGCAGTGTTACATGAGAAAAGAGAGCATCATGCAGGAAGAGTTTCTAGCACTTGAGTGTGGTCATAATCTTATTTAACACTACTCCGACAATTGGTCATGCTCTGTTCTTTAATTGTTACCAGAGTCAGCCTAAAAATCTATGTCCCAGTACAAATGCGTTTGAGTTAATTACACATTTTATTTATTTATGCACACAGCCCTCAGCAGGGCTTATGAGAAGAAAAAGATGAACTGAAAACATGGTAATTTATTTTTCAAGCTCAAAGCCTTTACAGCAAGAATTGTATAGTTAAAGCAGTCTCTGAGGAAAAAAAATATTCCCAAAGACATCCTAAAAATAATGGATGTTTGACAAATATCTGAAAAAATAAAGTATCATCTTGAAATAAAGCTATTCTCAAATTAAAATAAAATTAGCATAATTTTATGAAAAAAAATGAATCAATGCCAAATGTGTAGTATTACAAAGGTAGAAGTAAGTTAGTCTCATAGTGTACCTTCCACAAGCCAAAATGATTTTCTCTGTTATTAAAATATCAGGAATGCAACATGCCATCTATCTGTTGTACAACTTTAACCCCCTTCTCATGTGCACAGAAATGGGTATATATGTACACAGAACCATCCACAGCTGTACAGGGACAGAGCAAAGCTGTCAAAGCTATAAATGGGCCAAGGACAGCAGCAGAACTCCTCCAGGGTGATGCTTTGAGGCTTCTGCATGGTGGTGGAAAACCAAAGCGTCAGATCTTCTTTGTCATCCTTAGACACATCTGATATTGTAAGCCTCTGGGGAGTATTTCAGGCTAGCTAGGGAGAGAGGTAACTCATAAGATTTCAGCACATAAATGGGAGTCTTACATCTCCAGTCTATTGCATGTTTAGCATTATCATTATTATTTGTAAGAATATAGTACTGCCTTCCAAGGAACTGAAAAACCAGCTGCTGCTGTTATTCATATTTTAATACCAGCCCAGGGATGCCCATGCAAGACAGAGATGCAGAGCTTCCTCTCCTCTCTCTGGCTTCCCCTTGTCCCCAGTCTGTGGTGGAAAAAAGCAATGGCAGTGTTGAGTCTATAGTGAACAGAGCATTCTGAGACACCGACTTCATGAGTTTCTTTTTCAGTAGCATTTCGTGTGGCAGTTATTTTTCTTATTGTTGTGACAAAATGCATGAGAAGAATCAACTCATTGAAGGAAGGGTTTATTCAGCTCATGGTTGGAGGGGATACTGCTGTCTACCATGGCAGGGAACACACAGCAGTTAGAGCCTAAGGCAGCCGGTCACATTGCATGTGGACTCAGGATGCAGAGGATAGTGAGAGCTGGTTGGTATTGAGCTTGCCTTTTCCTTTTCATTCAGCCTAGGACCCCAGTTCATGAAATGAATATGTTCAGGGTAGGTCTTTTCACTTCAGTTCACCATATCTAGATAATCCCTCACAGACACACCTGGAAACTCATCTCCTAGAAGATTCTACTGTTAAGTTGATAATCTTCATAGACATCACATTTCCTTAAGTAAAAATTTTAGGATATTCAGGGGTTTAATTTGGTTTGTCCACACTGGGTGGTGTGTATCTATGATTCTAAGCAGTTTAGATTCCTTATGAGTCTCTCTACAGAATGGGGCAGTGGAGAGTGATCAAAGGTGTGGTCCTGAGGCCAAGGAAAGTTAAATGCCAACAGTAGAACCATGTGACATATGGCTACTATGTGCTTCTGAATATGCCATGCATGAGAAGTGATTCCAACACAGGCTGAGTCAGGGAATATTTCACAACAATCCCAATCGCACTGGCCCCAACACTGTAGAAGCACCCCACTCCGCAATGGCACTCCAGTCACAGTCTCATTTCTACTTAGGGATCTTTGAAATTTTCACAGTCCCTCACTTGCTTTGCATTTTCAAAGTAACTTAAAGCATACATATGCATTCCTGCGCATTGTAGTTCTTATTCTGTCTTCGCCTTCTATAAATAAGTTTAATGATATTCTGCATAGTCTATTATCCCTTACTTTTTTCTTGCAAAGCATAACTATGAATCACCCACGTCCCCGCAAGAGCTTAATCCCTTTGTAATGTTTGTTTCCATGGATGTATATCCGAGTTTTTCTACTTCTGAGGTTATTTGCTTTTTTCTTTTTCTTCTTGACACCCTGGGATTCTTACACAGAACTGAGACACATCCAAATGGATTCACTTAGGGTATCTCTCTGAGACTGACACTGGTGAGTCATGAGTCCTTCGTGCTCCATTCTCATAGACTCAAAGTGTCTTGCAACGCATACATGCCGATCAAACTTACTGTGATGTGTTTTCCGGACTTTAAGATTTTCCAACTTTTAAATTACATCATGCCTACTGTTTATTATCAAATAATTTTGAAATATCCTGAAAGACTAAGATATCTTGTTTTCTAATTTTTTAATAATTTTAACCTAATGATGACATTCGTAATCTATGCAGAGCTAACGAGAATCACATAGAAATCAAATATCATTTCTATATATAAGAAACTTTCACCCAAAATGTATTAAATGATTATTCCTTCCTGCTACTTGTTACTGCAGCCTGCAGCATATCGAAAGTAAACAGACTATTAACACTGTCAGACAAGGTATCCAAGATCATTAGTAACCATGGAAATACAAATAAAGGCTACTTGCACCTATATAGTTTATGTATGTTTACAATTTTATTTACACAAATATGCTGATCAAGTGGTTAAATTTAAAAAGCCCTGTAATAACAAACATTGTTAAAATGTGGACTAACCCAAAATTAATGAAATTTGATATGCTAAGGGAGTGAAGCTGATCTAGCCACACAGATAACTGTTGGGCAGAGTCTTACAAATGTGAGACTATATTGACTTCCCAAGTCTTAGAGGGGCAGAATCTGAGGTAATACTGGGAAGGAGCAGGTTGACTGTCATCAAGAAGCAAGAGAGGATAACACATGAAACAATGCAGTTTATGCTTTATTTACTACCTGTGGCTTTACAATAGTGCAGGTTACAGGAATGCACTAGGCTGAGAATAGTCCCAGAGTTATAAAGGAGAGACGGAAATCACCTGCTTTGTGTCATTAGTCCCACTGCCTCTAAAAGGGAGAAGCCTTTCATATGTTTTATTTAGATCTTTTACATATTGATTCAGTAATTATTTCCTCATTTAGCTACAAACAGACATCAGAGCAGTTTGGGGTTAGTACATATAACTCTGTTTGAATGGTGCTAAATGTGTTTTGTCTATGTGTATATGTGTATGTATTTTTTTTGATTTTATACCTATAGTTAAAGGTATGGACCACAGAGATTGTTACTGATTATAGAGACATTGAAATGGATCTCTTCAGATAATAGCAAATGCCTCCTACCCCAGTGACCGTCAGAGTTCCTTACTAGTGCTGCTGCAGATTTGGTTGGGCTTTTGGTCTAGAAATAGGGTACTTTAACCAAGTGTTATTTCCGCAGTTTGTGTTATATGTAAAGAATTTTTCATTACTCAATGTGCCAAATTACATTCATAAACTGACAAAGTTCAGTTAAACCTTACTGTTCTTGGATAACATTAATGTTTTTCTAATTTAGTTTTAGTGTATATTGGACTTGGAAATTGTGCAGCAGTCTTCACTTGCACTGATAAATGATGGTAGTGTGTGTTCTGTGTCCTTATCACTTGCTGTCAGGTTTATATATTAAAGTAGCAATGTACTCCTCAAATTACGTAAAAAATATTTCCATTTTTGTCTTCTCTCTGGAGAACTGATAAAATATCTGTGTTATTCCTCATTCATTAGCAGACTTTACTACCTCTAAATTCATTTTTACTTTAAATTTTCTGAGGAGAAAATGTGAAAATAAAATTCAGTTTCCTTAATTCTTGGATATTCTTCTTTCTGTTCAGTTTTGGTAGATTGGAATTTTCAAAAGAACTATATGGTTCAGCTATTTTTGAAATTTTCTTTATATAAGTGTGTTGACAATATTTTCTTAATAGTTGAAAAATACTCATGGTCTAGTATAATAATTTTCATTGGAGATATTTATTTTCATAAGTTCCCTTGTTAATTTTTTTCAGGGATTTAGTCATTAATCATAATACTCTGAATCAAATATTAAATAAGATATAGAAAAATAATTATTTTCTGCCTCTGAATCATTCTACAATTATTGGTTTTCATTATTCTGAAAGAAAATCTTTCCTTATTCTTTCTGAAGCAGCAAGATATTTTGTATTTATATTGTATTTTTGAATATTTTTTCTGCTTCAAGCCCTCAATCAGTCATTTCTCCAAGGAGCCTCAGCTATTTTAAAATGGAAAAATATTAGCAATTTAATATCTGGTTGTTCTCAACACTAATTGGTCATCATTGCCTCTAAGCACTGTTAGTAGACAAAGCTGGGAAATACATTTAAAATTCATGTATTCGTAATCACACCTTGAATTCAATCTAATCCTGTTGCATTTGTCCTCATATTTTCCCATTCCATTTTTGTTTTCCTTTCCCCCACTGCAAAAACTTCAATTACAAAGAAAAAGATCAATAATTTTATTCCTTAGGTCTCTCTTGCACTACATACAGAAACATTTTCATGTTTTGTAAGATAATTATTGCTTGTGAAATTCGCAAATCTTCTGTATAAACTTCAGGACTTCTCTAAGTCTCTCTCTCCCTCCCTCCACCCTTTGCTCTCCCCATCTCTCTCTCTCCTCTCTCTCCTTCCTGTCCTTCTTTCTCCCTCCCTCATCCTTTCTCCCTCTCTCCCTGCCTTTGTTCCTTCTCCATCTTCCAACATTCTTTCGCTCCTCTTGTTTCTCTCCCTCCCCATTTCCCAGCCCTCTTCTGAATACCCTGGCTTGTTTGAAGTTTATTTACCAAGTCATCTTTAGAATACATTCATCTCTACGTCTGTAGAGACAAGTTCACTGCTATTATGTGACTGTACCATGCATTTCTGTGAACAGAGAAATGTTTTTAACATCAATACCTTTACTCCTTTCCTTGTTTAATTACCCTTTGTACATAATCTTATAAAGTAGTTAGCAGCTACGTGTGTTATTTCCATAGTAACTATGTGCTCAATATGTTGGACCATGATGATTGTTGTAGCTTTCTTCAAATACAGCAAAACAAATCACAGATTAAGCAGCTTTGAAATATATATAATTGAAATATATATATATAATTGAAATATATATATATATAAAATTGAAATATATATATATGTATATATATATATATATATATATATAAAATGTCAGCTAGCTGAATTCTTTCTCGAAGTTTTAGGGGAGAGACAATTACCTTGCTGATTTCATTGTTGTCCAAATTCACCAAAATTCCTTTTGTGATGGTCTATGTGATTGGGCCTCTTCCATGCATTCCGGGATAAAGTCACCTTGTCTGTAATCTTCAGAGGATCTACAATATAGCTTTACCACAAATGTAACATTCTTAATTTCTGAAACTAGTATATTAGGGCATAGAAAACTTTTTTGGTGGGTTCTGGTAATTTATTAATTGATAGTACATATTATGGCTTGAGTGAACTTTATATGGATTTTTGGTGTTAACAGAGAATTCTTGTAACCACACTTACCATAGACATATGTGCATATGGGTATCTAGTGTCTGTAATACATATCTCATTTATACACCTATGAGATTATCCTTCCTTGTCACCTCCTGCCCAGCTCTACTTTGGTTTCAGTTTGAGTTAGGAAATGGCAGTTTTCACTATGCACTTTTATAAGAGGTAAATGCACAGAGCAAGATCTGGAAGGACTTACGTCACACTCATAGAGCCAGTTTCCTGAGAGAGGAGTGAATGGCTCATGTAGCATCCAGTTTTCACTTGAAAATGTACATATTTTCCTCATGTACTTGAGGTGAAAAATGAAAACTTTGCTATTTACATATAGCGTAAACATCCAGTAGGCACTGATAAAGTGCTGGGTGTGAAGGAAAAACAGTTTAGTGGTGCATATATACCATCTGTACTCATTTTCTTGTGGACTGACAGGTTACCGTGCTGGATGGAAAGTATTTGTAGATTCTCACATGCTGCTTTAGGTGATCTGATTGTGCAAAATTCTGTTGTACTCGGTACACAGGTAGAGCCATTCCGTGCTGCGCTTGCTCTTACTTCAGATGAGCTCATATGAACATGGTAAACATTTCCACAGGCACCTGGACATCTTACATTGGAATAGCTTTTTCCCCGTCTGTTTGCCCTGATGGGCTTGGGGGCGGGAAGACTGTGTAAGCTTTTCCACAGGTATGTGCAGATGAACTGATGGATCTGAGGCCCCACTTTTTTTCTAGGAGTTGTCCCTGGATCAAAGGGGAACTTGCAAAGTATTCTAGACACTGTCTTTGGGCCAGAGCAGAATCTGAACTGTGTGGGTCTCTGATCCCAAAGGGGCTCTGAGTACTAACAGAGGGCATCATCTGCTAACCTGCATAGTTGGTCTGATCACCACTGGGGGTTGTCATTTAACCTTCACAGATACTGGAGGGAGGTGTCATTTGATACTTGTAGAGATTCTGATTACCATTAGGGGCTGATGCCTGAGCCCTGCAGAGTTTGGTCACCACCTCGAGTTGTCACCTAATCCCTATAGAAATTCTGGTAAACACTGAAAGTTGTCATCTGACCTCTGTAGACTTTCTGATTATTGGTGGTTGTCATCTGACCTGAGTAGAAGATCTGGTGGTAGTGGGGGTCATTATCTGACTCCCATAGTAGGTCCAGTCAGCATTGAGGGCCATCATCTGACCTCGGCAGAAGGTCTAGATACTCCTGGAAGTGATGGGATAGTCTTCAAACTGAGACTTTTCATCACTGAATGTCATCATTCTCCCTTTAGGAATCTGATTATCACTGAAGGTCCAGCTAGCTGCCTTCAGAGACTACTGCTTCTTTACACTGACTGTTGTCTTCTGGCAGTCAGTGCATAATGTTTTAGGGTGCCATTCACATTTTCACCTGAGAGCCTGCTGCAAGATTTGCTAGGTTGCGTTGTTGAGTTCTGGATAAGAACTGTTCCAGAAGTGCGAGAACAATCAGATGTCATGGTTGGGTCCTCCAGGGAGGCTTTACCTGCTTCTTGACTGACTCATGCTGGCTTCCCTCCACAGGGGCAGCTAGAGGCATGCAGGGCTGTAGCTCTGGCTCAGCTAGAAGTTTTACTTGACCATTATCTGGCTCAAATAAAACTCTCAGGTTCCTCAAGTGTTTGGGGGGAAAAGTTTATCTTTTTTGCTGAGCTACACCTTCAGTTGTGAGAGCCTGACGCAGATGCAGATTATGAGCTTGTCAGTTCACAACTGCCTGTATCTCCACCTCCAGAGAATCTAACACACTCTACAGTCACTGAACTTATGTGCATATACACATACACACATACACATAAATAAAAATAAAATTAAAATCAAGATAGAACAACAATCAATCATACAGTCTTAGAAAATGGAAGACGAGGGAGAGAGGAAGACCAGGCATATTGGTAAGCAGTTGTAATCTTCCCCTCAGCATTGGGGAGGCTGTGAACAAACAAGGGCTGCCTGGAATGCATAGAAGACACATCAAAAAGAAAAAAAGGGGGAGGGAGGGAGAAAGGAAGGAGAGTGAGAGAGACTGAGACAGAGAAATGGAGAGACACAGATCAGATAAAGCAGAGGAGGAGGTGGTATTTCACTTCTCAGGATACCAGCATCACCTTGATACTAGAACCAGGTTATGGAGAAAGACAGAACATTTCCTCTGAGGGCTTTTAAGTTGACTCTGCTCAAATAAACTGTCACTAGACAAACTCACAAGAGAGAAAAATCAAAGTAAGGTAGTCACATGCACATGTACAGAATAGTCATATAAAACACAGAGCTGAAAGAGCCAGATGGAGGAGGCTGGGACAGATTTTCAAAGAGAGGATGTCCGGGGCTATAGGGGGTTGCACAGCAGAGCAACCTGCACATGCTTTGCAGATTCTCTGATGTCTGCACTTTTTCAAAATAATCAACTCAGAATAAGTCTTGGGCCAAACAGGGTTATTTCAGCGTGAAAGATTCTGGATTCCTTTCCTTCCTCTCTTCCACCCTCTCTTTCCCTTTCTCAATATTTTAATATTTTTGTATAGATTAAGCACATGTATTGGTGACTTCCTGACTATTTTAACATTTAGCTAATAGCAGGTATTTTCATCTGCTTTATTTCACTTAAGTGGGTGTTTGCTAGTGAAACACAGGAACTTTTGATTTGTAGTTAAAATGTTAAGATAGTTTAGTGATTTTTTTCATTACATATTGTAGTGTCCTCCCACCTAAAGCTTTATACTATTGGCTAATAGAGAAGTGTGGGACTTTTTAACTCTACTTTCTACTGTTTTGTTTCCCTCATAACTGAAAGTTGTAGCAAAATTCTCTAAAATGCTGTTCAACTACAGTGCATACTGTTACCTTTTTTAAAAGCAAGCAGAAAAGTCTCTACCATTACCTTCAAAAATGCTTTGCTGGCTTCTGTTTGAGGAATATTAACACATTTATCATGTTAAAGAATTACCCTCCAATTTTCACTGGATTCAGTATCTTAAACACACATAAGTATTCAAGGTTTTAAAGACCTTGTCAAAATCCATGTTCATTACTATCTTTATCTTGGATAGAATAATATAATGAATTACATTAATGATTTTCTATTATTAAGACAGTTTTTCATTCCATGAATAAATGTCTGTTCTTGATATGTTACTTTTTAACCTGTTGCTCAATTTTGCAAATATTTTACTTCGGAATATTACATAGCTATACAAAACTTTGATTAACAGAGAAGTTTCTTTTTGCTGTCATATTGGATGCAAGTTCAATGCTTAATTGCTTTCGGGAAGGTTGAGCTCCTTCATGTAGCGTGTCTGAATCACTTAGGCCATTGGAATATGTACCTTAAGAGAACCTGAAGAGGAGCTAGAGAGATGACTCTGAGGTTAAGAGCACTGGCTGCTCTTGCAGAGGACCAGGGTTCAATTCCCAGCACTCACATGGCAACTAATAATCATCCTAACTCCAGTTCCAGGGGAATCCGAAGCCCTCTACTCCTCAGCATTGGATGACACAGCGTGCATGTACATAGAGGCAGGCAATACACTCAGACATCTAAATAAAAATAAATAAATAGTTTTGGGTTTTTGTTTGTTTGCTTATTTTTTTTTGTTTTTTTTAGGCAGATTTATTTCAGAATATCAGAATGTCCAGAAAAAATTATTTCTTCTAAATATATAAATTAATTTTCAAGACCCGTCTAAATTAATTTGGAATATTTTAAATGTTCACTATGTGAATCATTGTTTCTCACCTATCATACTGGTACTTGTGTACTTTGTCTCTTCATTAGGAATCTAGCTTCTGTCAGCAAATCTGTGTTTAATTTGTCTTCTAAGTAGCACCAAATTAGTTATTTGAACCAATTATAATTTTTGTATATGTTAAGCAAATAATATTTATGAAAATAGCACATATCTTTAGCTTCAACTATATTATAATGTTATCTCCATAAATATACACACATTTATTATAATTTTCCTGCATATGCTTTCATTTATAGTTACTTTTGGTTATATGAAATGTCAAGGAGAAGACTTAATAACACCTTTGCTAATATTAATAGTCATGTCTTTTTTACTTTTACAATCTGCTTCTTGTTTAATTGCCTTTAAATAGCAGTCTTTGTCATACAAATCCTATCAAGAACTAATAAGCTTCACACCATTCTTCTGTTACTGTGTTCCAATTTTTCAAAGCTTTTTCTTAAACAAATTATATATTTTACGCTATTTTTAGACCTTAAACTTGCTTTTTATAAAAAAAAAAAACTTTGATTTGCTGTTGAACTTAATCAACACTTACTATTGCCCATCTCTTCTCAGTTACATTCCAAAATATTCCCCTGCACTAGGAAAATGCACAATAAAACTATACTAAGGTATTGTTACTTAGGATGGATTTTAACCATGAAAGTGCAGTACTTTGACTTAGTTGTGGGATGATCTTTAAACACTGCACATGGTGCACCTGCCATGTGTGGTAATATGGTTTGGCCGTTTCTTGGCCCCTCTTTTGTATTATATTTCCAAATAAAGTTATAATTATCAATTACCTACTTCGTTGTGGCCCCAGCTTAATTCTGGATGTTAATCCCAGGTACCTCTGGTCCTCTACTGAAAAGGCACATGTCCTATTAGTCTCACAAATGGTTAACCTCTGTGCTTAGATTGTTACCATCTTAGCACTTCTACTGGCAGCAGAAGCCAGCAAGCAGGACCAGAACTTCTAGCCATTTCTGGAGGAAACATGGTCTCAGATGTGCGTTAGTCAGTCTGCTTTTAATTATTTGTGATTTCGGATAATTGGTTTACTCATAATATTACTAATTATGAGACAAAACCTAACTGTATAATATCAGAGAGCATGCAATGAAAAGATCATCGTATCCCATATTCCACCTGTGATATTTTGAAAAGTACTAGAGACTCAAATCCTGAACAGCAAGAAAGACATTTCACAATCTCTGGTCTACAATCTACGAAGTGTCATGGTCCAAAAATCACTTCCATATACTCAAAAGGATCTTGATATCTGGTCTGTGGCATGGATGAACGTGAATAGAAAGATAAAGGCTATGGCTTCAAAAAGTCATACCTCCCTGTACATCCTGTAGAAACTTGTAATGTGTTTAGCATATGTGGAGCTCTTATAAATGACTTCTTAATTTAACAGAGCCACAAGACACAAATAAGAATGTGGCAATTATAGTTTAGTTAGTAGCTTGTTAGAAACAAGATTTGAAGAGAATTATCAACTCTTCAACCTTTCCTACCACACAATGAATTAACCAGAGCCTGTGTATCTACCTTCCCCACAGCACAGTCACCCTTGTGCACACAGGGACTCACATTAAAATTGGAAAAAGCTGAAGAAACCTACAACTAGAGAAATTTCACACTGTTCTTTGCTAAGAAGCAAATGTCTTAAAGATTATGCAATGACTTGTAAGAAGTCAGTATTTATGGTAAGATAAAGTTAGTAATTTGAAAGAAGTTGTGAAAATTCTTTCTGGGAAGCAGGAGCAGTGTCCAGCCCCGCCCTCTTCTCTAGATCCCTAACTACAAAGCAAACCACAGTTTGGGAAACCAGAGTTTATTTGGGCTCACTTACCAAGCAATGAGAGAGGAAAGCCCCCCTGCCCAACACACACACACAAACACACACACTCAGAGGCCATACAGCAAGTTCTACATTTCTGCAGGGACCTGGTAGGCTGCGCTGTCAGCCGCCCTAGATTGCAAATGGCTAGTCTCCTCCCAGCATCTCTGCTCACACCTCAGTCCCTCCCCCACATACAACTCAGGTCACTGACTCCTTGCTCCTCTCTTTCTAAAGAACACCAAAAACCCAGTTTGTGCTGATCCAAGCAGGCTGGAGTGGCTGAACGTGCTGTTCTTTCATTTTGTCAGGCAGAGGACTGATTCACATCACAGAAGAACAAAAATAATACTGCCATTCTGAGGAAATGAAACTCTTTTATTGATTCTTTGAGAATTTCATACAGTTTGGGTAATTTTCTTACTCTCCCCAATCTCCCCTCAGATTCATCCCCACTTACCAATTCCCCGACTTTATGGATTCTTTTTTTGTGTAAAGCTCATCGATTCCGATTTATGTTCCTCAAAAACTTTTGGGCCATTCCCTGGTGTACAGTCACTGACAAGGGGTTATACCCATAAAGAAAACCAGTTCTCCCTTGCCTCATACCCACCTCCCCCAGCCATGGCGGAATTTAGTCTGACTTATGCTTATGCAGGTCTTATGTTGTCACAATCAGTGAGAGTTCATATATGCAACTGTACTGATATGTCTGCAAAACACTGTTCCCTTGCAGTCATACACTTTCTCTGAATTTTACAGTCTCTGTCACCTTTCTTCCATGATGTTCCCAGAGCCTTAGGAGAAGGGGTATGCTTTCGATATCCCATTTAGTGTTGAGCACTAAATATTCTCTACAAATTGTCCACTTGTGGGTCTCTGTGTCAACTGCAATCTAGTGCAAAAAGAAGCTTCTCTGAGGAGAACTGGGAGATGCATCACTCTATGGATAACTATGACATTAGGAATAAATTTAATACTGTACACATTTCCCTTTTAATAGTAGTAGGATCTCCCCTAGGGTTGATGACCCATCCAGACACAGGTTCGTGGCCTCAGTAAAGATGGCAGATATGGTTCCATTTGGGGGGCAGGATTTAAATCCAATCAGATAGTTTTCAATTACCCCCATGACATTCATAAAATAATTGCATCAGTGGACATAGCTTGCCAAACCAGTTATTGTCGCTCATGGGATTCATAGTCAGATAAGACCGACAATTACTTTCCTTTTCTGGTAGTATGCATAGCGCCATCCAACACCGTGAAAGCTAGCCATGAGAGAGAAGCAACCAGGTCAGCACCATTTTGAGTTCTCCATTTTCTACAATTCAAGGATGAGCGCCTTCAGCAATACGTTCACCCTGTCAAGTCCTAGAGGGTAAGTAGCCCAGAACAATAAAAATTGCTTGTCATGTTTGGTGGGAGGTCTGTGGGAACTAGAAATGCCAAAACTCCAAAAGAGAAAACCAGTTCCTGGCACTGGGCTTTTTATTTTCAGGCCTGAGGTATCTGGTAGGAGCATTTTACACTGTTGTAGAGTAACTCCACTTAAACTCAATGTAGATAGATAGATGATAGATAGATAGATAGATAGATAGATAGATAGATAGATAGATATAGACTCCGTCTATGGTAGCAGATTTCTATGTGACTTCCTGACCTCTATGTGTTTTTCTTATTAGGACAGTTTTATCTGTGTTAGCCCAAATGTGCTTTAGATTACCTCTTCACATTGATGCACCTTCTCTTCACCATTCACTGCTTCACAATTTCTCAGAAACAGATTTACAAAATGAGAGGTTCTTTATGAGAGGCTGCCTTGTTCTCTTCTCTCAGGTCCAGCGAAGAACCAGGTTTCCTGAAGGGGAAGAAGTGCAGGTCATTCATGTTGCATCTCAGAGATCTAACAGATATCTTGTATACCTTTGAGAAGTTAATGTACATTCACATAATCCAGATTAACTAAAAATCTGGCTAATTTAGCAAAACACAAAGAGGAGACAATAAAATAACAATATAGAAAGTAACCACTTGGGCCAGAGAGTTGGTGCAGAATTAAAGCCTCAGGTTCACAACCAAAAAGAAAGTGTTTGGTTTCCAGAAATAAATCACCAATCAAGAAATCATAGCATGCAAATGCATCTCCAGCAACAGAAGAAAGAAGAAAATTTTGAACAAAATCTGAAATAAAAATAAATACAACCTTAACTATCTTTAGTTTAAAGAAAATACCAAAGGTTGTTTCCCAGTAGAAGAAAGTTGATCTAAGTTGGAAATTGCCAGAGGTCAATATGAAACACATCTTCTACTGCCTCCATATTAGAAGATCCCATTTAATATTGTTTCCAGAACAATATTGTTTCCAGAAGACAGAGATCAGTCTCTTTAATATCAACAAAGTTTCTAACAGTTATTTCTTTCGTACTTAGGTTACTACTCCAAGCAGCTGCTCCTGGACTGTCAGATATAACTGACTTTCCTATCTTTCAGGAGGTTGTTGTACCAATGGATTGAAGATTTTCCAATCCTATTTCTATCATTTGATGTAAAAATAGTACTGGAAATGTTGGAACTAAACTACAAACCTGCACTCAGCTGATGGAATCTCTGTCATAATATGACCTAATCAATAGAAGTGCACATCTCTGCAACCAGTGTCCATCTTCCCATCTCACATTCATGTGGAACACTTATTAGTAGCCACTGGCTTCACAGACATTCCAATCAGCACAGGGACCTGTCATTTCAAATGTAGAGAAATGTATTAGAAATATGTCTGCTTATATTTCTTTCTTTGAGATGGATATTTCTTCCCTCAAATGCATGACAAGACTGGATGAAGAAAAGTTTTTCTCTGCTTAAAAGCAGAATAAGTTGTGGTACTTGTGATGGTTTGAGTGAGAATGTGTCCCATTGACTCCAAGTATTTAGACGTGTTTTTGTCTCCAGTTGGTAGTGCTCTTTTGGGAGGTCTTTGGGGTGTGGCTTTGCTGGAGAAAGTGCATCAAGGAAGACTCTGATTCCTCTGGAACTAAAAGCTCAAATAAACTCTTCCTTTTATAAGTTCCTTTGGTCATGGTGTTTTATCATAGCAACAGAAAAGAAACTTAATACAGTTCATACCAGGATCATTGGGTATTGTTGTGACAGACCTTACCATGTGGATTTTTGGAGGAATGTGGAAGACTTTGGAAGTGTGGACTTTAAAAGTAGTTGAGTACTGTAAACAGCGCTTAACGGGCCATTCTTGTAGGAACCTGAAAGAAAGTGATGCTGACTTAAGCAGCAACTGGAATATTTTAGCAAAGAGTCTGACTGTGATCTGTCCACAGCCTAAGAGCTTGCCTGATGCTAATTTGAAAATCAATGGACTAATTTCTTTGTCAGAGGAAATTCAAGATACCCTAACAGAAATGGTGGCATGGATATTAATGGTGAATATTATGCAAATATACAGTGAAAAGGAGCAAATGGGATAGAAAGAAAGGCAAAATGTAGAGTTTGGATTTTCAAAGAGCACTAAGAAGACTGATGTTGAAGCCAAGGCATTTGCTCAAGAAGAGAAGAATCTCTTTAATAAGGAGATTAAAATGTTTAAAGAGAGACCAAAAACTTTGCATTAATAATAGAAAAAGTACCTTCAGGGTAAGACCACAAGCAGCTAATCATCCAACTTGTGAAAGGAAAATGCCCAAGCGGTTTTCTACTCCTAGAAAACCACAGCATAGAAAAGCTGGCCTCAATGCAAGAGATATAACAAGAAAAATAACAAGTTGTTTTAGAGGGAGAGTCTCCTCTATAGCTCAGATTGGCCCCAAACTCATGATACTCTAGCCCCCAGCTCCAGAGTTCGGGGATTTCAGCTGTGCACCCCTGTGTCTGGCAGAACTGTTTCTTGTTGAATGTGGGTTTAGTTTCATTCCTCCGTGGTTAGCATTCAGCCTTTGACACAAAGGCTCCCCTTAATAAACATCACCTAAGTTGATCTATGTATTTGTTACAGCTTCTCATCAAAAGATAATAGCTTTTCAAAGCAGAAGTGATAAACTGGTGTGAGTTGACAACTTTATTCTTTTAGCTTTGCCAATAATAACTTCATTCATCATCAGAAAACAATACAGTATCAGAAGTGTGTTCAGGTTCCCCATCATTGTTATTCCATAGAAGAATTCATTCTATTCAGGTACAGCAGGTAAAACTCTGTTTTCATAAATCAGACAAGGGTGGCACTTTTGTCAGGCTCATGTTTGGCAATTTTAAAAACAAACACTAACACCCTTTGCCCTGTGCGGAGGCTTTTGGTTGTATTAGAGTGATGACAGGAAACAACATCAAAGGAAAGTGAAATTAGATTACTGAATTTTCAAAGGAGATGGTAATACATAGTGTCATGTTTGAAAGCCAATAAAGACAGAGACATTTTCGGGATTAATGAAAGTTTTCAAATATATTGTAGCCTAGGTTTCCACAAAACCCATGTAAAGATCACAATAGTGTCCCTTACAGTCCTAGCCCTCAATTCCTGTGCAGCTAGTAGAATGTACTCTACATGTACATTTAATCAATATGCTCTTAAAATAAAGCAAATGGTGATGGCAAAGTATTTGATCAAGTCTATTTTGATTTTTAGTTGTTGTTGTAATTGTTATCATTAAACATTCTCCATTCTTCAGGATTCTGGATGTATATGACATGTCTGTATATAGGATAGATATTTGTCCTGATTAATTGCTAGCATTTTAATTTTGAAACTAACATCCATATGGAATTTCTTGAAGAACATACAGTCCATGGAGCCTCAATTGTATTCTTATATACATTCTATAACTTACTAAAATCAACATGGAGAAATATCCGTGTGAATCTGGGGTTGTTTGGTGAATTTTTATGATTTTTTTTTTGTGCTATCTTTACCAAATTTCAACTTGGCATAGCATCTTTGAGCTCCAAAGAGTAATACATAAAAAACATGTATACCTATAAATCATGTATTTATTATTGGGCTATTCACTCGGGTATGTCTACCACCTTCTAATTTACCTATTTTATGAGGACTCAAGGGAGTCATTTCCCCCAAAACCTCTGTGCTCCTTTCCTGAGAAAATGGTTTGTTCTTCTCTTGAGGATGTATTTTACTTTCTCGTCTATCTATAACAATTATATAACACCTTATGATGTTCTTCACCTCATTATCCTTTACTGTGAATTTCATTCTGTTTTGCAGCCTCATAGCAAGTATGCTACAGCATCTACTTTTTAAATTGACATGCAGATAAAAGTACATAACACGTTACCGTGTTTTCTACACTGTTGTAATAAATAAGCCCAGAGTGATGATTGCACACATCCTGAAGGATGAGGCTCTCATAATCAGAACCCAGCTTTGACTCCCAAAATACAATCTGGATTTTACATTGGCTAGGAAGCTGGATAGAGAGCTGCTGTAACTTCAAAATCAAAAATAAAAGAACAATTGGACACCCTAAAAAGCCTTGGAGGAGAAGCCATGAGGCAGAGCCCCTCCACTTCCCCTTCTCTCATATAATCAGCTTCAAAATCAAGGGGATCATAAGCAGAATTTTCTAGGCCTGGGATCCAATGACAATAGAAGATGATAAAAGAAAAATCAATGGACACATACAGAAAGAACAGGAATACTGTGGCCCAGGGTCTATTCTTAAGGGTTTCACACCCATAAAGGAGAAGCAGGAAGCCATGTCACACAAAAGGTCCATCAAAAACACTGACAAAGCTTTCCTCCCATAAGGAAATGAAGAAGATATGATGGAACTTCATCTTCCCAGGCACACCACATGGGGTTAAGGAGATCTCTGAGCAAATGAGGCAGCCAAGGTTCACTAACTCCCCCAAATACACTGCTTCTCAGTGATTAGAAGGCAGATGATTTCTTATCACTGCCCTGACATAGAAACAGAATGGAAATCACTGGTCCATCCTCAGAACAAGTAAAGAACAAAAGCTGAACAGATTGAACAGCACCAACTCTTTTTAGTTATCAATGAATATTGGCCAAGGAGCAAATAGCTGTCCTGAATGCTGGACAAGCAAGTGAATAGAGAAACCTCAATTTCCAGGTATGGAATTCATGAGCAAAGTCAATAATCAGTGCCTCTTGAATTGCAGTTCATAAATGGCTGGAGGTTCAGGATGGAGGAGTTTGAGAATTAAAGCAATCAGGATATCCTTCTGTAGTTGAATGGATGAACAAACTGATGTATGCAGTAAAGAGAGTGCAAGTATGCAACATGGAGCTTTCCAGCATCCAAATGCAGGGGAATTTAAATGCATATTGCTAAGAAAAAGAACAAAATATAAAAGGCTGAATACAGTGTGAGTTCACATATATGACACTCTAGAAAAGGGAAAGCTGTGAAAACAGCAATTTCGACAGTTGCTGGGGCCTTGGGAGCAAGGAAGGGGGGATAACTAGGAAGAACAGCATGAATTCTTAGGGCAGTGCAACTAACCTGATACCATCCTCATACATCATCATATGTCTGTCAGAATCTCAGAAAACACCACCCCGAACTAACAGATCAATATTCATCCATCAATCTTAACAGATATTCCATAAGAGTTTTAATAATCTACAGAGCCTATGCATGTGTGGTGTGTGTGTTGGCATTTGTCCATGTGAGAATATGTTTGAGAGAGACAAAGACAGAAGAAGGAAAAGAATACAAATTGTGGTGCAGTGAAATTCTTTATGCGTTGGTCCAATTATTTTTGTAAGTTAAAGTTTATTTGAAATACAGTCTATTCTTTTTTAAAGCATAAAGTAACAACAGTTCACTGCACTGGCTGGAGTGAGTGCAGGGCAAAGACTTCTCTTTCTTTTCGTAGGCATAGGGCAAGAAAGCCTGAAGTTACGATACAAACATTGACATGACTGCTGGGTCTCAAGCTCTCCTTCAATGCAAAATAAAATATAGCCGGAAAAGTAAGAGAATCTCTTAGTAAAAAAAGACGGATACATCAACAACAATCCTGAAGATGCCTCAAAGTCTGACTGACCACACTAAAACACACACACACGCGCACACACACACGCGCACACACACACACACACTCAAATCTATTGTTGGTTTTCATTTTGTTGATATATGGATATTTTCAACATTTTTTTTTAAGTTGAGAATTTCATGGTTTGTATTTTGATCATGATCACCTCCCTCTTCAACTCCTCCCAAATCTAACCCCCTTCCCTACCCATCCAACTTTTTCTCCTTGTTTTCTTTTTTAAACCCATCAGGTTTTAAACCATCAGGTTCAGAGCATGATGTCTGTATACTCTTGGATGTGAGGCCATCCACTGGCTGCACTTGAACTACTAGGGGCCATACCCTTGAAAAAAACAGTCTCTGTTATTTTAATAAAAGAAAAACATTCCCTTTACCAAGTTAAAACATGTATCCTTAATTTTCATACATGCATGTAGCATTCAGGCTTAAATATATCAAAGTGCAAAAATGATGATGATGATGATGATGATGATGATATAGATGATGATGACTATGTTGGATAGCTTTACTTGACACGCTTTAGTAAAGGGAGCCTCGATTGAATAATTTTCTCCATTAAACTGGCCTTTGGCCATGTCTGTGGTATATTTTCTTGGTTGTTGACTGATTTGAAAAGGTTCAGCCCACTTTGGATGGTGTCACTCCTTGGCAGGTGGTCCAGTATTGTTTAAGAAAGTAGGTTGATCATGGACCAGTGGACAAAGTCAGTAAGCAGAGTTCCTCCGTGGACTCTGCTTCAGCTGCTACCTCCACGTGCCTACTCTAAGTTCCTACAGTGATGAATTGTGACTCTAGAGATGTAAGCCAAATAAACCCTTTCCTCCCAAAGTTGGTATTGGCCACAATGTTTTGTCACAGCAATTAAGAGCAATCTAGAACAATGACACTGAGAAGAGGCAGGAGGGGAAGAGAGGCATGAGAAAGAGGGAAAAGAACGAGAAAGGAGGAGAAAGAGGTGATCCTGCGGGGAGACAAAGTCTTCAGAAGACTCATATGCTCTGGGAAAGAAAGAATTTTAAAATCTACTACTAATTTCCTAAAAAGTAAAACCAAAAACAAAACAGTCAATTTAGTGTGCACCAAAAAACATCCATAAAATTGGGGTTTCTTCTGACAGCTGATCAGTTACTCATTTAAATTCATTGTAACAGCGACAGCATGCACAAGTCCCATGCAAACCCAAACCAGATAAAGTACCAGCATAGACTTAGGGAAGGGGGTAAGGCATATCAACCTAATTTAAGGAACTTTTGGCAATTGATGACTGCTGGGAGGTGACACACAGTCTCTTACAGAGATGGGACTCTTGGTGGGTTAACCGGGCTCCAGTGGATAGACCCACATTGAAAGATATTTGAGAACATAAATCAGAGTCCATAGGCTAATATATATATATATATATATATATATATATATATATATATATATATGTTTGTTAGAGTATATATATTATATATATATATAATAAAGTACATTAAATAAGACAGGAGAAGTAAGTGGAGGTGCAGAGAAGGGAGGAGATCTAAGTACCATCAAATTTTACCATAAGAAAATAGCAAAAAAATCCATAAACCCAAAACCTTAGGGCATCAAGAAATGGCAGCTCAGCAGTTAGGAGCACTGCCTGCTCTTACAGAGAGCCCAGGTTTAGTTCCCAAAATCTACTGGCAGGTAACAACCATGGGTAACTCCAGTTCCAGGGGATACTTCTTCTGGCCTCTATGAACGCTGTGTCACACAAGTGCACTTACACACATGCAGAAAAAATACTCATACACTTAAAAATAGAATAAATAAAAATTTTAAAAATCCGAGCACCTAAATGCACCCGTGTCATCCTAGGATTGAGGAAGTAGAGATGGGGGCGGGTTTACAAATATAAGGCCAACCTGCATATCTACAGAAGCATAGAAAATGATTGAATGTTTCAGCAAATAGATAAAACTATAAAAGATATTTAATAGAAATATTAGGAATCAAATACAGTACATACATGAATAATTGTTCATTGGCATAACTGTAGACCCAAATTAGTTGAGACAAAAAAAGTGAACTTGAAAATAATAGAATAAAAACCATATAGACCACATATATAAAGAACACCAGGGATTTTAACTGGAAAATTCAGGAGTGAACAAAGAAAAAAACATTTTATATATTTAGACTACCATAAATGAAAAAGAGAGAAGTTCCATAGTAGAAAAATTTTGACAATACTCAGAAAAAAAAAACAGGAGTTATCAAATCACAGACCAAGAACCTGAGACCACTCTAAAAGAAGAAACATCCTGTATATATGATATCCAAAGTTACAAAGCAACAGTAAGAGAAATACATGAAGATAGCTAGAAACAGAGGAAACATATGTAGAAAATGACAAGAAAGAATTGTCTAGTCAGAAATTGTGCACAGATGATCAAGGTGCAGAGAATAAGTGTGTGTGGAACACAAATGGGACATCTACATCAGTCCCATCCAGCCCTATCCTTACTCAAGGCTCAGGGACCGTACAGGAAAAGGGGACAGAAAGATTTCAAGAGCCTGAGGCTGAGGAGGACCTTAATACTATTGTCTTCTGGACAGGCCAGGGCTGGTGAGCTCACAAATTCCTAGCAACTGTGGAGGCCTGACCAAGATGGAGTAGTTTACATTATAGTATGCAATGGAAAGGGTTCACTAGCCACACACCTAAACTAGGGATCTATGGACACTTGATAGTGGGAGAGAGTACTTCCTAGTACACTGTAGTGTGGATGACCCACACACATGAGTTTATGGCCAAAACACATTGAACTCAGCTGGTTAATTTTTAAAGAAGGACACACAAAGTTAGGAACATGGGGGGTTGATCTGAGATGAGCTGGGTGGAGGGGACAGAGGAAATGTGATCAAGACATATCATATAAAATTATCAAAGTATTAATTAAAATATATTAAAAGAACTGTGTGAAAAGAAATGTAGAATTTTTGCAATGCTTAAAACATAATTTAAACCTATAATATTATATTCAGTGAAGCTATCTGAAAAATGAAGGTGAAAAAATTTATCCTAAGCAAATAATCCATCAAATACATGAGCATCCATTTCCTGAAGACATGACTCTTTTTAAAACATATTTTATTTATTATTTCCATTTTATGTATATGAGTGCTAAGCCTGCAAGTATGTAAGTACACTTCTGTCATGCAAAGCCCATGGAGGTCAGAAGAGGGCATCTGATTCCCTTGGAACTGGAGTTACAGATAGTTGTTAGTTGCCATGTGGGTGCTGGGAATCGAACCTGGCTTCTCTGCAAGAGTAGTCTTAACAACTGAGCCATCTCTCCAGCCTTTCTTTATGCCTCTTACGCATCCTCATTTTTTCTTTTTGTTACATTATCAGCATAATTTTGTTTTCAGTTTTAAATTACATTTACATACTGTTGCTATGTGTGTGTATGTATGTATGTGTGCACACACATAGATGTGTCCCACAGTGAACATGTGGAGGTCAAAAGACAACTTGCAGAAAGTTGGCTATCTCCTTCCACCTGTGGGACCCATGGAATGAACTCCGGTCATCAGGTTTGGCACTGAATGCTAAATGCTTTTACCTCCTGAGCCATCTCTCTGGACCAGCAGAAATTTTAATATATTGTATTTTAAAATGTTAAATTTTTAGCAAACTAACAGCATTTGGGAAGCAGAGGCAGACAAAGCTCTGTGAGTTTGAGGTAATCCTGGTCTGTGTAGCAAGTTCCAGGACAACCAGAGCATCACTGGGGGAACCTGGTCTAAAACAAACAAACAAACAAACAAATAAACAAATAAATAAATAAATAAATGTAAATAAATGGCTCAGGAGCAGAAGTGTCATGGAATCTGTCCACAGTTACAGAAGATCACTGAGGCCAAGCCACAGGAGAAAAGACCATTATGTGAAGCTGTGCAGATGACATCTAAATTGCAAAGGATTCACAAAGATGTCATATAGTCCATGACCGATAGGTGTCTGCAGAAGTAGGCATGGAGTGAGCTCAGCCCAGAAAGAGAATGTGTGTGGGGTCTGGGTCTGTTGTAAAAGGTATTGAGCAAGCCAAGTAACCCTGGATACCCTGAAGGGATGGTAGGAGTCTGGCCTTGTCTGCCTGAAGCAGTAACCTAAGTTCCTGGAAGCCACTGCAGACCTCAACAGGTGCTTCATCTTTTCCCCCCAGAGCCAGGTTTTTGGGTTTCATTTCCTCGCTCCTAATTTCCAAGTCAGCCCTACAACCTTCCCGCCTTTACCTAAAGACCCCACATTTAACTTTCCTGCCTTCTGTAATGGTCAGAAAGGCCTCCCTATATAACTCTTGCCTTGGTTTCAATAGATGAACTGCCCACAGACTCAGTCTCCCAGGAATTCCTCCTACCACACTGAGTCACTTGAGAACCTGTTCGATCGTTCGATCGTCTGATGGTCCTCCATTCTCTGGGATGGCTGGAGCACAACAGCTGTGTTGGAGATGGAGAATCACCCACAACTGTGTGTGCTATGGACATCAGAGCTGGAGAGGTGGGGATGCCTAAGCCCTTTGCAGCCTGAGTGATTCCACTGTAAGCCCCAGATACAGGTTATACAGCTTTGGGATTTGGCATTTGCTCTTTGGGTTTCTGTCTCACTTTGGTCTAGTCTTTTGTTGCTTTTCCTTCATTTCTCCTTTTTGGAATTTACTCTGTATGTTAGAAGTATATAACTTGTTTTTCGATTATACAGGGGCTCATAGATAAGAAACTGCCTGAACCAAAGTTCAGTTAAACAAAGGCAGAATAGAAGTTCCTACTAGACAATCAACAAAGAACACTCATATACTCAAGGCAGTACAAAAACAAATGATAAGAAAAAGCAGGAGAATTTGTCCCAACAAAAAAGACTTTGATCTTTTAACAGTGTGGAAGTATTAAAGACTAAAGGAGACACCACCCCCAAGCTGCCCCCCTGCCAACTTTGCACCCAGGCCTACTCCAACTCCCCTGCCTCAGATTTCTGGTCTAGCTTCCTAACTCAGAGGAGATAAACCCTCCAGCATGGATTGCTAAATCTCTTCTTAGGTGATCCCTAATCCATCTTCCTCTGGTTCCTGACGGACTTGACAACCTAAGACTCTAGTAAGCCAAATCCCACCCACTGCATCTCTGTTCCAATCCTCTGCAGCCTCAACACTTGAAATCTAGCCCACACCCACCCTGTTGTATGCCAGCCTTGGACACAGGCCTGCTCCAAGATCTCTGTTTCAGATCTCTGTACTGGCTTCCTAATTCAGAGTAGCTAAACCCACTAGCATAGATTCCACAGGCTCCTGATCTGTTGGACACAGCCCAGCCCTCCTACTACCCTGACCAGCCTACCTACTTTCACCAGCTACCTAGTACAGCCGACTTTGGTGGTCTGTCCTGCAGGACCGCCAGAGCTACTGAAAAGGAGATTCTGCGAAACACAGCACAGTAGTCAGTGTAGGGACAAACTTTGGAGTCTGACCCCGAGTGCTTTATTCAGTAAATTCTTATTCAATAAAGCAAAAATCAGCGATTCAAGGACTTGGCTCGGTAGCAAACAGCAAAAACTTTCTCATAACATCTTTAAAAAGTGTTGATTAACTTGGGAATAAACATGTTCATAAAGAAGATGTGCCCTTGCATGTGTATACATTAACCTGACCTGCAAACATAATTTGTTCTGGAACACAGGTATTTGTTTACAACTGCCTATTAGTAGCTTAAACCTTTCATTTCAGTCTCGGTCACTTCTCATTGCAGCTCGGTTTCAATGTACATTTCACTGTTCCCCACAGTCTACTACCCTGCACGAACCTGAAGCACACACCAATTTATTTCTCACACCTGAGCAAAAGACAACCTGCTACATGAACAATATAAACTAAACCAAAGTTCAGTTAAACAAAGGCAGAATAGAAGTTCCTACTAGACAATCAACAAAGAACACTCGTATACTCAAGGCAGTACAAAAACAAATGATAAGAAAAAGCAGGAGAATTTGTCCCAACAAAATCCACTAGTCCTATAGAAGGACACTACAAAGACAACCAGCCTGAGGAATTCAGGACTGAGAATTTAAAAGAACACTTATAAACATGATCAAAATACTTAAAGAAAACAAAGACAAACAACTCAAAAAAACTCACAAAGAGTACGCATAAACTTGTGATAGAAGCTCAAGGCTATACAAATATGAAACAATGAAAAACAATTCAGGAGTTGGAAAGAGAATTCACAGAAGAGATAGAAATATTGAAGAAAACCTAAATGGAAATGAACATGAAATTGAAAACCTCGATAAGTCAATTGGAAACAACAAGAGAAAACCTCAGAAGCGGAACGAATAGAACGGAAAACAAAATATGAAAACTGAATGACAAACTTGAAGACCTGGACTCCTTAAGCAAAGAGTATATAAAATTTTAAAATACATGGGGATAGAATGTGCAGGGAAGGTTGGACAACATGAAAAGACCAAATCTGCACATCATAGGCATGCGGGAAGGAGAAGACTCTCAGACCAGTGGGGCTGACCAGATCTTCAACAGGATTATAGAGTAAAACTTCCTAAATTAAGGAAAGATTTATTTATAGTCTCAGACTTAATTAGACGTGACCAGAAAAGAAACTTCCCATGGTATATCATAGTAAAAACATTAAATATACACAACAAAGAGAGTGTACTGAAAACTGATAGAGAAAAACAACAAATTACTTATAAAGGAAAGGCCATCAGAATTAGAGCTAATTTTTCAATGCAAAATTCAAAAGTTAAACCAAAGTATTCCAAGTTCTAGATGACCATGGAAGCCAATTGCAAATACTTTATCCAGTGAAACTCTCTATCATAGTTGAAGGGGAATAGAAAATTATTCATGAAAGGAACGGGCTGAAAGAATTCATGACCGCCAAACCAGTCCTACAGAGAATTCTGGAAGTCTTACAGAGAAGCAAAGATAGGAATGTAATACCCAAGAGGCTACAGAAAGGCAACAAAAAAAGGTATAATAATGGAAACACAAAATAAGGTCACAAAAAATAGTTAAAATGCCAATATAGAATACGCATCTTTCAATAATAACACTTAATATCAATGGTCTCAACTCCCTTGTCAAAAGACACAGGCTAGTGGAATGAATCAAGAAGGAAAACCTTTTTTTTTCTCTAAGAAACTCATCTCACCCTCCAGCACAGACAATACCTTAGGGTGAAAAGACGGGAAAATTATATTCCAAGCTCTAAGTAGCAAGTAGGTGTTGAAATTCTAATATCTGACAAACTAGATTTCAAATTAAATCTAGTCAGAAGAGATAAAAGAGTCACTTCAATCTAATCAAAAGAACAATCAATCAAGATGTTATTACAATCATGACCATATATGCAGCAAACGTGCACCCGGCTTCCTAAAAACAATAGTCCAGGTCTACAAAAGATAGAATATCCCAAAATCAGTAATAGTAGGTGACTTCAATACTCCACTATCTTCAATAGACAGCTCATCTGAACAAAGAATAAACAGAGGGACATCTGAATTAAATGACATCTTACATCAAATAGACCTAAGAGACATTGACAGAATATTTCACCCAAGCAACACTTTCTTCTCAGTAGCCCATGCAGGTTTCCCTAAAAGTGACTACATTCTGTGATGCAAAACAAATCTCAGCAAATACAAAAAATGCAGCCACAGTAACAACAGCAATAGCAGCAGAGTGGAGAAACCTGCCAGGGAGAGTCAAGGCAAGCACGAAGCACAGCTTCCTTCTCCCAGCTCCCTTGATCTGGGCTGCCACAGAAGGTGTGGCATATTTTTTAACATTTTATTTTTATTTTATGTGTATGAATGTATTGCCTGTTTGTGTGTAATTGTACCCATGTCATGCAGTGTCCGCCGAGCTCAGAAGGTGCCAGATTCCCTGGAAGTGGCGATATGGATGATTGTTAGCTGCCATGTGAGTGCTGGGAACCGAACCTGGGTCCTCCACAAAGCCGTCAGTGCTCTTAACCTCTGAGCCATCTCTCCAGCCCCAGGTGTAGCATATTTAGGGTGATATCCCACTTCAGAGAATCTGTTCAAGAATGTACCTTTTAGTTTATCTGAGATACATTCAAGATAAACCATTACAAATATTTGGAGTTTTAAGCAGCTACTAAATGCCCCACAAATAAAAAGGGGCTGTTGTAATGCTGTAGAGAATACAGTTTAACTTGTGCTTACACATCATATGCACTTGGTGCAACTGATGGTCCTGCTCATTAAAGGGTTGAAACTGTGTAGAGTTCAATCATACCTCAATAATCTAGCTCTGATAAGAAAATGAAGTGCCTTTCAGTCTTTCATGCCACACAACAGGTTAAGTCTTGTACCTAGAAATGAAGCATTCTTTTTAAGAAATTTTATTAGAGAGGACTTAGCTCTCCCAGTCACCAGATATGGTTAGATATAGAAAGATCAGCAGTGCCCTCCAGTCCTGGTTTTTGTCTGATTGGTTCATTTGATCTTTTTATCATAGGATACAATGCTGTATATTTGTAAAGTCAGTTTCATTCTAAGGAAAGACTGAGGATTTCTTTGTATTGAATAGAACTATTTGAGCAAGATAACTTTAAAGTCAATTCTTAAATTTTTTTTTAATTGTATATATGTGTATGTGTCTTCTTGTGAGTATGAACAAGTTGTAAGTGCAGGAGACTGGGAAGGAGCATTAGCTCTCCTGGAACTGGGGCAGTAGGATTTCTTAACCCCCGAGTCATCTCTCCAACCCCAAAGCTGATTCTTTTTTTCCACTTAAAACATTGCTAAAACATATAGCATAAAGTAATTCCAAAACACTGGAAATAGGTGTTACTATTTCAATATTACTAAAGATTATAAATTTTTTAAATACATGTATTTCAAAGCCTTTTTGTAATCTGCTGTCTGCCTTCAATGATTCTAGAATTTCATAAGGCTAAATACCAATACTACACTGCTCTAATGCATATTTCATCAGTAAGTATATTGATAATATGTCTTCAAATTAAAAGGATCCTTTACTCCACATTTCACTTTGTTGGAAATCTCCCTTAAACTGTGTCTTCTGAAAGCAAGTTTACACCAGAGTCACATTGGGTGGCCAAATGAGCAACACGAAACACTTCATCTCCGTAAATGAATTGCTCTAAATTAAAATGATATTTTTAAGTTCATTGATGGATTTTCTTCTTATTTCATCATTAGCAAAACTAAAAGTACAGCAATCAGAAAGTGAAGACAGGATGGTAATTAGTTCAAGACCAGCTGAGGTCATGATATAGTAAATTCTAGGCCAACTTGGTCAACATAGCCAGACTGTGTTGCCAATAAAGAAAGGGAGGGAAGGGGGGAAGGGCAGGAAGGGGAAGGGAAGGGACAGGAGGGGAGGGGAGGGGAAAAGGAGGAAATGAGAACAAGACTGGTCTAGCATTACAATTCCGCCACCCTAGTTATTTATTATACGGACATTCAAGTTCAAGGAAAAAGAGATCCCTGAGCTATGTAAGTGTGCTCACATCTCCAGTCTGGAATCAACAGCTAAAACGTCCGCAGTGCTCCTACTGTGCTGCATGGACCCAGAGGAGCGGTATGCTTTCATTATTAATTGTCTAATAATCCTCATTGTTTTACTGTATAAAAGTAGAGTTTTCACAGATACCTTCATCAGACATGTCTGCGATGAAGCAGTTAGTCCTGGTACAAGTTACATCTGCTTTCACTCACCTCCTCTCGTTCAGACTTGGAGGCAGTATAACAAATAATCCATGTTTCCATTTCTAATTATGCAGATACCTTTAGTCTTAGGCACTTTAAAAAGAAATTTTTATCTCTTGCATATCTTTAATCTTTACGTTTTCTCCATGTTAGAAAGTGCTGCACTTCCAATTTTCGGAAATTTTTGTGAGGTAATTGAGAAAATCATATGAGAAATATGTCTGTGTCCCACAACCAGATATTTAAAAATGCTTATTTTCTTCCTCTATGTGTGACAGGTTTTTCATAATTAGGATTTTTTAAATATCATTCTCTTACATTGAATAACTTATAAATCGGCATATTTTTATGTTTCACAGTCAAGATTTATATTAAAATTCATTTCCTCAGTGTATGTAAGCAAAAATCACATCCAGGGTACATTTAATCAGAACTGGATTTGCTATTTAAATCCCTTATGACAAATAATATATATGTTTTAAATTTATGATCTTTGACATTCACATATATGTATGCAAAATGTATGCAATGGATTGTGGTATCTGACCCTTTACCCTCTCTTACCCCTTCTCACACTTGCTGGCCCCCTACTTCCCAAATTGTCTTCCTCCCACATTAATTTCTTCATGTGAGCAGTTCTTTGTGCATGAAGTCCCAGTGCCAGTGTGCTCATAATTGTAATGGCCACATTGCACCCAGAAGACAGGATTTCTCTGAGATCTATGATTTCTTCAGCCATGTGTATTTGGCTATGATTACAGTATCATACATGAGTTTCCTCCCATTGAGTGGGGTCTAAGACCAATTAGGTAGCCATTGATTCACCCCAAGCTGTCACATCCCTAGCCTAATGTAGCCTCTTACTAAGTTCAAAATATGTACCTTTATATATACAGTCAAGCATTCCAGCTAAATAAGTTTGTACTACACTAGGTGGAGACTACTACAGCATTCCACAAATGGATACACACAGACATTGTTTATGAATTTCCCATGCCTAACCAGCACACCTGCAATACAACCTCTATAACCCAAGGCCTACACAACATGGAACATTGGTAAAAAGGACACTAATGAATCTCTCAACTTTCACTAATGAAGCTCCCTCTTTTAACAGAGGCCCAGTAACAGAAAAGGTCACAAAAGGCAAAAAAAATGTGTATTAAGAATCTGCAGAGTATAGGTCTCTGGAAAGGACTTCTATATTATATTTCACTCACCCAAGGCTCTGGGGCCATTGTGGAAGAGGAGGAAGAAAGATTGTAAGAGCCAGTGAGGAGGTACATGACCATATGGAAATAAAATCCTACAAGCTCCTGAGACCCTGCACATATGAACCTACAGCAATGGTTTTGGCATGCTCAAAACCCATGAACATTCAAGCAGACAAAAATCCAGCATGGTACTAGATAAATAGGTAGCAGACCCCAATGTTTGCTTAAGGAATATTGGCAACTGATTACTGTTGTGTGAAGATGATCTAATCTTCCTCAAGTGAGGGACTCCAAATAGACTGACTAGACCTCAGTGGCTGAATAGGCATTGAGGGACATTTGTGGACACTAACTTGACACAATAGACCTTAACACAGATGAAAGAATATATGGATTCAAGTTGGGGAACAATGAGCGCAGTGCCAGTGGGGAAGGAGTATAAACATGACTAAGAATGATTGAGATATTCTGTATTAAATATACAAAGATTTAATTTGAAAAAAAACTTTCCAATTATCTTTATGTTAAATAGGACCATTGTCACATTTCCAAAATGATCTCATGACATCACAACCCAAGATCTTAAAGTGAATGCAGGTGAATCTCAGATACCCTGATCCTGTTTTTACTTCCAGGTGACTTTTGCTGACAATAATATCTGTGAATAGACATTTTAAGAAAGATCCATGCCTTACCTTCTGCAAGGCTGATTAACTAATTAGAATTTCAAAGATGTACGGAGTTGGAATGTTTCAAGACCAGAGCAAGATTTTCTTGAACCATCCTTAGCCCTTTTGAAAGACTTTTATTCCTCACTTCTGAATGCAATCCAATAGGCAATACAATGTCTTTGTAAATATTGGATAAATCATTTTCACAATAACTTATCTTGGAATAAACCTGACCATAGACATTAAAGATCACTACAATGAAAATTTTATACCTTTAAAGAAAGAGATTCATGAGGACACCAGAAGATGGAAGAAGCTCCCATTCTCTTGGATATGAAGAATATTGTGAAAATACTCATCCCACAAAAAGTAATACATAGATTTATATAATCTCAATCAAAATCCCCATGACATTTTTTACAGAATTAGAAAAATCATCCTAAAATTCATGTGGAGTACAAAAGACCCTGAGAATAGCCAAAGCAACTCTGAGCACAGAGAGCAATGCAGGAGGGATTACTATACCAGATTAAAACTATATTACAGAGCTATAGTCATAAAAACAGCATGGTACTGGCACAAAAATAAACCCATAGACCAATGGAATTTGAGAAATATTCTATAACTCCAAACTTAAAAAAAAAAACTCTTTAGTTTCCCTTAAAACTATATTATTTTACCATTAAGCTTAAAAAAACTTTATTCATTATTTTTATTTCATGGGTATGAGTGTATTGCCTACATGTGAGTAAGTACACCAATGTCATTGTGCAGTATCTATTGGTGTAGACTGGAAGATGGCATCAGATCTGCTGGAACTGGATTTATGAACAGCTTTTTGTTACCATCACTCTGGGTCCTCGGTAAGAGCAGCAAGTGCTTTTAACCATGGAGCCATCGTTCCAGCCCCCACAGTCCACTGAGAAATGAATTCTGTGGCCTTTTTGAGCTCAGGGCTAAATTAAATTTTTAGTAGTCTATAGCAAAACCTTTCATTGAAAAGACAACTCTTTCGACTTTGTTGACCCCACAGGGATTTCTAGGAGTAGGTGGAGTTACCAAGGCGGGCTTTGTGAAAGCCTCTGACAGCTGGCAGGCTCAGGCCTCAAGGGCAAAGGAGCTGCAGAGTGGGCTGTGGATAGCTGTTAAAGCAGCAATAGTAATAGCAAAAGAAATAGAAAATACCCAGCTGAACGAAGTTCCTGATGGAAGGAAGCTGGAAAGGAGCAGACAGCCTGTAAAAGTTGCCATGGCAACGAAGATTAGCCAGAAATTTTCTGGCAAGTTTCCCTACAGTTATACACAAAG
This sequence comes from Eospalax fontanierii, assembly GCA_035773235.1. Classification (NCBI taxonomy): domain Eukaryota; kingdom Metazoa; phylum Chordata; class Mammalia; order Rodentia; family Spalacidae; genus Eospalax; species Eospalax fontanierii. The sequence goes on along the minus strand of CM069540.1, from coordinate 42,823,644 downwards.
GTCCACTGGCCTGACCCTGAACTTTTAGTAACTTTTCATGGGCTCAGGGTTTTTCTCCTCTCCTTCCATGGTTGATCACATTTTTCACCTTATTTGCATAACTACATTCAGCCAATCAGTGCCCAACTGGACCCAGCCGTCACTCAATAAATTCAGGCTTCGGAGGTTCCATTCTTTTGAATAGGAGGAAATAAACTTTCTTGCAATCGGTCTCAGTAGTACCCAGATATCATCAGTGGCCTCCAAGGCTCTATTACATTACCCCCTCCAGAGCTGAGAATTTAAAATAATTTAGGGGATGAGCTAAAATTGGTAAATAGGTATAATTCATTTTCACCGTTTCTAGAGATCTAGTTCCAAAGCTATTCCCTAGAAAGGATTAGTGCTAACTGGATTTCTGGTCAAACCCTCACGTATATCCTCTAGACAGGGCTGCTTACTTAGGAGGAAGACAATATCAATAATAACACTAACAATAATATTAATGCAGAGCTCCCTGTTCTCTTTCCCGTTTGGAGAACAAAAGGCATCTCCTGCTCTGGTCAAGGACAAGTGTGGAAATGTTCTCTTTCAGGTCTTTGTCCATAAACTGCCTAACCAAATTCTACTTCCTCTCCTTACCACACCTTCTGTTAAGAACTCTGAGCAAAACTGACACATTTTAATTTTCTTGTGTGTGCATGTGTGTGAGCATACACATGCCTTGGGGCAAGTGTGGAGGTCAGAGCATGCCTGTGGGAGTCAGTTCTGTCCTTCTACCATGGGGCTTTCTAGGATGGAACTGAAGTCTTCAGCAAGTGGATTCACATCTTAAGTCATTTCCCCATCTGCGTAAAATGATTGGATTTTCAGTACTAATTTTCTCAATCTGCAAACCTGAGTCTGCAGATCTGGGTCTTTTAGCATTTCTCATAAAGTAACAAGCTGGGCAGAGATGAAGTTGTTTTAAAGAAATACCCATGTCCTTCCCTTTGACCTTCAGACCTTCGGAACCCTGGATCACAGAGAATCTGAATGCCTAGAAGAATCTCATTCATGGACAAGAGAAAGCCTAGAGCCTGGGCTACCCAGAGGAATAATTTTTCTCTCTAAAAATAATTTGCAACTTGAGCTAGGCATGGTGGCAAATACCTTTAATCCCAGGACTCGGGAGGCAGAGGCAGGTAGATCTCTATGAGATCAAGGACAGCCTGGTCTACACAGAGAAACTTCCAGGCCAACTGGCAACTGGGGCTATAGAGAAACCATGTCTAAAAAAAAAAAAACACTCTTGTCAGACCCAAAACAATGCTTAGGTATGCAAAACCCAGCTCCAGGTCCTTTACTTAGACCTAACGTAGTGTCAAGCCCTGAAGATGAACTCGAGACATCACCAGATCTCTTTGTCCCTCTTCCCTACATTGAATAAATCTCCAGTATTTGTTGTTGTTGTTGTTGTTGTTATTGTTGTTGATGATGTTTGCTATTAACTTGGTTCTTTTAACTGGCTTACTGAGGTACTGAGGTATTGAGGATGGGTGATCAAGCCTGGCTTGGGGCACAGGCTGTGACTTCAAATCCTATAGTAATAGTACTTTTTTTGTTTTCATTTGGGGGAACTTTCATTTTTTTATCAGACTTATTTTCAGTTATGTGCTCTGCACTAATCCATTTTAAATTTTATTATAGCTTCAGTTTGTCTCCATTGCAGCTAGGGTGTTATAATAAAACGTTTTGCCCATCCACCTTGAATCTCACCTTATTGCTAAATTTGCTTATTGAATCTAATGTGTATGCATATTTTTTTAGATTTTCTGTGTTCATAATCATGTTATGTTCTGATAATTTTGCTTTTCTGTGCAATGTTTAAGTTAATTGCTGTCTTCTGTTTACCCCATTGCAGAGACACCTCGAACAACATTCATTAATGAAGAGAACATTTTTCTCATGGCTGAAATTTTTCACAGAGGGCTCATGTTCCTGAGTATCCTATAAATAGGCCACAGCCGCCCTTTTCTTGTAGCCTGCTTTTTGCTAGTACATTTGAATTCTGCCTTGCAAACAGAGAGATTATCCTCAGGAGAAAGGGCAGAAGTATTTGCACTGTAGTATAATAAAGATTATGTCTCTCTTCAGGACAAGGAGTAGGCTTGTTTAGAGCCATTACAACATACCCAGATTCTTTCATCTCAGGGCTGCTGTGCCCGGAGGTGAGACAACTCCTACACTGGCTTGCCATCTGTGAGATCTGAGTCTCCCTGCCTTCCCTATGCCCCCTTTTAGTTTTTCCTAATCAGTCTATTTTTACATCGCATTATTCATCTTCCTAAGAAATTAGTTTTTGTTTCAGTGTTTTTTATTTTTAATATTATTAGTTTCTATATTTTTATTTGCGTGTGATTTTATTCACACTTTCAAGTTTCCTTGGGTATGAACTTAAATAGTTGACCTTTCCTTTTTCTAATATTAGATTTAATAGTTTATTTTTCTTCTACAAGCAAAACTTTAAGTGCAGTTCACAAATTCTAATTTTGCTTTACTTTCTTCATTTGAAAGCACCAAAGTACCGTTTAAGATTTTCCTTTTTTCTTTAACTTTATTGAATTTTTATGAACTTAATATAACTTATTTCATTTTATTTAGACTCCTTCTCCTACCTCCACCTTCCACTAAATGATTTCATGTATTCTCTTATATATACTAAGGCCAATTATATCAAATTTGTATCCACAAATGCCCTTTGGTATGGATCCACTACCATACTGTGGTGATTGCATTGGTACAGCTTCCCTCTCATGTGTAGAATGCATTAACTAACAGCAGGTGTCTTGTCCTTCTGGCTCTTACATTATTTCTAACCCCTCTTTCAGGATGTTCTCTGAGTCTTAGACATGTACAGGTTACATTGTAGAATTATCATTTAGGGCTGAACACCTCACAGTCATTTATTTTCTGTGTTTGACCAGTTGTGGAACTATGTAATAGTCTTCATCTGTTGCAAAAAGACGCTTCTTTGATGAATGGCGAAAGGGATACTTGTCTCTAAACATAATAGTATGTATTTAAAATATAGGAATAAATTATACTGGTCTAGGAAAGTGACAGAAGTAAGTTCTTTTTCAGGGTTTGTAACCTTTCCAAACATGTAAATTTGGCTATGTTTACAGTACCATGCATGAATTCCCTCCCATTGAGCAGGCTTTCTTTAAGTCCAGTTGGACATCTGTTGATTACTCCAAAGATAAAAGTGCCACTCCTGCACCAAGAGAACAATTTGCCTAGCTTGTCATTGTTCTGGTTTCTCCATTGGCAGCTTGCATAGTAACTTCTGATACTTTGAGAGCTAGTCTTTGGGGAGGAGACTTCCAACTCAGTTCCAACACAATTGCTCAGAGTCCTGTGTCTCAGCATATCTTGTCCTCGGGAATCAAATTACTTTTTAATCAATCTGATTATTGGAAGAATTTACATAAATGTAACTATCAATGTAACTGAGTTCTAAACTTTATTATTGTATTTGTTTTTCTCATTTCTCTAAAGATGAATGTTATTGAAAGGATTCTATTTAATCTCAACATTTACTGTAAACTATTTCATTTTGTTTTTGGGGGGAGGGTGTTCATGCATGAGCATGTCCTGAGATTTGTAGGATATATGCTTATTATCAAATATGAAAATTATACCCACTCAGAACAGACTGAGAGCTAGCCACAGCACAGTCTCACCTCTCTTCTTATAGGCTTATCAGACCTATAAGACCCTTTGCATTTCCTTGAATAAACAAGCTTGCACTGCCATCCACATGCTTCTTACTTAGGTCCCAGAGTTTGTGTCCTTGTTCTGACTTTTCTGGTTTCCTATCTAGAATGTGAAATGCTAACTTCTCTTGCCTTTACTTCTTCACATCTCCCAGGCACCAGTTAAGGACTTTCTTTCCCACCTACAACTAACAGTTATGCAATTCAGGGGTCTTTTAGATAGATTCACTGAATGGATACCCCAATTGCTACAATCTACATCCGTATTCAACCTTGAGGAACCCATAGCAGTCAGTGCCCCAATTCCCTATTGGGGTGACCTAACAAGGGAATGGCTTCTTAATGGTTCCCTCTGTTTTTCTCCCTCCCCCCCCTCCTGGCATGCCATCCTAATTACCCTCCTGAATGACAAGCATCACCCATTGGGTTATTTCACCAGAACAGCAGGTAGTCAATGACAGGCACTGTTGCCTAAGGTAATCCCTAAGGGCCTGGGGCCAAAAATGCCATGTCAAAGAATCATGCCTCCCAGGGTTGCTCAATTAATAAAAACAAAAAAGGAGGATATGTAGGGCACAACACAGGATGGGCCTTAGCCAGGTCACCTGCTATGAGAAATAGAGGAATTGGCTCCCTTAGGTGTGGTGATCTGCTCTGACTAATCCTGAGACCAGCTTCTGCCCAGCATCTGGAAAGAACCTGCTCCAAGATGATCTACCTGGGGACAGACTACTATTGGCTGCAATCAGGACTCCACCCCATAAGGCCATTGGCTAATCAGACCTTTAAGCCCTTTGCACTTCCTTAATAAACGAGCTTGAAGTGCCATCCCTGTGCTTCTCACTCAGCTCCCAGAGTTTGTGTCTCAGCTCTGCACCTATTCACCCCCCTCCGCACAGTGGAGACCCTTCATCCCACTTGGGCTGGCACCAAGCACAGGGACCCCCAACAGGTACTATCTGGACAGGCTATGGGAGCTCTTAGGAGGTGGGGTCTCATTGGTAGACAGGCCACTAAAGGTGCCTTTGAAAGTTTAGACATGTCTCTGCTTCCTGGTCTTCATGAAGTGAACAGCCTACATCACAGTCCTGCCGTCCAGGCCAAGCTGTTCTACCATGCTTTCCTGTCGTGATGGCTGAGTGAAGGCCTCTGAACAATGAACCAAATTAATCCTTTCCTTTTACAACTTGTTTCTATCAGGTATTGTGGTCACAGTAATGCAAAATTATCTAATACACTCTGGAATAGTCTTTGCTTGAACTTTTAACTATCTTTGTTCATTATTAAATCATATGTTAATTTTTGTAGGACATTAAAAAGTGCAATTACACTCTTATTTCACAGCATTTAAAAAGGAAATCTATTGTCACTCTGAGGATTGCTTTTCCGGATATCATGTATCTGTTTTATATTCCCTCTTGCTTCACAACGTTGGACATCAATCTTCTGCAAACCAGTCAAGTGCTCAGTCAATGAACTACAACAGTAGACCTGTGATGTAACTCTTTCACCTTCTGTATCGTGGTAGGATTTCCTTCTTAACAACTAAGTTTGGCTGATATTGATCACAGATATCTTTTTATGATCTTCTTTTGTTAATTCTGCTTGGGATTTGTGATGGGTCATCTTCATCGTCAACTTGACTAGATTTAGAATTATCATGGAAACATACCAAGGGATATATCTATAGCTGAGTTTCTAGAAAGATGTTACTGAGCAATGAAAATGCATCCTATATGAGAGTGATTCCATACGGTAGGCTGAGATCCTGGACTGACTAAAAGGGGAAAAGGAGCTGGATCCCAGGATTCCCCTCCCTCTGCTTCTGACTGCACATGCAGTGTGACCGCCTGCCTCACACTTCTGCCTCTATACCACCATTGTGACGGATTGCATCTCTTCTTTTTAATAGGTTTTCATTAACTCTTTGAGAATTTTATATATGCATATAATGGTCTTTTGATCATCTTTGCTGGCACTTCTTCCCTGACTCCTCCCAGACCTACACCCCAACACCAACTCCCAATCTCATGTCCTCTTTTTTTAAAACCCACCAAGCCTAGTTTGGGCAGCCCATATGCACATAGTGGTGGAGTTATCCGTTTGAACATGGTTCATCTAGTAGGGGTAATACTTTTGAAGAAAACTGACTCTCTCTACCCAAGAAGTCATGAATTGTCAGTAATTCCTCAGTGATTACAGACATTACTCCTCTGTCAGATGTGATGAGAAAAGAATTTTTTCCATTGTGTAAGTTGCCTCTTCAGTCGACTAACGTTCCTTTTCAGCATAAAACCCTTTCAATTTCATGAAGTTCTACTTGTTGATTGTTGGTCCTTTATCCTAAAAAATTAGAATACTAATCAGAAAGTCCTCCCCTGAGACTATATTTTGTATGTAGCAACTACTTCTTCTAGAAGTTTCAGTGTTTCTGGTTTAATTTTGAGATATTTGATCCAGTTGGAATCAATTTTTGGGCAGGGTGAGAGAAAATATCAAGTTCATTCTTCAACATGACAGCCCCATTTTCACATCACCCATTTGTTAAAGATGCTGTCTTTTGTACAATGTGCAGTTTTAGACTTCTTTCTGAAAAATCAGATGGCTATAGGTATGTCAGCTCATTATCTATAACCTTTATTCTATTCCACTAATAAATGTGTCTTGTTTTGTACTAGTCCCATGTTGTTTTTATTACTGTAGTTCTGCAATATAGCCTTGAATCCAGAATGGTGATACATCTATCAGTGCTTTTATTTTTCAGGATTACTTAAGCCAGTAGAAGTCTTTTGTGCTCCCATATGAATTTTAAGTTTTGTGTTTTTTTTTTTTTTATTTCCATGAAGAATTGTGCTGGAACCTCCATGGGGATAGCTTTGAATATGTAGATTGCTTTGGGCAGAATGGCTATTTTCACAATGTTAATCTTACCAATCCATAAGCATCGGAGAGTTCTCTATCTTCTGGTGTCCTCCTTAGTTTCTTTCTTCAGTTTTCATTGCATATGTGTTTCACTTCATTGATTAGGTTTATTGCAAGGTTTCTTGTTTTCAGTTTTCTTAATTCAGTGTTTGTATATTTCACACAAAACATCCTAATCATCTATACTTCGTCCCCCATTTGTAGCCTCCCACAACTCCCATGACCCCTGGAATTCATACATTTTATCATCTGTGTCAAGGCCCATTGTGTCAAGGCTTCTCATATCCCCAGATATCCTTCATTGTAAGTTCATTGACTGGAATCTAGTCAGAGAATTCAGTGTCCCTCCCCTGAAGAAAATCAAGATGTTCTTCATCCAGCAGTAATTGGCTGCCGATAATTCTTTGAATGAAATTGAACTTGCTATCTCTTTCCACCGTTCCATGCTGGGTTCTGCTGTTTGAGTTTGCATGGGTCTTGTGCAGGCTGATACCATTGATGTAGGTTCGTATGAACAGAGTTGTAGAAGCCTGTGGTACTCTTTTCTATCTGGTTGTACACTTCCTTCCTGGACCTTACAATCTTTCTGTCCACTCTTCTGAAATGATATCTGAGTCCTGGGTGGGTGAAAGTTTAAGATAGAACCCATACTCTGCAGACTCTTATTCTCTACACTATTGTTATTTGTGACCTTTTGTGTTCCTGGACCTCTGTTGCATGAGGGAGCTTCATTGATGAGAACTGAGAGATGCATTGGTGTTCTCTTTACCCCTTGTTTGATCAGCCTTAGGTTCAAGACATTCCAAGATATATCAACTAGGACATTTCACACATAATATCTGTGTGTGACCAATTGTAGGACTCTGAAATAGACACCATTTGCTGCAAGATAAGCTTCTTTGAAAAGTGACTAAGATACTTGTCTGTCATTTAATGATATATATTTCTCACATAGTAAGAAATTACGTTTGTCTAGAGATGTGACAGTCTTGAGGTTTTTTCTAAGACCTATGACCTCACTATGTGTATTTGGATAGGTTTACAGTGCAGAACATGAGTTTTTCTCCCACAAAGTGGGCTTAAAGTCCAATTAGGTGGCTGTTGATTACCCCGAAGATAAAGGTGCCACTACTGTGCCAATTTCATTTCTTATGTTGGGCATTGATGTGGTTATTAGGCCTTAGAGCTGGGTTTGGACCATTGATTGATGCCATGCCTTAGCAGCTTGCATGATATTCTGCAAAGCTATGAGAGATCACCTTAATTGGAGGCAACTTCCATGTCAGTTCCAGCTCCATTGCTCCAAATCTTGTTTCTTAAGTATGCCTTATAACAAAAAATAGGGTCTTACCTTCAAGTTCTGGGAGACAATCAAGGACTTTGGCACTAGCCTGTGTAATTTTGGGAGTCTCTTGGACTACCCTGGCCAAAAAAAAAAAAAAAAAAAAAAAAACATCAAAAGGAAATGTCTCCTTTCTCCTTTCTTATTCTTGTTATGTAGCCTTCAGCTAGACACATGGACTCATGTAGAAATATGGTATGTGTGATTTGTAAGTAGGGCTATGGAATAATAGAATTCTCTCATTTTTTATATTAACTAGGCATTATTTATCACTCCTCTCTCTATCCCTATCTAGCCATCCATCACTATTATCCTTACTTACAGTATCACTATTTTATTCATTTCTCCCTTGATAATACCTGTCTCCCATGGTCCCACCTCTTGGGCTCCTTCTTCCCTTTTAGCCCCATAGTTCCTCTTATAACCCTCCCTCTCCTCCACCCATTTAAATACCCCCTTTACGCCCATTTATCTCTTAGTAACACCAGTCTCCAACTGTTCTTCTCTCTAAAGTTCCTTCTTTCCCTTTGCCTCCCTAGTTACTTTCCATTTTCCTTGTTCCTGCAATTACATTAGGATATATCTTTAGATATAAGGATTTGATGCTAGATGCACAAGTGAGGAAGAACATATGTTGCTTGTTATTGTGAGTCTGTGTTACTTCACTTAGTATAACGTCTTCTAGCTCCATCTATTTACCTTCAAATTTTATTATTTCATATTTCTTACCATTGAGTAGAATTCGATTTTGTAAATGTACCACTTTATCCACTCATCAATTGAAGGTTGCTTTCAGCTCTTAGTTATCATGAAAAGACCAGCAACATGTATGTACAAGTATCTCTGCAATAGGATGGGTCCTTTGAGTATATGCCAAGGAGTGGTATAACTGGGTCATATGGAAGGTTAATGTTTACCTTTAAGAGTTCTACACAGTGCTTTCCATAGGGGTTGCAGGTATTTGCAATCCCACCATCAGTGATTGAGTGTTCTTCCTTCCCCACATCCTCTACAGCATTTAGTATCATTTGTTCTCTTGATCATCACCAGTCTGAATAGGGTAAGATGAACTATTCATGTGGTTTAAATTTGCATTTCTCTAATTACTAATGATGTTGAATACTTTTTAAGATGTTCCTTAGCCATCATTTTTTCTTTTGAGAAATCTGTGCAGATCCTTAGCCCATCTCTTAATTGAATCATTTGTTTTCTTGATTCTTTGTTTTCTAAGTTCTTTATACATTCAGGACATTAAACCTCTGTCAGATTTATTGTTGGTGAAGATTTTCCCCCATGCTGTGGGATTTCTCTTCACATCCTTGGTTGTTTCTTTTGTTGTACAAAAGCTTTTTAGTTTAGTGAAGTTACAGCTGTTGATTATTGACCTTAATTCTTGAGAAACTGCTGTCTGATTTAGAAAGTCCATTCCCACACCATATCTTGTAGGTTACTGCCAATGTTTTCTTCTAACAGTTTCAAGAGTTTCAGGTTTCACACTGAGATCTTTGAAGGATTTGGAGTTGACTTTTGTACAATGTGAAAGATAAAGGTCTAGTGGATATGTAGTTCTGCCAGCATGTTTTGTTGAAAAGAATGTCTTTCTTCCAGTATGTGTTCTTGGTTATCAAATATCAAGTGGCTGAAACTGTGTGCACTTATTCTTGAGTCTTCAAATATTTTCCATTGATCATGTTAGATTTTTAGAGAGGAGAAAAGGATGGAGTTTAGATTTTAGAAATAAGAGTCAGAGTCAGACCTGCAACAGGCAAGGAATGTGTCCTTCATTCAGAGAACAGTGAAGGACAGATGCCTTGCCACAGGAAGAAGGCATATGCAACTAAGAAAAGGGGCTTTTAGTTTTTATATGAAAGCTACTAAACATAGCTATAGGAGTTAATTTGTTGCTAGAATCTGGTGTCCTTGGGGTGTTTGAAGGTCTTCTTACTAAGACTAAGTGCTCAGGCAGGGCAGGCAAATTATCTATGCCATTTAAAGGAGACAGGTTTACTCTATAAACAGTCTCCTTTAGTCTGGAAGTGACCAGTTAATAAGGCTTGAGCAAGATCAGGCTGCCAATTTAGAGTCAATTGGCCACTTCAAGGAATTTATGACTTTATGGCTTTCTTTAATGAAGCTTATGGCTCTCCTGAAAGTCACATATTCTGTCAGATCTGTGTGTCTATTTTTGTGCCAGTACCATGATTATAGTTCTGTAATATAGTAATCCCCCCAGAATTGCTCTTTGTTTTCAGGATTATTTTGGCTGTCCTGGGCGTTTTGTGTGGGCGTTTTGTGTTCCCATATAAATTTTAAGATTTTTTTTCCTAATTCTATGAAGAATGTCATAGGGATTTTGATTGGAATTGCATTGAATCTGTATATTGTTTTTGTAAGATGGTCATTTTCCAATATTAATATCTCCTATCCATGAGCATGTGAGGTCCTTCCATCTTTTGGTGACCTCTTCAATTTCTTTCTTTAAAGATTTAATTTTTTTATTGTAGGAATTTTTGATGTCTTTGATAAGGTTTATTAAGAGGGTAGTTTTTGGCTACTGTAAATGAGAGGGTTTCCAAGTTCTCATTCTCCAATTGCTAGTTACAAGTATATAGAAAGGCTACCTAGTTTTGAAGATTAATTTTGTAACTTTGTCTAAGTGTTCATCCTTTCTAGGAGTCTTAAGGTGGAATTTTTGGCATCCTTTAGGTACAATATCATGTCATCTGCAAAAAGGGATTGTCTAACTTCTCCTTTTCCAATTAGTACTGCTTTAATTTACTACACTTGTCTTATTGCTGTAGCAAGAGTTTCAAGCACTATATTAAAAAGAAGTGGACATACTGGTTCCTGATTTTAGTGGGCATGCTTCTACTTTTTTTCCTTTTAGAATGATTTTGGTTGTGTGTTTGTTGTATATAGCTTTAATTATGCTCAGATATGTTCCCTCCAGTCCAAAACCCTCTATGATTTTTATCATAAATGTATTCTATGATTCTTGGGTGGAATATTTGGTAGAGGTCTCTTAGGTTCATTTAATGTATTGTATTGTTCAACTCAGATGTCTTGCTATTTATTCTGTCTAGTTGACCTATCTAATGGACACAGTGGGATACTGAAGTCCCCTACTGTCCTAGCTTGCTTCAACATTGCTGTGACAAAACACTCTGACCAATGCCAACTTGAGGGAAAAAGGATTTATATTTGCTTACAGTCCATTGGGGAGCCTAATGTATGAACTCGGGGCTGGAACCAGGAGGCAGGAGCTGGAGCACAGGCCATGGAGGAAGCCTGCTTACTGGCTTGCTCCCCTGGCACATGCTCAGCCTGCTTTTTTATACAATACACAACAAACCGCCCAGGGATGGCACCACCCAATGTGGGCTTGGCCCTTCTGCATCACTCAACAATCAAGAAAATACCCCCACAGACATAGCTACAGGCCAGTCCAATGGAGGCAATTCAGCAATTGAGACTCCCTCCCTTAGGTGTCAAGATGACACCTAAGTTATTTAGCACACCTACTATTACTTAAGGTGAATCTGTGTTTAAAGTCCTGTAATACTGTTTTTATAAACTGGGTGCACCAAAATTTGATGAATATATGTTCATCATTATAATATCTTCATGGTCAATTGTTCCATTGATCAGAATGAAGGAACCCTCTTTATCTCGTATTACTTTTCTTTTGAAGTCTCTTTTGTCAGATATTAGAATTGCAACCCCTACTAGTTTCATAGTTCCATTCGCTTGGAATTTCTTTTCTTGTCCTTTCACCTTAATGTGATACCTGTTCTTGAAGGTGATAAGACAATAAAAAAGATGGGTTTTGTTTCTTAATCCATTCAAAACTTGTGTCTTTTGACTTTAGAGTTCAGTTCATTGACATTTAAAGGAGGGCTGATTTTGTGGATATGAATTCTTTAATCCTATTCATGCTGTGGAAACTTTTTCTTTACTCTTCAACTACAACAGATATTTTTGTTGGATAAAGTATTCTGGGTTGGCAACTATGGTCATTTAGAATTGGGACTACTTTGGTCCAGGATCTTCTGGATTTCATAGTTTGCATTGAAAACTCAGCTGTTATTTTCATAGGTTTTCATTTATATGTGACTTGTTTTTCTTTTGCAGCTTTCAGTATTCTCTCTTGGTTGTGTAGAGTTAGTGTTTTTACTATGATATTCATTGGAGAATTTTTTTTCTGGCCCTATATATTTGGTGTTCTGTGTACTTCTTGTTTTTGTATGGGCATGTCATTCTTTTATTTTGGGTAATATTCTTCTATAATCCAGTTTAAGGTCTGGCCAATACAATTACTTGAGAGTTTTTCCTCCCTCTATGTCTCTGATGTAAAAATTTGGTCTTTCCATTGTGTCCCACATTTCCTGAATATTCCATTCCTGTGTTTTTAAATGTTTTTTTTGTAAACTTTGCTTGAGCAGCCCAATTCAATTTATCCTCCAGTCTTGATACTCTTTCCTCTATTTCCTTCATTCTATTGCTGAGACTTTCTCTTGTTGTTTGAAATTGGCTTATTGATTTTTTTTCACTTCCTTCTTGTTTAAGGCTGAGTTTTCCTCAATATTTCTATATCTTTTGTGAATTCAGACATATGTTTATCCAAATCTTCTTTTAGTTATTTGGAGGGTTTTTTTTTGTTGTTGTTGTGTTTTCTTTAAATTCCTTGACTTCTTTGATCATGTTTAAGATTTTTCTTTTAAAGTCTATGTTCTGTGGTATCTCTAGGGGTTTCTTGTTGTAGAACTTTTCTATAAGACTTGTGGTGTTTGGTGGGAACATATTATTTTGGATTTTCGTATTATTAGTTTTTCATTGTGAATCTGGCATGTGGATTTCTTTTGATGTTTTGTGATTCTGTTATGAATCTCAAGTCTTAGTTTGTTGAGTTGAAGTCTGATTCTGTTTATGTTATTGATGTTCCTTGGTTGTTTTGTTATTGAGTATGAAATGTTGGTTGGTCTAGGCTTCAGATTTTTCTTTCAATTTTATATTAGAAGGAGCAGATGGCTCCATTCCAGATACTCTGAAGCTCCCAAAGAAGACCAAATCAGGTTCCTGCCAGTTACTTTCAGGCTTCCTCCTAAGTGCTGGGCCCCTACTAGCAAGTAGACACCACACAAGTTAGGAAGCTTGTAATATGTTGCCTTTATTGATTTATGCTTCTTCCATCTCTGTCCTTCCAGGTGTTATTTTTATTATGAGGGACTGTTGTAATTTGTTAAATGTCTTTTCTGCATCAATTGCAATAATCATATGATTTCTGTTCTTAAGTCCATCTGTGCTGTGGGTACATTTATTGACATTCAGATGATGAACTATATACTTGAAATGATGCCAGTTTGAATATGGTGAATTATCTTTTGTGTATTTTCTTGAATTTGGTTTATAAATATTTTACTGATAATTTTCACTGCTTCTATATTTATCACTGAGATTGGCCTATTTTTCTTCTTTTGTTTTTATCTAGTTTGGGATTCAGGGTAATAATGGCTCTGTAAAGAAGAGTTTGGAAGTGCTCTGTTTCTATGTTCCAACATAATTTGAATACTGTTAGTGTTTATTTTTGTTTAAAAGTGTGGTAGAATTCTGTGAATCCATCTGATCCTGGTCTATTTTTAGTTGGGAAATTGTTAATTATTGCTTCTATCTCCCTGGTTGTTATAGATCCTCTTAAATTATTTACTTTATGTTGGTTTAATTATTGGGCAATATGCATCTAGAAGGGAAAAATTTTAAGTATTTCTTCATGATTCTTTGAATTGCCTCAGTATCTGTTGTACTATCTTTTCAACTCAGATTTTATTCATTGGTATCTTTTCATTCTTTCTTTTGATTAATTTGGCCAAAGGCCTAACAGCATTGCTTATCTCTTCAAAGAATCAATTTTTGGTTTGAGCTATGATTCTTTTTGTTTTTCATTTATATTCCATTAGTTTCTACTCTGAACTTCATTATTTCTCTTTATCTACTGCTTTGGGGATTGTTTTCTTCTTATTTTTCTAATGATTTAAAGTTCATCATTGGGTTGTTTATTTGAGAGTTCTGTGATTTCTAATATTAAGGGTCATAAACTTCTCTCTCAGGACTGCCTTCATTGTACCCGTAGATGGGTATGTTGTATTTAAATTTTCTTTTAATTTTATTAATTGATTTTTATTTCCTTCTTTGTTTAGTCAATGATCCATTCATCAATCCATAGTGTGCTGTTTAATCTCCAAGAGTTTGTATATTTTCTCTTGCTGTTGATTTTTAGCTTTATCCCATTGTTACTCAATAGAATAGAGGATGTTTGTTCAATTATTATATATTTATTGAGACTTGTTTTGTGTCATAATATGTCATTTATTTTAGAGAAAGTTCCACAGTCTCCTGAGGAGAATGTGTATTCTCTGTTTTTTGGGGTGGAATCTTCTGTAAATACCTATTAGATTCATTGGATCTTTGGTGTCAATTCCTGACATTTTTTTTTATTCATATTTTTATCTAGTAGTGAGAGTGGGGTTTCTAAGTTATCCACTTTTGCTTTTTGAGGATAATATGTGATTGTAAATCTAATGGTATTTGATTTCCCAAACAGAATGATGCTTTCTTTGGTGCATGTATTTAGAATTATATTTTTTCTCTTGATAGAGTGTTCCCTTGATCAGTATAAAGTGACCTCCTCTGACAATATTTGGGTTTAAGTCTATTTTGTCAAATAATAGAATTGCTACAACTGCCTTTTTTCTGATTCCATTTGCTTACAATACTATTTTATATACTTTATCACTATGATACTGTATATATTTGGTGTAAAGGTATGTTTCTTGGAGACAGTAAAAACAGTATTCTTTTTTTCTAATTCAATCTGGTTTTTTATGTCTTTTGATACAATTGAGACCATTAATATCAAGAGTTATTATTGAAAGTTGGCATGTATTGTTCCTGGTCATTTTCTTGTTTTTATACTGTTTGAAACTTTCTTAGTCCTCTTTTCTGTCATAAATATCTTAGTGTAATTTATATTTTCCTCCTGCAGTCTCTTAAATGGTTTTCTCTTTCTTTCAGAATAAAGATTTCTACCAGTATCTTCTGTGGAATGGCTTGGTGCTCATGGAACTCCTTTATTATGCTTTTATTATGGAAATTTTTTCTTTCGCCTTGAATTATCACAGTTTTTGTGGTACATTAGCCAGGATTGATAAATATGATCATTTGGGGTTTTAAAGACCTCAGTCCAAGCTCTACTTGCTTTCATGTCTTGGATTGGAAATCAGGGGTAATACTGATAGTCCTATTTTTATATGTGACTTTGCCTTTCTATTTTGAAGGTTTCAATAAATTTTCTTTGCTCTATATGTTTAATGCTTTAGCTAAAGTATGATGTGCCCCTTTTATTGGCTCTCTATGTAACTCTTAGGTATGGATTGGATTATTTCCCTAGATTTGAGACATTTTCTTCTATGATTTTACTAAACATATTTTCCATGCCTTTTATGTGAAATTCTTCTCTTTATTGAATGCCATAATTTGTAGATTTTGCCTTTTTATAGCTTGTCATAATTCTTATATGTTCCATTCATACATCTTTTCTAACCTATAATGGGCCTTGGGTGATTGATCTATTTCCTTTATTTTGTATCTTCAACATGATCCATTTTATTGGAGAGATTTTCCAATGATCATTTTATTTGATGCATTTTATTTTAAATTCACAATCATCATTTCAGTATGGGTTTTCTTCAGTATTTATATATCTATACTAAATTTTATTCTCTGATTGTGAACTGACTTCCTTCCATCATTCACCTGTCTATTGGTGTTCTTTTGGAAAATATTTATGTTGTCTTTGAAGTGTTTCACCATACTTGTAATTATTAGTTTGAATTTTGACTCTGGAATTTGAGAGTTATTACTATGGGAGTGGTACTTTTTGATGGAGACAAATTGTCTTTATTTTTCATGTCACTTATGGTTTTATTTAGGAATATGCCCATCTGAGGTTAGTTCTTTGGTTGAGAATTAGTTGGCTTTTTTTGTTCTTTTATTCCATGTTTCCTCTTTTCTTTCAATGAATATGTTTGCATTGTTCAGGAGAGACTAAAATGTACAGTTGTGACGATGCTGTTGTCTGTTGGACTGATGTTTCAAGCTCCAGATTCTATCTCCAGTGCATACATGAGAGTTGACTTCAGAGTGTGTGTCCCTATATAGGACTCTTATATTTAACCTCACCCACCCATGGCTCAGGGACAATTGCAGGTTATGGAGTGGAAAGTTTGTACCAGCCAGTGTTGGTACATGAATGAACATAAGAAAACAGAGGATTCTGAGAATGTTCTCAAATGAACTTTTAACAATGATGAAAGCATACAGAAGACTCATGCCAATCCAGTCACACCAATATCCAGCATAGAACTGGGGAAATGGGCAGCAGACCCCAATCCTAGCCAAAGAACTATTGGCAACTGATTACTACAAGGTGATGAAGAGTAGTTCTTTAAAGAAATTGCTCTTGATAGACTGACTAGACTCCAGTGGATGAACTTGCACCGAGCAATATTTGGTTAGCCCTGCCTTAACATAAGTGACAGAATACATGGAATCTGAGGTGGGGGAGCATGGGGATGCGTCTGGAGGAGGGGGTCTAAGTTTGATTAAGATCTCTTACACGAAATACAAAAAAAATCTCACTGAAAAAGATACAATAAAATAAAATAGATCTTCCCCTCTTTTAGTTCATTAAGATTTTGAGATTACATGTCATCTTCATTAATTTCAAAAATGTATCTAAAATTTCATCAAATATTTGCCCCATGTTTTCTTGTTCTCTCTTATTTCAATTTCACATATCTTAAGACTTGGTATTTTTCCCATAGGACTTTTTCTGCATCTTAGTTCTCTCTCTTTCATTGTGTTGAAGTTTCTTTTCCTGTGTCTGTGATCTTCTGACCTTTTATTCTGTGGTCTCTAATAGGCTACTGTTAATCTCATACAGTATTTCTTTTATTTCATATTTCGTATTTTTGTCACTTGTCATTTGATCTTTGTCTTAAATGTTTAATCTTAATAGAGTCTTGATTAAAAAAACTATCAATATAAGGAATAAGACTACAATCAATAGAAGTTCTGAAATAACAGATAAAGATTTCATAACGTAAGTCATTAAATCACCTGCTACTAATACTCTATTTGCTTAAAAAGTGAGGAAATGTGTGACCAAGGAAGTATCTCTGTCTTGAAATCAGCTGAGTAGTTTTGGTCTTCACAGCTTGTAATTGATATTAGCTTTAAGTACCATTCCAGCTTTGCATTTGAAGGTTCTTTTACCTTTATACTTTGTAGTTTTCATCTGAGTTTGGCATTATCTTCAAGTTGAGTGTTAGCTCATTACATATAATTATAAATATATTTGAATTTAATAAACCTTCTGGCTAATTTTTAAAATAGAAAATGTGTTTTTTGATTCATTCTTGGATTCTTTGGATGATAGTATGTATTGTTAAAAGCTATAAGAATTTTTGTTATGGCTGGTCCAAAATTTTAAGGTCTATATAGTTATTAGGTCTATATAATTCTCATCAACTCAAACTATAATGCTTTGCCTACAATGCAATAATTGTGCAGTAATATTTACCTTCTTACCTACTACTGAGTGATGTTATTGTAGCCACTATATCTGCATATACTACACATTTCATAATGCATGGTCAATAATTTGTCATTAACTAGACTTACATGTAGAATGTTTAAGAAATAAGAAGACATTATTCATTGTTCCTCATTTCTATCTGTAGATTCAGTTAGCTAAGTATTTTTCTTCAACCAGAAGAAACTCCTTCATAATTTCTTTTTACTTATGATTTTAATTTTATGTGAATGAGTATATTCCCTGTATGTATGGTCATGCACCTGTATTGTGCAGCACCCTCAGAGTTCAGAATATGGCATTGGATCCCCTGAAACTGGAGTTAAGAATGGTTGTTAGCCACCATTTGGGTTCTGAGAACCAAGCCTAGGTTCTCTGCAAGAGTAGCCGTATCTCCAGCCCTTGAAATTCTTCCATCACTCCTTATCATGACAAATCTATTCATTAATTACATCACATTTTTTGCCTCTAAAACTTTATTAAT
Source organism: Eospalax fontanierii (assembly GCA_035773235.1). Classification (NCBI taxonomy): domain Eukaryota; kingdom Metazoa; phylum Chordata; class Mammalia; order Rodentia; family Spalacidae; genus Eospalax; species Eospalax fontanierii. Next base: position 42,805,510 of record CM069540.1, on the reverse strand, counting down.
CTTTCATTTTTAAAGCACATAGTCTCTGATGGAGGAGAATGTTGGTGTGTAGCTTCTTTTTCTTATTTCACTTTAATTGTATTTTCTGTTGCTTTCTGATCCACATTGCTTTCAGTGTGAAATAAATCTGGGTTATTATTTCATTGCTGCTCCAGTGTGTGGAACTGTCTATTGTTTCACTATGTTAAGCACAAACATGGTTCTGGAAACTTTGCCCCGGCTGCTTTTCACTGAGCTTCTCATACCCATTATGCTATTTTCTCTAATTAAAAAAAAAGTTTCATCATTATGTAGTTTTTCTACTCTCTCTCTCTCTCTCATCCTTCCTTGTCTCTTTTTTCCACCACCTCCCTTCTTTTCTCCTCCTCTCCCTCTCCCTCTCCTCTCTACCTGGATTACAGTTTACACATGCATTTGAGACTCAAATTTGCCCACGAACAAGAGTATTTTGCTAAATTGTTTATGTGTTTCTTATTTCCATGTTCATGATCTTCTCATGTACTGTTTCCAACATGAATATGTAGGTGAATGGACTTGATGGATAATTCACGGATCCATTTTCGGCTTGGAATTCATCTGTGACTTGTACAATTTGTACTTGTAGACCAACTGTCAGTAATCTTCACTCATCTCTTAAGTATGAATTTAACATATTTAAGATTAATTCCTTTATAGATTCAATATTTCTTCCATTTCTGCATCTCTGAATATTGATCTTTTCCTGGTTATTTAATGTATTCACCTCAATTTTCGGTACAGTATATTTGTCACATGCCTTTAAAAACTTCCATTTGCTCTATTTTTGGTCCTTTGGAAAGAGATTTTTAAGATTTTTCCAGGACAGTTTACATAGACTTAATATGGCCCACTGATTGAGATCCCTTTGCTCATGACAACTTCCTCTGCTCAGAGGCTTACAAGGTGGTCTTACTCAGCTCGACATTTCTAACCTGTGTGGCAGTCTAGAATGTTTCTCCAGGGAGAAAGGCACCCTGCTCACTTGCTTGTTTTATATTTCCCAAGGATCCTGTTATTTGTCATCTTAAAAGTGCTTTTTCTTGTCACGTTTCCAGGCACATCATTGCTGACAGCAACATGGCCGATCTGATGGCAGATAACTTCATTACATCCAGATTCAGCTCCAGTGTTCCTCAGGTTTTCTACCAGTCATGCTTATGTTGTACAATCAAACCAAGGTATGAAGAGATTACACTTAGTCTCTTATTTTTAGAAGACCTAACTAGTATTATTTTTATATGATTTAAATATTTAATAGTATGTTGCAGCAAAGTGTCTATAATTTTCTTTTTGCATCATTTTAGTCACAAATCCAATTTATGTGCAGTTATAGTACCATTAAGTATTTAAGAAAAATATAGGTGTACTTTAAAATAGATTTCTATGAAAGACAATATTTTTATTTCAGACATTCACTAACACTCATATCTTCTTCTTCAAAGAATTTTCCATTGTGAAGCAAATATTCTACGCTCAGAAAAGCTGTCATTTATGTGCAGGAACAAAGAGACATGAACTAGCAAGGACTAAGGGAGACCAACAACCACATACTCTTTCTAAAAATGTTCTTGAAAGATTTCAGTTGCTTGAGACATGAATTATCCTTCGAAGTCACTATTTTTACCAAAGGAAGATAAAGACAAAATCCAACACAGAATGCCAGACTTTCCATATACTTAAAGCCACAAAAGAGCCTGGCAGAGTTAGGAAGGAGTGCATTTGTCTACGGTTGTTATAATTGTGGTATATGGATCAAAGATTTAATCTCAGATTAGATCTAAGTGTTGACTGAATGTGAAAACACAGCTTGATATTGAATTCTTTATAGAAACAAATTGGCAGACTCTGTTCCCATTGTAAACAACATGAACTTAAACCAATCCAAGTTCAAATTCAGTATGTTTACCTCATTGGCATGTGGACTGAAATTAACTTTACACGTAGTCAGTTAAGCAGTTGAGGAATTCTATTTCTAGAACTTTGGTATCAGTGATTGGCACCATGCTGTATGTAGACTCAGTCTCCTTGCCAGAACGACTGCCAGAACCTAGGTACAATGTAAGCCTGAAAAGGGTTTTGATGCTTTTTAAAGACTTATTCATATTTTAATTGATTCCAGAAATTCATACAATGTACTTTGATTGTATTTACCCCCTTCTCCTCTTTGAGCCCCTCCTTTTTACCTCTCTCCACTCCCGAGTTCCATAGCTCCCATTGTTATCTGCCTATTTATTTATTTATTGCTTTTTAAAGGCCTATTGCTTCCAATCCGTGCCTTCCAAGTGCTCCTGAGATGGGTCCATGCTCTGTAATCTGGCCAATTTACCAGCCATCACATCAGTAAGAAAATCTTTTCTCTCCCCACATCCACCATTTGCCAGTAGATCATCAGCTAGGACTGGGGTTTTCTGCCCAGTTCACCCATCCATGCTGGGCCCTGTCTGGCTTGGGTTTGCATAAGTCTTGTGCATGAGTCATGCTGTCATGAGTACTATGCATTCATATGAGCAAGTACCATGTGGAGTCCTGACAACACAGCTTCCTTGTAGTCATCTTCCACCTCTGGCTCTTACAGTTGTTCTGCCGTCTTGTCCACAAGGATCCATGAGCCATTGGAGGAAAAGTTACAACATAGGTGTCCCGTTTTGTACTGAGAACTCTGCAGTTTCTTATTTTCTGCACATTGACTATTTATGGGTATCTGTGTTAGTTGCCCTGTGCTTCAAGAAAAACTTTCTCTGGTGAGAATGGAAGAATGTGCTAGTCAATGAGTGATACAAGTCATTGTGAGTCAGTTTAATGTGATGTCTCGTTAGCAGAATGATAGTAGCAGGTTCTCCTCTATGGCCTGTGATTTGTCTGTGTTCAGGTTCTTGCCTTGACAGTTTGGACTCTCTGATGTGAAGCAAGCCTTAAATCAATTAGAAGGTGATTAGTTACTTCCATAATATTCATGTCACTGTTACATCATTAGGTATGTTTTGCTAAGCCAATTGCCACGGTAGCTCACAGGGTTCACAGCTGGGTAAGTTTGATAATTATCGTTCTGTTACTAACATGCCTAGCGCTTTCTAGCACTAGGAAAACTAGCCAGCAAACATGAAACTTCAAGGTCAGTACCAGCTTGATTTCTCCTTGTTTATTCTGCAACTCAGATATGTAGTGTCTTTAGATATAGGATCTTACTGCAAAATTCTGGTGGGTAATCAAGAGCAAAGGCATTAACTAGGATTGTTTTGGGATCCATGAGATTTCTCTGTTCAATGTCTCTGAAAGAGTAAGTCCATTCGAGGCACTGGGCTTTTCATTTGCTAGTCTATTAAGGCCATTGAACCCCTGTTGTAATTAGTTCTAAACTCTTTTTATATTATATACATATATATATATATATATCAAGTAATATTTTCTTAATTTTTAAATTGTGTTTGCTTATGTCTCTGTGTGTGTCTGCATCTCTATGTCTGTGAGTGCAGGTGCCCACAGAGTCCAAAAGTGGCTATTAGATCCCCTAAAGCTGGAGTCACAGGCAGTTCTAAGGCACCCAGTTTGAGTTCTGGGAACAACAAAATTTCCTAACACTGAGTCATCTTTCCATCTTTTTATTTGTTTGATTTTATTTAATTATAGGGTCTCCCTGTAGCGTCAGCTGGCCTGAAGTTTGCTTTGTAGATCAGGCCTGTCTCTGCTTCCTCAGTGCTGGGATTAAAGGCATGTGCCATCATGCCAAAGATGAAAACATTTTTCTAAGTCTAATAAAGGAGCTCTTATTCTGGATGTGTAGCCATGTGTTTAAGCCTTAGTAATTCCTGTGGCCAGAGGTTTCTTCAGGCCTGATTCATGGTCTCCATTGGCCACTCTAAATGGATGTAACAAGCATACACCACAGAAAATACTAACAGGGGGGGATGCTTCATATTTAGAAGAAGAGGGAGTGAGTGATTCGGTACAAACAGAATAATAAAACTATAATGAAGATGAAGTTTGAACATAGTTACTTTATTTGTAGCCACCATGATGTGTATAGTTTCTACATTATGAACATGAAATTGAGTATTCTAACTATATAACTGTTAGTTTCTATTTGCAAGAGAGAGAAAAACAAGAAAATTTAAATTTCTTAAAATAACTCTGAAACCTATAATCATGGATAGATAATTTTACTTAAATGAACCAATGCAAGAAAAATTATGTAAACATTATTGCTGTGTGTCTTGCTTAATAGTTACCCCATATTTTATTTTACATGTTAAATTTAAGTAGCTAAATTCCAAAAGATGGGCACTTAGATATTTAAATATGTGTCTGTGTGTGTGCATATGTACATGAGAGAGAGAGAGAGAGAGAGAGGATTCAGTTGTTCATACTTTATATAAAACTATGACCAAACAACATGACCTGTGAAATGTTTAACTCCTTTTGTGAAGTCCTGATAACATGAAAAGTAAAAACAAAGAATCTGTGAAATCTGAACTCTTGGTTAGGAACAAAATGAGAGACAACTTTTAAATATTATCTTGGAACTAGGAGAACTTCTCCCTCATGTTGGTCAGAGGCAACTGGGATAGAGCCATAAAGAAAAGCCAACTTAGGAGAAAAAAGGATGGATTCATTTTAGCTCATGGTTTCAGACGTTTATATGACAGAATGCATAAAATCCTGTGTGCAAACTATGGGAGGTGCAGTTATAGGAGGGGTCTAAATATGATTAAGATCTATTGAATGAAATGCATAAAAGTTGATTAAAATATACACTGGGGGGTAAAAAGAACTACAATCCAATATAGAAGCACAGGCATGACAGAACTGCACAGATCACATCACACTGGGCCAGGAATGGGGAAAGGCAAATTTTGGCCTTCAGTTGTCTTTCTCACTTGCACTCTTCTGCCATGCTCAGGATGCCATTTCCCATCATTGCGTCATTCAGTGTACGTTTCACGGCCTCAGGTAACCCTTTTTGGACTTCCCACACAGACATGCCCACACATTGCCACCCCAAACTCCTAGTTTATTCAAAGGACTTTCATGTTAACAATAAAGATGAGCTGATCACAGCTGTTAAGGAGTCAAGTTGGATTATACAAGGACAGCAAATCAAAGAGCAAGCAAGAGGGGCTGGAATGAACAGTTGAAAGCAAGGATGATAGTCAGTTCCCAATAGTTTTAGAGTGTCTGATCTTTCAGTTTGGATTTATTAAGTGAAAGAGGAAGAATACTATCTCTAAGTCTCTCCTGAAGGCACCAACTTACAGAAATAGGTAAAGTCTGCTTTAAAATATTACATGAAGATGAAGGCTTTCAGCTTTTATTATTTCAGTGCAGTACATGTTGCTCTCCAGTGTTTCTTTGCAAGGAAATACTTCCAAGCCCTTCACCTCTCTACAATTAATTTTGGTGTGTTCAGCCAAATTCTACTGGTACAAATGTCTACAAATGTAGCTTTTGCTTTAAATCTCAACTTCAGGTAGAAAATGGCTTCCTTTTGCAGTGTTCAAGTTTTGCGTCTCCTAATGCTATATATCCTCGTGATCTTGCAAATACATTGAAGGTTTTATATTTCATGGAGTAAATTATACATAAATAGTATAGACTAACTGTGTATACCTTGAAGCTGTAACTCTTTGTTAAATGACCTTGTATAAGCATTAACTTAAATGTACTATAAATTTAAACTGTTTCTTTTTTTTGTTGGGTTTATAGCTGGATTACTGTAAACAATTTCTCTCCAGACCTTGAGCTCTGCATTGATTTACACCTGCAGCTGTTTCTGCTTGGCGCCTTCTCTATATGTTACATTCTCTCTCTTCCCCTGGGAACGTTGCTCAACACCAAGGCTTTCATTCAGTAGTGCATGAATGTAACCTGTAAGAAAGCTCTTTTAGATGTTGATCAACACTTTAATCCATTTGCCTCCAATGCTATCAATTAACTGTATGATGGTGCTGATCCTAAAATTGAATGTTTACTCCAAAGCTAGGAGAATCGGAAAAAGAAGTCAAGAAATGTTCTGCCTTAAGGGTTCTCATTGCTGTTCTTTCTCATCTGTGACTGAAATGCATTGCAAAGTAATTTTTCCTACTTTTATGGGAAAATTATCTTTTGGGAATGTCTTAGTTTGAGGGTCTTCAGTTAAATGGTGGTGTCATAAACATGAAGCACATGAGACAGAATGAGGAACTCAAAAATAAACGTGTTTAGGCCCTAAGGACAATAACCTCTGAGCTGGTAACTTTCCACAGAAAGAAAAGCCAACAATCTGCTCCTTGAGGGCCAGAGTCCTACCTTCACTCACTTAGAGAGGGCAGGACAAGGTCTGCCCACCAGAAAAGGCTGAGAAGAAAATATTGTATAATAAACTCTAAGAGAACAGATCTATAAGCAACAGACAAAGATAAAGTATTGATTTTACCTCGGTACAATGCATTTTTAAAATGAGGGTGTTGAACTACAAAGTGTTTTTTTTCAGAGTAAAATGAAGTTTGTACTTGGATTGTTTCATATATAATGACATTTGGTCATTCTCATCCCATTGTCATTTTTCATCCCCTTCATCTCCCACTGAACCCCCTTTTCTTCCCAAAAAGTCTCCCTCCTAATTTCATGTGTGTGTATGTGTGTGTGTGTGTATATATATATGTGTGTGTGTGAGAGAAAGACCCAATGATTAATTAGTGTTACTTGCATAAACATAGTTGGGGGGTGGTAATTTACTGGGGCACAAACACATAAGATGCTACATCCTTTCCCCCAGCAGCTATTAACTTCCAATAGTCCCCCAAGTAGGAGTAGAGTTTACTGAGTCCTTCTGCCATTCATGATGAAATGCTGACAGACATAGTCTTGTGAAGGTCTTTGTTCAGATATCCAGATCTACGGCTATTTCAGCATTTCAAGGACATGTTTAGAAAACATCTTTTCTCAGCACAACACTCAGCCTCTGTCTCTTACATCCTTTCCATTCTGTCTTCCATGAGAGCACCTGAACTTGGAGGTCGTCACATAGTTATCCTGTTTAGAGCCGAGTGCTCAACAGTCAGTTATTCTTCTATCATTTTAAGTATTCAACAAAGCTGACACATTATAGAGTACATTTCTGATATGGAAAGAAACTAAGATCTGTCTTGTGTAACTGAACAGTATAGAATTAAACCAACCTGTAGATATGGCTTAAGTCATTATATTCTGATGATTGAGCTTTAATTGAATGTTGAACTGTGTTTTTAATTGAATGCTGTGACCTCACTGCTATTCTATAGAATTTTACCATTCTTGCTAAGATTCTTTTTCACTTTTCAAACATCATTACTGTCTTCATATATAGCACTTGCCATTTATCCATCAACGGATGACCTTGTCTTCTAACTCATTCAGCAAAGTGAAAATGATAAGTGGACATCACCTGAACCCATCTCATATGAGATGAGATGACTTGGTGTTACTATTAGCATTACTGAATATTAGTGTCGTTTTCTCCATTATTAATGGCAATATTATTCTCTAACGGTCTATGAGTTTGTAAAAATTCATGAGTGAAACTCTGCTTCAGAAACAAGAAACCACGTCCCTGTAGCATGCGGCAACCTCAGAACTTCATTTGTACATTTCTTCCTCAAAATAATAGGACCAGGAAGCAGAGTTACTATATTAATACTCCAGAATACTGTGTTTGGCTCAATAACTTGTTTGGAAGAACTGTAACTATTTCTCTAGAAAGTGCTCATAAATGTTGAGAAGACCATTTCCAGACAGCTAACTATTCCAACTTGATTCCAACAGTGCCAACTTGATAGAGTTGGAGAGGTAAATATGCCTTTGCCCACTGACAGAAACTTCAGCCAGGCTGAGTCCTCATCCCAGCTAGCCTCAAGCCTGGCCTCTAAGGACTGGAATAGAAGATTTTCAATGTTTTGGCTTCAGTATATCTTTATTTAAGGTGCCTATCTGAAAATGTCACCACTGAAAAAATAATTCCATTAATTCTATCCAATTCCAGAATGAGGAGCTGGTCTTCCAACCTCTGTGAGAGTATAGACACCAAACTCAAGCAGAGCATGTGTATCACGAATTCTCTCGCAGTGAAGCCTGGAGTCCCTAGGTTTGAATGGATTGAACCGACAGAGAATGCTCTTTTAGAGAAATTAATTTATCCCAGGTTACTTACAAAGGATTCATCCCTGGGGAGAGAGATGGAGATTTCATATGGTGGCGCCTGCATTTTGATCATAAATCCCCCCGCCCTCTGGAACTCGCACCCAAGATGGAACCCTGGCACCACAACCACCTCTCTCCTTCCCAGTCTTCCCTGAACGTCTGCTAGACCTCCCCTCTTAAGTCACTGGTTAGTGGGATGTCAATCACATTTGGAAGCTTGTCCCTCGCAGCAGAGAGGAAACTATGGCTCTATCCAAGAGCATGTCAGCCTACATAGTTTCCCCATTCCTCAAGCCTTCCTCCTGATTTTGTAATTTTCATTTCCCTGATTCTATTGAGCTCCTTTCCCCCTTGTTCTGCATTTTCTTATTTCCCCTTTAAATGCACAGCCACATTGATTAAACCAAGATGAATTCAGGTCGCACTGAACTATCTGCTCTATTGCAATAGTCAGTATAGTTAAAAATCTGCTTCTCCATTTTAAATGGACACAGCCTTGTCTATCTTTAAAGACCCTCTAACAAACTCTAGCTTAGGAAGAATAGATAGTCTGTAAAGGGTGTACCAACGGAGAAAGACTGTAGCTTGTAATGGTATACCAACAGGAAAAGAATGTTGTCTCTCAAGGGTATACTAACAAAGTTTACTTTTCCAGTGCTTCCTTCCTAGACAGGTAGAATGCATTCATTAGATGTCAACATCAAGTTTACATTACTTGAATGTGTGTTCAAGAACATAAAACAGGTTATCACCCCCAACAGCTGGTCAGCAGTCAAGTGTACTAATGCAGTGGCCTGGGGATCTACCAGACTATAAAATCATTTATTTTCAGGTTCTGTATGTGTAGTTTCTGTTGTCCTGTAGATTTCTTTGTTTCTTTGCTTTTAAAAAAAGAAACATATTGTAATGGAAAAAATTGTTCTGCTTTGAAGATTGTTGTTGCATATGAACACCTGGACATCTCTATCAACACGCCATCATCTGCTTAACCCTCTCGGTATATTTTCTGAAAGTCTGTTCACATGAAATTGTATCAAATGACAAAACTAATAAAGTTTTGTCTGAATAAAGTCTGAATTACAGTAAAAGGGGGAACATATACTATTTCTAAGTAAATTAGAAGCTTTTCTGAAACATCGAAGCATAGTAGCTATATATTTACAAGCAGCGAGAGTGCAAATGAAAATATAAATAATACATTAGTAAAAGTTAGATTAAAATGATCTTTAATTATCAAGATTAAGAGTTTTCATTTTTCTAAATAATGACACATTCAGAGAAAAAGAAGGAAATTAACAGTTCTAGAATAATGTGTAACAGGAAGAAAAAGAAAGAGCCTTCCATTAAACTGAAATACTACGTAGAAGAATAAACATGAATGGATTCTATCCTTGAATGTTTACAAAATTAAATAGCTATTTATTTCATCAAGTCTTTGTATTTCACAATTTTAAAATTGCCCGGGTAGTGAGTGACATGGCATAGAAATACTCTTTCTTAGGGTTTGATATAACAATTGAATTTTATATAATACAGATTTGGATGAAGAGCGGTAAACATAAGAGCAGGTAATTACACGGTCTTGAATGAGAGAAGAATCGCTAAGTACAACAGAAATCACTCAAAGTGTAAAAGCTAAAACAAATGCCATTTAATAAAAATGACAAAAAAATATGTCCAAGGTCAACAAACTATGAAAACTTTGTAATATAAATGGCATGCAAGCCCCATGCTGGTTTCTGTTTCCTATAATCTCATATTTAGCAAAACATTGGAAGAGTAGACTAAAGAAGCCCAGAATGTCATCATAGAGATTTTTGTTGCTATTTTGTGATGTTTGAATTGATCTTATCTTCTTCTGGAAAGCACTGAGTATATAGGCAGATAATGACAATGAAGAGGATGCTGATGCTGATGTTGGCAGTGGTGATGAAAAGAAGAGAAAAGTAGAGGATAATGGAATATGAGCAGATCTGGACACTTTGAAAATGAGTCACAGAGACATCTGATGGCCAATAATTGTTTTCTTACTAAAGAAATGTATTTCCTATTCACAAAGACATTGTCTTACATTGTCATAATAAAGAAATTAATATTAATATAAAGTCATTTATTTCTAGGCATTATCAAAATTTCATTAATTGAGGCTGGGAGTGTAGCTCAGTCAGAGAGTGCTCTTCTACTATACACAAAGCCCTGGAATCTATCCCAAGCACAGAACTAAAAAAAAAGAAAAGAAAAAAATCCCCTAACAGGGCTGGAAAGTTGGTTCAGCTTTTAAGAGCACTGGCCACTCTGGCAGAGGATCCAGGTTCAATGCCCAGAATCCACATAGTAGCCAACCACCATCCATGACTTCAGTTCCAGAGAATCTGACTCCTTCTTCTGACCTTCACAGGCTTTGCATGACAGGGGTCCACTTTACAAACATGCTGCGAATACACCCATATGTATAAAATAAAAATAATAAAGTATTTTTTAGTCCTTTAACAATTGTTGAGATCATTCCCTCCCGTCCTTCTCCTCCCTTCTGTTCTTTTCCTTTTATATTTTCCTTCCTCTTCCCTGTCTCCTTTCTTCCTTTATTTTTTCCTTGGAAACCTGTCATTAGTATATGTGTGGTGTATATATGCATTGTGTACATATATGTGTCTCTGTGTATGTGTGTATATGTCTGTGCCCTTATACATATTTTTGTATGTCCTTGTGTGGGTGTGTGTGTGTGGTATGTGTATGTGCTGTATATGTCTATGTGTATGTATGTGTTCTTATGTATATATGTATGTGTTGTCTTTGTGTGTCTATGGTATGTGTGTGTAATACATATATGTGTCTCTGTGTAAGTGTATGTGTCCTTGTGTACGTATATATGTGTATGCTCTTTTGTGTGTGATCTGTATGTTAGTGCAGGTGCACACTTGCCCTGGGGTAGGTAGAGGCCAGAAGAAAGCTTTCCAAGAGAGTCTCTCCTTCTATCAAGGTTTCAGAGATTGAAGTCTGCTGGTTCATCTTGTACAGCTTGCTGGACAGTTTTAATTGTCAACTTGACACATTTGGGTTGAGGGAGCCCCATTTGCAGAATTGCCTCCACTGTCTAGGCCTATGACCATGTCTTCGGGGGCATTTTCTGGATTGTTGAGTGATGTGGGAGGGCCCAGGCCTGGGTAGTGCCAACCCTGGGCAGGTTGGCCTGTGTTACATAAGGAAGCAGGTTGAGTCAGATCAGAGAAGCAAGCCAGTAATAGCCTACCTCCATGGTATGTGTTCCAGGTTCCTGCCCTGAGTTCCTGCCTCGAATTCCCTTGATGATGGACTATGTTTATAAGACAAACAAAGCCTCAACTTCCCCACGATGGTTTCGTCAGTGTTTTGTCAGAGCCCTGTGAAAGCGAAGAACAAACAGCAAACGTTTTTACCTGCTGATTCATCGCATCAGCCCTTGTTCTGTATTTTGGATACAGGATCTCAGACTGTAGCCCAGGATGGCCTGGAGCTCACTATATAGACCGGGCTGGCCTCATACTCATCTAACTCTTCCTGTTTCATCCTCCTAAGTGCTGCAATTATAGATGTGAACCATCTAATAAATTTCTTTTATAGAAAATACTTTCATATTAACTTTTGTCCTGATGCGCTGTTTTTATTGCTTTAATCTGGGATTAATCATTTATTGTTCATTATTTTTTAAAACTTTGACCTTTTAATGATGACCTCAATTTTTTTTTTCTAACAGGTTCCTCACTCTGAGTTTGTCAAATATCATTTGAGGCTGTAAGAGACACATGAGCAGTGAGAACCTGAACACTTCATTTCCTGAAGTCACAAAGCATGGCATGGCAGTATTAATGACCTCAACCACTTGGGTGAATGCAAGTCTCCCTGTTTTTGCACTGTAAAGTTCCTGTTTATGCTCTATAATGGCATGTGTAGACACCTGGAGAACATGGGAACATCCTGTCGGCATCTTACTTTCTCTGTTCGATTTAGCATCCTTTGCCCCTCCATGAACCATTGCACAGTGGTCCCCATTATCTCTGCACCATTGTTCTAACTATGTAATTCTTCTATAAGCATTAGCTGGAACCACACTGTGAGACACACCTTCCCCTCTCTGATTTATCTACTTATTTATTTATTTTCTTCTGTGTATATAGACTTAGGGATTCTTAGCTTCTTTAATTTAGTAATGATAATCAAACAGAATCATTCTACATTCTACTTACAGGTAGTTCTGATATGTGCATGTGTGTATGTGTATATATATTTGTGTGTGTGTGTGTGTGTGTGTGTGTGTGTGTGTGTGTGTGTCTCCAAGCACCTACCTTTGTCAGGAAGGCTTGTTGCAAATCCATCTTCCACTTTCACTGCCAGCCCACAGGCACCAGCCATTTCTCTGAGCAGAATTCAGCAGGAAGTTGTAGCACACACATTTCTTAATGCTGTTTGTTTTTCTTATTACCATTATAAATCTTGTTATTCTCTTACTATGTCAGTCAAAGGGCCACTGAACTACTTTTTCTTCTTTTATACCAAAACCTGCAGCCTAACTTCTTTCTTTTCTGTAATGGTCCCTGTTCAGGGTTGTAAGACCAAATGCAAATTAAAAAGGAAGAAGGCAATTGTTTTGAAAGAAATATTGTCCCAGTTTGGCTAAAATTATTCTCTTTTTTTCCTATTCTGTGCTCTTCTCTTCTCTTCTCTCCATCTCTCTTCATATACAATGTTTAATTCTATATATGTATCTACCTACCTATCATCTATAACTTTATATTGTTGCTCTGATTCCCACTTAACAATACCATTAAGTATTAAGCAATACCATTAAGCAAATACCATTAAGTATTCAGAGACACCAATTCAGTCAGTTCATAAATTGCAAAAAATCATGTTCATATATTTCACGTTGGAAATTTACCCATAAACCCCCCAGGACATATTAGAAAAACTGCACACATGTGTGTGTGCTATACATTTGGATACAATGGATTGGATTAGAACTTCCAAATAGGACACCCTGAAGAGGAACCCCATATGGCACAATTAAAGAAGAAAAATTTCAAAGGAACATAGGGTGGATCTTTATAAGTTGGTAAAATGATTTCATGTAGTGGTTTTAGACTCTGGAAAATCTGCATAATAGAAATGCAACTAACTATTAGAGCTAGCAGGATATTTAATTTGAGAGGGAAATAATTAAACAAATAAAATGCCCCACAATACAGAGAAATGCCATGAGAGAGGATTGTTTCCCAAGAGCTCTTTTAACTAGACACTGGATTTTTAATCAGCAAGGTGTAAAAGTCCTCCAAACGACTCAATATTAAAAGTTTTAAGAATTTAGCTATTACAGTAAAGGAATAACACTTAGATGTCAGACTGTCCTCTGGTGAATAGACACAATTTTCCTGAGCTCAGCTATGCTCATATTCTAAAGATCATCATAGCTGGACTGGTTAAGGGCTGAGACCCTGGCATAGAATGAGGGGCAAGGAGAGTCATTAGACTCTCACCTGAGTTTCCAGCCACACCTCTCAACCTATGGTAGGCAATTTGACCTTAATTATACGTGGCCTGGGGAAAAGGCTATAAAATAGTCTGGGCAAAAGTGAGGGAAACGGACTTCATTTATGTGACTATGGGGAAACCATCGTCATGCTGCGTGAAGATTTTCCAGTGTGTCTTCTAAGCAATCCTTCACCCATTGCTTTGTAAGTAGCTTGATAAACTCACTTGCTCTTTGAAGTGCACTTTGGTGGACTCATAACTCGGTTTGTTGTTGGGATCAAGGGAAAACCGATGGAACTTGTCTACATCTTTCCTTGCTCCAAAAGAATTTTAGCAGCACTAATATAACATTTTGGTGTGAATAAAAGTAAGGGGCTTTGTAATTTGCAATGACTTGCAGTAGCTACTAAACTTCTCTATCTGATTTTTAGTCATAGATTCAGTTTCTAGATTTAAAGTAGAATGCTCTGCACAATGATAAAATATAGACCTGACATATAGTGGATAGACAGTGACTTTTCATGAACATTCATCCCCTTACTTCTGAATCCTAAATTACAGAATTTGTGTCCAGAGCCACTTGGTAATGGATTGACATCATACACTATGGTGTACAGTAATAATACTAAAATTAGGTGAATAATACTTAGAAATTTTAATGAAAAAAATCACCATGTGATCAAGAGAACAAATGACATCAAATGCTGGCAAAGATGTGGGGACACTCATTCACTTCTGGTGGGATTTCAAAGTCACGCCACACCTGTGGAAAGCAGTGTAGACAACTCTATAAAAATAAACATGAATCTACCACTTATACCACTCCTTGGCACATACACAAAGAATTCATCCTACCATAGAGAGACATGTACATCCATATTTGTTACATTTTTTTTCACAATAACTAAGCAGTGGAAACAACCTAAGTGTTAACTGACGAGTGGATAATGAAAATGTTGTACATTTACACAAGAAATACAAAGTCCAAAATCTGCAGGTAAATGGATGGAATGAGAAACTGTTATACTAAGTGAAGTGACACAGACTGAGAAATCAAATGACATATCTTCTTCCTCATTTGTGGATCCTAGCACCAAATCTTTGTATGTGAAGATATATTCTGATGTAACGGAAGAATCCAAGAAACTGGAAAGAAACCGTAGAATGTGAAGAGACAAGTGTTACAAATGGGGGAAATGGCTAAAATGAAAGTATGTAACTGGGAGAGGAAAAGGGAAGATTACACAAAGAGCCATAGGGATAAAGGTAAAGGAGGAGCTCGAAGGGGGACCCTGGAAGACAGGTATTACCAAGGTTGAGATGGGGAAAATGGTGGCACTTTAACTGGGATGGGAGGTGGGAGAGTTAGATAAGGAGAGAGAAGGGAGAGATAAATAATACTTACCTGGTATGAAAAATCAGAGGGAAATATATTAGTTCAAAAGCCTACTGAAAATTGCACATCCATTATCTGTGCTGAAGACTGTAAAACAAGAAACAGTGCCAGACTGGAGAAAGTTCCCTTCCAGTTGTTGGTCAGGGTAGTGCAAGAGACTCCCAGAGTTACACAGGCTATTGCCATTCCCTTTGGTTGCCTCCGAGAACTTGAAGGTAAGACCCTATTACTGATGACAAGACATATTTTGGACACACAACTTGTAGCAGTGGAGCTGGAACTGACCTGGAATCCACTTTCCTGAAGACTAGCTTTGAGATAAAGCAACATATATTGGTGTGGTAGTGGCATTTTTACCTTAGAAGTAATCAACAGCTACCTAGTTGGACTTAAAGCCCAGTCAGTGGAAGAGATTCCCTGTGGCATTATAAACAGATATATACACACGGCTAGAGAGAGGTCATAGACCTTAGAGAAAACCCTAAGGCTGTTGTTGATAAAATTTCTTATGAAAGGAGCAAGCAGTGTCCAACTCTGCTCTCCTCTCTAGGTCAATAATCAAAAATCCAGGTGTAATTGCATCAGACTACAGTTTGGAAAACCAGGGTTTATTTGGGCTTGCTTACAGAGCAAAGGATGAGGGACTTACTTACAGAAATGGACTGTGGCTCCCGGACTGAAGCCTTATAGAAAATTCTATATCCCAGCAGGGATCCTGTGACCTCCAGGCAGTTGCCTAAGATGGTGAAGGACCACTGCCAAGGTGCTGAATTTGCTGTTCAGTCTCAGTAGGGGAAACCACCTCTTGTACATGATCCCTTCACCCACTGCTCTGTAAGCAAGCCCAAATAAACTCTGGTTTCCCAAACTTTAGTTTGGCAAAATTATACTTCATTTTGTTGTTATGGATCTAGAGAAGAGGGTGGGGATGGAGGATGCTTGCACCTCCCAAAAAAGAATTTTAGTGACAACTGGCATAGTTGTGCAGGATTTGACAAAACTGAGAATGAGTTTTGGAACAGCCAGCACTGGTGTTTCCTCTGATATGGGGACGGACACCAGAAACCAAAGGGATGCTGGGTAAAGAGAGATTGAGGGCAGAGGAAATTTTGGCATGTTGAGCTATCCACATAGGACGGGTGGGGATACAGCAGGAGCAAGGATCCTGCAATGCGTAGTGAGATTCGTAACTAAGGTAATACCAGCAAGGCAGACGACGCCTGTGGGATAAATCCCAGGGCGCCAATCCACTTCTAGGTGGTATAGAGTGGCATGTGTACTTGAGCAGTCACATGAACATGGAGATGCTCTGAGCACAGCAGAAGGGCTAGAACAAGTTTGCAAGCCCTGGGAGTAGCGCACCAAGGGTGGCAGTTGCAGCAAGCATCTGCAGAGGCAACCTGGCTGCTATTTTGCATAATAAAAAAATTGTCCCAGGCAGAGATGGTAGCCTGGAGGGAGACTAAAAGTGTAAAAGATGAATTAGAGTGAGAAACAAATAAGAGGCTGGCCTCTTTAGTATTGGCCAGTAAATTGCACAAAAGTGAAAAAAGAGATAGAGATGATAGCCTGCTGAGTTTTTAAGGCTGGTGGTCAGAAGGAGAAGAGAGCCCACATTACATCAATGATATAAGGCTCATCCTGGGACCACAAAATTTGGAAGCCTTTGGAAAAGGTAGATAGTTATAAGGAAAAGAGACACCTAGAAAAAGCTAAAGATGCCCCTTGGGTTTGAGCTTAAATAAAAAAAGAAAGGGTAAATCCATATTTCAGCAAGTTGATGGAGGTCTTTACAATGGTCCAGTCCAGAAGACTATAACAATCAGAGAATACTCAGCACTAGAGCTGTTGGAACTGTGGAAGATTTTCAAATAAGCAGTGAAGGAGCACCCTCATCACAGGGGGTGAATGATATTATTTTAAGTGCTTCAGAAGCAGAAAAGCTGAGAAATATGACAATCCATTATTAGACATAGACCGCATAACCTGAGGCAATACAGGGGCAAACAGTCTCTGATGATTGTGCAAGCCATGAGAGATACTTGGTTATCACTGGTAGTTTCCACGGAGATCATGGACTGGAGGACAGTAGAAGAGGGAAAGCACTACTGAGAGAACTAAATATGAGGAAAGCCATGTATGATGCTCAGTTCATTGGACCAGGTAGGACTATGTTTGCTAGAGATTTAATAAAGAACTTGATTGAGCAAGGACCTCGGGATTGGCATGGAGGTTTAGTGTCTATGCTCAGTCCCTTAGTGGGACAGGATCTTTGTAAAGTAAGAGAGACTTTGACAGATTTAAGTAAGTGACCAACAAGAAAAGTATATCTGTAAAAGAGTAGTACAAACCATGGGTTACTTAAAGCTAAATGTGGCAAGATTTATGCCAAGCCCAAGTTCCTAAAGAAAAAAAATTGACAAAAAGCCAAATTCTGTGCTAAAAACCTTCTGGAAGGGTTTAAAACCTGAGGAACTGTTGGCAAAAGGTGTATAGATGAGTTAAAGAAAAACTATCCTGGTGTGGACAGTAACCCCACAGGAAAAGCATGGCACATTTCGCTCCTGCAAGATTATTCAAGGGGTGGAGATAGTTTTCCCCATCACGGCCTCCCTCAGCAGTCAAGTGTGTTCAAGGGACAGACAACAGGTATGGCTACAGTCAGGAGTCAGACCCAGGACCTGCCTGACCCAGGGAAGCAGCAGGTACAGCAGGGGCAAGAGGTGCCCTATTCCTCCTTGGACTTGTTCAGGGCCAGGCAGCTTTAGCCAGCCCCAATAAGTTTAGCATTGATAAACAGAGGGAGGCTCCATGTAAAAACTCCAGGACACCAAATGCCTTCAAGAAGATGACTAAACATAATAAAGAACTAATTAAGTTAATACCTCTTATCCATGCTATTGTACCCAACGTGGATCTTTTGAGAACAGTCGATACTTGTGGATGAAGTTTTTCCATGCTCTGTTAGACATTGTTTATGTCTGCCTTCTGAGTGCTTTACAGATGTGAAACCCATCTGAGAGATATCAGGTATACATGACGAAACAAATATAATTCAGAATATAAATTTTCACTGGTATCAGAGCCAAGTATAAATATTGGGAGCTTTATGGTCGGGTAAGGCACAAATGATATCCACCATGCTGGTTAAGAAAAGGCTACAACAACCTGGGTCTGTGGATGCCAAAAAGTATACAGATATCTTATACAATTGTTAACTGAAAATTCCAGTGCCATGGGTGGGCTGCCCCACTTTGAGCTGGTGACCAGGGAAGTCCTGAAGCTCCCAGAAACAATAAAGACTATTGGCACTAATGTTGATTTAATACTGGAAGCAGACAGTAAGCCCCTATTGCTGAAGACATGGTAATTACGTGAGAGTGGGAAGGAGAGATCTACCTGAGACCAAGCTTGAAACTCCCTGCCAGCAGATGGCTGGCCTTCAGAGTCCCAGAGGGAACTATGTAAATCGCTATGGGGGAGTGTTCCCAATGTTCTGCTTAATGATGGAACCCGTGGGATGTACTATCACATGCCAAGCAAGATGTTCCTGCTGATGCAATAGTGGCTCATCTAGTATATCTACAACCAGCAAATTTTCAATTGGATTTAAGGCCCACTCCTTGGGGAGGAACACACATATTGTACTGTAAGCCTGGTCAACACCCAGTGGCAGGGAAATTGATAGGACCCAGTGGGGAAGCCACTGTAATTGATTTTTTAGATGGATGTGGTGAATTCACTAAGGTACCATCCAAACATTTGTGTTTACACCAGTAGGTTAGGTTATTATAGCAGTCTTTATTTGTTTAGATGTTTTTGCTTCTTTCTAGTTGTGTTTTTATAGTCGGAGGAATACCGCTGAAATGGGCCCGTCCATTGAAAACAGACGACAGTAAGACCCAAGAGTTCAATGTCTCTCATCACAATGGGAGAAAGATCCTTCTACACCTGTCACCCTCTCCAAAGCTCAGTAACTTTTGTGGAAGAGGATGGCAGAAAGAATGTGAGAGCTGTTGGAAAGGATGGAGTGCTGATGAACTTGTCCTCCACCTGATGAGCTGGATTGCATCAATTGAATCTGCCTGCTTGAATCATCATAAGCAAACTTGACTGTTGACGCTCCGCAGGAAGGAAGGGACAGAGAGAGAGGCAGGCATGCCTTCCAACCAACCAGTGGCCTGGGTTATATACATGGGGAAGGGATTAAGAGTATGGGCAGAGGAAGTTGGAGACAGGCTAGCCACTATGCTATCTTGGGCAGCTTCCAGGAGCTCACAGGGTCTCTTCCAGGTTGTAAAATTTTGCTATATGGCCTCATTAGGGGAGGTCTCCCAACTCCTGTAGGTAGGCCCCTCACCCATTGCTCTGTAAGAAAGCCCAAATAAACTCTGGTTTCCCAAACTGTAGTTCGAAGAAATTCTATATCGCTTTGTCATTAGAGACCTAGAAAGCAATGCAGGTCTGGACACCACTCCCACCTTGAAGAAAGAATTTTAATGGTAGCTGTCACATCCTTAGACAAAAGTAATCTTTTACTGTATGCTAAATATGGATCCTTATAGTTACACACAAGTATACTTTTCACCAATCATCAAAAAATCTTCTTTGGCAAGAGACAGAGATGATTACAGATTTCCACAACTGGCCACATAAAGAGATTGCCTGTGTAATATGCAACCCTAAGTGACACATCTACAGTGGAACCTCTGCACCTTAAGGCTCATGGAGTGCAGTGGAACAAGGGGTACAGAGAATACTAATGCTTCTCTCAATACTCATACAACAGAGGTTAATGAGCGCAAAAGGTCGCAAATGTCTAAAGTATAGAGAACAAGATTCTGCAGTGTGGGTCCTACACTGAACTTCACCCATTCAAGGCTCTGAGACCATGGCAGAAGAGTGGACAGGAAGATTGTAAGAGCCAAGGGAAGAGATTTATGACCATGTGGAAAAAGAGTCTTACAGACTCCTGGAGCTTTGCTCATATGAATCTACACCAAAGGTGTCAGCATGATTAAGACCCATGCAAACTAATTAGACAAAAATCCAGCAGACCTAGGGAAATGGGCATCAGACCCCAACCTTAGCCTAAGGACTATTAGCAGCTGATTGCTGGGTAAGAGAGTGATCTTCTTTAAGGGATAGTTGTACTGACGGACATCTGGGCATAGTGACTTGACTTGATAGGTCTTTACATATATGACAGAATGCATGAAATCCAGAAGAGGAGAGATGAGAGGATACAGATAGGATGGAGTATAAAGATGACTAAGATGTGTTGTATGAAATGCACAAAAAACAGTAAATAAAATATATATATATATGTGTGTGTGTGTGTGAGAGAGAGAGAGAGAGAGAGAGAGAGAGAGAGAGCGCTCTGGCTGTTTTAGAATTAGACCTGGATTCAAATCCCAACACCCACATGGTGGCTAACATCTGTCCATAACTCCAGTTGTAGGGGATCCAAGGTCTTCCTCTCTCCGTCACAGGTACTGCACTACAAGGCTGCACTTACATCCTTGCAGGCATTACACTCATACACATAAAACAAAAATCAACAGAAAATAATGTTAAAAAAATACCACTATTCAAAAAATCTGAATTTTGGATAAGAACATAGTATCAAAACAATTTTGAACTTGACATTTTATGAAATTTTCATAGGTTGAGCTCTCTTCATTTCCCCTTGCTTACAATGTCACCCCAAACATTATTATTAGCACTTAAAAGTAGAGACTGGAACTTTGGGTCCTAGAAGACGTTTCACACTCAAGGCAGAACACTGTAATTCACTAGCTTTTCTAGTTTCTTATCTTAGATGGAGATCAAGACCGGTCTTCCAAGCAACTCAGTTACAGCAAAGAGCTGTTTAGTTTAGATGTAAGATCATCTGATCTTTGGCCCTATTAACTTGGCATCAAAGAGATTTACAGTCACAGAGAGACCTTAGGATAATGAGACCATGGTGCAAGAAATCAAAACAGTCTTCAAGATTTCTGTCTCATATCCTGTGTGTAAAGTTCTGCTGCCTGACTGGGTAGAGCTATGGAATAAAACTTGGCTGTGGCTCTAATGCACTGGGACATCTCTCCCATGAGCGAGGTACTAACCAATGAACTTCAGCGTAATCTAAACTGAGGTAATTCTGGTTACCTCTGAATTATAGAGGAAGCCCCTTTAAAAGCATGTGAAGTGTCTAAAAGCTGTTTATCCCTTGTCATAGGAAAGAAGTATTGTGAAGGAGGCAGCCATGCAGAAGGATCTGTGGGCAGCCTCTGTTCACGAGGGGCAGGCCCTGGGTGACGGCCAACTAGAACCCTGTAAGGGAATGTTCTTGCCCACTCCAGTGAACATGAAAGCAGAGCAGGCCAACGCTTTTTGCCACCGTACTCAGACTTCAAGGATACCATCGGGCCATGGAGCCAAATTCTTGACTCTGAAATCAGGATGGTCACTCAGTATTCCAGTGTTTTATTTCTTAATAAAATGATCCACACACTGCTGGAATGAATTACTCCTGATAGACGATGGAACAGACTGAGTGAGGGTCACAGTGTCACGATCATTAAACCGCATTCAGAAACATGGCAGGCACATGAATAGGACCATCCTGAAACCATCCCCTACTGGTTGTTAGTAAACAATGAGAAGTCCCATGCCCCATGTGTTTGCAGTCATGTTCCTGAAAGAATGTGTACTTTGATAAATGTGTTTAACCTTTCACAAGTAGATAAATTCATCCATTTTCTCTTCACAAAGCTATTATTATAACATTCTAAGCTATTTTACTAATGTAAAATGTATAAAATAACTTTATAATATTATAAATTTACATGCAAATGTATATATAAAGGAGACAAGTTGCAGGGCAAGAGTCCCTAAATTAAATGAGGTCACTTCATGCATATTTTTCAGACAAAGTTTCATTATATTTACTAATCTATTAATTTTGAAATGATCAAATATTTAATTTTGTACATTAGACTACATTTTATCAAAAAAGTTAAATATGTATGCTTAACACCAGCACCCAAAATGGCACCCAGGAAAACCAGATATTAAAATTCCAAGAGATGCAAGTACCTAATACTACTTGTGGCCTTAATTCAAATAAGCAAAGAAGGGAAATAAGAAGATTAAAATATAAATTCCAAATTCTCCTCCTTATAGTGGAATCACTTGGACACAGTTACCTCCTTCCTTTTTACTGGGAAAATTTTCCTAAATTTCCACTCACCTTTGCTTCCTACACCTGTTCACCTCCTTATACCGTCTATCATCCTCTTCTCTCCTGACCGTTGTTTTATGATAGGAAAAACTGTATCATGCCTTGTGTTTATTTATGTATAGGTCTCTCTCTTTTGTTTTATGGGGAAACAATATAAAAAGGCTGCTCTCTGCTCTCTATCAAATCTACTCCATGTAACCTCGTCTTGTCTACCTATTTCACTGTGGGTGCCAGCATTGCACAGCATCTTATCTCAAGTGGAAGGCAAACTATTTAAAACATATCCAGTTGTTTTATTTGAAGTGTGAAAGCTAGTCACAGCTAATCCAACACAAGAGTGTTTAACTTCTGTTTTTATAAACGAAGATTCTTAGCATCTTCTTACCTCTACTTTTCTTCTTCAGCCAGTCTTTTCCAACACAATTTCTCTAAGGTGAGATTCTGTCCTCTAGTCTATCTCCTTCAGCTGCTCTGAGGCCTCTCCTATTCTCTGCTCATCAGCCCCAAGGAATGGGGATTTCAGCCATAGTTCCTCAGTAGTTTGATTTAGTGTAAGATTTCTTTGCACTTTATTGCCTTTGAGGTTGATTTTATCTGCTGTAATGTCTTCTGTAATTTTGCTAGGGAAATAATCTGTTTTTAGTGTTTTCCTCCCAATTGGCTAAATAAGCTACTCTCTATTTGATCTTGCTAAGAAGGATAAAATTAGAATATTTATTTTATGTAAATAAACTGCCTGAAGTGAAAACCGTATTTGCTTTAAATGTTCAAAAACGATGCTCATATTACTCTTTGCAATTAATATAAAATTTTGTGGTAAATCAGTGTCCCTCCCTGACTTAAGAATTCATGTAAATGGAGAAGCTGGTGTACTCCAATGCACTGATAGTGAAAATTTTGAAAACAGACACTGAGGGACTTCATTCAAAATGTTGGCCTGGATAATAAGAATGGTTTGGTGTCAGGTGACACAGTGAGATGATGTTACATGCATGCAGATTTTCAGTTACGGAACAATGTAGTGGCATTCCTGATTTTTGTTAATCACCTTTCCATTACTGTAGCACAATGACTGATATAATCAACTTTAAAAAAAAGAAAGAAAAATGCATTCTGGCTTATAGTTCTTGAACTTTTAGTCCATTACCTGTTGGCCTGTTGCTTTTGCTTCAGTGATGAGAGAGTAAACAATGGTGAGGTCATATCACATTAGAAGCTGCTCACCTTGTGGGTGAAAACAAAAAAAAAGAAAGGAACAGGCTGGGCTCCCGACATTCTCATTGAAGGACATCCTAATGAATTCAGTTCCCCCAACACTGTTTTGCCTCTGAAGGATTCTACCACCTCCCACCTATACCAGAGACCGACAACCGAGCCTTTAGCACATGAGCTTTGAGAGATATATATCAAATCCATAGCAATTTCTAAATCAGGATGTCCCCATAAATGTGTAGGTGTCCAGAAACATAATCAGATCAAATCTTATCTTAAAACTTGGTAACTGGTATCAGGAACATACGAGGGAGCTAATGCACATCCATCAGTAAAAATGATGAATGCACAGATTAACTGACTAAGGTTTTGAAGGGAACAAGATGGAAATGTAGTATAGAATCTTGGAAATTTCCTATTTGTGTCTAAGAACCCACAGGATCTACTGAATTACAGAGCAGTTAGAAGAAATGCCCTTTAGTTTCCTATAGTTATGAGCAACATCAGGTGCTAAGCTGATCACTTTATATGCACAACACTTTATATAACAGTAAAACACTTACCAAGCGCTTTAGAAAATGCATTATCTCATTTAAAGCCATCAAGGGATGACTTCCATATTAGTCAGTGAGTGTCAATCCATTTCACAAAGTTTTAAACTCGACAGCTCTGCTTACAACTTTTTCTAATGGACAGAGCAACACCCTACTTTTGTGTAGAAGCCTTTAGGTAGGAAGGCCATAGTTACACAATTCACTCAACAAGGTAAATGGACTATTACTCTATTTAAATCTCATTAATTTCTTCATGTATAGAGCAGGCTCCTTCCTTGTTCAGAAAACACAAAAGCTTGTCAAGATGGTGAATCAGGTTATGATTTTGCATGTGAGAGACAATGCACTGAGGTCACTACATTCATCTCGCACCCTAAGAACATGATGTTGGTTGTGATTGAGCAAATGGGGTGGATGGCAGTGGGAACAGCCCAACCAAATGTTAGCAGTAGGCTCTGTTATCCTAAAGTATGTTAGTGCTGAGATGGTCCTCTTGACCAGAGCAAACCACAGTCCCACATTCTATCCCAGGGAAGAACTGGGTTACACGAGGAAAAACCTTAGGTTTCACATAGGGAAAGTTCAAAAAAATTCTGAAACCTCAGAATGTATTCTCATGTACTTTAAAGGACCCTCAGACTGAGTTTAGCTTCTTGTAGAGATTGAGCTGATTTGGAAGGTCTTTGCACACTTGATTTCACTTTCACCAACCTCCGTTCCTCCAGTTCTTACAGCTATAACACTACAGTGTCCGTGCTGACTTCCAGCACAAACCCAAGTCACATTCTCCCACATCAAAGGCATGTATCACCACAGTGAATGAAGCCTTCAGCTCACCTAATTAATTAACATTATCCTAACAGGGAATGTTTATATTATGACAGAAAAAGTGGGTGTGATTTCAATATCTTGTTTTGAATATGTGGGTTTCAGTCCCCCTATTAATCAGCCAAACTAAACTGATTCATTACAGGTATTAATTCGTTCCTGTCTTCATGTCAGATTATTAATGCTACAAGCATAAAATGTGTCACTAGAGAACCTATTGTCAGTACAAAATCTGTGCAAAGATTATGGAGATTTTGTTTGGTAAGAGGAAAATAAGCGAAGAATGATGAGCAATAATTACCTGAAGTGATTAAATTAAACAATCAATCTTTGTAGCTGGAAATGAGGTCACATTATCAGTTGTGGACTATCTTTTGGGGGAAGATGGATGCACGTACAAGTCTTTCCTTCCACCCCGACGCTGACACCTGCCTTCTCTTCACGCTTATCCCTCCCGGGCAACCTCTGTCATTTGCTCTCTGAAAGGGAGCAGCACTCTTGGAGCCCTTTCAGATGTCTTTGAAATCAAGGGTAATACTCTCTGATTTATTTTCCTCTTTTTTCCTTAAATGGCATTCAAGTGCTTCAGGAATTAAGGAGTGCATGATTTTGCCTGGTGGATTTTAGAATATATGTAATTAATCTTATAAAACATGGTTTCAATGTTCATAACTGTTCTCCTGTAGCTCAAACGTTAAGCACTCAAGAATGAAAATGAATTACTGATAACAAAGCAATTACTCCGAATCTTGTAATTCACAGTTAAGCTGGAATAAAAGTAATTCCATTACAGCAAAATAAATAAATCAGTTATATGCATAGAGAGGTTCTATGTGGAAACTTCTTTATCTTCACAGGTTTTGTGCATGAATTCAGCTGCTTCTTTATAGATTAAAGAAAAATAGTAGAAGAGACTGCTGTGAACCCAGTCTATATTCCAGCAGTAAAGTGAATCTTCTCATTAATCATTTAACAGAGATAAGAGCCTCAAAGGAACACATGACTTCCGGAATGACGTAAACATCTGAAGTTTACGTCCTAATGATATTATTTAAACACCAGAGAATCACTATTGATTTTAGGTATCTAAAATGAGCTAATCTGCATACTTCAACCAAACATGCACTGGAGTAAGTAGTGCCCGCTCTTCATAGCTTTGCTTTCATTCTATCTTTTCACTAGCTACTTCTATGGAAGACAGGTTTCAATGACGCTATTCTTGAAATTCTGGGGGATGGAGATCCATGAAAGATAATTTTGTTAGTAGGGTGGAAGGAAGGGACAAAGTGGCTCAGAGATTCACCAGAGTGTGCATGCTGTAGAAACCATGGATAAGAAACAGAAATGCATTTTGAGGCTGTATGAATCATGCGATCCACTCCATAGCCTGAGATATCTCCAGCAGGGGAAACTTTGAGGATGTATGCATTTTGGAGCTTTAACAAGATTCACCTCATATGCCCCAGAGAGCTTAAAATTAATCATAGGCTTTACGGAACCCTTACCGCCTAAGCAGATATCTAAACATTTCTGACAAAAACAGACAAAGTACTATTTACTAGAAGCCAGTGTTTCCCACCAACGCAAGAGGAATAATGTGGTAAGCAGATCAACTAAGCCCATTATCTCTAGTTCTCATAGGTTAGTCATAATTAAGCAGACTTAGGCAAAGCTGTCTACAGAGTGGTCAACATGATCCAGGCCTTGCCTGAATGAGAATTGCAAATGTAACCCATATACATTGATATTCAAAAATTATTCTTCACCTTAGAGTCACCAACTGTAAACTTTCCACAGATCTTTTTTCATGTATGACTAAAAATATACAAATTGATTGCATAAGCTGAGGGAATATCCTCCAGAGCCTAAATTTTACTTGCAGATGCTGTCAGAGGGACTGAATCAGAACAGAGACCAGCAAATGATTTGTGTATTTAGGTGGAGCAGAACCAATGCTACTCACTTTCTTTGGCCTCCTGTCTCTCCAAGGTCCAGCTTCTGCTGCCCATGTCACTCTTGATGTCCCCAGAGTGGCAGTTGTGTACTGCCAGCTCATATATGATGTCTTTCTCTTCATACCTCTCTTGACAGGGGAACCTGCTATCCTTCTGACCCAGGCTTTCAGATGCAGGGGCCCATGTTTGACTTTTGTGTCCCTAGTAATATTGCTTTGGTTAGTGTTGTAGCTTTGTCCCCAGACCCTACATTTCCTTGGAACACTCTATTGGAGGATGAGTTGTGAGGTTAGGATAAATCCTTACCCTTAAGTGGAAAACATATGCTTATAGCCTTTGACATTCAGACACACTCAGTGGAATGATCTTGATTCTTGGTAATGCCCTGAGTTACTTCCTTCTCCAGGTCAGTGACCATAAAACCTGTGAGCAGAACTGTCACAGGTGATTGGGAGAAAATGGTTCACAAGGCTCTGCCCCATTGTACCTCCGATGGGGGAATACAAAAATAAACAATATAATTTGCAATAAAGCAAAGTTAATATAGTAAAAGGTAAAAATGATTTGTAAAGAATAGAAAGTCTATCTTAGGAGGCAATCAGAAGGGTTGGCATTAATGCTTCACAAGGGATAAGTGAGAAAATGGGAGCTTCAGGTGCCAAGACCTGGGAAGGAAATGGTACTGATTCAACAGCATACAGAAGAAAAGTGGGGAGGCAGAACCAGGCTGAGGTTCAGAATGTCACAAGGATGCCGGTGGGTAGATGTGTCACACGGGTCTGGAAGAGAAGGTGAGGAGTACCACTTTCCCTTTAATTGAAAATGGCATTGAGTCATAAGTGGTTTGACCTGATTGTCATTTTTTTCTTTTTCTTTTCCTTTTAGAGAGAGTTTCGTATAACCCAGGCTGGCGTTCACTTGTTATGTATTTAATAATGACCTTGAAGTTCTTACCCTCCTGTCTCTACTTTCTTAGTGCTGGGATTATAGGCATGCACCATCGCACTCAGTTTATGCAGTACTGAAAGTTAAACTAGACGACTCTAGGCAAGTTCTCTACCAACTGATCTACATTCTCATCTCTGGTTTGCTTTGTAAATGGTTTTTAAAAACTCATTCTGGCTTTCATGTAGAGACTAGACTAAAGGGAAAGTTGTTATAGTTTTTAAGATGGCATACTGGGGCAGGCAAGAGTCTGCCCTGGCAATCTTTGGTGACATTACACAGGCACGACCCCACACATCTCTTTGCCACTTGTCTCTTTCTTGTGCATGTGTGATGAAGCATATTCATATGATGTTCAAGGCCAAACTCCACACTCTTACAGTACTCTGCATACCTTTCCCTAGTCCTGCTAGATACTCTGCTAAAAAAATATATTGCTACCTATAATTCTCATAAAAGGATAGTATCTAACATATACAAAGAATTCATAAAACTAAACATCAAGAAAATAAACAACCCAATTGAAAATGGGGCCTGGAATTAAACAGAGGGTTCCCAAAAGATGAAACCAAATGGCTGAGAAATATTTGTGAAATATTCAGCAGACTTAGTCGTAAGGGAACTTCAAATTAAAAGTACTTTGAGATTGTATTTTACCCCGGTCAGAATGGCTAAGATTCATAAAGAAATGGAGACAAATGCTAGTAAGAATGTGAGGAAAGGAGAACTTTTATTCACTGTTGGTTGGAGTACAAACTGCTGCAAACACTACTGAATCAGTGTGGATGTTCCTCAGAAAACTATAAATAGGTCTATCACAAGATTGAGCTATACTACTCCTGGGCATTCACCCAAAGGACTCTATATCATACTACAGAGATACCTGTTATTCATCATAGCTAGGAAATGAAAACAATCGGCTCAGAAAGACATGCTCACTACTACAATATTGACAAGAATGTTATGGAAGTAACCAATAACTTTTTATTACCTTTAAGGCCCACTTCAAAAGATGGGGTCCATACCTGGCACTGATATCAGGACTAGAACCTATGGAAAGACAGTTCACAGGCCATAGGAGTGAACTTAGTACTCTTATCCTGCTAAATAAACCTAATATTAAACTGACACCTATTGCTATGCCCATAGATTAGTGCATCTCTTAACTCTCAACAGAGAAGTTTCTTCTTGCAGCAAATGGAAATTAACACAGATACCCATGACTGCTCATTCTGCAGAGGTAATAGACTGGGGAGTGTGCAGCCTTAAATGAGATGCCTACATCATACTCTCTCCTCCTAAGGCTAAGGGACTGAAGCGCAAAAGGAATCACAAAGATTGTTAAGAGCCAGAGGTGGTATGAGACTATAAGTAAGCCATGTTTTTTATACGCAGTGGGGCAGTTGCACATGTGAACCCACAGCAGTTGAGATAGCATGCATAAGATCTGTGCAAGTCCAAGTGAGGCAAAAAGCCAGCATGGAGGGGAGGATGATAAGAAGTCCCAGGTCTAACTAAGGGACTATTGGCAATTAATGGCTGCTTGGGAGACAGTTTTCTTTAAGTGTATGGCAGAGGGCAGCTTGACTAAGTTCCAGGGAATGGAACACAAATTTGGCTTGTTAGATCCTAAAAAATAATAGAGGGCATGAAGCAGGATAGAGGTTGGGAGGTGAGGGTGGACTTGAGAGGAGATGGGTGAGTCTGAATCTGATCAAAGTACATTATATGAAATTCTCAAAGGACCAATAAGGATGTTATTTCAAAAGAAAAACAATAAATTGAACAGCTCTAGATAATTGAAATCAGTAAAAAAATAAAATAATTTATCAAAATTAGGAATGAAAATAAAAATCAAAGTAACTGAGTCCAAGGTCACACAGCCTGATCGGAAAGGGGGCAGACAGTCTCTGAGGAAAGCAGCAAGTTCAATAAGGTCAGAATCACTAGAGGGAGAGAATCATCACTCTTCTCAGACACCCCATGCCCCATGAAAGCTGATGAGGCAGAGATACCAGAACAGAGTAAAGCTAGTAACTCATGACATTGAGATCCCTGCACAGTCTTTCAGTGAAACTTACCTTTCTGGAGGTCATAGACTTCACAGAATTTCTCCTATCATCAGGCAAAATAGACAAATTCAGTTTCACCCTTATTCACAAGACGAGAGTATGTAATAAACATTACTTTTTTTATTTTACAGGCAAAGTAAACACTGCAAAGGGATCGTCTTCCAAAAAAAAGTGCTTTAAATCTAAGACTACGTTGGTGCTTCTTCCATTGCAATATTCTGAGGCCCGAGTGGACCTTAGAAATACAATGAATCCCATCCAGCTCCTCTACACTCCAAAACAGACAGGCAGAAGCTGGAAGAATGATGACATTCTGGAAATCAACACTAAAATTTCTTGCTCCAAGCTCTTACCTCATAGCTTAACAACTCCATCCTCCCCTCGTTTCTCTCCATGTCCTCACCGATGACTCCAGTGGGAGGCTTATCTCTAATTTATTTTTCTTTCACTGCAAAACTGTATTGATGTTTCAAAGAGGTTATTAAATGGCATAGTCTGCATCCATGGTGGCCATACTGGAGGTCAAGGTTAGAAGCAGAGGTTAAACTACATGTGCTCCTGAAGGAGAACATCTTTTTAACATTCCCTTTACTTGGCAAGCAGATGGTTGGATCTTTATATGAGTGCCAAGAAGAAACAGCTGGCAAATCAAAACATACTGCAAGTGGTTAGAAGTGCTTATGAGCATTTGGAAGAAACAACATTTTTGAAAGAGGGGGAAAAGTTCAAGCCATGCTTAGCATGCAGAGATGAGCTTGGAGCAAGAAACTGGCTGACTAAAGGCACAGGGCACAGAGCAGGATTCTGCTTGGATTTACAATCTCTCCATGAGCAGCTGCTGGGGCAAGATTCAGTGATTAGGGCACACCGAAAGGAATGTTAATGCAAGAAAATGAGAATGAGAGAGGGAGAGAGATCAACAAAGATCAGGAGGAAAAGTGACACAGGGAATAAGGGCTAAGAGCAGAGAAAGGAGAGAGCGCCAAACCTTCCCCCTCCCCCCTCGTTTCCTTTCCTATAACTCTCTTAGGACATTGGACATAAAACACTTCAGTTCCAGAAACATTACTTCGTTCTGGCGCAAGAAAAAAATTCTCAATTTTGAATTGCAGATGATTACAAAGAAGTTAAGACATAAACCTGCCGAGCCATGTGCCTGAGAACTGTGAGAAGACTTGAGCAGGTAACCAAAGATGGAGGTAACTGCCTGTGATAATGAATAAGAATCACTATCCAAAGTGTCACAGGAAAGAACATTGACTAACATCATATATATCTGAAATGCTTGCACCAGGTTACATATGATGTACACTGACCACTTATATTATATTCTGGTACTCAAATTTGAAAGCTTGTTCAAGGCTTGGATGTAGTTTAAGTGAGGCATCCAACATTCCATGGGTGAGAGACTTAGTCCTCCTTGAGTGGCGTGGAGTGGTTAGTGGGATGTTTCAGACAGTGTAGAAGGTAACAGGGAGCACTGCCACATGGAGAGAACATTCTTATAGTTTTCAAGTTACTGCAGTTAACAGCCAACATAGAGAATTTTCTGGCTTCTTGACTCACGATGTTCTCACTTCTACCTGTGTTCCTATCATGATGCCACCCACCAGGAAAACCTTTCCATAGGACAGTCAAATGGAGCCACTAGAACGTAACCATCAGACATATCAATATCAGGTGCCCTGTTGTAACCAATACAAACACGTTTTCATTTGAAATGGGAGAATATTACCTTCCTTTTAATCTTGCTATGGGCATTGAGATAGAATTTTCAAATCATCCAAAACAATGTTCTCCATACTGGCATATGTTCACTAAATTTCACAGAATGTTTATTTCACTCATAGCCTCAAAGGACAGTCAGGGGCTACGACAATGAGAAGCTGGAAGCAGTTGTTAGTTTCTACACTACTCCCCTGTAAAGAGTTCCTTTACATGGTCCTTTTGCCTTCTTTACCTTATTTTTAATGGAAAGAAATATTTTCTCTTTTTTGAGTCTATTCAAGATCTGGGTGTCATAAGAATCATGAATTTCAAAAACATACAATGCTAATAATGCCTAGCTGGTTTTTAAAAAAACAGAAGAAAACATATTAATTCAAAACTATATGGAAAAGCTATTTATACCATATCTATATATGAGTCCATGTATATAGCTGAAGGTTATATAACAAGAAACAGTGCCTGACAGGAGATACCTCCATTGGAATTGTTGGCCAAGGTGGTCCAAGAGACTCCGAAAAATACACAGACTATTGCTGCAGCCCTTGCTTGCCCCCAAGATCTTGAAAGTAAGACCCTCATGCTGAAGACAGCAATATTTCAGACATAGGACTTGGAGCTACACAGTTGGAAATTACCTGGAAGCCACTTCTCTGAGGGTTAGATCTCATAGTTTTAGAGAGCACTATGCACGGTGCTAAAGGAGAACATGAATCAATGGTCCAATCCCAGTTTTAGGGCCTAATAACCACAAAGATGATTGGCACAGAAAACTATATTGAGGCAATATTGGCAGTTTCATAGTGACCAGATATAGAACTCTGTAAAAGTCTCAGTCTGTTGTGAGAGAAACTTCTTTGATGAGTGGTTAGAGGTATATTTGTCTGTAAATATAAGGATCCATATTCAACATATAGTAAGAAATTACATCGTCTAAGGATATGACAGTCTTAGAGTTTTCTCTCGGACCTATGATCACTCCAACCATGTGTATTTGGCTATGTTTACAGTGACACTTAACAATTTCCCTCCCATTGAGAGGGCTTTAAGTACAATTAGTCAGCTGTTTATTATCCCCAAGATAAAAGTGCCAATATTACCTCAACTCTCATCAATGAAATTCTCTCATGCAACAGAGGGCAATGAACACAAAGGGTCACAAATGGCCAAAGTGTAGAGAACAAGAGTCTGCAGAGTGTGGGTCCTTGGACAGGACTCCTGCATTAAAATCCACCAACCCAGGGTTCAGGGATCATTGTCAAAAAGGGGGCAGTAAAAACGTAAGGGCCATAGGAAGAGATGCATGATCACATGGCTACAGAGTCTTGCAGGCTCCTCAGGTATTAAGCATATGAACTTACAGTAATAGTGATAGCATACACAAAGTCCATGCAAACACAAGCTGACAAAAACCAGGAACAGAATTTTGGAAATGGGCAGCAGGTCCCAATCATATCCAAAGAACTCTGGGTGAAGAAGAACTGATCTTTTTTAAGACAGTGACTCTAAATAGGCTGACCAGATAGCTAATACCACCAAGATACCAGAAAGTGTTGCTCACATGAACTGATGCATTAGAAGATGAAGATGTACAGTTGCCAGTTTCACAGTTCTTTTAAAAAATCAGAAGAGCCTGGGATGTAGCTCAGTGGTGGAGTGTTTGTCTACCACGCTAAAGGCCCAGTATCACAAGAGAGGGAGGAAGGAGCCAGAAGGAGGAGGGAGGGACTATATGAACTCATTCATTTACTGATTCATTTATTAGTATCTATTATCTCTCTTCTCCTATGAGTCAGGTACTATTTTAGGTGTAAAGATACATCAGTGATATACCACATCCACAAAGTGGAAAAGTGAGGTTTAAGTTACTGAGTTATTCTCTATTTTTTTTCCTTTTCTTTTGAACAAAACATTTAAATGCTTTGAATAAACAGGTCTCTCAGTTATGGTCAGGCACCACTCAGGAGGGGGATGAGTCATCTCTACTCATCTGATTCAGATCCTGAAAACATTCACTACATCCCTTTGCCAGCTCATGCGTCCTCACCTTATTCCACATTGGCCTGCTTTACCCGCCTCCCCCTTCATGGGTTGGTCCCTTTAAACCTATATGTCAGACCCAGACAGAAGTGAAAGACTATGAGAAATAAAAGCAAACTTGTCGACGTGCAAGGAAGGGAAAGAAGAACGATGGCAATGGCAGTAAGGCCAGGCAAGGTCAGAGTTACTTTCAGTGAGTCACTTAAAGGAGTTGGTGACTTCTGGTAGGGCTGGTTCCCACAGCAGGAAAACCAGGAAGTAAAGTACCTGGAAGTCTGGTATGCTAGCCAGCTGTCACAGGGGAACAGGGTGTGAGGGTGTGGGAGTGGGGCACAGGTGAATGAGTCTCAGCATAAATGCAAAGCAGATTTCAGATGACAGCATGACAAGAAAAGAGGAAGTCATTTATCAGTGGACACGTATGGATGGGTGACACGAAACCCACAGTAGTTCACACATTCAGCTCCTTGACCAAGATAATCCCAAAATAGGAAAGCGTCAGTGAAACAGCAGAAGGCAGATCGCACAGAAAACATCTTACGCTTACTTGACCTTGGGAAAACAAGCTGCCCACCATCTGGGATCTTCTAGAATAAAGTATAACTGAAGAGTTGGACATTGTGTTTTCATTAACACCAAGAAGCAATGTGATAGGTTTGAAGGGATGGAGTCATCTACCTCTACCCTCTCTCTCTCGCTCTACCACTTCCCCCCCTGACATCGTCACAAAAGCAACATATAGCAGTAATGTGAGATGTCCAGGAAGCAGGTGACAGGGAAAGCCAGTCTGTGAGACAGGTTTGGGAACATATAATACAGGATTCCCAAACTGTACCATGCAAAAGGTAGGGGGGAATTGATCCAGCAGAAGAATTCTACAGAAATGAATGGTGCAGAGAAATTAGTGGCAGAGAAACACTGTACAGAAACCAGACAAGTTATAGGGTCCGTGTGTGTGTGTGTGTGTGTGTGTGTGTGTGTGTGTGTGTAAGACAGAGGACAACTGTGGAGTTGGTGTTCTCCTTCTACCAGTATCTGAGTTCTGGAACCAAGCTCAGGTTGTCTGCTGAGCAATCTCATAGGCCCTTCTTTGGCAATTTCAAATAACATCCAAGGAGAATGAGCATTACAGAACTATTCCCCTTTGATGACCAAACAAAAATCTTAGATTAGAGGTGGGGGAGTTGGTTCAGAAGTTAAGAGCACTGACTGCTTTTGCAGAAGACTTGGGCTCAATTCCCAGCACTCACATCGTAGCTAACAACCATATGTAACTCCAGGTCTAGGAGATCTGAGGCCCTCTTCTGACCTCGGCGTGAATTGCACCACACAGGTGCACTTACACATATGCAGGCAATGCACTCATACACATAAAACAAACAAAATTTAAATACATTAGCAATATTAATAGAAGGAAACAGAAATACTTAAGACTTAAGAGACATTCTTTATATTTTAAATTTTAAAATCTTCAAAAACCCAGTTGCATTTTCTCATTTCATCCAATTAATTCACACTACAGTCCCAAGACTGAACTTGCCCTGAGGCCTGTGTATTTATCCCTGCAATTGAAACCAAGGCATCTGACTTCAAACAGAGTTAGCAGAATCCTGAAGCAATTCCTGAAGACATTTATGATTTTGTTATAGGAATTTTTATTTTTTAATAGTTACTTTCATTGAATTCTAGGTGCTATCCTGTCCAATAAAAGCTACAGATAATCTGCTAATAACCCTTTGTTGCTAGTTACAAACAGTTTAAGCCTGGCAGATTTAAAAGCAATTAGAAACTATTCCATATTACAGTATTTGTATATGTGGCTATAAAAGCTGGAAGTGTTCTGGTATGAAGTGACCTCCTCATTTCTTTCTTTCCACACCCAGGATTAGTACCAGAGACACATTAATCTCTCCACCCTTCGCAGGTTCTGCTGGACTTTGTGGCTACGTCCCTACCCAGTCACCTTATCCTGGGTCACACCTGCAGTAGCATAGGAGGGTACCTACCCAGTTTCCGGTCTCTCTATCACAGTGGCCTTCTCCCTTGATGATAAAAACAAACTATTCTGAGAACAACTTTCAGCTTCTCTTATTTTTTCCAAGATTTTGTCAATGTTTTTACACATTTCTCCCAGCTAGGACTTATTTTTTTCTTTCTCAATTTCAGTTTCTTAAACTTTAATATATTCCAAATTCAACAGGCATTTGAGTGATTGATTTAGGATGTCAGAAAGGCATGAGGATTTGTTTCTGGCAAACGAATGCCTCTGTGATCATATGCTGTGATACCCTTGGGCTTGAATGTCAGAATAGCAAGGCTTTAAATTCTGACTACAGGAGCAATAATAGTTTCATGACCTCAATCGTGTAGCAAAGCTTTTCAAAACTTAGCATATCTTCTGTAAAGTAGGAGTAATGATCATTATTTCTGGACCGTTGTGTGAGGCACACAGCATCTAGAGTAATCCAATCTACATTCATTAGAAACTATATCATGTTAATTATTCCTTCAGTTGGCTACATATTGTCCATTAATCATTTGCTCTATCTACTTTTTTCCTTGAGGTTACACAGGATAAATCTAGACATTTTATCCTCTGCTCTTTCCAAATTGCATATATTTGTTCTAAGCATAATGTTCTGTTTCTCTTTCCATCCAATTGTGTGCTAGGGATTAAGGTTTCTGATGAATTCTGTGCAGCAGAGCAAGGTGAAGCTATCTTAGCCTTCATTGTGCTCTCCCACCGGCAGCATTTAAAACACTAAATCTATCTTTCTCACTTCAGCATTTCTGGACTTGATGACTGGATTACAACTCAGTTTTCCTCCTATTTCTGCAGAGTACCTCTTCCCGTTTCTTTGCCGAAGTCTGAAGTCTGAGAACTAATGTTGTGGTTTGAATCGTGGGTGTCCCTCAAAGGCTCATGCATAAATGCTTATTCCTCACAGAGAGCTCACAGAATGCTAAGGCTTGGGTGGCTGTGGCTATTCCCCGAAAAGAGGGACTGGGATCCCAGCTCCCTCCTCTCTGTTTCTTATTGTAGCATGAAAAAAAGAAAGCAAAAAGCAGTTTTCTCTCTGTCTGCTATGAGGGATGGACCTCAGGCCTAACTGACAACTGAGTAGCCAATGGCTTAAGGGAAATGCAGGGGAGGCTGAGAAGGGGGAGGTGGGCGCGGGGCGCGGTAACCATCATGGGTGCACACTCTGGGGGTTCCCGTGATCAAAATGCAAGCTCCATCATAGCAAACTTCCCTCTCCCTCCCTCTGAAGATGAACTTTTTGTGAGTAACAGGGAATAAACTAAGCTCTCTAAAGAAAATTCTCTATTCTCTCAGTCGGTTCAAACCTGGGGGTGGAACGAGGCTGAATGCCAGGTCCTGCCATGAGAAAGTTTATGCAACACCTAGCTACCATAAGCTCAGTCTCTTGCCACGGCCACATACTCCCTGCCTCAATGCTCTGCCTCTTCAGAGCTCCAAAGTGATGTGGTCAAGTGACCACGCAATGACACCTCTGAAGCTATTAGCCACTGTATACCTTTCTTGCCTTCACACTGAATATCTCATGTATTTTATCACAGCAGCAGAAAACTGAGTAAACAGCTGGAGTCTCCCGGAACTCAGTTTCCTCCCTATCTGCCTTTGTCTTCAGCTACATCCAGTCCTTTGATGCTTTGATCTACCTATGTCCTAAATCTCCTTCCACCAATAGCTATATTTCCATACAATGTAGAATTCTGATCTGAAATGTCATATTAGCTTTCCTTTTCAAGATTGTGAGACATTTCTGAACTAATTATACAAAACAGTATTCTCGTAAATTTTTTCTTCTTCGTCCTATGGACGATGGGCCATTTCTGTGAAAGGTACTAAGGTCAGTAGTTACTAATGTCTAAGTCCCTAAATTTCCTGCCCTAATGTTTCACATACAAAGAGCAAATCTCCCTGAATTTTTGTCTCTGAACTACGCCTGGAATACAGTATCCTCTTCCTGCCAGTGCCAGGCCCTCTCAGCCCAAACACTCCTCTTCTCCTTATAGAGTGGATAGATTCTCTGAGGGAAAAGCCTGACGAGCTGGGGACAAACAGCCCCCCCCCACCAGAGTGGCATCACCTAGGATCACGTTGAGCAGAAAGATCACCTTCAGCTGTGAAAGTCCTATGCCCCACTCACCCTGTCCATTGGCCTTGGGTGTGAGAAGAGGAGGGGCTAAAAGTATTTAAACTCAGGGCTCCAGGAGCCTGGTCCTTTTTTCCCCTCCCCCATGGGCTATTTGGATCTGTTCACCTGGAAGTCACAAGATCCAAGCCTCGTGGATTTACTCATATAACTTGCAGAGGGAAGGGTGGGCACCCAGGTTCTGTAAGTAACCCCCTACCCACTGCTCTGTTAGTAAGCCCAAGCAAACTAGCTAGAATTTGCTTAACTGTGAGTGGAGAAATTTCTGTATTGGTTGCAAGGCCTGGGGAGATTTTTGGGTTGCAAGGCCAGTGGGGAGAGAGGCAGGTTAAGTTGGTCTGCCTCTCCCAAAGAGAAATTTTACTAACACCCTCTACTGCTTTGCCGTTCACCTCCATTGCTGCCTCCACATCTGCCTTCCTGTAGGTGAATCCTCACTGTTTATCAGGTTACCACTAAGAGCCATAAGGCAAATCATGTCTTCCTGCTACAAAGAGTCCTTTACAAAAATCTCAGTTCATGTGTGTTCTCTAATTTTCTTAGTTTCTTCCACACCCTCTAGTTTCATGTCCTACTGTTCCTCTCCCAGGTTACACCCTTATCTTACTATTTCTGAAACACTCAAAATCAGTTCATGTAATAAACATATAAAACAGTGCAGCGACTAATGTGAAACCAGATAAGGAAAATCTAAAGGTGCTCACTCTACAGTCTAGAACAAGAAAAGGGTGCTCATTTTCACTACTTATTGTAAGGAAATGGTGAATGTCCTATTCAGAACAATTAGACAAGATAAGAAATGGAACCAAACATAAAGGAAAAGCTACATTGTCAATATCTGTAAATCACATGATATATACCCACAAAAATGCTATCAAAACTAAGAATTCAAGAAAGTTGTAGGCCACAAAACTAACAACAGTAACATTGTTAAACACCAATGGTGAATTACCTAATGAAGAAATTAAGAGCACTAGCTGCTCTTGCAGAGGATCCAGGTTCAATTTCCAGTTCAACTGGGTACCCACATAGCAGCTAACAACCATCTGTTACTCCAGTTCCAAGGGATCTGGGAGCATTTCTTGCATTTCCTTGCTGAAATCTGAAGTCTGAGAATGAATTCTGTGGTTTGAATTGTGGGTGTCCCCCAAAGGCTCATGCATCAAATGCTTGTTCCTCTGATGGAGCTCACAGAATGCTATGGCTTAGGACGTTGTGGCTCTTCCCCAAAAGGGGTACTGGGATCCCCGCTCCTGCCTCTCTGCTTCCTAGCTACCATAAGCTCAGTATCTTGCCACTGTCACAAACTCCCTGCCTCGATGCTCTGCCTCTTCAGAGTTCCAAAGTGATGTGGTCAGGCAACCATAGAGTGACACCTCTGAAGCTATTAGCCATTGTATACCTTTCTTGCCTTCACACTGAGTATCTCATGTATTTTATCACAGCAACAGAAACTGAGTAAACAGCTGGAGTCTCCCAGAGCTGTTTCCTCCCTATCTGCCTTTGTCTTCATCTACATCCAATACTTTGATGCTTTGATCTACCTATGTCCTAAATCTGATGTCCTCTCTTGACCTTCGTGGGCATTGCACAACACGAGTGCACTCACATATTTGCCCACAATGCATTCATACACATAAAATAAAAATAATAAATAAAATGTGAAAAAGAAGTTAAGGCTGCAATCCAATCTCCAGTATTTATGAAAGAAATAAAAATTATGAAGCATTGATGACAGAAATTAAAGAGAACACAATAAAAAGAAAAGACCTGGGCATAACCATACACATTTTTTATCTTACCCCTTAGAAGTCTGAGACAGGAAGACCACAAGTTCAAGACTAGATTGGACTATATAACAAGCTTAAAAACAATAGGAGATATGTTGTCCCTGTCTCTAATAAGAGAAGAAGGAAAGAAGGAAAAAATAATACTCCATGTTCATTGACTGGACGAATCAATATGGTTAAAGTGTGAACACTTCCCTTAGCAATTTGCAGCATATTAGATTTGGGGTGGCTGTAACTTAATACTAGGGAGAGAGATTCCCTATGAGGGAAGGATTTATTTTGGCTCATGGTTTCAGAGGTGGGAGGAAGCCTGTGGTAAATTAAAGCAGTTCACATTGCTATATCCAGGAATCAAAGGATCAGGTGTGAAGACCAGAGGCAACACCCTCGTGACCTTCCTTCAACTGTACCTCATCTCCTAAGTTTCCCAGAACTTCCCCCAGTAGAAATGCCAGCTAAGGATGAAAAGCTGTCAGATGAACCCATGGCAGACATTATATATTCAAAACACAGTACCCTCTCCTTAGGCCAGTGCTGCCAGGCTCTCACCAGCACATATTTTAGTGTTGGAAGCAGTATGAACCCTCCAATTGTGAGCTTCATTTTCAGTGTGCATCCCTATTCAAGATGCTGCAAAATTCAGAATGTCGGTATTCTATCGGATCTATACATTTTAGGAGACAGGGATCTCTTATGGTCAACTTGAAAATATTAAATCTTCCAACTGATGACCCTGAACGAAGAATGTTTTTCCACGTTGTCACTTAACAATTTTAATTAGACAGAGAGATGGGCAGATAAGCAGACAAACAAACTAACAAACATGTGCTATGCCTTTGAAGACTGAATCAGACTTGGAACTGCCAATATTCAGTCAGACAACCTGAAACTTAGCCTTAGCTTTATAGAATGCATCAGCCTAAACTCCTGTTAGTTCAGTGCAGGAAGATAAGTCAAGAGCCAGGCTTTGAGTATGAAACTTGAACCCTTTACAAAAAAAGTACATAAAACAACCACAGCTATAAACTCTGTATTTTTTTTAGATCAGATCTTCTGCACAGAAGAAATACAGTGCCCAGGAATTTTGCAAAATCATAGCTTTCCAGTACTAGTCCCTGGAGACCTGAAATCTCATGAATGTAGCACCCTAGGATGTCAGGTACTGGAATTTTGGTGTGTCTATGACTCAGAGTTCACATAATGGAATCGTAATTTCCTTATGGCTGTTTTTTGCCGTCTCAGACTTATTTGGAAATATATTATATGTATTAACTGGCAATATGTCCACAATGACTCCTGATCTGTGTACCTGATCCTGAGGGATGTACAATATCATGTCTGCAGAAGTAAGCCATTAACTCTAAAGATCTAGAATTTCCAAGTGATGCCGGCCTTCTCCATCAGCTCCAAAGGTAACTCTGTGGCCTGGTGACCTGTGAACCCACCAAAAACACTGCTGCTGCCAAGCAAGGATCAGGAAGAAAATTCCCATTGGTAAGAGGGGAAAAAATGGAAGACAGTAGTTCACCATGTTTAGTTTACGGAATTAGCCTCTTGTGAGCAGTTCTCGGAAAGGCTCCTGCCCTGAGCACAGAGATAAATCCTAATTCTGCCTTTAGGGAAATTGCCTTTCCCTAACGCTCTCCTTGCAAAACTTCTTTTGACTAATGATCTTCCTCAGCCATCCCTGCCCAAAGGGATGATGAGAATCATCTTCAAGCAAGGCTGCAGCCTTTTCCTTCTTGTGCAGAAGGTATTGGATTTAAACTTCAAATAGTGAATTGTTTGGTTTTGTTTTAATGAAGTGCAGGCCCTGAATTCTTCAGCACTATTTTGTTTCCTCAAATACTGGGGATTCTGACTGATTGGCTTCCAATCAGTGTATGCTATATAGCAATAAGAGTCAATATAATCTCTTACATTTTTTTCTAAGTATACCTCCCTTCTCTTCTTCTGCTCTTCACGACCTCTTGTTTCCCATTTCCTCCTCCCACAAAACTGCCTCTGGCTTCTGAAAGTCTGTATCTTAAGGCCATCTTAAAAAACAAATCGAAAGAAAGTAACACAAGAGTACTCTAATCTTTACAGTCCTGGTTTCTCTTTCTTTACTGTCACCAAGGCTTTGTCAGTCTACATCTTACTAAAAGAGTCCTCAAGCAGTTAGCTTTCCAGCTTACAGCTCCTCCATCTTTGGACCCCCTGCTTTCTTTGATCAAAGAGTCAGCCACTATATATGTCTATACCTTTTCTTTTTTTTATAATCCTTGCTAATGATGCCTAACAATAGTCAAAGCATACCAATGAGCTCCTTCCAAGTATTTCTCTTAAAGTTCCAGGTTTCTTGGCCTCGTGATCTCCTGTCTATTTCAGGATGAGGTTCATCGAATCACATTAATGTTCAAGGTTTGTTTCCAGCTATAAAGGCATTTAAAAGAGTCCTGAATCACTTGCCTATGAAAATGCAAAGAATGCTACATTTATGCTAAGGCAGAAACACCCTGCCAAGTATTAATTTCTAGATTAATCAAGGTAGTAAATGCCCCCAAATTAAGTAATGAAAAGGAATTGAGAGTGACCATATGAATGGTTATGAGATGCTTATTGCTGCTGTAACAAATGACTGCAGACTTAGTGATTTAAAACATTATACATTTTCTGGCTGCAGCTCTGGAAATCAAAAGTCCAAAACAGTCTTTCCGGACTACAATCAAAGCATTGGCAAGAGGCATTCTGAAATGTCTAGAGGCAAAGGGTGCCCTTATTTTTCTTCAAGGCCAATTATGGCTACTATAATGATCACCTCACACGTGATCATTTCAAGACAACTACCTCTGTATCTTGTGGAGTTCTGAGGTGGTCTGCTGCACCATGGAGCTCCTGCTGACCACAGGGTTGGGGTCTTATGAACAGAATGACATAGCACTGGCCTCACCAATGACCATTGTTCTATGTATGACCAGCATTCCAAGGAACCCGCAAGAAGCAAGAACTTTTGAAGGTGGTATGAGCCCCCTACTTCCCACTGACTGGTAGATTATGTCTATGTGGTACTCAGCGTTGGATGGCTCTCTTGAATTGAATCTCCAATGGGGAATCCAAGGAATGTTTCAATAACATCACGACTGATGTTCCACTTTGCCAGGGATCAAACCTTCTTCCTTCCGCTATAAAAACTCTCATGATTATATTCAACCCAAGTAGATAATCAAGAACAGTCTCCATATTCTAAGTTGAGCTAGAACATGGGCAGCATTTACATGGGCATTTTTCTATCACTAGTCGTTAAGACACAAAATAAATTTCTAACTCGTTTAGCAATCCTTTGAGGTTTTTCCTGGTTAGTGGAACTAGAGTTACAGGTTTTTACCACTGAGCCATCTTGCCAGCCCCACTTCTCCATTTTTAACATGTGTTATTTCAGGTTTGCTCTTCCTGGCGTAGGAAGAAGACAAATGTTGAGACTGAACGTATTCTAATGGCCAGATGGAAATAAAGAAGGACATTTTTGTGCATAATAGTCCTGAAACCAGCTATATAAATGTCACTCACAAGCCTTCTGAGGCCTTATCGTTATTCTCTTCTCACACATGAGCAGAAGAGCACACATTTTTCAAGAGCAGCCAGTTAGACCCTGCCATATCAGGAAACATATTGATGTATAGAAGCTGAAGGACCCATGTGCAGAATATCGATGTCATAAAATCAAGCCTTCTAAGCATACTGCTATTTTGTAAATATTTCACTTATTCTGTCTATTGTATGTATTACGAGTATATTGTTTGCATGTGTGTAAGTGCACTCATGTTATTTAATACCCAAGGAGGTCAGAAATAGGTGTCGTATCTCCTGGAACTAGAGTTACAGGTGGTTGTCAGCCACCATGTGAGTGCAGGAAATCAAACTTGGGTCCTCTGTAAGAGCATTCTGCAGGAGCAGTCAGTGCTGTTAACTGCTGAATCTTCTCTCCAACCCCAACATATTACTGTTTTCTGTTACATTGCAATATGATGGATCATGAAGGTATTTGTATTTTAAGCATATAAAGGTTCAAAGGCTCTTCATGACAAAGTACTTGGAAGAGTTAGTGAGCATAAAGATGGGTTGATAATTTCAAATAATTGAGTTTCTCTACTACTATGTGAAGTTAATCAGTCATGATAGATGAAAGGTTTTTTGATCGTTCTAGATATTGACTCCATGGCCTCCTATGCTAAGCCAGTGCTCTTAGCTTAGTTTTAGTCTTAGTTTTTTTTTTTTTCATTTTAAGACAAAGTTGTAAAAAGTTACCCAAGTGGACCTTCGATAAGCTCTGTTGGCCAGCTAGTCTTAAATACTCAATCATCCTGGTGGCAGGGATTGTAAGTCTGAGCCACTATGCCAGGCTAGAAAATATTTTTAAATCTGAAAAGATCTGCTTTAGGAACTGCTAATGTAGTTCAGTTGGTAGATTGCTTGCCTAACGTGCACAAGGCTCTGGGTTCTACCTCAAACTCCATATAAGGTATAATGGCATGTTTCTCTAATCCTGCCACTTAGGAGAGAAAGCACCAGCAGAAGAAGTTCATGGTCATCCTTGGTTACATGGTGAGTTTCAGCCCAGCCTGAAATATATGATGCCTTATCAAAAAAAAAAAGAAGGAAAAAAGGAAAAGGAAGGAAGGGAAGGAGAGAGGAAGGAAAGAAGGAAGATCTGCTCCACTTTTCATCAAGTCTTATCAAATGTGAGGAATAAACTGCATTTTGAAAACAGTTATTCAGAAACATTTTCATTCTGTGTGACTTTGTTGCCAAAATTGATAAATGAAAGCTATAAAATCCAAGTTTTTTTAAAATAAATAACTTAAAAACAGAAACATTTAACTTATTTACAATTGCTCCAACTAAAAAATAAGTACTGAGACATTTAACTTACAAAGTAAGCAATTTTGTTTAGGTTGCAATGAGGTAGCAGTGGAATACTAACTACTGCCTAAGTTTCCTCAGAGTTTGATAGTTGGGGATGAGATCTGAGAACATGTCTGACAGTATCATATTTTACTGGGTTAAGCACTAGGAGAAAGACAGGTAGCAATTTTAACGATGCTACAACGTGAAGCAAATGATAAAGTGCACCTTTTGAGGTAAGCCCGTAGCACTGTGAACCACTCCTGCCTTCCATTTATGGTTGCATATCTCTTTCTAAAATGACAACCACTCATTTTAATCAATGGAACAATGCAATCTTAGAAAGAAACCTTCAATTTGCTGCATTGCTA
Organism: Eospalax fontanierii; assembly: GCA_035773235.1. NCBI lineage: Eukaryota > Metazoa > Chordata > Mammalia > Rodentia > Spalacidae > Eospalax > Eospalax fontanierii. Next base: position 42,760,652 of record CM069540.1, on the reverse strand, counting down.
GTATAAAAGCAGTATTTTAAAATATAACTAAATATATCCAATCATGCTGTGCTGGAATATAATAAAAATGTTAATAAAAGAAATAAATTTTATACAAATAGGACATTTCAAATTATATTAAAATCTTATTCATTCATGGCTTTACAAAATTCATTTATCATATTTTCATTTCTATAAATAATATAACATGAGTAAGTAATTTTAAATGAACATTACTTAAATAAGATATATCTCTTAATTTAGGAGGTAGTCAAAATATGTAAAGAAAATATGCATTTGAAAATATTTTTTACCAGAATCTGTTCTCAAATAATATTCTGCATTCACAGGTCCCCTCCTACAGGCTGTTTTAGAGACCTGCATGTCTGTCATGCACCCATCAATCCTCCAATTTTCTGTGTTCAGGATTCCCCTCTACTGAGCTGTTTCATGAGACTTCAGGGACCCTGGACCTCACTCTGCATCACCTCTCCAACATGGATGCTTTCTATTGATTAAATCTATTCATAGCTTAAAGATAGTATGGTCAATATTTTCAAATGCTCCTTTCAGGTCTGCCCCTCATGACTTCCATCTTCCAGCCTGGAAATCCCAAACTCTTTTTCTGTTGACCCTTCTGTTAGTCACCAGCAGACTGTGACCTCTTGTGGGTCAGGTAAGCTGCTTGTGAACTTCCTAACCTGCCCTGTGACTCTTAAAACATCACTCTATCATAAAAGAAAAAAAAAAGAAGCCAGCAAAACAGAAAGGCCACTTACTGACTTCCTGCTGTAACCTTGCAACTAGATTACACGACTTACCCACGGACTCATCAATGTAATCCTCAATCTTCCCTGGTGAGGAAGTCTACTCTGAGCAGTCATGTAACTGTTGTGATTAAAGGATTAGTAAATGTCAGAGACAGAGCCAATGATCATCCTAGCATGGTATGCCATTTCTCAAGTGAATAGACTCAAGAATCAGCAACACCTGCCCATCCCTGAAGTTTGGTCATGTAACCTTTTATTGAGGGCTTAGATCACATATGTAATTAATTTCCACATTTTCAAAAATGCCTCAGTCTACCATAGAAAATAAAAAGTACATTTGTGTATTAACAAAAATGGATTATATTTTACTATCTAGTTTCAAGCATGTAACCATACATGTTGTCCTCTGAAATCATGCTTTTAAATGATCATAACTCTTACATGACCTTAGAGAGAAACCTGTAGAATCCTAACAAATGTGACCCTGCACCTCCAGGGCACTGCTCATGGCTAGTGAATTGACCTGAACGTTTCTGGACAGGGTTGCCTTTATTATAGCAAAAAAGATGAGGCAAGACATCAGGAATGTTCAGGAAGCAAGTTTTATTTAGGCTATAGTCTGACCCAGAGGCCTCTAGTCTCAAAGTTTGGACTTGGAAGGAAGGAAGTTCTTATATTTGGAAGAACCCTTGGGAAGTGGGTTACAGCATAGGCAAATTGCATATTGGTTGGCTAATAGCAAAAACTTATAAAAAGCAAATAGTTTGTCTAGTTCTTGAGGGAGAACAAAGTATAAAAAGTCCTTTTCCAAGACAAGCAAAATAGAAGTTTCTGTTAAGTGGGGCAGAAACTGTAAGTCCAATGGCTTTAGCTAATTATGTCAGGGTTTAAGCAACAAACCTGTCAACTGAACACACACACAGAGAAAAGACCAACATCTTTGCTTTTCTTAATTATTCTATTAGGCTTTATATAATTATCTCTGTGAGTCACCTTCTCACTGAAAGTTTCTGGAGACCAAGTCTACTGGCCATATAACCAGATAACTTGCATCTATTTTCTAACTAGTATCCACAAAGACCATGCATACAGGGACATGCCCACTGTTTGAAGGACTGAAATACTTTGGACATATTGCAATTAATCTGTGATAGAAAAGTAGGGCACAGCAATAATTGTTTTGCTCCTCGTTGTCCTTACTGGCTGTTGTAAAACTGGTTCAGGCTTGCCTAGCAAGAACACTGCTGTTCCTGCACAAAGAGACAGTTCCCATGGAACTCTGGATTCATGGGCTTTCCTCACTTGCACACATGGGCCTGTGATATGCATGACCCCTATTGCGGCTATATAGAATATTTTACATTTAAAAACTGTCTGTAATGTACAATCTTTAAAATCTGAAGTTAGAGCAATCTCTTTATCAATGTAATTACCCTTCCAGTATTTAAGCTTTATTCCATATTAAGTTCAATGCCATGAGAAAATGAATGGAATATGAATAAGACTTAGCCAAACGCTCCTTTCCAAGAGGTTACTGTCAAAGAGACAAACACTCAAGGACTCACACAGTGCTTGGTAAAGCATGGTTGCAATGACAGGATAGGAAGAGAGAGAGTGCTTCAAGGGGAGAAACAAGGACTAAAGAAGAAGTGCCCAAGACAGACAAAGGGAAGGGATCTTCAGGGGTACACAGAAGCAGGAAGAGCAGGTGATACATATAAACTCTTTTTAAAAAATATGTTATTTATTATTTTTCTTCTTTGTGTATGAGTGAATTGTGAATTCTACATATATATATGTATATATATATATACATATATATATGTATATATATATCTGCATCTGTATTGTGTGTATTGTGTGGTGCCTGAAGATGTCAGAAGAGAGGATCAAACCCTCTGGAACTGGAGCTATGAATGATTGTTAACAGCCATGTGGGTGCTGAGAACAAAATCTTGATCCTCTGAAATAGCAACCAGTATTCTTAACCGAGCTGTCTCTCCAACCCCAATCATAACTTGATTTACTTTAGCACAAAACAAGAGATCACCAATGATACGGACCATGCAAGAAGAAAAGCAAAAGAAGAAAAAGAGGTGGTGGTAGGATGGGCCCCTGAGGGACATTCACCACCCAGCCACATCAAGAAGAGCATTGCCACCTTGAGAAACTATTCCAGGAGTGGAAGAGCTGGTGCAAGCCCTCCTGCAACGCTCACTTCCACACAGCCCACCAGTCCTTTTCTTCATCACTTCCCAAGTAGAAGGTGCCCAATGTAGAGAGAAAATGACAACAACTTTGTCATCTCTGCCTCGCTCGCTCTTGGTTTTTCAACAGCTCTAATTCAAAACAACGTTTAATCTACACTTTAGTTTATCAGTGATTCAAAATTCCCTTCCAGTTTGGAATGTAAAAAAGGGCAAGGGTTATATATAAATTAAAGAAGAACTGTATCTGTAGATACTACTCTGATTAAAAATTTCCTCCAGGATGGTAATCCTGAGGAAAAGAGTGATGCCAGCTTGCTGTCTTGCTAAAAATTAAATGCATACAGCTCACATTCAGCCTGAGCAACCTGAAAACTGAGAGCTGAATTTAAAAGACTGACAAAAATGGAAATCCAGTTCGGAAGTGCATACTATGGGGCTTCCACTTCTGGCTTTCTGAGAGTCCCCATGTGTTTTGTGGAGTGGCTGAGCTAATTTACATTACTGCCGCAGTATCGAAAAGTTGCCTGTCTCTCCATTATCACAGCACTGTTGATATTTTATCTTGCTGCTAATAGCACTGTAGAGTGGTTGATAATGCATAGTCCATCTCAAAATAAGTAGAAGAGAGGACTTTAAAAATATTCACCACAAGGAAATAAGACTTTAAGGTGAGGGACGTATTAATCAACCAAATTTGAGAATTACATGAAATCAGGGGCAAGGAGTGTAGACCAGTGGTAGAGTAATTGTCTAGCATGCCCAAAGTCCTGGGTTCAATATTCAGCACTGCAAAATTAAATAAAAATCACATTGTATCTTATTAGTATGCATAATTATTGTATATATCAAGTTTTGCTTTATGGAGCTCAGTGGTTAAGGGCACCTGTCATGAACCTCTCATGTCACAGACACACAACACACACACACAAATAAATAATAAAATGGAATAAAATTTTAAATGTTTTAAAATAGATAAATGCTTCCACTAAAACTAATTATTTTCATTGTGCAAAATTCATAACCACAAATTGTCCTAACTGATATTTTTTCCAAGGCACAATTATTTATATTTGAAAATTAAAAACCTCATAGGGGAAAAAAATCAAAATGATAAATAAGTACAACCACCTGTCAATGAATTTAAACCCTCCCTCCAGTACATCAAAGTATTATCTTTGCCCACATTGCATACTGAGAAAATTCATGACTTATAATATTACTGTGTAGATCTCTGAAATTTTGACTCAAATTTTTTTCTTATATTTTACTAAATCTGCATTGTATACTCTACATATTAGGCTTCTTTTTTGTTTTTTATTAGCACAAAACAGTTTCATGAAATTATCATATGATGTTGTGCCATTGAAACTGCAGATTAAATTTAGCCACATGAAGATCTTTCATTTCCATCAACTTCATCATACTGCATTGTGTTCTTACACAAAGATTTTAACTTTAGAAGTAATGTCCAGAGACATTAGATTATTATTGCAATGCATAGAAAAGCACAGAGATGCATTACATATAAATAGAATACAAAGCAAAATAAACGGGACTGCTCTAAGCTGGGGGAAAGAAAGTCAGGTTCTTCAAGGATGTGAAAGTGCAGGGCAGAGGCTCCACTGAAAGACTTGCAGCAAGTTAGTTATTGCTTCTTCAAGACTATAGGAAGTAAAAGTCTGATTTCAAAAGTTTGTTTCAGTGTGATAGGGTTTAGTAAGAGGATTTAATTTCTGATAACATCCTCCAAACATTTTGTTTGACAGGCATCAGTCTTTTCAGTGTGGTCTGCATATATTAGCTTGTTTAATCTTCACAGTGATTTTGCAAGGTAGGTAATGTTATTTTCACTTACAGATCAGGAAAATGAGCAATGTGTTAGTCATTTGTCCAAGGTCACACAGTAGGTAAGAAATAAACTAGGTCTTAAGCTGGAGCATTCTCGCTTCAAAGGCAAAACCTTTTACTTGGAGTCAATGAGATTGACTGTTGAGTCCGAAGCTGTAGCTTCCTGATAACCTAGAGCCTTGCTGCCCACATCAGTGAGGCATTGTTTATGTTCTTGAAGTCTACACACAGCAACTTGAAAGGGTCCCAGACAAACTCCTCAAGATTAGACAAGGACGATTTCATAATTAGAATAATGGTATAATTTACAGCCTCAAACAGCACATTTACAAGGGTCAACGGGGCATATTGAAAATTAAATTAGACAGAAAGTATCAAGAACTTTCCAAAACAAATCAGAATATATGAGCACGAAACATATTTCCATAACTCAATTGCTATTTAGCCAAATCCCATCAAAAATTAAAGCTTTAAATGCCAAGAATTAGAGCTAAGAAACAGATGTCTTTCTCAGTGATGTGGGTTTTTCTTTTCGGTCATTTATCTTCCCCAAAATGATAAGCTTATTTTCATAAAAATATTCTTGTAGCAAAATGGTCCACCTGCATTGAAGATGGGTTTGTCTCGGTCCTCACATGTGCTCCCACCATCTAGAGGGGTGGTTTCTCTCTGCCGCAGCTTTTCAGTTGACTTTAAACATTGCTATGGCTGCATTCTGTAGCCATTTGTCTTCCTGTACAGCATCTGTCAACTGAATAGCAATCCACCATCATTCACATCCAATTTGAGTTTGATTTTCTGCTAGAATGGAACTATGCTTTGCCAAACAGAGCAGTCATCATCGCACACAACACTGTCTCCTTCCTAACCATAGACAGCAGAAAAAGGAATATCACTGTAGCCATCGCTTGCATTTATTGTAATAGAAAACATGATCATATTTCTGTAGATTTTAGGATGATTCAACACAAATAAACAATGAGGAAATTTATTATTATTATTATTACACATCAAAGGTTCCCAAAATAGACATGCTTTGTTTTATTTTCCTCTTTAATGCTATCAGAAACTGATACTGAATTGAATTGATCATCAGGCAGTATCTTTGGTTTCATGTCCTTTCCAGTTCAAATTATTCAAAACAATAAAATTATCCTGGGTTTTAAAGTTACAGTCTAGAACTGAATGGATATAAATAGAGCCTCATGTACTGTTGAAGAAGGAAGTCTGCAGGATAACCTAGAACCCACAATCATAAAGTGCACAGAGAAGTCTCCACCGACTCAGACCCAGTGGTGCATTCTGCTGCCCACTGTGTGCAGGTACTGAGGATTATAGACAGAGCCATGCTGCACACTAATAGGTCATTAGGTATGTGACATGCAAATATTATCTCAAGTGTAATCTCTCAATCTCTCTCTGTTTCTCTCTATCTCTCCTCTCTCCACTCTCTCCTCTCTCCTCTCATCCTTTTGAGACAGATTCTTCCTGTAGCCCCAGCTGGGCTGGAATTCACTATGTAAACCAGATTGTCCTTGATCTCACAGAAATCTACCTGTTTCTGCCTCCCGATTTCTGGGATTAAAGACATGTACCACCATGTCCAGCTGCCTTTTCTCTCTAAACAGAGTCTTTAACAGGGAAGAGTTTTGATTTAGTGTATATAAAAATACATGATTTTGTATGTTAATGCTGTATCTAGAGACCATATTAAATCTCCATCTCCATTTCAAGAATTCTGTTTGAGTCCCTGCCATTATCTACACAAATATTAGTATGCAATGTTCTATTTAAAAAAACTTGATAGTTTTATAAAGAGAAATTTAAACATCACCTGTTAAAAAGGCTAATCTTCATCCAGTACACTGCTTTCAAATTTATCAAATATCATTTGAGGTATTTGGGGATCTATTACTGAACTCTCTTCTTCCCCATCCTAGCCTGGGAGTGTTTCTTCACTCATACCAAACTATTTGGAATACTGTTGGTTTACAGAAAAACTTTAAACGAAGTAATATGACTTTTCTAAATGTGTTCTCCTTTGTAAAATGAATATTTTAACATGTTTACCTTCCTATTAGTTTTAAACAAATTTTCATGCCTGTGTATCTATATGAGAAGAAATCTCATGAAGGGCTTTGGACTGAAGGTACAGTAGGTCTTTATGTTTATCCAGACACACCTGATGTCTTAACTACATTAAGTCAAATAAAGTTCATTATTTGTCCATTTATTTAGTTCTTGGTTTTCCTTCATAAATTTTTCACATAGATAGACAGATAGATTGAATATTTTTGGACATATTAAAGTGATATTCTTTGTTTATTTGATTTACATGTGTGCATGGCTTGTATATAAAAATACATGATTTTGTATGTTAATGTTGTATCTAGAGACCATATTAAATCTCCATCTCCATTTCAAGAATTCTGTTTGAGTCCCTGCCATTATCTACACAAATATTCATATCATTTGGGTCATGGTGCTCATCTCTGAGTTTCCAGCTGGGTTGAATCCTCACAGGAGACGAGGAAGGAAGGGAAAGAGAGATGACAGAGAAAGAGATATATAGAGAGAAAAAGATAGTCATCTACAATTCAGCAACTTTAAAATCTGACGTTCTTCCCCAATCTGCACTCAGTGTTTCTTTAGCCTTCAGAAAGGCTCTTCCCCACAGTGCCTCTCTCCAGGATTTAGCTCTGTATTTGATGAAGAGCGAAAATGAGACCTTGGACCCAGAGTTAGAACAGGTCAGTTATTTTGAAACTGTTTTCTACGAGCACAAAGCTTCATACCTGTTTTTATTGATAATAAGGAGACTCCCACAAGAAGCCCCCCATCATTTGTGTCTGCTGGCGTGGTGCTGATGTCTCAAGGAAACAAAGCCCTACAGAGGGGATCTGAGGTCTTGCCCTTCCGGACCCACCTGTACTGTTTAGGCATGCTTTTCTACCTCTGTTTACAATTTGATAGAAAACAGCCTTTGGTTTCAGACTTAAAGGCAATTTTCTACATTAATACAAACAACTCATGAATACTATTAACTCGGTTTATCAAATGTTAGCATTTTATCCGTGTAATTCCCTCTATGTTTTCATCCCATATTCTTTTATTTTCGTATTCAAATGATCTTAACCCAAAGTCAATCCCATTATTATTATTCTGTTTTTCCTTTTGACTTGACATCATTATCTTTTAAAGTATATCCTTTTTTGATGACAGTAACAAGTCCCAGTCATCCAACTGAAATCAATCGTCTCTCTGAGGAGCTAAGGCTTCTTTGGGTGAGAAATGCTATTAGAAACAAAGATCTGAGTAGCTTTATTATTATGACTCTCAGTTTTTTCTTTCCCCAATCACCCTCTGACTAAGTGAGAAAAGGCAAGTTTGGCTGATTCAATCATGTCCCTCTAGTGGGTGTGCCCTGGGTTTCGGCAGTCTGGCCCTTGAGCTCCTGCTGTTTTATTCCTGGCACAGGTCAAAGGAGCTGGACAAACTGTGTGGCTTGGTGGGCAGCTTGTTGCATGCTAGAGCACATGGTCCTGGAGAGCTATAGCAGAAATTCATCTGCATACACGCACAAGGTCTCAGGTTGCTCACAGAGTCGGCGAAGCTGTGCCCTTCCTCTCCGTCTCACACAGCACAATCAGTCCCCATCTAACACTGATGGACAAGATTGATTCCTAACCTCTCACTTTGTCTTCTTTGCCAATCAGGGAAAACTGGCAATAACCCTATCATTTGTTCAATTCTAATAATTGCTAATTAATACAAAAGAATAAACAAATTAGACCCAACACACAAAATCGAAATGAGTTAACAGTTCCTTTTGGTTTAGCCTGAGAGCTGAATTCAAAAGACATTCCTGGCTTGGTATGGTGGCATGTGCCTGTAATGTTAACACTCAGAAGGATGAGGAGGGTCATGACTTTGGAAGCCAGCCTGGGCTACACAGTGAGAACTTGTTGCATAAAATATAAAAGATCAAATCGTCAAAGATGATTTGGATTAATTCTCCAGGTTCTTGGGTGCTTCCTTTTCAGGGGGAATAGAATTGTGTTTGTGTCTCTTTCAGTTTGGCTCCATCTTTTGTACTACTTAGGTTTCACAAGGTTGTTGTACTAGTGGATCTGAAATAGTGACCTGGTTCCTACTGCCAAGACTCCAGGAAAATGTGAACACAAAGAAACCATTAGTGTCTGCCATCTATGCCCACATGCCTGGATGTGCAAACAGCCCCAGGGGTTTAATCGTTGTGTTTCCAACCTTACTTTCTCCACCTAAGCTGACATGTCCCTGGAGTTTACTCCACAGTTCTTATCACAACTGTGTGGTAGTTCATTCACAAATGTGGTGGTTTTTCTTCTGACACTTCCATGGCTACTAGCCTGCAGTACTTCTTATGCGTGTGGCCTCTAAGCTCTGCCATGACAAATACTCTGGTTTGGACAGGAAAGTCTTCTCTTTCAGGAACTGATCTTTATTGTAGGATTCTGTGACTCTGGTTTCTCCCTACCCAGCACCAGTATTAACACTTCAGTTGTTGAATCCAAAACTACCTGCAGAGGGTTGGAGAGATGACTCATTGGTTAAGAGCTTTGGCTGCTCTTGAAGAGGATCCTGGTTCAGTTTTCAGCATGGACATGTCAGATCATGATCATCCCTAAGTCTAGTTCTAGGGAATTCAACAGCTTTTCCTGGCCTCCATCGGCATTGCACACATGAGGTAGTTACATACATTCAGGCAGGCAAGGCACTCACACATATAAAACACATTTATTTTTATTTTTAGAATGTCTACAAATATCACTGATAGCCAAAAAGGAAAAGGGACATTTCCTCAACTAGAATGTCCGGATTATGGTAATACCTCATGAAACCAATATTAAGGATTTTTTTTTTCAAAAGAGACATAATTCCAACACGATTTGTTTAAAAGTCTGTATTTACTCTACTGGTTTCAGATGACATCTTATACCAAATGTATATTTGACCTTGGGTACGTTTCTTTATTTTATATTCTTTCATATCTTTTGCAGGCACACAGTAATTGTGTATTTATGATGTGTAAGGATAATTTGATATAATTCACACAATCTATGATGATCAGATCAGGGTAATGTACAGTACCTTCTGAAACATTTATTCATTGTTTTCATTTGGATTGTATAAATTCCCCTCTTCTTGTTATTTATACTATGTAAATATTATTATATAACATGCTGTTGTCTTCACTTTACTGTACCGTGTAACAGTAGAAGTGGCTCCTCCCAGAAAACTGTACTTTGGTACCCAGCCCTCAGCCCTATGCTCCCATCCACGTTCCAGCCTCTAGTGAGCACCATTCTACTGCCTGCTTCTAAGTCAGTGTTTGCTACAATGTATGAAGGACAATGTTGCAATCTTTATCTTCCAGTGTCTTACTTCACTTAACACAGTGTCCTTGGATTTCATCCAGACTATGGAAATCACAGGATTCCATCCTACTGTGGGTGTTATACACTCTGCCCTGAACATTCATAGGCAGATACCTTTATTGATTCCATATCTTCTCTGCCATGCACAGTACTGCAACTAACAGTCATCTCTTCAACACATGCCTTTCATTTCATTCATATACTCAGCAGTGAGAGTGGTATTGCATAGGACAGTTCTCTCTTCAATTTTTTTGGGGGGGTCTCCATGCTGTTGTCTATAATGGCTATGCATCCTAGTTTTCCACCAGCAATGTAGCAGAGTTCCCTTTTGTGAACAGCATTTTGTTCACCAGCATTTGTTAGTTTTTGTATTTTTTTTCTTATAGCCAGCCTGACTAGATTAAAATGATATCTCATTGTAGTTTTGATATGCTGGATTTTTTTTTCTGTTTTATTTGTCTGCTACTATTAGTAGACCAATGATATTCTCTTTAGTGTAGAATTATACGGAGTGCTTAAATACTTAATAAGATCAGTATTAAGGGGGATAGTTAAACACAGGTATGATCCATGGAAGAATGGTAAATATAGGAAGAACTTTAACTGCTGAGAGGAGAGGGAGGGCAAAAGAGAGGAAGGGGAGATAAAAAATAAGAATGTTCAAAAAATCAGAGGGACACGTTTTATTTTTATATGTACTTGATGCTATATATATGTGTGTGCATATATATACATATATACATATACATATATGTGTATGTTATGTGTGTGTGTATGTGTCCAATAGAGTTACACCACACAAGGTGATTATGCTCCCCACAAAGAACCATACACTAACAAAACCCAGTGTCATGTATTGTAAATCTCCCTTCAAGTTCAGTTCTTGGTCAGAGTGGTCAAAGAGAACCCAAAACAATATAGGCTATTGTCATTGCCCTTGGTTGCCTCCCAAAACTTGAGGGTAAGACTGATTGCTGAAATTGTCACATACATCAGACCCAGGACATGGAGGAATCGAGCTGGATCTGTACTGGAAGCCTCCTCCCTAAGGATCAAGTCTCAGAATATCCAAAAGTGCTATGCAAGCTGTCAAGGGGGAAAAATCATCAGTGTTCTTTCCCTGCTATAAAGCCTACAAATCATAATAATGACAAGCCCAGAAACATATGCATATTGGTGTAATATTGACACTTGCATATTAGGGGTAACCAACAACTGTCTTATTAGACTTAAGACTCTACAATAGGTAATTTTTTCCTGATATTCTAAACCTATCCAACTATTCATGACAGGAGAGATTATAGACCCTAGAGGAGAACCAGCTACTGTCATTTTCCTAAACCAATACAATTTCTAGCGGTATTCTAATAACTTATCCTTATGCTCTCATCAAAGAAACTACTTTTGCACCAGATAGAGACAATTACAGAGTACCACAAGGACTTAAAATGCAGAAAATAAGTGACCGTGATGTACCTAGCCCCATGATACATTTGAATGCAATCCCAACATCTAAGGCATGCGGAACATCAAGGAACAGGGGGCAGAAAGACTATAAGAGCCAGGGGACAAAAATATTTGCTGCTAGGAAGTATCTTCTAGACAGGACAGGAAAACTGCACCCATGAAATCTCAACAATATTGTTGCCCAAACAAGACCTATACAATGATAACAGCAGCAGACAAGCCAATGTGGATGGCGGAAAGTTAACACGGTCCCACTTCTAGATAAACTGCAAGCGATCAACGGCTGCTGAGAGAGGACGGGTCCATGATAGCTTATCCAATCCCAAGTGGTCAGCCCCAAGCATACGTACAAACCAGCAGCACTGAGTGAACTCAGTAGGTTAGCTTTTATCTTTCAATTTTTTATTATTATTAATATCTACATGGTTCCATAAAAACCTTACAAGTTTTGAAATTGTGTCAAATTTGTGAACTTAAAGAAAATCAGTATAGAAAATTAAAATAGCTTATCTAATATTAGGATGGGAATAATTTAGCTCAGTTGGTAGAGTGTTTGAGTTGCATGTGCAAGGATCTGGGTTTGATTCCCAGCACCACTAAGTAAAGATGAAACCGTATGGGGGGGTTCTGGTAGGGAAAGGGGTATAAAGATGATAAAGATTGATTTAGATGTTCTGTATGAAACACACAATGATTCAATAAAAGTATTTTTTAAATAAATAAAATATTAAAACACAAAAATAAAAATAAGAACCTCCCAAATATAATGAAAACACATGTAAATGCAGTAAATAAAATGAAGTTGAACTGCAGTGAATAAATCTAAGTATGTTATGAACCAACTACAGGAACACCATAATAGTTTTAGCTGAGTAACAAATACATAAGTAGAAGTAAATTTCTCAATGAGGATGCAATAGTTTTTCACTAATTAATGAAAAAGATTCAGCCTCAGAGAAAAACTGATATCAAGTGATACTATAAATCTCTTATCTCAGGTACTGTTCCTATAAGATTAATAAGGTACACATGTAACCATAGTTTTGGATAGGAAATAAAAACCCTGATAAAAATTTACAAGTGGCTTTTACTATTGTTTGATTTCAATGATGCTAAGGCCTCACTAGAATAATTCTGCAGATAAAGTATTGGGTAGAATCTGCAGAGTGATAACAAAGCAGAATCTTGCTGTCACTTTCTCAGAGAAATAAATACTGTAATATATATATATATATATATATATATATATATATATATATATCAAGTCTTTTGATGGTCTCTTTATGTCATCATTAAGGTCAAAATACACTCAGATAGTCAGCACCCTCACTCTATTTTTGTCATGAAATCAGTAATAAATTTAGAATTTGCTACCTCAGTTGTGTGATAGGTTTATTACTAAATGCTTTTATACAACTTTTAAAAGCTTGCTAGCTGATTTGTTCTATTTGTGACAAGAACAGCTGCTATCCACCCAGCTCTGAAATTTGGAAGAATCAATCATTTGTAAGTTTTGACCTTTATTATTTTGATCATTAGTGGTAAATAAACTAAGTGTCTCAGAAATGACTTTACTAGCTTCCATTTTATTTGATAAATGAGATTTCTAGGGCATTTGCATTTTCAATCTGGGTCAATTTTCAGGTATGTTTATGAGGCTCTTTTACTTTGCTTCAAATACTCAGACCTCAGTATCTGCTGAATTTCCCTTAAGCATTCATAATATGTTTTTTAAATCCTTCCCTGAATTTCCACATAACATTTAGAAGGGCTTTGCTTTGTTTGAGAATTTGTACTCCCAAATAGTCTCACACAACTGACAGATTTCATTCAGTAAATATATATTTCCTGTAAGATGTATCAATATTACTGGAGGGATTTAAAAAAAAAATCTTTGTGTTGGAACTTTTAAATAATCAGAGGTATTTAGTTCATTGTCTAAATATGTAAAATTGAAAGTAAGAAATTTAACAAATTGGTTTTTCTGAATTCTTAATTAGCTCCCCTGGGCATACATAAAAATCTAGGACCTAATTCATGAGAGCAACTTCATGAAGTAGTATTTTCAACAAATGCTCTGTTTCTGCATTTCAGAAACCCAGCATTTAAACACCAAATGATAAGAAGTACAGGGTAAAAAGGAGGAAACAAGGAGTGAAGGGATCGACGGGTGCAGGAAAGGGAGAGAGTGGAAAAGAAATGACCAAGAATGAGAAATTAACTGTAATTCATAATTTCCATTTATACTGATTCTGATCTTTGGACTATTGCTGAATTCCACAAGTGAACAGAAGGATACAGCAAGATACGAAAAACTATTAAATATTTATTGCATCGTAGTGATTCATATCATCCTTTGAAGTCATACTTCCTAACAATTATGATAGAATTTTTTTTGGTTGTAATACAGAATATTAGCACTCCTGAAAATGACAGAGCCCTTTCTCAGCTCTTGATGATTTTGGCTTTGGGATCCAGGGTTTGTTCAGAGATGAACCAGTGGCTTTAAGGTTCTTGTTTATCAAATTCAGAGACTGAAACTCACAAACCACAGGGGTTGAGTTTCAGGGAGAAGTTTCAAGTTCATTATAGATTCACAGATAGGAGTTTAATGGGGAGAGAGAGGGAGAGAGGGAGGAGAGAGAGAGAGAAAGATCCCACATATCAGGAGGAGTCCTAGGACACAGGGTATCAAGTTGTTAGTCTGGGGACATTTAAAGGACTTACCCCAGAAACTGGTGTGAGGCATGGAGAAGGGTGTGAGCTGGTCGGTCCAGTTGACCAGCCAGGTGTCCTCTCAGTTTCAGTCATGCACTTGTCTGTAGTCTCTGGGCAGAGGTCCAGACAGATGAACACGGAAGCAGGAACCAGAGCCCTGTTCTGGCATTCCTGGTCTCCAACAAGAATATTCTTGGAATTGCTGCTTTGAGGACTTATCCTGCCTTCCCATTTTCTAATTCCTGCTATCAGCTGGGGCCAGTGAGATCATTTAAGAGGTAAAGGCACATTTGCAAATCTGGCAACTTGAGTGCCATCCCCAGAACATAAATAAACGTGAATGACAGAACCCAACTCTGCAAAGCTGTCCACTAAGCTGTAAGTACCATGTGCTCTGACAAGGGTAATCCTCTCTCTCTCTCTCTCTCTCTCTCTCTCTCACACACACACACACACACACACACACACATTTTCTGAAGTACAATTTCATTTATTTTTTAATTCTTCAAGTTTCTGAGAATCTTGTACATGAACACCTCATTCACCACATTTTCTCCCATCCTTCTCCTCTCTCCAACTTTTTTCATAAACCCTCAACTCCCACTCAATTTTGTGATCTTTTCTTTGATGATTATTTTAATGTGTGTGTGTGTGTGTGAGTGTGTGTGTAAAATCTACTGAATCAATTTAGCATTTACTGCTGTTTGTATATAAAGATGTTTAGGGCCGATCATTTGGAATTTGATCATTTGATAACCTGTCTGGAAACTTGTCCCTGGAGAAAACTGATTCTCTCTCCCTCAGTATCCATTGATTATCTGTAGCTCATCAACTAGAGATGGGACCTTGTGGCATTCTCCCCATGCATTATGCAGGTCTTGTTTAGACAGCCATATTGCTGAGGTTCTATGCGTGCAGCTTCCTTGTCACATCTGGAAGACACTATCCAGCAGCAGGCATCCTTGTCTGAATCATGGTGGGATTAGTCTATTTGCACACCCTACCTATACATACACTCACAAGCACATGCACTGAGGGTCAGCAATTATATCATGAACAAGATAAAAAACACAAGTTGAAAATAACAAGGAAATAATTTCTTATTTTATACAAAGTGTTCTGATTCTTCTAAGTGGTAGCTACGATGTGTCAGTCACAGTTAGAACAGGGTCTCGCCCCTGTATGCATACTTCAGAACCCCAGGGAGCCTGGAGCACACTGTTTTCTAGGTGGTTGTGTAGTTCACAGTCAAATTTGCTTCACCTCTTTCTCCATCCATAAGCATGCTTTAATCCCCATGACAAGCACAGTGGCTAGTGTTCAGGAGTGAATAAATGACACATTTTCAGGGATCTCACAGCATTCTGTGAAGTTCTGCACCAAGGTCATGGGAAGCCTCCAGTCAGTGAAATCCACTCTTTGATCTGGAGGAATGTCATTGTTGGTATTTGAGTTGCCACAGGATGAGGTTCACAAAGTGAATGTTCTTCTAGATGACCCAGGCTACTCCCAAGACCATAATGCCCTGCTGGTCTGCTTGGGATATGTTTAACCTGAAAACAGGGAGAAGAAAGGGACAGAAACTTCATTGGCTTTTCGTGTCTTTAGGGCTAGAATTCTCTTTCCATCCATCAGACTATTTGACATCCTCCTTGGTGGAGAGGAGAGAATACAAAGCCCAGCCAGAGTCATATTCACCAAGCTGAGCTGTAATCCGTTACACGCTTTCTCCAGCTCTGGAGACCACTTAAGGCCACTGAGCCCATCATCCCTGAGGCAGAACCCTTGAACAGTTCCTAAAATACTGAGCCTGTACCAAATAACAAGGAGAAAGGAAGAACCTGCAAGGACCTTGATTCCTGAGTCACCAGAGTAAATGTGGGCTGCACTGATGCTTTCTCTACCGTGATGGGATGAATATTGTCAAAGTGTGGGCCAGAATACATCATCTTCTTTTCAGTTGTTTCTGTAAGTTATTTTGCCCACAGAAAGAAAAAGCTAGCTAATATAGTCTGACAACCCCAATTCCCTTCCCGGTATGAAAACATTGCTGAGTGGACTACAGTAACCTCCTTCATTCGGTCTGTACCAGTCAGTCACCGGAGCTGCCTCAATCTATCTCTCCAGCATTTTCTTTTCAGACTCTGATCTGTCTGTATCTGCTAACAATACGCACACCAACCGAGACTGCCAGTCTCTTGGACGCTCTTGCCACTGAACTCCTGACAAAGGAAGACCCCACATTGCTGCTAACATACTGTGGGGGACACTGGAATAAATGTCATGTAACCACCATACTACTGTGTCTGAAAAACAGGAGAATTTGACACGTATGTTCAGCTTGTAGCTTTTTCTGATCTTGGCTATGGGTCAGAGTATGAGCACCAACCTGAACCTTCTTGTTGACCCTGAAGTGACTCCTCACATTTGTCCCCTTTCCTTTGAGAACATATGACACGACTCACATGAATATATGAATCTGTATGCATGTGTTCATAACTCAAAAAGTGCCACTGTGGCCCATTATATTGCCTGTAACTTTCCTCAGCACCTCACACCTGAGCTTTCTGATGCCAACCACCAACAAGCCAAAGCTGTAGGATCTGCAGGCATCACAGGTTTGATGCTTAAAGCACCCACCAGACCAGAAGACTCCACATATTCAGCTTGACTCACTAATGTTTTAATGTTATTTTTCAACCTGTAGATGGACTGTCACAAAAAATAAATATTAAACTCTCCTTTGTCCCTTTGACATTCACAGACTCTAGTACTGGCGTTAATTGGAAGAAAGATCATTTTTTCATGATTTTTTTTTTTTGTGGAAACAACAACAACAAAAAAAAGCCAAGGAATGGATTAAACAAAGAGTCTGAAACTGCTGCAGATCATGTGAAAGCAATATTTACCCAGAGTTGCAGATGGCTTTAAATGATAGGCTTCTGGTTTATCACTGGAATCATGACAAGTAGACTACTGGAGTTATTTTTGTATTAAAGAACATGCATGCATCAGTAAGTGAAGAATTTGAACTTTAGAGCATACTGATTTTAAAATGCACAATACTCTATACATCATCAAGTTAGACAATGAGCCTGATCCATGCTCACTTGGAAGACTATTACGTGAACAGAGAGTACGAATCACTTTCAAGTAAAAGTAAAAGTTGCATCTTCCTAAGCTTTGATGGAAGAATTTCTGATGTGAACAATATGTTTAAATCCGAAATCACCCAAGATCACAGTTGAAACTGGATTCGCCTCAGCGCACCACGCAATGAAGGCTCTTTGATTCTGCCATTTACAGTGTTTGCTGCCTCCGCACACAACTGGCTTCAACTGCAGCACGGATAAAAATCTTTCCTGGAAAATGTGACCAGAGACCTCCCTCACAGCTGGCATCATTGGCTCTGGGGTTTATCCATCCATTAGAATCCTTAAAGTTATGATTTACTCTTAACCTTGGTGGTCAAGCCAGTACAGCCTCCATGTAGAGCACTGCATAATCTTGGATGCTAAAAGAGAGAGGAAAAAACACTTTACACTCACATATAACAAAATAACCACTTTTTGTAGTTTTGAGCTATTCTTGCTATGTTCAAAGAAATTTTTAGTGCCAGTTTTTGAAAAGAAAGACATTTTCACAAGTAGCAACGTAATTTGCCTCAACAATGGTTGTCTCTTTCCTTCCACCTTTTGAATAGGCTCTCAACTTGTCTCAGATTAACACAGGGAAAACAAGAACATTAAAAGAGTACAACTAAACTTTTAAAATGGTATGATGTGAATAAAATAATAGTAGAAATACAATAAAAATAAGTTATTCTTTTCTGTTGGCTTCAACCATTTATCATTTATATCAGTTTATAGAACTAGGTTAAAATAGGCAGGCAGTTCTGTACAAAGCAATAGCTCATGCTGATCTGCATCATTGCTGACTTTTTAAAGCAATGATTCCAAATTATATCCATATATCCAGTACAGTGCCCAAAATCATGAGCCTATTTCTATGCCAAACCTGGAATGATTTGTCTGAAGCAAATCAAAGAAGGAAAGCAAAGACTGTAAGATTCACAAGTTTGAGAAAGCAGCTGCAGAAGATCTAGAGAAGAGACACATCTTCCTATCAGTGAGATACCCCGGCATGTAGTCAAAGCTAGAGATGAGTGTGTGCCGACATTATGTATGTGTCATCAAGTACATACCTAGTGCTGACAGATGCCAGACAAGCACATTGGCTCCCCTAGAACTGGAGTTATAAATGCTTCTCAGTTACCCTGTAGGTGCTGGTAACCTAATTCAAGTCCTCTGCAAGAGTAGCAAGTACTCTTCAGTGCTCACCAAAGGACTTTTTATAATTTTACCAGTGAGTTGCGTCCGTGCTCAAACGTGGGTCAGATACCATGCTGAGAATCGCCAAAGAACCCTAAAACACAGGAAAGGCCCTTCCACAGGACAAGCTGTCACCAATCAGGAGAAAGAGATATCTTCAGTGGAGGCAGGGTTGAGTTGATAAGAACTCTGACAGTCTCCATAGGTGAATCACAGGAAACATTTACGCTCATGGAAGTTCTCCTCTGGAAGAAATGAAAATTCTGATCTCTTGAATAATACTATAAAACAGTCAGCCTTTCTGGCATGATATTTAAGCAAGTTTCAGCTTGCAGCTCGATTTCATCATCAGTTCTTTAGAGATCATGGCAATAAAAGAAGGAAGATGAGGTTTTGAACGGGATATTAACCTCGGTATTACAGAACTCTGTCTCCTGGATTTGTCCCTCTCGTTCTTAATTCTCCTTTGTACATATTATCATGCATCACATGTACATTTGTTCTTTCTCTCCCCAATAGTTTTATTTTCTTGAATCAATTTGTATGCTAGAGAGCAAATGCTCTTTTTCATTATTTTGGATGTGTAAAATTAACTTTAATCCTACCCTCTGTGCAACAAAGTATCATGTGATGAAGCTCTTGCAGCAGAAGATGAATGAAGCAATGTATGTAACATTCAGATCTGGTCCATGAACATATCCCATATACTGCTACTTGTCATGAGCAAGAAGGTAAAGGGGCAAACCCAGGAACAGTGAAATCGTAGGATAGAAATATTCTGCTCTCAGTGTCTGGACAGAGGCGAACACGCCTGCTGAACACAGCACTCTCCTGGAGAGCATCAGTAAAATGAAGTTTCTTATGATTTCAGATGCTAAATTGTGTTAATGTCTTGGTTATTACAATTTAAAGATGCATTCATTTTTATTTTATGTGGATGAGTGGTTTCTTGCATGTATGTATTTGTACCAAGTACATACCTCGTGCTGACAGAGGCCAGAAGAGGACATTAGGTCCCCTGGAACTGGAGTTATAGTGGTTGTGAACCTAACCTAGGTCCTTTGCAAGAGCAACAAATGCTCTTAACTGCTGAGCCATCTCCCCAGCCAGGTTATTGCAATTTTATTTCTAATAAGCTTTAATTTAACAATCTGAAACAAAATACACTTGATTGAAGGTAGCATATTATAAAAAGAATTAAGCATCATAGTCAAGTAATGTTTATTCAAACCACAGTTTACAAATCAACCTAAAATCCAGTATATCAGAATGATAAAGGAGAAAGAAAACTGCATGACCATATCAACTGTTGCAGGAAAGACGCTTGTCATCACATAGCACAATGAAAGTGTTAACAAATTCAGAACAGAGGAGACCTCCTTTTATGTGATAAATTGCATACACAGAAATCTATACCTAACATCATTCTTAATAGTGAAATACTAATTCGACATCAATATTTGAAGAGGACAAGGGTGTGAGTTTTCATCATCCTAGTTTTCTGGATGTTGAATTTAGTACCAGAGGGCAAAACAAAGACAACGGAGTGACAATTTAAAAAGAAGAAATAAAACTGTCACCACTTGAAAATGACATGATAATCTTCCGAGAAACATTCCCAAATCTACAGAACACTCCTGGAACTAAGAAGTCAATTCAGCAAAGATCCGCATGTAAAAATCAGTCTAGTTTAGATGTAGTGGTAATAATAATAATGAAAATAATAATAATAATGAGTTGGAAATCAACATTAAAGTTATATGAGACTATGATCTCCCCCAATAAAGTGAAAACATCTGTGTCTTGTGTGGTCATGATTTCTTAAATGCAGAGCAAACTCAGACGATTAGTTCCAACCCATACACTTCTAGCTCAGTTGTAAATTGCTGGTGTAGACCTACTGCCAAGTCTCTTTTTTTAGCCTCTGTGTCCTGAATAACTTCATGCCCCACAAGATGCAGCCACAGGTGATTTTGTGGAAAAGTGTCACTCCTTAGTCCTTTGTCAACTCCCAATAATTATCTTGCATGATAAGAAAAAAGACTGAGTTTAATAACTGAGGTTTGGGATTGGTTTGTTACTGAAATATAACAAAAATGATTTTGGCTGCTATGCTAAACTGTAGTTAATAGGAAACTTTTTAATAATTATGAAATCATATTACTCACATAATTGTTTTTCAAAAAAAAAAAGAAGTATCTTTTGTACAAATAAGAAAACTTGCAAGTATTGAGACTTAGTTACAGGAAGAAACTGAAATATAGTCTCCAGTCTCTCTTCAGCCTGTAATACAGATATTATCTCCATTATTTTAACAGATGAGGGAACAAAGGAACAGTGATGTTACCAAATTAACCATAGTTCTCATGGCTAAAAGCAAGAGAGCCCGAATTTAAATCCAAACTCTATTCATTTTTATGTTATACATAGTTTTATGCAAGTAAGGACTACAGAAAAATCTCTAGAACTTATGATCTTTTGTTTTGTTTTGTTTTGTTTTGTTTTGTTTTGTTTTGTTTGTTTTGAGATAGCTTCTGACCGTAGCCCCAACTTCCTTGGAACTCACTATGTAGACCATGCTGGCTTGATCTCCACAAAGATCTTCTTGCCTCTGCCTCCCAGGTGCTGGGATTAAAGGCATGGCCCCCCAAGCCCAGTTTCATAATTTATGATCTTCAAACACAAAAGCAGCCTCTTCCCATGTTTTAGAACTATGTAGATAGCTAAACAGCATCAATAAGTTTCCCCCATGGGTCTTTGACGTTCCCTAGCCATTGACTTTGACCATGTTTACAGTACCAGGCATGGATTCTCTCCTGTACAACAGGCCTCAAATCCATTCTAACGAGCAATTGATCACCCCAGTGAACAACTTTGACACTGTTGCACCAATGGATACATCTGGTAAGTCTGTGTTGTAGCATGCAGGGCTCAGTACTAGGGGAGACCACTGAGGTCTTCTTTCCCCCTCACCAGTAGCATGCATAGCACTTTCCAGCGCTGTGAAAGTTAACCAGTAGGTATGAAATTTCTTGCTCAGTTCCAGATTGATTACCCTATTTCTTGCAACCAAAGTATGTGGTGTCTTTAGCAATAGGGTCTTAGTGTCTAGTCTTTCTAAACAGTCATGTTGCCAAACTGTCTTCTAAATATTTATATGTATATTCATAAGTGTGTGCTGTTCTGAACCTTGGTCAGAAAGTTTCTTATTGCAGTGGGTAGCAGTTAGTGCAGAGGCAAGTGCCTTTTCAAAGTGATCAGAATAAATGACTGTGAGTGCTGAGCCACAGATGGCACATCTGTGTCAACCCCACTGGCAAGGCTCAGGAAGCACTGTGGGAAATGGAGCGGAAAGACGTTGAGAGCTGAAGGGTGAGGAAGAGTGCTCTAAATGCTATCAACTGGGCATGGCATGGTTGCTGCACACATGAACTCACAGCAAGGATGGTTACCCGCATAAATCCTGTACAAGAGGCAGCCAGTTAAAACTCCCAGCATGAAAGAGAAGGCGCTCCAAGGCCCCAACCCGAGGAGCTAGTCCCAGCTGATACTGCTGAATGTGGGATAGTCACTTTTCCTTTGAGATTTGAGCTCTTGAAGGTTGCCCTTGCCCCAGTGGATGGCTCTACACCCTTGTGCATATGCTCAGTTCTAATTAGATTCAGTCAGTTATAAAAAGTATTTTTTTTAAAAAACATGAGGTGTATTGAGGGAGTCTGGGGGATTAGAGGGAGAAAATGGGAGTAGAAATGATCAAGATACATCATACACATTTAGGAAATGTTCAGAGAATTAAAAAATGTAAATACCTTGCAATTTATATTTTTGATTTTGATTTTTAAAATTGTAGTCATTATTTCTGTGTGCATATTGAGGTATTGAGTGTGTCATGGCTTATGTGGGGAATTCTGAGGATAACTTTATGAGGGTTCTGGGAATTGAACTCAGATGAACAAGCTTACTCAACCAGTGGTTTTACAGACTGGGTTATCTAGCCATTCCCTAAATTAAATTTTTAAAATGATTTTCAATTTTTCATTAAATTTATATATACATACACACAGGTATTTACACACATTTCAAATGAACACTATTGAGATCATGCATGAATTTTCTTTGGTTGCTGCCCTTTTCAATCTTTATGGTTTCTATGATAGACATATCAGATAAGACCACATAAAATCCCTGTTATTACAGACATCTGACTGACTGAGCAGATAACCTGAAAGACAGAGTGGGGCACTAGGTAAGAGAAGCCTGAATTTGCATACTAACTGGGCAAGATTCCATGGATCTAGAGAGTGGAGTCTCTTTGTGTTATCTAAAACTTCCTCTTCTGTTAAAAGCTTTGCTGTTTGAACTAAAAATGAAGTTACTCTTATTAAAAGACTTTGCATTGTGCCTGTCTCATACTGTCTTAGGAACCCCCCCCCAAAAAAAGAATACAGTGTGATCTGTGACTGACAGCATGTACACAGTTCTGCCTGTCATAACCTTGTAGCAAGGAACACTCAATCAGACTGTGTGCTCTCATACTCCCTAGGAGAGACAGAGAAACTGAGCTGCACATGGGTGTAAAAAAGGCCAAGCTTTCCTTTGTAAAACCCTGCTTTAGAGTAATCTATTTCAGAGACTGTACTGATTCAAAAACTGCTTTCATCATAAATTGCCTTTGGGATCCTCTTTGCTGCTCAGAGTGTCTACTGCTCTATAGGAATTAGAAGTGCATTACTGTTTTTAACTTAAGGAAATGGCCAATATTTTAAAATCTGTTGTTTGGGAGCATTCTAAGAACGTTGCTTTCAAAACCACTATGTTGTGGGAAAAAAAATGTCACCTAGCATCTGTAAACATCACTCCCTAGTTTTTGCATATTTCTTTCTGAAGTGTTACCCATTTTCAGTATATATGATTCTACTTAACCTTCAGGTGTTGAGAAAGTTCTTCCCAAGCAATGGGATATTTTAAATCCGTTGCCTTTAAGTAAATATTGCTAAGTGTGTGAATGATGAATCAGTACTCGTGATCTTATGAGAGGTTTTCATTTTCGGTTAATTAAAAATGATCCTTCAAGTTTATCATTCACCAAAACTATATTCACCCAAAAATGTGACTTGTAATGAAATTTCAAGTAAGTGATCAAGTAGAAGAGTTGAATTGTTTTATTTAAGGCACAAACACATCTTTAAAGTTTGGAGACATGAGAGAATTCTACCCTGTGTTGGGGATGGTCCTGATTTTCTCTGAGCCTCAGGAAATTGAAATGTAAAACAAGATAATGATAGTTCTACTTTTCCTGTCACAGGGATATGTATAATGCAGATCTAGGTACTTTTCAATTATAAATTATTGTGAAATATGCATGCTCTTGTCTAGACATTGGACAATTACATCTTATTGCCCCATACCAGAAAATGTTCTAAGAATATGCCTTTGTGGGATGTTTTAAGATTCCTCTTGTTCTAGGTTGATATCCAATTCTAAAATAAGTGTTTATAGTCAGGGGACATGGTTTTGGTTGACTCAAACTGATACTTTAGATCAGCTTAAAGTATAGCAACATTTATAATAATGGGTAATTATTCTCTTCTCTACTCTTTGTCAGTATTTATAGTTAAAACATTCTCTTGCCACTTTTTTATACATAACTGTCCCCAAAATATCTCACCTGTGTTGCATTTTTTAAGAAAAAAAACAGGAACTTGTGATTGATTTTTATATATTGTATTTTAGGAGTAATTATGAAAAAAGTGTAAACAATGATGGCAAAGGAAAGGAGCGAATATGTGAGTGCTTATTTACTTTAAAACTGATAAAAGAATCTTTTTTTCTTAAGTGTTTGTTCATAAATTGTTCACACATTGAACTTTTATTCCTGTATATAGTTTAAGACAGGTTGCTTTTTTAAAAACTAATTCCCGCTCTCCACCTGTCCCTGTTACTCTAGCCTTAGCCCTTTGGTGAATGCTCACATTCTGATGACTGCTTTTTGTGTGTAGCAGATGACATGTGAATACAAAATTTTATCTGACTTCTGTGCTCACAATACATGTAAACATAGCACATAAGACTAGTTCTGAATTTAGAAAAAGGATATAATTGGGCTTCCATGTTCTCCTGGCATTATTCAAATTACTATATTAAATAGACAAGTCAATATATTTTTAGCTGAGATCTTACTTTTCAAGGATCCATGAGGACCCATGAAACCTGGCCCAGAGCCTTCACTCGACCTTAGAATGGCTCCCAAAAGCTGGCAAGTGCTAGGGTCAGATCAGATACACCCAAATGCAGCCTCAGACCAAGGCAGCTCCAAGCACCCACTACAGAAAGCGTCCCTTCGTGATCTGTAGTCTGCTTGGCTGATGTTTCTTGCTACCAAATACAGTTCTCCTGAGTGATGTGGCCAAATCCGTTTTGATACTAATCAAGAATAAATCCTGCTGGTCAACAGGTGTTATGACTTTAATCCCAGAGGCAGGGGAAGTAGGATTACTATGAGATGGTATCCAGTATGGTCTATATATTGAGTTCCAGGCCAGCTGGAGCTACAGGAAGCTCTGTCTCAAGAAGAAGAAGGAGAAGGAGGAGGAGAGGGGCAAAAAGAGGTACGGGAACAAGGACCCCACTAACCAGGATATTTCTCTTTCTACAAATCCCCATTCGTTTGCACATTGAACCTGCTTTCAAAAACCATTTTTCCAGTTCTTGTACTATAAAAATGCAGTTACACCATACCTTTTATTAGACAGCAACATAAATAACCAGGCCCTCAAAAACCAGAGCTGAGCACAAATGTGTCCCATGGGCAGAGACCTGGATGCAAAATGCACAAAGGGGATTTGAACTGGGCCTGAGGAAAGGTTGCTAACACCCAAATAAATGGCATAAAGAGAAATCCCCCACATTGCTGCAATGATGTCCAATTTGCTAATTTTGAGAATGAAAGATTCTACTTCTTCCATAAACAAATGTCTCAATCTCTCCAATGTTAATACTTGGGACAAACCTTCCTGGGTGTATTCTGCACACAGCAGGACTCTGACGATGCCAAAGGATGGTTGGTTGGATTTGATTTAGATGAGATCTGCTAGAAGTAAATAGATTTTCAATGAAACAGTAATTGCTTGCCAGGAGAGAGATAAATGGAGGAAGAGACTATCAGTCCCCCCGCAGCCCCAAGTAAGCTGCTGCAAGTTCCATTTTCAGACGATCCTAGAATAAAGTAGTTACAGTTGACTCCTGACACTAGAGGTTAAAAAAGAAATGGCAAAAATATAATTGATTTTAGATTGATGCAAGAAGTACTTTGACACAGTCAGAAAGCAATCTGAAAAGCCAGCATCATTTCTGGAGAGGCATTTTAAGTGTTTAGTTATTAATCTTGTGGATCACTCTGCCCAAGGCAGTGCAAGTTCATGGTTAAAGGTGGGGGTCCAGCCCCAGAGTGCTTCCTTTAACCAGCCTGTGGCTGACATGTAATGCTGTTTAGCCCTGAGTGAATGGATTACCCTCCCTGTGCTTGCTTCCTCCACTGCAAGGTGGGATATTACAAGTAAGGTCAATTTGATCTTACTTGTCAAGTTATTAAAATGGCAAAACTAACTCCATTTTGTTCTCAATGACTTTTGCTGTACCTTGTGTTTTTTCCCAGCCATTCTCATTGCAGCCAGCCAGGCAGAACATCTCCTGCAGGCAATTTCAGGGAGTACGTTGTTTCTACAACACTGGAAAACTTACAAGTAGCCAGTAGCAAGTCCAGGTAGCACGTCCCCCCACTCTGCATAACCAAAGCTTTTTGTGAACTGAAAACCTCTTTGTTAACTGACCTACCCCTGGTCTGGTGTGACTATGGTGATCTGATATAGCCATGGTATTTACTTTGCCCTTGACATGTTGTAATTATGGTTTTAATCTTTATAAACTCTGTCCTGCTTCTCCTCAGGATTGAGAGTCCTTTTGGGCATTAGCACCTCTCACACACTGGCTATTAATAAAGGACTTCCAATTTGACCACCACTATGTGGCATTCCTCTGTGCAGCTCATTTGGTATTGTCATTATGATAACACAGGTATTCATCATTTGTGAAAAATGCTTAGGATTGTAGTACTAATTGAAGGCAGGATCCACTTGGTGGGTTCTTAGCCTTGGAGCCAATTTTATTGGAATTTAAGAGAAAAAAATCTAGGAAATAAGAAGGCTGGAGTTCTCTTTCTGCCTAGGAGAAGGGAGAGGAAGCAGATGGATAAGGGGAAAGCCATGCTTTCTGAACTACATGTCAAAATTCTGTTAGGTTCAGAAACAGATGTTTGTAAGTTCTCCCCATAGGGTGAGGGTGTCTTTAGGGAAAGTGATCATGCATGCTTGGAGTTTCTGGGAAAGCAGTCTTAGGATTTTAGCCAGTGTCAAAAAAGAGATACAGGAAGACAGAAAAGAAAATATTAATACTTTCTGAGTCAACTCATAAAGCGGACAAGCTTAGCTCTGAGGTGGATAAGAACTTATACTAAGGGAGGGGCTTCTGGGTGAATAAGTATTTACCTCCCTACAGAGATAGTTGTTCCTCTCATTTTGTATGTAATCTCAGTTGTTCCAAGTTTTTTTTTTTCCTACCTTCTGCCTTCAGGGTATTCTGACCAAGCTATAAAACAGGACTTGATCCATAACACAGGTTTTCTGACTTGCAGGTATATGAGAATCTCCTGATGTCTTTATCAATGGTATCATCAATGCTGAGAAAACCATTTATAAGGGGTTGATATTAATCATAGTATTTCAAATTCTAAGGAGGGATAACTGTGATACTTTCTCCTTTGTTAAAATAGTGTCCTCCCAGGAACACAGGAGGTGCTGCCAAAAGAAAGAATCCATCCTCAGTAGCCTCCAAACTTGATGACTTAATGCATAATGACTAACATTGCTAAGAATTCAAGTAACACTTGTATTACTTTCTTGAGTTAATGTCATTAAATATATCTAGAAAACTATGCTTCATCATAGTGTGGAAATCTATTTACAACAGAAACAATCATATCATCTAACTGGTTTGATCTGGTACAGGGAACCATGGGTGCTGTGAATTCCTGTATGTAGAAACCAAGCCATGATCAGAAGACATTCCACAGCACTCTTCATCATCATCCATTCTGACTCTTCAGTGATGTTCTTTGAACCTTGAGGGTGGGGTGACATAGATGTCCCATCTACAGCTGAGCCTTTAAAGTTGCTCACTCTGATCAATTTGAAAGAATATGTCTGTACAGTAACTGTTGTGGTCCTTCTGCTCGGTGCCAGCCCGAGTGGGACACATGGTCTCTGTCGTGAGGGGGTGAGAGGCATGGAGTCAAAACACGCAAACTCCAGGAGCTGAATGAGAAGCATGAAGAAGGAAAGCCATAGCAAAATTCATTCATTCAAGGAAGTGCAGGGGATTTCATGAGTTTGATTAGCCAACCCCCTATGTGGTGGTTCCCAACTGTGGCCAATAGTATTCTGTCTCTGGATGGAGAACCAGATTCTCTCCAGATGCAGGGCAGAAGCTGGTGTCACACCTGGCTGAACTGGAACACCAAGCCCACAGGAGCCACTCCCTTAATCCTCATAGCAGGTGACCTGGCTAACCACACCCACTGCAATAAGAAGTTTCTCTGACCAAAGCTGAGAACAATACAACTCTATGCATATAAATATAAATATTTAGAAGGCACTTAAACCACATGACCACTTAACCAGACATTAGTAGGTCCCTCCTTGGGCCAAGGACTTCCTTGGTCCTGGGTTTTGATCATGTTCATTATTTCAGGCACAAATCCTTTCTGTGGAAGAGGCCTCAAACCTTCCTAAAAATTTTGCCTTTTTCTACAATGCTATGAATTTAAGCTTTTATTAATTCTGTCTCCATATCAAACTGCCTCTTTCAATATTCAATGATTTTGTTTCTCTCTTATGATACTCATTTTCCAGAATACTCTCTATCTGGTGTTAACATGGTCACTTTTCCTTATGTTAGACATACTGCTGTTCCTTCAGCAGTTCCTGTGAGTAACCTCCATAAACACTTTTATTCACCAGGCTGGAATTGATGGAATCTTTATTTTGGCCTCTCTATCAGGGGTACATAGACATTTCTTTATGTTTCCCTAGGAAAAGTTCCATGATATATATTGCAGTGGGCTTATCTTAACCATTTTTCTTTGATTTTCTTGTACTTTTGTAATGTGATTTTTTTTTTCTTGACAAAACCAACAGTATTTTTTTTTTATCTTCAATCACTAAGTTGAATGTGTTTCCAGTACGTTTTGGTCATAGATTATCTTGAAATGCTTATTTCGCTTTCTATTTATACACTTCTCCGATTCTTATCTGTTTCTGCATTACTGACTACAGAGTTCATATTCAAATCAATTGATTCTCCTTGATTTCAAAGTTACGTGTTCTGATTTTAACCTTATTCCTGTCCAAGCTCAAATACAACAAATATATTTGCAGACCTGTTTACTCGCTGATCAGCTGAGTCCAGCAGCAGAACTCTTGCTGCATGGGGAACACTCTGCTTTGTGCTTCATGGTCACCTCACAATGAAGAGAGAATCCTAGACTAAAAGCAGCGGAGGTAGAGAAACAGAGGCAAGGAAAGCAGCATGTGCCTGCTCTCTGGGCTCCACCTTTCCCTGGAGGTGACAGTTCACCAATGTTATTTAAATAGTCAAGCCTCTCCACATGTCTCAGCTTCTGTCATGTCCTGACCTAATATAATCCTGCTCGGTTTGCTCTTCCCTGTCTTTACCGGCTCTACTTGCAGACACCGATGATTTCGCCATCCTAAATACAGTGTGTCCCCTCACTGCTGCCCTTAGATCGTTCCAATCCTTGGCTCTCAGGTTCCCTGGCACTTTCTGCCTCCACGCTCTGGGTTCTCTTTTCCTCCTCTCTGATACCGCTTCACCTTGATCATTGGATACTGGATTCTTTTGAAGCTCATTCTCTTTCTTCTATATTAATTTTCCTAAGTACTGTCAGCCAATTGCATGATTTCAAAACTTGTCTGATTCTGATTCTGCGTCTATCTATACATCTCCCTTGCACTCTGGAAAAAAAAAAAAAAGATGATGCCAAGTACTAAGGGATTTCAGACATTGTCACAAGTTTCTTATATTAAGTATGCAAAACCAAGCTCCCCAAGTACCCATGCTGCCTGTCACTTCCTGCCTCTTTCCTGAAAAGGCTGCACTACTCATTGAACACCACACACACACACACACACACACACACACACACACACCACAGCCCTAGCATTCTTCACAACGTATTTCCCTTTCTTAGTCCCATCACTGAATTGACTGCTATCTCCAAGAGACATCAGTTACTTGGTCCACCTGAGTCTTCCCTGGACCTCTCAGAGCTACACATAGCTAGCCCTTTCCCGACACCTTTGACTCTCAGATTAAATGTCCCATTCTCATACAGGCTGCTCTTAAGCACTCTCAAGTATATTCATGTCAGTTACCGTCTTGTCTCACCACTCGGGGCCAGGCTGAGTGGACTTTGGGCGGCCAGCCCGAGGGGTTGAGGATGAGTAGATGCAGAGTCAAGCCGCAGACTCCAGGAGCTGGATGGGAAGCAGGCCAAGCACATATCACTGCCAATTCGAGTAGCACTGCATACTCACGTGGCATTACAAAGTCATTTACTGAATATGTGCACAAGCTCTTATAGGTCTGGAGAGCCAATGACCTTACGGGGTGGGGTCCCAAATACAGCCAATAGTAAGTTTGTCCCCAGGTAGGCAGGTTCTTTCCAGATGCTGGTTGTACAACTAGCCAGAGCAGAACGTCACACCCACAGGAGCCATTCCTCTATTCCTCCTAGCAGGTGGCTTGGCTAGGCCCGCCTTGCATTATGCCCAACACTCAAGAACAGAGTATTTCTTCTTTTCACATATACATCCTTTCAAGTTTGAACAACCCTCAGAGGCAAAGACCTTATTATCTTTCTTGGGTATCTAACATAGAGCCTCATAAGCAATTTGTATACAAATGTTTTAAGAAAAAAAAACAAGTATGGTACCAACCCATCCATTCATTACTTCACAAAGCCCTCTCTGTGATATAAAGTGACTTTTAAGGAATAAATCAGATCATATGTACATCCTTATTACTGTGTCTATCACTACACTGAATTATCCACTTCATGGAATCATTGGAACTGAGAATAGTGTCTCATCACCAATGAGCCTCTCTGACCTCCCTGCTTGGTACAGTACGTTTCTCCTTTTCACAGCCTTGTCATAGCCCATTGAAGCTAACCTTCAAAATAGTTATCCAGGGTATAAGTAAATAATGTCTTTTTTCTATTTGTATGTTGCTTTTTTCCCATGGAGGGAGGGAAAGAATCTTTAATCTTGGCCATTACTATTTCCAGGATAACAAACCCTGCACCAGGCAAGTGGGTATCACAGCTGGATGGTAGGAAATGAGTCAGTCATACTTTAAATAGAGCACTAGTATCTTTCTTCCCTAATGAAAGTAGATTTTTACTTTTCAATATGAACGTTGATTGTTATAAACATATGTCCACCAATTCTTTATTTTGTGCTGAAGCAGTATCAACCTAGCTAGCATCACAAGCTTTGCCAGCACAAAGATGTTTCTTTATGATTACGCTTCTGTGTCTCACCCTGATGAAAGTCTGTATCTCTTGGTGAGAAACACTGTCCCTAATTACTTATATTTTCATCTTTTATCCATGCTTCCCTAGAGTTGAACTTTATAAATGTGTTAGATCTTTGAGCCTCCATGTTTACTTTAATGAGTTTTGACCGCATTCAGACCTTCTCCCCATCTCCAGCCCCAGGCTCACCACTGCTTCTTTTTGCAAATGAGCAACTCTATTCATCTTATACAGCACATCTGAATGGGATGGCAGAGAAATCATCTCATTAGAGAGGCAGTGATCTATACTTCTTACATCAGGTGTGCCAAAGTACAGGCCCACTCCCTTTCCTGTGTACATGCTTTTCAGTGAGAATGCACCAGGGTTCTTTGAACAGGATTTTGGCTCTTAATTTCTGTCTCTCTTACACACCTCTTAGGAATGTCAAGCAGGGATTTCTCTTTTTCTTAGTGGTGGGAAACCTTTGGTTCTCTTTATCGAAGTTAGTTGTTCATAGCCCTTGTATGCTGGTTGGACTTTGGCTTTTTCTGGTCCTCACTCAGCACAATGACCCCACAATGGACCAAGGAATTCTCAAACAGGCTACTTCATCTCAGGGTTCTACGATGGGTAAAACAAAAGGCTAGGTCTTTACATCAGGCAGAAATTATTGCACAGGCTTCCAATCCAAGATTGTCTGAGTGGCGGATAGAAGGTTTCACAGCTTCACATGACAGCTTACACCAGTGTCCTCTAGTGTATTTTCTGAAATCTGTAGCCATCTCAGATCCCTAAGATTGCTGAGGACTGTAGCCAAGTCTTTACAACCGTTGGGTGATGATTATGGTCAGCCGATCACGGGTGCCACCGGGGTGTATGGGTGGGCAGTCTGGCTCTGCTTCACCCCACCAGTTCACATGGGCAGCCATCATACCAGCATGGCACCACAGTTGTACATGGGCAACCATGCTGGTTAGTTGTGCCAGTGTGGGGGAGTGGCTAGGCCTACTCTACCCTGCCGGTCTGTGTGGCTTCTTGAATTTGGCTCCCCAGTTACTATCTCCCTTATTTGCCAAGTCCTGAGTTCAGAATTCTGAGATCAATATAGAGGCATCAAGAGTCTTAGAAGATGAAGAGGCCCAGGTTCTAGTTTCTAGGTCCTTGTAATGACAATTACCATTGTTGCCATGGCTCCCGACGTGCTGCTGTTTTGGCTCTCCAGACATTATCTTTCTCACCTGCCATGTCCTTGGTTCAGAACTTTGAGATCAATGTAGAAGCTCCTATGGTCGGGCAAATATTCATTTTATGTGATAAGGTTCCTCATATACTTCATTGACCACACTCAGTCTCCTGGAAGCTGGTGAGCCTCAGCCCGAGGCTGGCTGTCAGGGTGCACCTCACGCAGCCATTTTCGCCAAGAGATTCTTCTATGTCGACAAATTCTTAAATTGTATTTATCTTCTATTAGTTTCTAGGGCCAGACCAGGAAGGAAGAAAAAAATCAACATGTTAAAAGACTGAGTCATAAGTCATACACACCTCTCATGCATTCAAACATGGAAGCCTGCAGTTTCTAACAATTTTTCCTGTTAGTTTCCAACCTTGGTGATGACTGTCTGGCCATTGATGTCTTCTGAATTTAAAGGCTATTTGGGATTGGAAAGTGTCTATTCAGAAATATGGTGTCTATCAAGAATCCCTACCCTGGGTACAGACACACACACACACACAGACACACGCACACACAGGTGTAAAATCACCCTTTCCGTGCCTCATGCACAACCATTCATTCTAAATAATAAATAAATAAATAAATAAATAAAGACATCCCCAAGAGGGTATGACAAATTGACCTCAGTTTATCAATATGAAATATGGAAAGTGTACTCTTACTGAGAAACAGAATTACCAACCAGATGGCAACTTCTTCCTGCCATTGTAAAACTGTGACCTGTTTTTAAGAAAAATATATGAACTGTCTTTGAAGGTCAGTGCAAGAAACAGTTTTAACTTCCCTTAAAAGTTAGGTGAGATACAGGCTTAAACACAATGTGTTCAGTCACACAAAATTCATAGGAGAGGTCACCATAAAATATATGTTAGTTCAAGTTCAGTCTGGCACTTTTGTAAAACTACTTGAAGGTGAAAAAGATTAGCCATACTCTGTGATATCTCCATTTCATTCAGCATCCCAAAGAGGTTCAACGGAGCATCAATGGTTCTTTTGTGAAAACCAAACAATATCTCTAGCAATTTAGTGCAATGTAATATGCAGGAGGAACCCCTGAGTGCTTGGGGACCATCTGCCCTTTTCCTTATTTAGAGTATTTCTACCATATTGTTAATTGATATGTAAAAATTTTCCTCATAAAGAGAAATGCAATATGTGGCTATCTGGAAACTTAAAAATGCTTCCCTGCATAATGAAATGATTATTTTTAGGTGAGTGAATGGCATTTGTATTGATAACCACAAGAAACTACATGTAGGGTTGTTGAGTTACACAGATTCCCGAGGTCTCAGGTTTCTGCAGCTATAATGCAGGATGCTAAGACTAGTGAATCCTTTCTTTGAATTTAAGCTAATATTTAAGTTCTCCTCTACCTAGGCTCTTATCAGGTTACTATCATATGAATGACTGTTTATAAAATAAGTAGCTTATCTTATACAAATTCCACAATCATGGTTGTAGACCCAACACTGAACTGGGTCTAGAAATTCCTGCACCTGCTCCTCACGCCCCTGTATAATCTCTCCTGTCAACCAAGTTTGATGGACATGGTGGCTTTCCTCTAGCTAAAATGATGTAACAGATGTGATGACATTCTACCTTTCAGAGAAGCTGTAGCTCCCATCCTGAGTGGATTTTGTTTGTTTGTTTGTTTGTATTTCTTTTTCTTTTTCTGAGTTCTCTAAGAGACACTGACTGTCATATTTTCATCTGTCCTGTAGGGGAACCTACATATCAAAGAACTGAGTGAAATCTCTTGTCAACAGCTACTGTTGTTACAGCTGAGACTATAAGTTCCAAGCACACAAACCATTGAATCACACACTGTAAATTCAGCAGGTCTTCGGATGCTAAGACCATCAGCCTGTCAGAATCCTCATCAAAAGCCATAAGACAGAGGACTCCAATTGGGCTGCACCAGGATTCCTAACCAACAGGAGACAATGCATTTTGATACTTCAAGCTGACAAATTTAAGGTGATTCATTACACAGCAGTAGACAACACAGGTAAGTATTAAAACTAAAAGTGCTAAGACTGAGCACTTCTGTAATCAGGCTGTGTGTGTGTGAGTCTGGAGACAGGATACAAGGCACAAAAGAGATAGATGGTCACCCAGCACTACGGCACACACCATCGCCCACAGGTGCCGAAGGCAAAGATGCCTTTTGATCCAGAGTTGAGGAAGGAAGATTGTTATTCTCTTCCATTTGGGCAGAGAGCCTAGCAGAGGTGACTAGAGAGGGAGCTAATATTTGGTTGGCCATCTGATCTTTGGCATGGAGGCTCAATGGCAATGAGGATGTAGAAGTGTTCTGTTATGTTAATGTCTTACAGTTTTGTATGTAGTTCACTAATGGACTGTTTTCATGCATGTAGGCTGTCAGACATAGATCTCTTTCAGCCTAGAATGTCTCTCTTTTCCTATAATACACCTGAGTGCTCTCTGAATTCTCCTCTGGGAAGCTCTCTGTGAATTCACAAATAATTCAGAAAGACATTAGAAATTGCTCTCTGCAGACAAATGTGGGGGGCTTGGAGAGATGCTTCTTAAAAATGCTCACCAACTCCCCACCAAGTGAAAGCAGAAAGCCCCCTCAGACCACAGCTCTTCCTTGCTGGAAACTGCAAACAGACAAGAAGCGGCTGCAGTCTGTACTCTAGCACAGCTAGCTGAAAGACAGAGCATGATGGTTGTCAGAAAAGGAAAACACTGCAGAAAGGAGGGACTTCATAAGGAAAAACTAGGAAGAAAATTCGACAGTAAAGCTCTGAGGTGCGATGAGACACT
The DNA here is from genome assembly GCA_035773235.1 of Eospalax fontanierii. Classification (NCBI taxonomy): domain Eukaryota; kingdom Metazoa; phylum Chordata; class Mammalia; order Rodentia; family Spalacidae; genus Eospalax; species Eospalax fontanierii. The sequence goes on along the minus strand of CM069540.1, from coordinate 42,725,236 downwards.
GTTAAGGGAGGAACAAAGTCAAAGCCATGGCCATGATGAGTATTTGTACTTCTCTGGCTGCTAACAATGAGTGTCAGATACATGTCAAGGAAAGAAATCTTCCCCACATAAAGATTCCGTAATATCAGTTTGTCTTTCACTTCCTATATTTCCTGCGAAGTAAATAAGAAGAAATTGTGTTCCTTCTCTTACTCTGGGTGGTAGTTTGACTCATCCTCAAATTCTGAGAGGTGATCATGCGACATAAATGCAGTGAAGGGTGAATGGTGAAGAGCTCCCCCAGCGGAGCTCATACACAGAGTCAGAACAAATTTTATTTTTTGTTGTTGAAAACCAAAGGTATTCAGTTACTTGCAGGTTGTAACTGTTCAAACTTATCTTTCAGAACTTTATCATTAGCACATTCAAATTCATACTTACTATGCAAAATATGCAATGAATTTCTATCTAAGGCTTGCTGAACGTTATTCTACCTTATTGTTCACCGACAGGTCAACAATAAGATATCATTTCATGTGTGAGTTATATTCCCCTTCCTAATTTTCCTTGTCAATCAACTTTCATTGTAGGCTGTCATTAACCACACAGCAGTGACTTGGTTTTTTGCAGAGCAAAAGGTTCCTCATCAACAAAAATAGGACATGTGAGAAATAGATTTTCCACGCTCCAATAAACTTGAACACTTAAGAGATAAACTCAAGTAACTGAGCAGCTTTTGAATATGTTTTTTCGATTTATAGGAGATGACCAAACACAGGCTTTCCAAATTTATATACTTAAGATCCTTTATTGATGAAAGTCCACTGAGCTAGATTTTCCCAAGGATACTGACTTAAAAGGTTTTTCAGCTATCAAATGCTCTGCATGACTATGCAATTTTCCCATGTATTCATCAATAATTTTGTCTTCAAAAAGAAGCTCTATTTCTTTTTCCCCCCGTAGGAAGATGTTGACATCCCAATAATCCATCTACAATTTGACACTGCCTTCTTCCTGTATTATGTTGGCCCCTCCTACTGGAGACCCCATTGTCAAGCTGTAGGAGTCCTGTTCACACACTGCAGTTTCCACACAATCATCATGCAATTTCCCTTTCTGACATGCCTTTCCTTCAACACACAGAGCAAATGCATGTGTAGCCTTCCATTTGTGACACAAGTTAGTGTCATCTCTGCACTTACAATCTGTTCCCACCTTATAACAACTCTAGTTTTCATCATACACCAAAGGACTTTAAACGTCTCTGAATGCTTTTGCAGAGGCAGGCATTTTCTAGAAATTCTTTCAGCAGCAGAGCCCTTCCTGAGCTCAGAGTCTTCTCGGCTCTCTCTTCTCTTTGTCTTTGTAACACTCAGACCCCTAGCTAGCACCAGCTGTGATCTCTCGGAAAGATCTCCCCAGGAAAGCAGCCTCTTTCTGTCTTCTGCTAGTGTTGCCCCATGCTTTCTTTATTCTTGATGAACAAAATGGTTTATTATATAGTTTGTTAACACTTCCCCAAAATTAAGTGCCATGATAGCAAACATTGAACTTCGATGTTTATTTGATTCTATTTCAAATATTAAAGAATGAATGACTTAAGAAATGACAAATTACAACAAGCAAAAAACCCTGTATTCAGCTTTCCTCACACTGTAATCCAGTGGAATATTGATGGGAAGATAGAGAGATAAAGGAAGAAAGAAAACTATGAAGATGAAGACTCATTTTCCACCTTAAACTGATGAACACTGGTCATCTGAGGACGCCCCTGATATAATGGACCTTGCTACATAATGTTTCTAGAAACCACACCTTAACTCCTGGTTAGAATTTTCTCCCCACTATAGTTAGGATAGGAAGAATTCTCAGTCACATTGGTTGGCCCTACCCAAGCCAAAATGTAGCCAAGTGGTCCAAATGCTGCCACTAGGGCCTCTTTTCCCTGGAATCTTCAATTGTAGCACAGTCACATTCTGAATGTAAAAGAATAAATGTTTTGATCCAGTGAATTGATCCCCATATGGGGAAATCCTGAAGTTTCCTGGATTTCTAACCTGCTTGATTGTTTTTTCAGGTATGACTAGACTTTTTAACTATTCACATTCCATACAATGACTATTTTAATAATCTAGATAGAGATGATTTTCTTGCTTGTGAATAAACAGCACTCCAGCTCATTTATAGTATCATCATGCATATTCTTGTGTGTGAATCCTTCTAGTGATAGACTGAGAACTCTGGGTATGGTTTTAAAGGATGGCTTTCTGTGAAGAGAGTTTTATTTCTTTTCAGTGTAATAATGCACTTATTAGACTTCTAATAATTTTACAAAAGAAAGTTGATTAATACTGAATCAAATGGTCAGCAAATGCACACACTTAGAATGAAAGAAAAAATTTAATGTTGGAGTGTGGCTTAGTGATAGAGCACATGCTTGTACAAGGCTTGGAGTACAATCCCCACCACAAACAGAAGCATCTGAAGCAAATTTAGTATCATTTCTTGAGAAAGCAATAGAGTTCCTTCTGTACTTCAAAACAATTATCACATTTTCTTTCCATATCAAAGTTTATAAATATACTTTTAATATATGATTTAAAATTATTCTTTTGAGGCACACATGTCATGCATGTATGTACAACATGTACATAGTAAACTAAATCATATTGCCAAAGGTTATACATTCATCAAAACAATATTAATTCCTAAGACGGAAGGACAATCTTCATATATACGGCCTAAATAATTTGACAAATTACTTACATTTCTAAACTTCTGGTTTCTTGATCATAATTTTTTTCTCTAAGATTTTTTTAATTTGTTATTGAATCATTCTGTATTTCAGACAGAATATCTCTATCAGTCTTAATCATCTTTATACCCTCTCCCCTCGACACCATCCATTGCTCCTCAACTACTGCCCTAATAAATGGTAGCTTGGATTCAATAAGAAATGGGAACAGTAACCAGATTCTTGTAACATAATAGTGAAAGGTTCGTTAATAGCAAATTTGTGCACATCTTGTGCGTGGTGGAGAAGAATGCCATGTTCCATTTCTGACAGTCTTAGGAATTAATATTGTTCTGATGAATGTATAAATCAGTTCTTAAACATCAACTGTTTAGGTAAACAGAACACTGTAAAAGTACATGTATGATCCTTAATGCATTGACTGTAACCAATAGTCATTCTGTATAATTTTTGCCTTCAAATATTTTTCTAAAATTATTCATATGTTTTAGCCAATTTCAAGCTTCATTTTCCTAAAATCATAAATATATCATAAAAATACGTTACCTCAAAATTATTTTATTTCACAGTAGGGCATGGTGGCACAAACTTCCTCCTAAATCTAGAATTCTCTGAAAGGGTTTGATTAATTATTTCTAGTTAATGGTCTTTTATTCCACCTACTTCTGGAAATATCTATTAATAGGTCTTCAGGAAAACATTGTAATACAACTTCAAAATATCTAAGATGGTTTAAACTTCTATATATCTTTGAATAGGCATATGAGTCACCTCATATTTATTTGTGGGTTGTTTTTTTTTTTGCAACTAACTCTATCTTCTTCATGACTAAAGTTCTTAAGAGTAAATGAATGCTTATTGTGCTGAAATATTTTCTTCTTTTTCGATTATCTCATTTATTATTTATTATGTATAAGAGTGTTTTGCCTACATACAAAAGCATCATATATGTGCAGTGTCCATGGAGGCCAGAAGATGGAATCAGATCCTCTGGAACTGGAATTACAAACAGTTGTGAGTTGCCATACAGGTGCTAGGTTCTCTGCTCTTAACCATTGAGCCATCCCTTCGGCCCCAAGTGTCTGCCTCTTAAATAAATAAGTTCTCTGGAAGTCTAAGGAATAGATAAGCCTAATGCTTAGCTAATGGCCACCCTGTGACAAATTCTATGATATATATGTCTTTCATAGGAAGAAAATTCAGAATTTAGAAGGTAAGAAGTAAATAAATCTCTATTGAAAAACTCCCCACATATAAAAACAAATATCTTCCAAATGATATAGAGCCTGATGGACTATTAAGGAAAATATGGATTTTAATCCTTGTTTTCTCTCTATGTCTCTGCCAGCAAAATTCAGCTGACAAGTTTGTGCTCAGAATGCTGACAGAGCAAGCTAGAACCACTTGCCTTTTGTCTTGATAAAATTTCTTTAATTTTGCTTGTCTCAGAGTCTTCTGCAATGACTTTCAGACAGGATTTTTTAACATTAGTTTTCTTTTTAAATTTATAATAATTTTCCAGGTTTTAAGACTTAACTTGGGGCTAGAGAGCACTGATTGCTCTTGCAGAGGACCCAGATTCAATTCTGAGCACCCACAGGGCAGCTATCAACCATCATAACTCTAGTTCCAGGGAATCTGACAGTCTCTTCTGACCTCTGCTGGTACTGTACAACACGAGTGTACTTACATACAAGCAGGCAATACACTCACACACATAAAATAAAAAATAATAAATAAGATACTTTAAAAAATCTTTACTGATAGCCAATCCAACATTTAAGTTTCCTTCTCACTGTAACCCAAGGCTTAAGGTATAAAAGATATTTGTACTTCCTTTGGGGCTTGAGCCCACTGGACCAGGATGATATCTATATAAAATACCTGCTTCTTATATACTCCTTGTGTCTGGCCTGATCTTTCCTGCAACACAAAAACCAGTAACTTGATGTAGGACACACATAGGAAAGGATGCATTAAATGGGATTGTAAGGACATCTGTACATTACCTCTCTTCCAGCACCCATTTTTCTACTCGTCCAGGGGATATGTGAACCAATGTCTATTCTTTCCAGATAGTCACTGATGACAGACCAAAGAACTAATTCTACCCAACTGTAGCTTAAAGAACTAGCAAGTTAAATAGGTTTACTTACAGGAGTACAGGAGCTACTTGTAGGACTTTGGATGGCTCAAAGACAGCTGCATCTATCATCCTAGCATGCAATGCAACTTGCAGAATCTGCATCCCTGCATAACTTGCAGATAGCTGGGTTAGTGGAAGATTCTGCTTTCCACAGTGATTATGAAACCTTGTGGAAGGACTTGTGAATCTCCTTGGCTTCAGGGGATTACTGAGTCTTGAAGTTCCATTTGTTTCCTGTAACGTCCAAGTTTATTTACTTCCTAAGTCTCTCTTGTCTTTCCTCTAGGAGAGAATGTTTTAGTTCAAGGAGAAAAGCTACATAGCACTCCACCCTCTTCCTCTCACTGCTATGTTTTTTAGTAATTTCCCGATGTCCACTGAGAATTGGAAGATATGAAATATAGATATCTAATTATTTTCTGCCACTTAAGGTTGAAAATTGGGCTACTAGGCCATAGCAAAATTTACTTCTCAAGAACTGAACGAGTCATGAGTTTCTGAATCAAAGTGGCTATAACAAAAAGAGATTTCCTTCATGACTGGCTGGCCTTGACAAAAGTAATAAACATAAAACACATGATTATAAATATAAAAGTTCAGAAAACAATTTGAGAGGTATGTCACTTTAAATAAAAACGGTGACCCCACAACTGGGTCCCAGGACATTTTGGCCAGGCTTATAGTACCAGATATGAATTCTGTCCTGTGGAGAATGCCTTGAACCAAACCCAGCCTCATTGCTTCAGCATTTTAGAACTTCAGTTTACAGAACTGAAGCTCTGCCAGAGCCTCTTCTACCTCCTAAAGGTCATATCACACCACATTCCTTTCTGGTCCTGTGAATTGGGCATCAGACACCATCTTTTTTCATGTCCAGTTTCTCAGTAGCACCTGTCAATCCTCAATTATCTTCCAATCACCAATATTCATTGGAACTCAGCTAGCAATAGTAAATTGCCCTTAATAGCATGCATGAACCAGTCCATCAGAAAAATGTTATTTCTCTCACATTTCCTTTGTTTCAAGGATAAATGGGTAGTTATGCTACTGCTTAGGTTTCCACAGCACTTAGGCAGATCCTGACTTCGCTTCTGTCCCATGGCCTCATAAGCCAGGTTATGAGAAGCATCTCCACTGTCTGCAAAATGCTCCTCCCCATTCAAGCAGTTAAGGTGCTTGTATTCCATGGTTATCATATCTTCTGCACCAGGCTGTTATTAGGCTCCATCTTCATTCAGAATCACAGAATTTCTCATCCTCTGCCTTAAAGATCAAGCCTGATGGCTCTGTGCCACCATTTCCATGTTACTCTTACCTTCTTTGTTTTCTGATTCTTCATATGGGTTCCAATTTGGTGATTATAGGAAAGTCTCTTTAGTATAGATCTAATCTGTATTCTTTTCTTTGCATCCTGTCATCTGTGAGGAATAGTAAGCTAACACCTTGGTCACATCCTCCTTTTATTTTTACCTTTTCTGCAGGCCATTGTGGTAGATATCACCTGCAAGCTTTTTCCCCATGGCTTTTTCTCCATTAGGCAGCAAGTTCTTTCTGAGAAGACACCCGAGTTTCAGTTGCTTGCCTTGGGACCCACAATAAAGGCCATGCTCCAGAAACCGCAGTCTGCTTATAATCCTATCCCACCCAAACTTCCTTCTTCAAGGACTGTGAAATACTCTCTAGTCCATCAGCAGTTTGGAGGCATTCCCATACTCACATAGTAAGTTCATTCATCAAGGAAGAATGTCATCCAGAACCAAAAAGAGAAAGATTGCCATCCTTGGATTTCCCCTTCGTTCTCAGATGCCTTGGCCTTGGCTAAATGTCTCATCACCCATGCAAAGCAGTACACTATCCAAGGAAGATAACCATATTGGGATTGTCCCCACAGCTGTTGCACCCACACACCGTATGCCTCATATACATTGTAGAAGCCATACTGATTGGTGAAATTTACCTAGCATGAATGAACTATGACCTCAGGAAAATGTTGTTCTGTGTGGCAGATGAATAATTACTAACAAATGTATTTGACATGGACCTCACGTACTCTTGATAATAAATATACTTGTTTGTACGTGTAGAAGTAACAGGGTGTTGGACGCTTCTACTTGTACTCAAATCATAAGGGCCACTCTGAGCTCAGTCTCAGCTAAGATAAAGCAAGGCAGGCAGACACAAAAACTAGAGTCTGTAAGCACTGAAAACTCTGCCTCTTGCAGTGGTCTTTGAGGAAGCACCTGTTACTTATTTGTTAAAATAGCTAAGATTGCGCTGGTATGAGCACATTCCTGGGAAGTGTCACAACCCCACACTTCCCCAAAATACCTGTGTGTGTGTGTGTGTGTGTGTTATTAAAATGTTGTTGAAATTTCCTGTCGTATCCTAAGGAGCACATATACTTCTATGCCGGAAGTTTTGAATCCACCAAAATAATTACTCTTAAAGAATGATGTTAAAAATACTATTAAAACCTGTATGTATATTTGATCTGGGTTTCAGTTTCTCTGGAGCAAGTTAGCCCACTCTGAGGCCCATGTATAAGATAGAATAATTTCCTCCACATCTTGAGTATGATTTGAGTCTTCTTGATAGGCCAGATCTATCTTGAGTTAATTCCTGCTTTAATTCAAGAAAACCACTGCCCCCTGACTCCTCTTTGTTCTGTTAGTCCTGTGTGGACGCCAGTTGTGCTGTGTAACTTTTGCAGAGAGATGAGAACAAATGTCTGTTCAACCCAGGTAGGGAACCAATGACAGACCAAAGAAAGAATTCTACCTATGTGTAGTTCAATAGAGCAGTGAGCTTATTGGGGTCTCCTACATGAGTAACTCAAAGATGCATCATCATAAATCCCACCTCAGCCTGAGTGATAACTGACAGAAGCAGCTTCCGCAGAGCTCTTGATCCAACCCGCAGGCAGCTTGGCTGATGAGAGAGAAGTCTCTTCAGAAATTATTCACTTATACATTTTCCTAGAATCTATTTTTAATCATTGCATGTATTGTGGTGTTGCTAAATTTCTGGGGCTTATTTGATATCTATCTCATCTGAATTAAAACTTTCATCCTGGAGGGAGGAGAGAGGCCTGTATAATGCAGGAAATACACGAAGCTCACAAAATTCTGAAAGCTTTCTCCAGGAGGGAATGTTTCAAGTTAAAGGAAATAGAAATACCACAGGCCCAAGCAGAATTAAAAAGGTATAAAGAAGGACACTTGTATTCACAGTAGAGAGGGAAGGTTATTCCTGAGAAAATTGGGCATCACCAACTGTCAGAAGAATGAAATTAATCCCTTGCTTTACATCATATACAAACATGAATTTAAAATGAGTTAAAAATTAAGTGTAAGATCAGAAACAGTAACACTAGAAAAATATAGATAGGAAAGTCCACAAGGTCCATAATATACAATATATACAAGTACAAAAGACAAGATGGATATAGATATGTAGACATATGACCTTGATAGTGTCAATGGTCAAGCTGACAGAATCTAGAATCACCTGAGAGATGAGCCTCTAGACATGCCTGGGTGGTGTCATTTTGATTGGCCATTCTTTGACTGATATCTAGATGCAAACATGGAAAAAGGGAGCTGAACATTTGTATGTGTTCATCTCCCTCTACTTCCTGTGGATGTGGCCAGCTGTTTTAAGCACATGCCACTATGAGTTGCCTGCCGTGATGGACTGTGCTCTTGAACTGTGAGCCAATATGACAGCCCTTTCTCCTTAAGTTGCTTTATTTTAGAGTACTTTAGTACAGAGACATAAACTAAGATATGCCCCAAGACACAAATCTGGGCAATATTACATACCTATAATGTATGAATACACAAAATATTCACATATAATATATAATGTATATGAATCCAACAGCACAACTAATAAAACAAAAGTTAAAAATGTGTTGGCCTCAAACTACATATTTTCTGCAGAGCAAAGGAAAGCACAAAGTGAAAAGTATATGAAGACAAAACTCTGATAAGGACACACTGTCAAAAATGCACAAGGAATTCTGACAACCCAGTTTCCCCTCAAAAAATGAATCCAATAATCTAATTAAAAATGGACAAAATATTTAAGTAATCATTTCTCCACATAAGGCATATCAAAGATCAACAGTATATGGAAAATCAGTAAGCATGAAAAATCATCAGGGAATTGTACATTAAAACCACAATGTGAGAAAGTACGTCCCATCTATTACAATGACAGTTATAAAAAGAGGTAAAGATATTCGCTGGCAGTAAGTTGGAGGGAAAAGCTGTTACTCAGTGTTGATGGAAATATAAGTTACTAGAGACATTAAGGAAATCCCTACAGAAGTTCCTCAACAAATTAAGACTGGACTTACAATATCCAGCAATCTTACTTCCAGGTAAATGAGGGAAAACGAATTATCACACTGTGATATTCCTACAACATTGCCCACAGTGGACAGAATATGGAATCCTCCTAAGAGTACCATAAGGATTGAATATACACAATGTAAACCTCCCCATAGAGGGAAAGAAACCCTTTGATTCATATCAATGTAGACGAGCCTGAAAGAGGCTCTATTAAGTGAAAGAAACCAGGAACAGAAAACAGACATTGTACCATCTCACTTATGGGTAGAGTCTGAAACATCTGACTTTATGGAAGTAGAGCTGGGTAGAGGTTAGCAGGGCTGGACCTTGGGGGTCAGGGACAGGGGAGATGTTAACCAAAAGATCCTCCAAAATGGCAGTTTGTTATAAGGACAAAGTTCAGAAGATATATTTCATGTTGTGATGCCTGTAGTCAATAATCGTATATAATTTTTTCTTGAAAATGGTCATATATTTCCAGTTTTTTCACTGAAAATAAGTTTTGTGAGTCAATTAAATGTTAATTGATGCAACTTAGTGCACACCCACAGCCACCCCCACACATGTGTATATCAAAGTACGATAGTGTTTATCATATTTATTAAGTTTTAATTATTATAAAAAATTAAAATATTAATTTTTAAAATATTCTTATTTTATGTATATGAGTGTATTGTCTGTGTGTATGTAAGTGCACCCATGCCATGCAATGCCCTAGGAGGTCGGAAGAGGGCATCAGAGTGCCTGGAATTGGAGTTACAAATGGTTGTTAGCCACAATGTGGGTGCTGGAATTGGAACCTGGGTCCTCTGCAAGAGGAGTCAGTGGCCTTAACCACTAAGTCATCTCTCCAGTAACACATCATTATAGTTTTATTTTTTAATTAATTTTTTTAAGTTTAAAAATCTCAGATTTCTAAGATGGTAGTAGATATCAACATTTATTACAAGAGATTTTGATATGATTAATATTTTTTGCATAAGAAAAGAAAGAAGAAGATATTTCCCACAAAGAATCTTTCTGAACAAAAGACAGTTCACAGAATGGCAAAGATAGCTCAACACCCTAAGGTACTTGCTACTGAGCCAGATGATGGACATTTGACCCCCAAGACCCATGTGGTAGAAGAAGAAAACCACCTTCCTAAAGCTGTCCTCTCATCTCCACACATGTGCTGTGCACACATACACACGCGTGCGCGTATGGGGAGATGGGCACTTGCAAAACTAAATAAATAAATAGCATAATTTTAAAATTTTAAAAGTAAAGACCACCCAGATCAAATTTTTAGAAATACCTTAAGGACACATTAAAAATCAATGACAAAAAAATTGATTTACAATCATATCATTCATATATTTCCAATTTTAATTCCAAGTTTTTTTCATAGTAAATCAAACAAGGAAAAGGCTAGAAAGTCTTAGAAATTTTCACCTTTATCTCTTATATTTTCTGCTTCTGAAATCTATTTATTTTCTATCTTTACTTGGATGTGCTGGCTCGTTTTCATGAATAAATTAGTACATGATTTATATATTTTTGATCTCCCTCTCAAAAGGACATAATTAGATTTTCATCAATTACAGCTTGTGAATGGAACTTTATGAGGTTTTAGCTGTCTTTGTTCATTTGCTTATACACAGAGGGAAGCTTGTACACCATGTTGTTCTACACCATAAAAATTTAAATGATAGTCCTCATCTATCATATTAACAGTCCAATTAAGAGCACACAGCATGCTGTGGCTCTACCTGATTTACCTTGCCTTCCAAACAAGTAGACAAATTTTCCAGTTAGATGCCAATTTAAAATTTTCCAAGAAACTGAGATTTCAACTGGATACTCTTCCGTTAATGCCGACTACAATGTTTTCAAGCAGCAAGACATGCATACTGCAATTCTTAACAGAAGTTCATTGCATACAGGAAGTGAGCTGCAGTGACTTCTCAGCTCATGAGAAACCAATTCTCTTCTTACAGCTAATTATCCAAGAGGTGACACTTTGCAAAGTGCCTAGACCTTTCATGGGGGTTTTGATGGCACCACTAAGTCAATTGATTAAAATAGTATCATTTGTCTACCAGACTGTCTTTCAGTATAAAATGTTTCACATTATTAGGCAATAAAGCAGTGTTCACAAAACTAAAGCTTAATCTGTGTAATGAGCAACATTCATCAAAGTCCTGCAGCACTAATCAGGTTTCAGACAGTGCAACCATTTAAAAGTTTGCTAATGAGTGTTTCAAGTGCAAGTGAGAGATTTTGTTCTTAGGTATACTACCACTATTCATGAGGATCTGCTGAAAATGTTAAACTCTTCTAGAAAGGCCAGTGCTGCAGCTCATATAATTCCTCATGAGAACTTCTTCAACAGTGCGAAGGAATTGAATACATTTATATAATACACAGTTTCAGTGTCCAGTGGCTTTCAAAGTAATATGTCACCTGTCGATTTCACCTTAGGTTAGTACATCGTTCTCCAGATTCTGAAGAAGTGGAATGTGCTTTGCATTATCTGCAGTGCTTTGCAGTGAACAAACAAAAAGTGATGGAATTTCAAATAGATTACATCTTCAACTAAAGTAGACAGTCCAATAAGAATTGATGAGGGACGGGAAGTGAACAGTCAGTCTTTCGATATGCATTATTTGCTTCTTATTTTTTTTTTTGTTTAGTTTTTCTAGCTCTGTGGTAGAAAAGACAATGGAGGTATGCCACCCCCCACACACTCACATGGACATACAGACACACGGACACATGGAACAGGGACACACATGAACACACTGACACATACAGACACAAACAGACATACATACAGATGGATATACATGGCCATGCACACACACATGGGGACACACACATATAAACACAGACACACAAAGACACACTGAGAGAGACACATGTACATGGACACACACACACACATACACACGGACATATTCATGCACATACAGACACACAGCCATGCACATGCACACCTGTACACCACCACACAAATGTCCTCATTCTAACCTCAGGATCATTACCTTATACAGAAAAAAATATTTTTGTAAGGGTGAGTGAATTAATAATATAATCTTTAAAAAGTTATCAGTGTAGAGTCATTGTATGAGTAATGTTTTCATGCATGTATGTCATGTGGTTTGATCATATTCATCCCCCAGAGCTCTGTTTTGCTCCCCATTTCCTGCTGCTCTCCTTCCTCACCGCAAATAGCCCCCTTCCTTATCATAACATGAGTGTATAGGTAATATATATCTAGTCTCTTTCCAAGGATGAGAAAACATAAGCTTTTTTTGTTTGTTTGCTTGTTTGTTTTATTTTGTTTTTGGTTTTTCATTCTTTTCTTAGCCTGGCTTATTTCATAAAATGGTGACCTTAAATTCCATCTGTTTTTTCAGTAATAACATAATCTCATTCTTCTTAAAGGTCAAATTAAACTACTATAGATATACCACAATTTTCTGATCCATACAATTATTGATGAGGGTATCTTGACTGTTATGAAGAGTATCACAGTAGACATAAATGTGTGTACATCTCTGTTGTATGCTTAGATTTCTCTGTGTGTATAAACTCAGGAGTACTATATCTGGATAATATGAGAGTTCTATGTTTTAAATTTACATTCCCACCCGGGTATAACTTCTGTACATCTTCAGCAGTATTTGTTTAAGTTAATGGTTTGAGATGAGAGGATTACCATGAATTACCCAGGCAGGCCCAATTTAACCAGCCTTATAAGAGGAAAATAAGACTTACAGAGTCAGAAAGAGACTAGAGGATGCTACCCTGTTGACTTTGAGCCAGGAGGAAGGGTGAGAGACCAAGGGTACAGACAGTGTGTATAAACTGGAGAATCAAGAAAAGGAAGGGATCCTTCCCTGGAGACTGTAGAAAGAACACAACTCTGCTAATACCGTGACCTTAGTCTGGTATAAACCATTCAGATATCCCTAAACTATAATAACTTTGTGTCATTATAAGCACTACATTAAGAATGTTACTCACATGACATCCACAGTCAATATTTGTTTATTACCCATCTCAAGGTGTCTCACTTATATTTTTAAATCTTTTAATTTAGTTTAGTTCTAACAGACACTAAATGTAAATGTCGATAGGGTTCGGTGTGCTCTCTCAAAATATCTAATCAGAGAGCACTGATTAAATCCAGTTTCCTTTCATCTATCCTCTACAACCCATCCCCATCCCAGAAGTCTAAACCTCTAGTTACGCGGCTGGGCATTTGGAACTTTTGGTTTGGAACATGCAGTATTGTCTTTTATATATGCCTTAATTCACTTCGTTGCATGCGTTTTACTTCTGACTAGAACCTAGAGTTTTGACATCCTGTTCTTTTCATGAGAGCTGATATTTCGAGTGTCAGAGACATTAGGAGGAAGAGGAAATGCTTTGCTGCTGAAGAGGCCAGGAAAAGCTCTGACAAGTATTGCTGGAATCTTCACTGGTACTCTTCTTTCAGCTTTATTACAGATAAGAAATATCTTTTTCTTACAAAATAAGAAAGAAAACCTTGAGGTTACTATGCTGTGTGATACCCCCACATCTGTAACCCCAACAATACCGTTTGCTATGTAGACTTCTAGGGACTTTCCCAAAGGTATGGGATTGAGTATAATTAAAGGCACTTTAAGAGCAGGCTCTCTTCTGATATACACTTATCTGCTTACCCTTAGAAAAACCGAGGATGAAGTAATTTTCTTCATACCCATCCATGGTGGTTCTCTCAACTGAACTCATACCTGTCCCTGGTGGTTCTCTCAATTCAGTCAATTGAAATCAGAGGAGGAGACACCAAAATCAACCAACATTACTGGAAAGGCTTTAGTTACACAGAATTATCTTCTATTTTGGTTCCATCCAATAGCTAAAGACAGTCATTTATAATGCATTATCTTGTCAGTAGGACTGGGATCTTTGTTCCAGGATAAAGAACGATTTTCCAAGTTCATTGAATTCCACTAAAAATCATTTTCTATTCCCCTAAAAGTTATCACTAAACCCCCATTCTCACTCTTCTCCATTTAAAAGGAGAATATAAACCTCTTAATTAGGTTAGTGACAATTACACAGTTGGACTGCCTTGCTGCTCGTGATAAATGTGTATGTCTTTTCTTCTATTAAACTTATCTAATGTCATTTCATTCCAACGGGTCTGTAGAAAGTAAAGCTTTTTCTTTCCCACAACTGGCTAAAAATTATCCTCCAAATACAAAACCATACTAAAGAAGTTTTAATTCATCCCATTTTAATGAATCTGAGTTAAGCTGGCACAGTTAATTTAATTTCAGAGAGCATTTCATTTTTTAAAGATATCACACAATTTCCTTCAATCTTTGGAAAAACAGGGAATCCGGCACCATGACTGCAAGAAACTACAGAACACAGAACTTCTCCAGACTCTGTGCAGTACTGTTCTGCTCCTTCAGTGCCAAAGGCTCCGCCGTCTAAACTGACGGCCACTCGGTCCCCACTGCTCACTCAGTGAGAAAGGAGAAACGTTGAGAGCGCCTCTGATTGATGGTGGCACAGTCAGCGATCATCAAGGCTCGGTGTGAGTTCAGAAATGCATGACTTTTCCCCAGAAATCAATGGTTCCTCTTCCACATTCAGGAGGAATTGATTAGACATCACTGATATCACTATTCCAGGCTGTAATTAGATCATTATCTTACCTAATACAGGGATCTGACATCCAAATCTACTAGAGAGCGTAGTCCAAGCCTGGATGTCCATGATCATATCTCTAACTCCATGAATACTGTTCCTGGTCTGAACTGCAAGCATCCATTTTATGCTAATGATCTCAGCCTTGCATAAGTTTTCCCAGGATTTTTTTCTTGGAAGAAAGTATTGATTCAAAGCTAAATTGGTCAATGCTGTTTATCACATATTTCTGGCCTCTATTTTCTGGGCTTGTGGTAAGATTCTGCATCAGAACCTCTTTGAACTTAATGGGGACATTTCACAAGCTCTAGCCAAGAAGTTTGAATCAATTCTCAGGGTACAGGGTTCTTTCCCTTAAGTATAATGACTAGGTATCACCAAGATGGTACTTGATCTATCATCCAAGTGATCTCTTGAGCAGAATCCTTCCAACTGATGTGAGAAGGAGAGGAAGCCCAAATCAGAAAGAAAAAAAAATACAGTGCTTTTATCCACCAAGGTCTGGGGATTGACTCATATATAAAGTTGTAGACAGAAAAATAACAGTATGAATACAGATGAGAAACCAGTAAAAACTCAAAAGCAGAAGGTTAAAGTTTGTGACCTTCTGCTCATTTCTCTTTGTGTTCTCTAGAATTACAAGTACAACAACCCATTTCCATTTCTAAGCCAACTGAGGTGACTTACGTGGCAGTGGATGTACTTCACCAATTCACTGACTGGGAACAAAGGTGATGAATACATGCCCACTGTGAATTCGGAAAGGCGTCACACATTTTTTATTTCAGATAGCTTAGACAAGCCCTGTACATTAGGAAAACCATCACTAACACAATGGAGGCACATGGGTAGGAAAGACACTTTTCAATCTCGGGCTGTGTATTAGACATGCTCAGAGGTTTGCCATCAGGTGACACTCCAGTCCCCATCACAAATTTTCACCTCCTATTCTTCTAACCAAAGAACACTGTTTACACTCTGTCATCTGCCCAGGGTGCTAACTAGAGTCGACAGCCAAATGCCTGTTTTGCTGTTATCTCAGTCCATTCAAGCAAAATATATTCATGGAGCCCACTTGTTGTCATTTCAGAGTTAACTTAGAGTTAGAAGCAGGACCTCAATTTTCACCTGCCCAGTACTTCGGGTTACCAAACTAAGTCACAGTGAGTGTAGCTAATCTCAAAAGATACAGGTTACAGAAATGAGAAAAGTGTTTATTACTCTGTCATCAGGAACAAGGCCACCAAGAGTCTCAGGATGCTCAAGCCCGTTACTCAGCATGACTTCTCCCTTCATAGGAAGCACTAGTCTCAGTGTGGACATTGTTGAGCCGGTTGTGAATGGTTATAGAGTAAGATGTACAGTAATGAGGGTTTATACTACTTGGCATAATAGATCCATTTACTGAACAGGGCAAGCATGCTTAGCTAAACAGATACACAGGAGGAAGATACATTCACAGATCTGAGCATCAGTGCAAGACTATCTTCTTAACACTGTAGCACACACATTGCTCTTTTTCTGAGGACCCATTTGCCCTTTCACATAGTCCTGGGAGGTGAAGTATTAACCTACTTGAAGTCTTCTCTTGACTTGACTTGTTTACGCACAACCTTAGAAGTTCTCTTCTTCCGTATTAATGTAATCAGAATTGCTAGTGGAAAGTCTCGATAGCATCTGCGGCAGTCTGGAAATCCTCAGTAGCTTTCTAGTTATGTATTTTCAAGTATATTTTGTCACCCTTCGATTTCTGTGCACTGCTGATGTTCCTTTGAGAGAGTGCTATCTGATCAGCTTTAAATTAAAGTTCGAATTCCACAAAGCAAAAACAAATTGCACATTGCAGTGATAAATAGTTTATCATTTTAACTGGAGTTGAATGAACCTAAAAACTCAAAAATTCTAAAACAATAGGTATTTTCTTTGTTTTAAGTGTAAAATTAATTGAAATATAACATGGGAATGAAATCAAGACTGGGAGGGAAATGGCCTTGACTGGGAATTTCTGGCAATTTCTGGGCATCAGTACTAAATATTTCCTTTGAAATCTTTTTTCTACAGAAGCAAGAAAAATTAAAGATCACTGGGATTTCTCAAACATTTGAAGTTGTGAGACTTGATTTTTGTTGCAGAAATCTTCCTGGGATTTGAATCATTGCATATTTTATTTTAATAAAATAGCTACTAGACAATCCCCCCAAGTTTTCTAGTTCAAGGCATAATTTTCAACTTTAGAGTCATATAAAAAGCAACAGAGTCCCAGCAGAGCCAGGGCTTTGGATTTTGATCATCTCTCAGAAGAAGGCAGCTACAGGAAGAGAGAGGAAGCGAGCAGGGTCACCTGTGGCACAGTGTTTGCCAAACTATGCCATTTGGGTTGGACAGTTAACCATGGTTCTGAAAGGACATTTTCAGTTTGTGATGGGATAATTGTGACCTAATCCATTGCAGATCAAGCAGACTCTTTACTCTGATGACAGAACCATCTTTTGTACTTTGATCAACAGCATGAGTAATACTCTACCAATAATACAAGAAATAGTATGAAAGAAATGCAACTGTGAGAAATACAGCTCGACACTTTTAGGAGTACAGGACTTTGAGCACCAGCAAAAGTATAACATAGCCTATTATGGCTTTTCATTCAATATTACATCAGAGACTTTTTGGTGCTAGTGTATAATCATTATATTACTTAATGGTTTCATAAAATTTCAATGTAAGTTTTCTACAATATCATGTCTAATCTGTGTACCATACAATTAAATACTTGTCTACTTTAAAAGAACTTATTTCATTCCTTCTCTTCTACCACACAATATGGTAACACATACCTGTGCACGGTATTCTTGGTATTCTTCAATTTTTAATGAAATTCTTGGAATAAGCTTTTCAAGGAAAGTAATTTTCAAGTGGACTTATACAATTTTATGTTATGTGACTATGTAAACGTGTCCACTTACACAATCAGAAATGCATCTTTTTCTTCAGTATTTCAAGCATTAATAAAAAATGTCTGTATTTTCATTCATGTATTCCTCCCACCTAAAATCACCCAACCCTCATAACTCCACAGACAGTGCTCTTAAAACTTACACTGGAAGAGATGCTAGCAGAAAGAAGAGCTGCAGAGCACAGGTCCGGGCCCCTCTAGTCTGTGGGCTGATGTGCGGCTGTGAGCCTGCAGGTTATGATCAACGAATAGACAGTCTACAAATTGCCAACAGGGCCATTCTACTTAGCCAGAGACAGTTATAAAAATGGTTTTAATATAAAAACTTTAATTTTTGTTGGGCATGGTTGTGCACACCTTTGGTCCCAGCACTTGGGAAGCTGAGGCAGGTGGATCTCTGAGAGATCGAGGTCACCCTCATCTATATAGTGAATGCCAGGTCAGCTGAGGCTTCGTGGAGACCCTGTCTCAAAAAGACATGGAAAAAAATTTAATTCTTCTTATAACTTGCATTATTTTATTAATATAAAAATCAAGGCAAGCTTAGTTCACAATAAATGACCTGGGATGGTAGTCCAAATTCTTGCTATTTTCTCAATGTGTAATTTGATTCTCCAAATTCCAGAGAATAATGCATTTCTCATGGAATTGTTGTGGGATTAAAAGTCAAGATGATGACAATAGTGGCACTAATATTAGGTCACATGTATTAGGTAGTAGACAATGCACTCACATCATCCTATAATTTTCCACTTCACCATACAGTGCTGTCAGCCTGAACTATTATTATCTACACTTTGCCACTGAGAAAGCAGAGGTCTAGTGAGGTGAGGTGAGCACCGCTTTCAGAGACACCTTTCAGCGTAGCCAAGAGCTGCAGTAGATTCAGTGACTGTGCTTCCCTCCAGGGATCCAGTTGTTCCTGTTCTCCATATCCATTGTTTTTCTATTTAGCACACAGAATCTGAAGTTGCATAATAGCAGAAACATTAAACCACTCTAATATTAGATATAGATATTTTGATATTGGGTGATTCAGGTTTTACTTTAGTTCCTCAATTTTGAAATGTATAGAAGATCATTTTTTACCCTTAGGCCATATTTCATGTTATTTATAATTTTTTTATCCTTTCCTTTAGATCTTAATTTACACACTCTCAAGAAAAATACAGTAACCATTACGTTAAGTGAACTAAACCAGACTCAGAAACACAAATAACACGTTTTCTCTCCTATGAGGTATCTAAATTTAAATTTGGTATGTGTGTGTGTGTGTGTGTGTGTGTGTGTGTGCGCGCGCGCATAGGTCATGAATATAATCATAAGAGACTTCTAAAAGGATGGCAGAAAGGGTAATAGAAATTCGTGTGACATGAAAGCGGAGGAGGTTGGATATGAGTCAGAGAAAGTACAGTGACATAAAACCGTGACGGTGCCATATAAAATCCCTTACTTTGAATGCTAGCTCAGAGACTCACAACTGGTCAACATGCAGAGAATGAGTGCTCAGCTCTAAATGGGACAGTCTAGCACACCATCTACTCGCGAGGACCAGGATCGTTGTGCTAGAGGAGACCGGAAGTTTGTAGGAGCCAAAGGTGGTGGATGAATACGAGGAAACTCTGTTGTCTGGATACCACGGGGAAGTTGCACATAGGAACCCACCACTGTTACAATATTCAAAAGATCTGTGAAAGCCCAAACCAGAAAAGAAACAGAATGTATGGGGGAGTTGAGCAAGAAACCCCAATCCTGGCTCAGGATCTATTCGCAATTGATAGATGCTGTGAGAGGAAGTCAGTTTTCTTTCGTGCTGTGGTATCTTGTAAGCTGACCAAACTCTAAGGAATAGATCCAGACCCAAGAGCACTTGGGGAACACAGAGTAGACTGGACAGACCTTTGAAAAAGGTAAAGAACAATAGAGGACATGAAGCCAGGCCCTGGGGGCTACTAAGGTCAAAGGGGCAATGAAGAAGTAGGTCTGAATATGATGAAAATCAGTATAGGAGATCTTCAGATAATCAATAAAATATTTTTAAAATAATAATAAAAATATAGTGAACATTTCTTTTTAACTTTGTTTTATAATATGCACTTTCAATATAACTCCAGAAAGAGAGACATAACATATATGCTATTTGCATTCTGTCCTGCTGATTTATCCATCCCATGGTCTTTGCTCACCTGTCACAATGATTACTAATAGTCTCCTGTAAAGTGCTTTAAAATCTTCTTAGACTTATAATAATTTACAGTTTGTATGATGGATGTGCATTCACACATGCATTACAAATACATTACACATATATATTATACATATATATATATACACATGCACATATAGTAACTTTATTATTTCTTTTTCTCTTGTTGGAGTTGATTTCAAAACAAAGCTTTCTTGAGATATTGTAGTTTAATCAACTTGGCACAACTTTGAATGCACCAAAATCTGCTTGAAAATATCAAGATAAGCTGTTTTATTTTCTATAAGTAGTTGGAATTTATCAACATATTTCTATGTTATTTGTACCTATTTCTTTTTTATTCATGTTGTGCTTTGCTATGTCTTCTCGTCCATTGTAACCACAGGCATTCATGAATTTGTATTTCAGCCATCATACTTTTAATGTCCAAGCATTTGTTCTCATCTTTAGCTAGGGTCTTCTCTCCTCATAATACTGTGATTGGCTTATGGAAGAAATAAACTAAACTGTATCTTATTTGAGGTTAAGCTCCAAAACCAGGGACTGAAAAGCAAGAGGAACAGAGTCAAAAGCCTTTTCAATTCTCCTAAACAACGCATAAGTAGAGGCTCTCAGTGCTCGGACCTCACTATCAACCCACTGGAGAACTGTGAACTGACTCCTCCTTACTAAGCTGGGTCACCAGGGCTACTCCGAAGCAGCATTCACTGAGTTTGCCACGGACACAGAGCTTGGACTCAATAATTTTGGAAATGAGCAGGCATTGTGTTCTGCTTCTTGTTTCTATATTGTTACATGCCCCCCACCCACACACAGGTTGATAATTGACTGATACTGAGTGATGGGGGCAGTTAATGGCAGAGGAAGACCATGAAGGAGACTCATTCCTCCGGTGTTGTCACCCTCCCCCCAGTCCTACGTACTAGACTTGTTGACTCTACTTTTTATGTTGCAGAAATACGGTTTGATCACTCGCAACTTCCCGTTCTGCTTGCTGTGGTGGGCTTGCCGTTTTCGTTGTTTCTGATGGCTCTCTGTGATCTCCGGTAGAAGTAGAAGCAAATGGATACCATCTGCCAGATAGAATGAGGCCTTTG
Source organism: Eospalax fontanierii (assembly GCA_035773235.1). Classification (NCBI taxonomy): domain Eukaryota; kingdom Metazoa; phylum Chordata; class Mammalia; order Rodentia; family Spalacidae; genus Eospalax; species Eospalax fontanierii. Next base: position 42,704,054 of record CM069540.1, on the reverse strand, counting down.
CATGGCGTTTCTCTAATTGATAAAAACACTAAACTATTTAATTAATATGGTTTTTAAGCTAGAAAGATTGAACGAGCCCTCTCCTGCAGCATTCTTTCCTCACATCCTTCTCATGATTCTCCAGGTTCTTTCCCTCATTTTTGTACAGTCTCACTTTCAGCCCTTCTTCTTTTATTTAAAATTTTCTACTATTCCTTCCCAAGTACAAACTCCCTTAAAATCCCATGACACTGTACTCTAGAAAGACCTCAATGCCATGTCTAGAGAGGAAAGCATATTACATAATAAAATAACTAATACATGTGGTCTTGTTACCATATTTTAAAATTCCCCTAGTCTCAGTTTTGTAAATAAGTGGAAAAATAATCAGATTTTCCTGAGAAGAAATAAACAGAAGATGGCACTCAGAGATGAGTTCAAATGCACACGTTACTAATCCAGTGCTCACAGGCCAGAGACTGCCAGGAGGATGCCTACGTTGAGCCGGTTGGGTATATTCACCTTGACAGTGAGGAGGAACACAGAGGATAGGGAACTGTAGTGGATCTCACAGACCGTATAGAAACAGTTATTGGATGTGACTCTGTTGGGGGTCTTAAGAAAGCAAGACTGTTCCTTGCATAGAATGCTGTTAGGAAGCAAGGCATATTCCATAACACGAAATCATAATACATATTACCTAAGAAGAATAAAAAGTAAAATCTGGAGCAAACATCATTACTAGAAAAAAAGATAAAACGGCACTTTCACTCACTTTCACTAGGGACGGCTGTGTCCAGTTATCATTTGAACAGTGCCTCTCCTTGTCTGCACAGACATAGTTTTGGACCTATCTTACTTTGTTCTGATCAATAATAGCCATGTGATGGTACTGTTGGTGATATTCTATCATAGTTTAATGAACAGAAACACTCCAGACCTAGATGTGAGCATCAGATAAGGTCAGCATGGGTCACACTTTCACCTGATTTACAGGACCAGGATTCAACTAGTCTGAAAATCTGGCCAGAAACCATCTTGAAGATGTATTTCTATTTCTTCATTAAAAATATCTGTTTTCTTCCAATGTAACACAATGCCAGAAACCAAGTAAATTATAAAGAGCAGAGTTCTGTTTCACTGATAGTTCCGGGTGCCAGAAAGTCTTACCATATGACTCCAGCATGTGTTGGGTTTGTGGTGAGCACCTCCCTCCACATGGCATCATAACATGGCTGAAAAGTGGGAGAATGGATGGGTGCAGAGAGAGGAACAAAGCCCAGAGGCAGCCTAGCTCTACAGTTACTGCTGCTTCAGGGACCATTTCAGTCTCATTGGAGTGCAAGATGATTAATCTGGATTCTCAACTTGATTGGATCAGGATGTTACACTAGCCTCTGGGCACATCTGTGAGAAATTTCCAGGAAGGATTAAGCGAGGGGAGAAGGCCTTCTGTTAAAGTGGGCAGCACTTTCCTGCAGCAGCCCGGGTAGAAAGAGGTCTGGTAAATAGCAGTTGCTTCCTTTCTGGCTGGTGAGTATGCCTCTGCCACTGTGATTACTGCTGTTTCCATATTTTTCTAATATCAGACTCCAGTTTCTTTAGGTTCCAAAGTGGTCAGGAGCTGGGCATGGTGCCGCATGCCTTTAATTCCAGCACTCCAGAGAAGCAGAGGCAGGCAGATCTCTGGGAGTTCAAAGTCAGCCTAGTGTACATAGGGAGTTCCAGACCAGCTGGGAATATATGGAGACCTTGTCTCAAAAAGACTGAAACAACAAAATTGGACAGAAGACAGCACAAGATTGGAACTGCTGAGGCAACCAACTTCATTTACTGAGCCTCTGCTGGGTTCTCAGCCTCTCTGGCATGCTGACGGCCATGATGGGACTGCTCAGATGCTGCTGGAGAAGACAATTGAACAAATCCCTTTTTTATATATTCATTCTATTGGATCAATTCCTCCAGATGACCCTGACTGGTACAGATGGGTAGTAATCCCTCTCAACAACCTAGTCCTCTCTCAAAGGCTCAACATCTTGACTATTTACATTAGGGACCAAATTTCAACAGGAGCTCAGGAGCAGATAGACATTCCAACCACAACAAATGCTCTTCATTAAAATAACTGAGGGCTATTGTGAGTGCTTTAGCTTTGTCATACTTTAATGTCTAAAAAGGTTACATTAGGCCTGGAGTGCTGGCTCTGCAGGCAAAAGCACTTGCTGCTTAAGCTGATAACCTGAATTTGATCCCAAGAACCCACAGTGGAAGGAGAGAACTGACTCCTGAAAGTTGACCTCAGGCCTCCACACATAGGCTGTGACATATACACAAGGTGATCACACACACACACACACCACAAAAATAAAATAAAATAGAGAAGATTAAATCATGTTTAAGTATTAGTACAAAACTGGGAAATAATAAAGTGTAGCAAAAGAGAGGACGGAATATGAAGCAGTGAAATCTTAATGTTTTGACAGGTACAGGGTGAAATTTCAATGAACTACCAAAATTCTAACATCCACGTGAGTATTTTTTCTGAAAAGCGATAGAAGGTCCATGTTGAAAATTTCCCATCTCACCACAGCAGGCTTCCTGCCATCCAGGCATTGCAGACCAGCTGTGTCTATTACCTTGACTTTCACAGTGATCTCTTGTTCTACAATCTGACAGCTGATGGAGCATTCCAGGTTACAGACATCAGCATTCTGCAAGGCCAAAATTCAGGCACATCACTGCTGGCTATGAAATCACATTCTGCTGATTACAGAGAACCTGAGAAATACACAGACAGGAAAATACAAATAACAAATAATCTGGCATTTTAAAATCGCACAGGAAATGCACCCGTACTTTAATAACGTTATTCTAAACATAATACATCACTAATATCATAACCCTGTGTTGCTTTTCAAGTAATTAATGCACTTGAAACAATGTCAGAAAGGTAGTAATAACTTTAAATCCTATGAAATAATTCATCAACGTCTCTATATTGATTACCAGAGATGCAGTGATATTAGACTTTTATGTCAATATTTTTACTGATCTGTTGATTTTGGAAAAGTTAGCAAAGACATAGTTATGTTTTTTTTTTCCCCTCAAGCTACCTCCTTTGTTGTCATTAGAGAAGAAATGTTTTTAAGATAGATGTAGCCCCAGAAAAAATGTCCTGCCAACTTAGCTTGTAATTACCTAAGTAAACTAAAGATCACAAATCAGGCAAACTTACCAAGATTTAAGTTTGGGGAGCACCCAGAGAGTCAGTTTCTGAACACTGTCTCACATAAAACAGGGGCACTATTCTCCAATTCGCTTAAAACATAAGACTATCCTTTGACATGAGATTATGGATGTAGTAGAAGGAGCTTAGTTTTCAAAAAGGAATGACCTGGACTTGGCTTTACAATGACACTAGGTTTGGGGCTTGTTTCATAGATAACAAGTTTAAGAATAACGAACTGATTTTAGTAAGCCTTAGCTTCTGCATTTACATACTGAGTTTAAAAATGTACTTCCTGTAACAGTGTGGAAATTTAACTGACATTGAGTCTGTAAAGCACCTACCCAAAGCAGAAAGCTCTTACAAAAGCAGGCCAGGTAACACCCTTCTCTGTCTCTGTATTCTTCTTTGTACCATCCATTAAGGTCACGGTGTGATCTTGGTTCAACTCCATTTTAATCACCAACCTCAGTTTTCGAATCATTATCCTTCCATATGAAATTCTTGTTCTATTCCAGAAATGATGCCAAACACATTTAGAACATACTCATAATCCAAGGCATAGTGGCATGCTTCTTTATTCCCAGCAGTTGGGAGGCTGAGCCAAGAGCAAATGCAAGTTCAAGTCCATTCTGGACTTCATAGTGAGAATCAGTCAGAAGAAATAAAAATAGAGAGAGAGAGAGAGAAAGAGAGAGAAAGAGAGAAAGAGAGAGAGAGAGAATATAATCATATAAATTATTATGGTATGAACAAAACATATCTTGTAAGAAATCAAAAGGTTAAAATAAGTATATCACCAAAAGTTCCAGAGCCGAGTCATCAGTTTAGCTCCATACTATTGAACTACTCCAGTACTTTGATTCCGAGACTGTGCTGCAAGATTTCTCTATGAATTCTCCATAATTCACTATGTTATTAGTCATGAGTCTCATGGCCTTATATACATCAATACACCAGTAGCATATGTGCATATCTGTATATGTAAATGTGAGCATATGTGTATATGTGTGTTTATATATGCCAGCTCATGATTCTTCTCAATTCTAGATCATGGTAAGTTACATCTCTCTAGGATATTTTAATTTATATCTCTAATGTAATAATCTACAAATAAACTTTGGACATTTCTTCTGAAATATACTCTACTCCTTAGTTTTTCACATTTTGGTTATATGGGTTTTTTTTTAATGAATTAGTGTACATGTGTGTATGTATGTGAGTGCACAAGCCATGATGAACATAGGGAGAGTTCAGAGTACAACGTTGTAGCGTTGATTCTACCCTTCCATTTTTATGTCTCTTCCAGAGATCAGACTCAGATCATCAGGCTTATATGGTAAACACATTTAGAAGCTGAGCCATCTCACTGGCCAAAGAGAGAAAGCAGAAAATATTCTTTTAAATTATTTTTTCTTTTTTGTTAGTGCTAAGGATCAAAAGCAGTGCCTTATACAGGCTATGCAAGCTCTCTACTCTTAGGGTATAACCATCCCTACGTACATGTTTTGGTCAGCCCAAATGCTTTGGAATTACGGTAACTCTCCTCTCACACTCTATCTAGTCAAACCGCACTGATACAAAACACTCACGAGATGCACTTCTCCATGGCCAGCACCATGCAGAGCCTCCTCTCAACTAGTGCATACATCTCCTAGATAAACATGGTGGCTCCTGACCGTCCTCTACTGCCATACCTTTCTAAGGTAACATGATAGAAAGCAGTTGATTTATGTTACTCTCTGTCCATAACTGTATACCCCTGGAAATTCTGTAAGGACATTTGCCTTTTGGCAAGTTATCTAAAGGGCTCTTGGCCTCATCTGTCTCCATTAGCTCCCTGGCATTTCCACAAGTGTCTCTGGCAATCACTAGACCTGCCTTCAGTACACTGCCCACTTACAACTGTTCTAAACTGCATGTAGATTCCAGCCTGGGAGATTAACATGTAATGCCTTCTGCGTATCTTTCTGACACCTTCAAGGTTGTCTTTCACCTCCTTTTGGTTTGTCCTTTCTTCAGTGATGATTTTCATGTCCCCTATACTAAGATCCACATCATGTTCCTAACATTCCCAGCCCAACTCCCTATTTCAATTTTTTACAACAAAGGGTCCCTTTTAACATTTTTTATTATTATTTTACTAGATAATAGATAGATAGATAGATAGATAGATAGATAGATAGATAGATACATGATAGATAGATAGATACCTATATTTTGTTTCCTAACCTACAAGAATATAAAGACCCTAGGATGATAATTTTCTTTCATCTTTGTTCATTGGGATACCTTAATACTATAACCATCAATTAATATATTTGAAATGCTGAAAGGATTTTGTGCCAAGTGCTAGCTGAAGAGATATTAAGGCTAAAAATACAAGGAGAACCATAGTGGTAGTCGGAGAATACAGCAAAATCATAAGACATGAGGTCTGGGGGTACTACAAAATAAAGATCAATAAGATTTGAAATCTGAAACAGTGAGTCTATATGAGCATTTTATTGTAATCACTCAGTTGAGGACATTGTCTCTGTTCTAAAAGTAAGAAAACACAACCAATTTGAAGAGGAACTATCAGCCATCATTTAAGTGATTTTTCAAGTAGTTGAAAAAACATCATAAAGTACCTTCAGAAAATACAATCATGATATAATTTCAGATCTTAAGGGTGTTCAGTTGAGTATTGCCATTAGCAATATCGTCAACAGTAAGTTTACTAATTTATCGAAATTTCCAAGGAAATGAAAACAAACATGAAGGCAATGATGAGCTGAAAATTATGCATTATTTTTTCTCCAAACAATTCTGTCATTCATGCAGCTCCTAAATATGTCCCAAGACATTTTTTTGTTGTCCCTGGTGACACAAGGTAGGAGTACTACTAGAATGAACTGCAATTCCACACATCTATCATGGGTCAACCCCTATAAAATACCACAAGAATATAGTCCAAAATGTCAGCAGCCTCAGGCTTGAGAAACACTGGTTTTAGACATGCTGAATTTAAAACACCTACTGCATAGATACATAATATGACTCAACAGTCAGATCCAGGATTTAGATAAGACATTCTTTGCTATAACAGGGTTGCTAATGGTTGCTTATCTGTTTCTGCCTAAGTGGTAGTTCTGAGAATGCTTAAAAGCATCTAGAAAGTATAGCTTGAAATAAAAGCCAAACACTCAACTTCAGCAAGCGTATTTACATGTATATAGATAAAGACTGTGAGCAGACTGAAAAATAGAACACTTAGATAAATGGATGAGAGATAAGATAATCATTTGAGGGAAAACACTGTGCAAGGCTTTTGAAAAGACAGATGAAATAATACATCTATTTCTTCGCAAAACAGGATGACAAATAAGGACTGCACATCTGGATAATGCAGTAGGAATTCTCTGAAGGGAAAGACTCATAATACATGACTGACAGAACCATGGTGCCTTTACTTTCACCGAAGTAAGAGCAGTAGTTTCTGAAATTAATCATACAGCAAAAAGACCTACAGTATATCATAGAGAGAAGACCCTACGGACTTGGGAGAGGGCCTCTCTCTTCAGAATGTTGCTCACCTGTAAAATGGTAATGACACCCTGCTGATGCGTGGCCAGGACTGAACAGGAGTGTGTATGCAAAACATCCATTTCTTTCAGTTGCTTCCCACAGCTTCTCAGTAGACAATCTGTCTTAGTCCACATGCTAGTGCTATAACAGAACACCCAAATGTGGGCGATGGATAGAGTTTATTTTGGCCATAGTTCTGAAAGCTGTGATGTCTACCAGTACAGTGACAGCACTTGGAAAATTTTTTCATGTGCACTATCTGATGGCGAGAAGTAGAGGAACAAGGGGAGCCATGAGGAGAAGACAAGCGTGTGGGAAAGGCTTGCCTTAGAGAAAGCTGCTCTCAGCATAACTCACCCACACCTGTGAGAATTAAGCCAGCCCATGAGAACACTGCAATCTGTTCCTTAAAAGCCCACCTCTCCATTTTAGTGGGAATTAATTTTCCAACACAGAAAGTTTTGGAGAACATGTTCAAACACAGCAGTGCTCCTGTACTCAGGTTTCTAGGAGAGGTCAGATCTCGGGGAAGTTTAAAGACTGTTGAGGGAATTCCACCTTTTTTGTGTGTCCTCCACGGCTCCAGGTTCTACTTAATGTTCATCTCTCTATGTCCATGGCTAATACCAAGCAGTGCTAGACACCCTCCCCTCACTGTGGCACCCACCTACTAGTTATTCTGTATCTCCTCCCCCTTGTCCAACCTCAGGCACTTCCCAGGCCTTCAGGAGCAGCTCATTATGATCTCTGGGTCATTCGTCTGCTTCTGTTTGTATTGTGCATACACAATAAATCTGGTGGATAACGTATTCTGTCTTTATCAATGCCATGGTGCCTACTGACATACCTGGGGTGACTAACAAAAAGGATGCATTACTGGGATATTTTGAGTAGAAAATCTTGACAGTATAACCCAATGAGAATATGAAAATTATCACAGGTTTGGCACTTTGTTGATACCAGTCCTACACTTAAGCAACAATACATAATGAATTTTCCATGTTTCTCATTCTTCATAATTTCTACTAAATAAAAGTCAAGAAATTGCTGAAGAAACTATCTTTCTCCTGTTGGATTCACAAAAATTATATCCCTCAAGTTTTAGAATCCACAAACTGTATTCTCAGTAACTACAAGTTTCCAATTCCTCAAATGAGTGTTTCTTACAAGGTTGTTCAATAAAATCTGAGGTCAGAACACAGCTTCACCAGGGAAAGCTGTTTCTGGACATGTGTGAATTAATTTGATACAGGAGTGTTGGTTTCTGATGGTGAAACAACTCAGAAAATGTCTTCGCTCAACAAAGCAACATTTTGAACCATCTAGTGTTCCCAAGAATCTTTTCTCGGTTTCTAGAACAACAGTTAGACAAAGCTGTTAATAAAGAATTATAACTATAGTTACTGTTGGCTAATTTTTCTTAAAACCATTATTCCTATATGGCCGATGTTATAGTTTGATTTGAAATATCCCCCCATTACAGGCTATGTCACTGCTAAGAAAGGTTGGAAGCTTTCATTACGACCTACTCAGAAGAAGTAAGATCACTAGGAGCATGTCCTTGAAAGAGATATTGGGACCTCAGGCCCTGTGCATCCTGGATGTCAGGAATAAACATACTCTTTGGTCACGTGTTCCCACTATCATACACTGTGCTACCACAATCTAAAACAGCAAATCCAGTAAGAATCAATAAAACCTCTACAACACTAAGTCAAAATAGACCTTTTTTCTTTTTACATGGGTTCTCCCAGGCATTTTGTCTCAGTGATGGAAAGTGGCCTACCATAGCCTCTTACATTTCAAACATGAAAATACCACAAAAATTTCTTTGAGAAGAAAGAACTAATTTTTATGTAAAAGACTCTGTCTCTTATCCACAGCTTATAAAACTATCTGTGGTAGATAAACGGGAAGGAACTCCACACAAAGTGGTTGGCTTTGCCAACTCCTTCACAGTCCATCCACTGGAAACTTGCTGTGGGTAGCTGTTGAACAAAACACCCGGATGAGAGGTAAAGTCAAATTTTTCAGTGACAGTGAAGAGGGAAGAAAAATTATTTTCCTTTGATTCTTTCAATTGTGTGAGGAAAAATCTATACATTAGAAATCTAACACCTTAAGTATTGTGGTAGACCGAATGATTATTTTCCCAAAAAGTTCCTTGGTTGAAGTCCCATATATGGTGTTCTAATATCAGTGGGTATGAGGCCTTGATGAGTTTAGTAACCTGATACAAGACCCCTGATGCTTTCTTTCCTTCCTACCATTTGAGGACACAACAGGCCAGCTTCTACAAAGCAGGAGGAAGACCTATAGCCTTGAACTTTGGACCTCCCCTCTTCGGAACAGTGAGAAATAACATTTATAAGCCTCCAGTAAGGTATCTGGCTATATAATCCAGACTGGATCAAGACGGGCATCAGGCCAGTTCTTATATCTACTCAATGAGTCCTTCACAACAGACATTTCATGTTAAGACGTATGTCACTTGCAGTGAGAATCAATTCACATAGGTAAAACAATTTGTTACATTCGTAGTTTTCAAAGCTGAATAAAGATTCTCTGAAACTAAAACGTTGCACTTTTGAAGGGTGAGACTTTACAGATGGTATCCATTTGTGACACCTGCTTATTTGTACACCCCAGGCAAACCTTCACTCAGGTGACCCCAATGTCCTATGATTTTGTGTTTTTCCTCTGCACCAATTGCCATCTTATTGTGCAAATTAGTCAATTATCCAGTTATGGTTCACAGGTCTAAAAAAAACTGATTTAAAACATCGAAAAACTAGGTTGTTAGCTGTCACCAAGGAGATGATTATGCAACACCAGGCAGCACAATTAAAGTACACTCAAAGATGTGGAATAAAAGCTTTCTACTCTGCCCTTGCCAACACCCAGTTTTAGCATATGTGATTTTCCATTATAGTTGATTAAATGAAAATGAAGGGGAAACCTGATGAAATTGTGAAAGGTATTTGTGATTTCAGGAATTGGTGAAAGAAAAAAAGAAAAAGACCCTAAAAATCACAGGTGAGAGACAGGAGCTGTTGATTTCAAATTGCTTAGTGGCAAGGCATTGTGGGAACGGAGTCATGAGCCTACCACACTAGAGTGCAATATACTAAGTGAAGACCAAACTCACTGCAAGGTGATGGAAGTGAAGCTGTGGTGATCACAGTGAGGTGTGTGCACTAGACAGAGCAACCCATGCAGAAGACAACTGTGGCACTTGCTGTACTTGATTTCTTTCTTCGACAGCATTGCCTGGTTCAGTAGGCTGCAGGTCCACACAGAACAATTAGAAGCTTTTTTCCACTGTGCTTGAAATCCATCTTAATTGATTCATGCTGAACACTCCTGCCCCAGTTGTTGTGTGGGTAACTGAGTAGATGGCCTCAATAGCTTACTGCCCTCAAGATCCTCAAGGTAACTCTGACAAGGTTCACAGTTTTGATAATTAGAGTCCCCATGTTCCATGAAACATTTTCTTGTCACACTAATATCTTTAACCACTTGGAGCCAGGACAATGAAGAGACTGGGACCCAAGTTACCATGTAGCTTGTCCCTGTCTGCTGTTATCCAGGGAGACATGGCAGTACCTCACACAATATGCCAGGAGACCCTCCCTTCTCATGGATAGCAGTTGCACATGGCTCTGCTTTACTGACATGCTTCTTTACCTCTTCTGGGTCATCTCCATTTCATTCTTCCCAGCCTCTCCATAGCAGATGTCTCCCAGGTTATTACTGTGGCTGTAAGTGCTGCTTGGTGACTCTGTTGACCAGATTTTTCTGGCCTTATTGATTCTCCAAACTGAATTCTGTTTGCCAACTTTTGTCTTCTCAGGTCCTCCCCAATGCATTTTAGGTTCACAAGTACTCCATGATGTAGAGGGGCTCAACCTCACCCAAAGGGACCAACATGGGGTTCTTTAGAGACAGCCATATAATCATGGATGATGAGATTGGTGTGTAATGCATTTTACACCCCTGGAGCTTGGAAAATCTGTATTCTGGCCAAATTCTGCTGCAGAATACCTATGTACCATGAGGCAGATCACATATGCCTCTAGAAAGCATCTCCCTGAGCCACAAATGATGACTCTCTAACAAAGTCACTTCTAGGGATTTTTAGATGCTCTACGTAGACCTAGAACTGACAGTCAGTTCAGGACATGAATACTTTCTGGCTGGCAAAGAAATGGAACTTTGGGTCATGGTGGTCAGCAACATCTGCATCTCAAGAACTCACTTTTCTGGAACCAAAGGAAGAAGAGAACAGGAGGGAGAGACTCAGCCCCTCAACCCAGGGACCTAGAAACAGCTGACACAACACATATGTCTCACTGTGAGAATGAGATGGAATCCTGAGTTTGCAAAGAAAAAGCAAAAATACTCTCTCGGCTGATGGCAGCTACAAACACTGCATGGGAGAGAAAGACAGAAAATCAAAGAAGCAAGAGAACAAAATAGAAGAGAAAGAACAATCGTCAACTAACTTAAGAGGCTGTGGATCAAAGACTAGTCTGCATGAAAACCAGATTTCTGAGTGGCATTTCCCTAATATCAAGCACATCAGCGTAAGGAAGCATTCATACCAAATATCTCTATGAAGCAGAAATGTGAGGATGGTTGACATAATCTATAAATCCAGCCCAGTTTCTGTAAGGCACTGTGTATAGGATCAGTGGCTGGGATAGGATTGAGATGTGGGGTCCACACCCTTGACCTTCTTCCTGCTGCTGTCGAATCCCAGCAAGGAACCAGTTGCTCTCTGCAACAGCACATTTATCACTAAGATGAAGATGCTGAGCAAATCCATGACAAGTTCCTCAAAATTGTGACTATAATCACTTCCGGTAATTCCATACACTAGTTGAGGCTCTCAGTCCACAGCCTCCCGACATTGGTCCTGTCCTCTGTAATCCAATGCTTCTAGATCAAGCCTTCTGTTCTTCTTCCTCCTTGTTTCCCATCCTTTAATTTTATCCCTGCCTACCTAGTTTTTGTTTGTTTGTTTCTTCTCTCCAATGTGCTACCTGGATTTTCTTTTATTCTCTTTCATGTTGTGTGGTATCTAGAAGGACTTCATGGATCTAATAGGAGCCCTGGCTATCCTATGAGCAAATGCACTTGTGCAAATAGCTACATAATTCATAAAGGCTAACAATAGACATCACCCCATAATTTGTCTATTACACAGCATTGCAAGGCCTATATCATTATTTTCTTATTCATCTTCCTTCCTGATTTGGTTCTTGTCTTTCTCTCTAATTCTCTGTCATGTCCTCACCAGGGCAAGATAGGAACACAGCTGCAAGCTACCTGATACTCCAACCTGCCAGGCTGTAGTCATGTGGCAGGTTAAGATGTGCCTCAAGATCACCTTTATCCATTTATGAGCACACAGAGACACCCCTGCTTCATATGAATAATTTAAAAGGGATCATCATGGCTTCCAAAGCTATAGGCTTCTAAAACCTAAGCTTGGGTTTAGTAGGAACTATTTCCAGCTCTCATTGTAGCTTTGAAACTCTCAATAAAACACATGAGGCATAATTAACAGTAAAAAAATTGTAACTTGATGATGAAGAAGTACGATATATTTACTGACAAGTGTAACCAGTCATGGACGTATTGGCTGGAGTGAGCTTGTTGGTGTCATGTCTACTTCAGTTTGAAAGGTGTGTATTGGAATGGATAAGTTTTGTCTTGAAATAGCTGACATGAAGCAATTTTCTCTCCAGGTAGTTAAATAATAGGACTTGTGGAGGAAAGATACCATGGCAAGGTAGAACATGGACAAAGACTCCATGACTCTTGGTGTCATTGAAAAGCAAGATTACATAAGCCCAATCTGTTCTGAGAACACTTCCTCCTCAAGTCTCCTGGAACCCTTCTCTTTAATAAAGGACTTGCTCTATATTTATTGAAACATTGCATACAGCATGATGCAGAAAAGGAAAAGAAGTCTTACCAAGGGAGGATTTTTCCCTTTCTGACACCTACTGACCCAGAACAGCACACATAGCTGCAAATAGATGCTATCAATATAATCTAACCCACTGTTTACAACATAACCAGAGGCAAATTCATTGCTTCAAGTGATACTCATTGGTTTCAGAGTTGATATTTTCACAAAGCACACATATACACACATTGTTCTGAGTCACGGGCGAGGAAGATCATGAAGAATTAAAGCTCTGTACTTAGCTTACAAAAAGAGTCCAAAGTTTAAAAAGATTATTTATATTGTAAACCAGCTGAGATCCTGTTAAATGATCTCAAAGCATAAGATTAACTTTGGTTACAAGGCTAGGTAATGGTTCCATTTGTAACAGAAAGCATTCCCAGAAGTCATTCTCACAAGGGTCACAAGGACCCACATTACCCACAAGGATAGTGTCTGTGGAAGGGTAGCCACATATATCTGTTCTTTGTCTCAGATAATAGTCTCATCTGAGCCACACTAAGCAAAGACTTATGTTCTTTGTAATCTTCCTTATATGGAAAATAGAACTGTAAGTACCTCCTAATCATGACAGGGAAAAATGGTGGGAGACTACAATTTTTGTAGCATGCCTGGTCTAGCATCTGCCCTGGCCTAGGGTCCTAATAAACTGAGACTTAGTACCTCCTTTCCCCAAGCACACATACCCTACCCCGTACCTTGTGGACTCCCTAGAGGTTCTCCCTTCACATGACTTGAAATGTATCGTCCCCTCCTCTCTTATGTGAATCCACACTGAGTGTCTTGGCCTTGAGTAAACATTCTGTGACAGGTGAGGAGATTATAATGCTCTTACTGGTAAAAATTAAAGAACACTGCTTGGCAAGAGAGGATCTTAAAAACTTGTAGTTGAAAAACACAGATAAACAGTAGCATCTGCTCTCAAACTAACATCCATGCTCATAAACCAAATGTTTTCTAGTATGAAAATCATTACCTGGAAAGGCCCTCCTGATATTCCTTGTTTGTATAATATGCCGGCTGCACGATGAGAATACTACAATTTCCCTCTCTCATTCTCACTCAGTCTTTCTCTTTCTCCATCTCCTTTGCTTTTGTTAATAACACAGAGCATCATTTTTAAGGCTATAAAGGGACCATAGTTGCATCTTACATTATTGTTTATGTTAACAGAGTGCTCAATTTGGTAAATAAACATATGTCTTAGCATCTTATATCTAAGCTTGGCTTAAATGTGATGTTCTTTTCTTATTGCAAACAATGAGGATCATCTATTAGTTTGAGGCCTCATAGTTCTGCTTATCATGAAAGAGAGTACTCTGCCAGAAAAGTTCCCCCAGACAGTTGGATCTCAGAAACACAAAGTACCCCAAAAAGAATATGAAAAAAGATTCTAATTGTGGGACCTGAGCCCATTGCGTAAAGGCATAGAGAGGGCAGTGTGAAAACCCTGAAGGAACAGCAGGTGTCCTGGCCTACTCTGCCTGAAGCTGTAACATAAGTCCCAGGAAGCCACTGTAGCTATCCTTGTTCCTCAGCACTTGCTTAATCTTTTCCCCCCACAAAGATCACCCCAGACCAAAACCAGGTTTTTGGTTTTCGTTTCCTCATTCCTAATTTCCGTGTCAGCCCTACAACCTTCCCACCTTTACCTAAAGACCCCACCTTTAACTTTCCCACCTTCTGTAACAGCCAGAAAGGCCTCCCTATATAAACCCCTGCCTTGGTTTCAATAAGTGAGCTCTCCACTGACACAGTCTCCCTGGAAATTTTTCCTGTCACACTCTGGGCCACATGAGGACCTACCTGTTCGACCGCCCTCCGTTCTCTGGGATGGCTGGAGCACAATGGCTGTGCTGGAGAGAGAGACCCACCCACACCTGATGGTAGCAATTAAACTCTTAAAACAGTTTCAATATCAGGTTTTCCCTTGGAGAGACTGAAGTAGTAGGCTAAGTCCCTGATTGAAGTTCTTGAAGTTCTTGTCCCTGATAGAAGTTCTCTGAAGCAGAAGGAAGGACTGTCTGTGGCGACATGAAGAGTGGGGGGGAGAGAAGATAGGAGGGAACAAATAAGAACAAAGCATAAAGACACTTGTATAAAAATGTCATAATGACACCCATTATTTTGTATGCTAACTTAAAATTAATTTAAAAACTATGTTCTTACATTCTTTTTTAAAGATTTTATTCATTTTTAATTTACGTGTATGAGTGTTTTGTTTGATGTATGTAAGGGCACCAGGTATCTTACAGATCAGTGTTAACCGTCATGTGGAATGCTGGGAACGGAACCCAGTTCTCCAGAAGAGTAGTGTTCTAACTGCTGAACCATCTCTCCAAGTCCCTAACATTCTTAAAATGGATCTTGTATTGTAGGAGCTGGGCTGGCTAAGTGCTCTTACACTTCCTTGACTTTATCCATGGAGCTTCAGTGAGAATCAGGAGCAAATAAAAGAATTAAATGACTCTGTTCGCCTCCCTGAGGTTACTCCCTGCTTTCAGTGGACGCCGTGATGGCTTTGAGAATGACTTCCTGGTCTTGGAGACAGTCCTTCCCTTAGCCTTTTGCATTCCCAGCCAAAGACTCACTGATAGCCTGGCAAGTCTGGAAACCAGCCTCTCTCTGCTCTTCACTGGGCTCTTCTCCCCTTTAGAATGTGTCTTATTCCTGTCTGGGACTAAATCTACAGCCTCAGGCATACTAAGCAAGTACTGGAGCCTACACCCTGGCCCTGTGCTAGTCTTTCAACAGTTCTAGTTGTTAGTCATCTCAATAAAGATTCTGGGAAGATAATACTAAAACCCCAGCTAAAACACTGAAGGATAATATGGGGAGCAGGGAGAAAGAGAATGGTAAATCATTATTCCCACGTAACATAACACTAATATTCATTACATGTTGATGGAGGTGTTTACAAGTAGATACAGCTAATGATTCTGTATTTTCTCAGTTTTCGTTTGACTTTCTTCCCCACTGGTCAGAAAACTCAGCAAATAAGAAAATGTACAGGATACATTTCTAATGTTAGAAAGACTTTGAAAGCATACATGAAATATTGTGCTTTTTCCACATATGTGTTAGCTGTTGGTTTAGCCTTTGAATGATCTGGCTTTGTTTCTTAGCAATATTGTGGCTTTCAAGGTTATAACCACAAAATACATAAGCCACCCAGACAGGTAAAGGAATTCAATTTTAGCTAAGGATTTTTTTTCTGAAGCAACAACTCAGATACATAGTGTAAGAAGTGAGAATATTTCCAACAGGGTATCTTTGTGCCAGACCCTGGCTCTACTACTTAAGATATGTTCTTGGCAATTGAACTTTTACAATGTTAAAAACCTTCATTGTCTACAAAATAATAGCAAGTGAGATCACGAGCTAATGACCAATTACCCATTTCAAAGAACAGAACCATGGTTCATTGCTGAAAATCTCTTAAGAAGTTTAAAGCCCGTTTTGAAAAATCAGTCTTAAACGTGGTGAGCACCATCTGAGAGGCGAGAGGCGGCTTTCTGCAGGGCATTCATTAGCACTAACAAGGTCTGAAGCCTTAAACGGCTTCTTTTCTCAATGTAGTACACCATTAGGCTTTGCCATGAATTGATTGTAATCACCTTTATCTTGAAGTTCAAGTATGTAATTTGGACATAAGTGTTTTCATCTGAAACCCTGCATTTTCAAACAGTACAAATCCAGGTACAGAGATACCTGTGTTCCAGGACTTGTGAACCTCAGCCATACTCCGCCCATGAACAGGATTCAGCACAGTTAAAGTATCCAATCTCTATAGCAGTTCTTGGGGTGTGAGAAGGAAGAGAAGCAAATAGAAACAAGTAAGAATTGTAAGGTAAGGGACTGGAGAGATGTCTCAGTGGTTAAGAGCACTGAATGCTCTTGCAGAAGACTCAGGTTCAATTCCCAGCACCTTCATAGTGCCTAACACTGTTCATAACTCCAGTTCCAGTTCCTCTTCTCAACACCTTGAGCATTGCACGGCACAGATGCAGGCAATATACTCATGCACATAAAATAAAAATAATAAATAGAATATATTTTTAAATTATAAAAAAGAATTGTAATATAAGCAAACATAAACTTGGACTCTCTCTCAGACTGTGAGAAATTCTGAAGAATTTCAGGTCATATTTAATGTAGTGAGGGACTCATTTAGTTTTGTTTCATTTATTTATATTTATTTTAAAATCCAGTTCTATAATTACAAAGAATTGAGTTTTGTCAGGCCGTGAATAACCTTGAGAGGAGATTCTGAACCCAGGTTGGGACCAGTTAACTTTCAAGTCATTGAGACTTTGAGCAAAGCACCCAACTAGTTTTTGCCTGGATTTCTATTAAGTTGTAATAATCTATTTATTGCTTATTTTGTAAAGGGAATAATTACATACTTATGTATGAGGCAGTAGTAAATTACTAAGTTTGTATACACATTTAATATGCCATCTTAAAACTTTTTTACAAAAGTACATGTAGAAAATGTTTGGGGGACTGATACTTTCATTTGATCAGGAGTTTAAATGCATTTTTTATAAGACTAAAGACTGATAAGATCATTAGACCTCCCCTTGATCACACAACAATTAGCTGATGACAAGTACAGCCTGAGGAAGGGATGACTGAACACTGCGCTGTCCGGTGGACATGGAATCCTCTACAATCTGGCACAGCCTCAGAGGTGGCCTTGGAAATGAGGACTTCTTTCTGGCAGTATAGGCCTACAAACTATTTAGGAAAGTAAGGCTCAGTGAAGAACCAGGAGCCAAAACATATCTTGGAAGTCAACCTTTAAACTTATCAATGACATAGGGTAAAATCAGGATAGCACCTTGGATTTGTTAATACGGATTATTCATTATGTTCCCCAGTTTGTTTTCAATTACATAGATAATGTTTGTTATCTTTTGGTAAGAACTAAGTTACCACAAGCTTAGCAAATGGAAGTTTTCCTGGTTTCTGTGGTTGAGGTGTTTAAGTAAGAGTTGACTGTATGCTCTGCTTGCCCCTCTGGTAGATTAAAGCAGATGCCAGCCACTAGTGAACTTCTACCTCATCCAAGGTCCCTCTGGAAAGTACTCAGGTGGTGATTCTCTTAGTTTGCTTTCAATTGCTGTGACAAAATACTCTGACCAATACCAACTTGGGGAGGAAAGGGTTTATTTGACTTACATCTCCTGGGTAACACAGTTCATCTGGGAGCCCAAGTTAGGAACTTAGGCTAGGAAGCTGGAAGCAGGAGCTGAAGCACAGGTTATGGAGGACAGTTGCTCACCGGCTTGCCCCCGTGGCCCATGCTCAGCCTGCTTTCTTATACAATACAGAACAACCTGCACGCAGGAGTGGACTGCCCATAGTGGCTGGGCCCTCCCATAGCACTCAAGAAAATACCCTGCAGACATGGACACAGGCAGTCCAATAGAGGTGATTTCCCAATTGAGACGCCCTCAACCCAGGTGTGTCAAGTTGACACTAAAGCTCTCCAGCACAGTAATAGAATTTATTTTCTGGTACAGGTTATAAGTTCTCATTTCCTAAATGGCTAATGGCAGCTCCCAGAGGCTGAGTTCTGAGCTCCGGAGCATCATCTCAGCTTTGTGGCCTCTCTAGTCCCTCTCATTCTTCCATTCTGCTTCTTTAAGCACTCATCTGAATTTGTCAGATTCATCTACATGGGCAAATTAATCACCCTTTTGATTAACTCGGAAGTCACGAAGAATGATATTTCAGTTTCTGCCTGTGCCACAGGGAAGGGATTTGAAGAGATGTGGGCACTGAGATTAGGGATTTGAAACCGGTCTTGGAAATCTGCCCACTACAGTGAATGTGCTACGAACAAGAGCTCACATCATTCAAGTCTTTGCAGCTCAACATCCAAATGGCCCTGAATAAGAAACCTGGGATGCTCACTTCTTTACCTTTCTAGTATTCAGGGGCAAGCAGGCCATTGCAGCTAATGCCAACTAACATTGAAAAAAAAAAAAAAACATAAATACATTGAGATTTTGTAGGCCTCACATCTCTTAACTGATGAGTGAGTCTAGCTATAAGGGAAAGAAGACGGAAGCCATGTTAAAGGAAAAACATGCATAGGTCACAGTAATAACATAGTTCTTGGTTTGCTTAAGAATAAACGAAAATGAGTTGAGACAATCACAGACAGGGTTTGCACAAATCAAATTCCAAGCCTTACCAAAACCTAAAAGAGGGAACCAAATTTTAGTCCAATTCACTAGAGTATATGCACTATTAGAAATGTTCAGAGACATGTTTGAAGCTTAGCCCTAAAAATTGTTTCATTTTGATGAAGATAAATGTCATTTTCAAAAGTCTAGATGCAAACCATCTAGGAATTAGGAAGCATCCATTCTGTAGCCACAGCCTCCCTAGGCCTTCCTCTCTGCACTATTCTAAACAAAGCCACATCTATACCAGATGCCTAATTAAAGTGAGGTCCACAAAGACCTGAAATAAGAAGAGCTTTTGGGAGAGGGAGTGTTGGGACTGAAATCAAGACCTTGTACACATGCAAAGTATCCGATAACCATTGAAGGCACCCCAACCTCTAACATCTGCCCCAAAGTCCACTAAGTGTACCACTTCACACAGACCCAATAAAAGAGGCCTTCAAGTTTTTACATCACCTCCCTGGTCACTGTCCCTCTAACACACAGACACAAAAGGTTGCATTGGAAAATGAAAATAAATGATTGGTTCCCCTCATCTACAAGAGTCACAGTGAATGACTGACACCACAGATAGTACTGAACCCAGTACACGCATGCACACACACACACACACACACACACAGACACACAAACACACACACAATGATGATATAAATTAGAAATTAAACAAAGATAATAACTACCAATAAAATAGGAAAATTAGACCATCAGATTATAATGAAATGTCAATACCATGTTCTTTCACCTTGGAACCACTGCTAAGTAAATTGAGACTTACTTGAATACCAGCTATGCAGTGCAATGACCACCGACCTGTTAAATAGGACAGTTACTGGTGATTACCAGGTAGCATGTACAGAGTGAACGAGCAACTTCGGACCATGATTGATGCTGAGTTGGTAGATTAATAAACAACACTCTCACAGATAGGAGAGATGACGTACTCTCAGAGGTCCAGAAGTCAAAGAGTGACTTATTCTTTGTGACTATCACTGTTATGGGGAATCCACTCCAACAGGTTTTATAAATCATGGCCCTTGTGGCTCCAGGATTTCAGAGTTTGGACTCACAGGACTATGAGGCAATGGTGTTGTTTGCTTTGGTTTGGTTTGGTTTGGATTAGTTTGTTTTTTGTCTAATGAACCAGAGTGGACTTTTAGAATATATATAATGTTTTATTGCCTTTCTGGGAATGTAAACCATGTATTTTGATCATTTTTAAACTCCTCTCCATCTCCTTTCAGATCTACCCCCACCACCCTATCGCACCTCACTTTATGTCCTCTATAATTTTTTAAAGCCTAATCAAAGCCTAATTTATGTTCCTCAAATGCTCTTGGGTATGGGCACGTTCCCTGGAGCCTGGTCAACCTATCGGGTGCCTTGTCACTCTCCATCTCCCAGCAGCTATCAGTTGCCAATAGCTCCTGCCAATAGCTCCTCAGCTCGGGCTGAAGAGTCTTGTCTACCTCCCTTCTCCCTGTAGGATCTTTGCCTGGCTTGGGTTTGCAGAAGTCTGATATATGCTGTCACAAATGCTGTGGATTTATAAATATAACTTCCCTGTTGTGTCTGGAAAAAGAAAACACGGTTTCCTTGTATTCAGCCACCGCCTCTGGTGCTTCCTAGCCTTCTGTCCCCTCATCTGCAATGATGCCTGAGCCTTGAGAGGAGAGAGTGTGATGTAGGTGTTTCAGTTAGGGCTGAGCACTCTGCAGTCTCTTTGTTTTCTGTATGTTGACCAGCTGTGGGTCTCTGTGAGAGCTGAGAGATGCATTAATCTACGGGTATAACAATAAGCCTTTAGAAGTTGATTTAATACTATGTCCTTTTCTCGGGGATAAGAGTGGGCTCCCTCCTAAGGACTGTGGCCTGTCTAGTCACAGGTTCTTGGCCCTGATAACATTTTTGTGGCCCTCACCTTGTGGTTCTTTGTCACGGCAGCCTTAGTATACTCAGACAATGTAGGACAGTGATTTGCACCTATGCTCAGCTTCCCTTTCTATTAATACATCATTACTCTTCTGTCCGTGAACACAAGAAACATCATGTCACATCAGCAGAGAGAAAAAAGGTGAATGTTCCTGGACATATTTTCCAGAAGACTGAAGGAATCACAGTTGATTACAGGCATGCCGACGCATGTTCCTTAGCTCACCGGGGAAGGAGAGGTAGAGGCAGACTTGGATGAGAACAAAGGGGAAAGTGGCTTCATAAGAGACTCCTGAACCTTACACACATGAAGGAGAGGCAGCCGACAGTACCAAGAAGGCCCAGAACTGCAGTCCTCTCAGACCGCAAGGCTTGGCCGTGTGGCAGCACCCTGTCTTGTCTGAGAATTAGTCTCCACTTCCGCCTCATCATCTGTGTCCACGTGTCAGGGATGAAGTGTTCTGTGCTCCAAAATCCCTTGGTCTCGGATGCCCTTCCCTTTACACAGACATATTCCAAGACATGCAGTGTCCACAAGACATGAAGAATGCTGGGACTGCATAGATTGACAAGGGACTTGAAAACAAAAAGGGGAAAGCATGCTGCAATGCTGAGCAGAGCACAGGCTGGACGGTCATGCATGTGCCCCCGTTCTCACAAGGTTTGCTCAGTGCTATGAACTGAAAGTTTACATCAATCTCAAGTTTATGGAACCTAAAGCCCCTAAGGTGAAGGTTGGAAGATGAGCCTCTAAGAGATGATTAAGCCTTTATCAAACAGTCCCAGAGTGCTGCCTTAGCTGTGTGACGGCACAGTGCGAAGACAGAAAGTGAACCTCACGCAGCACCAAATGTGCCTTCCCCTTGACCTCCGCCTTTACCTCCGAAGTCTGAGCAATGAATTTCTGTCATTTGTGAGCCACCCAATCTATGGTATTTTATTATACTAGCCCAAACAGACTGATACAGGGACTCAGAAAAACAAGAGAGCCCACTAGAATCCTTATGGCTGTAGGAATGACTTTTTCAGCATGGACATAATCTATACTGTTGACTTTTACCTTGCCCTCCAAAGTTATCATGTAAACAAAGCTCACTGAGCTTTCTGCCCCTCTTGTGACCTGGACACCTGAACTTAATCCCTCAGGACCACACTTTGCCCTTAAACCAGGATAGTGAACGAATGTGTGTGTGTGCTTGACCAGCCTGTCAAAGCCCTGAAAGCGGTGTTATTCTCTTCACAAACAATAAGATGAATGGAGAAGTCTGCCTGAAGTTGTGTGTCTGTGAGTGATACTCTAGACCTACACATCAAAGGGCTAGATTCCCTGATAAGATAGGGTAGATGCTAGCTTCTCTTTCCCAGGTGATGCTGGTAAAACTGCTTGAATAAAAGTTTAAGTGAAACCTGACTCAGGGGCACAGTTCCATGAGACATCTGAAGAAACAGGTGGTTCTGAGAGTCTGGGTCCACTCTTGGCTGCAAAATGAATGCTAAGAGTCAAGCTGCTTCTTTACTCACTTATAATTGTAATGTGGTTAGAACCACCACACAAGGTCATCTATTACCAAAGATACGGCCTACAAAGGAGAAACAACTCAAAGAACCTTACCTATTGGGACAGTTCTGTGGTTTCCCGTTATGTTTGTTAATATCCCTACACCGTAGTGAGCAATAAGACCTTGGTCACAAAGAATGCTTCCTCCTCAGAAAGGGCATGGAAGAGTTTTATCACAGTGGGTTGTGCTTCTGTAGACAGGCTCTGCTCTATTTCATCTACCTTCAAGTCGTCATATACTCTGTATGAGCAAGTCTGCTGGGCAGCTTCCTGGAGAGAATAGTCCATTACTCTGAAACTTTTAGGTAGAGTATGTGATTGTTGCTGTTGCAAGCGGTGGTAGCTGGGGCTCCCTCTGCCGTGTTGTGCTCAAGAGATGTTGAGTCTAAAAATGAGCAGTGACAAACATAGGAAAACAAAAGGGCAGAAATGCAAAGGAAAACTTAAGTTCTTCATAAGGTCATCTGAACACTTCCTGTCAGCCTGCCTTAAGTGATTGCCTTTCATTCCTAAGCTGGTCCAGAGAAGCCTGGGGGAGTAGACCAGAAGTGTCCAAAGAGCAGGGAGAATAAGAAGGAATGGGAAAGGCTAAAGGACTCCCAAAGCTTGAACCCTTGGGCCCACCAGTGCCTACTTTTTTCTCTGCTCCTACTGGAGGGCAGCTCAACACAGACCAAAGGGAATGGGGTAGTGTGATCCCTGGCATTCATGCACAGGTGTCATTGGTAGGCATTGGTTCCTGGTGACAGAGAACAGCAGTACTGGGAAAGTGAAGAACAAGTAGACTTTTGTAGTGAACACGCAGAACAGAAATAAAAATGGAGGCACTTCTGCTCAGTGTTCTGAGATCAGAACATGCTGAAAGAAGAAGCGAGCGCTTGGGTGTAGCCAGCAAGGCCCTGGGAGCACATGGCCCACATCAATCAAGAAAAGGAACAAAAAAAGTCTGTAAAGACAAGATAAACCTCAGAAGGGCCATAAAAACCAGGCTCAGGCAGCTCAGAAAATGCTGGTTTCCAACATACCTCAATGTACAGCCGCCGTGGACTCTAGCAACAAGGGACGCTTCCAGTGACTGCCTCCCCCCTCAGGAGCTCCTGCGTCTGGCCTGCCTCTGAACTTGGTGACTGTTCAGTGTCCCTCACTCTCTTGAGCTAACTAAGCATAACTGAGGTCTGACCATCTAGCCTCCCAAGGAGCATCTGCAGAGTCGGTACCTACTTACTGTGCTCCCCACCAGTAGATGTAGACAAAGTTTGCTGTGCCCTGAGCAATCAGACTTGCAACCCATATAGTGGTACTTCTACTAACTGTCCCTGAGTGAATCCTGCCTCCTCCGGATATGGCAGACAACACTTAGATCTAGATGGTCAGGTTGTTAGAATCCTTGCTGTGTGAACAATAAACCATGCATTAAAAGAGACACCCAAATGTCTGTTCCTCTATGACTTCTGAGTCATTTTTATTAGGAGTTTCTTGGTTTAATTGGAAGTGATCTCTCCAAAATTTGTACCAAGTGTGTCTTGAGAGAAACCCTTGACACTGCAAGTTCTTCATAATTCTTCAGGAAGCATTTTAACTTCATCCAGAACTCAGAAGAACTTAAAAAGCTCTAGTAAGATGAATGATATCTGTGCAGAAACATTGAAGAAACAATTGAGAGAAAACCTCAAAGTCAGGACTTCTTAAGAAGAAAATGGAAAACATCAAGTAGTTCACACAACATCAGAAGAACAAAGTCAGGTGCTGACGAGCTGTAGATAGAATAGGCCAAAGGTAGGAACTATGGACCTTGCACCAGATGGCAAAATGCCTTCTAAGGTTGAGGACATTGCTCTCCTGAATTCCCTCTTATATCTCCTTAAAATTAGAACAAAAGCACAGAGAGGAAGATTTTTTAGGAGTGTCTTTTTTTTTTTTTTAGTTAAAAATTTAGGCATGTTAATTTTCAATGTTTAGAGACAGCACTGGGAGAAATACAAGCAGTGTTATACACAATTTTAACCTTTCTTATCGATGTTTTATATGCTCTTAATAAGTTTATTGTCAATAGCTCTTTAGAATGAACCATCTGAAACTTTAGAAATAGCTCCCCACCCCCAAAAGCTGAAATGACGCAGATAAGTCTTTGGGTTTTCAATTTTTTTTTCTTGTAAAACCTGTTTTCTCTTGTACTAGCCCCACCCCCAAGCTGAATTCTAGAGAACAGAAGCCTAATTTAATTATGTTCATTGAATTCCAGTAAGTAGATTCTCACTGATTTTTGTTCCCATTTTTCAAAGGTTAGCTATACAAGTCAGAGTGAGTCCCTTGGCACTGGCTATGCCACCAAATAATTAGGCTATTTTGTGAAACTTTGCTCTGAGTTTGTGATATAGATCTAACTTTCCCACTAAACTTTTCCTGGTCTTTTGCTTACTCAGAAGATAGTCTCCTTCTGCCTACAAATTCCCACCACGGCCAGCTAAGGTGTGGTTATACATGTGTGCTCCTGTGCCCGTACCAAAGCAACACATCTGGCTGTGAACCTGCCTCCCGAATTCTTTTTCCTTCCTGACTCTCAAATTTGAGTCTTTGAAACGTCCAAAGTGCCTAATTTTAATTTTGTTGTTTTCAATTAGCATACAAAGCAGGAGGCATCCTAATAACATTTTCAAACCAAGTGTGTTTTAGCTGGCTCTCCTCCCACTGTGACTCGCTCATCCACTTCCTCCCTCCCCTCCCTTTGCATCTCCCCCAGTTTCCTTTTGAAAGGATAATGGGAATGTGCTACTTATACACAATGGAAATTCACTCAGCTGTAAAGATAAGTGAAATTAAGAACTTTGAAGGAAAATGAAGGGAGCTGAGAGGTGTTATATTTAGAGAAGTAGCTCACACTCAGAAAGACAGACACATGGTCTTCTCTCATATGTTGTAATGTACCTATGTATATATAAAAATGGGTGTAAATGCACGTAAAGCCTAAAATCCTGGAAGAGACCAAGACTGTGTCAAAGAGATGCAGAGGAAGGGT
This sequence comes from Eospalax fontanierii, assembly GCA_035773235.1. Lineage (NCBI taxonomy): Eukaryota > Metazoa > Chordata > Mammalia > Rodentia > Spalacidae > Eospalax > Eospalax fontanierii. The sequence continues at coordinate 42,678,596 of CM069540.1, read as the reverse complement.
GAGGGAGTAAGAAGGGAATTAAACCAGGGGTGGTGATCAGTCACTTGGGAAGCAAAGATTCAACGTCATCCTTGGCTAGATAGACAGTGAGTTAGAGGCCAGCCTGGGCAACATGAGACAGTATCTCAAAAAAAATAAAAAATCCAAATAAATATGTAATAAACAAGTAGACAAATAATGCAGGAACTGAGACAAACCAATGCAGAGAGCTTAAAATGGGATTTATGAGATATTCTCTAAAAAATTCAGGGAGAGTCTTAGAGACATTGAATCCCAAGGCTTTGCTGATATTTACAGCTTATAATACATTTCTCATTGAATGAGTGTTTCTCAAATGCCTGGCAGCTACAGTGTGCCTACAGGACAAATCCAAGGGAGCATTTGGCTATAGGCTTTTGCAGCATTCTCCTCTGTGAGACAGCTGTCCTCAGAAGATTTTTCCCTTCCTCAGTTGAACACATTGGCCTTCTCCTGAAGTGGTTATGACTTATTGGTTCATCTCTGTCAGGAGAACAGAGACCAGAAAAAGCTACATCAGGATTAACATGCAAAGGAAGAGAGTTAGCAGAGAAGGTGTAGGAGTCAGTCCCCACCTGGGCTTCATATACCAGCCAAAGCATGCTCAAGAAAAGCCCATACTACCAGAGAAGGTGTAGGAGTCAGTCCCCACCTGGGCTTCATATACCAGCCAAAGCATGCTCAAGAAAAGCCCATACTACCAGAGAAGGTGTAGGAGTCAGTCCCCACCTGGGCTTCATATACCAGCCAAAGCATGCTCAAGAAAAGCCCATACTACCAGAGAAGGTGTAGGAGTCAGTCCCCACCTGGGCTTCATATACCAGCCAAAGCATGCTCAAGAAAAGCCCATACTACCAGAGAAGGTGTAGGAGTCAGTCCCCACCTGGGCTTCATATACCAGCCAAAGCATGCTCAAGAAAAGCCCATACAATGTGGAAGAAAGCGGTGCTGTTTAAATGACCTATCAAGAAGCAAGTGTGGTCCGGGGTGTTCAGGCTTTTCCCATAGCTCACTAACTGACTCCCATTCTCAGGAGTGATTTCACTTTCTTAAAGCCTGTCTCTATTTATATTTTGACTGTGTGTCCCCAGTCCAGTTCTTTGCCATGGGACACCACAACCTGGATACTTCCTAGCAGGTAACCCAGTTGCAGAGCCGCATTCTAACAACACCTCTCTCATTTGGATGGTGCTATTTTTCAAGTTCATTTGTGTCTCTTGACCACTACTTGGAAATGACACAGCATTTTTCTGTACGACTTCTTCATCCTTAATTGTTTGAACATTATATGCCCTGGTCTGACATCAAAGTGAGGAGCAGACACTTTCATTAGATATGTTCTGAAATAATTATTTAGATGCAAACATTACAAGGTGCAATGAACATGAAACAGAATGTCACTGAGAGCTGATGTGGCACATTCACCTGTAGAGTCAGCCTGATCTAAAACATCCCTCTAAAACTACAAAACAATCAAATCTCAGGAAAAAAAAATGTTTAGTTTTAGCATGATCTCAGGACATTATCATGAGCCAATCTTTTTCATTCAAGCTTAATAATATCTTTTTAAACCTGTTCTTTAGGTGGCAAAGGAAGGGACCTGAGAGATACCTACTTAATCAGGGTCCCAAAGATGCTCAGGACAGGAGGCTGGTTTCCTTCCCAGGCAGAAGCCAGGAGACTACCCTGATGTGCACAGAGCAGTGGCCAGCACAGACCCTCAGGTATTGCAAAGGAGGCATCTAGCTTGTAGTCTGAGATTTATGTAAATACGAGACCCATGTGTCACTTTCAGACCATCACTCTGTCTCCTTCTTTCACAACACCATCCCTCCAAATCATCGGAATTCTATATTACAAAAACAGTAGGATTTTTTTAGAAATAGAGCAAAATTATGAAATTATTAAATTTTTCGATCAACCCAAAATACAGTTGTTTGCTTTCTGAGTAGTTATTCCCAAAGACACTGCATAAAAAAAATAGTAGATTTATCTTAAGAGTCAATCATCAAATTTCATTTTTTAGATATTTTATATTATCAAAAATTGTATATTTTCATAGGTAAGTCTATTAAGTCCCTAAACTTTCTTAAGTGTCCTTTCTTCTCCCTTGAACTTCAAATGATACTCTTATTTCTCACTCTCTGTTAGCGATCAGAACTTAATTTATATCAAATACATTGCAAAGCAAACAGAATTCTCTAGACTTTTCAGATAGAAGAATAACCTAGTAATACTGAGGAAATCATATTTCTTATAAAACACATGAGATCATCATAACAACCCACAAGGGATGTTTGAACTGTCTCCAGGGGCAGAAGTTAACTTAATCTTCTGCAGAAAAGGCAGCGTCTAAGTGCAGGAAGTCATCCTTAGACAAGATGCCTCCTCTGGAACTGGGAAGATTTTCAGGCATCAGGATGCCCAGAATTAAGACAGTATAGCTCTTCCGATCACAGACCTTCTGAGCAAAGGAGCTAAAACAGAAGGCATCCCTAGTAAAGACTCCTAAGAGACTATCTGCAGTGATGAGGAATCTGATCTGTCTCCTGCACTGCAGAAATGTGACCAGTTGCCATGAACAAAAACAGTCATGAAAACTAAAATATACTTTAAGCTTAAGTTGAGCCAGGAGTATATACATCTCCTGGCTCAAATCTCAAATTTTGATTGCTAGATATCCTGTTTCAGAAGTGCCTAGGATAATGGATAAAAATATAAAATATTGGGTTCCAGCCACAAAAGATAAAGTGTATCCACGTAGCCAAGGATATGAACAAGCTCATAACCAGGGTCTTATGCCTGGTAGAGTTTGCTATCCTTAACTTCATTCAGTAATGTCAGCAATTACAGGAAGGAGCTGGCCTGTCACTGAAAATACAGCACAAAGGATTCCAGGTGTGAACCAAGCAGTGTTGGACCAAAGATGCTGTGTATATGTGCTATCTTTGTTCAGAGAAGTCTGGGAAGATGCTTACTGGCTACACGTGGGAGTTAGTGGAATGGTAAGCACACTCTACACAGAAAGCCCAGAAGACAGAACATTCTCTGAGAGGACACAGAGAAAGCAAGAGGGACCACGAACCTGTAACATTGGGGAAGGAGCACCCACCTTCCAACTGGAGAGGCACAAAAAGCAATCACAGGGGTGAGAGCCAAAAGGTGAGCAATATTCAGCGGGAGCTGGGTGGGTGAGCAGTTCTGAAAATGGATGTTTTCAGCAAGCAATTACCTACAGAGGAACAGCAACTGCTCTGTACAAACCCTGGTCATTCAGGCCCACACTGTGCTCAAGCAGTGGCTTGAAGCAGAACCCTGGGCAATTTTGGAGAGTGGGAAGCTGATGGTCCACTTCTCTCTTGTGAGGATGTAAACAAACTAAAAATATGGACGTCTCACATTGGACACTAAGCATGAAACAACCAATAAATTTTGAATACAAGAAGATAATTACTGTATGTGCCTTTTTGATGTTGAGGGAAGAGTGAATATTTTAAACCATACTCCAAGACAAAAGATGATATATTTGATGGACTTTGACTGGTTGATGTCATTATCCACAAATAATGATTTTTCATTGGTGTTAAAAGAATATTTCTGTTAAATAAAATATATTAAAAATGTTGTAATGTTTCAGGACTTCTTTCAGATATCCTATAGAATACAAGAACCGTCACTGATCCTTGAAATCTTTCACAAACGTGCAATAGTATATCTTACATAGGAAGGAAATTCTCCTGCCTACTTGTGGGCCTGATAGCAATTTGGATGACTGAGAGAAATACAAATAAGTAATAAGGTGCACACAGCAAACCCTGGTGGACAATTAGGGGCAGAATTCAACTGCATGTTTTAAAAAGGCCAGGATGAAAAATGACCCTATTACTTTACATCCGTGCTGTGTACCTGATGAAGCAATTTTAATTAAAAACAGACACAGTCATATTTTTAAAGACTGTAGTAGAATCTGCAAAGTTTACAAAGCCTATAGAAAGGAATTTAGAAAAAGGAGAATCTATTGTCCAGTAGGACCTGGTCAGTTTTTATGCTTCATTGAACCTTTCTGAATAAAAGGAAATACTACCAAGACAACATAGCTCTGGACTCATTATGTGTTTGATAATAGTCAGGTGAACTCACATGTTTCACTAAGAGGAAAATAATCCCATGTTTTTTTTAAATGCTCCTAACCATAGCCTCAATTCTCTTTACAACAAGCAGCAAGCAATAGTATGTCCCTTTACACACTGCGAGTCAAAGCCCTTCTGCCGGACCGAGTTTCATCTGCACACTTTTATAACACTGTCTAGATGCCTTTCCTTTAGGCAGAGTCTCCGTCCCACTTCCAGTCCTCACTGCCCTTCGCACATTCTTGGTGCATCTTGTAAGGTGACAGCATAATTTCTTCTACTCTTGTCTAAGCTATATGTACCTCCTCCTCCGCATGGACCCAATCTCCAGTGCCCAGGGGTGATGTGCAGGTATCCATTTACATCCCATGTGTGGAAGGATGAACATCACCCAGGCTAATTCCTTTCCAACCTCCCAGTCTGTAAGGCCAAAGGAAATAAACAGTCAAATACTTGCCTCGTTTATGGCTCTGCTCCCTGGGAAGAGCTAACCGAGCCTTGTCTCTTGCTCTCTAGATTTCATATAAACAAGTGTTTTTCCTCCCTGCCTTCTTGTGTGCTTCTTATCACTTGATTGTCCTCAGGGGTTCTGACCTGAAAACTCTTCTGCATAGATCTCCCCTAAGTGCTTCAAGTTGCCATCTCTGCCTCAGTACATGTGTACGTGGGTACTCTGCAGGACCCTCAAAGTCAACCTGCACAGAGCTGGCTCCCAACCCCCACTCTCTGATCTGCCTTCTCCTTTGTTCATATTTAGGTTTCAGAAAACATTCACAGAAAACTGATTGTATACCTGAGTTCAGTTCCATAGCTATTCCTACCTGAGCAGAGACGGGACAGATGTGTCAAGATCCCCTAACTCTTCCTTCTTGGTGGTTCTCCTAAACACTTCAACTCTTCCTCTTGTCACCTCTTACTTGGATTCAGACAAGTGATTTCTAACTTTTAAATTAATCACCTCAAGACCTGCTTCTTCCAGTTACAACACTAAGAAAAGGCAAAACTGGCGTTTCCATTTTCAAAATAAAAAGTGGCTCCTCAAAGCTCACACAGCATACACACCAAATACACAAGGAGCAGGTCTCATGTCTATAGGTACACAGCTATTGTAAATTTCCGTAGGTGCATTGTGATTAGTGTGATGTGCATTAACACATAAAGTTTGATATTTATTGATTCATAATAGCTCATTATGTATGCATATTAATCAAAATGAATTGAAAAAGCAGTCACTACCTGCACATCAAATCTTGGCTCTTCTGGAGTACAATGATGGTACCTTAAAAGGACAAATATTATTCCCTCTGTGCCCATCCTTCTCAGTTCTTCCATGAATGCAGTGTTGATGACAAGACTGGAGCTTCTTCACAGGCTGGCTTCCTTGCCGGTGAAATTTGTGAGACTGCAGGTTAACTAGGTGCATAATTCCTCAAGCTGAGGGAAGAGTGGGAGGGAGAAGAAACTCTCTTAGGATGCAGTAGAACTAAGTTTGGACATGTGGGCAAAAAAGTCCAGGCACACGGGTGTGAAGGAAACACTTTATGGAGAGTACACAGGGGTGAAAAGGTTTTCCACGATCTTTAAAGGAATACTACTGTCAGCCTCTACTTCAAAGTCATGCTAGTTTAATTCAAGAGCATATGAATTTGTCCCAGTGACCGGTAAATGTGAAAAAGGGAAGGGTGTTCTTTGAATTGTTAGTGTGTATGTATAACACATACATGAATATATACGTATATGAACCATATATATATGTATATGAACCATATATATATATATATATATATGAGACAATAAAATGAAGTCCCAAATGAACAACTGAATCAATAAACAAAAGGAACTACATATAAAATATAAACATCTGTGCTAATTCAGACTACTTCCTGAGTGTTAAAGTGTTAGTATGAACCTCTGGAGGTAGGGGTGTTAAATGCATGCAGCTGTGTACATAGGAGTATGTACTTAATGTATGTGTTTGAGTCTATTTATTTGCATGTTTATGTTCTTTATACATGTATGTGTATGTGTGTCTGTGTGTACATGTCTCTTTATGTGTGCATGTTGTGAATATGTGTTGGTGCATGTGTCTGTGTCTCTGTGTGTACATATTTCCATGGTATGTCTGTTGTGTACATGGATGTGGTCAATGAATACTTGCAGATCTCTTACTTCTAGCAGCTTTAGTCTAATGGGAGGAGGAATTGGGACTGGAGAGATGGTTCAGCAGTTAAAAGTACTGGCTGCTCTTGCAGAGGACCCAGGTTGGATTTCCAGCACCCACACACCAGCATGCATAACTGCAATTCCAGAGTCTCCAAACCTTCTTCTGACTTGTGCGGGCATTGCACGACGTGGCACACTTACACACCTGTAGGCAAAGCACTCCTACACATAAAAATAATAAAATAAAGAAAAAAAAAGTACAATAGAATTAAATGGTGTGGTCACTGCTGTGTAAGAAGGAGAAGTAGTTAGGAACGGGTGAACCTGTCGAGGGACAGAGCACAGGGCAAAGCAGTGGTGGGTCTGAGGCACAGGGGAGGGAGGCATCCAGAGGAGGAGTGAGGCGCCAGGTGTGGGAGCTGGAGTCGTGGCCAAGATGGCAGAGAAGGGCAGTACACAGACAAGGTCAGGCTGCCTCCTGGGTGGACCCTTTGCCCTCAGTGGAGGGCCTTCCTTGTATCACAAAAGCAACAGGAGATTCTTAAAGATTTTGAATGCAGGCTTTTTGTTTCTCTTAACAAAGCCACTAGTCTAGCAATCAAGGCTTCCAGAACTAGTGCTGGCATAACAGTTCTGTGAGAGAAAGGAAAGGAAGACATGTATTGAAGAATAGCTAACAATTAGATGATTACACTGTTGAAAACATAAGTTCACACAAACTACAGTTCAACAAAATAAGGGTGACTAAATGGAGCTCCTTTAATTCTTGGCAAGTGAGACCAGGATCCATCTGGCTCGTCTACACTCATATGTATCAGGGAACTAGGCCATGATGCCCAAAGAGCTGGCTACCACACTGGCCTGGCAGGACAGCATAAACCAAGAGCAAAGCCCAAGCCAAGGCTGCACATATGCTGGTAGCTAGGTACGCATTCCTTGCCACAGAACAGCCATTCAAAGGTCAAGTTTCTGGGTGAAGGAGGTATTCTGTTCATCTTATAACACAAAGTCTGCATTTGGTAATTAGTGCTGGTCCCCATTGCTCGCAGGTGGCCCTGGGCACCTCTGCTTTCCCTGCCCTGTTCTGGCATCCTTCGTGGAAGGGGTTCCTCTTTTCCACTCACCTCCTGACTTGGTGACTCTTGATGTAATAGGCTGGCCTTATCAACATTCACTACAGAGCCTCTTCTTGCCACAGGAGCTCAGCCAGGGACAGCAGAGGGCAGAGGCCACCTGCCCCTGTTCCTCAGTCTTGCTTCTAGAGTCTACTTTTTCCTCCATCACACACCACCTGGTCATCTACAGTAAGCTACTCAGTCTCAGGAACTTGTCTCCAAATGGTGCATTAATGGACTGATAGTGGTAATGCTTTCTGTTGCTGTTTACACATGTATAATTAGACTCCTTTCAAAAATATTGCTTCTACGATAGTTACAAAACCCTAATGTATTTTTCAGTTTATAATTGACATATAGACAGAGAAGACCGAATTATAATTACAGAATGGAATGTAAATAGTTTCAGTCTGAGCAATATAAAAATAATATATTTATGAGGATGGAAATATGACTCAGCAGTTAAGAACATTTGTTACTCTTTCAGGAGTCAGTTCAGTTTCCAGCACCCATTTCAGGTGGATTAAAACTGCCTTTAGCTCCAGCTTCAAGGGATCTGAGGACCTTTTCAGGTCTCCAAGGGGAAGCTGCATTCATATGTGTACATACATGCATACACATAGATAAAAATAACATAAATATTACAAAAATAATGTATCAAATGAAACCATCAGAAGAAGAGGTGAAGAGAAAAGTAAGAGTGTGATGTCTTCAGATTTCATATCTAAATACACTGATCAAAGTGGCCAATAGAAAACAAGCATGTATCACCTAAACTATTATTTCTGGAGAAATACTATTTGCAAGGTACAGAAAATTTTTACTCATATTTTTGATCATTTTTGATCCTCTTTGAACTATGCATTTATTTTAATCATACAAACATGGTAGCTTTAACATTTAATAAGGTAAAAACTGAATAGGATTTTTTTTAAAACAGATAATTTAAGAAATGGCTTATGGATCAAGATTTAGAAACCAAAAGGAGAAAGGTGTTCACCATTTTCCTGATCCTTTCTTGGTCTGAAAGGAGAGCTGGTGGGACTGCGTGAAGTAGGTTTAGCAAGCTGGTTAAATTCTGGGGCAGTTTTCTGGGGAGGGAGAGAAGTAACTGTGTTCTTTCTTACATAATGTGATACAAAAGGACCTCTTGGTGTGGTAGGAGAGAACAAGAGGAAAGCAAATAGATAAGACTGTTTCTCCATTTCAGAAACATAACAAGCATGCAGCTTTCGGTTATATTAATGATATGTCCCTATTGACTTTGTATGTGTGTGATTGTCAGCTGGCTTCCTGAAATTTCCAATGTCTGGCAGGCAGACAGTGGTTTTAGAGGCTGTTCTGGCATTTGTCTGAGTGGCATCAAAGAGGAAGGTTTGCTTTACTGGTCACTCAACTCTCCATGGCCTCCCAGGGCTTTATATTCTTTATCCATTCCTTGTTGATACCAGAACTTTCCCCAACATCTGGAGATCTCAGAGCATTCATAAGTATTAGTTGGCCCTGTGTATTTCTCAATGGCACAAGTAATGCAGAAATTGTCAATCACATCATTAGTTTTACTGACTGAAATTTAAAGGTTAGAGTTGTAAAACAGTACTACTTACAAAGCCTAAATCTCTGAGAAACTCACACACTTTTCCCTAAAACTTCCCCATGTACTCAAAACTTGAACTCTAAGTCCTGTAATAAGGACCACACTCTGTGTGCAAGTACCTACAGAAGTTAAAAATTGCATGAGGTAATGATGATCATTACAAGGTGATAAAAAGCTCTGAGAAACAGAAAAATTCTACAAAGAAAACTCATTTTAGCAATAGCAATAGGTAGATGTTAAATACATATAGGGGTTTCAAAGACCCTTTAAATTTTTGGATCCACACTGTCATAATGTATATATTTAAATAAATTAGCATAGTCATAAGCCTTAAGGAGATTCTTCACAAAAATATGCTTTATTTATTCCCCAGCTTCTGGCTGAATACATCTCTGTTGGAAACCTAGGCACTGAGGGAGATGGAGTATTGCTTTATTCAGAGCTGTTTGAGTCGCCTACTGTAGGAGTGTTATTATGCAAGATAGATTGTGCTAGACACAGTATTGCACCATGAAGTTAATCCACAGAAGTGGTTTTCAAAAGAGAGGAAAGTAACTCTTAGTTACTCAAAATGTCTGTTCTACTGCTTTAAATAACCTTTCCTCTTCCACAGGAAATGCTTTCTTTGCAATACTAGCAGAAGCAGTGGTTCATGCAAGGACTATAAGCAAACTGCAGACGGGTCTTGCAATCCCAGAAAGCGTCAGGGAGACAGGGACATTCAGGACAACAGGATATAAACTATAGAATACTGATTTAGTTTTGGTTTACACAGCAAGAAAAAAAGGAGAATGGCATCAAGGCATTCCAAAAAATTCAGACCAAAACCTGGCAAATTTCATGTATATTAGAATATGAATCTGCTCAATGCTTTCAAAAGGCTTTAGAGGACTCGAGATAGCCAGCTGAGAAGGTAGCTGTCATATAGGCACCGTGACCAACTTAATTTCATACACAGGAAATAATTTCACCTATATATTCAGGACTGGTTTTTGTCTCTTTATGAGGCAGCCTGGCTGGTGTGGTACCTGTTTGGACACTAGCCCGTCTCTCTGAAGCGCCTGGTGAAGTTCTGACTTAGAGGGAGCCGAGAAGCCACATTCACAAATCGGCTGTTTAGAATGATGTGACTCTTGTGACTCTTTTCATTATTGTATGCTCCCAGTATATATATTTTTTTTCAAAATATTTTTATTTACATAGTGATAAGGGCAATTCTTGAAAGGCCATAATTTTTCTATGAAATTCAACAGTCTCCACAACATAAAAATGTCAATTGACAAAAAAGAGAGTGGAGGTACAGTCACTGTGCTTTGCAGCTTCTTACTGAAGGACTCAGAATAGTATAGTCACTCATAACAGCCAGTCCTGTGGCTATCACACTGTTTCCCTTTATCATGCATAGTACCTGAATTCCCAGGAGCCCACTCCTCTTGATTGCTTCTCTCCTTTCTCCCTTTATGTTCTGAGGTTGGGATCATTGAAGGTCACATGTGTTTCTGAATTTCGAACCTCAACCCATGATTGTTTTAATTTCTTCATTGCTGTGACAAATATTTGAGACAAGCATATGGGCCTCAATGGAACAAAGTTCCAAACTTTATAATAATTAATCTAAAATTTTTCAAGGAACATTTCAAGAGAAATCAAAGGTATTTCTAGGAATAAAAAGAATAGATACATCAGGAAACACACGTATACACATTAAAAAACAACAGTAAAAGTTTGAGTCTGGGAAGAGAGCATTATAGCCTACAAATTATTATAATGCAGTTACATTTGTCAACATGTTCAAAGATCACTTAAAGTGGTAGTTATAAACTTCTATATCCTGGCCCATTATTGTCTCTTCTAGTCCTAAGAGAGTTACTAAAGGACCCTGACATTTTAACTTGTCATTATACTTGTTCCCCAATGAAAAGAAACTGGAAACCACAGACAAATTTGGTAATGATACTCTCTATTCCTGATGGGGTTAAATCCCAAGAAGCAAATCAAAAATCAAAAATTTCACTAATTCAAAACTGCATGGATTCCACTTAATCTACACAGAATCATAACTCAGCCAAACCAGGAGCTGTGCCTTTATTGCTGATTCCCTTGTGATCCTGTGGCTGACTGGGTGCTGTGATTCAGTACTGCCCCATATCATAAAGAGGATGCTAAATTTCCAAGGCAACTCCCAAATTCAAGTTCAAACTGCAGCTTCTATTGAATATCTAGAGCTTTCATACCATCATAAAGTCAAATTCTCATATGTCAAAAATCATCTGATTCAGTTGCCATCAAAGTGATTAAATTTAAGGGAAGATTCAATTATATATTTGGGGGAATTAAAAGAAGGGAGAAAGTTCACTTTTTATGTAAATGCTTCTCAAACCCTGGAATGAACCATTTTAGGGATAAATGCTAGGGCATTTTGTAACACCGACATCCCCCTTCTGTTTTTTAAGTAATAAGCAGAAATCTGTCCAGAGATGAAGATCAAGAAAAAAGACGTGAGAGTATAAACAAATGAACGAGAAGCAACTCTCCCTGCATGCCTGTCTTTATGGAGCAGTAAAGTGTCTCAAATCTAACACTGGAGCCAGCTCTGTGGAGGCTGTCCTTCCTCCTCCCACAATCTCCTGAGGAAGATGTTCTTGTCTTACAAATCCCTCTATCTCCCAGTTCAAGCCTACTACTGATGCCCCATTAGACTGAACTCCCTGCTATGATAATGGAAGAGACTGGTTCAGATTAGTGTTGGGAGACAGTGGAAAAGAACATGGAGAAAGATCTGTGCCATTGGGACTGTAGTCAACACTGGGGAGAGGGCTGGTAGGGAAGTTCATAAAGGAGCTGGGACTAAGCCTGGCTCCGGGGAGCCACAGTTTAGACTTGAATCCATAGAGCACAACTAATGTGCTGTTTCTAGTTAATAAAATGCCTCCACAAACTTGGAAGATTTGATGTCAGTTTTTATCGCTTTCCTCAGGCATAATCTGATGAACATTTCCATAATATCTTTTCTAAGCATTTTCATTTTACAAAGAAAATGCACTGACCCCCTGACAATGGCACATTTTTTGAGTCAAAGAAGACATATTATGATAATTAAGTTCTAGCTGTTAAAGGCTAGACATAAATACATGTATTTTGGAGTCACCCTAAAGTATATTAGGAACTAAAGAAACTTAAAAAGAGTCACTATCATACGGCTTCTCATTTGACTTAGATAATGACATACCTTGGCAATGGTGTCAGCGATTTCCAAATACCTTCAGAAATGGAATTTTTAACCATCTTCATTCACCCTGCTCTATTATGAGGTAAGTCAGAAACCTTGAATTACAGGTGTGTTCTCTAAGCCCCACAATAATAGCAATGGTCATAACCAGCTTTGCGGAGGGCTTCGACTTTGTTCAGTGATGGGATGACCTGTGGGTCTGTGGGATGATCCTCTTTAATTCTGCCAAAGCAGCTGAATGGAAAGTCTGGAGAATTCATGTAAAACCTTGTGCTGGATAGCTTTATTGTTAGCTTGACACACCTGTGCCAGGGTGCCTCAGTGGGGAACTACCACCATTGAACTTCCCTGTGGCCATGTTTGTGGGGTATTTTCTTGAGTGTTGGGGGATGTGGGAGGGCCAAGTCCACTGTGGACAGTGCCAACCCTGGGCAAGTGGTTCTGTATCCTATAAGAAAGCAGGCTGAGCATGGGCGTGGAAAGCAAGCCAGTAAGCCGTATTCCTCCATGGCCTGTCCTTCAGTTCCTGCCTCCAGGTTCCTGCTCTGAGTTCTTACATTGAACTCCCTCAGTGATGAAATGTGACCTGAGGAATGAAGCCAAATAAACTTCCTCCACAAACTGATATTGGACAGAGTGTTTTGTCACAGCAATTGAAAGCAAACTAAAACAAACCTAAAACCTCACCAAGGTCTTGTGTTTGGAGGTGAGACAACAGCTGTTTACACAGCTATAGAAGAGCTGTCATTGAGAGGAAAGGCACATTTAACGGAGCAGAAAGCAACATAACACATGTGGATTTCTTTATCAAACAAGACTCAGTAGAGTATGCATCCCTCCTTGACTTTGTAAGGAGAATAGAAACACTGTCCACTTGTCCTTTCAAGGTAATCTCTGGTTCAGGAGTCCTCTGGACACTGAAGAAGAGATGGATAAACTTTCAGAGACTCTGAACTCTAAAGAGCTCACCTCCTTTGGAAATAAGTCCTTGCCAGTGGGTTGAGCAGAAATTCCCTAGGGCCAGTGCAGAGTTGGGGGTGGGGGAGTCCTGCTAAAACTTGGATACAGTTTATCTTCTACACATAAGCTGAAAAGCTCAATCCCCAAACATCATTAAGCACTGGGATCAAGAAGCTAGCTGCATTATAGAGGAACCATTCTCAGCAACAAATCATGTTGCTCTCTCAGAATAGGTAAGGTCTCACAGGAGTAAATACAGTCCTGCAAAGAACCTGGCCCCTTCTTAGTCGCCAATGTCTTCTCTGCTACTTGTCATATTTTATACATTCTTCCTGCCAGTTGTGCTATGGTGTAGCCAGAAATACCTCATCAGAGGCTAAGAACATGAGGTGGCCAAATCTTTGACTTCAGGTCTCCAAAAGCGTGATATAAAGAAGCCTATTTACCTTTGGGTATTTTACTAGAGTCTCACAAAATGAACTAGCGCAGGTCCTCCAAAGGGGATGACTTGGTGATCAAGACAAATTCCAATGTCCTCAGCTTTGTGCTCCACAGACCCAGTGGCCCATAGTCTCCTAAGACATCCACATGCAGATTGGTATTTTCAGTTGGAAGAATAAGGAACATCATCATGGATATTCTCTCTCTCTCTCTCTCTCTCTCTCTGCCTCTCTCCCCTCATATCTGTCATCACTTTTCTGAAAAATTCAGTCTATTCTTAGAACTACTCAAAGAATAAGAAGTCTGCACTTATAGTTTGGACATTACATCTGCTGCTGAGCTCTAGCCCATCTCATGTGTTTAAATGACATTGCATTTTGGTTAAGGGGACTTAAAGTTGTTTATAGTTGTTGAACTTGTACTACTATTTATATTGTGTTGTATTTGAGATTTAATTCATAGAACTGATTAGTAGTAAAAAAAATAGTTCATTAAAATATAAAGTTAATTAGGAAACTAGACCCCTCCCTTTTCTTTACAATACCCAAGAATTTTATTTAAAAAAATAGTAAGGGACTCTCTAGTCCCTTACTCAGCAAGTCTGCTCTTGCAGGGGACCTGGAGTCACTTAGCTCCTATAACCATCCATAACTCTAGTTCCAGGGGATCTGATGCCCTGACCTCCATGGACATTGCATAATACAGGTACATTTAAAATGAGAATAATAAATTTTTTTAAGTAAGCAAAATTTTTTAAAATTAAGAAAGATTGTGAGGCTGAGAAATGTGAAGTGGCCATTGTGAAACATATCTTCACATAAGCAAAGTTTAATAGAATAGTGTAATTAAGAAATAGAAATAACTGAAAATTGTATTTTATGGGGCTAGGAATCAATTTACCTATAAATATTTTTGTCTAAGCTTCTAAGAAACAACCATGCCATTAAAAATAATAATGCACTTAAAAGTCTTAATCGGACTTTTGGAGGAAGGATTACCAGATATCATTCGGGATCGTGTTCTGTGCTGAAGAGCTCCACTGTTGTAGAGCCGAATGGGAATCATTCACAGAGCTCATAGCAAAGGCTGTATTTTCCATTGTTCAGACCCCCACCTCTCTTCCCCACAGGATGCCTCTTAGCTGGCAACCACATTCTGCTGACTCTAGCTCTCCCATAGGCCCACCCTGATCCCCTTTTTAGATGTTGTCATTTACCTTAGTTCCTAAACTTGCTTATTCCATTTAAAATTTATTACTGTTTCATTTAATTTTATTAAATACTATGTAAATTTGGGAAATAGAGATGTTCCAATGAAATAGATTTGTTACAATAAAAACCAAAGTGATTGCTTTAGATAAAAACAGATACATGCTGTTACTGAAAATATTACTGCCAAATTAGATGAATGTGAGGGAGGGGAAAATCACATGCATTCACAGAAAACTTGCAGGCTGATTGCTTCCCAGGTACACTTGCATTCCATTTCCACTTTAAACATTCTCAGCATGGACCCAGGAGTTTCTTAGTTCACCTGTGTGACTCTAGAAGAGCATCTGATAACTGATATAATAATGAACTGAAATTTATTGGCTCCTTATTTTGCAACCAGGAAGTCTGACCTGGAAAGCCTGATATCCCAAGGATTGCCTGTGTGTCATTTGATGGCAAACCCATCCTTACCCTAATGAACCCTCTTCCTATCAACCATTATCATTCAGGATGGTGGAGCTCCCCTGATTTAATCACCTCTTCTTAGGGCAACCTCTCAACACTACCATATTGGAAATTACATTTTCACCAAGTGCTAAAGGGGGATACATTCAAGCTACAGCTAAACATTTTATGAATGTGGTAATAAATAGTATGCTAGGAACCAGGCAGGTCCTTATGAAGAACTATTTTAAAAAGATCCTTTCACAAAATAGTCAGACTGATTATCCACTCATAGTTTAGGTTAAGATAAATTGTCTGAGTTATAATAATAACATGTTATATTGTAACAGAATTTTCATTTAACTGAGAAACTGCTGTTTATTACCAATTGTCAAAAAGACTTCGACCACAGTGTATTCACTGGAATCCCATAAAATCATGAAAGAATTGTTGAAAACCCTGTGGAATATGGATTGACTTAATGATGCCCACTGAAAGTCTGCAGTTTCACAAGCAGATATGCAGGTGTTAATCAGAAGTTGAAATGTGTGGAGGACATCTGCTGGCAATTATATCAACTTAAGTTTTTTTAAAATTCCATGCAAGAGGAAAGCTCACTAAAGAAAAAATCAAAGGTTTCAGGGAGTAGTGAATAAAAAGTTCCTAGAATAAAATCTTCAAACTGAACCTTCTGCAAGACTGATCAACTGATCAGAACTTCAACCATTGTGAAGAGTTTGGAGTGTTGTAGGTCACATCTAATACAATTTATCTTGGGCCATCTTTAGACCCTAAATAGCCATCTACTGCCCACCTCTGTGTGTGACCTACCATCCTATAACTAACAATAAAAAGCTGATGGAATGTATTAACTAAACCTAAATTCTACCACCCTAAAAGCCACCATCACCAGACAGCACCTGAGACCTACAGTTGAGATTTCTCTTGTACTATAACCACTACTTAATGTTCAGACCAATGTATTGAAAAGTGCCTTGATTTATGACTTTCTTTGTTCCCTTATAAAATTTCATAAATTGCTTCCATATCAGAACATAGAAATTAGGGTGACCTAAATCTGTGTTCCCAGGCCATAGTCACTCATATTCAGTTCTAGAACAAACTATCTCTTAACTCCTTTGAGGTAAGAGTTGTGCTTTTGTGTCCATTGGTCTAACACCACAGACATGGACATATGCTGATCTACTGATGAAACAAGCTGAAAGAGAGCGTCCCCAGTGGGTTCTTAGTCTCATTCATAAAAGAATTTTAGAATGGACCCAAAAGGAAGCTTTAGGACAAGTTTACTGGAATTTAAAGACAAATCCTCAAGGCAGGCAAGCTGGGGGTCATGGCAGTTGCCCAGAAGAGTAAAATGGAAGGGAGAAGGAAAGAAGTCAAAAAGTCATGCAGGTTTAGAGCCTTCATGGAGGTCAGATGCATAGGAGACTGGCAGCCACATGACTGGAAGAAGAAGCCTTAGAGGAAAAAAGTACAAAAATACAAGATGCTACGGCAGCCCAAGCATTAGAGAAAGCATGTTTAGAAAAGAGATCTGAAGAAGAGAAGGAAAGATTACTTATGGCCACATGTCTGTGGCCGGGTCCAGTAGCACTGTTCTGGGAGTTGGGATTCCAGGCAGGAAAAGTTCACTGTCTCATTAACACACTCAGTACTCCACCCTTCCATTAATATAACTTAAGGTTAACCCACCTTCCTAAGGGTGGTCCTATGATCAGGTGATTGACCAGTGAAACTGGAAATGTGGGTCTTTCAACAGATAAACTAGAGAATGTATTAACTATCTCAGTTAGACAGCTCTTTGCTCTGGAACACTGAGAGATGATTCGGTAGCCCAGAAGTGGGAACTATTACAGCTGAAAACTGTGATCATAAAATAAAATATAGCTTCTTAGAGCTTATTGATAGCCAAACAATGTTCTGTTTCTTGTATGAGTAATCTTTCAGCAAGATTTGAAAGGAGGGTGTGTCCTAGAAAATACCAACTTCATTGATAGATGAGGAAACTGAGGCAAAAAAGGATGGAAAAGCTTGTTCAAAATAGCAGGTGTAGAAGAGGCAGAGCTGGAATGGAAGCCCCTGTCATCTGCATGTGGTGTTCACATGCACAGTGATGCTCCAGGGTCTGTTCAGACCACACATGCAGGAGTAGTTCCTCTCTGTCCGGGACAGAGAAATGAAGCTGAAGAGACAGAGACGCAGCTCCACGTCTCACAGTGCTACGCCACAGCTGTGGAGTCATGAGATTCTCACTAATCTTTGACACACTATATCGGAAAAACACTTCTGAGATGATTCTAATAATTTTGATGACAGAAATTTGTGATATTTTTTCAGCAACAAATACCTTTTTTAGAATACCCTAAAGGGTCTATGTCAAAATGTTGATAGAAAAACCATAGTGCAGACTGAGGATGACTGTGAATAGGTTCATTGCCAATCATATCATGACTTTCTAGCATTTTCTTTTCTTTTTTCATTAGAGCCCTGCTGCATTCTTGAGCCTGATGACCTTGGGACAGTGGGGCTCTTCCCCCTTCCTTTGAACATTTTTTTTTAAAACTAGCCAATTGGGAAAGACTGTGAGGTCAGATCCCAGCCAATGGGGAAAAGGCACAGTAGTCTTACATACGGGATAAAAGCCTACCAAGCCTTTGGGTCTTGTGTGCTTGCTCGATCAGACGGACCATGCAACAGGCTCCCTTTTGCAAAAGTAGAACCTGCCTTGATGAGTTATTTTCACTTTGTCCATTTGTTTTGGTGGGATTCTTAGACCTCAGATTTTATTTTTAACAGAGGAATAGAAGGGGTGGATAGGGGCACTTTTATACTCAAAGTTATAAAACTAGGTTTACACTCCGTATTGGAAAAAAGAATCAGCACTCACCTGTTATAAATAGCTTAGTGCATATATATTGTAAGTACATTGGTTTAAGTTAATGTCCCTAAGCTCAGATGCACCTGAAGGAATGCAAGGGCTTGAAAGGAATCTTCTAAGTGCCATTCCTTGGCAGCATCATTGTTCTGACCATCTTCTGGTCAACTGAAGAGAGTTACAATCTAGCATTAACCCTTTCTGGGCACCACTGCCCTTCTGCATGGAATCTACTTGGATGCCGATGGTAGTCATGTAAAAGCCACTGTCATGTGCCACTGGACTGATAGCACTGTTATTGATAGTGCCACTCTCTTGAAGCAGACTCTACAGCTCACAGTTGCCTGCACTGCCCTGCCTCCAGCTGCTTCTTCTCATCCTCCTGCCAGTACCAAGACAACTGTATAATGCTTTAAAGCTGAAATGGCCTAAGTTGCAACACAGCCCTGTCTTCTCAACTTCCCTTTCTCTTGTTGACTAGATATAGACTGAAAGTTGCTGGAATCTAGCACTACCACTGTGAGGTAACCATAACATCATGTAGTCAAAAGCGTCACCTCCCTGCTCCACCATCCCCACCTGAGGAGCCCTGTGCCTGAGTCCATACCACACTCCTTTTTATGAAAGATGACTACTGCATCTTTAGGAAGGATCACAACAGTTTGGGCCCCACGGAGTTATTTTTACTTCCAAGACCATAAGCTTTCTTATGACAAGAAGACAGATGCTTTTGAAGCCTCCTTTCCCCTTGCTTCTGTCTGGCACAAAATACATAAGAATGGTAGCCAAAGAGTTGGAGAGATGTCTCAGCACATGTAAGTAGTACTAAGTAGACTTAATGGGGTTAAGAAGTTTAGGACATGACACTGGAGAGAAGCTCAGTGGTTAGGGGCACTGGCAGCTCTTGCAGAGGACATGGGTTCAGTTCCCAGCATCCATATGGCTGCTAACAACCAACTGAAACTCCAGTTCCAAGGAATCTGATGCCCTCTTCTGGTTTCTATGGGCATTGCACACATGTGGTGCATTGACATACATGCAGACAAAATAGTCATATGCATAACTTTAAAATTTATAAAAAAGACTTGAAACATTTACTAATATAACAAGCAAATGGACAATACCTTGTTCTTAGCTTTTTATTTTATCAAGCAAAACCATACTGTCATTCATCATTTGCATTATTTAGCAGGAACTAAGAGCTGTAGGATACTTGACCCCTGAAATTGGAAAGTAACCAGGTGGATTCAGAGTAGAAAGGAAAGAAACAAAACTGAAGATGAGAATGTGCTCTGGTTCTGATCTCTGTGCTTGACCTGAAGTCACTCCCTCTGCTACCATCAGCTTCAGCTTCACACATATAAAACACAGACCAGTTTCACAATATCCTGGAAATGCAAATCTGTAACCAGTCCAGAAAGTAACTTTGGTTAACAGTTTTGACCCAAAATGAAACTTCTCAGATGAATCAGCTGCTAGTTAACATCTCTTGTTCTCAACATTTTGGTGATGTCCAGTTTAATTTTGCTGATGTCACTGCAGCCAAAATACTTTTAATGGTTTTTTTTTGTTAGATAATTTCTTTATAAGGATGAAGAAAAATAAAAGTTTTAGTAAAATGGGTTGTACCACTACAAAAGGAAGTTGACAAATAGGAAAATAACAGTAATTAAATCTGAAATATCTTCCTGTATTTCGTTTATTTCTGTAAAACATCATAAAATGTGACTGTTTTCAGGTCTTCTGAGCCAGGTCTTTGGAAATGAAAGGACACAGCCATTGACATTCCAGCTGTGAAGTGGATTTATTCTAGAATTCCTACACTTTCCAACTTTCAGTTTGTTTACTGTGGACAGTAGATCAGCCAGCATACAATTTATGTCCATGTTGTACTTTCCTGTTACTCTCCTGCAGAGGAACACCATGTGGGAAGAGAGTGGAACCACCTGGAGTTCGCTCCTTCCTCAGATGAGAGCTTGACTCCAGGTGACCATTACATTTGCAGGGGCAGTGAAGCCATCAAGAAGAAAATAGCAGGCTTGACTGAAGAGATCAGCCATAACTGGACTTAACAAGCTTGAATCAGTTAGCAAATTATTTGCTAAATCAGGTATTCAACTAAAGGCCACAGTCATTCTATTTTTATAGTATTCTCCCGGCAAACTATGAAGCTACTATTTCACCTAATGCTATAGTAGAGTCACAGAAATCAGAACTGTGTGTAAGGGTGTGTACAATGTTTTCTGTGTGGTGAAAATAATAGCAGCTGACCTATCTATTCTGCAGAAATTAAGGCACTGGTCAGGCAGATGCATTTTTATGAAGGGGCTAGGATATATCAAGCTTAGTCCTAAGGCAGGACTGTGGAAGAGATGTGTGGTCATAGGATGGGATGATCAGAGCAGTGAAGTTTATAGAATTTTGAAAGCACTTCCCAGGTCAGACTCAGCTCAATTCCTCTGAGTCCTGAGTCTGTAGTGTATAGTGTCTTTAGTAACAGTATCTTACTTTCAAGTTCTGGAAGGTAACCAAGGGTAAGATAGCAGCTTATATTACTTTGGGGGACTCAGGATCTCCCTGATCAACAATACAGAAGTTTCCCTGGCAGGTACTGAAACTGTTTTTAGTCTGTACCTGTCATGGAGTGTCATGTCCCCTCGTGGCTGTCAAGATGGGCATGGCAGACACATATGGGTTGGTGCTCCTCTTCCTCCTATGATTACCCCTGTCCCTGGCCCACAGGGAGGGGAGCTCGGGAGAGATCAGGTGCGTGGCTTGCCCCAACCCAGATCCCTGGCACAACATGGCTGAGATCCTAAAGGCAAAACTAAGAAGAGTCTACAGCCAGCTTTTTCTGGTGTTGCAGCTCTTTATTGTGTTACAGCCCTTGTTTGGCACAGCAGGAAAATTGCTTTATAGTGCTCAAAAGTGCTCTCATATACAGTTCTCTCTTCAATCAGGCGCACTTCCTCATTTCTCAACAGCCTATTGCACTGTGTTATTTTCGAGTCTTGTATTAGCATAAATGGGCGGTTACATGGGCAGTTACATGGGCAAGCAAACCTGCCAATCACTACAGAGGAAAAAGGATGTCTTATTAGCATGCAGGTTTCCTTTTCTTATGGCCTGACAATGGAGCATTATCACAAGGTGTGGCATAACTCCATTTAAACTACATATATACACATTAGTTTATATATATGTATATATATATATATACATATATACAATATGCACATATATATTTTTTAAGTAAGTTCAAAAAATAATGTCTCCCTGTGGTGTTTTCCAACACCCTTAGCATTATTTCTCTTGCCTCTTTCTCTCTCTGTGTGTCCCTCTTCCCTCTCCAGTTAAACCTCACCCCCAACATTTTCCTCATTTCCCCTTGATAGGACCTATGTCCTACTATCCCCTTCTAGAGCTTTTATTCCCTCACCCATGGTCCCTTTCTACTTTCCTGGCTTCAGCAGCTACTTCAGGTGGCATACTCATATCTAAAGGTTCAGAGCTGGGATCCACAAGTAAGAGAGAATATGCAACTTTTGTCTTTCTGAGTCTGAATGACTTCACTGAGTACATTTTCTAGGTCCACCCATTTATCTGAAAATTTCATGTCTCATCTTTCTCTATAGCTCAAAAGAATTTCAATGTGTCTAGGTACCGTTTTGATTGATTACGCACTCACCAGTTAACATTAACACATCTAAGTAGTTTCTGTGTCCTACCTGTTGTGGCTAGAGCAGTAATGAACATGGCAGAGCAGAGGTCTTTATAGTAGAACAGAGCCTTTGGGTCTATGCCAAGGAGTGGTATGGCTGGGTTTTATGGTATATCTGTTTAAGCCTTTTGAGACTTCACCACACTGGTTTCCACAGTGGATGTACTCTGAAATTTTTTCATTTCAGAAGAGTGAATGAGTTGTTTTGTCCTGCATCCTCACCAGCGTTTGTTGTCAATTGTTTTCTTGATCCAGTCATTCTGACTACAGTGAGACTGAAGAGTAGCTCTCTGAGCATCAGAAGGTGCTATGAAAGCTTCCAAGACAGAAAAATCAACTACATACCTGTAAAGCTCACAACCACACAATGACCAGTCAGTCAAGACACTTCCAACAGTACAGTAGTTACACTTTTATCTTAGAGGCAACCAACAGGTATCTAACTGGACTTAAGGCCCACTGAATAGGAAGGAATTCATGACTAATAAACCTAGATAACTACTGGTGCCTGAAGAGGTTGTAGACCCTAGAGCAAACCCCACTATCCCACCATTACCGTTTTCTTAAAGCAATGTGATTTCTACCTGTATCTAAATACTTTCCTTATACCCATTGATAAGTGTAGCTGTCTCCCCTCATTCACAAGGCTGTTTTATAAAACAGATGGGGGCTACTACAAAGATCCACAGCTTGTACAATTGCAAAGAATAAGTGACCATGGTGTGTCCAACTCCAATTAACACATCTGAATATAACACCTACAACTACCACTTAGGGAGCAGAGTGGAAGGAAAGAAGGGAATATTGTAAGACACAGAGGACCAAAAAGCCTGCTGCTAGATAGTGTCTTCCAGACACGACAGGGAAGCCTCACTCAAAATCTCCACCACATGGTTGCCAAAACAACACCTGCATAACGACCACACCAGCAAGCATGTCATGTGGTTAGAGGAACAGCTACTGCATCAATAGCTGCAGAGAGATGAAAAATCTGTTTTCTCTAGAGGTGAGACCCCTGATAGGCTATCTCAGTCCTAAATACTAAACAGACTCAGTAGGATATGTGTGAGTGTGTGTGCAACAATATTTATAGCTAAGGGCCATGAGTAAGAGAGAATCGAGGAGTACCCAGGAGAAATCTGAGGGAGGAATGAAAGTTAAAAATGTTGCAGATACAGCATTCTCACGTGACTTTATGAAATAAAAGTTAAATGAATTTGATAAAATACATAAAAATTGTTGATCAGTACACCCATGTGATTCTTACTGTGCACAGCAATTCTACAGTAAATTGGGAAAACGATTTACACACTTTTAAAAGATCTACATGGCCATGTCTTGGCAAATGTTTCAGAGTTCTTGGAACTCATCAAGGTGTTATGAAAATATACTCAATGAAATACTCTACTGAAGCATGAAACAGATGGATACATTTCTGCTTTTCCAGAGAGGACACTGGGATTCAGAAGAGAAGCAAGACAGCTTTATAATTGTTTTAAAGGAAAGCACAGAATCACACTTAGGTTACTTCCTCCAGAGCCAGAATTGTTGGATCGGAAGGTATTGACGTATGTATAATAACACTAACCACAGTCTGCCTTAAAGATAATCCCCTAGGAGTCAACCCCCAGCAGTCTGGATCCATAAGATGGGACTAGAGGAAATGACTCAGCCTCTGAAGCACATGTGCATCTCTGGAGGAGAGCAAATAGAAAGAGGTTCAGAAATGAGTGTGCACAGTCACTCCTCACCCCTCCCTGACTCGAGGATTTGCATAAGCCATGAACATCACAGAGATTTGGAAATGTGGGAAATTAAAAAAATGATCCCCATGGGCATTTGCTGCTTGTTTGTTTGTTTATTTGTTTCAGAGCTGAGGGTGAAAACTTGGGCCTCGTGCGTATCAGACAGGTGCTCTGCCCTGAGCTCCACTGTGGTGGAGAGAGATCTTCCAGACAGGGACCTTTGCTGCCCCACTGTGTCTTCCTGAGGCTCCAGGAAGGAGAGCAATGTGTTGCCTGGTAAAGGTTTCTCTCACAAACGGAAACTGAGCCCTGGATGTGCTCGCCTCTCACATTAATCCTGAGCTGTCTGCCTTTACTCTGATATTGTCAGAGGCTCCTTTAGCTTTCAGGACCCGTTAAAGTATCCAGACACACACACACACACACACACACACACACACACACGTACACACACCTCACGCTTTAGTAATCAACAACTAAAAATGCCCTGATGAATTCCTCTCACTACTCTGTGTCACTCAGCCTTCTGAAAGAGATCTTGATTCCCTCCCCCTCTCTCTCCCTCCTCCCCTCCCTCCCTCCCTCTCTCCCTCTCCCCTCTGCTCCCTCCTTTTCTCTCTCCAAAGTTAATGCTTCTAATTGAGTTGTTGTCACGGTAGATTGGTTAAATGAATTTTAGTAGTATCTCTCAATTACAGATGAAAACTGCTGCCACTTGCAGACTGAAGAAAGCAATAGGCAAATAAATATTAGATAATATGAAGTAAATATGTAAAATAATATTAGCATGATCATTACACATGCATACATACACATATATTCATAAGTAAAGCATTCACACACATAGATAAGAACACAGACACTTAAATAGAAGATAGATAGATAGATAGGTAGGTAGATAAATAGATAGATGATAGATAGATAGACAGATAGATGATAGATAGATAGGGACCATATGAAGTCTTAATAAGGAAGGAAATCCTGGCACATGACAGAACATGGATGAACCTTGAAGAAGTTATGCTAATTGAAATAAGCTTGTCATAAAAATGATAAATACGTAATCTTACTTATATGAGGCATCCAACATAGTCAGACTCATGAGTATAGAACAGGATGGCCATTACTGGCTTGTGGAAGGGAAAGGCAGAAACTATTGCTTAACAACTAAAGCTTAAAAGCTCGTCCCCGTTGACATACTTCCTCCAGCAAGGCTCTACCTCCTAAACATCCCATAACTTCCCCAAACAGCACCACCAACTGGAGATTAAGTGTTCAAACACATGAGCCTAGAGGGGACATTTCTCATTCAAACCATCACACCCACTATTCACACAAAGCGCACTTGAGACCTCATAATCATTTTTCAATATGTCTTCAGTGAATAAATGAATATCAACTATGATCAGTTTAATCTCTTTTCTGAGAATCAGCCACCAGTTCAGTATATCATTTTTAATAGAATTTCAGTCAGTGTCACATGTAAGTATTGATTCCTGAAGATAATACCTGTCAAATGCTTAGTTATAAAAATATAGATATTCTTTTTCTGAGACATGAAATAATTTGTCTTTATCATTTGACATGATATCATTAATTATTAAAGAAAATCCAGGAGATGTCTGAATAGGAATCATTGTTGAATAATAAGAGTACAGTTTTAATAAATGGAAAACAAATTTCTCCCCCCACCCTCTTGTGTGTGTTTAAAGACTGTGGATTTGGGAATGTGGAGAGTCTGGTATAGATCTTTAGTCATGTATTGGAAAAGATGCATAGATTGTCCTTAATTAAGTGTTACAAGTCACTTTGGATTGTCATGGGGGACTTTTTAATCAGCTATAAAATGTAGTAAACCTTCCCATTTTAGATACCCACTGCTTACCCTCATCATGAGATATTGTTTGTCCATGACCTCTGCTATTAATAAATACTATATCTCATATTTTCAGAATGCTCCTGCCATTTGTGGTACTTCATGCTCTAGAGACTTGTTCCTGAAATGTGTCACCCTATTATAATATGGGAGATAGCTACTAGGAATTCAATAATAATAAAAATGTCTGGGAACTGAAACTGCCAATTTCTCACATCCTTCATACATGAAAGTAGAGCAGACCTTTTAACCAACTGAACCAGAGTGCATGGTGGAAAGTAAGGTGAGAAGAGCTGGTAGCTAGAGGTTAAGAGAGTAATGAATGACGGCATGATGTTGAACTTGCTCAGGAACACAGCTGCTGCTATACTTGTGCATCAGACCCGTATTCCATGACAAATAGGAAACGTGAAGACATGGCTGGCTTTCCAAAGGCATGTTTAAACATCATTGAAAGAAATTTCCTTGTTTTATCTAAGAGTATTGTATCATTTTACTTATTTTTCATAAATCCTGTTGAATAAATTATAACCAACTTGTGTATAAATACATTGCTTCAAGAATGTGTTAGAACATGAGTATTATTCATTCTTCAGGGGAAAATGATTTATTTTTAATTATGTGTACACATGTATCTTTTTGTGGGTATGTACACATGAGTGCAGATGCCAGAAAATGCCAGAAGAGGGCATCTGATGCCTTGGAGCTGGAGTTAGAGGTGATGTCAGCCTCCAAACTTGGGTGCTGGGAACTGAACATGGGTCCCTTGCAAGGATAACAAGTATTCCTAACTACAAAGCCATCTTTCCATAGTCACTGTAATTATGTACAAATATACATCATATGTACACACAAGATGATGTTAACTATTATTAGATGTAGATAAATATTAAATATAAGTCTCATTTCAATTTTACACATTAAATGAAAATTATTTTTATAAAACCAATTAGTTAATTTTATAATTATAATTCTATTAATACTCATATAGAAATATTAATTTTAATTACTCCCAATTTGATCAGTGACTTCCTTCATTTTAGAAGTAATTCTCTTACATATATTATCTAGTATTACCTGCCTGTGGAACCCTAACATCTGCTTATGCAAATATTTTTTTTGCATTTACTTTCTAAGGGTATCTACAAATGGTGCTGCCCATCCCATTTTATCGACTAATAAATCGTGCTGTAGAACTTACTACATATTAACCAATATGCTTCAAAAATATCAAGTACTTTGTCTTCATAATCACCCTTTGAGATAGCTCCCTGCTACTGGATAAACACATACTCAAGCAGAAAGAAACCAGAGGCACAGATGGCTAGAGAAAATTGTTTGGGTCATAAATGTAATAAGAACCATGGCAAGATTGACTTTAGCCTTATTTGTAGGTTCTGTCTTCCTGGGATCCAACTATGCTCTCCAACTCTGTGTGCCCATGCTTTGCAAAGGCTACAACACACTGCCCCGTATCTAGATCATAGCGCAAATTCTTCCAGCTGCTACGAGATTTTGTGGCTGATTACTCTCAGCTGACTCCCTCACTAACCACTGCCTTCAGCTTAGAGAATTTCCCAGTGTCACAGTTCATAAGCAGCAATAGACCATTTGACCAAATTTAGGAGAACTCTGAGGGGCTATCTCAGGATATCCTGTATGATTTACTGAGGCTATATTGCCATTCAGTCCTTCTTCTTCTAAGT
Organism: Eospalax fontanierii; assembly: GCA_035773235.1. Taxonomy (NCBI): domain Eukaryota; kingdom Metazoa; phylum Chordata; class Mammalia; order Rodentia; family Spalacidae; genus Eospalax; species Eospalax fontanierii. Next base: position 42,651,344 of record CM069540.1, on the reverse strand, counting down.
CCTGCATCACTCTCCCATGGACAGGCTCCAGGGTATTTCCCATGTCACTTCCTACATGTTATTTCCAAAAGAATTGGTTTTAGGGAGCCAAATCTGATGCGGGCTTTTGTTGCTAGATAACGATGATGGTCAAATATTGGCACTGTAAAGGCTGGACTTGAGCATTAAGGAGATAAGCTCCAGCTTGTGCCATAACTAAAGATGATCCCAGTGCTCAAATAGTGTTCCTTACCAGCACCTGCCATGACCATGCACTTGGGCCAGTCTTTTAGCTTGCCTAAGTTCCTTCTTAGAGCTACTTCAAGAATTTCAAGTCCCTAATTAGCTTTTATTTTACTTTTCAGTCATGGTTGCTGCAGTTTTCTATGAATATTTTAACATGGTATGGAGGCACCCCTTGATAACCCTCAGGATTCTGCATGTATCATATATGTATGATCCACAAACATTAGCACAGTCCTCAGATTTGCATGGTCAGCAAATGTGTTATTCCCATTATGGTAGTAACATCTGGATTGTCTGATGACTCGCTGGCTTCAGAAATTCAAACTGACAAAGATATGACATCAAAATCAGTGCAAACCTCACTGGGTGTCATGGTGAAAGCATTCTACATATACATTCTACATAGCATACATAGAATCTACATATAAGGGAATGAATGTTTAAGTTCCATAAGAAATCTACAGAGAATCTTGGGGAGAGACATCAGTACCACTTTCATCCTATGATCCTTAAATATGTGCTCCCATGATGACACCATAGTACCACATGTCATAATGCCATACAGCCACATCCCCCAATAGTGGATGGTTTGGTTTAATTGTCATGATTTGGAAATCACTATCCCTACCAGCTGATAGAATACCATCTAACTGATTTCCTAGATGCTTACCAACTAGTCCACCATTATCTTGGGCTGGTACCCTTTGAGAAATGGGCTACAATATATGTATTCCATGGTCAAATGTCGTTTTTAAAGACTTAATTTTTATTTTATATGAATGTTTACCTGCATGCTTGTATAGGTACCATGTATATGCCTGGTGTTCACGAAGGCGAGATAAAGGCATTAGGACTCCTGGAACTAGACTTACAGTTATGAGCTACCTGTGGGTGCTAGAAACTGAACTTGAGTCCACTATGTGTTCTGTGATCTGAGGTCATCATAATCCTCTCACCAATAAACTTATCCATCTACAGAATGTTTCAGAGAATTGTTACCTTCTGAGTATGAGATTCATGATGGTTGTCAACTGACACAATCTAGAATCATCCAGGAAGAGAGTCTCAATGAGGAAAGTTTTAGATCAGGTTGGTCTGTAACTTTTCTTGATTATGTTCATTCAAGAGGAGAGACCCACGCACTAAGGATGTCACCATTCTCTAAGCAAGGGGTCCTGAACTTAGGAAAGTAAGGAGAGCAAGACATGTATTAATTCATCCCTCTCTGCTTTAAGACCACCAACGCAATAACACAGGCCAGCTTCTCCCTCCTGTGTCCTACCTGTCATGATGAACTACATTTTCTCTGGAACTACAAACTGAAATAAATCCCTTCTCCTTTCATTTTCTTTATCAGAGTGTTCTATCACAATAGAAATAACAGTAATATGAAAGGCAAGCACATCTACAGTAGGTATCAAGTACAGTTGGAAAAAATATCACTGGATTCTCCACAGTATGAAGGATTCAGTGAAACTAAACTCTTGACGTTGACCAGCAAGGGAATCTTGCCAACGGCTCAGCTGTGGGCCTATGCACGAGGCATCCTGCTCAGCTAGATGTCCAATGTCTCGTCAAGAGGAGTGCTCTATAATCTTCAGTTTTGTAGCAAACTTCAGAAGCTTTTCCATATTGTGCTTTCCTATAATTCCTCCTGAATAAGGCAATCGATTTTGATTTTCTATTTGGATTGAGGCGATCAGGAAAGTCCAGACTCTTCTCCTTGTCCCTTCCTATCCTGAGGGCTTTTACTTCTCAAGCCAAGGAAAAGTGAGTTATGACAAATATTAAGAATATCTATCCCAATTATATTCTAGAAGAAAACATACTCAGAAAAAGCATTTCTGTAGGCCCATTGAATCACTGGGACATAGACTTGGGCCCAAAGCCAATTTAATGTCTTGCGTCCTTTAGATCTCAGCCTAATTTGAAAAAAGTTTCTGGCATTGTTGAAATCTGGTATCAATGTCAGTTCTGTATAGTTCTTGTGTATGCTAGTGCAAGTGCTCTGGTAAACGACTGTAAGTTCCTTTGGTACTGTATGCACTTGTACAGGTGTGAAGACATCCTCAGTAGGATCTTTCCATTCTTAATTAACTAATGGACTTTGTGCTTATGCACTGAAAAGTGAAGTTAGCGTTCTCTCTCTCTCTCTCTCTCGCTCTCTCTCTCTCTCTCTCTCTCTCTCTCTCTCCTGTTCTCTTCTCTTTGCTTCTCAAACCATCCATCTCTATACATGAGTGCTCCAATTTAGTTGATGGTGTTAGGGAAAGGAGATGATAGCTAACCGTTCTTCCCATGCATTATTAGCCTTCATTGTAAATCTTGTTATTTCTATTGCTATTGTCATTATTCCCACTCTGCCTCAGGCAGTTAAGAGAATGGATTTGGCTGCCATCATTCATTCTGGAACCCCATGTTACAGCATTCTGCTATCAATCTGATGATGAAGATGACTGTCACTGAATTCCTGGGTAGCCGGAACACATACGTTTCTCATTACACTAATGAAAGATTCACCCACTGGAGCATCTGGTCTACATAAAAACTCTAGCATTGCTTTTAAGTTTCCGACTCCTTCCTCAAAACTATACTAAGGAAGCATAAGGAATACCTACCTCATTTGCTCTAGGTCTTTTATATTCCATTAGCATGTTTGAATCAGCTCCAGGGATTCTAGCCAAGACATTTACTTCAGCGTCATGGATGGGTAATCCTCTATTCGGCTTTAATATCTGGTTGTTCCCTCCCATCTCTGTCCAGCATCATCAATATATCCCCTGCATGAGCCCTCCCAGTCCTTGATGGGCCAGAGGTTACAGCAGTGGGTTTCTGGTACAAACTCTTCTTTCCCAGGCCCAGGAGTGCATTTCCCCTTCAAGATAGACAGATCTAACCTTAGTTTTAAGTCTGTAGGCAATTGAAGGTCATAGGGCAGATCTTAAAGAGGATAATTTCATGGTGCAGAACTTTTCCCCTCATTCCTGTCTCTGGAGGGTCTTCAAATAAAGGGAGCTGTCTATCCTCATACAGTGGCTATTTCAGTCTCAAGGAAGTTTCCAGGAAATCTGGGGTCAGGCTTCTCATCCTTGCCTTCCCAAACATCTTTCCAAACTGCTTGGCTTGCAGTCTTTTATAATCAGTCCTCAACTCTGTGATAGCTGCCATTCTGAGGCTGAGATATCCAACCATTTTGAAGCTCTTCCATCCTTTCAATTATATCCTGGGCCTGTTTTAGCTTGATTTTTCTCTGATGCTACAAGTTATAAAGATTTCCTTATACATGAGCATAGATAACTGCCAGCCTCCAAAGCACACTTGGTTTATTAGTTGGTTTGGTAAGGAAAAAGTTATATTCTTATAACTTTCTGGGTTCATATAAAATCTTTTGAGTTGAGACTATTTTGAAGCTTCCTTTGTTTTACTTACTGGGTAGATTCCTTGAAATGTAGCCCTGGGATACTTTACTATGCTTTATTGCTCTGTGATGTTTTCACTGCCCTGAGATGTTTGATTACTCTGTAACATCCTGAAGCTTTGTGATGTTTTCCACTCTGTGTCTAACTGCTAATAAAGTTATAAAACTAAGAAAATGGAAAGTTCACCAAATGGTTTAATGAGGCACCTGGTCCAATTAGACAAAGAAAAGTATAGATCAAACATGACAGATATCGAAACTTCTGTTGTTGATATCTGTCTGTGTTACCTGCAAAGACCATTTGACCAATTCCTTACTCAAATAGTCTGGCCTGGCTATAGATCAGAAGGCAGCAGATGTCCAGATCCACTCCTGGAAAATTTACTTTGTAAGCTAAAGACAAGCATGGTTGACTCAAGAAGGAATTTCCCTGAGGTAATGTGGCACATCATGAAAAGAAACATCAGGCCCAGGTGACAGTCATAAAATGATGACGTAAAAATGCCTATTTAATCCCCACCTGTACTGCTGTTTGAGACCCATCACCTCTTGAAGCCTTGGTTGCTATTTCTGGGACTTCATGTATGTGAATCAATAAACAGTCTTTCTGACTCTCTTCTGAATAATTGCTTGATTTCTCAGCTGTTTGAAGAATGTTCCTTAGAAGTTGACCTGGGACTAAATTTCTCTCCAAGATTCCCAAGCAGCTGATGAAAGCCTTGGAATGTCCCTCAGGTTCTTTCAAGCTCTTTGTCTATGTTTCTTCTTTCCCAACCTTGTCAATGAAAGGTTGAACAGCCCCGAGTCTGCTCCAGGCTAGAGACACTCACATACCCTAGTTACTTCCTGTGATAGGTACTTTTACCTTCAGACTAGAAGGTGGTCCAGCCACAAACTCCTACTTACTAATACAGTTGATTCTCCTGTCTCTATTGTTTTTTTTTTTTTTCTTACTCCCTCAAAGAATGCAGTAAGTAGACAGCAAATGACAAGGAATTGACAAGACATTATTACTGTGGGATCCATTTCAAGTAGGAAAATAGGTTGCCATATGGGAGGGAAAACTTGAATGAACAGAACAGTGCGAAACTTGAACTCTTGAGAGCAGTGGAATGCAATGCTAGCCAAGAGCTATTTGATGCCTATTTTTGTTAGAAGTGTTACAGCTGTGAGAAGTATGACACACAACTCCCATAGGTCCTGGGCTGGAGCAGCAGGTATTGGAAAAAGTGAATGTTGGAGACTAGTGTCGGTGCTAAAGCATAACTCTCACCTCAAAGGGAATATGAGAGCTTATTCTCCAGTCAGAGATGAGTAACCATGGCCCAAGAACAGCTTTAGGTTACCCCAAATTCTATGCTCCAATGCGGTAACGGTTTCATGAACTTGTTATAAGAGAACAAACAACAGTCATATATCCAAACACTTTTCAGATAAGTTGGTGGAAACATTAAGTAGGTAATTACAGAAAAAGAGAAATCTCAGCTACAAGTTCAGACACTAACTGATGGCATTCCTAGCCTTCTGTTGGTGGGAACAGTTTCTTTGTTATGTTAATACATTCTGTTAGTGAAAAGAATCTATCAGAAACAGAGGTGTGGAAGGAAAGGGCATTTATGGGCTTAATGTGGCCCAAGATAATTGCAAATAACCTCTGCATCTGCAACATTCCCAACTCTCCACAGTTACTGAAGTGCCAATCAGTTGGTCAGCCTTGCAGGAAGTTCAGTCCAAGATGTAGAATTTTTCTGAGAACTTTTGTTCACAGTAGGAAAACAACACGTGCCAGAGCAGGAATTCATTCCTGCCTGCAGTCTCATGGGGAGTCTTGGAGGCTGAGGTAGTAACAAGTGCCCAAGCCAGCAGCTGTAGCCTCAGAAGCTGGAGCAGTGGCAGCCAGAGCTAGTTCCCTGCCTGAGGCACAAGCCTCAGTAGACATGAACCTTGAGGTGAGTCTTGAAGGAGTCTATGGGAAGTATGAAAGAGAGAAGCAATCTTCCCTCTCTGGTTCCAAAGTCTTCGCTCTTCTCTGAAATAGTCAAACTTTGTCCTCAGAACACCTGGGAGTGGGTCCACAGCCAAATCTGGGAGCCATTTGAAAGGTGGACTGTATGCTCTTGTAGGTTCAGGACAGCTCTGATTGGCCAAGTATGCATGTAAATAAAACACAGAATAAAAACCAATCACAAGAGAGTTGTCACATCTAGAGGATAGGAGACCCAAACCCCCTAGAAGTGTTTCCAATAAGTTGGAGGCTGTCTCCTCAATGTCAGGGCAGTGGTAGGAAAGGAAGTACCGAGCCATCAGATGGGTGTCACCAGACAGTAGCTTGAAAGAGTTTCCAGTTGCTGAGGTGAAATTTTGATCACTTCTGCACGTAGTACTGCCAGTCACCTTCTCCTGGAGCTGTCCTGGCAGGCGCTGGGGCCTGCCAACCTTAGTTGTCATTGCAACCTATTGTAGCTCTGGTTGCACTGGGGAATTTTTGAGTCAGGTTTTGTGCCTCATTCTGTTCTCCAACTTTCCAGCCAAGGAAGTCTCCTACCCATCACGATGACACTAAAATGTCCTAACGGGCCTTATTGAATTACCTGTTGTCACCATGAGTTTCCCATAGAACAGACTCAGATTTCTTTTGTGGAGACCATTTATCTAAGAATACTTGAGAAAATAGCAGAAAATGCCAAGAAGACTCTGTTACCCAGTGCTCCTCTGCTTGGCGCAAGCAGTGTTCCATCCAACCAGACCTCTGAAGAGCTCTGTGCATTGTACGGGTTGGAATGCATAGGAAACCCTTTTGGCCTGTAATGGCCCTCCCACACGTGGTGTCTGGTGAGGCGGGCTTTCCAGGTTTTGTGCACACTGCTTTGTTCTGTTTAAACACTGTCTCCTCTTCCTGTAAGTGGACTCTGCACAGCTCGCACCTGGCAGGTGATTCCTATCAGTACCTGAACCTCCTGCTGCCTCCTTCCCCGGCTGCCCCTTTGCCTTCTGACCTTGGCTTCCTTCTTGTTATATGCTCTCCTGAAACTCAGCCTGACTCTCCAGAATCAGTCACACAGTAGAGAAGAACTCTCCTTTGTCCACTGACTCCATTACTTGTCAGCCAGTGGCTCTCACGTGCCTTAATTCTCTCACCAGTAAAGCAGTTGGGACATGCTCAGAACAGCTCAGGTTGGGAGTTAGTTGGAATTGGGACTGGAATGTGGGCCTATAGTGAGGGTCATCAGATGCTTCTGTATAGAACTGATCACCGGCTATGTGCACTTGATGGCACTGTGCACTGGAAGATGCGGAGGACTTGAAGAGGTGCAAAGAACAAGCAATTACATGTAAAAGGCAAAGATGAATGTGATGCTAGACACTCTGGGTCTCTCTAGCTATTTGTACTAGCTACTCCTGGAGCTCACCTGATGTAGACTGAATTTAGCTCGAATTTCTCTCTGTATTTTTACTACTGGCTCATTCAGCATCAAGACGGTGCCCGCCGACCAATAAGGAGCCAGAGAAGGCAGGCTGCCAAGGGAGAAAAAATGCCTTGGAGAGCTATGGGAAAACTCACGTGGAAGCACAGGGAGAAAGGAAAGTGCCTTGGCGCAGCTCAGACGGCTGTCCTCTTAGCAAAGCAGGCAGCGATAGACATACAGAGTGAGTGCACGAACCTAGGAATGAGACTTGCTGTAGACTTATCAAAGGCAGTCGCTTTCCTGGGAGTGCCGAACCAAGAGCCAAGAGTCTGGGCTCCTTCTCACAATGCTGAAGCATCTTCCTCACCCCCCATGCACTTGTACGTCGACCCCAAATAAACTAATTCATCTGATTAGAGGGCATATTCTCCGTTTTGTTCAGTCCAGTTGGTGCCAGAGAGCGATCAACCACCTGAAGGTAAAAATTGTCACAACGCCTGGTAAGCTATGCAGTGTCAGATCTGAAGTCAGAGGTGAAGCCAGCACTGGCCTGGAGGGCAACTCCAGTTCAGTGAAAAGAGGCCTGCATTTGTTTCTTAGGTTTGTATGGCAAAAGCCTACCACCCAGGAGCCTAAAACACGGAACTTTATTCTCTCACAATTTATAATACTGTAAGTCTACAACCAAGGCAGCAGCAGAAATCTGGTCCCACCACAGGCTTTGGGAACGAGCCCTCCCTGCCTCTTGGTAGCTTTTAATGATTTCTGAAGTCCTGGTATGTCTTGACATTTTGCATTGGTCTTCCTATAGGCAGATTTCCTCCACGTGGGCTTCTCTGTGTCTTTGCACATATAACAAGGAAGTTAGTCGCTCACTGGGTTGATGCCCAGCCTCATCATCTGCAAAGATTTTTATCTCCAAATACATTTACATCCTGAGACTCCAATGTACATATGATTTAGGAGGACACTAAGTGACCAAGTGCAGTCTTGAATGGATGAGATGGGTAAAGAATCAATAAAACACAAATATGACTATTTGCTATGGGTTACCCATATTGGAAATGGATGTTTAATGCTGTTTAATAAACAACAGCTTAAGTAAATCTGTATTCTTGGAAAAAAAGCAAAGGTAAAAGAACAATTTTGTAGTCTAAATGGGTATGACTAACAACCCTCCTTTCTTTCTTCAACTCAAATTTCATGAGTCCTTCTCCCAATGGGATTCTTTTTGGGTGAAAGGTTGTGACTGTATATGACTGTATAAAAGTTACTTAATATCTAAAAAAATGCTTTTAGAGACAGAGCCCAGGCCAAAGGTATGTTTGGCTCACCTTTATTCACATCTAATATTGTTAAAAGTGGAACATCACAGATTCAGTTCCAGCCGCAGCCTATACATCTGAATATCACTTTTACTGAAGGAAGTTATAAGGCAGAGCTTTGCATTGGCTCTAACTAATCTACTTTGCCGAGCTAAATTGCTTGAGATTTAGCATAGAGCTGTGCAGCAATATTCTAACGGTGAAAAATCAGGTGCAAAGCAAATGAGATTAATGTCTCAGCCAGCGCCATATATCTCCTTAGCTTAATGTGGAATGCCGTATTTCCTCTCTCCCTATGACTTCAAAGAATTATCATACTTTAAAGTAGAACTAATTCCAGAGAGAATGGAAGTTCCTTTCCACAGAATAGAGAGTTCCGGGGGCCTGGAGACAAAGTCTCTTTTCCTCCATCTTGATTTGCATTCTGAGGGTGACTGAAGAGACGTGTGTCTGCACCCAGCCCAACAGGCAAACCCTTTGTCCGTCTTCTGTTGCTGGTCTGCTTGGGTGACTCAGCTGTACTTGTGCCAATTAACAAAAAAATGTGATTCTTACATTAATTGGTATAGTGGTGACAATCTTGGTAATGATGGTAATGATGATAGCTAATGATCAAACAATGGTACAAGATATTGTGTTAGACACACCATACTAGGACTTCATTTAGCAAGCCTATGTAAATATGGATTGAAGAGCATTAACAACCTCCTCTAAAGAATGAAATAATCTCAAAGACACTTAAGACATGGAAATAACCCTACCTTGCCTTCATTTTCTGCCTCTTGGTACAAGAAAGGTACTCTACTATGTTAGATAACAATATTCCAGTATAGAGGAGCCAAAGGGCAGAACTAGACCGTCAGAGCTGGAGACAATTCTGAAAACTATTTGATCTCTATTCTTACACTTTAGAGCTCAGGAACTGAAGGAGAAGAGAGGTGAAGTGAACTCCCTGTGGTCACACAGCGATACAGAAGGACTCTCAAAGCTTAGATTTAATCTGTCTGGACATCAGGATGGAAGTGATAAATTCATGATAACCCAACTTCACAACTATTTCTCTGAATTACTGTACTTTTTTTTTTTTACTTTTATAAAGTGAAACTTGCCAGGACTAATTAATAATGCAATAAATAGTTCACTACCAGTACACAGAGGTTGAATATGTTTTACATATTTTCTGCCGGAAACTCCAGTCCAGGGAGCAAGAACTCCTCATTGGACAGTTCTGGTGGCAGATAGCTAGACCTCTACTGGTTCAAACTATGATTGTTCCAAGGAATCAGTGCAAAAATTCATGTCTCCTGATGATACCCTTAAGGTCATCTCACCATTCTTATAGCATAGGCGAAAATTTACTGAAGGATTTGTCCATCACACAATCTCTATCACACAAAGGTAGAAATACCTCCACTTAAGCTAAATGAGTGGGAGGCCCTAGGAAGTTAAGATGATACGGCTGGTGAATTACAGTACACATTTGTGAACTTAATTCAGATATCAGGGATATCTTAGATGTTTACAAAAGAAAGAAACAAAAATTGCTTGAGCCTTGGTGTTCCTTTGGTCCTTCATTTCCTACTTTGAGCACAAATTCTTGTCATTGGTCTCTATAAGCAGAGCACTGCAGTAGAGGAGGCTGACTTCCAGAGAGCTCAGTTCCTGGCTCCTTCCAGGGAAACCTGCACTGGACTCCAGTGACTCATTCGCATGTTGATGCCAAGCTGAGATTTTGCCCCCTTCTGTGCTGACAACCTTTCTTTACACTTTCCTTATTACAGGACTCTGGAGAGACTTGTGGGCACTTTTAGAGATAGTACACAGAGGTAAAGACGAGTCAATCTGAGAGAACTGAATTTGAGATTTATGTAGTTTTCAGTAGGCTCCATCTTTATTTGAACTATTATTAATTCTCAATGTATTAGTGGTTCAAGGAACTGCATCAGTTGCCTTCACTCTTTGCTCAGAGATGGGATGGGTCACTGCACCAAAAGTGTCAAATACCAAAGACACAAGCGTAGATACAGTTGCCTCTCTATATCCTCATTCGCCTTGCTGCTGACTGAATGATGCAGAAAAATGTACTCACAGCTGGTAAGATCAAAAGCATGGCAAAGGGCTTGTGAGTGAAAGCAGTGGACACCAGAGCCCTTCCTTATTCAGTTCTCCTTCCCAAAGCCAAGCCCTGGGGATGTTAGTCCTCTCAGGCTGCTGTTCTTGTCTGATGGCATATCTTGTTCATCTGTATCATAAAAAATCCATAGTTGTATTATAAATATCACCATTTGACTTATGTGGAGCATCGTGCTCGCTCTTCACAAATTACAATCATTTCTTTTTGATTCTCTATGTGGGGCCCTAAGAAGCATATTTTTCATTCCATCAACTACAGAAATAATAAAACAAACATTTAACTAGTTTCCACATTGCCAATCAATCCATACAAAAAGCACAGAAGATAAAATACCACTGAAGGACACAATATAAGCAGTACCATCCTCGCCAAAGTGAAAATACGTGTTTGGTGGCTGGAGAAATGGCTCAGTGGTTCAGAGCACAGAACACTCCTACAGAGGACCTGGGTTTGATTCCCAGCACCTACATGACAACTAACAATGATCTGTAATTCCGGTTCCAGTGGAATCTGATGGCCTCCTCTAACCTCTGCAGGCACTGCATGGCATGGGTTCACTTACACTCATGTAGGCAACATGCTCACACACACAAAATAAAAATAATCAATAATTTTTTTTAATTAGAAAAAAGCATGTTTGGTTGACATAAAGATTATACAAGAGGAATAAAAGAGGATTTGCCTTTCTATTGATAAGCCTGAGACAATATTGCATTTTAAAAATTAATTTATTTTCTATGTATGAATGTCTTGCCTGAATGTATGCAAGTGAACCACACATGTACAATATCCACAGAGGCCAGAAGAGAGCTTCAGATCCCTCTGGAACTGGAGTTACCAAAGGTTGTGTGCATTCGTGTGGGTACTGGAAATGGAACTGGGCAAGAATAGCCAGCACACTTCTCCATTAAGCCATATCTCTAGTCTCAATACTATATCTTAAAAAGGCAGCAGCATGAGGTTAGCTGAGGTCCAGTTCCATATTAATAATTCTTTTATAGCTGTAATACACATGCCTCTATATACATATCTGTTTATTTATTTATTGCACTTTGTTAATTTGACTGATGACTCTGTGTATGAAAGGTTCAAACTGCATGGAACTATTGTTTGGTCAAATGGTCCCTCTGGGAGGAGGGGCTGAAACGGAAGCAGCTGCTTGCAGAAGATACCCAACACATGGATGAGCCTTGTTTTACAAACTACACTTGTAAAAACTGATTAACCCTGCAAGACCAACATTAATCAGTTCATGAGGTTGGAGATCCATGATCTCGTGCTCTCCTACCGAACCCCATCACTAAAAGTTTCCCACATCACCCTGTCACCATCACAGTGGTATTTACATTGCCGGCATATGAACTTCATCAAGCAAGGTCTGGCCAAAATGTGCACGTGTCCCCCATTCCTCATCAGTACATCTTCACCTTGCTCTCATTCCAAAGCAGACTGAGAGGGTGTTCAGTATTTGGTCAATGCAAAGTAAATCTAGTCATGTTTTGAAGGAAGAGCTAATAAAGGCTAATTGGTGGAAAATGTTCTGTGTCTTGAGAAAATGAAGGAAAATTCCAAAAGGTCAAAAGCAATTTAAAAAATAATTTTGTGTGTAGGCACCTTGAAAAGTGCTGAGTTTTTCTCTACGTAAAAATAAACCGTTTACTGAACTTTGCAATAACATAAACTTGAATGAGCCCACTGCTGTAGTAATATTAGCCATGCATAATTGATGCATTCTGTTCTTCATTTTCTAGCATTAAACAAATTTACCAATGTTAGTCCTGGATAGCGCTCTCTTTGTCCTCGGTTTTTTGTTCAAATGTCCCTTTCCACGTGACCCCAATCACTTAATTTTAACAACTTACATAGCATATTCTAAGCTTTCATTCTCAGAGAAGCAGAGGAGGTTTTGTACTCAAAAGCAAAGACAAATTCAACAGATTGACTCAAATAAAATCTGACTTTTATGACCAGGAGACTGAGCTGCTATTATCTTTCAAGGATAGTCAAAGGAGCCTCTAAACAAGATCAGTAAAATTCTAAATGTTAAAAATTGAAATGCTATTTAAATTAATTAAATTAGAAATATTTTGCACCCTATAAACAAGCATACCTGTCCTCAAAGGTATGATCTTCCTAATTTTCTAGTTCGGTTATTCAATGGACTATAGGAGAAGCAATACAGGAGAAGTCGGAGTTCCCTTTTTAGTTTTATTAATTAAAGAATTTAAGGGGCTGGAGAGATGGCTCAGTGGTTAAGAGCACTTGCTCCTCTTGCAGAGGACCTGGGTTTGATTCCTAGCACTCACGTGACAGCTAACAACCACCTGTTATGCCAGTTCCAGAGGATCCAACACCCTCTTCTGACCCCCGGGGGGGGTTGCACGACATGAGTGCACTTATCTACATGTAAACAATAAACTCATACACATAAAATAAAATAATAATAAAGATATATTTTTTGAAAAGGATATAAAAACAGTCTCACATGGCAGCTTCAGGATACTTTTATTAGATTTCAAAAGAAAAATCCACAGGCATGCTGTAAATCTCAGCAGCTGTGCAGAATGACGGAGGGAAGAAAAAAGGCCATCATGGAGGTCAGTCACACCGTGAACTGGCAGCCATGTGGCAGGGAGGGAAGCTTCAGAGAAAGAGTAAGGGACCCCACAACTTTGGGGACAGTGCAAAGGGAGAAGGAGAACGTGTTTAGAAAAGAGAAAGAGGGGCCAGAGAGATGACTCAGTGGCTAAGAGCACTGACTGCTCTTGTGGAGAACCCAGGTTCAACATGGCAGCTAACAACCATCCATAACTCCAGTCCCAGGGGAATCTGATGCCTTCTTGTGACTGGAGGGGCACTGCATGACCTGAGTGCACTTACACATGTAGGCAGTGTGCTCATATACATAAAATAAAAATAATAAATAAAATATTTTAAAACAAATAGAAAGATGTAAAGGAGAAGTTGGTCTTTTCTGAAGAATTCAGGAATTTGGGTAGACTTATACAGTTAACAAGGCTGCAGCCCCATAAGCTGTTAAGCTTCTGCATTCCACGTCAAGAAGGGGTTCCAGTAAGGAAGCATTCACCAGCTCACTGATGTACTGCATATTCTGCTCTCTCTTCAGCAGGGCTCTGTGAACCTTCCTTCTTAGGGGTGGTCCCTTGGCCAGGTCTGACAAAACAGGCATGTTATGCTTCCAATCGAACCAGATATTTTATGCTCTTGACGAGCAGTTTTCTTTGAACTGGCTTTTATAGTAACAACAGAATACAGTAAGAAAACTTCCTCAATATTGGAGCACATTACTTCTTTTAGACAGAAACAAAACTCATCTGGACTCTTTCAAATTTTATTTCTAACAGAATAGTGATTGTTTTTATGAAGACTGGAAAAGCTGTGTACAGCGCTTTGAGAAGTTAACAGCTTAAGACGTAACATTCACTCCCAGGTGATACTTCCTGTACTGTCGAGTATTATTTTTATGTCAGGACAGTAGCAGAACAGGACAGAAATCTGCTTTGTGACATGTTTCTGGATAATATTTATTTACTTAGTCATTTAGAAATTGTTCATTGGTCCTTGGACACCAAGAATGAGCTGGACCTTCTGAGCATTCAGTATTATGGTGGGCCACAGTAAGAGGCTCCTGAGTGAACAGAGGAGTATTCGGATTCATCTTGTCAACTTAACAGGATTAGAAGAATCACTTAGGAAACAAACACCTAGATCTATATGTGAAGGCATTTCCAGGGAGATTTGACTGAGGTGGGAAGACTTCCCTAAATGGGGATGGCTCTCTCCCATGGGCTGGATTCTGAAACAGAGCAAAATGCCAGCACTAGGGAAGCCGCAGCATCTGTCCTCTTTGCTTCTGCTTTCTGAGTGAAGATTCAATGTGGCCACTGCTCATGTCCTGTCACCACACTGCCTCTGACAAAAGGGACTGCACCCTTAAACTGTGAGCCAAAACAAACCCTCCCTTTAGTAAGTCGCGTTTGTATTTTTGTCTCAGAATCAAGAAAAGTAACAAAGAAAATTGTTACTAAAGCAAGAGGGTCTGGCTGTGATAAACCTGATTGTGTTGAGGGTTAAAGAGATTAGTGTCACTGAAGAAAACTCTCCTGCTCTGTGCTCTGACACTGGCCCATTAAAGACTCTGCTTTGTGAAAATGTAAATTCATTTGAAAGGAGAGAGCTTAAACTGAGAATAGCACCATAGAATTCCCTGCTCTAAAACAACCTTCTAGTAATGTGTTTTTTTCAAGGGCAGTCTCAAAGACACACAGGTTACTGTAAATGTCTGTGGTCCTAGAGATCCAGGCTTCATCTCAAGCTGGCAGTAAAACTTGATAGTATAAAAGAAAGTCCCCAGATTAAAAAAAAAATCTGCATATTGAACTGAACTTTGTGCAATGTTCATCTTCTAATTGGATTTGCAGTGATTATAGAGTTTGGGATGTGGAAGGTTGAGCTTAATTACCATTTATCTTGGGCTATCTTTAAACATTTAAACAGTTCTCCTTGCCCACCTCTGTGTCTGACTTATAATCTTGTGACCAACAGATAAAAGTTTTAAAATGTATTAACAAAACTCTAGCTTCCACTAGTCAAAAGGCTGAGTGTTATCAGATAGACAGCATTTGATTTCGCTTTTGCTGTAAATGTTTACTTAATGTTTCTGCCAATGTATTTGAAAAGTGCCTTGATTTATGACTTTTTTATTCTGGTACTATAAAACTTAATGAAACTTTTCCTTATTGCAACATGGAATTTGGGGTAACTTGAAACTATATTTCAGGACCATGAAATATACTCTCATTTGGCTTCAGAATAAACTCTTATCCCTTTGAGGTGAGAGTCCTGTTCATTTGTCAATAGTTGTGTCATCCCCGTGGTGCTGAAAGACAGAAGACATGAAAGAGGGAAGGGGCTGTGAATGTTTGCATCAAGGTTTCAGAAAGCCATTGTAGTCAGACAATGTGTACAGGGTCAGATTTCCTCAAGGCAGCTCTGAGGCTCCCTTGTGTGAAGCTGTGAAAGAAGAACCTAAATTGTAATGCAGACTCCAGAATGTTAGATAATCCAAGATCACAAGAAAAGCAACAAGAAAAGCTGAAGGCTCAGAGTAGAGTATGTCTGAAAAAGAGGTCTTGTGTGACAAGCAGAGCTGGAGGGGTGGAATTACCAAGGACTCCAGTAGCTCAGATGAGTAGCTCCAACCCTCAGATGGCAGACAAGATTTGGTATTTGTCCTGCTGGGTATTGACCTGTGTCTCCATCTCTCCCTTCTGGAATGGGATGAATCACATTGCACCATTGTATAATGGACATAGACAACTCACTTTTGTTTCTATTTTGTAAGTTGAGTTTGTCTCAAATCTTAGAAGTAAATTTGAACTTTTGAATAATCTTGGAACTCATAATAATAAGTGAATTAAATGCATTTGTGTTACAAGTTGAAAAACAGACTTCAGCAGATGAGGTAGAATGTGATTATTTGAAGTGATGTATTTGGGTGTTAAGGTGATACGAGGTAGCATTGTGATGGCTAGCTTTTTATTTTTTTCCAAGTTGTTCAGAGCTGGTCTGGAAAACAAAGCTCTGGATATTTCAGTGAGAGTATTTCCAGAGAAATTTGACAACGATGCAAAGACTGACCTTGAATATAGGCTACAGCATTTCATAGGCTGTGATTCTTCGGAAGAAAAGGAGGTCAGGGAATCACCAGCATTCATCTCTCTCTGCTTCCTGACTGCAGATGCAGTGTGACCAGCTACTTCTCTAGGATGATCAACTGTACCCTCAAACTGTGAGTCACAATAAACCTTTCTTTTCTTTTGATGTGCATATTGTCACAGCCATGCGACAGGGCAACAAGACACCAATGACTATTACAAACCCAGAGATTGATTAGCATTTGACATGCATGGGAAGAGGTGATCGCTATTCATTGAAAATGCCATAATGATGAAGGTGATGGTGGTGATAACACAAGAGGAAGCCACATTGTTGCCATTTTATTGAGATACTTAGAAGTTTGGAGAAAGGGAAGAAGAAACTATTTCAAGCTGGAACTATCAGGGAGAATTTGGGATAAATTGTCATATGAACTAAATTTTGAAAATCAGATTGAGTTCAGACATACAGGAATGACTGAATAGAGAACTTTAGCAAAATGGGCAATTGTAAGGCCGTTACAGAGAGGAAAATATGTGCCATGTAGAAGGAACACTGAGAAGCACAATGATAGCCAAGGCTTACACTATAGAGTCCTGAATAGTAACACTACAGGGAAATTCATATCAGGAAACTGTGCTCATGAATTCCACACTAAAGATCTTCAGCTTTAGCTTGTACATAATAAGGGGTTAGTCAGACTTCTGCTGGTCATGGGATTAGCTGCTCAGACCTTCCAGTGAAGAATGTGCTGTGAAGGCTGTGCTCAGAGTTCCAGCCACCAGGTCCTTTGAAGATTGCCTCAATTCTGAGACTACTAAAGACTCTCATTGTCAGCTGACCACGGTCCTGCCATCTGCTGCTATAATAAAATAACTTCATAAAGATACCTTCCTATTTACCTCACAATTGTGGGGTTTCAGGAACAAGGTGCCAGTCTCAGTTTGTGCCCTGGTGAATTACAGTTTCACAGTGTTCAGAATATGTATGTCAAGAGAGATCACATGTCTACTCGGGAAGCTAGACAAGGAAGGGAGACTATTACAACTCACTCTCTGAAGGACTAACTTAAGACCAATGGAAACC
The DNA here is from genome assembly GCA_035773235.1 of Eospalax fontanierii. NCBI lineage: Eukaryota > Metazoa > Chordata > Mammalia > Rodentia > Spalacidae > Eospalax > Eospalax fontanierii. The sequence continues at coordinate 42,634,070 of CM069540.1, read as the reverse complement.
ACTGTAATCCCATCCAAGGGCAATACCCTTAACAACTTAACCTAGGGGACCAAGCACCCAACAAATGCACCACTGAGAAACATAACACATCTCAGCCCAAAGGAAGGCAACATTTAAAACCAAAGTGCCTCATGGATCAACCAAATTGCCTTTAATTCTTTGTTGCATGACATATCCCTGTGCCTCCCCTGATCCTTCTACTGGAAAGTGGACACTAACAGTAGTCCCTCATCAATCCTCTGCTCACCAAACAAACTCATATTCCCAACATATCCACCCAGTCACACACATTCAATAAAGGAGAAACATTATTAAAATTGTTACAAAGAAGTGTTAAGGTATCAACAGGAACAGGAAAATAACAATCTAAGAGTAGAGGTGGTTTCAAGATTTTAATAAGTCTGATATTAAGTAATGAGGAGCCGTGTAAGGATAACAGGCAAAGTTGAGTCAACAGTAGAGAGATGACAACGTTGAATCACCATCATGCCTTTCCAAACACTCACAAGGCTGATAGCACAGGAGAGAGTCAGAAAGCCCCTAGATGATAGAAAGTGTGCTATTAGGAGAAGACAGGCACAAGAGGAATGGACAAGAGGTCCAAAGATCAACTTGCTCAACTCTCATCAAGTCAATCCGCAGAGTTGATGGGGCAGGACTGCATTGGTGGAATCCTGAGGCTGAAACGGGGGAACAGTAATAAAGTAGAGACAAAATCTAGGTTATTTTCAAAAGGGACATTTGCTCATGCAGACACTGAAGCACTGCTTATGAGAGAAAAAAAAGCAGTTCTTTAAAGATTCTTATACTTAGGAAGTGAAGGGAGGAAGGAGAGTTGCAACCAGTCAAAGAATTCCTGATCAAAGCCTGAGAGAAAAGAAGATGGCAAGAAGAATAGTTCCCCGGGAGCCAAGAGGACAAGGTGTATCTTACAGAAGCCAGAGGAGGCAAATCCTTCACTGAGGCCAAGCACTGGGCAGATGGTGTGTGAGCTGAGCAGGCAGTGGCTTCAGGACACAGCATGTGTGCTGACTTAGCAAAGGTCACAACAGCATAGGGTGGAGGATTGCTCGCTGGAGAGCAAGTAAATGTGTTGGGCGATTATAGATGAATGGGAGCTGGTAGAGGAGATGCTTCTTATGAAAGAAGGTAGGAAAGGAATTTAATTCTTCAAACTTCTGTTCGGTAGAAGACACAGAAAAAAAGCAGTGAAAAGAAGACAGTCTCCCAGGTGCCTCAATGCCTCCTCCCCCAAGTTAAAGAGGGGCAGTCCTTGGGAGAGGAGCCACAGCACCTCATAGAGTGGGAGGCAGGGTGGCAACCCCTGGAGATTCTGCTTGCTGGAGGCAGTACTGGGCCCACAGAAGAAAGAAAGGATTCAAGAAGAGCATTTTGTCTGCCAAAGGAGAACTTTAAAGTCACTGCTCACTGTAAAATTGTTGAAGGGGAAAGGCAGAGAATTCCAGAATGCTGCAATAGCTACGACTGCTCTGGGGAAGATGGTAATCTCAGAAATACCAGTAATACCTGAGGTTCCCTTAAAATCATTTTTACCTGGTTGGAGTTTGGACTCCTTGGAAACCCAGTATTTATATTTAGAACATAATGCCTGGAGATCTGTATGCAGAGGATGCAAGCCAACCAGGAAAGCAACAGGCAGACCGTGGAACAGGAAGAGACCCAGAATGTGCAGAGAATTAGACCTATCAGAGGCAGGCTTTCTTTTCTTAACAAGAGACAAAGGAATTGTCATGCATTGGAGGGTAAATAGCTCTCTGCATCCTCCTATATATACGCGGAGTAAGTGATGGCACCTATGCAACAGCAGACCTCTGCTGGGAGACACAAAACTGTCTTCCTGGTTTTGTTAGGAGGGGGAGCTGTACATAAGGGAAACTAAAGATGAAAGAGAAAGGACATGGGATAGAAAGGCCATGGGCAGTCCTGTGACTTAGCAAAGATGTGAATGGACTTCGGTCTTTCTCTACAACTCCCCATCACATGGCTGCTTATCTGCCACACCACTGGTCTCCACTCCTGCTTAACTCTGTTCCATCTACCTCCTCTAAGCAGCTGCCAAATTTTACAGCTTGCCTGACCTTGGGTTTTTCTTTAAAATTCAAATAAAATTGTCCTTGAGTATGTGTTTGAATATGTTCTGAAACTCTTTTATTAATAAGACTAAGAACCTCAAGAGAGGACCCTGATTTCTGTGGTATGTAGCAACCACAAAAGAACTCCTCAAAATTTCTCATAATGCTGTGTATCCCAGTCTGGCCTGGGATTTATGATCCTCCTGCCTTAAGCTCCTGTCCTGCTACATTCCATTTAAGCAATGATATTTTACAAATGCCTATCCTCAGCTTACCTGACTCTGTAGCTGAAAGAAAGACACAAGTAGACAAGAAGGTAGATAGATAAATAGATTTTTATCTAGGTAGTTATATTTTATTTTAGGGTATAAAGTGCTATTCAGATATAATAATATGAAAAGAACAGGTCATTCAGCCATTTCATCAAAAAGTCCATTTTTTGAAAGATAAGCAAATATATGAAAAGTATCTTTTGATTTTTTTCTTGGGATGTGATAGAGTTTAGTTTTTTTCTCTTTTTAAAAAATTATTTTGTTACTTTAATTTTATGCATATGATTATTGACTTCATGAATGTAAGTGCACCTATGTCATGCAATGCCTGTAGAGCTCAGAAGAAGGGCGTTGGATCCCCTGGAACTGGCATTATAGACGGTTGTCAGCTGCCTTGTGGGTGCTGGGACTCAAATCCAGGTTCTCTGTAAGAGCAGCCAGGTCTCTTAACTCCTGAGTCATCTCTTCAGCCCCCTTTCTTTATTTAAAGAAGTAAATTTATTTTGGATTGCTCGAAAGTTTGATGAACTTCTACACCATTTCCAAAATGGCGCACTAATCTGAATTCCTACAAACAGTATCAACACTTTTCTTCACCTCCTGACCAACATTTATCATTCCTCCTTTTTAGTTTTTTCTGCAGCAGCCATTCTAACAAGCAAAAGAGGACAGACAGTTCACTTTTATTTTAAATTGCATTTCCCTGATGATTACTGTATTAGTTACTTTTCTACTTCTGTGATATAACAACATGATCAAGCAACTTATAGAAGGAAAACTTTATTAGCCTATGGCTCGACTAGAATGAGTCCGTCGTGGTGGGGGAGGCATGATGGCAGAGGTAGCCAGAGGAGAAAGATGTGAGTTCATTCTTCAAGTACATGCAGGAAGTGGACAGAAGGCTTAGGTTGAGGATGTGAACTCTCAGACCTGCCCCAGAGACGTGCTTCCTCCAGAACCACCACACCTCCAAAACTTCTGCAAACAGGACCACCAACTAGGGCCAAGTGTTCAAATACAGGAGCCTGTGAGAAACATTTATCATTCAAATCACTACAGTTACAAAGGTCTAGTCTTTTTTTCATGAATTTTTGACTATTTATCTGTCACCTGTTGAAAAAAACACCGCTTGCATTCTTTCATAAATTGAGCTATTTGTTGTATTGCTGAATCTCTCACGTATTTTGGATATTATCTCTTTATTCTGTGTAGTATTTTCTTTGTTCTACAGAAGCTTTTCATTGGGAACTAAAGCTAAAATGATCTGTTGATCCTGGGTACATCTACACAAATTGAAATCAGTACATCAGAGAGTTACCTGCATGCGTTTACTTATTGCAGGTATATTCACAATAGCCAAGTATGGAATCATCCTGTGTCTATCAAGAGGTGACTGGGTAAAGAAAATATAAAAAATATGCACACTGGAATATTGTTCAGCATTTCAAAAGAAGGAAGTCTGTCATTTGAAACCACACAGTTGAAACTGATTTTTAGCGAAAGACCGGAAAGACAGATATTTATTTCTACTTATTATTTTTTAATAGTCAGATTTATAAATATTTACAGCTATTACGTTTATACACTTGTAGAATCTTAAAAATGGAAACTCATCCAGGTAAAGAGCAGACTAGTGATTATCAGAGTCTGGTGTGGAAAGAGCAGAAGGAATTGGAAAGTCTTGGTGAGGGGTTACAAAGACAGGAGGAGGAGATTCTGCACTCTGCTGCATTCCAGAACAGCTCTAATTAGTAGCAACAAACATTTCAAAGCAACTGGAAGAGCGAACTTCCAAATCCTACCACAGAGAATGATGAGGGGAGATAGGCATGCTAATTAGCTTGCTATAATCATCCTATAAATAAACAAGACATCACATTGTACCCATAAATGTCTATAACTGTAATTTGTCAACTAAAAACAATAGTAATAAAATGTTTACATGATTATGAAAATCTCCATATTTGAGAAACATAACTAGTTTACATCAGTATTCTACACTTTTAGTGTGCTATTAAAGAAACACATATGTAAAATTTGTACATCTAAGTGTTTATGTATTTCCATTAACCAAAATAAGAATAGGATTTGGCTTCATGCCCATTGTTACATGTAAGTCTCATCTCCCTCTGTGGACCTTGCCAGAACATTCTGTAAGTCCCATTTCTTCATCTGTAGAATCAGCAGAGCTGGTCTGCATGCTAGTGTTCTAATAAATAAGTCAGCAATGGGGGCAGAGCAGCTGGTACAGCAATGATTCTTTCTTCCTGTTCCTCAGCAAAGGTTTACAACCTGTGATTTATGGACTGGCGTAGGTTGTTTAATTGCAACTGAACATTTGGGTGTAGACTCAGCAACATCATTAAACTCAAAGATTCGTAGTTCACATGAACATGTATTTGGCCACCTCACAAAAGCAAATGGCTCTTGTCAGGCCCTGGCTAACTGTCAGACTCCACTCCACAGTGTGGAAACTTTGAATTGGAACATGTATACAAAAAGAAGAAGGTATAAAAACCGACCATCTTGTAACTAGATTTAAAAAACTGAATTTATTTTGTAAAGAGTTTGAACAGACATACCATGCAAAGGTATCTGGTATCTAGGAAAATCTGCTACCAGAAGCCATAAGTTATTAAGCAAAAACCTCAATACCAATGACAAAACTCATGCTTATGAGTTACTGATAAGAGAGACCTCAGGAGCCAACCCCCCCCCCCAACTATTAAAAAAAAAAAAAAACAAAACTCTAGCTACTCTTCTTGGTTGCCCACCAGAACTAGATGACAAGACCTTACTGCTGAAGACATTGCACACAAGTTGCTTTATCTAGAGAAATCAAGTTGGAACTGAGCTGGAGGTTTTTTCCCTTCCTGTTCATTTCATAGGGGAGAAAAGGCAATAATGGCTTAACCCACCTTCAAATTCTATGAACTATGTGGCCACTAGCAAAACAGTGGCAAACTGTCAGGGGGTGTCTACTCATTTTTTGCTTGAATTTAAGGTCTGTGCCACTGGGGAGCACTCATGCATGCTACTATAATACTGATCAAAACCTAGTGGTGTTTGGGGAAGGTGGCTATAAGAACTATAGAAGAAATGAATAGCTTTTTAAATTAACATAATTTAGAACTAATTTAACATAGTGTAAAAAAATCTTCTACATATTTGTTTATAACTATTGATGAATGCTGTTCATTACCTTAATCAGAGATGCCTTACTTTTCAGTGAATAGTGGTGAAGGCAAGCCTGGCAGCTACTTAGTGTGCTGAGATACAAGACTGATACATGCTTGGTCCTAAACAGGAAATTTTTAAGTTCTTCTCTAAGGTTCTTGGAACATTGCAGAAAAGGGGACAAAAAAGAATGCAAGAGCCAGAAGATAGGGGAAAAGATTGCAAAATACCATCTTCTGAGCAATCCATAGCCATTGTAATCACAAACTCACAGCATCTGTGAATGATTACATCAACACTCAGACATGAATGGATATGTGCTTACCAGGCCCTACCCCTCACTGCTGAACTGTCTGCTAAATACAATGTTTCAGTATTCAACAAAATAATATCAGATGCTTCCCTCCTGTGACTTATGTCCTCCCCAGGCACAGACTTTTACCCTAGCTTATATACCAGAGGTGAGTTCCCTCATGTAAAGTGAACCTTAATATAATGGGAAAGCAGTTGGCACTATTGCAGCAGTGAGGACATTTTTTTCCTGACATTTTGGCAATATAACTTGCAGGGTTCATAGCTGATCAGGATTTTTGGTCACTAATTTCCTCTAATAGCCCACATAGTACCTTCCAGCTCTATGAGAACCATCTAGGAGGGAAGAGATGTCTAGGTAAGTTCCACCTTGATTTCTCAATGTCCTGTAGCCAAAACATGTGGTATCACCTATAACAGGGACTTACCATCTAGTTCAAGTACATAACAAACTATAGAAGTAGCATCATTATTACTTGGGAAAGGAGGGCAAGGAAATTCCACAGCCAGTAACTCATAGGGAAATAACCTATCCCTCAATTTAAGGATTTTCACCTAGCAACCTTATGACTCCCAGGAATATCCTTTCCATTTACACGGCCTCCTCATTTCGAACTCCTCAAATTCTATTTTTGCTGTCCTTCTAGATGTTTTTCTCAAATCTATAGGAGACTCAGGACTTTTATAGAGCTGGGTAGGATCTCTGATGGCTCCTCTCATCCATTCCAAATAAATGTCAGGTCATTGATGGCTGAAAGAGTATGAAAAATGAAATGTTAGAAAGTCCCAATATAACACAAATAGAACATATAATATATAGGATCTATGGTTTGTTAAAAAAGAATAATGCTGAGCACAGTGGCATGATCAGGAGACATTATTCCATTTAACATGTATTTCAATCATTTTTCTATGAGACTTCAGACCTCATCATGGCTGTGGGGCTGCCAAACATCTCCTAACCCCTGGTAGGCTCAACTGTCACTGAGCAATTCAACTCAGGCCCAAAGGGAGATAAAGCCATCCTCTAGCCTGCTGTGCCTGCCTCTGGATCTAGCTCCCTGGTCCAGACATGCTCCAGAGCAGAACTATGGGCCTTGCTTCTCCATCAGTCATACCTGGGAGATGAAAAGTCCATGGCTAGGTACAGAATGTCCAATCCTGCTATATTTTCTTGTGGGGAAGAAGTGCACACAGAATATTGTGAAGCAATTAACTGTCCAGGGCACATTTAATCTTTTAAGTCTGATTTTTTTATATCATTTTTGTCTTCCATGAATTTTAAAGCCTTTCAAAATCTCACTAGCATAATAACAACATTTGGCTTTTTGTTCTTTTTTTTTCCTTAGGAACTCTGGCTCAACAGAAATCTTGCCATATTTGCCTTTGAGCAACCTACATTTTTTTCTTTCTTTATCATTCCCCCCATTAATTGCTCTAACACTTGTCAAAGCTGCTTTACCGCTTGGTCTGTTATTGAGATCTGCCAGATCCCTTGATACCCTGTAAATATCTCATCCCACCGTGGGTCTCAGCAAAGCCACTAAAGCTCCTTAAGTCCCAAGATCCCTGCTAAATCAACCTCTCTCTTAAATCTTCTGTGAAAACAGTCTTTTCTGGATCAGCAAACCAGGCATCAAACATTGTCTTTCTTACCCAGTTTCCACAGTAATGCCTGTCCTTCCTCCGTCATTCTCTAATTCCTGATATTTATGGGGACAGCAGCTGCCAATCACCAAATGCCTGTAATGGCTTGTGTGCGCCAGTCATTCAGAGACTGATTTCTTCAGATTGCCTCGAGGTGTGCAGCCTTTGATTGAAGGAGAGATGGGTAATTATATTATCAGTTTTTCTGCTTACAGTGCATTCATACTGATCCCCTCTACTCCACTGTCCTACAGACTCAAAATCCAGGTTGAGACAAGCTCTTTCATTATTTATCTAAGTCTTTCCCAATTCAATTAATTCAGATGTTGAGAATTCCCAAGTCTTCCTCCAATCTGAGCAGAGTATACTCTAATTATCGTAATTTCCTGTACTAGGTCATTATTAAATGCCCTATCTGCATGTTGAATCAGGGGCTTTTTCCTCCCTTTGATTAAATGTCAGCCATAACAGGTGTCTTATGTCACTGATATCTCAATCTCTCCCTCTTCACTGTTCAATTCTCACCCTGGGTTCCTAGTTTTGCAGTCCCAGGTCAACCTTTTATTTACACAGATATAACTTGTACCACTTTCGCCACGCATCCTGACAGCTATGAGAACTGGCAAGCCAACACTCCCATCTCATTCTCCACTTTTTTTTACCTTTCCTGCCAAATCACAGGGTAATGTAGAGGAGAGCATTCACAAGTCTTTTTCCCACTGAAAATCTCTCTTACACAGGCAAGTTCTTCACAGGCAGGGAGCTTACGCTATGTTGTTCTTATCACTCACTGAAAAGGTTTTGCAATAGCTAACACAGTCTACTTATAAACCCATCTCTTATGTGTCACCTATAGGGATTGCAATATATTCTCCCATCTTCAGACATCTTGAGGGCATTTCTGTACTTGAGAAGTAGAACAGATTCAAGAAGAAAGCATGTAACTCGAGCAGGCATGTCTGACACAGTCATCTACAAAATTCGGATTTGAGAATCAAAAAAAAAGAGTCAGCAAGATGGTTCAGTAGATAAACACTTTCTCTGTAAGCTTGACAACATGAATTTGATACCCAAAACTAAGGTAGAATGAAAGAAGGGACTCCTGAAAGATTTCCTCTGACCTCTACACACATCATGACATGCATTTTCACAAGCACATACACATAATAATAATAATAATAATAATAATAATCAAAAGAACATTTCATGATCCTTACATAAGTTTATAGTTTGGGTTGGGTTTCATTCAGAGCTGTCCTGGACAGCAGCAGCCTGAGGACCTCAAATTCAGCACACTTGATAGAGGAAGATGAATGCCTTGCCATTCCTCCCCAGGGTATTCCTATATCAGACTGGGATTTCTCCAAAGGATGTTCCTCTATTAGGTGGCTCAGGCTTTGATGTATGTATCGTCATCATTTATTTCAAAGAGCATATATCCACTGTTATAGCAAAGAGACACATAGATGGGGAATGATAGCCGTACTGGGACTGCCCAACAGAGGCAGTCAAAGGGCAGCCTCAGTTGCCTGTTCACACATTACAGAGGTCATACAACTGCTATTCCTCAATTCATCCATCCTTCCTGTTTGTCCCTGTCTAGGTATCAGTTGTGGTGTATGCCTTCCTGGGAAAACATGATCAAATGTCTATTCACTATAGACAGTAGGCCAGAGGAACAATCCCATCCAAGTTTGGTTTAGGGAATCATTATGGAGTTTATTGAGATTCCTTACTGGTGCATGAGTGACTCAATGGTAGCTATGTAAAGAGAAACCCACCCCAGCATGGGAGACAGTTCATGAAAGTTGTATCCCTGAACATCTCTGCACAACTTCAGGCAGCTCCAAGAAGAAAGTCTCCACTCCCCAGCAGGTATTGCTGCTTATGTAATGCTGAGGAGATGCCCCTCAACCTTGTAACTGTCTAAGCTTCCTGAGCCTAGTAGCTTGCATGAACTTGTAAGACACAGGAGCCTCTTTCCTGCTTATAGGAGGGAATACTTCAATTCAGAGGAAATGGCAATACAACAATGTCTGATAAAGTCAAGCACTTTACCTGCTGTCAGTGATTAGGATAATCTATTTTATCACATACTTGCCGAAGACTCTACATCATTTCCTCCTATTGTGTGTCTGTCTGTTGTACTGGTTTTAGTATGTTCTCTTTGTATGTTCTGAATGGAAACATTTGTATCATTCTTTCTACTTATCTATCCATTCATGCATCTATTTAGCTACATCTATCTACCTTCATACCTCATCTTTACCTGATTTCCCGACTCTCAACGGTTTCCTTTTTCTTTTTCTTAATGTCATCATTAGATACAGAGCAGTTGCTGACTTTACTTACATTTTCTTTCATTCAGTGGTAGCACCTTTGCTCTGCGTCTGTTGAAAGACAGACTTGTCTTCCTCACTGTTGTGTTGTCCAGGGCTCCATCCTCAGCCATGTTACTCTCAACTACGGTAAAAAAAAAATACAGTGCGTAAACAACTCCCATCTTCCTAGTCTACAGTTCTAGGGATATATTACTTAAGTTTATGCAAACATCACATACACTGAAATGGACACATGCTAAGCAAAACAATTCTGAGTTTCTCCAGTTACACATACATGTAACCAACACTGTAGTTCCCGCCTAGGGAGTTCTTATATAACAATCCTCTCCCTAAAGGCAAACATTGTTTTGCTTTTTATGACCACAGATTGGATGTGATTGCTATAGACACATAAATTTGAATTATATTATATATATCATTTTGAGTCAGTCATCAGCATTACAACATAACGTTGGATCGTTTTTCAGTCTTTTGGTTAAGATCAATTATACATTATAATGTTCAAGAATCATCCATATTGGTGTTTTATAGTTCATAATTTCTATTGCTACGTAGAGTTCAATTTTATGAATTTACCACCATTTTTATATCTTATAACACTGGACATTTGGATTGTTTCTAGTTTGTGACAATCATGAAATAATGTGCCGTAAGCATTTTCAACGTGAATTTTTTGTGAATGAATGGTTTCTGTTCTATTTGGTCTTGGGGTAGTAGGCTTTTATATTTAATTGTCTTTGGTTGGCTAGCCTTTCCTTATGTATTTATTGCAAAAATACCATGAAACATATTGGTGAGGGGCTGGAGAGATGGTTCAGAGGTTAAGAGCACTGGCTGTTCTTACAGAGGACCTGGGTTTGATTCCCAGCACCCACATGGTGGCTAACAACAGTATGTAACTCCACCTCCAGGGGTTCTGATGCCCTCTTCCAGGTGAATAATTTTTGATGAATAATTTTTTTATGTCTTTTAAAAGTTTTTCTGCTCAGCAATATTCTGCTAACAAATTCTAAGTGACACATCCTACTCTCTAAGACTTTCTTTATAAACAGTGGGGACACTGTGAGGTTTCAGAGGGAAAGACGAACTCTATCAAGAAATAGGCTAGGGGTCATTCTTACAATATTGTGACCAAGAATATGGGCTTTATTCTGTTCATATTCTGAGAACCTGAGTGAAGTTGAATTTAGAGACAATGTAATGAACTTATTTCTTTGGCAGAGGAAATTTCAAGGTAAGATTGCATTCAGGCTGATGATGAGGAAGAAACTGTAACTGAAGGAGAAATCAGCATCATTAGATCAAGAAGCCATCTAGGTTTCGAGGTGTTCCCTCAGGGTCAGCACACAGAAGGTGATACGGTTGTAGTCCAAGAGAGCCAGGCTACATCTTGCAATGCCATCAGCATCATCAATATGGGACCGGTTGTGAAGGCAAAGATGTAAGATTGAGGGGATCATGGAGATCAAATGAGTCCATACACTGTGTAGCAGGGTGAGCTTTCTGTAAAAAATCCCTGAGAGGACACTGCATTAAGTTGTTTTGATATTACCAATATTTTGGTCTCTGATGATTTGCATCAAACTACGAAACTACATCTAAGATTTCCATATTCAAATTTACTGTGAGTGCAATGTATAGTATAAACGATGTGTGAACATGTCAAAAAAGTAATTAGTATTTTGTACACTTACTAAAAAATCATTTTAAAACTTAAAATAATATTTTTTAAAAAAAGAAATGTATTGAGACTCTTAATCTAAGCTACTGTATGTTTAGGTGAAAATGGTAGGGCTCCATAAAATAATTAAAAATTATAAAAGGAGAATTTGGGAGGGAGATCAGATAGGCGCCCTAAGGGAGCTGGAAGGGAGGTAGTGATGGGTGGATGTGACCAAGATATGTTATACACATGTATGAAATTTTCAAATAAGAAAATGAAAATTGCATTTTTGGTGGCATTTGTCACATCCACCCATCTCTCAACCCTCATCAGAGAAGCTTCTTTTGCAATAGGTGGTAAGTAGTACAGTGATCTAGAGTCAGTCAATACATAGAGAATAACAGATTGTGAACTGTTCATCTCTGAACGGTGTATCCACACCCCTCCCCACAAGGCTCAGGAATCATCCCAGAAGATGGAGTGGAAACACTGTAAGAGTCAGAAGGAGTAGATATTGGTAGTTGAACACTGTTTGCCAGGCATGACAGCACAGTTGCAAGTGCAAACTCACCACAACTGACTGCATGCACAAGCCTTGCATAAGATGAAACCAGCAGGAATAAGGATGGACTCCTGAAGTCCCACCTCATCTGAAGAGCTGTTGGCAATTCATGGCTACCGAGAGAAGAATCACTTTTCTTCAGGGATGCAGGCCCTGAGGGCTACCAGTGCTCCAATAGATGATGATTCCACACCCATAAGCACACAGGGGGAATAAGTGGAGTCAGTATGCATTGAGAGAGAGAGAGAAAGAGAGAGAGAGAGATTATGAAGTTAAGAGGGAAAAGTGGATAAATGGTAGACACAGAAGAATCAGAGAAGAGGCAATGGGGGTAGATTAGATCCCAATAAATTATATCCTTGGAAGACTACTAAATAAATTCTTTAAAAATCAAAACTTAAGGGGGCTGCAGAGAAGGCTCAGCAGTTTAAGAGCACTGAATGCTCTTGCAGAAGACTAGGGTTCAAATCCCAGCACCCACAGGGTGGCTAACAACCATCTGTAACTCCAATTCCAAGAAATATGTCACCCTCTTTTGTCTTCTGTGGCACTGCATAACACAGGTGCACTTACGTCCATGCAGGCAATACACTCATACACATAATAGTAAAATAAATTTAGAAGATTAAAAATAAAACTTAAAAGGATATTAATAGTAACACTCATATCTTCAATATTACTATATTAAGCAGACTAATCGTATGATAGAGTTAATTGTCAGTTTGACAGGATTTACAATCACCTAGGAGACAGGTCTCTGGACATCTTGATTACGTTGACTGGGGTGGGAATACCTACCCAATATGGAGGACCCCATCTCCTGTACAGGATTCTGGACTGCATAAGTGGAGAAAGTAAATTGGAACCATGCATTCATTACTTTCTGCTTCTTGACTGAGTGTCATATAACCATCTGTTTCAATCTCCTGCTGCCTGGATTTCCCTGTGTAACTTACAAGTCAATTCCTTAACATTTCTTGTGTTGGTATATTTTACCACAACAGTAGGTAAAGAACAAGTTTCCTCACAAAATGTCCACACCTTAATCCCAAGAATTTCTGAATACATTACATTCAATGGGGCCCTTTGAAAACATTCCTGTCAAAAGGTCTTTAGTAAAGGATAACTACCCTAGTTTGTCAGTGTGAACCTAAAGTAATTGCAAGAAAGATTATCATCTAAGACATTTGATTCCAGAGTTCAGGCTCACAGGGAGTTATGACTACGATGAGTCTTCAGAGGATGGTGAAATTGCTGGTTTTCAAGAAGCATAAGCCTATAGAGACTGAAAATGTCAAGGAATATGACTGTCACCAAGACCACAGAGCAGAACATTCCTACATCTTTGCATTTAGCTCCTCAAAGACCATGTCAGGTATTCTATCTATGGAACTTAAGAAAATAAACGTGTTGTTTTAAGGCTCATACATTGTGATCCTTTCTTCCCTAGCAGCAACAGAAAACAGAAAATAAAGTTATTTTATCTGATGTTGACACTGACACATCTCATAATAATTGTCAACATGCTTTACGGTTTCCTATTTTATCTATATCTTTTTAATGAAGCTGTTTTATGAAGAATTGCATCTTTCTACTTTTGTAAGTCTGAAAGCCTATGCTTTTCTAGTAGGGCATTTATTTTATTCATATTTAATGTAGCCATATTCTTAGGTTATGTTTCTATTTCTTCTTCTTACCTTCCCATCAACTTTTCCTTCTATTTCTCCTGCCTTGCTATTTTGGATGGGCCAGAATTTCTGATGTTTAATTTAATAATCCTCTAGAGACATTTATGTGGGTATATAAATATATATTACATGTTTTTTCATTAATGGTTAACTTATCATAATCTATCTGGAGTCAATAGTTAATATTGTATTTCTGAATGGAGTAAATCATACCCGCATTTAAACTTTAACCTCTTACTCCTGTGATGGAGAATAGCTGACGTATTTGTTCTGATATTTTAACCTTCCAACCCAGCATTACTGAGTTCCCTAGAGGATCTTTTCAACATTTAGAGTTCAGTTCTTGGCCAGTGATATGCAGGAATTTATATGGAGATTTGAGGTCTCTTTCACTTTAATTACCTCACTGGGGAGGTTGTACCCTTCAACTAACTTCCAGTTCTTCTGAGAGTCACACTGCCCTTCCTTTTACATGTTACGCCATGGTCATTGTGGCTATCTGCCTGACTTCTAGTTTTTCAAAATAGTTGTCCATGTAAGTATGGATCTCACCCAGCACCATGTCTTTCTTTTAACAGCAATGCTTCTCAACATTGTGCTCGCTTTGGTTTATTTCGATACTTTTCAAGTAGCTGGGTTCTTAAAAATATTTTGTTCAGATTTTGTTGCCGCTCCCTATTCTCTGGTGTGGTCCAAATGGCTCCAGGTGCTGTTATTGGATCTTGTGTTTTCTAGATCATTATTCCTCCTACCCCCTGCCTCACTTCTGAATGACCCGTATTTGATCACCTCTTACTACATGAGTATCTCTTCTCCTCCACATGATTTAAGCAAATCTTAAAAGTGCACCTTTTATTTGCTCATTATTTTATTTAAGTGATATGTATTTCCTCAGAACCTATTGTGATCAAACACTATCACCATGAGGCTATCATAATGAGCAGGTCAGACAAAGTATTACAGGAAGTGCATGTGAATGCTTTCTTGCCTTTTCACCGTCATTTCTCATACTGAGCTGGTCTTCAAGTTTGGTTAATCCAACTTTAAAGAACCCCAAAGCTTGACCACTATTTTATATACCCACAGCTCTTTAATTATAGTCAGAGTTATAGCTTGCCCTGACAACACAAATATCTGCAGATTTGGTCTCTTAACCTTTAAACTCTTCTCCTTTCCCAAATATTGTGTTCTCTACAATACAGACCTGCCAGGCAAGATGTGCCCCCTGGTACTACAGAGACAAGAAAACTATCAGGGTAACCGACTGCTCTCTGATTGGACTTGAGGCTAGCTTCATGGAAGGCATTCATAACTGGTGTTGTAAACCTGGTCAAACACTTCATGGATCATATAAAGGAAAACATTTCTCATATTTGACTAAATACATTCTAGCAACATCAAACTGCTTTCTGAATTTCTAAATTTATACCCATAGAAAAAGTTACTCTCAACCCTAGTCAGGAAAGCTTCTATTTGCAGTGAACAGTGATGAATTCAGAGATTCATGACTGCCCAAGATACTGAGAATAAGTGACAGAGGAGAGCTCAGCCCTAAGCAACTCATGCATACCCTGCCCCCAAAGGTTCAGGGAACATCACTGAAGAGAAGACAGAATAAATGTAAGATCCGGAAGACAGGGAGGAAGGCAGCGAAGCCCAGCCCTCTAGAGACAACACAGTCAATGTCACTAACTCACAACAGCTGCAGTTATTTGCACTGGGTATGTACAAGAAAGGCCCTCTCAACAGCCAGTCATAGATGGGGTTGGGGAAAGACTCATGTGACCCTATCTCTTACTGTTGGACTCTAGGCTACTGATGGACTCTGAGAGAAGGGGAGCCACCACTGTCTTTAGTTATGTACTCCCTGATGGATCCCCAGGTTACATTGGGTCGTTCTAACCTGAGGCCACACTGACAGTGTTGGTCAAATTCAGAGGGACAAAAACAAAATAAACAGGCATGAATATGCTAAAGGGATTTCTAGTGGAAGAGAGTGGACAAGAGATGGAGAGAGATGAGAGGTGGGTGTGAGAGAAATCAGAATGTACCATATATATATATATATATATATATGCACAAAATTGTCAAAGAACACATTTAATTAATAAAAACTAGAACAAAATAAAACCTGTGATCACATTTTCTTTCACCAGGTTATGCTCAACGTAAGCAAACTTACTGTAAGAATATGCCCTGGTTTGACTATCTTTAGGACATAATTTTTTGCTGTTAACTACTCCCTGTCCACCTTCTTTGTCCAGCTTCAGTGATTCTTCATATCATTCTACTAAAGCATTAATCTTCCATTGGGATGTGTGTGTGTTACATGTGTCCTCTTTTAGCATATGCCAGTTATACAAAGTATTGTTTCATTGTAACAATTTAATAAAAATTAATAAATGTGTATAATATATTTTGATCATACTCATTCCTGCTTTTACTTTAATGTTTTCTCTACACATAAACTACATAACTGAACAGAAATTATAGTGTGGAAGAAACCTAGAAATATTCTCATAGAGTGCTTTCTTAAGTATAGAAATGTGAACCTTGTGGACATGTGGCTGTGTACTGGGGACATCTAAAAAGCTAAAAAATATTCAACATGAGCTACATTTCTTTCCCAAAGTTTTGAAAGCAGGAAAAAAGGCAACTATTTAGTCTGTAACTAACTTAAAGAATTAATTTATACTTGATAACATATATATATATATATATATATATACATATATGTACACACACACATATGTATGACAGAATAGAATGCAACATTCATAATCATTAGGGCTGGAGAAATGGCTCCATGGTTAAGAGTACATACTGCTCTTCCAGAAAACCTAAGTTCAGTTCTTAGCACCCATAACAGGTGACTCACAACCACCTATAACTCCAGCTCCAGTGGATCTAGTGTTCTCTTCAGGCCTCTGTATCTTCACATGCACAAATACACAGATCCATGAAGATACATAACTGAAAATAATAGATTTTTTAAAATTCATAATAGATGAATGAAACATAATCAGGATGTTTCAAAGAAATCTAACTATACATTAGTCAATGTGTAGTCTTTCATCAGGTTCATCTTCTGTAGCATTATCAGAATTAAATTTTCTAAAAAACAATATTTACTCTTTCTTATTCAGGGATAAGCATTCTTAAAGCAATGTCAATTGCCTTTGGTTTTTCAGTAATTTTTGAAGAGGTATTGTTGTTGTTTTGAGATAATGTCTTTCTATATAGCTTTGGCTAGCCAGGTACTTACTATATAGTCCAGGCTGGGCCAGAACTTGCAGTAACCCTTTTGCCTTTGCTTTCTGCTTTTCATACTGTTATAACTCCAAGCTCCATCCTTTATCTTCTGTCAGGGGTTTGTAAATACCTTGATGAAGAGCAAGTGAGGGGAATGTTGTCTTTTCTCAAAGGCCCCGGTCCTTTATGACATGAGTTGGTGGGGACAGGAAGGAACACTACATCTTCTCCATGTTAGAGTGGAGAGAACTGAGGCACTGAGGCATGTAAAGTTTTGGAAATGATTAAAATGTTAATTAGGAACTCAGATCCAAGCCACCCATTTATTCCAAATGTTACACCTTTCCCAGAAAGCCTTCTAGTTGAAACTACAATCTGTCTAAATAAAAGTAACATGTTCATCATCGTTAGTGATCTGTGTCTACAGTGTGATTTATAAGTATTCACTCTATCAGGAGTTCCCACAGGTCCATAAGCAATTGGTAAACAGAGGTCACCATCATTTAATCCTAGCAGCTCCACTCCCAGGCAGAGTCATCAGGAGGCCTCAGGATTTGAACACTGAACCCACAGTTATTAGGTGAATGCTTCTGGTTGACATTATGGCACTTGGATTTTTTTTTTTAACTTTCTTTTTGGACCTTAAAATAGCATTCAGTGACCTTTACCTATGTATTTTCTCTCTAGTTCACTCCACTGTAATCAGCACAAAGCCATTGTAGATTTCTGAGGTGAAATGTTTTTAAAATCTATAATTATGTTGGAAATTTTAAAAACTTGTGAAACATTTTTAAGTTAATTCCTATAAAACTCCTCACTAATGTATAGCTATAGGTGTCTTTATTAAATTAAAAACTCCTTAAATTAGAGTTTAATTTGCAATTACGAGTCCATTTCTTTTCCTTTATGTTGTGAAACATAATAGTTCCTCCTAAACAGATGCTCATAGCTAACTCTAAAATGGTCTTGATAGTCTGCTTAATAAGCCCAAGCACTAGGAAACTTGACAGTTATATTCGTTTAAAGGATAGCAGTGCAGCTGGTACTGCAAAGGCAATCACAGAGCTTCAGGAAGTTCTGAAAATGTCATAAATGTAATGAACATTTCATTTAATTTGCATGACTTAAGAAGTCCAACATGTGCCTGGAGCAGAATTAGCTAGCATTCCTTCCATTTGCATGGAACTCCTTCAAGGAACTGGAATGCTGTCAAAGGAACTCTGCAGCCAGTCTGTGGGAGAGAGGGTCTTGGAGAAGACACATAAAAAAATACTTACAAATACCTTTGCTGCACTCAGGAGAGGCCATGCATTTCTCCAGTTAGAACTCAGTAAGACTGCTGTCAAATAGAAACCTTTAACTCCTGTATCATGGAAAGTGTACTTTTTCTGTAGAAGGGAGCTGGCTCTAGAGCGGGATGGTTAGAACTTTAGACATTTTAGTTTCACTGCTTAGTGCTACTGGATCAAACAAAACCAATTTGGAAAAGATCATACACATAGCAAATGGAAGATCTTCAACTCATTTTTTGAGATTTCCAGCATGGTCACCTGACTCCAGAAAATCAATTTCATGAGAAAAAACTCATTTTGTTAGAAGAAGAACACAGGAAGAAAATGTGGAACTAAAGCCACACTACACATCAGGACAGAGAGAATGGACTGTTATATCAAATGATGGCTCCAGATGTTGATTCATCTTGTGAAAGAGAAGAATCATTGCCTAAGAAGATAAAAGATACTACAGTTTTGACAAAAGTATTCTGAGATGAACAGAAGATATGTTAACAGAAGCAATATCAACTGAGGTAGTACAGATGATTCTGCTTGGAAAGTTTCTTATGATTACAACTCACAGCAACAGCCTGACCTGAGAGCACCATGCAGTCCAGATAGGATCAACAGCTCTTAAACTTAGTGGTATTTAGTTATCTAATTTATTATAGTTCTTATATTTCCATTTGTGTTGTGCATGGCTTCAAATAATTTAGTGCTTAATACCAGACTTTATCATTTGCATAAAATAAAGAACATGAAAAAATCAAATTTACAGAAAATTATAGGAGACCATATCTAGAGTGGGAAAAGAAAGTGTTCAAGGAT
The DNA here is from genome assembly GCA_035773235.1 of Eospalax fontanierii. NCBI lineage: Eukaryota > Metazoa > Chordata > Mammalia > Rodentia > Spalacidae > Eospalax > Eospalax fontanierii. The sequence continues at coordinate 42,614,960 of CM069540.1, read as the reverse complement.
ATATCCAATGAATTGAGCCTTTAAAGGGACCCTTAAAGGGTTAATAAAGTTGTACTATCTAGAGAAATAAAGAATATGAGTTTTCACTCAAAGAAAATCACACAAACCAAGGCAGAGGACTGAAGAATATTTTTGGGGGGTTGCCTGTGTTCACATGAGCTCCTCGAGGAGCGATGGAGAAAATCAAACTGGGCGGGTGTCCTATTATAGGCTATTTTGCAGGCATAAGAATTTAGTCTTGAGAGCAGACGGCTGGGAATGACTTGGCCAAGTGCTACAGCTTGGGTAACTGTCCCACAAAGGCTCATCTGCTAAAACTAGTCCCATGTACAGTGTGTATGGGACATGGTGAAAAGAAGTAAGGTCGCTGGCAGCATGCCCTTGAAGGATACACTGGAAGCCCAGTCACTGCCTTTCCCTCGCACCCACATCCTGGCCATGGGTTGAACGACTCTGCTATGTACCACCTCCAGGGTATTAACACAAGGCTTCCTAGTACTGTGGGAACTTCTGTAGTATTATAGGATCAGAGTTTTGTATTTGGGGCACTTTCATGCTCCAATCGTACATGACTCAAGGACCCAGGGATACAGTCACCAAAGATTAACCTGGAACTGTGACTCTGAGTTTGTTGTCTCATGCCAATAAAAATTAAAGACATTGACTTTTAAGGAATAACCAAAGCAGAACAGATCTTACTTAGAAATAGAAAAACTGAGAAATTGAGGAAAAGCTTGAGAAATTACCCAAAGAGGATAAGGTTTGCAAGAGAGGGAAAGGCCATTAGACTTCCTTGTCTAGGGTTTTTATAGGGCTGTGACAGAAACAAGACATAGTGAAGAAATCACTATGAGGTTGGTTAGCTCTCTCGGCTATCATGGATATAGCCACTGGAATGTCCCCATGCTCTGTGTGTGTACCCTGGCCCCACCAGAGAAGTGATCATGTGCTGTTCAAGTGCTACTTATCCAGTTAGAGGTGGTTGAAACCCTGCTCTGTCCACACCTGACTTTAGCTTTGTAAACTACTGATCTAGATTGTCTGTCAGCTGTTAGTTACCTGTCTCCTACCAACCTTGCAGAGAACTTGCTGGCTGTTAAGTATACCATGTTCTCTTTGTTCTCATCCTGCATTATCAGTTTGTCCGTGGAAGTGAGTTGGCTAACTCCATCCAGCAATCGAGACAGAGCTGAAGTCTTTCTTGGTTATCTCATAGTTGGCTCCTTTTCTATGGGGTGGATTGGAGCTGTTTTCTAGTGGAAGCTTTTTGTAAGAAGTCATCCTTACTTATAATTTAGTCCATTACAATAAGCTGCATTGAAAGCAAGAATAAGAATGGACAAAAGTGCCTTACAAAAGTTCCTCGGTGGCTTTGGAGGAGGGGCAGCCAGCTGCTGTCAGAGGCCCAGCGCCCACGCCCTCCTCTTATCTATCTATCCTGGGTATTATTCACAACTACAAGCCTTCTTATTCACCTTCTGTGGTGTTCAGGACTATGCTGTGTTGGCTCTTAATCTTCCTTTTAACTCCAGCGTCTATTCTCACTGAAACATGAGCATCCTGGAGTCTTCATCATGGGCCTTTTACCTCACTATGGCAGAGTAGCTCATGCTTCAGTATGTTTCTAACTACAAGAGGGCAGGCAACCATGGACCCAACCCTGTAAGGCTGTGAGCCAATGTGAACCTTTCCACTCTCTGAGCTGACTTTCACAGATATTGCGACAACGCTTTAGCCATTACATTACAAATAGTCCAAGAAATGCTATGAAAATCTTCTCAAATTCTTAAGAGATGGTTAATGCTTCAATAAGTGCTAAAGGGAGGATGGCTTTTCTGAAACACTGATATAAGAAGACCAATTAGGAAAAGATAAATATATCACAGTGATAAGAGAATATCAGATAAAAAAATTAGGTCTACATTCAGTAGGTAACAGAATGCCACTGATGAGTCTCAGGACATTCAACTAAGAATATTCTTTAGGAAGCAAAGTACAGTAAGACCCTCTTGGCCTTTAGCAAATAAAGGTGAGGAACAGAGTAGCCATGATCTCTGCTCCCAGGAACTTGAAGTGTATCAGGAAGACACAGAACGAGCTAGGAGAAGAACACAACAGCATGGGCTTTGGGAAGACAAAAGATGAAAGATATAGAGGATTGGAGATAGACGTGGCATTTAGAGCACACGTGAACAGGCACCAATGCATGCACAGGCATGCACATACACAAACACACACACGCTCACACACACACACACATGCACACACACATGGTGATTGAAACAGAAAGAAATGGGCTTCAACATCAGCCTAGAGTTCTTTTCTTTTGTTCTCTCACTGCTTTGTAAAGATTGTATTTCTTTTGTGTGCTTGAATGTTTATCTTACATGTAGTGCACACTTACACCACGTAAGTGTGCAGTGCCTGAGCAGTCCAGAAGAGGGTGTCAGCTCCGCAGGAACTGGAGTTGAAGATGGATGTTATCTGCATTGGAAGTCTTGGGAAATGAACTGAGGTCCTCTGAAAGAACAGCAAGTACTTTTAACTGCTTCACCATCTTTCCAGGCCCCTCCCTCCTTCACGCTCTTACTAAAGGGAAGTCTCATTTGCGTAAAGCCTTCTTGATCTTAGAAGAGTATAATCAGCACAAATCTCTTATGGATAGGATGGTCTCTCTGTAAGGACACAGGACATTGGAGTATTTCAGATGGAGCTCTTCTCCACTGAAGACCAGCCTGCTTCTCCGACCTGTTTTCCCAGTGGATCCATTATCCAAATGCTCCGATCTTTCGAGTTCTTGGTTAGATATTCTATCATTGTGCTCTCATCCAAACTCAGGGTATTTTATTATATCTGTCCTAAGATGAATTGCTTTGTTTGTAACTTTCTCATAACCTTCAGCACATTACTTCATTATTTTATTTGGCACCTCTCTTATGGCACAATAAATGGTTCCTAAGAGCTGGAGAGTGTCATTGTATTTGCATTGACTTGCAAGTAACTAGTACCAAGTTTCTCCTACAGTGATAGAATTCAATACCCTGAGCACAAAATGGAGCACTCACTCGTCTCATTTTTGCATTTCGTATTCTCATTCATAATAAAGATTCACATCTGGCTACTATTAACATTATATTACAGGTGAAGAAACTGAGAAATAGTGGTATTCTTACAACTAAGATTACTTGTTAAGAAAATAATGGATTTTATGTTATCAGCTTTCAACGGGTATCGTTGTAAGTTTACAAAGTCAGTTTCCCTGTATGTAAAGTTTTCTGTGTTGCTTGCTCTGCTCGTGGAGTTTCCTGGTGTATCAGTCACTCAGCAACAAGGCAGCTCAGCTTCATTTATAACAAATAACCTAGTTCTCACTCACATTATATTCTGTCTTCAGTTCATTGGACACTGTATTTCTCTGGTTTTCTAAAAATTGCCCTAAGAAAATAACTGAGGCTCTGTAGTATATATAAGAAAACATTTATTTAGCTTACAATTTTAGAGACTAAAGTCCAAATCCAGCTTGTCTATTTGGCCTCTGGTGGAGGGCCTTGTGGTAGATGCTTTGTTATGGGAACACATGTGGTAAGACAGGAAACGAGAGAAGGCAAACCAGGCTTGCCATTTTATAAAAACCAACTGTCAAAACAACAAACTCAATACAGAGGAGTCTAGAGTTCTTCCAAGGACAAAGATCCCAGTGACTTCATCACTTTCTACTCTGCCCCTTCTCTTAAAGGTCTTTCCACTTTTCACACACACCCTAACCACGACAGACACTCCCTTAACTTGCTTCTTACTTGGATATTGGAGCAGATATCAAGCAAAACAGAGAAGGAATGAAGGTCATCACCTAAACTTGTCCACACAGAAGTGATGCCTGATATATCTTCTCATATTTCCTTTGCAAATGAAGTCTGACTTCAAGTGGATGTGCACTGCATTATCCTTGTGCCTAGAAGCAGGTGGAGATCAGACACTGATGATCATCTGCATGCCTGTCTCACAAGCACAGATTTCTTTGATCTTTAATGCACACAACAATCAGTGAGCTCAGTGGTTGTGATTATAGATGAGGAAGGAAGCTGAATTAGAGAAGTAACTAGTCTGTGTACCACCCAACCATTAGAAGAGCTGGATACCAAGACATGCTTTCCTCTCTGGACCTGATATTCTTATCCCTTGCATTTACTACTTTGGGATGGATACTATTTTTTTGTTTATTTGGGTTTTGATTTACCTGATTTTTACCTATCCCAGCCTGGCACTCCCTATGTAGACTAGGTTGGCTTTGATCTCACAGAGCTGCCTGCTTCTGCTTCCTGAGTGCCAGAGTTAAAGAGCATTCACACCCAGCACGGATAATATACTTAATTATCCCACATGACCAGTGACACTGTTAGGAACCAATGAAAACATTTCAGTGCCTGAGCTAAAATCCATTATGTTATCTTTATTCCAGTAAAATATGTATAAATGAATATATACAAGTGTGTGCATGTGTGTGTGTGTGTGCGCGTGTGTGTGTTTAGTAGTAGTAGAATCACCAGCCACAGCAGTGATAGGGTACAGAATAATAGTAGGAGCAATGGTTCGAATCACACCCAAAGTATGCAAAGCCCATCAAATGCAAAAGGCAAAGTTTATGTTCTGTGTAATTTATCATACAATGTAAACAAGGAAGTGCATTATAGCATGTAGAAAAGTACCATGACAAACCTAGAATACTGGAATCAGTCCAGCAGTATAGGCAATTAGAGGTTAGAGAATTTGGAGTTTTCCAACAGGGAAAAGAGATGATAAGCTTTAGCCCTGAAGTCCTCGGGTCAGAGCTGCACTCTCCGCTCAGACTCTTTCTTATGTGGATTGCCAGAGCTCCTGGTAAGGAGAATTCACTGACATGTGACAATTACCCATGATTTGGGCTTCCATGTGGGACCCCTGGAGCTAATCATATTCTTGTTCTGGATGAGGAAAATCTAGCAGAGCCTGTGTGATCAGCTTCCCTCCACTCTCTTTAAATACACTGAGCCAGAAGGAGGATTTGTAGCAATTATTTCATGAAAATCATCGTATCTGGAATGTGGTTCCAGCAGGTCCAGTTGGACTGAGGATCAGCAATGTATAGCCCGTATGTCATGAGTATTTGCTCTTCTGCCCTGAGAATTCCATTTCAAATGACACCAACTTTGGAGAGTCTCAAAACCCAACTAACAGAGAACCAATGTGTATTTTGTATTTCTCTTGCTGAAATTCATTGAATATTGCTGGAATATGCATACATATATATATATATATATATATATATATATATATGTTGCAGATTGCATGTGGTTTGTTCTTTGAAGCGTACAAGGCCTCAAGCAACATTACCATCTGGTGACCTAAGAAATGAGTGTTCTATAGATATCATATCCCTGTTTATCATGATGCTTGGACCACAAAGCATTTTTCTTCTCAAAAGAAAGAAAAATTAACACATGCCCTTGAAAAGCACAGGTCTTGTCCAGCTTTGTCTCTAGCAGAATAGTGATTGACCTTTTAAAAGCACAGGTGAGCATTCACTCTGGGAACTGACACCTGTAGGTTGGAGGCTGCCCTTCAAAAGACAAGTCAATCCTTGGATGCAAAAGCAGAAGCCTACTGGAAGAATCTGACTTTTTCACCCATAAAGAAGATCCCTCATTAGTAGTTCTCATAAAGGAATGATTCTGCCATGGGGAAACGTTAACTTCTTCCTAGAGTGAGAAGCTGGGGCCATTGGCTGCTCATTTTAGCTCCTCATGTTTGTGGAACACCGGGTAAAGAAACATTTCCAAGTTTATGGGCAAACATTGTGAGGAACGAAATTGCTGGTGCATGCCAGGGGATAGAAGAACATCTCTGGTCTGATAGTGCTGCCCAGATATTTCCAAGATGTCTTGCTGGGGACAACAGGAACTAGGCAACTGTAGCAATCATGACCAGCAATGCCTGACAGGACCATTGCTCACCTTTCAAAAAGGAAGCAAACTTGAAGTCTTGCACTGTGAAATGGCAATCAGAAGCCATGCGGTCCACAGGCAGACAGAGCAGTGAGCACTGGATCCTATGCCCTTGTAGTCCACTAGGATTGGTCTCACTGCTGTCCCTGAAACCTGCTCTGGGTGCTCTGGAAAACCCTCTGGAACATAGTCTAACGCTTCTCACCCCATTGTGAGGCCACCAAGTCTGCTCTTCTACCTCTGTGTAGGTGTGTAAGACCTGAAAGCACACAGTGTGGCCTTTTGGGTTTAATTTATGGGAGAAGCAGTTAGTGACAATGTCTTCCATGTTTCTCCATCTGGATATATGTCTATACCTGCTGCCTCCCCTTCCAGTCCTTTCTGCCACAGAAGCAACCTTTATTATGAGGAAACATCACCACTGTTCTGAGGAAGCCAAGTAAGGATGCCCTCTGATGACCCACTTTTGTCCTGCAGTGAGTCACTGTATATTACATTACATGCATTTCTTCCTGGAGTGTATCCAGCCTGAACTTAGCTGGGCATGTAATTTATTACAGAGACCAGGGCTCACTGGTCTTGTGCATCCCTCCTCTCTCACACAGCACAGCTCCTGACATATTGTTGACACTCAGTAATATGTGTTCAATGAATAAATAAATCCTCCAACAGCCAGACACCAGGGATGAGCACCACTGAATAGCTACCAGGCTTCATCTCCTTGCTCTCCAAAGAAGGACTAGAGGAGGTTCCTAGGAGAGACTCCTGGCATTCTGTGCTGACCCATTAGCCCTGTCCACTGTATTCCCTCTTAGCGACCTGTGTCAGCATGGATTCAGCCCTTTTGCCTTTCTCCTTGTGATGACTTACAGGAGAGCCCAACCCTCCCGCAGTGTGGCTTGTCATGGTGATGGGAAACTGTAGGTCCCTCTGAGGCAGCTTAAAAGGAAAACTTGCCACAAACTTTAAAATTGTTTCATCATTAGATTAACAACAAAGGCAAAGGCTGTGTTCAAACACGTTCATCTCACTAAATTATTTTTAAGTGACTTGCCTCTAACTGATAAATGATTAATAATTTTTCTCTCTTCAGAGTGGTTTTAATAATGCCACTGGGAATCTTTGCTTGCACCTCTAAAATAAGTTATTTTCAAATACGGAGAGGGGTGATAGTTGCTTGTAAGCCAGAGGCTCCAAACAACCAACAGGTCAAATCCCTGTAGTCTACCCCAACTCTAAAAGAATTTCTACAGGATTTCCAGGAAAATTCAGTGTAGACTCTGGGAAAGAGGCCTCAAAAGGCTTACTGAAAACACTTTGTGATATTCCATTAAAGGCAGAGTGAGCACTGGCTCCCAGAGGTTCTGCTGAAATGATCCCCAGATGGTCTTTGGTTATCTCTCCTGCTCACTGCTGCCTTTATCAGGACCAGATCACCAGTATAATCCCGAATGTAGTCTACTTTAAACATACAGCTCTAGTCAATCTTTGATAAAAGAATGACAGATGTGACTCATAGTAAGCTTAGATAATTTTACAAGTGATCCCATGGACTTTGACCTAGATACTGCCATGAACCACACTTCAGACAAGGAAGTTGCAGCAGCAGAGCTGATGTAACTTGCCAGAGGTTGATGGTCAGAAAAAATTTGGGGAAGAGTTCCAGACCCAAGGCCCGTGTCTGATTCAGGCCCACAATATTACACTAGAGAGTCACTCAACCTTTTGTATCTTCTTTGTACAAAGACAAGATGGCAGTGAAGAAAAACACAACCTTGAGCTTTGCAACCATAAGTGCCTTAGAACGTAAGCTCTGAGAGCGAAACGTATGAATAAAGGATTCTGTCAAGACTGATTACTTTGTTCTAATATTTATTTATTTTTTATTTTATAGGTATAAGTATTTGCATGCCACATGTGTGCCTGAAACCCACAGAGGCCAGGCATGCCTCTCTCTATTGGAACTGGAGTTACACAGCCAACATGTGAGTGCTAAAACTGAGCCCTGATCCTCTTCAAAAGTAGCAAGTGCTGTTAACTGCTCAACCATCTCTTCGGTCCCGAATACTGAACATTTTCCACAGGATTTATGAACCAACCCAGACTCTACTTCCAACTTAAGGCAATTGTTCCCTGAGCCTCAGTTTCCTTGTCCATGAAACAGCTAAAAACAGCCTTACACTAAAGCCTATAGGATCAGTTTTAGAACAAAGGAGGCAGCTAAACAAGGAGTGTGGAGCTGTGCATCACACAACATAAATACTGGGTAAGTACTGAGTCTTATTGCATAGAAACTTGAAAATTCTTTGTGTTCCAGGGGTGTATTTAAAACTCAACGTCTACATGACAACCTGTTTTTGTTTGTCTGTTTGTTTCTTGGTTTTCTGAAACAAGGTTTCCCTGTAGCCCCAGCTGGCCTAGAACACTATGTAGACCAGACTGACCTGGATCTCACAGAGATCTACATTCTAGTGCTAGGATTAAAGACCACCACAGCTGTCTATGATAACCTATAAATCCCTTGTCTGTGGCCCTCTTCCGCCATCTTCATCATCTTCCTGTAACAGGAAGCCATGTGTGAGGTGACAGGTCTTGTCCTGGTCAGACGATGATACCACTGCAGCCTCTCTTTCAGATCTCACAGCAGTCCCCAGCACCCTCCTCCACCAGCATGGAGCGCATCTTTCACAGCTCCCAGGAAATGCGCAGTTGCTGCATCTCCTCTCTGCTTCCTACTTCTTTGTTACTCCCTCAGCATCATTCTTCCTCAGTAAAGGATCCAGTGACTAATCAAAATTCTGCTCACTTCTGTCTCCAGGGTGAATCTGCTCCTAGGACGTCTGCCTGGATTATTGCCATGTTTCAGGTCAGAAGGCGTGCTGTCTTGGCTGTGACAAGTGGTAGACACACTATTTTCAGACCACTGAATCTCTTCAGTGCTGAATCACACTGAGTAAATAGAGGCAATGCTTGTAACGACTGAGCGTGCTGCTATCTCGTCTTCTGTAACTTACTACTCCCCAAATAATGTAGATATATGTCCCATGTTTCATGAGAGTTCAGAAGTGATTTTCCCTGGGCTGTTTGAGGGTTTCCACAGTTCTCATAGATTCAGACCTTTCCCTCTTCAGTTCTTTATCCTAATAAAGCAAGAATCTTTGAAATTACTTCAGAGCCTATAGTGGCTACAAGTCCTTCAGACATCACAAGTGCATTCCACGAGTGAGGAAGGACATGGTTTAATCCACATGGTGATTCCTAAGACATTCTACACAGTTCCATGGTTCTAGCCAGCAAAATCTTCAATCATGACCACATTTAGAAGTTAATAATTCTGAGACGGCATGGCATCATGTACCAGGACACAACAGGCCACCCTGTCAGTGCCCTGTGATCCATTGTTACACTTATTCCACTAAAACATATCCTTGTATGGGTCTTAATTTCACAACTCTGAGCACCCTGAGGGCAGGAATATCCCCTATTTGGAAACTGACAGCAGAATATAGTCTAGTACCTTGGTAACTAGAAGACATTAAATCTGCTTAAGTGGTGATTAAAAGAATTAATAAATAATTTAATCAACAAACAAACATGTTTGAAATTAAGAAGTACAGCTTGAGAATCGACTTCAGTGGGCTCTTTCTATTTGAATACTTTTCAATTATTAAGTCTAATATGTATTACCATTTAAAGTTTAACAAATTGCTTAACAGGAGATCTGAGATTATTCTGACATTTCAAATTACAGAGAGTGTTTTTTGTTCCCTTGGCAAACATTACAGGGCTATAAATTTTCATTAGTTGAGTTTGCCTATTCCCTAATGTGAGGGGACTTATTTTTCTTTTCAAAGGTTAATTGTGTTTTTCAAATGTCTACTCTTTTCTTAATTCACATAAGGTACAATATTTAAATACAGTGACCTCATTCTTTCATTTTATATTTTGTTAGCACTTATTCTGATTTTGTTGCTGAAATGATTTGGAACATAACATTTCAAAAGGCTACCGTGGTTGTTTTCAAGCAATGCTGATTTAAATTTAGTTTGCAATTCTGAAGATTTTTCAAAGGTAACTCCACTGTGGCTTTTCTACCTCAGACGGGTGCATTTGGCTGAAACGAGCAGACACAGATGAAATGTGAAGGTAATACATAGATTTCTCTAAGTCTTTTGGTTTGAGACAATAGAAATGCAGCATGCAGAGTTTCAAATATATTTTTATTTGAAATTGAAAGCTGATTTGGATCCCAGGCTTTTGTCCCCAGTGCCTACTTAATTAGAATTGCACTTGGGAATGTAACACATTCCATGCATCATTAAACACTTTAAATAATTAATAGTTGATTATTTTCTCTTTCAAGATGGCCTCATTTGTAATTCTGCCTCGATGATGAGACTGACCTTTAGGTTACAATCAAGTTGCATTTATATTTAGAAAATAGAACTTTACTTAGAGGGTATACCAAATGGCATTCAGGCTTTATGCTATATAAAATGCGAAAAGCTTGGCCAATACCACAGAAGCATTAAGTGAAGAGATCAATAATCATTTTGATAATGCAATGTTTAAATTGACTTTTTTCTTAACTGGCTCCTGGGACCTTTTTTTCTAAACGTCCAACTAACTTAATAAGAAAAGGTAAATTCTGTGTCAAGTGCTCTTCCTGTGATGTGAGCAGGGACAGTAGCAGCAAAGGCAGGACACAGACAGACTCAGCTTCTCTCTGCCCTCTTGAAAACAAAGCATTTAAGATCCTTTCTTTGTGTTTCCATACTTTAGTTTTGAGCAGAACCTAGTGAATTTCACAGATGGGTTGCATTTCATCATCATATTTAAACACTTCTTCACATTCATTTTCCAAGTCAATAGTCACCTCAGATAAACTCTTCAATAAAACATTGTTCAAACCATTGTGGTCCATTTTAAAAGTGTAAATAAAAAAAAAAAAGCCATTTCTGACACGAACTCTTAATTCATTATCATCAGATAAGATGTTAAGGAGCCCCAAAGGCCAATCTACTCTTCTCCACCACTGGGCATTAAAGAAAGCCCTTGCATGCTGAACTAATTTCGGGATGGGTTCTCCAGAACCAAATGATGGAAGTACAGTTCCAAAACAATCAAACCAGCCTTCCACAAGCATCTTAATGCAAAAGTCTGTCCTTTGCCTTTTCCCATAAATAATGTGCCCATTGTCTAACAAGATCCAAAGGTGTCCTTTGGGAATCATTATGCTTTCAGTTTGGCTTATAGTGACCATGGGTCCCTTTAACCAATGAAGAACATTGGCCTGGATTGGTGTCCTGGGTGATGACAAAGGATTGCTACAAGTAAAAAGAGAAAAGCAGACTTTCACTAATCAACAGCTCTATTTATGTAGGACCGTTACCAGACATTGTGGTCCATAACCCACTGCTTTAGTTCCCCTATATTTGAAAAGAAATTAGGAATCAGATACAAGTCAAGTTAAATGGATTTCTTTACAATTTGGCCAAACCCAGGAAAGAAAGAATCTTATTTCTCTCCAGCCTTCACTATGCCAGGGCAGGCATATGCTTTATAGAAAATCGTACAAAAAAGACCAGAGATGTGTGGATTTAGCTGTGGGACAGTTTACATGGTGATTCTTTGCAGGTGAAGTCAGCTTGCTCAGGATTCCTCCATCATCTTCCTCAGGAGCACATAGCCTTCAACGCTGGGGGTTGCACTGTTACAGGTTATGCAATGACAGAAGCAGTGTTTTTATTAAAACTGGCTATTGAGGGGCTGGAGAGATGGGTTAGCAGTAAAGAATACTGGCTGCTTTTGCAGAGGCTCTGGGTTTGATTCTCAGCACACACATAATGACTAAGAACCATCCATAATTCCAGGTCTGGGAGATCCAGTGACATCTTCTGATCCAAGGGCATTGTACCACATGCAGGCAATACACTTATATACTAAAATAAAAATAATTTTTAAAAACCTGGGGACTGAGGAAAATAGACTGGACGTTGTCTCAAAGATCTGCTATTTTGACAAGAGAAAAAAGTGTTTCAGTTGTTTTATGGGTTAGTGGGTGGGAAAATCCCCAAAAGTTCTGGGCCTGCCAGAATCCTGCCACTAAGTTCCTTCCACGGGTGTAGGATGATGGACTTGCGAGTGTGTGTGTGTGTGTGTGTGTGTGTGTGTGTGTGTGTACTTCAAGCTCATATGTTATATACAAAGTGATGTTGCAAGTTGAAAAAAGAAGGGATAGTCTGATGACTCGAGGGAGGGGCATAAGTGCTCTTTAGAGTGTAAAACATCTCTGCCGTCACTCCAAGACCCTAGCATTTTCTCTCAGCATGGAATTGTTGTTACAGTGAGTTCATTCAATCCTCTTCATAAGGTTATAGGGTAAATATCTACATCTTAATTTTCAAATAAGGGCATGGTAACATAATGATTATTTACTAAATAACAGTTTTATTGATTCTTTGAGAATATCACGCAGTGTATTTTGGTCATCTTCACATCCCCTTCCCATCACCTCTCGATCCACTTACACCTCTCTACCCACCCGTCTTCAAGTCTTCTGTTTTTTTAAATGCTTATCAAGCCTAATTTATGTTTCTCACATGTCCTTGGGTGTGGCTCCATATCCTGGAGCCTGGTCAACCTACCTGACATCACACTCTTAACGAAAATGGACTCTCCTTCTCCCAGAAGCTAGCAATTGCCAGTAGTTCCTCAACTAGAGCTGGAGCTTCTTGCCCATCCCCCTGCTCCATGCTGGGTTTCTGCTTGACTTGAGCTTACCCAGATCTTGTACATGCTGTCATAAATGCCGTGGGTTCATATGTACAACTACATGGCTTCCTTGTATTCATTCACCAGCTCTGGATCCTACAATCTTAACTGCCTTCTCTTTTGCAATGATCTTTGAGCCTTTGGGTACCTATGATAGAGGTACCCAAGTTATGGTGGACCAGTTGTGGGTCTCTGTGTTAATCTCCTTCTAGTACAAGAAGAAGCTTCTCTGGTGAGAGCTGAGATGCACTAATCTACGGGTATAACAATAATACATTAGGAGTCAGTTTAATACTATTCCCATTTAGCAGGGTTATAGTAGTAGATTCTGTGGCCTGTGATCTGTCTAACTACAGGTTCTTGGCCCTAATTACAGTGCCAGTTTGATGATGCAACTTGTCAAGTGGACCTTAAATCCAATCAGAAGATGCTTGATTATTCCCATAAGATTAATAACACTACTGCACCAGTGGGCGTATCTTACCAGGTTAGTCATTACTGTAGGTCACAGGGTTCACAAACAGGTAAAACTAATAGTTACATTTTTCTTCCAGTAGAAAACTAGTCAGTAGAGACAAAGCTTCAAGGTCAGTACTTGCTTGATTTCTCCATGTTGGTTTTATGACTCACATATGTAGAATCACTAGCAATAGAGTCTTACTGTCAAGTTCTGGTGGGTAACCAAGAATAATGGCAACACTCAATATTGTTTGTGGGTCAATGAGACCTCTCTAGTCAACAACTCCCAAAGAGGGAGCCCATTCCTGGCACCAGAGCTTTTATTTGCTAGCTTGTGTTGTCTGGTAGGTGTACTATCCTTGCATTGTAGGCTAACTCCACTTAAACCCTTCTTATAGATGTATACTACATATTCTAAGAATATACTATTATAGTAGATTACCTTATGACTTTTTAAAAAGGTCTTTGATATTAGTTATTCCTCCCCGTACCCCCTCCTTTTCCTTGTCCTTCCATTCCCCATTCCGTCTAATCCTTCTTACTCCTGCATTCCCCTCTCCCCTTTTGATCACTGCATCTGTCTCATTCCCTGGAAGCCCACCTTCTCATTAGTTTCTTGACCTCTCTGGATTTTCCAATTGAAATACACATAATACATAAAAGATTCAAAATTAGTACCCACATATGAGAAAGAACAAATGATTTTATCTTTCTTGGTTAATCTATATCTCATTTAGGATGATTGTTTCCAGGTCAATCCATTTATATGCAAATTTCATAATTTCATTTTTCTCAACAGCTGAATAATATTTGATTGTGTAAATGTACCATACTTTGATTATCTATTCATCTATTGATGGACATCTATGTTGTTTCCATTTCTTGTCTATTGTATACAAAGCAGAGGTAACCATGAATGAACAGGTTTTCTCTGTAGCAAGATATAATCTTTTGGGTATATACCCCCAAATAGTATATGGTTGATACATTTCTAGCTAATGGAAGAACCTCCACACTGATTTCCATAGTGGCAACGACTATAATCTCTAGGTCAGTAAATTACCAGAACTCTGCAACTCCTGAAGTTTTGGGAGCTATAGCTGAATAAAGGAGAAAAAAAGGAGTTAAGAATTGTGCAAAATTATGTCATCTACATTTATAATAAAAAGCAGGTGTTGATGGGGCTGGAGAGATGGCGGCTCATTGGTTAAAAGCACTCTGCTCTTGCAGAGGACCCAAGTTCAGTTTTCAACACCCACATGGTAGCTAATAACCATCCATAACTCCAGCTCCAGGGGAATCAAATATCCTCTTCTGACCCCTGCAGACATTGCATAATACAGGTGCACTTACATACATGCAGGCAATATACTCATATACACAAAATATTTTTTAAAAGTAGATGAGATAGTGGACATGATAAATAAACAAAATGTCAACGTCTTTTCCTTCTTGGAGAGAAATCTTGGCTTATTCAATCCAGAAATTGGTAGTGTTAGACACACTTCCCTAAGAATCTTAGCAGTAAACACTATTCCAGTAATGCAAAGGTCCAATTTCTTGCATATAAATCTTTTAAGGTGCTTAGCTAAAGGGCTAATAGAAATCTAGACTGTACTGTAAAGCTGACTCCTTCCCTTCACCCATCAGGAGTCTTGTTCAATAGGTGAATTAAACTTACTCATGTCATGTGGAAAAGATATAAATCTTAGGGCCCTGAAATAGTCTTCAGGGAAGTATTGACATTTTTGTAGTTAATTATTTTATGAATGATTGCAATGTTTTATGCCTCAGAGTGGTATTTCATGGTGAGTTATGATTTCACTGCATTAATATTTTCACACATTCTTCAGTTGTCAGAAAGTTTCAGGTCAGGGTTATCAGAGATCACAACTATTGTTCTAAGGACATTGTCATGGAAGTGGATTATAGAGAACCCTGCTGTTAAGTAAGTGCAGATCCTTCTGGCATAGGTGTTCTTGTTCCATGTTTATCTAATTGAGGCTTTGAAAGAAAGAAAATCAGAAGCAGAATGAGTCAAAATGTGTGTTTTAATTTTATTTTAGTTACAGTTAAAATGCTAGAAAAACTTAAATAAGGAAAATCTTAAATAAGAAAAAAACTTAAATTCATCTTCATTTGCAGCTTCAGAGGGTTCATTTCATGGTCTCTTAGTCCCTTGGTGGTGGGAGCTTGTGATGGAGAACCTACTTTTAAATAGGTCTCACCTCTTAAATGTTCCAGAACCCCTTAAAGTAGTATCACAATCTTGGGACTAAGTTCCCAAACTTGAGTCTTTGGAAGACATTTCATGTGTGTGTACATGCCATCTATGTGTACAGGTACATATGCATGATTGTGCACATACATATGCATATTCTTCTATCACCCTCCACTGTACTTTTTAAGGCAGAATCTCTCATATTCATTGAACCTGGAGCTCACTAATTTGGCAAGATTAGCTTGACAGCGGGCTCCAGGCACAGTCCGTCACTGCCTCCTCAGAGGTCGGATTACAGGAGTAAGCCACCAAATCCTTTTTCTTTTTTTTAACTTGGATGCCAGGGATCTGGTCCTCATGTGTTCATAACAAGCATTTTACTTAATTAGCCATTATTTCATGCCTCCCAGGAAGATATTCATATGTAGAATATCCCACTCATACAATGTTTCTCTTGGGGCTACTTTGGCTCATCTTTTCAGTGGGCTTTGAAAGTAAATTGTCAGGCTAGACAGATGGCTTGGCAGTTAAGAGCACTGGCTATTCTTGCAGAAGACCCTGGCTCAAATCCCAGCACCTTCATGGCAGCTAGCAACCATCCTTAACGTCCATTCCAGAAGATCCAATGCCTTTTCCTGGCCTCTGAGGGCACTGCACTTCACAGGTGTACTAACATACATGTAGACATAACACACATACACATAAAAATAAATAAATCAAAATTTTTTTATTAAAAAAAGTAAACTGCCATGAAACGCTCCACATCCGAAAGATCAGTGGTGAGTTTGAAATGGGTTTAGAAAGGAGTCTCTTGCCCACATGCACCTCATTCTCCAGGGTTCTCCTTGGGCAGTGGCTGTAAAGTTTGCTGATGGGGGCAGAATTCCTCAGTTGCATGTTGATCAGTTTGAGAATTTGTTTTCTTAGGAATAGTGTGTTAGAATCCAGGAAGTGAAGGAGAGGTGACAGAAAATTAGAAACAGAATTTAACCTTCAACAGATATAGAGTGCTTTATTAGCTACAAAGGGAATGCAACCTACCTGCAGGAATGGAGGCTGAGCAGAGGTATAGGATTTATAGGCAAGTCCAGAAAAATCCCAGAAAGGGGGTCCTATCTTTCTGGAATCCTAGTGGATGTGTAACTTCCTGGAATCCCAGAAGATGGGTGTGCCTTCTTTGATGGTGTAGTGCTCCTTCCAGAGATCAGGGAGGAGAGTGGGAGTCTATAATATATTGGTCTTTGCTTCTGGCCTGTTTCAAACCTATTATTTTGCTGGGGTTAATTGAAAGCCATTGGTCCAGATTATGTCCATTAATAAAAACCAACCCCACAGAAATGTCTTTGTTTTTACTTTTTAGGAAAGTATTTTATTATGGTATCTTTGAACATCTGTGAATTTAAAAAGAAATAAATATGGCATCATTATCACAACACATATTAGATAATAATAGATATTATTAGATAATAATAATAAGAAGCCAAAAGAAACTAACTTAAACTAGAGGTTTAGAGCAGTACTTTTTCAGTTCTTGTGTGGAGCCCTCCCCTCTTTCCTAGCCCCATGCCCCCTTTAGCTTAAGCATTTTTTCCGATTCTGTAAAATGCTTGGCATAGGATAATGGAAGTAAAAACCCATTTCAAGGCTAGGGACTAACTTCTTCATCTTGTCAACCTTGCCTGTAAATTTCCAGCTGCAGTCACAAGACTGTAGACTGTAGATTAGACATGTCTGGCAAGGGAGAGCATGTTGAGACCTTATAAGGTAAAAGCAGGACCCTGCAGGGAACTTGAGTAACAGTCAGCGCATTCCAATGCCCGGAAGACAGCCCCCACCAATAAGAAAACCCTTACCATCTCCCAATCAAATTAAAATATGTTGGTGGGCGCGGCTTCCCTAACCAATCACAATGGGACACCGCATCCCCGCTGTAATTCTCCTCCCTTCTTGGTCTCTAGTCAATACAAGGCTCACGCCCTTTATGATCAAGGCTCTCAGCACGGATCCACTGTCTTGGTACAGTGTGAGAGTCCATGCTTAAACCGGAATAAAGGCTCTTTGTTTTTGCATATACTCCGGATTCCTTGGTGGTCTTTGGGGAGTCCTTTCTCTGGGCATTATACTTGCATCTACTGGGTTGGTGAGTAAGGCAAGACTTTGTTTCTGGTGTTTTCTCATGATCTTCCAAGAAGTGCCCAGCTGATAGTTTGGAATTGGGGGAGCAGTGTCTGTGATTCATCTCAGCCTCTAGCTACTACAGTGGACATGTTTTGCAGAAGGGGTGTTCCAAGAGAGAGGAGTTCCCGTTCTCTGGATGCATAGACTCAGAACAAGACATAGAGTATCTGCTTTTACTACAGATGACCAAAATGGCCAGTCCAGCCTACACTAACAGGATTCTATTTTTCAACAGGAGGAGCTGCAAGCCAGCTTTGTACCAGTACAGATCCAGGAAGGTGCAGGAAAATTGGGCCAGCTTTGCCATCAGCAGACCATGACATAAACAAGTTGAAAATGAAATTTCAAAAGGATTTATTATAAGAAATAACTCATGAAAAGCACCTCCTTGTTCTCTGAAGGAACATAAAGAAAATATGGCTCCTTCGAGAGCAAAGTAGATGGATGATGAAGGTTTAAGTCTAGAGACAAGTGATTTATAAAGTGAAGAAAGACAAGGAAAATTTAGATATTACCATGCCATAATTTAATATACCTATAGAAGTCCTACTAGTTAGAACTGATGAAGCACACAGTTCAGTCTGAGCAGGCGAACATGGAAATACTGAGGAACACACAGAAAAAGAACAGATGTAAATAAAAATGGAGAAGAAATAAAGAAAGTGTTAACATCAGACCCCACCATCCACATGGTTTTCTTGAAGGCAAATGCCACAGCTGGCAAGAAACACTATTTTAAGATTCAGTAGAAGAAAATAGTATTCTTTTTATTTTCATGTTTATTACTATTTTTTTTTGAGGAAGTGCTTTGCTTTGTGTTAGAATTCTGGATGAAGGGGACATCATCATGAGGTAGAAAGAATTCCACCTTCAACAGATGCAGATAGTTTTATTAGCTAGGAGGGGCAGGTAACTTTCCCTCAGGAATGGAGATTGGGGTATCAGGCTTTGGGAAGGTCTAGGATTTATAGATGGGCCCAGAAAAGCCCAGAAAGAGAGTCATGCCTTCCTGGAATCCTAGAAGATGGGTGCCTTCCTTGAACCCCAGAAGGCTGGGCATGCCTTCTTGGGTGGTGTGGTGCCAGTGTTCCTTCCTCGGATCAGGGAAGGAGACATGCAGTTCTGATAAGGGGTTTGCTAAGCAACCAGATCTACAAGAAGGCTGATACAACCAGATTGTTTTTGTTGAGGGTCCTGTGTTTTGCGCAATAGATGTATCTCCTTCTTGGAGTCTGGGGGAGGCAGGGTGGGCAGATGGTCAGTTCTGTCAGTCATTTGTTAGGCTGAACTTCCTTCACTTTGCAACCAAGGCTGGCCTCAAGCCTGTTATTCTCCTGCCTCTGCCTCTAGGTGCTAAGATCAGTCATATGTGTCTTCATATCCAATGAAGTAAATATTCTTAAAAAGTAAGACTTAGTTAAAATCCTAATCAAAATAATTCACATAGTACCAGAGATATATAATGTAAACAAGAGTAATAAACTAGTGGAAACATCTTGAAATTGAAATTTTCTAATTAAAAAAATCAATGTTACTCCTCTAAGAGGACTGTATCACATTAAAATCATTAACAAGGAAAAACTGGGCACAACTGTATAACCGAAGGTAGAAAGTCTATAATGAAGTCAGAGACACATTTTTTTCAAATTTAAAAAATAATGGATTATTGCAATTTCAGAAGACAAATGGGAATTGAAAAATCAGCAATTGAATATTTTCTATTTCCTATCATAAATTAATATAGAATTGATACCACATCTAGTCAAAATAATTTATATGACACATTGTATATGAATTTGACTGTATAAACAAATATGTTCATATACATCCTGGCTATAATTTCGATATATTTCTTTTTGCGTTATGCTAAAATAGTAATGTATTATGACCAAGATGTAAAAATTCAAAATGACTTAAATTAGCAGAAAATTAAAACTACTAATTCTTTTCTACAAATGACTGTTAGAAGTGTATACATTTTGAATTCTAAAAAGCACATCAGTAATTTCTTTATATTACTAAAAATTTTGCTATTAAACTAGGAAGATATTTTTACAACTCTAACATGATAAAGAAAAGTCTCTTAAGCACAACAGAAATTAAAATTAATGAAATTTTTATTTACAAGTCTTAGACAATACCAAAATTATTTCAGGGTCATGATTCCTTTTGATTCAGGTGCCTATCCATGTAGAAGGAAGTATACAACACATAAATATCAAAAAGAGTAAGTGCTAAAGGTAGAGAAAATCTCCTAGAAATAATGAGAGACCAGGAACAAGGCTATTTGTAAAGTTAAATACCAAGGCAGCTCTTCTTCATTACAGCAATACATATTTTTCATATAGAATAAAAAGATTTCAAATGGTTTCAGAAATAAAAAAATAATTATAATTCACTGACATTTTTGCATATCTATGTCAGTCAAATTATACACTTGAAGGAAAAGAAAGTGGACCAAGTGGGCAGACAAAACAGGCACCTAAGAAATCCTTTCAAACAGGACCGACTTCAGATTTCTCATTGACATGCTGACGTTTTCATAAAATCATATTGACAGTGTCCTACAAGGTGTCCAGACAGCTCTAGCTATCTACAGGAAGGCATGGGGTGACAGGATGAGAATTTGATTGTGCTAATTCTGAATGGATCAGGGAGAGGCATAGATCTTCAGTTCACACAAAACAAAACAAAAATATAAAATATAAAGGAAGCAAATGGCAAAGACTGATTAGAAGATGTAAATCGCTGATGACAACTTAAGAAGCACATAAAGCTCAGCAGGTATCTGATGTTAAAGTGTGACTGGGATGCTAAAATTTGAATGAAATTTGTATGGTGCTACAGCTCAGGAAACAATTCACATTTTGGAGAACGCGTGTCTCAGTCTTGGAGATATTTAAAGCGCTATGTTTCGTGCATGGTACTTCCTACAAACCTTCCTTGCTGGACGCTGAGCACAGGAAGTCTGAGGGCAGCTCCTGAAAGTGGAGACAGCATTAGAACCAACTTCCTTCCTACAACCGAGAAAGATTTATCATAAAGAATTTACACCGCAATTATATCAACATAAGTGATTTGGAGAAAGGTAAGAAGGTTTCCATAAGGGGAAATATAGGGCATTAATCTACCCTCAGACCTATCTGAAAATGGGTAAATAAGCACAGCGGCACAAATCATCCCCCCTCCTTTGGCAAAATTTCAACTGGAAAGCTATAAAATGAATTATCATTAAGGATTAGAGCAATGTTTTATCATGAATAAGGAACTGGAAATTGAAATATGTCCCTGCCAGTAGATTAATCTTCCCTTGGTATTTTATTTTACTTCTCTACTCAAAAATCAATGAATTCCACCACCTGGCAGTATTATATGAATGACTTAGTCAGCAGGTGTCTAATGCCCTTGATGCACTTGCTTTCACTTAACTCCTCTTTTCCTACAAGGACCTCATGCTCTGACCAATTCCATCCAGTAGAAATATGATGTAAGAAGCATATGTAAGTTTTAATTTTCTAGTAGTCACATTAAATAAGTAAAATGGGGCTAAAGGTTTCATTACAGTGGCACAGTGCTTCCCTAATAGATGTGAAGACAGTGGTTCAATGATGAAAATAAAGAACAACATGATGAAAATAAATAAAATAAGAAGAACTTGTAAGACAAGCTTTAATGGCATTTTTCAACATATATATATATATATATATATATATATATATATATATATATATATAATATTCAGAAACGCTACTGTTTCAATGTGTGGTCAACATAAAAAAATAATGGCATCTCTTCCATGTTTCTTGCTGTTCTGCCTCTGACGTCCACACTGTGTTCACAGTTGAACACACCTGCATTCATATTGGCTACACTCCAAGTGTATGACAGCCACATATTGTCACAAGCCAGGCTGTCAGAGGGGCAGCTCCAGAGGATTATGGCCCTGGTGGGCTTGTGCCTCAGTGCTGCCCACTCTGATCTCCAGGGATAGTCTGGACTCAGCAGACACACTGATTTTGGGATTCCAAGCTTCTGACCTGACTTGGGAACCTTGACCGTGAACCCTGAGAGGCTGAGGGAGAGGGGGGAAGTCATAAGTTCAAACTCAGTCTTTGTTCAATAGAGTGGAGGTTTTCTCACTTTCTAATTTTCCCTAATCTATCTTGTACATTTTCTAGTCGAAACCCTTCTTGATCTTCCTCCATTCCATGTATTTGCTCCTTGTGAACCCTGTGTCCACCATGCTTACGTAACCAATAGCAGGGCAACAGGCACTGCTTAAAGTAACTCCTTGTGATGATGCTTTCCGCATCACGCTTGTTTGCCTGGCTGCAA
The DNA here is from genome assembly GCA_035773235.1 of Eospalax fontanierii. NCBI lineage: Eukaryota > Metazoa > Chordata > Mammalia > Rodentia > Spalacidae > Eospalax > Eospalax fontanierii. The sequence continues at coordinate 42,593,012 of CM069540.1, read as the reverse complement.
ACCCAGAGACCCTGAATTTCAGACCAAGCATGGCACTGTGGGTACTGCGATGCATAGACATGTGCACATGCACACAAGGCTGAGGTTCATAGACATGAATACACACATGGCGCTACTATTTGTAATTCGTAGTCCCCCCCACACACAGTCCTGCTCTTCATGTGGTTCATAGTTGCATGCACACAGATGCAGCACTATAGTTCATAGTCACACTCACACACAGAGTGCTGTGGTTCTTAGTCACTTACACATATAGACATATAATTAGAGACTAATGATGTGATGGTGGCCTCTGTGGAAATGTTCTTAGCTCACTCTTGTGGCTCTAGCAGTCAAGCCAATTACCATATCCTGTGACATCCTTGGTTTTGTTTTTTAAAAAGGAAAAAGCTGTCTCTCCTCATCATAACTGCAACCCCATCTTCCTTTCCTCACGAGCTCACCTTTCTAACAAAACATGGACATCTTTTTTAGACTTTTAATGTGCTTCTTGGAGAAACACGATGAACAAAATCAGTTTGATCTTCACACTACGGTGTGGCTTTATGTCAACAGTTTTATAGCTGGTGCAGGAAAGGATTACAGCACTAAATATTCTACTCTGAAGGTCTTATGCCAAGCTGACCAGGATAAATTTCAGGAAAAAGAGCTCTGAGGGCTTGGTGATGCCTGGCAGACAGCTCTGGTGGGAAGAAAGGGAGATAATGCATCTAGACCGAAAAGCCACCTATTTATAAAATGATGTGCTCTGAACTCTCATTTTCTAAGCAAGTAATGGAATAGGAAATGGCAGCCTGCTTCTTAAGCACAACAGGCCTGTGGGCTGTCAAGTCAGCTTGAGGACGCCAGCCAAATGAACGCAGTATTAGTGAAGGGTCAGAAAAGTTCAGTTTTATCGAAAAAAGGCTGGCATTGAACTCGTGACCCGGTTGGACGTGCAGGCTTCACAAAAATGTGCACAGGAAGTGATTGTGCCTGTGTGGTGGAATTGTCCTGGAAGCACAGGGAGCGAGGGTAATGTGGCAGAAGTCTGCCAGTTATCCTAAGAAGAAAAAGGCATCAACCCCAGGAGGTCCAGTAAAGGAGGGGCTGACTTCTTGATCAGCAAGGCCCTCTGGGCCCAGAACACACACCTACTCAGAATTTTCCACATAACTACAAAGTTAAAGCAGGTGCTCATGTCACCAGCACGGGGACAGCTTGTGTGTAGACGGACAGCCAATGAGGATGAGCAGTGCTTTTTTCTCTTAGGTAATCCACCTATTTATTATCAGGAAGAAATACCACACCCAAGCAAATGGAATGAACTCCAAAATTGGGCCTAGACAAAGCAAGCAGAGAAGCTGAATTAAAGCATATCCAGCCAGATGGCTCAGTGGGTAAAAGGGCTTGCTGCCAAGCCTCATAATCTGAGTTCATTCCCAAGGACCCACATGGTGAAAGGAAAGGATCGACTCCCACAAGGTGGCTTCTGATCTACATGCACACACACACACACACACACACACACACACACACACACACACACACAAAATAAATATAAGAATAAATGGATAAAAAAGAAATAAGCATAGTCAGAAAAAAAAGAGCTAGTATGTATTTAAAAGCAAAGCACATCCATCAGGGTCTTAGATGATAGAGCTATGTCCACACAGTTTTGTTTTAGAACCAATGAGAAACTGTGAGTGCTGACTCTTTACTTGTGGAGATCCAGGGTTTATAAGAAGTGAAATGAAGCACATTGTGGTAATGGCTGTTTGTTCTCATGCTGCAATTCTAACAAATGTGTGATGTAATCTACTTAACAGCCGCGCACATTTAAAGTTCCTAATGGCATAAACTGCTCATTGTACAACATAGACTCTTCCTGCACATACCGTGTTCAGTTGGTTTGCTTGAACTGGCATCATAACAAGAATGAGTATGACGTGTGCACTGTGACAGTGACTACAATGGTAAGGGAAGGAAGGAACTTTTTAGCTTCATCAGAATTTCATGGAGTCCGTCACACAGGCAGCCTGTCAGTGATCCAAACAGCTATGAGATGCAGGATAGTAGTTACAAACATGAAAATATGTTTCAGGTATCCTGTGAGTAAACTGCATCTTGTCACAGTCAAATAACTCCTCCTTGGATATTTCTCTTTCTAGTGGCAAAATACCACTTAAATCATCCAATTCTGAAGGCATAATCAAGGCACAATACACTGAAAGTGCAAAATATTCAGAGTGGTAAACTATGTGGATTGAAAATCTTAAATGTGTCTACACTGTAGGTAGAATCCATAGCTGCATTAAGAAAGAGGCTGTATGCTAGGGCCTCTTGCTAAAACGTTAGAGAGTTTATGTACAAAGACAGCTCTGTGCAGCCACCCTGGAAGCAACACATAAAAGTCAGTCTAAATACGGAACAGGGAACAAAAATCAAGTTTCTAGCATGCCTGAAGCAAATACAAAAAATAAATTGCATAGATAAGTTCTTGGCTAAGAAAACATATTTCTAGCTATATCTCTAATTCTATCAAAGTAAGAGATCGCTAAACAGATAACATAAATTTAGCTCAATTATTTGTGCAGATACAATATAAGAAAATGCATTGAAGAGAAACTGAATTAGGAATGAAAGAATACAAAGAGAGTGTATCCTCTGTTCGCATGACTGTGCTCAGACTTTTGTTTTTTATTCATGAGAATTATGTACAATTATACAATGACATATGATCATATCCATTCCTCTGACTCCCTGCATGTCCTCTCCCAACACTATCCCCTTCCTACTTCATGTCCTCTTTTTGGATAAGTTACCAAGGCCAGTTAGTGCTGCCCATGTGTGCATAAGTATGGGGCCACCTACTGTAGCATGGGCCACAACCTCTTAGAATAATGATTGTCCCTCTCTCAGCACTCATCAACTGCCAATAGCGCCTCGGTAAGCGAAGAGGTCTGGAAAGACCACCCCCACTCCAGCCTCATCTATGCTGGAACTTTGATTGGCTTTATCTTGTGCTAAAAATAGAATATGACTTAACTATACTATTCCTGGGTCTGTACCTCAGGACTCTGTCACTCTACACATTCTATATCCATGTTCACTGAGGCTCTTTTCACAATAGTCAGGACCTGAATCAGCCTTGATGTCCATCACTTGATGAATAAAAAATGAAAACATAGTCCATATATACAATATAATTTTATTCAGCTCTAAAGAAAAATGAAATTTTCAAGAAAGTGGACGAAACTGGAAAATGTTTTACTGCATGTGGCTACCCTGGACCAGAAAGAAAATCCCCACTTCTCTGATATGGTGTTCTTAGTTATGACTTCTTAGAGTAGTGTGCTTAACTTTGAGTACATGTACTGGCTAGGAGGATAGAAAGATGCCATTACAGAGAGATAAGAAAAATAAAATAAAGAAATATCTTAAAGGGGTGGGAAAGAATGCAGGTCATAGAAAGAATAGTAGGTGAAGAAAGGTTTAAATGAAGAGGAGGATGGGAGAGTAGGAGATTAGATGGAGTTGGGGTTAGGATAAACAACACTGTATGAAACATATAGATATCTACTATTTTATGTCATTATTTTTTTTAAAAAATAAGTATTTGACACAGGGCATTGATGGAACTCTCCTTTAATCCCAGCCCTCAGGAGGAAGAGACAGGAGGATCTCTGTGAGATGAGGGCCAGCCGGGTCTATATAGTGAGGCCAGGCAGGCTGGGACAAGATATACTCTGTCAAAGAAAAAAAATAAGCATTTGAACAGAGGTACCCTATGTGGTGAAAATGCAGTCCTGGAAGCCACTGATTATTAAATAAAAATCCTAATGCCGATTGCAGGAAACTCTATGAATTATTGGTCACAAAATCCCAGAGGCCACCAAAACATTTCATGCTATTATTTTGCTGTTGACTACCCATCAGAACTTGGTGGTATAGCCTATTGCTGAAGGTAGTACATACTTTGGTCACAGGATATGAAAGAATCAGTATGACTAGAAGGCTTCTCCCTGCTGTCCAGATTTCATAGTGCTACACAAGGGTCTAGTGAAGTAAAATCATTGTCAGTCTTACACTCCTGTCAACTCTGAGAGCTACAATAATGACCGTTCTGACAAGATGTACCCATTGTGATAGTGGCGTAAATGTTATGGAAAGAGACAATGCGTTCTGATTCCAAACCCACTCCACTGGAGAGAACCTATGCATGAGACTGTAAGTCTTACAAAGAGCTGGTGACTGGGGAGCTCACAGGCGCTAGAGGGAGCCACTTTTACTGTTTGCTAAATGGGACATGTGACCAAGATGCCTTCTCAGTACTTATGATTATACATAGATTAGTGCAAGTCTTGGTCTTTGTCAGAGAAGTTTCTTATTGCAGCAGGCTGTGCATTCTTAAAGCAGGGACTCATAAGTGGTCAAAGTGCCAGGAATATGAGATGGTGGAACACTTGTCATTAAGTGGATCATCTATATCAACCCCTCAAATGTTCAGGAAACATCAAGGAAGAGGAACTGAAAGAGCAGAAACCCTGGAGGATAGGGACGTGTGTTATATAGAGATGTCTTCCAGATATGACAGGGCCTTTTCATTTACGAACTCACTACCGGGGCCACCATACACAAGACCTGCACACCACTGGATCTATCAACATTTCCTCATGGAAGGGGAAGATCCTACTGCTCCTTAGAGACTAAAGGCAGTTAATGGTGGCTGTGGAAGAGGGCCACTTTCTTCAGCGATGTAGCCTTTGGTGAGTTTTCTGTACCCCAGTAAACAACCCCTACCCATGCTCACGTAAACAATCCTAATGGAGCTCAGTGGGTCAGATGTTCAAAAAGGCAAGGTGGAAGCAGAACTTTCTGGGAAGAAGAAAAGCGTCAGTGGGACGAGGGGAGGTAGAAGAGAGTAACGGGGATGTGGAAATGAGCAAGAAACTGTCTCATGTACGAAACTGTCAAAGAATAAAAAATACATTAAAATGTTATTAAGATAAAAGCATCAACAAGATCAAATCCTGGTACATGGTAACTTGTGTGAAAGGATGGAAAATGGAATGACTATTCTGAAAATAGAATTCTGTGAATTACTATAAAATTGAGTTCGCTCTTCTCCTGTGTCCAGCAGTCAAACTTCTGCCTGTCCACATTAGAGAAGTGAAAATTCCTGTTTAGAAAAAAATGTGTAACCAATGTTTACAGTTGCTTTATTTGTAAAACACGAAACCTGAGCACAAATTTCCTTCAACATAACAGATCAGGGACATAGTCACACCATGAACTAGGAGTCATCAGTATTACTGGGAACCACCAGGCCTCTTTGCAACCTGAGGCCCAGAGGCTGCATGTGCATTGGATATTAATGTGGCCCAACACAAACGTGAAAACTTACTTAAATCTTGTGCAATTTTTGTAGTCCCATTTTTTTTTGAGAATTTTATAATCTATATAGAGTGTTTTGATCAAATCTACTCTTACTCTGTCCCTTTCAATTCCTCTCATTCTCCTACACTGCTTTTCCCTGCAAAAGTCAAGGCCTATATTTCTTTTTAAAAATATTTTATATTATTTTTATTATATATATATATATATGTGACGCATGTCATGCAGTGCCTGAAGAGGTCAGAAAAGGGCATCAGATCCTCTGGAACTGGAGTTACAGATGGTTGTTAGCTCCCATGTAGTTGCTGGGAATGGAATCCAGGTCCTCTGCAAGAGCAGCCAGTGTTATTAAGTGATAAGTCCTTTCTCCAGCCTTATGTCCTATATTTCTTAAACCCATTAAGTCTACTTAGAATTACTTTTATGTGCATGGATGTAGGACCATCTACTGGAACACAGGTAGCCTCCTAGAGACCACATTCCTGAAGGAAGCTGACTCTTCTTCTCCCAGTTACCATCAAATTGCCAATAGCTCCTCAGATAGGGGTGGAACTTCATGAGCCTCTCACAAACTCAAGTTGGGGTTTTCGCTGGCCTGATCTTGTGTAGGTCTTGTGCATGACAGAACTACTCAGTTCAGGTGCAAAACAGTCCTGTCATGTACTGCAAATACTGTCTCACTACAGATGTCTACATTTACATTCCGCAGTCTAATTCTCTGCACATTGACCAATTGTGAGCCTCTGTAGTAATCATCATCTACAAAAATATGATTATTATTAATTATTAGTTATTATTAATCATCTTCATTTAAGAAGAGTTGAGAGCTGCACTAATCTATGGGTATAAAGATAAGAACTTTGGGAGCAGTTTACTACAAAGTCTGTTCAACAGAATACTAGTACCTGGTTCTTGTCTAGGACCTATGACCTAGCCAGTCACGAGATTTTGGCCTAGTTAGTGGTACCAGGCATGAATTCCATCTCGTGGAACTGGCTTTAAATCAAATTTGACGACTCTGCCAGAAGACTCCTACTGTTGATAAACACATTCAGCAAAGTAGCAGGATACAAAATTAACACCTCCAAATCAGTAGTCTTCTTATACACCAATAATAAACACCAAGAGAAAGAATCTTGGAGATGATCCCATTCACAATAGCCTAAATAATATATCTTGGGATAAATCTAACCAAGAAAGTGAAAGACTTATACAATGAAAACTTGAGAACTTTGAAGAAAGCAACTGAAAATGGTACCAGGAGACAGAGAGACTTCTTAGGTTCATGAACTGGTAGGATTAAAATTGTGAAAATGCCAACTTCACTTAAAACAATCTATATTCAGTGGAATCCTCATCAAAATTCTAAAACAAGTTTTCACAGAAATTGAAAAACAATCTCAAGATTCATAAGCAAACACAAAAGACAGAGAATAGGCAAAACAGTTTTTAAAAAGCGAAAGCCCCTCTGGAGGTATCACCGTGCCCAGTCTCAAGTTATACTACAGAGCTATGGTATTAAAAGCAGCATGGTTCTGGCAGAAAAAAAAATAGAAACATTTATCAATGGAGTAGAACTGAGGACCTAGATCTCAGTCAGCATGCCTGCAGTCTCCTGAGTTTTGACAAAGAGGCCAATAATGCACAGTGGAGAGATTTTAATTGCTTTGTTTGTTTGTTTTGTAACTCGATTTGGTTGGAGATGACATCTCTTCATAATTTCAAATAAACTGTTGGATATGACTGACATGAAAACAACTAGCTTTCACAGCTATTCTGGTTAACAAAAGAAGTCCAATACGGTTTTATTTATTTGATTCTGTTTATTATATATTCTGAAAATGAAAAAAAAAAACCTAGAGCGATAGCTAACAATAGTTGCAGAGAACTGGGTTTGGGAAGAGGTGTGACTAGAGAATTTCTGAGGGACTTTCCAGCAATGATGACTAATCTTGGTTGACAGCTTGGTACATCTGGGAAGAAGGAACCTCAGTTGAAGAATTTCCTCCATCATATGCGCCTAAAGCTGTGTCTGTGTGGGACACAGAAGGGCACAGCCCACTGGGGCCAGCACCATTCCTAGGCAGGTAGGGCTTGGGATTCATAAGAATGTTAGCGGAGGGCTGGAAAGATGGCTCAGTACATATAAGTAGCACTAAGTGAACTTAGTGGGTTTAAGAAATAGGACACGAGGCTGGAGAAATGACTCAGTGGGTAAGAGCACTGGCTACTCTTAGAGAGGACCTGGATTCCGTTCCCAACACCTACATGGTGGCTAACAACCATCTTAACTCCAGTCCCAGGATATTTGATGCCCTCTTATCACCTCTGCAGGCTTTTCATGACCTAGGTGCAAATACGTATACATGAGTGCATAGACATACATGTAGACAATATATTCATACACATAAAATAAAATAAAAATGTGAGCCAGGGAGCAAGCCAGTCAGCAACATTCTCTCATAGTGACCTCTGCTTCAAGTTCTTGTTCTTGCTTCTCTGGATGGTCGGCATGTAAGATGAAGTGAAGCTCCCCAAGTTGCTTTTGTTAATCGTGTTTCCACAGCAATAGAAAAGCAAACTAGAACACTTGTATAATGGAACTGTTTTCAATTCTACTTTTGGCACAAATCTATCCACATATTAAAATACAAATTCTGGACACCAAAACAAAACTGTCAGTTTTATTGTTTACATTTTTAAATGTCACCAGCTTATTGGCCATTCTCTGACATTCATGTAATTGATTTGGATATAGAATAGAAAGTAAGTGCCTCTTCCTTAGACATTGAAAGTGTGTATCATCACCAGATACAACAGAACAGTCTCATGAATGAAAGACTACTAAACGCTTGCATGTGTGTGTGACAACTGGATTATGATAGAAAACTAGAAATCGTAAAGCCCTGTGGAAGTGCAAGGTGATTCCTGCCAACAAACTGTTACAGATAATACTTAAACAATAGCGTGGAGAAAAAGCATTTCCAAAACTCATCATAGTACATAACAAATGCCAGGGGCTTTGGAGCCTTGTTCCAGTAAAGACACTGCATCTGGAAGAGGAGCTGCAGTTGGAATCTCCAACAGACAGAATTTTAAATCAATACATTCTCATGACACTTTGCCTTCCTGTTTAAGTCAGTATGTAAGCTGAGGGGGGATGGAAGAAAAAACATGCATGCACCATTTAGGGATTGTGTAGATGCACACCTCTGTAAGCACCCTGTGCATGTGCATATGACATTGTTTTCACTTCTATTACTCTTGGTTGGAGGGAAGGTGCTGAGAGCTCCCTCCTTTCTTCTTCCTGTCATAGTAAGACCCTAATGATGGAGGCAATATGCAGATTTGAAAAGACCTCAGTCTCGGTAGGTTTAGAACTGTGTCAGTGCATATGCAATACCACATTGCATCTTCCAGTGGCAAGCACAGTTCTTACCCACATGTGCAGGCTTCTCTATGCGGATGAGTGTGTATAGCTATATGAATAAATGTGTAGCTTTGTGTATCCTGGGTGCACTGGGGTCTTACTCCAGCTTTAGGTCTGGAGGCAGAAGTGAGTGGAAAACTCATCTTGAGAAGAGACATGCTCTAGGAAATGAGTAGGTACAGATGGAAGTTATAACTTGCAACAAAAGAAGTGTAGCTTTCTTTGAAGCAGGGGCCAGTTCTGCTCGTGAGAGAGACTAGGAACAAGTTCTGATAAATCTGTCAGGTTTTTTTCATAGCTGATCCCAAAGTTTATACCTTACATGACTTCAGACATATTTTCTTTGGAATTATAATAAATATATGACTTTTAGAGCATGCATTGAAAATCTCAGGTTCCCGAATGTGTTGCACACACTGAACTTTCAGTTTTGCATGCTAGGTCTCAGAGCTCTCTTCCCAGGTCACAATCGTGTAGTCGTCATTGTGCAACAATGTAGTTCCCACATGGCATATTAAAATCTTGTCTCCCATAACCAGTCAACAACACATAATTATTAGAAATTGAAACCCTACCAATGATTCTGAATACAAGGTCCTATTTTCCATCAGAATGGAAATCATTAATAGATATTAAATAGTTTACAGTCTAGTGTCAGAATCCCGTTTTCAAGACCCATTTCCATTTCTTGGTACCATGCCTGCTACCAGACAGACTGGGACAACAAATAGTCACAGAAAGAGAAATTGGAAGCATTTGAAACCCAACAGCTAGTCGAGATTTTTAATGCCAAAAGTGTAAATGAAGAGCCATGAAATGGTAATTATCAAAAAAGCAGGACTGTACAAGGCAATTAAAGTGATTTTTTGACTCAAAAAACTGAAACAGACCAACATAGCAGGAGGAAAATAATCAACTTACGTGGGGGCACTTATGAAATGATGAACATAATTCATAGTGAAATTTAACCTATCCAAAGCTGATTCCTGAATAACACAATAAGGTATTTCCCAAAGATCAAAGCATGAATAAATAACATTTACAATGAAAATGAGTACAGACATAGCAGTAATTAAAATGATAACACTTCATAGGAACAAATTCGTGTTATTAATTTTAAATTTTGTATGATAGTATCAGTGTTTGAGAAAAGAAATTAATTACCTATTTCAAACAAATATAAATAAACAAAAGACAACTTGATCTGTTAAATCTATGCCTAAGATGACAGATTTAAATAAATTTAAAGTGATAAGACATCCTTTGACAAAATTTTTCAAGGAATTGATAATCAATGTAGTACAAATTTTGAAAAGAGAAATGACTAACTTATTTTGTTAGGTAAGAACAAAAAAATTAACCAAGTATGATCTTAAAAGAAAAATATTAAAAAGGAAAATTAACAGCTGATTAGCATTTCCTCATATGAATAATGATGAAAAGCTTAATGAAGTTGCTAGCAAAATAAAGCTAACATATTATTTTAAAATAAAATAACCATTATGTAGTGAATGTGTTGATGATTTTCTGAGATACCTGTAAATACAAATATATTTACATTTTATTAGAAAGACTTTTACTATTAGTCATGAGTACATGTCTACATTTGTTGTGGTAGCCAAGCTGATCAAGACAACACTTCTGTTTACTACTTCATAAATGAGGTACAATTTGTTTATTCATTTACTCATCAAAGGACATCATGGCTTCCACACTGTGGAGATTCAGAGAAAAGCTGAGATAATTGTGTGCAAGATTCTGTAGAGACATGTGCATAGAGCAAAAGTAGATTCCTGTAGGTTCCTCTTCTCATTTGGTTTGGATCTCAGGGTTTAGAGATTTAGCTTATAATAGGTAAGCACTGGTACCTTGTTTTATTTTGCAATTCCATGAGAATAGATGGTGTTAAGCCCTTTTCGGAAAGTTCACTTGCCAGATGTATATCTTCTCTTATGAAATTTTTGTCAGGCATTGGTTTATTTATTTATTTATTTTTTTAGTTATTGTTTGTTTTCTTGTTTTGACTTCTAATTAAGTTTGAGCATCTTGGATAGCACTTCTTTGTGATGTGTTTTGTAATATTTGCTCTCAGCATGTGGATTATGTCTTCATTTTCATAATGTATCTATCTCAAAGGAAAAGTTTCAGTTATTAGTGAGGTCAACTTCATTTTTCATTTCCCAAATCGTGCCTTTGGCATTAAGACTGAGAAAGGATCATAAATTCAAGGTATGCTAGATTTTCCCCATATTCTCTTCTGGGAGATTATACAAGTAGATCTATGATTCATTTTGAGTTTGCTCTTTTGAAAGTTAATCTGTGTCTAAATTCACTTTATTATTTATAAGTGGATGCTCAGTCATTGAACTCTTTGGCTTCATTGATTTTTCTCTATTGATTCTTGTTTATAAGTTCAGTAGTTTCTGTTATAAATTTTATTTCTGTATTTAAACTGAGATTGAATAATGGAAACTTAAATTATTTATTTTAAATTTTACCACCTACCTATTATACATTAAATGTTAACTGTAAACTTTCCTTTAAGTGCTGTATTCGCTGTAACTCACAAAATATTTTAATTTTCATTTAGTTCAACAAATTTTAAATTTTATGTTGAGATATGGTCTTTAATAATCATATATAACTTAAAATTGGTGTTTATTTTCCTTAATGATTTTTAGTTTTGCAGGGTTTTTTTTTTTGAGATAGGGTCTTACTTTATCCTAGGTTGGCTTAGAACTTGCTGTATAGTTTTGGTTGGCTCTGAACTCATAATTCTCTTGCTTCTGTCTCATGAGTACTAAGATTAGAAATGTATACCACAATGTGTTAAATAATGCATTCTTTTTTGAAAAATATTAATTTATCTTTATTTTATGTGTATGAGTGTGAATGTACTGTATGTGTGTAAGTGAACCACATGTATGCTTGGTACAAGCAGAAGCCAGAAAGAAGGTGTCAGAATTCCTGGAACTGGAGTTACAGATGGCTGTGAGCCATTATGTGGGTACTGGGAACCAAACTTGGGTCCTCTGCAATGGCAGCCAGTGTCCTTATTTGCTAAGCCATCTCTCCAATCTGTGAACTATGTTTTTTAATCTCTAAGTATTTGAGGATTTCCCAGTTACTTTCCTGTAGCTAATTTCTTGTTGTTTTTTTTTTCAATTGTGTTTAAAGAGCAGATTTTTTTGTGGTTTCTGTTCTTTATAGTTTGCTTAGGGGGTGATTTTGAGTCCACCTGTGGTCTCATTTAATGAATATTCCATATGAAATTAACAATAATGCATGTACTTTAAAATATTTTATTATTTTATTTTATGTGTATAAGTGTATTACCTGCATGTATGTAAGTGCACCCATGTCATGCAGTGCCTGTGGAGATCATAAGACTGTGTCAGATCCCCTGGAACTGGAGTTACAGACAGCTATAGGCTGCCATGTGGGTGCTGGGAACTGAACTCAGTTTTCTGCAAAAGTAGCCAGTGCTCTTAACTACTGAGACATCTCTCCAGCCCCCAAATAATGTTTATTCTGCTCTTATTAAATGAAGTATTCTACAGATGTCTAATTAAATCCAGTTAATAATGCTGTGACCATAACATAATGGATCAACTGGACCTGCTCCTAATAGAAAGCTGTTGAATTCCCAACAGTAACAGATGACTGACTGTTTCTCCTTGCAGTGTAGTTACTTCCCCACTCTGATCGGATGTGCATATACAGTAAGGTTTGTCACATTCTCTTAAAGAATCAGATATTTATTATTATGTATTATTCATCTAGACCATGGGCATCTTTGTTCTGAAATTTTCTTGGTCTGAATTAAGATAGCTATTCCTGCATTCTTTTGATTAGCATTAGCATGTTATGTATTTCTGCAACCCTTTACTTTTAATCTGACTCTTTATATTTAAGTGGAACTCTTGTAACAAAGAGTGGGAACCCTTTTCTGTTTAATCTGCCTTGGCAATCTCCTTCTCTGGAAAAGTTAGCCTAAGACATAGATTAATTATTGATACAGCTTGATTCTTGCTGCCATAATTGTTACTGTTTTGTGTTTGTTGCCTATGGCCTTTGTCTCTTTATTAGATTCCAATATTTTCTGCCCTTTCTTATTTTCTGGCTTTAATTCAGAGTTTTTGTCTCATTGTATTATTTCTTCTGCCTTAGGATAGTAATTCTGACTTTCCTATAATCATGCACTACTCCAAATCTTTTTAATAAATAACATTATTCAATATACTGAGTAGTACAGCTACCTCATGCCAGAATGTCCCCTCATTCTTGTTTCATAATCTTATGGGAATTCATTTTGTAAGCTGCAATCAACAAGTGCATTGTTACTATTATTACTCTGAGCAGATTGCTGATAGATCAGTGAAGAATAAGAGAAATAAAAGACTCATTTAACCTCCATTACATTCTTCTATGATGCCATCTGAATGCCTGTTCTCCTTTAGTGTATTTCTTTCACAAGCATTTCTTTAACTATTTCTCTCATGTCAGAGCTACTGGGGTGAGCAGATCCTCAAATCCAGTTTGCCTGTTGTCTTTGTTGCTCCTGTAAAAACGGACTCTGGATGAATTAAGTGACTCTTCTGTTTCAGCATATTTAGGTACTTCACACCCTTCTCTTCCCTATTGCGGTGCTGTTTTGTAAAAACACGATGAGGTATAATTATTGCCATGTTTCTATAGAAAACAAGCTGTAGCCTCTCCCTCCTATGAACTTTTATTTGTCTGCTATTTTCAGCAGCTTGGATATTATATGCCTTGGTGTTGGGTTCTGTTCTGTTTTGCCCGATATTCTCTGTGTTTCCTATACCTATGCTTTGATGTTTCCACTGATTTTGTCTTTATTGTTCGGATCTATTTCTTATGCTTGCCTTTGCTGTTCCCCTTCTGCCTTGGTCATTGTTTCGCCCTTTGCAGATACACTGTTCTTTCTTTTTCATTTCACTCTCTCTTTACGTTGTTTTAGAAGTTTCTCTTGACGTTTCTTCAAAGTCACTATTTTCTTGACTGTGTCTGCTCTGCTGATGAGCACATCTAAAACACTTTCCATTTCTTTGACAGTGCTTTTATTTCAAGCATCTCCTTGTCATTCTGTCTTAGAACCTATATTTCCCTGCTTCCAGTGGCCATTGTTTTGCATGCTGTTCACTTTTCCACTAGAGATCTTAGTAATCTTTTGTCTTAAATTCACACTCTGAAGTTCTCACTCTGATTCAGTCAGTTTCCCTTTTTTCAGGGTCTTGTCACTATAATCAATATGTGAGAAAATCTACTTTTAGAAAGGTATAATTTATTCTGGTTCTCAGTTTGGTAGGGTCCAGTTTATAAGTGGACTGATCCACTACTCTGGGCCTCAGCTCTCAGTATGTCCTGGTGGGAAAGATGAAGGAACAAAACCATTACTTGATCACTAAGAAACAGAAGAAAAATCAAAGGGCTTGTTTCTCATTTACCTTTCTCAAAGGCACATCTACATAAAGTGAGCTCCTCCGATGGAGGGGGATTCATATCATATAGTTTCCTCTCCATTTCGTATTAGTGCTACACTGGGAACCAAGCCTTTAGCACATGCTCATTTGGAGGACCCCCCCCCCTCCAGAAGAGGTTCTTACATCTCCTAGGTCTACAAACTATGGCTTTTGTCTTTGACTCTGTCTTGTAAATTTTCTGTTGTAATCTGGACATTATAATGGGATAAACAGAACTGAATCTAAAAGCCTTTGGTGTGTAATCTTGTTGTTTTATGGGTATAAGCGTAAATATTAAGAAGGCAGTTTAACAGCATGGTTAACATAGCAATAACAGAGGTTCCCTATAGGGGGTATGATCATTCTAATCATGGACTTTTGACCAGGTTTACAATACCAGGCAGGCAATCCCTACTGTGGAGTAAGTCTCATATTCAAACAGTAAGCAATCAGTCATTCTCACAACTGCCAGACCACTATTGCATCAGTAGGCACATTTTTCCAGACTGGATGATACTGTACAAGTAGTTTCCAGTGCTGGAGGAATACAAATGTCTGCATAATATCTCCTGGCACTATGTAAGCTAGCCCACAGGAAGAGAGAGCTTTCTGTCAGTGAAAGATGATTTTTTTGTGCCCTGCAGCCAAAGTGTGTTGTGTTTTCAACAAAGGGTCTTACCATATAGTTATGGTAGGCAGGAAAGATTAATGGCAGTAGCTTGTGTTTTTGGGGGTGCTTCTTGGGGCTCATGGATAAATAACTCATAGGGAGATATCTTTTGTCTGGCACTACAATTTTCTTTTAATGACCCATGTCTTCTGGAACAATCTTGTTTTAAATGGCCAGCAGCTAGCTGTGTTTTCTGCTTACTGTCTCTGACAGGGGGTCCTCTAGTGTGATTTCTGTCTTTAGATTGCAAGACACTTACCTCATGACATCTGGCAAAAGCAGTTCTTTCTCTCATTCCTGCCTTACAGATGCCCCATTTAAGCGGCATGTGGTGATGGTAACCGGGCTGGCCGTCCATAACTATGTCTCAGCTTTCAGTGAGTGTGGACCCAGAGGCTGTGATGCTCACTAGTGCTCTATGGCTTCATTTTACATATTTATTTATTTATTATTTTGGTTGCTTAGTTTTCTTCAGTTGAGACTACAGTATATTGAATCTAGATATCCCCCTTTCTGCAATAGGTTAGCCTGAAGTAGCATAGTTCCTCTGAAAGCATGTCTATTTAAGAAAGAAAAAAAAAAATATATATATATATATACACTCACACATATAACACAGTCAAAGAAGAGATCATGTACTTGAGAAAGTGTGGGAACGTAGAAGAGTGGGGGAGGGAGGGGTAGAAATGATGTAAATACAGTACATATGTATGAAATTCTCGAAAAAAATAAAAAGTACAATAAAACAAATGAAAGAAAATAACTCTGAAAATAGTTATAGCTTCAAATCGCTGTTCTCTCTTCTATCAAAACATGAAGGCACTTTTTTTTCTGATTGTCACTATGAGAACATAGCACTCCTAAAGACAAAACTCAGAACTCTTTAAAATATAAATGTCTCCATCCTCAGCTTCTAACTTTCAGAGATCTCCTCTCTTCCTGTAATTTCTTAGCCATTGGTCATGATTTCTCCTTCCAGGACTCATTTCTGTGGTGATTGCTTCGCTTTTGCTGGGCTGTGGCTGCTTCTGCCTGTTAATCTATTCAGTTTGGGGGCTGGCCACATTTCCTCATGAACCTAAGAAGAGCTGTTGTTCAGTTTGATCAGCTCTTTTATGGTTAGTTGAACAAATGTGGTAGTTCCCAAGTTCCCTATATGTTGGGCAGGTACTGGGAGCTTGTTGGGTCTTTTTAATATAGGGAGATGACAAGACAGCCAGCTGGAAAATAAAGTCAGAAATCTCCAAGCCCAGTGAAAGAAGTAAGGAGTGGAAAAAATAAACAAATGAAATGTTCATTCACACACCTTTCAAAGCAGCTAAAATAATCTACAGAGGGATTGACATATTCCTTTAATCTCAACACACAGGAGGTGAGACAGGAAGATCTCTGTGAGTTTAAGGCCAGCCTGGATTGTGAGTTCCAGGCCAGCCAGGGCAGCATAGTGAGACCCATCTTAAAAAATATATATGGCCTTCATGCTATTAGAAATAAGGATAGTCCAAATTTGCTATCAGATTTTTGAAATAAGAAAATTCCTTTATGTCATCAGTACCAAATTAAAAGAAAAGAAAAAACCTATCACTGAGTGTACATATTCCAGAAGAAGATTTCTAAAGCTTGATCAGTATTCAAGAGAAAAAGAAAATTTATCATTTAATTACACATTAATACAGTTTAATGTAATCACATTTAAACTCAGTTGGGTTCTTTTCAAATGTTCAACAAAATTATTTTTTAAATTACATGAAAGAATTAGGATTGTTGCATAACAAAATTAGTGTCAGGAAAATAAAAGAGAAACTTGTCACATAAGAATTTAAGATACAATATATTGTATAATACTGATGTTAATAATAAAACCCTCCAGCGCTGTTGTACCAATCAAAGTTTAAGCTGCTTTGTAACTGAATCACAAGCTCATAAATAAAACCCCAGAAAGCATAGAACCTGACATATAATAAATTTGGCAAGAGTAAACCAATACTAAAAGGAAAGTAATAGCTTGTTTAGACGAGATGATCGCCTTACCGGAAATAAAATGCTGGATGTGTATCTTGCATTAATTGAATGGTGTGTGCAACATTAAAGATTTAACATGAAATTAAAATAAGCACTGAAAATATATTCTAATATCATTTTTATAGCAAAGTAAAAAAATTCCCTCAAGCAACATTAGAGACTCAAAAAACCATTAAGCTTAAAACATTCTTACAGATTACTTTGTCAAAACTTAAAATATCCATTCAACTAATAAATATAAATGTGGATGAAAGACTGGGCAAAGATCATTGAAATGTTAAAAATGGAAAGATTTAATATTTAAACTATTCAAATTTTCTGAAAACATGATCACAGGAAAATTAAATGAGTCAAATTCAGCAAAGACAGAAACAGGCAGATTATGGAAAAGGGGGAAGCCCAAAAGCTAGTCCGGGAGAAATGCTAAGAAGTGAGATAACTCCAAAGTTGAATGAGCTTAAGATACAATACATCTCACAATGATTAGCTTTTAAAGTCAAGAAAAGTAATTGCAAGACTTAGGGGAAAAAGGAGTGCCTTCATTCAGGAGACAAGAATGCAAACTTGTATGTCGCTCGTCTTTAATAAATGACACAGGCTCAGCGTCATCTGTTGCTTGGCTCTCCACTCCGCACTATTTCCTGTGCGCCCATGGAAGCATCTTTCTAATATTTTGCTCTTTCTACTTCTGTACGGTATCTCTATAGAAACTCACATTTTACTTATCAGTTCTCCTAAAATGTATACTTAACTCATTCCCAGTTCCACTGAAACTCACTCATGTCCCCTTTCAGACCTGCGGCTGTGAGAGAACTCCTTTAGGGCATGTATTCAGTAACAAGACCTGTAATTCAGATAATAATATATAAGAATAATGAAATTAACTATCATTGTCACATTTCCCTTAGCATGATGTCACCATGTCACATTCTTTCCAGTACAGAAAGGTTGTTTATTAAATGCCATATCTGTTTCTACTAACTTTTTGTTCTTGTTGTTTGGGAATTTCATTCATTTATGTAATGAATTTTAATGACAGAAATTTAGTTCACCTCCCATTGCCCTCTCTCAACCTCTCCCTCTCCTTCTAGAACCTTCTTCTAGAACCACAAGATCCTTTCTACTTTCATGTCTTCTTTCTGTGTGTGGTCCACTAAGTTCAATCTGTTTCTTCCCTGAGAGTGCATGAGAAGTTGTTTATTGAAGAAAGGCCAACTTATCAGTGGCTACACCCCTCTCCCAACAACCATTAACTGCTACTAGTCACGCAGAGAAGGCTAGGGCCTCGTGAGTCCCTCCTTTATCCGTGATGAAGTGTTGATGGGCCCAGTCTGATGGGTCTATGCCATATATATTTTTATTTTATTTTTTGAGAATTTCACAATCACTTCTGTTTTTACATCATCTCTATGCCTTCTTCTTGCCTGTCCAACACCTCCCATGTGCCCCTTAGTCCCGCTCAATTTCTTGCCCTCTTCTTTGATTACTATTGTTACATGTACATCCATATACATATATATATATATACATATATATACATACATATATACATACATATATACATATATATATACATATATATATATATAATGCACTGAGTCCATTTAGTGGTGCTCATGTGTCCATATATTTAGTGCTACTCACTTGGGACTAGATAACCAATTAGGGAGCTTATCCTTAGAGAAAACTGATTCTCCCTCCCTCAGTAGCCATTGATTGCCTGTAGCTCTTCAACCATGTGAAATCCCCCCCCCCAGCCCCAGTGTTAACATGTCAGCTACTGTTGTCACTATGACAGGTCTTGTTAAGGCAGCCATGCTGTGGAGGTTTCAACGATGCAGGTTCCTTGGCATATCCAGAATACACTACCTAGTAGAAAGTGTTTTGCTGTTTTTGTTGAGACAGGGTCTCCTTGTAGTTCTAGCTGGCCTGTAATTGCTTATGTAGACCATTCTGGCCTTGACCTCACAGAGATGCACCTGCCTCTGTCTCTGGAATGCTGAGATTGCAGGCATGCCCTACCATACCTGGTTATTCTATTCATTTTGATGAATTATGAAACTTTGCAGTAGTCCACACTTGTTGCAAAAAGAAGATTCTTTGGTGAATGGTGAGAATGCCACTTATCTGCAAATATCAGGGTAAGAATCTAAGCTATAGTAAGAAATTTCATTGGTTTAGGAGGTAGCAGCTGTAGGTTCTCCTCTTGGGTGTATGAACTCGCCAGCCTTCTGAACTTGGCTGTATTTACAGTACTCTGCAGGGACTCCCTGCTCTTAAGCAGGCCTTAAGTGCAACTAGACAGCTGTTGACTATTCTCAAGATAAAACTGCCACTATTGCTCCAATAGACATGTTTTGCTGAGCCAGTCATTGCCGTGGTTTACAAGCTTTACAGCTGGTTAGCACCATTGACTGGTTTCCTCCCTTGGCAGCTTGCAGAGCATCTTCCAATGCTAAGAGAGTTAGATTTCAGAGAGGAGGCTCCAAATTCAATTCCAGCTCTATTTCTCCAAGTCCTATGTCCAAAGATTGTGAAATTTTCAGCAATAGAATCTTACCTTCAAGATTTTGCAGGCATCCAAGAGCAATGACAATAGCCTATGTGAGGGTAGAAGTTTCTTATACTGCCCTCACCACCAATTCAAAGGGCAGCTTCCCTTGCTTGACACTGGGTATTTTGCCAGATAGCCTTCAGCTAGAAATAGGCACACAGATATGTTGCACATGTAAGTTTAAGTAAGCCTATGAAATAATACATTTTCTTCCAGTTTTTCAGACAACCGTTGATTATCTCTCCTTTCCAACTCTCCCCCACATGTTTCCTACCTCCCCAGTTAAAGTATGCCCCATCTTTCCCATTTCTCCCTAGATAGTGCCAGTATCCCACTACGTGCTTCTGTTGAGCTCCTTCGGCTCACCATGGCTTCTTACTTTCCTGGCTTCTGTAATTACTTTACATCTGAAGCTTTGGATATAAGATCCACAAATGAGAGAACATCCAATGTTTGTTTCTCTGAGTCTAGGTTGCCTCGTTCAGTATAATGCTTTCCAGTTCCATCCATTTACCTGCAGATTACATGATTAAAACTCCATTGTGTAAATATGTCACATTTAGATTACCCATATATCAGTTGAGGGACATTTATTTTCTTCCATTTCCTGGCTGTTGTGAAAAGAGTGGCAATGAACACGGCTGAGCAAGTATCTCTGTGGTAGGATATTGAGTCCTTTGGGTATACACCAAGGAGAAGTATGGCTGGGCCATCTGGTAGACCACTTTTTGAGAATTCTCCATACCGATTTCAATAATGACTACACCAGTTTGCAATCCAACTAGCAGTGAATGAGTGGTCTGCTTTCCCTGGGTCTTCACCAGCATTTCTTGTGTCAGTCGTTTTCTTTATTTTATCCACTCAGAGTGAAATCTTAAAGCAGTTTTAATTTAAATTTCCCTACTTGCTAAAGATGTTAAAAACTTTTAAAGATATTTCTTAACCATTTTTATTTCTTCTTTTGAGAATGCTGCCCAGATCTGCAGTCCATTTTTTAACTGGATCATTTGTTTTCTTGATTGTTTCTTGAGATATTTATATTTTTAGATATTGATCCTTTGTCAGGTGTTTGGATGGCAAAGAATCCCATTCTGTGGGGTTTCTCTTGACTCAACTGATTGTTTCCATTGCTTTATAGGAGTCTTTTAGCTTACTGAGAAACTGATTTTTCCATTGCTGCCTTTAAATCCTGAGCAAATGGAGTCAGATATACACAGTCTTTTCCTTGACCTGTGTCTTGAAGGGAGCTGCCCATGATTTCTTCTAATAGTTTAAACATTTCAAGTTTCACATTGAGGTCTTTGGTGCCTTTATGGAGTTGATTTTTGTGCAGGATGATAGATAGGAGTCTAATTTTTTTATTCTATATACAGACATCCAGTTTTCTCACCACTGTTTGTTGAAGAAGCTGTCTTTCCTCCAGTGTGTATTTCTGACATCTTTCTCAAATATCAGGTGGCTGTAATTACAAGCATTCAAATTTGGGTCTTCTATTTTGTTCCACTGATATACATGTCTAGTGTTATGCTAATACCATATGTTTTTATTACTATAGCTCTGTCATGTAGCTTGGATTTTGGTATGGCAGTCCCTCAAGAATTTACTCTTTTTTGCTCAAGATTGATTTAGCTATCTCAGATCTTTCATGGTTCATATTAATTTTAGGATTTTTTTATATTTCTGTGAAAAATGTCATGAGGATTTTGATCGGAGCCATATCGAACATATTAATTGTTTTTGGTAGTATGATGGTTTTCACAATATTAACTCTAACAATTGATGAGCATGGGAAGTCTGTACATTTTCTAAAGTCTTCCTCAGTCTATTTTGTTAGAGATTTAATGTTCTAGTAATAGAAGCCTTTACCTCCTTGGTTAGGTTTATTCCTAGGTATTTTTGAGGCTATTGTGAATAAAATGTTTTCATGATATCTTTCTCTGCCTACTTATTAATGGTATAGAGAGACTATTCTAAGTTGATGTTGCAACCTACCCCTTTGTTAAAGGCATTGATTATATCTAGAAGTTTTCTGGCTGAATTTTTGCCATCTCTTATTTAATTATATTGTCTGTAAACAGAAATAATTTGACTTCCTCTTTTCCTATTAACATTTCTTTAATTTCTTTTTCTTATCTTATTCCTCTACCTAGAGCTTCATGCAGTTTATTGAAAAAGAATGGAAATTTTGGACAGTCCTGATTTTAGCAGGAATGCTTCAAGTTCTTCTCCATTTAGAATGAGGTTGGCCATATGTCATGTACACTTATCACTTTGAAATAAATTATCTCCACTCTTGTTATATCCAGGACTTTTATCATGAAGCCATGTTGGATTTCATGAAATGACTTTTCTAAATCCATAAAGATAATCATATGATCTTGTCTTTAAGTCCATCTTTATGGTTTATTACATGTATTGACTTAGGTATGTTGAACCATCTCTATATTTCCTGAATAAAGCCAACTTGACTATGGTAGATGATCTTTTTATAAGGTAGTAAAAATAGATGGGTTGAACAGGCTCCAGTGGACAAACTCACACCAAGCGGCATCTGGGAACACAAACTTGACTTAATAGACCTTAACATATATGACAAAATGCATAAAATCCTTTGGGGATTGTGTGCAGATGGGGGAAGGGTCTATTATGATTAAGGTCTATTGTGAAATGCACAAAATTTCAATAAGTATATACTTTGAGAAAATAAGGAACTATCCTTTGGGTTAGCCTGAATGGAAATGGACATATTCAAAAACTAGATTTAGAGAAAATACGTATAACAAGATAAGCATGCATTTTAGACTTTTTGATACTAAATATTTCATCAGAGATGACAGTATCTTGGCCATAATTCCTTCTCTTTTTCAAAATAAACACATTTTCTATAGAACTATTACCTTTTCTTACCTTCACTGATATTTCTCATAAGGAACTCTCTAGAATTCTATACACTGAATCTCATTTGCAACCACCATCTCTGGTTTATTTCCTCTTCTTTGAAACAGAAAATGCAGTAGCTGCTGCTTCTACTTTTGCTCAGATTTACACATCTCACTTTTTCCATTTTAGGTTTGTTTCTAAAGATATCAATCTTTTTTTAAAATCTGAAACCACCCATATCAACCCCAGCCCACTGGCCCAGGTTCAAGCCGCCAGGTTGAGTACGCCAGGAGAGGCTCTTCTCAAGTTGGTGTTTCATTGGGACCCTGTGTCAACATCAAAGTTGTCAGTACAGTATTTTCAGGCTCAAAGCAGACACATTGCTATAGCTGTCGTTGAAGCAGCTTTATATTTAGATGTGCTCTGAAACCTCCAAGGCAGAGAAGTTTGCTCTCAAAATCTGGAAATATGTTCTAAGTCAAGGGAAAGGAAGCAGAAGGACTTTAAAGGAACAGTCAGCTATGGCCCAGGAGAAGGATTCTTGCAAAGCTAAATGTGGTCTGAGGGCATCAGGCAGTAGGCATGGGTCAAACACCTCATAGGCAGCACAGCAAGGGATTGCTCTCCCACTTGATTGACAACCATCTGCCCCAGGAGGAAAGCAGGTACTTGCAGGGGAGGCGGCTTCTGTTCCCACAGGCTTCCACAACTGAGCCAATTAAGGTAAGGAAAGGGGATATCTTTTATTAGCAGTATCAAGTCAACCAACTCTTTCTTTTTTTCCTAGATGTTTTTATTGGTTCTAGAATTTCGTAGAATGTTTTTGACCAGAGATTCCCCCTCCCTCTCTCTACTTGTACCTTACTATCCCCATCCCCCAACTTCATGTCCTCCAGCATTACTTGTCTCTTTTAAATTTAAGGACAATCAAGTCTAATCTGTGCTTCCCAAGGGCTCCTGAGCCTATCCCCCATAGTCTGGTCAGTGTACCAAGTGTCACACCAGTAGGGAAATCTGACTCCCTCTCCCAGTTTCCATCTTAGGCCAGCAGATCCTCAGCTAGGGCTGAGCTTCCTGCCCACCTCCCACAGGCTCCCAGCTGGCTTGAGTTTGCACAGGTCTTGTGCATACTGCCATTAGGTGTTGTGGGTACATATGGACAACTATCCTGTGGTGTCCAGACAATAGTTTCCTTGTATCCATTCACTACCTCTAGCTCTTATAATCACCTTGACCTCTCTTCTTCAGTGATCCCTGAGCCTTAGGAAGAGAAGGTGCAATATATGTGTCCCATTCAGGGCTGAGCACTCCTCAGTCTCTTATTCAAATGACATTGATCACTTATAAGTCTCAGTGTTTATCATCATCTGCTGTAAGAAGAACCTTCTCTGATGAGAGTTAAGAGATGCACTAATCTATGGGCATAATAATAAGTTACTGTGAGTCAGTTTAAAATTATGTCTATTGAGCAAAAGGATACTTGTAGGCTTAATGGGGTAGGGAATGGGAAGATAGGGCCAAAGAGGGAGTACGAGGACAGAAAACTAACACTAAAGACCTGTTGAAAAAGTCATATGGAAACCTACTATAGGAGTTTCTTGGTATACATATACAATATGCAAAGGTAGCTACCCTAATACAGTGAGTTCAGAGGCCCAAATAGACACCACAAATAAAAGTCCAGTGCTGGGAATGGACTCCCTCTTTGGAATTGTTGACCAGAAAGATCTCACAAATCCTCAAACAATGCTGGTTGTTGCTGTTACACTTGGTTACCCAGCAGAACTTGACAGTAAGACCCTATTGCTGAAGAAACTACGTACCTGAGTTGCAGAACAAACAGGGAGACATCAAGCTGGCACTGATCTTGAAGCTCCATCTCTGCTGCCTAGCTTTCTTAGTACTAGATTGTGCTATGTAGCCATGAACCCTGCAAAATATAATAACAACTCCCTTGGCAAAATATGCCCACTGGTGCAACAATGGCACAACTATTATGAGATTAATCGGCCATCTTCTAATTGAATTTAAGGCCTTCGTCACAGGATGGAGTCTATACTCAACACTGTTAGCAGAGCCAAGAACCTGTGGCTAAACAATTCCAACTTTTGCCCCACTTCTAGCAGGGCTCTCTACTGTGATTAAGTCAAGGATCCTCTATTGCAGGCAGAGTATAGAATTCAGCTTCAAACTGAGTCCTTCAGTCAGGATCCCACTCCCATTAAAGAAGCCCCTTGGTTACTGGCCAATGCCATGTCTCTGAATGTAGCTTTATTTCAATACTCTGCCAGACTCCATTGACCTGAAATAATACACTGCCCAGAAACATGAATGGACACCTAGGTAGTGTCACACAGACTCTCCACATGTCAGCAGAGACCAATTGGCCCATGTGCTGCCATCTGAGGTCATGTGTTTGTCAGATGTGAATACTACAGAGAGAGGTGTCCCCCACAGAACCCCTCACTTCATGGTGGGTGACAACAGTGACTTCTCGTAAGGTCAGCACCACGGCATGCTTCTCCTCAGGAACCTCTCAGGTCACCAGTATAAGGATCAATATCCTCTGGATGGCCGCAAGTTCTCATATTCTAAAACTCACTTTTCCCAGTGTCTAGGTAGACCTAATCCTTTTGTCTTTTTCCATTCTTACACTCCCTTTGTGAGATGTGAGAGTGGATGGCACACGGATTTTGGTATCAGTTCCCCTGTGTGAATTCAGAGGGACAGGAGCATTGTGTGGGTCTATCTGTGTGGCTGGGTCTGGAGCAGGGCTTCTCAGGACAGCTGCAAGGCCTCCAGTCTTCTGTTGGAGAATCTAGTTTTAATTGTGACCCGGGACTGGAATGGTGAGGGTCGCCAGCTCGTCTGTGTCTCAAACGTTATAAGCGTGACTAAGGGTGCCACAATCAGTGTCTGTTAATTGATATATAATAGTAAAAGTGGTTTAAAATTAGGAGTTCTTTTTTAGTCCTCTGATGGTTCCCACTTATTCTGTATACCATAGGTCATTTTATTTCCAAACTGCTGGGACATTTACTGAGGTAGGAAGCACCCTTCATCTGGAACTGATTGTTAACAGTGTGCAGGGACTGATGGAGCAGAAGAGTGTTGGGGTTCATGCACACGAAGTTGCAGCACAGCTGTGAAAGAAGAGTTTGGTCATCCACATCAAATTCTACCTCCCTTAGCATCTGAGTTTTCCAAAGAATGAAATTTTCCTCATAGAAACGTGTCCAAAATAAGTTATATATTGGCAGTCTCTACTTAGCTGATACATTGGAAAGTTTAAAGAAATCACTGCTGTGATTTCTACTTCAGTTTCATCATCAAAGCTATGTTGTTGCTGTCTCTGTGGGTACCTTCAGGGTGCAAAGAAAGGAGAGGCTTTCCTTCTTTTCTTCTTGGCAATTCCTTGCATATTTAGCATCTCTGATGATTAGCCAAGTATCATTCGGCTGTCTCAGTAAACAGCACCAGTTTGATGTTCAGTTTAAAAGGAGAGACGGTTTGAAACAGAAGGAGGGAATTCACACAGACCTTGATCCCTGGAATGGGATCTACCACACACACTTCTTTGCAGAGCATTCTGCAACAGAAAATTAACATCACGGCTTGGGTCTCATTGGGAAGAAAAAGGTATCAGCAGGAACAGGAGGAAGATAAGAGAAGGTCATGGGGCAAGAATGATTACAGGTTGCTATATATGTCCAAAACTATCAAAGTTTTAAAATAATAATAAAACCTATTAAAATTAAAAATATAAACACAGAGACACATTATGAGAGAGAGAGAGAGATCACAATCCTCAAGGTGTTCACCCTGACCATCCTGAAAATCCCTGCACCTACTTCAGGATGCAAGAGCAGGCTGCGAGTGTTATTCTACCCCCGTAACTCCTGCGATGGATGAGAACAGATGGAATGCTTGGTAATAATGGGCACAGCTGTGGCAGGGCCAGCACAAAGGAAGAGCAAAGTCATTGCATTCCAAGTAAGCATTTCTAATTATCTGTTTCCTTTTAATATGAGAAATGGCACCGCTCCCCAGCCTTCTAAATACTGAACACAAAGCATATTTATTTTCATTTATGACCTCAAGATGCTCTCTATCCCAGGCAAAGAGCCCCCCACCACCATTTCCTAGTATTATCAGTGTATTTTTATCATTACAATGTGCCTAGTTTCTAGAATACATGGTCACAATGTACCTTATTAGAGCCATTTCTCCTAAAGCTATTACTCTGTGGTTGGAACAGAAATAGAAGTTCGAAGGAAGCAGCTATTCTTCCAGATAATTTTCTTTCTTTTCCTTTCATTTGGAACCATTATTCCTAACACTGAAGTAAAGTATTGTAGTAGGAAAAAAAATGAAAATCATGAATTTTAAAGCAAGTTCTGCCATCAGATACTGAAGAAAAATCATGTTCGATGCCTTACATGTTTAGTTTGAGGATTTACGTGCTTATTGTTAAGCCACCAATAGTGGGGCAGACACAAGAACTCAACAGCACAGTGCTTCTCAAGCAGAGGGATCAATACTCTCTTTGATGCTGATAGCTTTTATCGTCTCCATTTCTGCTGAGAATATTTTAGGTAGGAAAATGGTTCTTTCTTGCTTGTACTTACTATTCCCCTGGGCTGGACCTATGACATTACCACCAGAGGCTATGTGACGGAACTGGACCTGGGTGAGGCAACTTCAGATTTCAGAGAAGAGACGAAGAGGCAGCAGTCCTCCCTTCCCCTGCCTTTGAGGTTTGGTGTCCTGCTTCTAAGCTAACAGAGAGAAGCATGCAGCCCACCCAGGTGCTTTTTCCTAATTAAAGGATGCTCTCTGATGTCAAACAAACCCTACTTTAAGTGCTGGCTCTGCTGCTCACTGCAGAATATCCTTTCTGTAGATCAGAGCTCTCCATTTCTATTTCCTCAGTCACAAGTGGGAGCATGAAAATGGATGCATAATCTGTAAACAGACTCCAATATGGTGCCTGGTCAGGGGCCCCAATCAATGCCTGCCATTGTCATGATTGACACACAAATACACGTATAACATACACGTACAGCACATATATAAAAATGCAACACATACATAAACAATGCAACTATACCTATATTTCATGCTACATACAACACAAGCCAATACACTACATACAACACATAGTACACATACAAGACACAGAAGACACAGAAAACAAAAACTATGCATCATAGTACACACTTTCAACATGTAGCCACAGGTAATAAACACATACAAGAAACCCATACACACTCCTGTTTCTTGTGAAACACTTTATGAGCCAAGCTCCCTATGGCAAGTCTCCATTGATGTGCTGATGTAGTGAGTTAATCTGTCAGACTAGGATCCTGTAGCTGGATCCTGGATATGCTGAATAGAAGACCCAAATTGCAATGTTCCATGAGACAATTTCTAAATACCCATGTTCCCCAAATTGCAGACACTCTTAGGCGCCTGAGCATTGTAGATCACTATATAGATTTCCCACCGGACTCACTGACCCTTATTTCTGGTTCCCAGTCTTTTTCCAGGCTTGGAACTTAGTCCTAGAAGCCAGGCAGTCTACTGCCTTGTCAGGTATTGATGAGTCCTTAACACTGGGGCCCTATCCAGCAGTCCAACTTAGAAACGAGAGTTCTGTCGTCTCAACCCATCACCTGGGTGAAAGTCTCTTTAATTTGAGATGTCGTTCTCTCCCACATAATCTTTACTACTCCTCTCTAACTGCTCACTGAAGGATCACCAGTCACCCACCAAAAGCTCTAAGGTTTTTCCCTTCTAAATCTCGTATGGGATGTCCTTAGAGAAAATGTACAAGATCTGCAGAATGACAAAGCCAGGTGTCATGCCAAGGTGGATGGGGAAAAGTGCACAGACTCACACCTCAAGATGAAGAGCAACAGGAAATGAGTAGACACTGAGCAGGGAGAATCAGTTTTCTTCAGGAACTAGTTCCCTGAGTGCTTATCTAATCCCAAGTAGGTTACCTAATCCCTAAACACCGGCACCACTAAATGGACTCAGTACATTATATATGTATATTATGAATGCATGCATATGTAACAATAATTATCAAAGAAGAGAACAGGAAATTGAGAGGGGTTGGAAAGAATTTGGGAGGGGTTGGAGGGGGATTTAGAGGGAGGGAAATAATACAAATACAATACTCGTGTATGAAATTCTCAAAAATAAAATTTAAAAACATTATGACATTGGGGTGTTATTAATAAGACTCCTTTATTTCAAACTAGGAAGTTCAACTTATCTCTCAGTTAATGACTTCTAACATACAGGTGGACTAACAGGGATTTATTACAATCATTTATTCACATGGAACAGTTTCGGATGAGTGAATTATCAATATCTAAAGCTATCACTGGTTTTAATACGTTCCCTAACAGTTACCTAAACTTCTCTCTCCTGAAAATCCAATCATGTTGACTGAATGATAAAATAATCCTTTCTTAAAGTGGGTCTCATTTTTCCATCATCAGTATGTACTGCAGCTCTACACAGAAAAATCCTAAGAGTATTACACGAATCAGCTTGCTCACTCCTCCAAAGAAGTAGGTAGGACTGACATGACTAGGCTTCTCACTCTCTCCTTCATTTCACAATGTCATTGTTAGTTTTCATTATTAGTTTTTAGTTATCATACTGAGTACTGGAATTTGTTATAATGTTTTTATTTGCACATGTATGAATCATTACATGTGTTCTTATCTGTTCCTGTACCTCACTATCCTCCTCCCCATCTGGGGCTGGTCCCTTTCTTTACACCATACAGATCCTCCTTTCTCCTTTCATGTTTTCACATGCATTTTAGTAATTTTCCACTTCTGTGAAGAACGTGGGTGGAATTTTGATGGTGATTGCAGTTATGTCTATCAATCACTTTGGAAATACAGCCATTTTCTCAATATTAAGTACATCAATCCATGGGCATGAGAGAGCTTTGTACATTCTGGTGTCTTCCATTCCTTTCTTCAGTGACTGTACGTTTTCTTTTTAAAAGGCTTTTTATCTCTTCCACTATGTTTATTCCTACATTAAAAAAAATGTTGTGAATAGGATTTTCACTGCTTTCTTTCTCAGGAAGTTAATTATTGGGAAATAAAAACTAGTTATCTGCATGTTTATTTTGTGTCTTGTTACTTTACTCAACATGTTTCTTTGTTCTGAGAGTTTTCTTAAGTACAGCATTATGTGACCTAAAAATCAGTTTAATTTGATTTCTTCTTTCCCCAGTTGTATCTTTTATTTCCCTCTCTTGCCTTATTGTTCTGTTTAATACTTTGAATATTACTATAGAAGCTCAGAGAATGAGCATATTTACTTCATTCTTTTTAAAAATTATTTATTTATTATTTTTATTTTATGTGTATGAATGTTTTGCCTATGTGTGTGTAAGTACACCTGTGTTTTGCAATGTCTGCAGAGCTCAGAAGAAGGTATTAGATCCCTGGAACTGGAGTTAGGAACAGTTGTTAGCCACCATGTGGGTGCTGGGAACCAAACTCAGGTCCTCTTCAAGAGCAATCAGTGCTCTTAACTGCTGAGCCATCTCTGCAGCCCCTCATTCTTTATTTTACAGGTAATTCAGGATTTCCCCATTCAGTATAGTGTTGGCTACAGGCCTGTCAGATACAGCTTTTATTATGTTCGTGTGTAATCCTTCTATTCCTAGTTTCTTCAGTTTTTATCACGAAGGGATATTGAACTTTATCAAAAGTTTTTTGCATATCTATTGAGAGGACCACATGGTCTCCGTCTTTAATCTATTTATATATGCCTTATTCCATTTATTAATTTGTGTATCCTAAACATCTTTGCATTGTCAGGATGAAACAAAATTAGTCACAGTATATGATCTTCTTAATGCATTTTTGAATTCGGTTTGGAAAAATTTTATTGAGAATTTGTGCACCTGCATTCATGACGGAGGGTGGCCTTGTTTTCTTGCTGGGTGTCTCTGTATCCCGTATTGACATGAGGGTAATGCTGCCTTCGTTGAATGAATTTTTCACTGCTAATTGCCTTACTATCTACCTAAGAATCCTTGAAATGTAGACTTCCAAGGGTGCCGCAGGGGCTAGTTGCAACTTAAAGCGAATAAGGTTTTTTCTAGTGCTACTGATATGATCATGATAAAATTTAGTCCATGAAGGATTGTAATGAAAATAGTTGAGTGCGAGCAGGAGAAGAGTCAAGTACCTGAGACTTCTACATACCCTGGGACTGAGAGTCTGCTGATCAAATCTGACCTGCCCTTGGCAGTCCTCCATAATTCACTCATGTTGAGTATGAAGAGGAATGGAAGTATCTCAAGGGACAATCTACAGAGAATAAAGAACCAATGGACAAAACAATATATCCATGTTCTTTGATTCCAAATAAAACTAAAGTCCAGATGAAAACAAAGTAAATGAGAGGTGAACAAAGCTATGAAGATGGTATTGTTGAAACTTGTTATTCTGACGGCTGCTTCAGCTGTAGGAATAAAATGATCTGTCATGGGCTGGCATCTCACAAAAACATGTCAAAGTTGGCTCACCTGAAACCACCTGATTTTGATTCAGTGATTTAAAACTCTCAAACTTTGATATGATAGAGAACAGAAAAAAAAAAGATCCAATATGTTAACAAAGACCAATGAAATAGCTTCATCTTTGAGAAACATAAATAAAACATGAATGATACCCTGTATTCTAGCTGTGTTCTATACAAACACAAGATGGATGTTTGAGATGAGACGAGGGATGCCTAGAGTCCATGTTTTGACCTACAGTAAGGGACTTTACAGAAAACAATGCAATCTCACTGGAGCAAGTCCTGATGCTGAGGAAAGTGAGTGAGAAAGATTTCATTCAATAGTCACAGTCATGTAGGGAGGCAAGAAACTGTTTCCATATACCAAGAATTACGTGATTATGTAAAATGCTGGAAATGATGTGGAACTCTATCTCTTTTAGAAAGACACAAGAACAGAGGGGTCTGTGATAAGCTGCTCTACACATTGACCCAAATTTTGGCCAGGTAGCCAGAGTATGTTTGTGATTTAGAAACATGATTTAATACGATTTCTATCCATGGATAACAGTGAGGGGTTCCAGGCTTTCGTCAGCTCTACTCAGTATCCCATTTTCATGTCAGAATTGGGAAGTTTCTACATGGAAAAGACACCTGAATGGAGGAATAGCATAAAATCTTTTCCTTTCACTCTTTCCAAGTCTCCCTTCAAAATGGGAGTGATTTCTGTCTTTATATCATAACTTCCCATCTTAATGTAGTACAAGAAACACTAAGACTCTTTCCCTTTCCTATGATGTGTGAATGTCATAGAAACCCATTGTTATCTCTGTCCTCCTGTTCTTCCATCCTTCTCTTATAATATGAGATTCATCCTCTAAGAGTGTCCTGCCTCTCTGCAGCCTCCAGGGAAGAGACAATCAAAGCCCAGGCACTCCAATGGAAAGCACGGCAGGGGTCTATTTCTTTAGTTGGCATCCAGATGGGCTAGAATATTCACTGGAGGAAAAGCAGAACCAAGTCCATTAGAAGAGAGCAGATTGAGAGTCTCAGGAGTGCCTCAAAGGAGACCAAGAGCCTAAATACATTTGAAAACTAAAGTGCAGTGTAAATCAATACTTTTGAGCTTGCTGTTCAAGGTTATTCACTCAGCTGAAACCTCTTTGCACTTTTCAAGTTACTTTTCTTTAAGTTCAAAGAGTTCATGCATTTGAAATTTGGAAGAAGAAAAAAGGTCAAATTTTACATTTTCACAGAAGGTGGCATGCTTTTGGAGGAATCGTTATTTAGGATTGTGTATTTTGTGCCATTTATTCAGAACTTTATTTTTATTCGGCTTTGTCCCAGTTTCTGAGAAGATTGGAATGCTTCACTATGATCCAGAGCACATAATGGTTATGCATATTAGTTTTTTATGGAACCTTGAAACCCATCTTTCTTGAATAAGTCCATCTTAAGTCATAGGTTCTATTTGATTTATCAGGACTTGCTCTTTCAAGTGAAAGGTGACTTGAGAGCACAGACAGAATAAATAACCTTCTTTGGATGGAGATAAAGACTTAGGCCAGAAACCTTCCCTCCTGAGAAGCCTTTCTGACAAATGGAGAATTGCTTTCTGGGATGATCCCACAGTAGCATATTTCACCCACTGACATCTTAGCACAGATGGGGTTATCATAATCGTCATAAATGGAAAAAGAACTTTTATAATGCAACCATGATAGCTTTATCTTAAAGACAGAGGACCTACCCAGGATTAGCCTTGGTCTGACCGAGTTCTAGGGATAGTGAGCACTGCGGGAAATGAGCAGAGCAGCTTTCTGCGAAGAAACTAGGAGTGGTGCCTGGGACTGTGTCCTTTGTACTTACCTTGGCTTAAAATTTTATTGAAAGCTCTGGACCTCAGTTTCTTCATCTGTAAAATGAGAATTAACACTGTATTTCTCTTGGAGGGCTTTGAGTGATAGCTGCAAAGAACTGGAAGCAGAAACAGACAAATAGCACCTGGATATTATTGTGATTCTTCTTACCATCCTCATCCTCAGAAAAGCCAGCAAGATTCTATCCATCAAGAAGGATTTCAGTGTGGATACAAAATCCAGAAGAGTCAGGTAACCAAAATAGAAACCAACAATGGTCTCGAAGGAGTAAGGTGACCTAGAAGTTAATTGGAAGGACAAATACAATGTCAGGAAACCGGATTTCTCTTTTACTTGAAATACCACTAGATAGGGATCGGGCAGCCTGAGAGGTCAACCCTGTGCTGCCAGAGTTTGATGAATCATGGCAGCTTTATTTTGTTAGTCTAATTATCTGTTAACTGTCTACCTGCCTCTCCGAATTATCAGAAGGATTTCACTATTTAACAGTATTCTTATTTATCAATTTATAGCAGTTAATCATATAAAATACTCTGAAAATTATAAAACACTATGTAAATTATTATAGTGGCTTATACTTTTGTGTATTTAATTTCATAAGAACCTGGTAATTTTCCAAATTCCTTTCCATACTAATAAGTTTAACATTTGGAATATTGCTATAAAATGACACCATTATTCTCCCCCATTAAAAAGATGAGTTCCAGGTTAACTGTTAAGTCAAAAACCATGGAAATAATGAGACAGCATTTCAATACAGAGTCTTCCCCTAAGACCTAGGCTCTAAAACTTCACTAACATGACTGCAAGAGATTAATTCAAAACAAAATACATGCTGAGCCCACATCCTGTGGTGGTAGACATCGTCATGGGCACCAGAGACATGACAGTGAGCATGACCAACCATGAAGTTTCCTTGTGGAATCCCTTATGCTCTTTGGGAGAATGGCAAACAGCTCTAATATCCAATGGTAGAAGTAGAAAGGGGTAAAATAATTTCAATCCTTTCTATGCATCCATGCATTCAATCAGCCATGAACAAATGTAGGCATGGAGTTTGGTGTCTGTCTGTGTTGATCATGCAGCAGCCTTTTCTTTTCTTCCCCTCATTGGCTCAGCAGCAACATAACAGTTATTTGCATAGTACTATATTGGATTGGATTTTGTAAGCGATGAGAGATGTTTTAAAGTGAACAGGAGATCATATAGATTATACATACATACATAAGGAGCATGTGTATCCACAGACATTGGTCTCACCAGCTACACTGACTCCCACTGCTCCAAGTGAGCCCTCTTCACTAGCGACTGATACCCTGGGTAGAATTTCATTATTCAAAAGTTCTCAGCATTTATCAGTAAAAACTGAGAGTCGAGACCTGATAGAAATTTTAACAAGCCCATCTTTTACAGGAATATTCAGAGATGATTCAAAAGAATCACAGTATGTTAGTGAATTAAGATTTTTTTCTTCCAGTTTTCTAATGTATGTAGTTGTCAAGTGAGGACAGCCTGTAATTTATCAAAGGCTAAGATAATGTGTTCAATACAATAGATTTACCTTCTCAATAAGAAAGGTCAGTGTCCTTGGATTCTAACAATATCTGAAAGTATCCATCTAATTAGACCTTTAAAAATCTATCAGAATAATACATTTTGCTTACCTGTCATCTGAGTTTCACTTATTGAACTTTGTAACAAATCAAAAACAATTGATGAAGGTACTCAGTAAACAAGGCAAATGAAATGCCAAATGCTGAATCCACCGCTCATAAGTGGCAAAAAAAGGAACACAGAAGCTTTATTCAGGAGTGTTCTCTGGGATGCACACTGCCAACAATGTATTCATTAATGATTTTGACTGTAGTACTTGGAAGAAGTACCTGCAACTTTACATTTGAATGTCTAAGAAGCACAGGACTTTATTACAGTTCACATTTGCTATACAATGTGGAAGATTCATGTACACTGTGTAAGACTTCTTAAGTAAGTTGATTCTTATCACAACACAAGAGAAAGTAATTTAAATATATTGGATGAACTGACTGCCCAACACTGACCTGCAGGATTTGGTACTAGGGTCCACATATGAGGGAGAACATATGCCATTTGTTTTCCTGAGTCTGTGTTACTTTGCTTAGTATAACAGTTTCAAGTTCTGGTCAATTTACTTACAAATTTCATGATTTCATCTTTCTTTACTGTGAGTAGAATTCCATTGTGTAAATGTACCACATTTTCATTATCTATTCATCAGCTGAAGGGCACTTAGGTTGCTTCCATCTCTTAGCTATTATGAAAAGAGTGGCAGCCATAAACATGGATATACAAGTATCTCTGCAATAAGATGAATCCTTTGGGTTATATGCCAAGGAATGGGATAACAAGATCAAATGATAGGTTCATTTTTAGTTTTTTTAAGAGTTTTCCACACAATTTTCCATAGGAGTTGATGGATAAAATGGGGATATTTAAAAGGGAAGGGGAAAGGAGGACTAGACAAGGAACTCTGGGGATAAAGGGAAAGAAGGATCTCAAGAGAGGTGGGACCGTAGAAGACCAGTGCTATCAAGGGAGAAATAGAGAAAATGGGGGCACTTCAAATGGGGGAAGGCATGGAGGAAGTGTTAGACTGGGATAGAGATAGAAGAAACAAATAATACCTAGCTAGTTTAAAAAAAAAACAAAGGAATCATATTACTCCTATAGCCTAATGACAAATTACACATATAATATCTCTACATGAGTCCATGTACATAGCTAAAGGCTACATAATGAGAAACAGTGCCAGACAGGAAAAACCTTTTATTGAGCTGTTGGCCAGGGTAATCCAAGAGACTCCCAAAATTACACAGGCTATTGCCACAGCCCTTGATTGCCTCCCAGAACTTGTAGGTACCCTTTTGCTGAAGAAAGAACATATTTTGGAGGTAGGATTTGCAGTAATGGAGCTGGAACTGACATAGAAGCCACTTCCCCTGAAGGTTAGTTCTTATAGTTTTGGAGAGCACTACACAAGCTGCTAAGGGAGAACAACAATTGATAGATGGACCAACACCAGCTCCAAGACCAAATGATCATATCAATGATCAGCACAGCACATGACATTGGCACAGTAGTGGCACTTTTATCTTAGGGGCAATGAACAGCTACCTAATTGGACTAAAAGCCCACTCAAGGGGAGAAAACCCAAGTATGATATTGTGAACACAGTCAAATACACATGGCTGGAAAGGTCATAGATCTTAGGGGAAAATCCCAAGATTGTTATATCCCCAGACTAATGTAATTCCTTACTATTACAAAATAGTTATCCTTATATTTACAGACAAATATCCTCATCACCACTCATCAAAGAAGTTTAATTCGTACCAGACAGAGATTATTAAGGAGTACCCAAACTGGGTCACATACAGACATCATCGGTGAATTACCCAAGCCTAAGCCTAAGTGGCACATTTACAATGTAACCTCTATACCCAAGACCCATGGAATATAGAACAAGAGGTAAAGAAGACACTAACGAATCTCTCAATTCTCATTAAATGATGCTTCCTCATACAACAGAGGGACAGAAAAACAATAGGTCAAAAATGGCCAAAGAATAGAGATTAAGTGTCTACAGAATGTTATTCCTTGGACAGGACTCCTATATTAAACTTCACTCACCCATGGCTCAGGGACCATTGCTGAAGAAATGGCAGATAGATTGTAGGCGCCAGGGAGGAGTTGTACGACCACATGGAAATAGGGTCCTACAAGCTCCTGGAGCCCCGAAGCAATGTTGGCAGCATGCATGGGACACATGCAAACTCAAGAAGACAAAAACCCAGTGGAGAACTGGGCCAAAGGACAGCAGTCCCCAATCAGGTGAAGAAATATGGGCAAATGATTACTGCTGAGTGAGGAAGAGCTAATTTTCCTAAAATGAGGAAATCCCGATAGGCTGACTGGACCTCAGTGGATGAACTTTCACTGAGGAATATCTGGGGACTCTGACTTGACACAATAGATCTTAACACAAATGACAAAATTTTGGATTCCAGTTGAGGGGGCTGTAGGGATTATTGATGAGGAAGGGTTGTAAAAAAGATTTATTGAAATGCTCTGTGTGAAATGCACAAAGATTCAAATAAAAATAAAAATATAACAAGTAAAATACTTTAAAAAGTGGAAATGCGATGGAGGTGGCTCTGATTTACATGTCCCACGGAGGGCCTGATAACACAGTGCTCTGATTTAAGAGCTAATATGTGCTGAGATTTATATCCCACCTCCAGTTCTCTGAGCAATAATTTGATGTATGTCAAACAAGCCACATGCCACAGCTTCCCCAACCATGAAGGAATTATGTAAAAATAAGGAGTTTCTTGGGACAGTAGGAAGAATAGACAAGTTAACAATTAAGTAAACCAAATTACTTCAGGTATAGAAGGCACACCAAGTGAAATCACCTGGATGCAAAATAAATTGCTCCTAAATAGTAAAAGAGATAGTAACAATTCATAATGAGTGACCAAAGTAAGATCACATCCCAGTTGAAGATAGAAAAACACACCTTCAAAAAAGGGAACAATGTTTGTTTTGAAGTGTAAAGGAGGTACTGGATGTCAAAAGCTGAGTTGCTGTCAGGCCACTTGGTGTAGAGGAAGGGTTGGACTAGCAAAGAATAGGACTCACTTCAAGTAGAGCTCTTCTCCCTTGATAGAGGTGTGGCAATATTAACTAATTTTCATTTTACAAAATTTTAATTGGTACATAGAATCTTTCTATCTTCTTTACATACCTGTATTAATACTCAAAATGCCCTATGATAGACATTCTTCTTATCTCCATCTTATGTATGAAGAATAGAGGGAGACATGAAGGTTTTGACATCTCCGAAGATTCCAGTCAACATTTGGCAGAGGGAGGAGCAAGTCAAGATAGTTTGTGTACAATACGCGAGTGTCTCAGCTCTAGACTTGGTTGCATCCTTAATAGCAGATGACAACACTGAAATTCTGAGGGATCTGCAGTTTTTTTTCAAGACCACCTTATCTAAAATGGACAAAAAGAAATGCTGAAAGACTTGTTGGAAAAAAAGTATATGTGGTTTTCCAGTTTTTGGTTTTTTTTTAATGGTAATTCTGTGGCATCATAGGATTGCATCTTTCTTCTTCATCAAAATCAGTTTTGCACAAAGAAATTGTTAGGGAACACTGTCATCTTATCATTGGAACTTGTATTCCTTAAGATACATTTCTTTGTTCAAACTGAGTATTTAAAGGTGAATGAAAGCACACACCTGTGTTGTATAT
This sequence comes from Eospalax fontanierii, assembly GCA_035773235.1. Lineage (NCBI taxonomy): Eukaryota > Metazoa > Chordata > Mammalia > Rodentia > Spalacidae > Eospalax > Eospalax fontanierii. The sequence goes on along the minus strand of CM069540.1, from coordinate 42,554,870 downwards.
AAACTCATATACATAAAGAAAAGCCACTTAATGGTCTCTGAGCGTAAATGGGACTCATATATGTCTACCTCCCTTCTTTCCCAAGGTGTAGACTAGCACCAGAAACTACCTATTTATGATGGAAAACCAGCCCCTTCTATATTTCTCTGATTGTAAATGTCATTTAACTTGTTCTCCTATCTTTTATGTACACAGTAAGTGAAAAGGTAAATTCAGAGACTTGACTATATCAAGTCATATGTTTAGGAGTAAACCTTTACAAGAGGTGCACATTTATAAAATAATATAAAAGCTTCATTTATATCACATCAGGAAGTATAAAAAGTGACTACGGTCACTAAGTGCTGCTGAGATGAATCTCAGTTAAGGTACTGAGAGGCAGAGTCCCCATGGAAGTTAGATTGTAACCCTCATGATGAGCAAGTCATATGTAGAGTGATAAAAGTTCACAACATACTCAACTTAACGAGAAACTTCAGTCACTGGATGATAGAGTCCTTTCATGATGGCTTCTAAACTGATTATTATTCTAGGGTTTATTCAAGGAATATCATTCAATTGTGCAATTCCTCTGTATGTGTATAAAGAGTTTCTGCTCACAAATAGATGCTTTGTCATCTTGAAACAAAGGTGTATTGGAGAATCAACTTGTTTTTATTTAGTTTACATTTTACCATATATTACTTGTACAAATTAATGAGTTTCACTGTGGTCTTTTCATACACGAACATACCACACAGCTGTCGAGTCTGTGTGTACTTCTACCCAAGGTCCCTTTATCCACACTCCCGTTCCTACTCAACATGTGGCCCAGCCCCGAGAAGCCCCTTAGATTCTTCCTGTCACCCTTCCCTTTTCCATTTTCCATCTCTGCTGTCCATCATTCCATCCCATACTTCCCGTCCATGAGACTGTGATGAGCTCTCACACCCTTCCTCCAAGGAGGAGTCTCAGAAGGAAAATTAGGCTGACAAGGTCTTCATCCTCCACTGCTGGCCACCATGCACCTCTACCTGAGCTTGTGAGTGGAGCAACATAAGGAGGTTGCACTCCCACACCTTTCTGCACTGTGATGGAGCCAGAGAAGAGCCAGAGTCATCTAATCAGGACATGGCTCCCCCAGCACAGTAAAAATGAAGACTTCACACGGAACAAGAGTTTCCACCAGGCAAAGAAGGATCTTGTCAACGGAAGCTGAGCAGGGAACCTGGTCTTTACTGTTCAAATAACAGCAAGATCCCCGTTCATCTGGAGTACAAAAGGAAGCTATCTAAAACAGAAGGTTTAAGCAGGTTCTGAAAATGAAAATATTTAAGTACTATCAGAATTTACTCAACATCTCAAGATACGAAATGCATTAGTCTGAAACAAAAATTAATATACACTAACAGCAATACAACAGGCATGTTTACAATAAGTGGTAACTGTTTTATAAAAGAGTTAGAGTTATTCTTTAGCAAACAATTACAAGAACTGGAGAAATAGCTCAGATGGTCAAGTACTCGTCATCCAAGTATGAGGCCCTTCATTTAATCCCCAGTACCCACATAAAAAGCTAGGCACAGTTGTCTGCCTTTAATGTCTGTACTAGGGAAGCAGAGAGAGAGGATCCCTGGAGTTTACTCACCAAGAGTACTAGGCTCAATGGCAGACCCTGTATCAAAAAAACAGAGAGAAACTGATAAAGACACCCAGTGTCAAGCTCTCCACACTTATGGGCACACACATGCACTCATGACTCATACCTGTGCACATAAAAATCTTTACACATACACACTCACCAGGAAGCACACATAATTTATTAAAAATGAAATCTCAGAAAATAAATAAAAGATAGAAAAGGAAAGAATGCAAAAGTCTAGAACTGAAAAGAACACATAAAAGCCAAAAGAAAATCTCAGCAGACAGAGCAGCGGAAATTATTTAGTTCAAACAGGAAAAGCACACTGTGTAAAAGTAAAACTACGCACAGAGAAATGTTAAGAATCACCAGGAGTGTATGTTACAGTGTCAAGAAAAATGCTATAAAAACCTTTAGGTTTGTGTTATCCAGAAAGAAAGACAGAGGTGAAGCTTTCACAGGATTGAAAATAAAAATTGACTGAAATTTCCAAATTAGGCAAAATTAATAAACCTGAAGATTCAAGAATCGATGTAAACATGAAGCAAAATGAACCAAAGAGATCAATGCCATGACATGAAATATAGGTAATGAATCTCCTTAAAAGTAAAGACAAACACAATTCTTAGACATAAGAAAATACAGTTCTTTATAGGCAAAAATTACTTAGGTGACAATGGAGTTCAGAAGTCCACCATATTTTTCAAATGTTGAAAACATACAAACAAAAAATACATCCAAAGCTGGAGAGATGGCTTAAACATTAAAAGCACTGACTACCCTTACTGAAAATCTGGGTTTGGGTACCAGCACCACAAGGTATCTAACAGCCTTCATAAGCTGTAGTTCTGGGGCTCTGTAACCCTCTTCTAACCCCTGCAGGCTTGCAAACATTTGGTGCTCTTACACATGTGATGCAAACACTTATGCACATTAAAATAAAAACATATAAGTCAAAAACATTTTTTAAAAAGGAATATACATCCAGTAAGAAATAGCATTCAGCAAAATCAAGACATTCTCAGATGAAGAAAAAGTAAGAAAATGTCTCTGGCTGAGCATCCCTGAAAAAATAGCTAAAGGAAGGTTTCTAAATAAAATAGAGAAACCAAAAATGAGGAAAGAACAGAGATCAGTAATCACAGAAGGCTTTCCTTCTTTTAAGTTTCCAAAATGTATTTAAATATTGCAGCAAAAGCATAGTATCATTTGTTATGGCTCTGGGTGTTTATAAGGAAAATAATTAGAACAGTTATCAGCAAAAGGAGGCATGATGACATGAAGGATCAAAGAGTTCTCTATTTATATACTAATGCTCCAGAAAAAGTTATATGTCAATTTTATTCCCACAGCAATCACTAAGAATGCTATAAAAGATATGCACTTACTAATATGTAAAAATAAAACTTTAAGTGTAAGGAACAGTTACACAATTTATAAAAGGAAGAGAAAGACCCTGGCTTCCATCACAAGCCTCACAGAAATTAAAAAGAAAAAAAAAATAGGAGATCAAAAAACAAAATCAGAGATAAAAATGGAAAAAGAAACATAAAGTAGGAAATTTTAAAATATCAATAATCACATTAAGGATAAATGTTCTAAATATATCAAGGACAATGCAACAATTATCCAAATGGGTCATAGAATATGTCCCTCTTCTGTGCTTCCTTCAGAGAACTGCCCTTAGTATAACAACTGAAATAGGTTGACAGTGAAAGCTTGGGAGAGGAGAAGAGGAAGCGTCACCCAGTGGGAAGCAGGGGAACGGCAGCACATAACAGAAAGAAGATTTCAGAAAAGAGAATGTTCAGCAGGGAAACACAAGCTATAATGGAAGGGAAAGGAAAGCAATCTGTGTGGGTATGTACCCAACAAAGAGAAATGTAAAGCCTGAGTTTCAGAAAATGTAAACATTGCTAAACGAACAACCAGAATGCCTGAGAATAGGTAAGCGAACATCTATAAACACCTTTCATTTTCTCAGGAGCACAAGGGTCATCCTCTGACCTGCTTTGATCTCCTTTCTTCCCCTTTTTTATTTCTGTGAGTCTTGTGATGGGAACCAGGATCTTTTTCTTCCTTTTATAAATTATGTAACTCTTACTTAGACTTAAAGTTTTATTTTTATACATTATTAGCAAGCGCATATCTTTTATAGCATTCTTAGTGACTGCTGTGGGGATAAAATTGACACATAGTTTTTCTTAAGCACTAGTATTACCTGATACTGACCAGCCAGGGTAACTCCTGAGACACACAGCACACAGTCTCCTCAGTAAAGAGATGCAGGGTTCAAGGGCAAACCTGAGAAACCTTACCCCAGAAGCTAGGGAGAGTCTAAAAAGGTAGCAGGTCCATAAGAACATTTCCCTGTCTTCTCAGTTCTTTGTTGTTTAAAGGGGGGAAGCCTATTGGATTTCAAATGGTAATTAACATATTTATAAAGTGGAAGTACTGCTGCCGATTAGTACAAAATACAGTTGAATGGCGTCATACCAGCCACGATGGGAAAGCATAGAAAATCACTGAGAGCAGTCAAAAACAAGCTGTAGAGAAAGGATTTGGTAGCAGGGTCATAGGCAGGGTTAGCTACAGCTGGGATTGCCAGATCTATTTAAGAGACTAATGGTAAAAGACTGGCCTGGGGCAGACAGTGTGGCTTCAGGGAATGAGGCACAGTTTCAAGGTCTATGAGATTCAGAAGGGATTAAACTCACACCCAGAATGAAGCATTCCAGGACAGCTCTTCGTGGAGGCTGGGGTAACATGCTAGTGCCATTGCTGCTATTTAGGATAAAGAACATGGGTGAGAATAGCATGAAGGGGTAAAATAAAGCATTGGTTTCTTATGACTTTCTTGATGAACTTAGCAAAATCTACGCTTAGAGAACAACACAGTGTTTGTAATCAGAGAGGGGTCTGGTCTAAAGCCTAAGCTTTTGGAAGTCTGAGGAATGCAGTTGTGGCCACCTGGTAATGGGCTATCTTGCAGACATCGACAGAGATAAGATGTCCTCAGTACAGATGCCTTCATGGAACATCAAAAATCTTGGAAGAAAAATCAGCATCTATAAATATCCTTCTAGAAAAGATATGGCTAAAGCATGTGCGATGATAAAATAATCCCTAAAATGTCATTGACATAAGGAAGCACATTTCACTCATGTTTCATCTGCTTGACAGGCCACTGAGATGCTGCTCTATTCATCGTTATCTGAGGGTCCAGACAGCAAAGTCAAAATAGTGGAAGCATTTCCGCTACTGCAGAAAAAAAGTAGATAACATGTCAGAAGCCCTTGATGTCTTCAAGTCTACTTCTGGTCACACTGCCTTAATCAAGTGGCTGTCTGTTGTTAATGAAGCCATGCTATGCAGTTATTCCACGAAATTTAAACAATTATCATTCACACACCACCAGTCCCTTTTCAATGAGTTTAACAAATTTTATGACCGAGAAAGTGACTACTGTATAGAAAAATCAAACTGCATATGATTGGCACACAAAAAATAAATGAGACAATCATTTGTAAAGTTGCCATTACTTGATCATCAATAACTTTCTATGGTCAGGTCATATAGCGGGTTTTGAACATATTCACCTTAATTATCTGTTCTACAATTCCTCCTCTATTCCTCCTCACCACTTTTGCTTCCCAACTTCATATGCTTTTTTTTTTTAAGCCACTGAGTCTACTTAGTGATGTCTGTACCTGCATGAGTGTAGAACCATCTACTAGAGTGTGGGTAGCCTCTCATGTCCTGCCTCCTTGAAGAAAACTGACTCTCCCTGCTACAGCAGTCATCAATTGTGAATAGTGTCTTAGCTCTGGCTGGAACTTTGTGCCCATCTCTTAATGCTAAGATCTTTCTGACTTGATCTTGTATGAGTCTTGTGCATACTGTCACAACTGCTCTGGGTTCATATGTCCACTCCCTGGCTGTGTCTTGAAAACACAGTTTTGTAGTGTCTTCTAGTAGTCTTCTACTGCCTCTGGCTCTTACACTCTTTCTGTTCTCTCTCTTAACGATGATTCCTAGGCCTTTCAAGGGGTGAGATGTACATGTTCATTTAGAGCTAGGTTCAACACCCTGTATATGGGACATGTAAATCATTCTACTCTATTCTGTGATTCTCCCTTAGATGACAACTAACTGGAAAGAAAGTAGATGTACCTGTGTTCTGAGTCTACCTCAGAATCATTATCGGGCTCTTTATAATGAAAACATCACACCTTTTATTTATGCTTCATTGTGTGTGTTTGGTGGTGCTGCGATTAATGTCTTTTTCACAAGAATAGTAATGGTTCTAAAACTGCAAGAAAAATATCAACACTCTCCTAGATAGATGGGTAATTGTTATGAATGGGTACCATCAGAAATTAGAAAACAGAAACAATAAAGAAACACATGGAAAATATCCAAGAACATTTGTAATGAAAGCACAGAAATTTAAGCAACAATGAAATTCAATTTTATTCCTATTAAATTACCATAAATCTAAATACATGGTAGAACTTAATTCAAAATGAGACGCACAGCACCACACTAATTCCTTCCCAGTAACATTGTAAATTAGTACAATGTTGAGATGCATAATGGGAATACATTTCAAGAGCTGAGAGGAATTTATTAATCTTTGACCCATTAATCCAACTCCTGGGTATTTATTACTAAGAAATAATTCAACAGTAGAGTCCCCCTGGAGCTAAACATCATGTTGCCAATGCTGGCATTAATTGAAACCTAGCTCTCCCATGGCAACCATTTTCCCTGGGCCCTCTCAGGTGGAGCTGCTCACTCAGAAGTATAGCTGAGGGTTGCGCTGGGTGTCAGCTGCATCTTTCCTTAACAGCCTCAGCTGCTGCTGCAGGAAATTTGGAGGAAGAACTTGGGGTCACCAGGAGCTCTCAAGACTACATCTCGAGTGACTTAATTAAAGTCCTCACCACGGAGAAATTATCTTAATTATGGAACAGCAGCACCCAAGAATGTTATCTGTGACCTACTTGGACAAACTACTAGGGTTGAAAAATAAAGATTATCCAAATAGAGTGTTCGAAAGGATGAAATCATTATCATGTAACTAAGAAGTTAATGACTGAGAATTCCTGCTCAAAAGAAGAAACAGAGAGAAAGAGACAGAGATAGAGAGAAAGATGGAAGCACAGAGACACAGAAACAGACACAGACATAGACATAGACACAGATACAGACACAGACACAGAGTTATGGTTCATAAAAACAGGGAGGGAAGCATCTGTAAACCTGAATGTTTCCGTTCTGTCTCTGAATGCTCCTCAGGGGACCCAGGGAAGACAGGCTCTCTGTAAAGCTTTTCTTACTTTCTATGTCAGTAGTCAACTGGGCTCACCAAGAGTAAACTGCTGACTGGGTCTCTGAAGCATCCTACACATCCCACGTTTACATTTGTGAATGCTGTCCAACTCCATCTGGGGCAATTGACTTGAATCCCAAACATCACCAGCCCAAATTTTTGAAGACATTACAGTAGCAGCCAGCCTGCTCTCTGTTAATTCCCTTTTCTGCCTTTAGTGGAACTTGGTTACTTATCTAAAATGAGTTCTTCTCTCCACTCCTGAAGTTAAGTCTTTCTTCTTAGTATCTTCATTAGTTCCTACTCAGGCAGCAGTGCCTGGCCTGACAAATGTCCTTGTGTAAATGGTTCCTCCCTCAGCCTCCTTTCAGGTTGATGAATCTAGAGAAAATACCTGAATCATCTATTCTTTGCACTAAATATACTTATTGCTTCTTTGAGTTTCCCATTTTCTGGACAGTCCCAAAGTGAAACAGATCACAGGTGTGATTTGTACACACCGTGAAGTTATACCTCACAAGTCCAACACTGATTCTTTTCTAGGTAACGTTTTGGAGACGGAATTGATTCCTGGGTAATTTTTCAGTATTCCAAGCCAAATGCTACCCACACAAATGTAACTCAGATCTTGTCCTCAACTAATGCTGAAAGATTTGGAATTCTAATTGATAATTTCAAAATGTCATTGTGAATCATGATTTATGCTATTAGAAAAGCACACTTACCAAATTAGATTATTCTTTGTTTCTATCTTAGGTTATTAATATTTTGCATGTTTAATATTTGATTATCTTGAAAGTTCCTGATTTCTTTGAATTTATAGCTTCCATTTTCCAACATCACCTGTTTTCCTTTCTAAATCTTTCTCATCACACTCGTTTCTGACAGGTCTTACCTCTGCCATCCCCTGTCATTTCATTGCAGGGGACAATCTGAGAAATAATGGGAAACAAAATGGAGAAGTAGTTATCTTAGTCAGTTTCCTTTTGCTATAATTGAATACTACACACTATGTGATTTATAAAGAATAAATTGTCAGTCAGTCTGTATTTCTGAAAACTGGAACATTCACAATATATCTAGTGAGGCTCTTCTTTCTGGGGGAGATCTTCTGCAGCTTCCCAAGGAGGTGCAAACAGCATATAGAAGAGTCTTCTCTCTCAAGTTTTTTTGATCTTAGAAGGCTCCAGTACCACTGAATGGAAGCCCCTCTTTATCTTCATTTAACAGTTGTTATCTCATTTAATCGCATCCAAATACCATAGTCAATTAAGTTCTCTCCTTCCCAGTACTGCATCAGAGGCGTTAAAATTCAGTATGAAGTGTGATGCAGACATTCAAACCTTAAAAGTAGCCACCAATAAACTAAGTCATGGCAATACAGGTGAAGAGATTTTTGTTTTTTCTATGTAAAAGTTTGCCAATGTTTTGGGCACGAGGAACAAGATAAGGAAATAACCTCAATCTTCAAGCACTTCAAGTTCTGGCTTCCATTTAGTGGCAAAATGATATCCAAAAAAGCAAGTTCCAAGTCCAGATCCAGCAAAAGGTATGGCCTGTGAGGGAGAATCCATGGCGATGGTATCTAAGGTCTCCAAATTTCTAGGATTCTCAGACTTTTCAAAGACCTTAGGATGACTTCCCTGTTCCAACCACAGTTCACCACAATGAGATATACAAAGCAATATTTACACAATGAATGATAAACTAGAGAAATGAACGCCGTGTTTTATGACCTAATCAGTCTGGGAAAAGAGGTTCCAAAAGGAGCGGGATAATATCTTAAAAAGAACACGTGAACAGCATAAACCGCAATAGCATAAGATTGAAGTTGGAAGGGACGTGTACAGCTGCTACAAGAGCTATAAATATAATTAGCTGCAAGATTTTCCTGTCCTCACTCTATACATTTCATGTAAAAAGCATAATGCCATCAGAAATAACATATTACCTATTCTTCTAAGATCATAGAGTAAAACTTATAACGTGGACATTATTCAACACTCATTCTATGCTGGATACTGTGCCATGTACTTTTACAAAAAGAGTCATCTGTCCAACAGAGAGCATGTGAGGTTTTAAGTCAAGAAAGAAAAGGTAACAAAAGTTAGGCAGTCAGCCTGTGTCCCATGTAAATGGTAGGAAAGGCTTGAAAAGGTCTGTCACTTCAGAAACCCTGCCTCTGGTGTACCAGGATTCTACTGAGCATTATTTTAGGAAGAAGAGTCACAAATGGTGGCATGTCACTAGAATTCATGTATTTTCAATGATACTTAATTTCACTCCAAGGATAATTTTAGTAGTGACTATGGGAGTAGTGTGTATACAGCTATCTTAACCAGTGATGATTATTTAAATGTCCTCTCCTTTTGTCCCTTGCTGTCTCCTAATATTAATTGATACTATACATCACTATGATCAGGAAAAAAAGCACAGTTTAATTTTGCAGTCTTCCCTCACTGATCTCCTCACACCCTTGTTCTGTGTCTTCCCTGGGCTTTGACATTTAGAAGCTAGGACCTCAATAGTATTTTGAGGAATTTAGCTGCATACAGTTCAGAAGCAAATTCACATACATTGCCTTAGTTGATCTTTCTCCTTACCTGTGAGGTAATCTGGTCTTAGCCTTTCCATTTAGCAGGTAGAATATGAGTAGGAAGGACATCAGATATGGGACAGAAAATTTCAAATGCAAGTCCAAGTCTGGAGTCAAATCCCCAGGCTCCAGCCACTTCTGATTTATTCATATCATTGACAAATGAAGTGGGTCTAAAGGATGGATGCCACAGAATGCTCAGGAAGCATCCATAGCTTTAAACTTCTTCTTTTCAAAATGGCTTTTCTGCACCAGTAGCATCTGCTGGCCCTGCAAACCCTCAGGCCTCTTCCACTACAGCCATGAGAGAGCTGGGAGCTGGGCTCAGCAACTACATTTTAATAAGTCCTACAAGTGATTGCTGGACCCATAAAGAATCTTTGGTTTATTCAAATAGTTAATAAGAATTTAGTAGTTGAAATGATATCACTGAAGCCTGTCCTAGCCCTACGATGTGGATCTGTAACCTTGAAGACTGTACTGTTGCTCAAGATATTCCAGATAAGGGAACTGGTGACCGAATTGCTAATGAAGAAATACATGTGTCCACATCTTCCCAATAGGAGCCAGCTACATCCAGCGCTGGTGTTCAGAGACAACACAAGCGGACACACAGAATCAAAGAGCCAACACTAAGAATCTAAAATGAGTCACTATGTCTTCTGAATGCGACTTTAGAAAATCAGGTGTTTAGTTCTCTAAACGTGTACAATAAGATGAACACAGAAACCCAATGGAGTATCGTTTCCGAATAATCAAATCTGCATCTTGTCAAGCCTTAGACCAAGTGCTCAGGAAGCAAGTGAGATACCACAGACCCACAGGGACGATCCCGGAGGAGAGAGAATGTACAGTGCTACCTCTTTGGAATTCAGTAGCTTGTAATTAGCAAGTAGGATGGCAATGGTAGAATAAATTAATTTTTAAAAATCATAACAAAATGGTATACAATAGAAACGTTCAAATGTCTTTGGACAGATGGTTAGATTTAGTTTGATTTAAATATATATATATATATATATATATATATATGTTAATTATTGCAAAGTTCCATCATTATTTAACCTAGATGGGTCTACATCATCATTTTACTCTTCTTTAGGTCTGTGAAAATAAGAAAGTCATGGAGAAAAATTAAAAAGAAAGAAGAAAGCCAGATAACTAGATAGAAGAGTATGGAGATAAATCCACTTCTACTGAACTACCTAACATACTTCTTTTATCTATTTTTTTTCTAGGGTAATCCAAGCAAGGTACTGGGACCTAAACTGGGACCTATCCAATGGTACTAAGTCAAGGGACCTGAGGATCAGCTTAAAATGTCACCAAGACCTTGAAAACATTTTGTCAAACAGCTGCTTCATGGCCACTCCTCTCCTGAGCTCTTTGTGCCTTTCTTCCTGGACGTTGGGCATGGAACAGAAAACAGAATTGAAGGGTTACCCAACACTGGTAAGAAGAGGTGTGCATCCACACCCACATCACAGGAGGGCCCACATGAGCACCTGTGCCTGGACACGAAGAGAGGAGATAGGAAGGAGCTTTCTAAAAGGGTTTGGCAAAATGAAAATCTTACTCAAAACACAGAAACTTTACTTTTCTAAGTAGGAACATGCTAGTTCTGTGTTTTCCTTTGCAGAGCTCTGTTTTGAACTGAAAGGAATAACATAAGGTTATCCTCCAACATCACTTTTCCAAGGGCCCATGGGTCTGTGTGGGTTTTGAGCTCTTCAGTTGAATCATATATTAAGAAGGAAATTATAGTGCCCTGCTTCAGTGTTCAGTGTTAACTCTCTACATCTACCCTTTTCGTGTTACACCACACAAACTGAAAATCACATGGAATGAATCAAAGCACATATTCATACACATATGTACAATTATTTAGAGATGTATATGTATACCAAAAAGTAACTGGCCTCAGTTATGAGTGTGGGTCTGTGCAATACACACCTGTGCTTAAATAAAATCTTCATCAGTTTTTTGCTACTTATAAATTAGAGGTTTCAAGACAAGAGATTTTCTTGCTGCTGTAAGCTTTACATTCTCTTGGTGTTCTGCTTCTTCTCTTTCTGAAAATTTCCCCCATGCATTTATTATTTCACTGAAATGGAGCAGATTAAGATGGCAAAAATCTCTAGATACTATAGAGCAGCTTCATCAAATAACAGGGTACAGCTGCCTGGGCTTTGTCCCCACGAGGGAGAGAAAATAACAGTCTTGAGATGAAAGCTCAGACAGCTGTTAATCACTTTCTAATAGTTCGTGCGCAGAAATGTTGATGAGACATCTGAAGCCAGACTCACAGGCCTGGGGTTTTTCTTCCGTGGAGCAGCGGAATAACAGCTTTGCACAGACTCCTGCATCCCTGCCCAGATCAGGGCATCCGCCTCTCCAGTGTCCATGCACAACTGCCGTTTTCATACCGTCTTCCAGAAACCAAACCTCAGACATTGTTCCAGCTTTTCAGATTTTTTTTTTCAATGTGCTTCTGTTTCAAGTGAGTTTATCTACTGTGACTTCTTAGAAACAATCCAGGGAGGGTTAAACAGGACAAGAATATGGATCATGATCATGGGAATGTTGCTTTAGGGTATGAGTCAAAAGAGTACTAAGCACATACCACTGTGGTGTTTTGTCTCAAATTAGGACGGAACTCAAAAAGTGTGGTAACAAAGTTAACCCCCCATAAGCTCAAAGTATTTAGACATTTTGACTCTAATAGGTAGCACTGTTTGGGAGGGGTTAGGAAGTGTGGTCATGCTGGAGGAAGTGCATCACTGAGGGCCGGCTTTAAGAATTCCTAAGCCTTGCTACATTTCCTGTCTCTTTCTGCTTCCTGTTCCTGTTTAAAGATGTGACCATTCTGCGTTTTGCTCCAGCCACGCCTTTCACCATGCCTTTCCTGCCATTACAGACCCTTACTCCTAAACACTTCCTTGTATAAGTTGTTTCGGACAACTAGTACAGAAAGTATCCCCTAAAAGCTATAATCAGCCTTATTTTTCACAAATTAAAAGACTACCTGTGGAATGTGAGTGGTTTTCTAGACAAAGATAAAGGGAGAATAACCATATGTACTTCTACTGGAGTATCTAATACACAGTAAGTATAATAAAATAATACATGTCCCATAAAAATAGATTTGAGGATGAACATAATTTCGGTACTTGAAAATGGTAGTTTCTGCAAAGGGAGTAAGTTGCTATTCCACAGCCTCTTGATTGAACCTACTGATTATAATTTCATTTTCTCTTATAAAATAGATAACATGTCAGTCATTGTCTTTTTTCCCTTCCAGAGTGAGAGCAACAAATAATTGCTAGAGTTGGTACCCCAATGACATTAGGCTCTAGGAGTGCAACTATATATTTTTAATTAACAAAATAACTGATGAAGTAGTCACTGTAAGTTACATCTAGATACAAATTCAATACAGAATGCCCTTGATTGAACCAAAATATCAATTATAGTGCTACCAGTACCAGTAATCATTCAGGTCTCATCCACACCACCTCCACAAATAACTCAGTCATTCCTAACCTTACAAGAAGCTTCTAATTTCAATCATAAGAAAACCTATATATAAAATCAAGTGAAAATGAAATGAAATAAAATGAAACAAAGTATGCATTCATCTATGCACACATTGATATAGAAAGATGGGTGGATATGTGTCATAGAACAGTAACTCCCTTCAGCTGGGTGTGTATATGTCACAAAACAGTAGCTGCCTTTATTAATGAGTGTGGGGCTATGCAACATGGGCAGACATGAATAAGGTCTTTGAACTCTCATGCAACCAGTCAGTTGTGGGAATAATTATTTAGACTAAAAGTTTTACTGAATCTGTGACCCAAATTTTGAAAACTGGGCTAAGATTGATATCTAAACTATTCTTAGAATGTACATAGACTTTCTATAAACTTCAAGATGTATGAAGCTGAAACTCAAAACAATTCAATTTTCAACTTGCATAGTTTTTAACAATGGCTCTGTTTTCCCTTACAATTTGTCTTGCCATCATTACCCTAAACCATGGAGGAAAGACAGAGACTCTCAAATCAACCAGTTCATGGAAGTTGCTCTCACTCTGCTCAGATTCTATAACCTTCTGCCCTCTAAGTCCTTTATTCTAATACATCTTTATGCTAAATCCCAATTCATGAGACAACTCCAGGGGTGGAAGTAAATGTGATTCAGTATCATACATCTGGATTTAGAAAATAAGATGATAATCTATGAAAATTAAATGTAATAAGTTTTTCAATCCATGGAGAATGATTTGACATTTACTGTTTTCTGTATGAAAAGAAATAAGGACATTTTCAGATTCTCGAGTAATATGTTTCTTACTTTCTTGTAGAGCAAAAGGAATGCTCTTACCAGCACAACTTCAGAATAAATGAGTGAATGAGCCAGCAGGAATGTGACCCCCTGCCAGGCTCGCCACTAGAGTTCAACTTCAAATTGAAAGGCAGAGTTCTATCCATAATCAGGAGAAAAATGAAAATCTGACCTCTCCATTTAGGTGCCAGTGCCGAGCTGAATGCATAGCTTCTCTTTCAGGGAATATTGGAAAGTGGATGGAGGCGAACCAGCACTCGTTGGTCTGTAGAAACAAGAAATGCAGTAGTCACAAGAGACAGATACGTCTTTCTTTCCCTGTATCCACACATGAAATGAAACTCATTCAAAGTTTTCAGAAAAAAAAAAAAAACAAAAAACAAAACAAAAACAGAAGTAGGCATTCTGAAGCGTGATTGCAAATAAGAAGAGCATGTCTACATCCACAGACCAATGAAATATCAAATAAAGTAGATCAATTGCATAACAGCCCCAGACAGACCTGCCAGGGGGAGGAGGCCCGTCACAGGTGAGGGGAGGGGGAAGGATGAGGTAGCCATGGCCAGAGATTAATGCAGCTTCACAGCCTTACATTCCATCCAATGTACACTTCTGTTCCTATTTCCACGTGAATCTGAAGGTCACTGATGCACTAACAATTGTGAAAGATGTACTTGGTGCATTGCTAGAGTGACTTGTCTATGATATGTTGTGATCTGATCTAGTGTCTTTCTCTCACTTAAAAATAGTATCAAGTGCCTGCTCTGTGATCTTGGGGTGATATAACGATGAGTCAGATAAAGAAGTAGAAGCCACAGCATTTAAGATGGATTTAAAGATTTCTTCACTTAGGAGAAGGCATGGAAGAGTGGCTTTAGGGAGGTTAAAGCTCTACCAATATCTAGGTGAATCCTTCCACGGAAAAAGGATGGCAGATGATGCATACACCAGATTTGAGATACAACACAAGGACCAATGTGGCTACATGGGAAAAGCAAGGGGACCATTGGAAGAGACACAATAAGAGAGGAGAAGGCCAGGCCAGTGACATCTAATCCACTACAACATCTTCCTGTACCACAGAGAGAAACAGAAAGTCTCAGAAGTTTAAAGTGGAGGGGTGACATTTCTGGGGATAACAGGAAATTAAGTGTCTGCTATGCTGGAAGTGGACCAGGGCAGACACTCTAAACAAAGGCAAAAGAATGATTCAACGTTAGGGGATCTTTGTAACATCCCAGTTTATATATTATGTTAGGTACAGATATTATCCAGTACAGCAGTATCGGATACGATTCTGGATTGAAGCACTGAATGTGAGGTATGAAATTAAGAGCAGAAAAATTATCCCAAGATATTTAATCCTATGAGTCAAAGACAGAGTTATTGGCAAGTGAGAAGAGTCTGGGAGCAGAGAAACAGGTATGAAGAAGAGGCATGGCATTCATCTGGTCATGACATAAGTAATATGCTCTATTGTCATTTCAAATGGAGATCATGTCAACAGTACAGTTGATCTGTGAGATAGGTGTCTCCATGACTGGAGGGCTGAGACATTCCAATGTGCAAATTTGGGAAGATGATACATCAAATTATGAAGAAAGCATGAACTGAGAAAACAAGAGGCATGTGGTAGGCAGACAATCAGTAGAATGGAGATCTAGAAACCCTGAGAAAAATGTTTGAATGTGAGGGACACATTAACTGTCTTTGTATAAAAAGATAAGGACTTATATGTGACTGTTAGAGAAGTTGTATAGTTTATTTTTATTTTATGCATATTAGTGTTTTGCCTTCAAATATGTAAGTACACTTGTCTCATGCAATGACCACAGAGGCCAGATGAGGTCACTGAATCCCCTGTAAATGGAGTTATGGATGGTTGTTAGCTGCCATGTCATGTGAGTGCTGAGAATCAAACCCAGATCATCAGCAAAAGCAGTCAGTACTCTGAAACTGCTTGTCCAACTCTCCAGCCCTGCCCCACCACTGATGAATTTGATGTAGTGGTAAATGGGGAGAAGGACAAGGCAGAATTTACAGATAATGGCCATGCTAACTCTTTCAAGGAACTGATGGTGAAGGACCACAGAGAAACAAGATGTAAAGTGGGAAGCTAGGAGGAGTGGTCTGCTAGAGAGAGGGAGAATGCTAATGCTAGAAAATAAGAGCAGATTTCCTGGAGTAGTGTCCTTGACCTGATAAAAGAAGATGCACTCAATGATGTATAAGAAGGTCTTGGTGAGGTCATGTGACCACATTGTTGAGGAAGATGTCACTCAAGGATGATGCTTCATGATACTCAAGGGGGCTTATCCTAAGCTAGAATGGAGTTTGGGGTCATAAACACATATGGCTATTTGGTAAGTGTTTCTCAATATTTCTCATAGGTAGCTTTATGATCATTGTCCTCATTATTATTCAAAACATAAGTCAAATAAAGCTATGGAGTAACATATAGGTGTTCAAAGGAAATCAACAAACCTTAGTTAATGTAGCTAGTAACAAAATACATCCCAAGATGCATGTTGAGAAGTCTGATGAAGAAGCGTCTAATATACATTTCATGAAAATAATCCTAAGTATCATAATTCTGTTCACAGTGGCCAAAAAATAGAACCTCCTAAATGTATGCAAACTAATGAATGGCTAGAGAAAACATGGTGTGTGTACTCACAGCTGATCACTGCAAGACATGAAAAGAGTGAAGCCCCACAATTTGTGAGAACACGTACATGTGTAAAGCTAGAGGTCATTACATTCAGTGAAACAAGCCACTAGTAGAAAGATAAGTTTTACATGATCTCAGTAATATATGGAATCTGAAAGCATTGATATATAGAAACTAAAGATAGAATCATAATCCCCAGAGGCTGAGGAGACCTAAAAGAAGGATGGAGAGATTTATCACCAAGGGCTGTTATAGTCAGTAGTTAGGAGCTAGAAATTATGGTGTGCTATGGCATAGAATTTTACATGGAAATACATAAGCCTGTATAGTTTTCTGTCAAGATAAAATAAAAGGGAACAGGAAAATAGTTGTATAAATACTTGAGCTAAAATTTTGAATCAATTGAAAAAATCTTGAGAAGTTATATTACAATATAAGATGACTGACTAAGCATCACAACAAGCTTAGCAAACTAACAAGGACTAAGTAATCAGTTTGGGAGTGCATCCAAACATTAAAATCAAAATGTTTCTTGGGGCTGAAAAGTTGGCTCAGAGGTTAAGAGCATGTGCTGCTCTTACAGAGGACCTGGCTTCAGTTCTCAGCCACCTGTAGGGTGGCCCACAGCTATCTGTAACTCTAATTCCAGAAGATCTGATATGCTCTTCTGGAGTCCAAGGGCTTTAAGCACATACGTGGTACACATACATACGTGTAGGCAAACACATATACAAGAAAATTAAAATAAATATATCTTCCAAATAGTGTTTCCTAAAGCAAGGGTATATAACTGAGAACAAATAAGAGATCTCCTCCCAGCTGTACCAAAGCCTCTGGGAAACATACCAGAAGGTAACTTGATTCTCCATCCCAGGTTATGGGTACATTGTGCTTTTGTCAGAAGTTTTAAACTACAGGCTAAATCACCTTCTCATGGATGTCAGATAATTCTAGTAAATCTATTTTCAAAAACTTTTAAAAATAATCTTTTAAGCACTAAACATGGATGTATATGCTTTCCAAATACAAATAAAATAAATTAAATCATTGAATAGTTTGCCGATTGTACAGAAATGTGCCAGAGTGAACCATTGTTAATTAATCCCTGGACTGATTTTTGACTAAGTGACATTAGCACCCTTACAGCACTAAGAACTAAACACATTCAATTTGGTTCCTCTTCCTATCTGCACAGAGAGCTTATAAAGGAGAAAATAAAAACTCTATGAGGAAGTCCTTACAGTAGAAATCATTCTCAAAGGTAATAACATAATCCATCACACCAAACTCTCACAGCAGAGTGCCAGTCTGGGCCTGGGGCAAGAGTGTCTGTGGTATATGAAGTCAAGTAGCTGAAAATGTAAGGTTAAATCAGCAAATTAGGGGCAGCAAAGGGTATTTTGTAGGATATTAGGTAATTCAAGGATCCTTCTCTGTGTCTAAAGCCAATCCAATCACAGTCTCCTCCAACTGGAGAGGAAGAAGCTGATGAGATAGCTTCTTTTAGAGTTTCCAACTCACGAGGAGTGAATTACCATAACTTAGAGAAGATGCATTCAAGGGAGCCAGACTGTTGTGTGAAATCTTCAAATTGCAGCTTCAAATTACTGAGCACTTGACAAGATCAACTAAAAGCTCTTCTGCTGTGTCTGGGACAACAGATGAGGCTCTGAAATTTAAACTCCTGAGGAAAAGTTCCCTTAAAGGAAGGAGGTTCCTCTGTTTGAACATTTGGAAACAAATCCCAGTAAAACTTTAAAATCAATTTACCATTATTTGTAAAGATTTTAATAATCCCTGTATAATCACTGTTAGTTTTCTGTCACTATAACAACAACAACAACAAAAAGCTGCAATTATCAACTTAAAAGATGTTTGTCTGGCTCATGATTTGAGACCTTTAGAGCCATGGACATTGACCCTTAGCACTTTGGAGCTGTAATGAGAGGAATATCATAGTCAGGCATATATGGTAGAGTACAGCTGCTTAACTGATTGTGACTAAAAATAAAATAAAAAATAAGAGAGTCCAAGCGAGAGCATCAGAGTTCCCAGTTTCCCTTCAAGAGCACAACCCAGCGATTGACCTTCCACTACACCCAGCTTCCTAATAGCACAGCATTCAGGCTATTATCACATGGACCTCTGGGGAACATGGTCTTCCTATTCAGGTCATCATAACCTCAATTCAAGATAACACATGCAGAAGGTGGCAGCCAACGCATGGGACAGACTACCCAGTGCATGTGTGTACCATGAAGTAGTGGAGACTTGCCTCACGGTTCCCAAGCACAATTCATTGTTGGTTGATCTAAGACTTGACAAGTCCTGTGCTTTATGAAATAGGCCCATTTGGAAAAAAATATATACTGAGAAGTTTTAGAGAGAGGTGAGAAAAAGAAAGATGGGTGAAGTACCCACTGCTGCTGCCGTTCTCCTGCCTGCTTCTTATCACCAGAGAGGACCACACAGTCCACCAAGGATTCACTCTTCCAGCAGTCTTACAACAGTTTTTCAGACATGGAGCAAGTTGTATAACAGTAAGTTTCAAAATTCAGCCTTCTCCCTGGCAAGTTCTTCAGAAAAACGGATAAAATGTCTACAATGAGAATACCATTACTTGGAAGCATTTGATGACTTACTGCTCTTTCTTATAAACTTTGTCTATATGCCTGCTTAAATGTGTTCCCACGAATTCAGCTCTTTAAATATATTTGAAATTTGATAGGGGAGGCCTTTTATGGCATTTATATTGTAAGACAAAAATTTTAATAAAAATTAAGTTAGCCTTATCAATAACATGTCATTGAAATTGGAATGGCAGAACCAATTCTGACTGTATGCTTCTTTTTCTGCTTGTTATGAATCAAAGAGGAGGCCACACCTGCGATGCAGTGAGGTTTCCACAGCACGATACAATCGAGAAAATGTGACGGTTCATTGCTTTACTGGCTGCTTCTTTTCATCCTGTCCTTGCATTGTGATTATTTCATCAGCTGCACATTCTAAATAATGCCTTACAGTCTGAATGTGGAGAAGCTATGGGTGAGGCTCCTGAAGGCTGACCCTTCTTGCTCTTGCCTCTCTGTGTCACTTGGTTTCTGGAATCATCTATACTTGTACCGGTTCAGACAAAACTTGAGGTGATTCAGTTTGTAGCTACATTGAAGAGAAAAAGAACATTAAAGAACAACAAAAAGAAATAGAACATAACAAGAAAAGAAAACAAAAAATCTGACTTGGAGTTGTAATTGTGGGTAAAGAATGTGCTGAAGCCAGCTCAGGTATAAGCATTTTACCCCTGCAATGTCCCCCTTGATGGTTTCTTTTCTTTCTAAGCACAGTGAAGGAGGGGGTCAGACTCTGCCCTGCCATCTTACCAGAAGATACTACATAGACCTGACATTGCAGTATTCATTTAATCACACGGCGACTAGTTCAGGACCAAACAACCAGCCCTTGGCCCTTTCACTTTCCAAAGCAGAAAATGCCAAATTTGAAATGACAGCATGTTCTCTCTATCGATAGCATTTGATTAAGTTTTAAAAGGACAAGTGATCATTGGTGAGATTTCCTCAACCTCCACCTAAACTTGGAATTACTTTTTTTTTGTTTTTATTTCCACAACAGTGAGTTATGACCTTGACTGGAGTCCTAGAAAAAAGGAACATGTATATATGCTTCTGAGCCAGAATGCTTTTCTTATATAAATTTATATGTATTTGGTATTTGAGGTTCACAGCATGCTTTTACAGAATAATCCAGAATGTAAACTAATAGTGAAATAGATGAATATATCTGTCAGCTCTCTCAGTGACATTTTTGTTTTGAAAAAAACTAGAAGAATCTGCTCAACAATACTAATACTTGACAATCTGATTAACTATAATCCTCACACTATATGTTAGGCTCTAGAGCTGTCCAGTCTATGTATCTTTGACATCGTATCCTTTCAATTATATTTCCCTATCTTCCACTCAATGGGTCTGAATTCATATTTACAAATACATCTATATATTCATACACATATATATTCCACATATTTTCACCAGTTTTCCATTGCTATAACAAATATCTGAAAGAATTAACTTTTTTTTTTTAAAAGAAAGGTCTCTTTTGGCTCACAGTTTTGGAAATTCCAGTTTATGGTCCATTGGCCCTTATGCTTTCTGACTTGTGGTAATGCAGTTGATTATGTAAACAAAGTAGTGGAGATAGCTGCTGATCTCACAGCAGCTAAGAATGAATGAGGGAAGATCCCAAGGGTCTAACGCTGGGCCCCACCTCCTAAAGGTTCTACAACCTCATTGTAACAGTACAAACTGGGGATAAAAGCTGCAATATGTGAGCCATTGGGAGAGTTACAAGATCCAAACTATAGCAACTGACTTTCTGGACTTGAAAGACAGCTCAGTGGTTAAGACCCCTGGCTCTGCTTACAGAGGACCAGAGTTCAGTTCCCAGCATCCATATAGCAGCTAACAACTGTCTACAACTCCAACTTCAGGGGATCCAAAGTCCCTCTGCATTCCGTGGGCATTGCACACATGTGGCACACTCATATACAAGTAGGTAAAACATTCATACACATAACACAGGCTATTGCCAAAGCCATTCCCTGCCTCCCAGAAATTCAAGGTAAGACCCTATTGCTGAAGACATACCACACTTTGGACATAGGACTTGTGATCAATTGAGCTGGAACTAACCTGGAAGTTTCCTCCCTGAAGATAAGCTCTCATGGTTTCAGAGGTTACTACAAAAACTGTCAAGGAAGAAAACCATCAATGCTCCTACCCAGCTGTAAAGTCTATTGAACAACAATGACTGGCCCAGAAAACCATTGCTTTGATGCAGTAAAGACACTCTTCAGAGAAGACTCCTTATGCAGCAGGTGGTGATTAACATAGAAACTCATAATCATCCAAAGTGCAGAGAAGAGGCTGAAGACTTCCTCTCCATCAATAAGACATGTATATCAAATTTTTGCCTCCCTAGGCTCAGAAGAGGAGGCTGAGAAAAAATTTTAAGAACCAGAGGGGCTGTTATGACTGCAAGGAAACAGAGTTTACCAGATAGCTAGTCATGAATTCACAGCAATGGTGACTTCACACACAAGTTCTATGCAATCTCAAACCAGTCAAAATCCCAGGAAGACATGAGGAAGTACATAAGAAATCTGAACCCAATCTAAGTAACTTTGACAGTTGATGGCTCTGGAAAGGGAAGAGACAGTGTCTTACAGGGATGAGACTCTTAGTGGACCCAGTGGGTAGAGTTATACTGAATGACATTTGGGGACACAAACTGGGGATGCTATAGGCTATATTATATGTCAGTTAGACTGGACTGGGAAGAGGGGAGAGTTGGGTAGGGGAGGAGATCTAAATACCATCAAACTGTATTGTACAAAAATCACAAAAGTGAATTAAAATTAAAATGATTTTTAAAATTAAATGCAGAGGTAGAATTAAGCATGATAAGAAACATCTTCAGAAGAATCTCAGTTACCAGAAAACTTACTGGCAAATGACTTTATCTTTTATTTTAAGAATGGAGAGGTCTGCTCCTTCTACCCCTATTCAACATACTGCCATAAGCTCTAGCTAGGATAACAAAAGAAAATAAAGTGCATTCAGATCAGAGAAGAAAAATAAATTTGTCTACATCTATGGACTACTTAATTGTCTACATAGAAAGTAAAAATACCTACAAAAAGTAGCTCATAGAGTTTATAAATAATATCAGCAAGTTCATATAGTTAATTAAATACAAAATTAGCTACATTTCTATAAGCTATCAGTGAATATTGAATTTTAAAATATATTCCCAGTTCTAATACATACAATATAATATTTAGTTGTAAATATAATGAACATATAGTATTTGTTTGCTAAGTAGCATAAAAATTTGAGAAAGGAATCAAAAAAGCGTAAATAAATGAAGAGATATCAGAAAAAAAGCATAAGAAAATAAAGAAAAAATATTTTTAAAAGCTGGTATTATATAAAATTCAACTTCTGTACCTGGTTTGTTTCACTTAATTTCTTCTAAGTCAATTCATACTATGGCACATGGCAGAACCTTCTATTTATTTAAGAATGGATAATACCCATGTATCGATGTATATAAATATAAATAAATGTGTATGCATGTACATATACAAACCAATTTATATAGCTTACATTTTCATTATCTATTAGCTCACCACAGGCTGTTTCCATTTCTTGGTTACTGTGAATATTGCTGCTGTTAACATTGGAGTGATGACCTCATAATGAAGTGATAATTTCATCATTTTCCCTGCAGTTCTTCAATCCACAACCCCCAAACCTAATGCTATATTGGAGGGATGCAGGCTGGACTGCATGTCACAGAGATGCGATTGGTAACTGTCCTAGTGAACTAACGTCTGTTTCCGTGCCTGGTTCTGATTTCTAAGGAATGGGCTATGACTCTGGATTTCAGTAGGTGACACAGCCTTTAGCATGATTGTGATGGCACCATGACACATCCATCTCAGGATGGTCTGGTTTCTCGTTTCTCCTCCTGAGAGTCTCTCAACTCCATGCCCTACTTTGTCTTGGAAGATACACTGATATCTAAAGAGTAGTCTCCTGCACTGAGTGCTTAGAGAAATGACTCAGCAGGAAACCCTAATGTCTACCAGGAACCAAATTTCTTTTCACGTTTTAACTTTAAATTTTTTAATTTAATTTTTGTGAATCTCATACAATGCATTTTGAACATATCCAGGCCCCCTCCCCTATCTACATCACTGTTACTACCCCCCGTCCAATTTTATTACCTCTGTTTTTATTTCTTTAAGGCCTACACTGTTTAATTGGTGTACCCAAATGCGCTTTGTCATGGGTCCATCCCTTGAAGCCTGTTTAGTCTATATGGCATAATACCCTTAAACAAAACGGACTCTCCCTTACCCAGAAGTTATCAGTTGCCAGTAGTTCCTGGGCTAGAGTTGGGGTTTCTTAGCAAACCCCACCTCCCTGCCACCACCCCAACATGCTGGAAATCTGTCTTGCTTGAGATTAAGTAGGTCTGTGCCTGCTGACACAATCACTGTGAAGTCATATGTGTAACTGCTCTGCTATCTAAAAAATACTGTGTCTTTGTTTTCATATATCAACTCTGGTTTTTAAAATCTTTCCTTCCCCTATTCCCAAATTATGCTTGGGACTTGGGAGGCAGAAAATTTGCTATAGGTGTCCCAGTCAGGGATAAACACTTTACACTAAAATCTCTTATTCTCTGCATATTGACCAATTAATTGTGAATCTCTGTGTTAATCACCATCTGCTGCAAAAAGAAGCTTCTCTGGTGGTGAGAACTGAGAGACATATTAACCTATGAGTATAACAATAAGTCTTTAAGAGTTAGTTTAATACTGCATTCAATATTAGTAGTAGATTCTCCCTATGACCTACATAGTATCTGTCTAGACACCCCTAATATTAGTTCCAGATATAAGCTCCATCTTGCAAAGTTGAACTTAAATCCAATCAGGAAATGCCATAACATTCACTGCACTATCATACTAGTGGGCATATATTGACAGTCCACGTGTTATTGTACCTCACAAGGTTCATAACTGAGCAAGGTTGATGATTACTCTTCTCTTCTGATAGCATGTATAGCACCTTCCAGCACTATAGTCAGTAGAGACGAAGCCTCGAGGTCAGTACCAGTTTTATTCCTCCTTGTTTATTCAATGACTCGAAATATGTCGTGTCTTCTGCAATAGACCTTATGTCAAGCTCTGGTGGGTAAATAAGGGCAAGGACCATAGTATTGTTTAAGGGTGTGTGGGATCTGTGAGATCAACAGCTTCAAAGGGAGTCCATTCCTGGCCTTGGGTTGTTAATTTCCTAGTCTCTGGTATTTGGTAGGGTTCCTGCCACCCCCTCCCTTATATGGTGACATCATTTAAACTCATATTTCTCATGTGTATATACTTTAAGAAGCTTCTGTAGTGGGAAGTTTTCATATGAATTTTTCAAAAGGCCTTAAGTGTTACCTTTACTCTGCCTTCTGCCCTTCCATTCCCTACCCTATTTAACCCTTTCTTCTTCATTAGTCTCATTTCCCCTCTATATCATGGCATTCTATTCCCCATCATATGAACACCCCCCCCCCCCGTCCCCGGACCTCTTACTAACTTTCTAAACTCTCTAGATCTTTTTTTCCAATTGAAATACACACAGCCAAAAATTCAAAGCCAGCATCCACTTACAGAAAAGACCATGCCACATTTGCCTTTCTGGATCTGTACCTCACCCAGGATGATTGCTTTCAGTTCCATCCATTTACCTGTAAATTTCATTACTTTGTTTTTCTTACCAGCTGAATAGTATCAAAGGATGAAATAGAGATGAACTGACAGATATTTTATTAAAGTTCTATATCTTTAGTCTTCAAGGAAAAGCCAATTAAAACTACTTTGAGATGTTATCTTACCACCAGCAGAATGACTAAGATCCAAAAACCAAATACAGCAGACGCTGGCAAGGGTGTGAAGAAAGGGGAGCAGTTTTCCACTGCAGACAGGAGTGCAGACTGGGACAGCCACTGTGAAAATCAGTGTGGAGAATCCTCAGAAACTGGAAACGGATCTAGCACATGATCCAGCCTTACCACTCTTAAGCATATACTCACAGGACTCTATATCCTACCACAGAGATACCTACTGATACCCATGTTCATTCTTACTCTATTCACAATAGTCAAGAAATGGAAACAACCTAAATGTCCATCAATTGATGAATGCATAATGAAAATGTGATACATTGATGCAATGGAATATTATTCAGCTGTTAAATTTTTCTTTTGTTTACTTGTTGTTGCTGTTGTTGTTCCAAAATCCCTAGACCAGAGACCACAAACTAAGGCAGCAGATAAAATGAGTTCCAGAGTCTGTCTTTGTTTTATTCAAAGCTGGCCACCCCTATTTGTTTGTCATTTAAAGCATCCTTTGACCTACAGTATAGAGTTGAATAATTCGACAGAGGATACAGTCCATGTAGCACAGAACAATGATGGTCCAGTCCTTACGGGCACAGTCTTTGGTGTACACCCTGGATTGATGGTCTCAGAACTCCCACACCCAAGCACTAGGATGGAGGGCAGGAGAAAGTGGACCAGCAGGTACAAACTTGAAGGTTTGAGCTATCTCAAAGGGTCACACAAAGTTGAACTGGGCACTAATGAATTTCTCTTTATTTTGTGTAGTAGTGAATTTAGTGGACAAACTGAAGGTTTTATCACTATGAGCAGGTGAGAATTGCAACTCTCAGGATGAGAGTGAAGCTGCCCTCATTCCAATTCAAATAAGAGAACAAGGACATTCAATGCCTTGCATGTCTCTGAGGTTAAAAAAATGTTGTTATTAAAAACTGGCAGTGATCCCATTAAAAGTCAACACCTGACAATGTTTTCTTGCGCCCTGACATTTTAAGATTGTACACACTACATACTATGAGTTGTTTACTGAATTCTGATTACTTTATAATTATACTGGCATCATATCAGAGCTTAAGGCACTAAGATCCCAAAGCTTTCATAAGAGAAAGAAAAAATCTTCTAAAAATATCTCTACTTCAGACAGTGAACTCATAACCCTGACCCTGGGGCATGTGTTTAGGAGATCTTTTGCAGCCTGGATTATATGACATCAGTATTTCTCACTATGAACCCACCATCACTAGAATTATTTTAATTTGAAAAATGAATGAACGATTATAAAAAGACTGATTCAATTACACCACTAGAAATATCATAGATATTTTATTGTTTTTTTTGTCTTGTAATTCATAATTGCAGTCAGAGTTTTCAGATACACATAAAAAGTGAATCCGGGTAATATTATCATGAGATGAGCTTACGCTTCTTAGTGAGATCTTCTTTTAGTTCTCAGATGCCTGGATTTGTAGACTCTGTGATTTCATTTTAAAATGGCATAATCCACGGCCTGGGATCAGGCACAAGCTTACTTTGAAGAGATCACTTATATAACCATTCTTCCCTCCAGGTCTCTTTCCTTCTCAACATAACACTAGAATTACCTTTACCCACATAACTGAATTCCAGCTATGTCCACTGAAATGTTTATTCAGGAAATAAGATAGTAACATTTTTAGCCAAGAATGAGAATAAAGCTAGTACTTTCTGATCAGCAAAGTCAATTGTACAGTTCTTGAATAACAATTTAATAACGTTACTGTCCTGCAACTTGTAAAGATGGTGGCTACCTGAGGTCATTTTCAATCTCTCCAGTACATGTGCCACTTTCTGAGGTCTTCACACTGGTAGTGGAACATCACAGTGGTTACTGTCATGAAGAGTGTCTAGACTCCACAGATGGACAGCTGAGATGAGCCCCACAGTTTTGTCTCCAGCTCCTACTGAGTTGACACACAAGCAATTTCCCTGGAAAAGCAGACTTTCTAGTATTACCAGAATGTGCAGAACCAGGTATGGTCCAACAGGTTAAATCCCACCCACAAAGCAATCTGGTCTCATTCTCTCCCAGGTACTCCTAGGACAGGCAGAGTGCTCCATTTACTTACATGGGTTGGTCCCTTAGAATGAATGAAATAACCTTACATATATTCATCGTGCTAACTAGTTTTTGTCAACTTGACACAAAAAGAGTCATTTGAAAAGAAGGACCTCAATTGAGTAACTTCCGCTATCACACCATGCTATGGGCATGTCTATGATGTATTTTCTTATTTGTTGATTGATATAAGGCAGTGCCGTCCATTGTGAGCAGCACCATCTATAGGCAAATGGACTTGGACTGAAGAACTGAAGTTGAGAAACCAAGGGGGAGCTAGCCAATAAGGAGCATTCCTCCACAGTTTATGCTTCATCTCCTGCCTCCAAATTCCTCCTGCCTTGAGTTCCTGTCCTGACGTCTCTCAATGATGGACGGTGACATGGAAGTGTTAGCTAATAAAACCTTTCCTTACTGAGTTGCTTTTTGGTCATAGTGTTTATTACAATACCAGAGAAGCAAAGCAGAACAGAAACTGGTACCAGGAGTGTGGGTTATTGCTGTGAAAGTTTGGGCCACGTTTGGGGGAGGATTGTGGAAGCATCTCGAATTTTGGACTGGAAAAGCCATGAAGTGCTCAAAGCTGAATGAGGATGTTCTGTGGGAGCTTGGAAAAATGCAGATGATAGAATCCTGGCTTACAACATTTCAGAAGGGAGTTTGAGAGTCCTCCGAATACTTGTGTGATAGCCACTTGTGTGGTATTTTCTATTCTGGACTCAATAGGGGCAAATAAAAAGATGTGAAGTTGGTGGGTGGGGAGGTGGGCGTGGATCTGGAAGGGTCGGGGATGGGGGGGAATATCAAAATACATAGTATGAAGGTCTCAAAGAACTAAAATATTTTTAGAAAGAATTTTTGGAAGTGAAACTTCTTGTTTTATTGAGACAATAGATGTTGACTAGCTTGGGCTGACGAATCAGCTGTGATAAATAAGTGATCAGCACCACTGAAGCAAAAGCATCTGGGCAGTGTTTTCAGGGTCAGCACATAGAAGCTGTGATCTAGAGCGGGTCACAGGCTTATCTCAAGCTAGAAGCGGTGCTTGGTAATGTGTAAGAGTCCTCATGTGGTACTGGTTTTGGTGGCATGAACACTGTAGAACTGAAGGGGCTCGTGGAGGGAGGCTGAGGCCTATAAGGCCAGGAGAGATGACTGGTGAAGGTTCAGTCCCAGTTGCAGTAGAGATTCCAGGACACTGGAGATGTCAGCACCAGGACAGCAGCAAGTGCAGAGTGGAGCCAACATGAACCTAGAAGAGAAGCTACGTGGGAGAGGTTCCAAGCCATTTTGGAACCCAGAAATTCATGAGTAAATCCCAATCGTCTGGTACTAATCCATTTACACTGTTCACTTTTGGTTTTGCTTTCATTTGATTGTTTCCTGGTTCTTTCCTCTTGGAGTAATAAGCATTCAACTTGCTTTATTTATTTTACAGGAGCCCACATTTAAGAGGTTCTGGATTATTTTAAAGAGACATTGAATTTTTAAAAGTATTGAAAAATTTAAGAAATGTGAGACTTTTATTGACCAGGGACCCATAGACTCTCAAACAATACTAGCCATTGCCCTGCTTGCATTACCCACGAAAACAACATAAGAACCCTATTGTTGAAGATACACACAAAGGAGAAATTAACCTGGTACTGACTCCAAAGCTCAATTTCTACTGGCTAGCCTTCATAGTGTTGGAAGGTGCTATTCATGATACTGGAAGAGAAAATTTGTCATCAACTTTACCCAGTTGTGAATCCTGAAAGTTACAACTATTCTGGCAAGACTGGCCCACTGGTTCAATATTGTCAGGCATATTACGGCAGTAACCAACCACTTTCGAATTGGATTTATGGTCCACTTCATGAAATAGAGCCCATAACTGACATTGATATCAGGCCTAGGAGCTTGTGACTAAACAAGTCACAGGTCACAAGGGAGAAGCTAATAGTATTATTCCGCTAGGAATTAGAGACTTTGAATAAACTAAGCCATAACTGTGAGTTGAGCCTTGTGTGCTGAGTGTAGGGAGAACCTGGAAGTGGTTCTCATTGGGAGACCACTTTACCTCCATTTGCATTGCATATAGGTTAGGCAGTGACAGAATGAACATCAACAAGAATTATATAATGGACCTTGAAGATGAGGTCATTGAGGCTAAGTCCAAATCAAGACTTTAGAGTGTGAGATTATCAAAGTCTACAGTTCCACAGAAAATAGCCAGGCACCAACCAATAGGAAGCTTCATCCAAGAGAACTGAGGTGAATGTCTTCAGCCCTTTAAGAAGCTTAACTGTGCATGGTGTTTGAGATAAAAGGCTTCAGGATACTAGAAAATTGTGTGTTCACAATTAGCTACAGTAGTAACACACCTATTTGCTTGTGGTGTTTCACTATACACAGCTGATGTCCCAATCAGCACCCTGGAACCGGTGTTGCATGATCTGAGAATATCTGTTCTCTATAGCCTCCCAAGACTGGAATGGACCTTTCTTTCTCAACCTAGAAACAAAAAATCTGTAACAGTTTTGGCTGATCCTGAGTTTTCCTCCATCACCTTCTATTTGGAAGCCTCAAGAAAGTCTAATTATTCCATTTAGTCAGGACTCTTGATTTACAAGCCAGTGTTAATGCTGGTGGTGTCACAGGTATTGGCAATTTGGGGACTAGGAATGTTTAGTGCCTTGAAGTTATCAAAACTGGACAGGGAGTTGCTATGATACCCTAGCTATGCTGAGCTATTACCATTCTGCGTATAAGGGCTCTCATTTGATCATCTTCAAGTAACATAATAGCAGTTTATGGATGAAACTAAGAGACAGAATTCCCAGAGCTGACAGGTGGGAGCTGCAGAGCACAGAGGCAATGATTGCACCCTCATTTCTCATACTGCATCCAGGAAAAGAACATAGAGTGGTTCTCCTGTCTCTACACAACACACACACACACACACACACACACACACACACACACACACACACTGATGGGGGATTTGAACTGAGGTCCCTCAAGCTTGCATAACAAGACTCTTACCCACTGAGGCAGCTCCTTAGCCCTGAGTTTTAAATTAGAAGGATGAATGTTAACCTCAGGTGAGCTTCTCTCACTCTGAAGCATTGGACAAATTACACAGAGCAACTGGATCTCCATTTCATCGGTTAAAGTAGACACTTGTACGTACAGGGAAGAAGGAGCTAGATACTTTTTGCTGTTCTAACCTACTTTTGTCAACTCCTTTTGAAAATAACATTCCTTGTAAGGGTGTAAATGTGCCGTGTCTGTAAGATACATTCTATACAATTGTAGATCAAAATTGCCCTTCTGTAATGTTCAGGTTATTATGCTTTAAGGATCATCTTGAATGCAATCAGAAACAGACCTACTTTACCTTTGAAAAATTTTTAATTAAAGATGTTATTTTTAAAGTAAAATAATAAGATAGATAACACTAGACTATAGGATTTTAGTAACTATATGTAAAAGGTGTGACAGTTTAGAAATGTCAAAAGTTTTACTTCTTATTAAAATCATGAACTGTTAAGGAGTTGGTGACATTTTTATTTTAAAAACAAAAACGCTTCTAAGAGCAAGACTCTTGCTAATAGCAATGTACTAGTAAGCAATAATGTTATACCCAGAGTAAAGGTATTTTCCTCAAGATGTGGGCAGAGAAGTTGGCTCTGTCTGTCTATATTTGAAAATAACAGAAAAAGTGAATGTATGTCACCACAAATAATTATGACATAAATGAACACTTCTTGACTCTTCTTTGGTTTAACTAACTAATTAATTAATTAATTAATTTTTATTTTATGTGTATGTATGTTGGGCCTGCATGTATGTAAGTGCACTCATGTTGTGCAATGACTTCACAGGCCAGAAGAGGGCGTTGGATTCCCCTGGAACTGGAGTTATGGAAGGTTGTTGCTATAACAGTGCTAGGAAACGAACCTCTTATCCTCTGTAAGAGTGACCAGTGCTCTAAAGTGCTAAGCCATCTCTCCATCTCTCCATCTCTCCAGTCCCATCAGTTCTTCTTACCAGCCCATCTAGAATCAGAATGGCTGATTCCATGCCAGGTGTAATGGCATATAACTTTAATCCCAGCACTCAGGAGGCAGAGGCAGGTGGATCTCTGTGAGCTCAAGGCCAGTCTTCATAGTGAGTTCCAGGCCAGGTAGGGCTCTAGGGAGATCCTGGCTCAAAAACAAAAGGTCCCAAGATGAAGCTGTACCATCAAGGCCCAGAGTGTGGCATCACTTGGAAGGAGAGCTTGCTGCAGTCAGAGCTGCTGTAAAGTTTCCTCACCACACAGAGCCTTACAAGACTGGTTTATAGAATGCTCCTAATGGCACCTATATAATACCTTCACAGACACAGTAAGAGGTTTATTTGAATATTGCCCAGAACTGTCTTATGTGTCCATTAGTGTTTGTTCTCTTGTCTCTCAAAAAAATGCATAAATTGGTCAATGAAAGTGAGCTCTCTGTACTCACAGATCTCACTGTGTTTGTCATTGGTTTTTGTTTAGCATCAGATATGTGGATTATAGGTTGTTCACCTGATCAATAAAGGTGACTGTTATTTAAGAAGCATGCTGAGGTAGTCAGGAGCTGTCCAACCATGGTGGTCTCCTAGTCTCTAATCTTGCTGAGTGTCCACTGTGGCAAGCCACAGCTGTACCAGGCACCTCTGCCTTTTGCCTTTACTTTTCTTGAGCTCTCAGAGGGAGAAAAAAACATTAAAAACTTCCCAAACCCTCAAATCTTTATATCTTTTACTGAGGATGCTAAATGTTCTTTTCTTTTTTTCTGTGTAGATATGAAAAAGACATGTTTTTTGCCTCTGGTGATATTTGCTCTGTGGGAGAGAAGCTGAGATAACATTCTGGACACAGATAGACTACAAATGACTTGAGCCCTTTGAAATCGCTCATTCAGTATTGATTCAATCCGGGGATGAAAGCCAACCCTGGGCAGACCCAGATCCATGTCTACAGAATTCCTGGGAATGCTGGAATCTCTGTGCAACCGGAGCTGCCAGGGGCACATAACAACATGCCCACTAGCTAGGCATGCCTCAACTTCATGCCAGGCTTTGAAAAGCTTTCAATTTATTTTGGATGCAGTTTCTCACTGTCAGGTGACAAGACTGGGAAGAAGAAGGAAATCATTATTTAGTACATCAGCTGTGATCAGTTGCTTTTTATGTTCCATGTTCTTGACCAAACATGCTTGGATTTGAAGTCTCCACACACAGACAGACAGTGTCTCTATTGTCAGTGAACTGGCCACTATTCTCAAAGAAAAATGCAGTCTGAACCCCTTGGAGAGTTGCCAGCATGGGTACTTAGGTGGAGGCAGGATGTGTCCTGCTATTCTTTAACACCTGTTCAGTATTACTGCCGTGCTAGAAAGGAAGCATTCATTAGCACCAGGATGGATAAGACACATAATGGAAACCCATGCAGCCATTAGAATGAGCTAGACTACAGCACTGAAACAAGTCTCTCTAAGTTGGAGCAAGTGATAAAATAGGGTGATATGAAATGATCACTTTCCAATTGGGAAGACATTCTTGTGCTCCAAACATATCTGCTTGGAAGACTTTAAGGATGCTCACAAATGCTTCGCTGAACATGAGATTGCCTTCAGTGTGAAGCACCACGGGGTTTGGGGGTGGGGTGAGGGATGAGGCAGCTTCAGTGATTTGAAACGACAGAATAACCACCCCATGTCCCCCTGTGACCCTGTGCTCCTAACAGCCAGGGCATTGTCAAGTCATTTTAAACAACTGAAACGAAAGCTCAGCAACAGAGTTCCGAGCCCTAAGTCTGGGTTCAGTTTACACAACCTAAACCTAGATCAGGCATAGTGTTCCACATTAGGGTTCAATCACTCCAATGGAGAGTTTTGTAAAGAAAGATCCTAAACCGGAGCCTCACTTTCCAGATGACAACACACAGAAGGTGCTTGTAGCAATGCATTGCCACCTTATGAATAAAACCTGCCACAATAATGAGACCTTCCTAAGTCGTCTGACTAACCTCAAGTCTTCTTTTAGGTCACCTAGCCTGGGATGTCTTTAATGAACTGTATAAAGTAGAACATCTTTCATTTCTGGAACCCTGCAATGTCAGAGACATTCTTCCTCAAAACAAAGACATGTAGCTTAGGTTTATATTCCCTCAAGGGCCACACCCCATGATACAGGAAAGCCAGTGTTCCAACAGAACAGAACCAGCACAAACACCCCGGGTGGGGGACACAGTGAGGAGGTAGCCTTCTTTCTTCTACGTGTTTCCTTTGAGGTGCATCTAGCAGTGGTGTTCTTGCGCACAGGGATACTGGTTGTGCAAAGTAGCAGTTTGTGGTCACTGGACAGGAAACAAACAGTCATGAACCCAGATTTGCAAAGATATCCAGGTCATTGTATTCTAGTGGGATCTGAAGCATGAGTCTGAAGCTTCCTGGAGATTGTCTTAGCCACCTGACAGCCCATGTATTTTTCCCTTCTGCTGAGATGAGGCACAGGTCAGTATTAGAGCTCAGATTGTTTCTTCCCAATTTATTCTTATTTTTAATTATATGTTTAGATTTCTGTTAAATATCCAGAAAAAGGCAGTCCACAGAGTCAGAAAGCAGTTAGTGATCGCTGAGTGGACCGAGGAGGCAGCAATTAAAACAACTGATGGACAAAGTTTCCTTTGTGGGAATTCAACTGCTTTTAAGCTGTATTATGTGGGTTTTAAAATATTTTATTTATCTTTTTACTTTACGTGTTTGAATGTGTATGTATATGAACTACTCTCATGTAGGGGAAGTGCACCCATGTTGTGCAATGCCTGCGGAAGTCAGAGGAGGACATTAGATTCCCATGGAACTGGAGTAACAGATGATTGTCAGCCACCACTTGGGTGCTTGGAATCGAACCTGGGTCCTCTGCAAAAGCACCAATACTCTTAACCACTGAGCCATCTTTCCAGACCCATATATGTTGTTTGAGTTGCCCCATAATAGTTTATTTATGTCTACAGGAAACAATATGATATTTCCCATGTGCAATGATTGACTCAAGGTACTTTACATCTGTCACTTTATATATTTATATCATCTCTTTGTTGGGAACAAACATAATCGTTTCTGCTGGCTCTTTTGAAACATATCGTGAATTGTGCTCAACCATAGCTATCCTATCCTGCTGTTAGACATTATTTCTTCTATCTAGAAGAGCGTCTCTGTCTGTCAAATGACCTGTCCTCTTGTCCTACTTACCTTCTAAGCCTCTGCAAACCACTATTCTACTTCTTCATTCTACAGGGTCCACATTTTTAGCTTCCACAAATAAAAACACGCAGTATTTGTTTTTCTCTACCTGACCTATTTCACTTAACATGCTGTCCACCAAGCTCATCCCGGTTGTTACAAATGACAGCATTTCTATTGTGTACGGACATATTTTCTTTATTCATTCATTAGTTGATGGACACAGGTCAGTTCCATTCCTGGACTACTGTGAGTAGCACTATAAAGAACCTCATAATGTAGCAGTCTCTTCAACATACTGTGTTCACTTCCTTTGGATATATTTCCACTAGAGGGATGGAAGCGCATGTGATAGATCTATTTCTATTTCTGAAGTCTCCACACGGGTCTCTATAATGGCATCCACATCTACATTCCCTGGTTGCAATGCAAATGAAGACAGGGAAATGGCCTTGTTCAATGCTTCACACTTTTGGCTCCCAGCACAGACTCCTAGCTGCAAGCCCACTGAGTGAATGATAAACATGAGTCAATAGTCAGTTGCCAATATCTTCTTAACGATTGTAATCGTTGACAATTTCAAGTCAATGTCATCATAGACCCATACTTACTACTCCTTTCATGGTTTCTTCACCAATCAATAGCAGAAAATGATCTTGAAGTTCCTAGTAACACCACCCATTGGCTTAAAACACTTCCTGCAAACATCATCCACTTCATGACTGTGTCAAGCGCTCTCTTCAATCCTCCACTTGTTCTGGCTCTGCAGGATCCTCATCAAGCTCACACAGAGCAGCAGCAGGGTGGAGGGAGGGTCTGCTCAGCTGTATTCCTGGAACTTGCTGGAAACAGGCACTGGCACATCCTGTCTGCCTCTCAGACTCAGAATGGCTGCTGGGGTCTGATGTTTTATGCTCGTTTTCTGACATGACATCATGTGGCATAGTGGATGGTCTCAAGCACTTAGCTAGAGTCTGAGTATGGAATCCAAGGTTGGTGCCCTCCAACTGAACAAATCCTCTGCAGCTGCTGAAGCGGAGGGAGGCCCTTTACCACTTACCACACTCAGTTGGGCTCTCATTCAGCAAAGCTAATAAGACCAGGGAACTCTTCTCATAGCACATGCACTTTGTAATCTTAAAGACATTGGAAGTTCAAGCCATCTGCCCAAAACTCAGGAGGAGTGTTTGTCCCTGTCTTAGTTGGTAGTGTGACTGGTACACCTTTCCTCTCAGTGATCTTATCCTTGGGCCCAGGCAGTCTTGGTGCCCACAAACTCCAAAGAAGACCTGAGGCCTTAATATGTCTGCTCAGATCCTGAATAACCCTCCCAGGAGAGTCTCTAGGTCCCTTGGAATCCAGTTTGGCAGTTAGAATTAACGAGGGAGTAGGAAGTGATTCTCAGTGTGACTCCCAGACCAGCAGCATCTTCATCTGACCCTACTTAGAAACGCTAACCATGGGTACCACACAGATCTATACAGCAAGGTTTTTGACAGGATCCCAACAGACACCACTATAACAAATTTTGCAGGAGATGTTGCTGCTCCCTAGAGTTCAGAATTCCAGGCCTAAGTCCTTAGTCCCCTGCTTCTCTAACACCTGTCCCCAGTAAAGATCTATTTCTTCATGAAGCCTCTTCTCCAGTTTCCTTCCTGCCTATGAGAAAAATCGCTTTTCCCTTTGAACCTTAACAATGAGAAAGAATGAGTCCTTGGGTTATGTCCTATTTAAACTTGATCATGTAGATTATTCATCACCTGTATGCATACACGTGTACATGTATGAACACATGTGCATGTGTACATACCACGTACATGATTAAGTGGCTGAAGATAAGGACACAATGAGCACTGCCTCGAGCTTCTTACACAAACTGACCTTTCTCAGTCCTTCTAATTGCATCTAAGAAGTCTTGTCTCTGCTGCTTCAGCCCTCAACCTGGCCAGAATCATTTAACATGATGGCACCTGGATATTCAGGAGACTATGTGAACTCCAGGAGGCCTCCAGAAAAGCATACATACAGCCTGAACAGGGCTGCCTCCCAACCATCCTCTCAGGATTCTGTGGAATGCCCCATCCTTCCTGTTGGAGACTTAGGGATATACAAAGAATCAAAGGTAAAGGGGAAAGCACATGAAACTGATAAAGACCCATCTCTGTCTTTACTCAAACAAGCTCTCGGAGAGGGGACTCTGAGCCTTTGGAGAGGGTGTGACTCCGGGTCTTTGGAGAAGGTGTGACTCTGGGCCCTGCCTCACCTGCAGAAGTGACTCCTTTCAGAGGGGCTGGTCATGGGAAGGACAAAGAAGCAGACTGAGTGCATTTCATGCCGAGACACAGAAACATGGAGAGCAGGGCTTTGATTAAATCCATTAGAAAGAAAAATGGAACTTAGCTGTGGCTAAGAGGGTGTCAGAACTGATAAGTCACTCAAGTCCTCAAGGCTGAGGTTTCCTCTGGCTCATGGCCTTGGTTCTCTCCTAGAGCTCTTCATGCACCAAAGACGAATTTAAATTGCATCATGATCCCAATAGATGGAAACCGAAAGTTGAAATAAGCCCTTGGGATCTTGTAGCTGCAAAAAACCATTGTACACGAAAAGTACAGAGAAAAACAATTGGAATCATTTCAGGCTTTGAAAACTTATAATTACAGGTGAATGGCTATTATGTTATTGGAACAGCCATTATAACTGAAAGGTACAATTTGAGATAATATATGTGAGGACATTAATACACCATCAGATTTTTACAGCACAAGCATCACAATGCATCCAATTTCAAATTAGAGGTTACTTCCCTGTTTTTTTCCCCCCTTGATTCTCTGCCTCTATTTTTAAGTAGAACATTCATGTGAAATAATGGCATCATTTCAAAGAATCATAATAATTTTTGGCCGTGCTCTTTTCACTATCATTTAAAAGTCTCTAGGTCTTTAACATTGTAGAAAAATAGCAAAAACCAGAATTACCCATCAGAACATTCTCCCCATGACTGTCACCTCCATATTACCTGACCTGATCCAGTAGCACAGCAGCATAGACAATCTGGACGGAATCAAATCTGGAAGTCATCTTTATTTACATTTAGAATTTACATTTAAATGTAAACCCATTTGATAATCTGGAGGTCTGCAGACCCCGGGTTAAGATTCTCAGCAAAGATGAGAACACATGAGCAAAGTGAGAAAAAAATACAAAGGACCAAGAAAATCCTGCCTGAAGTCTGTCACTGGGTTATGTGTTGAATTCCTTAACATCCTTGGGCCTTTGAGTGTGGCAAATCTTAGCTTCCATGAAATCATCTCAGTGAAGATCAGGATGACACAAAAGACAAGGACAGAGGTTCAAGCCCAGCAAGGATCAAACACAGCCATGATCAGTACTCTCACCTGAGATCAACTTCCCTTCACCACATGCTGCACCCATGTGCCACATGATCTCAGTTTAAGATCTCAAGCTCCTTGTGTTCTTCCTACAGGGATTCTGGGGTTTTTCCTATCCCTTCTCAGTCTCCCTAGAATCTCTAGCTTTGTAGTTACTTATCCATTCTTGGGAGGAGCTTAAAATGAATAACAGCAAACCAACACTTGCGTGAATTCTTATTTTGAGCCTAGGTGAATTTTCGCTTTGACAGATGTTCATGCCTTGAGTGAGGTCATTTTCCAAGTGAAAAAAAATCATCTCAGCTTAATGTTTCCTGTTTTAAATTCTAAGTACATAGAAGTTGCCTCATTTAAGAAGATTGCAGATATGCCCGCTCTCCAACATCCATGGTCAAAATTCCAAATATAACAACATTAGAGATTGGTCCTGAAAATGCTGGCCCCAAACAAGCTCTTCTTTTATGTTAATTTTTCATATTTCCTTGTGTTGGATGGAGCACTGAATGCATTCTTCAGGTGGCCTTCTCAGAGAGACTGTTGAAAAAAAAGAAAAATGTGGTAACAACAAGGTTAATTCTGCAAGGCACAGCTAGCTTGGAACTCACTATGTAGACCAGGCTGGCTTCATTCTCACAAAGACCTGCCTGCCTCTGCCCAGGAAGGTCTTTGTCTTTGTAAAATGCATATTTATTGTCATACATTGATCTTTCCTGGATAAAATTGAATACAAGAGTCATATTTTTATTTAAAATAATATATTTTCTTTCTTTAAAAATAATTTTAAACTCAGGTATATAAAATGGCTTTGATAGCAATATTAAAATGAACTTCTGGGCAATTTTCTTGAACTAAATCACTTACAGGAATAGGGAGATATATTTTCTCATGAATCAAGCCAACTTGGAGTGGTCTTTAGAAGAGAATATATTTTATGTATAATATATACTTGTATAAAACTGCCCTTATGTAAAATAGTATCATGTACAATAAATGTAAACAATGGAAATTATAAATAAATAAATAAATAGTGAGATGATAGCTTAGTCTGTAAAGTGCTTCCTGTGTAACATGTTGACGTGAATTTGGTCCCTGGAAACCATTTTAAAACATCATAAAAAGACCAGGAGAAGCAGTGTGCTCTTGTAATCTCAGGGCTGGGGAGCTTGATGGGTACCAACCTACCCTAGCAGATGAGTCAAAGGCCAGTGAGAGATCATTTCACAAACAAAGTGGACGGCTCCTGAGGAACAACAGCTAGGTCGATGGTTAATCCTCACAATCACATGCGCCCATGAATATGTATACACAGACACATAAAAAATATAATAAATGAAATATGGAAAAATTTAGAGCTAGATATTCAGTTTAGTGGTACAATACTTGCCTACTATGCATAAGACTCTGAATTTGATCACTAGCACTAAAAACATCCCTAAAACTTTAAACCTAACAACAATATATAGCATAAAATATATGAAAAATTAAATTAAAAATATAACAATCTTTAAAAATGATTTAGGAGTTCTCTCTCAAAAATTTCTTGGAAACACTGGCCATAGGGATCAGGGGACATGCTGGAGGCACACACCATGAGGAATGTTTGCTTTTTGATCTAAACATTCTTCGTGGATATTCCATTGTATCTTTTGTCAAATATCTATGCACTATGTGAAATGTACAGTTGGCAAACAAATGGGAGACAGCTCATCTAAAATGGGATCTATCTGCTCATTGACAGTATGAAATCCAAACACGGAAGAATAAAATTATCTCCACCAAATATGTGACCTCTACTGAGTGGGTTGCCTGAGAAGAAGTGCTTGTTTTGCTTGTACCCATCGTGCTGCTCTCCCATGGAGGCCCAGTTACTTGTTTATATCAAGATCTGTGGGGCAGAAACAGAAGGCAGGCAGCAGGACCTTTGTCCCGAAGGATGGCACCATCCAGCTCCGTCCTCGCTCTGCCCCTCACTACTTCTGCAAGCCCATTCTCGCTCACATTTGCTCATGCTTAGGTGCCACAGACAGGATTCCTTGCCTAGAACAAATAATTAAAATACTTCGATGAAGCAAGCACAAGCATTCAAAACATTAGTCAATAGCTGATAATAAAGGCATAAATACAAAATGTAAAGTTCCTATGCAACCAAGAAACTTATTTTCTTCTAATTATACACACACAAGTTGAGAGGATTTTGTTCTCAAACCCTTCCAAAAAGAGAGCCTGTCTTCCAAGCACAGTCATGAAGAAATGTTCTATAAAAGTGACAAAGACCATTCACGAGGTCCCACAACCTTGGTTGACATGCTCCTTAAGTGTGGATTTACATTCACACGCAGCATTCCATTTTCAGAACACATTTAATAGGCAATATGGCAAAGTTACAGAGATACTTTCAAAGCATGTGCACTCATAATATACAAATAACTATGGTGCAAATTACCTGAATTATTCATGGGGGTACAGTGCCAAACAGCATTATCTAGATTTGAATTCCTAACAGGTTGAGTTTATTTTTCAAAAACAAAAATTGACAGTTCTTTATGATGCCCAAGTACACACACCACATCCAAGTTTATATAAGTGTTAGAGCTTTCATGGGAAAAATAAAATACTCAGCCAATCAGCCCCCACATTTCTGTTTTAAGGCCAAACAGAACTAGACCAAGACTTTGGACAAAAACATTCAGTGGATTGACTTTAATGTTAAGGTGTAAACTGGAAAATAAGATCCATTTTTGACAGTTTTATGGAATACAAGTCAAAAACTTTGGTTTTATATGTAATAGCAAAGGTCCAGTTTACTTAGACAAGCCATGACTGTGGTAACCAGAAGAGACAGGGAATGCCAATTAAGGTTCAGGTAAGGTCAGTGGCCTTGCTGCCACGCATTGATACCTTTTGTTTTCTGTTTGCTTCAGACCTTTGTGAAAGAAAGTCTGGTAGTTTAAGACAGGAAATGTCTTCAAACTGAAAACTAGATTGTTGGGGTTCCTCTGCTCAGTGCCTACCCTAGTGAGATGCAGGGTCTCTGCCGTGAGGGGGTGAGAGGCCCGGAGTCAACACACAGACCCTGGGAGCTGGGTGAGAAGCATGCAGAGGGTGAGCAGCCGCAAAAATCTTTTATTCAAGGAAGTGCAGGGGGGTTATAAGTTTAGTTAGCCAACCCCCTATGGGGTGGTTCCCAACTGCGGCCAATAGTATTCTGTCTCCAGATGGATCTCTGTGCAGGTTCTCTCCAGATGCAGGGCAGAAGCTGGTGTCACCCCTGGCTGGACCTGAGCACCACGCCCACAGGAGCCACTCCCTTAATCCTCATAGCAGGTGACCTGCCTAAGGTGCACACTGCATTATGCCATTCATACACAGGAGCCACTCCCTTAATCCTCAAAGCAAGTGACCTGGCTAAGGTCCATCCT
Organism: Eospalax fontanierii; assembly: GCA_035773235.1. Taxonomy (NCBI): domain Eukaryota; kingdom Metazoa; phylum Chordata; class Mammalia; order Rodentia; family Spalacidae; genus Eospalax; species Eospalax fontanierii. The sequence goes on along the minus strand of CM069540.1, from coordinate 42,513,660 downwards.
GCGTTGTGCCCTACACTAGAGTATTAGTTTAAAACAGTCTCATAAACAATTTAACAATTGTGTTTCCTGTTCTTCAAAAATAATGTCTAGTGAAGGCTATATTTGGCGGGGTGGCTACAAAACACAGTGAGTCCCATTTCTTTTCTCTAGTTTTTGTGTGTGATGTGAATGGAAGGTTCATATCCATCCATGTATAATGCTTTCCTTTCTGACCTTCACTCTGAGATTAAGGGTTTAGAGGACCCAGTGTAGGTGCTGTAGAGGACACTGAGTTCAACAGTTCAACGGAGTGTGGTTCCTGTCTTTGATGATGGCCCCCAAAGTTGCTCCCCGCCCTGTATGTATGCTGGCAAATGATGCCCATTTTCTCCTCATCTACCTGTGTTGACTTTGTGATTTGACAAGATGCCAATTTCAGGTCTGGTATTTAACAGACCTGATAGGTTTGCTTTTACTGCCTTGAGTGCCAGTCACCGTGCTCTAAGAAAGCAAGTCGGCAATTCTAGAGGGAGAGTCGCCTCTTAGCAGCAACACTGCATGTAAGGTCTGAACATTCCTGTGCAAATAAGCCTTCAGCTGTGATGGAAACCTGAGTGATACCATCAGAAGCAGGGACTGCTCAGTGAGACCAACAAAGCATTCAAGGAGTCAAAAGAGTAATAAATTGCTGTTGTTTTAATACACTAAATTTGCCTTTTTTTCAGGCAAGAGATAATTAAAACAGAAGCATCCCAAGAGCATGAATATAACACATGGAAAACTTGGGTTATCATAACAGTTAATTTTTACTTTAGTATTTTTAATTCAGAATTACGTCACATGAAAAACAGAACCAAGGACCACAGAAATATGTGGTAAGCATTTTGAAAAATGGCTGTCTCTTAAAAGCTAGGATGCTCCGCTATGTAGAAAAGATTTTAGTAGGACTCTGAAGTGGGGGACGGGGGGAGAGGAGGAGACGTGGTGAACAGAAGTAAAAGCCTAAAGAAACAATCCCAGGTACATTTGGATCGTGGGCATGTGATGCTACAGACAGAAATTTCCAAAGCAATATTAGCATTCAATTGTCTCATTCTGGCAAGTCATTAGCCCTGGTGTTAAAGTCTCTCATGTGTATCTTTTGGAGTCTGACCTCAAGGAATAAAAGAACGATCATCAGTGAATACACCAACATTGGCTGTATCAAAAACAGAATCTTGGGATCCTCCCTTGATCTTGTTTCCCTTGGTCAGTTCTAATGGAAAACCCTGGAGAGAGGGAAAGTTGGAAGTAATGCACTATGTTAAGTCCAGTATTATTTTGTCCCCAGCATTTATCACAGAACCAATGATGTTTTCTTCATCAGTCATGGTCTTTGTAGCTCACTGATTATTTGACAGACCAAATTTTACAAAGACTGCTTATCTAAGTTTCGAATAGCTGGGGATTATATTGATATGTGATCTATACTATGCTTAATGTTCCATTGTAGTAACTTTAAATGGGAAAAACTGATGTGCCCATAGTCCCAATAATATATAGTAGTGAGCTATCTTAAAATGTGACACAATCTCCTAATCACTGAACAATCCAAGGATTAAACCAAAACTACTAAGAAAAGATAAAGATGGTCATTTCATATTGATTAAGGGGCCAACCCATCAAGAGGACATTACTATTCTAAACCTATATTCTCTGAACCCATGCACACCTAATTTCATTAAAAACTACTTTTAGTTGTGAAGCCACAAAATAACTCTAGTTCAATAGTGGTGGGCTACTTCAGTTTTCACGAATTAACAGCCCCCCCCCCAAAAAAAACCTAAATAAAAAATATGGAAATTAAAATTCATCTCATACATTTAACAGATTTAGCAGATATTACAGAACAGTCTGTCCAAATGCTACAGACTACATCGTCTCAGCCACTCATGGAAGTTTTCTCTGAAATAGATTATATATCAGGGCAGAAATTCTCAAAAAATAATTCCTAATCACCCATCTGCTAACAATGGAATAAGAATACAAATGAACAGCAAGAGAAACTCCATAGCATGCAAAAACTAATGGAGGTTAAACAACACACTATTCAGTTACAAACTGATCTCTGATGAAATCAAGAAAGAAAGAAATAATTTCTAGAATCAAATGAAAATAAAAACATACCCTGTCATGTTGGGATACAACAAAGGCAGTCCTAGAAGGGAAGTTTATAGCCCTAAATGCCTACATCAAGAAACCAGAGATTGCAAATAAATTACTTAATGATAAACTTTAGGGCCCTGGATAAAAAGGAACAACCAAACCTAAAATTAGCAGGTAGAAATAAATCATTAAGAAATAAATTATTAAGATCCAGGAATAAATTAATGACACGAAACAAAAAAGTCCAAGGAATTATTGAAACAACGAGTTGGTTCTTCTGGGTGTATTTGTGCACACCTTTAATTCCAGCACTTGGGAGGCAGAAACAGGAAGATTTTTGTGAGACTGAGGCCAGCTTGGTCTTCATGGTGAGTTCTAGTCTATCTGAGGCTACAGAGGAATCTTGTTCCCCAAAAAATGTTGGTTCTTTGAAAACATAAATAAAATTGACAAGTCTTTAACCAAACTAAACAAAAAAAGAGAAGAAACAAATTAATAAATTTAGAAATAAAGAGAAAATTTTGCAGCAGATGCTGATGAAGTTCAGAAAATCATTAGACCTTGCCTTGAAAATACATGTTCCACTAAAATGGAAATTGCCAATGGATGAATTTCTAGATGCATATGACCTACAAAAATTAAACTAAAATTAGATAATCAAGTTATGAGGCTGGGGAGATGGATCAATGGTTAAAAACACTGGTTGCTCTTAAAGAGGATCCAGGTTTGATTCCCAGCACCCACATGGCAGGTAACAACTGTCCATAACTCCAGTTTCAGGGGATCCAATGCTCTCTTCTGACCTCCAAGAATATTGCATGGCATGGGGTCACTTGCATATATGCAGGCAATATACTCATATACATAAAATTAAAATGAGATAATATTGTTTTAATTTTAAACATATTTATAATAAACAGTGAGATTTACATTTCCAAACTCAAACAAGTCCAGGCTGAGGGGAATTCACTGGTGAATTTTACCTTGAAACCTTTAAAGAAGAATTAACACAATTGCTTCTCTAGCTATTCAGTAAAATAGAAAAGAAGGAACATTACCAAACTCTTTTGTTGTTTTGTTTTACATTTATTTATAATACTAAATAATTATAATAATATTTTCCAATAGTTCTTTGAAAAGTTCATGAATTTATGCAATGTGTTTTGATCATCTCCACTATCGCCTTCCAGCTCCTCCTAGTGCCTCCAACCCAATCACCTTCCTAACTTCAAGTCTTTTCTGTTGTTGTTGTTTTTACTAATAACCTTCTGAATTCAATTATTGTCGCTCGTATGTTCATAGATATGGAGCCACCGGCTGGGTTATGGCAGCCTACCCGTGGCCAGATTCTGAAAGAAAAATAAACTCTCTCTCTCTTTCTCTCTCTCTCTCTCTCTCTCTCTCTCTCTCCCCTCTCTTCCCCTCTCCTCTCCTCTTCATCTCTCTCTCTTTCTTTTAGCAGCCCTCAACCACCAAGAGCTTCTCCAAAAAGGTTGGGGTTTCAGGGGTCCTTCCCCAATTCAGACTGGGATTTTTACAGGCTTTATCTTATGAAGGTCTTGTGCAGGTAAACACAATTGCTTACAGCTGATTTTGTGACATCCTTGTCATATCCAAAAGTCAGCATTTGACAGCTCTGCTTCCCATCAGCCAGCTTGCACAGACCTAATGGTCCCTCTTCTGTGATACTCCCTGAGCATTTTTTTATAGAGAGAGAGGTTCACATAGACCTACGTCTATAGATGAACACTCACAGTTACTTACACTCAATCCTTTGACCAGTTATGACTCTCTGCACTAAATAATACCCACTGCATAAAGATGCCTTTCTGATTAAAGTTGAGACTAGCACAAATCTATTGATATAGATGATAGATAGATGATAGAGATAGATGATAGATAGACAGAGATAGATAGATGATACAGATAGATGATAGATAGATAGATATAGATAGATAGACTTAGAAGGCAGTCTGACAGTATGACCATCCAGTAAAACAACAGTAAGTTCCCTCCTAAGGTAAAAGATCTCCTTAGTCGTGGACCAGATTTTCAATAGTGGGCATGAAGTCTTTCCTGTAAATCAGGCTTTATATCTATTCAGAATGCAGTGACCACCATAAACTTTCATGGCACCATGGAACCAGGGGGCACATCTTGCCAGGCACATCGGTATTGTGCTGCATGCAAGACTCACCAATAGGTAATACCACAAGTGACTTCTCTCCCTGAAAATTGTGCATAGTACCCTCCTTCACTATGCCTTGTATCCCAAGCAAGTGATATTCAACAACACAGCTTTACCATTTAGTTATAGTAGGCAACCAAGAGTAATGGCAATCCCTGTGTTGTTTTTTTCTGTACTTCTGGGACCTCCACCACCAATAACTCAGAGAGAGAGCTATCCAGTGCTTGGCAGAGAGATTTTTGTTTAATAGCCCATATCTTCTAAGGGCAACATTAGCCTCTTCTGTGGAGTACTTCTGTTCAAGCTCCACATAAAAGTGTGTGCACCTGTATTATATCTTTAATTAGCTTACAGACTCTTGAATTTCCTTAAGGCTAATCTACTCCATAGTCTCTCCTCTCTCCAACCCTCCTGCCCCACTGGAACCTTTGTCCCCTGAGAATCTCCCCTCTACGTCCACGCTGCCTGTGGTATACCATCTAGTCGAATTAAAATGTTTCTTGGATTAGAAGATTGTAAATTTCCATATTGATCTGTCATGTACCCTTCATTTTGGTTAAGCCTTCTGTTACCCCCTCATTTCCTCATCCCCCACCCCACCTTATTTTTGACCCTTTCCATCCCAAGTATTTCTCTACTATCGTTTTACCTTTCTTACTATCCCTCCTTCCTTGATGCATCTGTCCTAGTGGCCTGATTCTAGTTTCCTGGGTTTCATATATACTCCAGTTTAGATCTAGAAAAGATTTGAAGCGAGGATTCACATATGAGAGAGAACATGTGAAGTCTATCTTTTACTGAATGCTATTATAAAGCTAGTATTACTCTTATATAAAAAGCAGATATAACCACAAAAAGAGAACATTATAGACCAGTTTCCCAGATGAACTTGAAAGCAAAACTTATCAACAAAATACTTGCAAACTAAATTCAAGAACACATCAAAAAGATCATTCAAATTAGGTTCATTACAGAGATACAGGAATAGTTCAATACACATAAATCAATAAATGTTACAAATTAAATAAATTGACTAAAGGACAGAAATCACACGGTCATCTTGATGGATGCAGAAAAGATTTCTGATAAAATTCAACATTCCTTCAAGTTAAAAGCCATGAAGAAAATCAGAAAAAAATGAGCATAGCTCCACATAATAAATGTGACGCATGCAAAAACTACACCGTTATATTAAGTATGGGAGAAGGCAAAGCATTTCTTAAAATCGGGCACAAAACAAAACTATATTTTTTCGTCTCTAATTCAGTATAGTGCTAGGAGTCTGAGCTACAGCATCAACACCTCTGTTAGAAATTATGGGATTCGATGCAAAATGGAACCTAAAGACTCCCCTAGAAATCTTTTAGAGCTGATAAAGATGTTCAGAAAAGAGACAGGACACAAAATTAACAAACATAAACAAATCAGCAACCTTCCTATATACCAATGACAAACAAACAAAAATAGAAATCAGAGAAGCAATTTCATTCCCAGCAGCCTCAAAAATACCACAGAATAAATCTAACCAAGGACATGAAAATTCTAAAACACTGGAGAACGTGACTGAGGAAGGCTCTCAAACATGGAAAGACCTCTCATGTCCATATTTGAAAGAATCGATATAATGAAAATAGCATTCTCACCAAAACCAATTAATAGATTCAATGCAATTCTAATCAAAATTTCAGTGGCATTCTTCACAGAAATAGAAACAACAATCTTAACATTCATACGCTAAAGCAATCCTGAGAAAATAAAAACTTCTAGAGGCATCACCACATTTGACTTCAAATGATCCTGCAGAGTCCTAATAATAAAAACAGCACAGTACTATCCTAAAACAAATATGTGGATCAATGGAATAGTCTAGAGAACCCACAGACAAGCCGTACAACTTCAGCCAGCTGATTTTTGGCCAAGATGCCAAAAAAAAAAAAAATTAGCAAAAATTTAGCATTGTAAACAAATGGTGCTGGAAAACTGGTTTTCTAAACGTAGAAGACTGAAACTAAGTCCTTGTTTCTCACTCTGCACAGAAATCAACTCTAATGAATTAAGGACCTCAACATGATATGTGAATCTCTGAAGCTGGTAGAGGAACAGGCTGGGAGTATACATCATGTCAAGACATAGGCATAGGAGAAAGGCTTTGTGAGTAGGATTCTGATGGCTTGGTAAACGAAGCCAATAATCAGCAAATGTAATTTCATTAAATTAAAAAGTTTTATACAACAAAAGAAACTGTCAATCAAATAAAGAGAGAAAGCAAACAGAATGGAAGAAGAAAAACATTGCCAGGTTTATGTGCAATACTTTCAGCTTCTAGAATGTATAGAGAATTCAAGAAATTGAAAACAAACAACCCAATCAAAAAAATTGACTTTGGAATTGGACACAGACTTCTGAAAAGAAATATATATATGGTGGGCTTGTAAACATTTGAAAAAGATTTCAAGATCGTTAGCCATTGGGGAAATGCAAATTAAAACTACTTTGAGATTCCATCTCAAGCCAGTCAGTTTGGCATCTTGAAGGATAATTGGTAATGAATGCTGCCAAGGATGTGGTTAAAGAGGATGCTCATCCACTGTTTGGAAAATGCAAATTGGTGAGGTCACTACGGAAATCAGTGTGGAGGTTTCTCAAAGAGCTCAAAGTAGATTTATGATATGATCCAGCTATTCTACTCCTGGGCAAATACCCAAGGAGTCTACATCCTCACACAGAGCTATTTCCTCCTCCAACTTCCTTGCTGATGTCTTCACAATGGCTATGAAATGGACTCAGCCTGGATGACCATCAGATGATAAATAGATAATAGATATACACAATGGAAGTTGATTCAGCTGCAAAGAATATTAATATATGAAACTTGAAGGAAAATGAATGGAACAGAAAAATATTTTACTAAGTGGGATAACCAGCAAGACGAACACATGTTTGCATATGTAGATACTAGCTCTGAATTTTTAGGTTTGTGTTTTTAATTCAGAGTGTCTACAGAGGTCAAGAAGCTAGAAAGGTGTCATGAGAGGGGGAGGAGAAGGGACCTTAAAGCCAGTAGTGGGTATTACAGGACGGGTATTCTGGGATTAAATTTTTATACAAGGTTGGAGCAAGGATAGGAGAGTGGAGTGAGTGAGAGATGTTGACTAAAACTGAGGATACATGGAAAGCTCCTGTGGAAATGTACTGTTTTAAGTTAATTAAAATGCATATTTAGAAATTATTTTGAACACAAGTACTGTGCACCTGGCATCAGTAGGCAATGCTTCTCTCACAAGACATGGGCTATTAAATGAACCTTTCACTGTCTGGTGTGGTTTACTTCCCTATGAGTTATTGGTCAAGGAGGTTCCAGAGACCGCCCCCTAAACCACACAGAATTGTTGACTCTAGACTGCCCAGCATAACTAGATGGTAACACACCAATGAAGATACAACATACTTTAGTTGTAGAACATGGAACAATGAAGCTGACTGATCTGATAATTTCCTCCCTGTTAGCTAGCTTTCATGTGTGGGAAGGTGCTACAGAGGGCTGCTGGGGAAAAGTCATCCATGGTCCTCCCCAGCAATGAACCTTGACTTCTACAATAGCAGCCTGCCTAGCAAGCTGTACCCACTGGCACAGCACTGACATAAATGCTCTTGGTGTAACCAGCCACTTTCTGCTTGGATTTGAGGTCTACTGCATAGGAAGGACTCCAATCCCTGTATTATAAACCTGATCAAAAGCCGTGACTCAGGTCATAGGCCCTGGAGAGGGTGGCAACAACGGCTGTTTTGCTAAATCGCCGTATTGTCAAGCTACCCTCCAAATGTGGTTATAGCCATAGATTACTGCTGCTCCAACTTTGATCAGAGAAACTTCTGTCTGTAACAGGCAGCAGTTAATGCAGAGACTCCTAACTGGTCAAATTTCTGAGGATGAATGACTGCTGTGTTCTCACTCCTATGTGGGGTATCCATATCAATCTCCATTCCTAAGGCTCAGGGAATATTGTGGAACAGGTGACAGAAAAAGCATAAGAGCTAAAGGATGGAGAGCAGTGTTGTGAAATGCTGACTTCGACATGTGACATGGCCATCGCACTGACTTCACAGTAACTATGGTTACCTGCACAAAATCAAGTCAGCGTTCCAGCAGACAGCATTAATTGGATGCAGTGAGTTACAAAGAGAGATGGAGACAGAAATAAAGCTAGAGACAGAGAGAGAAAGACATAAACGCTGATACAAAATGAGAGAGAGACAGAGACAGAGACAGAGAAAAAGTGAGAAACAGAGAACTGAAATTAAGGATTAAACCTGCTGGGAGTGTCTGAGGTGAAAGAAAGCTAGAGGTGGATGTATTCAAGATACGTTGTATGTATGTGTGAAATGTCAAAGAGTAAATACAGGACATTCTAAAACAAGAGTATATTCTAAAACAATGTGTAATTGCATTCAGAAGACAGTTACTTCCCAACTCTAAAACTGACATGCAGAATTATTTTGATACAGACATTTCAAGCATTTTAAAGATTGCAACCTACCACTTACACAGGAAGCAAGCACAGAATGCCATGGAAACACACAGAAAAACTCGGAAATTGGTCAAAAAATGGTCCACATTTTCCCTGTGGAAGAGACATTTGTTCTGTTTTAAGAGAAGCTATGTAATTGGGGAGTAAAAAATGGAAAAAAAAAGGATTTTCCACTTTTGAGAGAGAATGTATGACAGGGTTAGCTCCCTGAAGACTGACAAGTGATTCAACATGGCTCAAGTATAAAAATCAGGCAGTGAGGACACAGTGTGGCAGAGTGCTGGGACTCCAAAGGACAGAAATACCACGTTAAAGGGCTTGGGGTTTATGGAAAACGCAGTACAGGCATTAGCAGTCTAACAGTCATACATAGAAATAATCTACTCAGCAGTGACAGGAAACACATTCTGCTCACTACACAGGAGAATGCTACAGGATAGACTATGTATGGCAAATGGAGTCTCAGTGTATTTTTAAAGGTAGATACTGTACAAAGATTTTTTTTTCTAACCACAACATGGGAATTTTGGAAATCAACAGCAGAAAAAAAGAAAACCAGAAAATTCACATAACTGTGTAAATTAAACACACTGTTAATGCATCAAAAAATTCAAGAGGGAAATTATTAAATATCACAACACAATGAATATAAAAACACATGTTACAGAAGTTTGTGGAACACAGAGAAAAGACTTATAGTTTTAAGCTGTCACATTCAAACATCTCATGTCAATAACCTATTTATATAGAAGAAACTGAAACCAAAGCAAAACGAAATAAGAAAATAATAGATCAGAGCTAAATTAAATAGAAAATAAGAAACATAAAATATCAATAAAACCAATAATTAGTTTTTTAAAAAAGATCCACAAAATTAATAAAACTTTCATTAAATGATCTAGGTAAAAATAAAAGAAAGAATGGGGCTGGAGAGATGGGTTAATAGGTCAAATGTTTGCCATGAAATCCCACAGACCTAAGTTCAGATCTCCAGCACCTGCACAGAAAGCCAGGTGCAGAATATGTACCTGTAACCTTAGAACAAGGAAGTGAGAATACACGGATCTCGTGGGGTTATTGGTCAGATCATCTAGTTCAAACATCGACCTCCAGGTTCAGCAAGAGACCCTAACTGAAAATGAGGTGGATAGTAGTTCACTGCCATGCACACTACACCATTCACACACGCACACACACACACAAAACACCATTCAGACACACATGCATGCACACAATACACCATTCACACACACACACACACACACACACACACTACATTATTCACCCACTACATCATTTACATACTATACCCTTAACACACACATGCACAAACACACACCATTCACTCACATGCACACTACACCATTCACACACACATGCACGCACACACACTACACATACTACATTATTCACACACACACGCACACAAAATACACCATTCAGACACACATGCATGCACACATACACTATTGACAAGGCACACACACCTATACCATTCACACCCCCACACACATGCACACACACAATACATCATTCAAATACACAAATAAAGAAATAAAAGGAAAAAGGAAAGTGTACACAAATTATTCAAATTAGAATTAAAGTGAGAACATTACTTACAACGCTATAAATATTCAAAGAATTATGTGATTAATATGAATATTATATTCCAATATACTGTTTTGTTTTGTTTTTTTGAGACATCTCACTATATAGTCCAGGCTGGTCTCAAATTCTGCCTGCCTCAGCCTCTGAAGTGCTTGGATTATAGGCATGAACCAACATGCACAGCCAATAAATGGGACCCAGAAGAATTAATAGAGACATAAGCTGTGGAGACAGTGACAAAGAGTTGGAGGGTCTGAACGTACCCATAACTTGTAAGAAGATTGAACAAAATGATCAAAACTCTCCTAGTAAAGAAAGCTCTGGACACGATGGGAAGCCTGACTAATCCTACCAAACTCTGAATGAAAAGCTAATAGGAGTCCTTTGCAAAATTTTCCAAAAGTTGAAGAGGAAAGGACACTCCTTAATTAAGCCTAGAAGTTCAATATAACCTTGAGGACAAAACCAAAGACACTGTAAGAAAAGAAAACTTCATATTGATACCTTTTATAAACATTGGTGCAAAAATCTTCAACGAATTGCCAGAAAATAAAATTGTGCAGCATATTAAAATGATCACATTGTACATCATCACCAAATGACACTCTTATAAAGTAAAAATGACTCAGCACATGAAAATTGCCAATATAATAGATCACATGAACAGACAGAAAGAAAAAGCAATAATTTAAATTACGTAGTGAAAGCATTTAAGAAAAATCAATACTCTTTCATGACAAAAATACTCAACAACTAAGAATAGTGGGACAATACTTCCACATAACAAAAGCACGTCTGAGAAGCCCAGTGCACACATCATACTCAATAGTGAGTGACTAAAAGCTTTTGTTTTAAGAAAGGAATAAAGCCAAGATGCCCATTACAGGAAGTTCTAGTCAAAGCTCCATATATGGAAAAAATAAAATGCATACACATTGGAAAGGAAGAACTAAAATTACTGGTTTGCTGAAGACATGATCACTAATGTAGAAAGCCCCAACTGTTCTACAAAACATCTGCCAGAAAATAAATTCAACAACATAGTGCAATGCCAAATTGAAACACAGAAATCAAATGGTTTCCACACAACAAGAACAACGCACAACTAGAATGGGAAATAAGGAACAGATTATCATTTACCATAATGTCAAAGAAAATGTATACATAGGAATTAGCTGACTATGGACATGAAGGATGCGTTCATGAAGTCTCTGAAGTACTGTTAAAAGAAGATTTTAAAGGCATACATAAATGAATACTATGTTCATCTTGGAGCTTGAAACAGTCAATATTTTTCAAATGTTATAATAGAATGATTAAAAATTCAAAGAGATTACTACTAATGTCTCAATGACTCTTTATAGAAAGTCATACTTTAAAATTAGTACACAATCTTAAGTGATTGCAATAACTAAATCAGACTTGAGAGAGACAAAGCTGGAAGATTCATATGTCTTGATTCTGAAACTTACTACAAATCTACAAGAAAGAAACTAATGGTGTACTGACATCAAGACAGACCAATGGATCAGAACAGAGAGCCCAGAAGCAAATTCTAATCTATGCAGTCAAGTGATTTTCAATAAAGGAATTTGGATCACTGGTGTGGTAGCATACCTCTTTAGTCCTAGCACTCAAGAGGCAGAGGGAGGTGAAACTCTGTGAGATTGTGGCAGGCCTAATCTGCATAGCATGTTCCAGGCCAGTTGGTGATTCAGGGAGACCATGTCTCAAAAAAAAAAAAAAAAGATATCAGGACCATATATGACAGTTAACTAAGATAAATGAAAGAACTGAATATGTCTTAAAACACTGAACCCCTTAAGACCAAGTACAAAATGATAGCTTGATGACATTGGATTTAGCAAGATGGCTTTTTAGTGACATCAAAGATATAGGAATATTTTTAAAAGACATGCAAGTTTGCCTTGAATGAAAGTTTAATCAACTTGCATACTGGATGAACCTATCTACAAAGTAAAAAGAAAACACACAGAATGTGAGGATAATAACTGTAAATCATGTATCTGATAAGGAATCAGTACTCAGAACTTATAGAGAGCTTATAAAACTGAATGAAAAGAAACAATCTCATTCAAAAATAGATAAAACCTAGACATTTTTCCAAAGAAGTCATGTGAATGGACAAAAAGCTTGTCAACAACTGCCAACATTAATGAAGAAAGGAAAGGAAAATCAGAGCAGGATGGACAGCACCTCACACACATCAGGATATCTACTACTAAAACATTAGAGGAGAAAAGGACAACAGAAAGTAGCAATGGATAGATAGCAAGAATCTATAGAAACAGCAGCCCTGACTTCCATCGGTGAAAATGTGAATTGGTACACTGGCTATAGAAAAGAGTGTTAGTCAAAAAAAAAAAGAAAAGAAAAACAATACACTTCAGGTTCTTAGAGGAAAGGAAACAAAGACTTTTTAGTATTTGTATTACCATGTCCACAACATTATTCACAATGGCTAAGACACAGAAATACCTGTGTGTCCAATGATGGAAGACTCTGTAAGCAAAGTGGAGCGCGTGCACACACACACACACATCACAATACGTACAAGCTGTATAAAAACCTAATGAACAGGAGGCAGACTGGAAGCATGGTTAAGTGGGTAGGAGCCACTTACTGTGCAGGCATGGAATCTGTGTTCAATCAGTGGTACCAACATAAAAGCCAATGGTGGTGGAACCCATTTGTGACCCAGTGCTGGAGGGATCCAAGATCAGCAGATTCCCCAGAGCCTGCTGGCCAGCCATTCTAGCTGAAATCATGAGCTCCAGGTTCAGTGGAAGACCCTGTCTTGAGGGAATAAGATGCAGAGAAAGAAAACATGACCCCAACATTCTTCTCTGGCCTCTGTGCATATGAATACGTGCATATACTCATGCATGTACACCACACACACACTCACACACACACACTCACACACACGCACTCACACACTCACACACACATACACTCACACACTCACACTCACACACACACACATGAAGCATAATGAACAGAAACCCATTTCTCATGGTTCTGGAAGCTGGAAAATGCAAGTTCAAGCAGGCTCAGCGGGGAGAGCTTCTCAGTGCTTCTAAGATGGTGCTAGACAGCTACAGCCTAGTGCTATTTCCTCACATAGTGAGAAGCAGACAGGCAAAAAGGGGACAAACTTCTCACCAAGCCCTCTAGTAAGGGGACTAATCCCTTTCACAAAAGAGGAGTTTTCCAGGCTTAATCATCTCTTAAAGGCCCCATCTCTTAATACTTCACATCTGCAGTTCCCAACCTCTGGGGGAAACAGTCAAAGCAGCAGTGACCCTGCAACACAGATGACCTTTGCTACTTCATTTAAGTGAAAGGAGCTAGGTGTTTCATGACTCTGCTTTGCTGAGCTGCCCTGAGGTACTGCAATCTATAGTGGAAAAAAAATGAATGTTTGTCAAGGGTAGGGGAATGGAGAAATAGGGAGTGGTTTAGTGAGGACAGAAAGATGAGATGAGAAAATGCAAAATCAGTAAATTTAATACCACTCAACTATACACCTAACACGCTTAAGTTGGTAGATGCTGTTAGGTGTATGTTATAAGAATGTGTTATTTTTAAAAGATAATATGGAAGATTTTAAAGCAAATAATGGCATATCACTGGGAAGGTAAGTCAGCACCATGAACAAAAAAATTGAAAGGAAATAGAATAGAAAGTATTAAGTGACGGCATTAAGAAAGACATGAACCACATACTGTCAGTGGACTGTAGAAAGTAAACTCCACCAGTCCTTGAATGGTGAGAGTACCAGGAATTTGTGAGCGATGTGAGAAGGGATCCAGGAGAGAAGAAGGCAGAAAGCTGCAGGATTGTGTCAAGGCAACCAAACTGAAGACAGCCACACCACCAATATACAATATCAGGAAACAGTTGGTGAAGATGTGGACTTAGAATTTTAAGTGAGTGAGAAAGAAACTTCTAAATGAAATTATTCCGTAGTTGATGTGTACCTGTGATTCCTGAGACTAAATGTTCATATTCCTATAAATTCAAATATTGAAGCCCATTCATGCTATGGTGATGGTAGGAGTTTGGGCTTGGAGAGCTGATTAAACCAGAGGTGGAGTTTGGAGCACTAATGATGAGATAGCCTGAGATAGCCTCTGTCTCTGTCTTGGTCTGTCTGTCTCTCTCTCACACACACATATACACACATAAGAATATATATATATATATACATATACATATATACATATATAGGTATATACATACATGAATCATGAGCAAATGGATAGTAATGGCTTAAAATAAGTGGAGTGAATCTACATAGACCAGGTGGCTTAGCATGTCATCTCCAGAATACAAATTCCCTACTAAACTTTTCTTTATATATTCACTTGAATTAAATGTTCATGATTATACAAAATAATAGCTACAATTTTTGAGAAATTTGTATTATTATTTATCTTTTAAGACAGAACTGTTACTATGTATCCCAGGCTAGCCTCAAACTTGTGACAATCCTGCGACCTCAGAAACCCATGTACTGAGATTATAGACATGAGCCACCATATCCAGTTGGAATTACTATTTTTAGTACTACTAATCTGAAAGTCATAACAATTTGGAACAAGAAAACAAAGTTTTTGAGGGACAAACCTTATAACTTCAATTTCAAAATGAAAATATTCAATTCAATCTTATAGATACTATATATTTGAGAGGAGCTGTTCAACAATCCCATGGCATGTACATTTAAGAAATATAGACCTAGGCAATTTTCCTATATGATCTCAGAATTCAATAACAATAACTCACTTATTGGGAGATCTAATTCCATTAGAAGGGCCAGAATTAGTGAAATCTTGGCTTCATCTAAGATGAGGTGTTTAGGTTTTCTGAAAATATGATTTTTATGGAATCTATTTCCCACCTTAATAAAATTTTTGATTCCTGGATTTCAGATCCACACTCTGATTATATTTCTCTCACAGTTAGCAAATGCTGAAGGATGATGCTAAACTTGGAGAGTGTTTATTGTTGAACACCATGGTGAAGTAATAATGTCTTATCTAATCAGAGCTTACTGTTAAGCAGCTGAAGCGTATTCTTAGTGTCAACCTGTGTAGAGAAGTAAGTAAATGAATAAGACACACCCAACATGTCAGGATCAGTTCACGCCTCAACTGAGGAAGGTGATGACATGGAGCAAGGATCCTTTCTTAGGATTCGGAATTGGAAGGCCATATTAGCAAACACTATGGGGCAAGGGGCAATGCCTGTAGTTGTCAACTGGTTTTTATCGAGGAATAAGGACTACACTGAGGATACTGGAACAGTCTTCCAGCAAGAAGAACTATGTGGCAAGAGTGTCCCCAGCAAAAGCTAAGGGATCATGGGCTTTACATGGAAGAAAGAACTCCTACCCAAAGGAATTTGAGCATGCAGATGTACACAGATGAAGAACCACCCTTCGTCTGGACCATCTAAGCTGAAAGGGTTCTGTGCGTCAGGATGATGTTGACTTTTTACTGGTCCCCCACAGAACACAGCACAGCTCTCAACTCAATGAACATCTTTAAAAGAAATCATACAGACAACATAATGCATCCTGTCCCAGAATTTTTGTCCTGGTTTTCATTGCATTCTTCTGAGACAAAGTCTCCTATAAACTTGCAATATGCTTGCCTTGGCCTCCTCACATCTAGTTCATGAGCAAAGACTTCCTGGTCACAGGCCTTCAGAGCTCGTAAAGGCCACGAAAACACCCCTTTCAAACACTTGCAGCAATTAAAATAGCTATTTTATGTTTCTGCTTTTAAGAAGTGACTGATATAATGTACAAAATGTACTGTTTGATTTCTTCAGGGAGAAGAAACACTTTTGAGTGAGTGGAACTTAACATGGAAACCTACATGCAGGGTCTTCAGTCGGCTGTGAGCTGGTCATTAGTAGCTATCCAAGATTTGCGAGGAAGATGGAACCAGAAACCAAAGGCCGATGACAGAAACCAACAATATTGCATGCACCTCGATTGGAATTCAGTATCATAGGAAAAGATGTCTTATTTCTGGAAGCCCTTTCCCTAACATCAAGCCACAGGGTGTGGAAGCATTATGCAAGAAAACTTATACTCAGGTTTCAAAAACAGAGCTAAGGAGATCTGCACTTGAAAATAATTAGCAGGAGGCAGTTAGCATATAAACTATTGTGCAGGGCAATTAAGATAAAATGATAAAATAAGGTAGGAAATCTGTGGCAAAATACATTAATGCAGTGTTCTATAACAAAGTCCAACGTTTTGATGAATGGAGCTCAAAGGATTTCAGTTTCTTAGGATAAAGTAAATATACATATAAATAATGCAAAAAAAAGAAGATTCCATGCCAGTTGACTAAGAGTTTTCCAAGTTTCTCATCCAAGATTGTTGTTTCTTTCATTTTATCTTTGAATTTGAGTGAAAAAAATCAGATTCATGCACATTTATTGCACACATAGTAAATGGTGTGAATCTCTGGACTCTTGTTTTAATACTGTATAAAATGTTTAGCTGTGGACTCTCAAATACATCATTGTCATATGGCACTAGACATGACAAATTGCAGGCAGCAAGCTCCTGCAGATTTCTATTTTTAAGGAGTTCACCCTGCTATTCAGCATTTGCTTTGCATCATGAGAGACTCCTTATCCATCTCTTTCACAGACTGTATGTCTTTCTACTTTTTTGGATTCATTTACTCAATAAGGATCTCTGACTTGCTGGACGCTAAGGAAGATGAGAAGGCTTCATAGAGAAGGAAAGCAAGACCTTTCCTTCTCCACAGTGTAGTGAAAGAGATGAATTTCAACACATATAATTAAAATGTCAATGTGGGGACTGGAGACACGGATCAGTGGTTAAGGGCACTGGCTGCTCTTGCAGAGGACCAGGGTTCTAGTCCCGGCACCCACATGGCAGCTAACAACCGACCATAACTCCAGTTCCAGTGGAACTGGGTGCCCTCTTCTGACCTCCGCAGTATTGCACTACATGGTTCACTTACATATATGCAAACAATACACTCATACACACAAAAAATAAAAAGAATAAATGAAATATTAAACTGTCGATGTGAAAAGTCTCTCTCTCAACCAAAAGCGGTCAAGCTATTCAAAGGAGGGAACAGAAGCAAAGATGAAGTGATAACATTCGGAAGATGTGTCCATCAGACCTCGTAGATGTGCTCCTGGGAAGAGCTGGCTGCTATTGAGTACCACCAACTGGCTCTTGGGAGTTTCTGTGTAATTTGAGCTAACTGGGTATTCACAAGTGTAAAAGGGATAAGACTAGTTTGGAAGCAGAGATCAGACGACGAGAGATGTTGAAGAAAGGAAGTGTTTTAAGCAGACTATCAATACAGTCAAAAATAGTGTTACAGAAAGATGGCCCCTTAAAAGAATGTAGAGAATCTTTCCCAGAGTGCTCTGCACAGTGAAGAGGTGGCACCCGGAAGTGAGAGCATTTTATTGGTTGGAGCTGGACTAACAAGATGGAGTAACAAGATCGGCGGAGTGATGGGTGTCTGGGGCAGATCTGGTAGAGATAGTGGCAGAGGCGGCAGAGGTACCAGCAGCACCAGCAGCACCTCGCCCTAACTAGCCATGTCCCTATCCGGGTTCAGGAAGACCAGACAGGCAGCCGTCCAGAAGCAAGCAGCCAAACATAAGTCGCCAAAATCCCTATCACCAGCTGCTGCCTGGCCCCCAGCAAGCCCAGCCTGCAGGCCTTCTTCGCCAATTCTTTGCCTATGTAACACCGGGAAAGCCTCAGTTCTTTTCCTGCTACGCTCCACGGCCTTGCCAGGTGGACCAGCCCCGAAGACTTCTATCTTCTCCTTTGGTGTGTCAGACTTGGTCCCAGCCTCCATCTTTGCCGCTCATAATGGCGGGATTCGTCGTTGGAGAGAAATATAAACTGGTGCGGAAGATCGGGTCTGGCTCCTTTGGGGAAATTTACCGGGCGATCGACATCACCAACGGCGAGGAAGTGGCTGTGAAGCTAGAATCCCTGACCACCAGGCGCAGCCACTTGCGGTATGAGAACAAACTGTACAGCATTCTTCAAGGTGGGGTTGGCATCCCCACCATCCAGTGGTATGGAGAAGAAAACAACTATAATGTGCTAGTCATGGATCTTCTGGGTCCCAGCATTGAAGATCTCTTCAATTTCTGTTCAAGAAAGTTTACAATGAAAACTATACTTCTGTTAGCCGACCAGATGATCAGTAGACTTGAGTATGTGCATACAAAGAACTTTATACACAGAGACCTTAAGCCAAATAACTTCCTAATGGGTACTGGGTGTGACTGTAGTAAGCTCTTCCTTGTTGACTTTGGATTGGCCCAAAAGTACAGAGACCAGACGACAAACCAACATATACCGTACAGAGAAGGTAAAAAGCTCAGTGGTACCGCCAGATACGCTAGCATCAATGCACAGCTAGGGATTCAGCAGAGTCGCCGAGATGACATGGAATCATTAGGCTATGTTTTGATTTACTTGAATAAAGGCAATCTGCCATGGCAAGGGCTAAAGGCCTTAACAAAGAAACAAAAATATGAAAGAATTCGAGATAAGAAGGTGTCCACTCCTATTGAAGTTTTGTGTAAGGGGTGTCCTGCAGAATTTGCCGTGTACTTAAATTATTGCAGGGGCCTGAAGTTTGAGGAAGCTCCGGATTACACGTATCTGAGGCAGCTATTCCGCATCCTTTCCAAGACGCTGAACTACCAATACGACTATGTATTTCACTGGATGTTGTTAAATCAGAAAATAATAGGGCAGAAGGTCTCTACCAAGAGGAACCATCGGTAGGCTCAAACATCACCAGAGGAAACAACTGACAATACACAGTAACGGGAAGAATTTCTAAGCATGAACAAGGAACAGAAGAAGCAGTCAAGGGTCAGGGCTGCAGTTTTTTCTCCCCAAATCTAGACATTTTAGCTCATATGTACACTGGCCAGTGGTTGTGGGCAGCTGTTACCTTGCTGTAAAGAACTTATTTCAGTATAAACTGACTTTGTGCTGCCTTAGTGATGCTGTATCCTGAGTTGTAGTCATTGTGGTTGTGAATATTAACTAGATGATAAAACATGGTGTTGGGTTTTCTATTGCATTTTCTCAAGTGGAAAATTTCACTAAGTGTTTGACACTCAAATTGGTGGAGAAATTGTGCAAATACCAGTTTTTGTTTGTTTGTTTGTTTGTTTGTTGTTTGTTTAGACCTTTCTTTTGAAATGTATTGCTTTGAGATCTCATTTCAGAACAACAGCACGCACAGTCTCAACCATAGTTATGATGATAGTAAATGTTCTTAGGGTTTTTCCATCCCTGGGTTTGCAAGATGTTTATTTAAACAGCCCTTAAATAGCTGGCTTCGTGTTTGCAAGTCAGCTGATGTGGCAGCAAAATTTCCAGGGTATGAGACTATGAAAGACTACAGCTTAACCATGCTAGAAACAACATCTAAAGTGACATCCTAAGAAAAACAGTGATTACTAGAAGCTCCTTAGGACTCTGCATTAACTCTATAATGTTCTAGGTATTTTTAAAAGCGTTTTTTTCACAGAACTTTAGTTAAAATCATACAAGTGAACATACATGTGCATCACTTAGAAACATGTAATCACTGTAAACATCCATATGGTGTGGGTTCTTTATTTAATTTTAAAATGGGAGCTTACAAACTCATTAAACTAAAATTTTTCTGAGATTTTACTGTCTATGAAATCTCCCCAATTTTTGTTAGACTACTTCCTTTGCAAGTCTGAATTAAGATAATGTATTAGTTTTCTTTTTTTGGTCATTGCTTTTTGATATGAAGAGAAAAACATTCTTTCCCTCTCTGTCTGGTGACTCTCAGGTACAGAACCTAGACTATGCCATTGGCTCCTGCTGCCACAGGTGAACAGCTGGACTGATTTTTGTGTAAGACTGACAACATTAAGTGTTTAACGATAATACAAAATATTTTTATTCAAATACTTGTGAAGTGGCTGAAAGAGGACAATACCATGTGAAGCTACTGATCAATGACCCTCTCTAGCCGCCCCTTCTATAGTTATCTGTGTGCCCATCATTGACCCTCTCTAGCCCCCCACTTCTGTGGGTTCCCTGTGTGTACATGCTTCTACCCAGTCTACTAGTACACCCTTTTCTTTTTCTCTGATCCAAGATAAATGGAAATTTGTTGACAGTAATTCTTTAAATAGTATAATTTATTCATTTATAGCACATAAGGATAAATTGAAAAACCATTTGTCTGAAAATGCTATCAGGAGCCTATTGTGTCAATGCTGATACTTTGTAAAATAATCTCAGAGTTGTAAATTGACACTTTGTTTGGTAAGATTGTGTCAGGTCTGGTTTGTTTGTTTTGGCTTTACTTTTTTAATTTGAACAGCAATAATACCATAATTGCCACATTCTGTCATGAGGGGATCTATTATTGCTGAAGAAGTATCAGAAAGGTAGAACTAATGGGGGGGCATCTTCTCTCTTTTATTAAAATATTCTAACTTTTTTTATGGTTTTATGTGTATGAGTTTATTGCCTGCATGTATAAGTATACCCATGTCATGCAGTGCTCACAGAGGTCAGAAGAGGTTGTCAGATCCTCTGCTGGAGTTATAGATGGTTGTTAACCACTATGTAGGGGCTTCTGCAAGAGCAATCAGTGTTCTTAACTTCTGAGCCATCTCTCCAGCCTCTTCTTGCCTCTTTTCCCAACCTGCTTGTCAGCTAAGGTGTTTGTTCTTGACTACTAAACCCTTTCTTACTTTTAGCAAGGAATCAGTCTCATAAAGCTATTTTGAGTATAAGTTGTGTAAGATAAAGCTGTTTGGCTTTGGTGATGATTTTCTCAAGTTAAAGTTCCTTTCTAGCAAGATATTTTTCAGTGGTTTGTTTGCTATGCACTTAGACTCTACACATTTTCTAAATTATTTTCATTACTTTGTATTTTGGCCATTTGAAAAGTTGTGGTGTGTTTGGTTTGTAATTAAGTTCTGGGTTTAAACCTCCTGGTAGCTTTGTGAGAATGGAGGTGCTTTGTCCTGGTGCATTGTCATTCCATCTGCCACTGAAATCCTGATGATCTCTTAGCTAGCCTTCATTTTCTTCACAGTTCACAAAGAAGCACCTGAAATTCAGTAAATACTGTTACTAATCCTGTCTCAAAATGAGTCTCATTTCACCAAAATTAATTGTTTTTCCACTAAATTGATACAAGTTGAAGACACATCGCTTTGAAATTGGAAGCCCTCACCTTGTAAGGTTCCACAGTGGCTTGCTCAGCTCAACGCCAACTATTTTCTTTGTTCCCCCATTCACAGAGCAATGTGTTTTCAATGTTGGGCAACAACCATTCTGACTACTGCTGAATGTCTCTTTTGGGGGGATGGAATAACAAGAGAAAACATTTAAAAAGAATAGATCCAAAGGAGGAAAGATGTACTTGGAGAGTGGTTCAAAGGGCTGCATGCCCTGGGGAACACAAAAGGAGACAGTTGTGAGGTTTGGGGTGAGATTTGGAGACACTGGCAGTGGGGTACAGAGAAAACAAGTGGATGTGATAAACAGGATGAGAAGAGCTGGGGTCAGGAAGAGGCAAGAGAGCATCTGAGTTTTAAAAAGTACAATTTGTTGAGGAGGTGTGTTCAGTACATCCTGTGCAGAGAGAGGGGTAGGCGAGAATGTGTGAGACACAATACAAAGTGTGGAAAGCTAATCAGTACACAACGGCTTCCTTGTTCATAACAGTGTAAACGTAATATCAAACACTTGCAATATCCCAAATATCGCTTTGGATGTTGCATCCCAAAATGTTTCTTTGAGCTCATTCATTTTGTTCATGATCCTGGGAGTGGAAATGAATGCAGACCAGTTGCTTTTTCTACTTTCAATAGCTGAAGCTACAGCAATGGAAAACTAGAAAATACGGAGAAAGAAGAAATCCCAGCTAACTGAATTAGTGCCTGGCTGTGGCACGTCAAAGATGGCTGAGCACTTTATAAAGCGAAAAGATTAATATCATGGAACTTAACTGGTGCAGTCTTGGCCACATGCTTAGTAACCAATGATCACCCTGTCTGATGCATCTGTAGTTTGGGAACTACTCACCTCTCATTTTTTAATGCCTCTGCCATCTGAGACGCCAACTGCGCCGAGGTGCCACGGCATGGAACAACACTCCATTCATGCAGTACACCATTCCTATTTGCCTTGCTTCTGTCTGGATATTTTCTGTTGACCTATCTACTGATTCTATAAACCTCTCTTCACCTTTATCTAATTATACTATTGAAATGATCTGTTTGAATTCCTAGTTATGTTTACATATTAGTATTCACAGTTTTCATAGATTTCAGAGCTATCTGTCCAACCCGCATTTCAAATATATAAAGAAATTGTCATATATATGTATATATATATATGTGTGTGTGTGTGTGTGTGTGTGTGTTCTCCTACATATAGTGGTCCTTCATTTTAAAATCTATTTCATGTCATATGTGGATTCCTACTGCACTCGATTCTGATGTAGAATCTTTATTATGGTTCTATATATAGACATTTTTGTGAAATTGCAAATAGTACATGTAAGAATATAGTGCTCACTTATTACCTGGTAATAACAAAAATCACATTATTCTTTTGTTCCTCAAATATGAATGAAATTGAAATATGGAAAAAAAACAGTTATACAGGCTCTGATGATTCATGTTCTCTTTCTCCAGAGAGATCTTTCTAGTCCTTGGTTGCAGCAGATGTTATGGTGGAGCACCATGATCCTGTCAGGAATGCCCTCTATCTGAGGTCAGCTTTCAGCTTTCTAATAGCTCAGCCTGCTACTCCTTACCTCATTTAGGTTAGAGTACTCCAGCCATTCTAATAAACTGCTTCTCGTATAAAGCAGGGCATTTCTCTACTGGGTTAGCAATAAAATCTAACCCAGCTATACACATACACACAAACACACAGACACACACGTGATTCTTCTTAGAACTATAACATTTTTAAGACCTCCAGACCTGTAGATTGACTTTAACAGCTCTCTCTTTCATTGATTTCTCACCTGATATGGATTAGTAGTTAGAAGACATTTCAAGAAGTTCATTATTACAAATAACTATTTCTTTTAGATCTAAGTGTCATCTATTAAGTCTTGAAAATCCAGAATTTGACAGAAGTCACTGTGAACACATGTTGAAATTGATTGCCACACTCATGTGTTCCGTGATGGAATACATTGCACAAGAATATTTAGTCCATTATCTGTACACATGCATAGCCAGACACATTTAGAAAGTCCTTGAGTAAGAGGTGTTCATCTTCAAACCCTACAACAACAAGGAATAATACTTGAAGAAGGTATTCTGTGATGAGATTTATTAATGAGAAGTCAGGACACAAGGGTCTTTGATGGACAGTGGTATTTATGTGTGATATACTCATTCACTAAATAGTAGGATATCAGGAAAATGAGCAAATTCCTATACAGTGGTATAGAGAAAGCTCTACAATACTTTTTAGGTAAGAAAGTAAAGTATAAAATAGTGAATAACTAATCCTGCCTGGACTGTAGTGGAAATAAGAGTCCAAGTATTCCTAACTGTTCATCATTTTCAAAATTATTATATGAGAATAAGTCCTTCTCAGTATACGGAAAAAATTAAGTACTACAAATGCACAATACACTGTTATATTTGGACTGTGAATATAAATATATGTACATTATTTTGCTAATCTATATATTATTTTTCTAATCATCAAATGAAGAAAATGATAAAGTGAGCTTTGGTTATTTTAAGGATAAAAATTAAGAAAATTCAGGCTGGAAAGATGGCTTGACAGTTAAGGGCAATGGCTACTCTTCCAGAGGACCAAAGTTCGGTTCCTAGCACCCACATGATAGTTAATAACCTTCAGTAACTCCAGTTCCAGGTGATCCAATGCTCTCTTCTCGTCTCCATGGGCATTACATGATATGGGTAGATTTACATACACGAAAGAATTGTACTCAAAGACATAAAACTACCCAAAGTTTAGTCTTAGTATATATTTTGTCCTGTAATACAAAATACTCTTTATACCATGAGCAATGCAGCTTTCTTCCCAAAATTATTTAATTTGGATACCACATAGTCTTTAGACATAAGTACAAGTATTTTAAAAAGTAAAGAAAATAACATAAAAACTAAATGATAGTCTAGATAAATTCTACACAAGAAGAAAATAAAGCAAATACAACAAAACAGTGGCCATTTGTTGATCGAGGTGGTGAACGTTTGTTTTATTTCAGCTTTTCTGAAATGTTGAAACTGCAAAATAATAAATATAAAAATGATACTAAATATAATAAGCACATCAGAAGGCAGCCGTGGAGCTCACGCTGGAGCACAGGAGCACTGCTTTTCCCTCCCGTGCTTCCCAGAGGGAGCAGGCTGTTGAGCAAAATTCTTCAAGAAATTAAGAAACAAATAAAAGGAGGCTAGTGTCTGAAGGCACCCTAGGCCTGCTGCCAGTGACCTAAGGACTTCTCATTAGGCCCTACCTCTTAATGTTCCATCACTTCCCCAAAGCACCACTGTCTTATGAACAATCTCTAGCGTTCACTTACAAGAAGTGTGTTATAAAGGGTTTGTAAGATATTTGTACCTCCTTATATTTGGCTGAGTGATATTTGTCCTGCAGAACACTGGAAACATAAAGAAGAGGTCTGTGGTTCTAAAGTGCTTAGAGCACCTGGCTTGGTGGCATATACTTTTAATCCCAGCACCCAGGAGGCAAAGGCAGGCAGCTCTCTGTGAGATCAAAGCCAGCCTGGTCTACATAACAAGTTCCAAGCCAGTTGGGGCTATAGGGAGACCTTGTCTCAAAAAAAAAATACATTTTGGTGCCTGGAGAAATGGCTCAGCAGTCAAGAGCAGTGGTTGCTCTTGCAGAGAACCCAGGTTCAATTCCTGGCACCCACATGGCAGCTAACAACTGTTGCCTGTAACTCTAGTTCCAGGGCATCTGAAACTCTCTTCCGACCTCCACAGGAATTGCAAGATATGTCTGCAACTGACATACTTGACAATATACTTATACACGTAAAATAAAAATAATAAAATAGAAAAATTAAATTCTTAAAGGCAACTGTTGCTTCACAGTACTCACAAACTAAATCTCATTCCAAAAACAGCTCTGCTCCAACCACAGATCTGTCAAAACACAGCAGAAGAACAGTTAGTGGAAAGTCAAAGGCCATTGTCTAATTTGAGAATGCCAATATGTCATTAAGAATAATGAGTGAAAAGATCTTTTGTCTTTTCCTTTGTACTCCTTTCCAATGAAAATACAACTAAAAATTTTCTAGAAAATGTTTTTAATTCCTGTAATAGGTCCCAGAAACCATGGGATCTAGTATTGAATTGAATCCTGGATGTTTCTGGGACCCTGAGGTTTGGCTGGTTGATCATCCTTCCACCCTCCGTCTTTGATCAGTAAAAATCTTAGGACAACATAAGACAATAGGAAAATTTAAGCAAACTAGGCATCCCCTCAGAAAATGAGACAACGAATCAAGCTCACTGCTGACCTCACTCTTTATAAATGAATTATACAGGTTACAGCAGGACACTGAAGAGGAGTCTTAAACTTAGGATCAGAAAATACTACAAGTACACCCAGCAGCCTAGAGTGAAGTGGGAAAGGGCATGCCCCAGGATGATACGGAGAGAAGAGATGAAAAACACCAATAAGCCATTGTGAAAGGGCACCATTAACAAAGTATTAGCAAAAATAATAAAGCTGCTTGATTTTTTGAATGCCCAGTTAGTTCCACCTACCCTTCCTTAATCCCTCTAGGAAAACATGTTAGACTTAAGTTAGATATGGGAAACACTGAGGTGCAGAAAGTTTAACTTTGTCATCCAAAACTTCATAGCTAGTGATTTCCCAGCAAGGATCACAACTCAAAATTGACTCACAGTAGGTGCTTCTTAACTCTAGTAACTCTGCACCTGTGAAATATTGTGTGTGTTTGTGTGTTGTGTGTGTACACAGTTGCATTTGCATGCACAGAAGCATTCAGAAACATTTTGGTTGATGTACTGATGTATGAAAATAAACCCCAATCCAGACATAAAATGTCAGAAATAGGCTGATGCTGCTGGTACACAGTCATTAGGACAGCAAGATCTAGTGAATGTCTAACCTGCAGCCCACTGGCTGTGCCAGTGAAGACAGCATGAACGAGGCCCAATACAAAACCACCAGCCTCCTTAAAGCACTATGAGATTCTTTGGCAATTCTTTTATAACTTGGCTGCACAGTTCTCGGGTATGTTGTACATGACAGCGTTTTTTTGAGATGTCAAAATGTTGGGCAGGTCTGTGTGGCCTTACCACTTGCTAATTGCACTAACTTGGACAAGTTTTTTTTTTTAAATTCTGTGACTCAGAATCTATACTGTGTAAAATGTATTTGTCCCATTCTCAGCACGTCTGATTATTTCATAGATTTCGACTTGGACTGCTCCCTGGGTCATTGTAATTGATACACAATTGTCAACCATTGTTATTGCAGTTGTTACTATTGATGTTTCTTTACTTCTGAGATTTTATTGTTTCATTGTATATATTTCCTTTTCTATTTTCACTAGCAAACTCCAAGAGAATTTATAAACCAAATTTACATGAAGTAATAAAAGATTCAGCTATCTCCCAGAATAAGAATTTCTTTATTGCCATACCAAGACCTCTTCACAGCTGGCAGACACCCCAGTGGTTGCTACATGGGGCACTGTGATGGGGTTATTCTCTCAGAGTGTTTTAACTCAGCAAAAAATGGATGGTCTTAGGAGAAAGAGAGTCTGCCTGAGCAGTGACCACACTGTTAATATCAGGACCTAAGGTCAGAGCGTCTTCCCAAGGCTGTGGTCTGACTGACCCACAGCTCATGACTGATCCACAGCGGGACACAGGTCATTGAGCTGCATTTGGTCCATATAAATTCTGTCCTATGTGTAGTTCCGGAATCCACTCTCTCAACTTTTCTCTCCAGTTCATAAAACAACACCAGACTTATTTACTACTCAATTAATTATTTACTGTTTACAGTTTCTCAATAATCTGAGAACTGACACATCTTTCCATCCTACCCTCAGTATTTTTCTACATGTACATTCAAACAGAAGGGCATCTTGCAATCAGAGAAGGATTTTCTCAAAACACAATAAATATATTACAGCTTTTCTACATTAAAATATAATGCTAGAAAGCTATAGTTTAAGCAAAAGAATGTCATTTTCAAAATAAAAATCAGTTTTACATGATATAACTAGATCCAGGTGCTCAAAAGACCACCATAAAATTCCCAAGCAAATCACATTGCACCCAAAAGCAAGACTTCTCAGACCCATTGAGGAGACTCAGTTATAAAGGCAAAGAGTTTTCCCTGCAGAAAGATCAACCTGGTGTTTTTTATATTAACTGACTACATGATTACCTGAACAGGAGTTAGCAGTTCATTAATGTGCACACCAACACATACACACACACGAAGACATGCCCATTAACTTTCAGACACACACCATTAAAGAAAAGATGGTAACATGGTCCTGTCCTACCCCAAAGAATTCTCAGGTCCTATTGCTTAAAGCTTCTTCATTGGTTCCTAGATCGCCTCTTTCTCTTTCTCATACCTGTTGGATAGCAGTTATAGAAAGAATTCCCAAATCAAGTTCACATTAATTTTAATAAAATTAATCGTATATATAAACATTGTTAAAAAATAAATCATTTATGACCATATAAGTTTTGTTATTGTTATTTTATTAATTAAAATACGTTATCTGTAGTGAAACGCATCAATTGTATGTCTGAATTCAATGAACTTAGCAAATATATTGTCTAGCAGCTAAGCTACGATCAGTGCATGACACATTATCACTTTGGATACATCCCCAGCCTTGTTCAATCATTTCCACTCTCTTTACAATACCAAACATGACTTTTAACATACAGGATTAACTTTGTTTCAAAACTTCATATACATGAACTAATGCTTTCCATCACCTAGCATGTTCTTTAGCATGTCTTTTAGGTACGTCAGTGTTCCTGTGTGTTTTAGTAGTCATTCTGTGCATGGTGGGACAACAGTCCATGAACTAAATAAGCCAGTTTACATGTACTCCATCAACAGATACCTAAATTGTCCACAGGTTGGGACTATTATCCAAAAGAAAAATAGGACTGTGAATGTTCTTGAAGAAATCTCCAAGTAGATAAATGTTGTCACTTTTCTTTAAAGAATGTCTAGCTTTGGAGTTGTCTATTTTTTAATATTTAATTTTTATCTTTTTTATGTGTATGAGTGTTTTGCCTGAATGTGGGTAATTGTACCAGTGTCATGCAATGCCTGTGGAGATCAGAAGAAGGCATTGGATTCTCTGGAACTGGAGTTATGGACAGTTAATTGCCATGTGGGTACTGGGAATTGAACCCAGGACCTCCTCAAGAGCAATCACTGCTCTTAACTACTCAGCCATCTCTCCACCTGGGGAGTTAAGTTTTTAAGAAACTATTTGTGGACCAAGAGAGTTCACCAGATTTCTAAAACTGGTTCTGTAGTCACTAGTTATACACACTGTATTCAAGTTGCAATTGCTGTATGTCTTCACCCACATTATTATCAGCTTTTAGACTGTCAGGCGCTTTAGTGGGTTTGAAGCAGTATCTAATTGTATTTTCGTCATGAATCATTATGCTGAACATTATTCCTGTGTGTGCAGAATGGGCCATTTCCATTTCTTCTGAGATTCATGAAAAACAATTGAGCCAGAAAAGCAAGAGGAAGAATCACTGTTTCAACACAGAAACTGAAATAATCAGAAGGTCTGCAGAGCCAAAGGATATGGCAGGCGTCAGGGAGGATGGGACTGTGAGGATGCTGACCCTTTTGATTATGTGCTCACTGTTCCTGCATTTCAGCATCCTTCAGTGTACACACTGCTCCACAAAATCTTCCTGTTTCTCTTTAAACAGACTCAAATTACTTCCTGCCATGTTCAATCTTAAAAAGCCTAATTTTGGCACTTAAGTAATGCCAAAACTGTTTGACTATCAAATTTTAAGCATTTTTGCAACTGTTGGGTGCTGCAGGGAGGATGTACTCTGAATGCTTAAATCTGCTAAGTGGTCAACAGTCTTCCTTTACTTAAAGGAAACTGAATCTACACGTACAAAGGAACACACACATATATACCCACATGTGCACACATGCACATATAGAAACACACCACACACACACACACACACACACACACACACACACACACACAACCTTGCCAGCATTCTAATGAATTGAGGAAATACTCAAAAATATCTCTGTTAGAACATTTTAAGAAAAATGTTTGCATTACCTAAAGAAATAAATAAAATAAAAATTAGTATGTATTTTTCTTCATGGTTCAACCAGACATGAAAGAAGAACATGTCAGAAAGAAAGGAGCCAGAGAGAGCTGGAGGGCGGAGAGGGTGCTTGGGTGCTTGATGTGGATTAGAGTCATCAGAGCTGGTGCTTTGCAGATGCCCTTGAACTCAGTATCCAGCTTTGCTTCTGCAGATTCTCCATCACCTCCCTGTCCAGTTATACTGCTCTTGGTTCTGACGTCCATCATTTATTTTCCTCTTCTCCCTCTGGATTGACTTTTCCATTCTTTTTCAAGTTTTCTAAGGAGAAAGTTTGGATCACCGATTTTTGGATCTATCTTCTTTCCCAATGAGTAGAGCAAGTACTATAATATTTCTCTCTCAACTCTGTTTTCATTGTACCCCATAGATTATTGTAGATTGGTTTTTCATTTGGTTCAGAACATTCTTAATTCATTTGAAATTTCTTTTATCCAAATGCATTTGAAAATGTGTCTTATTCTTCCAGGATTTTGAGATTTTATTCATTTATATTTTTGACATTGATTTCTAGTTTTGTGTTTCTGGAGTCTAAGAGTTCGCTCTGTATGGTGTATTCTCTTTTAAATCTGTTTAGGTGGCACAGAATATAGTCAGTCAAGGTGAGAGTTGCACACAAGATTGAGAAGCATATGTATTCTACTATTAATTGATGAATACCAATCAGATCTTGTTCATTGTTGTTGCTGTGTAGTTTAAATATATCTGTGAAGTTTTGATTGTCTGTCCCTTGGTTCTGTCTGTTAAGGTTGGGGGAAGTTAAGTCTCCAACTAAACTAGTAAAGTCATTTGTTTCCCTATGAATTCCTATCATTTTGGTCGCATGTATTTTGATGCTCTGTCAACAGGCAAATTGCTAAGTTTTCCTGGAGAGTTAACTTTTTCAATATACAATGGATTCATCACTTCTCTCTTATCTGTTCTGGCAGAAATTGATATATCTACTCTTTCTTCTATTAGTAATAGCAGGTTCATCTTTCTTTAAACTTCCATTTTCATCTATTCAGCCTACCAGTGGACAACTCCCCAAAGAAAAGTGACTGTCCATCCTCCAGCAGGCATCAACTACCCATAGCTCTTTAGATAAGAGTGGGGGTCCCAGAAGCCCCTACCTCATCCATGCTTTTAACTGGCTCAAAGTTGTGCAGACAAACACCTGACTCTAGCCCCAGAGGCACTGAAGTGCTCTCCTGTTCTGGCTTCTGCAGGCACCTGAACACATGAGCACACACATACAGACATACACACATACAGACATACATACACATGCACACACATATACACACACATATACACGCACAGACCACACACATACACATACAAAGAAATTAAATAAATTGGAAAAACACCTTTGAGTAACATGTGCTCCTGCAAACGTATAGCCGTGAATGTACAGAAGGTTTCTAGATGTACTACAGGTGGCTGATGCTGATAACATTCTGGAAAACAGAATTCTCAGAAAAACAATCCTTTTTATTTGGTTTGTCCATGTTCCTAAATGTATTTATTATATTCTTAATGAAGTATATTTATTGGTTATAACTATTATGAAATTATATAAATGTGTTTCTCTCTTATATTTGAGGATCATAAGTCTACATATACAGTAATATGGGCTTTACAAAAGCAATATAATCACATTTCAAACATAATTAAATTGCTTTTTTCTGTTAACCAACATAAATATGTATTGATATTATTCTTTCATTTCAATAAGGTAATTGTGATACTTAGGAAAATATTTCTTAATTATGACATATAAATTCAATGAATTTATTGTGAACCAAAATTTAGTTTACTTTCGATATTTCATCACTTATATTACATACTTAATATTACAATGTTCTCCTTTTTGCAAAAAAAAAAAATTATCCCTATTTAGTTCAGTTTTATCAAGGCAGATACACAGATGTAAATTTGCATCAAACATCAGCTACCATGAATCTACACTGTTTTTAATTCTCATTAACTAATGTAATCTTTTGCTATGTGTGTGTGTGTGTTTGTACACATGTTTTGTGGGTGTATACTGATCCTCATATACATGTGTATGGAGACCGAGGTCAACATCAGGTATCTTCTTCAATCATGTGATGCAGGATCTCTCACTGAATCTAAAGCTCATCAGTTTGGTTACACAATCTGGCTCATGATCTCCAAGGATATGCCTACAGCACTGAGGTTACAGAAATATGCTAATGTATGTACTTTTTATGTGGATACGAAGGATATTAATTTAGATTCTCATGCTTGTGCAGCAAACTCTTTATTGACTGAGTCAAATCCACAGACCCCAGGATACTTTAGCTCATTCATTTATTTTGCATACTTACTGTCGTCTACACCTTACAATACACTGTGTAGACTTGCCCTATATCAGATCACAGATAACCACCCAGTCCATAAACACAGGAAGTAAATGGCAATTAATAGAAGAGACTAACTCTCTGAGACAGGTTGATATAAGAGTTCTTTCAGCTTGGTGTACTCTTACACATACATGAAAGCTTTTCAAGAGTTTCTGAGTTCCCAAGTTCCTTAAGTATTTTTTCTTAAAATTAATTTCCATGAGAAGCCAAAGGAATTAGGCAAATTGTTTTGTTTTCACATCCTCTAAATAAAACTCATTCATTTCACTTAAGAAATGAACAAAATAGCTCTCACTGACTGGAATCTACCTCTGGTGATGTGCACCCTATGACACCAGGCCAAGGTTTCATAGATATTAATGGAGATAAAAAATAAATATGATATATGTTGTAATAAAACAGCTAATATAATAAATATTAGTGGGGATGACAAGAAGTAGAAGCGAGCTTACGTAGTGTGAAAAAGCAGAGGGAAATGTATTATCTCAAAACTCTACTAGAAAAATATACCTGCTATATCTAAACTTGAGTGCATGAGTATACCTAAGGACTACATAACAATAAGCACAGTGCCAGACAGGAGAAAACCTCTCTTTGAGTTGGTCATAGTGGTCCAAGAGACTCCCAAAATAACACGGGATGTTGCCACAACCCTTGGTCTCCTCCAAGAACTTGAAAGTAACACCCAAGTGCTAAAGACTGGACATACTTCAAAAATTGAACTTGGAGTAATGAGGCCAGAACTGACCTGGAAATCTCCTCCTTGAAGACTAACTCTCACAGTTGTGGAGGATACATTGCAAGCTGCTAATGGAGAATATCAGTCGATGGTCCAGGCACAGTTTTAAGGCTTAATAACCACCACCATGAATGGCACAGCAACTCTGTCAGTATACTAGTGGTATGCACAAGACCCATGCAAACTCCATCAGACAAAAATCCAACAACCACTGGGAAAATGGCTAGCTCGTCCCAACTGTAGCCAAAAAACTTTGATTCCTGTTGGGTGAGAGAAAATTGATCTTCTTAGGGAAGAGACTCTAAGTAGGCTGACTAGACTCCAGTGGATGAACGTGTACTGAGGAACATCTGGATACACAAACTGGACTCAATAGACCTTGACATATATGAGAGAATGCATGAAATCCAGTGGGGTGTGGATAGAGGAAGGGATATAAAGATGATTAAGATGCTGTGTATGAAATGCACGAAAATGTACAGAAAAGTAGAAGTGGGTTAGTTCACGCAATAAATTGATCATTATAGACATGTATTCTCTGTCCCAGGGGACCTAAGCAGATTTTCAGAAGAGCAGAAAAGGTGCTGATAGTTTTTATATTAATGCAAGGAGCTGTGAAAAATGAACTGTAAACTCCACAGCTAGCAGACACCTATATCATCATAATGTCAGTCTACTATCAACCCTCAAAGTCATAGTCTAGCTATAACTAGGGCACTCATAGTGAGATTTATAGATGGCCTGAAAAGGATCTTTGACCAGCACCCCCTCCCTAGGGTGTCATGGTCTCTGTTAGCCTCTGAGATGATTATATGAAGTGAAAAAGTATCAGGAACAGGTAAAAAAATCCAAGATTGTCTCCACTTGCAGAAATTCCCACTTTCTCCAGTAAACAAATAACACATATGCACTCAGAGAAAGAGAGACAGACAGAGCACTGGCCTGACTCCTGGAACAAAGGAAAACAGACTCAAACATCAGCACAATGTTTTTGGTTTAAATAACTGTAATATAGCACTAGTCTCTTTCTATAACAAAAATGATGCATTTCCTATGTGAAGTATCTATCTGGTGCATTAAATCAACCAATTAGTAACTGTTGTCATTAAACACCTGTGTGGCAGAAAGAATAGGATGCGTTCAGAATAAGCCATGCTTTCATCTGCTCACTGTAGATTTGGGAGCTTTTTCAGACTGATGCTGTGGCATTTTAAGTAGCATCTCCTAGAGGCCAGGTTCACCCTGCTCTCTAACTTCCTGATAGTTTTCATCTCTCCCTTTTCCATCATTTTACCCAATGGGGAAAAAATTAAAAGGCCAAAATCACTTGACCTCTTCACCTGGAAAAGGATAAAACTGTAAACAGAATCGGGCATAACAGACGAAGCATACAATTTGAGGCACCAAATAAGAATGAGTTTCTGTGAATTCAGAACATGGAAAATTATCAGGAAGGAAAGGTTAGTAGCTTCCCTGACCATGGCAGCCAAAGTTGGCTCACTAATTAGACCACTTACTCCCCAGAACCATGACATGGGGTCACTCAACACAGTTCTCAGACCTTTACATAATACCTCAGCTGTTCTGATCAGGTGGGTTAAAAATGAAAGTCTGCTAATTAGCACTAATTGATTCCACTTAACATGTACCCTGTACCCTGAACAGTCTGGGCTGGGTGCTCTCTCTCTCTTGGGAAGTCAGGAATGTTTGCATATGCAGTAGACAGCAAAAATACTTGAAGTACTTAGGGAGATGGCACACAATTTTAAGAAGCAAAGCTAGTGTCGTTAGACTATTCAATGAAGCTCTGAGTCCTTGAATTTCACAGCTATTCATCTCTTGGAACAGTTACCCCAAGCATGATCCTGAGACCTGAGAGATTGCAGAGTGAAACTAGGTTCTGTTTCAAAAAAAGAAACCGCAGGGTTTGTGAGAATTTTGTGCCTTTTGGCCTTTAGGTACTAAACAATTCTGTTTCCTGAGAAAACAAGTATGAAGTTAAGTTCTCGCTTTTCTAATTCTTACATTCATAGCAGCAGCTTTGCACTCAGTGAAATATCAAGTAAGTGGATGAGCTTTGCCTAAGGTCTCCCACTAGCTGACTACAGCTGCTTTAAAAACACTCCATGAGAGAAGGATATCTTATCAGCCATTCCAGAGCAAACCGATGTGGAAACAAGTTTCCTGCAACCTTTTCCCACAACGGCTAATGAAGCTGAAAGTTCATCAGAGACCTAGGGGTTTGGGTTTTGTTTGTTTTTCCTTAAATACATTCAGACCTAATTTCGTTCCTAGCTTCTCCTTCCTATAATGGTGCTTTGGTTTGAATAAGTGTCCCCCACAGGTCCACATGTTAAAGGGAGTCTCCAGCCCATGGTGTTGATAGAAGGTGATGTGCTTCCAAAGGGGATGCTGGTTCCTTCTGTTCTCTCACTTTTGTTTTCCACCTACAGGGTGGGCAGCTTTGCTTCCCTCACACTCCATCCATCACTACCTGCAACCGTACTCGAAGCACAAAAGCAACCAATCACAGGATTGTCCCTAGGTTTACCATATAGGTCATGTTCAGTTGTTCATTGCAGCGGGCTCTCTGTGTCTGGGAACGATCTCAAAGAGATGGAAGAAGCTTGCTGCACAACCACTTCTACAGACACTTGTCAGAATGAGCTGTGACCTGGAAGTGCTCAGCTTTAGGGTTACATCTTTGGATGCAGGATGTGCGTCTTCGGAGTTCCCCAAAGGACAGATGTGTTGTTTAGTATCTTTATTTCAAACCTTCCAGGAATGTGCCGTAAAATAAAGATTTTTCTCCTTAAAGTCATTTGTCACAAGTCTTTATTTTAGAGTGGTGAAAAGGCAAACAACACAAGTGGCAATGGACAAAAATGCTTAGATCTAGAAAGAAAGTTATTTATTGTTGTAGTCATAAACAGCTGAAACCTCTGCCCACCAACGCAAATAAATATGAAATAAATCAATCCAAAGGAATTTGTTTCGTGGATCCAAGGTGATGGTGCACACCAGCTTATCACATGAAGAGACATGGACAATTTCCTTGGAAAGAAAAAAGTTAAAAACCACCATTTTAAATAATATTTATGAAAAAAGAAAGGGGAAACTATAACAAAGGGGCTTAAGCTTTCGCTATAGAGACAGAGATTCATTTCTAATGTTCAACATGTGTTAATCTCATTTTAATTTTAAAATCAAGATGGCAAAGCTACTCTTGTTTTCCAGAGGAAAGTTCCACATGTAATCGGGTTGCACAGTTCAGAACAGTAAAATAAGAAGGGAAAGATCCACAGAAGACTAGAATGCTTATCCCAGCTTACACAGGGCAATGTCAGGGGAGGCATTCAGTGCTTCTCAGACTTGAGCAAGCAGGACTCACCAGAATTCGGGCTTCCCACTCTGTTAGAGTGAAGACACTGATTTGCAGAGTATGTAGCATCCAGCCTTCCTTTCTAGGTTGTACCTGAGTGAGTTCTCTCCTCGATGCAATATTGTTTCACATCTGCCTGTGTCTGATAACCTGCCTTCACACACCAGCATGGTCCACTGCTCCTTCATGCAGAAATTTATCAACATCAAGTATCAAGATGGGTCATGACAAAGAACCACCCCCCCATAACATAAGAGAGTTGGCACAAGCTTAGTTCTTATTCTCTCAGATATGTGTTAAGATAGTCAAATATTAAAGGAAAATCACATGTTCTCTTTTTGGGCAATGGAAACTAAAAAAAGTGAGATGGTGATGAAAGGACACTAGAGGAAGGCCTGTTGCAGACAGCACCAGGATGAACTGATGGGAGGACAGAACAGCTTCCAGGAGAGGAAATGAAAGAGACACAAAGAGGCCAGCTATCAGAATTGGGAGCGAGGGTTCTAGGCAGTAAGTCTGGCTGCAGATAACTCTCAGTCCCCACAGATGTGACTGAAGATCTGGACAGCGACACTTCCAGATCAGAGCTCATTGTGGCCACTGTCCATGCTGGACAGCATGCTTCTCCAAACTCTATGGGACACAGAAGAGTTAGCTGAAAACGGCATTTACAGTAAATTTAAGCACTTTTTCAAGAACCAATCTAGAGAATAATCTACTGCAGTCTATTTTTGGAAAGCAATTACTTTCTTTTTCCATAAATAGACATTAAAAGGGGCTATGAGTGAAATAAAAGAGCATGATGGAGAAATCTGTACAGTTCTCTCTGGATTTTTTTCCTTAAAAACGAAAGGAAAAAAAAAAAAAGAGGAAACATGATACCTTCTGAATAGAAGCTTCCAAAGCTTCCCAGGGTGTGTGATATGCTCACAACCATCAGATAATCACTAAAGGAAAGCATTTTGAGGGAGAGCTAGACCAAACAGAAATTAAAAGTTACAGTTGAAAAATTTAAAGTTGTAATATGAACAAGTAATATTGCATTAGATTCTCAAAAGCCAGAAGCTGAACCAGGAAAGTAAAGCACACACACACAAAAAGAAATCATCCTCCAGCATCAAGAATGGTAGGAGAGGTTTAACAAATGACAGGCAGCATCCAGAAATACATCAGACAAGCAGAGTGAGCAGGCCAGGAAAGCCTTTCCACTAAATCACACAGCTGGGATGGAAAGGGGAAGAAGAGATGACAGTGACCAAGGTCGCAACCTGACCCAGGACCATGCAGAATTTTCTTCTTGCTGGGCATGAGCTCCCTGCACAGTGCTGAGCCCATCCACAGTGTACTGTGGGACATCTTCGACCTGCATCCTGCCACCTGCCCTGGGCCCAGATGCAATGACACATCCATTCCTGGAGTCACCACAACCTCATTTCGCAGCCATAAGCACTTCTGGTCTCTGCAGACTCTTGAATTCTTACCAGAGATAACTTTCTTTTCCCAAGGAATCAATAGTTCTCTGATCCTGCTCCACCTGCCTCCTCAGGCAACTCCAGAGACCACACCATCTATTACTGGATTGGATATTTCATATTTCCTTCCAATTACTCACAGAAGATAGGGCATTTTGTTTTATTCTGTAGTGTAGCACTCGTGGATATAATTTTGTCCTTGAAGAGGCATTAGATAATATGTGCAGAATATTT
The DNA here is from genome assembly GCA_035773235.1 of Eospalax fontanierii. Classification (NCBI taxonomy): domain Eukaryota; kingdom Metazoa; phylum Chordata; class Mammalia; order Rodentia; family Spalacidae; genus Eospalax; species Eospalax fontanierii. The sequence continues at coordinate 42,475,524 of CM069540.1, read as the reverse complement.
TTAGCTTAATGCAACATGGTAAGATAGAAAGTAGAAATGGTGTTTAAAAGACAGGAACCATAAATTTTGAGAAACACCTTACACAGTTCACAGAGAGGTGCTTATAATTATGGAACCCGCTGTAGCCTCAGCACTGAGGGTGGAATCTCCAGCAACCACATCTGCAGTGTGTGTGTGTGTGTGTGTGTGTGTGTGTGTGTGTGTGTGTGTGTTGGTACTCCTTAAACATTCAAACTGAAATTTCTAAAAAAAGTAAATAAGGAAAATGTGAACATTTATTAGAAATCTGAACCATGCAAATGAATGCACATAAATTCAAATAGCCAATAGATATTCTTAAATTGTTCGGTATCTATTAGTAATAATTACACTATTTTCCTATGCTATTTTACCATGCAAGTGAAAGCTTTTATAACAATTGAAGTAATAATTATTTTCCGTTTCACAGAATGCAAGCAAAAGGAAATGGGCACTCTGATATTCTTGCAATAAAAGTGTAACTTAGTACAAACTGCCTGAAGGGTAATTAGACAGCCCAGGAGAAAGCTTCAAAAATAGCATATACTTTGATGAAGGAGTTTTATGTCTAGCAATTTGTCCTAAGGAATCAATCACAGATGTTTAAAAAGATGCATGTGCAATGCTGTTCTTTGCAGCATAATTTATAATAGTGAAAAATTGGAAACAATCTAAATAGCCGCCAATAAGAAATTGGTTTTTAAAATATGGAGCATATAAATTATGTTAAAATTCAAGAGAGTGACTATCAGATGTGCCAGAATACAAAATGAAAAAGAATCAGATAGAAAATAGATGCAAAGTCATATGTAGAGTTACCTCAGCTCATTTAAACTATATGAAAGTAAAAAGATAATTTAATACCAATAAAGTAAGCACAGAAGAAAAGGCTGAAACTGAAATTGAATTAATGCAGACCTCCTCATATCTGAAAAAGACATTACTCATTAAGTACAAAAGCATATTGCAAAGTCTTGATAGTGCAGTGTATTTATTAGTCCCCAAGAGCAGTCCTCCGGACAATAGAACAGGAAGAAAACACTGGAGGTAGACTGATGAGTAAACGAAATCTTCACACCAGGTACTTACAGCATCAGAGTTAAATGGAGAGCTGATGAGTGATTTAAGATAATATTGAGAAAATGTATTTGTATGGAGGGAGGGTACAGGTATTTAAGTGTTGGTGTGTGAGTTCGTGTGTGTGGTGTGTGAGTACATGCATGTGGACAGATACCTGTGGAAGCCAGAGGTCATCCTTGGCTTTTGCGACAAAACTTCTCACTGAAACCTGGGCCTTAGTTATTGATTAGGCTGCCTGGTCACTGAGCCTACATATTTGCTTGTCTCTAACTCTTCAGTGCTAGGATTACAAGCACATACTACACCTGACTTTTTATGTGGGTGCTGAGGATCAAACTCAGTTCCCATACTGGTATAGCAAGTACTTACAGACTGAGTAATCTCCATAGTCCTGAGAAAAGTTATTTGTTGAGGAAGAAAAAAATAAAGATCATTCTACCTAATGTCATGTATAAACATAAACTGTAGCTAGATTAAAGACTTGAATATTGAAATATATTTAAAATTTGGTAGAGAATATTTTTAGTGAACATCTTTCTGGCATAGATAAGAAAACAAATCTTCAGTGTGCTGCATAGTCAAAACAATGGTAGATTTGATTACATAAAATTTAGCAGATTTTCTACTCATTTTTTAAGAGATTTATAGAAATGTAATTGATATACAAAGGATTGTACATATATAATGTATGGAATTGTTTTTGAGGTATATGATGTTATAGAGTGGCTCTGCAGATCATATTTGCCTAGTGTAACTGAAGCTTTACACCCATTCTAAAGAGCTTATAGAAAAATTTCAGAATAAGAAGGGATTATTTTATTTCTCCAAATGCAAGAGGCTAATGTTTAGAATATGTAATAAAATCTTGCAAATAATAAAAAGTTACTCTAATGTAGGACTAGGTAAAGGATGAGAAGAAAATTTGTGGACAAGGAAACCTGAAAGTCAAAGAAAAAGATGCTCCAAATGAATGCTTCAGTCAGCCATTCAGCCCCAAGGGCTCTACAACTATGAATTTAACCACCATAGAGCAAAAATATTCTGAACAGAAGTCTCCATCTGCATTGATCATGTAGAGACACTGTGTTCTTGCCATCAATCCTTCATCAATACAATATAATCATTATTTACATGCCACATTGTGATGGTATTATAAGTTACTCAGAGATGCTTTAGAGTATACAGGAAAGAGAATGGTGTGCAAAGGTTGTGTGCAAACCCATGCCAGTTGATACAAAGGACTTTACTTCTAGGTGGGAGGAATGAGAGATGTCCAGAAGCAAGTCCCCTATAGATACCACAACTGTAATCGGAGAAACACCAAGTGCAGTGACCCATATATCACAACACTGAAATTATATTCAAAAAAATGTGGAAATCTGGAAGCTGCCAAGTGTCATCAGAAATGTAAGGACAGAGACACTGATCCATTTTCCATACTGTGAGAAAGTCAACAGGTGCAGGCATTCCAGGGAACAGTTCAGCAGTACTGAGTCCAATATGAAATATTCATAATGAAATCTTCAATTTTTTTATTCTTGGGTACAAGATAGTATCACATAGATGCATAAAGAATTATTTAGGTAAAGCTAGATGATGGACTTAGCAAGTTGCCAAGTAAAATGGTAAAGCTGGTACCCAAAAAATATCTTAAGGTAAAATGATGATGAAGTATTCAAATAAAGACAACTGAGAGAATGCACCTGCTGCAGTAGCAACACCAAACAAAGGAGAATTTAAGACAAAGTACATTCTGGACATCAAGTGTCAGCACATAATGAGAAAAGATTCACAGATAGTGAGATAAACTATTGTGCACTTGTGTACACAGAGTGATCTATCATCAAAATATACAACAGAAATGACATAACTACAAGAAGGGACTGACAAACTGACTTAGGAGAAGAGATTTGAACACATTTTAGTATTTCATAAATCAAGAAAGCAAACTAACAGAAAATAAGGAAGGCTACAGAAGATTAGTAAAACATTAGCAGTTTTTTTCTAATACATATTTTATGGCAATGCATGCAGCAGTTAAAGATTAGACATAATCTCTAAAAACACATGAAATATTTACAAATCTATGACTAAGCATCAGAACATAAATCAAATTTAACAATATGACCTTGAATTGAAAATTGAAAGAAAAAAGAGTAAAATGGGACAAAAATTAGTATGTAGAATATTTTATACTATAATAGGTATACATTTATGTATATATTTATGTATATATTATATAATTTATATTTGTAATATATATTATATAATATATATTTATATATATTTAATAATATGCATGCAACCATGTAAAGTTAATCATAAATATCAAATATATAGTATATGCTCTATATAACAAATTTTAAGTTATTATAGTCTGAATTTTATGGAATGTTATAGACTAGCTAACATTTGGAATATATTACAGTTCATCAGTATATCAATTGTGTTTTTGAAGTTGAATTACCAGCAATAATGATTAAGAAAAAAAAAATTGTCACCTCAAATAAACAGTATTGTGAATGCAAGGAGCTACAGATGCTAACGATAAGAACAGTAAACAAACATGTCTGCTTTGCTCAGTTTTGACTTATCTCTGTGGGCACCTGGAATCCTGGCACTAACTTCATGAAATCCAGAAAACTTAGCACTTACAATGTTGGGGAAGTGAGTAATAAGGATGCTATTATGAATGCCAAAGCCAGTGGAAACAGATGTATTTAACTGTCCACAACATCTAAAGTAGCTTTGAAGATCCATAAAGTGCCCCTGTTTCGGATCAAATTGTAACTAGTCTTACAACTACCTAAGACTTTATAAGAACTCAGAGGATTCTGGTGAGGTTCCTGGTAAAAGTGTTTCACCCTATCATTGGGGTTTGCAACTGAAGGGACCATGCACTCCTGATGAGAAGGCACCCTAGAAGCCACAGCTGACCTTCCAACTTTTGCTCCTCTGGGTTCTCTTATTCTACATTATATTCTTTGCTAAAATAGTTCCTAGCTGTAAGTGTTGCTTTATGTACAGATTTGCAACTCCTCCCAGTGAACCACTAAGTCCTGAAACAGCACTAGAAACCCTGAAGTGATTACAAGCAACTTTATGAGAATAGATATGAAAACTCAGATGAAGTGAATTCTTAGTCTATATAAGTTAGAAAACCTGACCCAGAAATAGATAACCTGAATAATCACATGACTCTGTAAAATTATTCATGTTACATATCCTAACAAGTAAAATATTAACCCAAATAATTTTGTAAGTGATTTTATCAAAACTCCAAAGTGAAAAAAAATTAAGAAACTAGAAAAGTAAGAATATTTCAAATTATTTTATGTTATATACATGTAGTACCTGACAAGTCTTTTTCTAAATCTGTGAAGTCATTTACCTAACATGGATAGTTTCTTCATCATCTATGCAGCAAATTTTTATTTGGCACCTTATATATATTAGGCACATTTCTTCATATTGGGGGTACATCAGGGAAAATGTGGATAAACTCCTTATCTTCGTGGGGCTGGAGAGGGAGAATTACATGTGAGGGAGATCTAGGCACTGGCCATGTGTTGCATAGATAAGCAGTTTTCCCTCTCTCTGCTGTAAGGGATAGGCTTCCAAATGTGATTGACAGCCAACTAACCAATGACTTAAGAGGGGAGGTCTAGGAGAAATGCGCGGAAGCAGGGGAAGGAGGGAGGTGGGCGTGGCGCCATTCTTGCATGTGTGTTCCAGATGTCCAGGGGGACTTATGAACAAAATGCAGTCTCCACCATACAACACCTCCATCCCTCTCTCCCCAGGGATGAATCCTTTGTAAGCAACCTGGAATAAATTAACTTCTCTAAAAGAATATCTCTGTCCACTCAGTCGGTTCAGACATGAGAAATTCATGATACACCACATATGTGACAGCCCTAGCAGGGGAGACACAGAAACATGGACAGACACCAAGGGGAACAGCAAGACAACATTATGGCACTAAGGCGTGGCTTCAAAGGCCACTGGTCTTCCATTGGCTTTCTAAATAAAATGAATATTTATTAGAGGTTCTCCAGCTCACAGACATCATGAACTTCTTTGCTTTACAGCAGAGTTGTGCTGACAGCTGTGTTTGGGGTAGTCTGTTAGGGAATAAGGATAGAGGTAGAGAGACCTGTTATGCAGATAGGTGATGGTGGTGGCTTGGAGCAGGTGCTTCACAGCAGGCTGTAGACAGTGTCCACTTCTGGATGTATTTTCACAGAGGTTGACTAGGTTTGGTGAGGGTGCAGATGTTTGATAGGAGCACTTTAGGGAAAGTAGTTTGAAGTGTGGTTTGAGCATTTTGAGATGCTTATGACAAACCCAAACAGAAATCAGAGTTATTTGTTAGACATGAATGGGAAGCTGTTTACTTAATCCTGATAGAAAAAAATACATTAAGAACACCAAATGAACACACATGTAAAGGTAAAATATGTGATAATAAATTTTAAAAAGGATGTCTTCCCTTTCTTAATCCATGCCTTCATAGATATACAGAAAAAGAAAATGCATACATAACATGGTATATAATGAGATGTAAGGTAGACACCATTTAAAATTGATTAAAATTGCTATGATTTACTATTAGTTTGTATCTAGAAAAGAAAATTATTCATGCCTTCGAATAATTCATTCCACCTCTTTGAAGTGAGTCATATTTTGTAGAATAATTATACGGACAATATACTCATTTAAACATTATATATCTTAGTCAAAACCCATAAATGTTCGACAGTAAAGGAATGGTTAAGCAAATTAATGGTATTTTCTCACAAGAACTAAAAGAGATTATTGTAAATACTGTAAAGGGAAAAAGCTCGTTTAGGGAAAAATATTTAAACATTTGGTAAAATAGAAATGCTTGGCCTGGTGATCAGTACAGCATAAACAAGTGGGGTTGCAAGCTTAGAAAGAAGCTAGTGGTCAGTGAGATGCCAGGTGACAGGGAAAGTGTAACTGTTGGCTTTATGCTCCTCTGTCCTTTTAGAACTTCAATAGCTGAGATGATCACACGATTTTTCAAAATTAAAATTAGTTTTAGTTCAAAACCATGGTGCTCAAGCTGTGCTGTCAGTGAAGATGTGGTGCAAGAAGGTAGCGAACCTTGGCTCCGTCTCACCAGGAAGCTACGCAAGGACCAATGAGTGCACCGTGAACCTACTCCACTCTTCAGTGTAAAGGTTGGAACATAGCTTTGTAACTCTACAAAGTCAAAAACACATCCACAGCACTGAAGTTTCAACGTGACAACTTGTTCCATGTAACACCCGCTGTGGAGCCGAGATCCTGGAGCCCAGCTGCCTCTGGTAGACAAGGCCTTCTGTTGTCTCCAGTCCCAATGCAAAACCTGAGTAAAGTGTCTGTGTTTCACATTTCCAATGAAAACACAAATAGATATAGATCCTGATAGAGATTGAGCTAAGTGAAGGATAGTGTTCCTGATGTGCTTATGTGCTTTATAAATAACTCAAAACATAATCATGTTGAGAAAGAGAAAAGAGGAGGAGGAGGCAGAGAGGCCCAAAGAAAGAGTGAGCCAATTTCATATGTAGTGCTCTCAAAGCTTTCACATTCTCTAAAATAGATATTTATTGACAGTACTCTTCCTCCTCTTTGAATTGAAAATAGCAACACTAAAAGGTGTGGGATACATTTGAAAAACACAAGAATCTGTGAATGACTTGAAATCCATCAGTTGGGAAATAACGAATTCTTATGAAACCCACAGTGTCAGCTTTGGCTGCATGAAGAGTCACTTATGCAGTTAGATTATGACTCAGAAACAAGAAAAAATAGATAATAATAACTTCCTTTCCTAGAAGTAGTGTTGCCAGGATCAATTTTTCTATACTGGCAAGTGATTACCACAGTGAATTCCCCTGGAATGTTTGACGCAGCTCTCTATTTCCAATATTCCTTTTCTTTCTTCTGAAATGAATAAGAAATGGAAAACGTAGACATGGCAAGTCAGAAAACTAAGTGACTTAGTCAAAAAGACACATCAAATTTTTTTTAAAGAGTTTTGACCAATAAAGAAAACAATTATTCAAGCATGTATTCCATTTTGAGATAAGAGAACTAAACTATAATTAAAACCCATTGCCAAAATTAAGTGGTTACTGGCACTGCAAAGCCATCACACTCCACAATGCCTTGATTCCTGTCAGTGACATCAGCCGGAGATTGTCTCCAATCCACTGCTGTATTCACTGCCCTCAAGATTCAAAGTACTAGGAGATGCTGAAGCCAAATGTCCAAGGATGAGGCCTCTAAGCAGAATCCAGGCATCTCCCACACCTTTCTCATCTTCCTTTTGATATTATACCAAGTATATGCATAGCTTATTTCTGTATATTCACACACACAATATTTATACACATGTGACTATACCTGCCTTGATTATTTCTCATTTATTTATAATAATGTTCTCATGATTTATCAGTAATATATTCACTCTTCCATAAAATATGATTCCCATACACAGGTAAATCAGTGGTGCACACTCAATCGCTTATTCCTATCTCAGGTCTAGAACATAACGGAGAATAACCCAATGAGCTCAGAAAGGAAAGCCAGTGTTCACAAGAGTCTTGTCTCCTGAGCACGGAGCATTGCATCTTCAGACACTGTCATGTCTCAGAACACCGCCATGCCAGGCGTATGGCTGCCTCCCGTCCATAGCAGAGGACAGAGAGATTAAAGAGACATGAGGTTCGCAGCCCATCCATGACCACAGCCAGAGTCCACGTGGTGTCTTGCTTCGAGTACAGAGAGGAAGCAGCTCTGAAGACTGTGGTGAGCCTCAGATGATCCACCCATAGAATGTTTCCATCTGAATCCAGTCTTAATCTGGGAGGAACTCGTGAAACTCTCACACAAGAACATTGCAATGACTAATGCAGATAGACCTGAGAGCCAGTGGAACTGGAGAGCAAGTGAATTGGAGCCAATTCTTTTAAAGGACAAGTACAGCTGTATAATACTCCTCCAGCTGGCTGAGTCTCCTCCCAGTGCTAAACATTTGCTTTATTGCTGTGCGTTTTGATTCCTCCGGAGACTTCTGGCTTTATTTAAATTTATTTCTAGATACTACATGTAGCATTGCTTTTAGATGATGTGAGCTGACACAGAACCAAGATGAAGACCAGAAAATTCAACCAAAAGGAAAAAATACCCTGCATGTATAAAGCTTCCACAGATCCCAGGGAAGTAAAGAAGGCTGTGCACCTAAGGGTTTTCTCCACAGGGCAGACCCAGCCGAGAGCAGGGCAAGGCAGCCGGTGGAATGTCAAATCGGTGCTCTGGAAGATATTGGGTGGGTCTGTACATGCCCCGCAATGGCAGCAGAACAGGACACAGCCATCTGCACCCAAGACACTGAGAGGAATTCAGGCTGGAGGAGGAAAGACTGGCAATAAAACATAAGCAACCACAGAAGTAAGCATTCAAACCGAGCTCATAAAGCAAACTGCATCAAGTGCAAAGTGCATCTTTTCCTCTCCTCAATATCACTCTCCCTCTGGCCTTTCAGTTGGGCTTTTAAAACTAGATATTTTCCCTACCTTTTCTGTAACCTAATTTTCCCACAGCTCTTTAGATCTCCTAGCCCCCTAAAATGTTTTGCCAGGTAGTTTAGACACAAGTACATACAACTTCTCACATACTGACATTAAGATCAATAAGGCCATAGCTGAACCACCATGGTGAGACTGTCGGCTGTGGCATGGGAAAATGAGACCTTCCACAGGAAAGCACCCTGGAACTAGGACATGATCCATGGTTGTCCATGAGGTATGAGGGATGCTGTCCCATGTGCTTTATCTGTACATTTTCAGTACATCTTATTTATGGCAAACTGCTCAATGCTCAGGAAAGGCATGGTGGCTTAAATCTGTAATCCCAGCCCTTGGAAACTGAGGTAGGAGGATTGTCGTGACTTCAAGGCCAGCCTGTACTACATCATGAGTTCTCGGCAAGCCTGGGCTGCGGATAAAATTCAGGCCAAGCTAGGCTACTTAATGAGTTCTAAGCCAATTTAGACTACAGAGTGAGACATATATCAAAGGGGGAAAAACAGCTATTTTTCAAGGTGAACCTTATCTACCCAACCCAGGACTCTCCGCAAATATTCATGTACACTCGAACAATGTGAAAACCCCTCTGCCCAAACCCCTCTGCCAAGACCTTCTTGCCTGCAGAGATTATACCCCAGGACTACCAGCAGTTAATGCAGAACTGTGTGACTCCACACCTTTTGTAGTTTGAGGTGTAATAACAAACTAGTAGTCAGTAGATCAAATTAGTAGATCAGGGAGGGCCAATCCCTCACTGCAGAACTGTTAGCTACAGGTAGTTTCTGGGAAGAGAAGTCATGAATTTCACTTCTCTCCTACCAGAGAGCCCACCAGATTCCACTGAGTATCTCCAAACCAGCCGTCACACAGAATTCAGTAGGTCCCAAAGCAAAACAAAAAGACATGAATGTGCAGAAGAGACTTGTAGAGAAGAGAGATAAGAAAGAGGAGTGGTAGGGGAAGAATAATCAAAATGCATTCCATACACATTCACTGCTGCTCTGTTCACAATAGCTAAGAAGTGGAAACAACCTAAATGTCCTTCAGCTGATGACTGGATAATGAAAATGTGGTACATTTACACAACGGAATTCTAGTCAGCTGTAAAGAAAATGAAATCATGAAATTTTCAGGTAAACGGATGGAACTGGAAAACATTATACTGAGGGAAGAAACCCAGATCCAGAAAGACAAATACTGCATGCTCTCTCTCGTTTGTGAATCCCAGCTCCAAGCCTTTAGATTCTGGCAAATACTCTGAAGCAACCACAGGGGCCAGGAAATTCTAAAGCAACCATGGGAGGTAAGAGAGGAGGAGGACCAGAAAGGGAGCGGCAGGACAAAGACGCCATGAAGGAAGAAAGGGAAATGGTGGGATTTAACTGGGGAGGAGGGAGGGAGAGGGGGACAGAGGAAGGAGAGACGACCCCGAGCATGTTGACAGAAGTATAGGGAGACATTATAAGCATGCTTAATAATGCTCACTACACATACTACTCACACACACACACACACACTACACACCACACACCTCATACCACAAACACATAACACACCACACACCACTCACACACATCACACACACACACACCACATACCAGACACACACCACACATACACCACACACACATCACACACACCACACACCACACACCCCACAAACACCATACACACACCTAACACATATACCACTGCACACACACATTATATATAGATAGACAGATAGATAGATAGATAGATCTATATCTATATAGATATATATAGATATAGATATATAATACATTTGAAAGGAGTTTCACCATACAGAGTGATAATATTCCCCCCAAGAACGGTAGACTATCTAGAAAAACCCTGCAGCCATGTATGGAAAATCTTCCTTCCAGATGCTGGTTAGGATAGTTAAGAAACTTCCAAAACAGTATAGGCCATTGCCACTGTCCCTTCATGATCTCCCAGAACTTGAAGGTAAAACTTCAAGTTCTGGGAGATCATGAAGGTAAGACCCTGTTATTAAAGATATCACACACCTCAGACACAAAGCTTAGAGGAATCCAGTTGGAAGTGACCTGGAAGTTTCCTTCTTGAGGAAGTATCTCATAGTATCAAAAGGTGATTAGCAAACAAGAAAAGAAATCAGTAGTCCTATCTAGCTGTAAAAGCCTAAAAACTCACAATAATGAGTGGCCCTGCAGGATATCCCAAATAATGCAATAGTGTCACTGTTATCTTGGAGGTAGCCAACAACTGACTAATTGGACTTAAGGACTACTCATTAGGAGAGAATTCATGAATGTTCCTATAAATCTAGTCAAATATGCCTGGATAGAGAAGTCATAGACCCTAGAGAACCTACTACTGTCATTTCCTTAAACCAACAAACTTCTTGCTTCCCTCTAAAAATGTATTCTTAAACCCACAGATAAGTATAGCTGTCACCCCACATCAAAAAAGTTTCTTTTTACAACTTTTTACAACAGAAAGAGAAGATTATAGAGAACCACAACTGGTCAAAATGCAGAGAATAATTGACTGTGGGGTGCCCAGCTCCAAGTGATAACATCTAAAATGCAACCCTACACCTAAGAGATTAGGAAATATTGCTGGAGTGGTGAGAAAGACTGTGCGAGCCAGAGGACCCAGGACGCCTGTTATTGGATTATGTTTCCAGACAAGACAAGGAAACTGCACCTGTGAAATCTCACCATATGGCTGCCTAAACAGGACCTGCGTAATGACAGCCCAGCTGACATGCCGATGTGGATGGGGAAATTTCACAAGGTAGCATCTTTAGATGAAGACCCTGCAGGTATTAATAGCTGCCAAGAGAAAAAGAACCAGTTTTATTCAGGAAGGAGTCTCTGATATGTTACCTAATGCCAAGTGGTCAAGCCTATCACACAGATATACTAGAGGCACTGTAGGTTATACATCCATATATGTATATGTGTATATATATATATATAGAGAGAGAGAGAGAGTATATATATAGAGAGAGAGAGAAAGATATATATATATATATATATATATATATATATATATATATCAGAAAGTGACTTCATTTATGCTGTAGGTCCCTCAGTAACATGGACTTCTTAACAGCATACATTCTTCCAGCACCCGAACACAGGCAACATTCCCATTCCTCATGTTTCTCATGTCTCTTTTCATCTCTTTCATCACTCTTTCAGTTTTTAGTGTAAGATTCTTTCACCTTTTTGGTTAAATTACTCCTTTTTTTTTAGTTGTCATGCTATTGAAAGTGCAATTGTGTCCTTGATTTTCTTTGCAACTTGTAATGTTAGTGTAAGGAAAGGCCAGAATAGTACTGGCCTCATAAAGCATCTGCTTTTTCAAGAATTTAAAGATACACATTGTTTTTTTTTTTTCTGTGAATATTTGTTAGTATTCGATCATAAAACTTCTGGTTCTAGGCTTCCGTTTGTGAGAAAGTTCCTGGTTACCATCTTTGTTTCTTTGGAACTAATCTGTTCCTATTTTGTTTCTAGGTGACAGTCTTAGTGGGTTTTATGTTTCTAACAATTTATTCCTTTCAAATTTTTAACATATAATTGTTCCTAATGGTCCTTTTGATTCTATTTCTGAGGCATCTGTTTTCATATACCCTTTATGCTGATGAGTTTAAGGAAAATGCTCTGACTTCGGTTGTAATTCAGGTCCCTGACAGCCATGTGGACTTCTTTCCAGCCTTTGAGGTGCTTCACTTTGCTTACAAACTAAATTTCTTTGTGTCCGCAAGACTTTGTTGAGTGTCTAGCACATAGTTGGTACTCTATAGATAACTTTGAGGGAGCTGGAGAGATGGATTAGTGGCACAGTGGTTAAGAGCACTGACTGCTCTTGCAAGGGACCTGGGTTTGATTCTCAGCACCCACATGGCGGCTAATAACTGTGTGTAACTCCAGTTCCAGGGGATCTGATGCCTTCTTCTGATCTCTGAGGGCATTTCATAACACAAATGCACATACACACATGCAGGCATACACTCATACACATAAAAATATAAATAAATAAGTAAATAAATATATTTAATAACTTTGGGATAAATCACCAAGACATTGAATATGTTTAGGACAAGTCTCTCCTGTTTCCTATAAAATACTGAACAAAAACTAAAGGATTTCCTGGACAAATGATGTGGGGATTTTCCTTGGAGTGCCATCTTAAGACAATGCATATTGACAAAGCAGCAAAATCAGAGTGGATAATTATGGTCTCTAAGTGATAAGCCACCAAGACCAAGACCTCATTGCTTCAGCGTTTCAAGTTCAAATAGGTGACAATTTTGAGTAGTGTATTCAGAGGGAGTCTGTACCCCCTTTTGCTAGGACATAGAAATAAATCATGGAATTTGCCATCCCGAAACATCTAGAAGCTGTAAGCCAACTCTGAGTGGATGTCAAGGCCTGTATGATCTGACTTGCGTCTATGGTGAGGCTCAGTGTGTGAACTGCTGGCTCCATGGCTAACTCAGTGCTCAGACAACCACTCTAAGGATAAAGGTTTTATTTGGAAAGTCATCATCTAAAAGTTTTGATTTGCTTTCTTATTTACAGAGATGAAATCTGTGAATAGTGCAAGTGTTATATGGTACATATGATATGATATAGAATGTGTGCATGTGTATTATAAACATGCATACATATATGGGGTAATATATTCATGTACCCATAGTTAACCAGAGTCTTCAAAGACAAGCTCAGCCACCTGACCTTCTCTGTGTTTATTCCAGTTTGAAGATTAGCCAGTTCTTTTGACACTTGCAGCAATCCTAACACATGTAATTTTAAAAGTGGCCCCAAACAGGAAAACGCATCCTCCTATTTATTTCTGTCACAGACAAAGGTTGTATTGATTTCAGTGCATGCAGGGAACTGCACAATTCTAATATTGAGTTAACAGTTAAAACATAGAAGTACACTGCAAAAGTGTCAGAAATTTGACTAATTCAAGACAGAAAGCTAAGCAATAGAAGACAGCTTCAAGGATGCTGAGTATCTGTTCTTTTCCCTTGGTAAGACAGGCCAGGCAACGGAGGTGTCTGTTTTTTTTTTTTTAAATCCAAATTATAATCCAACATATTAATAAATGTTCTCTGTTATCTATCCTTGATTATGATCCCAAATAGCAATATTATTGACATCGGGAATGTGGAAGCTAAAGGAAGAGTCTAGAAAAAACATATAGGAAAGAACAAAGGCATGAGGGAGCAGAAGGAAGCAGGGCATAGGCCAAGGAAGCTGCATTTTTCATTCTCAATAAAATATTGGGTAATAACTTTCAGGAAATAAAAACAGTGATATAATCAAGACAAAGGTTTTAAACAGAATGATGCATCTTTGTATTTCAATGCAGCTCAATATGATGCTGGTTGAAAAGAAACCACGGGAAAAAACTGATGTATTTTTGTCTTTAGGATGTTCTTTAATTCTTTCAGTTAACTGATGTGATGATAGCTATGGCTAGCTAACAAGCACAGCTGTCCTACTCCAGAATCAGAAGCAGGGAAACATGGCTTATCTGTTCTTCCCCAGAAAAGATAGGGGTTTATCTCCCTGGCTTTCCTCATAAACTCAGCAGAGTTTATGTGAAATATCTCTGGCTCCATCTTCAGAGAAGTAATGTGTGTGCAGCCTTGAATGAGAGGCCGATCTGAGAAGGCGAAGGGCCGTTTATCAAATCAGTTCTGTTCCTTGCTTTTAGTTGGGCAGAAGGTAGCCTGGACAGCCTGATACCTGGAGAGAGACGTTATTTCCTAACCATGGCTTCCAATGTCAGAATCATTCTTGTAACTTGATAATGTATTTGCGTCTACGATAAATGCATAAGCCATTTGGAAAGAATTCCTACAGTGAGGGGTAATGTCAAACAATGTGCAAGCTACCAGAGATTACTGGAATGGTTTAGAAACAGGTGGAAAACAGCAAAGCAGTGTATAGGTTACGGCAGCAGAACGGCGAGCTGAAATACTACCAGGTTTGAAGACCAGATCTGAACATACAGGAGTCCACACTAATTCAGAACTAGGAAACATTGTCTCAGTATCCTAAGCAGGACATTTGGTACTGACAGTGCCCCAGCTTGCTGAATGACTGCTGGAGAGCAGCTAACAATTAGCAGTCAGGATGGCCAGGGCTGCCGTATTAGTACTGTTCTGTTCTCTGATAAAAACCATATCCAAGTCAACTTAAAGAAGAAAGTGTTTATTGGAGATTATGGTTCTGAAAGGATAAGAGTCTACCATGGAGAAGAGGCATAGCAGAAAGCAGCAGGCATCGTAACACACTGAAAGGTGAGGGGCCACATCTCCAAGAGCAAACAGGAAGCAAAGAAAGAGAAAGCTGAAGTTTGGGACGAGCCTATGAATTGTCACAGCCTGCCCTCAGGGACATGCTTCCTCCAGCAAGGATGCACTTCCTAGGGATTCCATGACTGCCTGAAACAGCACCACCAACTGGGACAATACGCTGTGTTCAAATACTGAGCTTATGGGGGTGTTGGGAGCCATTTGCCTGCCTTGAACTATGCCCTAGTTTTGGGTTAGGCAGAAGTCAATCTCATGCACAGAAGTGCTGTTGGAAGCAGGAGTTTTCATTATGCAATGAAGTTTATTCTACACTCAAGACTGAGGTCACCTGAAGATCTTTGAAGGAAGCCAATCATATCCTAAGTTATTTTGCCTGTTAGTATTGGTTTTGAACATCTGACCCATTGTTTTGCTCACTTCACAGTATAAATAGGGGAGACTTAATAAAGGCAAGCTGCTTCAGTGTGACTGACAGCCCTCCTGAGTCTGTCCTATTGTACTCTCTCTCTCTCTCTCTCTCTCTCTCTCTCTATCTATCTATCTATCTCTCCATTTTCTCATCCTCACTCCCGGCTTTGGGTGCGGTTCGATTTCTGCCGGCGGGCTCCAGCACATTCAACTCATCACAGTGGCTAATACAGGAGTCTCAGATGTCAGTATTCTATATGGCTGGCTGTCACCTTGGAGCGAGCTTGACTGATATCATGACAGTCTGCTGCAACAGGCCAGTCCTGAAAAATATATGGATTTCTATCTGTATGATTTTCAGTTTTTGAGACAAGGAGTAGACTATCATTCAAGGTCAAAGAAGCAGAAAGAATGCAAGCGCAAGTCTTGATTTTCTTGTCCCTTCATGTGGCCAACACTGAAATAGACTTAAACTGTTTAAGCTCACAATTATGAGGATAGCATGGTTTTTAGTGGTACCTCATATAACAGTCCAGAGAATTTTTATGAGATATCTTTAAAACACCATCCCACAGTGATTCAGCAGCCACTTACCTGCAAGAATGAAACTGTCTAATGCCTCACTATTTCCAATAACCAAACTTTAAGTCTAAATGAGTCAATACTTATATTATTTAGACTTTTCAATAAAACCTAATTAAAGCTACTTAAGTGTTTAGCAATGGTCCAAGAAATGTAATTGAGCAAATTCAGATTTAGCAGACTATTAATTGAATTCTCGATAAGGATTCAAATAAAGAATGCATCAATTGTTTCTGAATACCAGGCCTAGTCCCAAGCCCAAGCCCCTGTTCACCTGCCTAAAAGCAGGTGGGAAGGGAAGCCTAAAATTATACCGTCTCTGTGTCACCTAATCTCTCAGGTTATGGGAGAGACTCTTTTAAAGGCATTGTCAGAAACTCTCAGAAACAGCACTGGTGATTAAGTTTGTTTTCAATGTTTCAGTCAAATCATTCATTCTTGAAAATGTCACTGGTGGAAAATGCCAATCACTGAACGTAAAAGAAGGAAGAGCTATTCACACAATATTTAGGTCACTTTTAGCTCTAACTTTTTTCCTATAAAGCTTTCTAGAAAACACTCTCATTCTATTTTTAAAATACCTCTTCAGTCACAAAGGCTGTAGCACATGGCTGCCATGGGCTGCTGTGAAGGGAAATTCAAATTGTGGCAAACTGCTGCTTTCATCTGGTCCTTGAACAATGAGGCCACTTGAAAATTCTTACAGCATCTTAGGGAAAAGTAAAACGTACCCCCAAGTTAGAAAGTAAATTTAGCCTATTGCCCAAATAAGCCTGAACATAACTTTACATTAATATTCCAGAGAAAATGCAGACCCAACATCAACCCAACCATCCCAGTTGAAGATGACAGACAGTAAATACTGTACCTCTATGATGAAGTCAAGCCATAACTCATACCCGATTTTTCCAGCTATCCCTGTGACAAACTACATGCCTGACAGCTGAAGACCACAACTGCCGTGTGAAGCAGCATCAATTAAATTCCAGAGGAGGATACTTCAGATTTGTTGCATGGGATTTAGTTTTCCTCAACTAATCTAGTTTCTTTTCCAGAAACATCTTTACTGTCATCTTTGCATTGGGACCATCCTGAGAAGCTAATGCTTCCTCAGCTCACACCTGCGATTGCAACTTCCATGTCAGGCTGCCCTACTGGGATGAAAACAGAGTGGGTGAGTTCAATGAATGTTGAATAGGAGGTGAATTCATGTCAGGAAAGCAGACAATATGTTTAGTTTATGGAAAAGTCAGTCATGTCGCTGCGTTTTGCTTTGTTTTAAAGATTTTTTTTAATTTTTCAATTCTTTCTGTGTGTGTGTGTGTGTGTGTGTGTGTGTGTGTGTGCACGCGCGCATGCGAATGCACCTGTATGTGAGTGCATGGGTATGTGCCTTAGGCCAGATGCCTGCAGAGGTCAGAGGCATTGGATCCCTTGGAGCTGAAGTTATAGGTGGTTGTAAGCTGCCTGAAGCGGGTGCTAGAATCCAAACTTGGGTCCTCTGTAGGAACAGTACATGCTCTTAACAAATGAACCATCTCTTCAGCCCCTTACTTTTGTGATTTGTGTTTGGGTTATAACATTCTTAAAATTGATCACTGTATATGATGGTTTATATAGCAATGGGAGTCTTCCAAACTACTGTATGTCGTTGATTGGCTTTTCAATTTATTTCTTCTAAGAGATACAACAATACTGCAATTTTTCTTTAACAGTTGTTCCAACACAGTGGTTTATGTTGTACAAATTCTCTGTCTTTGGAAATCAGTACAGTATTGTGCAATGCACTAATTTGATCTTAGCGTATGGGGAAAAGTTACCTGCTCATTGTAACTTGGGACACCCTGGAAGGGTGTGTTTCCTTATTTATACAAGTCTTTATCCAATCATCACAGCATACACAGAATACAAAGAAAGTAATATCTTCATGTTATTTGGGATGTCTGATCAGTTTGCTTCTAACATCAGTAGAAGCAAAACCTGTCCATTTTTACTCTAAAGGGACTAATGCTTGCCACAGTTATGGGAAACCAAAGTACTAGAAAGAACTTCACTCAGGTTCTAAAAATAACAGGGAATCCCTCCAACCTTCACAATAAGGAGAACCATTGTAAAGGACAGTGTCCTCCTGTTGGGAGGACAGCCCTTCAGTTCCAGTACTGGTTGTCCTTAAAGGCTAATGTCTCCCAAGATTTCTTGATAAAAGACCCACTCAGGTGGCACAGATGGCTACTGAAAAACATTGGGTGACTCAATGTGACAAGAGACACATGCTTTTACTTCAGTATGGAGGACTTTGTTTTCTGCCTTAATCAATAACATAAGACACTTTTATAAATCATTTTTGCAGTAACCCTCACTGATAAGAATGCCCCCAAAGCCACAGAAATTACAGTTAAACCCATGACTTAGAAAACGTGTTTTGTCTTACATGTAACAGAAGGAGAAGACATGACATTAAGCATCCTCATTTAAAAGTTCCAGCAAGGCTCTATATTTAAGATAACAAGGATGCTTACAAACTATAAGCGCTTACAATACTCAAGACTACTGACAATAATAATTCTGTCTCAAAATTAAATATTAATTGATCTTACACAGCAAAGGTATAGACTGTCAAAAAATGACTAATGAACTTCAAAGCATATGATTCTGTCACCCCAGATGGATGAGTAGTTGCAATTTTACTTGATTTGTTTTCTTCATTCTTTTTCTTTTACCACTAATGCATCGTACATGTTTAATGATTACCTCCTTGTGTTATTTTTCCCTTTAATCTATCCCACAACTGCCCTTTTAAAAATCATTCTTTTATATTTTCTACACTCGCTATATAAAACCATCAATATACTAATGTTTTGCTTTTGTTTTAACAGCCTAAGGGATCTCATTCTTAAATTCAACAAGTAAAATGTTAATGGGAGCTATTCTATAAGACCTGATGGTTCTGGACAGCATCTAACAGCAGCACAAGGATAACACTGTACCACTGTTAAAGCAGTATGTATACACAGCTAGCAACTAGGGCAATGTGTTCTCAGCCATCAAAGATTTACATACTCAAGCTAAAACTATGTCGGATTCTGCCTTAACTCTTAATGGTTTTCTAACGTCATGATTCCCAGGAATCTAACAGTAAAGAGGCCCTGTCATCTTTGGTACTAATCTTAGTCTTAACAACATACCAAGGTAGCTAATCTAAACAAATGCTCTATCCTTGAGCATGGTTTTTAATATATCCTGAGGTATGATATGCTCCATTCTCAATTCCCATCAATGATGACACTCCCATTTTCAAACTCTAACTACTCAAGTTCCCCTTAGATAGTGTAGGGTGAAACTCCTTTCCCCAGATAAGGAGGGCCTGCATCTCTGTTTAGCACTTAAGATGTTATAGAAGCTGGATCTTCAGCTTCCCTCAACCATTAAAATCAAGTGACCAAAAGCTTAGAGGGGGGAACTGTGACACCATAGGAGGACAGGGAAAATTATTAGGAGATGGGGAAGGAAAATAGCCCACTGCTCTGGAGTCTGATTGAAGGTTTTCACCAGCTGAAAATCAAGAATTCCAGTATAATTTGCAACATTTCTTAAAAAGGTTGGTGACACAGGAAGATATTTCACGTTAAAATGACAATGAAGCCAACCTTACCGCACCTGACCTACAGGTATGTCCACACTCTTCCAGACATGTTTTTGAAATGTCAAAAACGAGATTAAACTTTGTTTATATTAAGCTATCTTAACCGGTCATCATCCTTATGACCTAGGGTTGTGATCTTATCAGCTGTGATCCTATCCAATACATGGGAACCACTCTAGGATCTCATGTTCCTTTTTAGCTCTTTGAGATGTAACATCAGAAGCCACCAAAAAAAAATAGTATATAAGGCTACTATAAGGACACTTAACTGCATTTTCTTGTTGAGAAACCTGTACACATGGCTCGCAGGAGGGTCTCACGTTGTTCCCAAGTGTCTCTGTGTTAGAATCTATCTTTAAAATGTCTTTTAGTAAACTCTAATTCTGCTTTAAAAAAAAAGAAAAACCTGTCCATTCTGTGTATAGCTGATTAAAGCCCCTTACTGTCTAAGGTGTATTTGGTTATTTCATTCAGTTTTGAAGTGCATAAAACATATACATGTAATCATAGTGTAGCACATATATTGAAACAACAGGTAGACTTCTATTACATACATACAGACTTCTGTCACATACAGTTAAATAGGGAAACATCATTGGAAGAATTCCTGAAGTTTATTAATGTGCTTCCCATGCTGACACTTAAATATGAAATGTCTCCCACAGATTCACATATTTGAATATTTAGGCTCCAGCTGGTGATTATGCTTTGGAAAGTAATAGAAGCTTCAGGAAAGGAGCCTCACTTGAGGAAGTAGGTGACTGGAAGCAGATCTGGAGCACTGATTGCCCAGTGCCATCTCCTGTCCTCTCTGTATCCTGACTGCAGATGATGTAACGTGAGCAACTGCCTCGCACTCCTTACCTCCTGCCGTCCCTTGAAACTATAAGTCAGAATAAATCCGTCCTCCCTTAAGTTACTTCTTGTCAGATATTGGAGCACAAAAACAAAAGGGAGTTAACCCAGGGACTGTCCTGTGCATCCTGTGATACTCAGCTTCACCAATATCCTTGGGAATATCCACTGGATGACAGCAGCACCACCTGACTTGTAAGTATGTCCAGAGGTTGGCCTTAGGGGAGAAATGCCCAGGGAGGAGACGCTGAGTCACACTATGTGAGCATCAGTGCTTTAGTGCCCTGTGCTTGCTAAATAAATGGTGATGATGAAAAATCAGATGCTACAGGCTTTGCTCTCACTGATAGCTTGATGGAGTCCTTTTCTAAGCAGTCAGCAGAGAAACCTAAAGATCATTACCTGCTATCTGCCTTGACAACAACGTTCATCCTTTAACCTAAAGGATTTCCACTAGGGACAATGCAGATGACAGAAACAAGAAAGCAATAAAAGAAATGGAGTCCAGGTCCTGCTGAGGGGGTCCTCATACCAGCACTCTCCGAGGGGCGGGGCAGAGTGTGCAGCCCAGAGCCCACTCCGTGTCCTTCAGTCCTACCGATCACCTTGGTTCCCCTGTCATTAGCAGTCTGCTTTTTGCAATAACTTTTAACTATGAGCTAAAAAGCAAAGCCGAGGTTTGGTTATAATGACATCAGGCATCTTCCTCTGTCCCCTGTTACAGGAACCCTGCTGATCCTCACAGGGTGGAGTCAGTCCTGACTGTTCCCTCCTAGAGCCCAGTACAGCCCATCTGGATGGAGGGGCGGGACTCTGTAGACTTGTAGTCCTTTCCAGCTTTGAACTGTCTGCAACTCATCAAGATGAGCGTACCATGATAATTAGAAACAGCAGCCTAGCCTGCCACCATCTGTGTGGCTAATGATACTATGTTAGATGGGCAGAAAACTCTGGCCATGAGCAGGGCTTATTAGTGATCATTAGCATATGTCCCTGCAGCTGTGTACCTGCTTTGACTGGACATGGCCTCAGCTAGTGCTTCTTTCTCCATAGCTAGAGCATCACTAGTCGCACAGAATCCTGGCAGCTCTAAACCCGAGCTGGCACTTAGGCTGTCAGACTATCTTTGCTCTGCCTTTAGACTTCAATGCAAATAGCTCTTGCAAATCTTTATCCTCATTTCATGAATGTTCTGCAGGGAATACAGGACTTTGTTGCTCAGGGTGGGCCCCTGTACCAGCCATCTTGGTCTTGTCCTGGAGCAAGCACATTAGCAGTGTAGACTTTTGGGACCACCCAGACCAATGGTCTGAATTTACATTGTAGGGAAAATCCCAATTTGATTCAAGTGCATGCTTACACTTGAGAAGTGTCAATTTAGCAAAAAGGCAAGCACTGTGTGACAGGTTGATATCATCTTTCTGTGTGACTTTTTTTTGCTGGTTTTAATGTAACTTCCAGTGGAGACCGTTGCTATAGATTGAGCAGTGAACTATCCTTCAAAACTTAAGCTCCCGTATTGAGGTCCTAATATTTGCTATCTCAAATATGATCTCACTTAGAAATAGGATCAGTGTAGATGTAATTAACTGAGTGCCCACTGGAGCAGGGAGGGGCTGTAATCCAAGATGCTCAGGAAATTTGTACATGGAGTGGAACATAGTAGACGAATGCAATGTGAACATCAAGGCAGATCTCAGAGACATGTTGCTGCAAGCCAAGCATACCGGTGACTGCCAGCAAGTCCCAAGACTTAAGGAGCCAGGGAACAGGCTTTTTCTCATACCTCAGGAGGAATCAACCTTCACCATGCCTTGACCTTGGACCTTCAGCCTCTAAGACTGTGAAAGACAAATTTCTGTTGCTATCAGCCTGTGGTACACTGTGATAGCAGTCTGCAAATAGGCATTGACGCCACAGGTCTGAGACAGTCAACACACAATATTTTCACTGGCGTGCTGTATTCTATAAATTTAAACAGAAAATATGGAAATCTCTCCAATAATTAAAAAAAAAGAAGGAAGGAAAGATTTTTAAAGTTTATCTTTGTGCTACGTATGCTGAAAGGATGGTTTCTGGCTCATTCAGTGCCAGGTGGCTTCATCTTGAGACACTTTATCATGCTGCCCTGACTAGTCCTTGCCTTCTGAGAACTCTATTTGTGTTTGTCTTGTCTGTATTTCCAGGATTCTCATAAAACTGTATTCTGTCCAAGCAAAGTCAGGGATGGAGAAATGCCTACAATAACAATAAAATGAAAGACTGTAATTTTAGTTCTGAGTAACCTGCAGAATCAGGTTAGACTGAAATGGCAAATGTTTAGGAAGTGTACAGCACCCTTCCTGGAGCCCAAGTTCCTGCTGGTCACTCTTTCAAAGTGACCTTGGATCTAATTTGTCTACGTGGTAAGAAAGATGAAAGCCTTTTGCTATTTTTAATATATATGTGACACTCCAGCATTGTGCTGGAGTCTTTGAATACACGAAAATAAGTCCTTACAGAAAATCTCATGCAAGTATCATATACCCATAATGGCAGGAAGAATTAAAGCATTAATACATGCGGACTGCCCAGTGTCTCACAGTAGGCACAGAGACTGTTCTGTTCAGCTTTCTTTTCCCTACTCTGTATTTCTAACTATTGTCTTATATTTGTTTACCTGATTTCTGGCATTCTTCCTACCCAGAGAAGTCAGCTAGTCAGAGAGGTCAGTGAAAATCGAAGGGCAGTACAAGAATAGAAAGGCACTTAGTGGGTGAAATGATGGCCAGCAGGAGTCCCGCTTCCAAGTGTATTGTTTAGGACATTTTAGCCAGTGACAGTGGAAGCTTGGACAGGACTGGCCAGAGGTGTTACAGGATCTGTGGTAGACAGACCAATAAGAAGGAACTACCCCCTGCCAGTCAGATGCACAAGGGCACCATGGGATGAAATGGGAAAGCATAGTAGTCAAAGGCATCTGAGTCTGAAGGTATCTTAAATTAACTCTAACTCCTCTGTACCTCAGTTTCCTCCATCTGAAATGGACTACATCTTAGTGTTCTTAGAAGGATCAAATCAAATGAGGTGCAGGCACTTGCTGTTGTCCCTATCACAAGCCTGCAGAGAGCCTCTGTGACAGCAGTCCATGTTTCTCCAGAATTTCTGCCAAGGCAGTCTGCCTATTAGGACAAGACTCTGAGCAAGTCCCGGGCCCTGCAAGATGACCCCCTCAACAGCCTTCCTGGCAATCCCTGCACACAGTAAATGCATACAGCTGTCACTTCAGCTGTTTTCTCAAAGAAAAACAGTTTAAAACTTGCCCTTTCGAAGCCAGCTTTTGATCGGCTCATGTGCACTACCATCTCTTTCCCAGAGATCTCAAGGCCCCAACTCCCTAAACACCCTGGCTATTTGGACTGTTGGACTGTGTTGCCTAGCCCCATTAACTCAGAGAAGGCCACAGACTATACTTACCTGGCTGTGTTTTCTGCCTGTTGTTTCAAATGACCTAATAGTTGCCTGAAGATGTGTTATGTTCCATAACTGAAATGTATAGAGAAAAGCATGACTTATTATCATGACCTTTCACAAATTTCTCCAACTTCAATTTCCTGCAAGCAGTCTCTGTTGTATTTCAAAGGTCAGGTACACAACTGGTCTTGGTCTCGAAGTTCATAGTATAAAGCAGGTGCAGGAAGGGAGCCTGTGATGGTTTTGTGGGAGCCTTGAGAAAAACACCCAGTACGTAGAACCTGACCCTGAAGTCTTGATCATAGAGGAATAGTAGGCATTTAGCTCCTGAGAAAAAACAATTCAATGGATGGCCTTCTTGGGAATAGATTTAAATCCAACCAAAAACATGAATTTACCTTTGAACAGAAGAAAAGGGGATATTCTTTTAGATTCCTGTCTCTTTGGGCATCTGGACACACTTTAACCCTGAGAGTAGTTCACATATTACCTTTTCACTCCTGAATTCCTACATGAGAACTCAACATTTTTAAAGTCTCTCTCTTTTAAAAGAAATTTTCAAAGCCTGTATAAGATCGCCGTATTTATATACTGCAGCTACATTTTTTATGGAACTTGTTTTCTTAGCACAGGGACATAAAGTTTTGAGGAAGAAAGATACTTTTTGAGCAAAATGACAAAAAGTGGCATGAATCAAAATGCTTTGAATGTTTGTGGACTTTTATCACAGCACTTCAAAGGGCAATTTTCTTCATAGAATGTATTTAAGTTTGTCAGCAGAGGGATCTCGTAGGTATCACTGGGTTTTCCAGTTAGTCAACAACTTCAGTGGTACCAAAATTTATGTCCTTTGCTTCATCATGATATGATCAGCTCTGACTGGAAGCCTTTGTTTAAGTCAATGGGTTCTGTTTGGCTTGTCATATTTAAAGCACCCATCCCGGGAAGCTGCAGCTGGCTCCATGTTCTGAGCCTCCCCCTCTGAGCCCCAGTGCCGTTGACTGGCTCCAACAGACATCTCTGTGGATAACACCTGGTTTCCGCTTCATGTCTTCATGTAAGTATACAATGCTAAGCCCTTAATAGAACAACTGCTTTCTTCTCATCCACTTTCCAGGCTGCAAGCAACTAGGAAGCCTTCCCTCGGACTCACCTGTCATGACAGCTTTTTCTTCCTTTCTTCCTTATTCTTAGCACGCACTATGCCTTCTGATAGTCCCTGTACTTGACTGTTTTCCTATTTTTTCATTCTATACTTGAAATTGTTACAAAATTAGAGCTGTAATCATTTTTCTAATTTACCACATAAGGCTAAAAGATCCTACAAGGTACTCTTTACTGGGAGAACTGGGCTGTCCTAAAAGTGAGAGCACTCGATGTGAGGTCTCAACTTGAGCTCAATTCCAAGGGCATCCATACAAGGGCATTTGGATAGAGATTTAATCAACACTCAACTCACTGGCCTCTGGAACCCCTGAAATGATACAAGCAAAAATCAGTCTTACAAAACTTACAACACTCTAACAAAGTTTTACATATTGCACAAGTAGAAACTCATATAAAGTATAAACATCTAAAGAATATTTATGTGTGTGCAGCTATGCACATGTATATTATTCCATAGAAGGAATGTCTAAAAATGAATAAAAATGTACAAAGCATTTAAGACCAATGTAAAGTTACTCTAGATTCTAAATTTGACTTTAAAATAATACATACGTGAAAATCACTTGTAATCATAAACAGTATCCAAAGAGATGAGTTTATAGCTTACAGTTTTATATGTTCTATCTTCCTATAAATAAATCCTTACAAATACAGTGTGTATTCTGTGCCCAGACCTCCAAACCCGTCATGTAATTAAGATATAAGCTTATATTTCTACATCCTTGTTTACAAGTCTGGAGGCTGAGAACAGTGATTAATGTTTTGAATTAATAGCTTAGAGGATAGAGGCATCTGTCAACGTTTAACAACAGCTCTCTAGAATAGAATGCTTTACCTGGGGACAATAACTAATGCATGTCACACTTGTTCCAGTGCCTTTCTTCACCTGCACATGCATACTTGCCTATGAGCACATGACATTTAAAGTCAGCTCTCTTCTCTCTTAAGAAAATAATTAAATGCAAGAGGTACGAGTCCAATCAGAAATTTGATATTTCACAATTATTCTGCCCGTATCCAACAAATTAATTTCTCAGAGAAATTCACCAGTTAAATATTACATAATTCACTAGTAAATTAACCAAGTCCCTAAAACTAAATATACATAAACACCACTTGCCATCAAATGGCATGAAACTTCTATAAATGTGATACCTAAGAACTAAAGGCATCTGATCCTGAAGAAGGCACACCCAGTCCCCAGTCAAATACACCCCCACCCCAGACTTCCTCATGAACTTTCAGGGCACCTTCAGGGAGGTGCCACACCTGCTCTTCACACCGGAAATGTGTGATGGTAAAAAGAAATGGCATGTGCTTCAGGGTCTAGTTCAGGGCACCTTCAGGGAGGTGCCACACCTGCTCTTCACACCGGAAATGTGTGATGGTAAAAAGAAATGGCATGTGCTTCAGGGTCTAGTTCAGGGCACCTTCAGGGAGGTGCCACACCTGCTCTTCACACCGGAAATGTGTGATGGTAAAAAGAAATGGCATGTGCTTCAGGGTCTAGTTCAGGGCACCTTCAGGGAGGTGCCACACCTGCTCTTCACACCGGAAATGTGTGATGGTAAAAAGAAATGGCATGTGCTTCAGGGTCTAGTTCAGGGCACCTTCAGGGAGGTGCCACACCTGCTCTTCACACCGGAAATGTGTGATGGTAAAAAGAAATGGCATGTGCTTCAGGGTCTAGTTCAGGGCACCTTCAGGGAGGTGCCACACCTGCTCTTCACACCGGAAATGTGTGATGGTAAAAAGAAATGGCATGTGCTTCAGGGTCTAGTTCAGGGCACCTTCAGGGAGGTGCCACACCTGCTCTTCACACCGGAAATGTGTGATGGTAAAAAGAAATGGCATGTGCTTCAGGGTCTAGTTCAGGGCACCTTCAGGGAGGTGCCACACCTGCTCTTCACACCGGAAATGTGTGATGGTAAAAAGAAATGGCATGTGCTTCAGGGTCTAGGGTAAAAGTCATAGCGCCCCAGTGAGGCAGGTATATCCAGATCCAAAGCTCCTCAGACCTTTCATCCCTGAATGAAGTTGGACACTTATTTATTTTCACTTTTGCATTGCCCTTGCCTCATTAAAGAAATTAAGGTGACATGAAATAGCAATACTTATCATAATGTTAGAAGGATGAAACCAAACACTGCATATAAAATTCCTGAGGTGTGTGTATATGTGTATGTGTTTCTTGTGTTGTGTTGTATAATTCATTAGATGTGAACCTGGGTCTGGGAAGAGAGTTAGTAAGTCCTAGGCCATGGCCTATCATAACTTATATGCAGCCTTGGATACCCAGCTGTCTCTTCTCTGAGTAAGTTCCCATACTCATAACCCATTCCTTCTCCCAGAGCCTCTAATCATTGAGATCATCCAGCTATTCTAGGCTGGACACAGATTTTCCATCCTCCACAGCATCTGCTTTCCAGAGAACTAAGGACACCCTGCTGAGGAAAACAGCTTCACATTTATACATGAATTATTACAGAGCCACAGCTCCTGCAAGTGGCTAATCAGAGCAAAGTAGCATCCAGCTCTGAGGTAGTGGATGCCCAGTAGGAAACAGAGCCATGAATGGGACCATCTTCAGCTCCCTGAGACATCTGACTTTGGGAATTTCATCTAACAACACAGGATGGCTGGTGTGTAGCTCAAGGGAGAGCACCTGCCTAGCATGTACTAACACTGAAAAACAAAAGCAAATACTCTAAAGCATTTCCACCTTACACATTAACATAATTTACATAATCACAGGAGTTGAGCTACAAAGACCAAAGGACCCATGTTAAACTTTATAGACACTTAAATGATTAATTTTGATTTTGAAATTTTATATTTCTATACCATTTTCTAAGGACTGAAAATACTGCATTTCTCTTTGGCTACTGTCCAATGCTAGTACAGGGCCACCTGCCGTGTGATAATGAACTTCTACCAGGGTAAATCAGCACCTTCTTCCTCCGTTGACAAAGCTGTGATGACACTCTAAAGGTCAGTTGAATGAAACAACTATTTCATTGAGACAACTGGTTATATTCTGATTAAAGTTCCTCAAGGCCTTGCAGAAAGGTAATAATCAACCACCAGAATTCATGCTGCTTGTCTTCCACAGGATGCCTCCCTCACTAATTAATTCAGAAATGCTCCATCATGACATGGAAAGACTTGCAATGATGGCTTTGTTTTTCCAGAATGTGCTCATGGAAACCCCAACAAATGTTTCCAAAGACTCTGGATCCCAGAAGCACTTATAGATTTACTGAACAGTTATCAGAATTTTATGAGGAAATATAGGACATATATTATGTTATTTTCCATTTAATGCTAAGTACAATCCTTACTAAATTAGGGCATTGCAATTCACTTTTACCGTGGAACTGTCCTCTGTAACAACAAGTTCCCATGATTTCTCTTTCCATGAGCACTAATTTTTCATAAGAACATCTTGTTTCCAATAAACACTTTTTGTATATTGCATCATTTTGTTTGTGCCCTGTTCTATGCATGGTAGGTTTCCCTGCCTAATAAGACCTTGGTGATTTTGAAAACATCTATACAGTACCAATAATACTGAAATTGCTATGTTGTATCATATAAGGTCTGTCCAATTTAAATTTCTTTTAGGGCTAGACACCCCAATCATGTAGGAAAGCTGACATTCCTTGACTCTTCTCTACCATCTGGCTACTTCAAGGGCAGGGTCTTCTACCATGGTGAATGTCCTACCTTGAGGTCTCCACTTCCAGATTCCTCATCTTTTAGGGTTTTATGTTACATTATCCTACTCTGAGGTTAGGAACCCCTTTATAACATTCCCAGAAGACACTGAATTTCCCACGGTTCCCATTTGTCATAGTGGTGATTATTGGTGTAGTTTTCTATCTTACCCAATAACCTGTGTGTGCGGAGGGGGTGGATTATGTCTCTTATGTTGACTGGATTGGCCTGGATTATACAGTTAATAAACACTGAATTAAGAAACGACAAAAGTGAATGAATAATTCAAGCTTCACAGTCTCAGACTATGACTCTGACAATAACACCCAAACCCCTGGAACTCCTTCCACTCTTTAGGAGTGCGGTCTCTGAGGTTCCATCTATCATCTTGAATGCTAGATAACTCTCTGAAAATATTTCCTGAGCCATGTTCAGTCCCCAGAGAACCGGATTAGAGAAGGAACCCACTTGTGAAGCAAGAGGACTCATTAGGCATTGAGGAGCTCAGGTGCGATGTATGGATCACTGGAGAAAACCTGTAGCAATGCTAATCACAACTGATGGACCAGGGACAAGAACATCAAGGAAACTTTATCCGTGTTGTCTAATCACACATAGAAAATATCTTTTCTCATGGTCATACAGGTAGTTTAGGATCTTGTAACCATCTTATATTGATCCTTTGTTACAAATATCTATATGGGAGTAAAAATAAGCATATTTGGGGCAGCCATACATACCAGGTGAAGATCCAGGGTCGATGTGGACCCTTAGTAATGGAATAAGGGTGAGGTATACAATGACGTGAGTTTTTGGAAACTCTCTTCATTCCTCAAGTCTCTGTGTTCTGTGTCCTCCTCTGCAAGCAAGATGCCTGTACTGTCTGAGGACAGGCAGAAGAGATGAATTTTAGAAACTCTCTAAGATTTTTTTTAATAGCGTCATAGTCAATACTGTATTTCTCTTCCTATGGATGGAGTCAAACTGAGCCATTGTGAGTGAACCATCTGAACAAATACGCTTCCATTTCTCTGTTGCTATTATTAAGTGCACCGGATTAGGAAAGTGATAGTCTGAAATGCAACAAGAAGAAGAACTAAATATACTACAAAAGTCTCCCAAACCTCACAATTGCAGGTACCTTGGATTACAGTATTTTTCATGCTAATTCCTTAAAAAATTCAGTCCTATGGTTTATGCCAATGACTCTGGGAAACTTTGTCCTCGATTTTGTGTATGATTTCCTAGCAAATATGATACCACTTTGAACACAGTTCTAAACACACTGCAGCTACCAGGAAAAGAATTAAAATTTAAAAAATACTGTACATTATTATATTATATATAGTTTCACATATTACAATTTTTATTTGAAAATGTTTGAAGATTTTCTTACCATGATTAAGAAGAGGGAAGCAATAAAAATCACTGTATAAAAACCAGCCTCCTTTCATGAAGAAGATATTTTCTTTTAATGACTTTCCCACAAAATTAACTAATGTCCCGGCAAGTACATTAAGAAGTAATGTAATTCTCACCGTGATACTTTCTAACCAGGATAAGTCTCTCCATGCGGCTTTTCCTGCAGGGAGATAATTTACTGGCTGAAAGATGTGGGGCAGCTATATTTTTCTTTTTCTAATAATTAAATTTTTTCACAAAGGATCGATAGCCCTTTTATTACATTAAATCTTATAAAGAAAACAGAGGGAAAAATTTACTCTTGCACAACCAGTTTCAAGATTTTTTTCAGTTTTGTTAGCATGTCATGGTCAAACTCAAAGAGTAATAAATGGCTCAATATCAGTCCAGTACTTATTAATCCCTAATAGGATGGTAGAGACAGAGGGAGAAGACAAGATTCAAGACGGTGTTTTCAATAACACTCTAAGGCTTGGTGATCTATCAAAGTTATTCCAAAGTGGGAAATATTGACAGTTCAATTTTAAGTCAAAATCCCTCAGGGAAACTGAATGGGTGACAAGAAACACTGTCTGCCTTCACTGTACTGTAATCACTGTGCTGTGTACTTCATGACGCTATGAAATTATTTTAAATATGAGATATTGAGGCTGTTTAGTAATAACTGGTTCAAAATCCACTTCTAGGTTCTTCGCTTCTTTGAGGTTCATTCCAGTATTCTTGTGTTGCTTCTGAAGTCCAAAGACAAAAACATTACACAAAGACTCTATAGAAGAAGAGCAGGAGCAGTAGAAGAACAGCAGAAGTCTGCAAAGCGAAGAGGGAGAGACCCATGCAACAGGGGCATGCTGGAAATGAAAGCCCACAACAAACATCTGGGCCAGAGCAGCTGTACAAAGGAGCCTCAGAAGACCATTATGGGTCATTCTGAAGCTCTGTCCAAGGGCAAGGATATTTTGTACTGGCTTAGAGCTCAAGTTGGGTGTTCAGAATCATACAGTATGTATATCAGATCTTAAGAGCATATATTTTTTTCCCAGCCACTGCTGTCATAGTCTACTGAGCACAGAACCAGGGGGTTATGAACCCTCACAGGAGTTAGTTAGGTTAAAAAGGAGGAAAGATCCTCCAGTACTAAACACTAATCAGTTATTGAACCAGGTTTTACAATTGTGGAGCCCTTCATCTCTCTAAGTGGGGAAGTCTCTCCTTCCCTGAAGTCTGGAGCAATTACTAACTACACAGCTATGATTCTGTTCTAGGACTGTGTCGGGTTTCACACATGAAGAGACTATTTTAAAAATCTTTTATCAGGCCCCCTACTAGATGACTCTCCTGATACATTACAAGAAAGAAGATTGAAATATGGATGCTTTGAAGTTGGAAGAGCCAGCAGTGAACAGCAAGGTAAGAAAGAGAATTCCTGGCACAGTTCTTGATACAAGAACTCTTTTACATTGACTTCTTTTTAAATCAAAAATAATTCTTCCTTTTTTCTCCTTTTCTTTACAATAAATCAATAAATATTCATAAAGAATTATAAAGCATAGAGAAGCCAGAAAAATGACAGAAATTCACATTTGTACCACTTTGATCTACAACAAATGTATTTTTCCATTTATTCTTTGTGGACCCTTATTTTTTAAAGAAGTGTGTCTACCTATGCACCCGCGTGGGCTCACAAAGAATGAAGTAAAGAAGATTTCTTTTTTGTAGGAAAAATAGAGATAAGACTTGAGTAAAATCACAGTGAAGGGGAATTCTCAGAAGCGAGAAGCTGGCCGGCTTCTGACAGTGGCCTGTCTCACGCATTCTGCGATAAGATACTTTCACACCACTTCCATTATCATCTTGCCTTTAACAAAATCCATTCTATACCATTTTCACCATGATGAACTTTTTAGCTGAGATGAAGTGGAGAGAATTTAGCAGTCATAGGAGCACGGTTGCAGAGTGGAGACGGGACGTCAACAGAAAAATCAAGGAAAACCTAGAAGCCCTTCAAAGTCCATTGCTTTGGGGAAAAGACCTAGACTCCTTACTCTTCGCAAAAAGTAGCTCAACAGAGATTTCTGAAGCTATACATAGGAAGATATCATTGGAATGGTCTAGAATCCCAGGACAGAATAGTTGCTGAGCTATCTCACCCATTTTCCAAAGTTCCCTTTGTTGACTCTGGCATTCCATTCCACACAGCAAAGCTCACTAGTCCATCAACCAAATGTACATAGAGTCCTTTAGTGTGTGTGGAGCCTTTAAAAGCTCTGGAGGCTTCTACATACTAGGTAAGTACTCGGCCACTGAGCTGCACTACAGCCCCAAGAAAGCTGTTTCACAGTAACAGAGGAAGAAACTGGCCCGTAACCTTGGGAGAATTCACTGTCTTCTCTAAACTTTACTTCCTCCTGAAAATGAGGCAAGCAGAGCTCACCTACACTGCGTTTAAGTCTGGAAAGGCAGAGCACCACAGACTGTGCTCAGTGCCTGGTTCGTGTTTGCCAACTCACAAATATGAATTCCCACCCCTCCACTGGTAGCACGTGTACAAAGCTGTTCTAACACCCATTTGCCTCCCACCAATACTCTCCTAACTGCCATTTCTCACATTGTGGCTTCCTGTTACAGACTGCCTCAATTTATAGCTTTCCTCCTTTGGAGCAGATGTTCAGTGTAAGGTGGTAATATCATCATTTGATGTGTTTTACAGCAACGATATACCAGGGAAAGACAGTTTAAGCAAAACCTCAGGACTTATGAGGCACTCCCTGGGCTATCGGTCTGTTCACTTTCACATTCCACACTTTGAGGATATCCAGACAAGCTGCAGCAAGTTCAGAGCAAACAACAGTAAGGAGAAACTCACAGCTGTGTTACATGTGAAAGAGCGATAGTGTTTATGCAGGCAAACGAAGAAAAGAGCTATCACAGAAAACACCATGACCACAAGGGGGTGATTCCACAATATTTACTCTTTGTTTATGTCTTTGGGAATAACTGTGTCTTTTAAGAGTGCACTATGGCACCTTTAGTACCAGAACTCGGGAGGCAGCGGCAGTTGGCTCTCTGTGAGATCAAGAACAGCCTGGTCTACATAGTGAGTTCCAGACAGGCTGGACTACACAAAGACCCTATCTCGAAAAGACCCTCCAAAATGTACATTATGAACTTGTTGGAAGACTATGAACACCATTTTCTAAACGGTAGACCCAAAAGAGCTGTCTTCTTACATCTAAAACCCAAGAGTTCTAAGATCCAGAAAGATTTGGAATTTAGAGTCCATGCTGAGAAATCCATTGGAAATTTCAGAGAAATAGCTGTCTGAACCATTGCCTGCCTGTGTCCTGACAGAAATGGCAAGTGGGATTAAAAATGCATATATCCATTGGTTTTCATTCACAGTCCATCTGACTCACTTTCACTTTTACATGGCCTCACAGATAAACAAGACAGGCCAATGTATAAATCCTTTAAAGTTTTTGCTTGCATATATGTAAGTGCAGTGGTATCATGCAATGCCCATGGAGGCCAGAAGAGGGTGTCAGAGCCTTTAGAACTGGACTTATGGACAGTTGTGAGCCATCATGTAGGTGCTGGGAACTGAACCCGAGTTCTCCACAAAAGCAGCCAGTGCACTTAACCACTGAGCCATCCATCTCTCTAGTCCCCAATCTATAAATCTTATGTGAAAGAAATAGTATTGTATTCTTCAGAATAGATTACAAAAGATAGAATATAAATGATTACACAATGGGATTTCTTAGATTGTCTCAGGTGAATAAAGGTTGAATTGTCTGATAATGAAAGTTTATAGACTAGAGAGCTGGGGAAAATAGCAACTGTTCAGTCCAAGACGCTGGAAGCCTCAGAAAAGAAGAGACCAAAATTTCTGAAATGTCTCTACTTGATCGGCACTATCTACAGCTAGGCACAGGACCACTGAGTAAAAGACACTGGAGAACGTAAATGCTCAGTATAGAAAGAACTGAGAGAAGGCCATGCTCAGTATAGAAAGAACTGAGGGAAGACCAAAGGGAGGCCAGGTTACCTGAGTGGGGAGCAAGCTCATTATGGATATATCAGAAGCAGAGGGGCATGAAGCTGTCTAGTGCTTAGCTTGCTTTCTCTATTTCTTTTTAGTTAAGAATCCCAGCCTGAGGAATAATCCTGCCCACAGTCAAGATGGGTCTTCATACATCAATTAATCAAAATAATCCCCCACAGACATGCCCAGAGGCTTATCTCCCAGGTGATTCAAGATTCTGACAAGTTGACAACACTAACCACCACCACCAATAATTTACTCTCTTCCTTAACAAGGAATAATCTAGTTCTTCCCTGTAAATTCTAAACATGCTTGGATGATTCCTCATCCAGAGTCCTCAGCACATTCTAGAGTGCTCACCAAGTCCATCCAGTGAAAATAAGACAAGAGTTTTCCTTCGACACTCCACTGAAATGCTAAATTTTGTATTATCCATATCTTAAGAGGCTTAAAAAGAACTCCACATTCTCCACACACTGCCAAAGGTAGAGCAGTGATTCTCCCCAAGCTCAGTGTAATCCTTGGAATGCCATCCCCACTGGGCAAGCTGAGAAATCGCCAGCACTGGCTCTGGCCCCAGGCTCTTTCCATTGCTTTCCACAAGCATTCTGTCCCACCTCCAGTCAAATACCAGAGCAGAGGTAGGAAACTTCCAGAAGGTGGGACTGAAGACAGCTGTGCTACAACTGGATGATTTGCCTGTACAGACTTACAGAGGAGCTTGTGCCACCACCTGGACCTTTGCCCTATCGGCAGTCAGTTTGCAGGAGAAAAGCAAAGGCCGTGTGTGTTCCCTCCTGGGTTTTCTGCATAGCACCACTTGCTTATGAAACATGGCATGTGTCCAGTTCTTTGTCCTTGCTCGTATACAGCACAATGAATATATCATTCCATTAGCTACAGCTTAAAGCCTACTTCACTATCATCATCCGTTTAGGGCTTAATAGTGTTTACTGAGGCTTTCACAGAGTTCTTTGTGACATGCAGCCAGAGTCAGCCTAGCAACTGTAGCTAATGGGCTGGGAACCTCACCTCACCGTGCCAATGCAAAAATCACTGGCTTACAGCATTCCCAAGCATCGGGCGGGTGTGCTCTGAAAAATCAAAGGGTTCTAACAAAGGAAAAGAAACTGCTAGCTACCAGGATGGATAGAGGAAATAACAAGCCACACACTGAGAAGAGAGGCATCATGCTTCTTAGCAGCCTCTGGTGAGGAGGAAGTGGAAGGGAAAAGAAGGTGATGCGGCCATTTGTCAGATTACAGTGTGGGAGTTGATGTCAGCATGGACGCATTAGCACTTGGTAATAGCCTCCCACGGGGATTTGGTGTGACCCTAAGATGCCTGAGCAGGGTCAGTGGATTCCACCTGCCCACTTCAGTGCTCATGGAGACTGTCCTCTACCGTGCAGTCATCTCCTGTCTGGTTTTATATACCTACTCAGGCCATTCAGTCCCCCACAGCTTCCTACACTCCAAGTGGTCTCACCAAACCTATCTGTGGACAAGGCTCATAGAACATTCGCTTTTACCTTAGTAGGAATTTCATTGGTTTTTCTTCTTGTCCAGCTGTTGCTTTCTGCTTTCAGGTAGTCTCTCTAAAGGCAAAATGGAAGGACATCTTGACAACAGAGTTCAGACACAAACAAGCCCATATCTGGGGACAAGGGCTGAGCTGTAGTTCTGTGTGTGTAAATGCTCCAAGAGAGCACTCTGGGTCATCTGCAAGCCAGAATCCTTGAGTCCACTAGTAAATCAACTTCATTAGCTTTTACAGTTTTTCACAAGAGAGCTGCTCAACCCTTGCTTCTCTTCCTTCACCGCCTCACTCTTTTCCCAGCACTCTAAGCACTGCAGACACAGTTCTCTTTTCTTCTCGTTTATCCGGCTGTGTCCGCCTGTCTCCTCTACACCCGGAGTTTCTGTTCTGATCTTACAGGGCTCAAATCCTGGGAGGTCAAAATCAACCCCGACTCTGGGAAGGTGAATAAGCCCCAGAGATTGAGAGGAAGAGAATTTAGGTCTGGAGTTTGGCTCCAGACGGGAAGGGCGTGCAGGGAGCAGGATGGGGCTGCACTGCCACCTAGAGGCAGAACTCCCTACAGGAATGAACAGGGTCGGCCTGCTGTCTTGTGGCTTGGGTGGAGAAAACCTTCAACCCAGGGACACTAGCTTGGAGACCAGGAGTGAGCTCCCTGCACTTACAATTTGGAGAATCTCCGTAAGGAGCAGGGCAGGGATTTGTATGCCAAGAGAAATTCTTGTGCAGCCAGTGGAGAAGGTACAGAGGTGTCCTGTCACCTCATTTTAACTGGTCTGGAGAGGTTACCTCCAGTTTTAGGGTGAACAATGTGCTCACAGAGGTTTAAGTGGGTGTGTGCCGAGGCCTTACTCCGATGCCCGACTCACTGCAAGCACACAGTAAACAAAGACAAATTAAAATTATCTAGTGCTTTTTATTCTCTGGGGTGTCTGCAGTGCTAGAATGGAGACCTTCGATAAAGTACAGACACAGAAAGCTGTGTGTGATGAATGAAGCCACCCGGCTGCCTTAAACCCTGAGGTGGCTCACCGTACATCTGCTGAGCTGATCCTTAACAGTGCACAT
Organism: Eospalax fontanierii; assembly: GCA_035773235.1. Lineage (NCBI taxonomy): Eukaryota > Metazoa > Chordata > Mammalia > Rodentia > Spalacidae > Eospalax > Eospalax fontanierii. The sequence goes on along the minus strand of CM069540.1, from coordinate 42,438,604 downwards.
CCGGACCTGGGGTGTTCGTCCCTCAGACCTGATGGTCCAGTAGTGAAGAGTGAGCCCTTCAATACTGCTCCTCCCAGCTAGTTTTCTGCAGCCCAGTCAGCAAGGCCTCTGGGAGCAACGTCCATATATCAAGCAGGCTGTAGTGCCAGCAGGGACACTTTCTTTACAATAAACTGCAAAGGCTTCCAGAGTCTGAACCTCCAAGAAGGACAAAGGTGGAGGAAGGAACTAAGATCCCAGAGCAAAGATGACCAGGAATCACCTAGTTCGTGAGGCGGTCAATGAGTGGAAGCCATATTAAGAGCTAGAGGTAGAGCTTGACAGCATGGAGACCCTGCCTGCTTGCAGAAAATAAAGCAGCACTTTATTCTGTTAAATTAACTGTGTCCCCCTCAAACTCATCTGTTGAAGTCCTTGCCCCAAGGATCAGAACACGACCATCTGTAAGTCAAGCTATTGTACAATAAGATCATACTGAGCTAGGATACTCCTGATCCAACATGGTTGCTGTCCTGATTAAAAGGGGGATTTGGAGACAGCAGTATACACAGGGAGAAGATGACGTTTAGATTGCCATCTGTGCCACAAGCCACGGGAACAAACTTCGCACTGATTCTTCACCAGAGCTTTAGAGGGCCATGGCCTCCTTGCACGATGATGTCCTCTGACTCAGCCTCCAGGACTGTGAAACAATACATTTTTATTCTTTAACCCGCCCAGCCTATGGCAGCCTTAACTGACTAACGAGGCTCTAGATCAGTTCAATGACTAGAGTCGGGTCAAATGACGGTGGGGTAGGTTACTGTGGACCCCAAAGTGGGGAGCTAGGTATGCGTTATGGAACTCAAGCTTTGAGACAGGAAATCCTGAAGCAACATTGATTTTGTTTATGAGTCTATGTTGTTGGCATTACTGAAGGGACCATTTGATGTCCTGCTCCATTACTGCTCCATTTGATGTCCCTACAATGGCTAAGGAAAGCTTAAGGGGAACCATATACAGGTCCTCTCTCACACACCAGGGGTTAGATATTGCCAATCAGGTCAGCCAGGGCTGTTGCTGAGAACAGAACTATCCACTGGCTCACTGTGTCACTGTGGCCTCAGCTAAATCACAACAGGGCAGCCAGGTCCCAAGAAGTAAATGTTGAGAGAGAGAGAGAGAGAGAGAGAGGAGGAGGAGGAGGAGGAATTGAAAATCAGAGACTGGAAGTCAAACACATAAAAAAGAGACATGTAAACAGAAAAGAGGGAGAGAGAGAGAGAAACAGAGAGAGAGAACACAGTAATACAGTAATACTCTGGATTTAAAACTTATCCAGGCTCAAAGGAAAATAGATTCTTGTTCCTGAAGACAAAGGGATAGAGCTTCTAGAAGAACTTGTGGCCACTTTAGGAAAGTATTATCACAGTCTACACTTTGACTGATCAATTCACTTTAGTGTACTAATATATTGATAAAATTGCAAGTGATGAGTGAATATTGGAATTATTTGGTGAAAAGAATGTAGAAAAAGTGGTTTTCTCTGTGAAACACAGAGAAAACGAAAAAAAATCACTATTTGGTAGAGAAAACAAGATGCACAGTTCTATTCCATTGCTTGTCTCAGACAAAGCATGTTGTCCATGAGCTCGCTCCACAGAGTGCTTTATTTCTGCTGAATCTTACATTCAACCTCCTTTCTGAATCACTCCACATCTAAGTCGTTCCCTCCTTTCTCCAGCATCCTATGAGAATAGATAGTTGGCTGTTGGAAGGATTTAATGAATCTAGAAAAAACAAGCTTCCAGATTATGTGAAGATCCAGCTCTTAAAATCTCTTGAGTATATCACATTCAGTGTTTTATAACAGTATTCAAATTCACAGAGCCAATTCTGCTCCTGATTATCCTCAATTACATCCTCAGGTTCAGTGAAAAATGAGAGAAGATTTTAGTTTATCTCCCTGTAACCCAAGCTGCACAGTAACCACCTAACAACAATTCCACCAGCTACCCTGCTCTCTCCAACCCCACTTTGAAGGAATAACTAGCAAAAGTTATTTTGCTATGAAATATTAACAAGTCTTCCATTTTCTTTCCCATAGGTGCCCACATGTACAAAATTAAAAATACATGTAAGAATACCTGGTGAATTATAAATCTCACTTCTTTTTTGTTTTGGGTTTTTTGTTTGTTTGTTTGTTTGTTTGTTTGTTTTTGTCTTTTTGAGACAGGATCTTCCTGGGATCTGTGACCCCAGTTGGCCTGGAACTCATTATGTAGATCAGGCTGGCCTTGAACTCACAGAGATCCACCTCTGCCTCCCGAGCGCTGGGGTTAAAGACATGTGCCACCACACCCTGCATTCACTTTCTTTCTTGAGCCTCAACTATCACCAGAGTTGCAATAAACCATCATCAGCAACGAACAAGAGAATAAGCTTCAAATTCATACTAACATGGCTGAGGGCACATGACCCACTGACTGGGAACCAGCCGTGTCATTAATTTAACAGTGACTTTCATACATCCTTGCCTACCAGTCTCTCACTTGAGGTATATTTCTTTTCTCGTGTATTTCTTTTCCTAACCTGCAGAGCAAGAAAAAATGGCGTGGCCACTGATGGAGATTCCACTCTGATTTTCAGATTTCTGAAAACCTATCTGAGATTACTGGCTCACCAGTGGAAAGACTCCCTTTCTTTCAAATATATTTAAGGGGTTGAGGAACTTCCCACCTTCGGATGATCCCTTCGTAAATAAGTCTTATTCTCTGAGGGAATACAGTCGGGGTAGGTATATATTATGTGCGCCACGCCTGTTGCCTGCTGCATGCAAGGATCTGGACTCACAAACACTCCATAAGCTTGTGTTTTGGTTTCCTTTACTGGAAAAGCATGGTAAGGAAACAGAAATGTTGCCTTCCTATGACTCAGCATGAGCTGCGGTCCCAAAGATCACAGATTCCATGGGATAGGATGAGGGCTGGGATAAGAAGGAAACAGCTTCTCAGTAAGTCTTCTGTGGTACAAATTACCTCTCAGATCTGCTCTGGATTTGGAACAATAAGAGGAGAGGCAGGCGAGCCATTATGAAATGATTCAGCCCTGCATCTTTCGGAGATGGGCACTTCTCCCCTTTCCTGCCTGGCTCTGTGGAGCACAACTTAGATTTAGATTCCAAGCTCATGACTGTGGCCACCCAGTTATAAGTTGCTTTGCAAACTTGAATGATGACAGCCCTATGAAATTCACAAAAGTCTTGGGTTTGTTGAGCACAGATTATAAAAGCATATTAAAAAGTGTTTGAACCTATGGCCTATCCCACAATCTCCAGTCCACATGAGTCCCACAGCCTCTCAGGAATCTATCTAAACACACTTCTCATAGGTAAGCTGTTGGGAATGAACAATTAGGAGGGGCTTCTTTTTCTCTGCTTCCTGGACTCTGCAGCTGGGAATGAACTGAGCTATAACCCACTGGTACAAATGAGTGGACTTGGCAAATTATACAAACAAAGCACATGATGGTGTCTTGGTTTGTTACAAAGGGACAACAGCACTTACCGATCAAAGCTGTCAGAAGATTTGACGTAATCCATGTGAAGTACCCAACGGCAAAGCTGCCATCATAGCCATGGGAAACAGATCTCAGCCTTCCACTTCCATCCTCACCCCAGCAATTTCCAACACATTTCATGTCTCTCCTGGGTCCCACAAAAGCCCACATGCTACTGAGTAGTACTATTAGTCAGGTAACTGTGGGCTCACCATAGAGTGTGTAGCTTCAGTAAAGAAACACAAGCCAAGATGTCAGCACCGAATGCTTCATATTCCCAGCTCCAAAGCTTCCTAACACATTATTGCTAAAACTGTAGGAAGCAGGAGAGGCCTGCTGACATTTGGAAGGGCCAGTAAACAGTTTTCTATGTTGCTTGGTCAAGCAGAAACCATGTTTTATTATTTGACAGAAAGCACTGACATTCTACTTTGTTTTAGGGAAAACGCTGGTCACACTAGACATTAGGTCATACCAATTTCTCAAAACACAGCTAGGTAAGGGGGCTTACAAGGTCTTATTGTAGAACCTCTAGAGGGCAAGTTGGCTATGCCTGGATTTATACCCAGGTTGAATCTAATTTCTTCATACTGCTGGGGAGCTTGCTTTCTGAGTAAGGTCTTCCCCTCTTTTTCTGGAGAATCAATCAGCAGAATCATGGTGTGGCATTAGCGTCTTATGGGTGGCAGTAGGTAGAAAGCTAGGTGAGTCAGAAGTGAAACCACAGGTGCATGTGACCTCGTGGGGTCTGGTGTCTGTCATGCTGGGAAGTGAGCTATGAACTGGTTCTCCAGGGCTCCATTATTCAGTGTCTGGTTTCCTGTCACTCCTGTGGAACACAATGCGGGAAGCAGGATGGACTTCCAGCTGCTACCTGCTTTCTCTGCACCAATCTCAGACACCCCCGGTCTCCCCACCCCCACCCTCCCCACCCCCTGCACCATGTCTGTCTTCTCTTTTGCTCATCTAAATGGTGTTTTTCTCAGTGGAAAAAATCTTTAGTCTTTTTAGCTCAGGAGGCAACTCACACAAACAGATTCCCATATTTGGAGAGAGCTCCCCAAATGGCGGTCTCTTGTGCTATTTTCCAGCCTAACTCTTCTAGAGGCTTCCACTCTGACCCCTCCTCTTTGAGTGGCTTTGAGTGGCTTTGGGTCAGAACTCCAATCAGAAAGTGCATCAGTACAGGGCTTGGATAGAGTTCTCTACTGGACTCTCATTTCACATAAACAAAACATGGCAATTGCAACTCCTGCAGGAGTGCTCTCTTTGGCTGTGATGGCCATGCATCCCTCCCACAGGCCCATCCCTGACCAAGTCCCACCTCAAAGGTGTCTAGGAAGCATCACTGCTGACAATGAAACTGCTACACAGAGCTCCTGTGTGAGGAAACATGAATGCTAATGTCAAAGTATTTTCTTCTTCATTCAGAAGGCTCTTGGATATTATTCTCTCTCTTTCGACTTCACACCATTCCCTGCCCACAAGGCCTTTTCCTTTATCTACTGTCTCTCACAGTCACATGGTAGAATCCCACGAAGAGTTGTGAAGAGTGAGATTGGCTAGCCCTTTCAGATTCTGATTCTGGCGGGCACAGGAATTTTCATTTCTATCAACTTCCCAGGTGATGCCAGAGCTGGTGTTCCATGGACCAGGCTTTGATAACTAGTCATATTATTCAAACAGCACCATAAAAAGGAAAGAAGACCCAACCAATCAAACACTTTTCAATCAGAGTCTCTGGGATGGAAAGTAGTGGGCACACTGATATGTCTTAAAGAATTTAGAAATTCTGATGTACATCCAGCGTGGAAGCTGTCAAAATCCTCCGGTACTTCAACACTCAGCTCTAGACTCATTGATACCCACAGAGAGTCTCCACCATCACATCACTGGTTTGTCATTCTGTGTAGTCAGATAGAAACCCTGAAGATAGGTACGGGCTCCAGGAACAGAATCTGATGGCTTGGGTTCCTGGTTCCTACTTTCCTCTACACAGCCATATAGTTCAACAAGGAATCATTCTTTGTCTACCTTCTAGAGCAAGTGCTTCTGCCTCAGCAGGTTGTCTCTCCCACTTCTCTCTCTTTCTCTCTCTCTATCTCTTTCTCTCTCTCTCTATCTCTTTCTCTCCAGTGAGAGGCTCAGGAATAGGAAGAAGTGAGTGGGCAGTGAAAAACCTGTGGGGTTCTCAGACACAAGAAGAAGAGGAAGAAGAAGGCTGGGAAGCCCCATGGAATGGATTGCCTCAACGAGCTGATTTGAAATACTCTGCACCATTTTTGATCATTGTATTCTGACTGGGGATTAGAGAAAGCACTGCCATAGTGGTTGTCTGTACCTAAAGCTGGGGAAAGCTGGAGTAGGTTACACTTTGCATTTTTTAAACTTCTATCTCCTTGCATGTTTTCTTTTAAATCTCATGTCAAAGTGCTATGTATTAGCTTCTCAAGCAAATTTATGTTTATGTAAAAAATTACAAAGGTACAGCTTTGTGGTTTTGAGTCTGCATCTCTTTGAATATGAAATGTAATAGAATGTAGAAATAGAGCATTATTTCAACAACAGTATCCCAGTCTGTGATTAATATAAAGTACATTTTGTGACAAATGTTTGTGGAAGATGAATTTCATGGAATCTGAAACAGAATTCTTTCAGAGTGGAAATACACGGATTAAAAAAGAGCACACTCTCCATCTCCATGGGGCAGGGATCCCATTGAGCAGCTAACTGTGAACCTCACAAAGCAGCATATTCTCAGCCAATCTCAGACCTCACTGCAAACGTAGGTTCCTGTGCCCCAGCAGAACCAATAAATCCAGAGTTCCGGGGAACCATGACTGAGCATTCTGTCCATGTTCCATCCAGTGGGAAATGCCTCTGACACCCAAGCTTCCTTGCCACCTCTCAGCTCTCTGAGTCCTATGCACCTATGCAGCCCCTAATTCTGTCTCCCTGGTTGTCTCTCAGATGAGCTGGCTCCAGACTCCTCCAGGACTCCAACTAGTATGATTATAACAGAAAGTTTCCACTCCCAAGGCCATGTACCTCCTATGAGAAGTCCTGGGACCCCTATTTCCTATTTTTTTTCTTTCCAGAACTTTCTCCTATTTGCCTTAAGGACAGCAATAAAGATGCCAATCTGTTTTCAGTTTCCAGCAGATACAATAAACTTTTTCTACTTATGCTAGGCTAAAGTTTTGTACAATGGTGAGCTGGGGCAGGTGTTATTCACATGGGTGAATAGTCTTTATACACTAGGCAATGGTTTTAAGCTACAGGTTGAATACCCTTTATCTGAAATCTTTGGAGCCAGAAACATTCGAGATTTCAGTTTTTTTTACAGAATTAGGTATGTTTTGAATATATGTATATAATGATATTTATGGGATTTGAAGCCAAGTATAAACACAAAATATATTTATATACTTTATATGAATATCCTGAAGGTAGTTTTATACAGTCATTGTGTGCATGAACTCAATTTCAGAATTTTTTCTACTTGTGGCATCATTTTAGTGTCCAGAAGTTTCAGATTTGAGGGATTAAGAATGTTCAAATTGTAATAAAAATTGGAATGACTGTAAGAGAAAGAAGCCTTATATATTCCTCAGTGCTCTGTTCCTAAACCTTTTAACTGATACTAGTTTCATCTGCTAATGTTCTTGGATGAGGTTGGAGATGGCCCTGGTTCAAAGTATACTCCCTGGAGCTGTAACTGTCCCAAGAAGCCCTTTCATACACATTGGCAAAGTCATATAAGCAAGAAAGCTGCAGCGTAAAACATAATTTGAAAACTAATGTAACTTAGGGTCTGTTAAGTCCCTTCTAGTCTGAAGTACATGTGACTGTGGAGAGCCTGGAGAGCGACATGACAGCTGAGTCTGCTGAGGCTCTTCTAAGCCAGAAAAACCAGCATGAGACCAACATCTGGCTGGTTTTACACAGCTGAGAACAAAATCACATTCAAGAAAGAATCACTACCCAGCTGATGTAAAGTTAGTGTGAGTCAGTGAAGGTCATAGAGAATGAGGCCTCAGGAAAGGCCTGAGGTGAGCCTGTCCTGGTAGTCCAGGGGAACGTACCACTGAAGGTCCCTGGATGAGTGTCTCTCCTGATGCAGAGGTAACATGTGATGGTGTCATTGTGTGTGTATGTCTATGTGTGTGTCTCTGTGTGTGTATGTGTGTGTGTAGGTCTCTGTCTATATGTGTGTATGTATGTGTGTTTCAGTGTGTGTCTATGTATGTGCTGGCTGGTTCGTGGAGCTCCAGTCACCATGTTTCTGGTAGACAGTGAACTGCCTGGGATCACTGATCCATCATAAAGTTTCTGCATCTATTTTTCGTTATTTGATTTATTTGATGGTTAAGGAAATGAAGAGTTATTTCATAAGGATAAGCAGAGATATGGGAAACATAGATTTAAGGAACATTCTGGTAGATGCTTCCATCATTTAGTGTTCTTTGTTTTCCAACAATACAAGTCATTCTATCTGCAAAAGAAACCAAATAGTGTAAAAAATTCTAAAACCAAACAGCTGGTCATGGTCATGATGGAAGAATCCAAAAGGAAAAAAAAAAAAAAAGGGATAAAAAGAGCTCTAAAATAAAAGACATGACCAAGGGCAGACATGGAAAGTTCTAGATTCAAGGTTCCAGGACAAACAAACAAGAGGAGGAAGGAATTATTGTGTGAGCAGCACAGCTGTGTGCTAGAATGCTTATCTTTAAGGAAGGATGCTTTGAAACTGCAAAGACAGCTGACCCTCCCTTGCCCAACGTGAGATCTAGCTATTAACGGACTTTTGTTTTTGAGAATTTGGGTAACAAAGGTAAAATTACTGACACAAAATGCTCAACATCCTTGGACATCTGAGCAAGGTGGATTAAATCAAAACTACGCTGAGATTCTGTCTCTCTTCAGTCAGAAAGACTATCATTAAGAAAGCACGGGGCAGCAAGTGGTGACGAAGATGCAAGTGCGGGGTGTCGGATACTATCAGCAGCAATGCGAACTGGGGTTTATATACACTATTGGTAGAAATGTAACTTGATACCGCCACTATTGAAACCAGTGTGATGGTTCCTCAAAAGTTAAAGATAAAACTATAACATCACTTCATTATACCACTCCTGGACGACTACATGAAGGACTCTAAGTCAACATATCATCCTGGAGACAGTTGCAAATTGATGTTTACTGCAGCATTATAATTCACAGTAACTAAATTATGGAAAGAAGAATAGCTTTTCAGGAAGATAAAAGAGACTGATGGGAGAAAGGAGAGAGAGAAAAGAAGCAGAGGTTATGGGGAAACATGGTCAAAGAATATTAAACATTTGTGTAAAGATGTTCTTATAAAACCCAGTACTATGTACAACAGATATAAGCCAGTAAGAAACCTAAAGCTAGAACTACCATACGACCCAGCTATACCATTCCTAGATATGTATCTGAGGTCAGCACACCACAAAGATATTTGCACAGTCATGTTTACTGCAACAATATTCTGAATAGGCAAGATATAAAATGAGCTTAAACTTCTCATCAACAGATCAATTGATAAAGAAAGTATAACACATGATGGACTATTCCTCACCTATAAAAAAAAAAGAATGAAATTCTGGCATATGCAGGAAAATGGATAGAACTGGAAATCATCATGTTAGGTAAAATAAACCAAACTCACAAAAACAAATACCACCTTCTCTCCTATATGTTGAGTCTAGAGTAGATTAAAAGTCTGAAAGTAAAGAGAGACTGTTAGGAATGCTTAAGGTGAAAGAGGAAGAGGAGAGCTAATATATAGTAATGGATTAAGTGCATGTGATTAAAGTTCAAAATTTAGGGCTGGAGAGATGACTCCGTAGTTAAGATCACTGACTGCTCTTGCAGAGGACCCAGTTCCCAGTAACTACATGGCAGCTAACAACTTTCTATAACTCCGGTTCCAGGGCATCCACCAACCTGTTCTGACCTCTCTGGGCATTACATGACACAGGTGACATTCACACACGCAATACACATAAAACAAACATAATGAATAACATGAAGTTCATAACACATGAATATATATGGAGATGTCATAATGAAATATTGCTCAGGTTTAAAATCTTCTAGAAGCTCAAGAGCACAGCATTTTGCTCTCTGTTAAGTTCTTCCCTGGGACACAAATCTTGTCCCATTTGCCTATAAGCAGCCCATACAGACCTCTTCATTTGCTTTGGCATTTGTCATCCTTTCTTTTATCATTTTATGAACTCAATTTATATTTTGTTTTATATCACTTAAATCCAGAAACACCTCTTCAACCTCATAAGTAACCCACCATGAGGCTCAGAAAAGCTACTAAAACTCCAAACCAGTCCTAAGGCCTGTGCCAAATAAACTTTTCTTTTAATACAGCTTTTTTTCGGGGGTGAAATTCACACATGAGTATGACATTTACATTATTTCTTCTCCTCTTAGTCCCCCTCCAACTCCTGCCCCATCACCCCCACATTTTCTCAATTTCTTGTCCTCTTCTCTGATTATTATTTTTATACATGTACCTACTTATAAATATACATATACAAATACATACACATAAACATATGTATGTATGTTAATTTAGAGGTACTCATGTGTATCTGTGCCTAAATGGGGTTAGATAATCTCTCAGGGAGATGGTCCCTGGAGAAAACTGATTCACTGTCCCTCAGCATCCATTGATTGCCTATAACTCTTTGTCTTGAGGTGAGACCCTGTGACATTCCCCCATCTAGCTTGGCGTGTCAACTGATTTCATCATTATGCAGCTCTTGTTAGGCTTTCACACAACGGAGGTTTCATGAGTGCAACTTCCTTGTCATGTTTACAATGCTTTATCTAGCAGTAGGCATCTGGTCCTTCTAGATCTTACAGTCTTTCCACCCTTCCCTTCCACAATGTTCTCTGACCCTCAGGTGTAGAGATTGCAATACAGATGTGTCTCTTGGCACTGGGCATCCCACAGTCACTTATTCCCTGCATTCTGACCAGTTGTGGACCTTTGTAACAGTCTCCAGCTGTTGCAAAATGCAGCTTCTTTGATAAGTGACAAGAGGTACATTTGTTTGTAAATATAAAAATAAGTATTTAGCATACAGTAAAAAATTATTTGATCTAAGAAAGTACCAAAAGCAGGTTCTTCTCTAGGGTCTATGAATTTCCTCCCAGTGCACAGGCCTTAAGTACAATTAGACAGCTGCTGATTACCCCTCAAAATAAAAATACCACTGCTGCACCAATAGAGATAATTTGGGGGCCTAGTCATTGCTGGAGTTCATAGACATTACACCTGGATAGGACCATTGACTGGTTTTCTCTTTCGGCAGCTTGCACAGTAGCATCTGATACTGTGGCAGCTAGTCTTTGGGCAGGTGGTTTCCAAGTCAGTTGCCGCTTAATTACTCCAAGTTCTTTGTCTGAAGTATGTTGTGTCTTCAGTAATGAACCTTCTTAAAATAATTATTACCAGGTTTCTTAATGAAGATGGATGGTAACAAATCGGTATTTTCTGTACAAGAATCTCTGGCACTATGAAGTAAATAATGCAGAAATAACTTGGTACTGAAATGGAATAAGAATATCGTCTTGTTTAATTTTAAAGAAAAGGCGTAGATCTGAAAAAAACTGGCATCCTCAATCTGTTTACTTAGTATATGGGTTAGCCCATTTGCCAGACTTCTAAGTTCTAAGGGATGCCCCTTAAATCTTCAGATAAACTGATTCAAAAGTCTAATGCTTTATTTCAGTGATTAAAACCTAACTAAAGGTTTTACAAAAATCTTTTCTATGAACATAGCTCCATGAGGCCCAGTGAGGACATCAAACATTGCCTTTCTCACATCTAATTCTCTCAGTAAGCATGTTCTTCTATCTTTTTCCAGTCCCTTGTATTATGGGAACCTCGGCTATCACTAGCCAGGTATCCCTAAGGACTTCTATGAGCCAATCCTCCAGGGACTGATTTTTCATATATTTCTCGGGTTGTGTAGTCTTTGGTTTCAAAGAAAGATGACTCATTATTTTACTCAACTTTTCCACTTGCATATTACAAAGAATGATCCCAGATGCCCCCATGTACTCACAAGCCAAACTGTAACAGATGTTTTTGTTGCTTGTTTAAAGTCTTTTCCCAGTTCAAGCAACTGAAACACAGAAAACTCCCTGACTACTGTTATTTCCTGGATCTGGTTATTTGGGGAACCTAATCCCAAGAAGTCCTCCCAAAGATGTTGTACTCAAACAAACCTGGGCTGCATGTCCTATGACCACTCACAAAACCTGCACCCACAACTACAGCAGAGAGGGAGACCATTGCTTGCCACAGGGGAAGAGGCAGCCATTATCGGCATGGCCTGCACAAATGCTTCACTTTCACAGTGGCCATGTCTCAATACCCCTTGCATGGGTCATTCTACCACTCTTCCCAAACTCATCTTTGGTTGTTGGTCCCTGTTCAGGTGCTAACTGTGTTGTGTGACAGCATTTCTAGGGAAATATCATACCAGAGAGAGAACCAATGACAGCCCAAACTAACAATACCACCGAAGTCCAACCTGGGAAACCAATGAGTTTATTAGGGTTACATATAGGAGTGGGTGAGGGGGTTACTGACAGGAAGCGTGGATAACTCACTGCACCACCAAAAACTCGGCAGCATGGGTGAGGACTCGTGTAAAGCTGGAACCTGAGAACTCTCCATGACATATAGGCAGCTCAGCAGGTCAGAGAGACTCCTGGACTCAGCAGTCCTTAATACATCTAGAACCTGGAAAGGGAGAGATCTTGTGAATCTGGTAAGTTTCAAATATTCCTTGAGCCTTGTGAGTTGTTTAGTTCCTTAATGGGATTCATTCTGGGATAGAATGTTTAATTTTCAGGAATTCACCATGCTACCCCAGTGCATGGAATGGTGCTGCCCACACTGGGTGAGTTTTTGCACCTCAACTAATGTAATCAAGGCAATCCCCCACAGGCAGCATAAGACCCTTCTCTTAGGTGTCTAAGTTGTATCAAACTGACAAGTAAACTAATCATCACAACCTCACTCTTGTCAGCTTGACACAAAAAGATCATCTTAAGTTATGACTTCCCACCGTTGTCCTCAAAGCCTCATGTTTATCTCATAAGAAAAGAGTGGAGGGAAGGGTGAAACTCCTCTCCCTCTCACAGTGCCACATATTGTCAAACAAGCTGCCAATGCAAGGACCTTGGAGGGACATAGTCAAAGTGACCGTGAGGTGCTCAGCCCTAAGTGACACATCTACAATGCAACCTAAACACCTAAGACTCAGGGAACATCACGGAAGGGCAGGTGGAAGATTTTAAGAGCCAAAGGACCAAGCGCTTCCCACTAGATAATTCATTCTAGACATGACAGGGAAGCTCTACCAATGAAATCTCCACAGTCTGGCAGCCTAACAAGATCTGTATAATGACAAAACCAGTTGACCTACCAGTGTTGATAATATAATTTTCACAGGGTCCCACCTCTAGAGAAAAGCTTTATCATTGGATAATGCTGAGGGAGGTTGAACCAGTTTTCTCCAGGGACTAGTTCCCTGTTAAGTTATCTAATCTCAAGTAGTCAACCCTAAATATACATAGAAACATGAACACCACAAATAATATCATTACTCTGTAGCGCTAATAATCAACAAGAGGACAAGAAGCAAGAAGTTGAGTGGGAGTAGAAGGGACCTGGAAGAAATCGGAGGAGTAACTGGAGTGGGGGGTAGAAATGATGCAAATATGATACTCAAGTAGGAAATGAAATTCCCCAAAATTAAAAATAAATCAAGTAAAAACAATGTTAAAATATAAAAAAAAATGTTGAAAATTCCAACCTGTGCTATCATAAATGAATTGCTTCTAGATTTCCTCTTGCAGCAGGGCTGTTCCGATCTTTAGGGTCCCAAAGCAGGAAAACGCTTCTCCAGCAGACAGTAGTTTTTCCTGTTCCCTCTGTTTGTATCCTGCTCATCTAAGGCCTTGCTAATTTAAGCATCTAAGGAACGTACATCCCATGCAAAGATAACACATTTGTGTGTGTAATGCATTGACTCCTCTGGTCTATATGCTATTGGTTCATAGCCCAAACTTTTACATCAATGAATTAAAATACTTTAATGCTCCAGTGACTCTTTATAAGAGGACAAGCTTGCTTGCTCCCTCTCTCTCCTTCCTTCCCTCCCTCCCTCCCTCCCTTTCTCGCTCTCCACATCTCTAGCTTTTGTTTTCTCTGTATCCTCTTCTCCTCTCTTCTTTCTTTCCCATTCCCCTTTCCTTTCTCTCTCCTCTCCTCTCTATGCTCTGTCTTCTTTTCTCCCTTCCTCCTCTCTTTCTTTTTCCCTTCTCTCTTCCCTAGTCTTCTCCCCGGTCTCCTTCCCTCACTCTGTCATTTGATAATTTTAACTTGCATTTCACTACTTACAAAGTTAGGGCACCATTAAGCTCACTCCCTCAGCCTCACTCATTAAGGCTCATCATCAGACATTGCTTTATTTGTTCATGCTCATTATGCATAGTCTGAACTAAAAAATTCTTGTCAATCTTATATAACGGGACAAGCCCATAAGAGACATTTACTGTACAGTATGCTACCATAGGCAAAATTTAACTCAAAAACAAAAGCAGATGGACACCTTAATTGGGAAGCTGACAGCCCACTTTTTGTTAAGTTCACTTCATAGCAAGTCATTATTTAAGTGGAGATGGAGCTGGACATTGCACATAGCCCTAAATTCTTTAACAGATTATAGTGATGCTTCCTCATACCTTGTGGCATTATCATGAAACTTATTATATAAATACTCATCAGATAGTTTTCTCCAAGCCTGAATATGTTATATGAATTAGGGAATGCAATAATAAAGGTTAATATGTGTCTCAAAGGGAGTCACAAGCAATATAAATCTCATTTGGGAATCTAGGCTTCCAACAATTATCTGTGATTTGGCGACAGGCAGAAAAGACCTGCTGTCCCCACAATACTTCCCCACCTACTCAATGACACATTTAACTGCCTTATAAAATTCATTGCATCACCAAGTCATCGCCTGCTTCCATTTACAGTGTTGGTGCTGAGTCGTTTTGCTGGTAACTTTGGTTGGTGATACCCAGGGCACAATTCTCACAGCCTCCTCATTTTCACATCCTTATAGGGACTGCCCCATGTCCCCCAGGCTTTCTGTGTATTTATTAAGTTCACAAAGGCTAATCACACCATCACTTGAATAAGAAAAGCAGTAGAATCTTGTGTGTAACACTTGGCTGACTTGCTTTGAAGCTGTGTAGGAAGACTCCTCAGAACAAGACACAAAGTAGGTGCTTTTGCATAAACAAGGCTGACTCTTGTGGAGGCTGGAGTGGGAGGAAGCAGCCAGCAGATAGTGAAGTTGAAGCAGGCAAATTACAGGGCATAATGACCATCTTGAGAACAACATACTGTTCAAATCTTGTAATGTTGACAGGAAGTCCATGAACACAAAGAAGTCAGAGAGCTGTATGCCCAAAGTGGGATTGAATCCATATAAAGCTACTGAGATTCTGCATATTTTATGATCTGAGTTCCCTAAGAAGCATGTTAAACCCACTCATCAGGAAGAAGCACGATAGACATTTCACTAAAGTAGACGTTTCACTAAAGAGAGCAAGGTCTTTGTTTTGGGCAAGAGTTCTGAGAAAACCATTCTAGAGCACAGTTCCAGGAGAAATCTAAATGAACAAGTTCTCAGAACAGATCAAAGCCTACTCTTGGTTTTAATGCATGCTAAGATTCGGGCTGTTTTTGTTCAGACACCACTGTAATGTGGCTTTGCACCACCACAAATGAGCAACATTCAGAAAGGAAATGCTGCTGTTGTCTTCTTTGAGAAAGTACCACAGACCACAATAAAGAAATGGAGTTTCTGTCTAAACTGGTCTCCCGCCAGCAATCCCCTCATAATCCTTCTTCTTCTTAGCGGTTACAAACTGTGTCCTCAATAATTCCCTATAGGTTTTCCTTGTGATCAATATCTAGCTCACAGATCTACAATCTTCCTGCTTGTTCTTAGTCATGGAAATAGAAACGTGTGGTAATTTGTCAGATCCCTGAATAACTTGTATGGGAGCGTTGTCTGTCTCTCCTATTCAATTGTTAAGCATTTTATTCTTTCTGAAATGAATGATCTGAAGACTGTGTGGCCCCATTTCATACATAGACATAGACCAAGAAAACAGAAATTGTGCTGCAAGAAGGCTGTCATTGTTCACTTTTGTTGTTTATAACATTATACCACAGCTCTCACAGATCACATGAATTGTTTAAATGTAGGTGGGCTCAGTATTTGATCTAAAGTCACAAAATCACATGTAGTGACCATCTTCTTGCTGTTAGGATTGTCCCGAGGTAGACTAGAACATCCTGTGGCAAGAGATACAGAGTATAAAGGCTTAGCCAAACTGACCTTTAGAGCAGTTTACTTGAGATGTTAATCCTTTGCCCATTAATCTATTAGTCAATTTTAAATTAATCTATTAGACAATTTTTCCATGAATGGATTAATGTGCTCATGATGAAAATGTCTCTGGGTTCCTGAAACTTCAGAACAAATCATCTTTACCGGGACACAGAAAGAAAAATGTGATCTCTCTTATAGAGAGAATTTTTTAAAGAACTTAAATACATAGAATAGGACAACAGAGGTTACTGTGGCAGAAGGAGGAGGCAGAAGAAATAGGTCAAATAAAACATGTGTTCCCTGAAGCAGGAAAAGTCTAGAGATCTAGGCACACCTGGAGGAATGAAGTTAAGACTCTGTACCGGACAGGTGCTAAAAGAATAGATTTTTGGTGTTCCTACCACGCATAGATATGGGAAAGGTAATCATGAAAAGTGGTGCTAATTTCTTTTACTGTAGTAACCACTGAAATATCAAAATACATATTAGTCATATATGAAATTCCCAAAGAATACATCAAAAATGTATTTTTAAAATTCTGTTGTGTAATTGAAATATGCAGAATTAAAATCTGTGTATCTCACACATGCATTTTACTGATACATGTAATTAGCTTTAAATTTGAAATATATACTTTTTCCAATAGTTTTTCATATAAAAATGATACAAGTCCATGTTCGCACACACACGCACACCACATTCCTTGACATTCACAAGGAACTGGTCAAGACAAGACTCGCATGGATATTAAAATATAAGAATGCTCACCTCCCTTGAATTAAATGGCATAAATACATACATATATATATATATATATATATATATATATATCTTAAATCATCTCCAACATTAAATACCTAATATGACATAGGTACTAAATAAAAAGCTATTATTTCATATTATTCAAGGAAAAATGTGTCCATACAGCAGCCAGGGATATGCTTCAGACTCAAGAAAAGCCAAAAGGCCAAGAAGCAACCAAGGTACATATTTTTAAAATAAAGCCCTGACCATATTAGTAGACTGCTCAAACCTCTCCTTCAGCTTAGTCCACCTGAAGGTGAAAAGACAAAGTCTCTGCTTCTGCCTCTGAGGTTCTGCAGAGGCCACCTCCCTCTTTCTGCAGGCCCCACACTTCCTCTGATCCAGGTGGACAGCCAATATTTGTCCTACAGGTTACCTGAAGTCTTCATTCTCAGAGGCTTCAGTGCCTTTCAGTCCTTCTGTTACCAAATCTCACATCATAGTATTCCATACCATTCCTCTTTATCTTAACTTATATATATGGATCCCAAATCCATGGAAGAATATGACCCACTGTGATAGTTAATTATCAACTTGATAAGCTCTAGAGTCACTTATGAGACAAGCTTCTGGAACATCTCTAAGAGGAATTATCTATATTATGTTAGCCTCTGGCCATGCCTGTGAATGATTTTCTTGATTCAGTTAATTGAGGTGAGAATACTCTTCCTAAAAGAGGGTGGCACCATTCCTTGGGCTTGGGTCTTGTACTACATAAGGAAGAAGAAAGCCAAGCCAGCATCAGCATTCATCACTCTCCTCCCCCTGACAGAATACACAGAGTGATCAGCTGCTCTGAACACCTGCTGCCTTGACTTTCCAGCCATGATGGACTGTATCCTCAAATAACTCATTCTTCCTTAAACTGCTTTTTTAGGGGTATTTTATCATAGCAGCAGGAAAAGTAACTATGGCATTACATTAAGGGTGGAATTTTTTACCCTTTGATTTATCGTCTCTGGAAATCGCATCATACACACACCCACACAGGTTCATTTTACCAATCTCTTTCGGGATTCTAGCCGAAGTCAAGTCAATAAAGAAGATGAATCACCACATCATGTATCATCTAAATAAGATCATGGCTCTGTATTTGAAAGGATTTTAAAATTTTAAGAGTGTATTTAAAGAAAACCTACATTTTTTACTGATTTCCTTTAAGGCACCACTAGACAGAGGCAGACAGGGTAATCGCAGCCTCAGGTCAGATAAAAAAACACTAGAATAACTTCAACTTCTTAGCACCTCAGGGTTGAGTTCATTGACGGACTTTGGTTATTCTGTCATTTTCTTTGAGAACTTGGAGTGAACATAGAGACCATGTCTGCACCTTTTCTTGCAGATGCGTTGAAGTGAGGGGCAGGAGAGGAGGGTGGGACAGAGTTTTACATAACACCAAGAAGAATTTTGTGAAACACTTTCTCCAGGGAAAAGGAAGCAGCATTTATGCTGAGCTTTCCATTCCCAGGAGAAATCAATTGGTTTGTTTCCCAGGGGAAAGCAGGAAGGAACAGAATATTTGATAAACTGACTTAAAACAAAACATTTGTTAAAGGTTGTTTAGTAAATGAGCAATTCTTTCCGACGTTCAGGGCTTCCACTGGTTCCTTCCAACATGGGTTGCAATTCACTGGCGGAATGCGGGAATGTGGCTGCTGGCTGGGGCTGCGTTTGGCAGCCAAATGCAGCTCAGTCAAACTAAAAGCAGGAATTTAACAATTCAAGCCACAGAAGGACACCATCAGCCAGCAAGGAAATTAGTGGAAAGCGTCTCTTTGTGCAGGCACCAGGCTCTCCCTGCTGCTGGAATCATTTTCCAGGGAAGACCTGGCCACAAGGTCTTCCCTATCTCTCTGGGACACCTGGCCTTTTACTGGAATCTCGCTGATAAATTACCAGTACCCTCAATAGACATTCAGAAGTAGGTCACAAAAGACAAGAGGTACCTAGGAAGCGAAAGACCTATTTTATTCTCAGGATTAGCTACATGGAATATGTTTTGACACATTGATAGGAGATCTGTGACCCTCTTTAGAACAGAGTCTTTAGTCAGATGAAAATACAGAAGCTAAGAGTTTGAAAAAAGTAGAAGTCATCTAAGTTTTGGCATTAAGCTGCCTGCCTAACATCCTGACTGACAGAATAACCACAGACACACCCCAGTTCTCTGTTTTTTCTTAGTGCCAATATTTCTATCTGAGACTGCCTTAGGAAAGCATGTTTCCTCTATTGATTTGGATCTATTCTGGGGTTCAAAGTCATAGATCAGTGGTAGAGCTCATGCTTGGTATGCTGAGAGCCCTGGATTCAATTCTCAGAACCAAAACGTAAGAGAGGAAAGAAAGGAGGAAGGGAGGGAGGGAGAGAGAGAGAGAGGGAGGGAGAGAGGGAGGGAGGGAGGAAGGAAGAGAAGGAGAGAAAGAAATTGCTAGAGAAGCTTCATTGGGCATTTTTAAAATATATTATTTATTAATTTATTTTATGTTTATAAGAGTATTGCCTACATGTATGTAAGTTCATCTGTGTCATGCAGTGCCTTCAGAGGTCATAAGAGGGCTTCAAATTCCCCAGAACTTGAGTTATGGATGGTTGTTAGCTGTCATGTGGGTACTGGGATTCAAACCCAGGTCCTCTACAAGAACAGTTAGTGCTTTTAACCACTAAGCCATCTTTCCAGCTTCTCACTGGGTAATAATAAAAAAAAAAAAAAAACATTATATCCTTCCTTCTTACTTCCATCATAAATTTTTTAAATAAGAAATTAAAAAAATTAGAAAAGAAATTCACTTCTAAGATGTTTCATGTGTTCTGATTCAGAGAGTGGAAGTTCATCTTTTGGATCACAGGGTCCTCTAGCCCCTCTGAAGACATCTTGATTGTGGCTTTTCCTTTCTTTGTATTTTCCTGTGAAATCAGAGGTTCTTAGAGAGCTCTGCAGCAGGCTGGATACTAATGGGAAGAATGAGTCAGGGCAGTTTATTTACAAATGGGAGTAATGATGAACATGAAGCTTTAGAAAGGGAGACGCATGGGCCAGCAGCCACAGAGACATTACACCCTTAGTCTGGAAAGAGCGGCTGAAGAGCTACCGGAAGCCAGAGTCCAAGATCTCGGCCTGGATCTTGGCAGTGGCTTTTGAGGAGGTTGCTAGGGCCTGAATCCTTTCCCTCTTACTGGCCTTCTACAGGGCCATGAGGTCTATATCACTTGTTTCTTAAATTTTAGTTTACTTTTGACAAGTAAAAAATGTACATATTTATCACATATGTTCACAGCACAAATGATTAAAGCAGTCTGATCAACATATACATTACCTCACATAGTTACCATTTCCTTAAGTGAGAATATTTCAAATCTCATTTAGTAATTTTGAAATACACACTATAGTGCATTACTATACGTACAGGCTGTGTAACAGATCACTAGAATTATTTCTCTTCTCTTTGACCCTTGAACATCATCTCATCTTTCTTGTGCACTCTCCTCATCCCACATAGCACAGCCACTAGAAACCCCTGTTCTCTCTGCAACTCAAATTTCATTTTGCTAGTCTACTTGTGAGTAAAAGCATATCAAGTTTTGTTTTGGTTTTGTCTTTCTATGCCTGGCTTGACTACATGCAAAAGAATGAAAATGATCACTTATGTTGCCTCATATACAAGAATTAACTCTAAATGGGTTAAATACTTAAATGTAGAACTGAAATTGTAAAACCACTTGAAGAAAGCAAGGAACGTTAATGGATATGACCTCAAAAGCACAGAAACAGAAACAAATGTAGACAAATGGGATCCCATCAAGCTAAAAAGCTTCTGCAAAGCAGAGGAAATAATCAGCAGTATACAAAGATAGCTGACAGAATAGGAGAGAATGCTTGCAAGTCACAGGTCTCATAAAAGCCTATTGCTCAAAGTATAGAAGACAAAGAACTCAGTAGCAAAAGAATTAAAAATTGCAGTAAAACTGGACAAAGGGACAAAGCATTACATTCAAATGGCTAGCAGGTCTATATGAAAATGCCCAATGTGAATAATAAAGAAATTCAAATTGAATCCACAATGAGAAATCAGCTCAAATCTGCTGGAATGGGATTATCAACAATGAGAAATAAGTGTGAGCAAAACTGTGCCCATTGCACCATATCCTGTATCAGGATTTCTATGCCACATAGGTTTTACTCAGCTCTCAAAGCATTTTCTTTCCTGTGAAAGTAGTCCAGCTCTTTGTCAATGGACTATCCTTCCGTTCTGAGTACTGATCTTCTCATTCACCATTCACTCATGTACCCTGTTGCTCAGAAAAATTGCTCACTTTCTTTGAGTCCTGAGTTTCCACAGCCTCAGTTCCTATGAGCACAAACTGAATGTCCTAATCCCTAGGAATGGAACACCAAAGGCATCAGCTTAGAAAAGCTATTTGCACTTGCCTCCCAAGTCTTGTCTTGTGTGTAGAACCAAGGAGTCCCCTCAACAACCACTAGTTAAAATAAAATGAACCGATGGACACATAAGGTTCAATGCCAAGACCAACCTAGAGAGACTACATTGCAACTGATGACAAAATGTGTCCCACTACAATGAAAGAGGAGAAAGAAATGCTCCTAGAAGGTGGCGCCCAGCTAAGATTGACTGCTCCACCTAGGCTTGCCAATGAGGTGAAAGAGATTCAAGACAATCAGGGGCATCCTCCCTGCAACTCCCTAGTAGTGTGACAATATTCTTGTGCCCAGAGAAGATGTGCCAGGTGATATCCCATGATAGCTGGGCATGATCTCTTCACAGAACCCTTCTTTAGCTTTAATGGTTTATGGTCCTTTCTCTTAAGACACTGTAAAGCCCTTGAAGCATCATTTCATTGAACCCAACTAGTGTCTTGAAATTTTTTACCCAAGATAAAAACATAGAAACTTAGGCAGGGGTCATAGATGACGGTAAGTATAAATATCTACCTAATTAATTTTATTATAAAATATTTTAAGATTATTTCAACTTCACAAAAGAGAGTGCTCTCAAGCCTACAAGTCAAGTTCTCCCTGCCCTCCCTTTCTGCCTTGGTTCAGCTCCTCTTCCATCTTTCTTTGGGACTATGGATATCCTTCTTGGCTTGAGATGAGACTAAAGAGTAGTGGAGGAAGGGGCAGTCAGAGTAAGGAGCCCATGTCTGCTGGTGTTGTGATATGTCTTTCTGTTATTCACAGCATTAATGAAAACCACTCCATGCAAGTATGCCTGGTGCAGCCTCAAAACACAAGCATGTCAGTGAAACTGAAGGATTGTACAAAAGGAGATGAAATTGCCTCTCTGTGCAACACAGGACCTCCAGGGTATTTAGAGATTTGCCTATTAAGAAGCCATTAGCTCCAAAGAAGGCCAACCCTCTCCATATGTGTTCCCACCTGAGCCTTCAAAGGGACGGCTTGCTGTGGTGGCATCTGGCCTCAGCTTGCCTCTCTGTTATGTTTATACTTTCCCATTGTCCTGCTTCATGTCTACTGACTTTTATTCTTTTTAGCCAAAGCATAGACGGCATAATATTTTCCTCCTCTGCTTAGAGATCCCACACGGTCATAGAGCAAGAACTTCAACCTCTTTCTTTCTTTGCTTTATTACTGGCATTTGATCCAAGGCTTTTGTGAGGCCTTTTGACATTTCTCCCCCAAGTTTTCCACTTTCCTTACATGTTAACAACCTTTTTAAATCTTTGCAGTGTGGAGCATGGTTGTTGAATGCGCCCTCTGCTGTTTACGTGTTCAGGTACAATGAAGGCTTCTGATAAGAAGCAAGTCTTTCCAAGTTTGGCATTTACGACCAATTTCTGTAGCCATTAAACAGGGTCATATGCTTTTCTGAAAGTCTACTTAGGGCTTTTCTGTCTGTTATAGTTCATACTGGTTGGAAGCTCTTTTCTAGCATCATGAATAATGTATTATGGATAATAGACTGGTGTCTGTTTTATTTATGAAATTTGGAGTTGACAGTGAAACACATATTAATTTTTCTAGCTTGCTCTCACTCACGTGTGTGCCTCTGCTGTGTCTGGTCCTATGTGCAACTCTCCAGGAAGGCCACACCCAGACGTAGCCTTTACTTCCCATCCTAAGGAGGACCAGAGAGCAATATCTTGTGGGGAAAATCTTCAGAGACCACTTGGGTGCTCCTCATCAGAGAGGAACTTGGTGGAAATTCTGAATACAGAGACAAATAGCTATTTCCACATCCCTTCCCTTGGCTCCGTGCTAGAGAGCACAGGCATCATAAATGAAAACGCAGCTTCGGAATGACAATTATGCAGATCACAAGTTGTAATGCCGCTCGGTGTATCCGATTTCCTGAGCCATGCTTCAGCTTTCTACTTCTGCTACCCAACAATATTTCCAAAACAATAGAACAATCCACTATGAATCAAAGCCCCTTCCACACAGATTTAGCAGAGACTATGATTGCCCAGATTTGGAAAAGTCAGATCAAAACCACATGGGTCTTTGTGTCTTAATTATGACTATAAGTGGACAAATCTTGGTTTCACTTCAACTGGCCCAAGGAAGTTTGGTTGGCAAGATTGTTTTTGCTGTCCTGGAAGCTCATAAACAAACCAAGAATGATCTGTCTTCCTTGGCATAAGCTGTGCTCTGCTAGTGATTCCCTGGAAACAGACCACAAGGCTATCTGCCAAGCTCTAACAACAACCCATAGCTATGTGCCACTTGGCTAACCAAAACTGGCAAACATGTACTTAGATATCCAAGAACCCATCACAAGGGAGGCAGCCTTAAAGTGGAAAAATAGTGATACTAGCAGAGGCCATGGATTCTCTCCTCTTTGCAGCCTGCTGCTATAGAGGGCTTCTGAGTGAGGCAGAAGAATAGAAACAGCATGAAAGAACGAATGTTAATTCCTATACAACCTTGTAGAATTCCACATACATAAAAGAACTTAGAGTGGATGTTCTCAGTTGCAGTATGGGCAGACATCAGTAGTAAGACAGCTTCTATAGCTTGCCATCTCCCTTCCTATGGCTCCCACAGGCTATCCTGATCATAATTTTACTACAGTGGACAGTGAGAACAACTGATGTCAGATCCCAGCCAGCCACCATTGGAGTGGCAAGACAAAGAAATGTTGTCAGGGGTCAGATGTTGCCATTTGGGTCTGGTCTACCTTGTCTAACTGCAAAAAGCAGTTATTAGGAAAAGAGGATAGGTTAATTCACAAGAATTAAGCAATCAAGGGAAATTCTCAAAGATTAGTGCAGAAGAAAATCAGGAGCCTAGCCCTGTTGACTCCATATTGAAACAACTAGACCAGTGTCTGCTCTTTGTATTTGGTAATGATCATAGAAATCAAAGGTAGTGCATGGTATTTAAAATGTGGTATTTTTAAATTTATTATTCTTTTGTGCGAATGAGTGGTTTTGCTTACATATTTCTAAATACACCTGTGTTCAATACCTGTGGAGGCCAGAAGAGGGTGGTGCATGCCCTGGAACAGCGGTTATAGACAGTTATTAGCTGTCAGGTAGGTGCGTAGGACCAAACCTAGCTCCTCTGGAAAAGTAGTCAGTGTTCTGAGTCACCTTTCTAATCCTTAAAAACGTGGCATTTTTAAAATGTCATAATTGAGTCTTCTTTGTAAACACTGCCTTGAGTCTACTATGGAACAAAGTTGAAAGTAAAACCTAATAATATTATATTGTTTGAGATTTTTTTGTGTCTGAATATAATGTGTTTTGATGAAGTCCACCCCACATTCCCTCCCAATAAATTATAGAAAAAAAATGAAAATCTCAAAGTTCTTAGAAGAGAAAATGTAGTCTTTCAGATGGACCAAAAGCCACCCTTTGAAGTTACTTATTTTACTTTGGAAGATTTGGGAAGATCAAGGAAGTCACTCACAATACAGAGAATTTTCACCCCAACTAGAAAAGGGAGAGAAGTCTGCTTCTCAAATTCTACATGGCTGAGAAGGACATGGGATTGCTAGGTGAGACTTTCAGTGTATGGGTTTCCCAGGAGAGTCCTGGACTCTTGTACCACAAAGCTGTGTCTGGGAATTGCATCTTAGCAGCATGGAATTTGGATTTGGAGGTGAGAGTCAGCCTACAATGAGTTCTGAGTTCTCCATCAGCCTCTCTGGTTTTTCAAAGCACTCATCTCTGTTTTCAGTGTTAGCACTGGATAATCCCACTTTAAGCCCAGGCTATGTACACCTGCATTTGTCAGCTTTCTGTATTCTCTGTTTTTGTTTTTGTTTTTGTTTTTTAAGTGAACTAGAATATCAACTTAAAAGGAATAAAGAACTTTTGTCTCGGTTTCAGAGGTTTTAGTCCCCAGCAGGTTAGCTTCTTTGTTTTGGGTCTTTGTTAAAATAGAATGCTGTGATGGGGTGTGCACAGGGCAAAGAGTCTGAAGTGTTCCCAACAGGTTCATGTAAACCCTGCTCCCTAGCTGATGTTACTACTTCAGGAGGTTGAGGAGCCTTTAGGAGTTAGGTTACATGCACAACAAGATTACTAGAGACTGGACCTTGAAGCTTTTTGTCTGGTTCCTTTGTATTCTACATGCTGATCCTAATGATGTGAACAGTCTATGTCATAGGCTTCCATTGATATTAATAGAACTGCTCAGTCTTGTCTTCCTCAACAGGATGGACTGGAACCCTCTGAAACTATGAGCCAAAATAAATCTTTCAGCCAAGTATAGCAGTACTTGTAATCTGAAGGCTCAGCCTGCAGGAGGCAGACTCAAGAGGATCTATGTAAGTTCTAGGCCACTCTGATCTATGTAATAAATTCCAGGTTCTCCAGGGATACATAGTAAGAACCTATATTTCAAAAACGGAAATTGTAGATGCTGGAGAGATGGATCATAGTTAAGAGCCCTTACTTCTCTTGCAGAGGACCCAGGTTCAATTTACAGCACCCACATGGAGACTAACAATCATTTGTAACTCCGGTTCCAGGGAATCCAATGCCTTTTTCTTACCTCTGAAAACATTACATGACATAGGTGCACTTACACACACATGCAGGCAATCTATTCAAACACATAAAATGAAAATGATAAATAAAATACTTTTAAAAGGAAATCCTCTCTAAGACCTCAAACACTATATTAAACAGCAATAAAGAGACTGAACATTCTAATTTGTTCCTGGTCTCAGGAAGGGCTTTGAGTTTCCATTTAGCATGAACTTGGTTTTGGTTGTGGACATCTTGTATATTGCCTTTATTGTGTTCAGATAGTCTCCTGTATATGTAGATTTTCCATGACTTTTATTATGAAGGGATGTGGAGTCTGTCTAAGGCCTTTTCTGCATTGAATGAGATGATCATATGCTTTCTGTCCTTCAGTCTGCTTATGTGATGTATTACACTTACTGATTTACATATGTTGAGCCATCCTGCTTCTCTGAGATGCAGCTGACTTGATCATGATCGATAACATATTTGATGTGTTCTGCCATTCACTTTGCAAGTAGTTTAATGAGAATTTTGTGCCTATGTTCATCAGAAAGATTGGCCTTAAATTTCCTTTTTTGTTGGATCTTCATCTGGCGTGGGTAACACTGGCTTCATAAAAAGAATTTGGACATGGTCCTTCCTTCTCTATTTTATGGAATAATTTGAGTAGTATTGATGTGAGTTCTTCTTTGAAGGTCTAGTAGATTTGTGCACTGTATCTCTCTGGTCTGAGACTCATTTCAGTTGATAGACTTTAAATTACTACTTCTGTTTCATTGGTCCATAGGGTCTATTTGTTTACTTCATCTTATTTAACTTTAGTATATGGTACATATCTAGAAATTCACCCATGTCTTAGATTTTCCAGTTTAGTAGAATACAGATGTTTTAAAGTGTGTCCCTACAGATCTTTGAATTTCCTCAGTATCTCTACTGTAGTGTTTCACTTCTCATTTCTATTCATTTAGTTCTTGTCTCTCTTTTGTTTAAACTGGGTAAAGTATGTGAATCTTCTTAATCTTTTCAAAGAATCAACTCTTTGTTTCATTGATTCTTTATATTTCTATTTTGCTAATTTCAGTCCTGATTTTGATTATTTCTTCCCATCTACTCTTCTGGGATGTTGTTCTTGATTTTTAAAGTCCTTCAGTTGCATAATTAATTTATTACTATGAGATGTCTCTAATTTTTATATAGGCACTGAGCGTTGTAAACTTTCCTCTTGGAACTGCTTTCACTGGGGTTTTGGTATGTTGTGGTTTAATTATCATTTCTATGAATTTTTTATTTCTTTTTTATTTCTCCCTTTACTCAACTGTCATTCGGTAGTGTGCTGTTTCGTTTCCATAAGTTTGTGTGCTTTTTTCAGTTTCTGTTGCTTTTGATTCTCAGCTGTATTCGTTTGTGCTCAGATGGAATGCAGAGTGTTATTGCAGTTTTCCTGTATTTGTTGAGACTTGCTTTGTGTCCTAATATGTAGTTGATTTTGGAGAAAATTCCATGGGTTTCTGAGAAGTATATTCTTTGGTATTTGGGTGACATGCAGATATTTGTTGGATCCATTTGATTTATGATGTCTTTTAACTCTGGGGTTTCTCTGTTTAGTTTTGTCTGGGTGTCCTGTCTATTGAACTCACCCGCTATCACTGTATTGGGGTCAATCTGTGATTTTAGATCTAATAGTATTTCTTTTATGAAAGTGGGTACCCTGTGTTTGGTGCATAGATTTTTAAAGTTGTAATAGCCTATTGATGGATTTTCTTTAATGAGTATCAAATGTTCTTCCTTATTATCTGTTTTGACTAGGTTGGAGTTGTAGTGTATTTGGTTTGAAAGGATTGCTTGCTTCTTGGTCCTATTTGCTCGGAATACCGTTTCCTATCCTTCTACATTAAGGTGGTGTCTTTACTGATGGTGAGGTGTGTTTCATGTAGGCAACAATAAGATGGAGACTGTTTTCTAATCTAATCAGTTACCCTGTGTCTCTTTATTGGGGAATTAAGAACATTGAGTTATCAAGTATTGAAAGCTATTAATGAACAATATCTTTAAATCTGTGTTATTTTGCTGTGGTGGTGTTGGTTTCTTAGACCTCTTTTTATTAACTGTTGTAGAATGGGATGAAAAGAGGAAAAGAAGTAAAAGTATTCTTTTTGAAGATATGATTCTATGCATGAGAGACCCTGAAGACTTCATCAGAAAACTCCTAGAGTTGACAAGCATGATAGACAAAATAGCAGTATGCAAAATTAACATTCAAAAATTGGTAGCCTTCCAATATACAAATATACCAAGCAAAAGTAATCAGAGAAACAAGTCCATTCAGGATAGCCTCAAAACATACCATAGAATAAATTTAACTAGGGATATGAAAGGACATGGAAAATTTTTAAATACTAAAGAATGTCATTGGGGAAGATGCTAGAAGATGGAAAACCTCCCTTGCCCATGGATGGTAGGATCAGTATTGTGAAAGTGTCTATCCCACCAAAAACAGACTCGATACAATCCCTACCAAACCCCTTGAAAATTTACATGAAAACACACACACACACACACAGACATACACATACACACACACACACACACACACATGCACACACACTAGAATAGCCAAATCAATCCTGAACAATGAAAGAACTACAGGTATTACCATTTCTAACTTTATCCTACAGAGTGAAAGTAATACAAATGGAATAATACTGGTATAAAAACAAAATATCGATTGATGGAATAGGACTGAGGACCTGGATATAAGTTCACAAGCCTATAGCCACTTTATTTTTTAGAAAGAAGACAAAAGTACACATTGAAGAAAAGACAGAATCTTCAACAAATGATGCTGGTCAAACTTAGATAGCTACATTTTGACGAATGAGACTAGATCTTTTTCTCACACCCTGAACAAAACCCAATTCCAAATGGAGTAAAGGCCTCAACATAAGGCCTACTATGCTGAATCCAATAGAAGATAAAGTAGGAGATCCACTGAAATTTATAGGCACACAAAAAGTCTTTCTGAACAGAATTCCAATAGAACATGCACTAAGACCAACAATGGAGAAATGGAATCACATGAAACTGAAAGCTTCCATCATCCAAGAAAAGAGACAGCCTACAGAATGAACAAAATATCTTTACCACCTACACATCTGTCAGAGAGTATCTAGAATGCATAAAATCTTAATAAACTCAATAAAAAAACAAACAACTGAATTTTAAAATGGAGCAAGGAACTAAACAAAGAGTTCTCAAAAAGTAAAATGCAAATGGCAGAGAAATATTTTTAGACGTTCAACACCTTTAGCCATCAGGAAAATGCAAATCAAAACTACTTTGAGCTAGGCATCATGGTGTGGTGTACCCCTTTTATCCCAGCACTCAAGGAGCAGAGGCAAGTGGATCTCTGAGATCAAGGTCAGTTTGGTCTACATAGCAAGCCCTAGGACAGCTGGGGCTACAGAGAGACCCTTTCTCAAAAGAAATAAACAAACAAAAATCTACTTTAACATTTCATTATATCCCAGTCAGAATGGCTAAGAACACAAAATACATTACTACAAATGCTGGCTGATGTGAATGTGGGGAAGGCATCACTTACTCATTAATGGTGGGAGTACAAACTGGTGGGGCCACCGTAGAAATCATCGTCAGGCTTCCACAGAAAGCTGTAGCCTTCTGTTATAGCTGCCTGACCCCATGGACCAGCGAAAAGAGAAATACGATTGAGGGCACCGTCCAGGTCTTACTGGTTTAAGACTTGGCCAAGTTGCTTGCTGCATCCGTTTTGTCAACAGAAAAATGGAGATAAGGGCCCATTACCCCCAGGACTTTACAAGGATTGTGTCACTACTCATAAAGAGGCACCGCACATAGAAAGCATCCAGTGGGAGTGAGCACTTGTTACCAGCTGTGTATCTAAGCTAGAGCTCTAAGCTCTGACACGCTCATTTCCTACAGTTGGAAAATGGAGGCTCCAGCTCAGAGAACCTCACCAAGATCTGTTGCCCCTTTCTCAGACTCACTCAGCTCCAGCAAGAGCATCAACCAGCATCAGTGTACCCAGTACAGGCACCGTGTTTCTAGCTAACAGTCCGATGCCTGTTGAACTGTATTTTCTTTCCACCTGAGCCTATTAGATCTAAAGTGGGAGCCTCAGATGCTTATTCACTGCAAAGCAAAACGTGCAAATGTTAAAATGATTTAAAGTCAAATCCAAATTCATTTTCACTCAGCCTCAATTCTCTCATCTTATAAAATAGAAGTAAATAACTATGATGCATTTCTCATTGACTGCTTGTATAAATAAGTAACATGATGCATGTGTTAACCAGATGCCATGATGGTAGGCACATTGTCCACACTGATAGAATGTATTTTCATCAGCATTATCATAATGCAGTGTGATTTAAATGCCTGCCCCATCTCATGCTGCTAAACTGGGTTCCTTTCAAGGACAAAGCCTGTGTCTCTTTATTTTAAAATCTATCATACTATCTAGGCTCTGATAGTGATTGCATAAAATTGTTACAGTCTCATTAAATTGAACTGTGTGACTGAGATTATCTGTCCTATTAATTCTTAGCTATGGCTGTACATAAGAAACATTTTGGCCAGCTTAGGAAAGACTACTTGTGACCCTTACTCCAAACAAATATGTCAGAACCTCCAAGGGAAGTTTTCTGGCACCCTATTGTGTCACAGCGCCTCAAAGCAAACTGAAGTGCAACAAGAACCACCGCATGAACCGCTCATTCATTTGTGACCATCTCTCAGGTTCCTAGTCCTTGTCAACAGTGAAACTAGGGGAATAGGATGGTGTGTTTCCGTATTATTCATGCTGGATGATACATAATGTAGTCATGAATAAATCATTCCATCACTGAGTCCTGAGACAAGCTATGTGCACAGGAATCACAACAGATAAAGGAGATAGGACATTCACTGAAATGAAGAGTTGTTTCCCAAGGAGAGAGAGAAATAAGGAAGCCAGCCTTCTATGGCCTCCAATGCCACACCTTTACTGCTATGCAGGATCATTGCTATGAGATATCCATGTAGAGTCTGTTTATGAACCAAACACGATTTATTGAACCACAAGTACATGCTGTTACAAGGCCTATCTGTATGTTCCATCATATGCCAACTGGATAACTGTCCCGAGGGAATCTCTCACAAAACTTCAGAGTTTCCTCTCTGCTGGACAGACTAAAAGGAAAAATTCTGCATTCCTTAATTCTGTGATTCATTAAAGTCAAGGCTTCACCTGACTCACCTGGACCTCCAGAATTCTTGATACAGGGTTCTGTTCATTAATGGATTTGGGGATCACAAGGAAGACCCAGGAGACAACTTATTTTTCATTTTGTAAATTTTTATTTATTTTATTCTTTTATGTTTATGAGTGTATTGCCTTTACGTATGTAAGTGCACCCGTGTCATGCAATGCACATGGAGGACAGAAGAGGGTATTAGATTTTGAGAACTGGAGATATGGGCGGTTCTTAGCCTCCATGTGGGAGGTGGGATTTGAAACTGAATCTTCCGCAAGAACAACCAGTGCTCGTAACTGCTGAGTCATCTGTCCAGCCCCCTTCTTTTGCTTTGTTTGTTTTTAAACACTATTTTTTTCTTTGTTTTGTTTTGACCTCTAGACATTTTGGTCTATTCCACAAAATCTCTTTTAAAACTTTTATTTACTTTTATTCTTAGGTGGATGAGTGTTTTGCCTATAACACCTATGTGCATATAATGCCTATGAAGGCCAGAAGAGGGTGTTGGATCCCCAGGAATTGGAATTATACATAGTTGTCAGCCACTATGTGGAAGCTGGGAACTGAATCAGGTCCTCTGACAGAACAGCAGTGCTCTTAACCACTGAGCTATCTGTCCACCCTCCGCTGAGCCACCTTTCCAGCCTCTTCTGATTTAAACTACTTCAAATTCTGTTTTATACAAACTGGAGAGAAAAATAATTACGTTGGCGCATCACTGTTCTATAGTCCCCTCATGGCAGAGCAGCTATAAGCTGTGCTTCTTAGTTCATTTGAGTTAGGGATGAGGAGAGGAAAACACAGATCTATGGAGCTCTGTGTCAGGCATGCAGTATATGCTTTGCGATGTGCTCTAAATCCCACCCTTAATTCCATGGCTTTGATCCTCACCTCTCACCAAGACAGAAGTAATAAAAGCCTGTTACTGTGATGTCAGACAACCTCACATAAGTAGCCAGAGGAAGAATTGAACAAAATTTACCTTAATATAAGACTTACTGTATTTTGAATTAGGGCTTCTTTTCCTCTCTCAATATTGAGAATATTATTGTTAAAGGTCTCAAAAGCACAGTCCAGCAAGACTTCAAATTTGAACCCGAAGTTTCAGTCACCTCACTTCATGTTCATACACTCATCCATTTAATAATTCAATGTACATGTACAGCGCTTCCATCAAGAAGCACTCAGTGTGACAAGGAGATGAGTTAGAAATGAATTCTGCCCACTATAAACTGTTCAGGGAAGAAAACCCATGCCTCGTAATTAAACTCAACACAGCAGTGTATCTATTCAAGACAAGGAACAGATAAGACTTTTTCCTCTGTGTGGTATGGTGAAGAATGAGGGTCACATTCCAAAATTGGACTGGTTAGGTTCAAAACTCAGAGTTGAAGAGAGAAAACTGGTCAAGTCGCGAGACAGGGCTCTCAGAACCTTACAATGTGAATGGTGTGACTAAAAGATTACAGATGATGTCCCCATGTCCAAAGTAGAGCTGGGGTTCTGTATTCTTAACAAATTCATGGGTGGTGTTTTGACAGTCACATTTTAAGTACCAAGAATTGAGCAAAGTCAGTCAACATACACACATATACACACACACACACACACACACAAATACACACATATGGTATGAGGTCTTCTTGCCACTGGAAACTTACTCATATGAACTGGCAGCAATGGTGACAACATGCACAAGACCTATGCCGACTCAACTAGACAAAAACCCGGCATCAGACAAGGGAAATGAGCAACAGGCTCCAACCCTAACCTTGGAACTATTGGGAAGTGATTACTGCTGGGTCGGGGAATAGCTCTTCTTTAAAATCTCTAGACAGGCTGACTAGATCTCATTGGTTGAACTTGCACTGAGGGACATCTGGGTACAAATGCTTGACTAGATAAGATTTAACGTATATGACAGAGTACAAGAAATCTGGTGAGGGGGAGTATGAAGGAGGAGCCTGAATCTGAATAAGAACTATTATATGAAATAACCTTCCACATGGAATGAAAGACACAAGAGGGAAAACTGAGACCAGGCCTCACTCGGAAACTCAAACGGTTCAGAGAAACTGGCATGTTCCCAATAATATTTAGGGAGCTGGCTTTTGTCCGTTTCTTCAGTTTGTTCATTGTCTGAAAGCTTTCATTTATTGCTATTCAGGTTCCCCTGATTAGAGTTTGGCACTGTTAACAACATTGGGGAACAGACAGACTTTATGACTGGTGTTGAATGAGGGGCTTAAAAAAAGTGATTTAAATGAAAAAAGTGGATTCAACATGGATGACAGGGACGAGAGAGATGAAAGCAAAGTGCCTGCTCTGCAAGCACAGGACCTGAGTTCAAGCCCCAGAACCCTTGTTTAAAAAACTGAGTACAATGGTGCCAGTTTGTAATCGGAGCACTGGGAAGACAGACAGGCTCACTGGCCCACCAGCCTAGCTTGTTTGAGGAGCTCCACCGAGAGAACTTGCCTAAAAACATAATAAAGCAAAGCTGATGAGATGACTCAGTGGGCAAAAGCACTTGCTGCAGAAGCCTGGACACCTAAGTTTGATTCCCCAGAACCCTCACAGAAATGAAAGGAGAAAACCAACTCCACAAAGTTGTCCGCTGACCTCCATTCATGTACCATAGGGCACACAAACACACATGCATCATATACTCACATCCACACAATAATAATAATAACAATAATAATATTTTAAAAGGTGGACAGGTCCTGAGAAATGACACCTGGGATTGTCCTCTGGTTTACACACATGTACACATACACTTGTACCTGCACACACATGCATTCACATACAGGAAAAATACACATACAAACATGTATAAATACAATCTAAGGGTTTACCATTGCTACTGTTTTAAACATAGCCCATTACATTAAGAACATCCATTACTTGAAGAAAAAAAAACCTGAGCTCTGAACCATTATTTATTTAGCATTATTACAGACATGACTAAATTCTATTTTGTGTTGGACTAAGAATATAGAGGTTTGAATTCTAATTTTGAACTTGTCTCATTTCTGGTTTGGTTTATACTACAGTGTATGTTGACTGATTTTCAAAAAGAAACTGACTTTCCAGTTCTGAATTTTACTATGAAAGTGGCAGCCAAAATATTTTGAAAAATAATCCCGTTCATAAACTTCGAACATTGTCATCTAAATATACCTCCCCCACAGAGCTCTGAAAGATAATACCCATGGCACACAAGTTAAAAATTGGAGCCTGCCTGTGCTGGACCAATCTTGCCTAATCTGAACAAGCTAAGTGCTTGAAGTCTATCATTCAGTCTATCATCAAGTCTATCACTTGAGTATCAGGTTTAGTTCTTGCATACCAACAAGAATTATTCCAGAAGGGTAGGATGCTTCTGAGCAAAGAACGGTGTCTAGATCTGAAGGGAAGAGCCATTTGAATCCCTGTTAAAATGGCACACTGAATACAAAGCTAACCTTTAGAAAAGATACAGGAATTTATTCCAAAATCCAATAATTAGAAACGCTGCTACTGACTTTGGGGTCTTGACAACTTGGGTCAAGTGAAGAAGAAGCTTGGACTCCTAAGCCAGCACAGTCCTCCCGCATTATATAACAAGTTTTGAATCAGGGCTTAGAGTGAGCCCTACAGAAACCAACAGGAGCCATGTTGAGTAACCATGGTTGTGACAGTCCATACAGGTGTAAGACCTGCCTTCTAAAAATGCATAGCTTCAGTCCTGGCTAGCTGTAAACCAGTCCCACGTCTTACTTAGCCCCTTATCCATCACATCTATGGCAAGAATAGGGCGAGGTACAAGGAAAGGTGGCTATTTTTAGCCTGAGTTCTCTTCAGCCAGGGACTATCCCTCTCCAGACTCGGCAGATGGTGGACCAGACAGCTTTGTCTGATGATATAATTAGTTTTCAGCACCTCATTATCACCTCACAATGGAATCTAGAATTAAAGCTTAAAGTATGGGATAAAAGGGCTTATTTGAACTCAGTGAGATGAGTTAAGTTAATTCTCTCATCAGAAATGGGCCTTGTCTACTTGGGAGGCATTTGAAGAGAATGATGATTTAGGAGAAAATTGTTAATAAAGTCACATGTCTCTCATATCAAAATGTTGTCCTGACAAAACACAGTGAAGGCACACTTGGGAGGACAGACAAACCGGGTAACCAGAAAACCTGTCTAGCTTCAACTCTGCCACTAATAAGGAGACACTGGCAAGCAAGGTGATTTCTCTAGCTCTGTGAAATGAAAACATTGGGTCACACAGATGAACACCAGAGTCCCCTTCCAAGTCTAAACTCCTCTGATTTTTGTACCATTTAAATAAGGTCAACTCTGTAGCTTCTATTACACATTTAACAAAACATAATTCTTTCAGATGAAGTAATTGTCAAAATTGCTAAGCATTCGGTTGCTTTATTTTAAGCAAAGCACCATTTCTGTAGCAGGTCCATCTGCCTCCAGCAACAGTGTGCTACCCACCTTGTGTCCAAATGCTCTGGCTTAACTAGAAAATGTCTGGGCCAGATCAACAGAGAGTCAGAGCCCACGGAAGCTAAGCGACAGCCAAGCTTAAGACCTGCAGGAAAGTAGCAGCCAGGACTGAGTGCCTGGGGATTCCTAAGCCATGTGTGCAGCCTGTGAGAAGCTGGCACAGAGGTTGTGTTCGCTTTCAGTGTCTGGCTCCCACCCGGTGCTTGATAAATGTTTCATAATGGCATAATGCAAAGTACTTCAGCACAATGGTTAAAATGCATCAGTGATAAAGAACGTTCCCCTGTAGGCATCTCAATTTTTTTTCTAGAATGAATGAGAATCTATCTAATTAACACTTTCAAATAATCAATGTTCCCCCTCACTATGTCAAGATCCTGAACATGCTCTGACCTAGTAAGGTGGTACTTGTTCTATCTAAATTTAGTGTTAGATAAGTTAGGAGAGTCTATCTAAGTTTAGTGACCAGTGTTAAATAGAAATTAAAGTTCAGTCACTCATTCTGACAGCCACATTTCATGTGTTCAATATGTCTGGAGGGTACTGTATAGAATGATACAGATCAAGACCTGCCCATGGCTCCATGAGATTCTGATCTAGACCAGCTGCCCTAACTCTGTGAAATTCCTTTTTTAATTGATTTAGAGAACACAATAGACATGATGCCATTTTAACTATTAGAGACTGAGTAGGTCATTTAGGGAAAAGTAGAAATGATTGAACTTATAGAATAGTTTAACAATTTCTTTCATTTAACTTTGTAGGAACACTGAGTGCCTTTAAAACACTTGGAACTTGAATTGAAATTGAAAAAGCTCAAGGTAGAATTACACATATTTAAAAAAGAAAAACTAGCAAACAATTTGAACTCTTCATTATTGAATACTAATTTCATTATTCAATGTTTTATATGCATTTAGTTAGAATAAAATGTTATTAGATAAGTAAAACAATTTGAAATATCAAGTTCCCTCACATTTTTATGTACATATTTTCCTTGTCTTGATTCAACTTACAGCCTTTCCATTTTATAACAGCTCAAAATCAACATGTATTCCATAAAAATCAACTTTGAATTTTGAATTTCAATCTCTTTCTAGACACAGTACCATACTCTCTTAGGCTAGGATGTCAGACAGTATCTGGGAGCCACAGGGAAATCACCCTGTAATCGTGAGAGGAAATAACTGATTCTTTATAGTATGCTATGATGCTAAGCTAGAGTGTTAGTCAGTAGGTTAGAATTAACAGGAGTGGATAATCAGAGTGATGACACATAGAAAGCCACGTGAAACAAATTGGGACAGAGAAGGGAGGACTTGACTGTCCTAAAGTGAATTGTCTCTCAGGATATTGGATATTGGATATTGGATATTGGGCAGTTCAGTTCATTTTGGAGTGGGGCTCTTAATTTTTTTTAATGGTCCACTTTTATGCAGAAAGTTATGTGAAGTCAGAGTCATAGTTTTAGGTTTCCTGGCTGTCTTTATGGGAAAGAGGTTTTAGTTTTAATAAGCTGATTCAGGGAGCAGGAATTCTAACTCTTCTGGCTGGTTTGCCTTGGGGAGACCAGAAGAAGATCAGAGAAAATCAAAGGGAGCATTGCTTCTGAGACTTTGACTTTCAGTGTCATTCTATGAACCCCAATAGTGCATAAATATATCTTCATTGCGTGCTACTTTCAATTCATAGTGTTAATGGATGCCTTAATTTAGTTTTCAGTGTTGTTCTGATAAAACTCTGACCAAAGCCCGCTTGGTGAAGAAAGGACTTAGATTCAGCTGACAAATTCCAGGTTACAATCCAACATTGAGGGAAGTTGTGGCAAGAGCGCCAAACAGGAACCTGGATGTACGAACTGAAGCAGAGACTACAGTGCTGAAATATCTCAGAGGAAGATATTGCCATCCGTAATCCATGTCTCTTTCTTCACCTTCACTTTTTTCTTTTTTGAAGATTTTTAAGCAACTTTCTTTATTGCCTGCATACAATGCGTTTTGATCAAATCCATCCCGTATCTCCTATCTTCCAACCACCACATTTCCTTCCAACTTCATGTGCTCTGCTTTTTCAAACCCACAGAGTCCACATAGCACTGCCTGTGTGAGCATGGATGCGGGATGCTCCACAAAAGCATGGGTAGCCTTTCAGAAGCCTCATCCTCGAAGTAAACTTACTCTGCCTCTCCAACGACCCTCAGTTGCCAATACCTTCTCAACTAAGGGTGAGACTTCCTCCCATATCTGTGGGGTTTTCTTGGCTTCTCCTGTGCAGGTCTTGAGCATGCAGACACAGCTGCTGTGCGTTCCTCTGTGCATTGTCATTGCCATGTCCAGCAACTGCTGTTTTGCTACAGATGTCCACTACTCCCAGCTCTTAAGATAATTCCAACCCTTCTCCCATAATGATCCCTGAGCCTCAGGGGGAAGGAGTGTGATATAGGTGTCCCACCTAGACCTGAGCGCACCACAGTCTTATTCACTGCACAGTAGCCAGTATTAAGTACCATTACTGCCAACAGAAGTTTCTCTGATTATAGCTCAGAGTTTACTAATCTACAGATATAAACTATAAACTTAGGGGAAAGTTCAGTCCTATGATGATGTGCTTTGTGCTACAGAAGGTTTTTAGTTTCATGAGTCTTGTTTAGTTATGAGTACACGTGTACTTCTACCTAGCTGGGAAGGATGCTGTGCTCATGTGAAAGTAGGTACTTGTGGAGGCCAGAAGACGGCACAACACCCACTGAAGCAGAATTCTTGGAACTAAGCTAGAGTCCTCCATGGAGGGGTAAGTGCTTTTAGGTACCGAGCTTTATTGCCAATATCTGTTTTCCTTTTTTTCCTGTTTTAGTCCGTTTCAGTCCCTTTCTTCTATCCAGTTGGTAACATCATTGACTGCTGTTTGCTTTTGTCACGTTCTCATTATTAAAGTATTGTTCACCTTTTTATTCCTCTTCAAAGGGTTGATTCATTCCTAAAGAAGATGAATGAGATAATCATTGTCACTCCATGATCACTCAGGCTGAATTGCATTGTTTCCTTGACAGATTGCCTCTTACTCCTTCATTTGAGGAATTCTAATCTGGAGCACAATACAGCACACTTCAGTAACATTGGTCAGGTGCAAGAATTATTGGAAATGTCTGCTACCACATTCTTGTACAAAACATAGAATTACAAAGTATTCATATATGTATGAATGTATGATGCCATGTATATATGTATCCTCCTCAGAGCTGTCCTCTTCTTTCCTTCGCAGGGCTGTCTTCCTTCTCTTTAGGCACTGGTTCCAGGAAACCCCGTGTTTACCAAAATCTGTGGACATTCAAGTCCATATTGCACATAGCACATAAACATTTAGTATAATTTATGTCATCTTTAAATTATTTACATTATCTAGGAAAATATATTACATGAAGTGTTATATTATTTAGTGAATAACATCAAGTGCAAAATATCTGCACTTATTTTTTTAATATTCTTGAATTGGTTTTTTTTAATCCTTGGACATGAGGCAAAGGACTGACACACGTTTTGTTTTCTTTTTTTATGTGTATTTTTATTGATTTTTTGCATTTTATATAAAAGATGTTAATCAGACTTAGACCCCTACACTCACCATCCATTAACACCCTTAAAATCCCAACAGCTTTTATGCATTCTGTCATATATGCTAAGTCCCATCAAGTCAAGCGTTTATACCAAGGTGTCCCTTTGTGTAAGTTCATCCACTAGAGTCTAGTCAGCCTATCTAGAGTCACTTCCTTAAAGAAGATCAACATCCCGTCTTCCCACAATAATCAATTGCCAGTAGTTAGTTCCTCTCCTCAATTAAGGTTGGGGCTTGTTGCCCATTCCCCTAGTTCTATGCTGGATTTTTGTCTGACTGAGTAGTATGGATTTTGTGCATGTGTCATCATTGTTGCAAGTTCATAGGAGCAAGCTCCCAGAGGCCTGGAAGCCTCTGTTTCCAGATGTTCATACACCACTTCTGACTCTTACAATTTTTCAAAACCCTCTTCTGCAATAGTCCCTGAGTCATGAGTCAGTGGTGTTTAAGACAAGAATCTCGGGTCAAGCACTTTGCAATCTCTTATTCTCTACACATTGGCCAGTTGTGGCTTCTGTGTGTATTACACTCTGTTGTATGAGGAAGCTTCACTGGTGAGAGTCGAGGGATATATTAGTGTTCTCTTTACCCACTGTTCTGCCATGTTCCGTGAACCTTAAGTATAGAGGTTCCACTGAAGATGTGTCACATAGGAGTGGGACTCTTTCAGACATATATTCTCTGATCATTTCATCTGTTTTGTTTTCTTTTGTGTTCTGGATCTGTTAAACTGCTAAACTCTTCTTTTTTTGTTTTGGTGGTGTGAATGAATTTAGATACTCATCCACTTCTTTTAGTTTTCCAAATGTAATAGAGTATAAGTTTTTAAAGCATGTCCTTACAATTTTCTGCATGTTTTTGTTGTCTATTTTGATGGTTCCCTTTCATCTCTGATTTTGTTCATCTTTCTTTCCTTTGGTTAACTGTGCTAAGGGTCTATCTATCTTTCTAAACTTTTCAAAGAACTATCTCTTAGATTCATTGATTTTTGTACTGTGTTCTTTTTTTTTCTGTTTTGTTGGTTCCTTCTCCAATATTTCTTATTTCTTTTCATTTGCTAGGTTTGGGTTGGGTTTGTTCTTGCCTTTCCAGTGTCTCCAGTGACAGTGTTAAGTCATTTGTATCTGTTCTTTCTGATTTTTTAATGGAAGCACTTAAGTCTACAAACTTCCCTCTTACACCTGCTTTTAAATTGTCCCAGAGGTTATGTTGTGCTGTATTAACATTCCATTTATTTCCAGAAATACTTTATTTCTTAATTTCTTCTTTTACTTATTCATGATTCAAGAATGTGTTGTTTAATTTCCATGAGTTCATGTACTTATTGGAGCATCTTTCACTCTTGATATTAACCTTTATTGCATCATGAGCTGATAGAACGCATGGAATTATTTTAGTTTTTCTGTATTTGTTGAGGTTGCTTTGTGCCCCAGCATGTGAACAATCATAGAGAATATTCCATGTTCTGCTGAATAGAAAGTGAATTCTTTGGTGCTTGGGCGAACTATTCGGTAGATTTCTGTTACACTTATTTGATTTGTGATGTCATTTAAATCAGGTGGATGTTTATTCTTTGTCCAATTGACCTTCTATTGGAGCCAGTGGGGTATTGAAGTCACCTACTATTACTAAATTTGGGTTACTTTGTTTTATAATCCTATAGTAGTGTTTCTACGCAATTGAGTGCATCAGAGTTTGGTACATATATGTTCATGATTATAATATCTTCTTGGTCAATTGTTTCTTTGGTTAGAATGAAGTGACCTCTTTATCTCTTCTTAGTTTTAATTTGACATCTATTTTGTCAGATACTAGAATGGCAACACCTGCTTGCTTCTTAGTGTCATTTTCTTCCAGCATTTTTTCTATCCTTTCATTCTAATGTAGTGCCTATCCTTAAAGGTGAAATGATTTTCTTGAAGACAACAATAAGATGAATTTTGTTTTTGAGCCCATTCCACTAGTCTGTGTCTTTTGATAGTGGAGTTGAGGACATTGATATTTAGAGTCATTATTTTTAAATGTGCATTGGTTATTGTCATTTTGTTTGTGTTCTTGGTACTATTTTATGTTTCCATAATTTTCTTTGTTTTCTTTCTGTAACCTCTTGGATATAATTATTCCTATCTTCAGTCCTTTGTATTGTTTCAAGTATTCTCTGTAGAGCTGATTTGGTAGACATGAATTCTTTCAACCTATTCATATCATGGAAAAGTTGTCATTCCCCTTTGACTGTGATAGACAGTTTTGCTGAGTAAAGTACTCTGGGTTGGCAGTCATGCTCATTTAGAATACTTGGGAATACTTTGGTCCAGGCTTTTTGACCTTCGTAGTTTGCATTGAATACTTTACTCCAGACTTTCTGACTTTCATAGTTTTCATTGAAAAGTCAGCTATATTTTTGATGGGTTTATATATTTTCATGTGTTTTATGAATTCACTTTTAAAGTCCTGAATTGTTTTTGTTATTTCATTCAGCCATATATTTGTATTTTCTTGAGCTTCAGTCATGAGTTTAGGTCTATCCTCTTTGAGTTCTTAGAATTGTCTTTGTATTCTTTGAGTTCTGTGATCATGTTTATGATTGTTCTTTTAAATTCTGTGCCATGGGGTTTCTATTGGTGATTCTCATTGTAGCACACTTCAGTAGGACTGGCAGTTTTTCTTGGGGACATGTTCTCTCAGTTTTTCATGTTATTTGTGGTTTTGCGTTGCCATTTGGGCATATGGATGTCTTTTGTTGGTTGTGTATCTGATATGAAATTTTATTCTGCCTTTGTTTATTTTAAATTTGGTTCTGTTTATATTGGAGTTGTAGTTTGGTTGCTTTGCTCAGGTATGAAGTCAGTTGGTATGTGTTTCAGGTTTTTGCAGCCTAGTAGCTACCTACTAGGCAGACAAATCAGAACAAGGCTAGGGCAAGGTAGGGGCCAAGGGACAACCTGAAGACGGTCTAACAAACAAGCCCTGAAGCTTGAGAATGCAGTTAGACTGGGTTCAGAGGAGCAGGACACAGTGGTAAGGGTCTGGAGATCTGAGGAGGGAAGAGCAGAAGAAGGCCTTGGCCTAAGGCTAGACATGGGACAGAATGAGGCAAGAATAGAGTTGCTCAGGGTATAGGGGAATCAAGGTGTAGTCACATGTTCTTTCTTTAGTGACCTTCTATTCCTCTCTTTGTGCCAACACCTTTCTGGCTTTCTCCTAAACAGAAGATCTCATGTGCCTGGCAAAGGATTTGTTCAAAATAACCTCATGATGATCCAAACCCAGGAGAGATGCAGAACCCATGAGAAATGTATTCTATTTCATCTGAGCAACTTAATCTAGGAAGGGCCAAGGCCAGAGCTGCTGCAGCATGGTTTGCCAGTCAGGGTTAAGCACAAAACAAAAGCATGGAGCCAAAGAAAACTGGAGACAGATATGTGATATTAACCGGAACTGCATGAGGCAGACAGCTTCCAAGTCTTTGAATTCAGACAGAGTAGCAGTTGGTCTGTCTCTGTTCCAAGGTCTTTTTCTACCCTGAGGATTGATATCTGAAGAATTCTAGTAGAACTTATTAAAATCCTCTTGAAAAAAAATGTTACTTGGTAATAGTTCCATGCAAATAATTCTTGAAAACTGGCAAGTATTTTAACAGAAGAAAACTTTCCTCAAACTATCCACTTTGCAATAGCACAGAAAGTCA
Source organism: Eospalax fontanierii (assembly GCA_035773235.1). Classification (NCBI taxonomy): domain Eukaryota; kingdom Metazoa; phylum Chordata; class Mammalia; order Rodentia; family Spalacidae; genus Eospalax; species Eospalax fontanierii. The sequence continues at coordinate 42,395,757 of CM069540.1, read as the reverse complement.
TTGTGAGAGTCTACTATAATTAATGGTTACATTGTTAAGTGAATTATACAATATTAAAATATCACCAAAAGGAGAGTGTCAGAGATAAATGTTCTCATCTTAACTGGACAAGCCCTTCTGAGAGAACCACATTATAAAGTTCTTTAATTTAAAAAATTACATTTCCAAAGCCTAATATTGTCAGAAAGACAAATAATCTGGTTCAGTAAGAAATATAGATTTAAAGGATTGTATTTAAGGGCCTAGCACAGGGGCTGTGTATCACTGTCAAGTAAGGAATCAAGCCTCCAAAGTTGCTTACCTGGATTAACCATGAGCATGTTAATATAAAAAGTGTCTTTGAGTATTGCTAAATCCCAGGTGCTAGGAGCTAACCTGTTGATACATGGCCTGAGAATGCTCCCAAGTATAGGCACTGTTTTAATATCAGCTTTATTATTATTTGATATGGTAAAGGCAAGCAGTCAGAAGATGGTGCCTTGAAGAGATAGATCACTCCACTCAGATCTAAAGGCAGAGGGCAAACGCTCCACACAAGGACACACATGGAGACAGCAGAACCAGCGAAGAAGAAGGAATGAGAAGAAAACATAGACAAGAGCCCTGACATGGTCTTCCCACAGGAAGAAAGCAAGAGGTAAAGTGAAAAGGACTTGGGGTAGGCTTGTTTGAGTGACTCCAACTGACTTTGCAACATAGTTCTGTCCTTAGTTACTGAGTATATAAGCCTTGGTGATTAGGACAGGTTGCTAATGCTTTGAGTAGAAAACCCAGAGAAGAAGGTTTGGGCACACAATATGGGCTCCAGTTTGGGTGGTCATACTTAATCCATTCAGTCTGTTATAGAAAATCATAGGCTGGAAACAGAAGTGACAAACATCGGTTTCTCACAATTTCAGAAGCTGGGAATTTCAAGATCAAGGTGTCAGTAGATCATAGGACTGGTAAGAATCACATTCTGAGGGTCATATCCTGCCTCACTCTGTCCTCTCATAGGAGGGTATATATAGAGAGAAAGACGTGAAGATTCTTCCTGCAGAAAATCTCATCATGAGTGCACCATCCTCACAAGCAAATCACCTTCTAGAGGCTCCATTTAACATCACCCATTGGAAATTAGCCTTTAAGCATATGATTCTGATAGGGACACACATATTGAGTCTGAAAAAGCTGTTTTTCACCTAAAATCATTTTCATGAGTAAGTTATTTAATAGTTCTAGCAACTGACTAATCTTGGAAAAGCCAGTCTACCCCTGATCATCAGGGCTTTGGGTATCAAAGCATCAGAGTACATAAAATGAAAGACTCTGTTAATACACTTCCAGCTAACAGCGCATTCTCACCGCTTGCCTGGATGAATGGTGTCACTGGGGACTTCCTATTAGGTGATGTCACATTTAGTCATAACTGTTAATTTGATGGGATTAAGAGACATCTAAGAGATTAATAATGCACACTTCTGGATGTGTCTGGGGTGGGATGTCCGGAGTAAACTGGATCAGGAAGGTTCTGATCTACTTGATGGTGTAATTCACTGATGGATTATAGACTATTAGGAGGTGGTAGAACTGGAGGAGGTGGGATCTGACTGGAGGAAAACTGTTTCGGCAGTATGGTCTTGACCCTTTTTGTTTCTCTTTTGTTGCTTCCTGGCAGACATGAGGTAAGCAAATGCTTCAGCCATATGCCCCCGCCACCAAGACACTCTACCTCATCACTGGGCCACTGCACTGGAGTGAGACAACTGTGATCTGAAACCATGAGCCACAGTAAATGCTTCCTCCTTGTACATGTTTTATCTCGGTCGTTTGTCACAGCAACAAAAACACACGAATGCCGGTAGTGACAGAGGTCCTCCACCTCCCATTTACCAAAATATTTCAAAATCTCCAAGCTTAAGGTCATGTAAAGGCTTAGACAGCCTGCTAGCCTTCTCTAGAAACCTATTTCCAATAAGATCTGTTTGTATCCTGGGAATTTCCTTACGTTATAAACTAGCCATCTTCTAATCCTCATTAAGTTTTAGTTCTCAATTAATTAGTCCTAGGCAGAATTGGCTCAAGAATTCTGTCTGTGGTTTTAACAATCAACTAACTAGCTGTCAGCCATGGACTGGTGGCCAGAATGAGGCTATGTGTGTGGGCATTCAAAGCACAGGCCTCAGGGAGACCTGGCTCTCTGTGCAGTTCTTATACTGCAGCTTCAAATAGGAATCCCCCATCCATCAGCAGTGATTCCCAAGAGAGCAGTCAGACCCAGGAAAGCTGTGCCTGTGGGTAAACTATCACTCCCTGAGGCCTGCAGCATCATAACAGAGCAGAATTTACAGCTTGGCAGTCTCCAAGAAGCTGCTTCAATGCCAGCTTTACCAAATCAACCCACACGTGTTCTTCTGACCCAGTGAAGAAGCAACCTGGCGGTGCTCAATTCATCAAGCTAATTTAAAAGATTTGTTTTCTAATTTTTCACATTATTTTGAGTCAAAAGACTACATAAAGTTCTTAGACGTCATTCAGTCATGGATGTTGGATTGTTCCCTAACACACTCTTGCCTGTTACAACGCTGGGCTCCCTGAAGACCATCACCAGACCACAATGCTGAGAACACTACCGAAGAGTGTAGACAGAGTGCTCCTTGAATGTGAAGGAGCAGCTTCAGCAAAAGGCAGTGCCACTCTCCCCAGGACATAGTGCCATGACCTGGCGTGTTGGCCAGCTTTCTAAGGCTATAACCTGGGTAATCAAGTAATAACAAGAAGAGCTTAGATCTAGCTCACACCTTTGCAGGTTTGAATTCATGGTTGGTTGTCCTCACTGTTTTGGGTCTGTAGTGAGTTAGCACATCATAGCAGGAGCACATGGCAGAGCCGAAGTGCTTGCTTCCTAACTAGGAAGGCAAGTACAGTGAAGGGGGCCTGCAGGATCCTAAAAGAGCAGACCTGAAGGACTCCCACTGGGTCCTACTTCCCAATAGTGCCATCTTGGGGACCAAGCCTGCAAAAGATGGGTTTGGGAGGACATTTAAGATCTGAACTTTAGAACCTGGGAAAGTCAGATTCACATAGCCAACATGTTTAAAAGATCTCTTCCAAGGAAGAATCCCAATGACAATGCCCATCCGTAGTCACCCATGAGAAGAACAGGCTGCAATCAGCATTCTTGACATTCTCTGGGATGTTATACTTGGGTAACTCAGCAATGTAACTCCTCCAGTTCTGGCCAGTTCTTATTGCTGGGACTATTAGGGCATGAGAGCACAACAGGCAAGCCTGAGCTATGAGCTTGTCCATAGGATAGGCATGGTATGCGGCTAACCCAGGGGACCTGGTGATCAAATTATAGCATGCATGATGATACAATGGTTGCTCATCATTGGCTTTGATGCAGGTACTATTCTAATTGTTCTTCAAACATTAAATTATACCTTTAGGTTTATCATTCCATTAAGACACAATAAGAATTAGATGAAGATCAACTACTAAGAAACAGAAACAGGCTGCATTCTTTTTGGGAGAGAGTGATGGGACCTTAAGGGCCTTAAAGAAATCCCCTACAGGAAAGACAGAAGGTGGTGCACTGGGTAAGCCTGGTACAATCAACAGCCTGAATTATGGTGGGGATGAGGAACACTGAAACAATTCCAAGTAATATTATCTTACTAAATACAAGTTTGAATAACAGCCATGATGTGAGCATGAAAGATTCTAAGGCCAGAACACAGAATCTGCTCAATGGAAGGGTGAAAATCCTAGCCCGGAGCTCCAGTGCTGAGGCTTAGGCTCCTGTGGGCAGCCTTGGACCTCAGTGACCAGCATGACATTAAGTCTGTTTATTTTGTGCTGCACAGCCAAAAATAAAAAATAAAAACCAGAAGCCGCAAATGGTTCTGTCCTCTTGTAGGTCGTCTTTGTGTTTCTTCTGTGCTGCTTCAAATGTGGCTTCTGCCTGGAGTGCTCTCTAGGACTCTCCTTTCACCTTAGATGTTCTCACTGAGTGATCATATTGCTTCTCAACTTCCTCTACCTCTAATTTGCATTATAATACATGCTAAATAAATATACCACCCCAGCCTGGTCTCCTGAGCTCTCCCAGGGAAAGCACAACAGCTTCATGTACATGCCCATTTGTGCTCACTCCTCAGTCTCTGGTTCTCTATCCAAGGCTTGGTGCTCCTCCGCAGGCTCCACATGTAAATGTTCACACCCTAATTAAGGCTTCATGTTATTTCTCCCTTCTCTGTCTTCCACATAAAATTAATTGCTAAAATCCTGTCAACATCGCCTTTCCATCTGGATTCATCTTATTCCTTTTACTTTCCTTGCTCATTCGTTTGTTTGATGTTGTTTGAGACAGCAGCTCCCTGCAGCCCCAGATGGCCTTGAACTCACTATGTAGTCCACCTGCCTCTGCCTCCTGAGAGCTGGGATTAAAGACATGTGCCGGAATGACTGGCTTCTTTTGACCTTCTTAGACTGTACTCATGCAGTCTTTCATGCCCCTCCTGCACAGCACCACCAGGCACTCCAACAATATCCTTTAAACTTTTTGCTCTTTTCTAAACTTGAGGGGGAATGATGTACTTACTAAATTGCAAACATATTCTCAAATTTCTATTAAAATTCTCTTGTGAAGCTCACGGCCTTTAGGATAAGATCCAGTATCTTTGGTCTTACAGGTCAGGTCCTTCTAGTTTTAACAACCCCTGTGGCCTCACCTTCCCTGCATTTTCGTCCTACCCTACCTCCTAGTCTTGTAGTCTGACAGAAACTCACTACCTCAGTCACTTGAACCTTCTTTTCTACTCTTTAAGTCCCTTCCTAAGCTCTAGTAAGTTTTCTTCATCTGCACTGGCTTCCTATGTAGCAAATGTGGCTATATCAAATGATGAGCAATTGAAAGCAGCTGATGGGACATCAAGAAATTAAAAATCTTCTGTATTGCAGAGGAACTGTTAATTGACAGAAAAGGTAGCTTACAGAATGGGAAGAACTGGGAAGAAGGATGAGAGGGTGGGAGAAGATTGGGGAGGAACAGCTAACGCAACACTAAGGATGTTTAAAAAAGCTGTCTGAAAGTCTATTATTTTACAAGTCTCATATATATGCACACACACACACACACACACACACACACACACACACACACACAGGTGCCGTAGTGTGGTATTGGTGTGAATGTTATAGAGGTAACCAACTGCTTTTTTATTGTATTTAAGGGCATCCTTTCCACAAGAGGAAATATATGCCTTGCACTTTAAATCTGGCCAAGAAGCTATGGCTATGGAGATCATAGGCCCCAGTGGTTAACTAACAACTATTATTTTGCTAAATTAACATACTATAAAACTGAACTCTAAACTCTCATCTCTATACCCGTCAGTTAGTGCAGCTCTCAGACTTCATTTCAGAAGTTTATGGTGTGTACAGTAGTTAATGTAGAAACTTACAACAGGGAAAAGTACAAAAAAAAAAAAAACCTGTCTATGGAATACTCACCCATAAATAAGACATCTATATTGTTAAACACCACAAAATTGCTATTGACCAGAGTCCTAGACAAAACTCCATGATGATCCAAAGTTGACCTGAGTAGAGTTCTATTTTCCCAGGCCCCATTCTGGGAAAGTGAAATCTAAACTTATCACAAACAACTCTGAAAAGAATATAAAGCTCTAAGAACACCTGTACCTACTGACTGCCAGTACTTCAGTACTTTCTGCTTGACTAACTCTTGTACAATGTAAATTGTTAAAGGAACCCACCAACCTGCTCAGCATTCATCTGGTTACCATGGTTAGATTTGCACCCATTTTGCTGACCATTGTATAAACTTGTACTTGTACCTGTTGTTCCCTTGCACCTACACTCAGCAGGTCTCCCAGGAACTAGTCAACCACAAAACCCATAGAATGTTCTGCAATTGTTTTATAATTAATGGCCTGCCATAGCTAACTGCCAAGTCATGCTTCTGTCCTTTGCTTACCTGCATATGCAGTTGTGTTGATCCCTGATTGGCTCATTTTAAAGTCACTGGAAACTCCCTCCAGAGTGCTATAAAAACCTTTCTGAATTGAGCCGGTTGCTTCTCCCTGGTACCCAAACCCAGAGGGAACTGGCTGTAAAATAAACTTTTCACTTGCCTTTCCACGGGTGTGTGACATTTATTGCAGCATATAACATATATCACATTCCCTTTCCCCAAGGTTCAGAGACCATAAGAGGAAGCAGAAAGATTTTTAAGAGCCAGAGTTGGGGAAGGTAAGACGAGCCTTGTCTTCTGGATAGCAGGACCACTGTACTAATGAGATTATAGAAGCTGTGGTTGCTTACATAAGACCTGTAAAATATCAAGTGAGTCAACATTTCCAAATAGAGCACTGGAAGGATCTTGAAAGCTCCCATGTCTACATGAGGAGGTATTGACAATTTATGACTTCTGGGGAAGAAGGTCTTAGGACCTTTAAGGATGTGGTCCCTGATTGGTCCATGGGACCTAGGTTAACCATGCCTTGATAGCCAACCACTTTCTGTTTGAATTTGAGATCTACTTCACCAATTGAAGCCCATATCTGGCACCTATCAAAGCCAAGAACCTGTGGTTAGACAGATCACAAGCTATATTCATCCTGCTAAATGAACATATTATTAAATAGATTCCAATGACTTCTTGATACACCCATAGATTAGTGCATTACTCACCTCACCAGAGAAGCTTCTTCTTGCAGCAAATATCAGTTAACAAAGAGACCCAAAACAGGTCAATATGTAGGGATTGTAGAGTGCTTGACCCTGATCAGAACACCTGTATCACACCCTTTCCTCCCAAGGCTCAGGTATCATTGCAGAAAGGAGTGGAAAGAGTTTAAGAATCAGAGGTTGTTGATAAATACAAAGAAGTTATGTCTTCCAGACACAACAGGGCAGTCACACACATGAACCTACAGCATTTATGACAACGTGTGTAGGACCTGTGCAAGTCCAAGCTAGATAAAAACCCAGCATAGAGCAGGGAGATGGGCAGGAAGTCCCAACTGGGAAACTATTGGAATTGAAAGTTCCTGGGCTAGGGAATGAGTTTTCTTTTACAATATGATGCTGGGTAGGTTAATCAGACTCCAGAGGATGGACCCCACACCCAAGAGCATTTGGAGAATACAAACTAGACTCAATAGACCTTAAAATATAAAGGTTGTGTAATGTGGGGGGGGGATAGGTGAGGATCTGAAAGGAGGCTGGAAAAGGTTCTGAATATGATCAAAATACAATGCATGGAATTCTCAAAGAATCAATAAAAATATTATTTGCTTCAAAGAACAATACTAACGTTATGAAGCAAAGCATACTAAATAAGAGAAAACATTTAAAAACTTACATATCTGAAAATGGCTCATATTTAGAATCATATAAAGAACTCTCAGATAACTCACTAAAGAGATAAATAACATAATTTTCAAATGAGTAAATGATTTGAATAAGCATTTGTCTCAAGATTATAAGACATATGATAAATGCATAAATGCTGAATTATACTAATCATTAGAGAAATGGAAATCAAAATAGGGATGATGCTGTCTTTCCCACCCACTAGGGTAACAAAAATAATGTGATAATAAGTGTTGGTGAGAATACAGGGAAAGTGGAGCCCTCACCAGTTGCTGGCGAGTTGTAAAATGGCATAACTACATTGGATAATGATTTGATATTTCTTCAAAATATTAAATAGACTTACTATCTGATCGATTTTACTCTGACATGTATGGAGGAAAATTTAAGCAGACGTGAATATTTGAAACAGCATTACTCAGAAAGTGGAGACAATCTCAAATGTCTAACAATTTACAAATGAGTGAGCACCATGTGTTACATACATTCAGTGGAAACTCAAGCAGCCATTAGAATAAATTAAGTGCTCATGACCAATACCACATGGATAAAATTTGAAGCCTTTTCATTGAGTAAATGAATTTTTTTAAGTCTATATAGTATAAAATACCATTAAGACATTGCCAGAAACTGTGCATAGTGGTGCACGTCTTTAATCCCCAAATCATCCCTGTATCACTGGGATGAAGCCAACTTGATCATAGTGGATTTTCTTTTCTTTATGTGCTCTTTAATTTCTTACAAGTATTTTATTGAGAATTTTTATATCTATGTTCACTAGCAAGATTGGCTTATAATCTTCTTTTTCTGATGAATCTTTGTCTGGTTTTTTTGTATCAGGGTAATACTAGCTTCATTAAAAGCATTCGAACGTGTTCCTTCCTTTTCTATTTTATGGAATACTTTGATGAGTACTGGTTTTAGTTCTTCTTTGATGGTCTGGTAGAATTCTCTGCTGTATCTCTCTGGTTCTGGGCTTTTTTTTTTCCATTGGGAGATTTTTTTAGTTACTGCTTCAATCTCATTGGTTGTTATGGGTCTAGTTAAATTACTTTGTGCATCTTGGTTTAATTTTGGTATGTCATACACATATAGAAATGTATCCACTTCATTTAGATTTCCCAGTTTAGGATTTAAAGCACTTTCTTACGACTCTGAATTTCCTCAGCATCTGCTGTCATGTTTCCCTTCTTATCTCCAATTTCATTAATTTGTGTTCTCTCTTCCTTTTGGTCAGTTTGTCTAGAAATTTGTTGATCTTGTGAATCTTTTCAAAGAATTAACTCTTTGTTTCATTGGTTCTGTGTATTGTTTTTTGTCTTGTTTTTATTCCATTTATTTCAGCCCTGATTTTTTTTACAGCCTCTTCCACCTAGTCTTTCTGGGAGTTGTTTGTTCTTGTTTAAAGTCTTCAGGTGTAGCATTGGTATTTCTAATGAGCTCTCTCCAGGTTTGATGTAGTACTTGGTGCTGTAACTGTCCTCTTAGCACTCACTGTCTTTATTGTGCCCCATAGGTTTTGGTATGCTGTGCTTCTGTCTCCCTTGAATACTACTAGTACTTTTACATTTCCTTCTTGACTTCTCCCTTGTTTCAACTTTTATTCAGTAATGTGTTCTTCAGTTTCCAAAAGTTTTTGTTTTTTTTTCTATTTCTGTTGTTGTTGATATTCAGTTTTATTCTTTTGTTGTCAGATAGAATGCATACAGGATGTTATTTCAATTTTCTTGAATTTGTTAAGACTCACTTTGTGTCTTAATATGTAGTCAGTGTTGGAAATAGATCCACGGACCACTGAGAAGACACTGTCCTCTTTTGTTGTTTGGGTGGAATGTTCCATAAAGGTCTGTTAGGTCTATTTGACTTATTATGTTATTGAACTCTAGGTTTCTCTATTTAGTTTTTGTCTATTGGTGAGAGTGAGGTATCAAAGACACCCACTGTCACAGTGTTGAACTGAATCTGTTATGTTAGATCTAATAGCATTTCTTTTATGAAATTTGGTACCCCCTGAATTTGGTGTATATATGCTTGGGATTATAATATTCTCTAGGTATATTTTCCATTTAATACTCTTCCCTTCTGACTAGTTTTAGTTTGAAGTCTATTTTGTCAGACATTAGAATAGCTAGGCCTGCTTGTTTCTAAGTTCCATTGGCTTGGGGTACCTTTCTCTATCCGTGTACTTTAAGGTGATATCAATTGTTGATGGTGACATGTGTTTCATAGAGGCCAGAAAAATATGGTTCTTGCTCACTAAATGAATAAATTAGTTCATGTCTTTACATTGGGGAATTGAGACCATTACAAATATTAAGCATTATGAGCTAGAGAAATGACTCAGTGGTTAAGAGCACCGGCTGCTCTTGCAGAGGACCCAGTTCAATTTCCAGCACCCACAAGGTAGCTAACAACTATCTGTTACTCCAGTTCCAGGGGAATGGACACCCTCTTCTGACCTCTGAGGGCACTGCACAACACAGGTGCATGTATATACATGTAGACAATACTCTCTCTATATAGATAGATGATAGCTAGGTAGATAGATAGATAGATATAATAAAAATAAAATATTTTGAAATATATTGAGAGTTATTACTGACCAATGTTTATTAATACCTGCTGTTTTTTGTGATGTTGTTTTCTTTACTTCTTTTAACTGTTAACTGTTCAAGAATTGTTTAATTATTTCTTATGCCCTCTTGGGTGTTGTGTTTTTAATCTTCTCTTAAGACTGAAGTAGTCTTCTGTTAAGCTGACTTAATAATCACAAATTCCTTAAGTCTGTTTTTTATCATGCAAAGTCATTCTTTCTATTTCTGTTACAGCTGATAGTTTTATATCTGGAGTTGGGTGGTTGGTTGTGATTCCTGGCAGAGATATTTGGTTTCATTTTTGTTAAGCAGGTGTTTGGGTTTTTGTTTACTGTTACCCAACATGCCAGGTTGTAGACCAGCTGAATGGTGCTGGTTCTGATCATATGGTAACTCTGTTGTACAAACGGGGTGTCAGATATGCTCTCCATACAGTTGGGAACATGAGATCTTCTGAGCACATGAGCAAACCCTTTGTGGAGTTAGTAGATTCTCACTGCCATTCACGAGTCTGTGGAATGCTGAAGTAGCTCTGCACGTGAATTTCGGTGGCAGGAGTTGGGGTGACAGTGGAAGTGAACACCAGGGAGGGGGAAGATGTCACACGGGTCTCCGGAGCATATGGGGTGACTAGAGATTCCAGGGTGAGTAGTCTACTGGTTTCTGGTGAATCTCAAAAGGACGGAAGTGAGAAAGAGTTGGAGATCCCTGGCAGGAGACATGACCAGTTGGGCTTTGAGGTGCTGGCAGGGGAATGAGGGTCAGACTACATGAGTCTCTGGGCCACGTGGGGCAATGGGGCAACTGAAGAGTCTCTGGTGGGCAACCAGCTGCGTCTGGTGTATCCAAAAGAAAGAGGGCCATTACTAATCTCTTAGATATATGACTTCAAGTACTTTCTGACATTCTCTGAGTTTTCCTTTCACTCCGTTGACATTGCTTAAGGCACATTTTTTAAATTTTTCATGAAATGAAAACGGTGTACAATTAATGGTGATGACGGGAGAAAGAATCATATCACTCACAACTTAACTCCTGCAGTCGCCGCTGTGTGCTCACAGCAGTTCTGGCAGTGTCAGTAGAATCTTGACTTGTGTGTAGGTGCAAGGTTCGTCTACTGTGCCTTGGATTAGACTGAGAGACCTTCACCAGTGCAGGGTATGGTGAGACCACAGCTGCACCACAACAAAGCTCAGAGCGTTCCAGATTACGGGCACAAACTGATGAGCTGTGAACTCACACAGGAAAAAAAGAAAAACTGCATTTGAATTTCAAGCGGCGCCTGCACAGAAGTGTGGGAGGCCATCAGAATACCATTTTAGATTCCAACTTCTCAGGAGTGTAAAGTAAAATATTTTAGTACAGTTGGAAAATAAAGAAATGATTAAAAATGAAAAAGTAACTTACAAACCACTAGCTGAAATTTAATGTCCTTTGAGTCATAACATAGCTCTTCCAAGTGTTTTTGCTGTTGATGCTTTTTGTGGTATTTACAGATTTTGTTTCTGTTGCTCCTTCTCTGTCATAATTCAAAGAAGAAATTCTTGAAGTGATTTTTTTTTCCCCTCTGGAAGCACTTAAAAATGACCACAGACACTTATGACATCAAAGGTATGTGATCTAATGTGGAGAGATCAGGGCTGCTGCTAAGCACTTTGCGATGCTCATGCATGCATAAATATACACAGAGTAGACTTACCTAGTCTAACATGCCAGCAGTAATGAGACTGAGAATTCTTGCCAACTACCTGGGTCACCTGGCTGGCATGTTAAAACACAGGCCGCCAGGTCTCATTCCCAGAATTTTTGGCATAGCATCATTCACCAGATTGGAGAATCTATCCTTCCAGCAAGCTTCTCCATGACCCCACACTTCCAGGGCTGAGGAACAATCCAGAAGAACCACATCCTCGACCTCAGCCTCTTTCACCAGCTCCTATCCTTTCCTTTCAGTGGGGAAGGACTCGCACCTTGAGTACAGCATCAAATGTCTATTTTTCTTTATGGGGTGTAGCCCATGCATTCAATTCACTGGTCTCTCTCAGGTCACAGGATCTCCACCTCCGCACCACAGAGGCATGCCTCCCCTCAGGACACAATGTTGAACCTCACATTCACCTGACAAGAGCCTGACTTGGGCTTTGGTTAGCCTAGCACTGTCACAAAGTTCATCGTGTCCCCACACCTCCTTTCTAATGTCTGAGTTGCTGTCCTTTCTGGAATCAAATAGGAAAATGCCTGTGGTTTACCTTTGAACTTCAAACAAGGGATTTTCACCCAAGTTGAAAAGTAGGAAAGCTTTGTAACCAACTAGTTGAGGGGCCGCCATCACCAGAGGAAAGTCAAAGCTTCCTATCCAAGGAGGGGACATTATCAGAGGTGGTATTGGGGTCATAATTGGAGCTCTGCTCATTTTAGGGTCCCAGTAGACTGTGGGGGGCAGTGGCTGCGGGCTCCTAGCTGTGTTTTTCATAGGCTCTAGCTGTTTTTAAAGGTACAGACATTAGTCAACTGAGAACAAGCAACTTCCACTGGTGACTTTGACCTGAGGCTATGGAGTAAGGCAGAAATTAGATTAAAGCCTTGCCTCATAACAGACCATAGGCTTTAGAGCCACTGGCTTGGGAACTATTTTTGCTCTCTTTCTAATGTTTTTGGCTCCTTTCAGAGGGGCTACAGAGACATCTGTCTCAGTTTTCTGTGCTGGCCATTCTGTACATGAGCTCCTTAAAACTTCATCATTTTGGTTTTATTTCAGACTGTTTCGCAGCTTGACTGGGTTGGAAGCAAGACCCCAACTACCCTCATTCTTGGGATTTGTCTTCATATTTAAAGCATAATGTCCACAAGGGTCTTAGTGATCAGATTGTTTGTTTAAAATGAGCTAATGAGCCTGTACCTGTCTTTGGCATTCAAGAACTCAGATATTGTGCTCAGCTAGAAAGTAATGATATCTATGACCCAGGAGCACACAACTATAAAAGGTCGATTCTTTTTTCAATATTTAATAACGTATTTATTATTTTATGTGTATGAGTATATTGCCTGCATGTATGTAAGTCATGTAATGCCCGTAGAGGTCGGAAGAAGGTGTTGGATTCCCCTGGAACTGGAATTTGGGACAGTTGTTAGCATCATGTGGATGCTCAGAATCGAACCTGGGTTCTCTGCAAGAGCAGCCATCTCTCCAGCCCTAAGAGGCTGATTCTACAATCGAACAGGAAGGTGCTTTGTCCAGAGCAAAGCTGCTCATCCAGACAAAAGCTGAAATTGTTCTCTAAGGAGGTAGCTCATTTACTGTTCTCTAGCATCTTGATGAGAATGGGTTAGATTAAAAACTAAATTTTGTCTTAGTGACAATAAAGGCAACTGCAGACTACATTAGTCAGTTTTCTGTCTCTATATCAAAACACCTAAGAAAATCAACTTAAATGAAGAAAGTTTTATTTTAGCTCACAGCTTCAGAGACTTCATGGTTTGCCCATGTTCTTTAATTCCTGTGACATTGTTAAATCTCTGTATATTAAGGTTGTGGGAGCACATGAAGGAGCAGGTTGCTCACCACACACTGATCAGGGAGCAGAGAGGCGGGGAGGTAGAACTGGGGTTTTAATATCCCTTTCAAGAGTAGGCCACAGATGACTTAACTTCTTATTACTAAGTACCAGTTCTTAAGGGTGCCACCCCTCTCAATAACTGAACAATTTGGAAACCAAACCTTTAACACCTGGGTCCTTAATGGCCATTTAAGAACCTAACCATAGTGTAGACACAAGGATATGCTGGGATTATACAGGAGAAATGAAAGTGGCTCCTGGGGAGAAGGGTCGGGTCGTGAGTTTCAAGCAGGCCTCTGATACCTAGAAAAAAAAGGCAAGCAGAGGCACTTGAATCTAGCCTCAAACAACACGTGCTATCTTGAACACAGCAGAAGAACAGGATATGGCTGCTGGGACATTCGTATTACTTCTGTCTTCAAAAATTCTTCTGCTAGTTTCTTCAGGAGCATGAAGACCCAGGATACCTGGTTGATTTAAATGGTGAATGTTTTCAGAAGATCCAGAAACTACATTTCATGTTTCTCACTTTGATAATCCAAATCTAGAGGGAAGAAAAAAAATCAGGTCTGAAAGCAAAAGGAGAATGTAAAGGCACAGGCAAGTTCAATGGACTAGCAGAAGCCTCATGAGAATACTTGTGATTGGCCCAGAACCTGAGGCCCCTGATCCAGGAGAGTGCCAGGACAGCTCACTAGACAGAGAATCACCCCATGAGGCCCAAAGGCTGGTTCAAAAGGTTACTATATGTCAGTTGTGTTGATGTTGGTAGCTCTGTGCTGTGACCTTGTCATAGTATGGTCCTAGGAGAGCAGAAGTAAAACATGAATGTGAAAAGTAACTTTACTTGGCATGGTTCTCTAGACGAACAAGCCCAAAATCGAGTATATGCATATCTGAGGGCATTCTTCGGGTGAGTCTACACTATAGGAGGCTGGATAATTCAACAAAGGCTGCCAGTATACTGCAGAATCAGAATCTAGTAGCTTCCCAGGCTAAGAAGCTGAAACATTTGATACCAAAGTAGAAGAGAAATATTAGGGATAGAAAATTTTAAGCAGGGAAACGGGGTAGCGGGGGTAGACGTAGGGCAGATCAATCAAAATGACTGATGTATGAAAAAGGCATCTGGAAATCTGATACTTGATAAGCTAGCAAAAAAAAATTTTAACAACAAAGTAAAAGTGAGTTTGAAAGGAGGTATCCTATGTGGATGTGTAAAGCTGCTCCCAGAAGAGGTAGGTTATTAAATGAAAATTCCAGTTCCAGCCACAGGCAATGATTGTTAGTCTCAGAGGCCCTCAAAACGATACAAGCAATCTCTGCTGGTTGCCGCCCTCCCCACATCCCAGAACTAGAGGGTAAGCTCTTATTGCTGAAGATACTACAAACCTTGGTTGTAAGATATATAGAAATCAAACTAGAACTCTAATGGAAGCTTCCTTCCTGATGACTAGGCCTCGTAAGGCACTATGCAAACAGGCAGCTGAAAAAGAATTGTCACCAAAACTCTTAATCATGAACTGTGAGAAAAATCCTCACCAGTCAGGCAAGATGAGCCCACTGGTGCAGTAGGAGCAATTCTGTTATGAATAATCAACCACTTTCTAGTTGAATTTAATGCGCTGCAGGAGGGAAGTCATGTCTGGTAATGTAAGCTCAGTTGAAAGCCTGTGTGCCTAATAGGAAGCTATTGGTGTTGTGTCATTAAATAGACATAATGTGCCCATCAAATACTCTTCTAAGTAACTATGGGTGTGCCCATAGATCATGCTTGCTGTCAATTTCGGTCAGACAGGCATCTTTTTGTCATGCTCAGTGATGACTGCAAAGACTCGTAGCTGGTCAAAGTGTTCAGAATAAATGACTGTTGAATGCCTAGCCATAAATGAAGCGCCTATGGCATCCCCTTCAAAGCTCAGAAACATGTTGGAAGAAGGGGTAGAAAGAATGTGAGAGCAGCCGGAAGAGGAAGCAGTAATGTGCTTGCGTTTGGGCATGGCATGCTTATTGAACAGGAGTTCAATGATCGTTTTGTTTTATTGTGGAGTTATTTTTTTGAGACAGGGTCTCCCTGTATCCCCAGCTGGCCTTAAACTCACCAGGCTGGCCTCCGTCTCACAGAGATTCATGCCTCCACAGTGCTGGGATCAAAGGCGTGCACCACCATGCCAGGCCCTTCTTGAATTCTTGACCTCACAACAGCTAGGCTACCTGCACAAGATCTGCCCAAGACTGGATGAGTCTTGGAGTCACAGAGAGTCTAGGGCTCACCACGCCTCCCACCCCCCTGAGGATTTATACGTGGTTAAGGAAGGGGGCTGGCATTTTCCTGCTTGTAACCACTGGTAAGGTGTCAGAGCTCCTGTAAGCAAACCCTCACCCATGAAAACCACTGAGTCACCATGAAAGGAGAAGGGAGGTTAAAGGAAGTTGTAAGAGTAGAAAAGGAACAGAAGAGGAAAAGTGGTGGAGCAAATATCAAAATAAATTATCTACGTGGATGAAAATGCCATTGGGAAAATCACCATTGTGTGTGTTATGTATAGCTAACATGTGCTAATAAAAACATTTAAATAAATGTAAAAAATAAAATAAAGTATAATCGTGTTCATTTCCCTTGTGTCTCACCAGTCGGGGTGGCCCGAGGGGTTGGGGGTGAGTAGACGTAGAGTCAGGCCACAGGCTCAGGGAGTTGGACAGGAAGCAGCCCAAGCCCATGGCACTGCAAACTCTTTTGTTGAATAGGTGCACAAGCTCTTATAGGTCTGGATAGCCAATGATCTTATGGGGTGGGGTCTCAAATACAACCAATAGTAAGTTTGTCCCCAGGTAGGCAAGTTTGTTCCAGGTGCTGATTTCACAATTAGCCAGAGCAGATTGCCACACCCACAAGAGCCATTCCTCTATTTCTCCTAGTTGGTGCCCTTAGGATAGGCCCACCTTACATCATGCCCAACAATAAAGGGTTGATAATCTGGCTCAGTAGTATGTAAAAGCACTTTCCACTCAGCCTGATGACCTGAGTTCAACTGGGTTTCACCCCTGGTATTCACATGGTGGAAGGAGAGAATCAGCTTTAATAAGTTGTCCTCTGACCTCCACGTTTGTACCATGGAACATGAGAAATATTGGTACAAATGCATGCGCACGCATGCGCACACACACACAGACTCACAATAAATAAATACATGCATACATACATACACATAAAACAATGTTTTAAGTAAACTGGAGTCTGAGGGCAGTAGGTGACAGCAGCAATGGGACACTAATTCAGAAAGCAAGGAACTTACAGACTTTAGTACTTGACCTTTTTCCTCCGATTACTTTTTTATCTAGTCACTAACACATGGAAGGTGCTGGCCATAAGAAAGCAATGTTTCCCTCCCAGGAACTGCCCCACAAATCGATCTTAAAATACCCCCACAAAAACTCAGGTGTGTTCATCAGCCCTAGATATCTTTTGATTCGGTCAGATTGACAGCCAAGACTAACCGTCACATCACCATATTTAAATTAATGAAGAAAGCAGACCTGAGTGTAAGACATGAAGTCTGTTGGACACTAAGAAGCATACCAGGTTGGGGGGGGAGGGCATTTTCAAAGTCATTGAAAAGGCAAATGATCCTAAAGATGCCAGAGTCTGTGAAGCTGGAAAGTCTTTTCATAAGCATAGAGGAGACGTGAAAGGTGCAAGGGGAATTCAAGAAGATGTTTCTGTTCCCACAAGGTTATAGGTGACTAGAGTGTGGAATTAGATGCTCAGACACATCCAAAGGAACATGGGGGACGTGGACCTTCAAATATGACCTGTTTTTCACAAACACAGGTAGTGGAGAAAGCCGACTGGGAACGTGACCACAGAAGCAGATTGTTTGTCATGCCCAGTGGGACATTTAAAGAGGGGGAACATGAAGAATATGAAGGCTTGAATGACAAGGGATAACATTGGGGAACCCCGCTCCTCCAAAGATTCCAGGGCTAACGGGCTTGTACATCACAGTCAGGGACTAAGATCCATCTCAAAAACGATGGCACCAGGATCATCCAAACAGGATTAGAAGCATAGATTCTGCTTTTATTCTTTGTCAGTTTAAAAGGAAGTGTGTATGTAAAGCATATTTTAGTGTATTTTTAAAATTCGCTCGAAGTTTAAGTGATAAAGATTGGGTTCACAGAAGGGTTTTACTTCTTGGTAACTTTACTTTCCCCAGAGCAGACCTTGCTCCCAGATGGTGACTGGCAATTCTCGTGAAGGAAGCTCCTGAATTCTGTAGGCAGCAGAGTTAAGGTAATATATGGAAGGAAAAGTCTCCACAGTCCATGTCTTTATCATAGAGATGCAGCTATCATCTCATGCACAATGAATCAAACTCCTTGATGAGTTGTTTTTATGTATATATTTATTCAATTTTGGGTATTTCATATAATAGGTTTTAATCAAATTTAGATCCCTCATCCACACCTCCATACCCCTCCCACTGGATTTCATGCCTTCTGTCATATATGTTAAGGCCTACTGGTCAAGCATTTGTACCCAGATGTCCCTTGATACAAGTTCACTCACTAGTCAGCCTATCTATCAACTCTCCTTCACCCTGCAGTAATCACTTGACAATAGATCCTCAGCTAAGATTGGTCCTGCTGCCCATTTCCCCAGTTCTATGCTAGAATTTTGTCTGATTGCATCAGCCTGGGTCTTGTACATGCTGTCACCATTGCTGAAAGTTCATATGAGCAAGTTTCCAGAGATCAGAAAACCTCCGTTTCTTTATGTTCATGAACTGACCCTGGCTCTTATGGGTGGATGAGGTTTAATATAGGAGTCCTATCCAAGGACATCCTGGTCAGCTGTGGACTTACTTGTGTGCAATGCACTCAGTTGTATGAGGAAGCTTCACTGGTGAGAGTTGAGGGATGCATTAATATGCTCTCAACCCCCTGTTCCACTGTGTTCCATGAGCCTTAGGTGTAGAGGTTTCACTGCAGATGTGTCACCTAGGATTGAGCATCTCTTAGATGTATATTCTCTGTGAAAAGATATGGAATTTTGAAATAGCGAAATAGCCTCCATCTGTTGCAAAAAGAAGCTTCTTTGATGAGTAGTATATGGTATACTTGTCACAGAGGAGTTGCTGCTTTAAAAATAAAATTCCCATACCAATCTGCTTTTCAGAATTACTTGCTATAACAGGACTGGTGTAAGTAGTACAATACACCACCATTTGCTGAGCCTCATGGTGGGGTGCGAGTGGTCACTGTTCACACACCCCCCCACACAATATCTGCACATGAGATATGTGTTACCCAGCA
The DNA here is from genome assembly GCA_035773235.1 of Eospalax fontanierii. Taxonomy (NCBI): domain Eukaryota; kingdom Metazoa; phylum Chordata; class Mammalia; order Rodentia; family Spalacidae; genus Eospalax; species Eospalax fontanierii. The sequence goes on along the minus strand of CM069540.1, from coordinate 42,376,907 downwards.
TCGTAGAGTTGATGGCTATATCCTGAACTCCTCTCTGAAGTTTTCCATATATTTGTAAAATGCGTCGCCGAAAACCTCTTCCAGCAGTAACATAAAAATAAGAAGTAAAAGGTCATTGTCACCTGAAACATAGTTAAAGTCCTTGACTGTCTTATAAAAGACGTTAACCTCAGGGAACAAAGCTGGTGCTTCCAGTCTGTTAAGTCTCCTGTCAGTACTGAGTCCACTTTTTCTCCCTTCTTTGTCTCAGCACTAAGTATGAGCACGGAGTGATGCTTTTAGAAGTCAGAAGCTGTTCCCCTCTGCCTCCCACGAGGACACTTTCATATTCGAAGAGAGAGTGATAAGATTTTCTGCAGATCTGCTTATTTGAAAACAATGTCTTTCCAATTCATTACTGGAAGAAGTGTCTCTTCTCTTTCCAAGGCAAACAATAATGCTATATGACATATTTGAGGAAGGCATTTTATTTGAAAGAAAAACAAACACATTCAGATAGTCCTCAGGCAAGAGACTCATTTCAAGACCATCCAAGACTGTGTTTATGCTCCAGTGGTCCATGTGGCATGGAAAATCACTGAGGCAAAATAAATGCAACCAGAAACATGCTCTGAATTCTCCCTGCATTCTGACTGGCTATCACCCTCACCACAGTATGCTTTCAGCTATGAAAAACCACCAGAGACATTTTGGCCTCCTTAGTCATTATTTTTCTAGACTTCTGTCCTAATTCTCAAACCATGTAATTATTTATGAAATGGCATTCACGGGATAAGTGTGTGAAGTCTCCATCATGATCACGTGCCTTCTCATCACTATACGTTGGTATGACCCAACAACCCATTCATACTGAATGAAAAATGAATAAAAACAAAAGATAAGAAATGATCTGTATCGATGGGATTGTGTGTGAAAACAGGATTATCTCTTCATCTATCTTTTATTTCAAAGTCACCTCCATGCTCTCTATAGGAGCTAATACTACACATGCATATAGCAGATAGTTGACTCGCCTTAGACAGTAATTAATGATAATAAACAATGGACGTGGCCAATAAAACAGAGATCTTCCTGTTTCTAATTCCGCATGTGAAGCCTGATTCAAGGTATGTCAGGCAAAGCTGACAGAGCACACCCTTTGCCTTGGGTCTACTGCCCACCTATCCCAGCCTTCGCTAATTCTTCTTCACTAAGCAAATATCATAGGTCCAGCCATTTAGTTGTAAATGTGCAGTCTCTATCTCTTGATCATCATTTTTCATTTCAGAAGAATGCATTAATCAATCAGTGTTTAGCAGTGTCCAGTCTCTGCCAGACAAGATGCTAATTTGATGATGAGAATAAGTTTTTTCAGCTTTCTAGGCCTTGGTTTTCTTTATGTATAAAATGAGATTATTAGGTTAAATTCTATTCTGGTGGTTCTCCTGACTCTTACTCATAATAATCCTGATAAAATGTATAGTATTTTTCCAAATCCTGGTGGGCATTCCTGCAACAAAAGTCTGTAGAGTCAGTAAAAGCAGTAAGTTGGTGCTTTGGTTTCTCATCTCCCATCCCGTCAGCTGTATGAAGCAATATCTATATCTGAGTCTCAGGTAGAAGGGGCAGATTTCCTCCATCTCTCCTGTTCTGGCAGTTGGGTGACACTTCCAGGTCAGCATGTTTTAAAAACACTGTGGAGGACTGCTCACAGCTCCTGTCAATCCTTTTCCAATAGCACAAATCGAAATTGAAAAGGAGAAACTCTAAGGAGCTGATTTTCTTGCACACTTAGAATACTGCAGTAGAAGACAAGCTATAAAGAATCCATACTCCCTGTGCCCTGGCTTGCTTTCTGTTGCTGTGATAAACACCATGGCCTAAAGCAGCTTGGGAGCAGAAAAGGATTATTTGGCTTTCAGGACATCAAGGCAGGAGCTGAAACAGAAACTGTGGAGAAACACTTCAGTATTTGTTGCTTTTCTGTTGCTATGAAAAAATATCACAACCATGGAAACTTATTTAAGGAAGAATTTATTTGGGCTTGCAATTTCAGAGAGATAAGAGTCCACCATGGAAGAGAGGCATGGCAGAAAGCAGCAGGCATTCTGTGAGAAGCCAAAAGCTGAGAGCTCACATCTTCAATGGCAAACATGACAGAGAGAGAAAACTGCAAGTAGGTTGAGCTCTGTACTCTCAAAGCTCAGCCCCACTGACATGCTTCCTCCAGCAAGTCACACCTCCCCTAAGGGATTCCATGATCCCAAACAGCAGCGGTTGGGGACCATATACCAAGTGTTCAAAGACTTGAGCCTTTGGCACATACTTCTCACTCAAATCAGCACAACTGCTTCCTGGTTTGCTCTCTGACTCATGTTCAGCTACCTTTCTTAAACAGCCCAGGCACACGTGCCTGGGGATAGTACTGCCCACAATGAGCTGGGCCCTCCTACATCAATCAGCAATCAAGAAAATACCCTACAGTCATGCCCACATCTGATGAAGGACATTTCTTCAGTTGAGGCTCCTTCCCGGTTGTATCGTGTTGGCTACCAAGATTAACCATCATACTGTGCAACTGGAATGAACATTCACTGTGCTGATTGTGTCTTTCTCTCTCCTCTCCTCTTCTCCCTTCTCCTCACTTTTTCTCCACCTCTCTTCTTTGACATTTTTAGGCTTGACTTTATCCTATAGAAAAGTTCCTTTCATTGGATTATCATGACAGCTGCTAATAGCTCCAGTAGAGCCTTATTTCATGTTACCATCCCTATTGAATATTATTCCAATATCTATAACCATTTGTTTAACCAGTATATACTGAATGCTTTAGTTTTGCATGCTTAGGGCTATGTCAGTGCAAGACAAAGCAACTTCTGGGGTAAGGTGATAGATTAAAATCTGCCTTTGTGTGACACAGTGAATGAGAAGATCCAGGAAAATAAAGAATAGACGGTTTCGAAGAGGGAGAGGGTGAAGGATGTGTTGGAGCTCACAAAGAAGATCATCAGGCAGCTGCAAACCATAGAAAACCAGGAGGATGCTGCCTGCGAAATGGAGGAGCTCCCGTGGTTCCGGCCTTGCAGCTGCTTGGCAGGACAAGAGAAGCAGAAACTGCATCCAAAAGGAATCCAGGCAGCCCTGATGAAAACAGACTGGCATCTCAACAACAGGAAAAGCTCACATTTCTTAAAAGCCTCAAACACTGTTGGGAATTTTGGCACCACCAGCATGGTGGATCTGCAGTGGAGAGGAGTTCTAGTTATCACTCCCTGTCTCAGAGGGATATTCTTACTATTTTAGTTTTCTTTTTCAAAAACTCCTCTTGGGTTGGCACAATGGCTCAGTAAGCAAAGGCACTTGCCACACAAGCCTAAGGACCTGAGTTTGATCCCCAGAAATCCATATAAAGGTAGAAATAGAGAAGTGACTCCACAGAGTTGTCTTTTGACCTCCACACACATGCCATGGCATGTGTGTACTCACAAACATACATTATGCACATGCAAACACAATAATAATAAATAAAATTTTAAAACTCATGTTTTCATATTTTTTTCATTATATCTCTTATTTTGCTATACATTTTTAAATTATTTGGCAATTCTCTTATTCCCTTTATAAAATTCGTCTCTGTTCTTCTTTATTTCCTGTGTTTAGTTATGTGCTATTTCTATATTTACTCTAGATAAGTTTGAACTTCATAGCAGATTATACATTATTTTTGCCACTTTTCTGTTCCATAGTCACTGGTGATGAGCTAGTTTTAATGGATTATAAGTATATTTCTGTATTTTATTTGATTTGGTGTTATTTCAATTACACCAGTTTTCTCTTCTCTGAGTGTTACTGAGGACTGAGCTGTCAAGCCTGGGCTGCTTACTAAAAGAAGTTCCCCAAAGTAAACCATAAGAGATATCCAAACTGACTGATGATGAAATCAAAACACTAAAACACATGAAACCCATAAAAAAGGCATAATAATGCTTCCAAGATATCATACTCCTTGATTACCAAACTCACAGATACTGAAATGGTTGAAATGCCAGATTAGTAATTCAAAAGCCTATCCTAAAAATTACCAGTGACTTCAGAGAGCAAATAACAAAGCAGATGAATGGAATAAAGAAAATAAGCCCAGTCACAAACATTGAAATCAGAAAGTCAGTAATATGGATCACAAATTCATCAAGGAAATCAAGGTCTTGAAAAAATAATCAGCAGAAATATTCAAGAATAAAAAACAGGGTGCATAAATAACAAAATAGTAATAAAAAGATTATGAAAACTCAAGGCAGCATAACTCCTCCAAAATTAATAATTCCACAGTAATGGCCTCCAGCGAAAGTGAATTAGATGTCATCCCAGTCAAACCAATCCTAAGTAGAAAAGCTATGATGGAGGTATCATATATCTGACTTCAAATATATGACACAGTCAGAGTGACAAAATCAGTCACATGGAACAAAAACATGTGGACCAGAGAGCTGTAATATAAGATAATGTAATTTTTGACAAAAATATTAAACACATAAACTGAGAGAAAAAGGATATCTTATTTTAAAATGATGATGGAAAAAGTGAATATTCACGTGTAAAGAATGAAATTAAGTCCCATCATTCACTCTAAGAGAAATTAATTCAAAGTGATTCAAAGATCCCAAAGTAAAACTTGAAATTTTTAAACTCCTAGAGGAAAATCTAGGGAAAACACTTCAAGATTTAGAAATAGCATATTTTTGAACTAGGATATAATAGTTAAGGAACTGATACTATCATCAAGAAAACAAAGCAGCAAGGGCTAAGACGCTCACTCAGTGTGGAAGAGTACTTGCTGCTCAAACATGAGGATGCAACAGAGGACTTAGAACACAAAAGGTCACAAATGTCCAAAGCACAGAGAATATGAGTCTGCAGAGTGTAGGTCCTAGGACAGGACTCCTATATTAAACTCCACCCACTCAGGGCTCGGGACCACTGCAGAAGAGGAGACAAAAAGATTATAAGAGTCAGGGAGGAGGCACATGATCATATGGAAATGGAGTGCTGCAGGGTCCTGGAACCTTGCTCATACGACCCATGCAAACTCAAGCAGACAAAAACCCAGCCCAGAACTGGCAATGGGCAGCAGACAGACCCCAATCTTAGTAAAAGAATTATTGGCAGCTGATTATTGCCTGATGAAGAAGAGCTGATCTTCTTAAGGGGAGGGATTCTTCATGAGCTGACTAGACTCCACTGGATGAATTTGCACTGAGGGACATTTGAGAACACTATCTTGACATGATAGGCCTTGACACCGATGACAGAATGTATGAAGTCCAGTGTTGGGGGCATCTCTGAGGGTCGCCAATGAGAGAAGGGGTTGCAGAGATGATTGAGATGTCCTGTGTGAAATACACAAAAATTAAAAAAAAATGTACAAAAAAGAAGCTCTCTCCTCCACCTGCTACAAAAAGAGTATTTTTTTAAAGTCAATACTTGCCAAGCATCATAGCATACAACTTTAATCCCAGCACTCGGGAGACAGGCAGATCTCTTTGAGTTCAAGGTCAGCCTGGTCTACTTAGTGAGTTCCATGGCCAGCTGGGGCTACAGAGAGACCCTGTCTCTAAATAAATAAATAAATAAATAAATAAATAATAAATAAATAAATAATAAAAGTCAATACTTTCCATATTTTTGGTCAGTTGTTAACACTGTAATTTAACTATCATATTAGGAAATTTTGGTACTTCTTTATATGATATCATTAATAAAATTAACTGGCTAATCAAGAAAAAATTAAAACAGATAATAAATGGAATATGAAAATGTCATAATAAGACCTATTATTTTGTACACTAAAAAGAAAAACAGGAAAATAGAAAGACAAAAACAGAAACTGCATTAATAGAATGAAGTTTTTTGGCCCTGTTTTGTTCAAGTAAGCAGCCACTGGGCCAGTGAGTTTCTCAGGCAGCTATGACTGGCTGGGGCTGGGACTGGGGCATAGGTTTGCTTGTGAGGTGAAAGTTAGAGGGGAGTTACTTAGATAGGTAGCTGTAACAGGGACCCAGAAAGGGCAGGAGAAAGCACCCGATGACTGGGTGACCCCTGTACCTTTCTCTCTCTCTCGCAGACTCCACTCGAGCCCTTGCTGTGCAATTGCACATCCACAATTCCCAGGGGCTTTGAGTTTGTTTTTCTTTGCTCCTCGCTAATGTCTGACCCTGAATAACTTCAGCAGTCATGTGGGTGACAGAAATAGCACTTTCTTTGTGAGATTAGAGTCTACTCTATTCCTTGTCAACTTAATGCCACAATACAGTGGCATTGTGGAAGGAAGTAAGAGCCAACGGCAGGACTTCACAGGTACAGACTTGGAAACCCCATCCTCACACTTCAATATGTCATCCAAGTCTATCATTCCTATTAGTCTTGTTCTTAAAACAATGAATCCTTTCTCCTCGGTCCCTAAGCTTGAAAATTCCCCGGGTTCATATTTCAACTCCATCAGACTCAATTCAGGGTATTGTTGGTATCAGGCCACACCGTGTGGCCTGGCTGCCTACCCCATTCCCTGTACATGTGAGCTGTGTTGCTTCTTAACTGTTGCCCTAGTGACTTCTTTGCATTGGGTCATCTTCAATCACTTTATACTCTTAGCAACTAGGATAGTGTCTGACACAGAACAAGCACTTTCCGTAAACAAGGATGAATTGAGTGGAGTTGTATAACATTTGGTTGAATAAGAGTCAGTTGCAGTGTACTGTATGTTTGTGCCTGAATTGGAATGTTACAGAGTCTGCATCATGGGTCCACATAGGTCAACATAAATGGGAAGCAAAGACCTAAGCTGGGTACTGCCCCGGACATCCCTATAAAGAAGGACTGTGAGTTTCCTAATACAGCAAGAGCTTGGTTATAATACAAATATATCATGTAGTACAAAGTATAATACAGTGCCTGGCCTGTGCACTCCTACAGCTTCAAAACTGGAATAATCTAGAAGGGTCCAGACACTGCCAAGCCTTCATAGAGGTTGAATCAGCTTCTTAAACAACATTCTCAGAGAAGAGGAAGTTGGCAATTGTTATAATTGGCAAGACTTAAAATAAATAAATCCATAATAATAATAATAATGTAAAAGGACTTCCCGGTAGTCTACACACACCAGTGAAAATGCTCATAAAAACTTGCACAAAAAGGAACAGGAAACCCAGCGTAACTAGGAATATTAACTTGATAGTGATTAACTTAGTTCACCATATTGGTTTACCCATCAACTATTATACCACAACTTTCCATCTTTCACCTTTTATTTCATTTTTATGTATTTTTCATTTATTATTTTATGTGCCTGCACATATGTAAGTGCACTTGTGTCATGCAATACCTGAGGAAGTCAGAAGGCATAAGATCCCTTGGAACTAGAGTTACAGATGGTTGTGAGCCACCATGTCAGTGCTGGGAACCGAACCCGGTCCTCTGCAAGAGCAGCCAGTGTTCTTAATCACTGCGCCATCTCTCCAGCCCATCACCTATTTATTTCTAAATGATCCTAAACTTCTGTACCAGCTAAAACTCAGGAAATCTGACAACTAAATACACTCATTTAGCTAAGGTACTCTCATTAAGCACACATCATGTACCGTGTGCCCTCTTTTGGCCTCCTCAGGAACCTGCAGACATGTGGCGGTCATTCACATAGACGTGCACACACATACACATAAATAAAAATAATATTAATAATTTTGTTTTAGAAAAAGCAGGTTTCATGTGAGGGAGACAGAGGAGAAAGGGATTTTCAGTCAGGCTCGTTATGCAGACCTCTTCACTCCGGACCTCCATCCAGTGATAAGGTTGCTATTACTTGCGTTCCTGCCCCCCATATGGAGGAAGGAAAAGGAGAGTTTCTCAAAAGGAAATTTATGATCTGCTTTTAGCTGGCCAGGGGGAGTCAGGGAGCTCTTTGTCTGCTGCTTTTTAACTGCATTCAGCACAAAACAACCATAGTGCTAAAGTGGCCTCCTCCCAGTTTCTTCAGTGTCAACCCTCCTGATTATGAGGGCTAGAACGGCCATGTGTGACAAAGGGCAGGTGTGAACTAACACTGATACCTTCAGTGTAACTCCACCAACTCTGACACTCTTGGAAAACTGTTGTGAAAAGTAATAATAATAACGTGTCAGTTAGAGAGCCATTTTAGAGTTTTCTACTAGGTTTTCAGGTACTCACCATATTAAATTTTAACCTCTCAGTCAGATCATAACTCACACTCTTCCCAAATTGTGCTAAGAAAGAGGCTGCATCTTCATGGAGGTGGATATTTTCTCACCATTCTGATCTTCCTTGATCATCCCCAGCAGGCACAGCATGCTTTAATGGCTTGGTCATTTCATCTCTCATTCACTTGTAATCTCAGCAGACCAGCCAGACAGAAATACCTGTAAGGGGAGAGCAGATCTGCCTGGAACTTCTGAATCAAGTGCAATTGAAACAAAAGATTAGCAGGTCCCTTTCTCACAGGGGATCTTCTCATGAGTCAAACAGGTAGGGGTAGGGTAAGAAAGTAAGACCCTCATTCACAACTCTGTAAGCATGCCCTGCATCAGTCAAGTCAAAGCTCCCTCCCTCCGCTCTGGGAACGGGGAAGGAATGGCCGCACCCAGGATGCACCACCAAATGACCCTAGTTGCACTCAACTTTGCCTCAAGGAAAATATGAAAAATAACTGTGTTTCAAGAATCCGTATTCATTTCTTTTCCACTGTACTAAATTAATTCCCCAACAGTGTACAATAGTCTACGAAGTGTTTTTAACATCCAGAGGAGAAAAAGGCCAATGACCAACTTTCTGCTTTGTCTCAGAAACCAAAGTAGGCCATATTCTACCACCTCAGTTACCATCTGCCCCAATCACTGATGCCTTCATGGTCAGGTTATCTAGATTTAGGGGAGCAGATTATTTTTCTCTGATGGTTAAAATAATGAAAAGACAGGAGAAACAAGTTCTCAGCACCCAGCCAAGTTTATTGAAAATACAAGTTCACAGGAACATGTACACACACACACATACACACACACATACACATGGAACAAAACACACAGAGACAGACTTCTGCAGTGGGAGAAGGTATCTGAAATCCAGAATCGAGTTTGTCTGGCAGAGACAAAACTTATACATGTTTGGGGGTAGGATGGATTCCCTTTCTCTGTCAGAATTGGCTGGTGTGGGCAGAGCCTCTTTACCCTGTCTGTCTACATTGGGGATTTGACTGACTCCTAGTCCATGATCATCACCTCAATCATTCAACTCTGTATTCCCCTTCTAATGCTTTTGTTTGGCAAACATTGCTTTCATTGTATATAGCATGTTATAAGCTCCATACTTAGGGGGTGAGATTGATTATATCATTTTTCCATATTCAAATAATATCAGCTACACTTTCTACAGCTGTTCTTTTTTGTGCATTGCTAGATGGAAAGTTTTCCACAGATATCTTACATTAGAAGATGGGAGTGAGGATGGACGAAAAGAGACAGCGGTAGAGTACTAGAGAAACTTTTATCTGCCCAGGAGCAGACTCCAGTGGTAAAGATGCTAAGAAGCCTTGCACTGAAGAAGTCTGGTTAGCTTGAGTTGTCCCGAATTTATGTGACAAAGATAATACCTTTCTGTTCTGATCATATTGGTCAGTGGTTAAAGTACAAGCAAAAGATGAAAGTTCAGGTTCCTCAAACCCATGTAAATACCAGGTGAGCATGGCAGCTGCCTGTAATTCCAGCTTCAGAAGGCAGGGATAAGGGATCCCAAGCAGAGGCTAGCTAGTGAAAGAACCCATATCAGCGAGCTCCTTGATTGAGACTGCCTCAAAGAAAAAGGTGGAAAAATCATCAAAGAAGATTCCTGTCGATGGTGGTTTGAATGAGAATGTCTCCCATAGTTCAAGTGTCCAAGTATTTAGATACTTTGTCCCCAGTTCATGGTGCTGTTTGGGAAGGGTTGTGGAACCTTTAGAAGGTGTGACTATGTGGGAGGAAGCAGAACACTGGGGAAGGGTTTTGAGCGGTCTTAAACTTCGCCAGATTTCCAGTTTCATTCTGCTTCCCTGTGTCTGCTTCCCTGTGCCACCATGCCTCCCCTGCCATTATGGACTCTTGGCATCTAGAAACCAAATAAACACTTCCTTTCATAATCTGTCTTGGTCATGGTGTTTATCACAACAACAGACAAGTGGCTAACACTCTAACATTGATTTCAGGCCTCAATGTGCACACACTCACACATACAACTACACACATGTGAAAACAATACGTACACCTACAACACAGTCACATACACATAAAGAGTAGAAAAAGGAAGGGGAGAAAAAAGTTTCATGGCATGGCTTAAAAGTTGGAGAGAGACACAAATAGCCCTTGATGACAGAGAATCTCTAAACTGTAGAGACTTAAAGTAACAGTGCAAACCCTGAACACTGCTACACACCAGAGTTCAACAAACTCTTTCAATAAAGAGCCAAAGAGCAGAAGTTTCAACCTATTTTTGTGAATTAACATTCACAAAATGTTATCTGGATACATATCTGTAATTTAATTGGTCTGTATTATATTCACAGACCAAACATTTATTTATTAGTTTCCTATTAGAGAGTATTTGTATTGTTTCTCTCCCCCCACAATTTTAAATTAATTATTGTTATTCTTTATATTGCTTTGTAGTTAGTGATTTTTTTTGGATAAATACTACAAGTGGAATTATAATGACAAATGCATGTATTTTTAGCTTAGACAATTCCAATTTTTCAACAAGATAATAAAAATGATTACAGCAATTTATTCTCATAAGCATACTTTCTGTACATTATCTCTAATATGCTACCAGATTTTCTGAATTTTTGATAAGATGATTAATGTAAATGGTACTTTATTTTTTAAATTTTACTGTCCCTGAGTTTGAGTATCTTTCCAAGTTTATTGACTACTTGGGTTTCTTCTTTTGTTGATTAGCCGTTAGTATTATTCTGTTTTCAGATGGAGAACAGAGGCAAAAACACATGAACTCACTCTTTCAGGGTTTCAACCGTTGAGAAGAGATGAGTGGTCAAGCTCTTCCTCTCTGCTCTTCTCCCAGCACTCTTTGTAGCTGACTCCATGCTTTTGACAGAATCTCTCTCTCTTCATCATTTTTCTCTCTTTATCATAGTTCTTCTTTATTTTGACTTGACTATCGATTCCATTTGAATATTCCACACTGTGTGCAGGTCACCACTGCATGGTTCCTCTGTCTCTTTATAAGCACTTCCCTGGACTTGTCTGGAATAGAATTAAAAGGTTTGTTTCTTTCAGGTTACCCGTGAATCTGAAATATGCTCACTGGTTTTGCATAAACCTGATGATCTCATCTCAGACCAGATGAAACAGTGTAAACAGAGGACCATCCAAGGGAATGCTGCTATTTCATGCATTCAAATGAAGTCATTCAATCCCAGCTCTCCTAGGAATCTTTAGACCTTGATGAGATTCTATTTGCATTAATGGTGCTATGAAATTCAAATGTTTAGACCAGTACAGGGGTGTTGGAAGGGTAATGAGATGGATTAAGGAAAGAAACATTCAGTCTGATCAGGTAGCTCTCCTAATGAGCTCTCTTAGACAGTAAAATTAGGAGAGAAAAAATTGGTGTGTGCCAGACAAATAAAGGTCCTCAGAGATGGAAAACAAAGATCTTGTACTTCATTCAAGGTTACACAAAGCAGCAATAATTCCTTTGCTCCTGACATCATTAAAATGCCCTATTATTTATCAATTCTCTCTACACACAAGTGAAGCAGTTTAGTTTATTAAAAAAGCAAGCAATTTTTGAGTGCCTACACTATCATAAGTGTTTTATAATGTAATTTCATTTTCAAGTCATAAGTTTCTACATGAAAATCAAGCTTAATCCTAACTAATGCTTTGTTTTAATTGCTTATTTAATTACCTATTTTTCCAATTAGAATCTAGGCACTATGAGGCAGAAACAGGATTTTCTTAAAAGGTGTTGAGTTACTTTGAGCTGCCAACTTGGCACAACCCAAAGTCACTTAGGAAGAGGGAATCTCTTTTGAGGTACTGCCTCTATCAGCTGGCCTGTGGCCACATCTATGGGGGCATTTTCCCAATTGCTAATTGGTATAGGAGGGCTCAACCCACTGTTGTCAGTGCCATCCATATACAAGAGGGTGTGGGCTGTACAAGAAAGGTAGCTGAGAAGCCAGGGAAAGCAAACCAGTAATCAGTATTCTCCATTGTCTCTGCTTCAGTTCTTGTCTCCAGGTTCCTGACTTGAGCTCCTGCCCTGGCTTCCTTGAATGACAGAGTATACTCTATAAGCTAAAATAAAGTCTTGACTCTCTCAAATTGGAAGCTAACTAGAACACATGGCATCTCTGTACTACTGGTATTTGATAGTTCTTAACGTATGAGTTGGTTAGTCAGTTTTCTATTATTCTGGTAAAAAGCAATAAGTTACTTACAAGAAAGGACTTATTTGGTTCACAGTATTGGAGGCTCTGATCAATACTTTGCTAGTCCTATTGCTTTGGGCCAGTGGTGAAATAGAACATCAAAGCAAGATTGTTTGGTAGAAAACCACTTGAGCCAGAGAGCCAAAAGAAAGAAGAGTAGGCCAGGGGCTCAAAATCCCCTTCAGGAAATGTTCCCAACAACCAAGATCATTACAAATCACCTCTCAAAGGTTCTACCACCTCCCAATAGCCTCCCATGTGAGGACCAAGTATTTAACACTTAGGACTTTGGGGTCTATTCAGTATCCAAACCAGCAGGGAGACACTCAGCATCACATGTGATGAATGGATATGTGCCTTATTTCTGAATTTAAGTTCTGATTTTTTGAAACCCTTAACAACAGGCAACTTTACACCATTTTATCTATCTGGACCTTCTTTCATTTTCTTATGTATTCCAATAGCAAGAATAATATTTGAGTCCAAAAGTATTTGTTAAATTTATGTTGGAATGCTATGTTATGTCTAAAAATATTTTTATTTCTATTTTTATTGAATTTTTGCAATTTACAAACAATATAAAATTTGATGGTATTTAGATCCCCTCTCCTATCCACACCTCCTCTTATTGTCCCCTACCCAATTTAATGTACTCTATTATCTGTTATATAAATATAAATATATACAAAGGCCTATAGAGTCTAATTAGTGTCCTCAAATATACTTCAGTGTGGGCCATCTACTGGAGCCTAGTTAACTTACCAAGAGTCCCATCTTTAAAAGAGACTGAATCTGCCCCTACCAGCAGTCATCAGTTGCCATGACTTCCTCAGGTTGGTTTAAGGATTCATTACAATTTCCTCATGTCTATGCTGGGATTTTGTCTGGTTTGAGCTTGCATGGGACTTGTGTATGATGTCAACATTACTGTGGGTTCATCTAAGTAACTGACCAGCTTTCTGGAAAACTCTGTTTCCTTGTGATCATCCACCACCTCAGGCTCTTACAATCTTTCCACTCCCTCTTCTGCACTGATACGTGAGTCTTAGAGACAGAAGTTTGATATAGGTGCTCTATTTGGAAGATAAGCAGTCTGTAGCCTCCTGTTCTCTTGAATTGGAATGCACTTAATTTCTTCATTTTGTCCCAACTTATCATTCAGCCTTTGGAAATACAGTCAGGATAACTTACTTTTTCCACTAAGTCACTTTCCTTACTAGTATTTGGTCCCTGGTACATATTAGAGTATTTCTTGAATATTATTTTAAAACCTTTTATTATTTCAAAGACTTATATTAGCCCCCCCCCCTGGTATTTCTGTTAACTATTCTATTCTCTTATAAAGTAGCAGTTCACAAACTCTTCAGACATCTCAGATGAATCTTGGGTTCCTGTAGTTCTAGTCCCTCCCGTTGAAGTCTGCAGCAAAGCATTGGGGGCACTGGGCTTTAACTCACCATCTCTAGCTCTGTATGGGTGGATGGGATCATTACTACTTCAGTAAAATACACTTTCTCAAGGTATCCTGGCAACCTGAGAGCAATCTAATCATGACAAGCAAAAACAGGTTTCTTCTATCCCTTAGATATTCGAGACAGGAAAGACGTGTGTCTTTTATGGCCACTCATTGGTGAATTTTGAATACTAAAAAAAAATAAAAATGATCTACTTCAAAATTTAATCTTTCAGGAAAGCATATGTTTCTCCTACATCTGAGTAATTTAACAGTTACAGAAACATATTTGTTCTAAATGCTGTAGGTGGCCATCCTAGAATAGCCTCCAGGTACACATTTAGAAGAGCAATAATGATCTATAAAAGGGTATTGCACATTTTTATTCTAACCTACAATAGGAAATCATTTTATATACATACTGATCACCCTCTGGCACTGACTTCCGTTTTGAATGTCACCTCTGTGTGCTGATGGTGACAGGTAGAAAGGCTGTCTTCATCTTGGCTGATTTTTCCTCTTACTGGGCAAAGTTTGCAGAAAGCAGCAATGTAAGCTTTTCTTAACATAGAGACTTCAAGCTGTGGCATCTGAGCCTGGGTTGGGGACCCTTCCTTAAACTTGCTCGCTGCCTATTTCCTGCTTGTCACCAGCACTGACACACTGCAGAACACAGCATGAGGAAATGATATGTGTGGAACCATGCTTCCCCTTCATCATATATGTTGTCATTTAGTCCCCTCCCCCCACAACTGTGAATGTGATCTTATATGCAGATAGGGTCTTTATATACGAGACAAGTGAAGTGGGATTATTAAGAGGCTCCATAACCCAATACAGTTTGTGTCCTCATAAATTGAAATTTGTGCATGGATATGTGCACACACATACACATACATACAAATACGCAGACATCATACACATGCACACATATGATAAAAACAATAACAACAACAAAAAATAGCAATTCTTTGCAAATTCTTTCAGCAAATAAAGGAGGAGACAGCATACAACACATCCCATCTTCATTACCCTGTGAGCCTGCTTTTTTTCTCCGATTTGCTCCATGTGGCTCCTTGGGTTCCCACACTCCTTTGGAACCATTATCTCTCTGAGCTTGGGCAGGTAGTTGAGAAAGGTCTCTTCCTCTAAATAACAACCCCAGCCATGGATGAGGCTCATATACTTTGCCTAGCCCCATTACTTTGGACAATCTTCTCAGTCAGTCTCACTCACAACCATATGAGGTGTGTACGCCCCATATGCTGGGCACTCCCCTCAGTTAAGATTCTGAACAACAACTTGAACCTTTCAGTTCACAATATAGTTGTTTTCTTGTGCTGGGGGCAAGAGACGGGGACTGAACTCCATAGGCCAACTAGCTATTTTGTTAACTTCTGTTGACAACCAATCCTAGTTGCCTTTTCTCCATCGACTTGGAAATACTATGTCCTGTTTAAGCAAAACTAAATATTTACTCTCCTGTGTCTCATGCTGGTCGGCAAAGATGATGCTTTAGGAAACGGATTTTCTATCATTGGGCTGAAATGTGATATAGCATTTTAGAACCAGAGTCAGTTAGTGGGCTCAGAAAGTCAATCTGTCTGTTTAGAAAACACTCGAAGATTTAGAAACAAACTCTAAATGGGCTGGCACTCGATTGGCTCTTTATTCCCTGTTTTCAGACAGCATCACTGGAGCCAGTAACTGCCTGCTCTAGCTCCGTGTAATAAAGTGTCTCCTTTCCCCCATGTCTAAGTTTCCATTCTAACAAGATGGATATTTCTAAGATGCACTTGTGCATTCGATCACATTTGAGAAGCATGCTAAAACCAGTCATTGTGTGGAGCTGCTTTCCTCTGCTGGTGGCTAATTAGTCAGGGTGAATGTATGAACAGGAGCTTCCGCTTTCAGCCTGTCCTAGAGACTGCTTCATTATGGAAAGGACAATTATTGTTGGAAAAAAATCTTTGATGCTGCAGGGGATTTGGGTGAATAAAGTAAAAGTGATGAGATTTTTTTCCTAGGATGGGATGGAGGAAAAGTCAGGCATCTCAAACAGAATTGTCCCCCAAATCTGCCTCTCTGTGGGAAGGGACACAGAGGAGCATGTACTCAACTAGGGGGAATTTTGTCCTGAATGACTAGCACACAATTCACTGTGTGTTTGATTTAATATAAAGACAAGTTTAGAGATGTATTTTCTTGCCTTAATACTGAGATTGACTTGATTAAAATGATTACTTTGTAGGAGAATCAGGACACATACACAATGTGAAAGGATATGGACTCAGAAGACTAGCTTCAGCTACCCTGAATATGTTCCTCAACCCTGATTTGTTCCAAGAGAGCAAATCCTTTCCACCTGTTCTAACCATCACATGAGCCAACATTTAGCCATGTTCTTGGAAGCCTGCACCAGACCACATGGGTCATGTCTTTCAGGAAGACAGATGTGAACAGACTATGGATGATCTTTACCTTCTGAATGTTTTTGAAGATTTTTTTTTGCACTTTAAGAATGTATGAACTGTACCTCAGAACGGGAGAAAATAACCTGGCATATGCCTGTAATCCCAATATTTGGCAGGCTGAGATAGGAGAACTGTAAATTGAAGAACAGCCTGGACTTTATAGGTTGTAGTAGGTGGGGGTGTTCAAAGCAATGTTTTCCAGTGAGGCAAGTTCCCATTTTCTGTCTCTTAACCAGAAGCCTGTCCATGGCTGGAGCATCTTACTGTCACTCATAATTGGTGTCACTTACAAGACTGAGGAAGCCAGTGGTTAACTTCTGGGCTATTGAGTTAGACTTCTGGGTCTAGCCTTCCCTGTCTCTCAGTCCTCAAGTGGCTCTTTCAGCACTCAGGGGGTTCTCTCAGACCATGTGTATTAGGAGACTTCAGTGTGATGTTTTAGCTTCTGATGGTGCCCTCTGCAGTTCTGAATTGGAAGATATAATGGTAATGGCCCCATTCAGCAATGACTGAAAAGGAATGAGCCCAGGATACGGCAACAGTCTGAGGTGGGCGAGCTGAGTCCAAACCAGAATCCTGACTTCACAGCAGTCGTGTTTTCAGAACAGGCCACCATTACCTCCAAGAAAATTCAGGGACATTGCTGGGGAGAATAGAGTCGCCCACGTGGTACAGATCCATAATCCTTCCTAGCTCCTAGCCTTCCTTAGAGCAGAACCATATCCGTGGCAGTTGTGGGAGAGGTGTGATGACTCACAGTGAAACAGAGAGTGCTGACTTTTATTTGAGAGTCAGAAAGAAAACTTCACCAGAACTGACAGATATCTATTTAGAGAAAAAATGTGATTTAAACAAGTGTGTTCCTCTTTGAGTTCACTTTCCATTGAGAATAACAGGACGTAGCTTAGTTTTAGTAAATGGCACTTACTCTCACGGCACAGGATTGAATATCTCTAAGGTGATTTTCTCTTCCATTTACTCCTTCTGCCTATATTGGCTCATTTTGAACTCCATTCGCTTCATATTTGAAAAAAAACGTGTTTCATCTTCTATTTAATTTTCTGAAACAGTGTGGCTATCTATCGGCTTTCATTTTAGGTTGGTCCCGATTCACGCCTTACTTTCAGGCACAGATGTTTGGTTGTTTTAATTTAGAGACTTCTCACATGCTAAACATTGTAGATAGTAGTACACAAAGAAACTCATTTGTACATGGAATGACACTGAACAAACACAGAAAACAGGTTAACCAGGAGAAAGCACACAGGCACGCAGCTTCCTTCTGCTAGCAGCGTCTGAGAGCACAGTGACTCTTTTTCTCGGTAACAAAAAGGGGGAGCTGCTTGCATCCCACCAGGTTCCTTGATCTGTGGAATAATTATTCCATGTCTTAAAGTCACCTTGTGTTCACAATGTCCATTATCATGTATAAAGTCCTGTAACTGGTGTTTTCACATTTTTGTTTCCTGCTCTTCAGCAGCCCCTGGGAGGGTATAATTTATTTTCCAATTATGCTTATGAAGAACTAAGAGAGAGAGAAAAACACCAGATTCTGTAAAAACCAATTCTATGATGTTTTGAATGTAAAATCTTTCCTTTTTCACCCTTTTTGTATTTGATTTTTGAAATTGCAGATACGCTTCAAGAATGAAATAAAAACTCCAATCATTCTCTTCATTCAGATTCACTGTGTCAATATTTTGCCAAATTCATTTCCCCTATCTGTTCTATCATCTGTGGCCTGTTTATCTTCATCTATCTATATAGAATCTAGCATAGATCTATCAACTATCTACCATGAATCATATATCATTTATTGATTATCTGGGATCTATCATCTACTTTTCAAGTCTAAACCATTTGGGTATTAATTTCATTTACATATATAAGTAAATTACCCTTAAATACTTTCACGTTTGCTTTCTGAAAACAAAAGATATTTGTCACCAAACTATGAGTATCAAATTCAGGATATTTAATATCAATGTAGTGCTCTTATAAAAAAGTAATCTGCATTCCAGTTTTCCAGTTGTTCCAAAATTCCTTCTATGTAGTTTAACTTCTGGTCTAGGATTCATATCTGGAATATATAGTGCATTTTGTTCCCATGTCTTTTAAGATTCCTAGAATATGGACAAATCTTGGCATTTTATTCAGTTCTTAACAGACCTTAAAGGACTGAAAAGGTGAGTGGTCCGCCACAGAAACGTAAGTGGAGAGCTGAGTGGGTGGTTTGAGACTGCTGCTGGCAGGAACCACCATGGCGCATGGAGCCTTCGTCTTTCTTTCTTCTGGTCTCAGAAGTAGTAACCACAGGTTCTCTGCTTATGGTCACACACCTGTTTATTATTCTCCGCTAGCTTGCCAGTGTTCTTTGCCAGTTGCAGAGCATTACCATTGTCTGTGCCAGCTAGTTCAGGAAGATTTTCAACACCCTCTTAATAATCATCCTGCTGGTGCTGGCACGTACAGTTGGTGGGCAGATTCAGCTCAAACATGTCTGTGATGGCTAATCCTCATTGTCAACTTGACTGAATCTGGAATTAATTGAAATGAGAGGGACATTCCTGATCAGACTATTTGAAGCTAGAAAACCCACTCTAAAGTTTGGGGTTACCTTGTGATAGCAGCCCATATGAGAGGCCATGACAAGAGGGAGCTTTCACTTTTTGTCTTCTTGTCTTCTCCCTCATTGACAAATTCACCTTATTGGTGCGACATTCCTTCAATGATAGTAGAACCAACTTCTTCAGATTCTGATGTAGACTGAAGACTAGCAGACTGCCAGGAATCCTTCAGGGCTTCAGTGCCAGACTGGGACATCTGAGACATTCGGCATGGTGGACTGAATACCTACCAGATCCTCTCCTATGTGGTGCAGCCATTGTTGGACTACTCAGACTCTATCCTGTAAACCAATATAATAAATCTAATAAATATGTGGGGATTTGTGTTATATATATATATATATATATATATATATATATATATATATATATAACCTATATATATAAATTACCACTACAAAATGAAAAATGGGGAGAGGATAATTTGGATGGTTATATAGGAAAGTTGTTAAAAGTAACATGATGAAGGCAAGAGAAAAGCCAATTTTTGGTGGAATTCTTGCCCTGTCTTTTGTAACTAACCTCAGGCTACTTGTTTTGTGTTTGTTCATTTATTTCCAGCAAAGGGATATGTGTGTGCATAGATGTGTATATATACATATAAGCTTGTGTGTAAAATAGATTCTTGCCTCTTGTTTTTGGTGAGGCTAAGTAATCCTCTTCCCAAAACTGCTCTGTCATCTACAAACCAGAAAAGAGCTATAGCCAGAAACTGACCCCTCCTTGATCTTGATGAGACTTCCTGCCTCCAGATCTGGGAGGAAATAAACTTCTAATATTTTGTCATGCACTCCTCCAATATTTTGTTGTTGCCTGAGAAGAAAAATGATTTGGAATAAAAGGTACCACTTCATAAAATACCCCAAAAATGTAGTTTTGGAAGTCAGTCATGAATTGAACCTTTAAAGTTTTGGGAGTCCATTCTAGGCAAGGTCCAGAATGCCTTGAAGAGAATGTTTGTGGAAATATGAATGTAAGGAATCTGGCAAAGGCTGTAGAGAAAGCCTTTATCATCTCAGAGTATATAATTAGTCATGAACAGAGCAGTGGTAGGGAGAGGAATGAGAAAGGTCGTTTTGGTGAGTCTCAGACACAAAGGAGAACATGAGAAATGGAGAAACTAAAGAATGGACAACTTAACTAAAGAATGTCAACAATCCTTGCTTAATTATGTTCATGTCCCACCAGTTCATAGCAGGTAGAAGGAAAAATGGACTAAAGAGATTGACTAAAGAGATATCTAAGGAAAGTATTGGAAGAACAGCCTAAATTCTTGCCATTTCCAGTAAAATCAAGAAGAAAGATAATTAAAGGGATTGTTAAGAAAAACAAGAACCAGATTGTTGTTTTGGGGCGCTCTCAGCCTACCCATACTATCAGAAGGAAGCAAACCAATTCTGAAAGAACATTAGGTTCTATAGCTGAATAGTCACTTGATAGGTGCATCAGTTTGCCTGTGAACCACACACATAATCAAGCAAGCACCTCAGCAGATGCCAAGGAAAGAGAAGAGATTATGCCAGCAGAAACTCTGAACCCAAACTGACAGAACAGAAAGATGAAAATAAACCGTCAAACTTTTGTAGTCTACAAGACAGAAGAATGAACTATTCTGCTGTAAACTGCTGTCAACTTTCAAAAACAGGGAAAATGAACTGGTTCCTCCTCCTCACTTTCAAACCCCAGGGTCTATACAGTTTATCTGAGGGCAGGATGCCACTATGCAATACATTAGGGGCAAGAGCTCAGCCCGTGCAGCTGAAGGAGCAGCGCCATCTTGCAGAGCTCTGGGACTGGCCCAGTGCATACAACAGCAAGTCTAAAAGAAGCTTTGACCTTAGAGACCTGCTGGACTCTTTACTGACTTGTCCCTGGTTTGGGGCTGTCACTCTTTTTTTTTTTTTTTTTTTTCCATGTCTTCCTTCTGGAACTGGAATATCTGTCTTATGCTTGCCAAAAGATTATGTTTTGGAATCACATAACTTCTCTGGTTTCACACAACCGTAAAAGAATTGTTCTTCAGAATTAACCATACCTAGAGTTTCAAGTCTACCTCATTTGGATAAGATTTCTGTTTCAGAGTTGATACATGTGTGAATTAAGACTTTGGGGACTGTTAGAAATGGAATTTATGCATTTTGCAGGCAAGAAGAACATGAATTTTGGGAGGTTTGGACAAGAGTGCTATGGACTGAATTTGTCACCCCAAATTCATATGTTGAAATTCTAACCCCAGACTGTGGGGTTTCACATATTGCATGACAATACACTAGACAGGCTATGGCCTGGTCCTTCCCATACCTCCACTTTGTATCACTTTCTCTTTTGTTCTTCACTGTTTTGCTTCTCTTGGTCTCAAAGTATGCAACTTTGCAACATACATTACTGATATTGCAGGTAAGAGTCCATGTGGAGCCACTGACCTGGAAACACAATTCAAAGTTATAGCAGCTGGAGCATCAGCAATGGTTATTGCTCAGCAGTCAGGCACATCCAGTCTCACCACAGCTACTGCCTTAAGGGGTAAGAACAAAGTCGCAGGATCTGTTAAAGGATTCGCTACATTGAAGGAAATGGAACAAACAAAAATTTTTTGTTGGGCCTATGTCCTCTGTGAAAAACTCGAATGATCTTGACGGGACGTCAGCCATAGGAAGTCCCATCCTAGTCTGTGTGAGTATAGTCTGCGTTGTTTGTGAAATGTTTATGAAACAATCTAACAACACATCTCTCAGAAAACATTCTGTCCTCAGGTATATATATGACAGTACTTGGAACAAGGAAGTAACTAAGGTGACATGAGGTAATGGGGCAGGGCCTTATACTGTAGAGTTAGGAGCTTTATATAAGGAAGCACCAGGATAGTCACACTTTCTGTGCATGCACACACCCTGAAGAAAGGCCAGATAGAGACATAAGAAGCAGGAAGCCAACCGGTAAACGGTAACCCCAGTGGAATTCATACAACCGCTCTGGCCAGGAAGAGAGCGTTCACCAGAAACTGTCCCTGCTGGGCCTTATTCTAAACTCCAAAACAGAACCATAAACTCTGTGATTGCAGCTTCCCAGTGTACAGTACTTTGTTGCTGCAGCCCAGGAGGAGCGCTACGATCACTGGCTGTTCTTTGGAACCTATGCCTTTCTTGTTAATGCTTGCACCCCTACAGGATGTGATGGTAAAAGACCACAATGTCAAGCAACTTCATGAGAAAGTATGAAAGCCAAAATTTTGGACATGTCCTTATCTGGAAATATCCTCAATCTATCCTCACAGTTGAATGAACATCAAAATTGGGTGTAAGATTCTAATTTGGAAGCCATTTTCTCTTACAATGATGATCACAGGTCTTGATGTTTTCAGTACATGATTCCATTGGGCCTATTCCTTTGCAAATAGTAAACTCCAGTGCTCTTGGAAAACTAGTGTGAGGAGATTTCCATGTTCTCAAGGTAAGAAAAGGGCCCCAAGGGGGTCTAAATACGCAGGCTCCATCATCCAAAACAAGAATCCATCACTACTGACCCTACTTCTCATCTCTAGTTTTCCAAGAGTTTGTGTCCTCCAATACCTGAAAGGTAGGTTGTGAAGATGTGTCAGTTTGATACTGGGCCTCCCAAATTGTGACTCATATATACTGTCCTTTCATTTTATACTACTTTAAAATATTCTCATTTTGTCTTCTCAGCTGTCCTCTTTGACCTGGTGAGTAGAGACCCTTTAAACATTGATTTATCATCACTACTGTGATAGCTCAGTAATAAACTGGAAAATCCATAGGTTTTCACTGATGAGGAACCACTCACTGGATATGCACCTTTTGTCAAGTTATTACCTTCTCGTGACTCAGTCTTGTTTCTAAGGTGGGATAATGATAGTATTGAACTGTACAAGGGTATTTTGAGAACTGGGTAGGTAACACTTATCAAAGTCTTGAAAAGGAAATTACATAACCATAGCTATTGTGGTATAAGGATTAAGTAAAACCTGTCATATTAGGTAGTTAAAGAGAAATTGCAGGAAATATTTTTCTTTATCAAAAACAAAGGTCCCCTCTGATCCTCAGGAGGAGGAGGCTTTCAGTGTTTATTTATTTATTTACTTATTTATTCATGGAAGCTGTGGGACCTATGGATTTAAACAAAGGAACAAATACCCAAAAAAATTTCCAGTTCATCTGTATATTGTCTGCACTTAAAGACCTATGAATACTTTATTTTATATGTGGATGAAAGTCTTGATGCTCCCTGTGGTCAAGGATTAGCACATGGAAATTAGCGAGCTTTACCCGTGACTGTCTACTTAGCACATATTTTTATGTCACTACTACTGCCTACTGAGCAGTAGCAAAATATCAAAAGCAAGAATGTGATCTTGATGACACAGAACCTGTGTTCAGATACTGTTTTCACTATTTACTAGCTGAGTAAACCTCCGGAACTTATTTAGCCATCTAAACCTCCCCTTCACATATACAAAATCGAACATAGCAGGGCCTCCCTCGAAGACACTATTGTGAATGTTCCATAAGATAATCCCTACAGTATTTGACATTTTGCACATAAACAACAGTATATTATTTTAGTGACTATGAATATACTCCTAGTAAATGATAAAATTCATGTAAAACATTGGTTTTCTTATCTTCCCTAGAAATCTCACATCTCATCGTAGCCAGAGCTTCAGAAGAGGCACACCTTTGGTGTTTGGGGAGGAAATACAGCATTTCTATGGAGAAACAGTCTTGCTCTCTGCTTCCTAGTGTAGAGGAAAGGCTGACAAAGATGAATGTGAAGAGCTTCGTTTCAAACACTGTGCTGAATGAGAATTTGGCAGGACTGATGGAACTTGGGAAGGTTCCTAAGGTTGTCTTCATCATATGAGGGAGGTTAGAAAGTTGAAAATGCAAGTAGACAATTGGATGAATACCTAAGATTCCAAAGAATCATTAGCCTGGGGGATACTGAAAAGTCCATGCCCATAATTGTGAAAAATGCAGCACAGGTTAAAGGAGAGTGGATAGAAACACATGGCACAATGACAAAAATTCAGAATTCAGTCAGAAAACAGTGGTCCAAGTCTATTCCCCAAAGCATATTCTTATATGAGCTACTTAAAACTTCCCTCTAATAAGATACAGGGGCACCAAGCTTGTTAGATGAAGTCAGCGCATTCTAACCAGGTTGCCTCTAATTTGCTTTCCCTCTACTAGAACACTTTGCCCTATCCATGTCCTGGGTCTTCAGCCTCCTGAGTTGAAGAAAAGCCTAGCCTCTGCAGCCTCTCTTCCTCCTGCAGCCACAGCTGGGACCTTCTAGCTCCTTGTTTGTGCTGCATCAGGAGAGAAGACCCCATCTTCCATCTTCCAGGAGGAACTCATAGAGGGCTTGACCTCACCTGCAGCTCTCCATTTCAACATCACTTGCTGATATTTTTATTTTCAAAGAAAGGCATTGTCATTGCCAAAAATCTGAAAACTACCAAGACTCATAAAGAAGAAATATTTCAGTCACTTTCAGATAGCCACAATTTACATTGTCTAACACTGTAAAAATTCATATTTATTTATTTAAAAAAATGGATGTCAACTGTGTGTGCCTGCTGTATAATGAACATGCTCCTCCTCTCTTCAACAGTCACAGAATTTCTACTGATAACTATGGATTCTGACTTTTATCTGTGTCCAAGATATTCTTAACATGTTTTCAGTAGAATTAATACTGAAAATCCTTCTTTGTCTCCTCCAGTGTCAACTATGTCTCCCTATGTTTACTCAAATTCTACATCACAGTTCTTTAAGAGTCAGTTTCCTCTGCTTTAGGAACCAGATCATTATACTACTAGAGTGTTATATTTTAGAGACATTGTTTTTGAAGATTTTTGTAATAATGTAAATATCTTATCCAAAGGTGATGAAGTTAGTAACAAACAAGAGAGCACATTTCCTTCCCACTGCGCTGGCTCTTATAGTCACTGTGCAGAAGAAAGTTAGGACTCAGGAGGAAGTTCATGCAAACATAAGAACATACAGACATTTGGAGGTCTGATCAGTCTATTTCAACTTCCTTCTTTATTTCTATGATGAGATAAAATTGCGTGCCTGAGGCCACAGGAGGTCACAGCAGGAACTAAAGCTTCCTGTCACCAAGGTTTTGGTGCTCTGCCCTTGGTAGATCAACAGTTTCTGTGTATTCCAAGGAATGAATTTGGGTAAGACACAGAGTATCACAAAAGATTGAGTTCATTACAAATAAGGGAAGAGAGCAGGCAATGGCTGAGACCATTGCAGAGGAATCTCCTCTTCAAATGAGAGTGTGGGAGTCGACAAGGGCCACTGTGGAAGGCATATTCCCAAGAGGACAGAGTGGACAGTGACCAAAGAGACTGTCAGCAGCAACAGGAATGGAGGGACAGCTCCACTCTGTCAGAGATCTCACTTCGTGAAAACCAGGCCCTTGGTTTCAGCAGAAAACAGAATTTCCCACTGTGCTTGGAAGGTTTTGGTTTGTGAGATGCAGCAGAAATGGATGAGAGACACAGCAGGGGAATTAACAGGACCAGTTTATTAAGGGCATGGGCATGGCACAGGACTGGCTGGCTTCCCAAGTTGGGGAAAGAGGACCAGCTGAGACTAGTTTTCTTTGTACTTGGGAGTGGAGAAATGCTAGCCCCCCAGGGAGATGGGGAGTCTAGCCCCCTCATCTTAGGAGCTCGGGCTGGGGGACCAGGCTGGCATGCCTGGCTTAACTTCTCCAGATCGGGATGAGGAAGCTCACTCAAGGAGAGTGCGAGAAAACTAGCCTCCAGAGAGATGAGGAGACTAGCAACAAGCTGGTCAGTAGGCCTTTTTATGGAGAGGGGATCCCTGTGACATCTGATTGATGTTCAAGGGAAAATAGTAAACTTTTGGTCAGGAAGGAATCCCTTCTTACAGATGTTTGTGAACTCTGGGTCAGGGACTTTATCTAGTCAAGAAATTGTAAAAGTCAGTTCCTTTCTCAGGGATGTGAACTCTGGGTCAGGGTATTATCTGGTCAAGAAGCTATAAAAGTCAGTTCCTTTCTCAGATATTTGTGGACTCCAGGTCAGGGCCTTTATCTGGCCGAGAAGCTGTAAAAGTCAGTTCCTTTCTCATGGGTGTTTGTAAATTCTGGTCCCAGGTTTCTGTCAGTCTTCCTGAGTCCTGGAACTGCTAGGGGTGGGAGGCAGTTCTTTCAGTCACACCTTATAGTGCTGTTTTTCTATATCTAGAAAGGAGAAACTTCTTTCCACTTCCTTAAAATTAATGTGCCAGCCAGGACACCAGAGGGACAGTCTAAAACTGATTATGAGGGTGAATTCTTTACAGGTCTGCTCATTTCTAACCCTATTTAGCATCCAGAACCAAAATGTTGTGTGAAAAATCTTTCTTGTGGTTGGAGAGATGGCTCAATGGTTGAGAACACTGGCTGCTGTTGTGGAGTCCTGGGGTTCAGTTACTAACACCCACATGCTGGCTAACTACTGTCTATAATTCTAGTTCCAGATGATCCAATGCCCACTTTTGGCTTCCACGGGAGTTGCACACATGGTACCCTTACATACAGGCAAAACACTCAAAAGGCATAAAACAAATAGAGTATTTTTTAAAGTCTTTCTTTTCTGATACAGTGACTTTGTCATCGTCACATCTGTTAACTCTCTATTTGAGTTAACTTTCTACGGCTGTGATGAAGACACCGCCCCAAACCAGGTTGGGGAGGAATGGACTTATTTGGCTTTCAGCACAGTCTGTTACCAAGGGAAGCCAAGATAGGAACTCAGGGCAGGACTCTGGAGCACACATCATGGAGGAATGCTGCTTACTGACTTGGTCCCCATGCTCAGCCTGCTTTCTTCAATATAGGACCATCTGCTCAGAGATGGCACTACCTACAGTGTGCTGGGCTCAAAAATCAAGAAACATCACTCAACAGTCAAGAAAATGCCCCACAGACCTATTCAATGGAGATAGTTCCTCAACT
This sequence comes from Eospalax fontanierii, assembly GCA_035773235.1. Taxonomy (NCBI): domain Eukaryota; kingdom Metazoa; phylum Chordata; class Mammalia; order Rodentia; family Spalacidae; genus Eospalax; species Eospalax fontanierii. The sequence goes on along the minus strand of CM069540.1, from coordinate 42,349,880 downwards.
GAGGTTCTCTTTCTTCCCAGGTATATGAGGTTGACAACTGAAAGCTATACAGCATATTCCTTAAAAATTCAGTCAAAATGAGATGTTCATGGTGGGAAAAGTAAGTTCAGTAGACCCACTGCAGAGCTAGAGAAGACCAGGCATCAGAGCTGCAGGAATGTGTCAGAGGATAAATTGGACAGAAAATATTGACAGAGTCTGCATTTCTGATACCTGGCCTTGTGAGGTGGGGAACCTGTTACAAATAAGAGAAGCTGGGGCTGGAAATGTGGCTTAGTGATTAAGAGTGCTTGTTGCTCCTGCAGATTAGTTTGGTACCAGCATCCATGTTGGATGGCTCACAACCATCTGCAACTCCAGCTCAATGTGATCTGAGTCCTTTTCTGGCCTCTTGCAACACACACACACACACACACACACACACATACACACACAAGCACACACATTCACAAATAAAATAAAAATATCACTTTTAAAATGGGTATATTAATTTTGAATTTAGGGTTCAGGAACACCATGATGGAATATCTGAAGCCTGCCTTCTTAAATAAACTATTGCTTGATAAGTAAACTACCTGCTGAGCAGTCCTGATAGAATAGTTATTTGGCTAAATGAACAAATTCTTTCCTGTGATTTATAGGAATTTCCTAAGACAAACATTAAATGTTTGATGTTAGTTTATGGACTGTGATAGTCTTCATGGTTAAACTGACTGGATTTTGGAATCACCAAGGAGACACAATTCTGGGTTTAACTCAGAAGAGAATACTTTCTCTAAAATGTTAGCTGGGTAGACAGACACAATAAAGAGAAAAAGGAAGCCAGAAAGCCAAAGGAAAAGCAGAATTCATCTGCTTCTTGACTGTACATACAATGAGCCCAGCCACTTCATGTTCCTACTACAAGGAAACAGAAAGCATTGAGAGGAAAAACTGGGCACTCCATGCCGTGGCCCAGGGGCCAGAGAATGGGCATCTCCTCACAGCCTGGGATCCAGGGGAGAGTACAGCCTTCCTAACAGACAAGGTGATTTTTTTATTGTTTTCTCTTAGTGAGGGGAGAAGGGGCTTGAGGCTGATGTTGTATCAGGATTGTTTTCCCCATTATGCAGAGAGTCAGTCATGCAGGACACAGGTCCAGAGAATGCTTTATTATTGGGATTAAGTCATATTAGGGAGGCTAGTGGGGGCGGATCATGTATGAGACATAGGCTTCCAGGAAAGCTTCCAGGGAGTGGCCACTATGAGAGAAGTATTCAGAATTTCTCCTTCAATTACAACCATGCTTCCTCTGCCATGTGAACTGAATCCCTTCAAACCAAAAGTCAAAATATATCCTTTCTCCATTAATTTATTTTGTATCAAGTACTTGGTCACAACACTGAGGAGAGTAATTAATAAGCAGTAAGAATTTGTAATTATAAATAGTCAACAAATGATGGCATAACAATTCAGTGATCTTAGTCATCAGTCACGGTGTTTAAATTATATAAATCCTTGCAGACATCTGGGTCCATAACCCACCATCTTAGTTTCCACGTATTCCAAAAGAAATTAGGAAACAGAAATTGATAAAGGAAGATGGATTTATTTACATACAGTTTGCTGAAATGTGATAGATAGATAGATAGATAGATGATAGATAGATAGATAGATAGATAGATAGATAGATAGATAGATAGTCAGATGATCTAACGAAGGTTCTAGTTTCTGCCCACCCACTCCTGTGGCAATCTTACAATTTATAATTAACATGAAGCAAAAGCCAGATGTTATGTCGATTTAGCTGTGAAACAGTTAATCAGTCTGTTCCAGGAGGAAGTGCCCTGGCCCTCAGGTTGCCTACATTGTCCTATTCTCAACAAGATGCCTTATGCAGTCAAAGACAGCTTTCTATTCAAATTGAGGCCTGAGAAAACTGCCATTCATCGCAAGGATACGCCATATTCTAAAGGGGAACAGAGTCTAAGGACTTCATGCGATGATGAGTGCAAGATCCCTATTCATCCTGTCCTGAAGGAACGCTTTGTCCATGGGGTCCCTCTGCAGATGGAGAGCGGGGGCTGGCGCATCTTTTCTTTGGGGCTCAGCTTGGAGCTCTGATTCCACCGTACCTATTAAATGCACTTATTTTACCTCTGACTGAGAAGTCTGTCTCAGATACACAAGGGTAGTCATAGAAGACAGGTATTATTAAACAAAAATGACAGGAGGACATTGTTTGGGACTAAGGTCTCAGACTCACCACACCAGATTAGGCTAAAATTCAAAACAGAGTCACTCACACTGAAGTTCTATAGCACCAAGCTTAAACTAAGCTGTTTATCTGACCTTCCCAGAAATCAGGATTAGAGAGATAACAGCCAAATTACCCCAATAGGCCGGTTTCAATTGGCATAGTAATAAGCTTCCCTCTGCCTTAATCCTTAAACACGCACACACATACACACACACACACACACACATGCACATGCACACGCACACACACACACACACACACACACAGGACAACTTGTTGCTAATCAATACACTATTTTTCTATTCTCTTTTCTGGTCCCTGCCTTACAGAGAAAGCAACTTCACAGTGGCCAATCTGCTTTTGACTTTTTGTTTTCTGTTTCTCCAGCCCTTTTTGTCTATAAACCCAAGCTTCCCAGCACAGCTCATCAGAACATTTATTGTACTTTATGCCAGGTTCTGGGATCATAAATAAAATCAATTAAGATCTTTAAACTAAATTCTCCTAATTATTTTTATGACAGTGTCCTAGGCATCTGGTAAAGTTTCAGCTATTTAGAGCAAATTCTATTGAAAGTTTTTGAAGATTATAAAGCATTGTAAGACACCTGCTCAGAGTTGAGCTGCCATGAGGCAATTATTTAGGTCAGGTGGGGAGGGTCATGGCCAGGCTACCCTTTCTCATACGTAATCTAAACGTCATCATCCAAGCTCCAGTAATTAAATGAAAATTGATTGTCCACTCAACTTTAAGCCACAGCTAAGCATTGAGCTGCATTTCAGAAGGCATATTATTTCATAATTTATATATATATATAAACTAGTTTGTGAAATGGTTACAAAAATGTCTCACAAAGAGATGAAATTCCAACCAGGTCACAAATGATGAGGGATCTTCCAGGTGAAAGAATGTTACAAAAAGCAAATGCAAGTGACACAATCATGGCAATTTCTGATAGCACAAAACAGCAGGGGCCTTGTGACCAAAGGAGAGCAAGATGAGGGAGGAAGGACGGCTTCAGGCTGCCTCTGGACAGTACATCCTAAGGAGCCTATTCCCCCGGGAAACCTGATATAATGTTGAGATCAAGGGGCTAGAGAGATGGCTCAGTGGTTAGGAGCACTGGTTGCTCTTGCAGAGGGCTTGGGTTCAATTCCCAGGACCTACATGGCAGCTAACAATAGTCTGCAACTCCAGTTCCAGGGAATCTTAACACCGTCCTCTGACCTCTGAGGGCATTGCATGACACAGGTGCATTTAAATACATGGAATCAATACACTCATACACAGAAAATAAAAATAATAAAATATAAAAACATGTTGAGATCAGACTATGCAAACTCTTAAATTACACTATATTGTATGAAATACTGGTTATTCAGACTATGTCTTGCTCTAGATTTCATTTTGTAAGGAAACTCTGACTCTACATTAAGGGAGAAGGATAACTTCAGTTCCTGGGTTAACCCAGAAAATGTATGATCTTTCAGGTGCTGACCACCTAGAACAAATTTATAAACGTCTTGTTTCTAAGAATGCTAAGACAGCCAACTTATACATTTATTGGTTTGAATTGAGACTGTAGGACCTTGATGGCATATTAAAATCATATCAGGGAAATCAGACATGCCAGACTGAAGTAAAGTGTAACTCCCTTGCCTCGACCCCATAAACTGATGCACACCTGCCAATGCCATAGCATGGGCTCACAGCAGCCTATTGTCTGATGCTCAGTGTGTGTCAAGGACCAACAAACAGAGGGCTTCTCATTGTTCCTGTGCTTCAGCTCATCCTAGTCTTCTGCTGTCAGTGCAGCCTACTCGACTACCTGCCTATGTTGATGAAATAAACAGTTCTCACCTCGAAATAAAAGAGATAGTTTGTTCTGGAGCCAAATATGAATGACCAGGGTCCAGGAACACAGATGTAGGTTTCCCCAAATACAATGCTCCAATGAGGCATCAATTTCATAAACTTCTTATAGTAACAGAACAAAGAAAGTCATAAACCAACATACTCTATAAATGCATTGGTGAGTACATTCAGCAAGTGGGTCATAGCAAAGTGAGGGGAATTCTATAGGTCTCAAATGCTATCTGATGATATTGTTAGCCTTTTGATCAGTGGGAACTTTACCAGGGTGTGGTCTTGCCCCGAAGGCACTCTCTCCATTGTTTAAGTGCGAATTTCTAGGTCTCTCCTTAATCACTTATCAAAGGGATCCTCTCCTTCAGTAAACACCTTTCTCCCACATTAGTCTTCCTAATGTTCTTTTCTAATCCAAGCTGTACATTCTGCATTTCTTTCTGTCCCATTTGTTCTTTTTCACTGTAGATCTGCATCATATTCGCCATTAATAGCCACATCGCCATTTCTACATTAGGCTGCCTTGAAATGACCTCTACCAAAGAAATTTGTTCATTGCTTTTCAACTTAGCCTCTGGCAAGCTTTAAAGCTGTGAGAAGACTCCAGTCAGACTCTGCAAAAATATCCCAATTGCTCCTTATTTCCTCTGGAACTATATTGTTCTCAGCACTACTTTCTTCCAGGCTCCTACAAGAATGGCCTGATAAGTTCTCCTAACAGCAATCAACCATTTTTCTAACCCAAACTTCCAAAGCCTTCCATGTCCGACAAAAACCCACATGGTCAGGTTCTTCACAGCAACGCCCCACTCCTTTACCAATTACTGCTATAATAGTTACTTTTCTGTTGCTGTGATAAAACGCCATGACCAAGGGAACTTATAAAATGAAGTGTTTTTGAGTTTACAGTGTCAGGGGAATTAGAGTCCATCATTGTGGGAAGGTATGGTGGCAGATCTGGCTAGAACAGGAGCAGAAGCCAAGTGCTCACATCTTCAAGCAGACACAGGAAACAACGAGCAACTGCAGAGTCCGTAAGACCTAAATACTTTCTAAGTCCACCCCCGGTGATGTGCTTCCTCTAGCATGGCCATACCTTCTAAGACTGCCCCTAAATGGTGCCACCAATTGGGGACAAAATGTCTGAATGCTTGGAGTCTATGACAGAGATTCTCACTCAAACCACCACATGGGCTAAACATTGTCCAAGATAAATTGTAAGAAGCTCTGGATCTGAAACATCCCAAATGCTTCACAGTCCTTCGCACCTGCCTGCCTGTTCACCCGCCTGGACTTACTCTGTACTCAGTATGATTTTTCACCTCACAGCTGGAACAGCTTTACTCACAAACCGGACTCCAGATGCTCCAACAGTATCTGATGCCTCCTGGCACTGATCTGGTTCATTATCAGCCTAACTTTGAAACCTTTTGAACTCTGCCATAGCTTCTTTGAATTTTATTCATTATGGAAACTGTATATATGCATATAGATGTATAGATACATTTGCTGTATGTTGTGTGATATGTGATATGAGAGTTGCTATTAGTAGTTAATATTAGAATAAAAGAACCTGCATTTGCCTCAGCTAGAGCACCAAGTTAGGAAGGATTATATGACAAGCTGCCAAAACATTTGCTTATGGATTTATTTTTATTCAACAAATTCTGACATTGTATATACTCCTAGCATGGTGGGCTCAGGACATATAGTAAAGTTTTTAAAAATCACAATTTGACCAAGGTTTTATTCAGACATTTCTGGCACCTTAATGGAGGGTTGATTAAAGCAGAAAACAGAGAAACTGCCTATTGACCAGAGAACCTGAGAGAGTCACAATCAGGAAATGAGCTAGAAGGGCCTGTGAGAGATGAAAGACAGAATGGCCCTCACACCTCCAGTCCCAGCTGTTTGGCTGCCTTTTCCTAGCATCGTTTGAAGAGTATATTCAAATGTCAATTTCTAACACAGTGGGGAGAGGAAACACTGGCCTTTTAAAAATGCCTCTCAGCAGCATGGTAAGTGAGAAAATCCAGAACCAAACGTTTTTATGCAAGTTGCTTTTCCCCTTAGTGAACTGGTGAATTGCTAGTTTCGCACAAATTACTCAACTAAATTCCTACTTAGGTCAATCCGACCTTGTGGAAGAATGTTCAGAAGTGGATTGATGGCAAACAATAACCATTTTAGTCCACCCTGGAAGCTATTTGGAGTTGTTAAGGGTTAGCTCTCACAATAGGTGGGCCTTACCTGAACCCCAGATTCAAAACTTACCTCTGCTAATCAACTTGAGATCCAGCCTGAGAGCCTGCATTTAGAAAGCAGGGAACCCAGACTGGCATAGATGAGGAGATTCCAACAAAATACTACTTCCTCCTATCAGATTATTCCATTGTTTAATGGACCCCAAGAAATTGGAAATTCCTAAGAAATCTCAAACTGCAAAAGTAAAATGCTGACACCCTGGACCAAAGGAAGAACTTGGCTCCAAGAAAGATTTACAATTTACAGGAGAGAAAAACTGGACAACTGAGATGTTGGGGGAGTTAAGGAAATCATACCTCAACTAACCTGCTTCGTTATACAGTTCCATTACATTGTTAGGACCCCAAGATGAACTGTTGTGGGGATAAAGGGTAGCTGGATCTCTTTGTCCATCTTCCCAGTGTGGTCATATTGATTAGATCTTCTTTTGTTCTGCTTGTGAATATTAATTTGGCTCTTTTAGTTGGTTTATTAGGGGAAGGTATATTTTATAACTGACCCTTTAGCTGCTGCTTTCTCTTCTAAAAATGGAGTCAAGCACCCCCTCCACTCCATCTCTCTCCAAAGAGCTGATAGGCACCTGCTCTAGCCTTGCAATCTCTCTCTGTCCACCTTACAGCTGCACAGCCTTCCCACCACCACAGCCTGGGCCAAGTCTCGAGTCATAGACTTATCTTTGCAAAACTGTCTCCTCAAACAACATATAGCTTATTCTGGAGCCAAATATGAGTGACCATGCCCAGGAACACAGATTCAGGTCACCCCAAATTCCATGTTCCAATGAGGCAACAGCTTTATGAAGTTTTTATAGTAACAGAACAAAGGAAAATGATAAACCAAAACACTTTTGAAGGGGCTGAAGAGATGGCTCAGCAGTTAAGAGCAGTGCCTGTTCTTGAAGAGTTCTAGAAATCCCAGAATCTACATGGCCCCTAAATACGATCCATAATTCTAGTTTCAGGGAATCTGATACCCTTTTCTGATCTTCACAAGTATTGCATGACGTGGGTACACTTACATACATGCAGGCAATACACTCATACACATAAAATGAAAATAAAATATTTTTTAAACCAGTTTTAAAATACATTGGCAGGAATGTCAGGTTGATAGGTTTCAGGAATGTCTGGAGGTCAGCTATTGACCTCACATGATATCTGCCTTCATTCCTAGCCTTTTGGTTGGTGGAAGTTAGTGATGTGTTTGTAGAATCCAAAGGATTCCCTCAATAGTCATAAAAATGTTAGTCTACATACAGAGGTGAGTAATAAATGTCTATTAAAGAGAAAAAAAAATCATTCAAGATAATTTGTAATTAGGTTCTAGACCTGCCACCTTCACTTCTCCATGATCACTGAAGTTCCGAAGTTCTACTCAGCCTGTAGGTAAGCAGGGATGTCTTCCTTACAGGAATTTCCGTTCACTGGTCCTAGTAATTTTCCGATCCTTCCTGACTCCTTATGTGTAGACTAGGTCACATGGCCTGGAAAACTCCCTCCCTGGAAACCTCTAATAATTCCTTTTTTGGAATTCAGTTCTTTGAAACTGAAGGCTCTCTCCCTTCAGAACCCCACTGCGTTGTCCATGGCATGCTGCTGTAACTCTCCTAACAAAGACCTTCTTAAGGACAATTGTCTCTGCAGGTTTTTATGAGACAGTGCAGTCGAGCCTGGACTGCTAGGGCTGTCGGGACACAGGATCTAACTCTGATGAGGCAGGAGGATTTGAGACAGAGTGGAAGAGCAGATTCCAGAGGGGGTCATATGAAGAGCAGCAGTAGTGGAAAGACTGGCAGTTGCAGTCTATCCGGGCTTCAGTCAACAAAGGGAGCATGCTCAGGAAAACCTCCATCTGCGAACTTGGGAGAGGCAGGTACTATGTAAGTGTTGTGCTGGAGAGCTTTAGTGTCAACTTGACACACCTGGGTTGAGGTAGCCTCAGCAGGGAATTGCCTCCATTGGACTGGTCTGTGGCCATATCTGTGGGGTATTTTCTTGATTGTTGAGTATTGTGGGAGGGCCCAGCCCACTGTGGGCAGGGCCACCCCAGGATAGATTGTTCTGTATTGTATAAGAAAGCAGGCTGAGCATGGGCCAGGGGAGCGAGTCAGTAAGCAGCATTCCTCCATGACCTGTGCTTCATTCAGCTCCTGCTTCCAGGTTCCTACCCTGAGCTCCTGCCTTGGGCTCCCTCAGTGATGAAATGTGATGTGAGCCAAATACACCATTTTCACCAGAACTTGGTATCGATCAGAGGGTTTTGCCACAATGATTAAAAGCAATTAATAGAACAGCAGTCCTCTCCCATAGTCCCCGGCGTGCTCTTGGAGGCAGATCACAAGCAAGGTTTGGCACATCTCCAAGCTTCTCCATACTTCTGTGAGGACCGAGCTATGTTGCCAGGAAAAGAGAAGACACAGAGGTCAAAGAGCTGTCAAGGAACCTAAGGCATATTTCATTTACCAGCTCACAGGCGGTATGGAGGTGGGCCCACAGGCAGACAGAAGACACACAGGCAAGCTGGCAGAGGAAAAGGGAGCAAGCCTCAGACTTCAAGGTCCTATTCATACAGCATCACACAAAAATGGCATTCTTTCAAAACTAGCTATGTAACAGATTATGTCACTGTTCATCCGATGTCAGTCATTTTGTGCTGACTCGGAGCCCTCTGAAAGTCTAGTGTTAGCCATATTGACCCATGCATATATTCCTATGCACCATGTTATCTAACATTAACTAGTCCTCAGTGCCCTCTGTTTCCAATCAGATCTCCTTAATAAACTACTTCCTTTTCTGTAACTATCTCTGTGTCTACACAATTGGTTGTAAAAAAGGCACAAGAATCCGGAAACTCCAGGGCTTGACTTCCAGATTCCAATCTGTATCCATAGCCTAACTCTGGGTAGTGGAGCCATCTGAACAGCTGAGATGAGGGAGAAAGCAGGGAGTCATCCCTTACTGACCTGGGTTCTTGTCTGTGCTTCTCCTGTTACTGATAAATGCACAATTTGAAATTTAAGGTTACAGTCATGTAAAAATGTGCTGGATATGTGTGTAAGCATATGTGAGGAGCCTCTCAGACTACATGTCCTCCTGGCAAGCAATCTAGTCATCTAGTTTAATCGATATCCTTAACAGGAGGCCTTGTACATGCCAGTTTTGCCAACATGGTCTAGAATATCAAGGATCTACAAGAAGGAATGATGACCTCTCATGATCCCAGAGGACATTCAAACCCCCCAGGAAAATTTCTAGTGGATAACTAACTAGCAGGCTTGGAGGGCACTGAAGATGGGCTCGCACCTTGTGGTTCGTTTTGGGCACCCACCTTCTCTTTTCTTCATAACACAAACTTTGAGAGTAAATACCACTATTTCCCTCCTTAGAACTTGAAAACCTGTGAAAAGAGCAACCATTACACTTGCCCTTTAATATTTAAATTCCATCTGGAAGATAGGAAACTAGAGGGACTCATTTCCTTGAGGCCTTCTAAGAGCCTACTTCCTGGGATTGCTACTTCTTTTTTTATTATTACTTCTTAACCTACTTCACTTGCATTGTTTTTGCTAAAAGAATGGTATTGGAGTTATATCTCTGATTCTTGATTAAAGCATGACATTCTGGGGCTGAGTGGAGAGATGGCTCAGCGCTTGAGAGCACTGGCTGATCTTGCAGAGGACCAGGGTTTGATTCCCAGAACCCACATGACAACTCCATAACTCCAGTTCCAGGAGAATCCAACACCGTCTTCTGATCTCCATCAGCATTGCATGACACAGGTGCACTTACATACATGCAGGCAATATGCTCATACATACAAAAAAATATTTTTTTGAAAAAACGTATGGCATTGTAAGTTGCCTATATATATATATATATATTTTAAAGACCAAAGAGAATTTGGGGGCACAAATCAGACTCTACAGGTGTATATATATATATATATATATATATATATATATATATATACATTAAATTGGGTAAGGGTATTGGGAAGAGCGGATAGGGAGATGATCTAAATATCTAAGTACCGTCACACTATATTGTATCAAAATTGCAAAAAAAATCAATTAAAAATAATTTTTTTAAAAAGTGATAAGACTGAAACACATTATTGCTCCCTCCCTTAAGAGTTAATACAAAGCTGCCTATCAATCCCTTGGAAAGGAGGTAACCCCTCAAAAAAGCTGTGGCTTTAAGAATCATGATCCACCTGAAGACCCTGAAGACAAGTGGGAACGATGGGAGGAATGTCCATCCCCTTACTGAAGTATGCTCTGTGCACCCCAGAAGCCTCTCCCTCATACTGTTGTTCACAGACCCTGCCACAAACCTGCCTACTTTTCTAAGTACAAATTCAGAAGGTATAATTTCTTTTTTCTTTCCCTCTTTCTAGGTTCCTCCTCCTGGTAGCTGCCATGATTCACAGTTTGCCTGATCTATTAGTCACTTTTCTGTTGCTGTGATGAAACAGTATGATCAGGGCAACTCAGAGAAAGAAGAGTTTATTTGAGTTTATGATGCCAGCAGTAAGGGTCCATAATGGAGGGGAGGCATGGTGTCTGAGGTGGCCAGAGCAGAAACCAAGGGATCACATCTTCAAGTAAGTACACGAAACAGATACTGGAAATCTGGCATGGCTAAAGAGCTTTCAGAGCTGGTCCTCACGAACACTCTCTCCAGCATCTCCTAAAACTTCCCCAAACAGCACTACCAACTGGGGACTAAATGTTCAAACACTTGGAGCCTCTGGGGACGCTCTCATTCAAACCACCACACTACTCTCTTGTTCTTAATCTCAAGCTCCAAAAATTTGCCCTTTAGTTCCCTTCTGAGTCTATCCTTTACCTACAAAAACCCCAAAAGGGACCCTTTTGTTCCCTGGTAACAACAACAACAACAGAAAAGAGCCTGACAGTGGTCTCAGGCCTCCATTGGTCATAAAAGTAGGTACCCCTGCTGCTCAAGATGAGCTGGATGTGCTTAGAGGAATGAACTGCTGAACTAGAACTTGAAGTTACAATATGAAGTGTGGTGGAGGTGAGTAAACTTGTAAACTTGTGTACAGTGTTCACTCCTGCAGACTGGCCTTGAGGTGTTCATAACTTTGCTAATTTTATGCATTAGAACTCAATGAATTCTCTCTGTCATCTTCAGCTGAGTACCTGACACCCAGGGGAGATGACATACCTAAGGAGGAGTGATGACAGGTTCTTGGGCTGGCATGTTTTGAGATCAGACAGACCTTGATATGAATCTCTTCTAATAAATGAATTAATTTCAACTTTCAGAATTTTATTTAGTGCATGCAAGTATTATGTATACTTTTAATGAAATGGGAATAATATCTACTTTTCAGAGGTCTTATGAAAATGAGTCATAATACTTGTCAAATATCTCAAAAGCACTAAAAATTACTACTTGTTATATTAGTTTTTGCCCAGGATCTTAGCTGAATAATCTGAGGAAGCTTAACTCATGAATACTGTTTCATGAAATGACTTTTTAAAATCTCCATAACCTTCAGTCTGGCACACTTAAATCATATGCAATGGATTTCAATACATGTACAATATTTCCTCATGGACCACTCCATTCTCATCTTTCCACTAGGATGGCTCATTTTTCCTCTGGCAAGTGTGTGCTACAACTCAAAGTTAAATGTATAAATGTGCCTGGCAGCAGGGTAGCCCTTGTGACTCCTGGGATGCTCTGTATGCTGTAAATACTCTGCAGGATATCACTGGAATTACTACTAAATGTCAGTGTGAATACATGAAGGTGCGACTTCCACAAGTCAGGAAAAAAAATGAAACAATAAATCAAAGACCCTGGGGTAAGATTATTGTAATTGCTCTGCCCTTCACATGTGGGGCTGATCAGCCATTGTGATAATAAATGAATCACCTGAAATCCTGAAGAAGGAGGCTGTACTTCAAAGGAAATAAATTCAGTTCTGCCTCCTGCCTTTCCAAACAGCATTCAATTGGCAATGTGCAAATAAACTTTTAGAAATTAGGCACTCAGTGATGAATTTGAATTGATGTAGCTAACGGGTCCACATTCATTGGCTTCCACTCATCTCGAGAAATCTGAATTTAGAAACTTGTAGCTGCAACCTTCTCTGGCATACAAATAATTCTAATTTACATCTTTTATCACAGCTGTAGTTGTATGTATTTCCTATCTCTCACCAAGGACAAGACACAGAGCTTCAACTGAAGGGCAGTTGCTTCTAATACTGGCACTAGATAGCAAGGCCACAGTACATTCAATGTCCTCAGGTTCACAAAACAAGGGCTTGGAATATAGCCCGGTGATGTAACACACGCTTAGCATGAACAAATTTCTGTAATCTATCCCCAGAAGCAAAAATAAATGCATAAAAGTTTACAAAACACTTGCATGCCTCAGAATATGGTGTGCACTGAGATTTTGTGGCTCTTGAAAATGTGGTCAAACTTTTTCAGAAATTTCAATGGTTTGGGGAAGGTCACTAGAAGCAGGAAAAGATAAATAAAACCACAGGACTATACCAAGATGAATCCTGCTGTTTGAAATAGGAGATTGTCAAAGCTAAACAGTGAGATGAGGATGAAACATTCCAAATGCTGACAGAGCTCTTTTCTTTGCAACTGAGTTTGGATTCAACAGCATGGCTCCACAGATGGGACTGACTGCGTGTAGGAACCTCAGAGAGGCCTGGTCTGGAACTGAGGACCAGAATGGCTCCTGCAGCATACCCACACGTTCACAGGCCTGCAGCATCCTCTGCCACACTCCACTTTCATCTTTGATGGGGAAACAGGAAGGAAAATTGCTCTGCCCTTCCAAAGCTTTCATTAACGAGCTGTCCAAGTCACCATTGTAGAAATGACTATATTAATTGGGCTTAATTAATCACCCTCTGGGTTATTTGTGGATGGGACAAAGAGCTTTCCTCCAAGGTCAGAGGGTATCAACCATTAAAAGGTTTTGCCAAGAAAAAAAAATCAGAGTATTTTGTCCTAATTACCAAAATTACTGTAATTCACAGAATAATCTGAAACAGCTGGTTATCTGTATAGGAGGCAATTTCACATCATCACATAAAATCAGTGTGCCAAGATCTCTGCATCTGCTTTTTCTTGACTGCATTGACTCAGGGTTGGAGCAGCTAGTATTAGAGGAGATTGCCATCTATGTAGGAACCACAGCCTGCTGGTCCAATTTGTGTGCTTCACAGCAGGGCATTTCCAGACATCAAGACAGTAAAGCAGCAAAGTCATTTCAGGGCCTTGCATATGGAAATCTCAACTTCTTCCTATAACTAGAAAGGGGCAATCGGTAATTCTTCCCAATGTCTTTATATCAAAGAACCAATTATTTTAAATTCTCAACTAAGAGGGATTATACATTTTTGCAGGAGAACCCTGGAACTGGCAATTTCTGAAGTTCACATCCCACACCTGGATTTCTCTAAGGCAAGAATGTCTCTTGAACGCTGACAGTGAGTAAATAGTTGAGCTTAGTTGATACGGAAGACCACTGCTTTGGTCTCCAGCACTTAGTTGGGGATTATAAGGTAGTCAACTATGCCTGTTTGAGTCAAACACTTTGTTCTCGACCCCCAAATGAAATGTCGTGAAATATACTAGAACAGTCTGGCAATATCAGATGGACAGAGAATTTCAACTGTAAAACCTCACTAAGACGAGCGCTGAGTATTCAGATATGAAGCCTGCATCACGAGAGTCCCTAGAAAGCCTGCAAGAGAACAGGGAGGAAAGAGGAGGAGCTAAGAGGGAGGAGTTAGGAAGCCAAATGTGGCATTGGGGAGCTGTGATAACTAACCTCTATCAACTTGACGACATCTAGAATGAGGTAGTAGGCTTCTGGGAATGGCTATGCGGGTTATGTTGATTGGATTAACTGAACTGGGACCACTCACTCACTGCCTATGCGCAGCACTGTTCCTGGGCAGGGATTCAGGAATATATAAAGGAGAAAGTGAACTGAGCACAAGTACATATTTTGTACCTGGTAAGAAGTTAATTAGCCTAGGGATGTGACAGCCTTGAGGATGTCTCTAAGATCTATGACCTCTTCAACCATGTGTATTTGGTTATGATTATAATACCACACATGAGTGTCCTCCCACTGAGTGGGTTTTAAGACCAATAATTAATTGCATCTTTAAAAAGAAATTAGTCGATTAATTATCCATGCTTTACAAAATAGCGTAGTCCCCACGATCGCAGCAGTACCCTATCTTTCTTACTCCCTGGTCCTTTTCCTCTTTCCAAATTGTACCCACTCTGCTTCCAGGCCATTTTGGAGTCTGTATTCCATGTATAAGAGAAAAGTGGTAACACATATCTTTGGGGGCCTGACTTATTTTGTCTAGTTTGTTGATCTCTAGCTCATCCATTTTTCTGAAGATGATGTGACTTTTGTTCTTCTCAGCAGGAAGTTTTCTTTATTCATTCAACTGTTGATAAACACCTTGACAGCTTCTTGGCTATTTTGAGTAGTGCTGCAACAAACATAGACCTGGAACTATCTCAGTTGTATGTGACGTGGATTCCATCAGGTGTCTACCCAGTGGTGACATAGTTAGAGCATATGGTATTTCTAATTTTGTTTCGATGAGGAATTTCTATACTGATTTCATAGTGGCTGCATTAATTTACACTCCCACCAATAGTCTATAAGAGCCCCTTGGGCCAAAGCTCCACTTTTCTAATTACCATTCATGGTTGTTTCCTCAATGCCAGCCTTCCTGGCTAGGGTGAGATACAATCTCAATTTAATTTTTTTTATTTTATTTATGTTCATTTTATGTGTTATGAGCGTTTTTGCCTATATGCATGTAAGTGCAATGCCCACAGAGTTCAGAAGAGAGCATCAGATCCCTTGAAGCTGGAGCTGCAGATTGTTGTGATCTGACATGGGTGCTGGGAACTGAACCCAGGTCCTGTGCAAGAGCAACCAGTGCTCTTAACTGCTGAGCCATCTCTCCAGCCCCTCAAAGTAATTTTGATTTGTATTTCAACATGTTCTTACCAAAGAAAAGACAGATTGACTTTTTGAGTTTGAAAACTTGCTTTACTTAGGAAAAGGTCTAAAACTTGGTTCTGCATGAAATTCTAAACTCAACTCAGACTTAAGGACAAGTAGGAGTTTATAAACAAATTGAGGTCAGTGGATAGAGGCTATTAAGAGCAAATACAAGGGGTAAAGAGGATTTTTCTGTAGATAAACTCAACAGAGTTTTCACTGGAAGGCAGAGCAAAGTGCTAATGCATCCAGCATGGTTGGATCCCAAGGATGGAGGCTTTTGGCTAAACTGATTTCACAAGATTCTAGCTAAAATTTACTTATCCCTGGGCACAGAAAGAAGTAAAAGATCAGGTTCAACTAGAAAAGAATCAGAAGAGACTGACAGTTTAATGGAGAGAGTCACGATTCCCAGTGCCTACTGTACCTCGCTTTGTCATCAAAATGTAATTCTCTTGTCTCACTACTAAAGTGAAGTTGGCAGCAAGAGGGAGCAAGCAAGTGTCCACTCTGCACTGTGTCCACTTTAGTACCAAGTGCACAGCACACAGGAATCTCTAATACTTGCTGCATGAGAAGACCTAATTCCCAGGACCTCAGAATGTGACTATGTTTTGAGAAGGGAGCATTAATGAGAAAATTGACTTGTTGAGGTCTTGAGAATGAGTATTAATCTAATATGATTGTTGTCCTTATAATAAGAGATAATCAAGGACAGACACACAACAGAAGAGGTCATGTAAAGACATTGAAAAGAAATAACTGACTACCAGTTAAGACAAGGCTTCGGGACATATATGACCTGCTGACACCCCCGCGATAGACTTCCAGGCTTCAGACCTGTAAAACAATGCATTTATCTTGTTTAGGCCACCTAGGTATGATATATGTTATGTGTCCCCAGAACACTGAGACAAGCCTGAGGAGGTTGGGGGTCCCTTTCCCTGCCCTGTCCGCATACAGAAGACCTGGACCTATGACATATACCCACAGGAGGGAAGTCTTTGTGCGGTATCTCTGACCAGGTTTTTAAATTGATAGGCAAGAGGAGAAGAGCACAGTCCCCTCTACTGAGGCTCTGGCATTGGGACAGGTGGGGCCAGAACACTGGCACCCAAGTCAAGAAAAGCGTCGATAGAGATTTCACTGGAGTCCAAACTGGCCTCCTGACCCTGCAGCTCCCAAGACCAATTTCTTCTTTCTCCCCATAGATCCTCCACACATCTGTGCCTCTGAATATAAACCATGACCAGGAGGTGCTGGAACAGATAAGGACAATTGCCCCATGGTATCTATGGGGTATGCCAACAAGGCTGTGTGTACACATGAGTTTTGGAATTTTGTTTTTGTTTTGTTCAATATTAAGTGCTTCTTCATCGGCGGGATAAAATCAGTACTCTGACAGCTTTGTGGAGAACCATTTCTCTTCAATTTCCCCCAGCTCATTTTAGGGGGTCCCTCCCAGGCTTTACTTTTCCCAGGCCAATCCCAAGCTCTCAGACCTGAAATTTAGTGGAAAAATCTTCTGGCCAGGCGTTTCAGGACCCAGGGGCTGCTCTGTTCTGTCCCTCAGATGTAGCTCAGCCTGTTGTTCTCAGGGCCCAGGCGCAGGCAACATACCAATAGTGGCCCCACGGAAGAAGGGAGTCCTCACTGTCGCAGCATCCCTCTGCAACGGATAGTTTACAGGTGTCTACTTGATATAGAGACTCTATGAGGAATTGGGTTAGAAGTCATTTGCTACATTCAGTAAAGAATCTGGCTACATTTTGCCTAAGTCCTGATAATGCAAATGACACTCAAAAGAAATGGACTAAATTACTCGGCAGAGAAAATTTTAAGGCAGCTTAGCATTTAGGGTATGGCATCGTTAATTTTTATTGTTTTTTTTTTCTCAATATTCATATCAGGAAGAAAAAAGCAGCAGGGAAATATGTAAAAAGCACAGAGTTTGAAGGTAACATAGATCTGTTTGAAGCTTCAGACAAAGGCAGGTGCTGACAAAGGGGCCATAATTTTTAAAGACAGAAGCATAATTAAAGAGAAACATTGTCTACAAAAGGGAAGGAGCCTTTCCGGAGAACTTGGCATTGTTCATGGAACGCTATTTTGTGGGCATGCAAAATCCAATCAGCTATAAAATCATGGAGTCAAGGCTTAAAGGGGAAAAAGGCCAAGAAGGCCAAACAATGAATGTGCATTAGCGCAAAATTCCTCGAAGGGAACTCCTAAGGGACATGTACAGGAAGGTGTGAAGATAAAGCCTAAGTTGCAATGGAGACTCCAGGACACTAAAGACTCCAGGAACATGGATCCAGGAAGGAAGGCCGCAAGCATTCAGTGGTACTGGCCCAAGAGAGAGGCCACCTTTACATCCAGGCATAGTGTCAGAGACAAGGTTGCCAAAGCACATTGGAGCCTCGATGTTGAGTCAAATGTCAGACATGGACTATCTTAATTTCTTCTCTGTGATAAAATACTCTGACAAAAGTAACTTCGGAAAGGCTTTATTTCAGTTCACAGTTCCTGGTTACAATCAATCATAGCAGGGAAGTTAAGGCATGAGCTTGAAACAGCTGGCCATAATGCATCTGTAGTCAGAAGAGCAATGAATTTCTTGTGTGTCTGTGTTCAGCTAAACTTCTCATGTCAATTAAGATGGTCTTCCCACATCAATTAATATAATCAAAATAGTCACTTATAGACACTCTCAGAGAATAACCATAACCTAGACAACCCCTCACAGCGGTACTCAGAGGCTTGCCTCCTAGGTGTCAAGTTGCCAACTAATGCTAACCATTACATGGGCCTACAGTGTTTGGTGTTGCTCTGCTGGGTTTTGGTTTTACTCTGGTCCCGTCTTTCCTTATTATCTTCCTATTATTTTCTTTTGTAGTGGAACTTTTTATTCTTTCATTGTATATTAGAAGTACTTTTTTTTTTATTTTATAAGGGCTCACAGCTATGACTTTGCCTTGAGTGTCAAAAGAGACTTTGAACTCTTGAACACTATTGAGTGTTAGGGAGTCCTGAAGTTGAACTGAATATTTTTTATATTATGAAGCTATGGATGTTAGGGGCAGAATGTTGTAGACAAGCTCATGTGTTTGAAAACTTAGTCCCCTGTTGTTAGTGGCTATCTGGAGAGGTGTAGACACTTTGGACATAAGGCTCAGCTTAGACATATGCCACTAGAGACAGGCCCTTGAAAGTTATAACATGACTCTGTTCCTGGTCCTGTGTTCTCCCTCCTTATATACCAAGGTGTGAAGAGCTCTCACCACACGCTCTGACTACCGTGTATTCTCACTATGATAGACTGTAACTGCAAGTCAACTTAAAGCTTTCCTCAACTGACTTGTTTCTGTCAGGTGATTTGTCACAGTGATGAGTAAAGGAAGACTGGAGGGCACAAGTTACTGAAAGGAACCACCGTGATCAGAAGCCCCAGAACTCAGAACCACTCCAAACTTACTGATACTATTTTATTTGTGTTACTTTTAGTATCAAAATGGGAGAGAAAATCCTTTAAGTGTACCCCCCTACTCTGTAATTTAACTCACTTTCTAGTTTATCACCTTGAAAAGAGCACTACCTCATAAAGCAGGTGTAGTCTTCCCAAGCCTTCCATTTCTGGCCTAAGGGGTTCTGTGCAAAATATGAGTGTGGACATCTTCAGTTTTCTCACTTAAGAACCCAATTGCCAGTGTGATCCTAGCACTCAGGAGGCTGAGGAAGGAAGATAATAAGTTCAAGGCCAATATGGGCTATGTAGCAAGATTGTCTTAAAGAAACAAAAAGTCACCTCTGGTTCTTAAAACAGATGGTTCCAAACAGGCTTGTTAGGATTCTCTTTTTTGGGGGTGTCCTCTTGTCCCACCTTTCCAGGCCTTCCATCAATTTAACAGCTACCTATCAGATCCTCATTACTACTAGTGCTGGGAACTTTATTCCTTGGTTAATCCTTTCTATTGCAATTTAAAAACAAATCATCCTCTTGTTCTAAGGCCTTCTCTGTGTTCCCATGGCTTCTTAGACATTACCTATCCCATGACCCAGGAACTGACTGATATACCTGCTTCCCACTGGTGCAGCCTCAACTTCTGGAGGAGCTCTGTCTCCTTCTCTAATATGTGGAATCAGACTCACAAAGATGCACAACGAAACTGAACTAAACTTGCCTGGGTACAATTTCACTACAGTTCAAGACAATTCATGGCCCAAACTACTCATAATAGATTTCTGATACTGTTTTTATATAGAATTCGCAAGTCATTAGTTTCTGGATAGGGAAATAGAAAAAGGTCTCTGGAGAATTCTAAGTTTAGTAAGATACAGCTGGAAACCCCTAAGTATGTTACCTTTACCTTCAGTAGTAAAACAGATAGTTGTCTGAGCAAACACAGCCTGAAGTGCCATATACCCCAGTGAGCAGATCCCAATGCTTGGGGAAAAGCAAAACCTGTTAGACATAGACAGTGACTCACTAACATCATGGATAACAATGCAAGCGTCCCTTTGCCATAAAAGGAGCTATGGTGGCTCTCACTGAGCACGTGATTGGGGGACTCTCCTTCCTGTCTCCTGCTAGTTTAGGCAGAAGTGACATTTGAGGGAGCTGGAGGCATATGACACAGATGCTCACCTTAGCAGGGACTCCTGGGTCCTCCCTCCAGCCTGGTGTCACTGTGCCCTGAATCTCAGGCCTTTATTGTGTCTGAAGAGAAGGTGAAAGGGGAATTATAGCCAAAGAGGAGGGGTTCTGCCAACTCTGCAGCCGGGTTGCTGCTTTCTGATTTCTCTACCACCTGAAAATTGCATTTGGGCTTACAAATCAAGCGATTCCCTAGGAAAAAAGAAAAGAAAGGAATGATTTGATTGTCATATTCTTGAGCTTCTCCATTTAAGAAAACAAGTGTCACTGATTTTTTAAATTGAGCCTATGTCTGTCTCCTTAAGAATAAAGTAGTGTCTGAATATAATCATGATGTTACTTGCAGGGAGATTTTAAACACAAATCCATGCACACATATGTACACACACATACACAAATATATAGGTGAAAATTATGGATACATATATGTGTGTATATGTGTACATCTATTAAACCTATAATATGAATTTGCATAAAGATAAACTTACAACCTGAGAAGTCTCCTGGAAATGAGATCATCTAACAGAGAGAAACAGAGTCCATGGGCACTCTCAAAGCAACATGCCCCATTTCCAGCACAGTTACGTATAGAGAAACCCCTTCTGGAGACTTAGCAGTACAGCCACACAGAGTCTGAGCGAATGCACACAAAGCAAGGCACCAGCACATGAAGTATCTTCAGCCAGTCATAGCCAATCCTGCTTCATTCCTGAAAGCTGAGTAGATCACCATGTCCACCACATACACTGCCATGCATCCATGACACAGAATAAGGCTGTTGCAATGTTATCCATGAAGAAGCTCCACTGTACATATTGCAATGCACAGTGCAGGATGCTGCCATGCACAAGTCCTTCATGTGCAGGCATCACTGTCCACTGGGACATGCTCAGTTATCTGTGTAAGATATCACATGGGTTGCTATGCACACATTTTATGGACTTTATTTTTTCATGTGTATGAATATTTTGCCTGCATCTATGTAGGTGCAGCACATATGTGCAATGCCCACAGAGGCCAGAAGAGGGCATCAGATCCCTTCGAACTGGAGTCGCAGACAGTTGTTAGTTCTGGGATCTGAACCCAAGTCTTCTGCATGAGCAGCCAGTGCTGTTAACTGCTGAGTCATCACACCAGACCTTTATACATTTCAAACAATGGAAATGTAAATCAAAAGACAAAGCAAACGGAGGCTGTTCTAGGGCAGTGGGAGAAGAGAGAGAGGGAAGAACAAGGCCAGTTTCAAAGTATGCCGCTTTAGAATCTTGCAAATATTTCACAAAAGGTAAAACTAAATATGTTTTTCAGAAATCCATAAAAGTTAGAAAACAACTGAAATATAATTCAGGTTGGCTTTATAATCATACTGTAGAGAATTGTTATAAGTAGCTTAAAACAAATCATTTTGGCTAATAAACATCAGTGAAATACATTATAATTATAATAAGAACCACAAAAAAAAAACCCTTACACTATGTGCACCGTCTTTATGGTTAGTAATATTGATGATATGTTCATAATTTATTCTAACACATATATGTGTATATGGACAAAACAATCAAGTAATTGTGCCAATTATCAGTAGAAACCAAGTTTCAAATAAAACCGGATTCAACTACAAACCAAAGTCAAGTAGAACTCATGTGATCCCAGGTTCAGGTGGAGGGCATGTGCCTCCAAATGAGCTAGTAACTAAGTGAGCTCAGGTTCCCATGACTAGGCACAAAACAAAGAGATTCAAGAGCACTGTGATGGCCTTGTGGAGACCTGATTCTAACAAACCGAAAGTGGGAACACTGTGTTGATACTAAGGGAACTGGGTGAAATGGAAAACAGGACTAAGAAATCATTACTAGTGGTCAGTGGTCATGACATTGAGAACAGGTCGCTACCTACTAAAGATTCCTGCTATTTATTGGGACACAGAAACACAGCTCATGAAAGCCCAGGGTTGCTGACCTGCCCCTGAAAGTATTAGCCACCTAACAGGAGGGCTTCACATTATACTTGTTTTATAAAAATACAAAACCTCATGGGATGTAATCAAGGCTCTTGCTATCAGGTGGTCCTTAGATGAAAATATCATTAGACTCTACAGTGAGAAAACTCCTAACTCTTAGCTGCACTCTATCCAGTCCCTGTCATATATGCTGCCAAGCCAGCAGAGGCAGCTCTGCCTCCATTTTTGGTGTAGTTTCTCCTGCATTAATGGACCATCTGTTTGCCTCTCCCGAGGCACCTGATTAGAAAGGAAACCCCCATCTGTGACCTGAGTCTAAGGGCAAATCTCACAAAGTGCCAAAACTCAAAGACAATATAAATTTGCATTAGGTGACTACAAAAACCCATGACCTAAGTGCAAACCTGGAGTCTGAAAGTGCTGAATATGTGAAGATTAATGTGACTTCTATACATAGATAAATCTATTCATTGGAAGTTAGTTCCCTAATAATTTGAGTTAAAGTCTGAGATCCAGAAGCTGGTAGTATGGTGCTGTTTGCTAACTAAATTTGAACTGAAAAGCTGTCACACTAAATAAGAAAAGATAGTGCCTGTTCTTTGGTACAGTATTTTTTAAATAGTCCTAGTCATTGGGACACAGGAATGCAGGAGTTGTATTTTCTTTGCTTTTTATCCCATCTGACCTTTTGTTCTGCTGCATGAGAAAGAGCACTGGGGATGAAGCAACTCCATACTTGAGACAGAAGAGTCCTCCCAAGGTCAGGGTTAAGCAGTAGATGCCACATTCATAGCATGTCCATTCTTGATGGAAATTATCATTTTTTTGGAGATATGAACTTAGGAACTAGAGAAAAGAAGGCATTGCTATGTCAAATTTGGATGGATTCAGAAAGGACTGATCCCTAAGGATACTTGGCAGGGGAGGGAAATAATTGAATATAGTCCTTGAAATGGAAACAGATGAACAACCCAAGACTGAACTACATCATTCTTGACGAATTGTATTCTTCTTTTACCTGTTTGGTTTATTCCAAGACTCCACAGTAAATGCCTAACACCATCAGCAGTACTGGCTTGTATGTGTATCATTTGCTCTTGTAGAAGCATACTTAAGGTAAAGTTTAATTTACATATCAGGCATAGTAAAAAATTAACAATAGCTGCATGGTTAATCTTGATTTCCAATTTAATTGGACTTAAATTAGTAAAATACATTTCTGGATATGTCTGTGATGATATTTCCAGAGATGATGAACTAAAGACAGGAGACTCACTCTGGATGTGGGTGACATTATTGAAAAGGCTTGGATGGAATAGACAGAGAAGAGAGAGAAGACTTGCTGTTGTAGGCTTCTTCTCTCCTCCTCCTCCTCTCTCTCCTCCTCCTCCTCCTCCTCTTCCTCCTGCTCCTCCTTCTCTTCTTTCTTCTTCTTCCTGGGTACCATGAGGTGAGCTGGCCCTCTCTACTTTCTTGCCATTCTTTCCTCACCCTGATGGAATGAAACCAGGAGCTAACTCCTTTCCTCAAGTGACTTTTCTGGGTATTTTCTGACAATGGTGAAGGTTAACTACCACGGAAGATTGGTGTCAGATAAATGGGGTCATCACTATGACTACCAGATCTCATGGTTCAGAAACATTTGGAGCCCATGTGTGGGAGGGATTTTGGAAACTTTAGAGATATAGGCTAGAGAAGCCTCAGAATATTACAGACAGAGTTTAATGGGAGATTTTAAAGGGAACTCAGAAGACCAAAATGGCTAAAAGAATCTGGAAAGTAAAGGCTATGCTCAGGCAGTTTGAGATGGGAACAAGGACTTTATTAGGAGTTAGGATGGACTCTATTCATGTAACATTGTATATAGTAAAGAATTTGTCTAAATTTTCTCCGTACCATAAGATTTTGTGGGATGATGAGGTTAAAGGTGACAGATATCAAGGCAGTTCCCCATTAAACCAAGATTATAATGATAATCGGGAACAAGAAACGGAGCAAAAGAGGTATGGAAAATGTAGTGTGGCTAGAAAGCCTATGTGCAGTTGAGACTCCTAAAGTTATGCATGATTTCTGAAAAGAGTGGCACTATTAAAAATAATGATATAAGGATGATATAAAGACAGCTGAGGAGGGCCAGGCAATGCACGACAGGACCAGGATACCTGTAGGCTCCTCCTTAGAAGGCAATATATGAAACAGTGAAGGTGAAACTAAAGCTGGAATGAAGGCTCTCAGAAGTTTGAGATGACAGAAACATGAAACATCTGCCAAGGAAAGCTGCAGGTAGTAAGCAAAGTTAACTCAAGAGAGAGGCCATGTGGGCTACAACCAGCAGTTCCATAGGTGTGGGACTGCCCAAGTCTGTGGAAGCTTGGACAATAATACTATGTGTCATGAACACTGGACCTGAATATACAAGAACTGATGTTTATCGTGCTGGCTTCTAATTTTTCTTGGTCCTAACCCTCTTTTTTATGCCTTCATTCTTCCCTTTTGGAATAGAAATACTTATGTTTTGCCATTGTTTATTAGAATTATGTAGTATGTTTGGTTTCGCAGGCTCACAACTGTAGAAGTTTGCCTCGAATCTCAAAAGAAATTTTGAAGTTGGTCTTTTGAACAAAGTTGGAACTGTTACAACTATGAGTTTTGCATCGTGCAGACAGACTACATGCACTTGTCATTACAGAAAGAAAAAGAACCTTTTGGGAGAGCCACTGGTATAATCTGATTGGTAGAAAGATGTTTGAGAATCAAGTTCATAAAGAGTGAACTTGTGGTAGCTAATCTTAACTATCAACCTAATTGGGTTGCAAGAAAGTAAAATACATGTCTCACTGTGTTTGTAAAGGCATTTCCACAAAGAATAAAGTAAGAAGGGATGGCCCACCTGAATGTGGGAGGACTGAAGGCCAGAAATGATAGAAAGGAAGAAGGATAAAGCTTTTGGTACAGGCATTCTCTCTCTAGGCCTCCTGGATGCCTAGAGTAAGCTACTCGACTCTGCCATACCCTTGCCACAATCATGGAGTGAAACTGAGCCAAAAGAAATGATTCCTCCTGTAATGCTCAGATATTTGCCATGGTGACCAACAGAGTAATAATAACATAGAACTATTATGCAAGAATAGGCTGTAATAGAGACTATATGAATGCAGTTTTCTACTATTAGGGACTTGAGCAGCCGCAAATTTTCTTCCTTGGGTTCTGGAACCAATTTCCCATGGATGCCAAAAGATCATGAAGCCATAGACCTTCTGTTTACTTGAATGAATCTTGACCATTTTCCAAAGTATATATACACTGTGATAAAGCAAACAAATAGACTGTTTAGAAATAGTTGGAAGCTGAGTATAGACTCATGCTTCCACAGGAACCCTAGACTCTCCTTGCTGTCAATCTATTTGAAAAGACTCCCCATGCAAAGAGATCACTTACATTGACCTTCACCATGAAGGAGGTAACACCACCTGGTTTTCCCTGGCTCAGGAAGTACTGCTCTAGATGTGAGATGGGCTTTGTACTTTCATCCTTTGGGCCCTTTCTTGACTCTGCAATTCTGGACTCCACCGGTCTGGAAATCTCAGTACTTGGGGGAAGAATATTTCAATCAGACAACTCTATCAAAATGGAGGCTGAAACCATTTTAAACCACTTTAAGTGACACTAGGGTGGGGGACTCACCAAAACAAAGGTGTTCGCTGGAATGACCGACTCTGATCAATCATCAAAGGGAAAGTACATCTGTGTCTAAGAAGTCTGCATACTTTCCTAATACTACAGAGGACATGCAGTGGTAACAGGAAAACAAAACTACAGCATCTTCTTCTCTGACTACTCAAGACAAGCAAATCCCTCATAAGAAAGTTTTGCTCATACATCACAAGGGATTTCAACAAGTTAAAATGCTACTGAAGGCAATGGAAACACTAGTCGAGTCGGAAAAGGGTCATTAAGGAATCCAAGACCCACAGCTGGTACAAAACCAAGGAAAACTGTGTTTGCCCCATTTTGTCCCTTGCTTGATACATGCAGTTGCTAATATCTCTTCTTCTCATTTCTCTACCTTTTATGAAAGTCATATTGATACTGTTAAATTTATTCATCCATTTATTGTTACAAATTAGCCAGCCAACTTCATAAAAATAAGTTTATCTGATTGACCACAACGTTGCTTAACTTCATCTCTACTACTACATATGCCCTCAGTTACCCTTTGTCTCTTTCAAATTTTCTTGTATTTACATGATTTTAGTATCCACCGTCTCTCTCTTCACCTTCTAATCATGAAAATTAGCGCTTTAATCTGAATATAAGTATTTCCCCCAAAACTGTATTATAAACACCCTTCCCCCAATGAGACAGTATTAACAGTTGGGGACTTTAGGAAGTGACCCTGTCCTGAGCCTGGAGCCACACTGATGGAACAGGTGCCCTTATAAGAAGTTGAAGGAAGTGTTTTCCCTCGTATTAGAGACAACCTTGGAAACAAGTTTTCACAGGACATCAAATCTGCCAATACCTTGAGCTTGTGCTTCCCAGGCTTTGAACCTAAGAGGGAAAAAAATTAACTATTTATCGGTCTTCCATACTAAAGATTTTTTTATATTAATATAAATAGTGTTAAGATATCATTTGTGGATCTTAGCACTGAATTCTTGCTTGTAAGTATATATCCTGATGTATCCACAGGAACCAAGAGATTGAAAGGAACCAGGGAGGTAAAGGGAAAGAATGAACCGAGAGAGAATAGTAGGAGACAGGTGTTGCTAGGGAAGAAGTAGATAAAATAGGGATATTTAAAGGGGAGGGTGAGGGAGG
Source organism: Eospalax fontanierii (assembly GCA_035773235.1). NCBI lineage: Eukaryota > Metazoa > Chordata > Mammalia > Rodentia > Spalacidae > Eospalax > Eospalax fontanierii. The sequence goes on along the minus strand of CM069540.1, from coordinate 42,323,037 downwards.
GTTATAAAGGGAACTATGGAGATAAAGTAAAAGAAGGAGCTCAAGAAGGAGGTGGAGCCATAGAAGACGGGCATTACCAAGGGAGAAATGGGGAAAATGGGGATATTTTAATGGGGAAGGAATGGAGGGAGGGTTAGACAGGGAGACAGAGAGAGAGGAGATGTTAAATAATGCCTAGAGAGTGTAAAACACCAGAGGGAATCATATTAGCATAACAACTTCATGACAAATTCCTCATAAAATATCTCTACATGAGTCCATGGGCATTGCTGAAGGGTACATAACAAGAAACAGTACCAGACAGGAGAAACCTCCCTTTGAGCTGTTGGCCAGGGTGGTCCAAGAGACTTCCAAAATTACAACCAGAATTTGAAGGTAAGAGCCTATTGCTGAAGACAGGACATAGTTCAGACAGAATTTGGAACACCAAAGCTGGAACTGACCTGGAAGTCAGTTCCCCTAAAGGCTAGCTCTCGTAGCTCTGGAGAACACTATACAAGAAGCAAAGAGAGAACATCAATTGATGGCCCAACGCCAGCTTCATGACCAAATAAGCACATCAAAGACCATCACAGCATACAGCACACTAGTACACTAGTGACACTTTTATCTTGGGTCCAATCAATGGCTACTAGTTGGTCTTAGAGCCCGCTCAATGGGAGAAAACTCATAATCAAATACACATGGTTGAAGAGGTCATAGATCTTAGAGAAATTCCTAAGGCTGTCACATCCGTAGGCTAATGTAACTTCCTATGAAGTGCAAAATCTGTATCCTTATATTTACAGTCAATTATCCCAGTCACCATTCATCAAAGAAGCTTCTTTTGCACCAGATAGAAAGACAAACTGGTCACATACAGATGTTGTCTGTGAACTGCCCATGCCTAAGCAGCACATCTGCAATACAATCTCTATACCTAAGGCTCACACAAAATGGAACAAGGGGTAAGGGACACTAATGACTCTCTCAACTCTCATTAATGAAACTTCTTCATGCAACAGAGGGCCAGTAACACAAAAGGTCACAAATGGCCAAAGAGTGGAGGTTAGGAGTCTGCAGAGTCTGGGTCCCTGGACAGGACTCCTGTATTAAGCCTTACTCACCCAGGACTCAGGGACCATTGTGGAAGAGAGGGGCAGAAAGATTGTAAGAGCCAAGGAGGAGGTGCATGTCCATAGGGAAATAGAATCCTACAAGCTCCTGGGGACCCTGTTCATATGAAACTACAGCAATGGTGTCAGCATGCTCAAGACCCACGTAAACTCAAGCAGACAAAAATCCAACATGGCACTGGGGAGATGGGCAGCAGACTCCATTCTTAACTGAAGAAATATTGGCAGCTTATTATCGTTAGGTGAGAAAAAGCTAATCTTCTTAATGTGAAGGACTCTAGATAGGCTGACTAGACCTCAGTGAATGAACTTGCACTGAGGATTGTCCAGGAACACTAACTTGACACAACAAGCCCTAACATAAATGTCAGAGTGTATGAATTCAGAAGGGAGGGGCAATGAAGAAAGGGGTATAAAAGTGATTAGGATTGGTTGAGATGTTCTATATGAAATACACAAAAATTCAATGAAAAAAATTATATTAATTGTATTTCCTAACAATGATTCTTCTATTGTGAATTCTACATCAATCTTCTATGATTTGAGTTACTTACATAGGGTAGACTTTCCTACTGAAATGATTTCGATTACCAGGTGCCTATTCTCTTTTCTTGTACCTGCTCTCTAGTGCAGTCATTAGTCATAGTTAACATCATTGGTTATTCCCTATATTAAACCTCTCAACTCCATTCATGTCTGTGACTGGTTCCCTGCAAGTCCTCCAGGCAAAAGAAGATGTGGTTATGTAGGCAAAAACAGATACAGTCAGATATAAGGGAGCCAAGGAGTGTTCGCAGCACACAGAAGTCTGACCTGGAATCAGTCACAGTATTATGAATTAGATAACATGAGTAGTGTTATAGGACAGCAGTTCACTACACATCACGTAACAAGAGCTAGCACCATGGAAACGATCACTGTCAGTAGCTCTGTATGAAAGTATAAGAAAGCTGCTTCCGCTCCAGCCACACAGTCACTTCCTTTAAGTGGCCTTGTTCCTTACCTTGATGAGGAAAGAAAGGAAGCCTCTCCTGACAATGGCCTCAGTGCATCAGGAAAAGAGAAAGCATTTTCTCACTCAAAAGCTTGATGGGATTCTGTATTGTTTATTCAGGAACACTCCATTTCTTGTTGCTATTCCATCAGCTCTCTGTATTAATGGATTCTGTATCCAGGCGTTCCTGTTCCCTCCCAACCACAGACTGAAAATAAGAAAAGAAACGAGTCGTGCCAATTCTGAACATGCGCCATCCTATTTTTCTTATCAGTATTTCCTAGGCATTACAATGCAGTGGCTTCTCAAACAGAATCTCCATCAAAGCAGGTATTACTGGTAATCTGGAGATGATGCAGTGTATGCAGGAGGATGGCGTAGGTTCTGTGCAAATACTGTGCTGCTTTACATAAGGGATTTGAGCAATTGTGAATTTTCAAGTCCTCTATGGAAGAGAGTCTAAGAACCAATCCTGTAGGGATTCTGAGGGTTTGACTGTGCTTACTATTAAAGAAATCTATGTGGTCAAAATATCTGCCCTTGTGCTCTTGAAAATTCAAGCACTGAATATCTTTACTCCCTTAAACCAGTTACTTTTGAAATACAAATTTTAGTAAACTCTACCACATAGGAATATTTTCTCCCTCCAATGAGTATTTAGGAACTTGTAGACATTTTTGGTTGTCACAGCTGAAGAGTGAGTACTACTGGCAACGGGGGACAGGGAGACTGCTGAATATCCTCCAGTGCCTGTGACAACAGCTCATCCCTCAACAGCAGATCATGTGGCTCCAGGTCTCAATCACAGCAAGTATATTCTTGAGCTTAGATTTCTGTTTGAGCTTAAGTTTACACAAATAAAGGAAAAGACAATTTACAAGAAATCATACTTAATTCACAGATAAAGAAACTAAGATACAAAAAAAACAATCTCTTAATTCACCCATAGTTTCATTGATAGTAAATCATAGATCTTATATGCAGCAGAAGCATGCTTAGGTCTCCCTTCCACCATGAAGCTTGCAAAAGCCCCTGCACAGGATGAGCGACAGTGACAGCCCTAACACCTCCGCTCATCAAATGGATGCCATTGATTGCCAGAATAAAACACTTAATAAAATTAAATAATTTTGCATAATTGTTAAACATTCATCAGTTCAGTTTGGATCCCAGGTTCTTTCCCCAAGCTTTTTAAACTAGTGGAATGCTATCTGTGTCATATGTGGGCCTCCAGTGTGGTGCAGGAAGTCTGGGCTCTGCAGAGCAGTAACTGAGGCTCTATCTCCTCCTACTTCTTCATGTGGTGGTTCAGCTTGCTGAGAAGCGGTATTCTTCACAAGTCAGCCCCAGAGATAGCACACAAGGTCTCAAAGCCCACACAAAATACTTTCTGCATCCATCATTTCTTTAAGGGCTTATCTTTTCATCTCACCTAATACTGCCTACCAGCTTGCTTCAAAACTCCATGAGAAATCAGGAGACCATATTTGCTTTCTACAGTGTTGGCATTATAAGCCAGATGCTGCTTCAAATAGAAAGAGTGCAAGCATGTGTTTTTTTAGTTTCTTTCTTTTTTATTATTTTATGGTTGTGTTTCCCAAACTGGGTTCCCATGAAATGTTCTTCTGAAAGAGGAGCAGAAAAGAAAGGAAGGGGCGGGGTATGGTCAAAATAAAGAAATTAAACACATGTATGAAATTTGCTGACTGAAATCCAGAAAATATGTTAGCTGACTACAGACTCTAAGAAAGTTAAGCATGGACAGATAGATAATTTTCGCCTCCCATTAGCTCAGATTTTTTTGAGTGCCTGTGATCAGCAAACCCATTTTTCACATAACCTAGCAGCAAACAGACTACTATTTGACAATACATCAAAAATGCTACTCTGAAACAGAAGAAACGAAGGCATTATAATCTTCATTGCACAGGTAAGAAAAATCAGGGCTCAGAGAAGCCATGTGACACAGCCAAGCTCTTTGTCACCCAGGAAATGCCCCTTGTTGGCTCTAAGATACAATTCAGGATTTCTGGATCCAATTTCTTTTCAAATAGTGTAGTATTTTCATTTTCCAGGTCTCATTTTTGCAAAGCTTTTCATACATAAAGACTTTCTACAAAGCCATATACCATCAGGTCCAGCCTGATACTGGATCCTTAAAACGTGTGCTCACAAAATCCTGAAGGTTTCTACTTACAAAACTGGGGCCCATAACTATCCCCTCAGCCACCCTACGATAGCAGAATCATATTGGTTTGCTCCTTAGGACTCAACTACTTATCAGGGATTTTGGTCAAGCCTTAAAATTGTTTCCCAGTTGGAACCATTATTTTCCAGTTGTATCCTTGAATATGTCACTGTCTCATACTTATGTCCCAGTGACAGGGCTCTTGCTTTAGTGCCTGGTATGAACTCCCACAATAATTCCCTTTTCAGAAGCCTTGGGTAATTCTGTAATGAGGGAATGTCTTTGCCATTTCCAGGAATCCTGCTGCTACTGTTTGGATCTGGAATGCTCATAAAAAGCAGAGTATTGCAGGTGTGGTTCTTGGCCTCGGGGGCTACAGGGAAGTGACTGAAACTTTAAAAAGTCTTGTCCACCACAGCTAAAAAGAGCCTGTTGCTGAAGAATCTATATACTTTGGTTGCAGAGCACAGAGAATTCAAGTTGGAACTGACCTGGATGCTTCCTCCACGCTAGTTAGCTTTCATAGTGCCAGACAGTACTGGAAGAGAAAATTTATCAATAGACTTACCTAGCATGCTATAATATCAACCTGCCAGGTGAGAGTTACTCACTAGTGCAAGAATGGCATGGCTGTTAAGGGAATAACCAATCGCTTTCTTAGAAAAATGGATTTGAGGCCTATTCACAGGAGGAAATTCATGCCTGGTGCTATACACCTCATCAAAAACAAATGTCTGAGAAGATCATAGCCCCAATGGTGGAATCTACTATTAATGTTACATTAAATGGACATGTTGTCAAACTACCTTTTAAACATTTATTTTAATACCCATAGATTATCCCTGCTCTCAGTCTTGCTCAGAGAAGCTTACTTTTGTAGTAGTAGCTGTCAATTCAGAGACCCAAAGCTAGTCAAAGTGCTGAGAGTAAGTGATTGTTGAGTTCTTAGTCATAAATGAGACATCTGTATCAACCCACTCCCCAACCAAGCTCAGGAACATTGCAGGAAAGAAAGAAAGGTTGTAAGAGCCAGAGAATGCGAAGAGAGCTGGGAAATGCTATCTTCTGGACATGACATGGTCACTCTATTCATAAAATCACGGTAGATATACTTACCTGCACAAGATGAAGCCAGTCAGCATTCCATTATGGATGGAGGAGGGGTTCATGAGGCTCAATCCTTAGCTAAGGATGTCAACTGATGACTACTTGAAGAGGGGAACTCATTTTTCTTCCTAGGTTTGACTGCTGGTAGGTTATTCATGTCCAGTGGATGGCCCCACACCCATGCATATGCCAACAGCACTCAATGGACTCAGTGAGTTATGAAAAAAAGAATGAAGAAGAGGACAGGAAGGTGTTGGGGATTATAGATGGATATAGTAAAAATACATTGCACACATACATGAAATTGTCAAAGAATAAATAAAAATGTTATAGTTAAAAAAAGAAGTCAGACCTCGGGAAAGAAAGTTAGGTCCCTGGAGACCTGCCCTTGAAGGGAGTTGGATGGGGACTTTAAGACTCTAAACACTCTTCCTCTCTTTGCCTCCTGGCTGCCATAAGATGAGTATTCCCCTCCACCTTTCTTTTTTGCCATGATGTCATGCCTCACCACAGTTTCAAAAGCAATGACCCAACCAGCATGGCACTGACACTTCCAAAACTGTGAGCCAAAATAAGCTTTGTCTCTTAGAAGGTGATTATCTTGACTACTTGGGTAGAGTAATGAAAGCTGATAAAGCTCAGGTACATGAATAAGGTGTAGTGTGTGCCTTCAATGACTTCCTTTGCCAAGAGCATGCCAGTTGCTGCTCACCCAAGGGGTCTTCACTCACAGTCTCTTGTCCACTAAACCTGTCATCATGGGCAGAAGGACTTGAAAGACAAATAGTTTTCCTGATAACCCAACTATACTCTTTGGTCATTATTTTTTCCTACCTAACTACCTTAATTATCACTTCCTCTGGAATTATATCTCATTCTTAGACATTTTCTTAAAAAAAAAAAAAACAGTGCCTGTCCCCTCCACCATGAAAAACTTTTCTCTCTCTTTCGTTTCATTTTGGTTTGCTTTTTTGAGACAAGGTCTCACTGTAGACCCAGTTGGTTTGTAACTCCCTATGTAGATCAGGCTGTCTTCAGTTTCACAGAGCTCCACCTGCCTCTGCCACCTGAGTGCTGGGATTAAAGGTGTGTGTGCCACCAGCATCAGTTTCATTTTTTTAGTGAATTAAGCTTATAGTCAAAAAAAGTAGCCATTCATTTAACAACTTCTGAGTTCTCCTACATTTTAGTACTGGGTACTAGAGTATTAATGAGAGCAAGGCAAAGTTCCTGTACCTATGTATTCGTTTAGATGCAGGGTCAGGTAGATATCTATGTGACACAGGAAAGTCAGGCAGACTTAAGGGGTTGACCAGAATGTATGTGTTCTTAAACATAGTCATTCAATATGACTTTGAGGATGGGACAAGGAGAGGTCGGAACTCGGAAGAGTGTTCTGGGCAGAGTCAAACATCAGCTGCAGAGACCCAGCAATGACGAGAAAGCAAGTGAGCTAAGATGGTGAATCAGAACACAGGAAGAATACCTTCTCAGGGGAAAAGCTTACAGCCAAGGCCTTGGTCTTACACAGAGGTAAGAAAACCCCTGGGGTGAGCCCTGGAATACATAGCCTTATATGATGCTTTTGGAAGGTCACACGTCTGGCATGTCATGCCTCACCACAGTTTCAAAAGCAATGAGCCAACCAACAATGCACTGACACTTCTAAAACTGTGAGCCAAAATAAGCTTTGTCTCCTTAAAACTTGATGATCCTGAATATTTGGGTAGAGAGATAGGAAGTTGATAAACTTCAAAAGAGTTCACTCTGAAGTTCCAATGAAGTGGATGTTACTGGGGAAAATGAGAGGTTATCAAAACCAGGGAGATCACAGAGGAACTGAGGTCAAGACTTACTAATAAGAAGCATGAGTAGATGCACAAGGCTTCCATGCCTGCATTCAGTGCAAGGCAAGCAAAAAGAAATGCCTTGCCTCAAGGCTATTTCGTAAAATAGATTTCTTTTTTACTATTTTACTTATTTATGTGTGTGTGTCTTTCTGAGGGAGGACAGGGGCATGTGTTGGGTGCCCTTGGAAGCCAGAGGTGCCAGACCAGTGGGCCATCTCTCCAGCCTGTCACTGCTATCTTTTAGACCTGAAATGCCCCGCAAAGGCCATGAGTTAAAGGCCCTGATGCATTATTAAGAAGTGGTGGAAACATCAAGAGACCTCACATGAGGTCTTTAGGTCATTGGGGATATTATTCTTGAAGGTACGATGGGATACTACACCTTCTTTTTCCTTTCCTTGTAGAAAGATGAGAGCTTTTATTCCTCCATATACTTCTACCACGATGTGCTGATCCACCCCAATGGAGCTAAGAGATCATGGCTGAGAAATCCCAAGCTAGACGCAGAAATAAGACATTTCTCTTCATAAGTAGGTTAACTCAAGTATTTGCTTTAGTGCCATGGAGCTGACAAATATATTTACTCATTCTAAGCTGATAACTGGGGCCTCTTTTAAACCAAGAAATAATGACTGAACTTAAAAGTAAAATAAAGAGCAGAGGCATACATGCCTTTAGCCCCAGGACTTGGGAGGCAGAGGCAGGTGGAGCTTTGTGAGATGGAAGTTAGTCTGGTCTACATAGAGAGTTCCAGGCCAGCTGGGGCTGTAGGCAGACCCTGTCTCCAAACAAACGGACAAGCAAGCAAACAAATCAAATCAAGAAAAATTTTATGTCCAACATAGATCTGCAAATTAGAAAACACACTTTCAGTTTTTCTGTTTTGGTTTTGTGAGACAGTGCTCACAAATCACTATGTAGACCAGGTGGGCCTCAATCTCACAGAGATCTGCCTTGCTCTGCTACCAAGTGCTGGTGTTAAAAGCATGTGCCACCACTCCTGGCTCTGGCTTAGTGTTCAGTTTTTGTTAATATGCAGATTACCCTGATCTGATGAATACTGCATATTATATACATGGATTGAAAAATCACAGTTTAATAAGTTTGTATAATTACTTTGTGTTAACTCAAAGAGAGAAAAAAATTTACAAACTTATTTATTATAAGTTCCATAGACCATGAGATTCTTAATAAATGAGGACCCAAAGAAACAGACATGCTTGTGTGTGTGTGTTTAATATTTTGTTATTTTTATTTTGTGTGTAGGAACGTCCTGCCTGCTTGTATGTAAGTGCACCATGTGCATGCAATACTCAAAGAGACCAGAAGAGGATGTTGGATACCCTGGAACTGGAATTACAGACAGTTGTTAGCTGCCATGTGGGTGTTGGGAGTCCAACCTGGTTTTCTGGAAGAATAGCAAGTATTCTTAATCCTTTAGTCATCTCTCCAGGCCCACTTGTATGTTTTTATTTAGCTTTGATGACATAGTGAATGTATAGAAAAGTATCATGGGACAAACAGTATATGAGCCATTTGGCAGGAAACTGAGAGGAAATTAGTAGGTTCTGTTTGTGTAGATTCTTCTTTGTCCCTGTGTCTTCACAGAGAAGCATGTTCTTTGTCCCTGAGTAAAGAGAGGGCAGCTCTTGAAAGAACATCTTATAACATGCTCTAATGAAATGTCAGAAACATCCTCGGTTTTATGATGTGCTTCTGAAAGAAGAGGAAGGAGAAGGCAGGATAAGTTTCCTGTCTACAGATTTCCCAGGTTCCTTCAAACTAAAATATTCTATATGCCAAGGCACCATATGTTGAAGTATCGTGCCCTAGATCCCTTCAAGCCTATTAGACATCCAGGTGGAAATGTGGAATCCAGTCTGACCCTCTCTATCACCAGATTCACCATCCACAGATTCAACCAAGCACAGGTAAAATAATTGGGAAATGAACATGGGAGTTTGAGTGAACTTGGTAGGGACCATCCAATCCATTCTCCAAGTGAGTAGGCTCCATCTAATCAGCTGGGGACACTGAGAGAAAAAAAGAAGACAGAGAGCAATTTCCTGTCTTTCCTGGATCTAAGACTCCTCTCCTGCTCTTGAGTATCAGAACTCAAGCTCCTTCCTTAGGGACCTGAAAATGCATACCACTGATCACCCAGTACTCAGGCCTTAATTCTTGTACAGGGCATTACATCATGAGATTTCCCAGTTCTGTGACTTTCAGACACACTCCCAGAGTCTCAGCTGTACATGGCCTATTATAGGATTCTACCCTTTCCAGGATCACATGCCCAGTTCCCTAATAAATCCTGTTTCATAAACATGCATATGTCTATTGGTTCTGGGTCTTTGGAGAGTCCCAACACAGGTGTAAGCAGTCTCCAGAATAAAGAAAGGAGGAGGTCTTCCTGAGATCAGCGATGGGGCCCACTGACCAACTTACAGGAGGCAGAATGAGGCATGAGTTTCTCCATGGTCTTGCAAGAGCTCTTCCTTTAAAGAAAGAACAAATAACATCTTAGCACCAAGCTATAAGAATCCAGGCAATGAATATAAACTTTGTCTGGATACATTTCAAATAGGTGCCAGTAGAGAAAAATAGAAAAAAAGTCAAGAACAGCAAGTATTTGACATAGCAAAGGACAATCTAATCCTCCTCTCTTAATGAATTCTATTTATTCTGAATTTCTTTAGAAGAATGCACTAGAAGAAAAAGAACAAGGCCTTATCACACTATGACTAGCATGATTCAAAGTGATTAGGGCAGTATGGCTGCCAGGCATTAGGAATATTTAGACTTGTGCATCTGTGCCAAGTGAAAGGGGCTGATTCTATTCTTTCCTAGCCTTGTAAGAAAACATGTGCTTGCTTAAAAGGGTCATTCAATTGCCAAGGAAATAATAACCTCAGGTTTTCAGAATAAGTAACACTTTAGTCTATGTTCCAAGTCACAATATCAAGATCAGCAGTGTGTGCCCTGCCTGTCTTCAGAAGCACATTCAGTGCTTACCCATGAGGACTAATTTACTGATGTAATAAAGCTGGAGTGGGTACTTCAAAGTCTGTTTTGCAGGAGGTAAGGACATAAGGCAAAAGTGTTGGCATTGTTCAAGGTCACTCAGACACTTCTCACTTCCAGTACACATAAATAGCTGCTCCAATAGGAATTCAAACAAAACAAAACAAAAAAAACCCCACAAAACAAAATAAAAAGGCTCCTTATTCTGGACCCAGTCATTTGATGGTCCTTCACAACATCTATTTGTTTAATTTTTGCTAATGTAATTATTTATATGCATAAGGTAATTTTATTTCCTTATCAATCATGGTTCTCACACTCATTTAAGAATTGTCTTGAAGTGATATTCCAATGCCATAGAGAAAAATGGATTGTGATATGTTTGAAAGAATTAGGTGCCCAATTCAAAAAGTAATTATTCTCCTTGAAATCTTACTTGGCAGGAAGCCTGGATATGGGGCCCCAGGCTACACAAACAGAAAGCCATAGTGATGAGAGGCAGGTGAAGAACACTAAACCTGGAGGCAAAGGTGGGCTGAGGTTTGCTCCTGACTGGACTACCAGCCCTGAATTTAAGCAAGCTTCCTGTCTTGAGATTGGAGCTTCTCACTACAAAGGTAGCTAAGCCTTTGTATCAGAGTGGTTAGTTCTGCTGTGTCTTCAGGAGAAACAGAAAATTGGGATCACTACAAGGAATCTCCGAAGCTTTTAATACTAATACCTATCTCAATCATTTTCAGATCATTCTTGGGCTTAACCAAAACCCACATGCACATCAAATTTCATAGGCCCCCAGTATATCGTCTTTGTATTAGACCAAGTTCCATCTCAAATCCCTGATTCTCACAATAGGTGGTTGTGTTGCTACAAGAATCCAAGCTGGGGAAGCAAGCTGTTTGCTTGATTATCTACTATGGGATGACCCTTGAACAGAAACGGAACTGGAGAGTACCAGTCTGGGCTCCGGAGGCTGGGTTTCAGCTTTGTTACCTGGGACCCTTCTGTGTGCTTCCAGTCACCAATACTGTTCCCTGATCTGGCTCTGCCCATCGTCAAGGGGATAAGTGACCCCTTCTAAGGAAGCGCCTGTCCTTCCCATCCGTGTCCTTTCCTTTCCTATGGTGTTGGCATCTTGTAGCCTGAGTCAAGCTGTCACCTGCCCAGTGCTTTTCATCAAACTTCAGATGATCTTTACCACATTCTGACCACCTCAATCACAAAAATGCAAAAGATAGGGACTACAAACAGGAAATGCAAGTGTGCTGGATAGCTTTAGTCGTCAACTTGACACAACTGGGTTGAGGAACCTCAGCTGGGGAATTTCCTCCATTGGACTGGCCTGTGGCCATGTCTGTGGGGTATTTTCTTGATTATTTAGTGATGTGGAAGGGCCCAGCTCACTGTGGGTGGTGCCACCCTTGGGCAGGTTGTTCTATATTAGATAAGAAAACAGACTGAGTATGGGCCGGGGAGCAAGCGAGTAAAAAGTGTTCCCATGGCCTGTGTTCCAGCTCACACCTCCAGGTTCCTGCCCTGAGTTCCTACCTTGGGCTCCCTGTGATGAACTGTGACCCAAAGAGATGTAAGCAAAATAAACCCCTTCCTCTCTAAGCTGGTATTGGTCAGAGTGTTTTGTCACAGCGATTGGAAGCAAACTAGAACAGCAAGTGTCCAAAGACAGAGGATGATACCATGGCAACTCAGCATGCAAGAATGCTTTGCTGGTGTTACCAAGTAGGTGACAGTGTCATTGGCTCACTCTTTCAACTTAGACTCAATCAGAATAATCCTCTTAGGTCAGATTTGATCCGCTTCCCACTGACTCCCTTGATCTGAAGCCATTGTCACCTTCCTTATTGACCTAGTAGGTTAGTTTCACAGGCCCACACTTTGTCTTCAGTTCCTTAACAATTCTGCCTTGAACACATCTTTCCTCTAAGTGAGGGCTACTGGGAAAACAATATGCATTTGAACAAAAAAGTCATGAGGAAAAGAGAAAACTTTATATTTCTGTACCTTTTAAGAAGAAAAATAACCCCTACTGTACACCTATAGTTTCTTTCTCCTGTCTTTAGGGACAGAATCAAGCTCCTCCTCAGACTGGCCTTGAACTCCCTATGCAGCTGAGGATGGCCTTGAACTTTTGATCCTCCTGTCTCTATCACCCAAGAGAACCCAGGCTCAGGACACTTCACCCAGTTTTTTACATGGCAATTCTTCAGTTCCTAATGGACACACACTGTGGCATCTTACCATTAAATTCAAGTACAACAGCAGCTGGAGTTGAAACACTGGGGCCAGCGCCACAGATGCAGATCAGACTTACCAGACGACCTTCACTTCAGACGGCCAGTACAAGGTGGTCCTTGCTTTTGATTTCTGGATGATTGGCTACAAATCCTAGTTTCCCATGATTCTCTTCTCTTGTCTAATAATTAGTCAGAATGCCTCATTGAGCTCAGGAAAGTAGGTAACTTATGGTTCTTGTTTGATTTTCTATGATAAATGCCATGTCCAAATGGAGTTTTGGGGCAGAAAGGGTTTATTTCAGTTTATAGATCACAATTCCTCACAGAAGAAAGCCAGGGCAAGAACTCAAGACAGAAACCAAGGCAGGAGCTGAAGCAAAGACCCTGGAGGAACACTGCTTACTGGCTTGCTCTCCTTGGCTTGCTCAGTTAGCCCACCCACCTAGGGACAGGACCACCCATAGTGGGCTGGGCCCACCAATATCAGTTTGCAATAAAAAAAAATCTCATAGACATGGCCAGAGGCCAAACTAACGGAGGCAATTCTTCAGTTGAGGCTCTTTCTTCCTGAGTAATTCTAGGATTATGTCAAGTTGACAACTGAAGCGGTTACACTGTCTATTATTGGTTACAGAAAAGAGTGCAGTTTAGGAATAGACAAATAGAAGTGATTCCTGGGGAAAAGCGGAGGTAAGGGTGAGAGAGTTTCAGGTGCACATGAAGGCTTTCTGCTCACTACCACTTAAGGTTTTGGGGAGGTTTCTGCTATGCTTTGGAAATGCCCCTCAAAGATCCATGTTTTGAAGATGTGACCACTACTAGAGCGCAATGGAATGTGCCCTTGAAGGAGTAATGTGACATAGGTCTCCCTTTCCCTCTATGCTTCTTGGCCTATGCGAGACAAGTAGATGTGTTCTATCATGTGTGTCTCACCATGATATTCTGTCTCTCTACTGATCCAAGAGCAATGGAGCCAGCTGAGTATGGATTGAAACCTCTAAATCCATGGTCCAAAGAAAACTCTTCCTCTTTTGCAGTTGATTTATCTCAGGTATTCATTGGTGTATGGAAAGCTGACTAAGATTCCAGACACAAACTATGCCAGCTCCCAGGCCCCAAGAGTCTTGCGCTAGTATAAACTCAGCTACAGCCAAAGGGGCTTATTACAAATAACCAAAGATGTTCTTCTCAGCTTTCTCTACTCAGGGAATCTCAACAGTTTTGGAAACTCTGTTCCAGGAGCCAGGGGCACTGAAGATAGATTTCTGCTGCTGTCATAAGCTCTAACAGTATTTCCCGTTCCCTTCAGCAAGAAGCCCACATTTGCATTTTGCAGTGAACTTCACAGATTAGTTATCACATGTCTCCGGCAGAAATTGCCTTGTGACTTTGGTGGGTCAAGAGAGAGTTTCCAGCCTTCTGAAACAGAGACCACAGCCTCTGGACTGTACCAGCTTTGATTTACATCATCCTAACTGAAAGGTCAGCTTACCTCAAAACTCTTTGAAACCCAGGCTCCTGTACAGTACCTTTGCCCCGTTCTCTTTTACTTGTGATCTCCTCTCTCTGCCCTAACTTGCAGATTGAAAGTAAAATGAGGGGCAGGAGACAGGGCAGACTGTAGCTGGAGAGGGGCTATGCAGCTGGAGACTTAGTTCAGGACCCAATCAACTCATATTAGCCACCTCCCAAAGTGAATCACATGAAACCCACAGTGCCTGATAGTGACACCTTCGTGTGGGTGGGTGTGATATTTTAAGGACTATGGGGAGATTAAATTTGATTTCCTCTAGAATTCCTCTGGACTATAATCTCTCTATGGGAAAGCACCTGATTCATTTTTACTTCATTTTTCTTTCTCATGCAACAACGCATGAGTGGCTCTGTGAGCGACACATGAAGAGTCACCATTGTTGAGCTGGAGCCCAGGTAGCACCTGCCCAGCTGGTTGTCTTTATTTTTACTAACCATAGTGGAAGCATACTCACCCATTCATAAAAATCCTGATTCAACTATTGCCAAAAGAAAAGAGTTCCCAGAACACTCCTGTCTCTACAGGCGTCCTCTTTTTGAATATGTTTTTCAGCAGGACCTTGAAACACAGGCTAGTCCACCAAAGAGCCTCAGTTCATTTAACACCCACCTGAAATGTGTTGGTAAAATTTCCCATGTACGTATGTATGTATGTATGTATATATGTATGTGTACCTATACATTTTTCTAGAAACGAATATTGCTTGAACACCAAGAAAGTGCCAGGCACTGGACTGTGCATTCTCCATGCCTACAACAATTGGAATCAACTCATTGCAGGGTAGACAGAGCCAGGAGTAAGAGACTGTTACAACTTTCAGTGCCAAATTGTCTTTATGAATACTCTGGCTCCTCAAAGTTCTTGGGGAAGAGACCCCTATCCACTTCCCTTTGGTTGTGGGAAAGTTAGATTAGCTCTCTTGGCCTCTTTCCTGCTCGGTAAAGTAAGGCTATTAACAGAATGCAGAGACTGCTGTGAAAATGTAATGAGATAACATTGTATGTGCACCCACTACCCCCAGGTCAGGGCTACCACGGGTTTGATACTTGATAGGCCCTTAGCCCTCTCTGGGGAGATGCTTTCCTGATTACAAGTCTTCATCACTTGTATTCTTCATGCTGCTGTGCTTTGCAATTTTCAGCAGTTTTAGCAGTGTGACCCTCCAGCCCAGAGATGTCATGAAATTGCCTCTGCTACTCTGATCCATAGTCTCAGTTTGATATATTACCAAATGCAGTCTGCTGCTTTTCTGATGTTAGCGATTCCTGCCTATCCTCACCTCTGCTGTGTTCTACAGCTGTGAGGAACAGAGCTGTCCTCTCTGGCTGGACAGGGAGTCCATTGTGCGAGCCGGTAGAGGACACTGAAGCAAGCTAGTGCCACATTAGCCCTCCCCTTGCTGGTCATTCTCTTGCCCATCACAGCCCCATAGAGCGTTCTCATCTGCAATGCCAGGTCCTCAACTCCTGGTAGAGCAGGCAGCTGCTTTTCCATGAACCATGCCTAACTTAAGCCGTTCTGGGCAGGTGCATTTCTGATCCTGCTGTAGAGGTCTTGAAGCACTCGGGAAGCTGGTGGAGAATGAATCTCATATATACCCAGTCACACATTAATGGAGAATCTTACATCAATTTCTCTTTAAGCAATGCTGCTGGCCAGAAGAAGCATGTGCAGAGCCCCTAACACCCCCTGTGGAAAACCCTAGTTCCCATCTTATGGGCCCCAACTCCAGCATCAGCACTGCGTCATCTGGAAACTTGCTGGAGATACAGATTGCTGGATTTTACCCAGTCCTTCTGCCTCAGAAACTCTGGCCAGGCCCAGAAGCTTGTAGTCAAGGACCACGGCTCTAAGTATCTTCTAATATGTCATCATGCTCTGCTCATCATCCTTCTCTCTACCTCACTGATTCTAATATTCATCTTACTTTGTGGTCTATTCAGTGCTTGTATAGTTTTGTTTGGTTTCTGAAACAGCCTATGTAGCCCAGGTTGGCTTTGAACTCATATTTATCCTGCCTTAGCCTCCTTAGTGTTGGGATTACAGGGGTATAGTTCCTCACCTAGCTGTGCTTTCCAGATGTGCTAATAACCACGAACTTTCCTCTCTAATACCCAAGACAACCAATGTCCCTCACTTTGGGACTCTGTAACATCTTTTCAAACCTACTTATAGCCCTTTCCGAGGAATGCCACCAAAAACTGAGAACCAACTGTGACCTTTCGAGGAGGCAATTTAGGAATCTTCACTACAGCCCGGGGGAACTGATTCTCTGTTGACCCTGTTCATACACAAAAACAAGTTCAACGAGCATACCACCCAACAGAACCAGCATAATCAACAGCAGGTGCTGGAGTAAGATAGGCTGTGTCATTGGTGGGCATGTTCCCCGGGAAAGACATCATCTTATTCTTTCCACTGCATATTTCCAGTGCTGCTAAAGACCTGACGCAAGTGTGGGTGTTAACCAAGAATGGATTATACCCCACATCCAGTCTACAAAAAAACCCACAAAGCAGATTAGCATCTTCAAGTCACTGAGAATAATAATTCTAACCCATTGCTGTCTGTTTTGTGTAGCTGGATTCCAGTCTTCACACATACAGACCTGGCCTCCATGGAACTGCCTAGTACCTAGTCTGTTTGACTTCCGCAATGTCTCTCTACTTCACTGATGCCTTCAAGCCAAATATGTACAACCTGGTGCACTCTCAAAGGCATGTATGTATTCTCATTCCCTCTCCCAATGTGTCTCTCCCTTCCTCCCCTCCTTTGCCCCTCCCTCCCTCCCTCCCTATTTCTCACCGTCTGTCTTTCTCCCCTAGTTACATTCTACTGGTCTGGGAGACAAAAATTTTTCTAAGTCCTCCCAATTCCTATTCTTCCAAATTGAGTTCATGCTTCCTGTCAAAGGATAGAGACTCCTTTAAGTTTGTAGCTTCTCTAACAGGAGCAGATCCCAGAAAACCAGGTCCAGGGCAGATGGTATGGGCCATCCTCAGGCTTAGTGACCCACAGATAAGCCTCAGCTAGGTGGTGCATCATTTTCCAGGGTGCTGCTGCACGACAATGCTGGTCATCAGTCTACCTGCTATATTCACTAATTCAATCATTAATTCATTCAGTGAGCAGTGAACACTTCTGCATTCCAAAAGTGCAACAGTCCTATTCAGACTTCTCACTGTCTAATGTCTTCAGTTTTCTTTTTGTTTTTGACAGGGTTTTGCTATGTGGACCAGACTGGCTTTGAATTTGTAATCTTCCTGCCTGTGCTTTCTTAGTACTAAGATTACAGATATGCATTCGGAGTCAGCATTTTGAATAATCACAAGTAATCTTTAGATCATTTTTAGCCATAATCTACTGGCCCATGAGGAAGGACCATATATAGGCACAGAGTCACAGTCTAGTCTCAAATTATTGGTTTGGTTGGCTGATGCCTACTTTGTGACCCTTTGTGATTATTGCAGAGGTTTTTCTGTTTAATGTTTCTTAGAATGGGATTATGAAACTTCTCTAAATTTCCTTAATGCCTAGTCCTGATTTAACAAGCGTCTTGCCCCTGTAATTGCATAATTATCACTTGAGACAATTTGAGTCTTTGCAGCCTGAGCTCTCCATTTTCTGTTTTATTTTTGTGCTAGCATTTTGGGCTTCTTTGTATCCCTTTTGACTGCATCCAGATTGCCCCTTGCTTGGTTTTAAGCAGAACCTAAAGACTGGCTGTCTCACTCTCAAATGCATACCTCATGAGATAGTTGGCTGATCCTGTTCAAGTTGCTTAACCTCTCTGAGCTTAGGGAAGGTGTGTTGAGCTACATAAGGTGGCAGCATTTTCATAACTAGTTATGGGCTTCCTGCACACAGATCTGAGTCCTAAAGAAGATTCAGAAGGCAACTGTAGTCACTTACCAGCTGTGTCTCCTCACAGCAACACCCCGCTTCAGTGGACAACATTACCCCCAGCACACAAACAGAATGTCCATCTACTTTGTTCCTTTTTGTGTGACCAAAGTGCCTGCTTGCCAGAGTCACAGAGCCAAGGACCCATACCCACTTCTTGGGAGCTCCCCCTTGCTTAACCTGAAACTCATTGTCTGTACTTCTAAGTTACATTGTGACCAAGATTATAGTTCCTCCGGTTTCTTATGTTTTTGTTTCTCTTTATACTTCACTTAGGTGTATCAAATAGATATCTAGAAATAAATAGACATACAGTGATTCATAGGCACTGTTTACAACAATCTTCAAGAAATAAGATGAAATCAGTTAAAAATTAAGAGGGGAGTTAAAGTTAGCCAGGTATACAGTACACATTTGTAATCCCAACACTCAGGAGGCTGAGGCAGGAGGATCAGGAGTTCAAAGCCAGCCCTGTCAAAAACAAGCCAGCAAATGCCAAGGTAAGGGTTAAATAGTCAGATATAAACAATGGAACAGAGAGGCAGCTGCGTGCTTAACTCTGACAGTTGCCCAGAGATTCATGGCTCACATCTTCTAACACATAGCTGATGTTTCTCCTTTGGTATAAAGAGATAAACAATACATTATAAGATTCTAGGGTCTGTAAGATGAGAAACATGATGGATGCTGACATTTAGACCTGGGAGAATTCCTTCTTTGAGCCTTTATGAAAGGATACTATGCAAAGAAATGGATGGGTCTGGCCTACATTCATGTATTCATTACATATGTATTGATTTGCAGGTTTTCTTTTCCTTATCTGAAAATAATAACACAAGGACATTTTTTTTTCCTCTAGTCTCCTTTATCCAGTGGAAAGTTTCATCCGAAAGCATATTTTTCAAATGAACTTCACCGGTCTTTTTTTTTTCAGGTTATGTCTTCTTTTGTGCTTTTGTTAATATTGTACACATTCACATCTAGAGAGCAAATGTGCCAGCTTGTGGTTAGAGGGTTTGGAGGACTGATGTAGCATGAGCCAAATAGTTTATTTTTATGCATGTGGGCATTTTTCTCATATATTGCTTTAGTAAAAATACATGGCAAGGAGAAAACAATGTAACTAAAGAGATAAAGTACATAATGTATGGATCTGAATATTCTGCTTATTTTTTGATCCTTATTTAAGTGAATGCTTTCACAGAGAAGACATTTTCCTAAGCATCAGTACTTTCTCCTCTTTCCAATTCCCAGTCATTTCTTTTGGATTAATTCAACCCATATATTGTGAGATATATACACAACTTATGTCTGGAATGAGACTGACTGCTTCACAAAAAGTCACAGAAAAAAAAGATTTAAGGAATTTACTATTAAAGAATATTAGATATCATTTAAAAGCATTAGTGGTTTCAGCCATGAGAATAAGGAAGATTTAGGCTAATGTTTGCTAAGACTAAAATAATCACTGTCATTCTCAATGTTTACCCACCCCAAAACACCAGCCTGACCAGCTACTGGTATTCACCACTCCATCTCAATAGCATCCTCCTGTGAAGATACTCAGCCCCATGAGAAATCAGCCAGGCCACACAGAAGATCTACTAGAGCTGCTTCCCATGATTGGACTTCCAAATCTGTGGTTTAAGAAAGGATATTTCTGTTGCACAGTGATTAAGTATTTCCAAGTGAAACGTTTTTTAAAACATGTGATATTTTTTCATCTGAGGGACTTTTTTCCCAGAGTTTTTGTGGTCCAGCAGTGACACCCAGTGGCTCAAGCCTTTCAAATTCAGTTTTCAAAATGAAAATTCTCTCACCTCTACCTTATGTTAGTGAAGGAAATTGCACCAGAAAGTATCTTTAAGCATCAAAGGATAGGAAACACAGTCTGAGAAGAAAGTGGCCAATTCAGGATGGATAGTTATGCCTGGATGGTGCAGGGATTTCCTGACCTAATACTACCAGAGTGATCAGGAATCAACTTTCAGTCCAATCTGGTTAGTAACAGAGAGCAAAGGTTCCAGCAATGGGACCAGGCCTATCCCGGTGCAAACTGCCTAGTGATATACATACAGCCTGGATCAACAGAGCCCAGATCGCCCTTTACATATTTTTATCAAATTTTTGCCCATTGCCCCATCCACACCCTCCCGTAGCCCCCTCTACCAGATTTCATACATTCTGTCATTCATATTAAGGCCTGTCGAGTCAAGTTAGTGACTCAGTGCCAGTTCATCGACCTTGGTCTAGTCAGCCCACCTAGAGTCACTCACTTGAAGACCAGCTTTCTCTTACCCATCAGCAATCAACTATCTCTAGTTCTTTGGCTAAGGTTGGGGCCTGCTGTCCGTCTCCCCAGTTCTATGCTGGGTTTTTGTCTGATTGATTAGGCCTGGGTCTTGTGCATGCCAACACTATTACTGTAAGCTCATATAAGCAAGGTCCCAGAAGCCTTAAGATTCTGTTTCCTTATGGTCAGGCACCTCCTCCCTGACTCTTACAATCTTTCTTCCCTATTTTCTGCAATGGTCCCTGGGATCAGGATGGGTGGATTTATTCTCTGTGCTTTGGCTATTTGTGGCCTTTTGTGTTCATTGCCCTCTGTTGCATAATGGAGTATCATTGAAGAGAGTTGAGAGATGCATTCATATTCTCTCTACTCCTTGTTCCACTAGGTTCTATGAGCCTTAAGTGTAGAGGTTCCATTGTAGATGTGTCACTTTGGGTTGTCATTTCTCAGACACTTATTCTTTGTGTGTGACAAGTTGTGGAACTCTATAATAGTCTCTATCTGTGGCACAAGAAGCTTCTCTTCTGAGATGAGTGGTGGCTGGCATACCTGTCTGTAAATACAAGGATCCATGTTTAGCACATAGTAAATATTACATTTATTTAAGGATGTGATAGCCTTGGGTTTTTTTTCTAAGATCTAGGAGCTCTCCAACCATGTGTATTTGGCTGTTTACCATATCACACATGAGTTCCCTCCTTTAAGTAGGCTTTAAGTCCAATTAGGGAGCTGTCAATTACTCCCAAGATAAAAATACCACTACTGCACCAATCTAGTTTA
The DNA here is from genome assembly GCA_035773235.1 of Eospalax fontanierii. Taxonomy (NCBI): domain Eukaryota; kingdom Metazoa; phylum Chordata; class Mammalia; order Rodentia; family Spalacidae; genus Eospalax; species Eospalax fontanierii. The sequence goes on along the minus strand of CM069540.1, from coordinate 42,302,000 downwards.
CTGTGCCAGTCATTGCTGTGGTTATTATTCCCTAAAGCTGAGGCTGGACCATCAATTGATGTTCTCCCTTAGCAGCTTGCATGGCATCCTCCAAAATTATGAGAGCTAGTCTTCATGAAGAAGGCTTCCAGGTCAGTTCCAGCTCCATTGCTCTAAGTCTTATGTCTGAAATATGTCTGTTTTGAGCAATAGGGACTTACCTCCAAGAACTGGGAAACAAGGTCTGTGGCAATAGCCTTTGCAATTTTAGATATCTCTTGGATTTCCCTGAAGAGCCCAGATCTTATGGGTGTCAGGATATTCACTGTTGGAACAGGCCTCAGAAGTGACCAAGACATCCTTCCACAATGCATATGCAATGAAGATTAATTGAGGCTACCCAACGCCCACAGATCTAGGTGTAAGTATGGGTCACTCACCTTCTGGGACATCATTTTCCCCTATAATATCATTCATTTCCATGATGTCAAAACACATGACAATCTAGTGATCGTCTGTAACAAAGAGTATGGGGTAAAGCAAGAGCCAGGGGCAGGAAGATCTTGAGTTTGAGATCAGCCTAGACTACATAAAGAGACATTGTCTGAAAGAATGGAAGCAAAAAATAGTAAAACTGTGCTTTTTATCTCTATGTGATTTTAAACCACCATGATGTTAAAATTCTTAATGCTGAGAGTTAGTAGAGTTCTAAATATAAATGAGTTGGAGATAAAATCAAGAGCTAGAACCACGTGCAAAATACACACCCAAAATTTGAATGTGAGTTTATGTGTATATCTGAAGGCTCTATACCAAAAAACACGGGGCCAGACAGGAGAACCTGCCCTTCTAGTTGCTAGTCAGAGTAGTCCAAGAGAATCCCAAAACAGCAGGCTACTTCCAAAGCACTTTATTATCTCCCAGAACTTTAAGGTAAGGCCCTATTACTGAAAACAGACATATTTCAGACACAGGACTTAGAGCGCTGGAGCTGGAACTGACCTGGAAGCCTCTCCCTGAAGACTAGCTCTCATAGTTTGGGAGGGTGCTACACAAGCTGCTAAGGGAGAAAATCAATCAATGGTCCAACCCAGCTATAAAACCTAATAACCACAATGACTGGCACAGCAAATTATCTCTATTGGTGCAGTAGTGACTCTGTTATCTAGGGGATAAGAAACAGCTGCTTAATTGGACTAAAAGCCCTCTCAGTGGCGGGGAACTTATCAGTGGTGCTGTAAATATAGTCAAATACACATGGTTGGAGAGGTCATAGATCCTAGAGAAAACCTTATCTCTGCCATATCTTTAAACAAATGAAATTTCTAACTGTGCTAAATATGGATTTACAGACAAGTATACCTTACACTACTCATCAAAGAAGATTTTTTTTTTGGCAACCAATGGAGGCAATTGCAGAGTTGCACAACTGGTCACACAAAGAGAGTAAATGTCTGAGAGATTCCCAGCCCTAAGTGACACATCTACAGTGGAACCTCTACACCTAAGGCTCATGGAATTAGTAGAACGGGGGTGGATAGAGTAATAACACACCCCTCAACTCTCACAAGTGAAGCTTCCTCATACAACAGAGTGAGATGAACACATAAGGCCACAACTGGCCAAGTTTTGGAGAAGAGACTGCAAAGTATGCACCTCGAGTAGGACCCCTATATTAAATCTCACTTACCCGTGGCTCAGGGGCCATTGTGGAAAAGGGATCAGAAAAACTGTAAGAGCCAGGGTTGAATGAACATAAGGAAACAGAGACTTTCAGGCCTCTGGAAACTTGCCCATATGAACTTGCAACAATGGTGACAGCACACACAGATCCATGGTCTCTCAATCAGACAAAAATCCAGCACAGCACTGGAGAAACGGGCAACAGGCCCCAACCCTTGCCAAGGAGCTGTTGACAACTGATTACTTCTGGGTGAGGGAGAGTAGATCTTTAACAGCATGACTCTAGACAGGCTGACTAGACTCCAGTGGATGAACTTGACTGAGGGACATCTGGGTACAAATGCTTGACCAGATAGGACTTAACATATATGACAGAACACATGAAATCCTTTGGGAGAGGGGCTATGGGGTAACATCGATGGGAAAGGTGTCTAATTTTGATTGAGATCTATTACGTGAAATGCACAAAAACTCATAAATAAATAAATAAATAAATAAATAAGAAAGAACCTGGGAATAGCTTGTTCTATGCTAAAATGAAGATCTGAGCCAGGGATTCTCACATGCCAGTTCCCTCATCCAGTGGTAATCTATTCTTTCTTCAGCAAGGAAAGTTCTAGATCAGTGCCAATAGTTTAGAGTTGCTTGCTTCCAACAGGTAGTTTCATTCCACTCAAATTCCCCAAATGCTCAGAGTGTGTTCTATTTCCTAATGAGTAAAAAGCAAATTCCCATGGGAAAAAAGCATGAAAATTGGACTTATCCTAGAGTTCATATTTCATCCTCCCTGGACTTGGTTCCCTGGTCCCTGGACACTCACAGACTCAGATCATCTCTTCCATTAACTGGAGAATCTCATTCATTGACCAAGATTATATCCACACAGGAGCATTCTCCATTATTTATGTGCTATGAGTTCCTAAGATGGGTCATATCTGGGCCTGGAACTATGGCTCAGTGGTTAAGAATACTGACTGCTTTTGCAGAGGACTTGAGTTCTATATCCAACACCCACATGGTGGCTAACAACCATCCCTAAATCCAGTTCTAAGGAATCTAATGCCCTCTTCTGACCATCATGGGCACTTCACAACAATGTGGGCGTTACATTCATACACACACACAAATAATAATAGATAAAATATTTTTAAAAGAGTCTTATCTACAAAATAACAAATGCAATCACATGTACAACATAAGATTGGCGGAAGTACATCAATCTGTCACTTTTTTCTTTTTAAAAATTGTGTGTACGTGTATATATGTATATTAATTATATGCAGTAATGTGTATATATGTATAATTATATGTAATGGTCCCTGAGACCAGGGTGGGTAGAGTTTAATATAGGAGTCCTGTCCAAGGACCCACACTCTGCAGATTCTTATTCTCTATTCTTTGACCAAATGTGGTCTTTTGTGTTCATTACCTTCTGTTGCATGAGGGAGCTTCACTGATGGGGGTTGAGAGCTGCATTCATAGTCCCTCAGCTCTTTGTTCCACTATGTTCCATGAGCTTTAAGCTATAAATTCCACTATAGAAATGTCACTTAAGGTAGGCCATCTCACAGACACTTATTCTCTGTGTGTGTGACCTTTTGTAGAATTCTATAATCGTCTCAATCTGTGACAAAAGAAGCTTCTTTGATGAGTAGTGACTGGCATACTTGTTTGTAAATATAAGAATTCATATTTAACACTTGGTAAGAAATTATGTTTGTCTAGGAATGTGACAGACTTTTCCCTATGAGATCTAAGAGTTCTTTAGCATTGTGTGTTGACTATGCTTACAGTACCACACCTGAGTTCTTTCCCATTGAGTGAACTTTAATTCCAATTACATAGTTGCTGATTACCCCAAGATAAAAGGGCCACTACTGCATCAATATAGTTAGCTGTGCTGGTCATTGGTGTGATTATTAGGCTTTACAACTAGATTGGAGCATTGCTTGATTTTTTTCCCTTAGCAGCTTGCACAGTATCCTCTAGAAGTATGATAGCTAGTTTTCAGAGAGGATTCTTCCAGGTCAGTTCCATTTCCATTGCTCTAAGTCCTATGTCTTAAATAGGTCCTGTCCTCAGTAATACAGTCTTACCTTCAAGCTATAAGAAACAACAAAGGGCTATGGCAAAAGCCCGTGTAATTTTGGGAGTCTCTTGGACTACCATGACCAACAACTCAAAGGAAGATTTCTTCTGTTTGGCACCGTTTCTTGTTATATAGCATTCAGGTATACACATGAACTCATGTGCAGATATTCCATGTTTCATTTTTGAATAGACTTTTAAACTAATACATTCCCTCTGTTTTTTCATACCAATTAAAATTATTTATCTCTCCTCAGGTATTGGCAAGGGTGAAGTGTAAAAAATGTGGGTACTTTAATTGGAGAGGGAGAAGGTAAGGTTAGACAGGGAGAGAAAGGAGGTGATACCGTTTTCATGTGCTTTTTTCCAACTGGTCATTTTTGAGTTGGCAATAAAGAAGTTCACCACTAGAGGGCGGCAGGAACTCATTGTTTCACATCGGCTTCCCCTCACTTCCCTAGTCAGAGCAATGACATTTGGTTTTTCAAAATGCAAACCATGATCAAGAACCACTATATCAATGGGCAGAATTTCTGAACAGGCAAACTAATGGAATGCTGAGAAAATCCACCATGGAGGCTGATCAACACAGGGACATTCTTGGAGCTGGGTCTATGCATCTGCTCTAGGCCTCTGAGCAGCTTCTGATAAGAATGTATGTAGAGTGTGCTATGAAAAGTGTACCCCTGAGCGTTGTAGAGTGTGCTGCAGACACACAACTCTGAGGGCTGATGATGCAGTGCTGGCTACATGCAGAGCCTGAAAGCTGGCGATGTGCAACAGGGTTGACAGAAAAGACATTAGCATCAATTTCAAAAAATGGCTGTGACCAGGTAGCTTGCTTATTCTGTCTCCACTGCCTCTCAGATTATGGTTTAAATCATAAAGACAAAGAATGGAAAGCTTACATCTGGACTGAGCCATCATGAAAAGCATGATCCCCATGCAAAAATTATTGAAGGATTCCGAACAACAAGGGAGAAGTTAAGGAAGGTGCCAGGGGCCAGCTCACAATTCATTAAGTTTCTCAGGGTTTACAGTATCCTATGAAAGGCTCTAATGAGAATTATCCAACCACTGTAAGCCTCCAAGGGCAGAGTTAACAGAACAAGACAAGTAAGAACCTGAAAATGTACTTTCTAGCCTTGTATTCCCTTTCATTGGAACATTCAAAAGAAAAAGGATGATTAGAACAAGTCAGTGCCTTAGACTATGGACTTGTGCCCTCTGCGGCATGCGAAATGAGTTGATTTTGAGAACTGATTAGACATACATGAAATAAACAGTAGCTCACAGTAGCAAATGCAGCCTGAAAATCCATTGATCTTGGTGGGGTTTTGAACCACATACTGTAAGTAAACAACTCACACAGCTCCAGCGAAACCAAGCGAAAGACTCTCAAGTTCAAGTATTCCTCACCTCATGCTTACCAATCCTTTCCTCTGCGTGCTGCCCAGGAAGCTGCTCCTCCTGCATTAATGCTTTCCTCCCAAGACCCTCCTGGCTCCCCAGGTAGATATTTACATATATTTTCCTTAGCAAATACATGCATTTAATTAAAAGAAAAAAGTATGAGTACATTTTTCAAAATAGTCCCAAAGATGCGCCAATATAGTTTCCAGTGCCGGTTACTGTTGTGGTTATTAGGCTTTAAAGCTGGAGCTGGACCATTCATTGATGTTTCCCTTAGCAGTTTATACAGTGTCCTCCAAAACTATGGGAGCTAGCCTTCGTGGAGGAGGTTTCCAGGTCAGTTCCAGCTCTAATGCCCCAAATCCTATGTTTGAAGAATGTATTGTCTTCAGCAATAGAGTCTTACCTTCAAGTTCTGGGAGGAAACCAAGGGCTATGGCAACAGCCTGTGTTATTTGGGGAGTCTCTTGCACCACCCTGACCAACAACTCTAAGGGAGGTTTCTCCTGTCTGGCGTTGTGTTTCTTGTTATATAGCCTTCAGCTATACACATACACTCATGTACAGATATTGTATGTTTAATTTTTCAGGAGGCTTTTGAACTAATACATTTCCCTCTGGTTTCTCATACCATCTAAACATTATTTATCTCTCTCTTCTCTCTCTCTCTCCTTATCAGAATATGAATGCATCTCTCACCTTTCACAAGTGATGCTTCCTCATGCAACAGAGGACAATTAACACAGAAATCCACAACTGGTCAAAATGTAGAGAAGAAGAGACTTCAGGGTGTGGGTCCTTAGAAAGGACTCCTATATTAAACATCCCCACACAGGGCTCTGAACTTGAGCAAGAACCTGAGCATAAGAGGGGTAGAAAGCTTGTAAGAGTCAGGAGTGTGAATGACTACAAAGAAACAAGAATTTTCTAGCTTTCTGGGAACTTGTTTATATGAATTTGCACCAATGGTGACAGTATGCACAAGACAAAAACCCAGCACAGAACTGGAGAAACGGACAAGAAGCCTCAGCCTTAGCTGAGGAACGCTGACAGCTGATCCCTGCTGGATGAAGAGAGTTAATCTTCTTTAAGGGAATGACACTAGATAGACTGAACAGGCTCCAGTGGACGAACTCACACCAAGGGACATCTGGGGATACAAACCTGACTTGATAGGCCTTAACATATGTGACAGAATGCATGACATCCACTGGAGGGATCTGCACAGTACAGACAAGGGAAAGGGTCCAAATATGATTAAGAAGTATTGTATGAAATGCACAAAAATTCAGTAATAACATTATATACAAAACAAAAAACCACAAACAAACATCTACTGAGAAGGTCTCGTTCACCCCAAGCTATCTAAGTGGGTCTTGAGTGATGTATTGAGCATCTCAGAATGAAGGTGTCTCTTCATTGGTCTTCAAATGTGTTGGTCATTTGCAACAGGAGCCACTATAGGCTAGCATGGTGACAGGAACTTTGGTTCCTTTCCCTGAAAGAAGTCCATTTTAAAGGGTCATGATGAGTAAACAACCATGACCTGATAACAAAGTATGACAGGAAGATGGGGACAGAAGCTCAGATATTCAGACTGACATGAAAGAAGCCAATTTGAAGAGGAAGATTAGAAGCCATTTCTCACCTGGGCTCCTTCTAATGAAGAGAGCATGTGCGAGAGCAGCCCACAAAATAAATTGTCCTATAAAGGACTCAGCCCCGACTTGGCCTAGTGCTTTGGAGGCCTTTCCTCAGCCACTGACGCTCTCCCATTTGAGGGGAATGCTTTTCCTTTCTTAACAAACTGTGGCTATTTCTATTTGTAACCATGTCTCCCTGATCAATGGACACAAGGACCTGGAATCAAGTACCTTCTGAACTCAGATCTGCAGTTCACCACTAAGCATGTTTTTTTCTCTTTTTCTTTTATCTTTATTTTTTCTTTTCTGATACCAGCCTAAAGCCTAAGCATGCCTTCCCGATACCCTTGGCTTTCCTCACTCTAGTTCTGACTTCTATGCCTAACTCAAGAGGCGTGTGTAAGAAAATAGCAAATGAATAAAAAGATGATGAAACTGACCTCAACAGAACAAGCAGGCTTATTAGGAAACAAAGAAGCCTTTAAGGGCACCTCCTAATGGCCTGGGATCTGGGGGAAGAGAACCTCTCTTACAGACTCGGGATTTTATCATTTTTCCCTTTAGGAAGGGCCTTCTGGTTGGGGTTGTGTCACATCAGGAAAAGTAGCTGGAAGAAGGGTTGTTCCATACCAGGGAAGGCAGCCAGAGGGTGGCAATCATGTCCTTAGGAGAAGGGTGATCTTTGTGTGGCTCTGAATGGCAGCTTAGAAAATTGCTATGACCCAATTAATCAGAGAACCTCCAAAATAAACTCAAAAAACATGACAAAAGGGTAAATAGGAAGGTAATTATCATTAGTGGAGTGAGGTAAGAAGAGAGAGGAGCCAAGGGGGCAGGTGGAAGAAAGTCCCTGTGAGGTCTCCTCCCAATGAGGATGCTCATTGTTTTAAGCCCCTTTATTCCGTCCCATACCACACCTGACCCACTGGTGAAAAAAGAGCAATCCTCTCCCCAAAACAGCACAGACCTCCCTTTTCCACGGTGAGAAGGTCCAAGCCCCATCTGTTTAGAGTACCATGGATGCCAGAGAGTCTATGTGGTCCTGAATTGTGGTGAGCTGGAGTGTCTGGTCCAGGGAGACTCTAAGGTCTTTGGATAGTTGTTGAAATTTGTCAATGGAAACCCGCAGACCTGTGGACCTAGTAATAGTTCTACTTAGGATGCCCAGTACTACCACCAAAAGGACCAGCCAAGGTTTCTTTTGCTGTTTACTTGGTGGGTGACTGGGATAGGAAACAGTCGGTAGTAAAGGAGAGGAAAATCAGGAGGAAGGCTAGGCTACTCGTGCCTGTCTAGTTGGTCGGGTTTATATAGCCATTACCTCCACAGACAAAGGAAACTCCCTGTCTGGGTTTCAGGTATCCCCAAAAGTCTGTGCCAATGAGTACTTGGACCTTATCTGTGTAAGTTCTCATTCGTAAGACCTAGAGGAAATGGCTAGGAAGGCCAGGGTTAGAGGCTGAAGGAGGATTGAGAGATCATGTGGGAGGAGGTGTTCTATGGCCTATCTTTTGGCAAGCTCATAGCCAAAGAGACATATGCTGGGCATTTCAGGGGGTGGGGCTGGAGAACGACAAAGTGCTTGTTGCTAAAAGGAGAGGTAGGCATTATGCCACAGAATAAAATGAAACAATAGGGGAGTGTCCCTCAGAAAAGGGAGGTGAGACCAGGGAGTGGGGTGTGGCTGACTGGGTAGGTGGGGAGCCATGCTGTAGGCTAGGTGGCAGCTCCTCCCTGAACCTGTGACAGTTTTAAATGATGAGTTCAGGGATTTGAACAGTGAGTGAGCAATGTGGCTGTGTTCCCAGGGATGGCCGCCAGGGAAGGAAGGGCAATAGACGCAGAGAGGTGCTCATCCTTGTAAGGAGCCTAGTGAGCTCTACGGCTGGTGATGGAGATTTCATGATGGAACAAGGAGAAAGCTAGGGTGGCTGGGCCTGCAACTCCTCCCATGTCTTTAGAGCTAGGTCTAGAGCATTGGATTTGGGACCTTCTCCCATACAAGATGGGTCTTGTTTTTATAGATGACATGTATGTGGTCCCGGTTTGTGTCCAAACTTTCAGAGGAGTAAAGAGCGAGCTTGTGGCCACCAGTCCAGCACAGACCTAACAGAAGGTCCAATAAGGGCTGGCTAAAAGACAAGGGAAGCCCGGATGTTAATGAGAGGGTGCATAGGGTAGGGGTTCTGGAAGTTCTCCAGGAAATAGGTTGGCTGGGCACCACCCCAATAATTCTGGGTTCTGGGGATTTGCCTTCTGAGGGAGGCTGGGGGGTTGGGGGAGCTGAAGAATCCAGGCCTCCTCATTCTAGCAGTTGTAAGGGAAAAGCTTCTGGTTAGGGACTGAACTGAGGCCGGGGTCTGTCTCCCATAAAGGTAGTCCATTTCCCAATGTCCTCGTTGACCTCAAGAGGAGCAAGGCCTCGTGGGAGGCTGAGGGTGAAGGCATGCTTTTCTGTCAGAGTCCATCCCTGCTACCACAGAAACAAGAACTAGGTAGAATTTCTTCAGATTTGCTTTGTCTCGGCTCACCTGAGGTTATATAGCAGTTGGCATTTAATTTTGAGGTATCTCTCTTTTTCCTTCTTTGCATCCTCCTCTTGGCCAGGCTCAGGAGCTCCTGTTATAGGATTTGAGGTGAGTTCAAGTTTTGGAAGTTTTTTTTTTCAGATGCCAGGAGCCAGTTGGCTAAGGAACTGAACATGAAGGAACTATGGTCCCTCTGGGTATTGGAAGACAGCTTAGGAATTTAGTAACAGCCCCAGTGAAGGAGTCTGTGAAAAGAGACAGATTTTTATTGGCCCCTTGGGTTATTTCTCTTTTGTCGTAATTATCCTGAGTATGAAAGATTGTCTCCATCTCCAGCAGGGGGCAGAAAACCATATGGTTCCACCTCTGGATACCTGTGTTATCAATTTGATATTGTTCATTAGGCTGAGTTGTGGGGAGGCCTTTGTTGCTGCTGGGAAGTTGTCCCTTTCTTGTCATGAAGGCGGTCAGCATGTTGCACTGCAGATTGCCAAATATATGTCCTTTCATCTCAGGTGAGAGTGGATGTGAGGACAACAAGGTCACCCAGATGAGGTCATAGGCCTGGATGAGTCAGAGAATCACCTTTCTTGTTTTGGTAAGATTTTCTGAAAAGCTGCTGAATTTATCTTCTAGTTGGGACATGTCAACCAGAAAGAAGGGGACGTGAACTCTAAAGGGACCTTACATTCCTGCCACCTCCCAGAAGGGGAAAATGAGAACTGGGGATTTAGGAAGTACCATACTCGAGAGCAAGAGCAGGTTTGGGGGAATAGGAGAGAAGAAATTGTGGCTGAGGTGGGGATTTGGATTCAGGTAACAGAAAGTAGATAGGGTCCTGAGGGAGAGCAGAGCATGGGAAAGAAGAGGGATGGGAAGGGATGGGTCTGGATAGGCAGGGTCTGGATAGGCAGGGTCTGGATAGGCTGGGTCTGGATAGGCTGGGTCTGGATGGGCGGTTGGGTTGTGAGGAGTGAGTTGGGGTCAATAAGAAGAGGGTTCATCTGCAGGATCACATTGGTTAGGCATGCTAAGGTTGGGAAGGAGTTGGTTGAGTTTGGAGGCAGTGAGGTTTCTGGGCCCCTTTTGGGAAGGAGTCTTACAGGAGGATCTGAACAGAATGGTCCTTACAAAGTAAGGGATGAGAGCAGAGGAGAAGGAACGCTTGGACATGAGGAAGCTCAAACCATTCACCATTTCTTTGTAAGAAGTTATCAAAATCTGATAGAACATTGGAATCAGATGTTACAAATTCAGACCTTGATTGTTAACCGCTAATTGGTACTGTGGTCAGACAAATATTGCTAAGCAATAAGTTTCTTTTTGTTTTAAATCAGACTGAAGTCCCAGGGCTAAGAGGTTATTGAAGAACCAAGCCAAGGAAGTATAGCCAGGGACCTTGAGAATTTTGGAACCCATACTGCAGGGCAAGAATACTGAAAACTGGGATTTGGGTAAGAGTGTCCTCTGAAAGGGGCATCCTCTAAGGCATCCCCTAAAGTGGGCCTGTGAGCGTATCTAGCTCTAGATCTTAATCTGGGGTGCAGAGTGTCTGACACTACAAAGGTGAACAGGGGGGTCGCTTACCTGCAGTTGGGTCGAGGATGGAATGGTCAGGTGAAGTGGATTTTCTCAGCAATGATTCCTGTTCTGCAGGGCAGGAGGGTAAGGAGGCAAAGTCAGGGAGACAAGGTCAGAAACAGGAAAATGAGAGCTTTTGTAACAGGATTCCTTGACCAGTCAATAACGACCTTCAACAGGTCCTTCCTCGCCAGTGGAGAAATGAGGTACTGAGAGCCATTCCCGTGCTGGGCAACTAAGCCCCAGGCCACTTTTTGAACACTGCTTAGCCAAAGTAGGCTCAAGGGACCATCCAAGTCCTGGATGCCTGAAGTGAAGATGGAGGGAGGGAGGGAGGGAGCGAAGGAGGGAAGGAGAGAGAGAGAGAGAGAGAGAGAGAGAGAGAGAGAGAGAGAGAGAGAGAGGAGTGTCTCTGCTAAGAACTGTCTCCTGGGTTTCAGCCTTGGAATCAGAGGAGAGTCTCTCATACAGATTCAGGGTTTTATACCTTTTTCCTTCAAGGGAGGGCTGTGTGGTTTGGATCTTGTCTTACTGGGGAAGCAAGCCAGAGGGCCTTTGCACTGGGAAGGTTGTCAGAGGGCGACAATCATGCAAGGGATGGGTCTCTGGCCACTTCCACATTCAGGGCCTAATACTTCTTCATCTCCCCGCTGCCCCAGCACCTGCTAAGATTTTTAGCTTGCATTTCCTGTGTTTTCCTCTCAGATTTAATAAAAATATCCTGGGGCTTCCTTCTGAATCCATTTTAAAAGTCTTTTATTAATGAGACTACAAACCAGAAAGGAGACCTTGGTTTCCCTGGCAACCAAGGGCCAGTGGGCTTTCAGCAGACAGCTTCCTCTCAGAAGCTTCATTCTCCAGGAAACGAAGGCAGTAAGACAAGTTCAGACAGATGAGTGTTCAAAGTTCAGATCAGAAATCAATCTCTCTCTCTCTCTCTCTCTCTAAGTGGCAATTGAACCCAAGATTCCCTGGCAAGCTAAGCAAGCACTCTAACGGAGTCCTAGCCCTTGCTTTGTGTTCTAGAGGAAAAACATGAGGAACTTTACTTTCTGAACCAGAATACTAACTTCACCACACAACTGTCCAGAAGTAGTGCAAAGATCCTGGGATTGCCATCTCTTGTAAGGAAATATTTTTCTTGGCTAATGAAACATGTGGCCTATCTTATGAGAGTTCTGCATAGATCTTAGGTACGGATCGACGAGTCTTCTTAGTTTTGAAACAGGTTCTCACTAAGCAGACCAGGCTGTCCTCACACTTGTGATCCTGCTTTCTCATTGTCCCAAGGCTTATACCACCTCACCAGTAGGCCAGGAGGTAACTTTAATCATCTTATGTATATAAGCCCTTGGCAGAGTCAAGGTATTAGTGTCCTTCAGTTAGCTCTATTGCTAACAATATCCTTTAGGAAAACATGTCAGTTTTTACATGGTAGAGTAAATAAATCCCCTTGTGAATACTAATGTACGTTGTATGGGAAACAATGTGTTTTTTTCAATTTGGGGGGAATAAGATTTAACTTCTTTCAATTGGTAAGGGACTGAAACCAGATAATGTCTTGAGACAACTTTGGCAAAAGTAATTTGTCCACTAATCAAGGAAACTATTCCTTGTTTAGTTATCTTTCATATAACTGATGAACTTAAAATTGCCAAGTAAGACTATGAGTCCAAATTAACTATTTGTTATTTTATTATACGTATTCATAATGAACCATGAAACATTAGTTTTCACTTGGTTCTATTAATCTTAGAAATCTTACATATTTGCAAACAGTTTGCTTTTTTTTTTTTTTTTTTGGCTCTTCCTTTTTCCTTGGTATTAATACATTTCATGAGATTTGTGGACTCTACCTCCTAAATATCTTTCTGACTGTCCCAGTGCCACCATAATTAACACCTGAGCCACCTAACTGGCCTTCTCACCTCACCTACTCTGGCCTCTCAGGCCTTTCCTGTCACTGTAGCCAAAGAGAGCTTTGCATATCTGGTCAGATTCTTTGCCTAAATATTCACAGTGGTACCAATAAGGAGAAACATGTATTGCCACAAAAGAGAAATAAGTCATTAAGTTAAACAGCATGCATGGTGAGTATTCCACTAAAAATGTTCTAAGAGTGGTTAAATAAGTTTGCAGAAATTTAATATTTCATGTTCAATATGTGGAGAAATGTGTGTTTAATCAGGTATGTGTAGGACATGGCAGTGCAGGCAAGATGAACGTGGACAACGAGGTTACCTTTTTTCTGTGCCTCAGAGTAAGTTGAGCTCTGGGTATCCTCAAGGGCCTTACCTGGTCCATTCAGGGACAGGGAAGGCCCTTCCGAATGACTGACTCAGCAGCTCCCTCTGCTGGTGACATTATAAAATGGCAAAAATATGATGTGGGTGAAATAAAGAGCAGTTTGGCAGTGTGATGCACTTCCGCCTTGAGTTTTGACAAATCTGAGAACAAAAGCCAGCATCATGGTAAAGAGCTTGACATGCTGCTGATGCTCTTAAATGCGGACCCTGGGCCTTGGTTATCAGTTGGAGCAAACTCACCACCCAGAGGCGTAAACTAAGAAGACAAACCTTTGTGTGTTCTGCCTGTCTGCCACAGACTTGCCGGGTTCTCCTGGTGATGCTGTAAGGTGGCATTAGTTGTCCGGGATGTCTGTAGTTTGCTGCCTGGACCACTCGGCTCATGCCTCACTAGAACCACTGTAGTTGGCCCTCAGAGAGCTTCAGGAGTGGAGATGATCTTCTGTCTTTAGGGCAGAGCCTTCTAGGCTTCATGCTCTCTGCGTGGTCTGTCCCTCCGCCCCCACAAGAGCCTACCGTCTCTCCACCCTCTGCTCACTCTCCTTCACACTCCACTCCTAGAGCTCCTGCCCCAGCCACATGGCCTGCGACCTTCAGAACCTCTGCACGTGCTGCCTAAAGGGCCAGAAGCGTTCTCTTCCTACTGCAGGCTAACTCAGAGTCAATAATTTACAGTTTTAGCTTTAACATTATCTTCCATGGTAGGGGGAATCTCTCAAATTAACTTAAATGCTATTCAGATACCCTATTTTTTTTTCCTATTAGTCATCACCTTTGTAATATTTACAGCATTATAATTCCTATTTAAAACTGCAATTAGGGGGCTGGAGAGATGGCTCAGTAGTTAAGAGCACTGACTGTTCTTGTAGAGGATCCTAGTTCGATTCCCAGCACCCACACTGCAGCTAACACTCATCTATAACTTCAGTTCCGGGGGAATTTGACGCCCTCTTCTGACCTCCGTGGGCATTGCACAACGCAGGCGTACTTACATGCATGCAGGCTATATATTCATCATACACACAGACATTTTTTTAAAAAGAAGTACTTTTTTAAACTGTGATTAATTATAGTTGCATTGAATGATTGCTGTCAAAACTCGGAGCAGGCAAGACTAAACTGTTTCTAGGGGAAGGTGTATTTATAAAAGGTTCAGAGCACGCATCAACTTTTCAACAATGGTTTAGAAATTATGAAAAAAAAGACTATGATGATAGTTTATGGAAGAAATAAATGGATTCAAAGACTGGCAGGTAGGAAAACAATGGTTGTCGATGGAGTCGGGGTAAAAGGGATTGGGAATTTTAAAATGTAGACAAAGCAGAGGACAAAGAAGTCTGTCTTCCAGAAATGTCCAGCAGGGGAGGTAAAGAGAGAGAGAACTCCAAATTAGTTGTCAGTTCTTGCTGCATCTTAATAGCACCAATGTAGAGTCTCCAAACTGCTCAGTGTGGTGGTTATTTAAGGAAACTCAAGGCACAGGCACCTGCATCCTCAGTTATTCTGCCCATGATGGAGAGAAGCCACAGCAGTAGACAGGCGAGAGGCCCTGGCAGCCCTCCAAGGCTGTGGTCTCAGTACCACACGATGACCATCTGTCTCCTTCCGTGCATGAACACAGCGCATAGCCAGAGCCCCAGGGGTCTTCTCTACTGCAGCTCTAGACATGAGGTTCATGTTCGGTGGCTCATTCAGCCAGCGGCTGGGGGCCAGCTGCTTGGCCCTGGAACCTGAAAGGGACCAGAGTACAGCTTCTTGCAGCATCACACTGTGAAGACGGGAGGTTTGCTAGGGGAAGTTTCATAAGCTTCTCACTGGAAAAGAATTTTAATCCTTTTAAAACCTTAACCCAAGGAATTCATCACATACTTTGCAGCAAAATTAATCAGATAAATGAAACATCTTGGGCTTAAGTAGAAGGAAGGGTCATGAAATCCATGAGAAAATTCATTTGTAAGTTAAATATTCCACCACTTTACATCCAATAGCAAAGCTACTGTCAAAAAATAAAATAAAGTACAAGGAAAGGATTAGAAAACTAGAACTTTTGTTTACTGGTGGTGGTAATAAGAAATAGATTCCCTATGGGACATAATATGGCATTCCCAAAAACTTGGAAACAGAATAACCATCTGACTTAGCAATGTTGCTTCTAGTTACATTCCCAAAAGCAGGGACTTATATGGATATTAATACATATTTGTGAAACGTTATTCACAATAATCAAAAGATGTAAGCACTCTGAGTGTTTATCAATGGAGAAATAAATATGGTACAATGTATGTACCTACACTGGAATATTGCTTAACCTACAGAGGAAGGAAATGCTAATATTCTGACAACCGTGCTGAGAAAGAGCTTGAGGACAGTATGCCAATTAAAATAAGCCAGTAATAAGAACACAGATGAGAGCATCGTATTTATTACAAATGTCTAGATTAGTCAAATTCCTAGAGATAGGAGGAGCGGGGTGAGAACCAAGGACTGGGAGGGTGGAGGTAGGCGAGATCAAGTCCAGTGAGTACAAAGGTTCTTTTTTGTAAGATGAAGACTTTGGTGCACTAATGGTACTGATGTAACACACGCAACAATGTTACTGCTCTTAATGCTGGCAAAATGTATGCTTCAAAACGATTAAGATGCAAATTCCTCTGGATGAAACCTTCGTCTTGGAGGGAAGCTGGGTAAACAAGGATGTTTTGAGAGGAGGCAAAGCATTCCGTTCTGCAGGGATGCTCTGTAGCTTAGGAAGTAGTCAACTCAATAGCTTCAGGAAGTCCCTAAACTGACCATGTTCACTGGGCCCCTTCTTCCCCAAGGCTGTAGAGAGACACTCTCAAACAAGGCGAAGTGCCCAGACGAATCAGTGACTAGCGAACTGCCTGAAAGGACACTCCCCAACCCAGTGAGCTTTGCGCAGTTATGCAGTGTGTTCCATGTTTCCTGTTTTTTTGTGTGTGAGTTGTCACCAATGCTGGGGTGGGCTTTGGTGAGATAGCTGTCTTTGCGTCATTTCTGTTCCTCTCAGTAACCCCTAACCTATACTTCTCTAAGTAACCCCAATAAACTCATTGGCTCACCGTGTTGGACTTTGGTGGCATCCTTGCTTTGGTCTGTCATTGGTTCCCTAACTGAGGTGAGTAGACATTTGTTCACATCTCCTCAGGAATAGTGTCACACAGCACCATGTTAGTTAAAATTCTCTAAAGAAAGAGAACGAATTGCATACCTGTGCCAGCGTGTGTGTTCAGGATTTTTATTAAAGATTGTCTCCTGTGATCACCAAGGCCAAGTCCTCAGGTTTGGAAAGTTGATGAGATGAAGGATCTCTGTTATCTTCAATTCCCAGACTTACAATGGCACCTTGCTTATAGAAATGATGCTACAAATGTTATGTGGAGAATGAATGGAGAGACTCCAAAGGAAGAAAGTAGGAACTCATGTCTCACTTGTAACCTGTAACGAAATCTTCAGGATTTCAGGAAACGTTTCTGGTATCCTGTCTTTCAACTGTGGTATCAAAGCTTCAAGGACATTTTAGCGTGAATTATTGTTGGCCATGGCATCCACTCCCTGCTCCAGCCAGCACTCTCTGGGGACATAGCAATCTTAGTATCCATTGCTTATATTTGTCTTCATTGATTAATCTATAAAAAAAAAAATGAATTCTGCCAACAGCCATGTGAGCCTGGAAGAGTACCCCTGCCCGCTCGCCATGCTTTGGAGAGGATGTCGCGCCTCAGGCAATATCTTAATTGTAGCCTTGTGACATTCTGAGCTCAGGAAATAGCTAAACTATTCTCCCTTTTCTGACCCACAGACACTGTGAAATAACAAATATATGTTGTTTAGGCTGCGAAATTACAGTAATTTGTCACACAGCAATAGAAAACAAATACAGGCAGTGAGCAATGTGGTAGCATTGTGGTGGTAACAATATTTTCATCCCACAAAGCTCATATGTGCAAAAGTGTGTCTTTAATCACTTAATCTCTATTTCAAGTACCATTTCACTTGCTAAGAAAAAGATGATTAATCTGAGGGGTGCTTTTGTGTTCAAATTAAACCTAAGTCCCTCAAGAGTTCCTGCTTTTTTTTCCCAAAGTTCCAGCTAATTTTCAGGGATTTCAGCAGCATTAGAAATCAGACCAGGCAGGTGATGTTTCTGTCTAATCGTCAGTCTTCTGATCATGGATTCCCTGGAAGCACCTGCCCTACCTTCTGAAATTGAGAGAGACTGCACGCTCTCCATCACACTCCTAGCCACACCTCGAGCTGCCCCCAACACAAGTATCCCAAATCACTGCTCCAACCCCATATGTGTGAAAAAAAATATGGCTCCGGTCTGAATCTGGGATCAAGCACATTATTGCTTGTTTCTCCCAAATATGACATCTGATGCTTTGTCCTCCCTTTGAGGAAACCAATGTCTATGTCAGTAGGAGGCAAAATCTTTTTTCTTTCTTCTTCAAATTTACTACCTTCTTTAGTCAGTTCAAACAACAATTATAATCCTATGACAAATACAAATACAGTGAGGATGAGGGATGGAAAACTTATCCAAGACCTTTTTCTTTGTCTGTGTGTGTGTGTGTGTTGCTAGAAACTAAACCCAAGACCTGGTAACCTTGTAGACATGCTAGGCATGCACTCTATCACTGAGTGCATGACATAGCCCAAGACATATTTTTTCAATGTTTTATTTTATACCAGACCAAAACACTTCAACTTTAAGAACAAGGATTTGATGTTATGATCTCTAGTCTCTTGGGATACTAGCAACCTCAAATCTTATACCCACCATTGAGATCATAATCACTAGGCTTTGTTTGTTCTCCCACAACAAACACAACCCCGAAGCTTAGTACATAAAAATTTGCTTTCACCCATACAGCATCTGCTCTTAGCGGGGCAATTCTGGTTTCTCCACACAGTGGTTGTGTAACCAGGCAACACTGCTCCACACAGTGGCTCTATATCCAGACAATTTGGATTTGGGGTGGCTCCGTCTCCAGTGGCAGCTAACACCAGCTTGCCACGGCCAGCTGTTAGCATCTCCTTCTAACCCCACACTCAAGGACAGCACTTGACCTGCATGAAATCGGGAAATACCAGAACTCTTGCTGACTTATGCTTGCCAGCCAGCTGGCTGCTAAACATTTCTCAGCACACCTCTACCGATTTATCTCAATACATGGCCTCCACGGCTACCAACAGAAAGGAAGACAGATCGTGAGAGCACAGTGTCAACTCTTAAATGACTGAATCTAGAAAAGACACATGTGAACTCGAGTACCAGCCCAGCCCATTGGCAGAACTTGTCCACCACTCCTACACAGTTACAGGGATGTTGGAGAGTCTGGTATCATATCTGGGTATTCCATGGGAAGTGGACATCTTGTCACACTGTGAAAAAAGGAGCTATCATCTAGTAACAAAAAAAAAGCTACAGAAGTCTGGATGGGCTTACACAAAGGCATAGGTAAAGAGACATATTACACACAGAGTAGAGCAGCATTGGCTATTTCAAATATAGAATAAAATGTGTACAAGTTGCTTGTGACAACTGTTCTCGGATTTTTTTAAAAAAAGAAATTTCATCTGTATGAAGGTGATATGCTCTTGATATGTGTCTCTCCTAAATTCATATCCTGAAACCTAATCATTAAGGTGAAGGTATTATAAAAGTGAGAGTTCTGAGGGGAAGGAAAGGCTATAGAGCTCTTCCGTCACAAATGGGATTAATGCTCTTAAAAATGGCTTCAGAGCATTGTCCTGCCCTTGCATCCCCTTCTGCCACACCAGGGCAAAGCACTCATCTCTCCAAAGGATACAGTACTGTGATATAGTCTTGAACGTAGAAAGATCAGATTCTTACCAGATTCCAATTCTTCTGATGTCGTGAACTTGAATTTCAAAGACTACACAGCTTTGAGAAATAATTTCTATTCTTTGTAAGTTATCTAGTCCAAGGCATTTTGTTAAAGCCATGGAAATAGGCTAGGATAGGAGAATCTTGACCTAATAGAGGGTCCCAGAAGCTGTTTGTCACATAAAGATTTTCACACTGAGGGTAGAAGAGGACTGTCCCCACAGGGCCAGGCAGCTGATTCTGAAGACAATTTGTCCCCCTGAGCTGGGGGAAGTGGGGATGTTGAAGTAATAAGGCTTGCCAGCTTCCAGGGAGCACTTCCTGACACAGAACACACTTTCCTTAGGTGATCTTTGCACTTTGTGGTCTGTACTTTACCTCAGTTACCACTAGATGGAAGTGGTTTCCGCAGATTTATTTCCTAGGGTTCTGAAGCAAGCAGGGGTTTTTGTTTGTTTTGTTTTGTTTATACTGACAATCTGTGGGGCTGCCTTAGGGAGCACCGATGGCTTCGCTCACAAGAGTGGAAGAAGCCTTGTAGAACAGTTACTCCACTGTTTACCCTCCTTCCTGCTCCAACCCTGCCCCTGCATTTCCTGCCTCTTCCTGACCCACAGAGTTGCCCTGATACCCTAAGAGCACATAGCCATGACCACATCAGAAACCCTTGGAAGATGGTGCAGACTTGTGGAGCTTGAACATGACTGTGACACTGGGACAGGGGCTGCCTGAACAAATGCAAACGAAACTACAAAAATGGCCTCTGACAGGAGCCCTGCAGAGCCTCTGCCTGCCGAGTGGGCTGCTGTCCTTTGGTGGGGATTCAGGCTCTCTGTGAACTGCATAGCCCTGCTGTGTCTGTCCCTCCAGCTGCCACCTCCCAACATCCCTCTGGACTGTAATTTGCCTTTCTTAACCTGTTCGTGGTTTCTGCCAGTCATCCCCACCTTTCTACCCAGAGTCAAGAGTCACATCTTTTTTTTTTTACGTTTGAGATTATTTTATTTTATGTGTATGAGTATTTTGCTTACATGTATGTATGTGCACTGTGTGCAGGCCTGATGCCTACTGAGGCCGGAAGAGGGCATCTGATCCCTTGGAGCTGGAGTTACAGACTGCTATGAGCTGCCATGTGGGTGGAGCTCTCTGAGCTGGTTCCCTTACTACAGTCACCTCAAAACTGATTCTGAAGGGGGCCAGCTCCTCCCACGGCCTGGCCTACCTTGTAAGAAGCATAGGTGAGATGTTAAGGTTGCTGCTATCTGCAATTGAAATTCTCTCTCTCTCTCTCTCTCTCTCTCTCTCTCTCTCTCTCTCTCTCTCTCTCTCTGTGTGTGTGTGTGTGTGTGTGTTACTGGGGACTGAACCTAGGTACGGCTTTGCACCTGTTAGGCAAATGTTTCTACCACTAAGCTATACCCACAGACCTATCTCCAACTCTTACACTCTCCAGGCAGCTATGTGGCCTGTCTCCTATTGTGTCCACACCTGAAAATGCTGCTGTAGGACATCTGTCTATTAGTTTCATGAACTGTGAACTCTTGAAAGCAGGGGCTGCATGTGCCGTCCCCATAGAAGGCATAAGTAGTTGCTTCCTGTGGTCACTTTTCACTCAGCCTGATAGAGCCCTCACCAAGCCCAAATAGCCACACTAATGCATCAGATAGGAGCTACCGCAGTGCCTGGCCATCACCAGCATTTGAACAACTCTCCTTCGCTACAGGATACTTCTATTTCCCTGACCTGAAATCACTGTAATGGCTTCTGCCTTTATGTTTCTGAAAATGTCTTCATCATAAAGCACAAGCACTTCTCCAGCAGGAAAATCTAGCCAAATATTTAGTGTGTCGTATTCAGACATCACTCTAGTTTAATTGGCCAGTTTAGTAGATGTGCATATTAAGCTTAGAGATGATGATAAGTCAGGGAAATAAAGAAATGCACTTCCAGGAAGCAACAGCTGCTGGAGCAGGAAGTATGAAGACAAATAGTGGCCTTCCTCCTGAAACACCGGGAGGGCAGAGGACGGGCTGATGGAGGGCAGGGACTTGAAGAGAATGCTGGCAACTGCTTCTGCCTCACCTGCATAAAGCCTGATTATCACTGATGTTTTATTCTCTCACTTTCGAATTTATGATCCCATAATTCCTATTGTTTATAAATGCAGAAGTTATATAAATCTTACTCTGAATACATCAGCATCAGTGTCATATAACTCTTTATTTGAATAATCTAAACATTTCAGTGTTTAAACTCTGTTTAAGAAGCACCTTAAACAGAAGTGGATGTGGTGCATCTCTAGGGACTGTTTGATTGCTTGCACAGCACCATCTCCCTGGCCTTCATAGGATAAGAGCAGGAAGATTGTTCCAGCTAACTCAGCAGGAGCCTACAGAGAGATGTGCATTCCCTGCATCTCACACTTTTCCACCCCAGCTACTGCAGGTGCTGCCTTCCCAGTTTCTACCCTGGAGCTTGACAGAGGACCTCCTACCTTCTTGTTCCAGTCTCCAACCTCCAGCTCCTATCTACTGAAGCTCCGTATGACAGCAGGAGCCTAGCAGGGTCCTAAAAAGTACAAAAGAGCAAAAAGGCAGGTGGATTTTATAAAAGAAAAGGCCCACAGTTCTGAAGGACCTGGGGACGTGATCCATCAGGGTCTGCCACCAGCATTGCTGGGTAGATGAGGAACAGAGCTACAATGCCATGTTCCAAAGATGAGGGTTGTCCTGTGACCTAGTGATGATGAGAATAATAATGATGGTAGTCATGGTGATAGTGGCTCTACTGCTAATGGTGGTGGAGGAGGTGGCTGTAGCGATGGTAATGGGAGACATGTTTATAGTAATTAGACTCTGTCTAGCTCAGTCAGGCTAACCTTACGAATAAAAAGAAATGTGTTTCGTTCATAGCTGTGGAGATGCAAGAGCATGTGCGTAGCATCCACTCAGCTCTGATAAGAGCCTTCTTGGCCATATCGTTTCAAGATGAGATCGTGTTTATGAAGGAAGGAAAGACTGCAAGACGAGAAACCAGAGAAAGACCAGAATCACACAATCCCTTCAAAGAGCACACAGAGCCTCGTGCTCTGCTCTACGGTTTCAATGTTCCACCACCCAAACTCCTACAAATCAAGCCTCTAACACATGAATCTTAGGTGAATCACAGCAGAAATCAGGTGAAGCTGAGTGAAATTGTGTGGGATTAAAACATTCACATACTGAGGTTGAGGGGCATGATCAGACTAAAGACACTGGGAAAGAATGAGCTGTGCTTTGCTAACCTTACTGACTGGGACAGAGAACAGAAACATGGAAAGGACAGAAAGAAGATGCTGTGCTTTGATCTGAGATGTAAATTTGCTGAGCCCATAGCTAGGAAGCAGAAGTCAGGGTGCTGATCCACCTTGAAATGGAAATGCAATCCAACTTATCCCCAGACTCTTACAGTTTAGATTATGAAATGATGTGTATTTTTCAAGATTAAACTTGATTTTTAAGAAGTACCTTGGGTGTTATTTGGTTGGTAGCCAAATCTCGTGCATCTTGTAGCTAAGGGAAAAGTAAGCATTCAGCACAGACCCTTAGTGACACCACATGGGCTCCAGGTTGGGGGTCTGTTCTCAGGTCCAGCTTGTACTTGTCTCAGTCAAACATCACCTTATAAATTCGTATGCTAGGATTACATTGAAAACACTTTGTCTTTTATGAATTTGCTTTAAAGTTAGGCTCATTTTCTATTTACAAATAGTAAGTTATTAATTTTAGAAGTTTAGAACAAGTTAGTTTTCCTCTGACTTATCTATTCCTTGACACAGCTATGTTATCAATGCCTTTCAGCCCCACTTGCTTCCATCCATATCTTTTTCTGACATCAAAATGAGCATACACGGAAGGGTCTGTTTTTATTCAGAGCATAAGGGAAATGTTAGTTTCCCTGATTATTCTGGGTAAAAGCAAGCCAACATTAATTGGTTTTCCTCATTCTATTGCTGGGACCTTTGAAGCATTTGAGAAAATAATATTTAATTTGACAATTAGATTCTTTACTTTCTGTATAATTTGTTCCTGTGAGCTCAGTTCTTGTGTGCTAGGAGGAATGCATGGTGCTCCATTCCAGGTTTTCCTCCCTGTTCATGCAGATGACAGTTCCCCATTCCTCCCCAGTTATTAAGGCAAGAGTGGTTGTGGAAAAGGAGCAGAAAGCTTATAAGAGGCTTGTAAGAGGTAGTGGATGACCACAAGGAAATAGAGTTTTCCAGACAGCTGGTCAGTTACTCGTATGAACTCACAGCAATGGTGACAACATGCAAGCTCAAACCAGACAAAATCCCAGCATAGATATGAGGAAGTGGGTAAGAACCCAACCTAAGGACCTTTTGATAACTGATGGCTGCTCGGAGGATGAGAATCAGTCTTTTTCAAGGATGTGTCCGTTGGTAGGTTAACCAGGCTCCAATGGATGGACCCACACTGAAGGACATTTGGAGACTCAAATTAGACTCTCTAGGCCTTCTTTTATAAATATATAACAGAGTAAATTGGGTGTGCGGAGCAATAACAGGAGATGTGGGTAAAGGAGGGGATCTAAATATCATCAAAAATATATTGTATGAAAATTGCAAATATACAATTAAATTTTTAAAAAACAAAAGAAGAAACAGGTGGGAGTGTCTCTCTGGGTGTGAGACCTTGTCCTGTCCTTTGCAAAGATAAACACAGGTGCTGGTGTCTGGAGGCCTCTGTGGGGCACCATGATTATCAAGGAGACAGTGAGATGAACCCTTGGCTATGGAATGCTGCAGGACTCCTCAGGAGCGCACGGGGGCTGGCCGCCTGCCATTCTCTCCTCAGAAAAATTGCTCTTGGCCCAGGATCTTGCATAAATCAATCTCTTCTCTTTATTCATAAATAATAAATCATAATGAAATTGTGAGATTCACTCCTTTATTTCGTCCTCTCCTCACTCATGTTTAACTTGTCGTATCTTGTACTACACCTGCTTTATTCAGACCATCCATGTGGTCTCTGCGGTGATAAGTCTGCTCCACATGTCCTCTGTAGCAAATCAGAACAGGTTGCCGGGAGCATTGAAAGGTGTCGGGACCCTTCATCTCACCTTGCTTGACTGTTTCCCTAGTGTTTACATACGTGCACCTAACTCATGTAGAAACAATAGGGCATACTTAGCCTGTAATTTGAGCAGCTACAGTAAGTAGATGGTGGTTCAAACTCAAGTGAAGAAGGACCTGGCACCCCTTCTGAACTTGTCAGCTTTCTAACCTACCTGTTTACCCTGCCAGACGTGAATGGTCCTAATGGAGACTGCTCATGACATCAAGCGCAACTCACATATGCACCATTCTTGGCTAGATTCTTGGTTCTTCATCCTAAAACTCATCAACATTTGGACAGACTTATTTTATTTGACTGAAAAGATAAAAATTAATTTATGTTGCCCTCCAGTGATTAATGATGGCAAATAGTTTATCGTGGATGTGTTTCTTGAGATGAAAGTGTCTCAATCTCATGTCTTTATTTTGCATATACAATGAAGCATACTTTGTATTAGAGACATAAAGTATATCTAGACCTCTTTTCTAAATTTCCTGTATATTTATGGAAATGTTTGCTCTTCAAGTCCACCCGAATGTCTCTGGGACTTGTCTCAAGATTGCATTCCTCCTCAGGAACCTTCTTTGCAGCTGGTACCCCATCTAACCCTCTTCTAAGTAGTTCGAAACAAGTCCTTGAAGTCATCTCTAACTCATCCGTGCCTTAAACATGCTCCAACTTTATGCTGTGCCCTTATTTTAAGATAAACATTCTAAAGTTATCTCAGTGCTGGGGAAGCTCAGTCAGGAGGCTTGAAAGTTTGAGTCTTCTTCCTACCTCTGGGACACAGCAGGAGACAATCCTTTCCAAGCTTTTGTAGACTTTGTACATGACTATACTTCTGCTCTAAATGTTTTCTGAAAGCTCCTTTCCTTTAGTCACTATATTAGATAGGTCTATTGTTGGCATACTTGAAGCTGCATTTTCTGATCCATCAGTCTTGCCTTATTTTCCCCTGTATATATCATCACTTGACACACCATTAATATATATTATTAATGTTATGGATAGATTTGGCTCCCCTCATTAATATGCTAAAATCTTGATGATTAGTGCCTCAAAATATTATATCTGGCCAGGTTTTTAAAGAAAGAATTAAATTAAAATTAAGTTAGCCCTAAGAATGAGCCCTAATCCAATGTAGCTTACATATAGGACCATAAAAGAAAAGATCAGGGCATGTGGAAAGATGGCCATATAAGGATAAGGATGTTAGGATACTGGAAGAAGACTGCCACTTACAAACTCAGGAGACAAGCCTCAGAAGCCAACCCTACCACACTTCCAGCTGGGCTTCTTGATCTCAAGACTATGAGAGAGTGAGTTTTGGTTGCTGAAGTCCTCCAGTCTGTGATCCAGTCTAATCTCAGCAGGAGCACACTGACATGCTAGTCTGTGATGCTGTTTCCTAGCTGAAGGTGAATTCCTTGATCACAAGAACTTAGTTCAGGTCCGTGTTGGGTTCCAGTGCCAAGAACTGATCATTCTAATTGTAAGTATTCCTTTAACATTTGCTGAATAAAGAATTCAGTCTTAACACAAGAGCCAAACAATGTACCTATACCTAAACCTATACCTTTACCTACACCTACACCTAAACCTATACTTACACCTATATCATCTACCCATTGCTGTGTTACAAAAAAGCTACATGTTGTAATACTGTCAAACTAAGGTTATAATGCGTAATATTACCCATTGCTTGCAATGCAGGCAGTATCGTGTGAATGCTGGAAAAGGTCGGTGTCTCACTTCCCCTCTTTTGCACCATCTCTAATTCATTTCTCAGAAACTATATTGTAGGAACAGAGTTTTATCATAACAAGACTAAATCTTTTAAAAATAATGCTTCTTTTCCTAAGAACAAAAGTAATACTTGACTATACAATAAAATTTTAAGTACAGACAAGGAGAAATCTGAAGATGTTGAGAAATAAACATTATCTGATCAAGGCTCACAAACTTTTAACAAAGACAGAAAAAAAAAACTATCATGTGGTTCTTGACTGTGAGAAGCAGGCAACCACTACCCTGTCTGATTGGAAGTTTCTTACCTATTACTACTGCTACCATTTAAAAGCAAATTTTTATACTGAGAGGTTAAAATATCTTTTGATTTCTTCTTACCGTCATGCCTTTGACAACTGGAGAGGTTTATGCTTTTGTGTATATTTTTATTTAGTACTTCTTGAACCGTGAATGCTCTAGGAGTCATGTACTAGCCATCCCTCTCCAGTCTCCCTAGGGAGCAGCAGGGACAAGAGAGGGAGGGAAAGAGAGTGAATGGGGATCGATCCTTTGTATTCCCTCAGTGGAATGCAAACTCACATCTGTGTTCCTGTGAGTGAGTGAGTGAGTGAGTGTGCTCACCATGAAAAGTCTAGCTTTCAAGTAAGCAGGAATGCAGTGACTGAGTGCTGATGAAGTTGTGTAGGGACAGCCCTGAGGTTCCAGCAGAACTGAAGATGGCATTTGCTGCAGAATTCCAGATTCCAGACAGCCAGGAAGGTGAGGAATCCTGAGGTCAATTTTTTTTTTGATCCTCCAAAGGCTTTCACATTGGCTTATGGATACCTGGACACCAAGGCTGGGTTTGGCACAGCAGCTGCCACACAGGTTCCCCCTGAGCTCCTGACCACAGCAGTGAAGACAGCCCTATTCATTTCTGCTCTTCCACTTGCTTAGAATACATCAGACTGGGAGCACCTAAATTCCACTCAGAAGTTCTTCATCAAGAAAAACATGGCAGCACAGTTTCCATCGTTCTAGCCTCTTTAGAACAGAAGGGGTTGCTGTGGTCTGAATGTCTGTGTCTAAAATTTGTGTGTTGAAACTTAGTACTCAGTGGGAAAGGGGTGCAGATGACCACTCATGGACTTCGTGCTTTTCTTAGGGGTCCTAGAGAAAGCCCTAGCCCCTTACACCATGTGAGGACACTGTGAGAAAGTAGCCATCTATGAACCAGGACATGAACCTTATCTTGTGCAGATTATAGTGATGCTTTGATCCTGGACTCCCCAGATTCTAGAACCGTAACAAATAAATGTCTACTCTTTATAAGATACCCAATCTATGTTAGTTTTTAATGTCATTCCAAACCAAGAAGGGCATTCTAGATAAGTTGGTAGATATTAGAAATAACATCTGATGGAGCATTTTCAAAGGTTCCTCCAGTCATCTTAGGTTCAACTACAAAAGAACAGAAAACACCAGACCTCTGCTAACACATATTAGCCTAGCTATCCTTCCTCAAGTCAAGCTCAGGTCATCGAACCCAAACTAAAAGTTTAGAGTAGAAAATTACATGCCTTCAAGATCATAAGTCTGATTAATTTAAAAATAAACAGAGTGTAAAACATAGAGATAAACCCACAGAAGGTTTTTGCTGACAAAAAGACAAATGTAAGCAGCAGGGGGAAAGATAAGACCTGCATGACTATAAGAGTACACCCTCCTGATTATCAATAAAAAAGAAAGGAGGGTCTTGCATTCGGGGTCTGGATACATTCTCTGCACTCAATTGGCAAGCCTGCCATTCTAGGCTGACACCTGCCCTTCTTGCACATTGTAAATAAAAGTGCCTTGCTTTCACTTCTCTGAGTCTCCAGTACTCTTATTATGAAATGAGGACTATATCAACCACAGCCCCTGGAATACAGTCAAGGTCTGAGGCAAAGGCACTAACCAGATTTTAGCTAGACACCTCTCTACCTGGCACAGTGATGTCCTTTAGATGCAGAATGTCCACTAGATAATTACAACCCTGTGTGTGTGTTTACCATCTGAGGTGGCCTTGTCTGACCTCTAACTCACATACCAACCTCTTTAGTTTGCACGCATTTGCAAAATTAAATGTTCAGAATTCCTGAAACCTAAATTATGTCAGAAACAGCAAGCCTCCCAGGCACACCTGTTCTGTCTGTCTGTCTTAGCATTCAACAACTCTAATGTCTCCTTAGAGCCAAGCACACAGAATGTACTTTTCCTAGCCAGACATCTATGCATCCCTTTTTCTTGAGACTCCAGAGCATCCAAAAGTTGCCATGATCTAGTCTTCTCTTTTCAGCAATTGTCTTGAAAACCAATTTCCTTAAACTGGAGAAGATATTTGGTTCAACAGGAGGTCCTGAACTGCTTTTCACCATTCTTGATTAAGGTCTAGACTGATCCCACTAGAAGTCCATCCTATACAGAGTCCTGGCAGCAGTGGCAGAAAGCTAAACGGGACTGTGCCAGATCAGGAAGGCCAGAACCAGGGCTTGACCAGGAGAAGAGCTGCCTCTGCTGCCTAGGGGTGTAGGAGGGACCTGAATCTCTGTTCTTTAGGTGACTAAGTGTGCTAATGGGAAAAGTACATAATGGACCATAGCCAAGATCACAAATGGAAAGAGAAGCAAGTAGCCAGTCAGATGCCAGGAGAGTCAGAGTAGAGGGATATGGTGGCAGAAGCCTCCAGTGGGGAGATTCCAAAGACTGAGGACCTCTAAAAGAATGTGGTAGGCTGATCCTAAGAATCCAAATGAGGACTGAGAGATCACTGTGACTCAGGACAGGAGAGTAATGGACATTGTAATGACTTCTCAAAGGCTGCCTGGGCTCTGCAGGACAGGAGGGGTGGACGTGCTGCTCTCACACATCCTTGTCATACTTGTGAGGAGTTCCCTGAACAGGTGAACTTGATCTTCACTCCAGTTTCACTTCTGCTGCTCCACAGCCTGGGGCTCTCCCTCCCATCAATTTCTCTGTTCCCTTTGTGTTCAGAGCCAATTCAAATCCCATAGCCTATCACAGCCATTCCGGGGATGCCCTTTTAACCAGTGGAAACTTTCAGCCTGTCGCAGGACTGAGATGCCCTGGACATGGAGTATAACAGTCCCTCATTGTTTGCAGGGGATGTAAGCAAGCCTTGATGGAAGCCTGAAGGCTCAGATCTGCCGAGCTCTCCACACACTGTTATTTCCCTGGTTTCTAAAGCACTGGACTCAAGGGCATCCTGCAGTTCCCAGAGTCAGCAGATATTTAAGTCCTCTTCATAAAACGACATAGTACTTTCTTAGATGCCACCTACATCCTACTGTGCACTTTCAGTCATCTATAGATTACTTACAACATGAAATACAGTGTGTAAGTGTCTGTTGTGCTTACTTTTGGAGAATAATGACAAGAACAAAGACATGTTTATTATGGATGAGATTTTACTTTTCTGCTTTTTGAGACAGGGTCTTACACTAACCCTAGAAGGCCTGGAACTCACTATGTAAACCAGGATGGCCTCTGCCTCACAGAGATCTACCTGCTTCTGCCTCCAGAGTGCTAGGAATGAATATGCCACTGCATCTGACTAGTGGATGAGATCTTTAAAAACTATTTTCTATCCATGGTTGGCTGATTGGTAGGTATGGAGAATTGATTAGACATACATATCTCTCATAAAGTTTCATTTATAAATTGGGCACAGTAAGAGATTTATAACAATAATAAAATAAAACAAGTATAGCAGTATACTGGAATAAGATTATTTAAAACTTATTTATAAAAAGGTCTAAGTAATGTTTTCAGACCGTAGGTGACCATAACTAACAGAAACCACAGAAAACAAGATTGTGGGTCAAGAAGGATCACTGCACTATTATGTTTTATAACATATTATATTTATTTTATTATACTACTGCTTTTTCCTCTCGGGACTCAGGCATGATAGCCAAGTACTCTGACACGGTAAAGCTTGTATACTTAGACAGATGCTCAAAACCATCCCCAGATTTCCTTAAGAGGTGCGGATTTAACACTTATTAGCCTAAACATAAAGGTAAGATTCGGGGTTTGCATTCTTCGGTAGGGTGTGGATGAGGGAATCATGAACAAAGGCCAAGGCCTGGGAGCCCCATAGTTCAAGATCTAGTGGTGACTCAAATGCCAGGAAAGAGCTAAGTGCATTGTTAGCACTGTAAGGTAGGAAAGTCTGCTTCCTTCAGCATTATGTCTCCACGGTGCATGGAATACCCAATGCCGAAGAGAAGTAGACAGTGTTGGGGTGTCATCCAAAGTCACTCAACCTTACCACACATAAGTGTTAATTTCATAGTTGGATAAGTTAAAATAGTACAGAAGAGATTTGGAGAGATAACTCAGTCAGTAAAGAGCTTGCCACACAGTATGAGGACTTGAGTTCTACCCCTAGAACCCATGTAAAAAAAAAAAGTGAGGCTTTTTTTTTCAGTGATACTCATTTACAAACTTTGCTCTGGGGAGGCAGACAGACACCCCAGGACACCAGTCAGCCAGCCTGAACTACAGGCCTATGAAAGACCCTGTCTCAAAAAGCAAGGTAGATGGCACCTAAGAAAAAACACCTAAGGTCAACCTCCTGGCTCCACACATGAACACACATCCACACATACAAAATATTTAAATAAAATAATAAAAGTGAAGAAGTGAAAAAATCATCCACTTAGCAGAATGTTCCGTTAAGTCTTTCTTATCGTTAGATAATTGGTACCTTTTTATTAGAAAAATGTAATCCCCTAGAGTTGACTCCAGTAGAGACAGAAATTTTAATCAGGACCAATTCCCACAGAGGAAACAGAAAAAGTTTTCAGTTCTTCTTTACAATAATGACCATGATAAAAAGCTCTCCTTGTCTTTCTCCCACAGTCACAAAAGGAAAGAGAGACCAACATGATAGGGCTTTGAGGAGACATGGACACACAGATAGACACACTGGTGCCTAGACACTGCCTGTTGAAGAAGCTGGTTTGCAAAAGGAGGAAGCTAAGAGTTGGATCTGCAATTGGCCAAGCAGAGCTCTGGTAGGGATAAACTTTGTCTCTGGTGAACGTCACAACCATTTGTGCTTGCCCTCTCAAGGCTGCCTTACTGTTCTGTCAGTTCAGTACCATTTCAAGCAGAGCTCATCACAGATTTTTATCAAGAACATTGATTTACATTAACTGAATTCACAAGAGCCACATGTAGAAATTAGACTGTTCTTCAGTTATGAGGAGCAAGTAACTGTGTCACTGGAGAAATAATAAAATCTACATATATAGAAACACATTCCTCTCATACATGCCATCATAGGTGAGACTGAGAAGACCAACAATACTAAGTGTTGTTAAGCACAGGAGATATAACTCAATGTTAGCAGCTGTGAAACCTGAGATGTTCTTCAGAGGCCTGCTTAGATGAAACCAGGGTTTGGGTTCTATACCACAGAAAAGAGCATCAAGACAAATCAGTATGAAGCAAAGTTGAAGTTTATTTTTAAAAAGGATTCCAATATAGATAAAACATTGGTGTTAAGAGAGATGCTTAAGACAATGTAATCGATGTGATTGGTAGGTGGTTCGTGAGGTCCGTTGTACTGGTTACAGACTGATAAAATAGAAACATAAATCAAAACAGCGCAAACTGCTTTTAGCATACATTGGTCACAAGAAAGTCAGAGCATATGTTGTGATTATAGATATGGCTCGTTGCTATTTTAATGTTCTATTTGAAATAACTTGGAAAGAAAACAAGAAGTCTTCATGGGGATTTGTTGTTGCTATTGTTAGTTATGTCAAAATTCTGGAATCACTGTCAGCAGGAAAACCATCTTCCAGGTAAGGACTCATTCCCTGGTCATGTCCATTCACTCTCCCCTGCCTGTCCATTCCGCTTCGTTGGGAATGAGGATCACATTGGCAAGTTCACCTTGGAAAACCATCTGTAGCACCTAAAGCTAAGCAGGAACCTTCTCTAAGATTTGGTAATCTGTTTCCTAGCTAGCCTGCTGGGGGTGGAGGGGCAGGTATACAAATCCACCAAGCATACTCACTAGAACAGCCACAGCATCTTTGCTTACACTACCAAAAACATAGGTAACTCATATGTGAATTAAGACTCAGCTGGATAAATAATTTGGAATGTCTGGTGCAAAGGAATAAAGAGAAAAATACACAAAGCAAATAGCTAACCATCCATATGACGACATAGACAAATGTCACGGCCACAAGGAGCAGCACAAGAATGCATAGCCATGCCTCTGGCCACACAGACAGAAAGGGGGTATCCACAATATTACAAGGGTCCTTGAAGCGCTCTCTGTCCTCTGTCTTGACTTGCAGTGTGATAAGGTCACTGCGCACATTTTGGAAGTTTAAGAAGCTGCACATTTACGAGAATCATGTCTTAACAGTAGGCATGGCATATAACATGCATGAAAAGTGAGGGGGTTTAATTGGATGATGGGTGGAGTTTGTAGAAAACACGAAGATTTTATTAGGCAAGTAATATCTGCTTTCTTTGAAAACAAAACAGCAGAACCCAAAGGGATGAACCATAAAATTTCCCTCAAGACAAGAAGTCCCTTCTGGGCAGAAACTATTTCAAATCTAGAACAGCGCACCCAAGGCTTGGATACATTTTCTGACAATAATAGGCACTCAGTAAATATGTTAGTAATCAATGAATGGAATTAATAAACCAGAACTATCCTAAGTAAATAACACAGAGGAGAAGCACTTGGAGAGGAAGGCATTAGTTTAAACTAGTAATAGGAACAATGAAATGATGCTTTGGGACCTTGCTCCTTCCCTATCATTTATATTTCTTTATATCTTGATGAGTTTATACTTAGTGGTAAAATTGAGGCTCATATTTGTGGTCCTAATACAATTTGTTTCAAGTTTTATAAATCTGATACATTCGGGAAGCCTTCTAAACTAAGTTTGTATTCAATTAGAAAATACTGGATTAGGGCCAAATTTTGAGGATTTCCCCAAAGAAACAACAGTAACTTGAAACTTCTGTAGAAGATAATAAAAGCTACCTTTGTCAGACCTCTCCAACCTAGTGAAACCTGCCTTGCAGGGTAAGTGTGGAAACTGGAAAACAAGATCTTAGTAACTACCAGTTTCAATCCGGTGTGGAAAAGGGTCACTTAACAAAGCTCAGCTGGAATGGATCCCAGTCAGGTTTTCCCACATGTTGCTATAAAGAGAAATGGCCTCACCCAAGGATACAGTGTCATCCAATAGGCCGAGAAACATGGCTTCTCAGAACCATTGCAAGTCATTATAAATATAAATAAATAAATATATATATATATATAATAAACAAGTAAACAAACACTTCTATATTTTCAGGTTCCAGCCTTCAAACTGTAAAATGCCAGCGGCCGTACCCATACAGTCATCTGGAGACTGTCAGGATGACTCTCATGTGCAGCGAAGCAAATATGAGAGGAAGAGTGTGCTCACCTCGTGAGACTCACACTAAGTCTCCTAGAAGCACAATGCCAGCCCTTCATGGAGTCTGCAAAAAGCATATGTTAGGTCAAACTTAGATGTCTTAGGCTGTCTGTGGAGGAGGTGATGTCTGACCCTTAGGTTTAGGGTCCCTAAAGGAAATATTGGCCTCAACTGTTGTCAACTTCAAGCTCTTTGCCTTCAGATTGATCAATGATGTCTGAGTCCAATTTTATGATTCCTAATTATTTTCTATGGCGTGGCCACCTGAAGTGGGTCACCCCAGGGTTCATTAGGAGCACAAGACAAAGTGAGTTAGTGTGGCTTAGAAGAGAGAAAGGGAAGAGAGTGTCCAGTGCCACCTTTGGTCCTGCCTGGGAGTTCAGAGACGACCCTGGAATCTGGTGGTGTGGTTCCAACAAAATTACTTAAGATTTGGTGGTGCTTGTGAAGAAGGTATGCAGCTGGCCTTTCAAGATTTCATTCAGCATTTCTACTCATTACCATTCAGGATCTGAAGAATCCCTGGCCTTCAAGGAGGAAATTTTCATGTATATGTGAGCTCAATACCAAGTTATCTTTAAAAAAAAAAAAAAAGACTCCCATTAACCAAATACACAAGGGGTTAGTATAGAAATCAGACACAATTCGGTAAATTATGATGAGGTGTGTCAATATTAAGAAGTGATATTAATTAAGCCAATAGGAGATTTCTTGCTTGTGTTAGAAATTCCGCATGGAAAACGATTTTACAGGACCCAGATCTTTACTACTTCAGACCCATCTATCCTTTGAAACAGTGTTTGGAAGCACTGGACCCCATCAACTATGCCCTGATATTGCCTTCTGGATTCTAAGTGTGTGACATCCAGGTTTTTAGGAGTGTCTCACAGTTGCTAATATCATGTACACTACCCAAAATTGTCTCTGACATTGACAAGCTCTGTGATCTTAGGCAAGGCTGGTCAAGGCTATAGTATCTAGAGCGAGATTAGATAGATGGCTTCTTCTTGAGGTTTCTTTCAACCTGAGGTTTATGATTTCAATGAGAAATGAGTCTAGAATTCACATATTCCCACAAAGTAGAACTAGATTCATACAGAGAGCATGGAGTCATGACCCACCTTTTCTTATATGATTCCTGAGGGTTTTCTGTTCAGACTCTCCTTAGCCATCAGCTAAACTGCATATGACATAATCCACTTGTCATACAGTGGTTCCTTAGATAAGTGTGACTTGGAGACCAGTGACCTGATTGCATTTCAATGTATAGACTGATGGTCAGAGGCCAGTAAATTTCAAATATGGCCCAGCAGTTACGACAGAAGCAAGAGCATGAACTTTGCTGCTTCATAACAATTATATAAACTATTGATTATTATTATAACTATTTTTATTTTATTAACAATCACATAAGAAGTTTTAAGTCATATGTTCTAGTTTCCTATTCCCAATAATTATAAGCTGTATATCAAATCAGAAGAATTCTATCTTCAAATTTGTTTTGTTAGTCTTTCCATAATTATAGGCAACCCTAGCCTGATTTGTTCCTATAATACTCTACTTAAGTCAATATAGTCAGCAAAGACAACAATCAATACAAAAACAAATGAACAAAAAAAACTAAAATGGAGCTTGGTGTGTTTCACATGTGTAACACAGACATAAGACTGTTCCACACTAGGGAAACATTGGTTAATGGAACAAGGAATTGTAGCATGGACCCCTGAGTATCTGAAGTTTCCGGAAGGGAAAGACGCCAAGGCCAACCTGACACCAGGGATCCCATACGCTCTTCCTCCTGGACTGAAACCCAATGCTTACCTTCACAGCACACACCGAGCCTATCCTCTTCCTTATTTGAAAGGGGCTATCACCACACAGACTTGAAACCCAAGTAACCCAGCTACTGGACAAACTGTATTGTATGACCTGGGAACGTCAGATCCAAACATACTAGGCACTTCTGTGCCCATTGTTCTAGAAGTCTCCACTTGGGGCTCTTGGGCTTAGAGATCAATGGCCTGACTGTGTTTCAATGTAGAGACTAATAATGATGAGATGCCAGCAAACTGCAGATATGGCCCAGCAGTCACAGCTGAAGCAAGACTTTCATCAAGGTAAACGGGTTGGTTAGTCAGTACCTACTTCTGTCCAATCAAATCAATTCCTCTTTTCTTTGGAAAGGTGCCTGAGCTACACATGAGAACTAGGAATGGAGTTTAATTACTACATTTGGGAACAGAAAAGCCAGAAGTCCCATGTTCTGTTCTCTTCTCCAATTTCTTTCCATGCAAGGGAAAAAAATTTGTAACCTGTATCCATTCACAAATGCGCGTATAAAATAGAAGCCAAATTTAGAACCTGAAGGTTTAGTGGATGTGGTTCAGAGCACTTGCCTAGCCTGCAAGGGGCCCTGGATTCAAGCCCCAGCACCAGGAAGAAGAGCTGAAGTTGAGCATTCATAACAGAGCATCCTTTCATAGTGACAGGGCCACCAGTGATGTGAATACTGAAGCATTTCATTACTACTCTCCGTTTGAATTGAATTTGCAAGCGATATACTCTAGGAGTAACATTCTTAACTTCAATTCCTGTGAATTGAATTCCTGTGAGCCTGTGACTCACTGCTCCACAACTTATTGTTTGCTAAGCAACAGCTTCTTATTGCCTAAGAAGAGGTGATTGCCCAGTCCAGATTAGTCTGACCAATTAGTGAGGCAGGAAATCTAGTTTCCTGTGAGGAGCTGAGACAGAAGCTGCAGACTGAATGCGATGGAGATCAATGCACTCACTTATTTGAGTTCTACTTTTTTTCCTGCCTTTTGCTGTCAAAGTAAAAAGATCTCTCTACTTTTTCAGTTATTAATTTCAGGAAAGCATTCTATTCATATGGTAATTCATGTAAATGAAAATGAAGAAAAAATGTATCAAGTTTTAGTTATCTTTTCCTTTTTCAAATCAGATTTTAAATATTTTATCTATTATTTTTATTTTATGTGTATGAGTGTAATGCCTGCCTGTGTGTAAGTGCACCCATGTCCTGAAATGCCTGTGGGGGTCAAAGAGTTCCCCTGGAACTGGAGTTAGAGATGGTTGTTAGCCCCCATGTGAGTGCTGGGAATCAAACCTGTAAGAGTAGACAGTGCTCTTAACCGCTGAGCCATCTCTCCGGCTCCTCAAATCAAGTTTAGAAAGTTTTACTTTTGAGTCATCCTGGCCAATGAATGTCTTTTATGCCTGCTTCAGCCTAGAGCTAAAGTACCTGTCTAATGTATATTTAACATAAAACAAACACTTAAATGTTTTTGTCTCTTTTTTTTTGTATTCTCATTGCTGACTTTTTCTTGTAACAACATAATGGTTCACATGAACAAGTCGTATAATCCTTAGAATGTGACTGGGCTACAGCACCAGCTCAAGGCTGACAGACATCTTTATTTCCTATTTTTATAGCTTAGACCCTGGTTCTCTGATGTAGGCCTGTGACTCACTGCTCCACAACTTATTGTTTGCTAAGCAACAGCTTCATTCAGAAAGTTACACCCAGTTGTACAATCATTTTAAGATTAATATTTCAATAGAAAATAATTAATTTGGGTATTCTATATTATTCAGTATTCCTAACTATAATCACACATTCCCACATCTAGTAGACACACTATGTAACAGAGTGAATAAACTTCCAAACAATTAACAGATAGCTATTTCTTCAATTTGATCACTTTCAAATTACCTTGTAATATATAGACCACCGGAGTTTCATGAGTGAAAAATCAAGAAGCCTGAATTTTAGCTGATAGTTTCAAGTACTTTTTCAACTAATTTAATAAAAAGGCTCGGATTACGAATATATGTGAAACTACACAATAGTCTTTGTAAAGTTAAAGTCACCACAAAGCCCACCAACAAAAATAAGAATTCTTAACATTTCTGAACTATTTGAAACTACTTGAGTATTCATGGTCCCACAAGTGTGATCATGTTCTTTGAGGCTACAGAAAGGAATAATGGATACTATGTCATTAAAACAATTCAGTGAAAAACATTTAGGTGCCCCAAAACACAGTAAATGGCTAAGGCCTTTGGGTAGCAATGGTATTTTAATATTGGCATAGCATTTCATCCAATAGTATAAGCTAGTTCACTAATGGGAATGCATGACTGAAGTTTTGATAATGTACCACAACCATTTCCAATCTGCAGTTGTTTGTTAAAATTTGGTTAGACATTATGTTAGATATTAAAGGTATATCAAAGAGCAATTGCCAGGCTGAATAGCCTAATATTCTTTGTAAATGTCCAAATAAGCATGACTGACTTGATTTATGACAAAAAGTACCATCACTTTAGCTGTGAAAGAAAGGTCTGCACCAGGCTCTAAGACTCAGAATGGATACTTTGCAGACCACTCTTTTCCAGAAGCAACTTAAATCATATAACAATGTGTTCTCCTAATAGTTGTCTTCCTTAATTGGGATAAGGGGTAATTGGGTTTTTTAGTTCATCCTTACTAATTTCAGTGGCATCCATGCTGGACAAGGAATTTGTCATTGTTTTGCTAAGGGAATGTCTAAATCATTTCAAATCACCAGGTGCACACATCAATAGAGGGAATCTGAGGACTGATGACTGCAAATGTAATGAGAGAAATGCAAATTATGGAAGTCTCATTTATCAGGTTAATGTGTGTTGACACCTTTTTGTAGGATCATCTAAAATAGACAGAGCTTGGAAACAGCCTGAGATCCTAAAGTAGATGAAAGAGAATCACATCCTCTGGTCAACTTAGGTGATGTCACATGGAAGAGCTGTTTAATTTCCCTAGTTAAAGCCCCCCCCCCCCACTGAGCAATGCTCTTCCCTGAGGTACCTCTGAGTCATTCCACTTCACAGAAGATGGTGACCAACATGAGGATTACTAAAGTCAGTGGATCATCAGCTCCTGTCAGATGGCAGGGCACCTGCTGGGAAACAAGAGGCTTTGTGGATCAGTAGGCACCATCTGTAAAACACTCATGGCGGTTGCTGTCTATACTTTATTTCCTTTTATAGAAAGAAGGAGAAAAGAGGATTCCCAAATGGTTGTCATACAGCTGAGCAGCACATCTCTTTTTCAAGGTGGGAGGATAACCTTTGCAGAATCAGATTACAGGGAGGTCAGCAGGGCTGTGAGTCCGTGACAGTGGGTGGAGGAGGTCATCAAAAAGTTTCAAACCTCCATCTGGTTTATTGGAGATTGACAGCAGTGCACTTTGCATCCCACTGGCAAGAGAGTTGGTATTTTGCATGGCACTATTGTATGCCATCTGCTTTCATCGTGTCAGCTGATGAAAAACTCTACCGTGGCGTAGTCCTGCTCAGAGATGAACAGGAGCGATGGCAGCTGCTTATTTGGTTACTTTGCAGAATCTGAGAAAACATTTATAATGTACACTGGTCCAAATGGCTAATGACTGCTTGTTTTCCTATTTCTGGACTGTCTCTAAGTTACACATCTCAACACAACACAGTCAGATAACTAACACCAGAACCAAATCCAAACTCCAGACATCCTGGAGTTCCTCTTCACTGAAGAGGGAACTTCATCATCTCTGTTAGAGACCTTGAATCAATTAGGAATCTATTGTTCCAAAACACACCTCCTCCACCACATACTGGGTAACAGATTTCCGGCTTTCCATGCTCAACACATTAGGCTTATCTACTTCGGTAGCTTCCTGCTGCCCTGTGCATACACTAAGAAAGCCCTTAAAGGGCTGAATTTTAAAATACATGAACTACATTCCAGTGGACATATAGCAAAGGGAATCTCGCTCTGTAGAACTTTACTTATGTAAGCCTATGTGTATGTTTACGTTTGTGTCTTCTTGCTTGTTTAGCAGTCATAGGAGATGCA
This sequence comes from Eospalax fontanierii, assembly GCA_035773235.1. Lineage (NCBI taxonomy): Eukaryota > Metazoa > Chordata > Mammalia > Rodentia > Spalacidae > Eospalax > Eospalax fontanierii. Next base: position 42,262,664 of record CM069540.1, on the reverse strand, counting down.
CTGTGCATAACAGGAAGACCAACTCACAGCAGTGCAAGATGTCTGCTGCTCCTCTATCTCCAGACACAGAACTTTCGGTTCTTTCACATGTCACAATTCATGCTGGCAGTTTTTCCTACTTTACTTACACACACCTTGGCCTTTTCTATATTCCTAATTTACATTTAAAGCCGTGTTGGCATGTGCTTTCCATGACCTTAAAGAATCCATTTACTTAATTGTGTTTATTTTTGTTAATTATTTTCCATGGTATCAGTAAAAACATGGCTTTTGGTTGAGGACCACTTTGCTTCCAGATCTCCCATTCCCACTGTCGGGTCCCTCGCTTCTCCTGTCTTTCTTATCCAATCCAGGGAGTTGTAATACCCACAAGCCCTGATATTCCAGGGAGTTGTAAAGAGCCATTATCCATGGTGTGTGCTCACACATGTCCCTTCCTTTTAGGGCTTGCTGTCTGCATGTGTTCTTGCCCTTTGTTTCTCATGGGAACCATTTTTGCCAAAGTCAGTATGAATTAACACCCTCTCTTCCAAAGTTCTCTTTGTTCCCATGTAGCTCTGTATCAGCAGCAAATATAGGAAGCATGCTTTCCATTCCATCTCACTCAGGTCATTGATAAAACTGTTAAACAGCACTGGGCTCAGTCCCAGGCCCTAGAGAAACACCTGTTCTATAACACTGGGTATCATTGATCGCTGATAGTCATTCTCAGTACCCACCTCCGGCCAGTCAGCCTGTCAGGTCTGCCATGCATTTTCCCCCAGGTGACTTGAATCATCTGCAAACAGTGGCTTGCTCAAAGGTGTTCCATAGCCAGGATAAAAGATCAGTTATAATTATAGATTAATATTTAATATGATACTAATCATTTGCTGTATAAAAAAGGTTCATCAGTGTCTTGTGTGTAAGAGAAAATAAAGCAATCAATTGTTGTATAAGGAAGCGCAGTTGAATAGGGCAGCGTTTGCTCTGTGCCTGTGAACAAGCTCCAAGGACTGTCAGCAGAATTGCTACGGCATGCATACTCTGATTAACCTGCAAGAATGACACACAACTAATGGCTTTCACAATAGACTCTTCATTCTCTTATCTAGCAGCTCATAATTCAAAATTTTCTGATTCAAGGGAATCATCCTAGATTATAACTCCTCTCTTAACATGAAAGTAGACATAAAAGCAGTGTGGCTTAAATATAGAGAGGTCTCGAGAATAAGGGTGCCTTTAGCAATTTCCTCTAGATGGGTTTTTCTTTAAATAATATATTTTATTTCTCTAAGGCAGAGGTTAATTTATGAGTTAGACACAGGAAGAGGTGAATAATAATAGTAATAATACTAATAAAATAGAACACTAGGCTGCTGAGAGGGGAAGTATCAATTGTCTCCGGGGATGAGCTCCTTGGTAGGTTGTCTAATACCAAGTGCTAAGCCCCAAACACAAGTACTATACAGAAACACTACATGGATTAAATAGGCTGTTTGTAAATATGTACACACGCACGCGTAACAATAATAATTACAGCAGAGGTCAGAAAACTGAGAGTGAGAGGGTAAATATGAGAGGAATTGGAGGGGGAGAAGAAGTGGTAGAAATGATGTAAATACAGTACTCATGTACGAAATTCTCAAAAAAATAAAATTTAGAACACTGGAACGATGTTTAGTGGTTAAGAGCACTGACTCTTGCAGAGGACCCAGGTTCAGTTCTCAGCACCAACACAGAGGCTAACAACCATTTGTGACTTCAGGTCCAGAGGATCCAACGCCCTCTTCTGACCTCCTCGGGCATTGCATGGCATGGGTGCACGTAGATACATGCAGGCGATACACTCATACACATGGTTTTGATGCTTTTTATCAGCACATTACATAACGGCTTCCATTGTAACACCTTCACATATGGCTGTAATGCATCTTGTTTAGAGTCACCTGTAGTTATTGTTATCCTTTGTTGTCCCCCTCCTACTCTCACTAATCTCCTTCCTCTTCTCTTTTATGTTTTGTTATCCTTCTTTATTATGTTTGATGTGTATTTTTATTGAATTTTTGTGCACTTCATACCAAACACATTAATTATCCTGATACCCCGCCCTCGTCCTCATCCCCACCCGTGTTCATGCATTCTGTCATATATTTTTTAAATGCCCAGTGAGTTTTTATTTTGGTTGTTTATAAGAACATGAATGAGGGATTATTTACAGGAGCATAGGTACCTACAGTGACTACACCATTGAACAAAACTGCTTTCCCTCCCCAATCAACTTTTAACTACCAATAAATCCTCAGGGGGAAGTGTGGGACCTCATGAGCTTCTCACTCCTCTATGACAGGATATTGACAGGCTGAACCTTGTGGAGCTCTTGTGCAAGTAATCACAGCTGCTGTGAGTTCGTTAAGTGCACTATTCGTGTCATGCTTGGAAGAGAGATTTCCACAGCACTCCATCCTTCCTCCAGCTCTTACATTCTTCCTGCTATTTCTTCTGAAATGTTCTCTGAATCTTAGAGGGGGTGATACACCTGTTGCATTTATGGCTGAGCATTCAATGGTTACTTCTTCTTACCACATTAACTGGTTATGTTATTTGCAAATACTGCTATGTCCTACAGAAATAAACATTCTCTAACCAAAGCTGACAGCATCACTAATCTATCTATCTACCTTTCAATATATATATATAAACATAATTATTTAGGAAGAAATTTGATGGACACATCATGGCCATTTAGAAAAACAACAGTAGTAGGTTTCCCCACTAGGGCCTAAGACATCCCCGGGCAGCTTTTTGTTAACAATTACACTACCAAATGTGAATTCCATCCTGTGGAGCAAACCTCAAATCTAATCAGAAAGTAGTAGTTAACCCCCATAATAGACTTGCCACTCTTGAGCCAGTGGAAACATCATGCCTGACCAATCAGTACGTTGCATGCAAGGTCTGTAGCTGAGTAAGACTGTTTTCAATGCAAAATTACAACTGTTACCTTAAAAGGAATAAGAGATATTTGTTATAATCTCTACCCTTGTATCTATAATTTTATTAATTTTGTTCTTCTCTCTGTTTCTTTAGGTGAGTTAGGCTCAGGATTTGTCAATCGTCTTTATCTTTTCAAAGAACCAGCTTTTCATTTCATTGACTCTTTGTATTGTTTTCTTTGTTTCCATTTCATTAATTTCTTTTTTCTTTATTATTTTTATTTTATGTGTATGAGTGTATTGCCTGCATGTGTGTAAGTGTACCCATGTTGTTCAATGACAATGGAGGTAAGAAGAAGGTATCAGATTCCCCTGGAACTGGAGTTAGGGAGTTTGTTAGCCACAGTGTAGGAATTGAACCTAGATTCTCTCCAAGAACAGTCAGTGCTCTTAACTACTGAGCCATCTCTCCAGACCCCCCATTTCATTAATTTCTGCTATCATCTTAATTATTTCTTGTTAGGTGATTTGTACATTTGGTTTGTTCTTGTTTTTCCAAGATCTTATTTTCAAATCTTTTTGATTGTTTTTAATGTGGGCATTTATAGCTATGAACATTCCTCTGAGGACTGCCTTCATTGTATTCCACAGATTTTGGTATATTGTGTTTTATTTTCATTTCATTCTAGGAATTTTCTAATGTCCTTCTGGATTTCGTCAATGAACAATTTATCATTCAATAGTGTGTGGTTTAATCTCCATGGAGTTTGTGTAGATTTTCTGTAGCTTGTCTGGCAGATTTCCAGCTTTCTTCTGCTGTGTTCAAATAAAGAAGTTGCTACAATTTTTCAGCATTTGTTGACACTCGATCTACATGCGTTCTGTAGTGTTTGAGATAAAAGATTTGTAGATGACTGTTAGGTCCATTTGGTCTCTGATTCTTCTCTATGTATTTGTCAGGATGGTCTGGTGGTAAGAGGAGAGTATTGAAGTTACCCATTAATACCATGTTGAGGTTAATCTGTGACTTTTTACGTGGCAGAGTTTGCTTTGCGAAATTGGATGTTCTTCATACCCCTGCATATACATTTAAAATTATGATGTCCCTTTGATGGATCATTCCTTTAATCATTATGAAGTGACTTTCTCTCTTCTTCCTGGCTAGTTTAGGTTTAAAGTCTATTTGGTTCCGATGTTAGAACAGTGACTCTTACAAGGTAATGTTAATCATCTCTTTGTTGTGACCTTGAGGAAGGAAGGGTTCATTTTTACTTATAATTTCAGGAGATGCAGTCCATGGTGGCAAGGAAACTGTGTGGGCACGAGGAGGAGGTGGCTGGTCACATTTCATCCCCAGTTAGGAAGAAGAGGACAATAAATGCTTGTGATTAGCTCATTTCTCCTTCTTATTCACTCTGGGCCTCCAGCCAGTAGAATAGTATTGACTACATTTAGAGTAGGCCTTCCCGTTTTATTTTTATTATTAATATTTTGATCGGTTCTTTGAGAATTTCATACAGTGTTTTGATCATATTCAGACTCTTCCCCATCTCCTCTCAAATCAATAATCAACCTACGTGGCATCACACCCTTTAAGAAAGCTGACACTCAGCAGCTATCAATTGCCAATAGTCACTGAGACAGGCCTAGGGCTCCTGGCCTACCTCTCCCATCCATGCTGGGATTTTTGTCTCACATGGGCTTGCACAGATCTTGTGCATGCTGTCATAAGTACCGTAGATTCATATATGCAACTACCCCATTATATTCAGAAAATATGCTTTCTTTGCATTCATCCAGCCTGGCTCTTACAATCTTTCTAGCCCCTCTCCCTTCTGAAATGATCCCTGAGTCTTAGGGAAAGGGTATGAAATAGGTGTTAACACTATTAAACACTCCCTGTGCATTAACCAGTTGTGGGTCTCTGTGTTAATCATCTTTCTTAAAGAAGAAGCTTCTTTGCTAAGAGTTGAGAGATGCATTAATCTATGGGTATAACAATAGAAACAATAAATCATTAGAAGTTAGTTTGATACTATCAAACTTAGTAGAATAAGAGTAGTAGGTTTTCCCTTACAGCCTATGGCCTATCTAGTCATAGGCTCTTGATTCTGATAACAATGCCAGGTCTGGGCCCCATCTTGTGAAGTGGGTCTTAAATCCAATCAGAAAGCGCTTGGTTACTCCCATGTAATTCATGGCACTGTTGCACCAGTAGTCACATCTTGCCAAGTAAGCCATTATTGGGAGCCACAAGGTTCACAGTTAACTTGTGAATTACTTTTCTCTTCCAATATCTCCCTCCAGCACTATAAAGCGTAGCCAGTAGAGATGAAGCTTCAAAGACAGTCCAGCTTGATTTCTCCATGTTTGTTCTTTGGCTCACATATGTAGTGCCTCATGGATCCTGTTTTGAAATGCAGCTTGCTAGTCTGTGTCTTTATTATTGTTGTTATTGTTACTGTTATATTTATGTGTGTGGTGGGGTAGGGGTGCAATGCCACAGTAAATGTGTGGAAGTAAAAGGACAACTTCCTGGAGTTGGTCCTCTCTGTCCACTGATGGAGAGCAAATAGCTATTTAGCTGCGATAGACTATAAATTCTCTAGCTTATCTGTTGAAAGACCCACATTTCCAGTTTCACTGGTCAATCACCTGATCACAGGACCACCCTTAGGAAGGTGGGTTCTACTTAAGCTATACTAAATAGGTGGGCGGAATACAGAGTGTATTAATGAGGCAGTGAACTTTTCCTGCTGGGAATCTCGCCTCTCAGTGCAGTTTTTCTGGACCCGGCCACAGACGTGTAGCTCTCCGTAAGTCAGAAAAGCGTAATCTTTCCTTCTCTTCTTCATATCCCTTTTCTCTAAGGCTTTGGGCTGCCCTAGCATCTTGTATTTCTCTACTTTTTCTCTAAAGCTCCTTCTCCCAGCCATGTGGCTGCCAGTCCGCCACATGTCTGACCCCCATGCAGGCTCTAAACCTGCATGACCTTTTGGCTTCTTTTCTTCTCCCTCCATTCTCTTCCTCCAGGCAGTTGCTGAGTCCCCAGCTTGCCTGTCTTGAGGATTTTTCTTCAAATTCTAATAAAATTGTCCTAAGGTTTCCAATTGGGTCCATTCTTAAATTCTCTTATGAATGAGACTAAGAACCCTCTAGGGGACGCTCTCATTTCACCCCGTTTCACCACCATATGGGTTCCAAGGATCAAACTCAGATCATCAGAGCTGGCTGCAATACCTTTACTAGCTGAGCCACCGCTCCAATCCTTGACTGCGTCTTGTCATTGGAGAACTAAGATCACGAATATTCAGAGTTGTTTTTGAAATTTTTGCATTAATTCTTGTCATTTTGTTGATTTTTGAACTGTTTGATATTTGCCCTCATTTGCTTAACTGCTGCTCTTGATGTTTATGTACACCCTGGAGCCTCTTACATGAGCTTATCTTTCTTTTCAGTTCAAAGAATTCCTTCCAGTATCCTCTGTACAACTGGCTTAGAGGCCATAAGTTTCTTTAGCCTGCTTTGATTATAAAATGGTTTTCTTTCTCTAACAATCATGACAGATAGTTTTGCTGGATACAGTAGTCTCTGTTGGAAACTGGGATCTTTTAGAACTTGAAATACATCATTCCAAACCTTCTGTCTTTTACAGTTTCTGTTGAGAAGTCAGCTGTCGTTCCAAGGGGCTTGCTTTGGTATGTAACTTAGTGCCTCTGTTTTGTAGTTTTCAATACATTGTCTGAATCTTTGAATTTCGTTTTGCTATAATATAACATGGAGAGTTGTTTTTTCTGGTCCTGTCTGTTGAAGTTCTATATGTCTCTTCTACCCAGATGGGTTTCTCCCTACATTTGAGGATTTTCTGCTATGATTATATTAAAAAAGTATTTTTTATGCCTTTAATTTGGAATTCTTCTTCTGGGCCCACAACTCATAGATTTAGCCTTTGTATGGTGATCTGAAGATCCTGAACATTCCATTCATATGTTTGATGTAAGTCATTGTTGTCCATGACTGATTTTCTCATTGGTCTGTCTCGTCCTCAAGCCCTGAAATTCCATCGTCCCCATGATCTAGTCTATTGCTGTGGCCACTGAACTTTTTGACCTTACTGAGTTTTGCATTTCCATCATTTCGGTTGGGCTTTTCTTCAGTATTTCTATCTCCTATTGAATTTTATATCCGTATCCTAGACTGACTTTTCATTTCGTTTGGCTGTTTGTGTTCTCTAGAAAGTCTTCATAAGTCTGCTCACATTCTCTTTGATTTCTTTGAAAATATTATAATCACAATTTTTAAATTGTTTTGTCTTCAATTTCATTTAAGTCACTCTCCTTGGGGGAAATTATTTGTGATTGGTGGCTTTTGGAAAAAGCACGTTGTCTTGGTTTTTTATATTACTTGCGATTTCGCATTGGGACTTGCACATCAAGAGTTAGATTGTTGGCTGAATTTTTATTCAAGCCATCTTTCGTCTTTCAGTGAAAGTGTTTGCAATGTTCAAGAGGAATTAGCTTGTAGTATGGTCAAAGTGTCATTATTACCTGTTAGATAGGAGTTCAAGGCCTTAGGCTCTATTCCTAATCTTTCACTGAGTGTAGACTGCTCTCTGTAACAGCAGTCACTATCTGGAGGTAGATTCACTATGAAAATAGTGTAATAGTCAACTTCAAAACAATCTCTCCTTAAGCATCAGTCCCATGTGGAGCAAAGGGACACTAATAGTCCCATGTGTACCAACATATTGGCTATCATAGATGTGAGTGGAAAGACAAAGAAGAATGAGCACTGTAAAATTAGTATCGCAATAAGAAAGCAGAAGAGGAGATCATATATTGAATGGGGAAATATAGGGAGGGGATGCGGAAGTTTGCCTAAAGGTAAGACTGAAAACAGAGATGTAAATAGATGCTGTAAATAGATAACACAGAAGAGTCCTATATCTCAGGAACCAAGCCAGTAAAACCAGGCCAGTGCATGTTTTTTCGAACAGGACAAATAAAGAGAAAGTATAAGAAGAAAAGCCAGAACAAGGCAAGAACAGAGCAGGACCCAGCTGAACTGACATTGGGTATTAAGGAAGGCAGGAATGTGTGGAGAGAGGGAGAGGGAGAGGGAGATGGAGAGAGAGAAAAAGAGAGAGAGAGAGAACTATGTGGAGATGTAGGGCGGGAAACTAAGTGACTTGACTGCTGAATTCTGGAATTCTGTCCAATGTCTTTCAAGTGCCTTCCCCAACTCCTAGAAGTCTGTCTCACTGCTGGAAGTTGCTCTGTAGTGGAATGGCTCTCTTGTCCCCTCTGAGTCTTCCTTGAGATAATCAAATCACTGATGCTGTCCTGATCGGTGAGTAGCACTTCACAGATGGGGTCTCAGATGGTGGTCATACCTCTGTGAATTCCTTCAGAGTTCTAGTTGGGCTCTTCCCAACGTCCTGTGCTCTGCTTGGAGTCTATTAGTTTCTCTGTGGACTTTGGTTCCCACAAGCTTTTAGATTATAAGTTTCTTTTCCTCAGTCTCCTCGTGTCCTCGTACTTGGGCTTCGGCATGCCGTCCTAAGACCTTTGGTCTGAGTTTTCTGAGAGTATGATTCACAGAGGATCTTGAGCTGTCTGGCACCACAGCAGCAGAAGTCTTCGAAATGGTGCCATGTTTCTGTTCTGTGGGTTCCCTCATGCAGGGCATCCTGCGCAGAGGGGAGAAGGCTTTTCCCAGCATCTCTTCTGTTGATGCTGCCACCCTGGAGATGCCTATTTTCTCCCATTGTTGAAAGTGCTTGTTACTTTTCTGATAATTGTTTTTCAGCTCTCCCCAGATTATCCCCAAGAAATTCTTCCAGATAGTGCCTGTGTGTCATCGGCCATCTTGAAAGGAAAAACAAACAAACAGACAGACAAGCTTGGGGTTTAATTTTTATTTTATAGTCAACTCACATGGAAGGATAAGGTCTGTCAAGCTTCATTTTAGAGGCCCCCTACTTCTGGGGGTCTCACAGACTTTAAAGATACCTTGGTCCATATTTCAACAGTTTTATTAGAAATTTCTCCTTTCTAGACTGAGCAGGGAGATGCACACCTGCAGTCCCAGTACTGGGAAGCAAGGGGACAGGGCTGCCTGATTTACATAGAAATTCAAGCCAGCCAGGGCTACAGAGTGAAAGGATTTACATAACAAGTTCAAGCCAGCCAGGGCTAAATAATGAAAGCCTGTCTCAAAAAATACCATCCCCTAGCCCCTCCCTACCCCCTAAAACAGAAAAAGAAAATGATTTTACAAGTTTTTCCTTCTCTCATCTAGAGCTGAGTTCTTAAATTCTCAGCCACCGTTCCTTAACTGGACACTGTATACATAGACAGCAGGGACAAAGTAGACCTCATACCACAACACTGTTATTAATAATTGTGTGCTGTAATAACTGGACAATTATCTGACTTCCTGTTTTTGTCATCTGTAAAACTGAAGGAAAATCATTACTTTGAGGATTTTTAAGCAAGTTAATATATTTTTTGGAAGTGTTTAGGATATGGCTAGTCATCTTAAAAACAATTCTATACATCTACAGGCTGAGAATCCTTCATCCAAATGTTTTGATTTGAGACAAGAAGAAAGTATTTCAGATTTTTTTAAAAGCTGGACTATTACTATATACATATGAGAGCTCTAAATATGGGATTTATGTTTCTTCTGCATCTTATTCACATAAACCAAATGTAACTCTAGACAGGATTTTTATTAATAATTTTTATGCACTAAACAAAATCTGAAGGTTGGGGTCATGTTAGTACTCAGATCCAAAAGTTGCAGATTTCAGGTTACGAATGCTCAACTCGTATGCTATTCTTGTCAAGAATAATTTCATCAGCAATAAGAAAACATCAGCCAGGTTTGAACTGAGGAGCTGTCTCCCATTGGAAAGGGCTCTGGTGACATGACAGCTAAAGGCTGTCTGGAGCCTGCACTGAATGCTGAGAAAGGGGAAACAACAACAAAACAGTGGACAGACGCAACTTGTAAATAAACGCTGTAGTTTAATTAGTCTTATACCAACGCTGCTCTCCCGGTTTGGCTAATGGTGCCATTGCTATGCAAGATGTTAACAGAGGAATTTGGACGAGGATCATGCCTACTAGTGAGCTTTCTGATCCGTTTGACCATTTGATTGTAAGTCTAAAATTATTCAAAAACATTTCAAAAATGTTCATTTTTATGTAAAAAGTTTTTAAATCTCAATTTAGTTCTTTTAAAAATTTGTATGTTTTAGTGTAATGTTTCTTTCTCGATCTTTTTGGGTTTTTGATGTTGTTGTTGTTGTTTTTGTTTTTGAGATAGGGTCTCACTATGTAGCCACAACTAAGCTGACCTCACTTTGTAGACTATCCCATATTGGCCTCCGTCTCACAATGATCTGTCGGCCTCTGTCTACCAAGTGCTGGGATTAAAGCTGTGGGTCACTACACCCAGCTACTTGTTGGTCTTGAAGCTTTCTTTTGCATTTTTGTCATTGTAAACAGCTACGATTTAAAGAGGGCTTCATAAAAGACAAAGACCAAGTGCTGGCTATTGGCTACCCCTGTGCACAGGACCTGGAACTCTTGGCAGGAGAGTTGAGTTAAAACAGGCCTGGAAAGGGCTCTTGTAGAGGAGGAATACGGGGACTGGAGGCAGCAAGCATGAAAAATGCTCTCAGAAGGGTTGACTTTGAAAAACAGCAATGAAAAGAGGTCAAAATACCAGCAGCTGGGTTTACTGAAGGTATTTGAAATGGACTCTGTAACAACATGCGGGTTTGGTGACAGAAAAAAATGTGTTGATGAGGGTTGGAGAGCTGAAGGAGCAACGTTCTAAGTTGGAGAGAGGTGAGCCTTAGGTCAGGGTCTTGAGCTGGTTAGGAAAGTAAGAGGTGGGGTGTACAGGTCACAAAGGCAGGTCTATTGAGAGATTAGGAGATGTGAAGAAAGACTTTTCTAATACAGACAATTTTTAGCTTCTGATGGCTTAACTTGAGATATTTGGACTCCGTGATGATGTGAAAGCCACTGCATTCAGCAAAGATGAGTCTCTGAGTTTGATCGTTCTCAGTCCAGTGTTTGCTTGCGTGATTTACTCTTCTCATGAGTCTGACAGGACAGTGAGCTACAGTTCCATTCAGTTCCTCCAGCTGTTATTAAACAAGGATGTGGGGGTTCAGGAATAATAGAACCTTTCCGGTTCATCATACCTTGAAGTTATGGTCTGTTAAGTTTTATTTATTTTTATTTTATGCATATGAATGTTTTACCTGTGTGACTGCATGTATGTACGTATGTATGTATGTAGATGAACCCCATGGGTATAGTGCCTGCAGAGGCCATCAGATCCCCTGGAACTGGAGTTATAAACAGTTATGATAGTCATGTGAATGCTGGGAACTGAATCCAGGTCCTCTGCAAGAGCAATCAGTGCAGTCAGTGGACCATCTTTCCAGCCCCAGTGATGGGATTTGGGGTGCAAAGCCCCATTCTAAGTTAGGAAGAGTTATATTTACATTTCCTCATGAATGATGACCAGGGTTGCCACCTCTATAGTTTAACATTTCAAAGAACTAAAACACAAAGGAATAGATATACATATTCACAGCCCATTTAGATTTCTATATGCCTGGATTCCAAATCCATGTGCTAAACTAACTTTAGATCAAAAATATTTTAGAAACAACTTTGCCTTCACTGCGTATGTACATAATATCTAGGCATCCTTTTGTCCAGTTGAGACATATAATTAACCATCAGAGCAGTGAAGAATGAGGAGCTGAGAAGGGGCTCCAGGTTTTAGAAACAAAGGATAGCAAATGGCTGAAGCAGTTTATGTCTGACCTACTTAAAATTACTTCTTGGTTTCCCCTGGGAAACTCCAGGATGGCAGTAGCCATTCGTACAGTCTTATATTTAAGAGCACTAATCTTGATTTGTCTAGACTTGACTGTCTCTGAACTGTCTCATTTCCAGGAAAAGAACTTCATATAGAGTGCTGAGGTCCTCAAAATTCTAAGGGGAGCTGTGCACTGACCTCCCTCTGGGCACTACTCAGTCCGTACCCCACATCTCAACTTAGAGAGAAGAAGAGTACCAGCACCTTCCTCTGATGAGTGCAACATTCACAAGTCCAGGGCTATCTGGCCATCCTAAGAACATGGTAGGAGATCTCAGAGAGGCCTGTCAGCCATTAATGCCACTGGATGAAGCATCACTGTAAGACTAAAGACACACATAGCTGTGTTCTGTAAACTCATAAAAAGAAAACCTAAAACGCCTTGCTTTTGAGAGCACATGGACCATGCTACTCGTTGACCTCATAGTCATGGCTGCCAAACACATGCCAGAATGAACATATGAAGAACAGCAGCTGGCAGGGAGTTGCCCAAAATGCATCAGCAGCTCCCCACTTACTGGCCCATGTGTAAGTGCTTTTCAAGTAAGGGCTACATATTGGATCCTGGAACTCTGCTGGAAATGGGCAAACATTCTTATGAGCCCCAGACTAGCACAAGGCAGGAACCATGAGTATGGGATGTGACGTGAAGCCCTGGCATGTCAGCAAGGTAAGAGATAATAGTTATAATATTATAATATTATCTGGTCTGAGCCTCATCTAGGGGCTTTCACCATTCAGTAACCACTGAGTTGGTTTCTTTTATGTTATTTCACACAAAGCTGGTTATCATTTCTTTAAATTCATACAAAAAAAAAAAGCCAACATATCAAGATTGGTTGGAAAGCCAGCAGGTCTTCCATTCATCCAACTAACTGCTAGAGAATACCACATCTTCTCTACTGCTCTCCATTGCCACACGGAATTTTTGTGTGTAGTTCAGAGGTCTTGTGCTTACCATAGGCCTGAGCATGCTAGAGCCCAGGGTCACTAATGAGCTTACCTGGATCTAATGCCAGATCTGTCTGTTCTTAGAACATAGCATGGAAAGACTATCGTGATAAATGTTCAGGAAAGTATACATGAAATATCAAGAAAGCATGAGCTTGGTGCCAACCGAGATAAGAAATGGAAACTCTGAGCTCATAGAGCATATAAGGACCATGAAGGCCTGTCTGGGCTTGGTTAAAAACCTCTTTCACCTTCTTCAGCAAACAACAGATTTTTCCTTAGAAGTAGCTCAACCCTAATTTATACGTAGCAGGGGTATCAGTCCTCTATCAGGATTATTGTGGCAGCAGGGCCAAGACCATTAGTCAGATTCAGACTTCCAGCACATCCTTGCATTTGAGAGTGATAGGGTTTGACTAACAGTGAGAAGAGCAATAACTTCTCACACCAGGGGCTGCTAACCTCCAGCTCCCTGTTAACTCACAGACTGCAATTGGCAGCTTGGGATATATTTGTCTGGAAGTTATATTAGGTTCAGTCCATAGACTGTTTTCTTTTTTTGTAACTTTACTGATAGTTTCGTGTGCTTCCAGCATACACGTTGATAAATTTATAGCTGCATGCTGTCAACGGACCTACAAGTTGCTTGAAAATGTTAGGTGTCCTAACTAAGCACTCCTTTTCAGTTACTCCCTCCCCCATTTTACCACCAATCCCCACTCCACCAGCTACATACAAGCATCTACTCATCTGCTTTCCTTCCTCTACATCAGATTAGCCAGTATCGTCTAAAGGATTATACAACGATTATCCCCTGGATGCTCTATTCTGGTGTAGTTCAATGTCACTTTTGAGATGCTTCCATGTTTCCTCATGTACTAAAAACTCATTTCTTTTTGATTGATAAGTAATATTATACCATGTAGACACAACACAATGAGTTTCTCCATTTGCCCACTCTATACATCTAAATATGGTTTCCTTTCGGTTGGGTAAATACCCAGGAGCAGAATGGCTGAATCTCATGGTAGGTGTATGTTTAATGTTAACTAACTTCCCAAGCATCTTGCTGCTAGCATTTCATCCTTATAATAAGTGAATGAGAGTGCTAGTTCATTCATTTCTACCCAGTACTCTCGGCACAGCCAGCCTCTCTTCTTTTTGCTATTTTAATTGATGTACAGTAGGAGTTCATTGGCCTTGTGTGGCTAGCAGAGATTGTGAGCATCTTTTCGTTATTTATTATCAACCCATGTGTCTTCATTTGTGAAATGTAGCCTCAATTCTTCTAGCTATGTATTGACTGAGTTGCTTTTGGCACTATTGATGTGTCTCAGATATATCCATTGCTGATATTTTCTGACATGCTGTAGCTTATATTTCATCTTCCTAGAGAAGAATTTTGAAATCTGGTGGAGTCGAGTCTATACTTATTTTCTTTTAGGCATGTTTTTAGTATCATATCTAAGAAATCTTAACCTAACTCAACAGCACAAATTTTTCTTGTATGACATTTTCCCTGGCAACATCAAAATTTTATGTCTCTAGGCTATTTTGAGTTGAATTTTATATATTTCACAAATCAGAATCAAAGTCAATCTTTTTAAAAATGAGTATTTCCTCATTCTAATACAGGGTCATATTTTGAGTATTTGTTCCCCAGCTTCTGTATCTTAAAGGCTATAGAACCTTTACAGCTTGGGGCTTGGTTGAAAGATGAAGACCACTAGGTCAGACCTTTGATGATTACAACCTAGCCATTCTGCTTCCTAGGCTATCATAATGAGAACAGCTCAGCCTCATGTTCCAGTCACCATGATCAGAGCAGTTCATCTGTTCCTTCCCCACCATGATGGAATGAAATTCCTCCAAAATTATGAACCCAAACAAATTTTTCCTCTCTAGGTTGTTTCTGTCAGATATTTTGTTATAGCTACAAGAAAACAGAAATACTTGGCAGCTGATAAAATCTACACACTGACCTATGAAAATACTATGCTCATGAGAACTCAGACAGGAGCAACAACTCTATCAGGAAATGGACAGCTATTTGTGTTATATTTTGGCAATGGTTCTATCTAACTCCTTCCTCTGTCGTGAACTGTTGAGTGAGGTTGAATTTGGAAGTAAAAGACTAATTAATCTGGTGGAAGAAATTTCAACATAGCATAGCATTCAGGTTGCAATATGATTATTGCTGGCTGCTTTTAGCCAAATTTATAGTGTGAATCCAGAGAAAAAATGGAGGGAAAAAAGTGAGCAATTTGGCAAGGAAATGAGGAAGAACTCCTTTAAAGTTGGGAACAGAGCAGGTATTGTGAACAGCGCAGCAGAAGTTGTTAAAGAGCTCAGTATCATTAAGGAGAACCTACATTTTTTACTGCACTACAAGAAGTACGTATTAAGGGCACGGATCATAGGCACAAGGTGTAAAAATGCAGACTGATTTGAAAGAAAGTATCTGAAGAAGGAGAGCTACAGGGCACCATGCTGAAAGGGATACGTAAGGACATGTTTTTCCATTCATGTTCTGCTTTGAACATAGCCTCTTGACCCTGCCCTTCTTGACTTGATGGACCAAGACCCTCTGAAGCTATAAGTCAAAGTAAATGTTCTCTCCTCTAAACTGTTTATGGCAGATATTTTTGCATAGAATAGTGAAAAAAATAGATAATGATTGGAGGTTTTTTGTTTTTGATTTTTTAATTTCAGATCCATCTAACAATATGTCCAGTATACCATGAAACCCACCTGTGGACATTTATTCATAGAATGCCTAATTGTAATAAACATAGTTCCCTGACCTGTGAAATGGAGAGTATCATAGTAAGGCTAAATGACAGCACAGAAGCACACATTCTTGGAAAAATGTAAACTTAAAACAATACTATACTCCTGTGTAGAACTGTGGAGATTCATACCACTCTGGAACTAGAAAAAATTCGGGGATAGTAATTCCCACCACATCCCCAGTAACTTTCCTATGTGGTTTAGGCAGAAGACAGATGTTGGAGAAACTTGGGCTTATCATAAACTTAATCAAGTTGTGGATCCAGTGGTAGCTACCTTGCAAAGTGTGGTTTCTTTGAGTAATGCAGCTACTGATTGTCCTTCCTCCATATATCACTAAAGACTTCCCAAAGAACTTTGGTTTGAGCTGACAATGTATTTTCTCTGCCTCACTTCAATGCTTCAACCTTATTTCATTTAATTATAAGGGACCTCTCTTTTCTACAAGATATGGCATAGTGCATTCCCTCTACAATACCATGGTGTTTGTATTTAAGTAGGCAAGAAAAAGAAGCTACTCTAGACTTAGGCAAGACATATGTGCCTCAGGGTTGAAAGTATTTTATTAAAATTCAAGAACTTCTACCTTAGCAAAATATCCAGGTTCCAGTGGGCAAGATTTCCCTTCTGAGTTGCAGGATAAACTTCTACATCTATCCTCTCCTATGTCTAAGAGACACATTTCTTGGTGGGCCTCTTAGGATACTGAAGGCAACATATTCCCCATTTGGACATGTTATTACATTCTACTTGGCAAATAAACCTGAAATCTGAGAGTTCTAAGTGGGTTCCAGAACAATAGAAGGTGTTTTTATAAGTCATTCTGCCACAAGTTGATCTGCTATTAGCCTGTTAGCCTCTTTCCCTGGCCAGCCCTATTATCGTCTAGTGGGAAATGATTACAATGGCCTCAATGTCAAGGATGAAATTTATTCATGTGCTCAGCAATATGGTCTTCTACTAACCAAGGCTTATGTGACCCCAACCATTGCTGAATATTCAGTCTGCCGAGAGCAGAGACCCACAATGAGTCCTTAATATGGCAATATTCCCTATGGTGATCACAGTTACCTGACGGTAGCTGAGCATATCGAACCACCCTTTCTTACTAAGCATTTACTCTGTGTGCAGATTTGAATTTTCTGCCTATGCTGCCTCTTCCAAAACTACTATTCTTAGACTTGGAGAAAGCCTTATCCATAATGGTATGCCACACAGCATTGCTTCTACCAAAAACAAAATAAAACAAATCTCATTTCATAGTCAAAGAGCTACAGCACTGGGCTCATGCTCATGGAGTTTACTAGTCTTAACACGTTCCCCCCAACCCCCTGAAGCAGCATACTCGACAGAATAGTGAAAGGGTTTTTTGAGGATCATGGTACCTGCTAGGTGGCAATACCTTACAAAACTCCATAGGAGGCTGCATGTGCTCTGAGCCGGCATATAATATAGGGTGCTGTTTCTTTTATAGATGGGACTAATGGATCTAGAAATCAAGGTTGCAGCTGGGAGTGGCACTCCTAGTAAGAGACTAGAAAACTTTGCTTCCTGTTCCCACAGCCTTATCCTCTGCTGGCCTAAGGCGCTTAGATCCACATGAAAGAATTCTTCCACCAGGAAATGAAACAATGATTCTATTGAACTAGAAGTTGAGGCTGCCACCTGGCTACTTTGGATTCCTCATGTCTCAGAGTCAACAGGCTGAGAAGGGAGTTACTATGTTGGCCAAAGTGATTGATCTAGGCTGCCAAGGGGAAACTGAGTTATTGAAGAGTGTTTCTGAAACATGGGCCATTTCTTAGAGCATTTCTCGGAATTACCATGTGGAAAGCTACTGCTACAGCCACTCAATCCAGGCCCTTCAGGAATGAAGCTCTAAGCCGCTCCACCAGGTTTAGAAACAAGCCATCTGTTGGAAGGACACAGAATGGACAGTAGACAAAAATGAGTGGGCCTACTAGCTGTGACCGTGGGACGACTTACAGAAATGAGGACTTTAATAGTCTCGTTTTATTATGAATATGCTTGTGTGTATATACATGTAGCAAGCAAATGCCTTTGTGTTTCTTCCTGTCTTATTCCAGAAATGTGAAACATAAAATGTACTAATTTTGTATTGATAAAAATTTAAGTGCTGTCAATTTTACATTACAGTGCTGAAGTTACAGACTCTCAGGAAAAGAGCAGACATTATTCTGTCTTTACTGGTACTTCTGGGGAATGGATCAGTCATTGTTTCTCGAATGCAGGAGACTTGTGTCATGTTAGGTATAACTATGACTTTATAGTTCCCTTTATTTGGAGGTTCTGCTTGGTTTAAGGAGCTATAGAAGAGTTTCAAGTTGACAAGGGTACTCTTGTGAGTACTTAGTGAGTTTCACTAAGCTAATTTTGCCCTGATGCCGAATAAATGATTAATTCTCTTTTTAAAGATTTATTTTCATTTTGTGTTATTTTATCTCTCTCTCTCTCTCTCTCTCTCTCTCTCTCTCTCTCTGTGTGTGTGTGTGTGTGTGTGTGTGTGTGTGTGTGTGTGTACATGGATGCTGGTACTTATAGGGTCCAGAAGAAGTCATCAGATCTCCAGGAGCTGGAGTTGAAGACGGCTGGGAGCTGCCCAACATGGATGCTGGTATCTAACTTAAGTCTTCTTGAAGAGCAGTATGTGCTGTTAATCACTAAGCCATCCAAATGATAATTCTTTCTAGTCTGTAAGAACATTTCGGGAAGAGGTTATCATTCAAATGAGGAGACTGAGTAAAAAGATTGCCCTCCCCAATGCAGGTGGGAATCATTCAATCAATCCTTTGAGGATTTATCTTTTCTGGAACTTCTGCTGATTTGGATTTGCTGGAGTAGAGGCATATATTCAGCAGTCGTTTAAAAGTAAAAATAATGATATAAGAGGAAAGGGGGAAATCCAGGCAACTGATAGCTCTTTCCCATTCAGTCCTTTCTTGCTCATTTGTTAGCAAAAATGTAATAAAAATTGTTCAGTTAGTTTTCTGAATGTGCCAACAATGTTCTGGTATGAACCAAATCCATACCCACGTGGGAGCTACAAAATAGATTGTCCATCAAACCATGAGCCCAAATAAACCTTCTTACTGTACAAGTTGATTTTTTTCGGGTGTTTTATCGCAGAGATAGAAAGCTGACTGACATGTAAGTCAGTAAAGTCTTACTGTTATGACCTCTTTGTTTTAGTTTCTGATACTAGCAGCCTGGCTTTTTTTTTCACATTAATCTCTTACATTGTAGCTTCATCAGCCTTGACCATCTATCCAGGAAGCCCTGGCATTGCCTTGCTTCCTCAGTCCCATGATGAAATGGTAAAGTCCTGCTCCCACTTTCAGACTAGGGCCTGCAGAATCAAGGTGAGCACCTGCAGGTTTGCTGTCTTTGGTTGTTTACGGAGGAACAACTGTAACATGATTCAGGCAGAAGCACAGAGCCACCAAGAACAGCTATGACTCATTCTTCTCAGATTTACTTCAACCCACTGTTTAAATGCAGATCAAGTGCCTTTGGCATTCCACAAGTAACACAGCTGCAATCCTTGTGCCCCCCTCACAAGAGATGAGAATGGAAGTGAAAGAGATGGTCTTGGGTCTTTCCATTCCAGAATTCAAGAACCAATCCTGTTCTTCCACATTCTCTTCGGATTCTGGGAGGCTACTAGGTGCCCTAGAACCTGGTCTTGAGCATTAGGTGCAAGCTGGGAAGTATAAATACATCCTCATCATCTGACTTCCAGAGAAGTCTCATGCCCTGCCTGATTTGTAGATCCAGGAGCCACAGGACCTGTGACACCCCTCTTGTACAGAATGACAGTGATCTATAATCTACGATCACAGCATTAGTGAGCTACACTTCTCTCTGAGAGTGAGGCTGAACAATGTTTGCTATACCCCTTTAGTTATCCTACAAAGCATTTATATCCTTCCACAGAGGTGGGATAAATAAATCTGACTTTTTCCAAAAAGATATGTGATAGTCAAGAGATTAATGAGAAACATAAAGTAATATCTACCAAGGAATAAATACCACAGAGTTGCCTGCATTTGAAAACTGTTCTCTTGGGCTATTTTATTATTCTATTTTGAGACAGGGTCTCATTACATGGCCCAAGTTGGCCTGAAACTTGCTATGTAGATGATCGCGGGTGGTACTCAGTCTCAGAGTGATCTGCCTGCCTCTGCCTCCAGAGCACTGGAACAAAGCTATTTGCCAACATGCTTGGCCAATCTTCAGTTAATTTTTAAGCTGGAAGTCTGGGAAACAACTGTTTCTGCACTGTGTACCATGCACGTTGATGCTGGCTTGTCCTCCTTGAGGCCCCTCTTTCAGTGAGTAAAAGGAAAAAGTGGGATCAGAGGCTGAGCAGAGTAGTTTGTGACATTTCTTCATCTGAGATTTCATTCTGCTTTTTCATTAAAAAATATTCCCAAAGATGTAAGAGGTGTGATTTGATCAGGCACAGTTAAGATGCACCCAGGGAAGCCTGTGGCAGGTCAGATAGGCCATCACTTCCAGGTAGCTACACCGACCCATGGTCATGGCTTTTCTGAATTAGGAGGCAGCATGAACTTCTCTTATAGTAAAACCACTTTCGTTTATATCTGTTGTTTACATGTGAAGGTTTGCCAGCTCCACAGACAGTTCACTTTTGTCCTGAAGGCATACACATATGGTCGCGTTCTCTTCTTTGAAGTATTGTTCTGAGGAAATCCAGAAGTCTCCATTACTGTCTCCCTCACTGCAAATCTGTAGATGCTTGAAGGTCTTTGAAAAATAAGAACAGGGTTGTCATAAAGCTGAGGATCCCTTGGCTGCCCTAGCCAATGGGTGAAAATATGTACAACTAGCATAAAAAGGAGAATGTCCTTGACTCTATCCTTCTAACCTCAAAGAACTCCAAATCACCAGTAGCTCTATGACTTTCCCTAAGGTGTTCTTCCTATACTGCACAGATTCTTGCTCTTCTCACAAGTGGTGGCTTCCCAAATCCCTCTCCTTCTATGACTGTTCTTGCTGCTGGTGCCTCTGCTGAAAACCTCTGCTGGGCCTTCCTCCACAAGAGCACTGAATATCAGTGTGGCTCAGATGCTGGTCAGTCTTGCACCTGCTGGAACTAGAAAAGATGGAAGCAGATCTCAGTGTGTGATCTCATGAGGACACACACACACACACACACACACACACACACACATACACACACATACTTTGTTACTGAAAGAACCATGGCCCTTGAACTTGTCTTCTGCCCTGATAGCCCTCAATCCTTAGAATGAGAGTCTTCTAGAATACTACTCAGCTCCTCTTGATATATGTGTCCTGGGAATCCAACTTCTCCATTCACCTGGCATGCCTGGACCAGCCTGAGGCCAAAGTATAGCTGCCAGATAGAGCCCTGTTAAATATTAAAAACCTGGGAATGCAGGAATGCAGAAACTACTCCCTCATCTTTCTTCTTGTAAATGTAGACTTTTGGGTTGCCAGAAAGATAAAATTTTTCACTCAGGAAAGGAGCCTATGGTTTGGCACAAAACACTAATAATACTCAAAACTATAAATCCAAAATTCAGAAGTACAGTTATGTTCTGTTTTCCAGTCCCTTCATTCTTGATTAAATTAGAAAGCAGAGTTTGTGACAAGCAGGGACATGTATAAGAGAAGAGAGAACAATGGAAAATCCAGCTTTGGTGGAACTGAAATGCATAATCATGAAAGACATAGTAGTATTTGTTGGCTAATGAGACTTGTTTTCAGATGACTTATAACCAGACAAGTTCTCTGAGGTAAAATACTTATAAAAACCAGATCATGCACTGGCCCAGATCAGGAAATCCTCTTCAGTCAGAACTCCTTGGAAGCCTTTTCTGCGCAGGCTCGTATTTCTGGAAAACACTGCAAGGAATCCTACACGCAGTTGCATAATCTTCATGTGGGTGGACCGTGGAGGTGCGACGTTATATAAGCTCACCCCTGACTGCACATCAAGGCAGAGAGACCAGGAGATGCTTCCCTCAACCGGAAGCAGAGTTCCCAGTATGATCTCATCAGGAGAAAAATGATGACAGCTGGTGGCTTAAATAAAGATTCATGACAACAGGGTAGGATAGCCACACCTACACATTCTCTCCACTTGCTGCTTGGCAGTGAGCACAGCACACATATTCTGAGAAACCTTAAGTGCTGGGTCTGTTTCTGTGTTGAATCATGTTCAGAAGAGATGGAGGGTGGGCATATGTGACAGCAGCTGTGCTTGCAGAATGAAGAACCCAGGGTTCGGCAAAAGGTTCCCAGGGAATAACTACTTGCTCTGTATAAACTTGGATAAATTTAGGAGGCTCCAAAACTCTTGATTTTTTTTCCCAGTTGTTAAATGGAGACCAAAATAGTACTTATGTTTATTGGTGATCTGATTTGGAGGGCAGTGCCAGGGAAGGGCACTCTATCACTGAGCCACATTCAAGCCCTTTTGGGTTACTTTAAATATTAAATGATTTGAATCTGTTAACAAGTTTATCAGGATCCGCTAAGTGTAGTCTTTGTCTTTTGGTTTTACTCCGCTTTTTGCCATGCTGGGTGTCGAGTTTAAGGAATCTTACATGAAGGGCTCCATCACTGAGCTATCTCACCAGCCCCTACAGTCATGGTTTTGAAATATTAACTTTGGTTATAGTTCAACCAATGGATATTTATGGACCATTAAGTACATGAAGTAATTTTAACTATCACTCAGAAAGAGGAAGAAACAAAGAAATGTCTATACTGGTAAGTGCTTGGGTAGTTCGAAGAAAATAATCCAAGGAAAGTGGATTATTTTCTCACAGACTATGGTATTGAAATCCAATCAGATAGGAGGAACTCTTCCCAGAGGCTTCAATCAGGAAAAGGCAGAAATAACCACTCTTTATCTTAATTTACTCTGTTATGGTCCCATCTAATCTCTCTTGGTTCGTACTCTGCCCAAGGACTCTCAGTTTGAAAGCCACCAGCTGATCACCTATCCCTCCTTGATTTCAGAATTCCTGTAAATTAGAATGTCTCCTCAGTAGGTGCTCTTCAATTGCTAATACTTGGACACTATTTATGGATTCTGTTTCTTGGTTCAGTGTAAGGGGTGGTATTCAAATGCAGTACTGACCAAGCATAAACAGATTAAGCTACAACCAGTTACTTTGAGAGTCTTGAGCAAGAACAGGGTGAAAAATGAGAGACCAGAGACTCTAAGGAGAGCTAAACCCACTTCCAAATGTACCTGTACAGAGTTCCACTCATAAATTACAGCTTTGGATAGCTATTGGCCTAGCAATGCCTCCTAGGAGAGAGGCCCTAAAAGACCCCAAAATGTATATCCACCTAGAAACATTGGATCTGTATATCTATGTAGTATCATTCGTAATGTTAAAAATCACCTAAACTGGTGAATTAATTGATGAATTAACTAATGAATTAGTTCACTCAATGTTGTCTATGCAGTGGAGTATTATTTGACTATTAAATGGTGAAGAAATGACATATCCAATCAAAGTAGATGAACTTTGATTTTTATATCTTAACCCTGAGATATTAACCTCAGTAGGAGAATCCAGTCATAACAGACCACATATTGTATGGTTCCATGTATATGAACTGTCCAGAATAAGTGAATCTATAGTGACATAAATTAGTGGTTCCCAAGGAGTGAATGTCAACATAAACAGGGTTTATTTGGGAGGAGTGATTATAATGTTCTGAAAATAGATGGTGGTGGTTGTTGCAAAAACCTATGCATATACAAACCCTCACTAAAATATTCCTTTTTTGTGTGTGTATAAGTATTTGTGTGTGTATGCCTGTGGGTGCATGGGTGTGTATATGTGCATGTGGAGGCCAAGGTCAATCTTGGATGTCATGCCTTAGATGCCTTTCACCTTAATTTTTGAGACAAGTTCTCTCACTTGACTTGGAACTCATCAATTAGGTTAGACTGGCTGGCCAGTGAGCTCCAAGAATCTGCCTATCTCTGCTCCCCAGTACTAGGATTACAATC
Source organism: Eospalax fontanierii (assembly GCA_035773235.1). Classification (NCBI taxonomy): domain Eukaryota; kingdom Metazoa; phylum Chordata; class Mammalia; order Rodentia; family Spalacidae; genus Eospalax; species Eospalax fontanierii. Next base: position 42,239,054 of record CM069540.1, on the reverse strand, counting down.
ATGTGCTACCCCACTGGCTTTCTTACTAGGTTCTAGGGATCAAGCCCAGGTTTTTGTGGCAAGTATTTCACCAACTGAGCTATCTTGCCAGCCCAAAACTGTATGCTTTAATGGGTCAATTTTCATGGAATGTAAATTATATTTTTCATAACTATAACAATCTACACAAATATTTAAGCTTCCATTAATAATTTATGATATCATGTAAAATATATCTCTTTAAATAACTTAAATCGGGGGTGGAAAGATGACTCAGTGGTTGAGAGCACTTGTTGCTCTTGCAGAGGACCCCTGTTCACTTCCCAGCACTCACAGGGCAGCTAACAACCATCCATTAACTCCAGGTTCAAGGGATCCAATGCTCTCTTCTGACCTCAATGGACATTGCATTGCAGGACATGGATACACTTACATACATTCATGCAAAACACTCATACATTAAAAAAAAAAAGAAATAAATCAGAAAAAAGCTTAAATTGGCTATGATTTAGATATGGTTTGACCCCAAAGCTTTTGTCCTTAATGTAGTGCTTTTGGTGGTAACTGTAAGGGTTGATTAGCTCACGGAGTGCCATCCTTGGAAGGGATTAGTGTAGCTCTGTCCACAGGTTAATCCCAGCAAGATTCTAACAAGAGTGTGTAATTATAAAAGAGTAAGCCTGGCCCCCTTCCCTGTTTGTTCATATTCTTCTCTTCTCTTCTCTTCTCTTCTCTTCTCTTCTCTTCTCTTCTCTTCTCTTCTCTTCTCTCTCTTCTTTCTCTCCTCTTCTCTCTCTCTCTCTCTCTCCTTTATCTCCCTGCCCTTCCATGTTGCCATTCATCATGCTGTCATATAGCCAGAAACTCTTTATGAAAAATGGAAACCTAATCTTGGAATTCCAGCCTCCCTTTATGAGCTAAACAGATCCTTTATTTTTTCTTTATACATTACCCAGTGTCCGGTATTTTTATAGAAACACAAAGCAGGTTAAGACACTGTGTTGCTTGTTAGCTTTTGAGTTGCTGTGTCAAAATGCATGGTACAGCTAACTTAAGGAAGGAAGGATTTCTTTGGCTCATGTTTCTGAAGTTTCAGGCCTCCCCTGTGGGGAGGGTGTGGTACAGCACAGCAAATCACACTGTGGCAGCTACGAAGTCTGGACAAAAAATGCTCTTAGGTGGTTCTCTCTTTTCACATTTTCTTTCATTCCTGTCTCCAACACATGGTGTGATGTCACTTATATTCAAGGAAGGCCTTCCCCTCTTAGTTAAATAATTTTCTCTGGAACGGTCCTCCTAGACACACCCAGAGGTGTGCCTTACTGATTTCCTAACACTTCTCAATCCAATCAAGTTGGCAATCAAGGTTAATCATGGCAGACCCCATCCTAAAAAGAAAGCTATCCAATCCCTGCCTTCAGTCAGTTGAGAATGTAGTTGGGGAGTGGACGGTAGGACATGGAGATCATTAAGTCTTTTCTCAAGGGATTCCTTGTGTCTAAATGTAAAGAAGACTCCTTACTGCAGACTCCAGTTGGGTGCCCTTGGTCACATGAGCTACACGGAAATGCCAACCAGGTCCTGCAGGATAATTCCTATTTCCCAAAGGGAAAGTAGTTTCTAGAGCTCCAAGCACCCAATCAAAAAGGCTAGAGAAAAGACTTTGGATACAGGTTTACATCTTTCTCTCCATTCACACAAGGAGAAATACAAGTCTGTTTTGGATCATCTTCTATTGCTGATACCCTCCTGAACATAGCCCAGTTCAGGTGACTGCATGCCTGCCAGAACAAAAGGTGGGTGTGTGGCTTTTGTTTATGATCTAACAACTGCTTGAGGAGCCAGAACTCTAGCTGTACAATTTTGAAGGCTACTGGGGAACAAAAACAAATGAAAATAGAATCTGAATAAAATGGATTACTTATGACTGCTAGGTACCACCTCAAGCAATTTATATGTGGTATCCTATTTAATCATCACCCAGAAGCTGGTCAAGTAGGTGTTATTCTTCCCCTTGGGGCCTGATTTGATTTTATGCCACTCACTTTCTTGCTTCTGGTAATGTCAACTTTGAAAAATTGTAATTTGTAATGATTTATTTTCTGAATCTGTACTAATCTGCTCAGACTACCATAACAAAAACACCACAGAATGGGTGCCTGAAACAACTGAAATTCATTTTCTCACATCTATGGAGTTGCTGCTAGTGCTGTGATCTGATAGGGGCTTTCTTCCTAGGTTGCACATGGCCATCTGCTCATGGTGTCTTTACATAGTCTTTCTTCTGTACATGCTCAGACAACGCTGGTGTCTTTCTTCTTTCTCTACAGACACCTACAAATGGGATTAGAGACTAGAACCTTTCTCCAAATACTATTAAATTATGGAGTAGGACTTCAACCTATTATTTTTCAGAAGGGCCACAAAATTCAGTCCATGCAATAAATACCCACCTTGAAATCACAATTTGTATCAACCATGTTATTGTTTACTGTTTTTAAAAGATTCTTGAAATTGTGTATAGTGAAACCCCAGAAAACCTGGATCTACCCAGATTGCTCTCAAGTTACAGAGAAGGAAATGAATGCTTTCGGGAGAAGGAATTTGCTCCTGGCAACACTACAAGCAAGTTCAAGATCAGTGCTAAAGGTAGTGTGTGAGTCCTTGAGCCTTCCCCACTCACAGCACAGTCCCTGAATCAACAAACCCTGTATCCCAGGGATCCCATTAGAAAAAAGGACTACTTTCAAGTGTACACCAGACTGGATCAGAGTCTGCATTTTAATAAAATCCTAGCAGGGATCTTGTACACACTGGAGTGCAGGAAGTGCTGACCTAAGCCAGACTGCCTCGACCCATGTCTTTGTATGTCCTTGAAATGATCTTGGGCCATGTTGTACACCCCTTATTTAGGAGGAGCATGCACTGACATGTGATATGGGGGCCCACGTGCCCCCTACAAGGAAAAAGTAAGGCTTGGGTGGAGAGGTAGAAGGAAGGGGAGGACTGGGACATAAGATGACGAGGGTGGCCCTCATGTCCTGTACTCTGGTGCTAGCTCTTTCCCTTGGTCAGGGGTTCAGTGATGTACCAGGGCCACCAATTACAGCTGGGAAAAGACACAGACACAGTGCCCTCAGTGCACAGCAGGTGCTGAGCTGTGCCATATGAGGAAAAGGACAGAGCTTCCATGCAGTGTGTAGGAAAGTGAGGCCAGGAAAGGTGCAACCAGGTTGCCTCTCTCTGTGTCCAGTGGCTTCCTGATGTGAGTGTGACATTATCAGTCCAGGAGAATTATTTATATCATGCAAGTTGACAAATATCATACCCGACCCCCTCAGCATTTTATAACGTTGATCAGAATATTCTGGATCTTTGTGTTCCTATAGAATACTTAGCGATGGTCAGTATTCATAAAAGTGCTCATTTGTTGAAGGTCATTTTTTTTAAGATCACACAGGACGAATCACCCTCCCCCTTGAATTGATGTCCTAACACATCATTGCATAGTTCTACTAAAATCAAGGAGCACATGGAAGTATTCAGTGACCACAAAGGTCAGGTGGTCTTGGTGAGTAATACTCTACTACACAATCCCCTTCCAACCTTTGTTTTAGAGCCTGTCTGGAAGAGCTATGCCTTCTGTTGTTTCTGTTTTCCTTGTTTAGTTCTTCCTATTAGTGGCTATGACATATATGGCTTGCACACAATAGATGCTTGAAGATATGTGTGGAATTGCATAGTTCTGGAAACAACTGTCTGTAGATGGATCTTTTGAGACCCTTCCTTTGTAGAAGGGAAGTTGGGTTGCAGTGTGCATGGAAGATGAGCCCAGATCTCCAGGCCTTTGGGAGCTCAGGTTCTGCTGGCCTCAAATCCTGATCTTGCCTTTTATCTCATTTGTGACAGCTCTTCCCAGATTTGCCCTCCACTGCATTTTTGGACAGTAGTTTGGGTTTCTCAGTCTGTGGTGTTTGGTGGTCTTCCTAGAATTGGAGGTTGTCTAGGGTCACTGCTGCCAGGGCCTTCTTCCTAGGACAGCAAATAGAAGCTCAATCTGGAGGTGGACATTGCCTCCTTCTAATTGATTCTCTGTATTATTCTGAGAACTGGCTACCTGCCTGCTTTGTGACTTCCAGCTGCTGTGGCTGACACATTGGGCAGGTCTGAGTTCCTGCCACCGGCCCCACTGGTCCCTGCTATGATCTTTACCTGACTGTTGTGTTACATGGCAACTTGGAGCCAGGCTTGATCTATCTAGGGTGTACAGCTCCAGTTCCTGGTCAAGTAGCCTCTCCCAGACTGCCCTGTCAGTGAGGTCCAGAGCAAGGAGGCCCTTAGATATCCCAGGAGAGACCTTCTGATACACCCAGAGCTGGAAGGCAATCTATACACCCACTCACTCAATGTGCTCTTTATGTATGTGAGCCCTGACTGCACTGTGCCAGTCACTGCCCTAAATGTTGAGAGGATAACTAAATCAGACAAGGCCCATTGTTCACTGAGTCACAATCTAAGGAAGGAGATCCATGTCAAACACATTAAAACTATTGATAAGGGCATAGGCACATACTTATATCCCATGTATTTGTAATGCATACACCCATATTAATATAAAATTTATACACATACACATGTATTTTGCTTATAAAAATTGGCATATAAAATACAAAAAAAGGAGTAAACACTATGATAGATGCCCCCAAGAAAACTCATGACACCAGACAAGAAACACAGTAAGGCACTGCCAGCAAAGCAGATCCCAGAGGCCAAGGGTGGGAAAGCACCCAGAGTGTTTGCATGCAGAATGAGGGGGGCTGTGCTTCAAGGAGCCAAATGGCTCCCTGTTCTGAGTGGCAGAGGAAAGGCCTAGACAGGCTTCTGGATGCCTCCTTCAATCACAGGACCTCGTATCCTACTGGCTTTATTCTATCCTGAGAACCTCCTAACACTGCTGTATTTGTAGGGCAGGATTTCACAGCAACCACGTTCTCCTTTTTCTGTTCCCCTGGGGTGAAGAAGACCAGAGAGGAGAGGCTCGGAGAATCCGGACCTCTGGTTGACTGGCTCTGAGGCCCCAGCACCTGCTGCCTCTGCTGGTATTTTTGCCCACCAGCCCGCATGGAAATTACAGGGTTGGGCCACAGTCCTGTAGGGGACTATCCAGCCAACTAGACTGGCAGACATAAGCATGCATCCAACCGGAGTGCAGTTCTGGTCAAAGCCTGGCCGCACTCCGGCCTCGGCAGTTTCTGACTTTGTAGAACCACGAGGATCGCCCAGACTGCATTTCTCCCAAGTTCTCAGTGCTGCACATCAAGAATCCCCTTTGGATCTCGCCCCCACCCCCTCAACCCCCGCCCTCGCCCTCCCGCTAGATCCGCCGCACTGCCAAAGGTTCTTTTAGGTTCCGGGGCAGCGAGGGGACACTCTCCCGGCACCCGGGATCTCCCCGCCCGCCCGCCTCGCCACGACAGCCACAGGTGGTCAGGTGTTTCGGGGAGGCGGGCGCTGCGGCGGGGGCGGGCGCGGGGAGGCGGGCGCGGGCGGCGCCGCGGTGGGCGCGGCCGAGCCAGCTCGGCGGGGTGCGGCGCACCTTGCTCCCGCGAGCCCCGCGCCCGCCCCTCCCGCCCCCAGGACGCCTCCGGCCGCTTCCGTCCTCGCGGGCCCGGCGTGGGAGGACGATGGGTCAGCGCGGAAAAAGTGCATGAGGACGGCGGCGCGGCAGCTGCGCCTCACTCCGCCCGCCGAGCCCCGTGCAGCCCGCAGGCTCCATGGACGCGCCGCGCGCCCTGGCGGCCAAGCCCCCCAGCGGGTAAGCGGGGCGCGGGGGTCCCCGGGGCGCGGGGGTCCCCGGGGCGCGGGGGTCCCCGGGGCGCGGGGGCGCGGGGGCTGCGGGCTTGAGGCTCCCGGGGCGTTGCTCCGGTAACCTGGCCGGCCCGATCCGGCACACTTTCCGCGCGAATAGGGGCGCTTTTGGGGGGGTCCCCGAGTGCAGAGCCCCAGCTCTTAGCCGCTTTGATCCCCTGGGAGGTGGCAGCGGGACCCCTGGCGTCTGGCTCCAGGGCCGCCGTGTGGTCCTGTGCGAGGGTTCCTCCAGACACCCCTGCAGGCCCTGTGGCCCCTGCTCCCCGCAACACGGCGGGAGGGCGCATGGACTGGGACGCCGACCTGGCCTGGCCTTGTCGGGAGGAGTGTGGGGAAAGGAATTCCTGACCACTGTTCTGTCCTGCCTTGCCCGGTTGCCCCTTGGCAGTACTGGGGCTTAGAGGTGAGGACCTCCACGCAGGTTCTGTCTGGAGTCCGTTCTGCTGTCCCTGTCCTCCTGACTCCTCTTTCTGTTCCAGCCTTTACTGTTTCTTTTTACTGCCCTTACATCTTGCGGGCAGAGGTTCCATGACACTTTTAGGATTTTACTTGCAAAAACAGAAACTTCCCTAGTATAGGACAAGCAATCCTGCCCTTTAACCCGAGGCTGAGCCAGGCAAAACCGTGCCCATCGGTGCCCATCTCGACCAGGCCCTGGGTCGGCAGCGCCACAGGGTCATCGCAGGTTTTATGGATCTGGTGGACTGCAGCGCGCGGCGCCGCAGACCTTCGACCTCTCGCCAGCTCACTGGGGCCAGTGTGCTATGAGTGTTGCAAATGGAATGACTTGGGGTGGGCCTGCACCTGCTCACCCAATGGCCCACTTTCCACTGGAGCAACTGCATCGTACAACAAATCTCTTTTCTTTTGCAGTTCTGTCCCATTGACTCACCCTTTCCTATGCCCGTAGACGGTGTTGCCCAAGTGTGCAAATGGATTTTAAGCGAGTTCTTTATTATTTAAAATCATCCGTGAATGACAGTGGAAACAAGCTAGGTTTGTAATTCATATAATCTTGAAGGGGAGGAATGTTAAAAACCCTTTCTCCCCGCTGCACTTAGATGCCGTTATATAATTGTTTTCGAACAAACAAATTCCTGTCAAAGAAAATAAATAAGCATTACAAAATAACGTGGGGAGATATAAAAAAAAATCGTTAAATCTGTAGCTTTCCTAGACTTAAATAAGCCTGTTAAGGGAACTGAATTATTTTATCACTTTATAAATAAACTTGAAGGGAGTATTTGAGAGATCTGCAAAATTTCCTTGAATAGTTAAAGAAATCTGTGAAACCGCTTTCTCCAGCTTGCCCAGAGGAGAACCTGCCTTCCTCATTCCCAAATCACAAAAGGAAAGGTAGGCTTCCTGCTATGGATGTGATGGTGGACTTGAAATGCTTGTCTCAAATTCATTTGATTTTCACTTTCACACTCATAATAACTGAATTGCTTCCTTCAACCTCTTTGTCCAAGAAATGTGGACCTGTGGTCTTTAATTTCTGTTATTCCTGTCTGTTTTGGAGTTGTTTTGTTTACTTTTATCCCAAAGCATCAACAATATAAATATGCCTGTATTTTTCAGCAAAGACTTACAAGCTTTGTATAAAGTAGTTTGTGTAAGAATCTGAGGAAAGAGTTGGCACTAGGATTTTGTATATTTTATATTGTCTAGTAGTATTGCTTGCCTGCTATTAAGGATTGTGAAATTTCAGCCTTCAGTCTGTTATCAGCGGCAATCAGATTCTGTTGGCTTGTATCTGAAATTACTGTTTTCTTTGTCCCTTGAGAATAGGCAGTGTTTGCCATGCACTTGAGAGGTTTGTTTTCCCTCTGACACTAGAAAGGTTAGTTATAAAATCAAACTTTGTGTACAGTATCATTTTCCCATGTGGCAAGGAAAGCCTGATGTGACGAGTTTCTTGTAATTATTGATGGAAACTCAGCGTCCTCTGTGTGCTGTATAGACTGTTCTGAATGGGCTAGAGATGGTATGATACAAAGTGTGGCCTGCAGAGCCCTCCCAGAGATCACTGTAGGGACAAGAGGCTGATGAAGGTCAATTCATTTCCCGGGATTGTTAGCTTTGTTAAGGAGGCAAATGCAAATTGTGCTTGGATTGAAATCCTGCTTTTCTTAGTGATTTCATTAAAGTACTAAATATGAGGAGTGTCTGTCTAGGAAAGGGGTTGTGTGCAGAAACTAACAAGTTGGACTTCATTTGCTGCGTAGGGAATTTTAGAGCTCAGGAGTGAGTGTGTGTGTGTGTGTGTGTGTGTGTACACACTTGTGGAGATTGGAGGTCAATGTTTGGGAGTCGGTTCTCTCTCTCTGCTATGGGTTCTAGGAATTGAACTCAGGCCAACAGGCCTTTTAGGGAGCCTTTTTTTCCCACTGAATGGTCAACAAGCCTGAGAGTTCCAGTTTTGACAAGTTTGTGTCATAGCTGATAGAATATTTTGGAACACAGATCCAGGCAAATTGTCTTTTGATGAAGTTTTAAAATATATTTAAGTCTTTCCTTTGTGTTTTATTGGATCTATTTGAGTATTTATGGGATCTATCCTAGGGGTTGTTCTTTATGAAATTAGGGACTGAGTTTGGCACTGACTGAACACATTATGAATAAGGGAGAGTCTTTAGCATTTAGCAGGATGGTGAATATTGATCCCTACTCACCCTGTTGAAGAAACACTTAATTGCGTAGAATTGAAAAGTCTTTAATGATATGAAACCTTAACATAGTGAACACATTTGAGCAAAGGCTGTATTTAAGTAATTTGCTTTAAAAAACAAACACAGCAACAAAACCAATGAACTTTACATAGATATAACTGTTACTTATTAGACTGCATGTATTTATTTATAAACAACTTACTAGAACAAGAATTAAAAAAAAAATAAGTGGGTGACTTATTCATGTTTAGAGATAGGTTATCCCTATGTAGCCCAGGCTGCCCTTGAACTAGTGCTCTTCCTGCCTCAAGCCTCTGGAATGCTGGGATGGCAGGCATGTGTCAGCATGTGCAGCTCAAAGAAGTTAAGTCTTACCTATCAGCAGCCAAACAATATAAACTAGAGAGGGCCTTTCCCTTTGATGATCCTATGGCCAGCCGCAATCCTGTTTTGTACCAGACCCTTATGTTTCGATATTAAGGATATTAAGACAATAATACCAACTATGTGTCATAAGGGACTTAGGTTTCCAGCCCCATCGCTTTTGGCTTGCATGTCAGGGAATGTTCTTACTAATCAGAGTGTAACGATTACCTGTTATGTAAAACTTCAACACTGAATTTGAGCTGTACTTTTGTTACTTCTGAACTACTTTTTATTTCATCGACCCATTTAAAGAATGTCAAATTTCTCCACGTGGAGAATAGGCCTAGGAATTCTACTTTTGTAGTTATAATTCTTATCCACAAGAGGAATTGAACATTTCCCTGTCACAATATCAAATAATCACAGAACATTGTTATTACTTCCCAGTGGTTGTGTCACAGTGGACCCGAAGGGCTACTAAAATTTGACAAAAAGGTATTTGTAAAATGTTAAGTCATTCCTGTCTTTGGGACTCCAGAATGCTGACCATCTTTGGGTTTTTGCTCATGATCGCCCATGCATGAGTGGATCAAATTATTCCCCAGTGGCACTGTGACCTAGGAAGGGTGACAGCCCCTACATTTATGCAGGCCTGGATCCTGTGGCCTCTTTAATTTGGAACTTGCAAAATTAGGTCATAACTCGTGTGCATCCAAGTGTATGCCCATCATTGTTAAGAAAACAGTCATTATAGGATGTATCTATACAGTATAATAACTAGCTTAAGATCTTAGGCCTTGTGTACTTTGTGATTAAATCTGTGATTACATTCGATTTCACAGTCGATCAAAAGTTAAAAACTGAGCAGAAATATTTGACATCAAGTCAGATTTGAAATGTAGTATCATATAGTTCCACTTAGATTTGAACTAAATAAACACATTTAGCAGTGTATCTTTTTAAAAGATTTATTTATTTTTATATTACATGTATGAGTGTTTGCTTACATGTATGTATGTGTACTGTGTATGTGCCTATTCCCTAAGGAGGCCAGAACTCCTGGAACTGGAGCTAGCAACAGTTGTGAGCCAGAATGTAGGTGCTGGGACCTGAACCTGGCTCCTCTGAAGGAATGGTAAATGGTCTTGAGCACTGAGCCATCTCTTCTGTCCCCAGTCAGTTTATGTATTATGTGACATCTGCCTAGGTGTCTCTTGTCCCCATTTGCATTTAGCAATGGGGTCTGCAGATTTTATGTGCCAGCTAATCTTAGTGATGTATTTAATCACCTTGTACTGTAGTAGAGGACATAGCTATCATACTTCAGAACCCACTGAACCATTTTATTCATCTTCTTCTCTAGGTAGTTTAACTATTTAACATTGATTCGTATTAGTGATATCTATCACATATCTTTTGCTTTTTACGAGTTTCACTTACTTAAGTGAAATTGTAAACTTGAGTCTTAGCCCCCCCCCCCATTCTGTCTTTGCCGTCTCTCTCCTGCCTTGCCTGTGGAGCATCTCTGTGTTCATCAAAGGGCTTTTTGCTAGTTTCCACTTTTCCTTTCCCTCATTCTATATTTTCAGCCTGTCTCTTGCTGGGGTGATAGATATTATGTGTGCTTGATAAGGTTCCAGTCATTTTTTATAAAGCTAAGAATAGTGATTGCTCTGGAGACCAATGCTCATCGTTCTAGAGTCCAGTTTACTGAGGACCTTGCAGTAACCAGAGACAGTCATTCTCCAACAGTATATGTATTTCCTGTTGCCCATCCCTAGGACCGTTCCCTTTCTGAGCAAGTCCCTTTACAGAAAGAAGGCTTTTTCCCAGCTGGCAGCACCCCATGGTAACAGGATTTTAACATCATCGGTCTTATCTCTCATCAGGAGGTGAAGTGCTCCTGGCCAGGACTGTTTCTGAGGCCAAGTGCAATTAAAACACGAGTTCCCTCACCACAAATATTTCTATTAAAAACTAAATGAAAATCTTTAAAACTAACTGTCAAAATATATTTTGCTTAGGATACATTTGATTAGACACATTCCCAGATCTCAGATGCGCTCACAGAAATGCATTTGTAGCTCCAATTTCCACCTACACCAAATCCAGTGATGCCTTGTAAAACACTTAAACCGAAGCTGGGCCTGGTGGCTCAGTCTTATAATCCTAGCAGCTTAGGAAGATGAAGTGGGAGGATCACAAGTTCAAGGTGGGCCTGGGCTACAGAATGAATTTAAGGTCTGCTTGGGTCACAAGGTAAGTTCAGGGACAGCCTGAGTAACTTAACGAGGCCCTATCTCAAAAGTAAAAAGCAAAAAGAAGACTGGGGATGTGACCTAAGCAGACCTTAGGACTCCCACTCAGGGAAAAAGCACTTGCATCCACAGTCCCACAAAAACCCCACAAGTAATACCACCACCACCCTCAAATTGATTTTAATAATTCATTAAGCCCTTAGCTTCTTAAGGAAAATGACAGAAATACCCAAAGATGAGCCAGATAACTCAGGAGTCCTGCTCCTCCATCTCCGGTTCTTCTCACCACAGTGCCTGTCCTGTCTTAACTGCTCAAGCCTTAGGAGCTGCCCCACCTTATGTCAGAGAAAAGACAAGGGCGACCCCTCTCCTTTCTGCAGGGCCACTAAATGGGATCACACTCCCAGTGGGCACCACGGAGATGACCAGGCAGCTTATGTTTCCTTCTTTAAAATGTCTTGTGCCTATTAATGTTATTTGACTTTCTCCTTCAAAAGGCAAGGAGGGTGAGCAGAGAGAACCCTGGAATGAGTAGCTTTGGTTGCTGGTGCCAGTGTGCATCATCCGGGGCAGGGCCTGCAGCCCTTCTTGACTGGGCTCCTGCAGGTCAGACAGCTAAGCTGCTAATCTTGCTTTGTGTGAAGGCAGCTGTGCTCTGCTAGTGCGGCCCTATGGGGGCATCGAGTACTCGCCATGTTGTGAACATACACAGTTCTTCCTTCCCCTGCGCTATTTTTCAGTCAATTTTAAACGTAAGTGTCCCTGTGTGGATTGTGGCTCCATGGTGGCCAGTCAGGCCTCTGGCTTCTTATTCTCTGGTGGTCACCACAGTGTGCTTCCCAGAACTCTGCCCTTGTCATACACACTCTCTCCCCAACCTTGCACAGGCAGCCTTTTCTCCTCTCCCAGGATGGTTCCTGGCAGCTATCAGACATAAGGGGCTTCCCATCCCAGGCCTCCAGGGACTTCGGAGGGCCTGGCTCCTGGGTTTTTCCTCATGCATTCCCAAGCTTTCCTCTGTCATAGGGTTTGTGATCTCCAGTGTATTTGTCTCTTGTCCATTGAATTCTGAGTTCCTCAGAGGTGGGTTCCTGCTTCGTGTTTGCATCATCTGCCTGTGGCACAGGAAACAGGTAGAACCCAGTGAACCAGCTCTGCTTCATTTGTTGTTGAATAAGATCATCTTAGAACTCACAGGAGCCCTAACGTGGGATTCAGAGTGTTCCCAAAATATGCCAGATGCCTCTTTGAAAAAGAGGATTTTTTAAAAAAAAAGTTGTCACATAACTTTGTTTCTGCCAGACTGCCTGAGAACAGATAGACCAGCTGGAACTGAAGGTTTTCTGCTCTGGCACTGCCTGCCAGCAATACAGCCATGTTCTTCACAGACTTGAAAGGCATCAGATACTTAGAACATGAGTGATGGTAACTTCCAGAGAAGTGTCTTTCTTTCTTTGTTCTTGGTCCATGAGGGTGGTCCAGGCTGGGATTGAGGTGCCAGCTTATCACAGATCCTCCACTTTTTCGTTGCTACTGTGTCTTGGCCATCATGTAGCCTACCCATGCTCTAGCCCTACAGAAGGAGGGCACAGGCGGGGAACCTGCACTTTTCCTGTGACACAGATTGCATGTATCCCTTTATGCATGTGCCCTTGGCCCAGTTCACGTTATATAGTCATTAAGAGGAGGCTCGACTTAGGAGGATACAACCCCTGACCCCATGGTCTTATTGCCATCCTGGTAAGGGCTAGGAGGAGCTTGGGCACAGTGGTCTTGGCAGGGGTGCACAGTTTTGGGGATCATATGACTCTTCTCACTAGAGTCCTTAGAAGTCAACTGTCAGAAGGTGTGTCGCAGACAGTTCCTGCCTGTGTTGAAAAGTGTGTCCTCAGTTTGTTCAGAGTGTAACTGACAGGAAAAAGTCCCTGAGCTGTGCAGCATGGCTTTGTGTTGGCCTGAAACAGGCCTGGTGCAGCTGGAACTTCTGATCCTAGTCTCTACATCAGTACTGAGTGTGGAGAAGGTGCAGGCCCTTCACTGCTTCTCTCTCTCTCCAGGATCCTGCACACAGGGTCTATCCCCAGGAGGAAAAGACTTTTATAGATAGTCATCTCAAAGTCCGGCAATAACCAGTTCTTCTTGCCTGTCGTATGTCAGAGGATTAGCATGGTTGCTTTTCATGTTTCTCATCCTCTTTATTCAGCCATATGGACTTTTTATTCATGGTGGGCACGAGCTGGGACAGATTGGAAAGACAATTCCCTAGTCATAGCCTTAGCTAGCTGTGCCTGGGTGACTCAGAGCCTTGCTTGGGGAGGCAGGAGACAGAGAGAATACCTGTTCTTAGGTGGTGAGGGGTACATGCAAGGCTTGTCATCGTAAATGTTGTATGTGACTGGAAGAGTCAGAGAACTGGAGGCTGAGGCATAGTGTATGATTTTGCAATTATGAGTACCTAGCCTAGCCTGAGCAATTAAATACTTAAGTAGCAAGCTCAAGTTAAGAAAGTTGATGGGAAAACCTACTCTGCGTGTGTGTGTGTGTGTGTGTGTGTGTGTGTGTGTGTGTGTGTGTGTGAGAATGCCTCCATGCCTGTATACATGGATGTGAGAGTGAGAATTTATCTTGCAACTTTTGACAAAGCTGCAAGTTCCCAAATCAATCCTGGCAATGTTTTCCCAGACTGAACAGTTTGGAGTTGTGTTTAGAAGTACGTTTGGGTGGGGGTGATAATTCAGAGGAGTGTATACTTGTTAAGTGGCTAGTTTTTAGTCTCTAAACATAGTTTTGATGACTAGAACCATGGTAATTAGGAACAAAACTCAGTAATGTTCAATAAAAAGACAATTAGGTTAAAAGAAACTCTTACATTATAGGCAGAATCTAGACATTTGCCACTGCAAACGCATCCTTGCCAGCTCAGGCATCTTGCTGCCTATAAGTTTGTGTTAAATTGGTTTTAGGGTAGAAGTAAAACCTTACCCCCCTGTTCAGGGCCTAAAACACTTGCTGCATTGTGTTCTTACAACATCATGGTTATTAAGAATGAATTAGATTTCTTTTGGCTCTTACCAGATCACCCAGTCTGTTTTAAAAAGTGTTAATTGGAGTCCTGAAATCTGAGTGTGTCTTGTTCTGCATCAGCCCCCTGAATTCCGATCTTTTGCCCCTTCTCTGTGATGGTTTTTGGTTGATGTTTATGGTGTGATTTGTTCTCAAAGAATGTTTTCCAAATGAAAGTTCTTGTGGGAGTTTCCTGACACTAAGAACGGTAATGAGAGACAGGAGATGGGTCAGTAAGTGAAGTGCTTGCCGTGCAAGCAGGAGAACCTGAGTTTAGATCCCTACACCAATGTACAAACGCAGTATGCATCTGTAACTATGGCAGTGGAGGCAGAGGCAGGCTGATGAGGGCCTGTAGGGGTCCCAGGCCAATCAGTCTCAAGGAAACAGGGAACTCAGGTTCAGTGAGATACCTTAAAAAAATACAGTCTAGAATGATAGAGAAAGACTCCTGATATGGGCCCCTGGCTTCCACATGCACAGGGACCAGCCCAGGCACACACAAAGTGATTAAAGCTAGCGTGTAAGCTAGACTCAGTTGAAAACAATACTTAACTTGAGATGTTTTATTATTATTTCTAGGTTATTTACTAAACATTTCACATTGTGGGAGTGATGATATTTTGACTTATAATTTCTTCTAAAAGGAGGAAACTGAAGTTTCATAGGCTGTCCCTGAGGTGTGAGTTATTGTGGTATTGTGTTCTAGCTCATGTGGATAGTCTTTGTATCAAAAGACAATAACTGTTTTTTCCACTTTGGAGGTTAGATCGCTACATGACTTTCCCTTCTGGGGTCTAACCCCTGATCCTTTGGTTATCACTACCTTAAGCAGAAACAGAATTGTTTCTGAAGTCCCACTGCTCCCTGCTGGAGCCTCTTCTGGTGCCTGCGGGGAGCCGCTGGCTTCTCACTGCTCTGTTTCTGATGTGCTGCAGCTTTTTGGCAGCCTTTGCCTCTGCAGGATTCCTCACAGGAAGACTCCCAAGGCAGTCACTTGTTGATGCAAGCACCCTGGAGCATTTCCAGGAAGCACAGCTCCTGAAACTCTCAGGTGGGATTTAATTTCTTGAAAAGGGATAAGCTGGGCATGATAGGAGAAGAACCGTGCTCAGCACTCAGCAGTTGGTGAGCATAGAGAAAACTGCTAAATTGATGGGAGTTGGACCTAGACTTTTCCTTCCCTCTGGCAAGTGGTTCTGCCTTGATCCTGGCTTATGAATTAATAAACACAAAAAGCCTCCCCTTTGTGCTGCTGTGACTCAGCTAGTGTTCTCTCTCTCTCTCTCTCTCTCTCTCTCTCTCTCTCTCTCTCTCTCCCCCCCCCCTCAATTCTGCTTTGCCCACTGAATGTGTTCTCTTCACAGCAGAAGCTTGTAGACCCCCCAAACTGACAAATTGGCTAGTTGTGTTTTCTTCTGGGTAGCTGGAGGCACCCCTCACAGTGAAGGCTCACTGGTGTGCCAGGTGATTCTCTGCCCCTTTGCTGTTGGGAAAGTGGGCTGCATTGACAAGGATGTACTTGACGCTTGTGGGCTTTCAAGGGCTCTAGCATCCTTCTGCCTGGACTTGCTACGCAGAGGGAGAAGAGCGCGTGACATTTTGGTGAGGCTCTTGCTGGGTTATTATCCCGTGTTGTATGTGTTCCTTCAGCCCACTGGTCCTTGCTTATATTGGTCAGCTTTTTAGTATTGTCACATAATGCCCTAGAGAATCAGCTTATAAGGAGGAAAGGTTTATTTTGGATACAGTTTCAGTGCCTTTGGTTCATGGTCTCTTGTTTCTTGTCCCTGTTGCTTTTGGGGAGTGTGGTAGAGGAAGTTGCTTAGATCCTGGTGACTGGGAAGCAAAGAGGCAAGGAGGGGCAGGCTACCCCCCTGCTAGACCTCTCTCCTCAAGCTTATATGCTGCCGTGTAGTTGAGGACCAAGCCATGAAAATACGCGTCTTTGGGAGACTCTCCAAATGCAAACATCGTATTGCACGCTGTCAAAAGACACCGTAGAGAGAAACCTGCCTTCATCATGTCCCGGTGCACTTGGCACCCAGTGCAAGTTGTTTTGTGCTGAATGTCCTCTGTGTGCTCTTGGCTTTCTTGGGGTCCATGGAAGTGGAACATCCCTCAACATTTGATTTTTCAAGTTAGTTTTATCACTCCCAATGATGTGGATTTACCTGAGTGAAATCCTTGCTCTTCTTTTAACTAGTTGTAGATGTTAGGCAAATACATACTTTAGACTCTGTTTTAACTGCTGGTCTGTGGAAAGCATTGCTTCTTAGATGAGGCATCTGAACAGCAACCTTAGAGGAAAATTATAGGTTTGAGATGTTTTCTTGATGCTGACTTTTCCTTTTTCTCCAATTCAAAACTATGTAGGTTTCTTATGTCAGTGATGACAGTTTAACCAGGAGCTTGGTGGGATGTAATGAATGGTTTGATTTTACACAGAGCTGGTTTGTGATGAAGTCTTGAGGGGAGGCTGCATACTCATTTGCATAATGTTTTTATTTATTCATGTGAAAACAGTGCTTTCACTTGCTTCTAAATATGGGAAAGTGATATATAATTTCCTGAAAAATTGATTTTCAAGGTTTCCTGTGTCCTCCTCTCTTTTGTTAGAGTGATCTGGGGTAGTGGAGGACAGGTCTTGCTCTGAGGGAAGCTGCTGGCCCTGGGAGAAGGTGAATGTTTGCAGCTCTCTGGTCACTTTCATCCTGAGCAGGTCTACCTGCAGAGCTGTGGGGTGGAAAGACAAGACCTTCCAGTCCATTCTTTGCCACTGAGAACTGTGAAACTGGAATTAATTGACTAGCCTCTCTGTAAGAAGACATGAGGGCTTGGAGAGATGGCTTAACAGTTAAGAGCACTGGCTCCTCTTGCAGAGGAATCAGGTTTGGTTCAAACAACTAAATGGTGGCTAACGTCGATCCATAACTCCAGTTCTAGGGGGTCCCCTCTTCTGGTCTCTGTGGCCATTGCACAACACAGGTGTACTTACATATGAGCAGGCAAAACACTCATACACATAAAAATAAAAATAAATAAAAAGGTAAAAAATAAAACAAAACACAGAAGACATGAACTACATTTCCAATAAGCAGCATGACCCTTACCACTGTGTTTTCATATAGGAGAAACAGCCAGTGCTACCTTGATAGGAAACTAAGAGCATAATGGTCTGAAAGGTCTGCTGTATTAAAACCAGAAAATAACAATAGGAATATAATAAAGATCCTAGCTCATATTCATATATTGATCTTGAACAACTGTTACAGACACAGCTTAGTTCAAAAGTCAGATGGGCTCCAGGGCCTTACGTGCACTTGTGTCTCTTCTGGTTTTGTTGGCATTTGAGTGTGTGCTGCATTCTGCATCAGCTTGGTTAACCTGGTTGGGACATCGGTGTCCTGATCTGTCTCGTAACCACCGTCTGATTCTATGGGGATGATGCCAGGTCCCCTCTGGGATGAATCTGGGGACTGCTCTTAACAAATTGCATGCCATCCTTTACCAGTAAATGAGTATATGAGTAAATCTCTGAGCTCAGTGTTGGTGTGACTCTGTCAGGAGCTCTGCACATCTGTCCTTCCATCAGCAGGGTAGACAGAGAAAAGAAGCAAGAGCAAGACTGGGGGATTTCTTTAGCCCTTAGTATCTGAATACCAGTAAGCACTGCACAAGTGTGTAGGTCGCTTGGGCAAAGTATAAGGACATCAGAAGACATTTGCATGTTCCCTTTTGGGTCAGCAGTTAAACTACACTTTGAAAAGTATGCCTTCATTTGTGTAGCTTCTAAGAGTCATGAAGAAGTTGACCTGTCTTTTTGAGGTCCCTCTGTCCAGAGCAGGCAGGGATGCCCCTGACACTACGATGTCATCTGGATGTGGCCCAGTGACTTAATGGCTTTTTTTAGATAGTGAACTTCCCTTTCATAGTCAACTCAGATTTTATAAAAGGTACAAAGCATCTGTACACATCTCTGTCCTATGTAAGTGCATGTAAAAACATTAATCTGAAATTACAGTCTTTTGCATTAACTCTGAAAGGAGGCTTGGAAAAACATTACGCTGCTCTAGCATTTTAAGACATTCTGTTTTGTAAAGTATAGGCTTCTGTGGCAGTGATAGAAACAATAGCTTATTTGAAAACTTCATGCCTACAAGTGGTATATGTTATCATAATTTTATCATCACACAGGAAACACCCAACTACTGATTTCATACATGCCAAAACATGGCCCCCTGATGCCTGACAGGAGCTTAAGGTGTCTATGCCTGCATCTGCTTTAATAATTGTGCTTAGTGCTCTGTGTACTATCTTCTTTTAAAATCGGTGCAAACTAGTGGTAGTGGTTTGTGATCTAGAAGGAGATGAACAGAGATTAGGCTCTTGTATAGACTTTGAAATTGTGATCATCACCAGATTTGTGAGATTTTAGGGAACTTTTTAAAAAATTTTTTATTTTTATTTTATGTGTTTGAGTGTATTGCCTGCATGTATGTACGGGCACCCATGTCATGTAGTGCTGCTGGAAGTCGGAAGAGGATGTCGGATTCCTCTGGAGCTGGAGCCTGTTGTTAGCTGCCATGTAGTGCTGGGATTTGAGTCCATATCCTCTACAAGAGCAGCTAGTGCTCTTAACCACTGAGCCATTTCTCCATCACTGGGGGAAAAATGTTTTTTTTTTTTGTTTTGTTTTTTTTTTCAGTTTCTTTTAACAGTAGAATGTGGCAATGGTTTGAACATGTCCTCCAAACTTTACATGTTGGAAATTTAATCCCCAAATTCATGTTACTGTTATGTGGGGAGGCCTCTGGAGGTAACGAGAATTTGTTAAGATATACTGGGGACACTCACACTGGCGTTAGTGGTTTTTCAGAAAAGGAGTAGGGAGCCTAGCTAGCCCACATGTTCTGTCTCTCCATTGTATAATGATGCAGAACACAGTCATACTAGGTGCTGAGCAAATGCTCATGCCCTGTTCCTGGATATCCCAGCTCCAGAGTCATGAACTAAGTAAACCTCTGTTCCTGGTAAGTTTTTTAGTCTGTAGCAATTCAGTCATAACAACAGAAAATGGATTAAGACAAATGTCTTAGATAGAATTTCTAGATATCTTTAAGTATTGGAAAGTGATGGTGTCTCTGTCTTATTCAGGTCTCCTCTTCAAGCTTACTCTGTTGCGAGTGAGGCCAGATTCTCCTCCTTGTTAGCTAGGTTGACATTTGATGGTTCTTTCATAGCACCTCCCAGCACAGGCCTGGGCTGCAGGGCAGTGCAGCTCACCACCTCTGAGATAGCAGTGTGGTATTAGGCTGAGACAGTCAAGGTCAGGCAAAGACAACCATAGGCAAGGCCTCGCTGTAGCTACTGAGAACCTGGTTGGGGTGACAGAGTCAGAGTTTGAGCTAGAAAAAAGGTTGATGATTGGTTAAGGTATGGCTAAGGGGATTGATAGAAAGTCACCAACTGGTATAAATGGAAAGCACAGGCTGTTCCCACCACCATGCGACTCATAAGTGAACAAATCTGAGGACATGAGGGTGACAGGTGACTTAGATGCCAGGATCAAGATTGCAATGTGGTAGGTCAGCAGGTAGATGGGGTGGAGTATGATCTGGGAGTCAGTCCAAGGTTTTTAAGCATGACATAATACTGATGGACAAAGATTGTTCTTAGAGTGTTTCATGATTCCTTGGAGTGACAGCAATGGGGAAAGGGGGTGGATATTGCCTAGGACAGCCACGACGACAGTGGCTTGGTCTTGTTGCCCGTTGGTGAATGGAATTGGTGTCTTGAAGCTCCCCAGATTTGAAGAGTCTTGGGTGGCAGCGTGCTGTGGCTGCTCCACAGTCATAGCGGAGGCCATATAACTGAGAGTGTTCAGACCTGAGTGATGGGCGTGATCTGAAAGTGGGAGCTGGGAGGAGCTGGGAGGAGCCCGGGAATGTGAGGAGCTTGACTCACTCACCTCTGGAATGTTGAGAATGAATGTGCTGGGTGCCGACCACAGGGTGACGATTCATCAGGCATGACTGTCCCCTGCTGTCTCTATCTCCTTGAGGAAAGATGAACTTTGTGACTGGCCGTGGGGTCAGTGATAGCCACGGAAAGTACCTGCCTGTGCACAGTAGGAGAGGAGTCGGAAGGAGGAGACCTGGGCCCAGACCCCCAGTTGATATCAGCCAACTTTACAGGACAGGCACTGTCTAATGTCCATGTCACCTCACTCTTCACAAAATCTCGTGGGGTGGGTTCTAGGATTCTTTCTATTTTAAATAGAAGACTGTGGAACACAGAAGGTTAATTATCCTGACCAAGGACAGCTAGTTGGTGCATTAATCTTTTTATTTCATGCCTCTAACCACATGTCCTCCTCAGATACTCATGGAAAACATCCTGGAGACCCTGAGGAAAGTCCAGAGTCTAAGTTGAAAGTGAGGAGGACAGGGTGTCCTCACAGGACCCAAGAGCAGCGAGGGCTCAGTCAGGCCCTTAGAAGGACCTGACTGAAGAAGGCGGAGCTTTGCTCGTGCATGCCTAGGTGTCTTTGGCTTCCAGTTTATCCCTTCCTTTCCAGAGCTCCCCCTGAGAAGGTGTTTGTCCTGCTTACCCACAAAGACACTCACTAGTGTTACTACAGCACACAGGTGGGGGTAACAGGATGTAGGGATGTAGACTGAGGATTGGGAGTGTACAGAGTTCCTTCTAGCATACTATATAACCTGTTCTGTGAGAAGTGGGAGTGTCTGAAACTTAAACAATCATGAATACATGTGCAAAAAAAAGCAAGGTAGACTGGAGGCCAATGAACTGGGTTTAGGGTCAGAGATAAGCAGTTTCTCCAATGTGATCCAGGAACTCGTCTGTCCACGGTGAAGTAAGTATAGCATTGACTGACCTCCAAGAAGTTTTGGACATCATGGGGACACCTAAACACACTGCTAGAGAAGCTGCCTACATAAGCAGGATGCATTCTTCTTTGGTCCTCTCAATCTAGAGTAGGCTTCCTGAATCACCGAGTGTTGTCCTTGGGCTTTGTCGTTCATCCCTCTCCAGTACAGTGGTATGAAAGACCATTACCATCTGCATTTTGGAGCAGAACAAATTGAATCCAGAGAGATTAAGCAGCAGGTTCAGGGTAACTAACGAGCAGTGCTAATCTCCCTCTCTAGGCAATGTTTCTATTGCTAATAACATCAATTCTCTGAGCAGGACAGTCCACTTCCACAGGCTCAGGGGCCACAGTGCCCATCCACATTTGCAGTGCTCCAGGTCAGGAACCTATGCCAGTATGCTGGGGTATATAAATCCTGAAGGGAGATTCTCAAGAGGTTGAGGTTGGAGGGTTATGAGTTCAAGGCCTTAGGACTTTGAGAGGAACAGGGACAGACAGAAGGTAAGCAGAGACTAGATTACATTAGTCTCTTGATTTTTCTTTTTGGTTCCACAGCAAATTTAAAACAAAAGATCTATAAAAGTTCTTTGGACTGTAGTGAATTTTATTTTGTAACTCTACCTGACCTGGAATTTGCTATGCAAAAAAGGCTAATTTCACAGAGATCCTCCTGCTTCTGCCTCCCAAGTACTGAGATTAAGGATGTGCTCCATCATGCCTCCCTATAATGCTTTCTTAACCACCAACTCTGTACCTTCTAGGCAACCAGACAGTGAAGAATGACTGCATGGGATCTTACCCAGCTATGTCACTGCATGCCTCAGTGTCTTAACAGTACTCAGCCTTGTGAGAGGGGTGTGTGTGTGTGTGTGTGTGTGTGTGTGTGTGTGTCTGTATGTGTGTATGTGTGTGTACTGACCATGGAAGGCTGTGTTGACTGGTCTTTGGGAGGGTTTGCTATGTAAACTGTCTTGCCCTAAGACAGAGTAGAATGACGCCATGTGCTCCCGGCACTGACTGCCCCTGGTGTTTCTGCCATACCATTTGCACCATCTTTTTGACTTAACTGTGATGGAGAAAGTGACTGTGGCTGAAAGAGTCTGGAAGGAGAATCTCCAAGGATAACTGTGGGAGGCCTGAGATGAGAGAAAGGAGTTGTGTCCTGGGATGAGATGGTTGGACCAGCAGCCTTGCTGTTTGCTGTGTTCCATTCCAGCAAGGCTGTTGCGCGTGTTTGTTCACAGGTGTGCATATTCTAGGGTCTTAGCTGCTGTAAAGAATGGTCCTTATTCATATTGGTATTATGATTATTATCTATTGTTGCTACTGAGCTCTTTAAATGATACTTTATGCATTTCATTTGAGTTCCATGAAGCCCACTAGTCTTCAGAAAGGCATTTCATTCTCTACTTTCCAGAACAGAGAATGGCTAATGTACTGATTAAAGGCAAGGAAGTGAGCCAGGCATGGTGCTGAATGACTGTGATCCCAGCACTGGGGAGGCTGAGTTAGGAGAATCATGAGTTCAAAGCCAGCCTGGCCTACATGGTGAATTTCCAGGGTAGTCTGGGCTACAGAGGGAGATCCTATCTGAAAACCAATAACCAATAAGCAAGCAAGCAAACACATCAAGAAAAGAAGTGGCCACCTTGCTCAGGCGCTGGTCTCAGGGCACCTTGGGGATGTCTCTGTGTAGCTAGCCTGTATGTATAGGTGATTATTGCTTCTTATGATGAAGACTTCATTACCTGAGCACAATTGAGCTGGTGAAAGCATGGGATATCTCTGAGTATGTATCAACACACTATCAGTGTGCTGCCGACAGTGGGGACAGCTCTTCTTAGTGGTCCTTCATGAGGTAGCAGCCATGCAAGGTACAAAAAAATGGCTAGGAGGTGGCTCTGTTTTTGTTAACTTTTAGTGGGGTGCCATAGCTCCTTGACGTGTGGACCTTTTCCACTGTGTACTTGGGTGTCTTCACAACATGGTAGCCCTTGCTTCAGAGGAAATGACTTGGGATAATGAAGGAGGAAACAGAAAGGCCTTTTGGGACCTAGCCATACATGGTGGCTTTGTATTCTGTTTGTTGGAAGCAAGTCACTCAGTGCAGCCCTTAGTAGGGGGAGGTGGAGAGAATTAGGTTACACCTTTTGGAGAGATTAGCAAAAAACACTTTGTAGTATAGTCTAACTTTGTAGCTTCTGTAGAATGATCAACTGGACTGCCCTGTCCCAAAGCAACTTGCCAAATCCCTAGTTAAGACCATTAAGAATATCTACTGAGGGTCTTCTAAAGAGGAGAGGAGACTTATAGTCAAATCCCTCTGGAGGTGGTACAAGGCTTTCTGATGCTTGGTTTCTCTATGTGCCAAGAGAAACTATGGCAGTTTTCTTTACATGAGTGTGCATTGTTGTTTGTATAAAGGTTCTCAAAATAGTGAAAACTTGCCTGCTATTAAAAATAATAACAAACCCCTTCTGTACAGAAAAGTGACTAAGACTCTCAGTTTGGGACAGTCCATCTGTTAGCCTCATGTGATTCCTAATAATGTCCATTTTGCTCTCTACTTGCCCTGTCTGGATCTAGATGTTACGATCACTAGGCCTGTATGTTAGTTTTGCCTAAATGAACACAAGGCCTTCTTCATTCTGTACTGTTAGTAGTCAGGGTAGGGCTTCAGAATGACTGAACAGCTTTGGAATAGACATACCTCAGTTTCTTCCTGAAAGATTGGGTGGAGTCAGTGTGGGGTAAGACTCTCTGTTCCATAGAACTTTAGATGGTTCAGATGTTTAGTGTGGGCTAAGGATCATCCATTCATCTTTTTAATCAAAGGTTTATACATCCATCAGTTCCTTAGGTATGTATTAATGTGATACTGTGCCTGCTCTCAAAGAGACCCATCGAAGAGTTTTGTGTAGTCTAAAGTAGCTGTTTACATAGGGAATAATTGTATTCTGTACAAAGATACTCTTTGCTGCGAGGTGTGGTGGTACACACCTTTAATCCCAGCACTTGGAAGGCAGAGGCAGGTGGATCTTTGTGAGATGTAGGCTGGATCTGTCTAAATAGTTACTCTAGGCAGACTGGGACTAAAGAGACCCTGTGAAAAAAACTAAAACAAAAGCAAAGAAAACTAAACAAACAACAACAAAGTTATCCTTTGTAAGAAATGTAATTTTTAACATATCTCACATGGTGCATCTGTGTTACTTAGGGAAAAGGTAGTTGAACCCAGATAGTATACTAGCTCTCTTACTATAGTTAGCACACCATGCTACTCTGCAATCTGAAAGGGGGTATGAAGCCTTTGTAGCTTTGTTTTGTATGGCCAGCACAAAAGAGAAACTATTGTGTAAAAATGCTTTCAGGGTCATTTATTTAGTTGTTTTCTTATAGAATTATTTGTTTGTAAATAAAGTTTTCATAAATCACTAAATCAAAAAAGTCATGAAACATTTAATTTGTATAAAGCGATGTTTTGGTTCAGAAGTAAAGCAAATAAAACAAAACAAAATTCACAAAGAAACAACAATAGCAACAAAAGAAAAAGAGAGAACGTTAAAGCAAGCTTTAAAAAAATATTTTTGAGCAGTAAAGCTGTCACCCCTAAGTTAGATCTCACCCCTTAAAACTGTGTGATTTCCTTTAATCAGTCAACTTCCGTCTTAAGGTAAACTAAATTTAAACGCATGTATGTGCGATTGACCCTGTGTTGGTTTTTGTTACATTTCTTTCTCTATTATTGAGGTTTAACAAAGAAATGTTCCATTTTTGCAGATGTTCCACTGTTTAAAACATTCATAGTTGGATCATGATTACTTTTAAAGTAAGCATTAACTAAAATTCTTCTACGTGTTTTACCTTGGATGTTCCTGTCTTGACAGAAGCAAGAACAGATCTGTAAACAAATAATTACTACAAGAACTGTGACCCAGGGAAGCATGAAGGGCTTCAGACACACCCAGGACTGGGAGCAATTAGTTCTAGCTAGAAAGTAGGGCTCATATACATCCAACTTATTTTTATGAAATGCCTTCTTAGGAAATTGTTTGCTGAAACTCTCCTTGTAGGCCCACTTCACAGCCAGGCTGGAGGAGCTGACAGTATTGCACCATGATTAGTTTATGTAGATTCTCAGCACTGTATTTGATGCTTTTGTTTATGATTTAAACAAAATCATATGGGTCTGACACTTTTCAGGAAGGTTGACAGGAACGCCAGGAGTGTCGGTGGTGCCACAAGCCCTTAGCCATTGATCATTCTTGTCACACTGACTTAAGTCTGCAGAGCACCAGACGCACATGATGTCAAAGAGAATGGAATGGATGGCTTCAGGACTGTGTCCTGCACCTCTGTCTTTAGCAGATTCTGTTTGTGTTGCTAGGTGGATCCCGGTGTTTGCAGATAGTCCTATCAGAGACAGTCTCAGAGGATAGGCTTGTATATCTGAGTGTAGACGAGCAGAAACACCCAGGATTACTCCTCCATTGCATTTTATTGGGTCATTATTTTTTAAACCAACACTTTGATAACTTTTATTGAAGAAGTAAAACTTTGAATTCTATATAAATTGGCACAGATCATGTGCATGTAAGGATCATGTTATATCTGTAGGTGACACAAAGCATATATCTCTTGGCTCCCAAGATTGAGTGTTTTAATTAGAAACTAGAAGCTAGTTACAACAAATGTAGGTAAATGTTAAATCCTTATTTAGATAAAGTTAAAACTACAGTAGTTCCTTTGGTGGTGGGGAGGGGGTGGTCCTTGAGATGGATCTTACTGTGTAGCCTATGCTGGCCTCCATCTTCCTGCTTCAGCTTCCTGAGTGCTGGAATTACAGACCTATGTCATTCATTACACCTGGCCTGAATATAGTTCTTAGAATATTTGTATGTTTATGAATGTGCACATGTGCTCATGTGTGTGTGGAGACTATAGATTGATGTTGGTTGCCTTCCTTAATTGCTTCTCTACTTATTTTTTTGAGACAGAGTATCTCCCTGAACCTGGCTAGCTCATTGATTTAGTCAGACTGGCTAGGAAGCCCCAGGGATTGTTCTGTTTCCTCCCCATGCCTCTCTCTGGCCAGTGGCGGGCGGGGAGTCACAGGTCTGGACCTCCCCTAGCTTTGTTCATGGATACTGGAGTTCCAACTCAGGTCCTCCTGTTTGTGTGGCAAGCACTTCACCCACGGAGTCATCTCTCCATCCCCGTAGCTATTGTGAAAATCCTAGGGAGATCACCACATCCCCAAGCACTGAGGACATGGTATGCTACTTATTGCTCCTTATCAAGAAGAAATGACTTAACTTCTACTTTCAGTTTCTATTGGGTTTAAGATTATATTTTTCATGCTGTTCTTTTTTAAGGATTATATTCTACTTAAAGAATTTCTTCTTTCTTCTGTGTGATTGAAAAGTATACTGAATTTTAAAATTCACTTACAAATTTTATTTATATACAATAACCTACTTATGTTTAAAACATATGATTAATTTAAAATAATCCACATGTATATGTTTGCCTGTGTGGAGATATATACACATGAATACAGGTGCCTGTGGAGGCCGGAAGAGGGATTGGATCCCCCAGAGCTGGAGTTACAGGTGGTTATGAGCAGTTCAACATGGGTACTGGGAATTGAACTCAGATCCTCTGCAAGAGTAGCATGTGTTCTTAACTGATGAGCCATCTCTCCAGTCCCAAGAACGATGTGACATGTTTCATCCTCACAGTCACAGTACAGAAGTGCTTCTCTTGCTGCCAGGGGTTCTGCTGTGCCACTCTGCAGTCCCTCTTTCCCCATCCCTCAGCCTGTGTGTGTGTGTACATGGAGCTCTGTTTATAGAAGTGCTCTGTTTTTGTTGTGTTCTTTCACTGAATAGAATGGTTTTGATATTTACACCTATTGTGGAGCTTCTTTATTGATGGGCACCGATCCACAAACTCACTTGCAACGGTTGTCTATCCATTTTCCAGCTGACGGATATTTGGATGGTTTCCAGGTTTTGCCTAGTATAAGTAAAGCTACTGTGATCCTTTACATACAGTCAACATGTGGCATATACTCCCTTTCTTTTGGGTAAATACTTACGAGAGGAAGGGCTGTGTCAAGTGGTTGATGTATGTTTGAGGTTTTAAGAATCGCTAGGCTATTTTCCAAACCAATTGCACTGTTATATATTCTACCAGTCGTGGATGAGAAAAATAGTTGCTGAACAAATTATTAATTTTCGCCACTCTGATGTGTGCAAAATTTATTGAATCTTTCATGTAAATGTTTTGATTTGCAGCATGACATGTGTTCAGTAGCTTTCTTCTTCAATTCCATAATTGAGCAACCTGCTCTCTAAGGATGCCTTGCTCCAGTCTAAGCTGGGTAGTACTCTGTACTAGCTCTGTACTAGCCAGATCCTCTGTACTGTGGCCTACAGACAAAGCAGTGAGCCTACCTTCAGCAAGCCGCTTCCATGGATAGGAGCTTCCCTTCCCAGCCTCTGGAATGCGGAGTCGGAAAAGGCAGAACAGGGATTTGTGCCCAGTAAGCAGTGCCAAGTTCTTCCTCAGGCTGGCAGTGGGTTTGCAGCTGGCCATGAAGGGGTCAGAGAGCAAGTCTCTAGACATAGCATGAGAGCTGCTGGCTTAGGCAAACCAGGCATTTTATTCTCTAATACCTGGTTTCAGGAGGTCATACAGAGCATGAGATGGAGTCAGTGTGGCCAAATTATATTTTTCAGCCTCACATTTAAACAGTGCTGATTTTGATTAGATGATTCAAAGAGAATTTTAGAACAGATCACCTTTTGTGGGACTTCTCCAAATTCTGTAATAAATATCATCAATCTGAAGATTCATTAAATTCCTAAATGTACCTAAAATGGCTTATGAAAAATTTTAACCATACACAAAAATAGAGAACCCATGGGCCCATTCTTAGGCTTTGACAGTTTTTCATATTTTGCCAGCTTACCTTCCTCTGTTGTCCATTTTTTATCTCTTGGGCATTTAAAAAAATTTTATTAAGTATATAAATATATATATATATATATATATATATATATATATATATATACACACACACACACACAGACATGTGTGTGTGTGTCTGAATGTGGGTGTGTGCACATGTGAGTGCATGTGTCCTGGGAGTCCAGAAGAAGGCATTGGGTCCTGTGGATCTGGAATTTGAGGTGGTTGTAAGCAGCCAGATGTAGGTGTTGGGAATGGAACTTAGGTCCCCTGTATTAGGAGTATGTTCTCTTAATCACTGAGCCATCTCTCCAGCCCCATCTCTTGAGCATTTCAAGGCAAACCCCATCTCCTTTATATTTCCTTTTCATGTCAATCACCTCTGTAGCCTGCCCAACAAAACTAACAATAATTTGCTACCTGCATTCAGGTCTCTCCATGCATACATGTCCTGGATTATGCTAAAGACAATTCCTTACAATTGAGATCACGTTCTTTAGCTGGAACTCCTGACCATAAAAACAGAGATTGGCCTCAGTGGACTCTCTTCTGGTTATGCTCTAGTGTGTCCTTGGGTTTCCTGTCCATATCGTCCCACCAGGTAAATTTTTCCCTCTGTGGCATTGTAGCACAGCCATTTTCACTCATGGTCCCTGTGATGATGACAGTGTATCTGTGGCTCGCAAGTGTGTAGATGTTTGTCTTACTTTGGGGGCTCAGCTTCTCAAGTGGCTCAACCCTTTGAGCCAAGGTTTCTGCTTTCCAGTTTCCAGTATTCCTGTGCTGGTCATCCAGCTGATAGCTCATGCACACCCTCATGTTTACCTAGCTCTTGGAATTGTTGGACTTGGTGCTAAGTGCTAGCAAATCTGACTTTCTGGAAGAGAAAGACAATTGGTTCCTGTAATGCAGTGCCATGTGCTGTTTCTCAGTTTCTCAGAGGTGCCCAGATAGACAGGTACTCAGACCTCAGGGGAAGCCTCTGATGGAGGAAGTGCCCCAGCACCTTCTTCAGAAAGTCAGGGTGTACATGATGCAGAGGGGCCAGTACCTGACAGCAGAAATTCAATCATCCTAGATGTCTGTGGGCAGGTGCCACTCAGTAGTAGCCATTGGTGTTAGTGTTACTATTTTAGTAACTTAATCTTCCTGGAGCTTAGGAAGAGGAGGAAAGGGTGATGTTGTGAGGGACCATACTGGGAACACAGTTGAGGGTGACAGGGAGCCCAGAAGGGCTCAAGCATGGTGAGGACAGGCTTACAGTTGAACTTTAGAAAGACTGTGTGTTCATTTCACTCCCCTTTCTCTCTGTATCTGTGCTTGCTTTTGTGGGTAAGGGAGCAATTAAACTAACTTTTTGGTTAAGAGAAGATTTAAAGGAAGACTGAGCACAAACCTTTCAGTGATGTTGACACCACTTTTTGTTTGTTTGTTTTTTTGTTTTTCCCAAAGCAGGCTGCTTGACATTTTGTGTTTCACAAGGTCTCTGCTGACGAGGGTGGGTGGGGGGAGCTTTTCAGTCTGTACAACCCGAGGGTCCCAGATATTAACACCCAGATTTTCAAAGGAGTAGTAATGACACTTTGTCTTTGGGTAGCCAACAGCACAGGGCTTACACAATGACACTGTGAGTTGCCTTTCTGTTGTATCTCCACGGTTGACTGGTGTTTTTGATTGTGTTTGTATAAGTTTAAGTTTAAAGCTTTGAACAATCCTTGCTGCTCCAATGCAGATAGAAGTCCAGCCACCCCCGGCGAGGCTGCTGCTCAAGTGGGGCCCTTTACTTTCCAACACCTTTTTAAGGGGTGTCTCTGTCTGGCTTCCTGCTTCTCGGCTGCCATTTTTCTCTGTTTTCCCAAGGCCTTCATAGCACCCATATGTAAGGAGGTTAATAAAAATAGAAACGGTTAGGCAAGCCAAAAAATAAAGAAAAAGACAGAGGGAAGAGAGGCATTCACTGTCAGCACAGAGCTGCATGCTGTGACCGAGCGTCCATCTTGTCATTATCTCTGACAAGCTGAGTAAAAAGGAAACAACAACTTCCATGATTCCCATTATTGAAAGTAGGCCACATTGTGGTTCCTCACTGGAGGCATCCTTTTTTTTTTTCTTTTTTCTTTTTGGCACTAAAAGGTTATTACGTACTGTTATCGGTTCCAATGACTGCACTACTGTCCATTCTGTGGCTTGCTGGTAATGCTCACTCAGAATCTCTCGACACTGGAAGTACACTACTGAGTGTCGAAAGTAATGAGTGGCTGGGGGTATGGTGTGTACGTGCGTGGAGCCGCGTGGCTGTGAGCACAGGGCTCCACATAGCATCCCAGAGGCAAGAGCATTGGGCCGTTAGTGCTGGGGATATGTCTGGGGTGGAGAAGTTCCTGGTGAAAACGGTGTAGACACACAGCAGGAGCAAGGCACACAGGCCTCTGGGGAGACTTATTTCTGTCTGAATGACTGGGAACTTGGCACTATAGAAAGAGAGGCCTGCAGAGAGAACAGCTGGGCAGGATCCCATATGGAAACCCACATAGCTGTGCTGCCCATTGGGAGCTCTGGGCATAGGCAGTGGAAGAATATGATGGATCATTGGCTTCTGTATTAGAAGACTAGTCCTGGCAGCCAGGGGTGAGGGGAACACCTGATTCGGGGGTGGGGCAGGGGCTCAGGTCTTGGCAGTGTCCTAGAGAGAAGATGAAGAGGTTCAGAGTTGCTTCAGGAAGGAGGCTGTGGATTGGGAGGCGTTTCAGGACATGTGTCAGTGACGGAGCGGAGGACTGGTGACACAGCCTGTTGCAGGTACAGAATAGGGAAATGAAAGGAGCTGTGGGGTTCTGTATTGTATCACTTGGTTGATCACGAAGCTGATGGGAACAGTTTGAATAGTGTTTCGCAAATCCTGTTTGCCAGCATAATAGTACCATCATCCAGAGAGGCCTCTCAGGAGGTCAGAGACTGGTTCTGACTCTTTCAGCCAAAGTGCTGGAGGCCAGCCTGGGAGCAGAGTCACTGAGTCCCTGGGCCAGTGGTGGTTGGCAGAGCATGCCTGGAATTTCAGCCATCTGTTTCAGGTAGGGATCAAATTAAATTAGCAGCTTTCATATGGAATGAGCCTGTAGCGGAGGGCTGGTGAGCAGGGCCTGCCAGAGTGGTCACCCAGGCTCCTGAATGGACCTTGGAGATCCAAGTGAGACAGAGACTAACTCTGATTAAAGGTTGCTAAAGCCACAGCAGAAACTGATACTGCTGGTCTCATTTTTATCACGTGTCAATCTGATAGGTCTCACTATCCCTCTTCCTAAGGGATACTGTGACATAGACATAGAGGATTAAGAATTTTCCCAGGACCTGGAGGCTAAGGAGATGTTTCAGTCTGTAAAGTGCTTGCTGTGTAAGTATAAGGGCCTGGGTTTGGATCCCCCGCACCCGTGTAAAAAGCTGGGCATGGTGGTGCACTCCCCTGTAGTTCCAGTGCTCCTGGGAGAGGCAGATGGGAGGATGCCAGGAGCTTGCTGTTAGCCAGTGTAGCCAAATCAGTGAGTTCCAGTTTCAATGAGAGTTCCTGTCTCAAAAGTAAATAAATAAAAAACAAGGCAGACTGAAAAAGGAAGACACTCGATGTCTACCTCTGGCCTCCACACATGCACACATACCTACACACAGACCCACACCCACACAAGAGTGCACACACACAAACAGGTAAGTGCTGGTGCATATTCCACATACACTCGAATTTCGCAGGGTTTAGAGTTGTCACATAATATACAGGAAACCCAATAAAATGATGACTTCAGGTAAAAAAGCAAAACTTCTAAGTAAAAATGTATTTTAAATGTTCACTTTTTATATGAAGTTCACATTGAACTAGGCATTTTGTGTTTTACTTTCTGTCCCGCCCATGTGTCTTACTCAGTTTGCTTACAGTCCAGACTGACCAAGAAATCCAGAGACTAAACAGCTTAAACAACACATACTGATTTGTTTAGTTCTGGGGGCTGTGAAGTCCCAGATGAAAGTGCCAACATGGAAGGTGCAGATTGTGGGAGTGAGGGAGAGGGGGAGGGAGAAGAAAAGGGGAGAGGGAGGGGGAGTGAACTCCCTTGTGACAGGCACTAGACCCATTCCTTAGGCTGTACACTCAAGATCTGCTCACCCCCTGGGCTCCACTCTGAATAGCATCACTGGACATAGTTTCCAACAGAAGACTTTCAGGTGAACATTAACACTGAGTCTCAAGGTTCAGGTCACAGAACTGAGGCTATAGTCTGTAGAATCTACATGTCTATTCTCTACTCTGAGATGGAATATGGTGCTTGTTAGTGGCCAGAGCTGTGAGAGTAAGTTTTCTCCCTCCTCCCCCTCCTTCCCTCCCTCCTCTCTCTCTGTGTGTGTGTGTGTGTGTGTGTGTGTGTGTGTGTGTGTGTGTAAAGTGAGAACAGAGGAGGAACCAGTGGAGTCCTGGAAGCACTCTCCTCAGATGGATGGTCCAGAACACGAGGTAGCAGAAAGGAAAACCAAAGTCATGAACTAGTTGATTGCTGTTCATTGTTCATTAAATTCTGAACTCCAGATGCCAGATGAGGTGGGCCCACTTGGAGGAGTAAATATTAATATGTGTGTGTTTGTGTATAATATTTTTACTAATTCTTGGA
This sequence comes from Eospalax fontanierii, assembly GCA_035773235.1. NCBI lineage: Eukaryota > Metazoa > Chordata > Mammalia > Rodentia > Spalacidae > Eospalax > Eospalax fontanierii. The sequence goes on along the minus strand of CM069540.1, from coordinate 42,206,323 downwards.
GAATCTTATTCATGTATACAATATATTTTAATGAGACTTACCCCCTACCTTTTCTTCTCTTTCTACATCCATTTCTACTCTCCTAGCCTCTCCCAACTGCACATCTTTAAACCACACTCAGTCTAATTTGTGTTGCCCACATATTCGTGAGTGTAGAGTCATCCTTTGGAGCATAGTGTACCTACCACTGGGCCACTCCATTAAAGAAAGCTGACTTGCACCGCCCCCCAGCAGCCATCAACTGTCAATAGCTCTTCAGCTAAGGATGGGGGCTCCTGAGCCCCACCCCCTCCTGTGCTGCAGTGTTGGTTGACTGGCTTGCTGTTGTGAAGATCTTGTGTAGGCAGCTGCAGGTGCTGTGAGTTCCTAAGTACAGCAGTTCTCTCATATACAGAAGGGACTGTTTCATCCTGACCTGTGGCTCTTACAACCTTTCCACTCCTTCACCATGCTCTACTGAGCCCATTTATGGCTGAGCATTCCATAGATATGTGTAGAATATATGTAAATAATATACTTGCTATCTTCTACAAGGTATTTTAGCAGGTAGGAATTTGGGATTCAAAGAGTCCTGGACACCCAAACTGTCCGACTCGCTCCTTTCTGAAGGATAGCTATCTCTGCTTCTAATGATGTTATATAGATAAGACAGCTTTCCAAACAGGCACTTGAATCAGGTTCATATTTTCTGTTTGTATTTTAAAAATTTACTTATTACGTCAACATTGAGTCCAGCTGACTTATTTTTTTATAAAGTTACATAGACTTTAATACATGTTAATATTCTGCAGATCTGTATTTACAGTCAGAATGTAGAACAGTCCCATCACTCCAGGCTCAAGGCCTCTCAGGCTTCCCTCCCACTCTTCCTGGCAGCTGCTTGATCTGCTCTCCTTCCCTGTGACTTTGAGCATACCACACAAGTAAAATCTCACAGGACATCTCCCTTTGAGCCTAATCTCATTCACTGCGCACATCGTCTTTGTGACTCACCTGTGTCAGTGGTTTATTCTTTTTGGTTGCTGAGCCATCATCTCTCATGCGGGTCCAATGGTCTGTTTACTCACCACCCACTGAAAGACAGCTGGGTGTCTCCCAGTGCCTTGCCAGTGCTCTAGAGCTGCTGCCAACATTCCTATGCAGGTGTGTGTTTATGTGAACTTTCAGGTTTTGTGCCTTTACCATGGAAGTGCCTGGTCTTGTATTTACTCCGATTATTAATGATTTCATTTAGTAAAATGTGTAAAGTCTTTTGTCTATTTTAATTGGTTTTTTAAAAATACTTTTTAAAGTTTATGTGGTAGGAGTACAAATCCTAGGCCTGTGTCTGATTTAAGAATCTGTTTTCCCAGTCTGTAGCTTGTGTTTTCATTATTTAGCAGTGTCTTCAGAAGAGTTTGAATTTCCTGTCTTAGACAGGTGCTTGGACTGTGTCTCAGAACTGTTATCTAAACCTAGCCATGAGTGCTTTCTTTATTTTTTACTATTTATTTATGTATTTATTTATTTATTTGGGATAGGGTCTCCGTGTAGCCCTGGCTGGCTAGCACTTGCTATGTAAATGAGACTGGCCTGGAACTCACAGATACCTGCCTGACTCTGCCTCTTGACTGCTGGGATTAAAGGTGATGGGTGCTTTCTTTTATGCTTCCTTATACCTGTCTTGTTTTGTTTCCTTCCATTTTCCCTCTTTGGCATAGGGTCCAGGTCTCCCAATACACTGATTGACAAGACCATTATTTGCTCAGTTCTTTTTTGTTTTTGTCAAAAATTTCCTGGACATATTTGTATGGATCTATTTCTTAATAAAGTTAATGATGTGTAGCTTTCTCACACAAATACCACACTGATTGAATATTGTCATTTCATAGTAACTTTTAAAATTGTGTAGTGTGATTATCTTGAACAGGCTTGTGTTTTTCAAAACCATCCTAGATATTTGTTCTTTGGCTTTCAATATAAATTATTAAATCAGTTTTTTCCACAGCTACAAAATCATCACATTGGCGTGTGTTTGAAATTCTGTTAAATCCATAAATCAATTCCAGTTTTCCAGTCTATGAATATATGTCTCTGTTTTTTGAGGTCTTTTTTCTATTCTTCTGCCAGTATTTTCTATAAATTCTATCCATGCTGACTAGACTTATACCTATATATTTCATTGATGTGGGAACCAAAAGTATAAGTGATATTTTAGAATTTCACTTTCAGGTTGTTTGTTGATAGTACGGAAATGTATTTGATTTTGACTTGTTCTACATAATTTCATAATCCTTGCATATTCAGTCTTCTTAAAATGTGTATGTAGCACAAGTTAATAACTGCATACTTTTAAACTTGCATATAGTAGCTTCACTGGGCATTGTTTTATGGATTGAGTAGGAGCTTCTGACTTTCAGTTATCAGATTATGAATGTCTTATTTTCCCCTTGGAGACTGGCATTGGGCATGGCTTCAGTTTTGATGGCTCCTATTACATGCCTCCTAGACACTGTCAAGGACTGTATTAGTTACTTTTCTGCTGCTGTGATTAAATAGCACGACCAAAAGTGACTTACAGAGGAGAGTTTATTTTGGTTATGGTTCCAGAGTGGAGTGTTCATCTTTGTGGACAGGCACAACAATAAAAAATTCGAGAAATGTACACATACTTCAGAATCCAGAAAAACTCAGGAAGCACAATGTTTTCAGATGTGGAACTTTACCATCTTACAGGTGTCCTCCATGGCTATAAACTTTGTATGCCTTTTATTTTATGTGTATGATTGTATTGTCTGCATGTCTGTAGATGTGCTCCTGGTATGCAGTGCCCACGGAGGTCACAGGAGGGTGTTGAATCCCCTGGAATTGGAGTTACAGACAGTTGTTAGCTGCCATGTGGGTGCTGGGACTCAGCCCTGGGTCCTCTGCAAGAGCAGTCAGTGCTCTTAGCTGCTGACCTACCTTTCCAGCCCCCAACATTTTCAAGAATTGAGATGAGAATAAGAATAGTCTATTGGCATGAGGAAGAAGGTAAGAAACCCCAACTCAGCCTATGGAATTATTGATAATTGATGGCTGTTGGGAGGGAGAGAGACAGTCTCTTTCAAGGGTTTGATTCTTGGTAGATTAACCAGGTTCCAGTGTATGGGCCCATACTGAAGGACCTTTGGAGACACAAATTAGACTCTATAGGCCTTACTACACACATAAATATGTATATAATTTATATATATTATGTATACAAATATATAACATATAAATTAAGAGTACATTAAATTGGACAGGAGACAGTGTTATGGGGATAGGGGAAGGGATCTAAATACCATAAATCATATTGTATGAAAATTGCAAAATTTCAGTAAAGATGTTTAAAAAGAAGAATAGTCTGTTGACTTGGATGGTTTGCCAGACTCCTGTTTCTTTTTGTGGTCCATGTTTCCTTGTGTTGTTTCTGTCATATCTGAAGAGCCTACTTAGCAATCTAACACAGTTTTGTTGGCAATAAATTATCTTTATCTGCCTTCATTTGTGAATGTCTTTGTTACCTCTTAGTATGTGAAAGAGTGTTTTAGCTTTTCTCTGTTTATTGTTGTGGGCAAAATAGTTGATATAAGCAACTTAATGGTGGAAGGTTTTATTTTGGCTCATGGTTTTAGAGAGCTCCATTGTTATAGGTGTTTTATTGTCAGTACTTTACATGTCTTTCTTACTAGCCATTGTAGTTTCTCTATCATATCAGAAATATGGTTTCCTCTGCTTGCTCTCAAGATTTTTTTCTTTGTCTTCAGTTTTAAGCTACTTTGATCATGATGTCCAAGAGTGTGCAGTGGGATTTTTCTGGGTTTCAGCAATCTGTAGATTTGTGTCTTTTGCCAAGTTTGGGAAGCTTCTTGCCACTAAATCTTGAAATATTCACTTCCTCCTTTCCTTCTAGAATCTCATTGACAGGAAACTCGGACCTCTTGGTGCTACTTCCTTGGGTTCCTGCGTCTTCATTTTTGACAATCATTTCTCTGTCTTTAAGAGTGTTAATTTCCATTGACTTGTTTTCAGGTTTGCTGCTTTTGCTGTGGAACCTATCCCATGGCCTGCTTATTTAACATAGTGCAATTTTAAATCCTCTCTCTTTTTTTCTTTGTGCCAGCTCTGTGTGGAGTGGGGGTGGGGAGCCTGGTGGCTGTCCGGGAGCTCCCTGCCTGAGCTCAGGTTTCTGGCCACACTGAGTCCAGGAACCGGAAGAGAAGTGGCTGCTGAGCCGTGGTTTGATTGTATCTTGAATTCTGGTTTTCATTCTCATTTCATCTGCAGTTTGCTTCTCATGGCTCGGTAGCTGCCCGGTGCATCCTGGTTAGGTTCCATAGCGGCACTGAGTAGATATTGCACTCCTTTTATATGAACTGTTTCTCTTTTTCTTTGAGAATTCAAGTGCCATGGACATCTAGACAATAAAATTTTATTTAGCAACAAGGAGAGATAAGGAATCAAGGCAGGAAGGGACTCAGAGGACCGTTAAATGTTAGTAAGCTAGAACACCAGTCTCAAAAGCTATATTCTATAACCTTCCAACTGTTTGATATTCTGGGAAGGAGAAAATGGAGATCACTGGGCTCCAGGGGTTAGGACTAGGAGAGAGGGACTAATTTGCAGAGCATAAATGATATGTAGGACAGGACCAGGACTTGCATGACACTAAGGGTTGATTTATTATAGCCTCATGGGATGTGCAGCATTCAGAGTGAAGCCTAAAGTCCACAGCAGCCCTGATGACAGTGTTATATCACGGTATTTATCAGGTGCAGCTCCAGTGACTCCGAGGTGGAATGTTGATACTGGAAGGCTATGATGGGTTGTGGAGGGGAACAGGGAGTCCCCAGTACTCAGCTCTCAACTTCATTGTGAGCCTAAAACTGCTAAAATTTTAGGTCTGCTTTAAAATTAAAATACATATGCCAAAGATTATATAGGAGGATAATTGGAATGTCTAGTAACTATAGTTAACATTTTAAATTGATTTACATAAAAGGACAGAGCAATCAAATTTATCAAAGAAAGTGTATGTACTTGGGAAGTAGACACTGTTAAGCACCCCACCCTCCCACCCCGCTTTCCTTTTCAGTTGTCAAGCTTTGACTCCTTTATAGCTCTTATTTGAATGATCAGGATTTAGTAGATAATTTTGAAGGTGCTTAGAACTTGATGATGAATTTTAAATGTGTATATGTGTATATAGTGTCTATCACAGAAATTTGCCTTGTGCTGTCTTGGTGAATCATTGGGCTTAAAAAAAAAACTAAGATAGTTTATTCATCTCTCAGTACTGGGCGTGCTCACAGGGTTGGGCCTCATCGTAACTTGAGAATAACAGCTGTACCATTCCTTACAGGACCATAAGTGCCTCTGAGGAGAGTGTTTCCTTGCCGCCTGTCCCAGGCTGCACTGGTGCTGTGATTAGTCACAACACAGTCCTGGAACAGTCTGCAGGCTAGGCGTGCTGTGCCTGTGATCACCAGTTATCTTCAAATTGAAACCTCTGGAAAAAACACACAGCGCATGTTGAGAGAGAGATTTTATTTTTACTATTCTCTATGGCTGTCATCTTCATATTATTCGGGTCTCTGTTGTTTCTTGTCCTTGCTTTTGAATGAAGCATGGGTGAGACTGGTCTGTAATCCACTGGCTTGGGAGATGAGAGTCAGGGAACTGTCTAAATATAGCACTCCTATGTCCTGTGCTGAGGGAAGAGGCAGTGGAAGGACAGTACATGGCAGCTCTGCCCTGGCCCTGGGGAATGCCCGCGCTCCTTCTCTCTCCTGGGCCTGCTTCTCAGATTGGGCCTTTTGCTATGTGCATACTAGTCTGTGAATGTGGAGCTTCCTAATGTGTTTATCTCCTAGTAAGGATATTTATGTTCTGGTATCGGGGCACTCGGGGTTAGCTGTTTTTAGTGCTCTTAGGATTGCAGACAGGACTTCTTATTCTTCAGCATCTCAAAGATGAGATGCCTGCCCAGTGATGTCACAAACACAGCCCCTTTCACCTCTTGCACTGCTCAGAGGTGGCTGTGGAATATTGCAGAGACTCGAGGAAGCATTTAGAGCCCAGGCTCAGGCCAGGTTCTGTGTCTCCCCAGCTGCAGCCTCTGTTGAGTGTTCTCATCGGCCAGGCTCTGTGTCTCCCCAGCTGCAGCCTCTGTTGAGTGTTCTCATCAGCCAGGTTCTGTGTGTTGTGGCAGCTCTTAGGGATGTGCTGTTCCAAACAGCACTGGGCTGTTCAGAAGTGCAGAGGAGCAAGATCTCCACCGCTTCACCTGTTGTTTTCAGAGACCAGATACACATTGGCCACTAAGGGCGATTAGCCAGGGCTGTAAAATCTCCTAAATTAGGGAAGACTGACCCACAGGAAGAAGACCACACACACGGCTGGAGAGAAGGCTCAGTTAAGAACATGCACTGCTTTTGTAAAGGATCAATTTAGTTCTCAGCACCCTTATCATGCTGTTTACAACCGCCCACAGCTGCAGTTCCCAGAGGATCTGAGGCCTCTGACTTCTGTTGACACCTGTAACTCACATGAACATACTCATACACAGACACATATGCATACACATAATTAAAAATAAAACTTTTTAAGTAGTCCAAAAATAATAGTAAGTTATTTCATCTACAGAGGAAAAAGAACTTTGCATTCATTATATATTTAAAATTGTACAATGTGATCTCTTATTTGTAAAATTATTTAAATTGTTTCAAATAAAACCTCTCAAATTCATCTTAAATATTTTGGCTTCTGCATCCCAACTAAGTAATTAGGATATACACAGACAATAAGACAAATAGGCAGGCAGGTAGACAGAGAAGCCTGAGCCAGAGGTTTGTATGAGGTGCTAATGAGAGCTGAGGGGCTGTCTGGGGTGCAGGTGGTGGGCTCTTATACATGTGGGTGGATATATCAAACAGAACTTACAGCATTGTGATTGTGGATCATCAGTCTAGTTTCCATCTTTAAATGATCTGTTTTTATTTTCTGTGTAAGAGTGTTTGACCTGCATGTATGTAAGTGTACCATGGGTGTGCATTGCCCACAGAGGCCACAAGAGAGTAATAGATCCCCTGGAACTGGAGCTGTGGTCAGTTGTTAGCTGACATGTGGGTGCTGGGACCTGAACCCTGGTCCTCTACAAATGTTCTGTACCACTCAGCCATGCAGGGAGAGCATTCATATACATAAAATAAAAATAAAATATTTTTTAAAAAGAATATCAAAGTACTCTTCATGTACATACTCCTGCTGTTAATATGAGTATCATTTGCTGTCATTCTCTGTCATTCCTTGTTGTCACAGCTATCTATTCACATGTGTATTCCTGTGTGCAGACATGCACACACACTCATTTCTCTCTCAGAGCAAGATGCACATATTCATGAGCTCAGTTCAGTTCTGCTCCTCCTGGCCTTCCCATGCTTCATATTTATAATTCATTCCCTGGCAGTGACTGGGCTGATTCTTAGTCTCTTCGGTCTAGTTAAGTATTTTTCTCAGTCCCTTGTGTGTATCTAGCTCCTTATAGCCTACCTCCTCTTCAGCATCCTAAGCCAGTGCTTCTCAAAGAAAAGCAAATTGAGGAATGAAAAGAAGAGCATCCTTTAGGAAAGGCTGATTTTCCTTCCAGTGGCAATGATTGTACCTGTACATGAAAGTTCCAAAGGGTTTTGAAATTTGCTTTGGGACACTGGAGTTTTGATAGTTAGAAATAGCATATCAAAATAAACATTCTCTTTTTTTAATAATTTAAAAAATGATGACTTTGTGAGATGTACCTCCTGTTACCATGCAACTCACCCATAGATTTCCATTAGTGTTTTAAGATACCACAACATCAGATAACTGCAGACTGGAGTCGTGTCATTATCAGCACAGTTACTGACCCGTTTTCATCTGCATCCCTAGGGCACAAAGTTTAATGAAGCCTTCCTATAAAACTGCTACTCGGGATGTTATTCCCTGAGGACTATGGAGCTGTTGGATAGTGTGTGTGTGTGGAGGGGGTGTTTTTCCACAACTTCGTGCTGTCATTCGAGGCTCATTGTTGCCAACTTAAAAATCATTGTTTCCTTCAAACGGTAGGGGAAGAGCAGGCGGGCTGTGAGACTGACTCCAGCTTTGTAAGAGCTGAACTAGCACTTTCCAACAATGTGACATTAACTTGGATCTCAGAGCACATATGGCCTTCACAGAAGCAGATAAAGCCACGGTGCTGGGCCTTGTCCGTAGACATCCTGTCCTGGCTCTGGGTGGTAAACTCTAGCTTGAGCCCTATCCCCTGGCTGTTACTTTTGCAGAGACTGGAGACGGGCCAGAACCAGGTGGGCCTGCAGCTCAGACCTAGCCGAGCTCCACTGGAAGTTCCCGGACTTCTTTCTTGCTGGTGTATTCCATAACTCTTACTGGCCAGGTCTTACTGGCTTAGCTGTTATCCTCAGATGACTTCTCTTCCCTGTGTGCCTCAGGCCAGGCTTTTCCTGGGCATATGGAAGGCTTGGCTGACACTGTGTCCAGCCTTCCTCTTCCTTCCTTCTCCGGGAGTATCTTCCTTCTCACTCACCTACTCCTTCTGCCCTGTGTGCTCAACATCTCGTCTCTCACAATGCTTACTTAGTCTCAGCTCCCACCACAGCCCCCTCACCCTTGGCCAGCATTCACTTCTGGGATCCCCTTGCCATTCATTTCTCCATCTGTGTGGTCTCTGGCTTCCTAGAAGCTTTCTTTAAAGTTTTCTGAAAGTCTGGATGAAAAATGAGAAGAGTCATAACTAGTAAAATGGGTAAGAAAGCCCAGCATGGACACACAAGCCAGACTTTCCGTTGGTGGCTGAGTGTATAGAAGTTTGGGCTACCCTTCTCTTTCCTGTGGGCCCAGGATTCTCTAGAAGCTGTAGGAAGTTAGAGTCCCACTCCTCCTGTTCCTGCTAACAATGACTTAATGAGGTCAGGGAACTTTTTACCTAGGTACAGAAAGTACTGAGGATGGGTGCTCTGCTAAGGGGTAGTAACACTGACTGCTTGGACTACAGGGGCCAGAACCTTGGAATAGCACATGACCCAGTTGGAGAGCAGGGCCACAATCTGCATATCACCCTGTGTACCGTGCTCTGTCCCATCTGGAAACAGCAGTTCCCCAGCAGCAACCACAAGGTATCCTAACTGTAGAAAAAGGAAATTTGAAGCTGAAGGGCGAGGTGGTTCTTCAGTTTCTACAGCTTTACAGGTAGAGGGGGATAAAACAAGAAGTTGCAGGGAATTGTGCTGTAGGATTTCACATGCAAATTTGTTTTTGTTCCTGCTTGTCTGTAACATCCCAGAGTTTCCTCTGCAGGCAGTTTGGAGACTCCCCAGTGGAACTGCCCGGCCCCTCCTCAGCCAGCTGTAGGGCGTCTCCCCTGTGTGCGCTGGCTTCTTGAACTGTCTGGAGTAGGACAAGCATTTTTTACCTTTTGCCTGTCCCAGAGCCTTCCCTCTACTCCACAGCTCGCCAGCACCTCCTTCCGATGGTTCTGTTCCTGAGAAAGCTAGGTCTCGGGCAGCCAGAGTTCACGCACACAGCCAGACTGTTTTCATTTTAATTGGTTAACACCATGAATGTTTATTATTTCATACAAAACCACGTAATGAACATGTAGACCTTAGAACCAAGTCAAATTATTGGTGCCAGAAAGTACTCTTTTTATTTAAAATGAGTAAAAAATACTGTCTTGTGTTTCAAAACCTCACTGATTAATTAAGATTTAGACTCACGTTTTCTAGAATAAATCTGTTGTTTGAGGTAGGGAGTCCCTGAACTTGTAATTCCTGCAGGAATGTTGTTTGCTTTGACAATTTGCCGCTGCCCTAGACAGAGATCCCTGCACAGAGAGGTATGTGACAGATTTCAGCAGAGCTTTGTAGGTTGACGTTCCAGAGTAAAGTCACCATGTGTGTAAGTTGTCTACTATGCTCAGCACCAGACATGCCCTCTATGTGGCCTATTTTTGTCCTTTCACAGTTAACTTGTCTCAACTTGGCTATCTGTGTTTGAAAGTGAGAGACCAAGAAGCGGAAGATAGTTTGGAGACCATTGTGATAGTAGACCAAAGAGATAGGCGCATGAGGGAGTGGAGGCAGTAGACCCTAAAGAAGCTTCTTTCTAAATATGATTAGGGTTCGCTATAAACGGCCTCGGCCAGTCGGAAATAAAATACCTTGCTATTCTATCCACGTGTTGACTTTTTATCTCAACCCATTACAGGAGGGTGCACATTGGCGGTCCTTCCAGACAGACAATAGCCTGGGCTGACTTAGATGTGAGGGCACAAAGGAGTAGTGTCCAAGTGGTCTTCTTTGCCTGAGGCACAGTGAAGACTTTGGGGAGTGTTATCTGATAGGGAAGATGTTCGAATAAGGTTGAGAATGAATTAGAAGTTCCTGTGTGTTGGAGTGGGCAGAGGGGAGTGAGGCACATGATAGTGCACAGCGAGGAAATGGAGGTCCTTCATGGACAGGAGGAGGGATAAGAGGCAGACAAGGGTCATTGTGAAGGAGACCATTATGTCCTGTGACACGAGGAAAAGGAACAAGGCCATGAGGAAGACGGAACCCCACCGGGTTGGAGGCCCATTCACCAAGCGGGGAGTTGGTGTCATCAGAGAAAAGACTGCTGAGTGCAGGAGGTGGGACAGTTCAGTGACACTCGTGAAAATAAACACCTAAAATAGGTTTTATGAGATGTTGGGATTCCAAGATCACTGAAGTGATAAAGTATTTATTTTAGGAATTGTTTTTGATTATCGAGCTCGTTAGGCAAGTTAACTATTTTCAAATAAGTAAAATTAGTTTGTCTCTCTGGCAAAGCTTGCCATACATTTTTAGAATCTTCATTTTAGATGCCAGCCACTCTAAATATGTGGCAGATGAGCTGCCTGGCCACTCAGATAGGAGTTGGGGATAAGGGAGCAGTGTTCAGATTTAAAGCAGAGGCCAGTAGCAGGGAGCTCCTCATGACTTGCCTGCAAGAATTTTCCCGGGAATGTCACTGTAGGTACCAGTTCCTTTTAAATGGTGGTGTCTCTTCTGTTGCATCAGGTACTCTCTTAACAAATTGGAATGTACAGTAATAATTCTCAGTGTACAACTTTGTGCTTTGAGATGGCTTTTTGATTCATTAGCATTTGACTTTTATGCGAAAACAAGAGAAGGTTGCTGTTTTTACTATATGGTGTCAAGTCCTGTGTCTGGTATTTCCTGTAGGTAGTGGGTTCTGAATCTCTCTCTTTATTCACTGGCTTGCCTTGGGCTTTCAGTCAGACATTGGGCACTCCAGAAATAGGTTTTGGTGTTGAAACAAGGACCTGTAATGCTCATTTGTATGGGTGCCTTCAGTCCCCTTGTTCACTCTTGTATAGACAACCCTGTGCCTATTTGAGTGTTTTGATTGAGAAAAAAATTCACCGGTATTTTAGAATCTAGAGCTTATAGGCAGACTAGGATTCATTTCTTTGCTGAATTTGTTCTCAACAATCTGAATTTTCCTTTTTGAAACTCCAAATTAAAGTAAATTTCTTCTTGTTTTCCCTACGGTAGTGGGATGAACAGCAAAGCATTTCTAATTCTTATACTTTTAAATATTTTGGGATTCTGGATTTTTTTAGATTGAGAGTAATAAAGATGTCTTGAGATCAGATTGTTTTTGATTGCCTGTGCCACATCTGAGCTAAGCCCATATTAGGGGGCAAAAGGTGGATAAAATCTCCCTACTGGGAGAAGTCCCAGCTTGAGAGGGCCTTGTGCACCAAAACTTTCAGGGAGCTTAGGGAACTCTAGGCCCTTAATGCACTAACAAGAGCTCACTTAAATGAGTTCATTTACAAGTGTTTACAAGTATTTGGCAGTCTTAATAGAAGGTCATGCCCAGAATCCATTGTCTGAGGGTTTCAGTTTTAAGTCAACTAAGAACTTAAAATAATGCTGGTAAAATCTGATGAGTCCTTTTTAGTTGCCTTTCTATCTCCTTAGTAAGCACCTGTTTACTTATTTGCAATTTTTAGCAAATCACCTAGGTTTTCCTTAAACATTGAAATTAGGTTCTTTTTTGTGTCTCTTTACTGTTATCTGCATAAAATTGCTTAAATAGCTCAACTAGTAATTATACTCCTGGCCTGAGCAGCTTAGGTATGTCAGGGCCCCAAGCTGGTTCTCTGAGATGTCGTCCCCCATCACTGCAGGCCATTTGTCCTGGGACTCCTCTCCTCTGCCATGGTCTCCACAGCTACTGTCCAGTGTGTAAATGAGTCGTGGCTGGCTTCCACTGGGGGCTTATGTATGGACAAAGGAAATTGAATTTCCTGAAATTTTGTGTGTCATGAAGTAGTGTTCTCTTGTTTTTTCAGCAAACCATTTTAAAAGTGTGAAAGGCATTTTTTAGCTTAGTCATCCATGAGCACTGTGGGTGGAAGTCAGCCCCTGAGGTTGGCCATCCCTCCCTTCAGGAGCAGGTCCTTAGACACCAACAGAATCTAGTCATTGTCTTTGGCCCATTTTGAGTGTTTGCATTCTTTGATGCTATTATTTTAGACCATCTCTTTTGTTATGTGATTTTTTTGTGTCTCTGTGTGTGAGAACAGTTAACACCCAGTCTTCCTTGTAAACAGTGTACAGTGGCAGTATTGTGTAGCAGGCCACTGTAACAATCATGCACAAGTGAGACTTCCCATGTGTTTAATCATCTCCCCTGCCTCCTGGCTTCCACCTTTCTGTGCTCAGCTTTTAGGAATCTCACTAATTTCAATGGAACTCTGTAGTATTTGTTCTCCTGTAATTGGCTTTCATTTGCTTAATGTTCACACATAACAGGATTTCCTTCATTTTTTAAGACTGGGTAATATTTGAGTTTATATAGCACCCTTTTCCTTAAGGAACATAGACGTGGTTTCCGTGGCATGTTTTGTGGTGAATAGTATACCTCTCTGAGATCTTGATTTCAGTTCTTTTGGATAGATACTCAGAAGTGGGATTGCTAGATCATTATGCTTATTTTATTTACTTTTTGCAGTTTTGGAAGGCCCTCTGTACTGTCCTCTGTCGTGCCCATACCATTTTACAATCCCATTAGTGCTGTACAGGCACTAATTAAAATCCATCATTCTCACCAATACTTGTGCTTTTTAAATCTCATTCTAACAAGTCAGGGTTGGTATCTCATTGTGCTTTTGCTTTGCATTTCTCTGGGGATCAGTGACTTTTACATTTTATGTATTTTATTTATTATTATATGCGTGTGTGTAAGATGGGAAGGAAGGCATCAGTATGTGGAGGTTAGAGGACAGCACTGTGGAGCTGGTTTGCTATTTCTGCTTTGACGTGGGTCTCAAGGATAAAACTCAGGTTGCCAGGCCTGGGCAGCCAACATCTTTGCCTTCTGAGCCATCTCACAGACCTCGTATGGTGCTTTGGGGAAATGTAAGTATCTAAATTTAGGTGTTAGAGAAAATAGATTGAGGTTATTTAAGTAGACTAGATGTTTAATGCAGAGTTATATTCTACCATATTCTTGGAACCTGTTTCCCAGTGGTTCTCAAAACAGGTTCAGAATTGACCAGCAGGCTTTTTCAGTATTCAGAAATCAATCTGCTGGAGAACCTGCTTTTGTAAAAAGATCTGCCAGTGTGAAAAAGAATGTACCAAAGCTTGTAAACTGGTGTGCTCACCCCTCAGGGAGGCAGGCAGAGCTGCCAGGTCCTGTGCTGATGCCATCCCATGAGCTAACACCTCATGGAGGCAGCCAGAGGTCCTATGTTGATGCCAGGCAGTAAGCAGACAGGAAAGGATGCATAGGAGCCAGGTTGCTGCTCAGGAGGACCAGCCCGACTATATTCCCTAGCTGAAGAAGAACTCCAGTACTTTGGCTACAAAAATGAAATTTTGTGTGTTGGGGGTGGGAGGGTGAGACAGCATCTCTCTATATCCCTGGCTGATCTTGAACTTGTCAGATGACCTGGATTTCACAGAGACCCACCTACCTCTGCCTCCCAAGTGTTGGGATTAAAGGCGTGTATCACTACACCTGACTTTACATATATGAGTTTAACAGAAACAAATTAATAAGATTTCAGTACTGTTTGTTGGGAACAAACAGAGATAGATAGATAGATAGATAGATAGATAGATAGATAGATAGATAGATTAATAAGATTTCAGTACTGTTTGTTGGGAACAGAGATAGATAGATAGATAGATAGATAGATAGATAGATAGATAGATAGATAGATAGACAGACTGACTGTTGGGGACAAACATAGATAGATAGATGATAGATAGATAGATAGATAGATAGATGATAGATAGATGTGTGTGTATATGTGCATATGGGTGTGTGTTCATGGAGATTCATGCATGTCCTAGTTAGTTTTATGTTAGTTCTGTAATAAACACCGTGACCAAAGGGAACTTGGGAGGAAAGTTTGTTTTAGCTTACAGGTTACAGTCTAACACTGAGGGAATCTAGTGTAGGAACTCAAGGTAAGAATCCAGAGCAGAAACTGAAACAGAGACCATTGAAGAGCATTGCCTACTGGCTTGCTTATTATTTCAGCTACCTTTCTTATATAGCTCAGGTTCTCCTGCCTAGGGATGGTACTGCCATGGTATTAGTAATTAGTAATAAAATTACTACCATAATTAGTAATAAAAAAAAATGTCTCTCAGATGTGGCCACAGGCCAATCTAATGCACTTCTTCAGTTGAGGCTCTTTCTTCCCAGGTGATTCAATAAGTCAGTGCTAAGTTGTCAGCTGAAGCTATGACCTTGTATACACATGTGTACATAAGTGTATGAAAGCCAGAGATAAACTTTGGGTGTCATTCTTCAGGAGCTGTCTATCTTAGTTTTTTGGGGACAGGATCTTTATTGACTCACCGATTGGGCTAGGCTAGCTGGTCAGTAAACCCCAGGGAACTGCCTGTCTCTGTTCCCTGGTGCTTGGATTCTAAGCCTAATATCTGGATATTTTACATGGGTTCTGGGATCAAACTCAGTTCCCCTTGCTTATGCAGCAGTCACATTCCTGACGGACCTATCTTTCCAGCCTGCTTAACAAATTTCTTAAATCTGACAATCTTGTTTTTAAAATGTTAGATAGTAAAAAGTATTTTTAATCTATAATAATTGTCTAGTAAATTGCCCTCAAATCAAATAAAGGAAAATAAAATTTTGAACCTTTTAGATCTCCCTTTGTGAAATGTTTGTTTCTGTGTTTCTTTTCTTCCCTGTTAGAACCCATATTTTCTCTAGAAATATTATATTTAACTCCATCCTCGAGTTCTGACAGTGAATTATTAAATTTATGTTTATATACTGTCTTTCCCAGGAATATTTGTGTTTGTATGATCTCCTGTTTATTTAGCAAAAGGCACTGTCTCCTTTAGTAGTGTCTGAAGTGTAAGCAAGCCAGATGTTTTTTCCCTCTGCTAGAATTCAGGCTGTGCTTTCTTACCCTCATTTCCCCACAAGACTCCTGACAGCAGTGCTTGGCACACAGTAGGCACATAATAACTACAGGAATGAATGAGCATATTGAAGAAAATTGGAACTAAATCCAAGAAAATTTGTCTGGAGGAAATCTCATCTGAAGGCTTTTTAATAGGGCCACGGCTTCTTGCCACCTCAGAGCTAGTCCTGGCGCAAAACTTTGCTGTCTTTAGTCTGAATAAAGAAACTTTTCAAACTTCTCTCCCTGTCTGAAAAGGATGCATTTTGTTTTGTTCCATCCAAGCCCAGTGCGATCCAAATCCACTCCCATTGCAAATCCACTCCCATTGCAAAAGCATTTTTGCGACAGCACAGGTGCATTATAAAACAAGTCTATTTCAAAAGAAACATGTCTCTTGGGAAGGTTAGGGCGTCTTCCTGTTTTCAGTCTGCTGACATGAGGAAGTTCAGCTAGAGGGAAGGTGAAGCTTCCCATAAGGGCTGTTCGGCCCTTGACATCCACCCCCACCCCCTTGCCCCCGTGTTCTTCAGCATTGGAGACAGAGGACACATTGTTTGTTGATCACTCTCTTTGATGAGAAGTGTTTGTGTAAGTGAATATGGATTTTCTCATTGAAAAGATGAGCAAATGGAATGGATGATAATGGTCATAACAAAAAGTAGTTTCCCTTTCTTGACTCTGGTCTTCTCAAAATAGCAATTATTCCAGCAAGACCAAGATGTTTGCATTTGGGGTTCTTTGTTTTTAAGTAGAACAGACTTACCTGTTTGCCTGAGAGCCACCTATGGAAGAGGGAAGCCAGACTTGAATAGGTGCCTTGCCTCACATTCCTGTCAACAGGGCAGGCCAGCGGCTCTGGGTAGTGGCTGCATCTTGTCCCACTGGTTACTTACTAGAACAGTGTGGCAAGCTCTGACCTCCTTCCAGCCAGTGCTGCAGTGTCCTGTCATATCTGCCCCCACCCCACTTTCTTGTAGCAGCTAATATAAATGACTTTAGCACAGTCAGCAGTCCTGACTCTGGAACACTCAATTTCTGTCACTAGGAACAAGGGCAGGAGGGCTGTACGTTCCTCATTATACTACCATAAGACCCACACAGATTTCTCACTCGTTTATTGGTTAGAGTCCAGTTCCCCAGAGTCGTGATCAGCCTCCCTGTCTGTGTCTTGTGATCCACTGGATTTGAAAATGTGTGCTGCTACCTAATTCTTTCCAAAGTTCTATTTTGTGTAATTCTTGTAATGCTCACAATATACCAGTCATGTGCATATAATTTATAGATAATTAAATATATAGAAATGTAGCTAGAGGCCTAAAGCCTTTTCAGATAGCATCTGGCCTAGTGACCAACAGAGATGGCTGCTATCCTTGGATTAGACCCCTGAGTTGTTTTGTCTCCAGCTAGTTTGTGTGCCTATTAGAGCCAATAGCCCCTCAGGTCTGAACACTTACTCGAGTAGGCAGGATACTTCAGGCAACAGTTTACAAAGGAGCCTGGAAAATTGTACCAGAGTTAGCATGAAAAATCAAGTTTAAGGAAATAAAGGAACGGTGATGATGATATGATGATAATGATGAAATTTAAGGAAATAAAGGGATGATGATGAATGATGATGACATCTCACTACGTAGCCCCGACGGGACTAGCACCTGGTATGTAGACTAGGCTGGCTTCCAATTCTCAGAAATCGTCCTGCTATGCCTCTGCAGTACTGGAATTAAAAGCATGTGCCACCATGTATGTCTTGGGATCATTTTTTAAATCAGTTTTTTTCTGTTAACACTTCTGTGTTATGTGGAGGGTCAGTGTGAGGAGAAGAAGATTTGCAAATTGAGAAGATGTTGTTGACCCCTTTGAGATTCATTCCAAACCTTTTTCAAAATTTGACCATGACACAAATTGATATTTTTTGTATTGTTTTGATAAGATCCATGATCAATCACTGGTTGATTTTAAGAAATTAAGTAAGGAACACAGAGGTGGAAATACATGCTAATAGGAGATATAAAAATGGAATTCAGCTTGCCAATTTGCCTTTTCACATACCTCCCGAGCAACTGAATTTTATTATATGAATAAAAACTTCTTCCATAGTCTACATGTCTATAGCACTCAGGAGCAAGTTAGAAATCAGTATTTGCTGGTACACTGGCCAGCATTCCCTTTAGTTTTTGCATTGAGGAGGACAGAGACCTTTCCTGCTTTGTCATTTATAGTAAGAGCAGGTTGATCTTTAAAGAAAACAACAAAAAGTAAAATATTTAGGTGAGAAATAAATATTTTGCTCATGATAAAGGTTAAATTGTTATCTCTATTCACTACGCATTTGCTTTCCATTACAGAACACAAAATAATTATTATTTTGTGATTTCTTTGCTCATCTATGAAATTGTTACTTACTGTACTAAAATATTGTAACAGCATGTGTCATTAGCTACTTGAAATGTTGCAGTTTGTCTTTGTGCCTAGTGAATATTAAGTATTAAGTCCTTTAATATTCCAAGAAAGCCAATAAGGTTATAAATTACTGTGAAAGAGATTGTGATTCAAAATATAAACAGAGAAACATGGATAGACTGCATCCAATGTGGTTCTGGATTTTATTGTAGATTTAGAAATGAACGTTCATATGATGGAATAGCCTGATGCTATTTTCTTAGGCTGTGTTAGTAGATGTATATTTTCTAATATAGTAAAAAGAAAAATCTGCTAATCCCCATGAACTGTTGATCCGTGTAAACTTTGAGCCCATTGCAGAAGCCTGAGAGCCACACCCAGGAGGGAAGTTTGCTGGAAAAATAAGCTAGTAGCCCATCAGCCACAGCTGGGAGCGGTTACCCTCACTCCTGTCTTCCTCTCTGGGCAGTAGGGTCTCCACCTACTCTAAGAGAGTGGAATTCCATAGGTGTCCCTGGCCGAGTCTCCCTTCAACACTCTCCTTTTGGGACTGAGAATTGGGAACAACTTGCCTCACCTACATTTGTCCCTGCTGGAGCCACGGTGACGCCTGTGCTCTCCAGCCACTACTGATGAGCATTCTGCCCTAGTGCTCTTGGTAGTCTGTGTGTGGGGCAGCGTAGCTGGGGACCATGCCTTTCTGAAGTTTTCTGGACCTGATTCCTTTGGGGTTCTAACCTGCGTTTGCAGAGCTGCTTAAGCACTGACCCTGTGTTCTGAAGTCTCTGGAGGGAAAAGGGATGAAAATGCCCCAGGCCTTGGAAAACCAAGGGAAGCTCTAACAGTTGAGAGCATGGGAGGGCTGAAGAGTATAGACGTCCCCGAGGTTTTACCTTGTGGGTTTTCTTGAGTGAGTTATTACATGTGCTGTGGGTTAGAAGGTTTCAGACCACTTTCATGTAACCCTGTAGGAGGATGCCACACTAGAAATGAGAGAGTGTGACTGACCTGCTGAGCTAGAAGAGCTTCTGGATGTTCTGGGTTGAGGGGGGCAGTATGACACCTAAGGCATGTTGATTCCTACCGTTTATTTATGGCACATTTCATAGAGCTATGTGCAGGCATGCATCATGTGACAAACCCTCTTGCATTTTCAACATGGCATGTTTTGTTTCATCCCATCCACCTTAGCTGAGGGAGTGTGTTTTGATGTCACCAACTTAATGCAGTTGAAAGCATCTGCTTCCTTTTGCTTCAAATGTTAAAAGATTGCTTTTTTCTTATATAGCATTTTGTTTGGCAGTGAGTATCTCCTGGCGACTTAGCTAAGGCAGGCCTGGGTTGTTATTCTTTCTCCATCCCTTGCTTGTTATCTTGTGGCTTGGCAGTTACTTAATCTAAGTCTTGGTTTCATCTATAAAAATGAGAAATAGTCCCTCCTTCTGGGTTGCCATGAAGACCTGCTGAGATTCTATGTCTGGGTGTGTATCAGCACTAACCTCATAGACCTCATAGTTAGCATTCCATTTGTGGTAGTTATTGGCTTTCCCTTCTTGGAAATGAGAATTGCACTGCTTTGTCAACCACTTTTGCATCGACATGATAAGGAATTGTTTGGAACCTTCCAAAAAGCTATTCAGTGACATTAGACTTGTGTTACCACCAGGGAGACAGCCCAACAAGACCAGTCTGGCTGGTTCTGTCTCCCAGGATTCCCCAAGCTGTCCTTGAACATCCATCTAGGCTGGCCAGGCTTAAACTCTGAGTCCCACAACCATGCCTTAGAGTTTTTATTCCCAAGGCCTTTGAAATTTCAAGTGAAATGGTGGAAATGTCATTTAAAAGTCCTCATGTTTGGACTTAAGAGAGGTTCCTGAAGCAGGGACCCTGCCTCTGTGAGGCCAGCTCACCTACTAGGTTTTGTTGTTGGTGGTGGTGTTCCTGAATAAGTTATAGTTGCCGTTATGAATATTTTCCCCATGATTTGCTTCTGTCTTTAGCTCCCTTTATCTTCCAGCCTCCGTGGAGTCAATGAAATCTTGGATAATTTGAGATTACAGTTGGGGTGTCTGACCTGGGCCTCTCTTCCTGGGAAGCCTAGCTTCACACAGGATGTGGATCCTACAGTATATCTAGACCCTGCATGTGAGGATCCAAGCCTGGGTTTGGAGGGACCCTGGAGATGCATTCTGCCCATGTGGTAGAGTGACAGAATGAATGTAGTACATCCATGTGGTTGTCAGAACCCAGAGAACATGAGAGCAGAAGAGACTGGTAATGGTTATGGCCCCGAGCTCTCAGCCCTCTGGTCAGTGCCTAGCCATTCCATTGTGGTGCTGTAGTAATGCAGCTCTATTTCTCAGGTTAGGCCCTCGCCAGCTCTTCCCTGAGCTGAAACTCTCCTGCTTCAAGCCTCAAATGTTCTCACTCATCTTCTGTTTGCTGCAAAGAAGTTTTTGAAGCGCACCCCTCTGACCTTTTATGCCCTTGCTTCCAACAATGCAATCTTTCCTCTCTTCGTGCCAGTGCCACCCAAATGCAGTGATCTGGGCATACTTTAGAGTAAGGGTCTTGGGCTGCACTCCAGAGCTCCTGTGTCTGTGGTCCACGCTTACAACTACCTGAACTGGAACAGGCTTCTTTCCCTTTGTCAGTGGAGTAGAGGTGCCAAATGAGATTCCAGGTAGGATACTGCTCAGAGAAGACCTCGTGATGAAATGGCATTCCATACACTAGCATCTTGCTGTCAATAGGAACATTGTTAGTGACACCTCAGTGTGTCCTAGCCCCCAGCTGTCAGTGCTTACTGCCCTCACGTTGCTCAGCCCAGCCCACCAGAAAGAATGCCAGCTTCTCTGCTCACTGTGGCCTGGGACTCTCCTCTCCCTTTTTCTGAGCTCCTCAGCAGACTTATTGCTAAACGTTGAAATGGCTTTAATTTCTTATTTTACATTTTTTTGTGATTGATGCCAAATACTGATAGTATATTTATGAAACACAACTTTAACTTAAATGCATCACCCTTTATAATAATCCCAGAATAAGTAACTTAATTTCAAATGAAAGCGTATTCACAACGTCGAGTTCATAAACTTTTCCTTTGGAGAATAAACCTAATAACCTAATTCATAATGGTATTATGAATATACTAGGTTCATTTCAGAACTTAGAAATCGTGGTGCTTTGTTCAGTTGAGTGTGTGAATCCCCTATTATGTTCTGCTTTTTACATATAAGCTGTCCTTCCCACTGAGTCAAGGCACTCCAGAAGAGGACTTTTCATCTGACTGTGTGCAGTAGTTTCTTCAAGGCTCATCCATCATGGTGTTGGACCAGTTTGGTTGAGGGCAGAAGCAGTTGACAGACATACTGTTAGGCTTTCTGTGCTTAGCATATCATTAAGGGTGGAATTCACTGTTTCTCATCATATCCTCTGCTCAAGGGCCTGTGGTGATGTGGTCCTAGCAAGCCACTGGCTTTTCCATCCTTTGTCCATCTTATTTTCATTGTGACTCTTAGGAAGCTCAGAGTCCTGTCTGGCTACTTAGAGAATTGGAGCATTTGTGGCATTATAGACTTGAGTTTCTGCTCTTCTGAGATTTTTTGATACCTCTGAAATCCTTGTCTCTTTTATGTATGTACAGTGTAAGGAACAAATAGGACTCAGCAGTTAAAAGCACTGGCTGCTTTTGCAGAGATCCAGGGTTCAATTCCCAGCACCCACGTGACAGCTAATGACCATTCATAATAACTCCAGTTCCAGGGGATCTGCTGCCCTCTTATGACCTCCATATTCATGCAGACAAAGCACATGTACATATAAAACTCATTCAGCCAACCAAACTGCACCACAGTGGACAAATAAATGAAACTGGTGTAGGAAACCTTGCGTCGACTATACTGCATTGATAAAAATGGGAAACTTTTACCATATTTGCTGCAGCAGTAATTCAGGAAAACAGACTGCCAGACAGAAAATGATTTTGAACTAAGCAATATGGTGAGGTTACAGGATTTCTCCCTAGAGCCCCTCTCATTAGTGAACCAGTTAGCCACTTTCAAGTCTCAAAGCTTTTCCAACTGGACTTGAATTTTCTGTCAGTGGATGGTGAGGATGAAACCAGTCCTGCCTCCTTGAGGGTCCCCTGTGAGTAAAGAACACATGCACAACGATCTGTGTCCTGGGAAGAGTAAATAAGGAATCCCGGGGATGACTAGAAACAGGCAGTGGGCCCCAGCAATGGCACTTCTGGCAGCAGATCCCATGACAACTTTTCCCAGGAATTCAGGCTTCAGAATCCCAACACAGAACAATGTTGGTGCAGTCATTGCCTCTCCATCAAGTTCTAAAATTGGACCCTGCCTCTCAGTGATTATGTGTACTGACACTGGGCTTTTCTGGTGTACATCTGTTGCACAAAGGCTTGCTTGTGGCACTGCAAGCTTGATTTCAAAGGATCCTGGAGAAGAATGGCTGGAAGGGCTCCTGCGGGAATTTCATGGCCAGATTTTTGTGCCTTTGGCGTCAGCCTTTTCTTTAATTCACTTCTCAAGTATATATAGAATGAGAATGCTAATTTGTTCTTGTCTGATGAAATACCCAGGGCAGTATGATGCAGAGCCAATTTAAAGGATGGGTAGCTCTGTCTGCCTGGAAACAGTCCGCCTTTGTGTTGGGAACTGACCCTGCAGCTGCCATGACATCAAATCCTGGTCACTGTGTTCCAGAGTGTGCTTCATAGATCCACCCAAGCTTTATGTTAGTGCAGAGAGAAATAGCCTCTAGACTTGTCGTGGGGAAGGAGATGTGGTCCAGGATAATGTCAGGGTACACACAGTAGCCTCACCCTTGGGAGGTGAGCTTCCCACTTTGCAGACACTCGGGGGACAAGACAGAGCAGGAATCTCTACTGGTCAGCTAAATGACTGTGGGTGAGGCTGCCTCTGGAGCCTGTGCTCCCCTTGTGTTGATAGCAAGACAGTTCTCCTTTATGTGTGGTCATTCATGCCATAAGGCGCCGTGCAAGGAGCTCCTGGCACATAGCAGCCAGGATTTGTGGTGAGCCTCTTTCTTTCTGCCGTAGGCTTGTGGACTCCTTGTCATTGTCAGACAGAAGTGGTTCTGAGCAGCAGGGTTCGCCTAGTCAAGCCCCTAGCTGTCCCTAGGACCCACTCAGTCTTCTTGTCCATTCTTCCCCATGGATGAACCCAGATCTGGCCAAGCTCTGTCTGTGTCATCCCATGCCTTAGAAAATGAAGATCACACTCATGAGAATGGCCAAGCCATGAGGACAAGGCAACTGGTCTACCAGCTAATAATTGAGCCCTAGATGATGCCATATCCTGTGGTGTCTGGGGTCTGGCCACCAATAAATTTGTAAAAAGGAGACTTGGCAAAGGTTGCATGATGGCTGCTTGGCTCTTTTCCCAGAGAAATATGAAGAAAAGTCCCCGCAGATGGGCTGAATGTCACTGTGCATGCAGCAGTAGCCCAGGCACTCTTACAGACATTTCCTCACTTTAGTCTCACAGCAGCAGTGTGAGATAGCTACGATGATCCCTCTTTCAGTTACATTGTGCATTTAAAATACTTATTTTTAGGCAAAGGAATCTGGCATGTTCTAAACAAGCAAGCTCAGAAATAGAATAAAATATTCAGATTAATTCAGGCTTCTCAAGAATCCTGTGATTTAGTTTCTTATTAGCAATTTTGGGAAATATATGTTTGGCTAACAGCTTGACAGAGCACTTTTAGTTAAGTAAGGAAGGACGTGTAGAAGTTTAAGTACATCATAGGATATATTAACACTTTAAAAAATGTAGATAAAGCCTCTGTGTTTTACCCAAGGAATTAGATACGGTAAGACAAATAAATTTATCTAGCGCTATGCTGAGGTCTGAGAAACACTGTAACGAAATACCAAACAAATTGAGTCTTATTTCCCAGGATGGGTGTTTTACTGTATGTAAGTTCTTTCATGAGGTCAAATGACAGCCAGGGTGCTTATGAAAGACGAGGGCTATAGGACCATGCATGTCCTCATAGCTGATTGATTCAAAAGAGCACAGTAGGCAGTAGGCCACTTCCCAGAGAATTCTAGTGGCAGTCAGTGGCTTGAATATTTGACATAAAGGATTCTTAGGCACTGTTCAAGATGCCACTTGACTATCCCCATAGAGGTGGAGGAAAAAACAATTCAGAAAGAGCACAGGAAAACAGGTATGAAATTGTGTGGGGGTGATACTAGGATGTTGTTTGGAACTTAGTCACATTAGTTTATGTTGGTTTTGTTTGGTTTAATTCAAGTTCACAATTAGATGTTGAAAATATGTTTTTGTCTACTTGTTAAGTGGATAATATATTTTTCTACTTACTTTGCATTTAGGGCTCAATTTAGTGAAGTAACACATACATGCCAGGACTAGAGACTGATAATCAGAGGGCATATACATCTCTTCCTTTTGTACCAAAATAATATTCGTAGTCTCATCTCCTCTTCTAAAATGACTTTGCAGCAGTCATAAAAATGAAAGAGAAAACTCTTTGCTGCCTAATGTAGAGGGAGTTCTAGTAGCATTGTCAGGAGGAAAGGGTACCTAGAAGCTACTTGTAGTATGATACTTTGGGGGCAAGAATTAAGAGAAAAAAACAGGAATCAGCACACATTTTTTTTTCAAAAAAACACGTAAAAACACAAAGATGCAGGTGTCTGCCTGTAAGAGGAGGATATCTGATGAAAATGGAAGTGAGATTTCTTCAAATAGACCTTCTTATATACATTTAATTTAGAACCATAAATTGTTTTACATAGTAAGAAAGTAAGATAGTGTTGAAAAGTTGAAAGAAGTAAATTATGACATTGAAAATAAAACATGAGTGTAACTATATAAAGCTGGTAACACAATTGAGACTATTCTAAACAGCTGCAGTGAAGTCTTTCATAAAATTAAGACCCATGATCCTAAAAGTCCTAAGGGGATGCAAGAGACCTGGAAAGACCAGAGCAGCCTTGAAAAAGAACAAAGTCCCAGGACTTCTATTTCCTGACTTCAGTGAGAGCAAGAAAAGCCTTTGCAACCAGCACCGACAGGACAGCTGTATCAAACAGGCACAGGGATCAAACTCATATTGTCAGGTTTTCACAGCAAGCTCTTTTATCCACTGAGCCATCTTGCTGGTTCAAATCATAGACCATAATCTAAAAGCTAAAATTATAACGCATTTATAAGAAAGCAAGAATAATTCATTGTGATCTTGAGTGAGGAAAAGCTCTTTAAGATTAATAGCAAGTTCACAATTGACCAAAGAATACATGGATAAATTATACATAAAGCGTTTTGTGCTTCAGAGAACACCATAAAGAAAGTTAAAATATAATCCATGGAATGTGTTTAAATATTTACACATTGTTTATATGATACAGGTGTTTGAATCTAAAATATATAAAGAACTCTTACAATTCTGTTGTAAAAAGGTAACTTGATTAGAACAAAGAACAAAGGATTTCTGAAGATACTTCTTTAAAGAAGATACCAGATTTTGGTGAACACATGGAACACACTTGATTTCTTTAGTGATCAAGCAGTCCAAATAAGAACCATGTGAAACACCTCTGCAAGCCCATTTACATGGCTTTAATAGAAAAGAGAAGCAGTAACAAATGTGGACAAGAATGTGAAGCAACTAGAACACTCATACATCACTTGTGGGAATGTACAGTTTCTTTGAAAAACAGTTTGGCAACTCTTCAGATTATTAAACATAAAGTGACTGGCACAGCAATTTCATTTCTAAGTAGAAATAGATGAAATATATTCACACAAAAACTTGTTCACAAATGTTAATGACAGCATTCTTTACTGTAGCTAAGAAATAAAAGCAACCAAAATATCCATCAGCTATCTAAAGGATATCACATGTTCAAACTATAGCATATAGCAGGGATAAGGTTTCTTCTGGGTATGAATGGCACTCCTGTGGCTCATTTCTGAAGGCTGCCGGGCTCCAGGGTAGGTGAGGCTGAAATCTAGCCTGTCTCTACCATTGTGTCTACTCAGTTGGCACCTATACCTACTCTACACCAAGCCACCTACAGTGCAGTCTTAGGGGTCTAATATTTAAGGTTCTAGAGCATCTTCTAAACCGTTTCATAAATAGAACTTGAGATCTGTTTCTATTTCACTAAGATACAAAGACAGATATTTGCACAGAATCAATAGTAAATACATAGACACTTTAATAATTCTCACTCCTTTGCAGTTGGGTTGGTAACCTCTAATGAAAGAGTATTTTTAAAAATTAAAATAATAATCTCTATCAGATTTGTTCACAGCCTTTCACAAAATCAGCAAAGAGCTATTAGTTGTTCATTGTTACTTCACTTTGATCTGGAATACCTCCTAAAGGCAAATGTTAAAGACTTGGTCCTCAGAGGGATGCTTTTGGAAGGTGAGGTCTAGTGGAAGGTGGTTACTTCACCAAGGGTGTATGTTTAAAAGGGATATGAAGATCCACTCCAGCCTTCTTTCTTTGCTTCCTAACTATCATAAGGTGAGCAGAACAGCCTTCCCCTACCAGAGGCTCCCATCATGAATAACTAAGTCATCATAGGCCCAAAGTAACAGGGCCAAGAAAACACAAGCTGAAACTATGGGACAGATAAACCTTATTTTTCTTTTAGTTCCAAATCCTTCAAGTCTTTTATCACCAGGATGGAGATTAACAGAGTTGTCAAACTTAAATCTTGGTACCTTATCAGATATTTAATAAGTTATATAATTGTAATAACATGGACAATTGATAGTGATAAATTTGTACACAACCTGCTTTATTTGTACATTGTAACAGCCAACTAGTAGGAAGAATTGTCTTCTGACTACATGGTTGTTTGATACTACATCGTTGTTTGGTCATTGTTCTAGTTACTTTCTATTCCTCTGATCAAACACTGATCAAAATCAACTTGGGGAGGAATGGGTTTATTTGGTTTGTATCTCACAATCCATCAACAAGCAAAGTCAAGCAGGAACTCAGGGCAGGAACCTGGAGCACAGACCATGGAGGTGTGCTGCTTACTGATTTGCTCTCCAGGCCTATTCTCAGCTTGCTTTCTTATTTTTAAAAATGTTTTGTTATTTTTATGTTATGTATATGAATGTACACATTACTCAACATTTGAAAATAAAATGTCACACAGTCATGGCCACAGGCCAGTTCAGTGGAGGAAATTCCTCAATTGAGATTCCTTCCTCCCAGATGATTTAAGTTGATGATTGAAGCTGTCCAGCACAGTAGTTGTAATGGGTTGAGGAGATGCTACTTTTGCTCACCAGAGAGCTGGGGAACTGTACTTGTCAGGCTGTTAAGTGTGGACTTTGGTCAAGATATATATATATATATACTCTGCACTTTATTTGAAGGTAGTAGAATTCATGGTCAGACCCACCCCTGTGCAGAGAATATGGGTGCGAGCCCCCACCCAGGGCCATTCTGCTGGCTCCTGTTATTCTGATGAGTCAAAACTGCAGGATGGTTAAAGTGTAAAAATAAACCAGAGCCATCACTGAGGAGCAAATGTAAAAGGAAAGGAAAATGTCAAGTAAGAACAAAAGTGGTGACAAATGTGTGGGTGCATCTTGCTTGGAGAAGTGACATATAAAATGTTATTTCATTAAGAAAAATGTGATTAAAGGGAGATACATTGTAATCTTTATAATTCAGATGATCTGCTGCTGAAGAATTTAAGTCATTTCCGCATTCCTTGTTCTGCCCTCATGGAAAGTGTGATTCATTCTATAAAACTGGACTCATGCAGTGCTTGCTCTCTAGGTTTTGTCCTGTGCAAGCACATAATGAGAATGTGTTTTCAGGAACCCCCTGTACAGGTTAAGCAGCAGAATTTTCTATGCTTGGTTTTGGTTTTCACTTATTCGTTTCTGCCAGAGATGGCATTTTTCGGTTGTGGCTCCCCATGTCTTCCTCTGGTTGGCTCCTGTAGGGTTCTCCTCACATTTCACTCCCTTAACTCGAGAAGTCTCAAAGAGCTGATGCAGCATTTGCCTACATCTCTACAGAGCAGCCTAAGAGAGATGAGAGCCACACAGATTGTTTGAAAAGGTCCCTCCTTGAAAGTTACGAGGTGGGTAAGCAGAGTCAGGAGCCAATCCAGTTCATTCCAGTCTACCCAGAATCTTAGGCCCTTGAGCTGCCACCTAATCAACTTGGAAAAAGGAACTAAGAAACAAAAACTAAAATTCTCCCGAATTAAACTTTTATTTGAAAGATGTTTATGGCTTTCGGTTGAAACTGAATAATTTCACCTTTAAAGTCCAGTCAAATGGCTAAATATCATCTCTGTGTCCGTGGCTTTTCTTCTCTTTGAGGCTTCTTTATTTTATTGCTTGATTGATTTATATTTTTTGGTCTTTTTTGAGACAAGTTCTCTGTAGCCCCAACTACCTTGGAACTTGCTATGTAGGCCTGGCTGGCCTCCATCTCATAGAGATCCATCTGCCTCTCCTTACCCCATGTATGTCTTGGGATTCAGAACTTGTGTAGTCAGGCCTAGCAGCCAGTGCGTTTACCCACTGAGCTCTCTTGTACCCAGCTGCTTTTTGTGATTGAAAATTATTTTTCAAGTTTTTAAAAATTTAAACTACCCCCTACGTAGATATTTATAGAAACTGGGTAAATTAAGGCCTAATAGAATGAATCATGATATTATGATATATATGCATTTTGGATTTTGTTCATAGTTTATGGCTTAAAAGTCCCTCCCCAAGGCAGCCATAGAAATGCAAATCTCCTCCCCAATCTGGTCACAGAAATAATAATTTCATATTTCTTTGTCTTAGGCATCCTCTGACCTGTCCTGTCTGATAATAGTTCGGAAGTGTTTTCTATTCCAGATCTCCATAACCTGGAAGAATGTGTGTAGTCAGTTTACTGTAAAAAATACTCGATATAAATCAACATTTAAAGAGAAAAGGTTATTTTGGCTCACTGTTTTGGAGGATTTAGACAGTGGTCAATTGGCCCTCTTGCTTTTAGTCCTGGAGCATTGCAGCACATCAAAACAGACACTTGTGGCATAGCAAAGATCTGCTCACTTCATCATTGGGACATAGAGAAAGAGGAGACCTGGGGTCTCATAATTCCTTTGAGATAAAAGCACCCAGTTGGGCCACTTCTTAAAATTCCCACTGCCTCCCAACAATGAGACTCTGGGGATCAAACCTGGATTTTGAGGGGACACTCAAGATCCAAACAGCTTCTGGAAGAATCTGAGCCTATAGATCTTGCTGGATTTCCTTCTCAGTTTATCATCAGCCATTCCTGTAAAATGGACAGGGTTGCTGGAGGGTGTTGTGCATAGAGAGGACAGGGATGCTCTGCACTATTCCCCACGTGCTACCTGGTGTTGTTCTTCACTTGTGTTTTTTTTACTATCCTTGATAATATATCAGTAAAGGTCTGTGGGCTACTCAAGGAATGAATCTAAATAAGAGATTGGATCCTCTAAAGCAAACCGGTATTGAGACCCAGGATGTGGAAGGATGCAGAAAAAGGCATTGTTTAAAAGGATAGCAAAGCTATTTGGAGTCCATAAGAATATATGGTCTGGGAACTATGGGGTGACAGAATTATAGCTTTAGGAATAAGTCTGAGGTCCTGGATTAGTCTCCTCTCTCTGATAGATTTTTGGATTCCTGCTTTTTTGTTTGATCCAGTTTGCATGGGTCTTGTGCATGCTGTCACCAATGAACAAGTTCCAGAAGCCTGGAAGACTCTGTTTCTTTATGGTCATGCACCCCCCTGGCTATTATAATCTTTCTGCTGCTGCAAGAAAAGTCTTTTAGATGAATTTCAATAGTGAAAGCTATAACTTCTCTTTCAGTCTATCCCTGGGTGGTCCGTATACTTGGATAAATTTTGGTCATCATTAAAGGGAGAATTAGATCCCATCTTGAGTCCAAAAGGACAGTGGTTCCCAGGCAGAACAGCGATCTCCCAGAAGGGAAACGGGATTTTCTGCCACTCTCAGGCATGTGATAAAGAGACCTTTTCAGTTGCAATTGAGGGTGTGGGGGGAAAAGAGCAAGTCATGGGCTTTCCAGAGACTGCCGTCATGGTTGTATAATCAGGAGGATCAAGATTAGAATGAAGATTGATGAAGAAATGCCTGCATCTAGTAGTACGTTTATATCTCACTCCTCCACCATCAGTGTTACCTGGGGTTCATATAGAGATATTTGATGTTAATGTGCAGTAGAGATGCTGCAAGGTGATCTCAGGCTCCTTCAGTTTTATTCCAAACAGGACCAGGATAGGGTTAAGTTCTAGCCCCTTGAGCCTACCCAGTCCTGAGGGACAGTCTATTGTCCAGTGATTTTGTTAAAAGTTAGGTCAGGGCCATGTGGTGACCTTGCCTTCTGGTGTTTGCACTCCCCTTTGAAATGCCCTTCCCTTCCATTTTCACAATATCATCTAGGAGACGGAGTCATGATGGCCTTTAGAATTGGAGGGTGGCCTTTGTTTTGCTTCATCCTTCTCTTTTCTTAGTTTCCTTCTGATCTCAATTGTGGCCCTGTTGAGTAAATTGTATAGGGTGTTGTCAGGCCCCAGTGAAATTCTTTCTAATTTCTCCTTGATTATCAGCAGCACACAGAGTTACAGCATTGTGTCTCAAGATCCAGAGTTCCTCCATTGACTTGGGATCTAGGTTGGTATTTGTGATCAGGGCTTCCATGAGTCTCTCCAGAAAGGCTGCAGGAGGAATCTCTTCTGCTCCCTGAATTTCTTACTTTGAAAAATTGGAGTCATTTTAAGATTTAGTGCAGATTCTTTTTAAGCTTCTTAAAACACACAATAAGAAATGCTTTTGTCTCAATCTCCCCAGGATACGATTATAATCCCATTGAGAGTTACTCATGGTTTTTCACCAGTAGGGTAATAATTTCCTTCTGGTCTACCTGTGCAGTAAGTGCTCCTCTCCTATCATCTTACACATTTCATCTCCATATCATTCTGTAGACTGTAAGGCTGCAATCTTTTCTATGGTCATTAAGGGTTGGTTAAAAAATAACATGATATCCCTGCATTGGAAATCATACGGTTGGATCAATCCTTGGAAAACTTCTTTGTATTTGTATTTTTCATGCTCTGAGAATCTACTCAAGTCAGTTTTAATTTGTCTTAAGTCTGGAGGAAAAAAGGAACATGGACTCAGTTGGGTCTTCAAGCAGGCCAAAAAGGAATGGGAGCAGGAAAGTCTGGGGTTTAAGTTTCTGTGGGCAGGAAGGAGATATTGGGGCTCCTTCCTCACTACATAGAGACCTTTTCTCTTCTGTTAGATAAGTTCCCTCTTTAGAAGGTGCTTTTAAAGATTTTAAGGGTTGAACCATAATCATGACTAGGATTTGTGAATCTGTGTAGCATTTTATATGTATATTATAAAATCATGTTTATTTCTCATGAAATAAATGAGTTCCTTTCTCACGAAAGGAATTTGAGATCATTTTCTCTCCTCCTGGCAAAATAAATCTAATTGTAATGATTGATATTATCTTTTGAGGGTCATCTTTCTCCATCTCTCAGCTGATATTCTGGCCAAGCCCAATAGCAGAAAAACTCCTTATGTTTTCCTTTCAGGGTCTGGGGGCCAAATCAGACTCAGTTCTTAAGGATATGCCCCAGTGGTCTTTGACTATGAGCAGCCCATCTGTAAAATAGCAAAGGGAAAAAGACATGCTTGATTTCCTTTCTATTTGTCAAAGTTGGGGCATTCCTCAACTTCCCCTCAATGTGAACCATGAGAGGGCCTCTTACTTGGTCCTAGAAAACCTGGCCTCAGACTTGCTGGTATAGTCATAGAGTGAGCCACCTGAGAGCATATCCCCTGGGCCTTATGCTCACATTTCTTGACTCTGACTGGATAAATAATGTTTTAAATTTTCCCAGCAAAGAGGGGTCCCTGTAGGAGGCTCCTCCGGCTTGAGGGAGAGGCGTTTCAGACAAGAGGGAAACTGTAAATCCAACTTTACAGTTGAGGAGGGATACAGATAAGCTTTGGGCATTAAAGTGAAGAGCCATTCCCAGAAACTTCTCTGAGTATAGCTAGGAGTCTAGACCACCTGGTCCAAATTATCTCATGTCTGGGATGAGGCTTAGACTTCAGATTGACAATGCACCAAACAAAGTAAATGAATGATTTTCTGCCTTAAGTCTGAGGGTAAATCTAGCCATTGTCCTCTGATAGTTTGTATCATTTGTGGTGATGGAATCCAGGTAAAATTTTCTTCTTACAGGTATAAGCCTACCAAACATTCTGTTTTCCATTGCCCTTGGGCACTAGGGACAGTAGGTGATACAAATCCAAGAATACATTTTAAGAATTTAACTCCTTGACTGTTGTTGCAGAAGGGAAGGGAAGAAGTTTGTAACTGCCAAAAGAGTCCACTGTTTTATGAAAGATAAAGCAGGCTTTGAGTATTCAGATCAGTTCTGGACTTCAGAGGGAAATTATGTCTAAGCTCATCTGGGCCACCAAGGACAGAGGATACCCGGGAGAATCATGGTGATATATTCCCTATCTCAGAGGAAAGCACTTCAGAGAAAAGAAAGACCTATCCATTTGGGTGGCCAAGGTGTGAGGGATCCATCAAAGGTAGCCTTGGCCAGGTCCCGTCCATTGCCTCAGTGCATCCTTCAATCCATTACATCCAAAGATCTGGTAAGAAACAGTCTTAGCAGCTGGCCAGAATTCCTCCCAAAAAGGAGGTCCATGAATTGATCAGAACAGGTCACAGGGAACATTACACCCAAGTCTTATCGATGACTGTCATGCTAAATGCTCTTAGATGATAGGCAAATGCCCATCATGAACAAAAGAAGTTCCATTTTGTCTAGTAGGTTGGGAAGAGACAAATAGCACTTATAGTCAAGTTTTGTTGGTGTCTTGTGGAATCCCAGATGAACCCGTGAACTATAAGTCATGCATGTTCCATGACCCTGGGGTGCTGTGGTGAGGAGAAACTAGCCCACAGAAGAGAAAGAGTGAGAACAGTCAACTAGCAAGTTCATTAGAAGTGAAAGAGAAACCTCAGTAAACATGAGGGTATGGTGGTTTAAATGAGAAATGTCCCCCAAAGGCTCCTGTATTTGAACTCTTGGTGATGCTGTTGGGAATGTTATGGAACCTTTAGGAGGTGGAGCCTTACTGAAGGAAGTATGTCACTCAGGGTAGGCTTTGAGTGTTTATAGCCTGAACATACTTCTTGTTTTTTCCTCTCCCCTTCCTTCATGTGTGAATGAAATATGAGAAGTAATCTGCTTCCCAGTTGCCAGGCAGGCATCATGCTCCTGCTGCCATGCCTCTCCCCCGTGGTATAAGCTGAATACACTTTTCTAAATTGCTTTGGTCATGGTATTTTATCATAGCAATATAAAAGTAACTAATGCCAGAGGGGTTCCAGAAGAGAATACCATCCAAGAAGCAAGAGCTCTGTGCTTCTGCATGGTTGCAGAACAATAGAACAGTGGTGGGGTAGGGAGTGAAAGGTGACTTGTCTTTTTCTGGTGCACAAGATGACTGATTCTTCCTAATGCCAGAACTTAGTCATAAACTAATAGAGTTAGCAACAGGTCATCAAACAGAGGGGCTTTGATCTGTGTAGCTTCTGAAACCGAAATCATGAGAGTTTGTTTACAGGGTCATGGTCTTGCTAGGGCTAATTCCTGCATGAGTCCCTTCTGTCTTCATCCTCCTCAGAAAGAAGTAAGCATTTGTGGATTTTAGTGCCCTGGGGGTTCTGGAACTAATCCTGGATACATGGGGTGTTCTGTCTCTACTGTTTGTTTGTGTCTTGGCTGAGGTGACAGGTGTGTAAGACAAAAGAGAACAAATGCAGAAGTTGGTAGAGCAGAGGGAGATGCTCTTGGGGAAATCTGAAAGAGGGTATCTGGAGTATCTTCAATGTGGAGCTTTTCTGTATTTCTTTTTTTTTTTATTTGCAACAGGATCAATCAGATCCTGTTTACCATCTCAAGTATCATAGATCAGCTTGCATCGGGCATTATTCTGAAGTGGGGTAAGAGACTAGCACTTATCCAAGTGCAGATACCCGTGTGTAGGGGGCGTTCTTAGCTGATCCCCCCTCATTGGAACCAGTAAGAAAGAAGCATTTTGTACAGTGCCCATTCCTCCCTTAACTAATCCCTCTTAACTTCCTGTTTTGAAAGTTGGAAGCAGAGTATAAAGGTCCCCCATCTCTCATAGTGACTGTAAGACAGTCAGAACGGAGGTGAGTTCACACTGGTGAGCACACAGCTGTGTGCTGCTTCTCCCCAGGAGCCCTGCTCCATGCCTTTCTAGTCACATCCTCCGCTCTTCTATCTTTTGCTCAGCCCTGTCTTCACCAGTCAACCTCTTCACTCTAATTTTTGTCATTTCGAAGATTTTCTGTAAATGGAAAGTATGTGACCTTCCTCTCCCTCCCTTCAGTTTTGGAGTTCCGTGGATGTGCTGGGCCAAAGCAAGTGTTGTACGACTGAGCTACACCAACATCATCCAAAAGGACTTTGTAACCTTTGAGATTTCTTTTTTAGACTCAGTATAATCTTCTTGGATTTCTTCCTTTTTATTGAGGACTTGTATCCCATGGGATAGATGCACTACAGTTGAACTAGTGATTACAGTCACTGCATAATGTCTTCATAGATGAATAGATGGTTGACTCTTGACTTCTTTTTAATTTTTAAGAATAAGCTAAGTAAAGCTTGTAGAATGAGGGAAAATATCTCTAATCTATATCTCATCTCTCCTGAATTGCTATTTTCAATCATTCCCTTCTGTTTTTCTTCCATATGCACATACTTAACATAGTTTAAATAAATTATGCTTTTCTATTTTAATTTTAAGGGTTCTGTGGTGTCATACAGCCTTCCTAATTATAATTCAGTAGCTGTCTCATTCCATTGATGGGACACACCATTCAGAAATCCTGGAGCCTTTCTGCTCAGCTGTTGGAACATGTAATGAGAAGCTAGGAAGGAAGCAGTGAGGGGAGGCTGAATTACTACACTGGGCTGTGTGGCAGCGCCCCTGTATCACATGGGTTACAGCACCTGGCAGTCATGGGCTGCTGTCCCTTGGGATGACTTTCATGGGGTACAGGCTATGTAAAAACCAAGGTCGCTTTTTCTCTGCCATTCAGACTTCTCAGCATCTTCATGTAGTTCATCCAAATGAGTTGTATTGAAGACTTTTATAAGTGGTGTTTTCAGTCAAAGGCCACATCCAGAGCAATGATAGTGCTTGATTTCACTTGGTGTTTACTCTCTCATGAAGTGAGTGTTATTTGAAGAAAACCCACGTTGGCTTATTGTGTTCACTGTCTGAGTCCCCCATCTTTCACTGAAGGCCTAGTCTGGAAACTGTTAGCTTGAGTAGATCGGTGACCGAGGATAGCACACAGGTGTGAGAGAACCCACCTTTCAGCAGTTTGGCCTTGGATGGGTTTGGCCTTGACAGGATAGGCCTGCAGAGTACCAGGGACTCTGTAGGATATGCAAACTGGCGGTTAGAGAGGTTGGGACATTTTCTTTACTTTAGAGCTAAGATGTTCAAGAAACCAGCTAACTAGCTAAGAAATTAGAAAAAGCATACAGTGAAAATGCTGTTGTTTGCTTCACAGTAGTTTGTTAATATGACGTATTTGTGCTTTTCTAGTGACCAGAGTCTCAGCTTTGAAATGTGCAACTTTTCCCAAGAAAGAAGTCTTGGGGTGGGCAGGTCTGCTCACTGTGCTCCTAAGCCTTTCTCCCTCCTGTTTGCTGCTGTGGATGCAGTCCTAGCAATTTGAGAAGAATCTCCCCAGCAGCCCCCACATTTCTGTGTTTCTCTGTATGCTCTCCATGATGAATGGAAAAAAAATCCCCTGCACATGCTCTTGTGTGGTCCAAGAAAAAAATCTGGACATACAACAAATACCATTGTTTGTTTCTAAGGAAATGAGTGGGACAGTGCTAGCGAGACTTTTTATTACTTTATTCTCTTCCATGTTTAAATCTGCAGAGTAAGCGTATCATTTAATATTTCCAATAGTTCTCAAAATAGCAGCCGATATCCTTGTTGAGTGCTTCACAGCATCCTTGTCTGTAATGCTTACTGTGCCCCGAGGGAGACCATGTCACCTTAACCCCTTGTTTTAGCCCTGGGGACCTGAGTCACAGAAAAAGGAGGTGATGCACCCAGCAAGAGGGGACAAGGAGTCACACTAAGCATTCAGCTTCTGTACCTGACTCTACGGATCTCAAAGTGCAGCAAAGTAGCAGCTCATGGGGCGACCCTGCATTCTGGTTTAGCCTCTTTCTCCTTCACCTTTTACTTTCACTGTATTTTGTCCCTCCGTCCTCGGATGTGCAGAGTTGCAGGGTGGGCGGCTGGTACATATTTAAGCAGCACCCACCAGACACACTTGTTCATTGGAAAGTGGTCCTGTGACCTGCTGTGTATTCCTTCATGCCTAGTTTCTCTATCATTCCCAGAGTGGCTGCTCCCTGGGGAGTATGCAGCCATTTCCTTTAGGGCCTGGACACCTGCTTGTAGCAGTAACTAGGGCTTTCCTGTGCTGTGTTGACTGGATGAGGCTGTGTGGAGCTGCTAATGCAGGCCTAGATATAAAAGTTCTTCATTAAGAGCCAAATTACCCAGCTTATGTGTTTACGTGGCTCTGGGATAGAGGCTAAATGAAAGATGTAAGATTGAGATGCATTTGGAGGCAGGATGCGATGGGACCTCATGTGGCCTGTCATCTGAAGCTCTGCAATCATATCAGGAGCCATGTGACTATAGAAAGGATCTGCTGTCTGCCAAATCTAGGGGTTTGATCTAAAACTTAGTGGAATTAACTTGGAGAAATGTAGGGTCATCAGGAGGACAGGGATGAACCAGAAAGATAGAGTCCAGTCCTTTCTCTCTGGTCGCTCTTTCCCTCCCTTTCCTTCTCCAGTGCCTTCCTTACCTCTTTCCTTTCTGTTTCTCCTTTCTTTCTTTTGTACCTCTTCCTTCTTTCCCTTTACTTTTCCCAAAGTAACAGGCCAGGAGGCCCAATGCTTCTCAGAGGTGCATATCCAACACTCAGTCAGTTGATTAGCCAGCTCCCTCACACAAGGACTGTGTCTCCTTGGGCAATCCAGCATGCTGTTTTTGAAGGGTTTTTTTGCTAGTGACCTTTGTTTAGACTTTTTTTTTATTTAGTTATTTTTATTTTATGTAAGTTGAGTATTTTGCCTGCACGTTTGTAAGTGCATCCATACTGTGCAATGCCTACAGAAGCCAGAGGAGGGCGTCATATCCCCTGGAACTGTATTTACTGATGATTGTTAGCCATCCTGTGGGTTCTGAGAGCCTAGATTTTCTGTGAGAGGAGCCAGTGCTTTTAACCACTGAACCATCTCTCCAGCTTCTGGCTCCTTGATGTAGGTGTTATCTGGGAAGTAAGTGGATGCAGCTAGAGTCCAAGGCCTCCTTGGGCAGTACTGGGTCCTGGGAGTGTGTTGTAGTGGTTCTTAGTTTATGGGCAGAGGACCCGCTGACTGTTCCCACTGAGCCTGTTGGGCCACCTAGCTCGAGTTTCACAGCCCAGGCATCTGCTGGGAGGCCCAGTCTCTATTTTGAGAAACAGTCGCAACGAGGTTATCAAGTGTCATATTTTCAACAGAGAATTAAAGGGCACCCAACATTTAGCTCTTGGTCCAGAAAATGGCCATATGGCATTAGACTGACTGGTCTACTGTGTCTTAACATTGTTTCTATTTCCTCTGCTGTTTTTTTTTTTTTTTATGCTGTAGGTATCTTGGATTATAGCATATCACCTTAAAAAATGCTGTCTTCATTTTAGGCAACAGAAGTTATGTTTAAGAACAGACACAAAAATATGATTGTGAGATGATTAAATTAAGGTAGTACTTTTTAGAGCAAATATGTACAAATTTGTTAGCAGGAGTTTATTAACTCTGCGTGTCCAAATACAGTCCTAGAAATCAGACAGTCCTTGTATGACATGGGTGTGGGGAACCATGTGGTCAGTCATTTGGTTCTCTGAACTACTGTGTTACATGAGTCTGTGGCTCCAGGTGCCAGAAGCTGGGTTCATTTTCCTGAGAAATTCTCAGAGCTCTGTTCTATTCCCATCAGTTACTAGCCTTGTGGAAAGCTGGGTGTAGTCAGATTTCACTGCTTTTCAGTTATTTACAAAAGTAAATAGAAATAGAGCGGGCTTATCTTTGAGCAGCCAC
Organism: Eospalax fontanierii; assembly: GCA_035773235.1. NCBI lineage: Eukaryota > Metazoa > Chordata > Mammalia > Rodentia > Spalacidae > Eospalax > Eospalax fontanierii. Next base: position 42,168,126 of record CM069540.1, on the reverse strand, counting down.
GTTGTATTTCAGAGTATATGGCTTCCTATTTAGCTCCTAGTTCTGTGTCTTTATCTTAAGAGTCCCACTCTGTTTCGTTCTTTTCTTCACTCTTTGCTAGAAGGAACTTGATACAACTCTATTCTTTTTCTTCCCACTGATGGGGAAAAAAATTCCACTTTCTTTGGCTTGTTGAAAGCAAATGGCGTTCTTGATATTTCCCAGTCTTCTAGGTGTGGCATTCTGTCCTGAGACAGACCTAATTTTCTTGCACTGGCCAGTTCTGTTTGTGGATCCAGAAAAAAAGTGCTAATTTTGTTATAGAACTTCGGAGCTGAAATGAGTGTCAGTTCTGCCAACATGTCTCCTCTGGTGCCATTGGATTACCATAAGTAATTAGACATGTCTCCCAAACTTGATGAACTTCATTTTAGTTGGGTTTGTAAATTTCCTTCTTCCATGTTCACACACTCAACTGCTGTTTATATTTATTTTCTCCAGTTCCTCTTGTGCCCTGTTTTCCATTTTTATAGTCACGTGTTGTGTGATTTATCTCTGGTGGTTTGCATAATTACCTACTATTTAACACTGGCACATCTTGGTACTTTCATAGGATGTGGCTGCTAATGGTCCATCAGCCTACAGGAAGGTCATTTTAAAATTCACTCCTTATTTCTTAACAGATCCTTTTGCTACTTAGACTGTAGTTCTGGGTCAGGGACATCCATGTTTGGAAAATGGTGATGGAGGTGAAGAGGACATTGCAATCATTATAGAAGGTTGGACTGGGAGTTACAGTTACATTAATGTTGGCTCTCCTGTCCTACAGGATGTTTGGGCTAGTACTGTACATCTTCCAGAACAGAGGGTGAAAATGCAGCTGAAGCTATAAACCCTCCCCCTACTGAAAACTCCCACAGGCCTGACCAAGCTGTGGAGCCTGACTGGGAAGCCACTACAGCCTTTTCCAGCTTGGCTTCTTGCCCACAGCCTCCTTGTCCAGGCTTCCTCCGAGTCCTCTTGGCCTCAAGCACTTGCCTCAGGTTGCCACTTGCTATTGTGGACAGCTGGACTCATCCACCTCCAGCACTCACTGGGCAGGCGGGCATCAGCTGTGGTACTTTTCACTGTGCTCTTGGCTTGCTTCCAAGCCTACAGTTCTGTCCTGTCTACTGGTCTCAACTTACCCTAACCCTACATGGTTTTCCAAGAGCCCCACCTGTTCAGGGAAAGCTAGAGATGCACCAGGTAAGGGGTTAGTCTGGTGTCCTTACTGAACAGTTAACAGGGAGACTCTAACTTCTGACTCATCTCCCATCTTTTCTGTTCTGGGCTGTCAGGAATAAGCATGTTGCTGTTTTTCTGAGGCTCCCCGAAGCAGAAGCATTCCCAGTATCTGAATGTGGGCTTCTGACTCAGCGCTTCAGGAGGTGTGTGGCACATACTGCTACACTTCTGAACTGTGTTGTAAGAACACTTCCTGAAAGCTTAAGCATTTGGAACTGAGTGTACTGACCAAGGCTTCAAAGAATGGAGTGCTGCAATGCCTATCTGATCTCATGATGAACGGTGCCCATTATGCTCATCTTGTGGAGGGAAGAGAGAGGCAATGGGAGGTTAGTATCTTGCAGTGTGAGGCCATGCACCTGTTCCTGCTGCTGCTGCAATTTGAACACAGTCAGATTTAACCTTTTCCCCAGTTACTCCTCCAGGGTTTTCTCTTCTAGTTCATGCCTTTCCCTGAGTCCCGCTTCCCACTGTGGGCCTCTTTTACAGTCCTGAGACTCTGTCCTTAATAACCACTCTTTCAGCGAGTCATCTTTGGAGGCTAGGAGAGATTTGCAGATAGAGGCAGACCGTGGCAACGGGAACCCACCAATCTTCTTGTCATGGATGATGTAGGGTGTGCTGGATGCAGCATTGGGGTCCAAGGTAGAGCAGACAGAGCAGTCTGGATCTGACCTAGTGGAGAGCCGGGACCATGAGGCATTTGCATCAGGGAGGATAACTAGAGGGGGAAGTTCTGGAGAAGATGCATCCTCAGTCTGAGATGTGACCCAAGAGGTGGCGAGGAAAGCAGTGCAGGACACTCCCTAGGAGTCTGTAATAAGGTTGTGGGGGTGAGAGAAGCATAGTCTGAGCACGCATGGATCCTGAGGCAGGGAAAGGGGGACACTAGGCAAAACTGAAATCAACTTGGACCCAGGGAGAGAAGTAATGGGAGGGAGGAGGAGAAGAAGGAAGAGGAGGAAGAGGATAGAAGAGGAGGAGGAAGAGGAAGAGGAGGAGGAAGAGGAAGAAGACGGGGGAAGCGAGTGAAACCTGAGCATATAATGAAACACTGGCAGAGACAAGAGCTGCAGTGCTGCTTAGAGATACCTTGTCTGGATATCATTAGAGCAGAGTACCACACACTTGGGCATCCACTGGGGGATACAGTGTCCTGTGGTCTCTGTAGAGAGGAAGATTGGAGGAAGTAGGCCTTTCTTCAGAACTCTGGAACCTAGTCTCTATTTCCCGAGGTCTAAACTGGATGATATCTACCTTGCCAGGGAGTGACAGAGGTGACTCAGAACCCTAGAGTTTGCCAGCCAGGTATGCAGTTAATCTAGATGACATTGCCATTTACACAGAGAAGAGGGCAACAGTCAAAGGCCAAAGAGAGCTGGCTAGGGTGACCTGGCTCCCTCATCCTGAAACCTGCTGTTCCCTCACTGGGCTCCTCTAACCCTTGGTTTCAGGAAAGTTGAGAACCCTCCAGGCACCAGGGCATGTCTGCCTGCATGTCTGTCAGATCATCAGCAGATCGTGGGACAGGGTATTTAGTGCAGCCAAACATACCTTCGGCCTTCACAAACCATTCTGTCTTGTAAAAGACTGACTACAAAGAAAAAAAAGAAAAATCAAAATTCCTTGAGGAGAAGGTGCTACATTATGGCCAAGAGATGAGAGGAAGAAAGGCTACATTCAGATTCAACTAAGCCAAAGTCCATATGATGTGGTAGGCCGTGAATCATTGTGCATCTCTCGAAGAATAATTACACATTCTCTCCCCAAGGGAATGCCTGCGTGCTCACACTGGCCAACTCAGAAGGTTTGCACACTCTTGAGGAGGAAGAAGCAGGTTGCTGCAGGCATCCTCATTACAGATGAACTCTGCTCCCCCAACTGTATAACTCCTGCTTTTGCCTTGGTTGGTTTTTCAGGGTAGGGGTTTAGAGGTTTATGACATTAAGCATAGAAACCAAGACAGTTCCCATGCTGCCCTTCTGCAAAACGCCTTGTGACCTTATTGCTAGGAGCATGGGTTGCAGCAGGCTCTCCCTGTGCCTGAGGCGGCACTCATGAATAAGTCACTGCATGGATGCTTTTCTACCAGGCCTGACAGTGGCTTCTGCTCTGTAGTGTCGGGGACTGTACTGGCTATCATAGGAAGCCCCTTCTGGTCTCTACCTCTAAGTGAGGTAAACAAGTCTCCCAGGCCAGCCCAGGGAACAGCTTGACATGTTTGTGAACTTTGCCTGGTAGTTTAGGAATCTATAAATTTTCTCCTGACTTACTTCATTTGTTAAGACTTAAAACCTTAGTAAACTAGTACCACCTAATTTTTGAAAGGGGATATCCTTTTTCTGTACTAGTCAACAATACAGTAACTCTAGTTTTCATCTGATCCTTGGAGCAAGAGCTCAGCCCCAGGGTGGAGTATTTGCTGATAGCTAAATCATCACACTTAGGAGCTCTTTCTTAACTTACTAGGAATTGAGTAATAGCTGTGAGACCCAGCTCTCAAATGGCCCACTTTGAATATGTATTTGATACGCAGTGAGAGAGCAGTGTCCCCATATGTACTGGGCTCTGAGTTCAGAGTTTGGTAAGGCCTATGCATAGCTTTTGTGACTGTGTCTTAGAGAATCCTATCGGGAAAGTTAATCTTCTTATGTTACTGAAAATTTTCCCCACCCAGGTCAAAACTAAAATTTTATTGTGAATAGGATTTCTTAGTTTTAAGTGCATTTACTGTGTAAATGTACTTTCGTTGTGCATCTCAAGGAGTTAGCTAATACTCGACTGTTACATAGATAAGAGGTTTTTCTTTTAATCCCATAGAGTAAAAATATTTATTCAGCAGTGGTCAGTGAGCATTGCCTGTGTCCCCAAGGCCATACCAGAGCTTCATGAGACTGTCTTATGTGACCCTTATGCAAGCACCACCTGACAAACCCTCACTTCCTCTATGCAGAGCTTAAGGCAACTGAAGCCTACAAATGACAAATGTCTTTCTTGTCCAGGTAGAGCCATCTGCTGGAGGGCACAGCACATCAGACCCTGACCATATACAGAGCAGGGAGCCATGTTTGCAGTTGTTGGAGGGTGTGTGGGGCTGACTTCCAAGGCACAAGTTCCCCTCTCTTGCCTTGATATGGTATTTTAATGGCTAAACTGACATTCCCACATTCACTGAGCAATGTGGTTGGTAGGCATTGTCTCTATAAACAGTTGTCTTGCAAGCTGTTGTTTGAATGTGACCTCTTAGCCTACCTGTTTTATACATACATTCTAGACCTCACTTATCTGCCTCCTGAGTGTCTTGTTCGCCTTAAGTTTTGTTTTAAAAGGCGAAGACTGAATCTTCCTGGTTTATCTTTTCTGCATTAGAAGACATTTTTGTTTTACAAGGAGCAGTGCCCTGAGTTTTGGAGGTACTGAACTCTGAGAAAAGGTGTTACAGGACTTCTTAACCTGTGGTCCCTGAGAGTCAATGTGTTTTGCGAAAATCATCTGTACATGAAAAAGTTTTAGGATGTCTCCCTTGAGAGAAGGTTCCTAGCTTTGGCTATCTGTTCAATGGAGTCTTTGGCTTTAGAGGCAGAGAGGATCCCTAGGGACTAACTGGGACCCGCCTTAATTCAACTGTCTGTCATCAGCCTGGACATGTCTTTCCATCTCTCTGTAACCCCAGCTCTTCCTCCATTTCCTGAGACTGTTTAAAACAGCTTCTGAGATTCTGTCTGAGGCACATGGAGTTGAAGTTCTCAGGGGCACCAGTTCTTTCATTTACAAAACATGGCCAGAGCCCTCTTCAGAAAGAGGATATATCTGATTGTGTGTTGGAAATCTTGCTAAAAGGTGATCTTTACCCAGTCCTTTCCTGCACATCTGCTCCTTGAGGGAACCAAAATACTAAGGCAGAGCATAGGGCCTGGATTTCTGCATTAGCTTGCTAGTTACCCTGGGGTTATTTGGTTTTGAGAAGTACTTAAGGCCACATAGTGTGCACATTTGCTTAGGGCAGTATCCTCGCTTCAGACACACTGCAGCTGGAATGATCTCTTCAACTGTGTGATTATAGGAAAGTTACTTAGTCTGTTGAGACCCAGTCACCTCATCAGGAGAATGCAGAAGGGAAGTTTGTCGTATGAAGTTGCTGTGGAGATTGATATAGGTAGCTGTAGATATAGATATAGATTCAGATGTAGATGATGTAAATATAGTGTTTGGCTTGATGACTGGGAAGTGATAATTGAAAAACAGATTGATATTGGTCTAGAGATGCAGGGATTAGTGCTGGATCTGAGGGTGCCCCCTTAGCTTCTTGGTACCTCAGCAGCAGCACTTGACTGTCTGCTGGGTCACTGGGATTCCTGAAGTCCTCTGTCGGAGATTAGTCTAGCAGGACAGTTGACCACAGGGGATTTGCTCTCACAACCGCTCCTTCCTGCAGTGGTTTCTGAACTGCCCTCCCTGGGCTTGTCAGTGATGAGCCAGAAAGTTGTGGTCTTTGTTTTCTTGGAATTGCTATTTAGAGCCGTAGCTGGTAACAAATACCGAAACCAAACACAGAAGCTCATTTTCCACTCAAAATCTCCCTTCCAGGATGAAGCAAGCATACTGCCATAGGGGACCCGGGAGAGAAAGGAAACTCCCATCCGCCTGCAGTGTAACCGATTTGTGACACTGATTTGCTTCCTGGTCTGATCGACAGGCAGGATGTGCCAGCTGTGCCAGGGTCCTCTAAAATGCCCCATGAGCAGGTGCTGTTTAGCAGTGTCCAGCTGGGGTAGCCTGCGTGGAAAACTGCAGGAATCACATATTTGATGCTTTCAGGGGAGCTGGTGTCAACAAGCCTTTGGCTTCTGCATCCATTCTTCTTGGAGGGCTGAAAAGCTGTATATGCTCCATGACTGCAGCAGATATGTCTGACTGGAGAGAAAGAAGAAACACAAGGCAGGTGCCCTTGGGATGCTGACCTGGGCATTACAGAGAGGTGTGAGAGGTGTGATTTTCCCTGTTCAGTCTTCAGGCCCTGGCTGTCTCACTGTGGGCCTCTCCAGTCTAAGTGGGGACCCACTATCCTAGTGGAGTTTGATTTTATTTCTTCTGTCTACACAGAGCCTGAGATTTGCCTTTACTGAGCAATTTAGCCCACATCTTAGATCCTCTGACTTTTATGGAGCACATTTCAAGCATTATACTTTATGGTTTAAAGCTATCAAAAGAAATCCCAACTGGGAGCCAAGAGCTAATGGGAGAATTAGCAAGTATTACCCACAAACTGGGTGGATGCCTGCTAGTTTAAAGCTAGCATCATTTCAAGCTGTGATTGATGACTTTTGCAATGCCAGAAATACTTTTATATTTACTTTTCACTTTATAAACAGTTCCTGCCCGGACACACCCAGTATTTTAACTTGGAGGGCCTGAGAGGAATTTGAGTTGTGTGCTGGTGATTCATCCCCTGAAAAATCCTGGCCAGACCTACATGGTGTTATTAGATGAGCACCTGCCCTGGGAGTGCCCAGGAGGAGCCAGGCAAGGCCCTAGCTAGCCCTAAGGACTTCCTGGCACTCAGGAAAAGCTCTGCCTTTTAAAAACTGCCCCTACATCTTTGAATCTAAGCCTTTGCCTCGACATCTGCACAGAGTCTTGATAATAGCCTCATCTACTTGGTAGTGCTCACGATTTTTTCACAACTGAGTGAAGATGACTGGGCTGTCCATTTGTGTAACAGTGGTTCTCTTTGTGCCCAACCATTCAGAAGTGGAGGAGACTGGGCATTTTCTCTTTGTCACTATGACTATGTTCTGTGGAGAACATTCAGAGAAGCAATGACTACATGCATAGAACAGGGAAAGAGGACTCACCTGGTCCTAAGTCTGGGTGGGCCAGCTACACTGACGACCTCCCTGCTTCCTAATGCATACACCCTTGACAAACCTGACTCCAAAAGTATCAATACCATTCACTTTTGATGGAGGAAGAGTCATGGGGAAGCCAGGGATGAGGCTTCATCACTCTCTGTCCATAGCCTGCTCCCTCTAGCAGGAATCCCAGGCCCGGGAGACCCCGGCCTTAACCACATGAGAAAGGGACAGTTTAACATGTCTGCCTGCTCCCTCTTTAGGCTAACAACCTTGCCTCCTCCTGCAGTCTGATCATCAAAACAAGCTGTCAGTAGAGTTGAGGATGGGAGAGATGGATGCTGAAAGGTCCCTGAGAAGAGAACAGCAAAGGTGTGCTAGAGAACCCTTCCAGTAAGATGCACTTGAACCTGTGAACTGTTATCATTAGAATGGTAATTTAATCCTAAGCACAACTTGTAGATTATAATAAGAAACTTACTGCTTAAAATTGATCTCTTGAACCATTTTCAATTACACAGTTGCCTGGTGTTGAGTACACTTACACTGTTGTGAACTCTCAGACACCTTCCATCTGCACAGAAGCAAAATTCTGCGTCTATGAAAAGTCAGCCCCATCATAGTCCTTCTTCCTCAGCCTCAGCATCCACTATCCTACTGTTTGTCTCTATGAGCTGAACTGCTCTAGGTCCTGATAAAGTGGACCCATATGGTATTTGGCTTATTTTTCTGAACATTATTCCATGTACGTTCATCTTTGTTACAGTATATGCCAGGATTCTCTTCCCTAATAAAGCTGAATAGAACTCTCTATCTTCTGTTGCAAATGTGCTTATTCACTCATTTGATGAAGGCCATTGAGTTGCCTCCATGTTTTGGATCTCGTGAATCATGATACTGTGAACATAAGGTGAACAAATACCTATTCAACTCGCTACTGTTAGTTCTTTTCTGTGTGTACCTAGGAGGGCTTTTCTGAGTCATATGAAAATTCTTGTTGAATGTTTTAAGGATTCACCTTACTGCTTTGTGTAGCGCCTGTGTCATTTTACATTCCCAATGGCAATGAACAGATGTTCCGGTCTCTCTTCACTCTGATAGACATTTGTTATTTTTCTGTCACAGCTTAATATGGTGGTGATGGTTTTGGATTTACATTTTCCTATTAACTCATAAAAGTAGAGCTGGGAAAACAGTCCATCCCCTAATCTTGTGCATATGGAAACTGAGACTCACCTGGAAGAATGCAGTCTTAGGTGGCATGTCCCAGATACACAGTGACAGAAGAGCTGCAGGCAAGGTTATTCAGGGATCTCCTAGAGGAGTCACTTCAGTCTCTGTCCCACTGTTGATTTCTTTCTGTCCAGACTTCCTCCACTGGAAGTGTCCCTGCCATCTCAATCTCAGCCCACTGGTCATCATTGTCTTCTAATACAGGTCCTCTGGAGCCCAGTGCTAGAAATAGAGATAGAAATTCCTAGGACCACTGTAGAGCTCTACCCTCTACACTCCATCCTGTTAATTCTTTGTACCAGGTCTCAGTGAGCATCTTTCTAGACAAGGCACACCTTCAATTCAGATTAGAGATGCAAATTTGTCCTGTGAAGCCTCATTGCTTTATATTGTTCCTACCAGCCACTCACCCCTCCTTGTTGGCTTCAGGAAGATTTAGCTTTTTGGGAACATCCCTGCCAAACCTTTCTTCCTTCCCAAATAGGAAGGCTCTGGGCTCCCAGCTGGGCCTTTCTTCCTTCAAAAATCTGTGGCATTTGAGCTAATGCATATGCGCGTGCACACGCACACACACACACACACACACACACACACACACACACACACACACAAGTGATGGACCATGCAGCATGTGAACTCAACTTATAAATATTATTTTAATATCTCCCACGATGTGCTTTTTCTTTATTACACAGTGTAATTTCTTGAGTTTCTTTGCAGGGTCTCTTCCTCCTGTGTCTTGCCCTCCCTTCTCTTGGCTCCTGTCTGTCTGAAGTGTCTCAGGACTGCTCAAGAAGCCCTTGCAGGGGATGCCCTGTATCTGTGGTTATGCACGTTCCTTCTCCCACTGAAATTAATTTGTTGTTTGGCCATACTGTTATAATCAATAAGCACTTTAAAACAATTCATCCTTAATCTCTAAGTCTGAAATGTTTAAAAATAAAAAAATGGCATCATAAATACACAAAATATTTTTAAATGTTATATAAAATTTCCCTGATGACATATATGCAAAAAATTCCCTGAAAATATATGAAAACCAAACTCAAGAAAACATAAAAATCATTCAAACCAATATCAAACTATCTTCCAAGGTTCAGGGATAATTGTGGAAGAGGGAGTAGAAAGATTGTAAGAGCCCAAGGTGGTGAATGATCACAAGGAAACAAGAGTTTTCTAGACAGCTGATCAGTCAGTCATTCATATGGACTCACAGCAATGACGACAGTATGCAGAAGTCCCATGTAAGTTCAAACCAGACAAAATATCATAAACATGGGGACGTGGGTAAGAAACCCTAACCCTACCTGAGGAAGTATTGGCAACCAGTGGCTACTGGGAAGGTGGGATGTCAATCTTTTTTAAGGGTAAGACTCTTGGTAGGTTAACCAGGCTCTAGTGAATAAACCTCCATCAGTGGGTATTAGGGAACACAAATTTGACTCTATAGGTCTTTAAATATATTAAAGTTCATGAGATTGGAGGGAGGGTAGTAAGGGATTTCAGATAGGGAGGGGATCTAAATATGATAAAAATATATTGTATGAAACCTACACATTTTTTTAAAAAAGAGTCCAAAATAAAACACCCCCTCCCAAACATTCATTATGGTCAAGTAAGCTTTATTCCAGGAAGGCAGGGCTGGTTACACACTCAGTGAATTCTCTTCCAGAGTTTTAAAGGTACACATGTATTTATTTACTTTGTATTATGTGTGTGAGGGCACATGCATCTGCTGGGTGAGATCAGAACACAACTTGAGGGCGTTGGTTCTCTCCTCTCAGTTTGTGGATTCTGGGGATCAAATTCAAATCATCTGGCTTGGTCACAAGCACTTTACCCACTGAACTATCTTGCTGGTCCACTAAATCAGTAAATATAATATGTCACAAAAATAGACTCAAGGAGAGAAATCTGGTCATTTTGATAGATACAGAAAAAAGCTTTTGACAAAATCCAATACCACTTCATGATAAAAGTTCTAAAGAGCACTGGCTGCTCTTGCAGAAGACCCAGGTTAGGTTCCCAGCACATGGTGGCTAACAAACACTTGTCACTCCAGTTTTAGGGAATTCAGTGCCCTCTTCTGGCCTCCACAGGCATTGCATGACATGAGTATACTTAAATACATTTCAGGTAAAACACTCATACACATATAAAAATAAAAATGAATAAATTAAGAAAAAAGATCCCTCTGGAAGCACAAAAGACCTCAACAAAAAGAATAATGCAGGGGGTATCACCATACCTGATTTAAGTTATACTCCAGAGCCATAATAATGAAAACAGCATGCAGTGGTACACAAACATATAGTCAGTAGAACAAAATAGAAGACCCAGACATGAATCCACGCAGCTTCAGCCTCTTTTGACAAATATGCCAAAAATATTCATTGCAGAAAAAAAACAACTTCTTTAACATAGTGCTGGGATAACTAGGTTATCCACACATAGAAGAGTAAAACTAGATTCTTATATTTCATCAGGTAGATACACACAAAATAACTTTAAATATATCAGTGACCTTACTCTAAGACCCCAAACCTGAAAATAATAGAAGAAAAAGTAGAGGAACACATCATATAGGCATAGGTAAGACTTTCTGAATAGGACTCCAAACTTCTTGGAAAATAAGTGCAGTTACTGACAAATGGGACCTCATGAAATTATAAAGCTTATGTATATTAAAGGAAACTGTTAATTGGTTGAATAGGCAGCCCACAAAATGGGAGAAAGCCTTTTCCAGCTATACAGCTGGTTAAGAATAGCTATCCAGAGTATAGGAAGAACTCAAAAAACTAAGCAATGAGCAAACAACACAATTTAATAACTGGGCTGAGCAGCTAGCTGAACAGAGAGTTCTCAAAAGAGAATTTGAGGCCCTCTTCTGGCCTCCTCAGGTAACAGTCACACATGTGGTGCACATATATACATGCAGGCAAACATTTATAGTCATAAAATATAAAGAAATAAATAGTAAAGAAGAGGAAATAAAAATGGCCAATAAATATTTTTTATATTTTTGTTTTTTGTGTAAGTGCACCCGTGTTTGGCAATGCCCGTGGAGGTAAGAAGACGGCATTGAATCCCTTTAAGTTTTCTAATAAAAGATTTAAAAATAAAACATTGTATAAAGTTTTATTGAGGCTAAAGAGATGAGATATGTATGAATCAAAGTTTACTATGTAGACTTCAGTCCCTCTCCTAAGATATTGTATTATATTTATGCTCAAACTCTAAATTCTGAAAACATCTGAAATTTAAACACTTGTGGTTGGGGCTGGGGAGATGGCTCAACAGATAAGAACACTGACTTCTCTTTCAGAGGAAGGACTCAGGTTTGGTTCTCAGTACCCACATGATTGCTAACAACCATCCATAATTCCAGTGAATCAGATACCCTCTTCTGTCCTCCATGGGCATTGCACACATAGGTGCACTTCCATATATGCAGGCAGAGTACTCATAGATAGAAAATAAAAATAAATAAAATGCTAGCGATCCCAGGAATTTTGGATGAGAGAAGTTCAAGCTGTGTATATAAATGTGAAGAGCCATGTGTTGTACTATGAGGGTGCATCCAGCTTGAATACCGCAGTTCCTACCTTCTGGAACTGGAAGTGTGGTATACTCACCCTTCCACAGAAAGACGGTTAGCAATTGGGGATATGGCAAAGTGGTCCACATGGTTCACATTCACAGAATAGCCTTCTCTCCCTGGATCCCTGTGATCCAGAGCTACTGACTTGGATCTTTAAAGCTATACATACTTCAGGCATTGTTTTCACATGAATTTTTTAAATTATAGTTTTCCAAATATGAAATTGTCTTTCTGTGAAGTAAAAACATAAATTGATCCATCTATCAACATATTCAATACAGATTTCTATAATAAATTAATTGCTCCCTGAAATGAAATAAAAATTGTAGCTATAACCTTGCTGTTTTAACATTCGTTCTAAAGTTCTAAAGAAATGTTGCTATCAGTGAATGAAAAACAGCTTTCAGATATTGGGATTTGGTTGGTCAGTGATGGGCCCAGGGCTCTTTCAGCTCTATTGGGGGTTTCAGGCCAAGAATGGAGAGGCAGAACTCCCTGGTTCTGGTCATAGGTGCCCTCAAGGCTGAAGCACCTGGTGATGAGCACTCAGAAAGTGTGGTGTTGGAGAGAGCAGAATATGTGACAGTCGTAGGGGAAGGGCAGAGTGATGTGCACGCTAGTGGAGCTATTGAGAAGTTTTCTGCTCCTGTGAACTGTAGACCAGCTGTCAGGAGTGGAGGAGGTTGAAGGCCAAAGGTTAGTACAGATGTCAGACTCCAAAGCCGTGGTTATCAGTCCACAGCCCTGAGATGGAAAGTCCAGTAATCACTGGGTTCAGAGGAATGGAAACAGCCCTGTGTGCTGAGACAGTGTTCACCACCTTATCAAGTTTCTTCTTTTACAAAAATAGCTAGAAGTTTACTTTGCAGTTGTGAATTATTTTTTTCTTAAATGCTGGCTAACTTGATGTGTGTGCACACATGTGTACACACACACACACACACACACACACACACACACACACACCACTGTGCTGGGTAAACAGCTCTCCCTGGAGTACTTGCAGCCTTCCAAGTTGTGGTTCAAGCCATTCAGAATTGCTTTCTCTCCTTGGATGCCTGTGAAGGTCATGCTGAGGGTCGTGCCTGGTGTGTTGTGGGGTGTGCTGTGATCAAGGAAAGCCTGAGGAGAAGCAGCACTTAGATTGTGTGCTATAAATACTGTGAAGGGAAGGAGGCTTAAGAGCAATAGAATTGACTGGAAAAGTGCTAGAATGCTTGAAGGAAGTGGGTCATGTGATCATGCATTTGTAAGGTTTTGGACCAGTGGGTTTATCAACAGGGAAGAGTAGATGAAGTGACATCACAAGGGATCTGGGTGATGAGGACACACTGTTATTTGCAGTGCACAAAGGGGGTGGATGGACCCTATTGCCTCTTTCTAGCTCCGTCGCTTCTGGCCTCTCTCTAGCCTCCCCCTCTTCTTGCCTCTAGCACTCTACTCCTATAATAGCAGTAGTTGAACACATCCTTTTTTGTATGTGAAAACACCTTTGGGAGGTAATTTAGAGACCAGCATTCTAGCTCAGACTCATGGTTAATTACTGAATATCTATAACCTGTTTCTTTGGTTTGATATTTCAGTCTCTAAAATGGCATAACTTAAGCTGTTCTTCAAACAGACTGAATGATATAGGGCTTAAAATATCAGGCACAGGAGTTGTCCATCTGGCTTTGAGTTTAGCTCTACTCTGGACCGTTTGGAAACATAACCCCCTCCTATCTATAAAGCTTATTATAAAGCAGGAGGAACATTCCTATCCCTAAGGGGCACAGTGAGAAACGTGAGTTAATAAACAATGGCCTCAGATGGTGTTAACTAATATATTAACTAATTTCTCTTTATTTTTAATTGTTTGTCTCGTGTAGCCTAGGCTAGCCTGGATTTTGCTGCCTTCCTGCCTCAGCCTCCTGAATGATGGGATTGCAGGTGTGCATCCTTACTTTTTTCCTTTGTGCTGTTTAGTTCAATAAATGAAAAAGGAAATAAGCAATAACAAATAAAAATTTAACATAAAATATAAATATTATGATATATATCTAAGGGTTTTATCAAGAAAAAAGAGAGTTAATCTATACTTATGATAACATAGGATAAGACCTGATTATTATTGACTATGGTAGGAACATCTATAAGTTTACAGACTCTTCTGGATCCCATCTGCTGTCTGTTCACATTTCTCAATGACCTCTTTCATTTCACAAGTAAAACCCATGTAAGTGATGTTATAGAAAGTTAAGAAGTGCCTGAAAATGACAGCAGCAAAGCACATGCCCTATCAGTAGCCAGAAACTTTTACTGGTCATTTTTGCTGCCCTTCTGGACTGATAGTCTATTGGTATAATGTAGTTCTTGCTAAAATTGTTTTCCTAAAGAAATATTTTGAAGCTTGTATTTTCCAAAAGAATCTATGCTTTTGCTCACTGAATTACATGTTAATTTTTAGTGCCAGTATGCTATTTATAATAGGTTACATCTTATCGATATATTGTATTAGTTATTTAACCTAACTCATTGGTAAATGGTTAGATTATTTGTCTGTTATTAGAAATTATGTTGTCATAACCCATAATAGAGTCTCGTGAGATTTTACCTCTTAATGTATTTCTAGAAGTAGCATTCTGGTTTAGTGTTCTAGTTTGCTAGGTAAGCTTTCATGCTCCCATCACAACACCTCATTAAGCTCTGAGCACTCAATGGAATTTTTAGCTCAAAGTTCCAAACCCTTCCACAACATTCCCGCAAACCACATGGGCAGGTCTGTCACATCAATACCCCATGTTCCTGGTACCAATTTCTGTTCTAATTCTAATTTGCTTTCTATTGTTTTGATAAACACCATAACCAAAAAGCAACGTGAGGAGAAAAGGGTTTATTTCAGCTTACAGCTCACAGTCTATCACCGAGGGAAGTCAAGGCAGGAACTGAAACCCAGACCATGGAGGAAGACTGCTTACTGGCTTGCTTCCTTTGCTTTGCTTATGCAACCCAGGGGATTGTATCTGCCCCTGGATGGAACTGTCCATGGTGGGCTGGACCATCTTATATAAATTAGTCATCAATAAAATGCCAGACAGATCTGACTACAGTGCAGTCTCATGGGGAAAATTCTTCAGTTTCCTCTTCCCGGGTTGTCTCTAGTATGTGTCAGGTTGACAGAAACTAACCAGCACATGATGTCTTTGAAACTGCATGTCAGAGTTTCTCTAAGTCTGTTGGGCATCACAGTTCAGCGAGCATGGAGGGCTCCCACTGCCTCTGTGTGGATCCTTTGCCTAGGACTGAACAGGATGGGAAAGAGGCAGACAAGAGGAGTCCTGGGGAGGCCAGTTAGGTCTGGTTTCTACCTCTCCCTGACACTGAGTGATTGTGAGACTTCAGGTGAGCTACAGATCTCTCTGGGCTGCAAAATATTTTGAGATTTGATTAAAGTAACTATTAGAATAAATGGGTGATTAGAAGGTAAATTGTGAAGGTTATTATAACACAGATCCTAATGGTTGCTAAGTGCTTAGTATATGCTAACTCCTATTATAATAAAATACACAGGGTCTTTATAAATTAAGGCGCTTTTATGTAATGATCAGATAATCAGTTCAAAATCAAGTGAAAATGAATAGCAGAGAGTTGCATGCTAGGGCACTGCCAGTCACATGTTTTCGCTGCCACACAGCAACATCCGTCCAGTGCCTGTATCAGTGGTAATGGACGGAGGGTCTTTCTGGCTAATGTTGGATGACTTGATTTGTCTCAGCTCAGGGCATGTAGTATCATAGATTTATGGATTCCAGGCCCTCCGAACTGGTCCTGGATCTGAAGCTGGGGCAGAGTAGAGGTAAGAGCTTTGTAGACCACCAGGACTGCCTACCTGCTTACTTGTAGTGAGCCACCACCTGCAATACAGAAAGGGCCGGACCAGTAACCTCGACTACATACATCTGCACCGTGACCAGATACTGACCACATTTTTAAAGATGTTTCTTTTCAGAAACACTGCCTTTCAAAAATACTTCCTGCTTTATTTCTTCAAGATGGTTTAGTTTCTGCTTGTTTCGGGGGAGATATTATCTGTTAGTACCGGAAACGGTTGATATACTAACTTTTAAAAGGCCCCACAGCTTGCAAGTTATTTTTGAAGAGAGCCATGGATATTTGGAAGAAGGAACCATTTGCAGACAAATAAAAACCCTCATCAAGTGCTTCTGTGTTGTTGTTTTCTAGAAGGAAGATGAAGGCCCGTGCTCCACCACCCCCTGGGAAGCCTGCTGCCCAGAGTCTTCACAGTGAACAGAAACTGCCTCGTGATGCCATGCTCGGCTCACAGCAGAGCCTGGGTCACTTGAAGGAGTCACTGCAGAACAGCACCTTGGATATCACTGTGGTTCTGCCCAATGGGCTGGAGAAGCAGAGTGTGGTCAGTGGGAGGTAAGAGCCAGTGCCTTTGGAGGGTGTTCTGTGCTCCTTCTTGTGTGCAGGTGGGAGGAGAAGAAACTGGGTTGTGGGCGTGTTGCACTTAGTTCCATGTAGTGTCTGACCCAGGTGAGACTGCATGATTTGAACTGGGCCTGTATCACAGCTCCAGAGCCTTGACCAGCCCCACCTGAAATGAGTGTGTGCTAACTAGCCCAGCCAGTCTCTCTGTGCACTTTAGGAGAGCCAGGACTGAAAGCCTATCCTGTTTTAGAGTTTGGGCTCAGAGCAGAGGGTGGGTATGGATTCCCATATGCAGCTCCAAGAAGGTGATCGCAAGCACCTAGGTCAGCCCAGCGGTCTCAGCCTGCCACCAGCATCCCAAGCAGTGAACTTTCCCATAAACAGGGAAGTCTCCAGAATGAGCCTTTCAAGTGTCCATTGACAAGCTAACCTCCAGAGACATAAGTGTAGCCAAAGCAGTTGAAGTTTAGGTTAAAGAATAAGCCCAGACTCACAATTTTTAGATTTAAGGGAGTTAATTTTCATGCTCTCAGTACCCAGAAGTCCTATTCTTTAATAAAAAGTTAACATATGCTAATTATACACAATAATGGGCCCCACTTCCTCCCATGATAGGATATAAACTGGTTGCACAAGTAATCACAGCTGCTGTGAATTCAAGAGTGCACCAGCCATGTCATGGCTGGAAGTCAGAGTTCCATACTGCTCCCTGCTCCACCTGTCTCCTGCTCCTGTGTTCTTCCTGCCCTTTCTCCCAAAATACTTCCTGAGCCTTGGCAAGTGTGATATGGATGTCTCGTTTATAGCTAGGAATTTAACAGTCATTTATTCTCGGTACTTTGACCAATATTGAGTCTCTGTGGTAACCTCTGGCCACTGTAAAAAGAAACTTCTCTGACCATAGTTGACAGAGGTATCAATCTATGGGGATAAAGATAGTTATGCAGAAGGCAATTTTATGGGTATATCATATCCATTTAGCAAAACAACAGTAGTAGCTTCCCCATTAGGGCCTACAACCTCCCCAGCCATGGGCTTTTGACTGAGTATACAGTACCATACATGAATTCCTTCCTGTGGAGCAGACCTCAAATTCTTCCTGCAGATCTGCCTGGGGTGAGTGTATATAGATGAGTGTCATGTTGCCATGCTCACAAGAGCACAACAGAAACTTGGCAGAGTCTGCTAGTCATAGCAATGAGAGTTTTATTGCTAGTAGGATTTCATATACAGTATGTTCGATGTTGATCAAAGTATATCACAGTTATCTTGTTTGGCTAGTTCGTGCTACTATAATTGTTATTATAACTCAGTCCATGAAAAAATGTTAATAGAGTCAAAGAAAAAAAATATGAACATTCACCCATTTTGTTGTAGAGAATTATAGTAGCGTGATCGATTATAAAACCTCCAGGCATAAGAATACGCTGTGTATCTGCTGCAGAAGTGAGGGGAAGTGATACTGCTTGGAAAAGCAGAAGAAATAACCTAAACAGTTAACTCTGGAAGTACCATGGACTGGAGAATTACTAAAATGATGAATGGCTATTTTTATTGTCATGGACACATTTTCAAAAGCAATAGGTGTTTCATTTATTGGATTTTATGTAGTTTAAAGCACTAGTATTTGGATAATGCTTGAAGCTAGTCAGTCCTTTGCAACTGTGTTACTAGTTTATTAAATTACCTAGTTAATTTATAATGAAAATTCTCCCTTTTAAATTATTTTGTGTATGGCTAGATATTGACTCCAGGATTTTGAGCATGCTGGGAAAGTACTCTATTGAGTCCTAGGTAGGGACACATAAAATTAAAAAAAAAAAAAAAAACTATTTTGTATGATATGTGAACAAACTGAGGAGTTTGCTTCAAGGCTCAGTGTATACCTAGGCTGGAACCTCTGTGTTCTAGGAGACCTTGCCTGTAGTTGGAATTGACAGGGTCACATTGCTTCTGACAGTGGTACCCAGTATAGTGTAAGGAGTTGCTTACACTATATATGTCAGTTCTCTGGACAGCAGGTGGAAGGAGGCCAGCAATCCCATTGCTTTAATTGGGAGCACAGGTGAGGGGAAGATCTTTGAAGAGACAGTACACAGAACCTCAAGGGAGCTGCATGGAAGGCACTTACATATTGACGGTGTTCGTGTGTCTCATTCCGGTGTAGGAAATTAATCACATCCACATCAGTTGAAAGAGCTGAGGGGCAACTAGCAGGAAAAAACAAGTTGTTTTTTTTCTCAGAATAGAGGAAATCTCCTCCAGAATTCAGTCCTATAATTCCACCCGTAACACATAAGGATAGACAAGTTTATACCTGTTCAGGGTATTTCAGGTCTTGAGCCTTATAAAGGCGGCACAGGACTTCCATAGCATAGTTATTAGGCCTCTAAGAGAACCTATTAAAATCATTGTAATTTATAGAATGAAATTACCAACATTTACTTTTTTTTAGGTTTTTTAAAAATAAATGAGAGTCTTGTGAAGAAATAACAAGATTAAGGAGCTGGAACTTATGAAGTGCTTGCTATTCTAGGGAAAGGCTATCATGTTTTTATCAAACACATGGCTTAGTAGTTTGATCCAAGGTACTACGCTTAGTTTGATTGTGGTCATATTCCAGTGTCAGTGATGGGAAGTATCATTTTGTGGGCTCTTGATAGATTAATAAATATTAAAATATTCATTTGTCCATTGATTGAAATATATATTAAATTACAAACTCCTGCGAGGCTCTGGGAAAAGGGCCTCTTCACCAGCAGAGGAAAGCACATATTTTTGCAGTATGGCCAGCACAAGACCCAGGTAGATCCATGTTAATGGGAGTCTAGACTGAGGCGATGAGGCAGACGGGCCTGCGCACATAGTGTTCTACTCCAATCTGGACAAGTTACAAGAAAACTTGCCACTGAGTACTAATTTTCTTCAAGCACAAGAAATGATAGACTTGTATCCTTTTAGAGCATGTGAAATTTGCATAAATATTTAAGACAACATGAGTTGGCGACTTTAAAGGTAATTAAGATGTGTCCAAGTCTGCTAGGGTGCACATTATCTTGTCTACTGAGTGAGGATCATCTTCAAAATGTGTGTTTCTCCTAAAACCTAGACACAGAAGGCTCTAGTCCCTGAAGAAAGGTGACCTCCAAGACAGGTAGAAAATGATACAGTGAGAGTTAAGAAAGGGCAAGAGCAGTGTGGTCATCAAAGAGATACCTTTGGGGCAGAACCTGTCCACACCTGCTCAGATAACCCATCTCACCTAGCATGATTCCTGAACAGGATAACCATCTGGTCTTCCTGAATTCCCGACTTAAGCTCATTTCTCTCTCCAGATGGAGGATTCTAAGTAACATTGTCTTTTAGATGATTTTAAAGTCCAGTTGCCTGTAAGAAAGCAGGCCCTCTCTAGTTAGCAACCTCCACCTCTCTCTAAATTCACATCCCTAGACCTTGTATAGACTTGAAGCAACTCTGTGGCCTTGAGAGGTCGGCAGGAATTTCACTCAGTTCTTCTGGTTGTCTCTGTGGCATTTCAACCAGTGCTAGGCTTTCAGAAACTAGATTCTTTCTGGAGACCTCAGCCTCAAACTGATCTCCACTTCTGGGCCTCAGACTTCCCTGCTCTGTGCTTCTTCTGGTCCCCCATCTTGCCATTGACCTTTCTTGTGACCTGCCCACGTATCCTTGTGGGAACCCTCAGTGCCAACTGTCTACTGAGGACCTTGATTGAAACTTGCTTTGCCTCCTTGACGTTGTCGTTAACCTGTCAGACTGGACTTTCTCCCAGGACTTGCTCTGACCTTGTTTTGTGCCTCACCCAGAGCTTAGGGCGGCATGCTGGCCTTGGTCCATCCAGAAAACTAGGCCACACTGGAATAATTTAAGATTTAGCCATACATGCAGATTCAGTTTGTTTTAAGACTGTGTCAGAATGTAGTTACCCAAAAGTATCTTGCATACCTAGTGTTCAGTGACCCATTGTTTAATCAACACATAGGTACCAAATGTGCATGTCTTCAATACTTAGACTATAGACTTTCAAAAAGTGAGCCCTGAACACAGTACCACCTGGGAACTTATGGGAAAAGTAGATTTTCAGCCTGGCTTGGATCAGAAAGTCATGGGTGGTGTCCATCAAACTGTTCTTCCACAAGCCCTGAAGTTTCAGATTGCATGTTTTACATGGAGCTCCTTTGCTAACAGGAGTGCAGCTGGCTCTGCCCTGGGCCAGACACTTTGTCCTGAAAATGAGCCTGGGCTCCTATTGGCCTCATGGCATGAGTCCAGGAATTGTGGAGGGTATGCAAGCCCACAAAAGAACCTTCTTGCTTTATCCCTCCAGTCAGAATGTCTTCAGTGCCTTTGTTCTTCACGTGTCTGTCTGAGTTGACAGAATGACAGGCTGTGATCTAGAGAGAAATCCTTTCCATTACCGGAAGGCAGTTCATTACTGGCATCTCTCACTTCTGTGTGCTGGGCTCTGAGTGGTCCATCAGTCTGGCCAGATGTGGTGAGATAGCCCAGACTACTTGTTTCTTGTTCTGGCCCTTTGACTAGGATTCTGAGAAAGGCCATGCAAGATAGAAAGGTCAGTTTGTTTTTTCCCGGAGTCACTGACTCAGGCCAAAACAGTTTTTGATGTCTTTATATAATTAGAAAATAATATTTTAAAGAGAAAGGTCTATATAAATTCTACTCATTTAAAAAATGTAAAGTCAGAGATCACAAATGCCAAATCCAGCTTCATCTCTACATCGTGTATACTTTTGGTGAGCAGAAGGTAAAGAAGCTGGAAGGAAAAAGCTGTGGAGGACAAATGGGAGAAAAATCTTAAGAGACTGGCTGTTGTAAGTCCTTCGGCTCAGCTCATTTGCTTTGCGGGGAGGGGGTGATTACACCCCATTTTTATTGTGGTTTTTATTCTCTTGAGCCTGTGATTTTACCTTAAGATAGATGGACAATGATGAGAGACAGAGACAGAGAGAGACACACACACACACACAGAAACAGACCCAGTTGCCTGCGTCAGAGAGGTGGTGCATAGTGAATCCCACCAGGCAGGCTACCTATGTATCCTACAAACACAGTGCTGCTGTGGGAATGATGTCAGCTCCTGATGAGAGGGCACTGTTCAGAAAGCTTTACATCTGGGGCCAAGATTTCTGTATGAGAACATGATGAGGACTGGAGGAGTAGAGTCCAGACCCAGCAGGTAATGAGATCTAGGAGTGGCCAAGCAGCCTTGCCAGTCTCTGGAAAATTCCCTGTGGCCCAGTGGCACAGTGACCTACTAAGACCTTGTGGAGGGATACATATAACACCCAATTAGTGAAGTCATTAGTCCTTTGTTCACAGGCAACAGGAGGCAAGCTGGGATCTGATGGATCTGTAATGAAAACCCAGTGGGACTGAAGGCAGCTGGTACCTCTGTCCATTGTTAGGACTGCCTCCATGCTGATAGTTGTCTTTTTCTTTCTGGGTGAGTTTCTCCAGGAGCATCAAAGGGCCTTTGAAATAACTAAGGGGCTTCTTGTGGTTTTAAAATGCCACCCAATAGCGGCTTAATAGATTACAAGATGGGAGATACCTGGCCTTGTTCTGGCCTCATATCACACAGGCTCCTAAGGAGTGTTGTAGTATCAAAGTCATGATGATTTTAGTATTTTAAGTGAGCATCCTCTTTTCAGTAATGTGTCAAATCCCACATGACACATAATAAGTTGACCCCAGTATCCTGTGTTTAAGCTTGCATGCATCCAGATTCTAGTGCAGTCAAGTCGGTCCAAAACCACACCAGGGACTCATAGTGAAAGGTGGTTGGGGCAGGGCAGAGCAACTAGCAAAACTTATAGACATGGGTTCTAGCCACCATTAACAGATGGAGGCCTGTTTGCCCCTGGAGGCTGAATTAGTAATGGCTCTGTGCTCTTCAAGTAATGAAACACCGTTTGGTAAGCCACGCCTGGTTTCTCGCGTTCTGTAGTCTTTGGAATTTCATTTTGCTATTTATTTGCCTCTTCTCTCTCCTCTCACTTAATAATAGCTTGAGCAGGTAGGTTGTTGAAAACTGCCTCCTCCCTTGAACGTTGACTGTAACTTCTATAGGATAGAATACTTTCTGGGAAAACTACACTCTTTCCTTGGTGGCTTGGGAAGACAGAGGACAGTATTACAAGGCACATGGGTCCTACAGTGTCATTTAACATAGAAGGTTGAGACTTGGACACCAAGTTACTTACTCTGACCTCATTGGTGCCATTCTGTCAGTACACTGAGTTGCAAGTACTGGTGTCTGCTAGGGCAAAAATGGTTGTATTTTCTGCAGTGGAGAAAATCCCTCAAGACCTGCAGGTTCTCTTTTACAGTACTCTGTGTTTCAAATGTGCTGTAAGGTACCCTGGTTGTTATTCAGACCTTAATGTTTGAACGTTGGTAGCAACTGTATGCTTTATCATGTTCTTTGGTAGTGTGTGTGTGTGTGTGTGTGTGTGTGTGTAGAAATAGATTCCTCAGTGGGGCCAGCTGAGACAAAGCTGGAGTCGGCCTCCATAGATCATAGTACACATTGAGCCCTAGCTCTAATGCCTTGTAGAAACCCTAGGACAATCCCTGCCCCCCCCCCCCATTACTCAGACTGAAGCAGAGTGTGAATACACTCCCAAGGAGACAGGGAATGAGAATCAGTAAGATGATGGTGCTTAATTTATTTATTTCCCTCAGTGCTGGGTGTTGAACCTAGTGCCTCCTTCCAGCTAGTCAGTAATTCTACCACAGAGCTACACCTCTAGCCTGATCGTGTTAATTTAGCACTTTAGTGTCTCTTTCCTGTTCAATGGCTTCACAGTGGTACATGGTACATGGTGGTTTGCCCCTCTTGTTTCAGTAAGTTCTATGTTGAGATAAAGAAGACTGTTGACTCAGAGCTAGGCAAATCAGAGGTCACTGCTGAGCTAGCCTGTACATGCCTTAGTGTGCTTGTGAGAGTTGCATCTGTACAGGTTCTACCCAATGCCCTGATCACAAGGTGTCAATTTCATGGGAATCCGTGTCTTTTTGATTGACTGTTGATCTTTTCTTAGATAGGAAATGGATAAGAATTGTTCTGGAGTTAGCATTTGTTTGTCTGTTTGTTTGTTTGTTTGTTTGAGACAGGGTCTCCCTGTAGCCCCAGCTCACCTGGAACTCACTGTGTAGATCAGGCTGGCCTCCATCTCACACAGATGTACCTGCCTCTGCCTCTGGAGAGCTGGGATTAAAGGTATGAGCCACCAAGTGCAGCTGAAGCATTGCTTTGAGTCAATCAGAATGTTACTGATAGTCTTTAGTTATAGCAAATGACAAAGAAATAGGACATTTGGGGGAATATTTTTGGGATTGGGTTTGCTCAGAGCCCAAGAGGGAGAGACCAGGGCAAACATTCATGACTCTGTCCAAAGACTGGTATTTATTTATTGTAAAGATTTTTGAAAGACCCTAGTAGATGACCTGTAATATTTTTTAACTAAACATGCACTTTAATGCATTCTTCTCCATTTTACTTTAAAATTTATTTATTTTTACTTTTATGTGTACAAGTGTTTTAGTGCTCTCATGTTGTACAGCGCCTGTGGAGGCCAGAAGAGGGCATCAGATCTCCTGGAACTGGAGTTACGGATGGTTGTTAGTCGCCATGTGGGTGTTGGGAACTGAACCCAGCACAGCCAGTGCTCTTAATGGCTAAACCATCTCTCCAGCCCCCTCTTCCATTTTCTTAACCAAATTTATATATGTGTGTATACATATATATATATATACATATTATATATACATGTATATGGTTTTCATTGCACTGACATCAGTTCCTTCTATATATTATGTTGAAAGATTTTACTAAGAATGGATGTTGAATTTTGTCAGATTTTTAGGAGGATTATGATCAAGATGTATATATGTTTATGGTTCATTTTGATAGTGTGATTGATCACATTCATTGACTTGCATATATAAATGAACCAGGCTTGCAGTCCAGGGATAGATCTGATTTGGTCATGGCATATACTCTTTTGGATGTGCTGGTGAATTTTATTTGCTAGTATTTGGTTGAAGATTTTTTGCAGCCATTGGGGAATGTTAGTCTGTGGTTTGCTGGCAGAGTTTATGCTTGCT
Organism: Eospalax fontanierii; assembly: GCA_035773235.1. Taxonomy (NCBI): domain Eukaryota; kingdom Metazoa; phylum Chordata; class Mammalia; order Rodentia; family Spalacidae; genus Eospalax; species Eospalax fontanierii. Next base: position 42,143,592 of record CM069540.1, on the reverse strand, counting down.
ATCAGCATTGCACTGACTTAGTAATTAGTTTTGAGATGTTCCCTCTTTCATTTATTGAAAAGTTTGAGAAATATAGGTGTTAATCTTTGAATATTTGGCATACATTTTGCTGTATCCTTTTGGTTTTGGGTTTTACTTTCTACTGAGGTTTAATTCTGATTCCATTTCTTTATATTTTATTGATCTTTTCAAGATTTCTCTTTTTCTTTGATTCAGCCTTGGTAGCCAGTTGTTTACTGGATTGCTGATTTGTTGGTGCATTGTTGTTCATAATAGTGCCTATCAATTTCTTCAACTTAAAATTTCTTCTTGTGGTACTATACATGCACAAATAACTGAAAAATTAATATGAATATCTTGTGACCATAAGTAGCCTTGTTTTTCTTGTAGAATTTAGATAGTTCAACTCATGGATTTAACTAGGAATTTTTTTTTCAAACCATTATGATTTTGATCAGCTATCACAATGTTTTTCTTTTAATAATGCTCTTCATTAGCACTGAAAATATTAACATGTCACTAGAATATCATGCTTAAATTAAAGAGTAGCTGTTGGCTTTCTTCATAAGCATGTCTAGTTTCTAAATGCATCTGTGTTCATTTTCTACCTTAATGAGCTAGGCAGAGAGAGGGTGCTGATAATCATTATTTCTTTTCCCTTTTACAGTCATGCCATGATGGACCTACTGGTTGAACTCTGCCTTCAGAACCACCTGAATCCTTCCCACCATGTCCTGGAGATCTGGTCTTCAGAAACCCAACAGCCTTTGAGTTTTAAGCCAAATACTTTGGTTGGGTCATTGGATGTCCACACTGTGTTTCTGAAGGAAAAAGTCCCTGAAGAGAAGGTGAAGCCTGGCCTGTCTAAGGTGCCCGAGGTCAGTGGTGGCTGAGTGTTTTCTGAGGCTATATAGATACACAGACCTGAGTGTGAATGTGTAGGATCTGCTACAGAGGTCCAGGGCTCTTCTCTGTCTGAGGACCTAAAGCACAGAGCTGTACTGAGATTCTTCTTCATGTGATGCAAATTTAAATACTAATTGCATTTATTACAGGAAATAGAATTTTCAGAATTTAATAATGCTTATTATTGTACCATTGATCCTTCATATACAACTGATAGAGCAGAGATATCTATCAGAGTTATCTTGAAGATGAAAATTTTCATGAGTCTACATTTTATAACATGAGTGTCACAGGTCATACATAGCTTTTAGACACTTGAAATGTGGCTAGTATGATCAAGAAACTTGATTTCTCAATTTTATTGAATTTTAATTAATTAATTAAATTAATTCTTGGGCTTTGTAGTTCTGGAGATTTTTTTTTTGGATTTATGGAGGCAGGGCTCCCTAATAGAGTTTGCCATTTTAGTCAGAGAGAAGAGGAAGGACTTTTAAAAAAAGGCCAGAAATATTCAGTTTGTCTTATTTAGGAAATATATACTTATTTTTATTGCCAGCCTTAGACTATCAAGTAAAATTAGCCCTAAATTCTTACAGTGTTTTATAATGAAACTTTTTATCTTTATGTATATAAATATTTTGGCTGCATGTATGTGTGCAGGACACTGCCAGTAGAGGCCGGAAGAGGGCTTTGGATCCCCTGGAATTGGAGTTAAGGATGGTTGTGAGCTGCCATATAGGTGCTGGGAACTGAACACAGGTCCTCTGCAGAGGCAGTTCTGAACTTTGAGCCATCTCTCCAACCCTATAACAAGGGTTTGAAAGTGTTCTTTAGGCTCAAAAAAGCAGTACCACCTGACTCATATTCTTAGAATACTTATTTTCTAGCTTTCAAAAATGGAAATAGTGGTTTGGCAAGTAATTTGTCTCCTGTGAGTTTCTAGGTTTCACTGATTAATAAAATGTAATTAGTGCCCTTCTATATCAAGTCCACAGGAGAGTCTTCCTCATTCTTAGACAGAGTCAGTGTTCTGTGGAAGGGACCCTCTTCATATCCTGTGGCTTCTTGTAGCTGCCTGGTCTCCAGGCACAGTTGAGTTCAGGTTATGTTCAGGGCTCCTCTTGAGGAAGCATGGGTCAGGTCAGTGCCCCACCTTTTTTCCTAAAGTCCATATCACTAAGGCCCCTCAGGCCAGAAGGGGACCAGGACCTTTCTCTCTGTCACTGCACGCACCCTGCCTTGACCTTTGCAAGGCCTTGGCCCCATGAAGTATGCAGCAAGGCTGAACTGAAGCAGTCTGCATGAAGCTTTGTATCCTGCAAGTTATCAGTGGGCTGCTTAGAATTACTGTAGTTGCTTAAAATCAGCCAATGTAGAGAAAGTCGATGTTTGTCTTCCTGAATATTATGTCTAATATTTGAGAAAGATTGTATTTCTGGCTTAAAATATGTATATTTGATTGATAAATATATATACCGACATACATCTGTGTACTTTATATGTACTTACACAGTACATATCGTACCCTTTACGTACTTACCTAGATACATAGAGCTTCACATATTTATGCAGATATTTTGACTATTTAAGCAAACATTAATGTTTTATGAGATGTTTTTCTTTAAAGGATTCATATTACTTTCAAAGTTTTCCTCTACAAAATGTATATAAATGCTTTGTGTCCAAATCTAGCCAGACTCAATGAAAGGTAGTATACATACTGGATTTTAAGTTTTGAGTCTCACTTTGTCAGTCCTCATGTTGTTTAGCAGTTTATTAGTAAGAGAGATTCTAACATACATCTAAATATGTTTATATTTATTGTAATATTTATATATTGTATGTATTCACTATGCTGTTCTTTCCCCAACTTCAACAAATTTGTGAAAGAATGGTTTGGACTGGACTTTCCTGTCACACTCAATTCTAGAATTGAAATAGAAGGTAAAGCAAGTGCGGAAAGGTTTACTCATAGGGTTGTTGTGTCTGATGTATTCTTCCAGAAATCTGTGCGTCTGGTAGTGAATTACCTGCGAACACAGAAAGCTGTTGTGCGTGTGAGCCCCGAGGTGCCACTGCAGAATATTCTACCAGTTATCTGTGCAAAGTGTGACGTCAGCCCAGATCACGTGGTTCTGCTCAGGGACAATGTTGCTGGGGAGAAGCTGGAACTATCTAAGTCCCTGAATGAACTGGGGATAAAGGAACTGTACGCATGGGACAATAGAAGAGGTGAGGCGGCCCCATTGTATCCACCCTTCATGTAGTGACGCAGGCATGAAGTCTGCACACAAAACTTGCTTTCTCCTTGACACTCTGGGCCACACTACGTAGAGATGGGTACGGGAAATTCCAGGTACCTAATTTTTGTTCAGTGGTAAAGTAGGCATAAAAAGAATTAGGTTTGTTTTATTCACTGTGTCTTTCCTCCTTCTTCTCCACATGACTCTTACCTTCTGTCTTTTTGTGAGCTTTGACAAGTAAAGGCAAAGGAAAAACAAAAGAAAGAACTAGACCTTTTGTTGTACCTGCTCAGAAAACCACACATAGCATTCTCCTGAGTTCTCAGTTCAGCTTACTTTATTGCTCCCAGGCTTTAGAACAGCTGCAAGAAGTACATCAGCTGTCCTCTGATACAGACCACATTATGGGTCCTGAGATTAGTCTCAGAGGACAACTATGAATTTGGTGCTTACAGAAGTCATTAGCTGTAGATGAGTGCAGTCCCTGTGCGGTGTTGGTGTGGAGAGCGGAATATTGAGCAGTCAGAACTTGATATAAAGTCCTGAATTGTTCAGACAGCTGTCAAATAAAAACAAGTTAGAGTCTTTCACCCTAGAATTTTAAGATGGACTTTATTGTGAAAATGTCCTCTGGGTCAGGACATAGCTGTTGCCATCTTAAAATCATAACAGCTGTGATTACCCACATGAGACGCTCACAAAATTGGGCCAATTAACACTTCCTCATGGAGGGGAGGGAAGGTTCAAGAGGCAATGCATTAGACTCATGAAGTCCTGCTCCTCTCCAGGGACACCTATCTGGGTGGTTATGTGGGGCCAGGGCTTTTCTTTGGTGGTATAGGCACCTGTAAGTTGTTCATGTTCCTATTAATTAACCCCAATTAAATTCCTTGTTTCACCAGTCTAGTCCTGGGTGGAATTGTTTTGTTGATTTGTAGTTAGTATCCTATCTGGACTAAGTAGTCAGGAAAACTTAACACAACAAAAAGTTTCTTTATGAGGTTGGGAGATAGTTGAGGGGGTAAATTGCCTCCCCCAAATAGTCTTTATAAGCGAGCTTCATTTTCTGTCAGCTGCTGTTTTATTTATTCTCCAAGTGTCAAATACATTGAACTTAAAATTCAGTCAGTCTTTTTCATGTTTTAAAGAATTTCTGGCAATGAAAGTGCTTTTTTTCTTATTGTCAGATGTATTATGAAGCCAGTGTTCATAGAGTCACTGTGGGTCCACTCCATACTGAGTTCATTGTCTTTTTTGATATTAAAGAAAGGGTTTTAGTTCCAGGTAGTATAAGGTTAATGGACTAGTCTCTTGAAAAAAAAAAGTGCTTTGACACTTAGAATAATGCATCCTGTGTTCTGGTCAGGTTTTTGTTGTCGTTTTTTTGTGGTGCTTGAGGTTGAACTTAGGGCTTTGGGCATGGTAGCTGCCAAGTGTCCTTTTAAAATGCACACCGCAGTGCTCTCAGCATCAGCCCCACAAACCCAGTTGCTATAGATATGTTTTTCTGATTATATATTTACCTTGGATTATGTGATAGTTTAGGGAAAAAAGTTCCTTTGCTAACATAAAAGGAAAAGAGGCAAAAGAAAATCTCTCTTACAAAAAGAAAAGGGAAGAGAAAGCAAAGCTGTCCTGTGTTTAGGAATCTAAGAGCGAAAGGGTTGTGTGCTGAGTGCCTCTTTTGTGTACTCACACCTGGACTTTTCCTGAAGGACAGAGGTTGTAATGATTCCTGGAAAAGTCACACAAACCCGATTCTGTTAAAGAAAGTCCCTGGGCTATGAGTTATCTGGAACTCGCGAGCTAGCTGAAGCCATTAGCAGGGCAAGGTCAAAAGCACAGCCCTTGTAATCTACTGGCAGGGGACACTTCAGATGGGAAGTGTGGCCAAGTTGGCTATTCAGGTTTTAAAGCATTTCTGCCCCTGTCTGGAACTAGCTGTCCCCAGGACCCTGAGAGCAGGTGGCTCAGTGTTATGACCATCTCCCTGTCCCATGGAGGGGAGGCCTCTCTAACCCAAGGCCAATAGTATACCTTTCCCTTGGACCATGTCTGTTGTGATGTTCTTGGTTACCCTCTTCCTGTATGACTTCACCTTATTCTGCAAACCACCAAACTTATTAAAAGGAAAGAGTACCTTCCAGAGAGCATCCTTGAAGGCCCTTCTTTCTTTGGTAGCTGAGCTGCCAGCCTGCTAGGTGGGAATGGGGTTGATTGCAGGTAACCTTCCTCTCCCCGAGGTAGCCTTCCTCTCCCCAGCCCTATATCTCTGCTGGAGAAAAGAGAGACAGCGGCAGGAAGATAGGCACTGCTGGCCAGCATCTCTGTGGTCCGGAGTGTCTGCCAGTGCAGCTTGAAGAAGCCCAAGGCTCTGCTGCCCCCTGTGGTCACATCAGGCTTAGCAACCTGTGCATCTGTGTGGCCTGGGAGGCTAGGCCCAGAGGTGTAGGACAGCTCAGCACCTGTCACTGACTGGGTAGTATAATCCACACTGGAGGCTGAAGGAGTGGCCAGAGCTTTAGCCTGGGGTGCTGCAGATCTCCAAGCTGTTCCTCATTCTCTCATTGCCTGCCTTTTCCAGTTCTTCTGACCAAAACACAGTCTGAGCCTTCCCTGAGCTGTCGAGGTACAGTGAGCTTACAGGCTGCACTTTGCATGACTCTGGACTGGGAGGGTGCATGGAATCGGGTGCTGTGTGTGCCAGACCCCGAGGAACTGAGTTTGGCTTGAGGCGCCTCTGGGCTTTGGGGTGGCTTTCTGGCTTGACAAGAAATTTGGGTTTGGAGTTTTCGTTCCCTGGTTGGGTTAAAGAAGAATGCACCTTGTAGGAGACTTTCTTGTATGGCTTTAATCCATGGAAATGAGGGAAGCTGTTGTAGAAAGTACATTCTGTTGCTCTGAATATCAGGGCAGAGTATGAGTGATATATACAGAAAGAGCATCAGTACCTTTTCTCTCTGCTTGCCTGTTCTTACCTATATGCATGCTGCAGAGTGTGAACCAGTATAGGTTTTGACATTGAACCCTGCATAGCATGGTTATATTAAGTATGCAGAGGATTATTATTCTGTTAGCATTATTCAGACACCTATTTAGAAAGTTCTTGTGTATTTACATGTGTATATATAAACATATATATGGAGAGAGATACATATATTTACATACATGTATTAAAATTTTAAGTACATGTATTTATATGCACGAAAGTAACGCATATGCTTTATTGAATAAATGTATACATATAAGCACATATACACATATGAAGTAGGGTTTTCATGAGTCTTTTGGAGTGTATACATGCCCATGTAAATATATTTATACTACAAGATATATTACACTACAAGATTTGTTAAGATTCCAATGAGTTTTTATATCTTATAGAAAGTTGTCATATTTATGATTAAAGTATATAATAGATTTTATTTCCCCCCAAAATGTTGAATGACATATAATGCAGCATTTGTGTCCCCCAAAAATGTTGAATGACATATAATGCAGCATTTGTGTAGAGGCATTGTAGATAACTGAGTGCTGGGGTTGGGTGAACCTTCAGTGTTCTGAACTGTTGCTGACCCACCTCATCAATAGTAGAATCTTACAACCACCAAAAAGAACTGTTTTCAACAGGCCATGCACACATATGAAGGCACCAGCCATTCTGGGTGGTTCTGTTTGGGGATTTGGACAGAGTGGGAATAGAGGGAGAGATGAACTTGTCTGCCTCTTCCTCTTTACTTCATATTTAAGGCCTAGTGATGGTGACTGCATCTTAGAAACTGACAGTGAGGAGAATGCTCATACAGCATGGAAAGCCACGTCGGTCCTTCTCTTCCACACACTTCCTTGTTCTAGTCCTGAACCACCCTCATTCCCAATTTTGTCAGCTGGGCATATAAGTGCTTTGGACTAGTTCAGCATTGCTTCCACTTTCTCCTCTCCTTGTCTCACTCAGTTTATAACATTTTCTCTAGCACTTTATGTGCCTAAATAAGAACTGCTTTCTTTTTTATTTTTTGTTTTATGTGTATGAGTGTTTTGCCCACATCTGTTTAAGTGCACTACATGCATGAACTGCCCGCAGAGGCCAGAAGAGGGCCTGGACTTGGAGTTATGGACAGTTGCTACCTGCCATGTGGGTGCTGGGAACTGAACTTGGATGGTCCTCTGAACCATCTCTCCAGTCCCAGAAAATGCTTCCTTATGAGAGCAAATGTGAGCCATGAAAAAAACCCTTTAATCAATGTTTATTATTTTTTTTAAATAAATGACAGTAAACCAACAAAATAAGTGTTGTGCTCACGTCCATCTGGAACTGTGATTCTAGTTATCAAAAGACATGCTCTTCAGGGAAGGCTGTGTACAGTTCACACTGCTCTGATACTGACTATAGCCTAGAATTCTTTGGAGACTTTGCTTGAGGCCAGTGCAGAATTCTCTTGCTTTGTGCAGTGTCAGGAACCTCCTACAAGTACCTGATCTGTCTATTGGCAAAGCCTATAAAAATGTGCCATCAACTTGCAGCCCAACCTAGAGCTATGAATTTTGAGGTTCTACTGAGAAGCCACCTCTCCAACCACTGTGACTCTGTTCTGGTGCCAGAACCGTACCTAAGTTTTCCTCATGGAGTGACCTCAGTCTTCCATTCAGGGGCAGAAGCAAAAGGCACAGTTTGTTTGGGGTTTTCCTGATACATTGTCTTGTGTTCATGGTTACTATAGTATAGCCCATGTACCAGCAGTATGTTCTCTCTCTTGCTTATCTGTAGGGTACTACAGTACTGTCCATTTCCATGTATTATTGTCATATACCATCAGTGCTAGAAACAGCATAGACTAGAAATATACACACTAATGCATACGGTAGTTTGGATATGGTATTATTCTTTGGTGTAAGATACTTAAAAAATTTTAAATTTATTTTTATGTGTATGAATGTTTTGCATACATAGAGGTAAGTATACTCGTGCATGCACTGCCCACAGATGCCATAAGAGGGTGGATCCCCTGAAACTGGAGTTACAGACAGTTGTTAGCTACCATGTGGGTGCAGGGAACTGAACTTGGGTGCTTTGGAAGTTCAGTAAGTGCTCTTAACTGTTAACCTGTTTATCCAGCCCTGGTATAAGATATGTTACTCTTCCCAGCTCTGCACTTAACTGAGGGTTTAATATGACTAACTTGGAAGTGTGTGTGTGTGTGTGTGTGTGTGAATGTGTGTGTGGGTGTGCATGTGTGTTTGTGTAGCTGCATCGTGTGAGCCAGTCCTCTGATTTGAGTGCTGTGTCTTGAGTAGCCCACTAATCCACTAATCTTCTTTGATGAAGGCCTTGCATGTCATTAAGCATCCTGGCCTATGTGAATAGGACAGAGGCCTCTGCTTCCTGTAGAATGGTTTAAGAACTACATGGACTTATTTATTTTTTTATATTATTGAGTAGACAATGTTATTGGTCATATGTATTTTTAAAATGTCCTGACTTTTATGTTCTCTTAACTCAGATGTGAAATCATGCATCAGTAGACACAGACATCAGTGGGTGTTTACTGCATTTGTGTTGATAGACTCATGGCAGATTCTGTCAAATCCCACTCAGAGCTTTCTCCACCAGTGCTCCAGCTGTTGCCTGTGCAGCAGCCAGCAACCATCGCACCAGGAAAATCTGATTTTTCTATCCTTTGCAAACCCCGGTCTCTTCTTCTGTCATATCTTTATCTGTTGGAAGAGAGTAACAGTGAATGAAGAACAAAACCCAAAATAGGCCAATAAATACATAGTAACAGTTAGCAGTCTAATAGAACTGCATGTGTCAGGTACTAAGCACCACCCTTCATGGTGTCCCAGTTGCTTACAATATGCAGGCAAAGAAAAGGAGGCTTCGGGACACGAAGCGGCTCAATCCAGGTGCCTTGTGCTCAGGTGTTCCCTATTTCTACAGTAGCTTCCCAGGGGTTCCCAGACGAGAGCTTGAAGTTTTTAGGCAGTGTGAGCACCGCCCCGGGGGTTTTAATTCTGGAGTTTCAGTGGCCTGTGCTTGGCATCTTTGCAAGTCCTCAGTGGTGCTCCTGCTGCTGATCTCATCCAGCTGTGGAAACCATGGCCCTTGTCTGTTGGGCCTGGTAGATTTGGTCTTCAGGACCTTGTCCCTCAGCAAGAGAAGGCCCATCCTCATGGAAAGAAAACTGAGGAATTAGAGCTCAGAATGCCGACAGAGAAAGTAATTTAAAAGGAAATGTTCTGGAGAGGAAATGATAACCAGTGGTCCAGAAATCTGGGGTGATTGCTTTAAATGCCACCCAGGTCTCCTTCACTGTTCTCTATGTTCTAGACTAGAACAGAAGAGTTCACGATTTTTTTCATATGTTTACCTTACTCATAGCTTATAAGACACGTTTGTTGCTCTGATGCCTCAGTCCTTGGAGCATCGCTATTTAACTGGGAAGCCTCAGGCCACGTGTGGCTCTTGGCATCTCAAGTAGCCATTCCAGATGGAGTTACGCCACACAAGGTGTATACTGAATTTTGCAGACATAGTCCCCAAACAAATATGAACGATCAGTAGTGCTCAAAGTAATCATGTAGCAAAATGATAGTATCTTAGATATCTTAGCTTAAATAAAATCATAATTTAAATTAATTTCACATATATTTTAGCATAGCTACTAGCAAATGTAAAACGACACATACAGTTCGTGGGAACTGTCTGTTGAAAAACACTTGCATAGAACTTCCATTGATTTTTTTTTTCATCTTCTACAAGGTTAAAACCACTCTCAGAGAAAGCTCTGCCTTAATCATTAAAAAAACTGTGTAAGAACTTCGTGCAATTTCCTGCATGTCCTGGAGGGCTTTGAGGTAGCTCCAAAGGCTTTGAAGGAAATAGTGATGATTTTCCTTCTAGAAATAACAGATTAAAGGATTCAGTTAAGGCTTTAAGAAATAAAGTACTTAATCTCGTATTTCAAATGCTGAAAAATAACAGTATTACTCTCTTTTTTTTTTTTTCTCCAGAAACATTTAGGGAGTCATCCTTTGGCAATGATGAGACAGATAAAGAGAAGAAAAAATTTCTGGGATTTTTCAAAGTTAATAAAAGAAGCGTCAGTAAGGTAATGCACGTGACTCCACATTGTGTAGAATAGTCTCCCAGTGTTTGTACTGAACTTGGCTTGGGATTTTTCTAAATAATTCTTTTTAGTAATACTAATTCCCTACTTGATGCCTTGAGCAGTTATTTAAGATGAAGGCGCTTTGCTTACCAGTAGAAGGGGAGGCCTGTGGACTCTGAAGGCTGCTGCGTGCTCCACTCATATGGCACGCTGTGAAACTTAGCGCACAGCCTTTGGGTAAACGGATGACTGAGTCTTGCTTCATTAAATTTAAATACCATCATCGGTGTCCCTGAAAATGGACTGCAGCTCTACAGCTTAACTTAGGAAGCCTGGGGGGGGCGACAGCTAAGACCACTTCATCGACACAAGTATCTATTGTGGAATTCGTCCATTTTCCTATGATTTTTAGATGTTTTTTCTACCATTTTAATATGATCAGAAAGCATAGACCATTATATGTCATTTTGGTCTTATTATTCTTTATTAAATAAGTATATTTATATTTTAGATATCATATAGAATCCTTCTTAAAATATTTTATTTGTAATTTTTATTTATGTGCTTGTGTGTGTGTCCATGTGTTTGTGTGTATGTGTGTCGTATGTGTGTACTGTGGCTGCGGAGGCCAGAAGATCCCTTGCAGCTAGAGTTGTGAACCACCCAGCGTGGGTGCTGGGAACAAGAGCAGTGCATATTCTTAAGCACTGAGCCACCTCTCCAACCCCTATCATAGAGTACATTAAAGTCATACCACAAAGAAAAAAAGGAAGATGTTTTTTGTACTACTTAGCTACAAGAATCTCAAAACCATAAATATCTTTGATCTATCTGGGAAAGAACACATTATCTCTATTCTATTCATTTACAGATATATTTTTCTAACATATAGTAACTTTTCCTTGGTAATAAGTAAAGCTTAAAACAACAAACCTGGGGCAAGGCAGATGGCTCAGAGGTAAGAGCACCCAAATTTGGGTCCTCAACGTCTTTGTGAAATGTTGGGCACATACACAGGTAACAAATACATACACATATTAACATACACACATAGTAAAAAAAAAAAAAAAACAAGAAAAAAAACCTGTTACTTTAATTAATTGGCCGTAATTATCTCTCACTCAGTTGGGAAGGGCTCTGTAGTTTTTTAAGAGGTGAGCACAGGAATTACTTTTATTTAGGAAGCTTCTTAACCCTGTTGCATAGACTTGTACCTCGGTGCTGCATAAATATCTCCTGCTCTGACTCTTCATAACCTATAGCTTTAGAATTATGATTTTCCCTGTGCTTGCTGGCGAGGGTGCTAAAGCTTAGAAAAATAAAGTCCCGTGTCTAGAGTCCTAGATCTGTCCAGCTGTGGAGGCAGCCAGCACCTTCCACTGATACAGTAGTCATGGAACTCAAGATGCTGGACAGCAAAAGTCACGTGTCATGAGAGATTTCACAAACCAACTAGTTCTTCCTCTCTCCTGATGCTTTAGTGGTTTCTCATTCTCCTGTACTCATGAAGGATGAGGTATACAATTCTATATTATCTGTGCTCTTTACCATCTTTCTCTGTGTCCTTTGAAAATTTGTGGTCAGAGTATGTCTCACTAGTGAGATCTTTTTAGCCTTCAGTGATTCCTTCCCCTCCTCCTTTCTCTTCCTGTTCCTCTTCCTTTCCTGACCTCCTTTCCTTTTCTTTCAGGATTCAATGAAACCACAGAATCAGAATTTATGTTTGGGTTTTCTAGCACTCTTAATTTGGTGGTGGTTCTTAAAATGGTTGTGATGATCTTGCTGGGACTTTTTGCTGCTTCTCTGTGGTCCTCACAACACCAAATGATAACAAATCCCTCATTCCATCAGTCCCCATTCTTTACCTTAGATCTTGCTCATTCTGGGATTCCTTCCTTCTGAGAGAAGGAAAGAAAAGAAAGCATGACACAGGTGTAGGAATATGTTGGGTTTTGCAAATAAGGAGTTCCTAAATCTGGAGGTTTGGAGACCCTCTTAACTGCTGGTAATTGAGGTGTGAAGGCAGGTACCAGCAACCCATGACATATGGGTGCACGTGCTACAAATGATAAAGTCTGGTCTTCTAACTAGAAGGGATGTTTTCTGTGTGGTATCCTATTGTTTCTGCCTTAGACTTCTAGGGTCTTTTTTCACTTTTTGGATGCCTCATCTTTCACTTATTATTGCCTTACTCCACTGTATTTGCTCTAGACCTGCACTTACTCAGCCTTGTCTTTACTGGCGTATATGTTGGGTGTGTTCTTTTCTAACGCGTTCACTTCTTAGCACTTTACCTCCCTCCACTATTGTTGTTTGGGATTTTAGTGTGCAAAACGTATCTTTGTTTAGTCTCCCTATAAACCTGAAAGAGATGCATTATCAATTTCCTTTTACAGGTGAATAAATAGGTCAAGCAGCTCATGCCTTTACAGTTCAAAGTCAGTTGCACTATTAGTAAAGGCTAGAATTAAACCTTTCTTGCTGTGAGTCACTCATTGTACAATGCTTAGCAAGTGTGGTTTTCAATTTCTTCATCAGTTAAAAAGGGTTAGAGCCAATAACTTTACAAGTTATTCTTAAAAATCCTGTGATGCCAGATAGTCTGTGGGTGTCTCAGCACAGAGTAAAACCTGAGAGTGGGGACTTGTGAAAACATTTCAACTGAAGTGATTTTCCAGCATGTTGCCTTTTAAGGAAGAATATGCATGTGTGTACAGGTGTGTGAGTGCGGATATGCATAAAATCTCAGAAGGGAACACTCTTTAAAAGGGCATGATTTGGTTGACGTGAGGACAATTGTTTTAAAGTTTTTAATGCATTAAAAGTCTGTATCATTTTGACATCATTTGTTCCCCCAAGCCACTGGTTTTCAAAACATACCTAAATGTCATCTTAAGATCTAATTTTAATTTTGGATTTTTGGGTCATGTGTCCAAAGATTCTCATTAGGAGGCAAGGGAACTGAATTTTCCAGTTATATCTTCCTACCTGATCATGTGGCTGACCATATATTATTGTTTTCCTCTTATAGATAGGAGAGAGGGAGTGAGCTATTCGGTAAATTGTTTCTGTGAATAGCTATATAGATCAAACCTTTGAAATCTTCAAAACCTAGTTAGTCGTTTGTTTTGTCGAGCCAATGCTGTCAGTTCATGTCCACTACTATTATTGAATTGCCTATTTTCTAAGTTAAAGAAATGCTCTGGAGGAAAATAAAACGAGAAAACGTCTTCCCATGAGTTGTGGATCTCAATGTTGTTATTTTCCAATGAGGGAATGCTTTGGTGAGGAGCTGTTTTAAAGTCTCTTTCCAGCTTGTAAGCTGGAAGGGTGGGCATGAGCTGCAACACTGCCTGCACTTGCCGCGGACTGGAAGCTTGGTCATGCTGACACTTTTTGCCTAACAGTTGCTAAGGATGCCTGCTTTTGTTAGAACTTAATTTTACCCGGAGTTGATGGTAGGTGCATGTCTGTGTTCTAGGCTGAGCATCTCGGGCTGTCCACTGCAGATAGTGATGAGGACGTCTCAAAGCCAGCATCTGGAAGGGGCTTGAATGTGAGTACTTAACCCAGGATGTGCTTCTGCCAGCTTCTTACTGCTGTGTAGGACCCTGCAGATGATGAACCTGCAGATTGACTTCAGTTCACTGGTCTGCTTGTTTTCTGTAAACTTTGCATGTGGCAGCTCGTGTTCCTTTCGAAAATGCACAATACTTTAGTTTTTCTTGATCTGGTCCACCCTAGCATGGCCAGGAGAATCCTGCATTAGTTCGGTGAATCTACACTTTCCGAGTGTGTTTCTGCCTGTTAGCAGGAATAGCCTGATACTTTACAGTCACTGGCCAACCTAAAGCTATCAGTTAAGCTCTGGGGCTACTCTGACTCCACTTTATCCTCGGAAACCTTAAAGGAGCCTTTCATACAGCCTCTGTCCCCAGTTTCAAGGTCAGTATGTGGAAAGTTTCATCATAATTTTAACTATTGATAATGTATCTAATGAAGGTTAGACATTTACCTTTAACTTTTATCTAGATTGGGGCTGGGAAGATGGTTCTATGGGTAAGAGAGATTGATATCCACATCTGAAGACCTGTGTTTGAATTCCTGACAACTGTGTAAAAAGCCACATATGACTCCTTTGCTTGGTTGTGACCCCAGTGCTGGGGGATGCAGATCCTGAGAGCTTGCTGGTCAACCAGCCAAACCAAAATGCCAAGTTCCAGGTTTAGTGAAAGACCCAGTCTCAAAAGGAATAAATAATGTGGTAAGTGGTACAGCAGGACATTCAGAATCCACCTCTGGCCTCTGCACACACATCATCTTTCATTCACATGCACACAGATACACATACTTACCGTAAACATCTCTCTCTCTCTCTGGACAAACTTTTCCATATCAGTAAGAAATTTTACAGTCGTCCTTCTTAGTTTTAACATAAATCCCCATGTTAGATTTGTTGCTTTCAATATGTGTCTTATACTTGAAAACATTTAATGAAAACATAATAAAGTCTCATATAAAAATATTAAAATTTTGCTTATAATTACAAAGTTATGCTAGAAAATATCTTTCTACGTTAAGTTTTCATAACAATTACAGCACAGTGTAAAGATAATACAATTGATTGTTGATTTCAAATCATTAAGCATGGGAAGTAAATTTTTCTTGCAAAGTCATTTCTTAATAAAATGAAAGATGAATTGCCTTTTATTTATTTCATGTATCCAGAAAAGGTTCAGTATTAATTTTGTGCCTCTTTCCATTTTGACTAATGTAAACTCAGGACCACTTTATATAAATAGTATATAAGGTAGAAAGTTCTATTACAGCAGTATCTTTTAATCTCTGAGGTCTTTCCAGATAACATACCCCAAAGCACAGTGACCGATGATCAGAAATTATCTTTAAATTTCTTTCATGTATGCCTAATTAAGTTATCATCCAAATTTCTTAATGAGCAAGATTTAGAAACCCTCCGATTCACAGTCATCTTGGAACTCCTGACTTCTGGGGGGGTGCAAGGGAAGAAGCAGCTTTGTTCATCCAATGGTTGAGGCTCTCACTGCTCTTCTAACAGGTAGTTTCTAAGCCATATTGTCATATATATTGTCAGTCAGTCTTGAAGACTTTGGAATATTCTACCATTTTACTAACTTTTGAAAAAACAAATTTTTAATGATTTTTATACTTTCCCAAAATACAAATGTATTTTTTTGTAAAGTGGTAGATTTGTATTTGTGAAGATCTTGGGCTTATTTCTGTCAAAGTCAGGGGTTAGTGAAGGTTAGCTCATTCAGATTGTAGAAAGTGTCTGTCATCTAAATTAATTGATACAGTAAGCTTTTATTGTTGACCCCAAGATAAGGTCAGATTTACTGTGGTTACAAAAAGTCCAATTATATTTTAATTTTTAAGTAAACAAGTTAATACTTGCCCATGATAATCTCCTCACGTCTGCATCTAACCTCAGCTGTACTGAGACTCAGTTAGTTTCTTACACATTACTTTGAAAACAAAGTTTAATGATCTGAACTTAATGCCCTTTTTCTTTTCAGTGGTCCCATTTCAATGCACTGTGAAAATCAAATCTCAGCTTTGATTGCAACCAAATCATGATGAATAACAATGTGTACAATTTTGAGGATTTAATGCAATCCAGGAAGCAGAACCTCCCCTGAGCCCAATGTGAAAGGAGGCACATACTTGCTCATGCGTTTTTCCATATGAATCAAATCACCCTGAATAAAATTATGTAATAATTTTAAGGGAACCCCTTCCTTGGTAAACTTAAGAAAGTTTCTGCCTGCCCTAACCACACTTGCCATGCTGTTTTCTTTGCTATTGAACATACTTAAATCAACACGATGATTTGAAATGACCATGAACTCATTAGACTTTAAGACTCATCTTTCTTCAGCCTGTCTTACCCATAGATGTTGTAGGAAAAAATGTCTGGAATGGCAAAACGAGAAATAGGAGCACAAAAAAAACAAGAGGGGGATGAGAATATGGATGTGAGGATACTGTATGCAAAACTCCAGATATCACATGGGAGGGAGAGAAGAGCTTTCAGAAATAAAGGAGACACACTTACGAGATAAGAGAAAATAGAAGGTGCAGAGATGGAGAGAAAACTGAAGTGTAAGTGGTATGAAAATACTTGAAACTTACTCATGAGAAATACTGGTTAAACCTACAGTGAACTCTTCTTTATTACCTATCAGACTGGCAACATTTCAGAAGTTTCCCATAAACTCTGCTGGCTAATCTGTGGGGACTCTTAAACGTGTAACTAAACAGAATGGAAAATGCTATAACATGCTGGGAATTTGGCAATATATACTTAAACTATGTGTACGTTTATTTTTGGACTCAGAAATTCTTCTAGAAGTCTATCAATCATAGAAGATCATTGGCCAGAATCTGTGATGATTACAGAAGGCTATTTTGTACACCATTGCTTGTAATAGCAGTAGATGAATGACACCCATAAGCCCTTCAGCAGGGACTGGTGAGATAAACCACTGTAATGTCATGTGATTGAATACTGCAAAATTGTGATGGAAAGGGAAACAGTAGTTATTTACTGATGCGGAGTGTTCTCTACGGTGTGGGGTGTGTGTATGTATGTATGTATATGTATATGTCTATCTCTACTTTCTTATCTGTAAAACTGTATCCTCCCTGAGAGAGCAGTGGAAGGATTGGCAGTTGTGTGGCTGTCTTCACACTACCTAGTAGGAAGCCTTCTGAAACGGTGAGCAAAACTGATCTGAGCTTTATTAAAAAGATTGCAGGTATTGTTGCTAATCATATTTTTGAAAAACTTTTTAAGTAGTTTGTCCTGTCTGTGAGTCAGCGTCTGTGAGAATAGATTCACACCGAAAAAAAAAAAAGTATTAATGCAGATGTTCCAACAAATAATCCTTCCTTCCCTGGAAAAGTTCAGTCCCTGCAAACCAGTTTACTTTGATCTGGGATTTTATTTTCATTTCTTATTTGAATCATATTAAATATACTTACTAGCTTTCAAATAGTTTCAGAGAGTTTTCTTGGAATCCACATTTTCCAGGAAATTCTTCATTCCATATTCTTGAAAGGAGATGTGGTTGGGGGTGGAGGCCTTCAACTGGGACACATTGAGCAAAGCATACCAGTCTTTTTCTAGAATTAGTTGTTGGAAGTAACCTATATTTAATGGGCCCTGTTGATTAATTAAAAACAAATTCCGTAGATGTATCAATGTAAAGTTTATTGACAAGACCCTCCTAGATCCTTGCTTATTGTCAAGAAGTCCAAGTCTTTTTGATGAATGATTTGAAGAACAAGTGATTCAGAATGTAGATATATTGGAGGTGCTTTGTCCACTTGATCTGTTCAGGTCATTCACTTACTTCCTGGGTGTGTAAGGGGCCCCTTTAGCTGTGCTTTGAACTGGGTATCATATTCAAAGCTCTCAAAAGGATTCTGTACTTCTTGCCCAACAAACACTGGTGCCAGGGACTTAGGACTCTAGAAAATACCAAGTAAGCCCATGAACACAAGGATACTTTTAGAAAAGGTTATTAGAAATACATCTCAAGGAAATCCCATCATTTCCACTGCAGAGTCTCATGCCTTCCAAGCCTGACTGTCTTCTCAAAAGGCCCTGGTTTCTGGGGACCAGTGAACCTGCAGATGCAGGGGGAAGCATGTGTGGAGCTGGCTCCGCCACAGGGTGGCAGTGTTCCCACGAGTACAGCAGATACAGGTTTGGCCTGGCCTGGTAAAGCTGGAGGATACTGTTTCTGGAACCTTCACAAACTGCTAATCAGAAAATATACCCTGAGGGCTGAGCCATATGTTTGTATCTTGTTATAAATCAATTTTGTATAGTCTATGTCTTTCGAAAGTGTTTTATATTCAAAACTGTAAAATGAATAGCATATGGCAATTTTTAAACTGTATTTTTTATTTATTCTTTAAGGATTTCATACATGTATACAATGTATTTCATCATACCCATACGCCACTCTACCCAACAGCTCCTCCTAGACCCTGCCTCTTGCCTTCCTCCCAACTACATGTCTTCTTATTTAACCCACTGAGTGCAGTAGCACTTCCAGTATGCACATGGCTGGAGTGGGATTCACACTGGATACTTCCTTCCAGTCTCGCAGGTTTCTAGTCATCACTTTGAGCCTTTCTTAGTGGTAAAGCTGTGTACCAGGCCAATTCTGACACACAGGGTGAGTCCTTTATGTTGGTTGGTTTCCTTCCTTCCTTCTTTCATTCCTTCCTCTCCTCCTTCTCCTCCTCTTCTTCCTCATATTCTCCCTCCCCCTGTCATTTAGCATCATATCCTTAATTTGCCCTGGTTTTTCCATAGTGAAGAGGTTGGATCCTTCGATTAAAGGAAGCTCGGAGTTCAGCTTACTAGGAAAGCCCTTTGAGGCCTGTACCGGGCCCTGGGTTCTATCCCCAATACAAAGAGGAGAATGGCTTCTGGTTTTGATTGCTTGAATTGAATCCTGCCTTAAGCACTTACAACTCTTTGAATCCTGGAGCCCAGTCCATCCCCTGTGTCTCCCTCTCCCCAGTCCCCTTACCTCTGGTTGAGTGAATTCTGAATAACTACCACCTAGTCTTCCTAGGCGAGTTGAATGATGCTGTATGAGGGGCAGGTACTGGGTAGAGCTCTCAGGAAGGGTTGTAGATTTGCTCTGTCACTTGCTGATTTTCCCTCTGGAATTATAGTGTGAAGGCTACTGTTGTCCCCAAAGCTTTTTTTATGAATGAATCCAAGAAAAGAGTTCCAATCACGGGACTGGAGAGGTGGCTCAGTGGCTAAGAGCACTGACTGTTCTTGTAGATGATCTTGGTTCTATTCCCAGCACCAACATTGCAGCTGACACCCATCAGTAACTCCAGTTTCCGGGAATCTGACACCCTCTTCTGACATCCATGGGCATTGCACAACATGGGTTCACTTACACACATGCAGGCAATACACTCATACACAGATAAATAAAATAATAAATAAAATATTAAAAAAAAGAATTAGTGAGTCAGTTCACATGGAAACTTTATGACTTTCCCTAGGATATGTCACTACATTGCTTCCTAGAAGGACATGTTGCTGCCAGAAGCAAGTACCAGTCCTTTCTGAAGCCACTCAGTCTTGCATTTATTTTCCCATGCCTCCGATGACATGGGAGGGAAATAAACCTCAATATACAGTTTGGAAAAGTTATCCATAAGACTAGAGACTTACTTGCCAGCTCCACCACAGCTCGATAACAGGAAGAGGTGACAAGCAGGGGCTCTGGGCCCTGGGCATCATTCCTATCTGGGAAATTGCAGTTGTGTACTGCCCATTCCTAAACAGAAGCCAAGGATGTTCTTTACCTTCCCTGTTGTCTCCTGTGACCCCTTGCCAGGCCATCTGCTGCCTGCCAGGAGCACATAGAGCCATAGGACATGGCACAGTTCTGTTGTCATCACCTCGCCAGGGCTGATGATCCCACTTCCCAGCACGGTCTCTGCAGCCCGCCTCCTGGCCTTATGGTTTGTGGTCCTGCCATACCACAGCCGCAGCCGAAGAAATGCTGTCCTCAGTCCTCATGACTCAGAGCCTCAGAGGCCTGGCTGCCTTGACAGGCAGGTTCTCCTGGCCTCCTCACTTCTCTAGTCTCTTCCTGTGTTGCCTCCTCTGTCTCCCTATGCATAGGTGCATGTGTCTTCTTCTAGATTGTTAAGAAATGCATTCCATGGGGAGATAGGCTTCCTATATTATGGCTTTTTTTTTTGCTGGATTTGTCCTTTCAAATAATTGTAGAATCTTTGTTCTGTGCATTTCTTAGCACCTGCCCTGTCACAGACCTCTAGCTACCTTGTTGCAACTTTGGAGTTATTTTCAGTGTGTACCCTGAGGATGTCTAGAGCAGTGGCACTGGGCCAGCTATCCTGTGCACAGGTATTCCTTCCATCACCTGTGATTTTTCTACAATGAGTTGTGTCTTCCTACAGATACCAGGGGTTCGCTCTTATGGCCATCTTTCTTGTCTACTTTTTCCCTATGCTAAGTGGGTAGAATGAGTCAGGCAGAGCAGTTGGGGGCTGTCTGTGAGTATCTGGCCCCTATTTTCTGCAGTCCTCGAATGAGATCACCTCTAGTGCTCTGTAATTGTTGCTGTTTAGCACATCAGCTCAGGCACCTTGTGGCACCTTCTAAAGCCCCTAGCGACTTCGTTCCCTGCCTTCTTTTGGCTCTCCTTCTCCTTCTCTATTGCCCTTTGCTCTGACTGCTAGCTTAAATCATGTTTTATTTATTTTTTCCATCTTTAATGAATCCCGTATTGACCTTTATTCTTGCTGGGAGCAGTGGTTACAGGCTGTGGATTCGTGACAGAGGAGAGCTAGCAGCCCTTAGAGACTCACTCCTGCCCTCCGAGCGTCACTCTGCAAATAAACGGCACCCGAGGGTCCTTCTGCCCTCAGAAACTGCCTAGCTCCAATTCACTCTAAACTGCTGAGGAAAACAGAATCAGTCACCCACAGTTCACAAGGGTTCATATTTAGCTGAATTTGTATCGTATCTTTTGTTAGTCTCCAGGAAAGAACAAATGTAAATGTTGCCCCTCTAAGCCAATTACATCCTTTGCTCTGCTCGAGGTGATGACTCTTAATGAAGCTCCATGTTCTCTTGCCTTCCCAAGCTCTTAATGAAGCTGTGTGCCCTCTTCCCTCCCCAGGGTCATGGTCTTTCTGGACTCTGTGCTCTCCCCTCCCAAGGTAATGGCCTTTCTGAAGCTCCATGTTCTCCTTCTTCAGGGAAACAGCCTTTCTGGAGCAATGTGCTCTCTTCCTCTCCAGGATAGGAATCCTTTGGAAACACCTATATTTTAACAAGTGTCCACAAACAGTGCACAGTTTTTTGTATCTTATAACTAGTGATTATTCTCTTCTTTATTTACTTTAACTGACAAATTGAAAATCATAGGAACTTCACGGTGTGTAGTGTGATGGTTCGGTACACATTGGCCTCGTGGAATAGCTGACTCAAGCTAATTGATGTCTTACGGTGTGATGTTTCCGCACACATAGACTTTGTGGAATAGCTGACTCAAACTAATCGGCATCGCTTATTACCTCATTACCTCATTGGTTTTTTTTTTGTTTGTTTGTTTGTTTTTTTGAGACAGGGTCTCCTTGTACCCCTGGCTGGCCTGGCTGGAACTTGCTATGTAGAATATCCTGGCCTCAATCTTACAGAGATCTGCCTGCCTCTGCCTCCCAAATACTGGAATTAAAGATGTATGCCACCATGCCTGACTCCTCATAAATATTTTTGTGGTGAGAACTTAAAAAATTTTGGGCATCACTTTTCAGGTAGACAGTATACTAAGTATAATCATCATGATATACAGTGAGTCGATCTTCTGAAATGATGATTTATTTCTAATATCTGATCTTGACTCATAGAATAAGAGCAATATTGATGGGGGAAAAGATAAGGGAAGGAAGGAAAAGCTAAAAGGAGTAATAAAGTAAAAGAAGAACAGCAAGCCCCTCTGCAGTGACTCAGCACACAGGACCTTCCTCTCTGTACACTCTGGCCCATCATTACTTGCTGGCACACTGATTGAGCTTGTCCTAGAAGAGACACTGTGAGCTGGAGGTCATGGTACTCAGAGCTAAGTCCAGCCTCTGCCTTTAGGAGAGACATAGTCCAGAGATCCCCTCGCCTCATGAAGATCAAACACCACATCTGACAGGCACAACATCGTAGGCCTCATGAAGGCTCTGACTCGGGACTGGGCAGCTGAGCTGTGCTAAGAATCCTAAATAAGGTGAGGAGCCCAGGTGAGGCAGAGGAATGGGCCATTCTCTGTGAGAGAGGAGGGAGGTCTGGATGCTAAGGACAAGTCTCCTCTGGGATTCACTTGCTGAGTCCTCTCTGAAAGCACCAGCATCTATCTCAAGTGCAGCAAAGTTCAAAGGAGAAGGAAGAGAAGGGCTAAGAAGTAAAATTTCCAGTTCTTCCACAATCTTTTTTTTTTTTTTCAAATTTGGAAGTTCACCCTAGTATGCTTAACTTTGCCCATGTTATGTCCACATGTGCAAGCATGCACTTATATGTACTCATGTGTGTAAAGAGTGGTTTTCTAATGACTACCTTGAAAACATGTATTCAGAGATAGACGGAACAAATGCATTCACTGCAACATATTTGGCCCTCACTCTGTGGTGAGAAAGATCAGAGTATTTGCATTTCATAGTCAGAATGACTCCCCGTCAGCTCGGCTAGAGTGCTTTCTGCCCTGGATTAAACTGTGCACCTATAATTACACAGTAAGCATAACTCCTTTAATGATGGCCTCCCATAAAGATGGACTCTTCCGTTTGATGATTCTTGCCTGGGCTCCCTGGAGTTTGCTGTCTCCTGGGGAGATACTGGGATAGGCTTTCAGGAAAGAATATGCCTCTGTGGATGTCGTTGAGCTTCAAGCTGAGATAATTTGGTAAATTTGGACAACAGCTACTGCATGGATATTGTGGGGAGATAAAAAAAGGAAGAAAACCATGAAGAATAAAAGGGTAAGAAAGGAATTGTTTGCTTTTCTGAATGAAAGTAATATTTATGTGTTATTTGTATATGTATTTTGATCTTTTGGTTGAAAGAAAAATACATATTATTTAACGATGATTCTTAAATTATTGTATTGCTTATGTTCTGTTAAATCAAGTATTAACTCTATTTAATATGTACTACTCTGTAGGCTTCTACTTCTGGGGTGAGGAAGGGAGCTTAGCCTATGCAGAAAGAAAGCCATTGTCACTACTATTAAAACTCTATTTCCTTCATGTTATGTATCTAATGACAGTGGCAAAGGACGATTCTGATTTCATCTTTCCAGTCATCTACAGTGATTTGGTTGTGTCAGACTCTACCTCTACCATTTGTTTTTGAGGTTGTCTTCTGACTTCAACAACCAAGACCAGCCTGCCTTTGTTGAGACATTGGAGTTATTTGGTAGCACATAGGGAGGTTATTTAACTATTACAAGACAAGGACCATTTATTATTACTATTGTTATGATTATTAATCCTGATTGCATTAAACAATGGAGTAGCTCGAAACCAGAGTAGAACCATTAATTACATGTAAAAATATCATGTTGAAAACAAGGCCAATGAGAATTGGTTCCTGTTCTAATTTGTGTTTTATATTCTACATGAAAGCAGTTCCAGTGTTTCAGCAAAGCTAGGATACATGCAGGAAAGAAAAGTTTGATGAGCACTGAAGCTTCTGTCGCAGTTGCACAACCTTCTAGGTTTGAATGGAAAGAGATGGAGTGAGGATCTCCTCCTTGGGCAGTTGTGAGCAGTACACTCAGTTATCACTGGGAGTTCTGGGAAAACTGCCAGTGCCCGTTCCTTTCCAGGAACTGCCAGCTCTACACACGGGGATTGAGATCAGGATGATCAGGCAGACACAAGTGCCACTGAGCCAGATCATAATATCGCTGCTGACCCCAGGTCCATTTCATGTTGAAATCACCAACTCTCCAGAGGAAGAAGGTATGCCACATCCCACAGAGAATTTATATGACATAAGAGGGACACGTTTCATTTTATGTTTTTGTTGAATCACCAGGATATTGATATATTTTTTAAAGTACTATCACCTTAAACCTGCCATCTCCTTTAAAGTATTACCTCCTCCACTGAACACTATAATGACCACCATGTGCTCACCTCTTTCTGGGGCTGTCTAGCCCCTCTACGTCATGACCTCACATTCTAGCTAACCAGGAGGTCTATCCCAGTGTGGCTCACAGGGCTGTACTCACTCTTATCAGATCTAGTGCTCAGCCTCACAGACTAGTGCGTAGGAAGTAGCTTAACACAAACCCAGGTTTCCTTTGGAGCCTAACTAGGATGGATACAGCAGCCTTTTGGCACCACACACTTCTAAAGTGACTATAGTTGGGTGTTTTTCTCTGCTAGTTGAAGACAACCATAGAAGAACATGTCTATTTTATTGGGGAGAATTTAAGAACACAGCTGTGTACAGCTGCAAGGGAGCCAGGGAGAGAATAGGATTTGGCTGGTCAAGGTGTAGTAGCACAGACGTTGGAATCAAAGAGAGGGAGTCTAGTCTTGCCAAACTGCCATGACCCTTAGATGTGTAGCAGTTACCATAGGCTCCTTTTCATGCCTGCCTCCGCTGTCTTTCACTTCCCTTTCCTGATGACAAGAAAATGAAGGATTGGAAGAATCCTTCCAAATTAGCAGTTGTATTGCTAATTTACTTTGTAGGAAGACATAAACTTGTCTGTGTGGTTTCAAGTAATTGAATATACTTTTAAAAACAGCAACAACTAAGATACCTTCATCAATTTCATTTAAACGGAAACATATATATTCACAGACAGCATCTCAGTAATGAGTTATTGTTAATTTAGGTAAGATTATGTCTTTTAAAGATTTATGTATTTTTATGTAAATGAGGGCTTTGCCTGAATGTGCATCTATACCACATGGTACCCAAAGAGGCCAGAAGAAGGTATTAGATTTCTTGGAACTGGAGTCACAGATGGTTGTTAGCCGTCATGTAGGTGCTGGGAATCAAACCCAATCCTCTGCAAGAGCAGTCAGTCCTCTTAACCACTGAGCCATCTTTCCAGCTCCAAGATTCGGATTACATATGTTTTAATCCCAGTATGGATGATTCGTCCCGATTTTTATGTTGTTTTGGTTATGCAAAAATTATATACTTTGCACCCTGCTACTGAATAGATTCAGTTGTTAGCAATAATAATTAATTGGTAGCAATAAATTTAGCAGTAATATAAGAAACACAGTAACATAACATCTAAACAAAGACCAACCTTTAAGTGACATTAGTGGCGTTCCAATAAAAAGCCCCTCTCTTTATGCTCTGGGTATCTCACTAAAGTGGGGTACACATCTAATAAGATTCTTACACTCATTCCCCCAATTGCAGCCAGGGCCCAAAACTAGAATCCACCATGAACTCTACCAATTTGTAAGCAATGTTATGAACACAAAACAGCAGTAATGTCTTAGGGGTGGAGTGCTAAGTAATTCTCACCCGTATGTAAAAATGAAAATATTCCTGACAGACAGGACTGTGACTTGGATTCTTTTAGTTTGCTGTTGTTTGTCCCTGCTGAGGAATCCTGAAGTCCTGTCACAGCTGAAGGTCTGAGCTAGAGAGCACTGGCTGTACCAGCCAGAGCATTTGAGGGCTGCCTTTCAGCCCATCTCTAGTTGCTGCCCCTCCAAGGCTACCCTGAAAGCCATCTGATAAGAAAGGAAGAAAGTGCTTCTTCCATGGCCATCCATAGTAACCATTAGTATGAGTACAAAGCTGCTTTCAATTTCAGAATTATTTTTACCTTTGTTGGCTCCTCCTTAGCAACAGAGCACAGGCCTCTAGGAAGCCAGAGTCCAATAAGAACACTTAAAGCAGTAGCTTTGACAAAGCAAAGGAATATCTGGGAAACCTTGAAAGTACTAATTAGCAGTATCTCCCTTTTCTTCTTGCTCTTGGTTTGGCACACATATTCATAAAGATGTTGGACAGAGATGATTCCTATATAAGATCAGTGAGTTCTGCAAACATATATGTTGGAGAAGCTGGTAGAGACTGTTCTGAGGCCAGACGGGAATAATAGAAGGTCAGCCAGGTCATTGATGACATTTTTAAAATACTATTTTTATTGATTCTTTGAGAATTTCATACCATGTATTTTGATCATGTTTAGACCCCTTCCATAGTCTCATGTTCAGAGCACCCTGCCTGACTCACACCATGTCCTCTGTTATTGCTTTAAGGCTCACCAAATGCTCTTAGGTGTGGGTCCATCCCCTGGAGCCTGGTCAACCTACTCATCATCACACTGTAAAGAAAACTAAGTGTCTCTGTTTCTCTCTCTCTTTCCCAGTAGTTTGGGAAGACACTTCTTACCTAAGTGATAGATATAAGTACTTTCCTGTCATAGCAGAATGATTGAGTTTTGTTTGACTTATAGTTGAAATGGTTCATTCCATTGAAGTTCTTTTTCAAATCAGACATTGATACTACCTCACAGCACTTCTGTCTGTTTTTCTATCCCATGCCTAGCCAGCCCTTCCAGGGTCACTGATATCTCAGGGACAGCTTTGCCTCATCAGATCTTAGTAGTTTCCTCAAATACTGTTTAAATCTTTGTGGCAAAATTAGAGAGTGCGTACATTAAAAATGAATGGCTTTTGAGTAAGAGTATATTTTGCCCTAAGGTCTTGATATTTGAGCTAGGGATGTCTGAAAACCAAAGTCAGATCACTAAAGAAATAGTTGATAATATACCCGAGTTAAAGAATAGCCGGGCTCCTGCAGGTGCTGGTGGATGGGCACGTGGCACAATGGCCGTGCTGTATCCACAGCTTGGTCCATGTCTCCCTTTCTACTTGTGAAGAAATGGCCCTAGTCTCGTCCTAATCAAAGAATTTGGGACTCTGGCCCTTTAATAATTGTTAGTTCATGTTAAATCTTGGTAGTACCTTCTTGTGGGAGAAATAATAGAGTTTGCTGGAAATTGTTGTAGGAAAGCTATAATTGGCTCCAAACAAGCCTTCCTTTTCTCTCTTTCTGTTGCTTTATGAAGTATACTATACATGAGAATACATATTGAATTCTAACAAGGCTGAAATCTCTTTCTTAAACACCAGAACATTTACTTGCCACCTTTTTCTGCTTTCTGGGCTATCAGTGTGCTGTGGAGACTCTAAAGGGTAGGTAGACCCAGACAAGACAGTGTCTGCAAGACATTAGCTCTTTCTGATCTGTAGTGTCTGGGAGGAGAGATTCCTTTGTATCCCAGGCTCAGTGGGTCACAGACTGCAGCTTACAAAATTTGCATGGATCTTGACTATCTCTGATTCAGGGTCACTTAAATCAGTGATTTAAAATGGTAAAATTCTGTATATGTTCAGCAGCTTTAGTGAGGTCAGATCTTGTGACAGTTTATGTGTGAGTGAGCTGAGGATTTTAGTTGACTGAAAGATTCTTACTAGACTCATTCCATTTTTTCCTGAGGATAATTAGTTGTCATACATGTAGGAAGAAGTCATAGTGCTGTTTGAGGGTAGAAGCTGATCATCCTCATCTCTAATCAAAGGGCTCACTTCTCCTTCAAGACTGAGCATCTGAGAGTTTATGTGTTGAGCTCATATCCGAAAGGTGACATCCCAGCTCTAAGATCCTATAACTTTGTGCTGAGAGAAATAGTCCCCAAAGCCAGTACACCTTGGCCAGAAATAAACCCTTTACCCTTTGAGTTGTGGGGTTCATTGTCTGTGTCTGACTTGGAGTGGCCATCCTTGGTCTTCATCTTTACAAAGAATTAACTAGAACCTTTGTGGAAGTGACACTGAGTTTTTTTTCCCTTATCTTACCCTGAGACTAAACAGTTAGCAATTCTGCTTTCTTTTGGAGAATTAGACTTGCCTGTACCTGAGGGAGTTGCTAATTTTTATGCTGACAGTCTACTGAAGTAAAATGTGACTGTTTTAGAATAATTGTGATAACTCCTGTCTGTGCTGTGTGTCCAAGGTCTTACTGGATACTGCATGTTGTCAGTCTTGGAATGGGTTGATCATGACAGACATGGATTGTAACTTCCCTGCATTTTTAATGCCTACCTTGAGCCACATTCTTTGTCAGAAATAAAGAGTCCCTGGCTGAAGATCTGCTGAGAGAGCAGTAGACACCAGGCATTTCAGCTGTGCAGTTGACCACAAGGCTGTGTTAATCTGTGGAGATACTTCTAGGGTCCACAGTATGCTTAGCTGAAGATGGAGCCCAAGGCATCCTCAACATTGTGCATCTTGGGAGAGCTCAGCAGCCCTTATGACTCCTGATGCAAATCATAAGACATTATTTTCTGTAGTTTGTAAGGCATACACACACATACACACTCACACATACACACACACCTGTGACTCCCATCTTCAGAAAGGAAAACACATCTTTCTGTCTCATTTCCTCTTCTCCAGGATTCTGGGATGTTGTTACCTTGTGTGCCCTGGGACTTGCAGGCCCACCAGTCCCCTTCCTCTACCCTCTCTATATTTCTAACAGGACATCACACATCAAGCAAGGAGATGCTGGATACATATCAGAATTATCAAGTCTGAGTCCTCAAGGTCAGGCCATAGAAGAGGATAGGTCTGAGTTAAATAACAAGGTTATAAGAAGGACCTATGGAAAATTAATATGTGTTCTGCAGAGGAACCTCATGCATAACTGTGAGATCTGTCAGTGCAGCGTCCCTTCCCTGCAAACATGGAAACCAGCTTTGGGCCAGTCATATGCACTTGGCAGCATTTACTAGCAGAGGTGGTGGGAAGGACAAAGCGGAGTGAGGGATGAGGTCACTGGTAATCTGTTAACGACATACCCAAGATTGTGAATGATTTACTTAAAACACATGGAAGCTGTTCCTGATTTTCCCTGTAGAAGCATCACCATTCACCGCCTGATAAAAATGCTTTATTGAGGGGTCTTAGGGGATAAAATTGTAGCCACTGACAGCAACTGAATGGAAGCTGATGTCTTGCATGGGAAGCTGAGGAAGGTGAAATCACAGGCCCTGAGGGGTATCTGAATACTATTGCTTAGCTAAATGATGTCTTGTCAAGATGCCTTCTAAACATTTACGTTTAGATCCATAGACAAATGGCACTGACAGGATTGATAAGAGAGGCCTCTCTTTCCAGTGAATAGTGGTGAATTTAGAGACTCATGGCTATACAGGGTGCTTAGAATAAGTGATAGATGAGTGCCCAACCCTCTACAGGACATTTATACCATCCCTTCAAGGGTTCAAGGAACATTATGGAAGACCTGGCAGAAAGAATATAAGAGCCCTAAGATAAGGAGAAGGGTTACGAAGTGACATTTTCTGGTCAACTCACAGCCATCGCAATTACGAGCTTACAGCAGCTATAGATGGCTGTATCGGCTCTGCACAAGAATGGGCCATTCAGCTGTCAGGTGTGTGTGGGGAGGGGGTGTTGAGAGTCCTACCCTGTACAGCTAAACTGATAAACTATCTTTTCTTTGTTGATTTTGGGAAGTCATTGCCTTCAGCTGTGACCACCAGTGACCCCACCAGGCTCCAATGGGTAGTTCCAATCCAGTGCTCATGCAGATGACTCTGCTTATACCAAATGGGTCACAAAACCAAACCAAAAGTCATGAATCTGGGAAAAAGGACTGGTAGGATTGGAGGGGGTGGTTGATGAATGGGAGGGAGGTAAGGATGGGTGAGAAGAGAGAGTAATCAGAATACATTATATACATGTATAAAATTGCCAAAGAACCAAACTTAGAAAGAATGAGAAAAAAAAACCAAAACCTCCAATTCTTGGTATCTTAACTGAGCTATTTGTTCTCCTAAGTTCTTCTAAGTTACAGCCTTCTTTGCCAGAAAGGACAGTTTTGAGAAATGAAAACAAAATGACTATCATTTCTTAAATCAGTTGGTCTTAGAGAAAAAGGATTTGAGTACATTTGTGTGTTTGTGCCTGGAAACATGTCATATTGTTTTCTCACTGAATCCCTTGCTGTCTGCTTGAACAGAGAGTATGGAATGGTGTGCTGTACCAACAGCTATGTGGATGTGTGTGAGTGTCTGAAACCGAGAGAGAGGGAATGTGGCATTTGTGAAGACTCAAACAGTACTCTTTTACTGCAGACATAGCTTCTTGCACATCTGATCTCTGAGTGAAGGAGAGTCTGGCCCTGTCATGCCTGACAGTCTCAGTTATCTGAGGGCCATCAATACACCCAGAGCACGAAAATTATCTCAACAATATCCCCTGCTGCCCAGGGTAGACTCTCCAAAGCATACTGCGTCCTGACACCTGAACTGGATTATAAATAGGGTCAGATTCTAGAGGCCAAGCTGAGTCCACCCACCAGTCTCTTGGACACTCAGGAATTTTTCTGATAAGCTCAGTACTCTTAGATGTGAACTGAGGGGGATATGTGTGTAGGGGAGAGGTAGCGTGTCTGTGAATGTGTGAGTGAGTGTGTGTGTGTGTGTGTGTGTGTGTGGAGGTGGGGTGTGTGTGGAGATCGTGTATTTGTGGTGTCTTCCATAGAGGATCCTGGTGTTGATATGTAGGCTGAGAGCTGCTTATCTGTGACAGTTGTTTTCCTGTTACCAGGAAAACAAACATCAGAAAATGCAAAGAAAACGGAAGTTTCTGATGTAGGGAGTACATTTCAAATCAAAGCAATTGAGCGCGTGCGTGCGTGTGTGCGCGTGCGTGCGTGTGTGTGTGTGCGTGTGTGTTGACATTTAGATCCATGTGAACTCTGTTCTTTCTCTGTTATCAGTCACTATTTTCTGGTGATGGTGATTTGTCTGGTGGCACATACAAATCCTGAGAAAATCCAGCCAAATCCTGAGAAAATCTGGTAAAATTCCGATGACTAATTGATTATTTCTTTGTGTTTTGAGACCAATCTCACTATATATCCCTAGCTAATCTGGAACTCACTGTGTAGACCAGGCTGACTTTGAATTCACAGAGATCTGCCCACCTCTACCTCCTGAGTGTGTGCCATAACACCTGGATTATTTATTGCTATGTGTGTGTATGTGCTTATATAAGTTTATATATATTGTGTGTGTGCAGGAGTCTTGGAAGGCCAGAAGAAGGCATTGGAGCCTCTGGAACTACAATTACAGGTGGTTGTGTACTGTGAACTGAACCTAGGTCCTCAAAAAAGAGCAGTAAGTGCTCTTAACCACCAAGTCATCTCTCCAGCCCCATGATAGCTAATCTTTGTGGGGTTTGAGGATGACCTTTGGAGGAACACAAGATTTACTCTTGTACAGGAATGGCACTTGATGTTTTTTAACAACTGAAGGGTGGTATGGACAGGCACAGGAAGCCAGTGCTTCCTACAGGTGGGCAGTACACCTTCCCTCACAGAGCCATGACCCTGTGCCAGCTAAGGAAATGGGAGAAACGGGATGGTGCCAGGCTGCGCTGACTCCAGGCTGTGTGGGATGTACGCTTGGCTTTCCTTCTTACCTTATGTCAACATCACTTACAGTTTGAAAGGATGTCTCATATTTAGTGCTCATTTCCTCCCACATTATTCTTGGATTGTTTTCTATATTTTGTGTGTAAATCCAGGAGTGTAAAAAAAAGAGAGACAGGAGTTAAAACACAAGTGTCCTTGGCTGCCCATTAGGCTGAAGGTTGATTTAAAAGATGCCCAATATCAGAATAAAGGCCGGGTCGGCAAGCTCTGATAGACCCTACAATCAAGTTGGGGGTCAGGTGGGGAAGGATATTCACTGAATGTTAGTAGATTTGGGTTAAAACACATCTGTTGTCTACATTCAGTTAAGGCACTGGTGATATAATTTGAGGTACTTAGTGCCTGGAGAAGAGTGGAGGCATGATTTCCCTGAAGGCCCTTCATGAGGTGCAGTTGAGGCTTCCAGCTTCTGCTGCCCGAGGTTATCTCACAGTTGCCCTGTTGATGTCATGCTTAACATATTTACCAAAAGAGAAGGAAACACATGCATTTGACATTCTTGACTGCCTTTTTCCCCCTTTTTAATAGATTTTTTGCAGTTTTATACAATATAGTTTGAGTACATTTAGCTCCCCTCCCTGATCTGCACCCTTCTTTACTACCCCCACCCAATTTCATTACACACACACACACACACACACACACACACACGCACATGCACACATGTATATATATATGCCTATGGAGTCACATTTGTGTCCCCAAATGCTCTTTGGTGTGGGCCCATCCACTGGAACCTTGTTAACCTACCAAGAATCTCACCCTTTAAGGAGACTGACTCTCCCGACTCCCAGCAGCTATCAGTTGCCAATAGTCCCTCAGGTAGAGTTGGAGTTTCTTACCCACTTCCCCATGTCCATACTGGGATTTTGTATGGTTTGAACTTTCATGGGACTTGTCCATGTTCTTACAATTACTGTGAGTTCATATGAGTAACTTCCCACATGTCTGGAAAACTATGGTTTCTTGTCATTCACCACCTCCGACTCTTACAGTTTTTCTTCCCCACTCTTCCACAATGATCCCTGAGCCTTGGGAGGCAGAAGTGTCTATTCATGGATAAGCATTCTGTACTCTCTTATTCTCTGTAGATTGACCCGTTGTGGGGTCTCTGTGTTAATAATCATCTGCTACGTAAGGGGGCTTCTTTGGTGAGAGTTGAGAGATGCACTTGTCTATGAGTTTAACAATAAGTCATTAGAAGTCACTTAATACTGTATTTATTTAACAGAATAATAGTATTTGTCTCTCTCCATAGCCTGTGACCTGCCACAGGTTCCTAGGTGTGGTATCAATGTCAGATATGGCTCCATCGTGTCAAGTGAACCTTAAATCCAATTAGAAAACGGCTGGTTTCTTCTACCACACCCATGTCACCATTGCACCAGTGAGCCCATCATGCCAGACCAGTTATGATTATAGGTCACAAGACTCACTCACAGATAAGGCTGATGATTCATGTTTTTCTTCAAGTAGCGTGCATAGCACCTTCCAGCACTATGAAAGCTAGCAGTAAAGATGACGTGTTTTTGCTGACTTCGGTCAGCACCAGCTTGATTTCTTCTTCCTTGTTCTACAGATCATGTGTGTAGTGTCTTCAGTGATAGGGTACTACTGTCAAACTTTGGTGGGCAACCAAGAACAGAGGCAATGATCAGTAATGTTTGAGGCTATATGGGACAGTTTCAAAAGAGGGAGTCCATTACCAACATGGACTTTTTCTTTGATAGCCTATGGTGTCTAGCCAGGACAGTGTCTTCCTGTTATAATGCCTTTGATCTCTTTTCATAGTGTATATGATGCTTCTAGAATGGTAGGTTCCACATGGATTTTTCTAAAGGCCTTTAGTGTTAGTTCTCCCTCCTCCCTGCCCTCCCATTCTTCATGTCAGTTAACCCTTCCATCTCTGTTATTCACTCTTTGTCCCTACATTATTTCTCCCCAACCAGTGGCCCATTGTTTGTTTCCTGAACTTTCTAAATTTTCCAATTGAAACATACATTTGTAAAAATTCAAAGATAGAATCTAGCTATGAGAGAGGACATTCAACATTTGTCATTTATAGGTCCCGGTTATCTCACTCAGGGTGATTATTTCTAGTTTCATCCACTTATCTGCAATTTTCATTATTTCATTTTTAACAGCCGAATAATACTCCATAATGTAAATGTGCCATACTTTCATTAACCATTTCTCAGTTGATAGACATCTAAGTTGTTTCCATTTCCTGGCTGTTGTGAAAAGAGCAGCAATGAAAATAAGCATGTGTTTCTGTAGTAGGATACGAATTCTTTGGGGTATATACCTAATAGTGTTGTGGCAGGATCATATGATAGAAATATTTCTAGATTTTTGAGGGATCTCCTTCTAATTTCCGTAGTTGCTTCACCAATTTTCATCCCCACCAGCAGTGGATGAGCTCCCTTATTCCATATCCTCACCAGCATTTGCCCCCATGGTTTTATGGATCTTACTCATTCTGAATAGGATGAAATCACAAAGTGGCTTTAATTTGTACTTACCTGATGACTAAACCTTCTGAAAAAATTTAAAAGTACTTTTTCAGCCATTTGCATTTTATCTTTCAAGAGCTTCCTACTTAGCTCCTTGCCCCATTTAAAAAAAAATTGGTTGTTTTTATATTTTTTATACTTTTTAGGTTCTATATAATAACCCTCGGTCAGAGGTATAGATGATAAAGATTTCTTTCCATTCTGTAGGTTGACCCTTTACTTGAATAGTGGTGCCCTTTGCTGTGCATCAACGTTTTAGTTCTGTAAGGTCCTGTTTTCTGGCTGTGGGACTTGATGCCTGTGCTGTAGGAGTTCTGTTGAGAAAGTCCTTCCATATTCCAGCTTATTCCCTATTTTGTCCTCTGCCTGATTCAGGGTATCAGGTCTCAAGTTGAGGCTCTTCATCTATTTGGAGATGAGTTGTGCCTATGGTGAGAGATAGAGATCTAGTTTTATTCTTCTACATTTAACTGTTCCATTAGAGCAGCACACTTTTTAACATGCTATCTTTTCTCCAGGGTGTGTGTTTGGTTCCTTTGTCAAAAAATCAGATAGCTATAAATGTGTAGACTTCAATTTGATTCCTTAATTCTGTCCCACTGATCAATGTGTCTGTTTTTATGCCATCACCATGCTGTTTTTATTACTATAACTCTAGTATAATTTGAGATCAGGGATAGTAATGCCTCCAGTAATATTTTCTTATATTTCAGGATTGTTTTGGCTGCCCTGAGTTTTTTGTGTTTCCATATGATTTGTGAGATTTTTCTTTCAATTTCTGTGAAAGATTCTGTTGTAATTTTAATGGGTATTCCACTGAATTTGTAGATTGCTTTTGGTAGGATGGCCATTTTCACAGTATTAATTCTGCCCACCCATGAGCATGGGAAATCTTCCTGTCTTTTGGTAGCTTCCTCAGTTTCTTTCTTCAGTATCTTAAAGGTCTTTTTGTCCTCTGATATTTTCTTCAATTTCTTTCTTTAATATCTTAAAATTATTGGTATGCAAGTCTTTACTTCTTTGATTAGATTTATTCCAAGGTTTTATATTTTTTGAGGCTATCATGTATGGGATCATTTCTCTGATTTCTTTCTCAGTATGCTTGTTGTTGGTATATAGGAAGACTATTAATTTTTGTGTGTTACTTGTATATCCTACTACTTTGTGAATGGCGTTTGTCAACTCTTGGAGCTTGCTGGTTCAGTCTTTACAGTTGTTTATATATAAGAATCATATCATCTGTACATAGGAATATTTTAGTTTCTTCCTTTTTGATTTGTATCCCCTTTGTCTCTATCATTTGTTTTATTGCTCTAGCTAAGACATCAAGGACTCTATTGAACAGAAATGGAGAGTGGACATTCTTGTGTTGTTCCTGGTTTTACTGGAAATGCTCTTAGCTTTTCTCTGTTTGGTATGTTGTTGACTGTGGGCTTGTTTTATATTGCTTCCATTGTGTTGAAATATGTTCTCTGTACTGCTAGATTGTACCGGAAATTTATCATGAATAGTTACTGGATTTTGTCACAGGCCCTTTCTGTATCTAATGAGATGATCACATGATTTCTGTTTTTGAGTCTGTTTAGGTGGTGGATTTCATTTATTGATTATTTATTGTTGAAACATCTCTAGGACTAAGTCAACTTTATCATGGTGGATAATCTTCTTGATATATACTTACAGTCTCTTTGCGAGTATTTTATTGAAAATCTTTGCTTCTGTATTCATCAGAGAGGTTGAACTATAATTTTCTTTTCTTCTTGAGTTTATCTCATTTATATATTAGAATAATACTGGCTTTGTAGAAAGAATTTGGGGGTGTTCCTTCCTTTTCTATTTCAAGGTGTAACTTGAGGACTGTTAGTGTTAATACTTCTTTGAAGGTTTGGTAGAATTCTGTGCTGTGTCTTATCTGTTCTTAGGCTCTTTTTAGTTTTAATTAATACATCAATCTCATTAGTTGTTATGGGTCTGTTTAAAATATTGATGTCATTTTGATTTAACATCTGTAGGCCATACTTACCTAGAAATTGATCCACTTCTTTTAGATTTCTAGTTTAGTGGAATATAGACTTTTAAAGAGTGGTCTCATGGTTTTCTGAATTTCCTCATTGTCTGTAATGTTTCTTTTCACCTCTGAGTTTATTCATTTGGGCTCTCTCTCTCCATTGGTTAATTTAGCTAAAGGTTTGTTAATCTTGCTAATCTTTTCAAAGAGCCAGTTCTTTATTTCATTGATTCTTTGTACTGTTTACTTCATTTCCATTTTCCTAGTTTCAGCCTGGTCTTTATCTCTTCCTATCGAACCTTTTTAGGTGTTGTTTGTTCTTGGCTTTCCAAGGCCATCAGGCACATCATTAATTCATATGGGATTTTTCCAGTTTTCTAGTGTAGGCCCTTAATGCTAAACATTTTCCTCTTAAAATTGCCTTCATTTTGTTAAGTTGTCTTTTCGTTTTCATTTAGTTACAGGAATGTAAATTTTCCTTCTTGATTTCTACTTTCATCAAGTTTTCATTCAGTGGTGTTTGTGTAGTTTTCCCCATTTTTATTGTTATTGATATTGTTCAGATAGAAAAGAAAAATATTTCAATTTTCCTAAGTTTACTGAGTCTTGTTTTGTGTCCTGATATGTGGTCAGTTTTGGAGAAAATCCCATGGCTGCCTAGAAGAAAGTGCATCTTTGGTCTTTGGGTGGAGTATTCTATAGATGTCTATTGTTAATCTGATGGGTGATGTCATTTCACTCCAGGGTTTTTCTGTTTGATTTTTATCTGACTGACCTATTTATCACCTATTCCTTCCACTGTTACAGTATTGGAATCACTGTGTCATTTCAGATCTAATCAAGTTCCTTTTATGAAATTGGGTATCTCTGTGTTGTTTATCTATGTTTAGGATTATAATATTTTCTTGGTATATTTTTCCTTTCGTGAGCATGAAGTGACCTTCCATGTCTGTTCTGACTAGTTTTAATATGAAGTCTGTTTGTTGGCTATTAGAATAGTGACACCTGCTTGTTTCTTAGTTCTGGCTTCTTGGAGCATATTTTTCAATCCTTTTACTTTTAGGTAGTGTCAATCATTGATAATGAAATGTTTCTTGGAGGCAGCAAATCAATAGATCCTATTTTCACATCCAGTCATTTTAATCTGTGTCTTTTTATTGGTGAATTGAGACCATTAATATTGATAATTATTATTGAACAATATTTATTAAGTCCTGTTATATTGATATTGTACTTTTATTTTCTTAGGCATCTTTTGGTTAACTGTTCTTGGGAAATTTTCTTAGACATCTTTTGGTTAACTGTTCTTGGGTAATTAATTTATTTTTGAACTTTCTTGAGAGTGTTTAACATTCTCTTCAGACTGAAGTATTCATTGAGTATTTTCTGTACAGCTGGATTCATGTACAGAAATTCCATAAATTTGTTTTCATCATGGAAAGTTTTTCTTTCTTCTTCTATTTCAACTGTTCATTTTTCTGGAGATAGTAGTCTGGTCTTGAATCTGTGGTTTTTCATGATTTGTAAGACATGAGTCCAAGACCTTCTGGTTTTCATAGACTCCATTGAAAAGTCTGCTGTCATTCTGATGCTCTTGCTCTGTCTTTTGATGTGTCCTCATCTCGATCTCTCTCTCTCTCTTAGCATTCAATACCTTTTGATATTGTTTTATACATTCAGAGCTTTGTCTGAATATGATATGAGGAGTTTCCTTTCTGATCCTGTCTGCTTGGTGTCTGTATTTCTCTGTACCTTCATGGAACTCTTTTTCCCTAGATTTGGAAAGTATTTTTATGATTTTATTAAAAATATTTTTGTGCCTTTGACCTGGGTTCCTTCTCCTCCTTCTATGCCTATGATTCACAGGTTTTGTCTTTTTACAGTGTTTCGGAGGTCTTGCATGTTACATCCCTGGGTTATTTTATATTTAACATTTTCTTTGATTGAGCAGTCCACTCCCTCAGCCTTGTCTTCAAGAGCTGATATCCTCTGTTCTTTTCTTCTGTATCCTTTTTGGCTCAATTCCTCTTAAGATTTTTGAGTTCCTGAAATCTTATTTCAAGTTCTATTTCAATTTGGCTTTTCTTCAGAGATTCTACCTCTTTATTGAATTCTAGTTTCATTTTCTGATAGTTTTAGTTATTTCATTGAACTGTTTATGTTTTCATGGTCTTCATTCATTGTTTTATTTATAGCCTCTGAGTTTCCTGAACATACTTAGAATTGCTATTTTGAAATCACTGTCTCAAGCATCTGCTGGGTTGCCATTCTTGAGGAACATTGTGATGGGAGTGCTAATTTTTGCTGGAGACATGTTACCTTGTTTATTAATGTTGTGTGTTTTCAGTGGAACCTCGGCATCTGGACTTGTGTTGGTCGCAGTGTTCTTGGTATGGATAGGTAATCTCATCTTTATTGAATAGCTGCTAGTATCTTTGCTTGCTGTTTCCTCGACTTTTCAGTTTATGGCCCAGGTGCAACTTTTGAGTTGAATCTCAAAGACTAACTCCACATAGTCCTAGATCATCAGGGTGGACTGGGTGGGTACTGGGTGAACAGGTTGGCTGCTAGGTTAGTCACAGGTTTGGAGTGGGCAGTGATCCCAGCCACCCAAGCATCCCTGAGAGCTGAGATGGCAGAGGGAACTTACTTGATATTTCTTTTTTAAATTTCTGTTTTTAATTGTGTGTGTGTGTGTGTGTGTGTGTGTGCTGGGGTCGGGAGGGGGATTGTGCATGTGAGTGTGGTATCTGTAAGGACCAGAAGAGGATGTCAGTTCCCTGGTCATTGAATTACAGGCAGTTGTGATCATCTTAATGTGAGCACAGTTCCTCTGCAAGAGCAGTATGCACTCTTAATTGCTGAGCCATTTCTCTAACTCTCTTATTTGACACCTCTAATGTGATGGAAATATACTAGGTGCTTTAGGTTAGTGATCTCATTTAATTCTTATAACAATTTTGAAGCAAATAGAAATTTTCCTATTTTAAAGATTATGCTATTCCAATTGTTGATAATGCAAGATGTCAGAGTGCTTGTGAGGCAGA
Organism: Eospalax fontanierii; assembly: GCA_035773235.1. Classification (NCBI taxonomy): domain Eukaryota; kingdom Metazoa; phylum Chordata; class Mammalia; order Rodentia; family Spalacidae; genus Eospalax; species Eospalax fontanierii. The sequence goes on along the minus strand of CM069540.1, from coordinate 42,104,651 downwards.
AAGATGACAAAATTAAAACTTTAAATCAGTATCAGTTCTCCATAAAACATTTTTGTTTTTTGTTTATTTTGTTATTTATTTATTTTTTGACAGGGTCTCCCTAGTCCCAGCCTGCCTGGAAGTCACTATGTGGACCAAACTTACCTTTCTCTTAAAGAGGTCCACTATCTCTACCCCCTGAGCACTGGGATTAAAGGTGTTTGCCCCCACATCCAGCACTGTAAACGTTTTTAGGGGCATAGGCTGTATAGAACTTCATATGAGGCTCAGGACATTTGAAGGACAGAGGAAATTTCATAGACACATTGAGTGATCCATCATACATGTGTAGATGTGGTGAGGACTTGAGGACAAGAGAAATTGGAAGTCCTGTGACTATAGACAGAGACAGTTAGATGCTAAGTTGTGAGTTGTTAATTGAATTATCCTGAGAAGGATTTTACTGGGATGCTGAACAGTGAAGGAGTTTAGTATAACCCCCTACTAGTGTTTCAGTGCAGCTACCCTCCTAAGAAGAGTGTTTGTACATGTACACATATGTATTAAATGTGCATGGATGTACATGTACATGTGCATGTGTATGATGCACCATATGTGTGTGTGTGTGTATATATATATATATCAGTGTCAGCAGACTTTATGGATAAGTAAGTGAACAATGGGAAGATCTCTGTCTATGCTATGGCTACATGCTGACTGTTGGAAAGGAAAACTAAGGTTTACACTCCCTCCAAACTCTGAGATATTTGAGTCAGCGTACCATGGGTAAAACATCTTCACAAATGTAGAAGAGAACAAAGTCTCTTTTCTGGTTTAGTTCTTATACGTCAGTCACTTGAACTTTGAATCATTAGGTCCTGTGTCTGTAAGTCTTTTCAGTTTCTGTGGATGTACATGTAAGGCAAAGGGAATACTTTCTGGAGCTCATTGTCCATTGACTTATTTGTTTAGTTCAAATGCAGTGGCTAGAAAACTCAAACACTAAGAGAGGTATTTTACATTTTCTGTGGAAGCTTCACTAGACACTGGAGAGTTTTCTGGGTGAGAGGCTGTGTCTGCACCTCTCATCTGTTTCCCATGACTCTAAATGCAGTGCGTAAGCATTGGATGTCTTTGACACTCAACATTTCCTCGGGGACACATAACTGGCAGAAAATGCAACTTCCTGGAATGTTTTGTCCTTTGACTTGCATAATTAAGTTCAAAGAACTATTTAAACATTTATTTATTTATTTTTATTGTATGTGTATAGCTATTTTGCCCGCCTGTGTGAAAGTGCACCCGTGTTGTGCACTGCTCAGGATCTCCAGGGTCTGTAGTTTTGTCCTTCTCTACACTGACTTTATATGGGATGTATCCAAGATCACTTGCACCGTAGATGAAGAGTGTGGGTGAAAGCACAACTCAGGTTATAACTGCCATTTTGTTTTTAATGTGAAAATAGAATCCTAGTTCTGTCAGTGCCCTTTGGGCATGAACATTTATATGTATCTATTAAGACCTTGCAGTGGCAGAAGATTAAAAAACATGTTTATGTTCTTTGAACTTTTTCTCCAGGATAGAAATTGTTCCTTGAGAATAGCTAGGTATGTATTTATCCATGAAGTGTCTATCGCCAAGTCTTACATTGGCAGCCTGAGAGCCTTAAAAACATAGTGTTTATGGTATGCTACCACCTTTTGAAAAATGTAACTTCTTAAAATTAGAAGAAAAGTACCAAGCTAGTAGAAACTAGCAATAGGTAACATACTTCTCAAGATGCCTGATCTTTTCCATTTCTTCATTCGCCGTTTCTTTGCAGCATCTAAGAACACACTCTTGTAAAATACATTTAAGTTTTAAGAAAGCTGATTCAATATCTGCAGGTAGAGTGGAAAAATCAAATGATTCTAGCTGTTGTGTTTAGAGGCTTAAAGAGTCTGCTGTTTCCTTCATGATTCAAAGAATAGACCTTATAGAGTAAGTCTCTAATGTTTCTTTAAGTCTCCAGTTAAAGTAGGGATTTTGCTCCTGTCAAGCCTGCCAGTGGAAAGAGTTGCTCTAGAAGCTTGAGTGGGTGGTTTGATGCTTTGTTTCCAGGTTTGGACATGAGTACAGAAAGAAGTCACCTTATTGATGAGATGTTGTGTGTCTCTTCTCTTTCAGGGATGCTTAACAACTCCTAACTCCCCATCCATGCAGTCGAGGTCCCTAACTCTGGGTCCCTCCCTTTCACTGGGCAACATCTCAGGGATGTCTATGAAGTCAGAGATGAAGAAGCGCCGAGCCCCTCCACCTCCAAGTCCAGGGCTGCCGGGTCGGGACAAAGCATCAGAAAAGGTAGGGGGAGGCAGCTCTCAAGACCAAAGCATCTTTTCAGTGACCCAGTTAACTGCTGTGGCTTCTTCTTCACTCTTGTTTTAGCAAGCCGTGTTCAGGGTGAGCATTTGAGCTTTATTTAGAAATAAAGGCGAGATGTCACTCTGCTTGAGTTACTAAGGTAAGGAAACTATTTTGGGGTCTTTGGTTCTTAAGGACACCAGGCTTGTAGATTAGTATGTTTCATTTTAGCACTGAAATTTGGGGGTATCAGTGAGACTCCATTTGAGAAATGTGCACAAGTCAACATACTTTGAGAACTCTGAAGTTTGTGAAAAAGACACTGCATATTATAACATAGATGCCCCAGATAACTCAGCCTCACAGGAGAACTGAGACTTTGGCGTATTAGGTTGCTGTGGACATGTTATAGGTATTTATTTCATGAGGTCCTGTATTTGAGAAGCCTTCTTTTTATGTTTGTCTTCAGAGCAGCTTAATGCCTTTGAAGGTGACTACGTCATTAGGTGCTGCTTAATGTTATCTTTAGCAGTGAACTTGCCCCAGGGTCTCCACTTGGGCCTTTTCCCTTCCATCATCTGCGAATACCTGGAAGCATTATTTGAAATGTCAAGTCCTCTCTTATCAGGGGTAGGACACCATGTTACAAAATAAACTATGGTTTCGCTTTCTGTGGTTTTAGTTACTCAGAGTCAACTTCAGTCTGAAATATTAGGAAGAAAATTCCAGAAACGATGTGCAGTGCATTTAACTCTCATACTGTTCTTAGTACTGTGGTGAAAAATATCTCACAGTCACACTGTCCTGCCAGGACATGACCCATCCTTCTCTCTAGGTGTCCACATTCTGTACATGGTCTCCGTCCATCTATTGGCTACTAGGTCCATCTATTGGCTACTAGGTGTTGTCTCAGTTATGACTGATTGTTATGGTATTATGAAGCTATGTTCTAATAAACTTTATTTGACTTGGTAGTGACCACAAAGACAAGGGTACTAAAGGAGGTCAGCTAGGCCAGGGAGAAGCCAAAGTGCTTCCACAAGTGAAAATGTTAAATGTTTTCACAGATAGGTATGTATAAGGAAACACAGAGGATGTCTACCATTCGGTACTATCTGAGGTTTCAGGTGTCTACAAGGAATATTGAAATATGTCTCCCCTGCAATTTGGAGATAGGGATGGACAACTCTGACTCCTCTTTGCCCAAATCTGAAAGAGATACTTTCAAAAGCCATCAAGTTTTTTTTTTTTTCTTTTGAATGCATCCTCCCTTAGATCAAGTGTGGTGGAAACCACATCTGCAGAACCTAGGAGGGGCTCATGCTCCTCTCACGGATATGACTGCTTCCTTTCATTTTAATCCTTTTTTGTTTAGTTATAAAATGGCCTTTTCTAAAAATATCCTTAAAATATAGTAGAAAACAAACCCATACCACCAAGATTTGAGGTGTGGCCCTGGGTCTTGGTTACAGCAACAGATCTCTGTGATGAGGTTCCAACATCTTGTTGGACATTTCTGCTAGTTATTTTTTCTCATTACTGTGACAAAATAACTGACATTCATTGTGGCTCACAGTTTGAGGGTGCAGCCCATTATGATGGGGAAGTCATAGCAGCAGGAGTGAGAAGCAGCTCTTTATATTGTATCCACACTCAGAAAGCAGGGAGAGGCAAGCTGGTGCTCAGCTTTCTTCTTTTCTTCAGTTCATGCCCCAGCTCATGATATGGTGTCATTCACACAGTGGGCAATCTCTCAGTCAATCCTTTCTGGGCACACCCTCATAGATGTACCAGAGGTGTGTTTCCAATGAAGATGAACCGTTACAGTATCTCTATCAGTCTAGGATCTGTCTGCAGATCTGTTCTTTAGGTGTTTTTATTCCTCCAGAGGAACCCTTAACCATGTGTCTCAGAGATCTCATCTGTTCCCACCTAAGCCATTTGCTCATGACCCTAGAAACTTGTCTCAAAATCCTCTAATACAATACATGTTAGAGGAAAATATTCTGATTTCTTTTGTCTCAAATAATATCCCAAACCATTCATTTGAGATTTGTATGGCACTGTGGCCATGGTCTGATGAGAAGAAAAGGGTACATCAGTTTGTTCTACACTTGATGAAATGATGCAAACCGTGTGAAGAAGTTTCCTCCCATAGCGCATCTCTTTAATACGTTTAGAGTCTAAACTTTTTCCTAACATCCAGACCAAAACAATAGCATTAACCATTTTCAGTTATTTACCTCTGAGACGTCTTATTCCTTTTGATTGGGATAGATATTTGTTTAGCAATGAAAAATATGTATTCCAGGATCAGTGTTAAGAAGCCCCCTTTTTAATAAGAAATTTTAATGTGATAGAGCATAGATTTACATCAGTATTTCAAATTTTTCTTGTATCCAAAGATGTTATATTTTTGTTTTTCTGCATCTGATGTAGCTACCCAAACTGAGTGCAGCTTGCTTGAACAGAAAAACATATACTAAGTGGAGAACTGGGAATTTTGAATGAAAAATAAATAGTACATTCTACCCCACAGACTGAACAGCGTTCCTTCTCCAGCAATAAAAGCTTTTACTGAAATCTGTTTTATTTGGCAGAAAATTAGTAGAGAAATTGGCTGACGGAAGCCATCCCCCCTTTTAAGGACGTGAGTGGCATATGGGTCGCATTTAAACCTTTCCCATGAACATGTTTTTTAAAAATGAAAGATTTTTTTGTTATTTACCAATTTCTGGGAAAGCTACTCAAAAATATATTGTACTGGTTGTTATGGAAGAACATCAATTTCTTCTTCATGAAGAATCCTTCCATGTAAAGATGAGGTGTTTGTTTGAAAACCTTGTTTCTATGAAACTGCTTCTTGTTCCAGTATCCTGAACAAGGAGAAAAGATTTCTTTCAAGGACACGACCAAGATCTGAGAGGATGTGAATGCTTATGTTTCTATACTTTAAAAGACTTGTCCTGTCAACTAGATGGTTGCAAAATTTAACATCTACTTGTTTGTGCCTTCAGGATGGAATAATTTAACCGTATTCCATGTTATCTGCAATTTTAAAACATAATTATTGTGCAATTTTTACCTGATTTTGTACTCATAATTTTGTCATCAGTACTTATTTTTTCAGAAGGTAATTTTCAAGGGATTTTCTTGGAGACGTTGGAGCTGGGAAATACATGATGGTAGCTGTGTGCAAACTTTCTGCAAAGCCCCTGAGATGAATGGGCAGAAGGCCATGACACTGTGCAGAACTCATTCCTGTGCCCAAGCAGGAAACTTTCGTGTAGGAATGGTACATTGCCCATTAAGGTACCAGATGCTGAGTCAGTAGTGCTCTGACTTGTAAAGGCAGGGTCACCCAGGAGTGTGGCTGGAACACATGTGCCTCCCTCACCAAGTTCCCATTTGTTAATGTGTTAGGTTGGGGGGAGCCCAAGCACTTGCATTTTAATACATCTATTGCTGCTCTACTCAGTACCATTTTTGAGAACCACCTCTCCATAAAAGACTGTCTCCACTCAGAACTTTGACTAATCAGTATATCTGGTCTAGAGAGAGTGTGTGCAGCAGAAAATTTATCTGATACACAACTGACCTCACACATTCACAAATTCCATATCTTCTGATTCAAAGAACCCTGGATCATCATGATTTGGAAAATATTCTGTGTGTTGAATACATACGATTTATTTTGTTGTTGTTGTTCTTGTTCCCTAAACTTGCCATAACACTTATGTGTCATTCAGTAAGCCAGAAACAATTTACAGTTTATGGGAAGATGTCTATAGGTCATATGTAAATGCATTTTCATTCTCTGTAAGAGACTTGAGCACCCCCAGATTCTGGGATTCTCTGGGATTCTAGAACCAAGGGGCAGCTGCACAGGTTACCACAGAGGAAGGTGAGTCCTAAAGTTGTATTTCAGACACAGAAAATAGCATTCGCCTCTTCATGGTGAGAGCCAAGGAACCTTCATCTGAGAGGAAAAGATGTCACCTGTTTTGGGTAGGATTATCTTTCTCCTTTTATGTCCTGGGATGTGTGTTGCCTCTTCTCCCCTTGCCCTGTACTGTGATGACTTTTCCCTAGATCCCAGCCCTGAGTTCTTGCTGGGACCCCTGCTTTCTGCACCTGTTGTTGGACAATTCCTTATGTATTAAGTCTTCAGCAACCTGTCTCTGGAGAGTTTGTCTTCCTTCATTTATTCATGGATTTCCCACTTGGTCTGCATTTGGATTGCACAGTGCAGTGTTATGATTATAGGTTCAGACACATGCTGAAGCAGCCATTCCCCACTCATTCTCTGATCCTCAGTCTTCTCCGTAAAATGGAAACAATATGCAGTGTTGACAGGTGCATGCCGTACTACGCAGAATCAGGGCCCTGGCCCCACTGCCTTATAAACAGATCCCGGTTTTACCTTTCCCAGAAATGTTATCTGAGGCAAGATCAACCTGTGTACGTTATGTTTGTTAGTGTACAGTCTGTATAAGGGAGGGAGGTGAGGTGTCCACTGAGTAAGGTAGGAGGATTGGAGGATGTGGCAGAAGGACTCTTTGGCCTAGTCAGAACTCTGAATTTACCAATTATGCTTAAAATTAAAATTACTTCTTTCTACAAAATTGCCAGATATATAATAAAGATCTTAACAGGCCCTTAGAACAGACACATGTGGTAAATAACAGTGGCATCTTTTCCTCTCTTAGTGACATTTTCCTTTCTCAGACATGTTGATGGGAAAAAACAAAACAAAACAAAACAAAACAAAACAAAACAGCTCTTATTCCAAAGGGAGCAAGAGTCAGTTTATTCTGAGCCAAATGTGGGTGAACATGGCTTGGGAACATGGATTCACATTGCCCCAGATGGTATGTTCCACTGTGGAAACAGTTACACAAATTTTTAATAGTCACACAGAACAAAAGGAAGTCATGTCAGTGGAGTCCACAGGCACAGTGGTGGGCGCAGCACATCAGGCAGGCTGGTTTTAGCAGACAGAAGGCTCTGCTGTAGTTTTCAGGTGCTATTTGATAACATCATTAGCCTTGAGGTTGGCTGAAGTTGAAGATTTGCTAAGTAAATGTATTTCAAAGGGCTTTTTTTTTTCTGATTGTCAAAAGGATGCTAGGTCAAATATAAAGGTGGATGGAGAAGTGTTATTAAGAGGGCCAAAGCTAGCCCACAGAAATTTTGGCTGTCTGTCTACAGCCTCCCAGCTCCCCAGTATCTAGATGTTCTAATCTGTCCTCAGAAAGTCAGTTTTCAACATAGGTGTAGCTTTTTAAATTTTTTAAATTTAGTTATTTTTATGTGTATGAGTGTTTGCCTGCATGTATGTAAGTGCACCTGGGAGTGCAATGCCTGTGGAAGCCAGAATTGGGCATTGGATCCCCTGGAACTGGAGTTACAGGTAGTTGTGAGCTGCCATATGGGTGCTGGGAACTGAACCTGGGTCTTCTGCAAAAGCAGCCAGTGCTTTTAACCACTGAGCCATCTGTGAAGCCCCTTGGTTTTTGTTTGTTTGTTTTAAACTTCAGTTCATAGACACAAAGGACATTCTATTCACCATTCTGTACCTTCAACCAGTTATGAATAAAATGGCTGCCCTTCCCTCAGGTACTGCCTTTCAGTTAGAATCAAAAACAATCAGCAGGACACCCATCTTGGGGGTGGGGAGCTTCATTGCATAGTAAAGATTGAAATGGTACTGCTCAGCATCCTGCTATTGTCTGCATTTCCACAAGGCTGTGCCTCTCACACAGTTCTTTTCTCTGTCAATAGATTAGAATAATTAACTTTCGGAAGTTTACAAGGTAATGCTGTGTTGTCTAATTTCGGTTATTATCCACAAATACATAATGAACAACTATTCATTCCATAAATGTAGTTACTTATATACCTACTTTTGTACAAACATCAAACTATAGACCCATTTTGTTATGATAAAAAAGAAATTTATGGGACCGGAGAGCTGACTCAGAGGTTAAGCATACTGCTTTGCAGAGGACCTGGGTTCGATTCCCAGTGCCCACATGGCAGCTAACAACTGTTCAGAACTCCAGTTCCAAGGGATCTGATACTCTTTTCTGACCTCTGTGGCACTTCACAACACAGGTGCACTTACACACACAATACACTCATACACATAAAATAAAAATAATAGATAAATTAATGTTTTAAAAAGAAATTTATAAATTTTTAAAACTATTGAGACTTCCTTTTGGCTCATAATATTTGAAATGTTGCATTGAATATGTTTAACATTGTAAACTAACATGACAGGAATATTTTATGTTATCTCAGGTTTATAACTGTGGAAATGAAATAGTGATGTTGTGTATGAAAACAAAATAGGGACGGTTTTTGTTATGATAAGGCATTAACATAATCCAAAGTAGGGTTTTCTGGGAAAATGTTGCTTATTTGTTCAGTCAATACTTGTTGAAGAGCTGATATGTCAGTGGCTCTGCCCTGGAACATGGGGGTTACCATTCACTGCTGTACTGTTTCAGCACAGCGTGCAGTGGAAGCATAGTATCTCACACCATGTGAATACACAGGATGGCTCTGGATGTTACACATCTTGTTTCTCAGATCTGATTGTCAGAATATTACAGGAAATCACAAAAGTATGCTGAGTGCACTTCAAAAGGAATGTTTCATCAAGAACTGAGTGTCCATTTCACCATCAAATTTAAAGCCTATTTCTCTTGTCTTGTCTCTTTGTTTGTTTGAGACAAGGTCTCGTAGCCTAGGCTGGCCTCCCACTCATTATGTTGGGCCAGTCAAGAAAAGACTTGAACTCCTAATCCTTCTGCTTCCACCTCCCAAGCCTCCCAAGTGCTGGAATTACTGGCATGTACCAACCACATTCATTTGTTGTTGTTGTTATTTACCTTTATTTATTTGCTTGTTTGTTTATGTTTATAAATACACACATCCTGTGGAGCATGTGTGAAGGTCAAAGGGCAACTTTCAGGAGTGGGTTCTCTCCTTCCACCACGTGGCTTCTAGGGATTGAACTCAAGTCATTAGGCTTTGTTGTCAAGGGCTTTTACCCACTGAGTCATCTCATCGACCCAACACACCCTGTTTTATATGGTGCTGGAAACCAAATCCATGGTTTTATTCATGCTAAGCGAGCTAACTGTGCTATATTCTCAGCCCTAAAGGCTCTTTTCTCTCCTTTTTTTAATAAAGCAGAACTTTGTTTAATAAAGATATTTCATTGTATTCTTAATCATGAGGGTTATGAGAAAGAGAGACACTGAAGAGGAAAGAAAAGGCATGCCCCAGAATTTGGGCATAGGGTTCTCTAAGATAGACTTGTAGAAGGTAAGACAAACCCAAGTGTAGGTGCTCAAGGGAGAGTTTCACCTTAATATATTTTGCCTTGTATTCAAAGAAAAAATAGAAAGAGGGAGAGAGAAATTTAGGCCTGTTTAGTTAGAACTCAGAAAAGCAGGTGGGCTTGACAGTGAGAATCTGCAAGCACCTGCCCTGCAGACTCTCTGGAAGAATTGTATCTTGTTTTTCTCAATAGCATTGACTGTGGAGAGCTTGCCTGGTCTCAGGTGGGAGTCCCAGGGAGATGGGCCTCTGGGTGTGCCTGTGGGAGATTATCTTAATTACACTAATTGAGGCTGGAAAGCCTTCCACTGTGAGTGACGTCATTCCCTGGCTGGGATCCTGTTCTGTGTAAATGGAGAAAGGGAGCTGAGCACAGCATGTGTTCACCACTCACTCTTCCTGATTGTGAATGTGTGACCCGCTGTTTAAAGCCCATGCCTTCTCCTCCATGGTAGACTGTATCCGTGAACTGTGAGCTAAACAAACCCTTTCTTCTTGAGTTGCTCTATCAGAGTATTTTATCATAGTAACAGGAAAAGAAATTAAGCTAACCACCTTTCTATTCTTGTCATTCTCTGTACCCTTCCTTGATTTCATTTTTCCACTAGCTGCTAACATGGAGGCCCAAGAAACAGTATATTGTATCATTATTCAGTGACATCTCCAGTATCTAACTCTTATCCTTCTTACATGGTATTTAAAAGGAAAAGGCAGTAGTGAAAAGTCCCAGATGATTGTGCCAGACAAATCACAGATATAAGAATGCTCACTAGCAGGACTTTTCTATGGCTGTTGTCCGGGGTCTCATGCTCAAAAACACAATTAAAGTGATTTTCTTCAGTTCAGTTTCAGCAATCCAATTCTTGTGGTGTTCTAAAGACTTCTATATCTTCTCATATATCCTAATGTTTGTTCTATAATCTATACACAGTTACTGTCTTCATTTTACTAACAAGCGCAAGAAACATACAGGGAGAGGTGGTCACAGGGCCAAGTCAGTGACACATTACAGGCTACCTGATGTCTTTCTTACATGTAGCCATCAGAGTTGATGTTAATCAGTTCACAGCAGTGTGTAGCTGCCACTTGGCAGAGTGAGGAACATGCCAGGGTGATACTGGTGAGGTGGCAGAACAGCACACTTTGTACCTCTGTTTACTGTAGTAAATGAAATAACCTCCACATGACCCTGTCTGACAGGGAGATACTGAAGGAATGTTTGAAATGGAAGAACTTGCCTGTTTGCTGCTGACATGGAAAGCCTGTGTCTGATGCCTGAAGGTCATATCTCCAGACAAGCTAGTCCCACAGATGTGGAAGAAAGAATGTCTGTTCAGTCCACTCTTCGTGTCATACTAGGTCTTTTAAGAGGTGGCTTCTTACCACCCTTAGTGCAATGAGCTCTTTCTTGGTGGCCCATCCTGTTTGTCCTGCAAGTAAGATGTTAAGTTGAGCATTTGACAGAGCAGCATAGCATTGATCCGCCTCCACATGCAGCCTCTGTCAGGTAAATTAAGTTGAACTAGCATGATAATGATGAGGGATGCTGGGCTGTGGATGGGAACCTGTTAAATTGCAGCCAATTGTGTTTGGCTTACCAGTTCCAAAGACAGAGAAATCCAGAATTCTGAAACTCTAATTAAGTGCATATTGTTTTTTAAGAAGTACTTTACTAGATTGCTTAAATTTATATAGTGATGGCTAATAAGTATTAAAGGCATTAAATAAAAATGAAATCCATTGGAAATAGTTAAATGTGTAGACACATACAGAAAGCATGAGAAGTTCTAAAGACATTATTCTTGATATAGCCTAGTGCATTGTGAATTTATCTACCCGTATAGCTTAGGTGTGGTACCTGTATATTTTCTGAGGTGTTGCTTTATTTATTAAGTTCACACCATTTCCATAAGTCTGTTTATGTTACACAGTATGTTATGAGACATCACAAGTCTTGACAGGAATGAAGAATAAAAATAAGTAAGATTCTCTGGGCCAAATTGCTTTTGAGTCCACATTCTGCAAAGAAATGTGTCATTAAGCTTGAAATGCTATAGATAGCAATAGAGGTTCTGTTTATATTCTAAAATGTGGAAATATAACACAGAATTTATGACAGCATGGAACAGCTTTTTAAAAAGTGTTGGTTCAGTGAAAGTGCTGACGAGGTGTTTGGTGTTCCAGAGGCTTCTTTCTGTCCTGAAATGGAGAAGGTGAGGGCTAATAGCACTATGTCCCCACCGTGGCAGAAGACAGGCTTTTTCCTAAAACAAACATGCCTGAGAACCTGGGCATCTTTCTCCCACTGCAGAACCTGGGAAAACAGGCTACAGAGCAAGTTTCTTGGTGGAGACAACAGGGTGCCCATACCGAGGATGCGCAGTAGAAGGAAATGGAGGCCGTTTCAGCACCTAACGTTTATGGACTCTTTCTTCTCTGACACTTACTGTAAAAGAAACAAATGCGGGTTCGAAATACATTAAATCCTCTATTTTTAACTCTCCTTAGAGAGTGTCATTTTATGGATGCCCTCTGCTAAAATGAAAGTGAGTACTGGGCCTTTCCCAATGGGAGACATTTTCATGGACAGACCGGAAGGAAGCTGGGCTTTTTCCTGTCGTGTTCAGTGTGGTTCTCTTCCTCTTGCGCTACCATTTCTGTCACATGTTTTGCAGGGAAATGTGACATTCTGGTTTCATTGTTTCTCTTTAACCTTCACACCTTGCCACTTTATGTTATTTTTTATTTTTAATCATGTATATATGTGCCCATGGGAATGAGCATGTGTGTGTGCAGATGACCACAGAGTCCAGAAGACAGTATCAGATCCTCTAGAGCTGGAGTTACAGGCAGTTGGCTGTAAGTCAGCCAATGTGGGAGCTGGAAACCCCAAATCAGACTCTGCAAAAGCGTACTCCGTAATCATTGAGTTGTCTTTCAAGTCTTCTTTATAAGTATTTTCATGATGTTTCCCCAGCTACCTTGATAATCTATATTAGGAAAAGTAGGTCTAAGAATATAAATCAGGGCTGGGCATGGTGGGACAGGCCTTTAATTTTAGCACTCTTTGTGAATTCCAGGCCAGGCTGGTTTATGCATAGAGAGTTCCAGGCGAGCCAGGGTTACCTATCTCAAACAAACAAAGAATACAAATCATTATTTTAAGCTTGCAGTGTGAAATACCCTGATTTTTTTTTTCTTGGAGATGTTGTCTGTTTGGGAAGCTGAACCCATATGCTGAGTTTACCAGGTGCTATCTTGTCTCTGCTTTGAGTTTGGAACTGTTGAATGGCCTCCATGCTTCAATTTGCCTGCAGCCAACCTCAAAGAGTGTCAGTCTCTGTGATATGTTTCCTTCATTTCAACAAAATGAAGAAACACTTCACAGAACACCTTTGTAAAGTATATAGCCAGTAACATCTAGACTGTATAGACAGAGAGGAGAGAGGTGACTGCCAGATATGAGGAGAGAAAAGGATGTATGAGCCTTTCAAGGTGACGAGACTTCTGGAGGTAAATGGCACAGCACTGTGAACACACTTGATGTTGCTCCACTGTTCATATAAATATGGTTATGATGATAAATCTTAGGTATTTTTTACCAAAATGTAACAATTGTACCCCTTCCTTTAAAAGGTGTATAATCTTAAGCAAAACAACTTTACTTAAATGCAAATACTTTTTCCAGCAAAATAAATTATTTTAGGTTTACCTTCTTCTTTACATATAATTCTCTGTACAATATTCTGTTAGCACAATTTTGATCCTCTTCAGTATGCTCATGTTACTAAAGCTTCATGATTTTCTCCCTTTTTGTGCTACCATATGAATATATTCATTTCTTTCCATATATTAAGGTTGTTAGAACACTGCTCCAACAGGAAACCTGAAAGCATGCATTGTATCTTTGCTGAAGTGGGTATAGTAATTTATGAAGTGGTATCATGGATTTGGGAGATGACTCAGTGGATAAAACCACTTGGTGTGCAAGCTTCAGGATTTGAATTTGTATCCCCAGCACCCATATAAAAGCTGGACACAGTATGAGCTGCTGTAATCCAGTGATTCTAAGGGAGATGAGAAGTGGAGACAGGCGACTTCATGGAAGCTCTTAGACCAGCTGGAATGGCATATGGAACAGAAAGACCTCAAGAGACCCTGTCTTAAACAAGGGGGAAGTTGAGAACTGACACCTCATGTTGTCCTATGACTTCTACATATGTATCATGACATTTGCACATGCATAGTCACACAAATGAATATACATGCACATCATGTACACAGCACACCTAAATACACACACAGGAATAGCATCTTATGTTGAAATCAGATCAAGTAGTTTAGATGGTCTTATCCATTCATCTTTACAACTTTGGGAAAGTCATTCAGAAGGACTTAATAATGAATACTTATAACTTCTGTTTCTAAAATAGCCTTCCCGTATGACCAAGAGTTTCTAAAGAGCTAATGTAGTTATTAAAAAGTCTTGGAAGAATGCTTAGAAATTTGGCAACCGTTTTCACATACGTTAATCTCTCTGAGAGATGAACACTCTATGTAAATTATTTTACCTTGGGAGTCATTTGGCAAAAACATCTAAAGGAAAGCTTCTAGACTTTTATGGAGGGTTTACAAAATTTTTACCGCAAAATGCTTAATCTAAATGAACTGTAGAAATTAAAAGATATATTGTCTAATGCTGAGAACAGTAATTTAATCAAGTAAGGAAAAGGGATATGATTGAAAAACAAAAATTTTAAATACAAAAACATGATGGGTGCCAAAAAAGGAGGGGAAAAAGGAGGAAGGAGAGAGGGGAACAGGAAGAAGTGGGAAAGAAGAGGGGGAGGAAGACTGATAGCTGGATGCTTAATTCTAGCCATCTTCGTAATTCCATTATTAGCAGCTTAAACTTCTCATCAGAAGGGAGAGATTACCAGATAGATTAAAATGCTGTTTATGAGAAACTTGTTTTGAATAAAAAGACATAGATTAGTTAAAAGTATAGAAATAAAAATCAAGTAAACACCAAGTATGAGAAGACTAACATGGCTTTGTGGCTACCAGAGAAAATAAACTTGAAAAAAGAGATGACCAGTGTTCAGGGCTTAGTTGGTGGCTTCGGGGGTTATGGCTGCTTCTGGAAATAGCACTTTACAGTCAAGAACTCACTGAACTGATCAAAATGCGAGCAGTAAAGCAGCACTCCCAGAATTTTCTCCTGGGTTTAAGGCTGACAGATAAAATTGTAAGAAAAACTGGCAGTCTGCCAAATGCTTATGTTTATGCACCGGGCCACAAGCCAGGAAGAATCGCAAGTCTATTCTTTGCCAATGTTGGTAGACTTCCTGTGGTTGAAAGCATTCTGTATTCATTCCTAGATTACAGATGCTTTCACATGCCACCCCAGGAACTGAGAACTGTCTATGGAAATGCAGTGACATTTAAGATAGAAAAGACTTTTCCAAAGAGTTTTAGACAGTGGGTGGATGATCTTCTGAATGCATGTTGTTGGAAATCTGCCTCTAAGTGGATTGAGTCCACGGAAGATCAAGTGGCTTGAAAAGTATTTATTGTAGCAATGAACCTTCAGCTTAGAATTTTACTTTCAAATGGAGGTGACAAACAGACTTATAGCCAGTACAGGAATCAAAGTGTGGGCTTCTTCCCACATGGAGACCCCACCCTTCCACAGTGCCAATCTACATCTTTGTTCCACATGATACATTTGACCCAAACTCATGGTGAGTGTAGGAATAGAGTCCTTCATTCCCCAGAACATACCAACACCGAGCGTCATTCATGCTGCTGGAAAGTCATTCAGAATGTAGCTCCGTTCCCAAGGAAATACTGCCACTGAGGCTTGGAACATTATTCTCTGATTCCCAGTACTCAGGCTGGTTGGGAATGAGTAGAGCACACAGCTCTACTCATTGTCCCAACTGACCGTTGAGTTCACACATCAAAGGCCTCCATGATTCATGCAGAAAAATGTATAATAAAGACCCTACATTTTAGAATTTCAGAAAGAAATTCAAGTCAAGTAAGAAAGCACTTCAGAGCTATTCACATATGCTAATAATACAGGTGCAAATACAAGAAGCCAAATTGAGAGAATTAGAAGACGAAAGAGGGAACCACCTATCATAACGGGACTCGCAAAACTCAAGTAGAAAAATGCTTCCAAGCAAGTAGACAGAATAACAATAATCCGTAAAGAAATAGATGATTTGACTGACATTAGTAACTTTTAATATGAATTATATTTATAGAATAATATTTCTAGCCACTGCAAAGTACACATTCTTTTCAAGTTCAGTATGGCATGTCTTAACCAGTTTCAGTATGTTTAAAAGAATTTAAAACAAGTGAAATGTTAAATTAGAATAAACAACAATAACATGTCTAGTAAATCCCTAAACAATGACTGAATATTTTTAAATGTTATTTCTAAATATCATGTCAGAGAAAAGAAAATTAGTACCTATTTTGAATTAAATTAAAATGAAAAAATATTAAATTTTTAGGACGCACAAGCTACTTTGAGAGTCCATCTCGTTCCAGGCAAAATTTTAGTTATTAAATGAGTAAAGGACAAGCAATCCTGATGAGGATGCTGGGAAAGAGGAGCCCTTATTCACTGCTGCTGGTGGTAGAAAACAGTAAGGCCACTGGGAAAGTCAGCATAGATATTTCTCAAAACACTAAAAATAGAACTACCATGTGACCCAGCTGTACCACTTCTGAGCATATGCCCAAAGGCTGCAGAATGTTACCAGAGATAACCTACACATCTGTATTTATAGCTGCCCTAGTCACAGTGAGTAGGAGATGGGTACAGCCTAGATGCCCATCAACAGATGAGGATATAATGAAATTTCCAGTACATAAACAATAGAATTTTATTCAGCTGTCAGGAAATTTCTATGAAAATAATGGATCTGAAAATTATTATATTAAATGAGGTAACCCAGACTCATAAAGTCAAATACTGCATGATTTCCCATGGAGATCCTAACTTAATTCATAGATATGTATATACATGGGTTTGAATGTGAGTATAAGTTATGAGGCTAGAAAGGGGACCATGAGAGAGAAAAAGGGTTTTAAGGAAGGAGGGGAGAGTAATAGAATATTTGTGACAGAAAAGTGGAAAGGGGCCTGTGGGAGGCAGGGGAATAGGAGAGAGAAACAGAGGAGGAGCAAACAAAACAGCATCTGTATGAAAATGCATAGTGAAACCTGTTGCTTTGTGTGCTAATTGCAAACAAAAAGAAATATATACAGGCTTTAAAAATGAATTTGTGGAAGAAGTTACAAGAGTGCCTAGAGGGAACTTTATGACCTTAAACTTTGATCCTCCTGCCTCTACCTCCAGAGTACTAAGATTACAGGCATGTGCCAATAAAGCTCAGTTTTATGTGGTACAGGGAATCGAACCCAGAGTTTCATGTGTAGTAGGTAACCACTCTGTGAGCTGAGACACACCGCAAAGCCCTGGGGCAGTATTTACTATGTATGTCACTGATACATAGCAGTTATGAAAAGTGTTTTTAGGGAAATGGGACACTTTTGACCTGGTCTGCTGCCCTTCTACTGTATGTGTTTCCTTTTTAAAATTTTTATTTGTTTATTTTTATTTTATATGTATGAGCATTATGCCTGCATGTGTGTAAGTGCACCTGTGTCATGCAGTGCCTATGCAGGACAGAAGAGGACATCATATTCCCCTGAAACTGGAGTTACAGATGATTGTTAGCCACCATGTGGCTGCTTGGATTTGAACCTGGGTTTTCTGCAAGAACAACCAGTGCTCTTAACTACTGAGCCATCTCTACAGCCCCTGTATGCATTGCCTTAAAGTAAAACAGTCCCTGCACCTTGCTGAGTGTGTTTGCAAAGTCCCCAAAGAAGAAGTTATGAGCAAGTCAGAACACCATATTAATAAAAATAATGCATGAATCCAGTTTGTACTTCAGTGAATACCTTTTGGAAAACAATTCTGTCAACCCAGTATTCTTATCATACAGAAATAGTATTGATGTGAGGCTCCAGTTAACTCTGGTTTCTTTGATCATATAAGTTGAAGGTCTCGGTTGTTTTTCTGCAATATGTGCCAGGCTAGCTGGTCTTTGAGCTTCCTGGGATTTCTGTTTCTCCTTCCCATCTTGCTGTGGGAGTACTGGCTTTATGTGCGCTCTGGGGACCTGAATTCATTTCTTGCTTTCACAGCCGGTGTGCATGCTTTACCCACTGAAGTAGATCCCCAGCCCCCCAAAGCCTTTTAATCTAAAAAGATTAAAAGTTTAAAACTAAGAAGTTTTTATCATGAGCTGAGAATGATAGCTCGTGCCGGTAACCTTGATCTGGAGGCTGTCAGGAGGTTTGTGGCCAGCCTGGACAGTTTAGTGAGAGCCTATCTCAAAATGGTTTGGGCATCTAACCATTCTTCTGCCTGCTCTACACAGACAACAGCAGGTGGGAGCTGGTGGAGTGAAACAGGTTTATTCAGAGCCTACAATGAAAAGGACAGAGGAGAGCATCTGTCTTACATCTTTCTTTTGGGGAGTTTCAAGGCATAGAGAGCTTTGGGGAGGAGGTAATAAGTCCAGAGAGACAATGGTAGACTAGTCTATGTGCTGGGTGGGTTTTTATTGCCTAGAGCTGTGCTGTCTCTCCTTTACTCTGGTGGGAACCTCACCATGGACTTTACTCTCCTGTAACTAGTTACTTCTGAAGGTTCCTCTTCCAGTAAAAAGGACTAAGGGATGGAAAAAAGGACCATTTCAAATGAACCCCACGACAAAAGTACATTTGATAAAATGTATGGTAAGTACTTACTTGGTATGTTTAAAAAAAAATGGATTCAAATTATGGTTCTGTAAATTTAAAAAGTAGTGTGTGTGTGTGTGTGTGTGTGTGTGTGTGTGTGTACTTTATCCCAGCTGGCATGGAACTCAAAATAGTTTTTGAGCAATCTGACCTTGATCACAGAGATCCACTTACCTCTGCCTCCCAAGTACTGGAATTAAAGATGTGTGCCACCATTCCAGACTCCTTTCTATATTTTTATGAAATGTTTTATCTGATGTTTAGAGTATTAACGTGTTTTAGTTATGGCTTTTCTTCTTGCCAGTTTGACTTTATAGCCATAACCTCATGCTGAGTGACTAGTCCTAATTTGGGGGAAGATTGATCATTGATGTTCACATTCATATAACATTTTTAGGAGACAAGGTGTTATGTATGAATCCTCAGTTATCGAAAATTTCATTTGTGGTTACTAATTTGATCTCTCCTGTTATTTTGTATTACAGTAGATTTTATTTTAAAGAAGTAAATGGATACTCACATTATAGAAGGAAAGAGGTAATATCATAGGAATATTTTTAATTTTTTCCCAACAAAATTGTCGCATTCACATTTACCCAACATCATTCATGACAAGGTTAGAGACTGGAGGATAGACTTGTGAGAAACCAGAATTCTCTCACTTTTGTGGGTATAATGAAGTCTTATTCTATATTTTATAATCAGGAAGGAAAATGGTGTCTTGCACAAGAAACCACAGCTGCAGTTAGCTCATGAGTACATCAGCCTTGTGTGACCCAAAGACACTGTTTCTCGGGAGTCCTCCCCAACCTTTAGCTCTTAAAATATTTCTACCTCTTCTGCTCTTGACCATGGCTGTAACATGACCAGTTCTTTCAAGCACCAGCCAATAGGACTTCCCTGTCATGATGGACAGGACCTGGAAATATGAGAATGATAATCCCCTTTACCATTATGTTGCTTTTATCAGAGTATTTTTATCCCAGCAACAGGAAAAGAAACTATTTGAGCTGACTAGAATGATGAAGTCCCTCATCTTCATTCGTGACTTCTTTAGGTATTACTATATCCTTACTTGTTCTAACTTTAGACATTGCCCTAGTTTGCTTTTCCTTGCTGTGACAAAACGTTGACCAAAACCAGCTTGGAGAAGAAAGGATTTATTTCACCTTTCACCTTACAGCTTATTGTCTGTCATTAAGGGAAGCCAAGATCTCAAGGCAGGAACCTGGAGGAGGAACCATAACAGGAGCCATGCAGGAATGCTGCTTACTGGCTTGCTTGTCCTGGCTTGATCAGTGTCCTATTTACTGTCTATTACTGTGATAAAACACAGACCAAAACCATCTTGGAGAAGAAAGGGCTTATTGTATCCTAAAATTCCAGTCCATCATTGAGTGAAGCCAGGGCAGGAACTCAAGGCAGGAAACTGGAGGCAGAAGCAGGCACAGAGGCTGTGGAGGAACACTGCTTACTGGCTTATTCCCCTGGTCTCTGCTCAGACTGCTTTCTTATACAACCCAGGGCAACTCACCTAGGAGTGGTACCACCCACACTGGGCCGGGCTCTTTACATCACTCAACAATCAAGAAAATGCATCACAGACATGCCCACAGGTCAGTCTGCTGGAGGAAATCCCCCTAGTTGAGGTTCCCTCTTTCCAGATGTGTCAAGTTAACATCCAAAGCCAGCCATGACACTCAGTTACCTCTCTGATACAGTCCAGGCCCACCTCTCTAGGGGTGGTATAACCCAGGGAGGCCTGGCCCTTCCTGCATCAATTAGCAATTAAGAAAATGCCTCATAGACACAGTCACTGGAAATTCCCATTGAGGAAATTCCTCGGTTGATGTTCCTTTTCCCTGGTGACTGTAGTTTGTGACAGGTGGCTAAAACTAACCAGTATAGACATAATACGCCTATTGTAAGCCATGAAAATGTTATGTAGGTTATAGAGAGGAAAGGAAGGAAGGGAGGGATGGGGAAGAGAGGGTGGGAGGGAAAGAGGGAGAAAGGGAGAGAAAAAAATAGACCTTGTTTATGATGGGGAATACAAAGAGAAATCAGGCTTAAATCCCCGAGCTGGGACTGGGTTTGTATCGTGTGTGTGGGCATTTTGTTCTAAGTCAGGTAAGGAGAAAGTGGTAAAAGGATGACTTTAGTATTAGATTAGATTTAGAGAGGAGGAGGAAGAGGAAGAGGGGGGAGGGAGGAGGGGAGGAGGAGGAGGGGAGAAGGAGGAGGAGGAGGAGGGTCTAGTTAATTTTTAACCTGTTCCAAGAGACAGATGCATAACTTCCACTATGTGATGGCTTTCGTCATTTCTGAGTATGATAACAAGGCTTGGTTGATGTATGGCACATATTCATGACAGTAGTCCAGCTGGCTCTGGCACAGGGAGCAAGGGGCTGGGTGTGCCTGGCTCTGCTCCTAGCCCTCTCTGCTTAGAGCTGGTTACCTAGAGGGTGTGGGTTCTCTAACATTTTGTTTGTCACATAACTTTCTGTGGAGTGTGTCCCATGTTTTTTTCTTTATTGAATTATGAAAGATTATGATGAGAGATGCAGTTTTCCCTGGTAGCGTGCCTACATCCACCTGTGAAGATGCTTCTTTTGTTTATAAAGCAGATACAGCAAGGAGAATGGAAGGAGTATTTCACTGACCCGAGGCACTGGAACATTTCAGCCTTTCAAAGGGGCCTAAAAATAGAGTCCCAAACACACAACAGATCCTAGGTTTTCCACAAAGAAAATGCAGTCATTTTATACCCATGTAACAATCACAGATAAAAAGTATCTTTAAAATTTTTCCACATTTTGGAGATAGGGAGATGATGTGAGGTGTTTTTTTGGGGGGGTCCTAGAAAACTTTGTGTTCCCCCAGTTTAAGGTTAAAATGCCTAGGTTATCAGTTAAATTAGAATGTATTTCCCATCCGTCTTCCTGAATAGAAATTTCTGAAATTCTATTGCCATCAGACATGTTTGTGTACATAGATCAGTACTCCATTGCTTACAGTGTCTAGAATAAAATAGAGTTATATCCTCTGACAGGGAAAGTAACATTTGAAGTTAAGACTGCACAGGGGTGACCAAGTCTCCGAATCTCCCTGCTATGAGTACTGGAGTGAATACACTTTCTGGCTGTGACTTAAGGAAGCTGCCAGGTACTAGATGCCCACAAATTAAAGCTGTCATGCCCCCCTTCCACTTTCATTTCCTAAGAATAGAAGGCATTCTTTCCCAAGAATCCATGTGTGGTTCCCACAGGCCTGTCGTTAGCCTGGGAATGTGCCCTGGAGAGCGCAGTCCTGTCAGTCCCATCATGGTGACTCTGCTAAACATGCTGGTGCTGAAGAATGTCTATCTTCAGAAAAGTACAGCCCACAGAAATATTAAAAGCATGCACAAGCCAAAGTCTTTAAGAACCTCCTACTTCTTAGTTATGTTCTTTGAACCAAAGCTCTTAGACTTTTGGTTCTACTTTCTTTTTTCCATTTCTGCCTTTCCTTCTGTGTAAAAGCGACCAGAAGCCTGCACTACTTATCTGGGTTCTGGCATAATCTCTCCATATGCCCAGAACACTCAGAGGTGGTATCTTAGGCTCAGAGTCTTTGAGCAGTCTTCTTGGGTGCAGCATCCCCACAGGCCAGGGTGACCTCAGGTCAAGCCCTACTCCCAACTGACCCCAGTCCTGACCCACAGCCTTTCACCTCTGAGGTCTCTTCTTCCTTAAAATCAGCCTTCTACACATGTGTGCATTCTGTGTGCTACTTCACTGTGAAGCTAGGAAGAGGCCTCTGTATCCCACTGCCCTTCGTGCCTCTCACTAATGTACCTGCCCCTCCATCTCCTCCTGCCATGACAGGAGCTGGTGTCCAGTGTCCTTCCTGCAGCAGCTCCATGTAGCCAGGCCAGCCTTCCTCCTGGAAGTCTGTTCCCTCCCTATGTTAGCTCCTCCTGGTCTTCATCTTTGTTTCCTTCCGGTAGCACACACTCCTGCTCATTCATTCACTTAGCAAGTCCTCATTAAGCACTGGCTTTTGCTAAACCCTGTACAGGGCACGGAGAAAACAACACAACATATCTACTGCCCCTATGAAGTTTCTTCCCATCATCCCTGATTCTCCAGGACTGTAGTCATGCCCTGCCCTGCTTGATATTCTTTTATACTTGGTACTAAGCACAGACTCACACACAACATGAAGCCATCTAATGAGTATATCTATCCAAAAAGTACTATTACTTTAGTCACTCAGTAAGCATCCCATGGAGATCAGGAAATGTTCTAGGGTAGTGCATTGGCCACAGCCCCTTCCTTCCCTTTCTAGATGACGCAGAACAGGAGACCTGCAGATTGAGTGAATGCATACCACCCCATGACTCTTTTGCTTTGTCAAACAAGGGCTCAGTGGAGTGTCCAGAAAGCAGGCTTCTTGCCACACCCTGGTTTCCAGCGTCCAAAACTCTCTTGACCCCTGTGAGCCTCTTTTCCTTTCTGGCACAATGAAAATCATAGCTTTGTCACTTCTTAGGTTCTTTGTGATGATTAACCACGGTGGTGACGCACAGGAAACTCGGCATGGAGATTGCCTTGGTACATGGTTGGTATTCAGTAAATAGTAGCTAAGGCTGGGTTTTTTTCTCTCATCGGTCAGGGTGGATAATATGGCATGAGTCTTAAAAATATTTATCTTCTACACTCTCTTTTCTTACCTATGAAATACAGGGGTTGAAAGTCTAGCTATAAGATTTCTGTTTCTTTTGCACCACTTGCCTTATTTCCCGTTAATTTAGCATGTACACATAGAGCATCTTCCTAACAGCATTTGCAGCTAGGGACTTTTCTGGGTATTTATTAATTCTTAAATTAGCCCTGTGGGGTGAATTTTCCACTGAAAATAAGGAAACCAAGATTCAGAGAAGTTAGCCACCACCCTGCTGGACTGCTTCAAACCTGAGGCTGCCTTGTTTTTCTATAGAATAGTACCCATCAATGTGTTTGACCTTAGGTAACCAAAGTAGAAAGGCAAAGGTTGACCTCTGAGAACTCTGCTGTCCCGCAGAAGATGAAACCAAGATTTAAGACAGTGCAGATCTGATGCTGGAGTGACTCTGGGGTATCCAGGGTCCCAGTCAGGCAGGCTGTTCTTGGTTAGTGGAGCACTGAGCATGAGGGTGAGCCATCTGCATTGGCTACCTATTGAAGACCCTGTTCTCTGCACTTTACATAGTACCATTTGGTCTTCACAGTGGGAAGAAGAGGCAGGTACTGTTTTTGCCCTTGTTTTATAAAGGGAGAAACTGAGGCAAACAGTGTATCCAGTATTATTTGGCCACTGGACACAGACCTCTTAAGTCTGGTGGTTTGACTTACCACCATGCTAGTCTCTTACATCCTAGAAAGCTTTCCTAGGCTTCTCTGGCTTATAATCTTTGTGAATATAATGTTAAGAATTCAAGGGTATTTGAGACACTTCATATATCAGAGAAAGATGAAAGGGATCAATTTTCTCTGAAACACAAACAGTAATCATTAAAATTGCTACTTCCAACATTCATAAGATGTTGATTTTAAAATTATTTAAAACACTTTTCACTTACTTTGAGAAAAACAAGAATGGGCACTAACTTGTTGAATTCAACTTGTTCTTTTTTATATTTTTATTACTTTTATTTTGTGTGGATGTATGTGTTGTCTGCATGTACGTAGTGCACCCGTGCCGTGCAATGCCTGCAGAAGTCAGAAGAAGACACTGGGTCCTCTAGAACTGGAGCTAATGGACAGTTGTTAGCCACCATATGGGTGCTGGGAATCAAACCTGGGTCCTTATGCAAGAGCAGATGGTGCTCTTAACTGCTAAGCCATCTCTCTGGCCCTCAACTTGTACTGAATGGGCACTGAAGCATTTTATAAAGATTTGAACTCTGACAGCCTTTCTAAAGGTCAGTTTGGCAACATAGATCACATTTCAAATCAGTTTTATATCACATGACATCCTCTCCCTTAGTAAGTTTTTAAGTGCACAGTACAATGTAAATGACCATAAGCAGTGTTAAAGCATGTCTCTAGAGCTTTTTCGTCTTGCATAAATGAAACCGTTGACTTATCAAACTACAATTTCTCATTTTCCTCTCACCTCAAATGTGGACACCCAATTTTACTCTTTGAGTCTGTGAATTTGAATATTTTAGAAGGAAATCTCCTCAGTTTTCCTTTGTTCCCCTGGGCTTTGCTTCACACTAAGCACACTTGTGTTTGAATGGATGGACAGAAGGATGAACAGATAAGCAAACACAGAGATGGATGCATGGTGCTGACCTTCAGTCATCTACTTCTTGACGTATGTGTACCTTCAGATCCACTGATGTTCTTTTGCTAGACATGAGACCTCCACTCCTCCTAAGAAGAAGGTGCACACAGTATATGTATAGAGATGAAAGCTAAAGAACAAGGAAGACAAACCGATGGTCACTGGTCACTGATGAAGTGTCACACTCTGAGCAAAGTGTGGGGGTCAAGGTGGAAGCAAGAAGCTGTGTCTCATAGTGAGATCCTGTATCTATTGTCTTGAAACTAACCTCTTCTCCCTCTTAAATACTTTATGATATTGAGTCTGTTGCTACCTATCATCGGCACAATAAGATTAAAAGACCAAAGAGACATGAAGCAGTGCTTTCTAAGAAGACCAAGCAGCCCAGTACACTTTGGGGCTTCCATACCAATGACACCACACACATTTGCCTGTCATAGTTTTGGAGACTAGAAAGCCTGAGATCAAGACACGGTAGATTTGGTGCCTGATGGGAGCCCTTTCTGGGTTTTGGACAAGTGTCTTCATTGTGTCCTTACATGTTAGGGAAGCTAGAGTGCTTTATGGGATCTGAAACTATATAATGGTACTAATGCTGTTCATAAGGGCTCAACCATCATGACTTAATCACCCCCTAAAGGCCCCCTAATACTATCACATTAGGGCCCAGGTTTTCAAAATATGAACTAGAGGAAGGATGCAGAGCATCCAATCTGTAACAAGAAGACACTACTGTTCCTGGATCCAGGGGGGAAAGGAAAATAGAACCAAGCTCCACAGAACAAGCATAACTGGGTTTTCTGTGTTCCTTAAAGAGTATACTAATACGTATTAGCTTTTTAATTGTCTCGAAAGCCATACTTGGAAGCACAAACTGGTTTCTGAGATGCCCAGTTAGCATTTGTTCACCACAAGGGACATGGAGAACTCCAGTGGGTTATAGTGGCTTAAAATATCACCGGAAGAAAGATTTCCATTCATACTGTAGTGGTTTATCCCTGACCTATTCACCTTAGGACAGGAAGACAATATGAAGGAATGGCCTAAGAGAGTTTGTTTGGAGCCACACCAAGGCTGAATCCCAGCACTGCCCATTTCTTAGCAGTATGTCCAAGGACAAGTGATCCTCCTTAATCCTCAGTTTCTTTGGTAAATTAGAGAGGTCAGCAAGTTGGTTCAGTGGGTTTACTCAGTACTTGCTGCCTAAGCCTTATAACCTGAGTGTAATCATTGGAATTCAGGTAAAGATGGAAAGAAACAATTCCATATAACCATGGCACACATATGCCCCCCATATCACCCTTCAGCCCCCAATAATAATAGTAAACTCTCCAGAGAGGATTACAAGACAGTCCTATGAGATAAAAATGGTACCTTCAATAAATGTCTAATAAATGTTTGTGGCTGGCTGCTATTGTTAATGTTTTCTTGAAGTCCATAAATCCTTCTGCTCAAAGACTTTGTTCAAGCATGTTAAATCACCAAAAGCTTCAGGAACACACTTTTCCCATTAGAACTTATCTTTTGGGGAGACCTTGCCAAACCCTTCACAAGCGTGGTGCCTTAATTAGTTTACTAGGAGTGGCTCTGTGACTAGAAGGCACCTGCTGTTCCACAAGTGATGGTTGAAGGGGAGTGATTGGCTCTGCAGAAGGATTTCAGTGGCAACACCAGGCAGTTTTGGAAGAGGCTCTAGGACTTTAATGTTCCTACAAACCTATAATGAAGAGGGAACTGGAACTATCTTTCAGCAGGTGAAATTGCTTTTCCAAATTGGGTAAACCAAAATTGTTTGCCTGCTCTACTCTCCTAATTAACTCCAACTTAATATGGATGCTTAGCAGCATTCTAGGACATGTCATCATTTTGAAGACATCACTGGGAGCAGAGAGAGCTTCTGTTAACCAGGGTGGATTTATAGGAAAAGAACTTAGGCCACAAACCGTGCCCCCAAATTACAGTTCGGGCATTATTTCTAGCCTAGAAGATTGTGTAAATGTCACAGAATTATTACTCCTCTGTTAGTGTGAACATGCTGAGGTCAGTGATTCTATGTATTGTTGGATACACTGTGGATCTAGTCACAGAACAAGAACTCAGCAGCTGCTTGCTGATTCATTTAAGGAGCAATGAAATAATGGCATTAGGCAAAGTTTCACTGTATTTTAGGAACACATTGAGAAGCTGGGCGTGGTGGCTCATACCTATAATCCTGGTATTCAGGTGGTTTAGGCAAGAGGATCACAGGAGGATCATAATATACTGAGTTTCAAAACAATCTTGTCTACAGAAGGAGACCCTGTGTCAAAAGAAAAAAAAAAGCTGGGCATAGTAGCACACGTCTTTAATCCCAGCACTTAGAAGGCAGAGGCAGGTGGGTCCCTGTGAAATTGAGACCAGCCTGGTCCACATAGTGAGTTCCAGACCAGCTGGGGCTATGTGAAGACCTTGTCTCAAAAAGGAAAGGAAAAATAAAAGAAAGCAATATTAAGATACATTTTCATCTAGAAAATGATATGGGTAGGCAAACCCATAGCAGCTGAATGACTACAGATAATTAATGGATCATGTCAAGCCTAGAGGAAGAAGTCTAGTGCCAAAAGACTTTATGGCTTTCAGTGTTATCAGTGACTTGAGTGTACACAGAACTGGTGCCAAGGCGGAGCAGCCCATGTCTTCCCCTCTAGGGAAACTGCAGCTCCAGGAACCTGGCTCACCACACCACCAACAGCAGACACATCTAGAAATGCCTTGCAGCTCATGATTGGTATTAACAGAAGAATTGAAAGCTTTGGTGTCATTCATTTGGAAGTGTGCTGGTGACATTATCACAAACTCAGTATGAGCTAGCCTTCTAACAAGGCTTCTTTATCTTCTTAGCGTGATGAAACAAAACACTCGGGAAATTATAATCTTAATCACCTTGTTGTGCAGTACTGTGAGATGGATATACTGCTAACAGACTTCTCTGTTTGTTTCATCTTGTGTAGCTATAATTTATATCTGTCTCCACTCTCCCTTCTCCCCGTGCCTCTGGCAACCACTGTTCCACTTTCTATCTTTTAGAGTCACATGTAAATGAAATCATGTGTTATCTTTTTATGACTGGTTTATTTTAATTAACAGTCTTTGAAAGGTTTATTCACATCATGGCGTGTGTTATTTTCTTTTTTTAAAAAAAGACTGATGTAGGTTTCATCGTGTACTTAGCCGTCATTTGAAATTTAGGTTACATGTGACTTTTGGTGATTTTGAACAGTGATGCAGTGAACATGGGTATACACACACGCACACACACGTTCTTTTTTTTTCTGACTTTTTGAGACAGGGGCTCCCTGTAGCCCAACTGACCTGGAACTCAGTATGTAGACTAGGCTGGCCTCTATGTTACATATACCCACCTGTCTCTGCCTCCAGAGCTCAGGCATTAAAGGTGTGTCCCACCATGCCTGGCAACATGTTTTTGAAATTCTACTTCAATTCCTATTGTAATTCTTATGCATATACACACAGAATTGAGATCACTGTATTGCATGATAATTCTATTTTAATTAGTTGAGGAGCCACCATTTTTCATACCTGTATCATTTTATATTAATTTTTCTTTATTCTTGAGAATTTCATACATGTATACAACGAAACATAATATCCACTCCCATTTCTCCACCTTGATCTTCCCTTTCCAAATTTCCTTGAACGTGGCTTACTCCAAACATGGTGTTCTTTCTTATTTTGATTTTTTGATAACCCACTAAGTCCAATTAGTGATGCCTAGATGTATATAGGTATGGAGCATGGGAAACTGACTTTATCTACTCCATACATACATGGTAATTCCATTCAGATTAATATATACATATATATATAGAGAGAGAAATTAGCTTATTAACTAGTGGTTCTCCATAAGGCATTTCCATGTATCTTTAGTTGGCCCATCCACGACCCTCTCCTCTTACCCACCCCCTGTCCCCATCTGCACTTACTCTTTCAACCCCCAAACGCAAATGTCTCTGTAGTAGAATGTAAGGTCCTCCGGATACATGTCCAGCAATGGTAGAGCTGGGTCATATGGCTATTCTAGTTCTAGTGTTTTGAAAAGCCTCCAGACTGATTTCCAAAGTGGCTATATGTATTCTTATCAGCAGAGTAGAGCCAGAGTTTCTCTTTTGCTACTTCCAAGCCAGCCTCTGTTGTTACATGTATTCCTGCACTGTGACTTACTCAGAAAGTACTTACCTGTGCCTTTTAGTTGAAGCATGCTCTCTACTTTTTCCTCTAGCAGTTTCACAGCATCAGGTCTTACGTTGAAGTCTTTACTCCATTTGGAGCTGAATTGTGTGCAAGGTGAGGCATAAGGATTTAAATCCATCTTTAAACATGTTGAAATTCAGTTTTCCCAGCACCATTGTCGTCTTTCCTCCAGTGTATTTTTTTGTACCAGTACCATACTGTTCTTATTACTGTGGCTCTGATGTATAATTTGAAATCAGATATGGGGATGCCTCCTTCAGAATTCTTTTTGTTTAGGATGTCTTTGCCTGTCTTTGATCTATATGTTTGATTTTTTTTTCTGTGTCTGTGAGGAATGGACCTCAAATTCTGATTGGAATTCCTTGGAATCTGTAGATTGTGTTTGGTAGGATAATTATTTCCACAAGATTGATTCTTCCAATTTATGAGCACAGAAGGTCTTTCTAAAATCTTCTAGTGTCTTCCTCAGTTTCTTTCTTCAGTGCCTTAAATTTTTCATTTTAGAGGTCTTTTGTTTCCTTACTTAGGTCTATTCCAAGGTATTTTCTTTTCCTTATGACTAGTGTCAATGAGATTGCTCCCCTGATTTCTTTTCCAGTGAGTTTGCCATTGACACATATGAAAGCCACTGATTCTTGTATGTTAATTTGTATTCTCCTACATTGCTAAATGTGTTTTTTCAGCTCTAAGAAATTTTTAGTGGAGTCTTTATAGTCTTTGTAGAATTGTATGATTTGCAAAAAAGGGATAGTTTTACTTCTTTTCCTATTATTTTTTATTTCTTTCTCTGGTAGTACCAAATTCAATATCACGTCAAAAGGATCATTCATCATGACTAAGTTGGCTTTATTCCAGTGATACAGAGATGGTCCAACATATGCAAGTCAATAATGCAATTTATCACATAACTGGACTCAAAGAACCACATGATTATCTCAATAAATGTAAAAAAAAATTCCTTTGACAAAGTCCAGTGTCCCTTCATGACAAAAAGCCATGGGGGAGCTAGGGAGGGACAGAGCATGTCTATAATAAATGCTGCATGCGGTAAGTCTATGCCAACAATTCTCAAATCAGGATGAAAACTGTAATGTCCACTCTCCCCACTTCTGTTCAGGATAGCACTTGAAGCCTTAGCGATTTGGAGGGGAGACATGCTGTCTTAGTTTTCCATGTGGTTTTTGTTTCTGCCCTGGAACTTGCACATATAGTAGTTTGTTGATAGAGTTAAAAGTTTTTTTTGAATTCAAGTCACATTCTTTCAGTGAAGTTGTCTACAGTATTCAGGAGAAGATAGTAGCAAACCTTCTGTGCTCATGGACTGGAAGAATCAATATTGTGAAAACGGTCATCCTATCAAAAACAGTCTACAGATTCAGTGCACTTTGCAGGAAGGTTGTGGTGGTCTTTTCCTTTATGGAATTGATATTTGGGGCCAGAAGCTTTGCCTCTAGTCTTCCTCAGTGTCACATACTGCCCTGGGTCAGCTCCAGCCTCTAGTCTAGACCTACACCTTGCACTGGGGATTGCGGAACTCCCCTGGATGAGATCAGGTCCCTACCCTAAGTCTGAAGCTCACAGCTCCTGATTGCTAAATGGAGTAGAAAACTTCTTAATCAAAAGCAGTACAGACTGGTACACAAAGTGATAGATCAGTGGAACTGAAATTGCCCCTCATAGGTATAGTAAACTGATCTTTGATAAAGTTAGGACAGTCAAGGAAGCGGACAGCTTCTAAGACTGGCTATCAACATGTAAAAGATGGAAGTTCCACCGTTTATACTGTATGCAAAAATCACCTCAAAAATGGACTAACTGTCCAAATTTACATTGAGACTATATCCGAAGCTATAATCTTTCTTAGCATAACATGAAAGGGACCACTTAATGATAGTTTCTTTGATACGACACCAGAAGTAGAGACGATAAAAGTTGAAAAGGGGAAAATGACATGTGGAGTTATATCAAATTTGAAAACTTACATATAGCAAAGGAAATTGTGAGAAGAGTGAAGAGTTAACCTGTAAAATGGGAGAAAAGGTTTGTAAGTCAAATTCTTGTTAAGAGGTTAATAGACAAACATCTACTCAGCAGCAATAATACAAAGAAAATAAACTGATTAACAACTGAGTCAAGGATTTGAATAGACACTTCTACAAGGATAGTTACAAATGGCCAGAAAACATACACAAACACCACTAATAGTCAGGTTAAGTCCCACAATTTCCAGCAGATGCTTGCCAAAGCTGCAGACCCAGGGGAAAGTTAGAGCTAAAAACATTACAATCCCTGATTTTAAAGCATTATATAATATGTTATAAAGCTATCATAATAAAAGCAGAAGCATATCAGCATAAAATAGATATATTGATGAATGAAACAAAACAGAAAACTCAGAAATAAATACTGTCAACAGATTTTCAGCAGAAGTACCGAGAATCCCGTGATGAGTGAGATTCTTCAATAAATTGTCCTAGGAAAACTTGATGTTCACATGTAGAAGAAAGAAACTGAACCTTTGTCTTAAACTATGTACAACAATTAACTTAAGGTGGATAAAAAACAGAAGACCCAAGACTCTAAGGCCGTTTAAAGAAAATATACAAAGAAAGCTGCATGACATTTGTCTGGGCAGTTGTTTTGGGGTGGGTCTTTGTCTTAGACATTTCTGTCAGAGTTTTCTTGAGCTGCCGTCCCACCCCCTTGGGCCTATGAGGTTTCCTCTGAAAGACGAACTCTGGTCTTATGGTCTGCTCCCTCTGGCTCCTTTAAACCATTTCTCTCCATCTTTGACTTTTGACAGTTTTGTTACAAAATGTCTTCCACCTGGTCTGCTTTGGGTTCATTTTAGTTGGAGTTCTTTGAGCCTCTTGAATTTTCATGGCTGTTTCCTCCAGCCTGGAGCAGTGTTATCCAGTATGTCTTCAAATAAGATCTCTGTCCTTTTCTCTCCCATTTCTAGCACTTCTATAATTCAAAAGTACACGCTGCTCCCTGCAATGCTGTGTTACGGAAATGCTGTGTTACGGGCTTCTTCACCTGTCTCCATTTTTAAAAGCATCCTCTGACTCAGTGATTGCTAATGATATGTCTTCACATTCACTGATTCTTTGTTCTGCTTGATCAAGTTTGCTAGTAAATGCCTAAAGTGAATTTTCAACTTTATTTTGTTCTCCAGATCCAGGACTTCGTTTTGCTTTCTCTTTCATGGTTTTTCTCTTCTTGCTGCTCTTGTAATTTGTTCACATACAGTTTTCCCTGTATGGCTAACCCATCTGCCTATCCTGTTATAATGCATCAAACTCTTCTAAGACAATTAGTTTTACTTTGGGGGCAGAGAGGGATCAAAGGTCTTCAGTTCTTTTGGAGTTGCTCTCTGGTTAATTTGTTGTTTTTATTGATACACAATTTTCTGGCTTTTTAATCTAGGTTTGTCTTTTTTTTTTTTTTAATTGTATACTTGAAAAAAAATAGCTCATTCTCCCAGACTTTACAGCTTGCCTTTGGGGTGAGGGGTAGAGGTGGGGGGCTCTATCAGATCAATGAGTCCATCTGGAGATTTTAGGACAGCTCAAGCTTTGCCTGCCTGAGTTTGCATCTTCTCTGACACTGTAATTGGATTGATTTCCCAGAAAGAATTCTTGTGAATTTCTTTTTTCAAGGAGCTTCTAATTTCTTTCTCCCTCTGGTGTTTGTCTGTGTTACTGCAAGTCTCTGAGGGCAACCGGCCTCTCAGCTCTGTTGGTCTCTGTAGCCCCCAAGCATTCAAAATATGTTACTTCTGTCCTTACTCCAGTCAGGTGGGCTGGAACCAGTCCGTCACGCAACCCCGTCCAGAAAGCCAAAGCGTAACATGCACTTCCCACTCCGTATCCCTTCCCAAGGTGTGGTCTGCAGGCTGATGCATACTCGTGATGATGCCAAGCTATGCCAGCCTCTGCTGGTGTAATGTCAGGCCTCTCAACTCTGGAGCAACCAACCTTTAAGACCTTCTTTCTTCGGTTCCTACCATCGTATACATTTTTTTACTCATTTTTTATTTTAATTTTTAAAAATATTTTGAGTTTTTGTGCATTTTATATAATAGATCTTGATCAAATTTAGATGCCTTTCCATCATCCATGGCCTCCCCACCAGATTTCAGGTATTCTTTCATTTGTGTTAATTTCTGTCTGGTCAAGCATTTGTACCTGGATGTGCCTCGGTGCAAGTCCCTGGAGTCTAATCAGCCTATCTAGAGTCACTCTCTTAAAGAAGAACTACTCTCCTTCATGCCACAGTAATCAGTTGCCAATAATTTCTTGGCTAGGCTTGGGGCTTGCTGCCCATTTCTCCAGTTCTATGCTGAGTTTTTTTCTGATTGATTCAGCCTGGGTCTTGTGCATGCTGTCACCATTGTTGCAAGTTCCTGAAATTCTCTGTTTCCTTATATTCATGAACCAACCCTGGCTGGATGGATGAGGTTTAATAAAGGAGTCCTATCCAGAGACACATACTGTACAGTCTCTTATTCTCTGAAACTTGGCCACGTGTGTCCTTCTGTATGCATTGCACCCCTGCCTGCATTTAAATGACTCCAGCTCTTCATGAGCACTCCTTGTCAGTCATGACAGAGCCAGTCCCTGCCCAGGCGCCCATCTGGAAATCCCTTATGATCCCTTCTCCTTTCTCCCAAAAGAGTACTGAGCTGTATTTGGAGGCAGAGGTTTAGAGGTTGAAGTGATTTGACTTTCCTTAATCATTTTGAAGTGGCTGCTCTTGGCTTTGAATGGTCTGGGTGTTGTGATTTCCTAACTGATTCCTGGAGTTCTCATTAGAGCTTTTTTGTTCTATAGATGGTTGTAAAGTCATTGTTTCTATAGAACAAGCTCTGGGGCTTCCTCTTCTGGCATCTTACTGTTGAGAAGAATTTTTAAAAATTGGGATAAGTAATTTTGGAAACTGGTTTCTTCATGTTGAATTTCACATCTTCTTTACATCAGAAGTTACAAGAAATGGATGTATTAAAAATTCAGAAAAAAAGAAAAGGAGTGAGGAAGGGATAAATGTGGCAAATGATGACCATATTCTAAGAAATATAGTTTGTAATAACCAAGAGCAAACATTCTTAATATTCAACTAAAGGCCAGGAGCTAAGTTCATTATGGCTCATCCATTCAACAGAGTAATATTCAATTAAGAAAATACTTGAAACTTTACTTAGAGGGTAGGGTAGGGTAGGAGAGAGAAAATAAAAAAATACATAAAGCTAAAGACAATGAAAATATATATAATATTATCAAGGAGAAAGGAAAAGACACTATATCCAAGAAAAAGATTGTGGTGTTGTTTTTTTAAAAATATACATTAAGAAAGAAATCTTGGAAATTTAAAATACTATAGCATGTTTGAAAACTCAAAAGAGTTGGACAGTCAAGTGAAGGAGAAAGGAGTGGGATCGAAATAGAAAAGTGGGCTTAAGAAAAATTAGACAGTTTATTTACAGTCTTCAATATTCCACTGTTTAAAATTCAGGAAAGAGAGAGAGAGAATGAATGAATGAATGAATGAATGAATGAATATAAAGATTAAAACAATAGAAAATTATTCATGAATCAGGGAATGCCCTGAACAGTGGATAAAATGCGTCTACCTGCTGCTGCTATGGGATAGCAGGGTGCACCAGAGAGAGGGGTTCCTAAAACTGAGTAGAAAGAGAGCAGAAAACGTGTGGAAGGCTGGGCCTTGAGATGAGGTTGGCATCTCAGCCACAGTGTCAGGTTAGGAGAGGGCAGGGGGTACCAGAACACTTACAGTGTTTCATAGTCATGGTCATAGTCATTTCTTTCCTGATTTTCTGTGAGTCCTGCACTGATGTGCAGTTTAATAGAATGAAAATGATTTCAGATTTTCAAGGTCTCAAAAATACTCTCCGTGTGTGTCTTGTTCCAGAAACAGGGGATCAGAACAGAGGAGAAAACAGTGAATTTCCTGGATGTTCAACTAAGAAAAAAATAGGCATAATGGTACAGGACAGTCGGAGCTTCACTATGCTCTCTGAAACAGGGCACCTCCACGGTGAATAATAAAACTAGTCTCAGGCCATAAGAGGAACGATGGAGAAGAAAAATGCCTCTTTGTGTGTATGTATGTGGCGGCGGGGACATGGAGAAAGAGAGAGAGAAACACTAAGTCTTCATCTTCTGGAGCATAAAGTCACAGCCAACACAAACAAATCAACCAACTGGGGAGGGACCTTATTACTCAGAGAAATACGATTTCTAAGAGAAATTGTTTTGAATGGTTGTTGCTGGAGTCGAAGTAGTAAACAGAGTCACTGACAGCTCTTGCTAAGAGTGTTTGATTTTGTTTGGCCCATGTCTGTGCAAAATATTCCATAAAACTTTTAAAATATGGGATATTATTATATTGCAGTACCATAACAGGTATAGAATCACTTTAAAAGAAGAAAAATAAAAATTAGAAAAATATATGCCAACTCTTGGTACTTTACTCTATGAAGCCCAATAAAGTGATTGTTTTCCTGCCTTATATATGCATATTTTAAACTTTTTTGCAATAAATGTATGCTACTGATAAAACTTAAGAGAATATTTAACACACACACACACACACACACACACACACATGCGCATGCATGTACTTGAAATACCATTTCCAGTCTAGGAAAGGAGGTACTTGCAATGTGATACTGTATATGTACCACATATACAGTACATATACTCAATTGACACATTCATGAATTACTAAACCAAAGAGCACCCAGATCAGACCTGCAGTATCAGGGGGCAGTGTGCATAGGCTCTGTCCCTGTGTCCGACCTTGGAAAGGTCTGGTTATGATTGGACAGGACTTGGCTATAATTGAGGACTAGAAAAGAGTAAAGTCATCATTTTCTTTTTCTGCGTGTACTGACTGCTGTGCACATAACCTCTTGCTCTTAAATGAATTTCAATCGGTACATGATCATTTTAACTCTGTGAGGAAGAGAACTGGGTCCTTCAGAAACAAAGATCTAGAATCAATGGGCCACAGACAGTGATACTTGCGCAAGCTGCTGATGGATGCTCTGAGAATTTGATGCTAGCATCTTTGAGTCAGGGCTTGATTTCTGTTCTGGTTGGGAAACATATCCTATATCTTGGTCCAAGGGCCTGTATACAGATACTTCATTGGGTTCTAGGTGCAAGGTGGGCAGCCTGTCCGTCATGCCAGTCCTGGGTGTTCTGAATTGATCATATAACAGGCAGGAGGGGACTTTCACCCTACACTATACCTACCTCTCTAACTCCAGAAAGAATAGTTT
Source organism: Eospalax fontanierii (assembly GCA_035773235.1). Classification (NCBI taxonomy): domain Eukaryota; kingdom Metazoa; phylum Chordata; class Mammalia; order Rodentia; family Spalacidae; genus Eospalax; species Eospalax fontanierii. The sequence goes on along the minus strand of CM069540.1, from coordinate 42,068,278 downwards.
TCTTTTGCACCTAGATAAGGACAGGGGTTCTAGTTCTCACTTAATGTTCTGGGGAAGTTTGGCAGATCTCTAGATGTGCTGGGAGTTCCTAGAAAACATGAGTGCCTTTCACAAAATATGGGCTGGGACACTGGAACATCTGGCATTATCACTTTGCCACCTCAGGGTCTCCATCAGGAAGGGGCACCAGACCTCCTTTGCCTGCTTAAAAGGATCAGACTGAACTGGGAGTGTGACAGCCCTCTTTTAACAGCCATGCCACACAGAGACTGCTTCTGAGGGTTGTGTGCTCCACATGTGCATTGCCCGTTGTGTGTCCTACTCATTCTTCTGTCTTCCTGCTTGTGCTTTGTAGGCATCGCTCAGCTCACAGGTGGACCTCCAAAAGAAGAAGAGGAGGGCGCCAGCTCCCCCTCCCCCACAGCCACCTCCACCAAGCCCTGTGGTCCCCAGCCGCCAGGAAGACAAAGAGGAGAACAGAAAGAGCACAGTGGGTGAGTGAGCATGCCTGCTCTGTGCATATTTCTGGGATGTTCGATGATGTTAACACACAAATTGTCGGCGCTGTTGTTAACCTTGGCTTTGGATTCCGTGTTGATTGTATTAACCCAGAAACTATTTATGCTAAAGAAACAGAGTCTGGGAATGAGCTGTCACTTTACTTACTGTATTAGTTGCTCTGAGGAGGGCATTGAGTAGGTCGGTTGGTAGGAAGAGTGGAGTGTGGTTGAAGAAACAGGAGAAAGTACCAGATGGAGCTTGAGTGAGTGGCTGTGGCATGTGTCTCGCTGATGGGAGAATTAAGCTCTTCAGAGGAGGTCTGTAGAAAGCTGTTTTGAAAAGTATCTGTCATCTATTTTTGAAAAGTATCTTAGACCCCACATGGTCTGTCCAGGTTGTGTATTCCTAATCCAAATATGCAAAATATAAAATTTTCCAAAATCTGAAACTGGACACCACAAATGGAAATTTCCATGCCATGGAGCTTGGTTGGTTTCATAAGCAAAATTATTTTTTAAATTGCATACAATTAACTTAAGATTCTGTACATAAGGTAGATATGAAACAAATGAATTTCATATTTAAATGTGAATCCCATCAGTAAGGTACCTCATTATACGTATACATATATATATGTGTGTGTGCAAATGTTCTAAAATTAGAAAAAAAATGAAATCCAAACACATTTGGTTCTGAGCCTCGGGATATTAGCCTGCGAGTTCCTGTTTGAAATTGATCTCCATTTACATAATTTTATATATTTAGCCAAGGCCCAGGTATATGTTGAGGATAAGAGAACCCAAAAGAAACGGAATGGAGTCCTGACTCCTGCAAGCAACAAGCACCCTGTGCGGTCATTGTATCCCACCCTCCTGTGCTTCAGGTCCATGAGCTGTGGGAGGCTCGTTTTGCTCTTTCAGTCCCTGCCATTCCATTGGAGTGGGAACAGATAGCCCTTGTGGAGACAGGATTGGACCCCTGCAGCATAGGATCCCCCCCAATCCCATGCCTGAGGCCCCCAGGTCGAAAGTTCATCAGATCCCTGTCGAAGACTGGGCAGCCACTTGTCATGCACGATCATTGGCTCAGACAGCCCTGCACTGTGCCATTGACCCGGTGTCTGTGATACTGGAGGGAAAATACTCCGAAAGATAAGTGTTTGCATTGTCAAGGTCTGAAATTGTAATGATGACTTGGCTGCTTGTCAGCATTTTCCCTTTCATTCAGTACTTTACCTTTAATACCTAACATTTCACGGCCTGGGAATCAATCATCCTAAGCAGCAATAACCTATATCGCATATCAATTCATTCCCTTTCACAAAGGAATATAATAATAGAACGGGAAACAGGGGCTGGCAGGATGGCTCGGTGGATTAAGACTCCTACCTCCAAGCCTGACAACTTGAGTATGATCCCTGGGACCCGCATGGTAGAAGCAGAGACCCAACTCGCACAGGTTGTCCTCTGATCTCCACACATGTGCTGTGGCACATGTATATGTGCACACACACTAAATAAATAAGTAAATAAATAAATAGAAACAGAATTTAAAGAAGCGGTTTTAAAAAGAGTACAAAACACAACAGAGCACATTACCGCTGTAGTGTCCAGTTGAGTGGTGCCTCCTTGTTTCATGGTGAGAGCCTTTCATCCCTCTGAGCACTCCCGTCCTTCCTTTTAGAAATGGATACACCCCTCTGATTTAGGGAGTTTCTCAAACATTCTCAGAAATGCCTACAATACGAATGCCGTTGAGTCAAGGCAACCTCCAGACCTAACAGTGAGAATGTGGATCTGCAGTCCCGGAGAAGGCTAATGCGAGGAACAGCCTTCTCTCAGCTTGACAGTGCTGGTTCCAGGGCTCTCCCAAGTTGCTTCAGGGCCAGCGTTCAGTAAAGCACTATGAAATGTTTAAGCATAATTATGGTTGGATGTGGTGTGCTACGCACTTGTTTTTGGTGTTGGCTGAGTGGATTTCATGTTGGGTATGGCAGGTTTGGTTATGGCTGGCTTGGTGCAGAGTGACGTTGGGTTTGATCCTGAATGTGACAGGTTTGGTGCTGGATTCCATGTTGGATGTGGTTGGTGTGGTACTGGATTTGGTATTGGATATGACTGCTTTGGTATTAAATTTGATGTGTGCAGCTGTTTGGGTATTGAATTTGGTATTGGATATGGCTAGTTCGGTGCAGTTTGCAGGGGGATTTGGTGTGAAATGTGGCTGATCTGGTGTCTGGTGAACAATGGCAGTACACCCTTGGTTGGAGACAGGACACCTCTTGGCTTAACCTTTGATTCCTTCTCATTGATTCCACATAGGTGTTGGACGCCAGGTGCCACAAAAGCCTCCCAGAGGCACAGCTCGGGGCCCACCCCAGTTAGTGCTCCCCCCACCCCCACCCTACCCTCCTCCTGACACAGATGTGACGGAGCCTGTCACCTTTCCTGGGGAAAACACTGGTTCCGAGACCTCAGAGCTGAGACCCAAACGTACGTGGCTCATTTCCATTCCAGCTGTGTACTGAACATCTGTCTTTCTGGTCACTACTGGTGTGAATCTGACTTTCCAGACTTTCGTTTTTTAATGTCTGAAGCTTTCTTTTCCAGCTTTTCTTTCCAAATGCTCAATGCAATGCATCCAGCCTCACAGAGAATACACTGTGAGTGCCATGTAGTTAGTTGTTCCTAAGAATGATGTGGAGAGTCAGTTATACCAATCTGCTGTCTGACTTCAGCTGAAGATGTGCCTTGTGGGTGCATGTCGCTGGCGAGCTCATGCTCTTCAGGCTGGGAGTGTCTTCAGAATGTGTGCGGAGAACAACGGCGTTGGCAGACTGGTTCGCCATTCTGCTGGAGGCTCACTCAAGCAGGCCATGAATGTACACCAGGGAGGTGCTCAGAAACCGGGAGGATTTCTTTATGTCAGCCTTGATCCTCAGGACCAGTGGCCAGGCTGTGGTACTGCTTCTCTGCAGAAAAAGAAACTGGAGAACTGAAAGAAGCAGCAGCTTGAGTCTAGTCACAGCCAGAATCATACTTCTAGTCTGCCTCGGCTACTCATCATGTCTGACAGGGTTTTGCCTTAAAGGTTTTTGGGATTCCTTTTAGGCCTTAATAAGTATGTACAACATTTCTACCTTGAGATGGGTAAAAATGTTACAAACTACCTGTTCACCAGGCATCTCCCTCAAGTCAGGCCTGTGTGTTTGTCTTGATCCTGTGCTTCCTTATAAAACAGACAGCACCCTGGAGTATGTATTCGTGAATGTGCAGTGATACTCTGCAGTTGCCCAGTGGCAACACAGCATGTGTGGTCTGTAGGAAGTTTATGCGTTTCCACTATTAGATTTACTTTTTTCCATAGTATTTGAAAATAAAAAAAATTAAGTAATTGAGTTGGCCACCAACTTAATTACTTTCTCTAGGCAAAATAATTTGGATTGTTTATTTTTTTCAACAAATAGTTCTTATACCCTTCAAACATTTTTTATCATCTTGATATTGACATGCTTCTGAATGCAAATAAATTGATACAAGGTATTTGACAATTGAGAATTAACAAGATCCAGGCATTTAGTTTTAGCACTCAGGATACAGAGGCAGGCAGATCTCTGTGAGACTTAGGCTACCCTGGACTACATAGTGAGTTCTAGGCCAGTTGGGGCTATAGGAATGCCCTGTCTAAAAATAAAAATGACCAAACAGAATTAACTAGAGGGGATTGGAGAGATGGTTCAGTGATTAAGAGCCCTGGCCGCTCTTGCAGAGGACCCAGATTCGGTTCCCAGTACCCACGTGGTGACTAACAACCTTCTGTAATTCCAGTTCCAGGAAAACTAACACTGTCTTCTGGTCTCTGCAGGTTTGCATAGGGGTGTACTTATATACATGTAGGCAAAATACTAATACACATAATAAGTAAATAGTAAATAAATATTATCAAATAAACATACAAATATTATAAAATAAATAAATTTAATAAATATTAAATAAGATAAATAATTAAACAGAATTGACTAGATATCAGTCAGTGAAATGCTAGCTGTGGTGTAGATGGCCTTAAGCCATTGTTTCTTATTTGAAGAAAGGGGTATTCTCAGCCCCCAACACCAAGGCAATGTGATGCCAGAGACCACTCCTATGACTGGTATTCTCACACATAACTTCTCCTCTCTAGGAGGAAAAGTGAGCATGCACAGCTGAATGAGCACAGTAAAGTTCCCATTGTCATGAAGAGACACCCACAGAATCTGTAGCACAGTCATGTACAAAGGGAGGAAGAACCAGGTTAAGGTCTGCACTGTCTCTCACAGTTGTCTATGTTCAAACTTGAGAAGCCCTCACTGTTGATGCCCAGCAAGCACACAGGCAGACAGACCTTGGGAGGAGCTTGCAGAAGTGTGCATCAGGTTTGGAAGGGATAGCTTTCTTCCTCATCTGTGGTGCTATGAAGATATTTCCCACCCTGTCCTCAGGCTTCCTAACAGGTCTGAGTAAGGAGTGCAACCAAGGAACACTGTCATTATACTTGATTTCTTCTTGCCTTGTGGCTCCATTTCCCTTCTTGGACACAACTGCCCAACTCCTTAGTCCAGGCACATGCCATCTGAGCTCCTTAGTCCTCTATGTCACAAAATTCATGATTAAATGAAGGATAGCTTGAGCTAGAGGCTCCAGGAGGCATTAGATGGGAATCAACAGGTATCCCTTTGTCAAACCTCATTTGGCCGCAGAACCCAGTCCAGCACCCTGGAGGTAGCCTGAGATCAAAGCCTGCTCTTCTCTCCTGACACATGTGCACCAAAATCTCAGGTATCCAATGCAGAGATATTATGCTGCCTAATTAGCAGAACTGGCCTGTCTGTTGTTTTTGACATTGAAAACTGGGACCTGCCCAGCCAGGCAGAATACAACTTGCCTTCTTTGATTTAGAATTTATTAAAGAATAGTTAAGGAAAATGAATCCTTTGTACTATTTTATTGTTTTCTCTTACGCTGAAATCCAGTTCCTCCTTTTACCTATCTTAAGAGAGGAGGCACACATAAGTGGTTGGCATAGAGCTCCAGGCATTTACTTCCACCCACATCATATGTTTCTCACCTACTCTTATCTTCAGACTTTTGGCTCTTAGGGACTATGTGGAAACCTAATAGAAATATTTTCATTCCAGCTGTAAGCTCTTATGCATCTCCCCCCAGTTCAGTTTTTAAAACTGTGTTCTTTGTAAAGAAAAACCATGCCCTTATTGGGAACTTACCTTGAATACCTCCAAGGCCTAGGTAGTCTATCAGGAATCCCATACATAAGATCTCATGCAGTTCGCACCTCAGCTCTGCCAAGCGTGGGGAACTGAGCGGCAATACTTTTGGTGGCACAGTAGAATTTGTCACTGTAGGATCTCAGACCCTCCATCTGCTCCGTCCATCACTGGCTCTTCTCTTTCATTGTCCTGAAAACTCCTGTAGGACACCTTTGTCTTTTGCATGTCCATTGGTTTGTACAGAGGATGGTATATACCGCTCAGGTGTTAGACTGTCTTGAAGCCACTAAGCACAGCTAATCTTCCTAGTTGAGAACATTCCAAAAGCTAGTCAAGATGATGGATGTGTATGTAAATGTGGGAAGGGGTTGACAAGACATGAGGTAGATCCTCTGAATTTTGCCCTGAGTTTTGACAGCCTCCACTCTGACCATTCTGGCTCCATCCCCTCCCTTACTTTCTCCCCGACCTCTGTGTGGTTTGGGCTCTGCCATAGTCCTAATGGTTTTGTTCATGTGCCTCTTTACTGCTGCCTTCTTGAATGCTAATCCAGGACAAACCCTTCATTCCCTTTTTAAAGCTTCACCCATCATCAATACTTGATCCGTGGTTTTGAAACCACATTCATCTGGAACATGGACAAAATGAAAAGACAGTATCCACAAGCTCCCTTGCCACATAGCTCTGAACCTTTTGAACAAATGTACAGCTTCGGGTCAAGGGCTCCAGAAGAAGGAGGAAGTATCCATGCACTTTTGTGCTTGGCTTCAAGAGGGTAGGTGCCCACAGCCTGTTCTTCAACCCACCTAACGTGGTCCTAGATTGGATATAGATAGGCTAATGTTAACTCTGTATGCTCCAGCTCCTTCTCTGTCTGCACCCTGCCAGATCAGGAACAAGCCTTTACAAAGCCTACCATCCTTCCAGCTTGAGTTTTCCTCCTCATCTTCTAGGTGCTTACCTTTTGCCTAACCTATATTATATGCAGTTGGCACATGCCTAAGGTAGTTGAAGGCTTTATCAGGCTTGTATTTGTTTCTGTCCTTCAACTTGGTATCTGACATAGTGGCGATCACTATTCAGTCATTAAATTGGGATGCAGTGAAAGCTAGAGAGCATCCAGCAGCAACAGTTTCTCTACTGTAGGACATCTCAGTGTGTCAACATTCTGTCAAAGACCTGTGACCATTATACTAGACAAAGATCGAAAGTCTCAATGGAGCTCAGTATACTAACTTCTGTATCTCTCTGCGTTCATTGGATCTAGTCCTTTAATGTGTGAATACCTCTAGAAAAGCTCACAGTGATAGTTTTCTGTGTTTACTCCTTTTGCTGGTCTGAGGCCTCAGCCATGATGGACTCCTTGACTGCCTCCTGTGGGAGACCTTGTGCCAAAGTCATCCAGCTAAGCTGTGCCAGAAACTCAATTTTGTGTAGTCCCATCTGCTAATGCTTGGAGCTAGGTCCAGTGCTAGTGATACTCTTCTATTCAGAAAGTCCTTGCCTTTCCTAATGTCCTGAAAAGTCTTTATTCTTTATTTCTTTCTTTCTTCTTTCCTTCCTTCCTTCCTTTTTTTTTGTCTAGAAGTTTTGGGATTTCACCTTTTAAATGAAGGTCTTTGATCCATTTCAAATAGATTTTAGTACAAGGTGAAAGGTGAAGGATGTGAATGCAATTTCATTCTTCTGCAGGTGGATATTCAGTTTTGCCAGTACCATTTATTGAACTGACTTTTTTCTAATAAGTGTTTTTGCCTCCTTTGTCAAGAATTGGGTGTTCATATGTTTGTTGATTTATTTCTGGATCCTCTATTCTGTTTCAGGGGTCTACCTGTTTCTTTTTATTCTAGTTCCAGACTGTCTTTATCACTATGGTTCTGTAGTGTACTTTGAGATAGTATTGTTGTACCTCCTTAGGATGGCTTTGAACGTTCGTGGTCTTTTGTGGCTCCATGTAAATTCTTGGGTTGTATTTTTTCTAGATCTGTGAAATATGACATTGGAATTTTGACAAGTATCGAATTAAATCTGCAGATTTGGCCTTTTTAAAACCAACATAAGGCAGATGTGAAGTTGTGTATGCTAGAGAACAAGGTCTTCCTATGGAAAAATATCACAAATGTAGAAGAAGAGTGATTCAACTCTGTAACCTCTCAAAACCGCATAGTACCAAGTTAATGTTCAACACAACTGTGTGAGGTTTCTAAGCATAATTGTAAAAGCAAGAGACTAATAGCCCTCTGCTGTGTATTTAGTCTTCTGATATGAGTTAATAAGCGTTGAAATTACCCATTAGCCATCTACTTAACTCATGCAAGTGCTTCATATGCATGTCTAAACCAATAGGATTGTGTGCATTTGGATTTTTCCTCATAGCTGACTAACCTGCTTGTGTCCTGCTAACATTTAAATCTGTTCTGTGAATCACAGTAGTGGAACCATCCCATGATTTGCACTGAATTGTTTATTTGCAGGATTTACAGTACAATTATAATTAGGCTATTAATGGTTTATCAATTACTTATTCCAGTTAGAAGACCCTGGGGATTTTCAGATCAGTGCACATGAGCACCTACTGCAGCATTGCTTTGCATTTTATATTAAACTATCCAGCAGTTATCATTGTCTCACATTGTCTCATACCTGGCTTGGAGAAGTAAGTCTTTAAATTAATGTTTGTAGCAGAATTGGCAAAGATTTATAATGGCATAGAGGAAAGCAGTGACTGTTTTTTCTAACCTGTTGATTTTAAATTTGTGATCACTACTAGGCTGATTTCAAGTGTGAACAGAAACCCTATTCTAAAGGGCATCAGGGAAATTTCTAGACTGGGGGAATAAGATCAGAGAAAACAATTTTCATTTCAAACTAAAAGTTGATAATTTGAGTCTGATCAATGCAAAATTAACAATAATAGCTTAGGGAAATTACCCAGCTGAGGAACTAGGATTTGGGGCATACCTTAGAAGTTACAGGCGCGTACATGCCTGTGGTCTTACTCTGCCCTCTGGAGCATATACTCACAAAAAGCTGCTTGCCGATGACAACTGTGTCTGTCTGAACAGAGAGCTTAAAACTGATGAAATGAGGCAGAACTTTTTGGCAGGTGGCCTTACATTTGGGCCACTACTCTAAAGTCACATAATTCCTTGTTCTCAAATTTGAATCCACCCTATAAATACTTCTGTTTTGAAACAAAGCCATTCATTGCGAAGCTTCTGACAGGAACAGTGAGCTATGAGCTCTGCTGTCCTGAGACAGCCCACAGATACATAGAACAGAGCAAGCCCAGGAAGCATGCTTACCCATCCCCGGCGTTCCCTGACCATGGCAAGAAAGCCGGCCACACAGATGTTCCTGCTGCCATGGGAAAAAGCAGAGCATTCGGGTAAACAGGAAATGGATCATGAGCAAATAGCTTTTTCCATAAACGGGCAGGAAATTGTTGACTGTGGGAGCAGAGCCCACCTTTGGCTAGATTTTAAGGCTGTTATTTTTGTACCTTGAAAAATCATTAACTCCACCTAGAACTAAGACTGCATGCTCTTTAAGAAGGAAGCCAGGAAAGCCACATTCTGTGCAGAGCATTAGAGAAACTGGAAACAGCAGCCCAACTCTCCTGGCTGATCTCTAGTCCTATATGAGGTATTGTGACCTTAGACTTGAAAGAGAAAGAATTCAGTGACAATTTGATAAAATGGGCTTTTGCTGTGCCAGCTCATGAAAGCAAGTTGCTATAATTTCATTAATTTTGTAAGCCAATTGCTAAATAGAACTATTCTTTAAAAGCAAATTACAGGGCTGGAGAGATGGCCCAGTGATTAAGAGCCCTGGCTGCTCCTGCAAGAGCATTTGGGTTCAGTTCCCAGCACCCACATGGTGGCTACCAACCATCTATTATTGCATTTCCAAGGGATCCAACATCCTCTTCTGACTTCCACAGGCACTTCCTGGCGCTTGAGGTACGCTTCCATATATGCAAGCAAAACACTTATACACGTTAAACGAAAATAAATAGATCTTTATACAGGAAATTACGTGATTATAATTAGGTAAATATTAAAAACAAAGGTAGCACTGTGTAGCCATATCTGATTTTACATTATCTGTGTTCTTACCATTATTTACATCTTAAGTATGTACAAAGCACCTCAGAAATGCTGTCTGGCTCTATTATATAGTGTAGCTGGGTTGTATTCAGTGGCTCATAATAGGGAATATCCGTGTGTTGGTACCATGGAAATTGGCAAAGATTAGAAATCAAGATTTGGCTTATCGTTCATTATCTAAATACAAAAGTGACTAGAAATGTTAATAATGCAAATTGGATGTACAAAAAGTCCTATTTGTAGTCCATGTAGTACAATTAACACATAAAAATAAAAGTTTTTTCTCTTGTTTTTCCAAAACCATTATTGATTACACACATAGTTGATGCGTTAGTAACATTACAGCATGCATCTTACTGGCTTTACTTATTACTCCACTTAAAACATGATTAATCTACATTCATGTTGAAATTATACTTGTTTATCAATAGTACTAGTAGAATGACTGATATAACTGAAAGAATTTGGCAAAAAAATGAATGAAAACATTCTGTATGAATTAGTTGGCTTTAGAGAAGTTACAAAAGCAGTGTTGTATATTTTTATTATTTCTTGTAAATTATGCTTCCTATCCTTTATATCAACAAAACTTATAACTAATTTATATTGTTCCTTCTAGACAGTTGGTTACTATTTAACAGTATATCACTACAAAGAAGTGAGTGTAAATAGAATATAAAAAAAGAAATAAAATGATGTAGTTAAACTGGAGACAAGTTTGTGGTTTATCACAAGTCAACCAAGCCTTAAATTGACCCAAGCATTAAGTTGACACATGTGATCTGACTGTTTTGATTCTTTAACTCCCAGCATGAACTCGTTAGGAATAAAACTTTTTAATATCAAGAGTTACAAGAAATTCTTCCTGGGTTCATATAAATTTAAGCTTTTCCCAGAAATAAAGACTAGGGTTATTGGGTTTTCAAAAAGAATGAAAAGTTTCATTAAGCACCATCACTTCATTTATCCATTTAAAAGTAAATAAGGTGCATGCAGCAAACATCCCTTTTTTGATAGTTGTGAATACACTGTGCATCTTAGGAATCAGGGTGCAATGGTATGAATGCAGGCAAAGTCCTTCTTGAACTTAATCCGTATCCTCCAAGCCCTTAGAAACTTCAAGCTCCTTCCCTGTAGTGGTCTAAAGACCAGCCTTGTTCTAGAGGAAACAGCAGGACTCAGGGAGACTTTGCAGGTTTCAAACAGTGTACCTTGACAAGTACTTATGCCTCATGAACTCTGTTCTCCAAATGATGCTTAAGCCCTTCCCAGGGTGACCAGCATGAAGAGGAGATATTGGTCTGAAATTGAGGCCATGGTAAATTAATACTGTCTATTTTCACTGGTTCACAAGTAACTTAGATGCTGTTTTCAAGAGGTAGCCCCAACCCCTAGCTGAGGAGCTGTTGGCAGTTGATGGCTTCTGGGTGAGGAAGAGTCAGTTTTTGTCAGAGAAGTAGGCACCGAGAGGCTACCCTTGCTCCAGTAGATAGTCCCACACCTGTGGACATGTTAGCACACTAAGAGAACTCAGTGGGTTTAAAACAGAACACAGGGATTGGGAGGGAGAAGTGCCAGGGAGAAATAAAGAATTGGAATGGAATGGATAATGGATTTAATCAAGACAGTATATGTATGGATACTATTCCCAAACTACAAAGAAATAAAAGAATCAAAAGTGAAAGGAGAGGTAACAAATGGCCTTTCCCTTGCAGCTGATGGGTGTCACTGCTCTTAAGGGCTTCCTTTATTGTGGAATCCCCAGTTCTACCTGATAACCCCAAAAACATCTGGCGAATGAAATGGTGACTGCGCAGTTTTTACAGGAGGTAGAATTCTGTTGCTGGATCAGTTGACCTTTTAACAATGAGCCTAGAAAAAGACTAAAGAGAAATGGGAAAGCAATGCTGGCATGCTCTGTGTGCAGTGATGAGTCTCCAGGGCTTGAGCATGTGCGGGACTGACAGGCAGTCGATCACCAACTTTGGTTTCATGTTTGCCATCTCTTTCCTCCGCAGTCTATTGCTGTGCGTCGTTCCCTACTCACGCCAAGCGCTTCTGATGGACAGGCCTCGCCCTGCCTGCAGCCTCTCCTGGTGTCCCTGCAGTTCAGGCTCTCATGCTGCTGTCCTTCTGCCTTCTTCCATCTTTTGGGACAAAAAGGCTCATTTGTACCCTGTTTACTTTCTTTTGGATTTACATATAAATGCAAAACTGGCAAAGATTCCTTTTGAGGTGCCTTTGAATCCTTGTTTTGTTTTTCACTTTTTTGACATGGGATCTTGCTGTGTTGCCACAGCTGACCTGGAACTCACTAAGTAGACCAGGCTGGCCTCCAATTCACAAAGATCATCCTGCCTCTGCCTTCCACGTGCTGGTATTGAAGGCACACCCAGCTCTTGAATGCCTTATTAATTCATACATTTCCTACTCAGCATTCTGTTCCAGAATTTAGTCTCTAGTTTCTTCATACATGAATAAAAACAGACGTTGCCCCAAATTCAAGCAATTGGAAATATTTGGGCAGAATGGAAATATTCCATCTACCAGGTAGGAAATATTTGGGTAGAATGGAAATATTCCATCTACCAGGTAAAACTTAAGTGCTAAAGACTTGTAGCCTAAAAGCAACCTTCAGGAACTCATGACCTGGGACGTACACTACACACTCAGCGCTGCATGGGCTCAACTCCATTGTGTTTCTCCAGCACTGTATCCTGGTACTGTATCCTCTATCATTTGGCCAGTTTATCAAAAAAAAAAGAGGGAGGGAGGGAGGAAGAGAGAAAGAGAGGAAGACAGAGAGAGAGAGAGAGAGAGAGAGAGAGAGAGAGAGAGCTGTTTCTCCCTTCAGCTGTTAATGATTTGTCCTTTTTAATTCATTAGATACTGCTAGAGTGCTTACCTGATGCTAAGCATTATCCAGCTTTCCAGGCAAACAAACCCATTTTACCTAATCGTGGCTCCTCATACGTGTGAAAGGAAGGAACAATGACTCTGTTTGATGAGTACTGCTCCGGACGTTTGTACAGACGGCAAAGTCTACCAGAGTGTGTAACAGCTAGGTCTACAGGGATTTGCTTTGGCTCTTCCTTGAATCCAAGATTCATCCACAGTCTTTGAGGAAACTTAGTTATTTTCACCTCTGTGATTCCAAACAGAGTAGGTAGGAATGATCATATTTGAAGATTCAGGGTTTAGCAGGGTTTAGCAAATATTTCTTGCTTGCTTTGATTAACTTTTACTGTGCAGAAACCCATTTGATCTGGAAAGGTTTGTTATGTTTCTGTCCGAAAGACTTTTTAAGGTATTATTGCCAAAGTAAGAAGAAATAATACTTTTTACTTGTAGGATTATGTCCGGTTGATCACTGTGAAAACATTAGCTGACAAATTCGGGAATAATCATAGTAGATGTTGGTTTGCATGATAAAGTTGTGTAAGGCAGAGCTGCATAAAACCAATTTAATCCCATGCAGTAGTGTAAAAGGCCCCAAACTGAGGAATTACTCACAAGGAACAAGTTAGGAAGCAATCTATCTTTCTTTCTTTTTTCTTTCCTTTCTTTTTTTCTTTCTTTCTCCTCCTCCTCCTCCTTTTTTTCTTTTTCTTCTTCTTCTGCATTGAAATAAAAGACCTTTGTTTGATAAGTGGCAGTCTCTTGACCTCAGATCATTAAGTGGGGAAAGTCTAAACAAGAAGAGGTAATATTTATAAAATGTTGGGAAAGCATCAGGATTTATGACCCAGACATTAAAGCTTGTGGAAAATTGTATATAATTAGAGCATTAAGCATCTGTGAAAGAATTCTCTATCGTGCTGAAGAAAGATGGCAGCAGAAGGTCTCAAGACAAAGCATGAGTATGCAAGGGAGGGTGAGGCCACTTACAAAGTCATCGGCAAGAGAGGAAAGAAATACGATGCAAAAAATAGATCAAAGATGAGTGAAAATAGTGTGGTGTGTTGCATATGCGTATATATTTTATGCAGCTCTGGCTTATACTTCTAGAGAGAGAGGGAGAGAGAGGGAGAGAGAAGGGGGAGAGCACTCCCATACCTGACAAGTACAGCTTGACCACAGCAAAACTGTCTCTTACTTGTTCATGAAGGTCACTGAAGACATGGATGGCTAGTCTCTGACAATACCTGTCTTACCTCTATGGCAGAGCCCCTGAAAGCCTGATATCCCACTGGGTATAATTAAGGACAGTTCAGTTAAAGTCTGGCAGGTTAGAGTCTACCATGCATTAGGCTAGCCAGTATTAGAGTCTTTTCCAAATGAGAAACTTAGTTTTTGCTTTTCACAAAGCAGCTACATTTCAGAAAGGCTGTCATTTCTGACTTACTCTAGAATCCACCCATGACTTTGTGGGTCTTCTCTTCTCCTGGCAAGCCACCTGGGGGGAAATCATGTTGGTGTCTCCTTTCATAATGTTGGGCATATTATCTGTAAAAGATGGTGGTTCACATGTCCTGACTAGAGACTAGAGACCCACAAATCAAGCAGACTTGGTGACTGGCCTATGCCCATGCAAGTTTGTGGAAAAGAAAGCACCCTGGAGAATAACAGCTCCATAGCAAATGCTAAAGTAAAAGAAACATTAACTGTAATTATTTGTCGACTATAATTGACTCAAATTCTTACATTCTTGCAATAGAGGTCCTGCCAGCAGCCTACCATGGGACACGCTGCAATCTGTAAACTGAATTGCACTTCCTATGATAAGGTCACCTCGCTTCACCACTTTTGACTTTTCATATAAAAATTCTAAAAATCTCATTTTAAAGAAACGCTGCTAGTTTTACAGCCGAAACAATTTGGATAAATGTTTAAACTGTTTACTCTCTGGTATTTCATTTAGCACCCATTATAATCAATCACACATTGCATCTGTGTTTGTGATGCTTATCAGCTGCTAATTTTCACAGTTTTCTTGTTAATTTGGATCCATAATATGATACAGTTTGTTCACAACTTTCATAGTTCATATAATTGGCTTCAAAATATTTCTCTGTGCAAGCTAACATTTCCCACAACCAAACACATTTCACAATGGGGATAGGATTGTATCTTCCAAAATGAGAGGAGGAGGCAAATCTTTTTGAGCAAGGATACAAGGTGCACTCAGACACCACAGCCGATTACAGATTGTTCAGGAATTCATACATTATAGAGCATTTGCTTCTGCTCTCCCTTCTGAGAGAAAGAGAGAGAGAGAGAGAGAGAGAGAGAGAGAGAGAGACTGTCTGTCTGTCTGTACTGTTGTATCATTCTGACCCAAAGAATGTGGAGCAAGGAGTAAGAAAATAACTCAAAATAGCATTGCTTTTATTAGTCACATTGGTAAAAAACAAACAAACTTCAAACACTTCAGTGAAAGCAAAGACCTAAATAGTGAAAATACAAGGCTCAGAAGGAGGTTTATTTCTCATCAGTAGCTGCACAGAATTGGTATTCCTTACACTGAGTGGCTCTCTTCATTAAATGTTATTGCATTTATTGCTACTTTTTTGTTTTTTTCTGCCCTCAAGTGACTTATAACCCTTTTTCTTTCCTAAGTAAATACTGCATTTGTATTATAATGATGTTACATTAAAAGTCAGAAGATAGTATTTGTTAATATTCTTCCGTAAAGACAAAACAAAAGAAGGGGCAAGGTTGGTGGGAGGGTGGTGGCGGGGGGGCGGGGGGCACAAAAAGAGATGAAGGCTTTGACATTACTTAGACTGGATGCATGGTATTTGGATTTATAAATTGGGTTAAGAGAGGAAAATGAGAAAGAGAGAACCAAAACTTAAATCCAAATGTAAAAGCTGTCATGCGTCACACATTCTCTCTGGGTATGAAAGAGATGAGAGTTAAAGACAAATGTACCCTCACATTGGGGCACGTGACATGGTCTTGAGGAATGGAAAGACTCCCTCCCTCATGCAGATCTCCAACCAAAGGATACCATGACTGGGGGATGGCATATGTGGTCCGAAGACATGGCCCCCTAGGGCTCAGGAAAGCCTCATGTGTTACAGACAGGTTCAACCTGGATGCTCATCCCTGTTGGAGTGTGTGAGGAGCCTTCTGCACAGCCTGATGTTCCTTCAGAGAAGCCAGAACAGTGCCCAGGCAGCAGATAGCCCTGTACTCAGACTGAGAGCGCACTGGTACCTTGGGGTGCTGTCTTTCCAGTCTGAGAATTTAGGGAGCGTGATCATGCCTCAAAGTCAGGTTCCTGACTGTCTGACTTTAGGTGGACAGAGGTACAGAAGAAGCATTCGCCAGCAGAGCTATTGTTTCTGCCAGAGAATGTGGGGTACTTGGTGGCAATAAAGAATTTTTCTTCTAGCCTGTTGTTCTCCCTGCCCTCGGCTGCCTGTGCCCTGCAGCACCTCACTGACAACTCCTCACTCCCCATCGTTTCTTCTGTTCATTCTTCCCTTCAGTTGGAACACTCTTAATCTGCACCATGGCTCCTCCAAAGTTTCTTTATGTCATCCATGGCGATTTTTACTCTGAGTATACATGTTTTGTGCAGAGATAAAACAGTATTCACATATCTACATATATTGCCTATGACAATACTATAAATCTAGTAGGAAAGTTAGCAAGGCACACTACACTTTTCAGTGACATATTCTAAATCCATTGAGACGTAAAGCTCCATTTTATCTAACGAGTAAATTGTTTAAGCATAAACCATCACGCATTGAAATTACTGTCCTTAATTAATAATGCACTTGCCTTGATCTGTGAAGAAGGAAAAGTCAGTGTGGCATTTTTGTGGTCCAAGCAGTCATCTGAATATGTCACTTTCAACGACCCATATATAAGATGCTGAACTCTGTCCCCTTGTCTTTTTAAAGACTCTTCTTAATAGTGTCTTTTTCTGCTACCGAGGAGGCTTGAATACATTGCATACACATGTCTGCCACCTCTGCTGCCCTAATCCCACTTGAGAACCACTGATGGAGCCAGCTTCAACCAATCTCCTGTTGTTCATCTAGAGAGTAGATAGGGCTGGTGCCAGGACAGGATCTTCCAAGGTTCCAGTGTGTGGACCAGCTGCCCACCAACCCTCATTCCTCTGCTAGCTTGGCAGGTACCTAGCTGGTTTAAGGAAGTTGACCTTGGATAACAAGTGGCTTTACCTGCATATAGAACCACCAGGGGGAGCTCTGGTTATCCTGTAATTGGACTGCTTCACAGAGAATGGAAACAAAGATACATGCACGCGCACTCGTACATGCGCGCGCGCACACACACACACACACACACACACACACACACACACAGAGGCATACTTACCAGGGCTTTGCTTTAATGCCCATATTATGTTGCAGCAAGTCACACAGAGCAAGCAGGCTTGGTGACTACAGTCTTAAAGCGAGCCCTTTCTATTCATGCACAAAAATAAGTGAAGCCAAAAGAATTGACTTATTTGCCTAAAATCACATAGCTCAGGAAGGCCTGTGCTCAGCTTCACAATTCTCCATCTGCTGTTGCTGGAGTAACTAATGGATACATGTATGTGGACACATGGTATGTGCATATATATGTATGTGTATGTATGCATTGTGGATGATATAGGTGTTTACATACCATATCCCTATGTACATGTGTACATGAATACATGAATAGTGTGTAAATGCAGTAGTGTACACTGTGAACACATGTACATACATATCAAACACACATAGGTGTGCACATCATATATACACAGGTCTATACGTCATGCCCATGGTCACACCATGTCCATGTATACATTCATAACACATATGCACCCATACATACAGATGTGTGCATAATGTGTATGTGCACACATGTCAATGTATGAGGCCAGTACCATACGTGGTAATAATAGCCTGTTGATTCTGGGTTACCCCCTACAAGGTATGCTCACACACAGTATTCTTGAACCTGTTTGTCTCACCAGCAGGCTTGAAAGGACTGTGAACTTGTCCACTTAGCACTTCCAGAAATCACTGTCAGGCTCCTTCTCCGTTGTCTATTTTAGGTACTTTTCTTACTGATAGGACCAAATACCTGACACAAAACAACTTAAGAGAGGAAGAGTTTCTTCTGACTCACAGTCTGAGGGGTTATTTTTCATCATGGCAGGGCATGTTAGAGAGAGCATGAGCTGCTGCTTACACTGCACCTGCACTTGGAAGCCAAAGAGTGGACAGAACGTGAAGCCAGGCTCTAAAACCTCAAGACCCCCTCCCCAAAGACCCATTCCTTCCAGTGAGACTGCCCCGTTGGGAGTGCTCTGACCAAACATTTGACTGACTGGTAACTCAGGAAAGCCATATGTTCTCCCCCATCTCTGAAGCTTGGATGTCTGTGATCAAGCTGTCAGTAGGGTTGGTTCTTTCTTGATGTGCTCTTGTTGACTCGAAGACATCACATTCTCCATTTGTCCTTATAGCTCCTCCTTTGGTGTACGTGTGTGCTAATATCTTCACAATTTAAGGATGCCAGTCACATTGGCCCACCCAGTGAGGCCTACTCTTTGACCTGGTTTTTGTATCCGCTCATTTAAGGATCCCCTTATCCATATAACGTTGCATTCTGATTTGCTACAGGGTCAGATTTTGATATGTGGGTTGCTGAGGAGACAACAGAGACTGCAGAGGGTATGATGGCATGATGTATGCATGTGTAAACACAGGGCGGCACCTAGACCCTGAATTCAGGGCCTAGGACCTGTACCATGTCAGTACCAGGCAGCTAGCTGTGCTGATTTTGCCCAAATTCTGCCATGACTCATGCCACCCTAACCCCGAAGTGTCCACCTGTGTATCCTCTTCTTACCCTGACATTGACTTCCATCCTTGCCCACAGTTTACAGAGCAGCTGTAGCTCTGATGGCACCAAGTTCCTCACTGCCAAGCAGAAGGAAGCTGAGAATCCAGGAGAGACTTCCAGGGAAGAGTGAATGCTGAAGTCAGTCTTCTTTCTAGTGTCCTCCCCTTTCTCCCTTGTATCTCTCAGCCTCCACGAGTATCTTTAAAGCATCTGTGAATATATGTGTACCTTATGTGCACCCACACGCAAACACACATGAACTACACACATGTACATATGCCACACATGCATACTTCACACACCACACGTTTACCACACACATATACACATACATCACTCACACAAACCACACACACACATCTACCACATACATATGCCATACACAAAAACAAACACATACACTACACCCATACATACACCACCTGCACACATTCAGCACACACATATATTCATGCACACATAACGTACACATCTACACCAAACATAAGCACACACATGCACCACACACAAATGTACCACATATACCACAAACACATGTGCAACACACATACACTGCACACACATACATGACACACAAATACACTACACTTACACCATCAACATATACATAACTACCACATGCACATACACACGTATACCACATACATACACCAATGAAGTCTGTCTTGAGTGCATTTGAAATTCAGGCTTTGGAGATCATTCATAAGCTCAAGATTGGTTTTCTGTTTATTCTGTTTTTGCTGAGTCTTGTGAAGACGTTTCATATTTATGGACCTCCAAATGTTCTCCTGAAATCAGTTACTCACACTCTTCTAATGTAATGAATTCTATTCATCTTAAAGGTTGCCTCATTGTCATGGATTTCTCCCAGCTAATAGGACTTCTGAGGAAACTGAGCCCAGATATTAATCATTAGCCACAGATTGTGTTGCAAACTTCCCCGGCAGAAGGACCCTGGAGACTCTGCTCCAAGGCCTGGAAGCCTCTATGCTTAGACTCGTTTGGCTGGACCAATGCGAGACATCTTAAATTGTTTCAGTAAATTGCTGAATCAGTTATATGCTTTTCTTAATTACAGCTTTAAAAGGCAATACAAAATGTGCAGCATGGCGTATTTTCAAATGTACAATCCTGTGGCGTTAGGATGACCGCATTGCTGTGCAGCAGATTTCCAGGACTTTGTCACCTTCCAAATCTGTCCTTCAGTATCTGCGAACTTTCCTGCTACCCTTTCCCAGCCTCTGCCAACCATAAGCCCACCTTCTATTTTTAACACTGTGAAGGCTGTACATGAACTCACACAATATTTGTCTTATGCTGACTGACTCATAGTCCGTAGCATAATGTCCTTAAGGTCAGTCAAACGGTAACATACAGAACAACTCCTTTCTTATAAAGACTGAGTAACTTCGCTGTGTGTGTATTCCATATTTATTTGTCCATTCATCCATTGAAAGATATTTAAATTGTTTACACTTCTTGGTTATCACAGATAACACTGGAGTAAACATGGGTATACGAATATCTCTTTAGGACCATACTTTCCATTCTTTGGCATAATAGATCCACAAGTAAGTTGCAGGTATGTCAGTTTACTGCCTTTTGTCTGGTAAAAAATAAGGAGCAATTTAAGCTGATTTTATGTGTTCTTATAACTGCAAGTCTAGAGGTAGAGCCAGCTCACTTAACCTAAAGTCCCATGTGAGCCAGTCAAGGTGGCCAAGTCATGCAAGACCAGAATGCACAGACCAGTCAGCAGCAAGAAGGGTAGGGACAGCACGTTTGATTGGATTTCATGGCTGTGGCTCCTGCACTTTTTATGAAGGATAGAAGAAGGAAGGGAGGGAGGAAAAGAGGGCGGAGGGAGATGGGAGGAAGGCCCCTCTGAAAATCCGTGCTCAATTTTCCATTAGGGTTTCACCGTCTGCGAAGAGGAGGGGAAGAAATGAAGCCGAGGACACCCACCCTGTCTTCTGAGGTCTCTCCAAATAGACAAGCAGAATAGAGTTATGCTGTGTGGACTTAGGTCTTAAGTCTTATACTGGGTGTACTTGCTACTCTCTGTGCCAGAATATAAGGAAGGGAAAAACTGACTTTTGAAATTAAACAAATACATATAAAACATTTAGAACAATGGCTAATACTGAACAAATCTCAAATATTATGGAAATAAGCTACAGTTTCTTTCTTATGAGAGTCAACATCAGGTTGTTTATGAGGATGTGGTGTAGGGTGGAGTAATGGCTGATGGTACTCTGGATCTTCTCTGGGCCCTGACTGGACCACCTCGTCCCTTAGCAAGTCTCTCACTGATGTCACCAGATCCCTTTCAACTTGTATTCACAGATTCTTCAAACTGGAAAGCTAAAGCAACTCAAATCCTCATTTTTAAAAAATCAGAAAAAAAGTTGATTATGTTGTAAAATAAACTTGTATAAAAGTTCGTTTTCTACTTTGTAGGACTTGCTGAGAAATCCAGGCTAATTCTGCTTTCCAAGTTTTTCTTAGGATATGAAGTCATTGCCTGTCTCTTCTGAGAGATCTCTTAAATAACTTTAGCAGCCCATAAAAATGAATTCCCTGAATGTTGCAAAGATGGCTCACTGGTTAAGATCACTGGCTACTTTTGCAGAGGATCTTCTGGTCTCCATGGGCATTGTGTGACACAGATGCAATATATATATATATATGCAATATATATATACACACACACACACACACACACACACACACAAACATGCAGTAATAACACTCATACACATAAAAAACTAAAAATAAATAAATAAAATTAATTTAAAAAACAAATGTCCTGCAACTTGGGAGCCCACCCCTGCCACTTCTCAGGGGGCCCCTGTGCCCCCCCGATTTTGGCTTCTGGGTTGCAGGTTCTCAGAAGATAAGAGTTGAGTTGAACCATTGTGTGCTCACTTCTCTGTACACCCCAAAGTGGTTCCCGTATGTCTCAGTGCCCATGAAGAAGCATCCACCTTTCTTGGCAGCAGCATAATATAGAAGTCAGGTAGCCCACGTGTCCCTGAGAGCACTGCAGTCAATGTTTAGTTGAGATGCTTGAAGTGGCTACTTCTTGCCACTTCCAGAAACACCACTGGCACTAATTAGAAGCTTTTCTCCCAGTCCTGACAGCAGCATAGTGTTGATCATAGAGACTTTAATCACAGTCTGTGCCCTGCTCTCACACTGTCATGTTGCGTCTCAGTGTCTGACCTGTATACAGGATCACCAAGGCTACAGGGAGCATGGTTTCATGGCTATGGCTATAGTTTCTGTACTTCTTGGGAGGGAGGGAAGAAGGGAGGGAAGGAGAGAGAAAGAGAGAAAGAGAGAGAGAGAGACCTGGCCTGCTCTGAGAGAGAGCGAGCGAGAGAGAGAGAGAGAGAGAGAGAGAGAGAGAGAGAGAGAGAGAGACCTGGCCTGCTCTGAGAGAGAGAGAGAGAGAGAGAGAGAGAGATAGAGAGAGAGAGACCTGGCCTGCTCTCCAAACATCCATGCTGGATTTGCTGATAGGGTTGTACCCTGAGAAAACTAATGTGGGGGGGAGGGACTGTATCATTCCTAAAAGTCCAGTTCATATTCTGAACAACTTCAAAACATGAGAACAACAGTACCATTTCTGTGAATAACGATATGTTAATCCTGCCTACTCTTTACTCCAGATGACATGTTTAGTCATTCCTCAGCGTCCATAGAGGACTTTGTGGACATTCAAGTTTCATATGTAAAATGGTGTAGTATTGGCAGGCAACCTCCACAATCCTCACATGAAGTGTTAATTATCTGTAGATTACTTATAATTTTCAGTACAATGGAAATAAGTAGTTTTATTGTTTAATGGAAAAATGACAAGAAAACACCTGCACATGTTCAATACAGACATAGAATTCTGACACAGTGCTTGAATTTGCAGGTGTAGAGAGATAAAACTATGTGTGTTTGTATGTTGGTATACACAAATATTTAGAATAAGAATGAATTAAAATAGAAACTGGTGCATGTGACTGGAGACAAGGAAACTCTGCCATCTGCCATCTGCAGGCCACTTCCCCAAGAGCAAGGCTGTTTGAGGTGAAGGGCCACAAGCCAGGAGCTCTACTATCTGAAGGTGGCGGGAGGGTGGCTAGCCCCATGCAAACAGAGCATCTTGTTGTATTTGGGCCCTGGGTTGATTGGATGCTGCCCTCACTAAATCCTGCCTTCCAGAAGGGAGATCTTTTTCCATGTAATCTATATCAATTCAAATGCTAATGTCTCCATAGCAGCCTCAGACACACCAGAAATATTTTGCTCACCAAGTCTCATCAGGTTGACACATAAACAACCATCAGGAGTCCACCCCTTGTCTGCTTGGCCACATGCATGTCTTTAAACCACACTTAATTTCCAAATAAGGATAAAGACAAGGCCATAATTCCAAGAAACACAATACAATTACCCTGCACACAATTGAAAATGTAGGATTCCCTTCCCCCAAGGAGCAGTTAACAGCCCTGAGACATGTCTCACTCTTTTCCTGATTCCCACACTTACACAGTGGTGTAAAATTAGTAACACTTAAATACTGACATAAAATGTCAGTTGTGTTACATGTTAAGGGAAGAAGACCAGAAGAAAAAAAAAATACAGCTTTTTGTATAATGTGTTTATACCTAGAAATACATTCATAACAAAATAAGGAGGAAATATAATTACCAACTTCACCATAATTATAATTACCAAAACTAGTCTCATGACTACAGCTGGTATTTCTGACTTCCATCTTCCTCCTTCCACTGTATATTCCCTTGGTTCTTTTAAACGAGAACCTCCACTGGCAGGGTTCTTTACCTTCATTCTTGAAGGGTCTGGGCCATTAGTAGTCTGCCTGGAGAGGGTTGTCATAGTTTTCTCTTGACCTTAACCATAGAACGTTGTAACTCTGGGAAATGTCCTGTGGAATGACCTGTGTCCCAGGAAAATTCTTCCTTACTCCTATTATGAGTTGCAGTCCATTTTCCCTGTGGTGGCCTGGATCCATCCCCCAAGCCATCCTTCTAGCCCCTTTGGGAGACATGAAAAGTCCAAAGTGGTGAGATAGCAGCTTGAAGTTTCGGTTCAGTGAAATGATTGTGGCTACTCACTGAGGCATTCCTCCATCTAGAACTAAGGGCCTTAGACCTGCAGAATCGAAGGCTGAGGGAACACAAGCAATGATTTTGCTAGTGGGTAACTCGAGGGTAACAGTAGGTGGTGTCAGGCTTCAGACTCACCTTTTGAGTCCTGGCTAAGGGAAGGACATGAAATGGTGGGTACCGGCTCAGCATGTGCAGCCTGCCAAAGAACTGTGCTCAGCCCTAGAAGTTATGGCCACTTAGCCAGTGCTGCCCTGGTCACTAAAAAGACATGGTCCACCAAAATGAAAGTGAAATGAGTAAACTGTGTGATTAGGGATCCATCACTCACACAAAAGATTGAAGGAGAAAAACTGTATTAAATCTGTTGAATATACAGTACACGATCATGATAGTGGGGTGGTGTATCTGATTTTCTTCATACATTATAAAATTGTTTTATACATATATGCAAAAGGAAAAAAAAGACAAGAAAGAAAAGGAACCAACTGTATAATCCCAAATGATTATCCCGGGGTTAGTATTTTCATTCCAATTGCTTGTGTTTTCCTGATTTGCTTTAGTATTAAGGGGAAGAAACAAACTTATTTTAAAACCCAAGGAAATCCTAATAGAAACCCACTAGGTAAAATTTGGTGGTAATGCAGATCTTCTACAGCTAAATCGAATGGAAGAAATCCCCTCAGGAAAGTGAGGTGATGGGTGCCTTGCTTCTGCAGGAGACAGCATCTGACCTCAGGTCCCAAGGACTGACCTTGAAAACCTGGGGCTGGACCTCTGCATCCATGCAGGTTATTTTTGGGGATTGGTAGTTTTGCTGAGGTGAGTGTTTTCTGGCCAATAAAGCCAAGTTATTTTGGGCCACCATAATTGTGCGTTAGACAGGTGGTTTGTGTATGAAACATTTAATTTACTGGCTGTGTAGTCTGTTGACTTTGGATAGGGCTAGAAACAATTCTATACAAGTTTCCCCAAATGATGGGCTCAGATGCTGATCTTGTCACTGTTACAAGCAGATACACATCACCAAGCCGGCGGGACTAGCAAGAGGGCTCCGTGGGAAAATCATGGCATGACTTTCCATGGTCTTTAGACTAACCACTCAGTGGGCTTGAGTGGCCTTTAAGTGATAATTTTGTAGGGTATGTATGTGTCTCAGAAGAGCATATTATATGAGCATAGATATTAGTCACTTAGATTTTCTCCATACTTTTATGTATATTTGCATTTTGTGGTTTCTGATATTATTTAGACAGGAACTTGTCTTGAAACAGCACCTGTCAGAATATCTTTCAATATTCAGTATATATATATGTGTGTGTTTATTCATCAGTACAGACTCAGGCAACACTTTGAATAAATCATTTTCACAGTATGTACTATTCTGTCTGTCCTGCACTTTAGGCAGTTCACACAAATAAGAAGGTAAAAAAATAATAAACTGACCAGCTAAGCTGATGAGGCTTTCAGCTGCAGTTGGAGGTAATTATGTGGAAATGGGAGACAGGTAATCCTCAGAGACTTAGACCAACTCTGTCACTGGGGAGGTCTTATTTCCCCCAGGTGACTTTTACATGTCTCTCTTTGGCTTTATGACAGCACATTTTGGGGAGGGAGCTTCGTAGAACAATGAACATTTATTATCTCTGAGAACTGGAGGCCAGAAGTCCAAACTCAAGGTGTTGGCAGGCCCACCCGTTCTGGCACCTGTAGCAGGGAGGCTCCTGCTTTGCCTTTTCCAGGCTTGGTGGTCAGTCAGGAGTTCTCCTTGCTGAAGGGTGCTTCCCTGTAATCCTGCATCTTCAGATGCTGTTTCTGTCATGTTGCAGCCTTCTTGGCATCTCTCCAGTGTCTTTCGATTCCATTGGCTTTGCTCTTCATATGTGCCATCTCTTGTCCTTGCTCAGACCCTGGGAGCACCCGCCTACTCAGCCTTCCTGTCCCCTGGCCCGTCATCAGACCCCCAATAGCACTTTTTTTCTTCCTGTTCATGACAGATTTTCAGGTGTTCTGAGTTGTAAGTCACTTCATTCTGTCTTTTGGAAGGTTTTCTCATATACTTGCCGTAAGTAACTATGTCAGCTCTACTCTCTCTGAAGGAAAATGTAACTTCTAACTCTTAAGAACATTTTAGAATAACTTCCAATTAATTAGTGTCTATATGAAGAAGTGAAGAACATTAAAATGAGAAATAGGTTTTGGTTTGGTTTGTTTTGCTGTGGCAGGGCTGTGTTTGGTCTAAAATATGTGATATGGCCTTAGGAACAGGAAGGGGTCTTATTATACTCATCAGCTGGAAGGCTCCATGCATTTGGTAGATTTTGTAGGTGGTAGAACTTATGAAGTCTTCACTGTGGAAATGAAAACACAATGCTGGTGAAGAAATATAATCTATGTTAAATGGAAACAGAAAGCATAGTCACTTTATGGTTTAATTATCTTAGAAACACCAAGTAAAACATCAGTAACAGTTGTCTATAACTTCTGACCTTCACTTTAAGTAACTAAAAGAGGGTAGAGACATGGAGATAAGAGGTGACTGGCCTGACGCTGGATGGGTCTCCCTAGGGGATCCAGAGACATCAGGTCTGCCCACAGAAGGGGCCTCTGGGATGTCCATCATTACCTAGTGGCATGGCAAGTCATGTGGTGTCTTTTCTGAAAGGTGACCCAGAATGCTGTATATTCTTTGTCATGATGAATATCAGACTTTGATGTCAAGATTCTCAGACTTTGTCCAAGAATGCTCATTTCATGTAGTAAACACTAAAAGTATTCAGTATTTCATGATGAATTTAAGGTCCATGGTGTAGCTGCGGAAGGAGACCTTGTTTTACAGCTCCTTGAGGGCAGGGCAGGCATAGTGGAGGGGACCTCAGCGGCGCGTAGCATTGGTGAGAGCCACTCTGACTTCATTTTCCTCATAATACAAAGATGTTTTATTTCTAAATGGCAGTGATTTAAAAGTGTATTGGTGGGAGAGTAGCTTTTGTATCATAAGCATTATTCAACTCTATAAAGATCTAGCAAAACATTTTTATCTTGAATGATTAGAAATGAAATCCACTTTTTCCTAAAATATCTAACAATAAAACAGGAGGTCTCAAAGGTATATGTGACAGAAAAAGGAGGGAGAAAGGGACCCAGACAAAAAAAGAGTAATAAAAAAAAACTAATTGGTGGGCCTGGTAACACGGCTCAGCAGAGAAAGGCGCTTGTCCCCAAGCCTGACAGCCCGAGTTCCATCTTCAGAACCCACATGGTAGAAGGAGAGAAACAACTCCCACAAACTGTCCTCTGACTTCCACACAGAAACATACGCACAGAAAGTAAATTTGAAATAAATTTTAAAATAAACAATTTTATTCAAACTGTCCTGAGAAACCAAGGCACAGAAGCATTAAGAAGGACGCTGGGTCAAAAGCATCCCTTTCCTAAGTTCAAAAGGGAAAGGCATGGAGCAAGGGAGGTCTCCGTTTGAGAGCAAGTTGAAGAAGACCCTGATTTATAAATGTCTTCTATAAATGAATCCCTAATAAGTAAAATCTCCCACAACAGTTAAGAATTTCATGCAAAACTGTTCTTTATTTGGCCAATTTTATATCAAATTGAACTCAGGAGTAATAGCTCTGCATTGTGGGCAACTAAGCAGAAGGAGGCCCCAGACGCTGTTCGTAATGATGAAAGGTAGAACTTGGAGGAACGTGCAGGGGCTGATAATTCTTATAGATTGCCTGTCCATGTGGCAGATGACTCGCCTGCTCTGTGACAGACCTGAGTCACTGTCGGTTCCAAATTGAGCCCCTTAGCAACTTGGCAAGACTTGAATGTCGATTTTTCTGAGGTGTTGATTAAATAAAATTCACATGCTTTAATATACTAGACAACCTGGAGACAAGGTTTCTATTTTGACAACGGAAATGAAGGCTTCCTTTGGTTCTTGCTAGCAGGGACTGCCATCTACTCCCAGTCTTCCTGTTCACAGCTCAGGCCCAAGAGCACTTCAGAATGGATTGAATTTTTTTTTCTTTTCTTCTTAAAAGTAATTTCAAGTATTCTGAAATCCTTGGAGATAACAGAACCAAAATTTGTTTCATTGAATGTAGAAGATCATTTGGCTTAGGAAAATGTAAATGTAGATATAGTAAGATTCTGATTATATTTTCTTAGTGAGAGAAACTTGATGTAATCCTTGGCTAAGTGAATTTTTGTGTGTTTTTTTTAACTGCACTTGTCTATTTTATGAGCCTGAATGAGTTTTTCTGCCGCACATACCTTCACTTGAAATAATTTGTTGGCCAGATTTTAAAAAATTATACTTACTCATTTCTGTCTCTCTCCCTCTCTGTCTCTCAATTAAAAATATATATATATACTTATTTCTTTCTCTCCCCCCCTGCCTCGGTGTGTGTGTGTGTGTGTGTGTGTGTGTGTGTGTGTGCATACACATACTGCCATAGCATGTGTATAGAGGTCTGAGGATAGCTTTTGGGAGTGGGGTCTGTTCTCTCCTACATCAGTTCTGGGAACCAACTCTAGTTGTGAGGCTTGGCAACAAGCATCTTTACCTGCTGAGCCATCTCGCCAGCCCTGAACTTTTATAATTTGCAAAATAGGAACTCTGGTATCCGCACTGGAAGAACATGAGAATTAAATAGGATATAAGTGCTATCCACTTAAATAGCACAGAATGTCAAGACCCAGCCCTATGGTACGGCTGCCAGGTATCAGTCAATACTCTTAAAGCCATGACGTTACCATCAGCAAGGAATCCTGTCTGGCTATATGCCAAAGAAGACATGTGAGAGAAAAATGAATCTTTACCTTTATGGTAACTGACTCTAACACTGTCCACCAAGGTCACCTTTGTGACTGTTGTACTTAGAAACCCAGCCACCTGTGTAAACGTTCCCGTTCTACTCAGGGGAACTCTAATTAACCGAACTCTGGTCCAGAGCTGCTGTCCTTAGGCTTTTTGTACTTAAGTAAGGAAACAATGATGTCCATTTGTGCCAAAGAAACCCACTTCCTCCCATAGCCACTCTCATCTAAATAGTTGAAAAATGGCCAAGAATAACCGAAACACTTTACAATGCACAAGAGACAGACAACAAGCTGATCAAAGGAATTGACTCTAAAGGAAATGAAGTTACTTAGAACTTGGAAAACAGAGAAGAACTTTAAAATAAATGCTTTTATTTTTCACCTCAGAAAACTTCAATAGATGACCACATGCATAAAATAGTATACTATTACTGAAAAAAAAACAGATAAATAGGTATTAAAAGATTTTCTGAAATTAAGCATTCATCCTTCAAAATGTATGCATTTAGACATTTTTGGGAAAAGTTTTGATACTCAAACATGAAAAGAAAAATCTTACTATCTTTTAGATCAGTTATAGAAACAAATCATACATGAAGGTTGCCTTTACCAGGCAAGGTGCTAGAAAAGAGAAAAGCTTACAATATGGCCTCCAAGAGGGAAACTCCCCTCTGAATCTTACTGTGATTGCTCCATTCTCACAGTCAGTAGTAAGAAGTGAGCCATCTGTCTGACACAGAGGCCTGTGTGAAGGTTCTCCACGTAGACCCTTGAGCCTACCCAAAATTGGATTATAATCATGTGTAATCCAAATAAATAAGGACAGAAAGGAAAGGCATAAGTTATGCATCTGTCATATTATTTTGTGTGCATGTTTTAGCTATATAACTACGAATTCCAAGAGACAAATCCTGGCTGTGGTTATGGTTACCCCAAGAACTGAATATTTGTTTAGGGCTGTTCTTCTTTCCCGCCACTGGAAAAACCACATGTAGGCTTGTCAGCTCACATGGTCAGCACCTCTTCCAAACTCACATCCAATCTGGTTGTCCCAGACCAATGTGACAAGTTTCCCCATTATATCTGATGGAGAGATCCTGAGAAAATTTTGATTGGCCCGGATCCAGACATCCACTCATCATTGGACCTGTTCATGGTTTTCAGATTGTCCATGTTTTGTTTCACCTTTTGCTACTCTCTGCTGATGGGCTTCGTTAGAAACAATGCATTCACCCTGAAAATGAGAAATGGGTTACCCAGGAGTGGATGGACTTCACTGAACAACGGGGAGGGAGACAGAGCTACGAAGATAAAAGCTATGGATGTTTTCTGTGTATATTTTAAAGAGAAAAACAACAGCAAGGCTCTAGCACTGTCTTAAAATGAAGCAAGTTTGAATATTCTCAGCCTAAGATTCTCATAGGTTCATTAGGATTCTAAGACTAGAGTTAAGATTCAAGCTGTGGAGAAATAAGGGTACGTTTATAATCAAGAAAAAGGTACCAAGAATAAAGTAGTTTCCCCTGAAGATAACCCACTCTTTTATTTTTCGAACTATCCATGTTTTCCAAGTCTTCATCTTGGCCTTTCTGAACATGGCCATGCTCAGTGGCGAATTAACTATATTCTTACCTTCACCATGTAATTGCCTTAAGAGGCAAGGGTCTCTGGAGAATTGACAAGCACATTCAGATGAAATGCTGAATTGTTTCTATCAAACCAAAGAGACTGCACTTTTTTTGAAGAGCAGTAAGTCAGATTCACCTTGTGAAAACCATGTATGCTGATTAGATTTATCAACTTGACACAAAGCTAGACAAACCTGGGAAGAATTCATCTCAGTTGAAGAATGGCTTCCATGAAACTGGCACTGTGGGCAGGGCCATCCCTGAGCAGGTGGCCTGGGCTGTATAAGAAAGGTAGCTGAGGAAGTTAGTAAGCAGAATTTCTCCATTTCTCCTTCAGTTCCTGCTTCGGCTTCCCTCAGTGATAGACTACAATCTATAAGTCAAAAAATTAGCCTTTCCTTAAAAAGCCAGGCATGGTGATACACCCGTTTGCTCTCGCAGTTGGGAAGCAGAAACACACAGATCTCTGCATAGTGAGTCTGGGGACAGCTGGGGCTACAGGAGACTCTGTCTAAAGAATCTGTGTTTCCCCATCTGCCAAAACCAAACTTGATCCATCAAAACCTGGTTCCTGACTCCGCTATTTAGAATGGTCCCTCTTCTTACGTCCTTGCCATTCTTCATAGACTTCACCACCACAGATCTTGACCTCTCAGAAACATACTGTGCTTATTGGAGGGTTTAACCAGTTATATGTTCCCCTGGGAGAGCTCCAGAACTTTCAAAGGGGGCCCATGTCCTGGAGATCTGCTTGTACGTGTACCTTTCCCACAGTGGTGTGACTGAAAACTCAAGGCCAGCTTCATCTCTCTACCTAGTATTTGTGTCCTTAGAAGCCTTTTGGTGTGAGTTCATCCATTGGAGCTTGGTTAACCTTTTCAGCATCACTCCCAGACTTTGTTCACCCCTGACAGTCACAGACATTCTCCTTAGTCACTAAGAGCTTCATGGGGTCTTACTCTCAGAGTCCAGCAAGATAGATGGAGGTACAGGCATATGGGTTGAGTATGTAAGCAACACTAGTGGCTTGATGGCAAATCTTTTTGAAAATCAGGTTTTTTTCCAATTTTCCTTTCCAACAAAACTAATAGAGTAGATGTTCGGTTATAGATCGTTAGGCATACTTTTTGTGACATTATTTTTGGCATGCAGTAGAGGAAGAGTTTCTGAAATGGCATGAAATGATACAGCCCTGACAGAACTCCTTTATTTCACCTCTCCTTATATGAACAAGATTTTCTGGTGCTTATAACTGATAAAAATGCAAGTTATGAGTTGAATTTATGCCAAACTCTACCTCATTCTAGCAGTAAGGACTCTAGTCACTTTGAAGGACTCACAGGAAAAACAAAAAACAGTTTCATTTGGCTTATTATGACATGAGTACTTTGCCTCCTGTTTAATGAATGTGTTTTTTTTAGTGTGTTTATGCAGATGGGATATAGCTCAGTGGTAGAGTGCTTGTCTAGAATACACAAGGCCCTGACATTGACTCCCAGGCACCACAGGGGGAAAAAAAGAACATTTCTGCAGTTTTGTTTGATTACTAATTATCACATCGATATCCAAAAAAAGAGCTTAATAATTAATTGCCTTATAATGTCAAAAAATTAACTTTAATTTAATATATTTTATACAAATGTTTTTATTAAAATATATCTCCAGCTGGGGCTGGAAAGGTGATTCATTAGTTAAGAGCAGTAACTGTTCCTACAGAGGACCAGGGTTTGATTCTGAGCACCCACATGGTAGCTAGCAACTGTCTGTAACTCTAGTTCCAGGGGGTCCAATTCTTTCTTCTGAAAACCACAGGCATTGCATGACACGGGTGCACCCACACACGTGCAGACAATACACATACACATAAAATAAAAATATATATCTCTGGCTAAAAGTACGTTCATTTAAGATGAGATTCCATTGGACTACAGAACGGAATGGAATTCAAGGAGGAAGAGTCATGGTCTAGAGCCCTTCCTGCTAGAAGAAGAACTTGTTTGTTCATTCTTACATAGAGGGTCCTGGGCACAAAAATATAGTAGTACTCTGATTCTTTGGATTGCATCTTTTTTCATTTTAATTTTTTTCCATTTTTTATATGTCAGTTATGTTCACTTTATTAAGATAAGGTTTAAACAAGTGAGAAGCGCAAATTTGACAGGTAATATTTAATGAGTTTTGTTGGTTATGTTTTACATTTTCTAAACCAGAATTTTTTTATTGAATCATTGTGTATTTCATACAGACTATCTCAATCAATCTTAATAATCTTTATACTCCATTTCCCACCAGAATCCCCCCAGAGCCCAATTGGAACCCATGCATTCTTATATCTGTGTGTTAAGTCAGTGTCCCCAAATGTTCTTCAGTGCCGGTTCATCCACTGAGGTTTAGTCAGCCTATCTGGAGTGGTTTTTTTTTTCCATTTGTATTGGATTTTTGTAAAGTTCATTCAATATATTTTTATCATTTTAGACCCTTCCCATCTCTGTACCCCTTTTACTGCCCTCCCACCAGATTTCATGTACTCTGTTATATATATTAAAATTTACCGAGTCAGATTTGTCTCCCAAAACACCTTTGGTTTGGGTTGATCCACTGGAGCATGGGTAACCTATAAAACATTACACCCTTAAAAAAGACTGACTCTTCCTCTTCCCAGCAGCTATTGATTGCCAGTAATTCCTCAACTAGGGTTGGGACTTCTTTCTCAGTTCCCAACTTCTATGCCTGGATTTTGTGGGGCTTGAGTTTACATGAGTCTTATCCATGCTATCACCATTGCTGTGAGTTCATATGAGTAACTGCCAAGCTGTCTAGAAAACTCTGTTTCCCTGTGGTCATCTACCTCCTTTGGTTCTTACAACCTTTCCGCCACCACCCCACTTCTACAATGATCCCTGAGCCTTGGGTGGCAGAGGTTTGGTACAGGTGTCCTATTTAGGGATAAGCAGTTTGCAGTCTCTTGTTCTCTGCACACTGGCCCCTTGTGGGTCTCTGAATCCATCACCATGTGCTACATGAAGAAACTTCTCTGGTGAGAGTTGAAGAGAGATTGCATTTCTTAAAATGATAAAACATTTATATGACAAAGTTGATGTCTGTAGCACAGTAGATCTGTTGTGCACCTGTTACAACCACTTGAATCTATGATGGTAATTTTCATGCATTACTTTAAAATGTAAGGAGGACTGAGGTTATTCAGAATTACTCTGGGAAAGATACATAAAAACTTACTGAAATGCACCATGTGAGTTTACATCGCTACATCTGAAATACTTGGCTTTATTTTCCCTCTGTTCGAAGTACCTACAACAAAGAAAACTAAGACAGTGTAGGTTGGGGTGGAAGATGAGTATCAGTTGCTGGCTGTGAGTGGTGTATGGAACCTACTAGCCTCGATGTTGGTTGTAGACGTATGTTGTCTTTCTTTCCCATATAAATACTGCAAAATCTACTGATGAGAGATCTTCTTTCATGATGACCATCAAAACAAAGGACAGTGATGCAGGACACAAAACTTCCTATGTTTACTGACTAAAACAACAATTAAAATGAATCCTTTGATTGTATAAATGGTTCTCAACGTGGTGGGATTTAACTTGAGGACCACGTGTTGAGTGGAAATGGCCTGACTGCACCTGACCTACAAGCATCTCAGCTCATCAGCACTGCTTGCTGTCAAGAATCAGCATTTCCTTGCTGAACTTGGGCTCATTGGGAGTGCTGAACCACTCACTGCTGTTCAAGTATCCTAAATAAAGCCCTGGACCACAGCATGCACTCGGCAGTGATCGAGATTCAAACACCATTTCTAATGAATGTTTATCATTTTGCAGCCTGCTAGATTGGAAAAATTATAAGCCAAAACATTGTAGGTCAGGGGCTGTCTGTCCTTAAAGAGATTTATATTTAAGGTTTGAAGTTTTCTCTGGTAACTTTGTGAAATATAGACATACGTGAACTAGTGGGGAATTGAAAATGATTGTGTTAACTTAAGCTATGAGCTACTGGCCCTTAGCATTTTCATCCTTACGCTTGAACTAGAAATCTTTTCAAATCTCCTGTGAAGATTCAGGAGCATTCAAACCATGGAATTGTGTGTTTAGGTAGACAGTGGAAGGGTTAATAGTCCTTCCATAGATTCTGTGACTGATCATCTGGAAATTTATATTAGAGGCTTCTGCTAAAGAGAAAGTATGTGGTTTTCACATTTCCAGATACCATGCTTTTGAATTCCAAAAAGGTTGTTCACACCTTCAGAGAAAAGTAAACTTGCCAGCACATTAATTAACTTAAAAATAGTGCCTAACTCTTTGGACAGACACACACACAAAAAAAGTCAGAAAAAATGGAAGTGGTGTTATATACTCTTTTAAGATGCCTAATTAATCACTAGTCAACTGTGAAAGGATGTTTGCATCCTATGCATTGATTTGAAATTTCTAAGAGCCTTCTGGACATAGAGGGATTTTTAGAGCTTATCAGGACCAACTTGTGCTTATTTTACAGAATGGGCAAGAGACTGTCCAGAGTTCAGAGTAGAGCTTGGGCTTGAGTGTTGGCTTTGTATGAATTCAGAGGCAAGAGTGGTCCACTTAGAAAGCGTGGAGCCCAGGGACTGCCTCACAGCCAGGGCAGCTCCGGGTTTTCATGTTTAGCATTAATGGGAAGGAAAAAGCCTTCTGCACCATTATCTCATTCAGAAATTGTCAAAACATGTTAAGGTTCATGGGGTTAATCACTGGAGCCAGACCAGAGAAGAAAAGAGAAGTGGGAGGGGGAAGGAAAAGAACAAAACTGTGGCATCTGAGTCAAACAAAAGATTGTTTAGAGGTTTAATATAGGAGTCCTGTTCAGGGCCACACACTCTGCAGTCTTATTCTCTTCATTTTCAACACTTGTGGCTTTCTGTGTTAATTGCCCTCAGTTGCATGAAGAAGCTTTGCTAGTAAAAATTGAGAGATGTATTAATGTTCTCTACCCCCTTTTCTCTTGTGTTCTGTAAACCTTTGATAGATGTTCCAATGGTCACTTATGGAACCATTGTGAAGGAAGGGACAGAAAGACTCTAAGAGCCAGGGTTGATGGGTGACCACAAGAAAAGAGAGTTTTCTAGATGGCTGGGAATTTGGTCGTTTGAACCTACAGCAATTGTGACAGCATGCACATGCCATGCAAGCTCAAACAAGACAAAAAGCTGGCTGAGAACTGGGGAAATGGGTAAGAAGCACCAACCTTAGCCGAGGAACTATTGGCAGCTGATCACCGCTGGGTGAGGGAGAGTTGATCTTTAAGGGAGTGATGCTAGTTAAATAGACTAGCCAGGCTCCAGTGGATGAAATCACTCCAAGGGACATGTGAGTACACAAACTTGACTCAGTAGGCCTTAATATTGTCAGAATGCATGAAATCTGGTGGAGGGTGCTGTGGGTGGGTACAGTTAGAGTAAATGGTCTAAATGTGATGAAGATATATGAAATGCACAAAAATTCAGTAACAACATATATTAAAAAAAAAAAAACAAAACCAAAAAGATTCTCCAACCCTCTGCCTAAAGGACTTATGAGAAATTGCCTGAAAAGTGATATGAACCCAGGCTGGCCTCACAGGGATTTTCATACCTATCTGTACTTCCTTGCTTCCTCAGAGGCAATCCAGAAAATTGTTCGCATAGCCCTAAGTACCCCCAAAAGCTTCACATTGGCCCTGCGTTGGCTCCTGCTCCGCCCCCCCGCTGCAGTCTGAATGAGATCACACCCAGGCTTGGTACTCCCATCCCTGCTCTTTTCACCTTGTCCAGGTGCCTTTTCAAGTCCCATGTGACTTGTCTCCAGAGACTCAGGCAGAGCCTCAAAAAGTTTTCTCAACTGCACCTGCCAGACTTTGTCTCACCATCCCCAGGCATAAATAGTGTATGACATGGCTGTGTCTTAGTCACAGCCTGTGGGAACATTACCCATAGGAAATGGATGGTCTGCCCAGGCAAAAGGGCAGCTCTAGTACTCTGTGTGTGGTGTGTTCATAAAGGGCCTAAGACGCAGGCCCAGTGGTGAGGTGTGTTTCATCCCAGCAGCCATCTGGCAGTAGAGATCTGACAGTGGCATCCACATCTTGTCTCAGCTCTGCTGGCAGCCAAGAAATAATCTGCTGGAATCTGAATCCTGGTCTTTGGACTGAAGACTGTGTATTCTTTTTCATTGTACCATGCTATTAGGAAAGTAAATCTTGAATTTCATAGACTTATACAGTGATGGTGGCAAAAGTTAAGGCAAAATCTGATCCAACACATAACCTCATCCATGCTCATGCAAACAACTCTGTTAAACTCCATGAGTCACAAAAAAAGACAGGAGACTAAGAGGGGGCTATTTTGAAAGAAGGGGTTCAGCGGGAGTGGGAGGGGGATGAAAGAGGTTAATAGAGTAGAAATAGCCAACATACATATATGAAATTCTCAAATAATAAAAATAAAATAAAAACTACAAAGGGGGGTGCTGGAGAAATAGCTCAGTCAGTATTCCATAAAGTGTTTGCTGAGCACATATGAAGACCTCAGTTCAACCTCCCTAGCCCATGTGGAAAAGCAGGAAGGTCAAAACAAGGGAAGAATGAATGGCAGCTGGCAAACTGAGCTCACAGGCCACCAGGGTGACATCAGGGAATCAGTTCTGAGAGAGGGATTGGTGTATGGAATGAATGACATCAGTGCTGATTCAAAGGCTGTATGTGGAGAGCCTTTGAATCAGCAAATGCCAGTCCCAAAGCTAATCAGCAAACTGTGGGCATGAAGAGTTTCAGGCTACATGATTCCTTGTATGTTAGTTACTTTCTTCATTGCTGTGACAAAATACTTGACGAAACAGCTTATGGGAGGAAGTATTTATTAGTTTGACGGCATAGCCCGTCACAGTGGGGAAGGCATGGCAGCAAGCCCGTGAAGCAGCTTTCAGCTTGCGTCAGCAGCCATGCCAGCTGGTACTCAGCTTGCTCTTTCCTTTTTAATACAGTCCAGCATCCCTGTCTATGGACTGATATCACCCCCATTTAAAGGTGGGTCTTCTCACCTCCATCATTTCAGTTAGCCCAATCTAGAAGCTCCTTCATAGATGTGCCTAGAGATTTGTCTCCTAGGCAATACTAGATCCTGTGAGGTTGACACACATGTGCAGGTTCTTCAGTTTGCTCTTTGTTAGGAGTTCCACAGCAGGGTATGGTGGTTCACACCTGTAATGCTAGCACTGGGTAGGCTGAGGCAGGAGGGTGCTGAGTTCTAGGCCAGTGTAGGAAGGAAGTGGGGGGGAAGCAGCTTCTGCTCAACAGAACTCTGCATCCTATGCATTGCCTTCTGCATTTGTGTGTTTCTAAACCGTCCTTGCTCTCGTTTTGCTCTTTCCTTCAAACTTGTTTGTGGAATTTGTATTCTTTTAAATGTTTGTTTGCTGTCTTTCCTTCATTGTTTGAGTTCTCACATTAACCAACACATGAAAGGAGGCTTTTCCTTTGTTTTATTAGTTACATGCTGTTAGTTGCTGTCCAGGTAAAATTTTTGTGATTTAGAGTGTACTTACTATCAATGCACAGTGATACCATTGGAGTATGCATTTACACACATGTACGGCCTACATTCGCAATTTCAGGGACAATTTATGGAAAGAAAATGACTTTGGAACACAGACTAGACTACCCTTTACCTCTCTTGAGGTCTAGAATCTATTTCTGCAACTCTGGTACATAACTAGTCTGGAGAGGTGAATTACTGTCCTGCAAACTCCAGAACTGTGCATTGAGCTTCCTGACACTCAAGAAGAAAAACAGAGACCTCACACTACGTATATGTAACATTATCTCTAAACGTAGAATGACCAGTGGTCCCTATTTGGTCCCAGTAAGAGAGGATCTGTTGGTGGCAGCAAGTCCCACCCAGCTCTGCGTAGTATCTCTCTGTGTCTGCTGAAGCAAATCTTTTATACTTCGTCTTCAGGAATGAGGACTCTGCCATGGGTACTTGTGTTGTGATCTATTTCTATAAAAATCTTCTGTCTCCAGTATAAAAATTAAGATAGAGCCAAAGGTTGAGGAAGAATGCTGTTAACACTTTAGACAACACTGGACAGAGGTTCCCCCACCACAGTCATGTATTTCTGTTCTCAGTTTTCATTTTTAAAAAAGTCATTTTAAAGCAACTTTAGGTGACCCTGGTGTCAGGCTACAGACAGTTGCATTCATTACATTCATCATCACTGGTTTGAATATTGTGTGTGCCCAGTAGTCACCTAGAGGATACATGCTTAAAGGGCTAGTTAAGGGGCTCACTGATGGAGCACTTGCCTAGCAAGTCCAAGGCCCTAGGTTAAATTCCCAGCACCATAAAGGTAAATAAAAAACTGATGAATCCAGTGCCCAGTTTTTGAGGGGAAATTTTCATCAGTTACACATACACATAAGTCTCCTTCAGAGTTAAAATATTTCCAGAGAATGCTATTTTGTTGGGCAGAGCATCGTCCCTACTTGGAGCTCCTGAATCCCACATTTCAGAAGAGTCAGAGGGATGTTGCTCTTGTTGGATAACATGACACCCAGAGTGGCTTGTGCTGACCTGTCCTTGCCTGTCCTCTTCAGTGAGCCTGCCCCTGGTGTCTGGCAGCCACTGCAGCTTGGATGGAGTCCCACATGTGCCAATAGAGGCCGAGGAGACAGCATCTGTGGGCAGCTGCTTTGCATCGGAAGATACGACAGAAGACTCTGGGGTGATGAGCTCTCCCTCAGATGTCATCTCTCTGGACTCGCAACAAGACAGCATGAGATCTAAGGATAAATGGTCCACAGACCAGGAGGACTGCAGCGACCAGGACCTCGCCGGAACTCCAGAGTTGGGTCCACAAAAGAGCCCATCATGGGGGAAAAATGGCTCTGGGAACTCACATCTGAGGTGAGTCACGGGGTGGATGGGAGAGAAAGTCACCGATACCACCTCCCAGTTTTCAAGGGCCGAGGTCTTCGTCAGGGTGACCCAGGTAAAGATCATTGATACCTGTGTGCCAGGTGCCTTCCAAAGAAGTCTCCTCACCCTGATTTGGCAGTTTATCTACTGTCCTGTCTTCATAGTGCCGTGGTGGTGCTAGTAAGCAGTGCATTTGAATGCTTTGTTTGCTGTGGCACATCATGCCAAAGACACTATATTCATGCTCTACTTTTCTACTCAGCACTGTTTTTAAAAGCAACCCATGATGATACTTATATTGTCCCTTCATTTATTTATCCTATTGAATTGTATTGTTTTTATTTTATGCATATGAGCGTATTGCCTGAATGTATGTAGGTACACCTCTGCTGTGCAGTGCCCAGAGAGGTCAGAAGAAGGCATCAGATTCCCTGAAACTGGAGTTATGAATGGTTGTTAGCCAACATGTGGGTGCTGGGAATCAAACCTGGTTGCTCTCCAAGGAAAGTCAGTGCTCTTAACCACTGAGCTATCTCTCCATCCCCCTCACTTATTTATCTACTCCTATATTAATGGACTCAGGTCATTCCAGGTTTTCAAGACTGGAAACAATGAGAAAAGGGAGTGTATATTTCTGCTCAATGTAATTTTCCAGAAGAGAAATTAAATCATCAGAAAGATTCCTCTTCAACTATGTAGAATCAGCAAATAACCTCTGAAATTGGTCCCCAGGTGCCTCTGACTTGTAATTCCCCATCTAGAGTAGTGCTTGTGATTAGTAGACATCTTAAGCATACCTATATGTGTCAGACAGTATGTCAAGTGGCTTTTACAATCCCATGAATAGTGAAGATGAGCGTTTTATTTACTTTGAATAACAATTTGAGTTTACTACTTAAAAAGATTTTTAAATTGAATTTCTGTGTATTTCATACAGAACATCTTAATCATCTTTATACCCTCTTCCCCTGTGAATTGCCTTTTTGAATACTTTATCTTTTTAAAAAACTGTATTCTTTACCACCTTTTAAAATTGATAACTTCTTCTCTGTCAGTTGTATGACCATAGAGAGTCTCTAAATCTGCAGCCTAGATTTAATCTTTTCATTTTTAATTGTACAGCAATTGCTTCCTAAAGTTATATAATTAAATTTGTCATTGTCTTCCCAATGTCTATAATCTCTGTATGTTTAAGGGATGCTGCCTATCACTTCAAGGACTAAGTAGTCTGAATTTCTCTTGTTTTCCCACATGGGCTCTCTACCTCGTTTATTGTCAGGCATGACGTCTGTTTTTGCACGGGCTCCTCCTTCCTCTCAGGCCTGACGTCATTTCCATATGTGCATCCATCAGCCTGCACGTTCTTTGCACTACTGGCTCATTTGTTCCTCCATCTGTGCTGCAATACCAAAGCGTGGTTCCCTTTTAATATTCTTACATAGAAAATCACATTAATTCACTTCAACTTATCATTTTATACACTTTTTTAGGTAACTTTAAAAGCAGTCAGATAAACTAAGTTTATGGAAACGTTAATAGGAAAACAGAAACACTTTCAGGAAAAGAAGCCTCTGTGTCAGTCACCATGGTGAATTAACACATTTCTCTTTTTTTTTTTCTTCCACACATGCCTATATTCATACAGTGTCATTGGGTTAATGGAATTATATTGCCAACCATATTTTATTTTGAATCATTTTTATCTAGTATCTTGTTCTAAACACTTCCCAATATTATTATGTTCTATTATGTGTGCTCTCTAATGATGGTAAAAGATAATAGTTCAATTTTAAGAAAAGAACAAAGGTCAACTTTGAATTTTATCTCCTTAGCTCTACCTCCAATAGCAGCTATGAAAAAAAGATAGAAATTATGGTATTTATCTTTAGTCCTTTAACATGAAGATAAGTCTCTTTGCTGCAGTCTCTAGCTATGTTTTTCTTGGTTCAGGAGGCATATACCCCTTTGAGCTCTGTATCTGAAACTAATCTTACCCTGGACTCCAGGCTACACCTAGACTCACACCTGGCTTTGCCACTGTTGACCCTTTATGTCAAATCTGTGTTGATTTCTACCCAGTTATGAGAATGTTGTCTGTGATCACAGTCAAGATTATCACTGAGGCTTTGGAAACTGATTATTGTTTATCCAAACAGGATCCTCATCTCCACCATCCATTGAATTTGACAGAAGTCTCAGGGGCAGGAGCATTTTAGAACCAGGAAGATATGCTGTGGAGTCCCACCAGCAGCTAATTAATTGTTCAGTGTTCTAGAGTCCATATAACATTGCCAAGCCTTACGTTCTTCTTATGAACAGTACAGGCCATATAACCCACGCCAGAAGTGGGTGCTGGGAGTCTATGAAGCACCCAACCCAACCCAGTATTTGCAAGACATGTTGCATGGCTATTTAGCCATCAAGCAGCATCTGTTATCAGAGCTACTCCTGTTACTTTGGGGAGTAAGGCGCCATGGCTTCCTTGGCATGCCGCTGTCCTCAATTAAGCTTTGGTCCAGCTTGTCAGCCAAGTGAAGATAAAATTGCGTGACCATCAGGGAGCAGAGTCTTCCAGACTTTTGAGAACTTGCTCATATAAACTTATTATAGCAATGATGACATCATGCACAATGCCCATTCGGACCCAATCAGATGAAAACCAACAAACAACTGGGAAGATGGGCAGGAGGCCCCAACCTCAGCTGAAGAGCTATTGGCAGCTGATCACTGTGGGGTGAGGAAGAGTTGATCTTTAAGGGAGTGACACTAGACAGGCTGAACAGGCTCCAGTGGATGAACTCACACTGAGGGACATCTGGGTACACACTTGACTTGATAGGCCTTATCATGCATGAAAGAAAGCATGAAATCATGGGGGGAGGAGCAATAGGGGAAGGTATTATATATAATATATATAATATATTATATTATATATATATAATATATATATTATAATATATATAATACCTTATATTATATATATAATATAAATAGTATTAAGAGATATTGCATGAAATGCACAAAAATTCAATAAAAATAGACATTGGAAAAAAAATTAAATCCCTGCAATGTAAAAAAAAATTTTTTTTTCTGAGTCCCCAGCCTGTCTGAAATACTAAGTATCTTCCCATGGGATGACCTCAGGTCTCTCCTCGTGATTTTTGATGAAATGAAAAAATAGGTTGGAGGGGGTTAAGTGTTTACAGAAATGATCTCAGCTGACAAATTACATATTCTCAGACACGTCAGCATGGTGTGTCATGTGTGTATTTTCAAATTCATGGCCACACTTACACACCTGTGCAGGCCTTTGTAGCCAGTTGTGATACGTCTTTGACAGAGACTGGAGGGGCGGCTTCCTATCCTGTGATTCTCACAAGGAATCAACTTTGCTCGGCTTGCCTGTCTTCTAACTTTCAGAGAGCCGCTAGGGTATTCCCTTGTGCTCCAGCACTTTAAAGAATCTGCACGTTTGCTGGGCATGGTGGGACACACCTGTAGTTCCAGCACTCAGGAGACAAAGGCAGGTGGACGTCTGTGAGATCGAGGATAGCTTGGTTTACAGAGCAAGTTCCAGGCCACCTGAGGCTGAGGGAGACAAACAGCACGCAACAGACAAACATGCTTCTGTGCAGGAATAAATCTGGGAAGCTATGTGTACCCCTCTTCGTCTTAGTGGGCTATTAGAAGATCTCTACCTTACAAGCAAAGAAACCAGTTTAAACACTCCCTGAAACATGCCCCCAAGTGTTCATTAGGATGTGTGCTCCCGTAAGCACTCTTCAGGAAACTTCTGTTCTGTGTCACCATCTTGCTACAGGTCACAGTGCAGATACTAATGCATGAGTTAGGTGGATATAGAAACAATAAGTATCTTCATGAAAATAGTGACTTCTAGTCGTGGGCTTAGTGTTCAGAACTGCAGACCGACACACTGAGAACCTGAGTTGCAAAAAAGCCAAAGAGATCTGAGGCGGGTAGGTTTGGGGTTCAGACAAGCTTATTAGCAGAATGCAGGTGGGGCACAGTGGAGGCAGAATTGTTCGGGGAGATGTCACCTCATACCAGGGGATGAGTGATCTGGTTAACACTGCGAGAGAGCAGAACCATCTGTTGTTCACAGGGCAGTGGCCTTAGCCTTGGCCATTGAGACAGAAAAACTGTATCCTAACCACTGTAGAGTACCATGCGTATTCAGAGAGGAATGATGGGCACACAGTAACAAGGAAGAGACTTTCTGACACCCTCCCAGGGAGGACGAGAACAGTGTTCTTGTCCCATACAACACATGTCTCTTTGTACCGCTGAATATGTGTGACTCCTGTTCTATCTGGCTGATGCTTCCTCCCTGATTTCAGCCTCCTGGCTCTACCCTGAACAGTTCCGGTATCAAGTTTCTACAAGTAATCCTGAGGTGACCACTTGTGTTCCTACAGGGACTCATTCTGCATGAGGCATAGTGATGGTTCGGGACTAGGCTGCGTTGTACCCCTCCCCATCACTTTTATTTGCCAGCCGTTAGGTTCTCAGGCAAAGCAGAAGTTATCTTTTGCCATAACTGGCAGGGTCAGAACTCCAAGCTGAGACTGGATTCTAGTATATTGACATAGATGCCCTCCACATGCCGAAAGTCTCCAGTATGGGATCAGTTCCGAAGGAAGTAAAGGATACTCTTATTACTCATCGTTCCTTTTTGCTAGCATAAGGTCTTCTGTTTCCACACCTCTGCTGCTTAAGAATCCACGT
This sequence comes from Eospalax fontanierii, assembly GCA_035773235.1. NCBI lineage: Eukaryota > Metazoa > Chordata > Mammalia > Rodentia > Spalacidae > Eospalax > Eospalax fontanierii. The sequence goes on along the minus strand of CM069540.1, from coordinate 42,024,335 downwards.
AATACCATTTGGAAATCATGACCAGAGAAAGCGAAAATGTTTAATGTCTACAGAGTAAGTCCTAGCTCTCTTGGCTGTCTCTTTTCTCTGGCCTCTACATGTCAGTGGCATGTGTACTTCCTTGTCTAGGATGGCCTGGGTTTGCATATATAAACTTGGAGGTACTGTTTCCTCCCAAGCTCTGACCAACTGTCCAAGAATACTATGAGGATTAGCCTCTGCTACTAGCTATCTGCTGCGTTAGTCGTGTAGTAGTCACTGCTTTAGTTCAGCACAACTGTGTGTAGAGACTCAACTGATTACTCCCACAGCTGCTCCCTCCTCGATGACAGTGTTGACAGGCACTGCTCGGTGTTCCTACAGCCTAGGCACTTTAGTTTAAGAACCTCAAGAGTAAATCTTCCAAAAAAGCAGATGGGAATGATGGATCAAATTTATAACGTTTTATATGTAGCCCAATTTGAAAAAGATGCATTTTCCATGAGCTCCTTTGATGAGATTCAATTATAAAATCTTCACTGTCATGAATTCAAACTTTACCCTCAAATTGGAATATCAACTCTACAGTCTTCTTCTAAAATTACTACAGTAAATAAACTCTCTAAGGAGAGGTTCAGGCCAAAAAGTGGAAGTACACAAAAGAAATATGCACTTAGTGGTGGCCCCTTGTTCTAGGGACTCCTGGGAGTAGTGTGTTGAACTTCACCTCCTGTCTTCATCCAGGAAACATGACTGTAATTCATGCTGGATGCATTGCAAATCTCTTCACATCCCTTAAAAATAAGCAATCCTTATTTTTAAAGAACAGTTTAATGTGAATATCAAAACGTCCATAGTTGCCTTGGACCTGTGAATTCGCTTCTTCCTTCTGTGTCTCCCTCAGACCTTGAGATATGCAGTCTTTCCCCTTCAGAATAGTATCAGACACAGTGCGAGCCTTCACAGTGGTACATTTTAGCTATATGAAGTGAAATAAATCTTTGAAATTGGTAGCAGATATTATATTATCGCTATTATTTACAACTGATGGAAGAATGGGAGAAAAATGATTTGTCGGATAATCTTTATGGCTGTTTCTACTCTGCCTATTTCCTCTTCAAACTATTTATAGCATCTTTGTGTGAAAAGAAATGATAGACAAGGGGAGAGGCAGAGAGGATCTTCTTCCCTTCTACTTGGGTGGGATTAACAGTATAACTGCTGAACCCCCCAAACAGTCTGGCTGTTATCAGGCAGTGTATCTGTTTGTGTATGAACATGGAACTCTTGAGTCCTGAGGTTCCTTTGGGGAACACCAGTTAAGCAGGATTTCTGTAAAGAGTGAATGAAAGAAGTAAATATATAGATTTCAGTTTGTTTTAAAGGTAAGGCCCAAATGAAGTCATACGCAGAACCCAAAAAGTAGACGATTGAGCTTCTGAATCACAGAAGAGAGGCAGAAAGAATATATGAGCCAGCCAGTGGGGAAGAGTGCTGTGGCACACTGTCTTCTGTACATGGCATGGCCATTGCACTCAAACTCGGTAGTTACCTGCACAAGATAGAGCCATTCATAGGTAGAAGATGGGTTTACGAGGTCCCACCCCTCTTGGGGAGCTATGGATGGTTAATGGTTGCCATGGGAAGAGGAGCCATTTTCTCTGGTGGTGTAACCACTGGCAAGTTGCCTGTGGTACGGTAAATAACCCTCTATCCACACTCCTGCAAGCAACCCTAATTAAACTCTGAGGACCACCAAGGACCAGGAATAGGAAAGAAGAAAGACATGAAGGCTAAGGGGGCTTGAGGAGAAGGGACTCGGCAGGAGAAGGACATGAGAGAGGGTAGTGGGAATGACTAAAACACGTCACATGCATCTTTAAAATTGTCAGCGAATTTAAACTTTAAAAACATACTGTGTTAAAGAAAAAAGTGTGTCTTCAGCAGGTGAATAGGGTCTCCCTTTCCCACCCATCACCCGACCCTCTTCATGGCAAACTTTAAAAACTTCCCAACCCCGGCTTGTTGGCAAACAATAGGAAAGATGTTTTTAATGGCACTTTGAGAGAAATTCTATACGTGTCTGCAGGGTGTGTGGTTCCAGGCCACCTTGTATGTGAGACTGGATAGAGGTACTGAGGCCAGGATTTCCAGATCATCTAGCCTCTGGAGCCCTGAACTGTGACCACAAGAGCATCCTGAGGCCGTTTATACATTGCAGACCATAACACTTTGTAGTCCTAGGAACTGCGTAACCACAGGAGCGTTTGTAAATGCTTAACGCCATGGAGAATCCTGAACATTCATAGCCACCAGTACTGTGCAGCTACAGGAACAGTTAGAATCGTGTTATGTGTTGTGGAGCCCTTCTAAGGCATATTCAAACACACTGAAATGTGGAAAGCACTGGGAATGTACCTCAGTTCAACTGTATGTCTGGCACGCAGGAGGCCCTGGGCTTGATCCTCGATACTACAAAAAAATGTGGAGTGCTGCACTGTCTGTGCTGTAACCACTAGTCCTATTGGCTTCTTCTTGCCAAATGGCTGTCCAAATTAAAATAGTTTTAAGTATAAAATAGTCACCAAATCTGGTGCACAGCGAAGAAATGTATTAATCACATGTAAATAAATAAAGTTAACAATTAAGGTAATTCAAGTAACTTCTTTTTTTTTTTACCTTTTAAATAAGACTACAAGAAGATTTAAAGTTCCATATGTGACTCTCATTGTATTGAATACCAGTGTTGGAGTCTGAAGCTTTATCCCTGGGGACACTTAACATCTGGACTGAAGGGTCAGGCATGTGTGACTGTCATCCAGTTTCCCAGGCTTCTACTTTAAGTCTGTCCTGTAGTTACTTTGCAGATACGGAGTTGACTTGATCATCATAAGCCAAATAAATTGGTCCCTGAAAACATCATTTTTTCTCCCAGACATTTTTCCATGATTGTATATATCTCTTAAAGATTTTTACATAATCAAATCAAGTATAACTAAATATTCTGGGAGTATGTCTTCTAAATTTGAGGTGGGTCAGAATTATACTGTTCACCTTTTCTTTTGCATAGCAAACAAAAACACAAACTTACAAGCCCCTGTTTGTCCCAGCAATGATTGGACAGCTCAGTTCCCTGTTCTATCTGCCTGTAGCTGAGTAAGCATGTGCTGAAACCAGGCTGGACCATTGTCCCCTCAGCTAGATGAGAGGCATACCCTCTTTCCACCAAAGGAGAGTGCATATGAAGCAGCTCAGTCTGCAAGGCAGGCCTGGTGCTCTTGCTTGTCCCTCATACCCTGTGGGACAGTAGCATGAAACATGATGTATTCTCTGCAGTCACTACCCATGACTCTGTGAGAAAATAGCTCTGGCAGTGTTTATTCAACATGTGCGGGCTGATAGCAAAATGCCTGCTCAGTGTTTGTTTGCTTTCTGCTTTCTTGGTCTTCAGCCACAACAAACTGCCAATAAGAACTGTGTCTAAAGATTGGGTGTTGATGGGGGTGGGAAGGGAGACCTGGGAAAGAAGCATCTGTGCACATTTGCCTTACACCAGTAGACGCATTGCTTCCTGCCCACTGTGGACTCTGGAGTGAGACATGTCTTAGGCTGACCTGTACGTCTGCAGGAAGCTACCTTCCAAGCCCTGTGACCAAGTTCTCGTGGGTTTACAAAGCGGAAAGGATGTGTACTGCATCAGTAACCCTTTGGGGAGACTGTGGACATGGGTAATGAAGGAAAAGCAAGCACTGCTAGGTCCCTTCCCCTGCAAATCTTAGATAGGAGAGCAAAATTCATAAATGGCGACTGGCTTTGGCCTTCCCTGGATAACCTATTCATTCATGCAGAGGCTCAGGCCTAGGAAATAGCAGCCCCTGGAGCACATCAAGAGAAGAGCAAGCTGCAGACTCAGTAAGAGGACCCACTTCTACTTTGCTCAGAATCTGCATGACTTGGCAGCTTCATGAGAAACATTAGCCCAGGGCCTGGCAGTGGTCAGACCTTCCCCCATTCCTCAGGGCACTAAGGGTGGCTAATCCTGACATGTGTCTACTCTCTCTTCCTGAGCAAGCAAGACCCTAAGGACCCAGATCATATCAGGAAGCAAGGCCAGGGCCATGGTAGAATGAAGCTGTGCCCAAAGGAACTGGCACTGAGATGCCCCCCCCCATTGGAGGCCAGCCAGCAAGACCAAATAAGCAGGAAGAAGAAAGGAGATGATCAGGAAGGAAGAACATGGGTATAGGGATTAGCAGTAAGAACTATACAGTCCTGAGACTGGAGCATGACAAGCTTGGCCTGGACACAAGAAAGAAACTAGCTGAGAAAGCCTAAGTCCCTCAAGCTGAGCTATTAATGTCTAGGGCAGATGAAGCTGAACCTGACAGGGTTGATGAAGGACCAAGGACTGGTTGTAGCTTTCTCACTGATGGCCAATGACATTCTAGAATTGTTAGGCTCTTGTAGGAAAGAAGGTTATGCATCTATACATGTGAAAGAAAAATGTAAACTCTTCTGCAAAAAATAATTGTTAACTGGAGGATCAAAATAGTACCTTAAATTTTGCTCACTAAAGTAGTTTATCAGACTGGGAAGATGGCTCATGCAGTAGTGTACTAGTCATATAAGCCTGAGGTCCTGAGTTTGATCTTCAGAACCTACGTTTAAAAGCCCAGAGTGATGGTGCATGCTAGTGATTCGAGCACAACAAAGGCAGAGACAGGTGAATACCTGGGGCTCTCTGACAAACCAGGGTAGCATACTTGGCAAACTTCAGGCCAGTAAGAAACACTAAGTCAAAAAACAGAGTAGATGATACTACTGAATATGCATCTTCTCGTCCTGTTACCTGAAGAACAATACCTAAGGTTGACCTCTGACCTCCACACACATGCACACATGTATACTTGCATACACAAACATATCTAAAAAGAGAAAAAAATGTCTTATCACTCAAACTGCTTTATAGTGAGCAAAGTCAATTCTACAGTAAAAGGATAAAATATTTAGTGCCATTCCTCCTGTCTTAGTAAATCACATAAGCTTGTTTGTCCCTGTCTGGATTTCTAGCTCACCCTTGTCCTCAGGCATATGTGATTTTTACGTCATTATAATTATGCTTTATTTAGTTATATGTCTTGATTTTTTCATGTAATATGCTAGAAGAGCATTGGTCTGTATTTCTCCATGGGCTTTCTGGTTGTTATGGTTACTGATTGGTCTGTATTCTCCATAGGCTATGTGCTGTTAGAGTTACTGATTTTATTGCCCTTTATAATATAGACATCTCTCTCTACTGCTGAACATTTTAAAGTTCTTCACAGAATACAATGAACCCTGTTGTTTTCATATCTTTTCATTCTACTATATTGTTTTCTTAAGATAAATATTAAAATGGAGGCTAATCCCAAAATAAAGCTATTTTTATTAATATATGTTTCCACATTGTTTCTAGTTAAAACCAACAGCAAAGATGAGTCTTCAATGCATTACAGTTTCATCAGCTCAGAGGGATTTCTTTTCTAATTTAACATTTATAAACTCAATGGAATTTGCTTTAATTCTTACTGATATTCTTCTCTTCATTGTCTCCTGAGTGATGTAGCCATGCATTCTTTGAACAAAGACAAATACTTTGAAGTAAGAGTACACACACACGCACACACACACACACACACAGAGTTTTGTGTGACTGGACTTTTAAACCATGCTAACCTACAAGTATGCATTTTAAAAGTGATCTCTTTTCCATCTTAAGTACTAGTTTCTCTAGCAATTTCCATATTTTCCTCTGCTATCTATTCTACTAAATATTATAAATTTCTTTTTCCCTCGCATTCTCTGAGAAAGAAACAGCTTTAGTAAAATGCACTGAAACAACGAAAGGCCAAAAGCAAAGCAGCGGGAAGGACACCAGGGCACCTCTTGTGGTCTTTATTAATTGGTCTACATGCACACACATATCCAACAGCCCCTTTTGTCTGGCCTGTCAGAGGACATTAGTGGAGCCTGATGCTGAAGCCACTTCCTGGCTCCCAAGTGGACATAGCCACTAAGAAAGAAAGACTCATTTACCGGAATAAAAATTTTGCTATGTAAGTGAAGAGTGTACAAGGCACATTTCATGCATCATTATCTGGGCCTGATTAGCAATGATGGAAATTGGTCCTCAATTTGAACAATCAGCGGAAAGGAACCTTCAGCTTTCACTGAAGACAGACAATTGCATAGACATGCCTGTGTTTTCTGCACAGTAGGAACAGAGGCAAGAGCCCTTGCAAAGACGGCTTTCAAATTGTTTGGGCAGCAGTTGCCTTGCATACACCATTGTCCCTGTGACGCAAAGAAATCAAGACCCTGTTCTTCAGAGCAGCAGGATGACATCTCTTAGGACGCCCTGTGCCACAGGGGGCCACATTGTTTCTCTTGGCCCCAGACATGGCCAGGCCACCTGGTCGATGCAGCCCAGCCTTACTCAGGCTTTGGAGCAGGTGCGCCGGGCTTTGAATGCTAATGTGTGTGACCTTGCACATGGCAGTTGGTCTGTCTGTACAATGATGATGCCAACACCAACTTCTTTAAAATCATTTGTGAGGATTATAGCAAGATAATTTATACAAAAGAGCACCATTCAGGGCCCAGTGGTTGAAGGCTGCCTCTCTGGCACCAAGGCATGCATGTTTCTGGAGCTTTCTCTGGGTAGGTGTCTGAGGAAAAAGTTATAGAGAGGGCCAAGAACGAGGCTCTTATAAGAGTGGATCCTATTACAGTGGATACAATGTTTTGTATCACTCTTGGCATGGATTTTATGATCCCAATAAGAATAATGTTGTAGGTGTCGTGATCAGGTTTCCCAAGTCCCCATTCCTCCCTCCATCTGCCCTGCACAGGAATACACTACTGTAGTATTATGAAAAAAGAGCCTATTAAACAGTCTGTAAAGCTCCTGTCGCCAAGGAGTGAAAAGTCTATCACTTTCCAAATCTGGCAGATGAGTCACTGCTAAGGGACAGCACAAATGGAGACAGGAACTTGAAAAGATGGTAGGACTTTTGAAAATGTCCCATGCAGACCCAAGCGCCCCTCTCTGGAGACGTCCTCACAATACAGGAACCCATGGCCTGTGCCAGAGCCTGCAAGCCTTGGATGACTAGAGCCTTGAAGGACACTGTTGATGAAACGCAAGCATTCAGAAGCAGACTACAGTTCAGAGTCTAGCAGGGTTAGGGCTGGAGAGGTAACTCAGGTCTTGCAGAGGACTCAGGTTTGATTCCCAGCTCCCGCATGACAGCTAATATATGTCTGAACTATCTGAACTCTAGTTCTGGGGAAATCCAACGCCTTCTTCTGACTCTGTGGGTATTATATGGGTGTGTATGTATATATATATATATATACATATATATATATATGTATATATATACATATATAGATATAGGCAATACACCCATACACATAAAATAAAAATAATAAATAAGCTATTTTTAAAAGTTAGGGTCTTGCAGGGAAACAGACCAGCCCATGCATCAACACCAGGTGCCACTTGCAACACAGATCTGCACCTAAGTGCTACCAGTATGTTTGATTGTCTGGTATAAGCAACATGTGGATTTTAGGTTGTACATGCAGCACCTGCCTGCAGTGCAGCTGTTGGAACACTGAGGCTATATGAACATAACACCTCAAATATACCATAGAGCACACAGCATACCTGCCACATTACAGTGCACACATGAACACACACACCACTCGTGTAAATTATCTGTGTCTGTAGTTCCAACGACAGCAGTGGTCCAGCCAATGTGGGACTGCTTAGATTTAAATACTAACTGAAGTTTCTGGAAAAGTGTATCAAGTACTGTTAAGTACTAAGAAATTTCTAAGTGTTCCCTTTCCTTTGGTCTCCCCTAGAGCTGAGAAAGCTACCATACCTCCAAATGACGATGAAGACCTATTCGTTTCTGGACACTTCCATCGAACCCTGGCAGAACTTGATGAAAACCTGGAAGGTAACAGCCACCAGCCTACTCTCTTGATAGGATCAGATGTGGGAAGTTATCTTTTCTGAGTACACTTCAGTATAGCTCCACACGGAGGAAGTCTTGGAGTTGCAGCCCACTGTCGAGGCAGCCTGGATGTGAGGGCTGAGCTCCTCTGATGAGGGCTGTTCTTGATGGACTGTTTTCACTGGGGCTTCAAGCAGTACTAAGGAAATGTCTAGGTGGCTATTTAAAATGTGTGCCAGATAATACTGCTTTTGCATGGTTAAAAGCATTCCACATACCTTAAAGACAGAAATATCTACAGTATGCAAATGAGGCAGAGAAATACAAGATGGTACAAAGAGTAACAGCAATTCTTAGGGTTGGGGAGATAGCTCAGAAAGTTAAGAGAGGACCCAGATTTGGTTCCCAGCGCCCACATGCTGTCTAACAAGCATCCATAACTCTGGCTACAGGGAATACAAAGCCCTCTTCTGGCCTTCATGGGTATTGCATACATAGGTACATCTACATACATGTGGGCAAAACACTTATACACATAAAATAAAAATTGAGAAAGAAATTTTAAAGACTTTCAACTTCTCCGTACTTTATAGCATATGAAATTACACAATCTTTTTGTCCATGATAAAAGCTTCTATAAGTGAGCTGCCCAGTAGCCCTGCTCTTCTGTTGATTTATTATTTTTTTTAATAACACTGTAAGGTCAAAACAGATGCAGATAATTTCAGTACATATGTAAGACAACTAGGCTACACTATTTCCTTCAAGGCATGGCTGAAAGTAAACTAGAATGCAGATGCTGGCCATGCCTTGAAAGGAGGAAACAGACTATAACACTGATCAGTGGTTTTGTCTGACTCACTTCCGGTCCCTTCTCATCAGCATTTGAGTGACAGAGCTGAGAATCTGAAACAGCTATAATCATGTCTCACAGCCTCGACCACGTGACCCCTGCATCATTTAGCACTTTGAAACCTCGGTATAATTCTGAAGACTCTCAAGACTTAGTCATTCTCTCTTTAAGAAATTAAAGCTAGGGCAAGTTGTGCTACATACCTTGCTGTGCTTCTGGTGGACACAAGAAACAGAAAGAGCAGAACCCCAAGGATACTTTAACATTCCTGTGTTGAGAGCATTTTCCAAAAGGTCAATTTAGGAGTCTGTGTTTTAATTGAATGATGTTGGCAAAATGCAGTTACAGAACACCTCACCCTGAAGGCTCATGGAGCTCTAAATGGGTCTGTGTTGAAAAAACAGCAGTAGAGACTCTGGCCCCAGGTGTACCTAGATTATAAATCAAGACAAGATTTTAACATATATGAAAAAAAAACAATCACCAGAGTAACGCCAAGGCAGCCAGGGTTCTGAACGTGCTAGCACTAACACTCTGGCATGGGAATGCTGCAAAGAGTGTCAGTTGGTGACTTGTGTTTGTCCTTCTCTGCAGAAATGGAAGAAAGTTATGAAACAGATACCAGCTCTCTAACCAATTCCATAAATGATATGTCCAACCACAGCCTGCAGGAGGCCAGAATTCCTGATGGTGATATGGATGCCATCCCAGTCACATTTATTGGGGAAGTTTCTGATGAGCCTGTGGACGCAAGGCCGATCTCCAGTAGAAACCACAGAGCTGCTACTCCCGACACAGGGGATGTTGCCAGCCGAGGAACCCACCTGGCCTCACTTCAGGCTGACCATAGCCAGCTCTCTGTAAGGACAAGCAGAAAGGAGCCAGACTCCTCTCCTTCCCAGGATGTCAGAAGGACAATCCAGCTGTCTTTATCCAACAGTTCTGAAGAGAGGAATCCAGCTGAAATGGACCCCAAAGTGACCTCTTTTGTTTCAAAGCTTTACATAGATGACCTAAAAGCAAAGGACAAAGGTAAGGTACATGGTCCTGCTCAGAGTGAGAAGACACAGGCCAGTCCCAGAGTAAATTCACAGCAAGTGAATCAAAAAGAAGAGGATGGAAACTCCACCTCAGCACCCCCGCCATGGTCTCATCGCAGCCAAGCTCCAGGAGGAAGCTACGGACTCAGGCATGGCCTCACCACATACAAAATTGTTCCTCCCAGATCAGAGATGAGGTGTTATGACAGGGATGTGTCCCTCTCCACGGGCGCCATTAAGATTGACGAGCTAGGAAATCTGGTGAGCCCTCACATGAACGGCCGCAGGATCACATCCCAGTCATCAGCCATTGTTGATACAGAAACTCAGCCCATTGGGAAAGTGAAAGAGTTCTGGAAGTGCAGCTCGATGCAGAAGCACCTGAACCTGCCAGCTGAGTCTACAGCTAAATCGCCTCCCTCCACGGCCACCCATGCCACACTTGTGAAGCCACAGCAAGACAACGGACTCAAGGCAAGCCCGACACTGACCGCGCCCCAGCAGCAGCCTGCCTCCCAGGAGTATGGGGCACACCCAGGAGAGGAGAAAAGCCGGCCACAGTCAGCAGTCACTTGTCACACAAAAGTGCCAGCAGCTCACAGCGCAGAAGTCACATTCCTCAAGCCTCAGAGAAGGACATCCAGTCAATATGTGGCCTCCGCCATTGCCAGGAGGATAGGGCCTCTGAAGGCCCATGCTGATACAGTTAGACTGCATGAGAATCCTGAGAAGGGCCATGAAAGACCAAAGTTGGCTGGACCACTTCCAGCTGTGAAAGACAGTAGAGCTTCTCATCTGCGCTCAGAGGCAGTACAGCACGAACATGATACAAAGGGCTGTGTCTGCCTTCCCAGCAGCCCTGCTGTGGACTTGCCAGTGGGAGACCATCCCAGAGGAGAGGTCAGCAGCCCAAATGGGAAGTCGTCAACTCAAGACTGTCCTGCTGCTGTCCACAGAGGCTCCTATTTCCTCCCAGTCAGTTCTTCCCAGAGGGATCCTGTTTCTGTGGGACAGAGCTGTGGTTTCCATGAAAGGCAAAGTCCAAGTAACCAAAAGACCCGCTCAACATCTAACCTCACGCAGGCACTGGACAGGGTGCAGCCGCCCCCTCCGCTCTTGACAGAGGCCTATAACTCTGGTAGGATACTGGTGAATGGCTCTGCATGGGCTTCAGGCAACACTGAGCCTCCACGCTCTCCAAAAGAGTCAGTCCCTACTAGCCACATCATCTTACAGACAGAGGAAAAGCCTGGTCCATTATATACAGATGTTCAAGATACAGATGGTACTTTTCCACCCAGCATCTTTGGGCCAAAGAAAAAATTCAAGCCTGTTGTTCAGAGACCAGTTCCAAAAGACACATCCCTGCACAGTGCTCTGATGGAAGCCATCCAGTCATCAGGAGGGAAGGACAAGCTCCGCAGGGTGAGTGTGGTGGGAATCGGGTTGAGTTCAGGGGGTTCCTGAGCAGAACTTCCATACCTGTCCTAGATCTTAAGTGGGGCTGGAAGAGAGAAGAGCAGGATAGCACCAAGGTTTTCAGGCTTCATTGTAACTGTGCTCTGTCTTCTTCTTCAGAAACATTTGAATAGAACCACTAGAGAAGCTAACCCTGATAGGTTTCAGCTTCTCAAGTTCCAGCTGCCTAGTAAATGTCCGTCAATGAGTAAATGTCCGTCGACTGGAGCAGAGTAGTCGTGAGGCTAGGGTGCCCATACACAGGTCCAGAAGCACTGTGTGTTAGTCACTTTTGTGCTACTGTAGCAAAATACCCGAAATTAGTAACTTAGAATGAGCAGAGTTTTATTTTAGCTCATGTAGAGGTTTCACTTCATGACCAGTTGGCACATTACTTTTGAGCCTGTGGCAGAGCCCCACAGTATGGTGCGAATCTGAGTCAGAACAAATACTACCTGGCCAGGAAGCAGAAAGAGAAAGAGACTATCTCACTTTAACGGCATGCCTCAAGTGACCTCCTATAAGGGACCACTTCCCAGGAGTGCAAGCTGAGGAAAGTCTTTTACAAGCTTCTGGGTGCCATCTCAACACACTGAGATGGTCAGTAAAACTCAGAAGGACAACTGCTCCATACAGTCATGTGTTGCTTAATGTGGGGGACACACCCTGGCACACATACATTGCAGTTTGGTTTTGTTATTGCACTAACATCATGAAGCACTCTCACAGAAACCTACGTAACATAGGCCAGCACTTGACAAGAGACACAAACCCAGATGAATAAGGCTTGCTGTTGATGCAGCAGTCATAGAAGGTATACTGTAGTAAATGAGTAATCCAGTTACATAATCACTTGGTGTCATAATACAGAGTTTCAGACTATGGGACAGTGTGCTGCACTTCCATATGTCCGACGGTGCATGGGCTTGCTACACTGACATTGCCCCAAACACCTGCAAAATGTATTGTAGTTTGACATTAGCATGGGTCACTGCAATGTCACTGAGTGACAGGATATTTAGTCTTGTGAGTCTGCTGTCATAGATGTGGTTTGTTGCTGACTAAATATTAGGTGGCACATGACTTTATTTGGACATCATTATATTGTCATTCTGCCTTAACAATAGCAATTGTTGTCTGACACTCCTCTATTGCTAGGTCATTTAGCACATCAGGAACATTATTTAATTGCTAAGCCAATGCTAGTAATTAAGAGTTATTTCTTCCATTTTGAAGATGAGGAAGCAGGCAGAGTGAGACTAAATAGTCCAGTCCAGTGCCACAAACTAGGATTCTTGTCCAGAGTTGCAAGATTTCAACACTCGTGTCAGCCAGGGAAAGCTGGGGAAAATAGCAGGAATAATAGTCTTACAGTAAGAGGTAACAGCTGATGTTACCCTAAATCTATAACCTTTGATTCTGCTATAGAGGCCACTTGGATTACTTGGAGGGTCTGTTCTAGTAACTCATGGCAACTTGAAAATATCCTAAGTTGTAAGTGCATTTAATGCACAGAACCCAGCTGTGCTCAGCCTTGCCTGCCTGCATGTGCTTAGAACACCTTCATTAACCTACAATTGGGCAGCAGCATCCAGTTCAAAGCCTGCTTACAAAATGTGAATGTCTCAGTTATGTTTTGTAATATTATGCTGAAAACAGAGACTGGTTAGTTGTATGGATATGTTTTTGTACTGTAGCTGCTGAAAGCTCTTCAGGCACCTTCTAAATGCACCTGTAAGTAGACAAGTGGAGCAGAATTGATTTTATAAGTCTCTGCAGATAGGGAGTTAGCCTGTCTCTGTCCTCAGAGTGAAATATGTTGACCCTGTTAATATTCTAGACGGCAGAACACATCTCAGAAGGAAGGCCAAAGAAACAGTCCTATGTGGAGCCAGAGAGTGAGCGGTCTGCCCTGCTGGCAGCCATCCGGGGCCACAGTGGGACCAAGAACCTGAGGAAGGTAAGGGAGTGGGCCTTCCACATATGATGAGCCCAGATGCTTGCCCTCCCTTCTCCTCAACAACCTGCTGGCCAGGTGCTGCTACGTTTCTGTTCCTTTGACTACATGGTAAACCATCAGCAGAGCTGCCAACCCTATCTGCCTGTACACCAGCATTGTGGGTAGGCACCCTGATCCAGGCAGCTGTCGTAGCCACTGCTCAGATATAGTGTCTTTTCTGCAGGCCTAACTCCTGCTGACACTTCTCAAATTGTCTCACCCAGTCTAACCTCATGATTAGAAAAAAAAAAAAAAGGCCACTTCAGCATTGCCCCACCTCTCAGAATCAGGTTGGTATGTGCACTGGCTTTTTCACAACTGCAGGAACCATGTTGACTTGAGTTTAGGGGCAGGACATGTACCTGTGGCTTCCACACACAGGATTTGAGGAGCAGTGTGACATAAACTGTGTACATCAACTGTGGTATTCTCAGTGTATGTCCTGTCCGCCCCCCCCCCCAAAAAAAAAACTGATCAGGTTGGTGTGTCTGGTTTCTGTTTCTCTTCTCACATGTGAAGAATAAGTTATGAGATCAGAGAGTTCCCTGGCATTACTGCCAGATCTTCTCCTTTCGAGCCATGTCTTAGCAGAGCACTGCAGAAAGAATTCTGTTTTCTGAGGGTGATCATTAAGAAGTTGTTGGAGATGCACTCTAACAGTTGTGAGATGGTCAACTGTGTGGGAACCTTTTCTCCTTTATACACTTTGTCATTGTCTTGAGTCTGACAGGCTACTGTAACAAAGCACTGTAGACTGAGTAGCTTATAAACAAAAGTTTATATTTTATAATTGTGGCTAGCTAGAAATCAGTTGAAGGTCATGGCATCAGCAGATTTGCTATCTGGTGAAGACTGTCTTCTTGAATAGCAGGTGCGAGGAACTCTCTGATGTCTCTTTTATTGGGGTACTAATTCATGCATGGTGGTTCCACACGTATGACTTAATCACCTCCCAAAGGTCACCTTCTAATGCCATCACCATGGGGACTAAGATGGTGCATATGGGGAAGCGGGGTACATGAGCATTTGCTCTACACTAGTCATTTAACTGTGTCTTTGCTAGGTGTCATCCCTTGCCTCTGAGGAACTCCAAAGCTTCAGGGATGCTGCAGTCTTGGCCCCAGGTTTGGAAAGTTCTCAGCAAGAAGACCCTGGCCTTCCACCCCCACCTGCCTTGCCATCCCCACCCCGTCCTGCCTCTCAGGCATCCATAACAGTCTCTAGGTTCAGCACAGAAACCTTCAGCAATACAGTGGATGCCAGGCAAGCCTTGATGGATGCCATCCGCTCAGGCACAGGGGCTGCACGACTGAGAAAGGTGAGCATTGATGTGGGCAACAGACATGGTGGTGTGGTCGACTGCACAGTCCAGCTTCTGGAGGCCACTGCCGAGAGCTATGTGATAAAGAGCTAAGCCAGGAGAAAGCCAGTTTTGCATGCCACCTGCCATGCATGTGGCAAGATGGAGGCTAAACCTTCTGTCCTCCTCGTCACAGTTGGTGCTGGTGCAGGGATGGATTCTGGGAGAATCCACAATGGACTCTCTAGGGCTCGTGCCAGGAGCACTGGACCCTTGGCCTGGAGTGCCTCTGTCGGTCGTCCTCTGTGCACGTTCATTCATCTCTTTCCACCAACATAATGCATAACTTAGTGAACTCAGTCTCCCAGCAGACCACTTTGTTCTTTTCTTATAGGTCTCTTTTTGTACAGGCTAATATAGTTCCTCACATCTATTCCCCACCTGGACCCCTAGACACTGTGAGCCCTGTAACAGTATTCCCAAATTCAGATATCTTCTAAGCTCTGCTTCAACTCCAGACCATCCTGTAAATGCGCTGACATCCATGGCTGTGCATGGCCCCTGGATATAGCGGTTGTGCTAATAACAAGGAAGTTAGAGTATTTGGGATTTCCTGAGAGACTATTAATGCATCCTAAACTATGTTTTCAGTGAAGAGGTAGGATAAAGTTGATCCTCATGTCATACATGAGCTGAACAAGCCTTAGAAGATCCATATCACCTGGCTTTGGTCATACCAGGACTGGACTCAGCACAGGAAGTACATGTCACCCAGGCTGTGTGCTCTGCAGAAAGCAGGTCACCCACAAAGCTAAAGCTGAGCTACTTTTACATAAGGGATGCTATTGCCAGGAACAAGGCAGGTCACGTCCCTTGTTTCTCACTCAGAAGCCTAAGGGGGCAGAGGAGGGGAGGGGCCCCTAGGACCTGTGACTGACAAAGGATGTCACTATGCATGGTGCTCTGTGGGTACCTAGAGCTCTGTTACCTGTGGTTCCTCTGTGTCCCTGACTTTCAGCTTTCGAAGCTTCAGGAATCATTAGGCTCAGCTTTCCATCAGTCCACACCTTCCCCAGCATGTTCTGATTTGAGTGTGGTCATAGCTAAGTGGATATGGTCCTACAGAGGAACCCAGGAAGTGGCATCTATCGAGAGCCAGTCTTCATGGGTGGCGCAGTCCACTTTAGGACCCCATCCAGCAGCAGTGGAAAGTGAATGCTCAGGAAAGGGCACAGGAACATTATTCAAGACCTTCTGGGTCTCTGTATGGTTTCCCACTTCTCCCCCTCTGCTCAAATGCAGAGTTGAGTGCACACCCACCTCCCTATGGCCACATCTTCCTTCTCTCCTTAGTCTTCCGTTCACAGTACAGGTAAAGCAGCTGTGTGCATCTGGCTGCCTTGGCAGCTCTGGGTTAATGCATTATGTCAGAGGGCCTGGAACACACTTTGCCACTCTTATCCATGTTTATGTGTAAACACGCACATGATAGTGCTTCCTTCCCTTGGCCTTCAGAAGACCTGCCCAAGTGCAGGAACTGGGAGCTGCTTAGAGTAGACAGATGAAGGTAGCCTTAACCTAGCTACAAGAGTTCTGTGCCAGAGAGAGGCAGAAACAGAAAGAGAACCTTTCAGAAAAATGAAAGCTTGATAAACATCCTTTGCTAGCATGTTTTCTTTGGCCCGACAGGGGGCAGAGCAAGTCCCTACTCCCATTTCCCAGAGAGGAAAGGCCGTGGCTTCTTTTTGATAGACAGGTGGGGTTTAGACATCATAAATGATTTGTCCTGGCCAGCCATCCCTGGATCAGTGCCTGCACTGTGCTCCAATATCTTGTCAGCTCGTAGTTGCTTGGCAAATGGCCCACAAACCACACTGAGCTGGCACCACAGGGCAGGGGCCCTCTTTCCTACCATAGGAGTCATTCATTTGACCTTGACAGGAAACCTCATGAGAAGTGGTTAGACATGCGACTCTATCAGGAGGCCCAGAGCCGTGGATGACGAATAACAAGAAGACCTCCTTCTCAGCCAAAGGGAACTCCTTGTTCTAGGGACTAGGAACAGGAATCCATGGCAGAACAGCCCCAACTCTTAAGTACAGTTGCTTCACAAACTGGATCCCAGGTGTTCATTATGTAAGTCTTGTTGCGTCCAGTTAGATTAGAGTGGCTTCGGGGCACAGGCAGTCAGCATCTTCTGTAAGCCCTTCTCGGGTATCTGCTGTCTCTGGAAATGGAGCTGAAGTAGAGCATGCTGTGAGGCTCCTAGGTGCAATGGCCCCCATCAGGTCCTTCACGGCTGCTGTTTCTCACTCTTCCAGCCAGTTCCTGCTCATCCTTTTTATTTTCATGTTCATTCCAAGCTCTCCAAAGATTTCTAATCCTTGGGCTGGCTCAGCTATCCCATTTTATTGCCATACAGGTTTTTCCTCAGAATGCAGACTGTACCTCTGATCTCCCTTAGAACTTGCCCATCAGTGTATTGCCAGCACCTCCCGTACTGGCTGGCAAGGAGCAGGCATTCCGTCAGGTGCTGGAGAACGTAGACAGAGTGTCTCTCATTCACTGCGTGCATGCATCCCAGCACTCCTGGTATAACATGCTGTCCATGTGCTCACAGCTCACTCTTTCATAATCATCACCAATATTGCCAGACCCAGGAATCCACTTCAAGCTGGAAGTACATACGTCTCTGCTTTGAGAAATAAGATGAGCTTTGGCCATCTCCAGTCTTCCTCATCTGACAACCAGCTGTGAGCTTCCCGTGCATTCTACAGGGCCTGGGATCTGTCCACCCAGCCTGGAGGAGAGACACTTACCTAGTGACTCTTCTGCTCTCCTGGCTGTTTTTTTACTGACCCCGCCCCTGCCCCAGCCCTAGTACCATTCTCTTATCAGCTCTGTTCCTTCTGCTTGTAATTCTTACCTGTCATACAAGGGAATGCATGTGTCGTGCCACATATACCCTGTCACATGCTACCTCCAGGATGTGGCTCCCTATGCCCAAAGCCTTGGGGCCAACAAATTGTGAGCTGAGACTTCCAAATCCATAAGCCACACCAGCCTTTCCATGTGACAGTCTTGGGTATTTGCAGTCGCAGCATGAATCATGGCCATCCTTAGCTGACAGCACAAGCTCTATGGAATGATGAGGTGAGAGCTGACCAGCCCTTATGTTGGGTGACTTGTGAAATGACCTCGGTCATCGCCTGGGAACTCTGTAATGGGGACATCACTCTCATTTTACCAAGGGGAGAAGCAGGAATGAAAAACTGTGAGCAACTCTTGCAGCTGCACTCGGCTGGGGTGTGAGTCCACACTCCACAGTGTGTGCTTTTGACTGTTCCACATAGTCTCATTTTGCATCTTGCTGGGAGGTTTGCTAGGAAGCCTTCCTAAGGCTCGTAGCTATTTCTCTCTCTCACTTCCACTAAGTCCAGTTCAGCAAGTTCCATTTTTGTTGCTATACAAACATACATTTCTCTCATTTGTTATGGAAAATGTCAAAGATAATGAGAAGTTGAATTGTACAGTGGACATCCTTCTATCGCCAACAGTAATGTCTTGTATTTGTTTGATCTCATCTATCCATCTGTGTTAGTCACCCTTCTACACATTTTAGAGGGTCCAGGGACTCACTCTGTAGCCCAGACTGGGGAACACATGAGCCTTCTGCCTGGGCCTACAGAATGCTGGAATTTACGCATGTGCAAGCACCACACCTGACTGATGGTTTTATTTCTATGTCCTGGAAGTAAATTGCAAACATCAGCACATATGATGACTCAGGAGATTTTCCCTACACACTTCTAGAGTTCCTGCATATTGCTGGAGTTCAAATGTCACTGTTGTTTTTCAGGTAAACTGTTCATAGAGTGGCGTGTACATACCTTAAGGAAAGCATTTTCTGAGCCCAGAGGTCATTGAAGCATTCCAGATCCCATCCAGTTTGATTTTTCTTTCCTTTTTTATTTTTTTCTGATCTCAGTGTCACAGAGATCTGCCAGGCTCTACCTTCCAAATGCTGGAATTAAAGGCTTCAGCAACCATACCCAGCTCTTGTTTTTGATATTACAGGAAGAATAAAACCAAAGCAGAAATATATAGAGAATGTATAGGTGTCAGGACGTGTGTGAGAGAGAGAGGAGTGGGGGGAGGGGGCATTGGGATGATTTGGAGTTACTCATAGCCCCTGGTTGTAACTTGGCATAGCTTGTATAGGCTGATTAGAGAGGGGAGGGTCTGGTGAAGCTGGAGGACTGCTAACCCGGAACAGTAGGCATGGACCAGTAGAATCAAACCTCCCAGGAAGAGTAGTTAGGGAACACCTAAGAGGAAGGCAATCATTTTTTAAGTATGTTCAATTCTTGCCTATTTAATAAAAGTCTCTTGGAACTTCTGTGGCTCAGAAGGTAATTTCAGGGATTGGATTTATCATTCCACCTAAATCGAGCAAACATTTAGAAGACTTTGGTTTCCAAGAAACTAGCCATCAAGCCACAAGAAGCACTGGTCCCTGGAGAAATAAGATAACAGATAATGAGCCTGAGTCCCACATATCCTGCGCTGGAAACATCTGAGCCATGGTGTAGACGGGACTAACACGGAGACCCACCAGCTCCCTGATTGAAGCACAGCTGAGGTCAGGGAGACAAAGGCAGCTGGTATGCAGAGCAGTTGCTGGAAGAGATGTGGCAATGAACCCTCCAGAGGCCTGTGGGACCTGCTGCAGGGTCCAGCAGAGCCTTGACCAACCCATGCAAGTGAAGAAAACCAGCCGGGAGGTCTGGAGGAGGAGCAGCTGAAGCTCTCACAGGCTGAGAAAGACTCTCCCTGAGCAGATCTCCAACATGGGGCACGGGATAGAAATTCAGAAGGGTCTTGCCTTAGCAGTGAGCAACAGTTGACACTGGACCCTCTGCTGCCCTAGATCTTACACATAGAGATCAAGCTGTTTCCAGATTACCACATTCCAGAGCAAAGCTAAAGAGCATGTGTATGAATGTGAAACTATTTAGCACCCAACAAGGCAGAATTGTCAGTGTCTGGCCTCCAATCAAAAATGACCAGACAGCACAGTGGAGAAACAGCATGTAACATCCAAGACTGGAAATGAGCCAGACTTACCCTAAATGAACCCAGATATTAGAACTGGCAGATGAGGACACTAAAACAGGTAATGAACTACATCTAAAGACTACAAATAGCAAATATGCTCTGTAGCTATAACAGGATTAAATTAGAAATTAATAACAAAATGACCCCAGGAAATCTCCAAATATTTAAATAATCCATGGGTAAAAGAAAAAAAAATCAAAGGAGAATTAGAATATATTCTGAAGTGAATATAACCTTAGGGGATAAATATGTAGAGTGCAGGTAAAACAGTGTTTTTATGGGAATCCAGAGATTCCCATTGCATTTTTTCATTCTGTTGGAGAAGTCTCAACTGAATGCACTGTATTTCTACATGAAAAATCTAGGAAAAGAAGAAAAAAAAATAGAAATCTAAAGTAAGCAGGGAAAAATAAAGGTCAAAGCAGAAATCAATGAAATGAAATGGAAAAAGAATTGTAAGTCAGTTAAACTAACAGTCCTTTAACAAAACTCATAAATTGGTATGACTGGCACCAGATGTATCATGGGGCGAGGATCCTCTGTCAATTCCAGGAAGTAAATGTATAATATCATACAGACTCTATAGTCAATGAAAGAGAACATCATCCTAAAGAAACATCACGATCAACTTTGTGTTGTGGCCATGTTATGTTAAACATGCCAGCTTCAAACTGTGAAAACTACAGGAGAAATCCATAATCTGAACAGATGCACACCTGTTAAAGAAAGGGACTTTCTATAAGTTTTTTTTTTTCAAAATAAAACTATAAAGGTTTTTTTTTTCAAAATACATACAACACACAGATGCAAAAGATGCATATAGACACACAGATTCACACACAGACGCACAGGAACATACATAAGCACATAGACACACAGAAGCACACACAGATGTGCATATACCAAAGAGCTTCATTGATGAGTTCCTCAAACCTAACAAGACGGCTCCATAAATTTCTCCCAAAAACAGAAGGAAAAGAATTCTCAACTCATCCTGATTGAAAAACCAGACAAAGGTATTACAAAATGAAAGCAGAATATAACAGTTAATAGAGAAATATGTCCCAAGAATATAAGATTGGTTAACACTGAAAATTGAGACCTCATGTCAATAAACTTTTTTTAAAGCCATATTAATAGATACCTTAAAAGCATTTGAAAACATCCAGCATCGTTTCTCATGTAAACACTGTAAAGTAGGAAAAGTGGAACACCCTTAAACTGCTAAAGGGGCAGTGCGAATCAGTGGAAGAATGAAGAATGGCTACTTTTCCCCAAGGTGAAAAGGCAGGGGTGCCTGTTTGCTCTGCTTCTCCTCAACAGTTTTGGAAGTTCTAGCCACTGCTGCTGAGCTGGGAGGGGAGAGGGAGTGTGTATTCACATACAGTGTTTATAGCAGTTTT
The DNA here is from genome assembly GCA_035773235.1 of Eospalax fontanierii. Lineage (NCBI taxonomy): Eukaryota > Metazoa > Chordata > Mammalia > Rodentia > Spalacidae > Eospalax > Eospalax fontanierii. The sequence goes on along the minus strand of CM069540.1, from coordinate 42,003,179 downwards.
ATTTATAACTGCCTCAGGATTGGAAACAACTGCCCATCAGCAGAATGAATAAACATATACAGTGTTCACAGAAATAACAGTGATGTTGATACCTGCAGCAACATGGATGAGTCTCAAAACAGAAACCAGTCAGTAAAATGAATGCATGCCATATTGTTCAATTTCCATAAAAGTGAGAAGATGCAAATTCCCCCGGGGTGCTCGGGGGCTGAAAGGGGACTGAAGGAGCTCTCAAGAGTGATGCAATTAGGATGTTCACTACGGTATTGATGGCAGTAAATATGTGCATTATCAAAACATACCAAATTGATCCCAGCACTAGAGGCGGCAGAGGCGGGAGGACTGGTCTACAGCATGAGTTCAGGCCAGTCAAGACTGCATAATGAGAAGGTCACATTTCAACTGAGTTGCTAAAATCTCTCTTTCCTCCCACATACCTCAACCAGACAGCTGCCTAAATGCTGTCACCACTGGTGTGTCCCCTACTCAGTCCTGTCCACCTCCCTAACCCCCCCCCACGTCATCTTCCTTGGCATTCCCATTCACTGCAAGGCCATCAGATCCTCCCTCCCTCTGCAGGTTTTCACCACGGGGAATAAGGCAAAACTCTTAACAGTTCACTGGGAACTTTTCAAAGCTCCCCTGTGTTTTTCTCCAACTTCCAGATGCAGATCTTTTTTTCTGCTTCTTGATGGTCTAGCCTTATCATAACGTTTTTGGATCCACAGTTGGAACCAGGCTGGAGGAACCTGGTGGGCAGGGGGCCGGAGCTTGGAGCGAAGCACTCTGGCTTACTACAGGAAAGCACAGACTCCCCACTCTGTAAGCCTGCGAGGCTGTGCATGCCCTGCTGGGCTACACTACTATGCCAGGATCCTCTGTGGGACAGCACCACCTGCCTGTCCTCCATGGCAGCCCTGGCACTGTCCCTTCTACCTCCTCTCCCCTGAGTTCCTTCCCTCTCCCAGCTTCTCTGGCTCTTAGCCCCATGGTATGCTGATGGCCTGGCCGTGCCTCACCCCTGCGCCTCCCAGGCGGTCTGTGACGTGCTTCCTACACTCACCTCCAGCTCTGCCCAGCTTTCACTCTGGTACCGTGCAGGCAGGCTCCTCTCTGGATGAGACTAAAGCACCCTTGACCACAGCCTTGTCCTCGTCTCATCTCTTCTGCTCTTCCCCTGACACTACTGGTCTGCCCAGCACCTGCTTGTGCTGGACATAGGTCTAGTCTTGGTCATTGGACCCTTGACCTGTCTCCTCTTTGCTTCTTTCCTCCAGGACAGTGGAGTTTATCTTAGGTATGGACCATGATCTCTACTACTCTACTTCTCCTTCTCGGCTGCTGGCACTGCCCCGCCCCATTTCTGGTGGATCTCCGCAGGGTTCGTGGGACCCTGTATAGGCAGATCTGCCTCAAGTGCTTTGCACATGACTGCTTCTGCTGAGCACAGAGGGAAGGAACTGGAATGGGGATTTGGGTGGTTGTAGATGTCAGATGGACTGAACAAGTCCAAGCCTTTTTAAGGGATGATGGAGAAGAGTAGGCACAGAAGTGACCACTGCGCAGCCCAAGGGAGATGCTTCATGATTTGTAGCTGTTAGCAGGGTTTCCACCACCCCTGCTTGATCCCAAACTTCTTATTCCAAAGCTTCACCAACAAGACCATCCAGAGATTGGGACCCCTGAACATGGAGGTGCCTGAGGTCAGCAGGTAGTGACAGAGCTGAGGAGCGTCCCATCGGTCCTCATGAAGACAAAAGAAATTGGAGCCATGTGTGTGAGTGGTCAGAGGACCCAGGCTGTGTTCTTGATAGGCGTGGCTGAGGTCACAATGTGTGAGCATTTGACTTGAGGCAAAATTCAACTTGTATTTGTTTTAGAAGCAGAACTAACATTGCTCATAGTGCAGAGCACACTGGTATCCAGTCCCTGGCAAGTACATTGGCAATATTATGTGTCCTGTCAAGATAGTGATGTTAGGGCTAAGAGAATCTGTGTCTTTGAGTATTTGCTTTGCTTAATGCACTGAAAAAGTCAAAACACAAGCCAAAGTCCCAGTCCACTTTAAAATGTGCTCCACAGGGCTGGAGATATGGTTCAGCAGTTAAGAGCAATGGCTTCTCTTGCAGAAGACCCAGGTTTGGTTCCCAGCACCCACATGGTAGCTAACAACCTTTGGTAACTCAGTTCCAAGGGATGTGACACCATCTTCTGGCCTCTCTGCACATTGGATGCACTTACATGCATGTAGCCAAAACACTCATACACATAAAGATAAATTTTTAAAATGTACTCCACTCAGGAGAGACACAGTGCTCATTTCACACAAATCCTTTTCTTTGAAGCATGGCCATAGGTGCTAGAGAAGATCCTGTAGATCTGCATTCCTGTTGTTGAGCTTTTAGGAGAGTGAAGGCTCAGCCAGCTGTGGCGGTGAAATCTCACCCCAAAATGGAGGAGGATCTCATGTCTCCTTCATACGACCAACGCCTGATGTGCAGTTGAGGTGTATGCAGCACTGAGTGAGCCCGCTGGGTTCCTGTCTCCAGGCATCCCTTCCTGAGGGACTGCAGGTTGAGGAGCTTGAGGAAAGGATGGGCGTGGCTCTGGGAGAGCCTGCAGACAAGTATTCGTGGATTCCACAATGCTTCGTTTTCTATTTTTTGTTTATTTCTCTCAAATGCAATTATAAGTAACTGAAAGGTTTTAAGCATATTTGTATTTTGGAAAGGCTGTTCCTTGGGACAGTAAGCAGTGTGGCTGTTGGGTGTCAGTGTCTTCCCAGGATGGCTGTGCACACCACTCTTCGGCACCCTTTACTGCCTACAGAGACAGTAACTCTAACATATTCACTGCAGGTACCTTTGCTTGTGTGAGTCTTGGACTGAGCTCCTGTTGTTGCAGAAAGCACCTGTACAGCACCGAGAATCATCGCTCAAGGAGCCCATGTGACAGGAAATGGACCCATAAAGAGGTGGAGGTACTTTCCTGTCTCCAGGCCAACTTGCCCACAGAGGATTTCCAGCATTCCTATATAACAGTCAAAGGGGGTATGCTGCTTCGCTGTGTGGCTTGTGTGCCAAGGACATGTGATCTGCCTCTGAATGCTCACAGTTGCCAATGAACTGCCCTTGTTGGCAGAGTGATGGGAACACACAGGCTGGAACCCAACCTGCACACTTGATTCTAGCCATGGGCACAAGGAATTCATGCCTTATGTTGATTTTTGAATCTTTGAGACTTTGACCACATGTACGTGGTTAAATCATTTACTCGTTTAAAATCTTCTGGATTCTAGGGGACAGGGACAAAAGCCTAAATCAACAGAAACGACCAGAATCATTTGCTACCTGATGCTCTGTTTCAGGAATAGGAAGAAGGGTGGACAGCTGTTGTGAAATAACCTTTGCTGCATGGCAAAGCGTCCTCACACCTAACGGAAGATCTTGGACTGTGATGTAACTATCTGAGCTTTGAAAATCCAGCTAGTGTTGCTGCTTGACCACGTGGATAGGACATTTCTGATTCCTCAAAAGTTCTGGGTGGCGGAGGTTAGAACAACACTGGAGGAGATTAGAACAACGCTGGAAGGGCTGCTCAGTGCCCCCACTTGGATGACTGTACCCCAGTTCCCCAGCAGGCTATGAAGTGTAGCAGGCCACCTTGGAGGAGCCTGTACGTGAAGCCTGTATCCTCACTGGGAGTCTTCCGAAATCATGATGAGGGCCAAGAAACAGGGTGTTGGGTGCCCATATGTCACTGAGGACAGGGCAGCTTGGTTCTGAAGCTGTCCTTATAATATACAATAGTCTGGTGGCACATGGTGCAAAGTCACCATATTTATAAGACATTTAAGCTCAGCAGGAGTTTTTCATTGAAGCCTAAGACTTTTTGTTATATGGCACAAAAACAAGAGAGTAATTGAAATTAAGAGGAATTAATGACATAAAGTATCTGCCTTAGTGAAAAAAAAAAGGAATCTTTTTAATGTTTCATTCGGTTTGAAATCTGGGTGTCGGGTAGAATGAGAACTTGGTATTGTGTGATTAATGTTGCTAAAGTTTTTCAGTGAGGCAAGAGCTACCAGCCAATTGCTCTTAGTCACAGCTGTCTGCTCTTTCTCTTAGTGCCACAAATAAATGCAAATCCAATCCTGTAACTGCCATGTGGATTTCATGCTACAGTGTATCTCCTGCCTGCAAAATGGAGGGATTAATTTATTCTGCCAACAAACATTTTGGCTGTTATGTTAGTTAACTTTCCATCACAGCGACCAGACACTTAAAGTAGACAACTTAAAATGGAAGGGTGTGATTCTGGCCTGTGGTTTCAAAGATGGGGTCCATGGCCACACTGCTGCACCTGTGTAGTGAAGTACATCATGCCATGGTGCTGGGACGCAAAAGACGAGGGAGGAAGGGGCTGGGGTCCCGACATCCTCTTCAAAGGTGAACCAACAGTGACCCAACTTCCTTCCATTAGACTCACCTCCTAAAAGTTCCATCCCAATAGTACCACAAGCTGGAGACCAAACCTTGAATACATAGGCCTTTGGGGGACATTTAAGATCTAAACTATAGCTGAAGATTTCTGTACTGTTTAGCTCACTGGGTATCAGTATATAAAACAGACAAAATCCTCAGCCTCCTAGGGGTTATATTACAGCACAGGACACAGACCTTATGTCAAATAGGTAAGCAAAATACTGGGTTTGGAGAGATGCTTGTAAATGCTCTGGAGAAAAATCATCAGGATAAGCAGATGAGAGACTCAAACAGTATAATAGAAAAAGGCCTTGATGAGAAGGTGACAGCTGAGTAAAATCCTGAAGTACAAGAGAATGTCTGGGTGACTGTGGAAGTGGCAGAGGCTCCGAGGGGGCGTCCTGGAGTGACAGGAATGTGACAAAGGCTGTTGTAGAAGATGGAACGACAAATGAACATGTACAGGTTTCTGGTCTGCAACCTCCACTGCAGGCTTTTTGACCTGCCTGGAACCCCCTCTTCAGTGAAGCCTTGCCCCCAAACCATATGAGAATTCTGGTGGCAGGCCTCAGGGAGCAGAGGGGCATCCTCCCCTAGTTCTCCGAGTTACTTTTTCTCATGTGGCTCAATCTGATGTAAAATTTAACTCTGTTGAAATTGGGTTCTGTTCTATACCTCCCACTATACAAGCCCTTGGGATTTGAGGCCCAGGTCATAGAATAATTAAAGCTTTCTGGTCCATGCTCTTTGCTAAGTTCGCTCACACTTGGGCTTATTTCATCTTCCTAGTGTATCTAAATATCAAAATACAGTCTTCCAAATGATCAAACTGAAGACTTAAGACTAACCAGGTCCGCTTCATGGCTTTCACTGCAACAACCTTCTGTAGGTCCCCGTTGCCCAGAAGTAACTCTGAACTCCATCATCCTCTCAGAGGATGATCCTCTCCATCAGCCTCCATCCCCCCTGCCCTTCTCCATTCCAAACCTCAACTGTTACACTGTTTCCTTTGTCCTATCCAGCCACCCACTAACTGAGTGCACCCTGAGAGCTCATGTACATTCCCTTATTCTTTAAACATTTCTCTTATAATGTCTAGAATCCTCCACGACCCACCCAGTCACTTCAACTGGAAGCTCTGGTTATGTCCTAGACAACCCCCAACACTGCATCCAGTGCTCAGCTTGACTCATTTCAGCCTCTTTGAACTCTGTCCCCCACACCTTGCACCTCATCTCTGACACCCCTGGCTACAGAGCCTTGAGGCATGCAGCAGGAAAAGGCATTTCCTCAGGGACGTCTCTAGCCTTGGTTCTGGTCCTCAGTCTCTAGCCTTGGTTCTGGTCCTCAGTCTCTAGCCTTGGTTCTGGTCCTCAGTCTCTAGCCTTGGTTCTGGTCCTCAGTCTCTAGCCTTGGTTCTCATCCTCAGGGACGTCTCTAGCCTTGGTTCTCGTCCTCAGTCTCTAGCCTTGGTTCTGGTCCTCAGGGAAGTCTCTAGCCTTAGTTCTCGTCCTCAGCCCGGCAGCTCACTCCCTTCTAGACACATTGTGTATCATAGAGGGAGAGAGAAAACGTGAGAAATTCAAACGCTCCCAAGTGTTTGCCAGCAAATTATGACTAGCATTCTGTGTCCCAAAATATCCCAGCGTAGTAGAAAACTCCATGGCATCCGGTTTCAGATTCTGGTCCACATAAGTACGCAGTAAAGCTGCAGTGAAAGCTTGGGTCTCCTAGGAACGCTGAGAGATGGTGTTGACTGGAAACCGGGGTTCTTCCCATCCTGCCTCAAGTTTATCACTTTTGTCTCTGCCTGTGTGTGGCACATTATGGCCAGAAAGGAGCCTGTAGAGGTCCTCATAGGCCTCCTGCAAGGCTAGTAACCATAACGAAGGCTGCAGACTCTACCCTGATGGATCTAGCTTTTAAAACGTGCTGGTCATCTCTCACAAAGGAAAGCCTTTGTGACTCCCTGGGTTTCAAGGCAGGCCCTCTACAGTATGCCTAACATCTTCTGCTTTCTGCTTTACCTCTCAGTGCTGGATCCTGGGTGTTCTGTTGTAGGCATCTCTACTGTGCAAACAGTGCCTCTCTATGTCCCCAGGAAGCCCTCAACTCAGCTCCTGGTCTTCAGAACCTCTGGCTTGTGTATCCTGCCCTCTTGCCTAGCTTGACCATGACCCCACCTTACTATTTGTGTCCCAACCTTGTGCCTGCACTTCCTGGGTAGCATCCCAGTCAGAAAGGCAAGAAGATGTGCCAGTCACCAAATTCTTTTGTATTTTTCTCCTACAGCTGTGTGTGTGTGTGTGTGTGTGTGTGTGTGTGTGTGTGTGTGTGTGACTGAGTGCTTTCTGCTTGTGATTCCCCCTACTTCCTACAGGTTCATCTTTTCCCTTCTGCACTTTTCTTACACAGCCAGAGGCATCCATGGCCAGTGCTCTGTCCCCTGGGCTCTCTGAGGGCTCTACTGTGCCTGCTGAGGAAACCACCTTCATGGGCGGCAGTTATGCTGTATGCTATCGTGCTAACTTCTGAAACACATGTCTGTTCGTGTGGATCCTGAAAGAGTATGACATTATCACTATCAGAGAAACAGAAAAGAACACAGCCCCGCAGAGTTACCTCATCCGCGGGTAGGGTCAATGGCTCTATTGTCCTTTCTCATTCGGTGTGTGCGGTGTCAGACAGGGGAAGTGAGTTCTCCCTACCTCAATCAATGCCTTTGAGGCATCCAGATCAGTCCATCCAGAGCAGAGCAGGTGCTGCTGATGCACAGAAGCACCTGCTAGTCAGGTGACAAAAGTGGAGCTCTGGAATTTGCCAGTGTTGGGGACTGAGTGGCTAAGACGGGTCTGTGGGTGCTTCTCTCCTCTGCTGAAAGCATCCTGGCTCCTGAGAAGGCTTGGGACATTTTTCAGGGCTAGATGCCACTGGGCTGCAGGATGAGATTCATGAGGCTCTGGCTGCGACCTCCAGCCGGGCACAGGTGCATTTGTTCCTGGAATGCACCTGCAGGTTCCAGCTGCTGCTGGCATTTTCCCCAGTGTGTTCCATTAGAGTGGAGATCTGCTGACACTTTTTATTTTTTCTGGTAATTCATTTTTGTTAAGACAGAGAACTGCAGTCACTGGAAAGGAGATTGGACTGGCCGCCAGGAGGAAATGGGAAAAGGCCAGAAGACCAGGCAGGGAATGCAATGGGCAGTGGTGGTCCTGGAGACCCTGGCACAACAGACAGATGTCCATCGGGCTAGGAAGGAAGAAGAGAAGGTGGGGAAGGCAAGAGGCCCCAACCAGCTCGATGGGGCTGCTCTGTAGGGCTCAGGCCTCAAGGCTTTGTTCTCAGCAGCCCACAGGGGCACAGAAGCACTTCACATACCAATTTCTGACTTCCGAAGTCCTCCCTCCCTCTTTCCCTCCCTCCCTCTCTCTCTCCTTCCCGCCCTCCCTCCCCTTTCTTTCTTCTCCCTTTCCTTCTTCCCTTCCATCTTCCTTCCACTCTTCCTTTCTCCCATGTATCATTCCTCCTTCCCTCCCTTCCTTCATTGCTCTTTCCTTTCCCTTCTTTCTTTCCATCTAACACTTGGAAGGGCTTCTCTGAGTTAAAAATCTCTTGTGGGTACTGGAAACAATTGCAAGTTAAATAGCGTCTCTGCCTTCCAACAAGCACACTGGCAAGGGACCACATGGAAATGCAATCACAGCTATAACAAGCATCCTGGGAAAGGAAAGAGATGGGGCAAAGGTTGGTTTGTCATGATGGGGGCGGGGGGAGGAACCCCTTAACCGAGCAGTGGAGAGCCTACCTGGCAGGTGGGAGGGGCGGGACATGGCCAGAGGGGCAGCTAGGGCCACACAGGGGTTGCCTGTGGGGAGACTCAGGGTCGGAGATTCCGCACCAGGGCTCAGTTCCGTCGCAGAGACATTCCTAGGGCTGGGGCTGCTGCCACCCTCTCCTGTGTTCCTCTAGAAATACAAATGTGTTCAAAGCGGAAAGATCAAGAAGCGATTATGCTGGCACCTGCTCATGAGTGGTTTGGCCACGTTCCCAACTAGGGTGTGTACTGAGTGAGTGCAGGTGGCAGTAGCTCTCCCTGCACTGCCTGACACTCCTGTGAAGTGGAAAACACTGCGCTGTGCTTGCTGGACTCACATCCGAGACCCTTCCTCCAGATGCAGAGGCTTGTAGGCTCATGAGGGAGGCAGAAACATGGGGCTGTCAGTCTAGGCTGGGAACACTCTCTGCTTTGCACCCGGTCTCTAAGCCTGGCCTCACCAGTGTTTTGAGAGCAACAATATGAGCTCTACTGTCACACACCTAGCCTGGAGCAGAACTGGCCTTGCCCCACACAGAAGACAAACAAGTTCCCCCAAGGTTCTGCTCCAGTAGTGCCCCTGCACTCAGCTGTGACCTTTCAAAGCTGCTGCTGCTGCTGCTGTTCAACTTTTGGAATGTCATTTTTTGCACATTAAAACTTGAGCAGCTTTCATTTTTCCAAACACCATGTGGCCTCACTCCCCCATGCTTGATGAGAACTCCTATTGAACCTCCAAAACCCAGCAGCGCCCTATGGAAAACCTCCCTTAACCGCCTACTTCCCTCTGGAATGCAGTGCTTCTTGTTAACTATGATCACTTCTCAATGGAGTCTATTGGCTTTTGTGACCCGGAACTCTGTGGGCCTCATTCATGTGTGAGTATCATGCCTGGGAACACAGGATTGATGCCAGAAGCATTTCTTGAATGGCACAGAGTCTGCCCCAACCAGACTGGCAGCAAATTCTGAGTACAAAACTCCTGAAAGCCTGCTTGGCCAATGGCAAGTGGGCAGATGCCCAAGAGAAGGAAGCTGGAGTGTTCTTGCAAGGCAGCTCAGAGTCTCTGGAAAGACTCCAGACTACGGGGATGGTGGTGGCCAGGGATGAAGAATGGGCTTGCTGGCTGGCCTCCAGCTCAAGGGTACAGCTGGCCAAACCCCAGGCCAGGCAGGCGGCCGCTGGCACCAGAGATGAGGAGTTGGCTGAGGTGGGGTTTAGAACAAGAGGGCCACAAGCCACTCAGAATAAAGCTGTGTGGACGACGAAGCCTCTGGGAGTCAGGGAGCAAGTCACATGTGAATAAGAAAGTCGCCAGCCTGCAAAGCAGATTGGAGTTTTCATTCCCAATTGTGTGTCTTGGAGTCAATGACTCTATTTCACAGAGCTGTGGTCCTCTGGGCTGGCAGCATGGCATTTAACATGCCAGATCTTCCGAGTGACATTGTGGATGCTGGACAAAACAGTGCCATTTTGAGTGCTGACAATACTTGACTTAAGGCCTTCTTTCGAAGGGGGGTGATCCTTGGCTACATGGGGACCAAGGAGACATTTGGCAGGAGCTACCACTCTACTCTGGCCCTCTTTTCTTTGGCACTCCTTTATACAAACCAGGGCCACATGGGTCAAGTAACTTGGGGCCTCTTAAACATTGCCCTGATCTGATCATGTGGAGTTCACAAGTGTTTTCTGCATCTGTCTCAAAAGCCAAACCCTGCTCTCATCAGATCCACTCCCAGCAGAGGAGGCTGAGTCGTCTAGACCAACTCTTGGTCACACAGTTGGGTTCATCCTGAGTGGCCTCAGCCCCACATCTGACTCTGTCCTCATCTACTGTACCCCAGGAAGAGCTCCAGACCCAGGAGACTGGAGGCACAGAGCGTTCCTATGTTGCCTTCACCATAGAAAGGAAAAGCCTCTCATTGGCTGAACTTATGCTGGGAATCAAGGCTACTCCTACCACAATGTCTACTGGCTTAACTCACAGGTCTGGGGAAGGGAGGCAAACTCTCTGCTATCAGCATTCCTGAAAACGGGTCTCATGGAGGCTTTGGATCCTCATGACACCTAAGACCTCAGTAGTATGTAACCTTGACTGCTGGGCCCTGGGATGATCTTGTGCTTACATCTCTGGGGGCAGCTCAGCAATAAGGGCTTTAAGAGAACCAGAAAAGACAGATGCCACTATAGACCCTAATGCAAACATTTCTGAGTATCTGAAATTGGAGCCCAGAGGGTACCCAAGGACTAGTGTAAAGCCTGGCTTGGGAAGAGAATCTCTGGAACTCCCAGACTCCCTGGGTTCCATCAGAGTTGGGGTTCTCTGCAGGGGTCTCCTAGCCATGGAGATGATGGGTCCGCTTGCCTAGTACTTCTGACTCTGAGGCACCTGAGATCAAGCAGCTGCCACCAACACCTGACTGCAAGGCCTGGGGTGAGGCTGAGCAGGGAGGGATCCAGAGCAGCCACACCCAATACTTCTCACATGTGCTTGCTCGCTCAGCTCCATTCCCAAGCAGGAGCTCAGACATAAGACAGAGCATCGTGGGAAATGCAGTCTACTCAGGCCAATCTGCACACTCCTGTACAGAAGAGGGAAAGAGCCTGGCTTGCTTCCGAGGGCACAGCCAGCAATGGTTCTGAACGAGGGCCAAGTCCTGCTGGCTGTGAGTCAGTGTCCAGTCCCCTGTTGCTTCCAGGGTCCTCAGGGACCAGCAGGCAGCAAGCCCGGGTGTGGGTGTTGGCCCCAGAGGGATATGGCATTGCCTCCTTGATGGGCTTTCTGCCAGGCACAGGGAGGGCAGCCCTCACTCCTGCAAACAAAGCTGTCCCAGACTGTTCTGTGTGGTGGATAGCATGACAAGCCTCAAAGTTTCCTTTTCTTTTCTTCACTCCTTCCAGCTTTTCCTTATTAAGTTGTGATTTTATCACATGAGTAACAGGCGAGTACAGTTGCTGTATATATTTCTTTTAAAAACCTTTTGTCTCTCAAAATTATTGGTTCTATCTTCGAAAAGGATCTGGATGTTTCCTAAACTTTCCTTTATCTCCCAGGCTCTAGCAGTCCCTCTGCCTTAGTCTCCTAAGCAGTCAGGACTCCAGGTTGTCCACTGCTTTAAGCCTCATTTTTTTTTTGTTTTGCTTTGGTTGGTTGAGACAGGGTTTCCCCATAGCCCCAGCTGGTCTGGCACTATGCAGACAGGCTGGCCTTGATCTCAGAGATCCTCCTGCCTCTTCCTCCTAAGTGCTGGGTTTAAAGGTGTGTGCCACCACACCTGGCTCAACTCTTTTATTTTTTAATCACAGATATTTATGGAGTAAAGTGTGAGCATTCATTACATACAAACAATGTATAATAATCAAATTAGGTTAAGTAGTATTGCGTTGTGTTAGAGACCTTCAGATTCTCACTTCTAGTTCTTTATAAAATATATAATAAATTTGGGGTTGGAGAGATGACTCAGTGGTTAAGAGCACTGGCTGCTCTTGTGAAGGACCTGGGTTCAGTTCCCAGCACCCACATGGCATCTAACAACCATCTGTAACTCCACTTCCAGGGGATCTGACACCCTCTTCTGACATCCGCAGGCATTGTACAACACAGGTGCTCTTACGTACATGCAGGCAATACACTCATACACATAAAAATAATAAAACATTTTTAAATATATAATACATTTACTAACTAGTCACCCTGCCATGCTGCACAGCACCGGAGCTTATTTCTCCTGGCTAGCTGTATTTTGGTATTCGTCCATTTCTCTTTCCCTTTGCCTCCTTCCCTCTCCAGCCTCCAGTGGCCACTATTCTCTACTTCCGTGAAATCAACAATGTCTTTCTTTCTTTGTTTTAATTCTTAGTTCGTATCTATGAAAGGGGTCATGCAGTGTCTTACTGTGTCTTTTTTCACATATTGTAATATCCTCTAGTTCTATCCTGAGGCTGTAAATGATAGGATATCATTCTTTATGTGACTGAACCTTTTTCTCTTGTTTCCGTGTGCACATGCGTGTGTGTGTGTGTGTGTGTGTGTGTGATTTTCTTTAACCATTGATGGGCACCTATTGATTCCATATATTGGCTGTTGTGAACAGTGTTGTAATAAACATTGAAGCAGTGATTTCGTTTCCATTGGATACATACTGAGTAATGAGATAGTTGGATCATACAGTGAATGTGTTTGGTTTTTGGGGGGCGGGGGATCCATAGTTACTGTGTCAATATACATTCCTCCAGCAGAGCTCAAGAGGCTCCTCTCCTCATCACTTTCTTCAGCGTGTTTTGTCTTCTGTGCCTTTGATGATAGCCACTCTGCCAAGGGTAGGATACTATGTCGTTGTGGTTTTGATTTGCATTTCCCTGAAGATGAAGGATGCTGGTGCCGGGCCTCAGCAGGCTGAACTGCTCACGGTGGGCATCTTGGCTGCTTCCTGGCTGTGAGAAGCTGTCAGAGCACCTGGATGGATGCCTGCAGTTCTTTGGGCTTCCCTGGGGGGGGGGGGCAGCTCTTAATGGAATAAATACCCTACTATCTCTGGCTCTAGTGACTTGGACAGCTTCCTGGCCTATGACTTGTTGCTCCCAGCCTTAGGTGAGCATTTGCCTGGGGACTTCTGGGAGCAGCTGCCCCTTTCAGTGCTTGCCTGTTTCCCCAGAGGCTCCTGCCTAGGAAAGACATCTTCTGGCAGACTGTTACTGGAAGAACCGATCCCAGCCACAGTCTGGTGACTTGGTACCCTTTCTGGCCTTGCACAGCTGTTGCATCCCAGATGTACTTTCATATTTGGTCCAGCCTCCTAAATGTTGCTTTGATTTTGGATTCATCCCACATGATAAGATTTGGTCGACGGCAATGACAGCGTGGTTGGACTATGACACTGTTATCTGATCTAGGTGAGAACCTTGCTTGTCACTTGTTCCCTAGGCCCTGTGACTATTTAACTCCTGTGTTTCCTAATCTGTAACATTGACAGATGTGCACAGAGGACATCAGAAGGTTTAGAAATCTGAAGGTGATAGGTGATCATGTGATGAGCAGACCGGAGGCACAAGTTTGCTGCCAGTGGCTCTGTGGGGTATGGCAGGCCCCACTTCTCCATGAGCTTCAGTCTCTTCCTAGTAAAGCATGTTTGTAGTGATCTCTAAAGCCTTGGTGTTCTGGAACTAATTTTAGACAGAAAGATCTTTGATGCCATATCAGCCAGAATCCCAGAAACACCTTCAGTCAGGTGTGTGAACTGAAGAGACTAATTCTGAGACTGTTCTCAGAGACATGAACAGGGTTTAAGAAAGCCAGCAGGGGGTGGTGTAACAAACTGAGTCAGTTGTGGGGCCTAGGGTGAAAGATTAGCAAAAGAAAATCTCCCCAGGCTAGCAAGAGTTCTGTACTCATCAACTCCGCTGGACAGGAAGGAGGTCATCCTGTGTGACAGAAAGCCAGCTGCCGCCCACCTCAGCCTGGCTGAACAGGAAATGTTCCAGTCTCCCACTCTGTGCTTCCTTTAGTTCAGACCCAAGCGAAATTCACAGGGCAAGGGAACTTATGGATGAAATCCGTGGTGGTCAAATTCCCAGACTCATAATGATAGCCTTGCAGGTCCATGATGGTTAGGCTAACAGGTCCAGGATAGTCAGCCTCCCCTATCCATGATGGTCAGCCTCCGCTGTCTGTTAGAGTCATTCTCTGAGTAGATAGCAAAGGAAGACAGGATAAGATCTAGAAGGGTAAATGTCATACTCTGCCCAATGCCTAATGAGGGAAAGGCAAAGAAAACAAGATCTTGATGTTTCACCACAAGAGGAGTGCTTTAAGGGGCCAAGGATGCTTTTGAATAAACAACAGGGACTGTCTAAATTTACAGGGTTTACTCTTTTCCTATACACTTGAAAACTTCCACATTCCTCTTCCTCTGCGACTGTTATAAGAGGAAACATGCCTCCACTTCTTTTGTTGTTGCTTTTAGTAAAAGTTATAACATTTATTCATTTGCTTGTGGACCGAAACAGTTCTAACTTTACCGTTTATTAGCCTGAATCAGAGGGTAAAAAGGGTGAATCACATGTTTTAATAAGTTAGTTTATTCTTATCACCTAAAGCCTGAAATGACCCAAGTTCCAAGACACAAATGTTTAAGAAATTAGACAATACTGATGAACTGGGTGGTGATCTGGGAATAATGTGGAATATTCAGGAACAAAGCTAGAGAATGTCAACAGTATTAGACACCAGATATTTCCATGTGACAAATCAGCTCAGGGACCTTTAAGCGACAATGAAAATGGAGAAGTGAGAATGTCTGGAGCAGAGCCGAGCCTGGATAGGCTGTGTCCTTTTCGCCACTTAAATCCAACAACACTGAAAGCCGTCTAGCACAAGCAGTGGGCACACAATAGAAACCAGAGATGTCTGAGATGCAGTTCCTCTTCACAGGGAGGTGACAGGCAAGAGAAAGAAAGATATGACAGTAAGTGCAAGTGAGATAGACACCTGGAATAGGCTTCCCAAACTCCAGCTAGGGTGTCAAGAAAGCTCACCAGGGAACTGACAGCTCAGTGGACCAAAGAAAGAGGGTTCCTGTTAGTCCCTCTAGACAGAGCTTGATGTGCAATGCCATAGCAAACTAGAGCCAGGCTGAAGGTTTCCATAAAGAAGCATTTGGAGAAAACAGGATTTGGAGCTTTCTGAGCCATCAATTTGGCCATCATCTTGATGCCCAGTGGAAGTCACTGAAATGTTTATAGAAGCAGTGGCAAGGTTGATTCTGAACTTCCACTCTGCCTCAAACACTGGGAGAGTGGCACTGGAGCCAGCACGCAGAGAGCAGGCCATCTGGAAGTAGCCCCTGCCTGTCCAAGCAGTGGGAAGATGCAGGAACTAGGAGGTGGACTGACACGAAGGCGAGCAGGCTGCCAGGTTAACCAAGATGGAGCTCATACAGCAGCACCCTGGACAGTGTTGGAAGCTGGACACAGGTACCAGCTCATCAGGAAATCCAACACATGATCAAGATGGGCCCTAGCACCGATGGCCAAAGACAAAGTAAACAAGCTACCATAAAACGAGGAGCCACTCTGTTTCCTATTGTCCACGTGGTGGATTACGTTGGGTTGACTTTCCCCTGCGATTTGCTTTCCTGTAACTGTAAGAGTCCTTTTTCGCATTCTCAAGATTCCAGAGGTAACTAAGAATGAGCATTATGTGATATAGCATCTAGGTACAAGCACCTTTCGTCACACCACCCATCCCCTGAGTCAGAATTCTGGACTCCCCCTCTTTTCTAATCCCCACCACTCAAGTGCTCCACTTTGTTTTATAAAAAACAAAGGAAACTGCATTCTGTTCATTGGCCTCTTCGTATCCAAGTGTAATTTTATGTGCTTCTGGATTTCCTCCTCTGCTGGGTCTTCTGTTGTAGAGTCACCATTGCCAGAGCAGAACATCATTCACTGGTGGCGTACAGGCCTTCTACTGGTTAGAAAGGCCCACCCACATTACAGAGGAGAATCTGCTTCACTCAAAGTTCACCAGTTTATGTGCTTATCTCATCCAAAAGCACTCTCAAAGAAATGTCTAGAGGAACGTTTGACCACATGGACACAGAATTATTATTACAGTTGGACTTTTAAAATCTTAGAGACTTTTTTAGACCAATCTCACTCTATCTTACTGGGTAGCCTGGAACTTTCTATGTAGAACAGGCTGGCCTTGAACTCACAGAGATCATCCTGCTTCTGCCTCCCAATTGATAAGGCTAAAGGTGTGTTAATCACTTCTGGCAGTCTTAGAGATTTTAATAGGTGTGTAGTGGTATCTCATTTTTTGTTTTAATTTGCATTTTTATAATAAGGTCAAGTATTTTTAAAGTGCTCATTTGCCACTAAATATCTTGAACTACTATTCAAATTTATGGCCCATTTTAACTGAAAGTTTAGTCAGCTTGAGAGTTATTTACATATAAAATAAATAAATCCTAATTATGTGGATGGTTTGCAACTATTTCATCAAACACAGTTTTGCTTATAGATTATTGCTATCTTTAATATATGGAGAACAAGACGTCCGAAATCCTCATTTTCAGAATTTCCTGGAAAGCAAGATTGTTTATTCTTACAGATCAATTATGAGGTATAATTGCTTAATTTCAACAACAAATGAGTTTTGATTAAGTCAGCAATAAATTATAAGGCAAATTTTGAAAAAGTGTGGTGTATGTAGATATATATGTATATCTGTATTAACATTCTCAAGTCTATTTTCTAAAGCTTGGTTTTGTTTGAGTTTGGGGAAATTTTGAGACAGGGTCTTACTTTGTAACCAAGCTCCCCTTAAATTTATGATCCGCCTGCCTCAGCCTCCCAAGCCCGGGGATTACAGTTTGAGCCACCATGCTCACCCATTTCTACTATTGAATCACTTTTCCATGTCTTGAATAAGCACCACTAAGGCACAATGGAGTCATGCTTAGATGAAACACCGGCTTTCATTTGTCATTGTAAACTACATTGTGCATAAATATTAGCTAAACTTAGTCTATAGTTACTTTTCTATATTACATTTTCAGACTTTAGAAGTCATGTTATACTTCCTGTTTTTCCTTTTTGCAATGGAATAATTTAACAAATGCTGCAACCTTATGATTTTAAGTGATTTGATAAAAGTTTCCTAAGAAAATATGTAGTCAGTGAAGGGACATAGCTCAGTGATAGAGCACTTGCCCAGCCTGCACAAGACCCTGGATTCAGTGCCCAGTCAAACCAAAAAACAACAAGAAAGAACAGAAGGAGGAAGGAGAGACGGAATGAAGGAGAAAGGCGGAGAGGAAGGCACGCTTCTGCTCCTGGTGCTTATTGTAAAGAAGCATTTTTACAAGTTTCTGTTTCCTCTGTGAGACTTGGTCCTAATTAAACTTTCTATCTCTACTAAAGTCAGCTCTAGGGAATTATTTTTTAAAGGTAGCATTTTTATCTAATTATAAAAGATATTTGTGGGGCTGGAAAGATGACTCTGTGGTTAAGAGAAATTGCTAGTCTTCCAGAGGACTCAGGTTTGGTTCCCACACCCATATGGATGTTAACAACTGTCTTTAACTCTAGTTTCAGGGGATCTGACGTCCTCTTCCGGCCTCTGCAGGCATTGTACACATATGGTGCATTTGCATATACACAGGCAAAGCAAAGCACTCATACAGCTAAACTTTAAAAAATAAATAAGAATAATAAAAATAAATAAAGGTAGCTGTAGAACATACCAGTAAATACATAACTCCTTTCTTGTCTTTTGTCCCTTTATTAAACATCTGTGTGTGTTCGTGTGGGTCGTGACCAGAACTCAACCTCGGTTGCCATTCTTTGGGAGCCCTCCTGCCTTGTTTTTTGAGACAGAATTTGCCCAGTAGGCCAGCTGGCTGGCCAGAAAGCCCCAGGGGTCTTCCTGTTTCTACCCAGTGCTGGGGTTACAAGTATGAGATCACACTGCTCATGTCTCCATGATATGTCCTCTTCCTGCTCTTTCTATGCTTATTTTCTTGTTAACTCTTATTTCATGTGCTTGTGAATCCTGGCTCTCATTTCATTTATTACGTGTGTCATTGTATTCAGATGGCATGTTTTCTTCTTTATTTGACTATGAGGTCTCTCCATCTTTAATCTGCTTTAATGGTTGGAGACATTTCTTCTTCCTTTCACTATCTTGTTAATATTGTTCCTGGCATCTTGACTTGGAAAATTATTCACGTGTTTTCGTATTTGCTGTTAATCCTTTTAGATTCCCACATGTTGTGTTTTTATTATTGCTATTTTCTACAAGTTCTGAAATTTAGTCTTATCTTTTACCTTTGTGAGAAGAGTTGTTTAATAACCAATAGTTGCTTGATGAAATAGGCCCTGGATGGAAAAAAATGAGGGGAATCCTATGAATCAATCTCTTGCTTCTTTGAATTTATGTTTAAATTTTTCAGGGGCCTTTAAAATGGCGTTCATTTTTTCTTTATTGTATTATGGTATAAGGGCTGTCAACAATGTCCTTTGAGCAATTTGAGATTTTTGTATGTGTCTCAAATATAAAGTTCCACTTGCTCTTGGAAGAAGGTGTGTTGCTCTACACAGTTTCTGAATCCCACATTATACTGACAAAACTTAACCCAGTAATTTGGTGGCTCAGGATTTTATTTCCTGGTTAAATGTCATACCTTAGTTTGCAAAAAAAAATTCCTGTTATCAATGTGTTTTGATTGGTTTATCCTTATATCCTCTAGTTTAAAATTCACAAAGTTATTGCTCTGTTATTTAATGCATAGATATTCCTTTTATATTGTTGTGCTGGTTAGTGTTGTCACTTTGACACAAACTAGTCACCTGGGAAGAAATAACCTCGACTGAAGAAATTCCTCTATCAGATTGGCCTGTGGGCATGTTTGTGAGGCATTTTTTTAAAACTGCAATTCAAATGTAGAAGAGCCTTGCCCACTGTGAGTGGTGTCATCCCAGGCATGTGGGCCTGGTCTATGGAAGGAGGGTCATTGAGCAAGCCAGGCAGGACAGTAAGCACTTTTCATCACAATCTCTGCTTTGGTTCTTGCCTCCAGGTTCCTTCTTTGAGTTCCTGCCCTGACTTCCTGTGATGATTGATAGTAAAGTGTAAGATGAAATAAACCCTTTCTTCTTCAAGTGGCTTTTGGTCATGCTATTTCTCACAACAATAGGAAATGATCTTTACAAACTTGAATACTGAGCTGGGCAGGATAGCCCAAGCCTGTAATATCTGCACTGAAGAGGTAAAGGCAAGAGGATTAGGAGTTCAAGGTCACCGCTATGTAGTAAGCCTGTCTACAAAAGACCCTGTCTCAACACAAAACAAAACCCACATATTTGAAACTTTAGCATTATTGATGTCTGTGTTTGCTGTGTTCTGATTTGCTGGGGGTAGGTCTAAACTCCGCCACTTCTGAGAATCTCATAGTTTGGGTTTCTTTGAATTAGATCTTGAGACAAGGATTCAGATGCAAGTGGTTAAGTTGGTAAATGGAGAACACAGTGGTAAAGGGAGAGAAACTGAGTCAGAGAAGGATGGGAAACTAGTAAGTGTTGTGTCATGACGTAGGACACATTGAATTTTACTCACCAAGAGACTCCAGCTGTTGCTGTTGACCTGTACACCTAGAGGTTTTTTCTATCCAAGAAAGTAGAAGTTGGACATTTACATGTCCACTATCATGGTTGAACACTGCCCTGGAGGATATTAATTCTCCAGTTCCAGACCATCATGTAGGGATCAAAGATGATGTTGGGTGCCAGAGAAAAATCATGCAATAAAATGAGGTCCCAGAAGGGGGAACTTTGACTGGTGTGCACGAAGTAGGACCACATTGATGTAAGCCAGTCCCTACATGCTAGTACAAGCGACCAAGAGAATAAGTCCTGTTTTCCTGCTGCTCATGTTTACCTAGCTGTTACTGGTCATTAAGTTTGTTTATTGCATAAACAATATTGGGTTTTGCTTTGTCTAAGTTACTCTGTTAAAGTACTTGAGTCAATTTGGATTTATTATTATTAATTTATTAATGCTTGGCCATTCGTATTGTTCATGTTATATGTCAATATGTGCTCTTAAATTGTTTAAGTGATAAATTAAAACCAAAGAAAGTATGCATATTTCTGAGGTAGCACATATTTCAATATGCTTGTATATTATTTGATGTTAAATTATATAATAGTTAAACATATCAATGTCCTCAAATATTTTTCATTTCTTTATGGAACAAACATTAAAAATCCTCTCTTTTAGCATTATGAAAAACTATATTATTATGACCTCTAATCACAGTAGTGTTCAGTAGCATCCCTGAGCTTCCTCCCAGTTCACTGTAACTTAGTACCCGTTGATCAACTTCACCCATCCCTTTCTCCATTCTCTTCCAAACTCTAGTAACCAGAATTCTGTTCTTGACCTCTTTTATAATGAATGTGTATTTATGTATGGTATACTTTAATCATATTCACCTCTCATCTCTTCTCCCCTCTCTCTGTCCTTACTGAATACCTTTCTCTTCCCTCTTTGGTTTTTGTGTTATATGTGTGTGATTTTTTCATGAATTTGCTCTTCTTCTATGAGATCAGCATTTTTTTACTACCCATGTGAGTGGAACTATGTGGTAACCTGCCTTTTTATGCTTGATTTATTAGACTTAACATAATGACCTCCAGTCACACTCTTGAAGTCTTTTAAATTTAAGTACAAACTTCTACTTCTAATCAAAATGTTGTTATAGATGTGTCCCCCTACAGGAAACAACCAAAAATCAATCCGACACATGCAGCAATGGTTTATTAAATAACTGGCAGTTAAATGATCTCTGATCAAAAGGAAACAAGCAGCTAAGTCTTGCACGATTTCTTTTCTTTTGATCAGGGAGTCTTGCCCGTCTTCTTGCTCCAGGACAATTTCCAGGATGAGATTCAGGGAGATGGAACAAGGCAGAGCCTGAGGTGATGATGGGGCTGTGAGTCCAAGGAGAATGGGGCCCCTGGAGCTCACAGGAAGAATTGTGCAGAGAGCTCCAAAACTCTGCAGAGGTTCCTTTTGAAAATCAGCTGAGAGAGACTTTCAGCTCGCTAACCCATGAGCTGATTAATCCAATGCTTGCTCAGCCCTAATCCTTGCATCACCTCCTCAAGTCCTCTCATGGTCCAAGCTCACAAGTGGAAATGAAATCTTAGCATGCATTTCAGTAGGGACATTCAAACTATAGCAACAAGCAAAGATTTGAAAGAAAGAAAAAAACTACTTCTGTAACACAGAAGTCTCCAAATACAGTGACTCCTACCATCAGGGGGATCCCAGGTGGTCTAACCTTGGGAAGGAGAATTGGTGCAAGCCCAGAGGCAGCCCTGAGCAGAACTATGGGGCTTAGAGCTATTTTTCTATACCTTAATGTACTTCTCTTCTTTTTGGCCCTCGCCCCAGCCAGCTGTTGTGCCCACAAAGGTTCATGTCTTTCTTTTTTCCCCTGACTCTCGTCTAAATAATTCTTTCCCTACCCTATTCTTTAAGAGGCTTGCATAGTGACTTATCACTTCAACAAGAGTAATGAACTGAAATATAAATCAAGAGAGTAAGACCCAATACGTTGTGGTACTCGGCCTCCCAGGCATGGCTCCAATTCTCTGGAGGTTGGAAATATCTGTCATGACAGGATGATACAGTTGACAGTCAAGTCATAACAGGCCGTGGATGGCAAGTCAACATAGACAATGAGGTGTTTCATAGGACACCTTCAGAACAGGATGGGGGAGCCCAGTTTCCCCTCTGTCCTGCCTCTTAAAAAGCCAGGTCTCAGAGTTCAGAGTGAAGATGAACAAATAGAGCAGCAACAGAAATGGAGGAGGAACAGAAAACCCCCGTGAGCACCTTAGTCAAGGTCAAGCAGATTTCAGTCTCCGCTCTATGAACACACCAGCACAGCCTCTCCATTTCTGCACCAGGCAGATTAAGGTGATTCAGTTGCCCATGCTGTGCGCATTAAATAAGGAACAGGCAAAACCAGACTTCTTTAGTAGGGGACAGTTTCTTCAGAGTTAATAGTAACACCTACCCACAGGCCACAAGGTTAGATGTTAACCATGGTCTTGGATGGTTCTGCAGACATCCAAATAGGTAGTGTTTGAGGAATCAATGGTCTCTTATCACTTGGAAAAAAAAAAAACAGAATTTAACAAGACTCTGCTCATGAAGCCACTTAAGGCTCTGTAAAAATTGTTTCTGGCAAACCCCTGTAACGCTCATTGACCCACCTAGACAGGAAAGAGGCATCCAGAATGGCCACAGTGTTCTGCCAGTGAGCCCCCGTTCATACCAGAGATGGTACTGCCCTTGATGTTCAAATCTTGCCTTCAGTTTGAATAACACCAAACTGTCCCATGCCTTGTATTGTCAATCAGTGTTCTCAGATAATTAAGATGCTGTTAATTCTTGGCAAAAAGTGTAATTAAGAAGCTTAATTATGTCTGTGTGGAGTGAGGGGACTCAGCAGGGCACAAGGCAGAGGCTCTCAAACTTTAATTGCATTAGGAGTCACACAGGGGGAGCTTGTTAAAAATGCAAATTCCCTGGCTCATTGCCAGAGCATTCTGATTCAGTGGGTAGAGTGGTATTCACAACGTGCTTATTTATTCTACATAAAAGTCTACAGGTAATTCTGATGCCTATGCGTATGACAACACCTGTTAGGGATTCAGCTAGCAGTTCCTGGTCACTGTGACCCAAGGCAACCCCTAACAGGAGGTGGAGATTTCCTATGCCACAGACCCAATGAAGCCTCAGCCTTCAGAATGCATTGTGCATTCTAATTTGCTTCAGGAGCCTCTCAAAGCTGTGCTTTCCAGGGTACTTACTGTGGACAGGAACTAAGTGCTAATTACTCCGTAACTCTTTACCACGCCTGCACACAAGGTGCTGAGCTCCGTCATACAGCAGTAGTGCAGACGAGGACACTGAAGCTTAGGCACAGTAAGTAATTCCCTCATGATCCAACAAACTTTCCCTTTTATGAAAATGTAATATAACTTGCTAATAAACGTATTGTATGAGAAGCATAGATGTATGATATCACCTAAATTGACATGGTGAACACATTCATTTACATCATTTTATTAACCTATAGCAATTGTACCAGTAATTGGTTATATTATAACATTTCCATATATGTCGATCGTCTTCACTTCCTCATTACCTTCTCTTAACTCCTTTACCCCTCCAGCTGGCTACCTTCTTCCTTCCAAGTAGTCCTTTTCTTGATTCACTGTTTGATTTTTCACAAACTTTTGATTATTGATGAGATAAGTATTAGTTGGGATTCTCCAAAGTTTCAGTAAGATATGTATACACATTGTGGGGCGGGGCAAGACATAGATATAATGAGTTATAGTATAAGGAACTGGTGAAATCATGGAGGCTGATATCAGAAACTTGATTCCCAGATAAAAGACAGGCAGAGAAAGAATTCTTCCTTAGTCTTTTACTCAGGCCCTTAATGGATTAGATAATGCCCACTGTTCTAGTTTGCTTTCAACACTGTGACAAAACACTCTAATACCAACTTGGAGAAGAAAGGGTTTATTTAGCTTACATCTCCCAGGTCACAGTACATCACTTAGCATAGGAACTCATGGCAGGAATCTAGAGGCAGGAGCTGAAGCACGGGTCATGGAGGAATGCTGCTTATTGACTTTTTTCCCTGGCCCATGCTCAGCCTGTTTTATTATACAATACAGAGTAATTTGCCCAGGGTGGCACAGCCTGGGCCTTCCCGCATCACTCAAATGTCCAGAAAATAGCCCACAGACATGGCCACAGGCCAGTTCAATGGAGGCGATTCCCTAATTGAGACTCCCTCCACTCAGTCGTGTCAAGTTGACAGCTAAAGCTATCCAGTACAATTGACTCCTCGTCAACACAAACACATCGCTCACTATTAAACCACAAGTTTTCCATTTCTTCTCCCCAAGGTATGATGTTAATATTAATATCACAGCATAAGACAGTACAACTTTAAAAGTCCCATAGTCCATTAATAAACTCAAACACTTAAAAATTCAAAGTCTTTTTTAAAAGTCTCTCAACTGTGAACTCCTGTGAAATTCAAAACAAACACTGTCTTATTTCAAAGGAAAGAATTGGGCACACCTAAGCAAAACCTAAGTCCAGCAAATGACTCGAGGCTGGACATCAGAGATTCACTCACAATCTTCTGGGCTCCAAAGGGTTTCCACAGCTCTACTTCTTTGGCTTTGCCATCCACAGCACACACAGCTTGTCTCGTAGTCCCAGGCAAGCTGCATTCCACACCTGCTGCTGCCCTTGGTGGTCATCCCATGGTCAGACATCTCCAGAAACCTGGAATCTTCACTGAAGCTGAGGCTGCACCTTCACCAATGGCCTCTTCTGGTGCAAAGCCTCAGATAAATCTCTGTGAACCCTTCAATCACTGCAACTGAGACTGCACTTTCACGGACGGCATTCCTGGCCTCTCAGGGTGCCAAGCCTCAGCTGCTCTCTGTGGACCCTTCACATTCAACATCTGAGCCATGTAGGAGACTCTTACACATCAAGTCCTACGTCCAGCTTGAGATGGACACTCAGGCCCCCTCTGTGTGCATAGCATAGACCATAGCATCTGTGTGCTGACCCTGAGGAAATACTTCCCAGAAGATTTCGCCACAGAGAATCTTCGCTGGTCTCTTGTTATAGCTGACTTTTCAGCCCCAGATAACCAGCATCAAGTAAAACAAAGGTTTCACTTTAGGTTCTGGTCTCTTCATAATCACAGCTGATGCTTCAGCCCCAGCAAAGCAGAACCCACCGATTCTCAATTCAAAATATCACGTAAACAGCCTCGATAGTCTCCGCTTCCCTTTGAAACTTCCTAAGCCAGGCCTCCATCAGCTACAGCTCTTTCAGTATAACTGTTCCAAGCCCCACAGCAACAAACTCTTAAACACTCAACAGCTTTTCCAGCCCAAAGTTCCAAACAAAGCACTCTGACCAATATCAACTTGGGGGAAAAGGGCTTATTTAGCTTACATCTCCCAGGTCGTAGTGTATCATTTACAGAGCCCAAGGTATGGACTCAGGGCAGAAACCTGGAGACAGGAGCTGAAACACAGGCCATGGAGGAGACCTACTTACTGGCTTGCTCCCCTGATCCATGCTCAGCCTGCTTTCTTATACAATACAGAACAACCTGTCCAGGGGTGGCATTTTCCGTGGTGGGCTGGGCCCTCCCACATCACTCAACAATCGAGAAAATAGCCCACAGACATGGCCACAGGCCAGTTCAATGGAGGCAATACCCCAGTTGAGGCACCCTCAACCCAGGTGTATCAGATTGACACGAAAGCTATTTAGCAGGCCTGAGTACAAGGAGGTTGGGGAGAACAGTCTGTATTACTTGATCTCCAATCTAAACTCAGCACCATTTGGAAATTCCCTCACAGACACATCCGGAAATATCTGGGTACCCTGTGGCCAAGGCAAGGTGCTTCATAGTTGCTAGGGTTTGATACTCAGCATGTCCTGCCCTTGATGCAGCAGCTAGATTCCTCATATAGCCCAGCACCACCTACCTTGGAGTGACACTGCCCACAGTGGGCTGGGAACTCCCACATCAATTAGCAATCGAGAAAATGTCCGACAGACACCAGACATACATACGGGACAACACAACACGATGGAGGAAATTCTTCAATTGAGATTCCCTCTTCCAAGGCATGTCTTGGTTGTGTCAAGTTAACAATAAACACTAATCAGAACACCACCTGTCATTATGCTTAATGACATAGTAGAACACAGCAGTGGACCACCATGAGAAGATTGAAGGTGAACTCCTATAAATATTTAAATTTATCTACCAAAAGAACAAGTACTTTATACCATCATCCAGGTGACTTTGAAGTCCCCTCCTCCTGGGCCCTTTTTGACTGAACACTTGCAGCTACTAAGTAGATAGAACTCAAGAAACAAACGTAATCAAGGAGTTCTGTCACAGTAAATTACATTTCAAATTTCTCTTTGTCTCCAAAGAACATGTTTATAACTCTGTGGGATGCTAGAATAAAGTACAGAGTGCCTGGATTATTATAATGTGCGAGGAAAGAACAGGAGTGAGAATATATATTATTCTCATTTGCTTTCAGGCTCCTTTTGAAAGCTCTTTGATCACAGCAAGGGTTATGAGCCCAGATTTCAAAAGGTACATAGTCAGCCTCAGTGAAAACAAATAGCAGTTGTTTGGGTGGAGGGGCCTTGGGTACCTTTTGAAACTTGACATGCAGAACTCTAGGTCAAATCATATTAATGATTTAGTTAGCTGGTTAGTCAATCATGTTTCCACTTAAAAGATTTGCTCATTTGCTCATATTGATAATTTATTAAGGATATAATTGTGTTCTTTTTCATTATTCCTTTAAGTATCTCTATTATTTATATATGTGTTATACAATTATAAACACACACACACACACATATATATATGTATATGTATTCGGGCTCCTACTTTGTTCTTCCTTGCCCCGTTTCTTACTTTCTGTAAACAACATCCTACTTTCTTTGAAGAAACCACTAGTTGTACTAGAGAGGTGCTCAGTGGTTGGACACTTGACTAACATACACAAGGCCCTTGGTTCAACCTGTGACACTACAAAATTTTTCAGAAAAAGAAAAGCAATGAGGAAACCATCAGCATCATACTCCCTGTGCTCCTGTGCCAGCTCTCAATATCCTACCCACAGAAGCCTTCAAATGCCCTAGCTGAGTCAGGGAACCACATTCCACACAGAATGCAGCTTCTACCCAGCTTTCA
This sequence comes from Eospalax fontanierii, assembly GCA_035773235.1. Taxonomy (NCBI): domain Eukaryota; kingdom Metazoa; phylum Chordata; class Mammalia; order Rodentia; family Spalacidae; genus Eospalax; species Eospalax fontanierii. Next base: position 41,976,528 of record CM069540.1, on the reverse strand, counting down.
TTGGTATCCTGCATTCTCTCCTCAACTGAGGCTTGACTGCTAGAAAGGAGATGGAGAAACTTTCTGGAATGGTCCTGGGTAAAGACTTTGGGTGGTGTCCAGTCTACAGCCCATGGGGCACATGTATCCCATGTTAGTTCTGAATCCAGCCCAACACATTTGTAGACCACACTGTCATGTCACAACGGTAAGAAGATGGACTCCCCTGAAACTCTGTGGCCACATGGTCTGTTATGATAACTCCCTTCAATGATTATAGTGTGAAAGTGGTAGGCAGTATGAACCTGTGGCCACAGCTGAGCTCTCATCCAAGTTTTGTTTACAGATGTGGCTAATGGGCCAGGTTTGACCCATGGGCCATACTTTACCAATTCTGGTAGGGTATTAGTTTTCAAACCATTATTCTGAAGAAATTCCTAGTAGGGGGTGCTATCTCCTGTCCAAACCACTTTACCACTACAGGAATAATAGCAGCTTTTTAGCCCTTTCTTTCTGTGTTGGGAATTTCCAATTTTATGTAAAAAAATATATTCTCCAGCACATAAGGTTTTTGAAAATCAGTGAAAAGTTAAATGATATGAGCTGATAAATATTTTTTCTCATTCCCATTCTGTAGGTGATCTTTTCACTGGAATGGTGGTGTTCTTTGATGTACAGAAGCTTCTTAATTTCATGAAGTCCCATTTGTCAACTTTTGATCTTAATGCCTGCACTATTGGAGTCTGGTTCAGAAAGTCCTTTCTTGTGCCTATAAATTCCAGTGTATTCCCTACTTTCTCCTCTATCAGAATCAGGATATCAAATCATATGTTGAGGTCCCTGATTCATTTGTGCAGGGTGAGAGAGAGGAATCTAGTTTTATTCTTCTACATGTACATCCAGTTTGAACATCACTATTTGTTCAAGATGTTGTCTTTATGTACTTTTGACCCTTTTGTAAAAAATCAGGTCACTTTAAGTGCATAGACTTAAATGTGGTAGGTCTTAGTACATTGTGCAGAGAAAGCAAAAGGACTTAAATACACTAGGACTTAAATGCTCTAGGTCTGCAATTCTATCCCATTGATCAGGTGTCTCTTTTTAATGCTAGGACCATGCTGTTTTTATTCTTATAGCTCTGGAGTATAATTTAAAATCAGAGATGATGACACCTCTACCTCTTCTCTTGTTCGGGAATTTTGACTATCCTGAGTTGTGTGTGTGTGTTTCCATATGAAATTTAATATTATTTTTCAGTTTCTCTGAAGATTTGTATTGGAACTTTAACGGGGATTGTGTAGATTCTGTAGATTTCTTTCTGTAAAATGGCTGTTTTCACAATATTAATCCTATTCATCATCTTGGGAGGCCTTTCCTTCTTCTGGTGTTTCCTTTAGTTTCTTTCTTCAGTGTCTTAAAGTTTTTGTTATATTTTTTTCACTTCTTTGCTTAGATTTTATTTGAAGATATTTTATGTTGTGAGACTTTTGTAAATGGGATCGTTTCCCTGTTTGTTTCTCAGTACAGTTGTTAATATTGTTGAAGGCTGCTGATTTTTGTATTAATTTTTGCAACCTGCTGTTTTGCTGAATGTGTTTAGCAATGCTAGGGGGTTTTCTCGTGGAGTCTTTGGAGTCTTTCATGTGTAGAATGCATCATCTGCAAATAAGGATATTTTAACTTCTTCCTCTCCAACTTGTATCTCTTATCTCTTTCATTTGTCTGATTTCTCAAGATAAAACTTTAAGTACTATATTAACTAGAATAGAGAGAGTGAACACCTTTGTCTTGTTCCTAATTTTAATGAGAGTGCTTTGAGTTTTTCTCCATTTAGCATGACTTTGACTGTAGGCTTGTGGTATATTGCCTTAATAATGTTAAGATATGTCTCTCGTATCCCTAGATTCTCTGTGACTTTTATCATGAAGGGATGTGGGATGCTGTCAAAGGTCTTTCCTGCATCTATTACTATGATCATGTGGTTTCTGCCCTTGATTCTGTTTATGCGATGGGTTGCATTTATTGATTTATGTATGTTGAACCATCCCTGCATCTCTGGAATGAAGCCAACTTAATCATGATAGATAATCTTTTCGATGTGCAGGGAAATGCAAATTAAAAGTACTTGAAGATTTCATCTTACCCAAATCAGAATGATTAAGATCCAAAGAAGAAATAATGACGAATGCTGGTAAGAATTTGGGGAAAGGAGAACATTTAGTCACTGGTGGTGGGTGTATGAAATGGTGCATCCACTATGGAAACCAATGTAGAGGTTCCTCAAGAAGCTAGAAATAGATCTGCTAAGACTTTGGGAAGTAGGCAGCTTAGCAATATTTTTTTTATTAAAATCTGTGACTGGATACATAGATGCCTAGTGAAACTAAGCTTTTTGAGGAAAGTTATGTCAATTACTTTCATAAATTGCAAGGTCTAGTATACCAGGAATAGTGACCAAACTTTGCTATTGGTGAATTTTGAAGAACATTTATACTTTGATTTAATTTTTAAATGTTTTCAAAGTGCTAAAATATTAAGAAAGAAAACTATAATAATGATGTCGAGGTTCTCAAACAAGGTACATGTAAAATATGAAATACATATTTTATTCACGTGAACTGTGTAAATAATCACTCCTTTTTGTTTTAATAATATTCCACAGTTTTAATAAGATTCCACTAATCTTTTCGTTTAATTTTCATTGAATTGTTGAAATTTTTCATTATCAGCACCTTCTCCCAACTGCCCCATCCCCAGCTTAACGTACTTCCCTGTACCTGTAACACAGCCTGTAGAGTCTCATTTTTGTCTCCAGTGTACTTCCGTGTGGGTCCATCCTCCAGTGGCCATCAATTGTTGAACGTTCCTTAGATTGGGTTGGGATTTCTTAACTACTTACCTATGTCTATGCTTTGATTTTGTCTGGTTTGAGCTCTCATGGGACTTGTGCATGCTGTCATCACTGATGTGAGTTCATATAAATAACTGCCCAGCTATCTGGAAGATTCTGTTTCCTTGTGGTCATTGAACACCTCTCATTTCTATAGCCTTTTCACCTCCTCTTCCGTAATGATCCCTGAGTCTTTGGAGACAGAAGTTTGAAATAGGTGCCCTGTTAATGGATAAGCACTCTGAGGACTCTTCTTTGCACATTGTTAATTGTGTGTCTCTGTGTTAACGGCCATCTGCTGAATAAGGAAACCTCTCTAGTGAGAGTTGAGAAATGCATTAATCCCAAGGGTAGAGGCTGACTTGAAGATAGGTCACTTATTCTCACAGACACTTATTTTCTGTGTTTGACCAGAGAACTTTATATGTGTCTAGTCGCAGATTTAAAAAAAAAAAAAAACATTGATATGCTGCCTGTATTAGTTTGCTTTCTGATGCTACGATAGAAACACTGACCAAGGGAACTTATAAAAAGAATAGTTTATTTAGCTTAAGGTACCAAAGGGGAAAGAGTCCATCATGACAGGTTAGCATGGTGGCAGAAGCTAAGCACTCACATCTTCAAGCAGGCACAGGAAGCTGAGAGACACTTGATAAGGTTTAGATGGCTCAACTTCATCTTTGCTGCATGCAACATTCATCTCTCTCTTGGACTGGTTCTTCTCCCTGTGTGCAGCTCTCCTTGGCAGATGTCTCACAGCTCTGGCATCACAAACATCTTGGGGTCTCCACTGCCAACCAGGCTTCATCTTTACAGCTTCACAAAAAGACCTCTCAGCCTTCTTTATGCAGAGACACCTTGCTGCATGCTGCCTGACCTCTGTGGAGATCTGAAGCTGCAGAGGAAGAACTGATGACCCCTTCACTCTTTCATGCTTCTAAAGCCAGGACCAGGTGACAACGCTGCCAACTTTGGCTCCAGATTTGAGATGAACCACAGCCTACTTCACCCATTTTAAAGGCTTTCCTCTTCAGTCGTTTTCTAGTAGAAAATCCTTGCCCCCATTTTCCTTTCACAAGTTGGAGGCTTAACTGGGTATGGTCTTGCCCTGGAGGCACTCTTTCTCCTGTTTACTGCAAGGTCTCTAGGTCTCTCCTTAATCACTTTAAGCTCTTTATCAAAGGGATCCTCTCCTTCAGCACAGGCCTGAGCTCCAACGTTGAACTTCCTAGTGTTCTTTTTCAATTCAAAGTGTACATTCCACATTTCTTTCTACCCATTTGTTCTTTTTCACTGTAGATGTGCATGATATTCACCACTAATAGCCACACCACCATTTCTATGTTAGGCTGCCTTGGAATGTCCTCCCCGCAAAAAATTAGTCCGTTGCTTTTCAACTTAGCCTCAGGCAAGCTTTTGGGCTGTGGGCAGACTCCAGCCAGATTCTTTGCTAAAATATCCCAATTGCTGCTTAAGCCTCTGTTTCCTTCTGGAACTACATTGTTCTCAGCACTATTTTCTTCCAGGCTCCTTCTAGAATTGCCTGAGAAGCTCTGCTTACAGCAATCAACCACTTTTCTAGTCCATACTTTCAAAGTCTTCCATGGCCCTCCAAAAACCCACATGGTTGGGTTCTTCACAGCCAATAGCCCACTGTCTGGTACCAATTACTGTATTAGTTTGCTTTGTGTTGCTGTGATAGAAACGCTGGCCAAGGGAACTTATAAAAAGAACTGTTTATTTAACTTTTGGTTCCAAAGGGGCAAGATTTCATCATACAGGATGATATGGCAGCAGAGGTGGCTAGAGCAGATACAGAAGCTGAGCGCTCACAGGCACAGGAAGCAGAGAGTGGCTGGAGATCTGTCAAGGCTTAAGAACTCTCTAAGCCCACTCCCAGTGATGTGCTTCTGTCCAAATATTTGGAGCTTATGGGGGACATTCTCATTCAAACCACCATGCTGTCTACCTCCCACAGTCTTGGTAACTCTTTCTTCTTGTACCCTTATAATAGATGCAGTGAGGTAGAGATGAAATTTTCTAACCTTTAATTGGTGAACTGAATCATATAAATTTATTTGAAACTAATGACATACCTACATTTAAAAATAAACTTGGGGGGATAAGATGACTTAGTGATACAGGCACTTGTTGGAAACCCTGAAAACCTAAATTAATCCCAAAGACTCACATAGTAGAAGGAGATAAGTGACTCATACATGTTATTCTCTGACCTCTATATGTGTGCCATGGTGCATGTTCCCTCCACCACAGAAAAAAAAAAAGTAAAATAATATTTCAAAACAGAAATCCTAAGATTTCTAGGGAGAAATGATTGTAAATGTTCCCAATGTTGGGGTAACAAGGATTTCTCAAATAGTATTAATAATAAATGCAAAAATTAAATGAGGTTTATATGGCACTTACATATTGTTTTGAAATTACTTGTGCTGTGCGTTTTAAATTATTTGAAGCAATGAAAACTATTTTCAAAATGAAGCATTTCACCTGTTTCTTTAGTCAGACTCATCTACTCTTCAAAATATTAATCCTGCATGTGCTGTTTGGTCATCGATACTATCTGAACTTCCCCTAATTTGACATTTCAAACTCTTGCACAAAATAGCAGCAGTTCCTGTAGAGGTATCGAGTCAATAGCTCCGGCTGTTTGCTTACAATGGTTAAAAGGCAAAAGGCCTTGCACATTCCGTACTTAACACATCTCTAGTTTAGTTTGCATAATGTATTTCTAGACATCTGTAGAAACTGACCTCAAAAGCATGCTCATAACACATCGTGTTTTTCTTATTTTGTTCCCTGTATGGGAACTGGCTCTGTACTGTTATACACATGTTGTTACTTTTACTTCTAGAACTTTGACTGTTCATGTATAGGTTACAATAATGACTTATGAAATAGATATTAGTTATTCTAGGAAAAAAGAAAAAATCAACAGTGATCTGAAGAATTTGTGTATCAGTCATCAGTTTTCTATTTGGAGATAAATAAAATAAATTTCAATGAAGGATCAACTGTAATGTGTGACCAAAAGGAAGCGTTATGCACAAAAAAGAATGCTATGTCTTCTGAATTGCCTTGTAGAAAACTTAATAAGTGTAAACTTTGGTATATTTATCAATTTCATTATAATAACATATTCTCATATTCAAAGTGGAAAAAAATAAATGGATCTACTACATTATCCAGCCACACTGCTCTTGGGGAGATACCCAAAGGATTTCATATCCTACTACAGAGATGCCCTTTCATCCATGTTCACAATAACCAGGAATTGGAAATAACCTGGATGTTCATCAGCTGATGAATAGAAAATGAACAAATAGTACATTTAGAGAATACAATATTATTCAGCTGTTGAGAATGATGAAATTTGCAGGTAAATATATGGAACTGTAAACAGTCATACCAAATGAGGTAACCCAGACCAAAAAGACAAACATCACACATGTTCTTTCTCATAAGTAGATGCCGGCTTTGAATCTTTAGATATGTGTATTTCAATTGGAAAATCTATAGAGGCCAGGAAACTAGTAAGGGGCCATCAGGGGAGCTTCATGGGAGGAGGGGAGAGAGAATACAGGGAGGGATGTAAAGGGGGGAAAGAATTAATGGAGTAGGAATAGTTGGATGAGTGGAGAATGGGAAGGCAGGGCAGAGGAGAGAGTGTGGGGAGGGATAACTAACACTAACGGTCTTTTGAAAAAGTTATATGGAAACCTATTACTATAGAAACTTCTTAAAATACAATACCATAAATAAAATACAATGTAAAAATAAAATACAATATAAAAAGAGTTTAAATGGAGTTACCATGCAATAAGGGGACACTGACACTCCCAGACACTATAGCCTACCAAATAAAACCCCAATGCTGGGAATGGACTCCTTTTTTGGAGTTGTTGACCAGGGGGTCTGTAGACCCTCAAATAATACTGACTATCACTATTGCTTTAGTTATCCACTAGAACTTGAGGGTAAGACCCCATCACTAAAGACACTATGTATGTGAGTATACAGCAAACAAGAAGTCAAGGTGATACTTATCTCAAAGCTTCATCTCTGCCAGCCAGCTTTTCTAGTGCTGGTAGGGTCTATGCATGCTATCAGAAGAGGAAAATAATCATCAATCTTAACTAGCTATGAACTCTTCAACTGACAATAATGACTGGCTTGATAAGATACATTCATTGTACAACAGTGGCCTGAATGTTATGGGATTAACCAATCACTTTCTGATTGGATTTAAGTCCAGCTTCACAAGGCAAAGCTCATACCTGGCATTGTTATCAGGGCCATGAACCTGTTATTAGCCCTAAGAACCTGTGGATAAACAGGTCATGGCCATATAGGAGAACCTATATTGTGCTAAATGTACGTAGTATTAAACTGACTCCTAGAATGCCTCACTATAACCCATAGATTAGTGCATCTCTCACCCTTCATCAGAGAAGCTTCTCTTATAGTAGATGGCAATTAGCACAGAGACCCACAACCAGTCACTGTGCACAGAATAGAAGATTGAAGAGTGCTCAGCCCTGAATGGAACACCTATATCACATCTTCCCACCACAACACTCAAGGATCATTGTGGAAGAAGGAGCAGAAATATTGTAAGAATCAGAGGTGGTGGATGGCTACAAGGAAACTGTTGTCTGGACACAACACAGAAGTTTGACATATGAACCCACAGCACTTGTGACAGCATGCAGAAGACCTGCTCAAGTTGAAGACACCCCAAATCCCAGTATGGATGGGAGAGGAATATACGAAGCCTGATCCCTGGCTGAGGAACTGTTGGCATTTGATTGTTGCTGGGGAAGGGAGGGCCAGTTTTCTTTGGAAGTGTGATGGTAGGTAGGTTGATGAGTGTCCAGGGGTTAGACCCACATCCAATGCATTGGTAGAGTATAAATTAGGTTCAATAAGTCTTTAAAAAATAATGGTAGAAGACATGAAGTCAGGGAGGAGGTAATAATGTGGAGTAGGGATAGAAGAGGGGGTTTGAATATGATCAAGTAAAATGCATCAGAGAATCAAGAAATAATTTAGAAAAATCATTTATGTGTGTGAATATTAAATAAAATCCTAAAGAATTCAAAGTAAATAAGATACAGTGGTATGTCCTAAAAAATTAGTATATAATGTAGCAAGTCCATTTCTGTGAAAGTATCAGAAAACTTGAAAGCAGAGATTTGAACAGACTTTCATATGCACATTTGTAGTAGGGTTAGTCATAATTTCAAAATGTGAAATTAGCAGGTGTGATAGCAGACACCTTTTATTCCAGCACTCAGGAGGCAGAGGCAGACAGATTTCTATGAGTTCAAGGACAGCCTGGTCTACATAGCAAGTTCCAGGACAGCTGGGGCTACAAGGAGACCTGTCTCAAACAGACCAAAAAAAAATATATATATATATATATATAGTGAAATCAATACAAGTAGATGAACAGATGCGCAAAGGTGGCCAGAGACATATAAATAAATGTCACTCTGCTTTTAAAAAGAATTCTAGGACTCTAGGACTGAGGAGATGACTCAGAGGTTAAGATCACTGACTACTCTTACAGAAGACCTGGGTTCAAATCCCAGCACCCACATGGTGGCTAACAACTGTCCATAGCTCCAGTCCCAGAGGATCCAACGCCCTCTTCTGACCTCTTCAGGCATTGCATGACATGGGTGCACTTACATACATGTAAAAAATATACTCATACTTGTAAAATAAAAACAATGAAATATTTTTAAAAAAAATTCTGCAAAAAGGGTATGTCTTGATGCTGTGTAATTGTAATTATATGAGACTCTCAACATAATTGAATTCATAAAGCTATTAAGCACAATTCTGGCTCCCAGGGGCTGGGGGAATAACTGAGAGCTGTTGTGTAATGTTTGTGGTCTTGGTTGGGGAAGATGGAACCTGCTCTGGAAATGACAGAGGCGATGCTTATCCATGATGAATGGTACTACACCATATACTGACAGTTAAAACAGTGAAGTTCACATTGTATGTAGTCTATAATAATATTTTAAAACCAAAAGCTTTTCATGATACAGCTTAATGAAAAATACTCCCAATTAGAATTTAGTTAACTGATAGTGATACCTTGTCTCTCCTCCTGGGGCTCCTGTCACATTCCTTTACCTCTTTTCTCAGTACCTACATGTTTTATTCTTGACTTTCATGTTTTTGTAGCTTAGTTGACAAAAAAAAGTGAAAAAGAAAAAGAAATTGTATCATTTAATTGTTACAGGCCTGATACCACACACCAAAGAAGACTTTAGATACCATAAGAACTAGAATTAATCTGTACATTCATGAATGTAAGAGACATTCATGCCAAACAAGTGTTAAAGGACAAAGCCGAGAGGCCACAGAAGGATGCAGCTCAAGGGTGCAGGGAGCAGGCCGTACAGTGCAGGACCTAGGGTTCAGGGTGCAGCACACGGGGTGCATGCTGCAGGCTGTAGCGATATAGGGGCTCCTACAGAAGGCAGGATCTAGAGTGCAGGGTGCAGGGAACAGAATGTAGAGCGTAGGATGCAGAATGCAGGCTGCACTCCAAGTATGGTACTTGACACTGGGCCCAGCTGGACCTCAGAATTGCTATGGGCTAGTAACAGCTATCTCCTTTTGTTATTAGTCAGGGTTTCTAAAACCAAAGTGTAAATATATATATCATATATATATGATATGTATATGCTAACATACGTATATAATATATATTAGAAAAGAGGATTCATTCATTGCCTTACCCCTCCAAGGAGTTCAGTAATGGTTGTCTACAAACTTGAGAACCAAAGAAAAAGGTCTGGGAATTCCCTGGAGTTTTGCCAGCATTAAGTCCAAGTTGAAGGCTGAAGAACCTGGCATTTGATATCCAGGGTGCTGACCATGACAGACTCACTTTCAGGGAAGAAAGAAGCTTGTATAGGTCACTGGCCTTCTCTTGTAACATTTTCTCATTTGGGGGTTCCAGCCCATTGGAAAACACTGCCACATTCAGAGCAACTCTTTGCCCGGCCAATGTCACAAACATGTCAATCCCAAGTCACACGTCATTGGAAGGCTTCAACTGTCCTAGGCACCCCCATTTTTTAGGAGCTTTAATAGTGATCTATTTGTTTTCTAATCCGTTATAACTAATCACCAAAATGAGGTGACCTAAAGCTATCAAAAATTTTTCTCCCATAATTTGGAGGCCAGAGTACAAAATGAAGGTATTGGCTCAAATGTGCTTCCTTAAAAGTGATGGAAGAAAATCTTTCCTTGCTTTAGGGATAGATGACTCTAACTCCTGCCTCTGCCTTTTTATCAGGCTACTTATTGAATTTAGGAATTCTTAAATTCCAGGATGATCATAACTTGACATTCTTGACTCACATTTGCAAAACTCCTCTTTACAAACAAAATCGCAATCACAGGTTCTAGTATGTAAGACTTACATATTTATTTTAGGGGATACCAACCACCTTACTACAAGTAGTAATTATATTCCTGTCCACAATTACATGTTAGTTAAGTGGGGTATAGATCACTTGTCTCTTCAGACTTGGGTTTTCAGTTCGAGAAGGATAGCACTTAAGGAACTGCATTCAGGGAACCTCATGCCCACTAGAATTTGCCTGACATGAGATCTGGTCCTTAGCCTGAATCCAGTGCTGGAATGGTATGAACTTTGAGGGTCCGCTGAGGAGTGTGGGCATGTTTTCACATGGTGGGGACATGTCAGTAATATACAGTAAGAAGCATAACGCATCAAGAGGCACATGCAGACAATATGAGATCATGTTCCTCTAAGGTTTTGACACTTCTATCTGGGAAGGCAAGAGCTGGAGTGCCATTTCTGAGTATGCCCCGCCCCTCTGAACCCAGATGGGTTTGCAGTTGAGTCAGCACATAGAGTCAGGTGAAAGTGATGCATAATGATTTCTAAGGCTAAATTATAGAAAGCTTTGAAGTCCTTGACAATTATGACAGTTAAGACATGGAAATTTTTTTCTATGACAAAATTACACCAACTGTGAACATAGTATAATCTGTTTTATATCATAGATCTGTTATTGTTCAGCCATCTACAGGTAGAAAAAAAGGCCTGGAAAATAATATACCATATTAGCAGAGAGACGGAATCCTTAGTTACTTTTTTCCTTACTGCAATTCTGTATTTTTTACCTTCACATTATTCACAACTAGGTCAGCTTGATTTGGCTTGGCGTCACAATAGATCCTTCGGCACACCCCATATTTCTACATTATTGTGTCAAATAATATTGTGTTACTTTTGTCTCACCAGAAGACTGGTGAGCAGGAAACATTCTGTTGCCAACAGGGGCCAGGGATAGCCTCAGCACCCCAAGTCTTCTTGCTCAGCTTGGCTTTACTGCATTAACCGTAACACACAGGATTGAAATTTGAAATTGAAGTCCTGGACACTGGAACACTGAGGGGGCTGGCAGTGACGAGCTTGCACTTCCATTGCTGTGGTGACTGCCAACCCCCTCCACAGCCAGCTGCAAGCACCTGCCAAGGATTTGCAGGTGGGTTTATGACAGTAGCCTGAAGGATTTTCAGCTCTCAAATCTCTCTACAAGTCTCTTCAATCCACTCTAAATAAACATATATTCTAACTACAATTCCGTGTTTGTTATGGAAATATAGTTTCACACAAGTCCTCTAGTACCTCCCCTTCAGGGAAAGGATACCGCAGTCCTCTCATGAAGTTTAGGAGCTGTCGGAGTATCTATGGGCCTGCAAGGCAGAAATCCTGAAGGTCAAGGAGTGATATGTCAGTGCCCCAGGGATATCATATCAAATGCCCTAGACTGGCCAGCTGCAGCAGAAATATATTTCCTCATCATGATGGAGGCTGAAATTCCCAGATCAAAGTGTGGCAGGATTGACTTCTGAACCAGTTTCAAGGTGTGGCCCTATCTCTTCGCTTTGAGATGTTGTTTTCTCCCTGTATCTTGATACAGCTATCTCTGTGAGTATTTATGTCCTGTGCCCTCACCTTAAAGGACATATTACACTGTATTGCTGCCACTCTAATTACTGAATTTTACCTTAATCACTTTTGTAAAGGCCCTGTGTCTAAATCTAGTCTCATCTTAAGGTCCTAGAGATTAGAACTTCAGCATGAATTTGGGGGAGCACACAGACTAAAATATCAGCTGTTTGGGGTGTGCTGAGGGGTAGGATGGTGACTCCATCAAAAGCAGTGCTCTAGAGCTAACGCTGCCAGTGACTAGAAGTTTACCCAGAGACGCTTCATCATTCAGAAGCTCAGCTCCGTCTTTTTGAAAACTAGGAACAGCAGTCATACTTCTCTCACAAGGTGCTGCAGGCATTAAACAAAATAACCCGCTGTCTGTACCCATGGATTCTCCATCCCCAACTGATTGCAGATTGATATTTTTAAAAATTATATCTGTGCTGAACATGTAGACATTTTCCCTCAATGTTAGTCCTTAATCCACGATAACAATAATTTATGCATCATTTATATTTTTTAGGTGTTATACACAATCCAACGATTTGAAGTTAGGGAAGTGTGTGCATAGGTCTTAGGCATATCCTGTGCCATTTGATATAGGAGACTTGAGCTGTGTTTTGGTATGGGACGGGTCTTGAACCAGTTCCCCATGGTTACTGAGGGACAACTGTATACATAATATATGCATTAAAATCTCACAGTACACAGCGAGTTCTGGCACCATAAACAAGCTTATTAAATGCATATCTATGTGCCCTGGGCTACCATGTGTCACTGAGGCACCTATGGAGGATGTGAGTGGAAGAGCCAAAGATCTGGGGCTTTCCACCACTCCCTCTGTTACCATGTAGGCCCAAACCTGGTCACAACTCCAACACTGGCTGGTTCCTACACAGGCTTCCTGCTTACCTCTCTTGTCATAGCTCATCCACATATATCTGCTGTTCACACAGTAACTCCATCTCAACAATCTCCTGACTAAAATTCATTCAGAGTTCTCTGCTTGCACTGAGGATGGATGATGGATGGGTAAGCTCCTCAGCTCTCTTTCTCCTCATCTCATGCCTCTCCTTGGGGCCTCAGCCCATCACTACTCCACACCTTGGTCCTTCAGCCCGCCAGTCCTTCCTCGAAACCTTGGCATACACTATTCCCTTCCCAGAACACTCTTCCTGTTTGGTGGCTGAAAGTCTTCACTCAGCCTTGTGAACCTGCCTAAACACCACTTGCACTGACATTGCCCATTCTTCCTGCCTTTCTTGGCCCAGAGTGAGGCCCCACTCTGTGGTTTCATAACGCTCAGTGCTCATCCTCCATCCCTTATACTTTGTATGTGGTCTGGTCCTCCTAAGTAGATGTGTTTTATATATGAAGAGAGATGTAGAGATGGGTGGAATAACAGAGCAGCTCAGCAGCTTTCTGTCAGAAAAATATGCTCAGTTCATACCACTCAATGCCTTTGTGGGCTTGATATAAATTCTCACCCTAATGTCCCTTATAGATAGACAAGAGACTTCACCTAAACCCAGGGCCTCAAAGTGGAAACCAGGCCTGTTTGAGATGAATTGAGTTCTAAATGCGTGCAAAGCAAGCTCTGTTCTCCTTCAGAAATGACTGCATGTTCAACACAGCTGATGGATTCTGGAAGCACGTCTGGCATTGTTGCCGTGATTAGATCTCGTGACTTTTTAGAATGGCTGATAGGCCCAGAGAAGCTGATGAGGCTAGACATGTCGAGATGTACATTCTACAGATCTTCCACCTAAGTGAGCAAAGGATTTTCATGGTCTTCTAATCACTTATCATGATACTTCTTGGCAGTTTGTGGCAGACACTCAAGCTAGTTCACAGTCTTGACTGTTGTGCATAGGCAGTGAAACAAAGGAAACCAAAAGAAATTTTTGTTTAGACCAAAGTTCATGCTCAACAAGAAGAGTCTTCACATCATGCTTTCCCCATGGTGAATTATCATTAGTAGAGCAAAAGCAATGATTTATGATTATTCCTAGACGAAATCAGTTGCTGGAAATGTTATGGCATAGTAAAGCCCACTAGGAGCTCTGTGTCCTGACTGCAGTGTCAGCCCTCATCCATGACGAAGAGAGGATTACAACACATCTCTTCCTCTGCTGCAGTCTCGCTTGGGTGCCTTGATTCCTTGGAATTTGGTATCACACTGCAATGATTCTGGAGCTATAATTCACATTGTACACGCATCTGTGTGATTCAACAACACTATGTAACTTAAATTTTGCCTTCTCTGGTTGGGAGTTGGTGGTACAGAATGAGGGCTTGAAAACACATGTGGAGCTCTGTGCTAGATGGCTGTGGTTGTCAACTTGACACACTTGGAATACTGATGGGGATATTTTCTCTATCAGACTGACCTGTGGGTATCTCTGTGAGATTTTCTTGACTGTTGATTGATATGGGAGGGCCCAGCCCACTGTGGGTGGAGCTATCCCTGCTCAGGTGGTTCTGGGGTATATAACAAAGCAGGCTGAGCACAAGTCAGAGATATAAGCCAGTAAGAAGTATTATTCTGCAGTCTCTGCCTTGGTTCCTGCCTCCAGGGTCCTGCCTTGAGTGTCTGCTTTGTCTTCCCTCTATAATGAACTGTAACCTATAAGATGAAATAAACCCTGTCCTTCCCAAGTTGGTTTTGGTCATGGTGTTTATTACAGCAACAGATAGCTAACTAGGACACACTGTAGGCTAAACTGCACCAGCGTGCTACAGGATAAACAGTGGGTGAACATGTCAGGTTGACATGGAAGAAATGCACAAAAATAAGAGATGGGATAGGCAAAAAAGACCCCTGTGTCAGTGGATTCTGACTGTAGGCCCTTGATCTGTCTACAATAAATTGAGTAGAGTGCAGTATCCTTGGGATTCAAACTTGACTTCTATGGTTATCTGGGCTGCTTTGGAGAAATAGTTCCAGGAGGGAGAACAGTAGGCTGAACCAGGAACTGTTTGTTATGCTAGAATGGAAGGTCTCCAACCACCACCAAGGAGTGTCCTAACTGTGGAAGCCAGCTGGAAGGTGCTTCTGCTGGCCAAATTATGTGATTGATTTGAGCGTCCAATCAGGTGCCATGAGTTATAAACCGCCAGGGAAAGGAAAATGTAAAGGAGTTCATGGTCATAATAAATCTGTTGATCAATTAATCATTTCATTATTGGGGGAGCAGGAAGGACTCTCAAGTAATTTTAAGTGTCGCAGATGAGTGTAGAGAGATATGCCATTTAATTAAAGAAACATAGAATGAAACCAAAATGAAAAGTATCCTTTTAAAATGGGGAGGAGAGGGCCAGTGAGATAGCTCAGTGGATAAAGGCACTTGCAGACAAACATGATGACCTGAATTCAACCCCCAGGACCCACATGATTGAAGGAGGAACCACCTCCAATAAGTTGTTCTGTGACCTCCATATCATGGGCATGCATGTGCATACACACTCAGTCAATCAATCAACCAATGCAATTTTAACTGGCAGGGCAGACCAAAAACTGTTCTTCAAATATGTCAAATTGATGAAAAAGAAAGAGTAGAAATGAATCAGATTAAGCAGAGCGAGAGAGACAGGACTAGGAATGCAACCTACTGTTGCCTGTGTGGGGCCATCCACTGGGGCATATGCAACCCACTAATGGCCACCTCTCCCCCTAAAAGAGTGAATCTTCCTGTCTCAGCAGTTATCACCTGCCATTATCTCCTCAGTTGGGGTTGGGCCATCAGGAGCCCATATACTTGTGGGTGTGGGCCCATGCACTGGAACATGGTCAACCTACCAGGGGCCATAACCTTAAAGAAAACTGACTTTTCCTACCCCAGAAGCCACGAACTGTCAATATTTCTTCAGCTAGTGGTAGGGGCTCATGAGCCTTATCTCGCTCCATGCTGGAATGTTGCCAGACTGACTTGGTGGTGTGCTAATCGTATACAGACAACCAGCTGTGTGGTCATGTCATATCCAGAAGACCTTTTCCTCTCCAAACTCTGGGGTCTTACAATCTTCTGCTCCATCTTCAACAACAGTCCCTGAGCCTTGGGGACTATTACAGCAACAGATAGGAAATGCCCTGTTTTTGGCTGAGTACTCAACTGACACTTATTCCAGGTACTTTGATCTGTTGTGAGGTTTTACATTAATCACCATCTCCTGGACGAAGAAACTTCTCTGATGAGGCCTGAGTGTTGTACTAATCAATGGGAATGGAAATACAAATTTAGGGGGAAGTTAAATACTCTATCTAGTTATCAAAATAATAGTGGTAGGTTCACCCATGGGTCCTGTGAATTCCTGATCCATCAGTTCTTGACTGAGTTACAATACCGGGCAGGCATTTCCTCCTGTGGATCATGCCTTAAATCTACCAAAAACTGATTGACTGCTCCATACCATTCATATCACTATTGCATCCACAAGCATATCTTGGCATGCTGATCATTGTTATAGTTCACAGGAGTCACTAAGGCTATTGATGACTTGTTCCTCCAGCTGCCCGCATAGCACTTTTTGCTATTATGAAAACTAGTCATCAGAAGCTTCCTGGTCAGTTCCAACTTGATTCCTCTGGGTCCTATGACAAAAGTGTGTGGTGTCTTCAGCAGCAGGGTCTTACCATGAAGTTTTGGTGGGCAACCAAGATCAATAGTGGCCCACCATTAGCCTGTATTGTTTTGAGAGTCTCTGGGATACCTCTGATCATCAGATCAAGGGGAGGTATTCCACACCTGGCACAGGCCTTGTATTTTGCAATCTATATCTTCTGGAAGGAGCATTATTCCCTTTGTAGGGTAACTCCATCTAAACTATTTGTGTATTCTAGACACTAATCTTCTGTTAAATGTATAATTGGTATACTTTTTTGCCCATTCTGTAGACTGCCTTTTCATTCAACTAGCAATGTCTTTTGCATTACAGAGACTTTTTAATTTCATGAAATCCCACTTATTTATTGTTGGTTCTATTTCTCAGATGATCAGTCTTATTCAGAAAGACATATCCAACACTATAGCCTGAAGTACATTCCATACTCTTTCTTCTAGAAGTTTCTTGTGTAATATGGAGCTCTTTGATCCATTTGGAATTGATTTGTGTACAGGGAGAGAAAGAAGACTCAGCTTTCATTCTTCTACATGTATATACCAATAGTCACAGCACCATCTGTTGAAGATACTGTCTTTTCTCCAGTGTGTGTGTTTTTTTTCTTTGCATTTTAGTCAAAAATCAGGTGGTTGTAAGCACAAGGACCTATATTTGAGTCATTGACTTTATTTCATTGATACATTTGTCTATCTTTGTGCTGTTACCATTTTGATTTTACTACTAGGACTCTATGGTATAACTTATATCAGGAATAGTGATACCTTGGTTAATATTTTTATTAGAGTCTGTATTATTATCTGGGTCTTTTGTGCTTCCATATGACTTTTAAGAAATTTTTTTCTATGTATTTGAAGAAAAGCCCTGGTATTTTGATTGTTATTGCATAGAATGTATAAATTACTTTTGGTAGAACTATTAATCCAAACCAATCTATGTGCATGTGAGGTTTCTTGAGATTCTGCTGTCTTCAGTTTCTTTCTTCAGTGTTTTGAAGTCCCCATGCCAGAGGTCTTTCACATCCTTGGTTATATTTATTCCCAGGTTTGTTTTGGCATTTTTGTCGTTGTTATTTTCTATTAGGAATAGGGTTGTCTCACTGATTTCTTTTTCAGTATGCTCATTTTTGGCATAGGAAACTTACTGACTTGGGTGTGTTTGTTTTATAACATACCACTTGGCTAAAAGTGTCTACCAAATCTAAGAGATTTGCTGACTTCATTAAAGTCTTTTATATATAGAAAATCATGTCATTTGCAAATACGGATATTTTGACTTTTTCTTTTCCTGTATGTACACCTTTTCTATTTGTCTCTTACCTGCCCAGCTATGACCTCAAGCATTTTACTGGGTAGGCCTGCCAAAGTGGATATCCTTGTTTTCTTCCTCATCTTAATGGAAATGTTCAAGTTTTTCTCTAATTAACAAGATGGTGTATATTGATTTTTTGTATATACCTTTTTAAATATTGAGATATGTTCCTTCCCTCTAGTCTCTAGGGTTTTTATCATGAAGAGTTGGAGTTTGCCAAAGACCTTTTAATGGAAGCACTTGGAGTGTCTTCATTGTATCCCAACTATTTGTGTGTGTTATGTCTTCATTTAATTCTAGGACTTTTATATTTCTTTCTTTATTTCTGCAGTGATCTTTTCATCATTCAATAATGTGTTATTTAATTTCTATGAGTTTGCATATCTTCTTTAGTTTCTCTTACTGTTGATTTCTAGTCTAGTTTTATTTCACTGTGTATAAAGAATACAAGATGTTGTCTCCATTTTACTGTACTTATTGAGACTTGCTTTGTGATCTGTTTTAGACAAGGTTCCATGAGATCCTAAGAAGGATATGTATTTTTTACTGCTTTGGTAGAATGTTCTTTAGATGTCTGTTAGCTCCATTTTATCTATGATATCACTTAATTCCAGGGCTTCTTTGTTCATTTTTTTTTGTAAATTTGATCTAATAGTGAAAAGTCACTCACTATTCCTGTGTTGGGGTTAATCTATGACTGTAAATTTCATAGTATTTGCTTTACAAAATTTGATGAGTCTATATTTTGTGTGTATATTTTTAGAATTATAATTTATTCTTGATGGTTTGTTCCCTTAGTCAGTTGTTCTGGTTAGTTTCTGTCAACCTGAACAAATTAGAATCACTTGAGAAGAAGGAACCTCGAATGAAGAATTTCCTCTGTAAAACTGACCTGTGGTCATGTCTATGAGACATTTTCTTAATTGCTAATTGATGTAGGAAGGCCCAGCCCACCCTGGGTGGTGCCATCCCTGGGCCAGGAGACCTAGGCTGTATAAGAACAATAGCTGAGCAAGCCCAGAGTGAAGCAAGCCAGTTCGTAGCATCTCTCCATGGTCTCTGCTTTAGTTCCGCCTTCAGATTCCTCCCTTGAGTTCTAGCATGACCTCCCTCAATGATGGCCTATAATTTGTAAACTGAAAGTTTGCTTCCTAGTTTGCTTCTCCATTGCTGTGACGACAATACAACCAATGCCAACTAAGGAAGGAACCTGCAGGCAGGAGCTGAAGCACAAGCCATGGAGGAGTGTTACTTACTGACTTGCTTCCCTGGCCCATGCTCAGTCTTATACAATACATAACAATCTGCCCATAGATGGCACCACCCACAGTGAACTGGGCCTTTCCACAGCACTCAGAAATCAAGAAAATACCCCCACAGACATGACCACAGGCCAGTCCAATGGAGGTAATTCCCCAATTGAGGCTCCTTCAACCTAAGTGTGTCAAGTTGACACTAAAGCTATCCAGCATACTCTCCAAGTTGGTTTTGGTCAGTGTTTTATCATAGCAATAGAAAGCAAAGTAGGGCAAACAATATCAAGTAATCCTCTTCATTTTTTAAAACTAAATTTGTTTTGAAGTCGGCTTTGTCAGATACTAGAATAGCAACACCTGCTTATTTCCTAGTCCATTTCCTTGGAGTATTTTTCTATTCTTTCACCCTTAGTGTGTTTATCTTTGATGGTATAATGTGTTTCTTGGAAAAAGCAAAAGGAAATGTTTCGCTCTGTAGTCCAATCTGCTAGTCTGTGGCCTTTGGTGAGTGAACTGAGATGGTTGATATTCAGAGTTATTATTGAAAGGTATGTATTGCTCCTTGTCTTTATGTCTATATTTTAGTTTTTGAGACATTCTTAGTCCCCTTTTGTTTAATGCATGTCTTGGCATCATTTATTTTTCCATCCTATCGTCTTTTAAATGACTTTATCTTCCTCTTTGGGCTTCTGTATTACTTTCAACATCCTCTGTGAGGCTGTCTTTGCAGTTATAAATTTCTTGAGGCTTTTATCACAGAAAGCTATTCTTTCACATTCAGTTATGATAGATGGTTTTCCTAGATATGTTAGACTGGGTTGGCAATTGTGATCTGTCAGAGTTTGAGAGACAGCAGCAGTTCAAGTCCTTCTTGATTTCATGATTTGGATTGAAAATTCAGCAGTATTCTGATGGGCCTGCCTTTGTATATAAGTTGGCCCCTCTCTTTTGCAGATGTGAATATATTTTCTTTGTTCTCATTTAGCATTTCTAACTATAATATGATGTGGGAAGTTTCTTTTTTGATCATGTCTATTTGGAGTTGTGTGCCTTTTGCATCTGGATAGGCTTCTCTTTCCTTAGATTTTAGAAATTTTCTTCTATGGCCTTATTAAAAACATTTTCTAGGTCTTTTGCATGAAATTCTTCTTCTTGCCTGCCTATAAATCTTAGATTTTGCCTTTTCATGATGTCCCAAAATTCCTACAAGTCTCATTCATACATTTAAAAAATGCATCATTGACCTTTGTTGAAAGATCTGATTCATATATTTTGTCTTCATAACTCTAATATTCTACCTTCCACATGATTTATTCTATTGGTGAGGTTTCCACTGAAATTTTGGGGCCTATTATGTATTTTCATTTCGATCATCATTTCAGTTCAGGTTTTCTTCAGTATGTCTAACTTTTTGCTAAATTGTGTTTTCATATTATGAATTGACTTCATTTCATTCAGCTGTTTGTTATGTTCTCTTAGAAAATATTTGAGTCCTCTGAGATTTTGCCATAGTTATAGTAATTCTTTTGAATTCTGCATCTGGAATTTTATCTAAGTCTTATTTTTAATATTTTGTTTATTATTTTTATTTTATATGTGTGAGCATATTGCCTGCATGTATGTAAGTGCACTCGTATCATGTATTGCCCTGGTGGTTAGATGATGGAGTCAAATTCCCTGAACTGGAGTTCTGGATGGTTGTTACCTGCCATGTGTGTTCTGGGAACTGAACCCAGGTCCTCTTCAAGAGCAGCCAGTGCTCTTAACCACTGAGCCATATTTCCAGCACCAGGGATCAATAATTTTAAGAGGAAACAGTTTACGTTGATTTTTCATGCTGCTTATATTTTTGTGTTGAAATCTGGTCACTTAAGGTTAGACCACTGGTTAAAATTTTTGTTGTTGTTGTGATTTTAATCCAGACTACCTCTCTTCTTTCAGTGAATGTGTTTGCAGTGTTTAGGAAAGCCTAGGTTATAGTAAGGATGTTTTTATTTGATAGACTGGTGTTCCATAGTTCACCCCTGTGGGCTGAGTACTGTTGGCAACAATAGTCACTATCCAGTAGTCAGTACACTCTGATAATAGTATAGCAGGTAACTATGAAACAGACATTTGCTCAGTACCGATTGGTTTAGGGAGTAAATATGGACCTTGATAGTACTGTATATATTAAGATAGTAAGAACAGAAATGAAAAGAAGAGGTAAGTAATCACGGTGAGCCCAGTGGCAGTGATGGGTATTAGATGGGAGGGAATGTATTAGAAGTGGGAATAACTGAAGCAAAGGGGAAAACGGGGTGACAGTGATGTTTTGGTTTATGGCAGAGTAGAACGTGGACACGAGGATATGTACCAAGATACTATACACCTAGTCAGCCTCTGGGCTTTGAGGGATGTAACAGTAAGAGAAATGAGTATGAGAACAGAGGAAGGAGGGGAAACAGAAAAGGGAAAGGGAGAGTAAGACTGTAAATGCTGCGAACAATACGCAACAATTTTGGCTTACTACGGTGACCTGCAGTGCTATGGATGACAAGGATCTGGAGGGGAGGGAGGAGTGCTGGGTGCAGATGTAAGAGAATGAAACCTCTGTTCTGAATATTGTTCCATCTTCTTGGAGAATCTGATGGTTTGTCTCTTGCCCTGGCTATGCTCTGCCGATTTTTGCTGATTCCTTTCTTTTCTTGTGAGCGTTCGAATCCTTGTGTGCGAAGTTTTCTTGACTCTGCTCTGTGAACTGTGGATATACAAACCACACACTGCCCATGGGTGGCTGCTCTGCTCTGACAGGGTCCAGAGTGGCTAATGATTGAGCAGTGTCCAAAGCACTGTCTAGAGCTTGTTTGTAGGCCCCACAGCTTCACAGTACGTGCTTGGGACATTGATGGCAGGCAGCAGTGGCTGGGAATGCCTTCTCTGAAATCCCTGTTGGCATTGCTTTTATAAGTTTCCTGATAGGAGTCTTTTAGTCTAGTTTGTTTGGGTTAAAATGCAGCTATGGCAGAAGCAAGTCCAGTCCAATGGTAGAGAAAGTACTTGGGTCTGCTGCTAGAAGAGTTCTGTTGGAGGTGTTGACCAAATCTTTCAGGAACCGGAGAAGTAACTGATGGAGAAATAAAATATTCCCATTCTCCTTGTTTCTCAAGTAGTAACCAGTCACTCATTTTGACATGCTTTTTAGTCTGCCACCTTACCCGGAACTCTGCATTTCTTCTCTTGAGAACTTTCTGTTTAGATCTATAACCCATTTTATTTGAGTTGTTTGTTTTCTTGGTGTTTAGTTTTTTGGTACCAAAACACATGGCCTTTGGGAGACACTTAAGCCAGAGCAGAAGCTGAGCTGCCTACTGCAGAAACGGCTCATCTCATCATGTGGCATCAATTTTCGTAGGTTTCCAAACTGAAAATTAGAATAGGACAATGAGTGCTTTTGAAAAGACTTCTGTGGATTGTTTGCCTTTAAGCGTCTCTCTGACTTTCTTTTGCCAGCCTCATTAGTATTTCTGGCTGGGTTTTTGCCATTTTAAAATATTGAATGAATTGTGATTAGAATGAATGTGACTTTTGGTTACATTTGGGGGCAATATGGCACGGTGCAGAAGGGACTAAATTTGGAGTATAAGTTGGAGTAAAATTCAGCTTACTGTCTTAAAAATAGTAGCAGCAAGCGTTCCCCCTCCTGTGTCAGACTCTGTGGATCATGCAACCTCTTCATATTCTTTCTCTGCCCATATTTCTGTCTCACCTGAAATGCATCTTTTTGGCTGCTATGGTTTGAATATGATGTAAGGACGTTGGGCAAGTGACTGAATCCTGGTAGCTCGGATATAATCAGCAGTTTAATCTCTTGCTGGATTCATAATATGATGATGTTATTGTGGATGGCAGGAAGTAGATCACTGGAGAACACCCGGGAAAGATGCATCTTGTCCCATGACCCTTCTCTGTTTTCTGTCTGTTGTGCGGTGAGCCACTTTGCTTTGCTTGCCCTTTTCCCAGGATGCATTCAAACCTCCGAAACTGTGAGGCAAAATAAATCCTTTTTTCCTTTTAACTAGTTTCTCTCAAGTATTTGTCAGAGTAACAAAAAACAGACTAACACACTGGTGAAATCAGAGTTCCTGGATGAGTTATTTGCACATGACAGGTTCTAGAGAGAGATCATTTTAAAGGGTGCTGAACTTTAAATGCAATTTGTTTTCTCCAAAATGTGTGTGAAATTTGGTCCCCAGTGCAGCAGTGTTGAGAGGTGATAGGATCTTGAAGAGAGGTTTATGAAGGCTGACACCATTTTTTTTTAAAACAGGAGTGAGCCCTTGCCTAGCAGGACAGAATCAGTTCCTCTAATGTGCTGTGATAAGCAAAGCCATCCTCGCATTTGTTTCTTGTGCGTGTGCACATTTGCTCTTCCCTTTCTCTCCATGAATTGAAATAGCACAAGACCTTCATGGTGGGAAAAGAGGCTGGCGGCACCACACTCTTGGGTTCCCACATCTCCATAACCATGAGCTAAAATAAACCTGGATTCTTAATTTACCCAGTCTCAACAACTTTGTTACAGCAACAGAAAGCAGATTAAAGCAAGGATGATGCTATTCAGGGGATAAAAATCACACATGCTTGCAAAAGTCAAATAAGTTTCAGAGGTTTCTAAAGTGAGAGCTTTCTCACTAACATGAGAAGAATTTGACAAAATTACAAGTTGCATTCTGTCTGTCCTGTGTAGAGTAGGGGAAAAGAAATAGGATTAGACTGAGTTCCAGTCAATAGCTGTTTCACTGGATTGGGAATTTGATATGGGGACAGGTGACCCTGCACTGCATATGCTCAATGACATCGGATATAGCAGGCCTGTGTCTTCCAGATGCTGGAACCAGCTGACAGAGAAAGTACAGAAGAGATTGCTTGGCTGCCCAGAGCCTCCTCTGAGCTGCATAGTACAATCAAACTGCCTCACCTCTCACAAGGCTTAATAGCATTCTATACTTTTCCAATGTTGAGTCTAATTTGTGTTCCCCATGTTGTTGGGTTTGTGTCCATCCCTTGGAGCTGGTCAACTTACCTAGTATCATACTCTTAAGGAAAACCAACTCTCTCTTTCCCAGCATCTATCAATTGCCAGTAGTTCCTCAGATAGGGCTGAGGATTCTTGCCTACCTCCCCTATCCAGGCTGGGCCCCTATCAGCTACCCTGTGATGTCTACACAACATCATTTTTTGTATTCATCCACCACCTCTGGCTTTTACAATCTTTCCACCCCCTCTTCCACAATGATCCCTGGCCTTGTTATAGGTGATCTGTTTAGGGCTGAGCACTCTGAAGTCGCTTATTCTCTGCATGTTGACCAGTTGTAGGTCTCTGTGTTAACCTCCATCTGCTGCAAGAAGAGCCTCCTCTGGTGAGAAATGAGAGATGTATTAATTTATTGGTATGACAGTAAGTCATTAGGAATCAGTTTAATACTATGTCTATTTAAAGTGCAGGAATGAAACTCGGGGTTACATCTACACGAGGTGAGGAATCTAATGGGAGAGTCTTTGTATTGAATGAAGCCCCCACGATGCCCACTGAGATGGTGGCACAACAGCAGAGAACTGTGGGGAAAGTATAATATAATACAGTTTCCAGTCACTTGGTGGGTCTTGTTATTCAAATCTTCGGCATCGGTTAATGATGGTCTTTGGTTGGCAGTGTCTCAGAGCACCCTTAAATGCACAGCTTTTCTCAGACACTTGCTTCCATGCTATACCTTCTATTATTTCTGCAAATCATTTTGAAAATACAGTGGCCAACGTGGAAAGATAAGCAGACAGACATGGAGGCTAGGTTGCATGAATACGAACAGGACAGAACAATAGATGAGAGAAACTTGTCTGAAAAGACCATGTTAGTTTTCCATTACAGTAACAAAACACCTGAGTTAAGCAAGTTAAAAGATAAAATAGGGTGTTGTGCTCATGGTTTCAGTTCATGATGGATCATCCCTGTTGGTTTGTGCTTGATGAGACAGCACAGCACGGTCGAGAGGTTGTAATGGAGAACACTGATCACTTCATGGCAGCTGGGAAGCAAAGAGGAGACTAGTATCCCACAGGCCACTTTGAGGGAACATTGCCCAGTGACCTGAAGCTTCTCCCCCTGTAGAGCACACCTCTTAATAGGAGTTTTTACCACCTCCCAAGAGCAACACGCTGAAAGCCACAACTTAACCATATGAGTCTGGGACATCATACTGAGGCCGACTTGCAGTCTAGATGACCACAGACAACAAAAACCTTGAGCTGACTGTGGTGAAAGATGAATCATTTGAATATTGTACATAGAAAATGAAACTGTAGAGCTGAGTCAGAACGGATTTGGGAAAACAAAGAATAGGTTTAAAAAAAAACAGGATGAATAATGCAAAAAGTTAATTTAAAGCATAATAAATGGGTTTAAGAGCATATAGGACACTGCTAGGATCAGACTCTGTAACCTGGGGAAGAAGAAATTATCCAGGTGAGTGGTACAGATGTGAGAGTGGCGGATACTGCTGGAAGGGAAGGGTCAGCAGAGTCCACAGCTGGCGTTCCAGGAGGAGAGACGAGAGGAAGGGAGGCAGACCTGACAGAGAAAGACACAAGGGACGGCATTTTTCTGAACTATTTATTGGATTCGCTTTTTAAGGTTTCCACAAAAATTATCACAATCTCTTCATACAACAGAAATCTATGATGACACATTTCTGGAGTCTGGAGATTTCACTTCAGAGCCCTGTAGGATTCAATCCCCCAAAGGCCCAACGAAAGAACTCTGTCTTCACCGCTCCTAACTTTGGTGGGTTCTGAAGGGGATAAGCATTTCTTCCTGATCTTTGCTCTCACTCTGACGTACTTTAAAAATACGTCAGGTAAACATCCAGATTCAGAAATGACAAGTTCTTGTTTCCAAAAATATCATGGGCTCATGGCGAAATTATTTTGTATTAATGACATCTGCAAAGATTCGTTTTCAAATAAAGTCACAATCTTGAAGTTCCAGATGCATGTGGATTTTTGTGGAACAGACAGAACTCTACTGTGTATAGACATCCATCCACTCATTTAAAAATCAGGGAACTCCCAGCAGGAAAACAAATAAAATCTTCACCTAATAAAAATCATAATGAAATTGCAAACAGGTAAAGCACCTCAGAAGCTGTCAGGGAAAGAAGTCAGAAGTCATCACGTGAAGCGTGAAGATTTGAAGACATGTTAAATGACCCTGAGGATATCCAACTGCCTGTCCTAGGCTAGCCTTGAACTTGCTATGTAGTTGAGGATGACTTTGAGCTCTTGATTCTTTTGCCTCCACCTGCCAAGTATCGGGATTATAGGCATGTGCTACCTTGCCTAGTTTATGTGGTGCTGAGGTTTGAGATCGGTATTTTGTGAATCCTAGGCAAGCACTCCACCAACTCAGCCACACCCCCAGCCTAAGTATCTTACTTTCTGAGGCCAACAAAACAAAGTAAAATAGAAAGCCTTCCCTCGTATTGAGTGAGCAGGGCCAGGTACATTGTGAGCTCGTGACTCTTTTACAGATGTATAATCTTCATTTCCTTATTTGAAAATATAAAAGCTGGGGACGCAAGATGACTCAGAAGATAAAAGTGTTTGCCACATAAGCCTGAAGACCAGAGTTTGATCCCCAGAACACAGAATGGAAGGAGAGAACTGATTCCCAAAAGTTGTCCTTCGACCACCACATACACACACACACACACACACACACACACACACACACACACACGCACACACACACACACACACACAAATATAATAATAATAATAAATTTAAAAGAAGCATTGGGCAAAATCATTACCATGTTACTGCAAAAAGGTCCATAACATCTAGAACTGGTGCTGTACAACTCTGAGTACTGTGCCTGGCGCAATAAAGACAAGCAAGTGCACGGTGTCCCGTTTCCCCTCACTCACTGCAGGGAAAGGCTGAAGTCTGTGTAGCCATGGATTAAATAGACGAAAAAGGACAGACAGGCCTACAAGGCACATAACGGGAGTGTACACCTTCCTGTGTTCTGGACTCTGAATATACAGACTGTTTACTCTCTTATGCTCTGGTCCTGGCTTTCCTCTGATCTTTCTTGTTGGGGAAGTCCCCTAAATTCCTCAGTACTGGACACACTGAGTCCTTATAATGTGAAACCAAGACAGAATATCCTCCATTTCCTTGAACCAGGACATAGACACAGGATTCAGGTGGACACACTCCCAGTCCTATCCTGTTAGAGGAGGGTGCCCTGTGCAGCACAGCAGCATCTTGCTACTGCCCCTGCCCTGCTCCTCTCCCACATGGCTGCGCCCATCACCAGCGCATCCTCTGCCCCTTCCTTTGTCAGTGATGAATGATGATTGTTCTTTCTTGTGGGTACTAGGACAACTTCCACTCATCCCCACTCTTCAAATCTCGTTCTTCACTCATGCCAAATAGCAAGTCCTTTCTGCCTTGAGACTTGTCACTATAGCTTACAACTAAGAATTGTCACCAAGGTGATGTACTTACACAAAGTCTCCTCTAGTGCCCTTGGCCCAACAACAAGGCATCATGGGACGGGTGACTCCAGTATAATGGGACCTTGGTAGGAGCAAATTCCTGCTGAATTTCAAACTATAGCAGAAACTCACTTATTTTGTATATTTTTATCTATTTAGAGATGCTCATACACCTGCACACAAATACCACTAAAAATCTGGATGAAAAACCAACCTCAAAATATTCATGCTGGAATTAGAAAGTGGACATCCTGGACTGGGAGACAGTTTGATCAGTAAAGCAATTGCCTTGCAAGCTCAAGGACTTGAATTCAGACCCCAGAATCTGCATAAATGCAGGTGCTGCTGACACAGCTCTAAACAGTGATGGAAAGATGAGAGGTGAAGAAGTGTTGATCCCCAGAAGCTCACTGGCCAGGCCAGTCAATTGAACATACTTGGTAGAGTTTCAGGCTAATGAGAGACTCTGCCTCAAAGGGAGAGTGAAAGGCATCTGGGAAATGTTCATGAGTTGTCCTCTGACCTGTGTTTACCCACCCATACATGAACATGCACCCTTACACATGCACGTGTGTGCACGCATGCACACACACACACAAAGTGATGATCCTTACCTATCTCTAACACCCAACACTAACACTATTATTTAGCACCTTGCCTCACTGAGTAGTTGCTGTGAGAAATTATCTTATTTTTTAGTTAGAATTTTTAAGCTTCTTCAGTGGGGATCATAAACACTTATCAGGGTGCACTGGGGTTCTGAGAGCACAATTCTCTCAAAACTGTGTGTATTTCAAGCACTGTGTGTGTGTGTGTGTGTGTGTGTGTGTGTGTGTGAACAATAACTTTCATCAGCTATGAGCTAAACTAATTCCTGCTTTCTCACAAGATGAAAAGTGTATCTTCTGCCAATGTGACTTTTCAGTGAATTCCTCTTGTTATTTGGAGGTTAGGGTAAATATTTCTTCACCCTTTTAGAGTTGACCACCACACATTCCCTGTGTCTTGCAGCAGAGTTATAATCAGGTTAATTAATGCCATTCTCGTATGCCATTAGCCAGCTCTTTCCAGCACACCTTTCTTTACGTAAAACGTGGGCAATCCCAGCTTCTTTGCTAGCCTTGGCTCTGCTGTACCTGGGGATTTCAGTTTCCTCTGGACTCTGTGCAGATGTCTACCCACTGGGTTTGCCTGGAAGAGCCCCAAACCTCCCAGTTCTTCTGCTCAGCCTTTCCAATGGATCCCGCAGGCACTCAGGACTTACCCAGACCTACAGATTCATCGAGGTTCCAGCTTTCCTGTGGCTGAATATGGGAAGAACTACTTATCTTTTTCTTGATGTCTGTCTGTCTTGCCTTGGCCAATCTTTATCCTCCTGTTTCCATTGGAAGTTCCCTGGAAGAGGGTGCTGGCCATTCTTATTCTAAGAATTTGCTTTTGAAATTCTCAAATTTTGCTGTGATCGAATGTCTCTACATATGTAAATATTAATACTTACATAATCAGCACTGCTGATAACGGGGCTCTATCACTATCTAAAGACCAAGAATTATACCAAGCTCCAACACTGTCAATCCTCCTAGTAAGCACTTGGAATAGATGTTATTACTGCAAGTCATCTTTTATAAATGAGGAAAGACATCACAGACCACTCAGCCAGTGAGGACAGTTTGGAGCATCGAATGACCAGGCCTGCATTCTTTCTACTCCATCATGACTGAACAGCTGTGTGCCCCTGCGTGGGCCTGTGGCAGCCCTCAGCACTCAGAAAGGGCCACAAAGGTTTTGAGATACAAATGTTCTTCACTTATTTGCCTGTGTCTAGAAAGCAAGAAATCAGTGTTTTCTGATGTGAGACTAAAAATCAGTAAGGTAATCTTCAAAGAGGAAAATGAGTAACTCCTTGAACTCCAGAATGAAACCTAAAATGTTCAGGGAAGAACTTCCTTAATCATTCAGGATTTGCTGTCTCCATGGCAAGGACAGAAAACAAAAAAGGCAGAGTGACTGACCTTCATTTCTTAGCCAGAGCCAGCCTTGTCAGACAGAAAGCGCACATCTGGGCTATGTGTCTTGGTCTGAGGGGCAGTTGTATCATCCATTAAACGACAAACTACTGGTGACAATTAGACCAGCTTCCGACCCTCAGAGCTACCTTCCTGTCCTTCTCGGTGTCATCTCAGTCTAGCTTGTTAGCACATGGTTGAGTTGAGAACTTCATGGAATCTCCTGCTGCATTCCATTCCACATTTATACCACTGGTGAGGGAACAGAAGGGCAGCCGTTTAAGCTTGTTCTTGACTTTTCAGAAATCAGCTAAGAGCCTGGAGAAGTGGCTCAGTGGGTAAAGTGTTTTCTATTGCAAGCATGAGGACTTGAGTTCCGATCCTCAGAACCCACATAAAAGCCAAACATAATGGCGCTCACCTGGAACCCCAGTGCTAACAGAGGTGGGAGAGAGAGGAATAGAGACAGACAGATCCTGAAGACTTAATGACCACTTAGAATACCTGAAGCTTTGAGCTCCAGGTTCAGTAAGAGACTTAATTAAAAAAGAAAAAAAGAAGAAGGTGGAGAGCAATAGAGGAACCTACCTGATGTTAACCTCTAGCCTCCTCATGCACACAGGGAGCATAACCACCCTCTACAGGTACATACATTACATATGCATCACCACACGTACATAAATAAATATGTAAACAAAACCATCTAGTCCCTTCCGCTAGTCCTCGGAGGAGTTTGGATCCCACCTTGCTTATGAATTGGTCTCCAAATCACTACCAATGTTCTATAAACTTTCGCAGCTGCCAGCCTGACTCTAGTCACATCACCACAGAGCAGGGGGAAGGAATCGGGTCGCAACAAAGCTCTTTCTTCCTCATAGTGGAACCTCCCTGGGTTGAAAACACTCAGTGAACATCCGTTGACCGTGACTTTGGTGCCGTTTGCTAATCTGCCTAAACTTGCTCCTGGATACTTGGATATTTGCACTAGTGTATGCATTGTTCTCCCCCACCAATTCAACCATTTACTGGAACGTCACAGACAGAATGTTCTCAAAGAATTACCCAAGTGTCTGTCTGCTTTGGAAATGGTTTATTTATGTTATCTATGCAATGCAAGTGGCAAAGCTCTCACACACTCTGGGAGTCCAGACAGCCCCAGGTGGAGCGGAGAGACACTTCTGCCAATAAGTCCTTGGCAGAGAGAGGTGGAGGAGGGAAAAGAAACCCTGCCCGTGTTCACAGCACATGAGCTAGGAAAAGGAAGTCTGTGGTTTTCTTTCATGCCCCAAGATGTCAGCTCAAACTGCTTCCTCCCTGCAAAATTTAATTCTATCTGAAGAAAGCCCTCTGTCTTCACCCCATGCCTTGAACTTCCCCGGACTTGCGGACCACCGAGAAACAAGGAGAAAAGCTTGTGTGTGCGATATGGGGCATTATGGGAAGCTCATGGTGTCATCTCCCACCGCACACCACAGTTTCTATTCAGTGTTAATCAGAAGTCTGCATTCCAGTTTGTAAAACTATTTTTTTTTCCCACAGGCTGCCAAGAAAGGGTGTGTTGCCGAGGCAGCTTGGTGGTAATTAAAACGTGATGGCACCTATCACAAGAGTGCCTCAAGTATTTCCTATAGAGCTGCGTAGTTTCAGATCGGAGTGGATGCCAGCCCTGATCCTGACATCTCTAAGCAGGCACCTGTGTCTGGGTCAACCCTGCCATGCCAGTGCCCAGGGGCAACCTCAGCCTTCAAAAATCAACCGTCTGAATACATGCGACTATTATTGCTTAACAGAGCACTTTTTAGACAGTCTGTACCAACCATGTGGAATTATCAAAGCACAAACAACAGCAAACTGTGGAGGGAGAATGGAGAGTGGCTTTCTCCAGCTGGCATCTTCTCAGGCTCACTGGCTGTGCCTACCTTGGGGAGTCCTTGGCAGGCCTGGATTAAGCAAGCAAAGGCAGTAAATGAACAATGCTGGCTTCAACTGCTTTACTTAAAAAAAAAAAAAAAGGCGTAAGCAGGTGATGATGTCCAATGCATCCCAGCTCAATGCTACCGTGAGAGGGGGCTGCCTCAACCAGAGGAAACTTGGTGAATAAAGGCTTCTTTCACATCACTCTTCAGTCCTGGGTATCTCTAAGAGATAAGTGGCAGATGGTTCATCCTTGTCTAGGAGATGTGGAAACACTGAATGCAGACATCCTGCCCACAGTGGCGCATTGTGGGAAAGTTAGAAACAAGCTTATATGAGTCGAACCCACGTGAAGCATACTTCATCCGGGTCACACTCTTGCACAGACAGCTCCAAAAAGTACTGTTGGGTACTAGAACACATTTCCCAAGTGGGACGGTGGTTTACTATTCACATCAAAGAAGAACTTCATGAGGGTTAGGGTTTTATGGACTCTTTATTTTTTCTGGACACTTTTCTCAAAAAGTTAAGCATAGGAGTTTTAGGAGAGAATTTTTTTCCTTGCTCTCTCTGCCTGTCTGCCCTGACCAGAGGACCCTGGCCAAGAGGAGAGGAGCTACAGAAACAGTTCAACAAATATTTAGACTCATGTATTTCTTGTCAACACAAAACTCCATGTACCATATTTTCACTAAAAAGACATCTAGTTAATGCCCTTTTACATACACTATTATTTTTATCATTTCTACTTGGCTTTATTAATAGCTATCTATCTATATTCATAACTCCACACAGTTCCCAAACATCATGTTAATGTCTTTTTCAGATTATTAAATTGTTGTAATGCTTTTACTCCATCTATACTCATTTGGCCTTGTTGATCTGATTAACAGAATTTGCTATCATCAAAATCCTCCAAGAACTACTCAGTTGTATCTGTATACATTTTGAATTGGAAAGATTGCTCTTTTCTCTGTCTCTTTTATCTTCCTTCCTTTCAGTCTCCTCCCTCCTCTTCCTGTCCAAAGATCTCCCCATTTATCATTGCTTTTGACCAGGTTACTACCACATCTCACCCTGCTGGCTCATGATGGAGAATCTCTGTTCAGAAGCCAGGTCCTGGTCTATTGGTCATTTGAGTGTGATCTTCACCATCATCAAGTGTGCAGACTTAAAAGTCAACCTTATCATAACCACCTACCAGCTTTTTAAAATAACTGTTTTTAGGGGCCGCGGAGATGACTCAGTGGGTAAAGGCACCTGCTGCCAAGCCTGATGACCTGAGTTTGATCCCTGGAATTCACAAGGTAGGAGAGTGTCAACTTCTGAAAATTATCCTCTGACCTTCCCACATGTGCTATGGCACCAGCATATGTCCACATAACATACACACACACATGAAATAAATAAATGTAAAAAGTAAAATAGCTATGTCAGAGATCCATCCTACTGTTACTCATCTCTAAAATTATTATTTCTAATAATGTAATATGCTAATAAGTTTTTTTAATTTTATTGAGCGTTTGTACATTTCATATAACAGTTCTTAATCAAATTTAGACCCTTCTCCCCGATGCATGCCCCACAATCCCTGACAGGACCTCATGCATTCCACCATACATGCTAAGTCCTGTCCAGTCAAGCATCTGTATCCAGATGTCCCCTGGTGCAAATTCATCCACTGGAGACTAGTCAGCCTATCCAGAGATCATAAGTAATGCATACTCTCCCTCACCCAGTAGTAATCAGTCTCTAGTAGCTCTCCAATAGGGCCAGCCTGCCACTCAGTTCTCTCATTCCACTCTGGGCCCTTGTCTGAGTGAGTTGGTGTGGATCCTGTGCTCAATGCCACCTTGTCTCAAGTTTACATGTGCGAGCTTCCAGCGGCCTTAAGAGCCTCTTCTTTCCTATATTCATGGACAAACCCTGGATCTTACCATCTTTCCTCTGCTTCCCTCTTCCACAATGGTCCCAGAGCCATGGGTGGGTGAGGTTTAATATAGGACACTCTGCAGTCCCTCACTCTCTAAAACTTGGCCAGTTGTGGCCTTCTGTGTGCTTTTCACTCTATTGTATAAGGAAGCTTAACTAGTGAGAGTTGAGGGATGCACTTGTTTTCTCCCTGCCACTTGTTCTATGTTCCATGAGTCTTAGGTGTCGAGGTTCTACTGTAGATGTGACACCTGGGACTGGCATCTCTCAGACTCACATTCTCTGTGTCTGACTAGTTGTGGGATTTTGCAGTAGTCTCCATCTGTTGTGAAAAGAAGTTTCTTTGATGAGCAGTTTATGGTATAATGTCTGAAAATATAAGGATTCACAGTTTAGCATATGGTAAGAAATTTCATTTGTCTAGAGATATGATAGACATAGGGTTTTCTCTAGGATCTATCTATGATCTCTCAAGCCCTGTCTTGTGTATTTGGTTGTGTTTATAGTACCACCCATGAGTTCACTCCCAGTAAGAGAGCTTTAGCAATTAGACAGGTGTTGATTACTCTCCAGATAATAGTGTCACTACTGCATCAACAGAGGTAGTTGGCTGGACCAGCCATTATGGTTAATAGTCTTTAGGACTGGATTGGACCATTGATTGATTTTCTCCCTTAGCAGCTTGCATATTATCATCTAGTATTATGAGAACTAAACTTCAGGTAGAAGCCTTCCAGGTCAGTTCCTGCTCCAATGCTCCAAGTCCTGTATCTGAAGTATGTCCTGTCTTCAGCAGTATGGTCTTACCTTCTAGTTCTTGGAGATAACCAAGAGCTCTAGCAGTATCCTGTGGTATTTTGGGAGTCTCTTGGACCACTCTCACTAGCCACTCAAAGGGAGGTCTCTTGTGTGTCCTGTCTTGCCATACAGTCCCCAGGTACACATATGTACTAATGTTTAAACACTATATGTGCATTTCTCAGGGAGTTTCTGGGGCAACATACAAACCCTCTGTTTTCCCTGGTTCCCCAAGATCCATTCAACTCTACTCTCTCATTCTTCCATCTGACATCCCTCCTCCCTCTCCAGGGCCAGCTCCGCCATTATCCCACCCTGCAATAACACGCCTTCCTCCCACCATCTCCCCTCTCCTGAGCCCGCCCCCCCATGGACCTTTGCATGTCCCTCCCAGCCAAACACTCCCACTCTCCCCACCTCCTTGCTGGTAACATCTGTTACCTACTATCCCCCTCTTCCAAGTTCTTTCTTTTCCTTTACCTCTGTGCAGCCTTTCCATTTTCCTGGCTCCTGGTGTTACATCAGGATATATACTCACATATAAGGAACTGGTGCTACAATCCGCAAATGAGGGAGTGCGTCTTTTGCTTTTCTGCATTTGTGTTGCTTCACTTAGGATAACACTTCCTAGTTCCAATCTTCAGTTGAGGGGCATTCAGGTTGTTTCCATTTCCTAGGTCTTGGGAAGAGAGCAGCAACAAACATGGATGTATAGGTATCTCTACAGCAGAATGAGTTTTTTGGGTATAGGCCAGGGAGTGGTATAACTGGATCATATGGTAGATTCATTTTTGGTTTTTCAGAGTTCTCCACACTGTTTTTCATAGTGGATGAGTGTGCATTCTCACCACCTGGGAATGAGCATTCTGCTTTCTCTACATCCTCCCCAGCATTTAGAGTCTTTTGTTCTATTGATCTCAGCCAGTCTAGCTGGGGTAAAATGGCATCTTAAAGTGATTTTTTTTATCTGCATTCTCTAATTATTAAGGAGGTTGAACACCTTTTAAGGTGTTTATTAGCCATTTTTATTTCTTTGTTCCAGAACTCTCTGTTCGGGTCTACAACCCATCTTTTTATTGGGTTATTTATTTGTTCCTTTGTTTTGTGAGTTCTTTGAATATTCTGTTTATTAATCCTCTGTTGGATATGTAGCTGGTAAAGATTTTCTCACATTTAGAGGGTTTCCTCTTCCTTTCCTTGGTTGTTTCTATTACTGTACAGAAGGTTTGTGCTTTAATGAGGTACTAGTTATTGATTGTTGATGTTAATGTCTGAGTAGCTGATGTCTGATTTTGAAAGTCCCTTCCTACACCTATATTTGGAGGGTACTGACTACAATTTCTTCTTGCAGATTCAGAGCTTCAGGGTTTTATATTGAGGTCTTTGATCCATTTGAAGTTAACCTTTGTGCTTTGTGAATGATAAGGATCCAATTTTATTCTTCTACAGGTAGAGATCCAGTTTCACCATCACCATTTGTTGAATATACTGTCTTTCTTCCGTTGTGTGTTCTTGGTCCCTTTGTCAAATATCAGATACTGAAATGATGTACTCATGTTTAGGTCTTCTGTTGTGCTCCATTGGTCTACGTGTCTGTTTTTATGCCCTTGCCATGCTGTTTTTATTACTATATCTATGTAATGTAATCTGAGATCTGGTATGGTGATCCTCCCAGTGATGTTCCTTTTGCCCAAGACTGCTTTGATGATCCAGGGTCTTTTGGGATTTCATATGAATTTTAGAATGATTTTTTCTAGTTCTGCAAGGAATGTTGTGGGTATTTTGATTGGCATTGCATTGAATTTTATAGATTGCTTTTGGTAAGGTGGTCATTTTCACAAAACTGTGGTCAATTTAGAAAAAATTGCATGGGCTGCTGAGTAGAAAGTGTAGTTTTTGGTGTGTGGGTGGAACATTTTGTAAATGTTTGTTAGATCCATTTCATGTCAGATATCATTTAATTCAGATGTATCTCTGTTTATACTTTGTCAAGCTGACCTATCTATTGAAGATATTGGGTTACTGAAGTCACTTACTATTACTAAGTTGGGGTTAATCTGTGTTTTATAGTCCTGTGGTATTGTTTTTATGAAACTGGGTACACCAGAATTTGATGCATACATGTTCATGATTGGAAAATCTTCTTGATCAATGTTCCTTTAAGTAAAATAAAGTGACCCTTTAAACCTCTTCTGAATAGTTTTAATTTGAAATCTCTTTTGTCAGATATTAGAACTGCAACACCTGCTTGCTGCTTAGAGCCATTTGTTTGGAACATTTTTTCCCATCCTTTCACCCTAAGGTAGTGTCTATCTTTGAAGATGAGATGAGTTTCTTGAAGACAAAAAAAAGATGGGTTTTCTTTCTTGATCCATTCTTCTTGCCCATGCCTTTTGACGGGGGAATGGAGGCCATTGATATGTAATGTTATTATGAAAGATGTCTATTGGATAGTGTCATTTTGATTTCTTTGTGTCTGTGGCCCTATTTTGTTTTTCCCACTATATCTTTCTGTAGTCTCTTGGGTATACTCCTTTCTATCCTCAGTCTTTTGTATTACTTTGAATATTTTCTGAATGGCTGGTTTGGTGGACATGAATTCTTTCAGCCTATTCATGTCATGAAAAATTTCCCACTCCTGTTCCATCGTGATGGATAGTTTTGCTGGATAAAGTGTTTGGGGACGGCGCCCATGGTCATTTAGACCTGGGAGTACTTTGATCCAGACTCTTCTGGTTTTTATAGTTTGCACTGAAAAGTCAGCTGTAATTCTAATGGGTTGTCCTCTATATGTAGCTTTTTGGTTTTCTCTAGCAGCCTTCAGTACCCTCTGTTTGTTCTGTACATTTTAGTGTTTTTACTATGATGTGCCTTGGGGAGTTTCTGTTCTGGGTATATTTAATTGGTGTTCTGTGTGCTTCTTGATTCTGTATATTCTTATGCTTCCATCACAAGTTTCTGCCTATCCTCCTTGAGTTTGTTGAGTTGTTTTTCTGTTTTATTTAAGTTCTTTGATCATGTTTATGATTGCTCTTTTAAATTCTGAATCCTGGGGTTTCTCAGGGTGATTCTCCTTGTAGTGGATTTTGTTGAGGACATATTCTCTTGGTTTTTCATATTATTTGTTGGGTCTTTTTCCCGCCATTTGGGCATATGGGTATCCTTTGTTGGTTATGTGTCCAGGAGGAAGTTCTGTTCTGCTTTTGTTTAATTGAATTTTGATTCTGTTTATATTGTTTACGTAGCTTGACTGCAGAGTCCTAGTTGGGCAGGTCTGTCTGACAGATCAGGAGCCAGAGAAAATGGGGGTGGGGACCACCTGAGGAGGGATTTAGCAATCTGTGACAGGGGATTTAGGAAGTCTGGATTAGGAAGCTAGTCCAGAGCTCTGAGACTGGCAGGCAACAGGGTGGGGGCAGGCTGGAGGAATGGGGTAGAGATGCAGTGGGCAGGATCTGACTTACCAGGGTTCTAGGTAAGCAGGAGATTGGAGAATAAATATTTCTGAAAATGTATGATGAAGTAACTCTAATGTGAAGAAATAAAAAGCAATTTTAAAATAAATATATAGCTTAAATCACATTTTATTTACAGTATAAATTACATTAAACATTTTAAGTATAATGAATTTATAATAAAATGCATAAACAATTATACTAAGTAAGAAAATAATTATATATTTGTACCGACTAGTATCAAATATGTTTTAAAGTTTAAATTTTCATTAAGTAGGAACTTTCTTTTCATATGGCTAAGTAGCTATCAGACTGATCCTCTTACAGATAAGAATAATTTTGCTCTAGGCAGAATATGTTAAGGAATTATTTGAAGCTCTGGAGCATAAACAAGAAAGGCAGACTCCGGGAAGGATGTGACAGGCAGAAAAAACTATGGGTCTTCCCTGAGTGGATTTCTCACCTTCAAGATTCTGGCATGCAGTTGGCCCCTCCACACAGGATAGCTAAAAGTCTAACAGAAAAATTTTACACCACCTTTCTAGTGGGCCAAAGGGCAGAATTAAGGATAAGCTTAGCCTTGGGAAAGTAAGAGTATGCCCCAAGAAGGACAAGCCAGACAAAAGAGCCAAAGTGCTGTACATGAGCTCTATCTGTATCCTGACTCCTAAGAGGCAGATCCAAGATTTGAGTATCCTTGCAAGAGATAGGTGGCAACATCAGTCTAGCCAAGTCATTTGCATTCTAAACAAAACTAACAGTCTTTGGAGGGATGTAATAAAATCCAAGGTTTTTACACCATAAAATTTGCAGTCTGTCCACATTACAAAATTATTCACTATACAAAGAATTAAAAAAAAACTATCAACAGAATTTAGCGCATGATGATCCAGATGTTGAAATAAGTGCATGAGGATGTTAC
Source organism: Eospalax fontanierii (assembly GCA_035773235.1). Taxonomy (NCBI): domain Eukaryota; kingdom Metazoa; phylum Chordata; class Mammalia; order Rodentia; family Spalacidae; genus Eospalax; species Eospalax fontanierii. Next base: position 41,937,897 of record CM069540.1, on the reverse strand, counting down.
AGTACATCCTGTGCTCAATAGCCAAGTAAAAATATTATTATAATTAATTAACAACTAGGTCACAGCAGAGATACAGAAATTATGTATTTATATGGTACTTCTACAATTAGAAATAGAACATTTGAAATAAAAACATCACAGAATAGACTTTACAGATAAATAAAAAATAGTCACATAGCTTTCTGGTAGATTGATTTAAATCATTCAAGCTGAAAAATTGAATACAGCCTCAGGGATCTTTTATAGCATTAAATATCATAGCATACATGTACTTGGAGCTCCAAATAAATGAACCAAGAGAATGAGAAAAACAAAGTGTGTGAGAAGTAGAGAAATTATAAACCATTTCTGCATAAGAAATCATGGAAAAGGGACGATAAAGGATAATAATGAACACAGAATAAAACTAAGTGACAGGATAAATAGCAGCAGAACACTTTTATTTATATAGAATGAGAAAAAGATGAACTGGCTTTCATTGCACTAGTGAGACCTCATCATGACAACCTACAAGTGGCCAAAGTGAAAATGAGACAGGAGTCATGATGCTCTCAAAGCTGGTCCTTAGAGGTCCTTAGACAAATCCCTCAGCCCTAATACATTCTGGCATGGGAATGCAAGGTAGTACACCTGCTCTCTTGGACAGCACACTCCTCCTTAAGCAAAAGGAAATTGGAGAAAAGAATTATGCTCACAACATTTATTCGTGGCTTGAAGAAGCAAGCTGCCACACTGTGAGTGAGCATGGATAGACACAGTGTCTCTGACAGCTGCCAGTTGTGCCTGGCTTAGAGCCAGAAGGAAGACTAAGGAGTTGTGCAGGTGTCAAAAACTGGATTTGGATTTTTCCTACACTTCATGAAAGAGTAGAATGCAAACCAGGCAGAGCCTAGATCACTCCCTGGTGAGATGCTGAGCTAAAGACCCAGCCATGCACCCTGGACTCCTGTCCCACTAAGAGCAAACAACCATGACCTTTTAAGCCATTCTGTTGTTGTTGTCATGCCCTGATGCAATTTTGTTACAAGCCATTCTTTTAAAAAAAATAATAATGCTAGCTTTGAAATCTTAGATATGCATGTTTCAGCTTGAAAATCCAGAGAGGTCAAGAAATGAATAAATGGCTATAAATGGTGGCAGTCAGGCTTCCTGGGAGGAGAGGTAGAATGCAGTGACATAAAGGAGAAGAGGGGACTAATAGAGTAGGAAGGGTTAAATATGGTGGGGAATGGGAGGACAGGGCAGAGCAGGGGTCTGGGGAGGGATAACTAACACTCTAGGAAAAGCCATATGGAACCCTACCAGCGGAGAAGCTAGTTAAAGAATATGCATACACATTATGAAAAGAGATTAAAAGGCGTTACACTGTAACAGGAGGATACTTCAGATGCCAGGGATAGATTCCCTCTTATGAAGCTGTTGACGAAGGATCCCAAAGACCCTCAAACTATACCGGTGATTGCCCTGCCTTTGGTTACCCACCAGAACTTGATGGTGAGACCCTATTTCCGAAGACACTACCTACCCAAACTGTAGAACAAACAAGGAAAAGTCAAGCTGGTGTTGACTTCAAAGACTCATCTCTACTGTCTAGCTTGCGTAGTGCTGGAAGGTGCTAGGCAGGGTACCTGAAGAGAAAATTTAACAGGAACCTTACCCAGCTGAGAATCTTGTGAACTGCAACAGCTAGACTCTAAGATATGCCCACTGGTACAACAGTGGTGTGAATATTATAGGAGAAATGAACTACTTTTTAATTGGAATTAAACTCTGCTTCGTAGAATGGAGCCCATACCTGACATCGACATTAGGCCTAGCACTACACTGCATTGCATATTTATCTAGATGCGTGCAGATGTGTGTGTGTGTGTGTGTGTGTGTGTGTGCGCGCGCGCCCATTTCTTTTATGGGTCACAAAATCTATATCTTCATTTAAATTTGCATGTCTTGGTTCTCTCTGCGTATTTCTGCTACCACTGCTCTGCATTTTGAACATAATGCCAGAAGCATTCACATATCGGGCCATTGCGACTGAAGGTATTCACTACCCCGCTAAATGATCAGCACGCCATGGCCCCCACTCCCAGTGAGCAGACCTTGTGCTTGGTAAGTAAAGCTTTCTTGGGCTGTACTCCATGCATTCATTTGCTCCTGTCGTTCTTCAGGGCCATGATGGCAGAGGTGAATGCTTGTCCCAGAGACTGCCTGTAGGCCTCGAGGCCTGACACTTACTCTCTGGTTCTTTGCGGAACAAATTTGCTATTCCCTGACCTAAAATTCCCTTCTATACCTTACAGTCATCAGTTTGGGTTTTCTTTCTGTCTGTCTCTCCTTCTCTCCTTCCTTCCTTCAGCTTTATTATGAAGATTTTATCAAGTCTATTATATTTTTATTATTCTATTTTATCTCATATGTGCTGTAGCTTAGATATTAAATGTTCCCAAACCAATGCGTTCAAGCCTTGGTCTCCAAGGAGAATAACAGGGGAATGTTGGACTTACAGAGGTGGCTGCAAGGGGAGGCCCTCAGGGCAACGAGGGGATGCCCCGGTAGGGACTGTGAGACCCTATCTCTGACTTTTCCCTCTGCTCTTAAGATCATGAGGTAAGTGATTTGCCCCATCACATGTTCCTGTCATGCTGCTCTCACAAGAGGCCATGAGATCATGGGCTGGAACCTGCGGAAACTTTAGTGAGAATAATTGTGCTGCTCTTCTTTAACTGTCCTAAGTATTGTTGGCGTAACATGAAGCTAACATAACACCTACTTCTGATGTTGTTTTGTTGCTTATATTTATAGCTTCCTTAATTAATAATTAGGTAGCTCCTCTCCATTCTTTAACACTTTCAAATGCATGTGGCTGTGCATTCCCCTGTCCCTCCCTGACCCCATCATTCAGACTGTCGCATGCAGTACCTCAGCATCAGTAACATCATTTTGATTCCTTCTTTATTCCAAGAATTTTAAGAATGCTTCTCTAGGATCTCCAAGTGGGTAGATTTTATTTATTTTCCTTTTGTTTCTTAGCTTTTACTTGTACTGTCTTGAGGTCAGAAGTATGTGCCCTTTATGATTTTTGTTTATTGGGGATTATATTGAGTTTTTCTTTGTATCCTGTGAGAGGAAACATTTTGATAAATATTCCATAGGTATCTTCTCTTTTGTTGTAAATATGACATTTTATGTTTTACACAATTATTTTCTGTCTGAGTGTTTTGAGTAACAGAGACTTCAGTACCACTGTGTTACATGGTGTAACATATGGTTACAACACAGAATTGGTGTATAGTTGGTAGAATGTCATTTTTCATCAATAAAAGATAATTCTTTGACCCATGTAATGTTTTTCATTAGAATTCTATTTTTAATCGTATGTAACTAAACTTCATTTAAAAAATTTAGTGTATCTTTGCTCATAGTCATTTTCAGTCCTTCTATGTTACTTAATTTAGGTATTCATTTATATTGAAGAAATATCATTACATCATTTCCAACTAAGTTTGTGAGTCTTGACTCTTGTTTTGTACTCACTGGCTATATTTTAACACCTCTAAGACCAAATTAATTAATTAATTACCGCGACTGTTCCCTCCCCCTTTACTCAAGGGACATAAGAATTTTATGCTTTCCCCTTCCCTCCAATAACATCAAAATGTCTAAAATTTTACTAGTCATAGTTTTGCATTTTTGTGGCATTTTCATTCCCAAGAATAGTTTTATCCATCTATGTTGCATGTTACACATATTCATATAGAGAGGGAAAGAGGGATGGAGGGAAGGAGGGAAAGAGAGAGAGGGAGAGAGAGACTCTGATTTCCCATGATGCCTATCACAGAGAAAAGCTCTAAAGTAGGCCTTCCCATACCACCTGGGCCAGCCACCTCCTTCCCAGGCTTCTAAACAAGTCCTACCCTTGGCCTTGAGCACATCAAGGGTCAAGACATGGCTTAGTGATGCTCCACAGCTCTTAGCAGCTAGCTGACATGTCCCCAGTAAGAATCCTGTATCAGTTCTGTGGCTGTGGTAAACAGCTGGCCTGCAGGACCCAGGAAACCAGTGACCGGGGAAACTATTTTCAATTGCACGTAAGCACAGATACAGTAAAATACCTAATTCTTCTAGCATGAATGAATGAGCGTTACCAGGAGTGGGATTCAGCACCTCCAGTCTGAAGACTGTATCACTCACCCTCAGTGGGACAAAGACACCGCAGGCACGATGGCCAAGCCTGAAACTGAGGCTCCGTCGTCATGGGAAGGGACACGTGAGGGACTCTTTTTTTTTTTTGTAACTGTTGAAGCTCAGTGTTTTTTTTAAAGGTGACCTTCTAAAAGAATTATATTTTATTCTAAAATACACATAGGATCTCTGTGGTAGATGTCACCTTTTCTGATGCTCCCATATGCTCTGAGAAGACAACTCCATCTCCCTCAGAACTGCTGTTCTCTCTCTGTGACTTAAGGAACAGAGAATCCTTGGCTTATCTTCTGAAATTGGGAGGGTGGCCATTTCTTTTAAAATGAGAAGAACCAAACATTGAGATCAAAGGAGTTAAAGGAGAAATTCAATTAAATCCCAAAATTTAAAATACTATTATTAATTTAAAATTAATTCCCAGGTGAGTGTTTTAATTGGTTTTTGTTTGTAAATCAAGTGATTTGCCAGCAGAAAAAAAAACTAGTTAAATTATTAATACTACCTATAATCAAATACTTGCATTATGTGTTTAGAAACAAATAAGCACAAAAAGATGTAAGTCAAAGTGAAGAATATTGGAATAAAAACTGTCTGAAGCCATGTATATTATAGCTGGCCTGCCTCTTTCAGACATGGCCAACATGTGCACCCTCTTCTGAGGATAAAGTACTACAGATCTCCCTTTACAATAGACTCACCCTATGTTTCAAAGAGACTTCAAGTGTGAACCATTAACTGCCACCCAGTTACACTGATGTTCTGGATTCAAGGTTTCTTCAAACCACCTTTCATGGCTCAGAATTCTGTATCTATGCAGGGATGCCAGAACTCCAACATAGTTTATGGTGGCATGGTTAACACAGCTCCCCTGGCAACTCTTTTTCCTCACCTGCAGGAATATCTCTTTACTAACCTTTGATATCACTTTCACATTGTGTGGTTTAAGAGTTCTACTGCCTGTAAAAATGCTGCCAAAGAACAACCAATTCCCAATAGTCATTTATATGTGAACAAGAATTAGTTAACCTGAGTCATTCATAGCTCCTGGTTGTGATTAGAGGTTTAAAGAAAGAGTAAGTGGATATTTGGGGTGGAAGAGAGAAAAGCAGAGTCTCATTTAGGAGAAAAGAGAATGTTGAAGGACATAGCTAGATTCACAGAACAAACTTTGTGACTTCAGTAGAGAGAATAAGTGAATGAATGAATTACAATGAATGAATGAATGAATGGGAATGAGTATGTCTAAACATGCCTGGGCAGAATACAGCAGACAGGACCTGAGCACTTATCATTGAATAAAGGGCTAACCTGACCTACCCAAGCTGAGATGCATCTGGGACATCTTTCTGATTCCTGAGTCTACCTTGCAAGTTCTTACTGTGATACCCTCCCTCATCTCTGTCACATCATATTTTATTCTGTCCATTCTCTCATCTGTCTTGGTTCCTTGGGAACAGGAATTATCTGCATCACTTTCCTTGACATTTAAGCTTATGGATTGTGTAATTGACTGAAGGACAAGAAAGCAAGAACAACAAAGGAGGGAAGGAGGGCAGAAAAAGGAAAAACAGGGAAAAGAAGAAGGCAGAACCCAGTTCATTTTCCAGGACCTCCAGATCCCAGCAGGCACCAGGCAAATGCAGCTTTTAAAAACCACAACCTTTGGGATTTTAATTATATCCAACCAAATATGCAGAAGCATCTTAGCATCCTTTATTATTTATAATAGTATAAGAACACATTCAAAATCAGATTGCACCCCAGCAGTCTAATTTATACTCTCGTCTATCTCCAAAGTGAGTTTCTATTAAGGATCACTCTCAGACCATGGTCCACCCTGTGCCATAAATCTGAAGGCCGATGTGATGGGCTGACAGTTATCAAAGCCTTCATTTAAAGGATACAATCAAATGTGAACAAGTAACTTTTGGCAGTTTCTAGTTTGAAAGCAAAACACGTGAAGTCATATATCTTGTCTGATGATTAAACTGCTCCCTAATGGTTAGAAAAAAAGAGATGAGAAAGCCATGATTTTTCAAATAACTGAGTGTGGGTGAGAGGATCAAAATTAAAAAGGGTTTTATAACTAAGCAATATCTAACTATGCCTTTGCTATTTAGCACATTATTGAAAAGGCTCTAACTTCAATTCCTTTTAATATTTGAAAAATTACTGTGAATTTTTGCTTTGTTTTGTCTTATCAGAACTGAAGGTAAGTAACTGCTAAACCAGGGTCCCAGGAGCCCTGAGGACATGCCCACTTTCCAGCCTGAAGATCTGGCTCCTGCCCAGTCCACCGCCTCAACCTAAGGCAAAGGCCATGCTCAGGCCACCTATGGTCCCAGCGCAGTCACACGAGTGGGAAGTGGAGAGAAGAGGAGAGGGGAGAATAAATGAGAAGCTTGTTGTTTCTCAGCATGCTAGTTCTACCTCATGATGGGCCTGCCTATCATGTCCTCAGTGAAGCACAGTGGGTGCATGAAATAGAAGGGCAGAGCCGTGATATGGAGGACTGTGAGCCTCCTGCCAGCTCCCAGTGTCCATGCTGGACAGCCATCTATACTAGCCAAAGCCAGCCGATCACAAGATGCAGGAGGCAGGTGCTATGCTCAGCCTGAAGCCACTTCTTGACATCTACAGCCCCTTTATGGACAGGTGTTCTTCTCGTGCCCCTTCTCAACTACGAAGCTGAGCCACAAGTCTTCCATTGCATAGTTCATCCGTGCTGTGACGCTGTGAACTAGCAGTGCTGGATCTGAGCATCTAGCTGCTGTAGGTACTGCGGTTTGTCTGCCTCAGCAATCTGTTCAGGAGTTAGCTATTCATCAACAGCCAGTATGTTTGTGCAGTGAACACCACGAGGTCCCAGTCATGTTTGTGAACAGAGCACACAAATCTGCCCCCCATGGAGCTTGCAGTCTAGCGCTGATGTTAAATCTGCAAATAAATGCATGTGTGTATGCTATAATATTTAGGAAGGAGAATAAGAAAGGGTACTTTTTAAAAATTTACAGAACAAGTTCATGTGTATGTATGTATACATTTATGTATTACCTTTCATGTAAGTCTTTTGAATCCTATCTCAAGTTATAACACATTTTTAATGAAAAATGTCCTTCTATGGGTACTGTCCACAAGTGAGTCCACAAGAGACTGTTACCTACAGGGAAATCTGAACATTTAAACTGAGGCGTCTTTTCATTTTTTTTGAATACTTATGTATGCTGTACTTTTTGATAAATATTAGCAAACTTTAAAAAGAATAAATCTTTTGTTTCACAGATTGTTTCTGTCAGGTCACAATAATGTGAAAGTAACTAATATGAACACAAAGTGGAAATACATTCCCTCAGCCTAAGTGGCAGAATGATTTTCTGGAAACACTGAGTCAAAGACTCAGAGATAATTCAAATCTAGAAACACATGAACCTGGAACTCTCTGAAGTGAACTGAAAGTACACAGGTGACAGACATGCTTTTACAGAGTCTGACTCATGTTAACAAATTAACATGAACAAAAAACAGTGTGATTTCCATGTTATCACAAAAGGCGTGTCTGATTACCTTCCCACTCTAAATATAAAACTGAATAAGCTGTATGAAAAAAAAAACTTAGGGGAATCAGACCTGGGAGCCCAGAACTGGGATGCCCAAAAGGAGGGGCAGGGAGAAGGTGAGTTTCTGATAATCCTGCTTTCCCATGTGGAGGGAATTTTCAGACTCCAGTCCAAAGACAGAGTATTGAAAGAATCTGAACATCCTTCTGAATGGAAGAAACAGAATCAAGTTCAGTCAAATCTCTAGAATTTGCAGGTCAGAGTGCCAAAAAAAGACAGTGAATGAGCCCAGCCCTGTACAGGTAAGGCATCCCCTGTATTTGAGTTCAATCCTGCTGAAATGTACTCAGGCGAAATTCCAGGAGGCCACTAGATAATAACTATGAGGAAAGACCTAGGAAGCATCATGCCCAACCATTTCAGAACCCACACATCACTCCCATTATAGAGAGAAGGGCATCCTGGATAGGTTAATGGACATTGAAGAGTGACATTTAAAGGTTCATGACTTAGAGGTAGTACCAAAATTTCCATGCCAGGAATGTAAACAAAATTAGATGAAGTGGCAAAAAATTAAATGCATCAGACCTTGTCAACAGGACCAGAAATTACACACAGAAATCACATGCATGCTTGCATGCACACACTCATACATGCACGCACATGCATACACACATCGTTAACAAACAGGAATCCGTAAACAGCTATTATAAGATTTTACAAGTATCTTCAAAGACTTAAAATACATCAAAATTATGCATAAATGTATAGAAGATGACATAAAGAAGCAAACAACTTATGGGGAGAAAATATATAAAATATGTAATAAGAAATTAACTAAATAAGGTTAAATTCAAACTCTTGAAAAATAATGAGGAGAATTCCAAGCCATCCAGGGCTACATAGTGAGAACCCGGATAAGAGAGGGGAAGAAAGAAAGGAACATAACAATTTTTTCCCAGCTTAATAAAAGCTGCCAGAGGTCCATAAAAAGCTAGGTGAATGTATGCATGAGCATACACACACACACACACACACACACACACACACACACACACATACACACACACTTCAGAGGCCCTGGTAATGAAACTGAAGAACTGGTAAAATAAAAGCCTCAGAGATTCAGTTGATGTTAAGTAAAGGAAACTATTCTGGTTGGGCTGAGCAGGTCCGACCAAGTCTCTCCCCAGGCACTAGCAGAACAGGAGTTCCCTAGAGAAGGAAGTCCCTTGTGGACAAAAAGGTCAGCTCTTGCCTGAGAGCTCCAGCCAGTCAGACCTGCCTGCTACCTTCCCCAGGGCTCACAGAGGCCTTCCCAGGCCCTACATATCATGGAAGCCAGTTCCTTCCAATAAATCAGTCTAACTGGAAAACAAAACCAAGAAGCAACAATAAAAAAGAAAACCATATAGCAACTCAGAAAAAGAGACACATGGCGGGGGAGTAGAAAGAATTAGTTCCGATTCTTGTCAGCAGCTGTAATGGTTGGCTTTACTTGTTAATTTGCCCCATTCTAGAAATACCTGGAAAGTACATCTCACTGAGGAGTCACATAGACCAGGATGCGCCTGTCAGGGTGTCTCTGGGGAACTGATTCAGGGGAGACTAAAAGTGGCTTGGGCCCTGAACTACAGAGACAAGAGAAGGTGGGCTAAGCAACAAGCAAGCTGGAATTCATTCTTTCTCAGTCCCAGACTGTGGATTTGATGAGCTTCTGTAAGTTCCTGCCTCAGTTCCCCCCACAATGAGGGACTGAACCTAGAATCATAAGCCAAATAAGCCCTTTCTTAGATAAAGGTTTTGTCAGGGTATTTTATCTAGAAACAGGAAATAAACATAAGACAAGAGTTTTGAAGGTCAGAAGATGAGTCATTATAATCTTTAAACATTGACAGAAAAAAGCTATCAATCTAGAAAACAATATTTAATGAAAATGTTTTTGAAACTTGAGGTTAAGATAAAGACTTCAGCAAACAAAGCTGGCATTTGTTCCCTGGCAGCTTACCGTTGCTTTGACAGGAAATTCTTCCAACAGAATGAAAATGGAATACAGGAGACTGGTCTGCATTCACGTGGGTGCTCGACATTTTGTCTTTACATTTCACAGTGTCTTTTTCTTTTAAAACATTTTTCTTAGCCAGGTATGCTGCTGTACCCCTACAATCCCAGCATCTAGAGACCTGAGACCAGAGCAAGGTGTGTTGGAAGCCAGGTGAGAGTACTGGCTAGCCCTTGGCTCAGGAAAAAAAAAAACAACTTCTTCTTTAGACTGGGGCTATAACTCAGTTATGGAATACACACCTATGTGTAAATCCCAGGATTCTATCCCTGGCGCAGATGTGCAATTGTGTGTGTGTGTGTTTGTGTGTGTGTGTACACGCATGCACACACACACACAAATTATATAATAGTCAATTGACCATCTACAGCAAAAATGTGACAATATTTTCTGTGATTTAGTACACATCGAAGTGTACAAAATAAAGTTCAGGAAGGAAACAATATGTTCTAGTGCCTTGAGTCCTGGATCATCAATAAAGTGAAATATTATTAAAAATGGTCTGTGATATCACAAATAATGTATGATTAACTTTAAGGCAGCACTTCTCAAATTTAAGTAGAAACTAAAATCACTTTAAGATTCTAGTTAAAGTCTATGGTATGTCTAAGAACTACTGTTTCCAAAAGGTAGAGGTTGTCCATGAGATTCAAAATTTACATGTTATAGTGATCTATTTCATTTAAAAATATTTTATCATTTTTATGTATGTGTATGAGTGTACTGCTTGCATGCATGTAAGTGTACCCATGCTGTGCAGGCCCATAGAGGTCGGTAGAGGGGGTCAAATCCCCTGGAACTGGAAGTTCAAACAGTTGTTAGCCACCATTTGGGTGTTGAAAACCGAACCTGAATCCTCTTCAAGAGCTGACAGTTCTCTGAGCCATATTATGTGTTCAAGGTTAGTCTTGAACTCCTGATCCTCTTGTCTTTACTGCCGAGTGCTGGAATTATACATATGCACTATCGTGCCTGGTTTATATGTGTACAAGAAATTCTGATAGTACTAACTTCAGGTGGAATCAAATATGCACATGGCTGCCTCCAAGAAAACCATCTGCATCTAAGAACCATGAAAACAACTGAAGAAAAGCAGCAGAGTCCACAGTCAATGTCAAGAGAAAGAGGAGGAAAACAAATGACCGGAAAGGATGAAGGTACAGTTAAGAAAGTAGTAAGTTACATATTCAAACTACCAGTTGTTGATACTAATGTGTTTATACCAATAATAATAAACGTAAGTAGAGGAAGTGCTGCCGACTGAACAGGAAGATTATCAGCCCAAAATTTAAACACCTATGAGGGTATTAGGAGACAAATTATAAGTATAAAAAAGTACAAAGTAAAACCATAAACAGGTATATTGAACAAACACAAGCTGAAGAAATAGAGTGTGACAGCGCCAACTCCAAACCATGTGGGCTGTGAACCCATACATGCTTTAAAAACAAAGTGCACATACTGCTCTTGCAGAAGACCCAAGTTCCCAGCACCCACACTGGATGGCTTACAGTCACTTTAACTGTAGCTTCGGGGGACCCTGTCTCACTGGAACCCGTACTCCATTCATTCACATACCCACATACGCACCACACATACACATATTTCAAATAAATATATCAGTTAAAAATTAGAAGGACAGTTAAAATGACATGGTCTAGTTGTATCCCAAATACATAAAGCAAACAATAAAAATGAAACAATTAGAAATTTTAATACATTCCTGAGACTATTTCTTTAACCACATTAGAATTATGATTTTATAATAGAACATCAACCAGACAATCCCCAAATGTCCTGTGTTTTAAAATACTACTCTTCTTGATAGCCTATAACTAAGGAAGAAATCAAAGAGAAAACTAGAAAATTTATGTAAAATGATGTGTCAAAACTTGCAGGATATTCCTGCCTCTGAACCAGGCCAGCTTTTCTCATTGGGGAGCACGACAATCACAGAGGTGACAAGCTTATAAGAGAGTGTTCATTTATTAGTTTATAAGGAATGAAAGAACTCAGACTCAAACATACCTGTCTGAGGGTAGAGTTGGGATCATTATGGGCCAAAATGTGAGGGGTACAGCTGAAGGTTAGCTAAGGGCAAATAAAATGGTCTACAGGTTTCATGTCTATTTTTCCCTTGAATGTACTGCCCATGTGATCTTTTTAAAATGTATATTGGTTGTCTAAAAGCCCAAAGAAAAGGAAAAGATGTTAAGGAGTCATACTGAAAATCATGAGCCTAATGTCTGTCTCAAGAAAAACAGGAAAAAAAAATAAACTGAAATTACAAGGATCTAACATCGTGAAGCGTGGGTACTGAGAAAATAAAGCAACAAAAAGAAAAACCTAACATAACTGATAATCATATAGCAACACTGATCACACAAAAAATAGTATAAACTCTTTTTAAAAAACTATTTTGGAGAGTCCGGGTGTCTGCATGTATGTAAACGAGCCCATGTCGTGCAAAGCCCATGGAGATTGAAAGAGGGTATCGGATTCCCTAGAACTGGAATTACGGACAGTTTTTAGCTGCCATGTGGGTGTTGGTAATTGAACTTGCATCCTCTGCCAGAGTAGCCAGTTGACTGCTGAACTGTCCAACCCCAAGTATAAGATCTTAATAAATATTTAAAGGATGTGTTGAAATAAAGATTCTGCCTTAAAACAATAAAATGAAATAACTTCACATTCTTGTAGAGGATAGAACAAGAATGGCTAACAAATTGATTTTTGGGGTCCAGTTTCCACAAATCCAAACGAGCATAATAAAAATGGCCAAACCTCTCACAACAAGGAGCAAAGTGGTCAAAATATTTAAAAGATTAATATACTATGGACATTCTTCCAAAAATAAAAATTTCTCCTCATGTTTAAAACCTGTCATAATGAATTACATTAGTAAGGAGAAAGATTATGTGAAATATCACAGCTTTCAATAAACAGAAGTATTTTCTAATAGCCAATACTTACTAATAATCCAAAAAATCCAGCTAATAATGGGAAGAATTTTATAAATCTTATAGAAAATTATCTCTAAAAATAGACTACAGTAAGTATTACATATGATCTTAATACTGAAAGGTTTCCTTGTATTAGAAATGACACAAGGATGTTCACTGTACTGGGGTTCTCTGAGGGAATATAAGTCTTTTAATAACCTGCGCATCAATGAAGAAACCAAAATGAAAATGAGAAAATTTAAGCCAGCCAAGGTCCTGTACACCTGCTATTCCAGCACTGAGGAAGTGAAGGAGGGACAGGAGTTCAAGGCCAACTTTGGCTGCATGATGAATTCAAAGCCATATTGAGCTATTATAAGAACATGTATAAAAGAGAGAAACAGAGCGAGAGACAAAGAGAAGAAGAGAGAGAAGAGCAAAAACCATGATAAGTGAAAAAATGTGGTATTCTGGTTAGTGTTATCAACTTGACACAAAGCTAGATATATTTTAGAAGAGGGAACCTTAGTTGAGGAATTCCTTCAATCACACTGACCTGGGGGCATGTCTATGAGACATGTTTTTGATTGCTAATTGACGCAGGAGGCTCGGCCCACTGTGGGTAGTGCCACCTGCAGGCGGATGGGCCTGGGACGTATAAGAGAAGTAGGAGAGGAAATCAGGAGGATGAGTCAATAAGAAGTTTTCTCTGTCTTGGTTCTTGCTTCCAGGTTCCTGCCTTGAGTTCCTGTCTTGGCTTCCTTCAGTGATGGATTGCACCCTGTAAGTCTAATAACTATTTTCTTCCCAGTTTGGTTCTGGTCAACAGAAACCAAACTAGACAGAACTTTCCGAAAAAGCCATGGTGACACATACTTTTAATTCCAGCACTAGGGAGACAGAGGCAAGTAGAGCTAAGTGAGATTGAGACCAAACTGGTCTATATAGTGAGTTCCAGGCCAGCTGAGGATATATAAGGGGACTCTGTCTCAAGAAGAGGAAGAGGAAGAAGAAGAAGAAGAGGGGAGATAGGAAGAAGAAGAGGAAGAGAAGGAGGAGGAGAAGAAGTAAGGGGGGAAGGAAGGAGAAAGAGAGAGAAAGAAAGAAAGATGGAAGGAAGGAAGGAGGAGGGAAGGAATGGAGAAAGGAAGGAAGGAAGGAAAGCTTAGGGCCACGAGGAGTATGGTCTTGCTATGATGGACATGCTTTGGGGAGGATGTGAAACTGCGGAAGCATTTGGAACTTTGAGCTGGAAAAGCCAAAGTTCTGAATACTCATTCAGAGCTTGATGAGCTGTTCTGTGGGAGGCTGGTTTCCCCCAAAGATGGATTGTAATCTGTAAGTCAAACACCTCTTTCCTCCCCAAGTTACTTTTGAACAATATTTTATCACATAACAGAAGCCAAACTAGAACATGTAGCATACCACTGTCACTGAGCAAGATCAGTTTTCCCCACAGGGGACCCCAGTCTTTCCTCTTTTAAAGCTTTCATCTGAATACACAGAGTATAAGCAAATACTTTTACTGACTGCAGGAGTGTTCTATAAGAACACCATAAACACTGGTTCATGATTCGTAACCATTTCTCCCAAGGAAATATAACATTAGGTTCTTGAAAACATTTTTCCACTTTATTTTTTTTGAGAGTGTCATATGTGAATATTGTCTTTGTATTATTTTATGTTTCCCAGTCCCCCACTAAATCCCCCAAGTTACCCAACTGCCTCTCAATTTCTTATCCTCCTCTTTGATTTCTATTGTTACATACACATGTATACATTTATACGTATACATATTTAAACATATATTAGCCCATTTAGTGGTGCTCATGTGTACCTCTGTTTAGGGCAGCCCATTTGGGATTAGATAACCTCTCGAGGAGCTAGGCCCTGGAGAAAACTGATTCTCCCTCCCTCAGCACCCATCAATTGCCTGCATCATTTCATCTTGACATGCGACTTCATGAAATTTCCTCCATCCACCTTGGCGTGTCAACTGGTTTTGTCATTATTCCATTCTTGTCCAACTACCATGCTGTTGAAATATTATTGGTGCAACTTTCCCATCATGTCTAGAATGCATTAACTAGCAGCACATGTTTTGTTCCCCTGATTCTTACATTCTTTCTTCCCCTTCTGCCATGATGTTTGCACCTGGTATTTTACAAAGATACCAAGACTGCACACTGGAGAAAAGAACATCTTCAACAAATGGTACTGGGAAAGCTGGATTGCCACATGCAGAAGAATTAAATTAGACACATATCTGTCATCCTATATAAAAATAAACTTCAAATAAATCAAAGATCTGTGTAATACCTAAAATATTGAAACAGAAGAAAACATAGGCAATACCCTATAAGATATAGGTTCAGGAAAACACATTCTAAATCAGAACTACATTTGCCCAGAAATAAAGGTCAACAATTGACAAATGGGACTTCACTAGGCTGAAAAGTTACTATACAGCAAAGAAAGGAACCAACTGAGTGAAAAGGAAACCCAGAGAATGGGAAAACCTATAAATCTGAGAGAGGATTAATTTCCAGAGTACACAAAGAACACAGAAAACCCTAAAGAACTCTATATTCTTCTCCACCAGGGCCCACATTTACTCTGTCTAGCTAGTTAGACACTCTGCACACTATTTACACCCCCACCTTACCCAAGGTCTCCTCCTGATAATTCTGCCTGAGACCAATGTTAAGACCCCAAGCCCTGTGCTTGGACTCACCTACACCCTGACCAGCTACTTTCTATCTCCCCACATCGTCCCCATTCCTGCACTGGGCCTAGACCCTTTCTTTACTTCCTTCCAGAAACTCTGCCCACTGCGTCTTGACCCCCCTACACCCAGACAAACTACATTCTCTTGCTCCATGCCTACTCTGCCTAGCTAGTTAAACCCTTGCCATTCTATTCCCACCCCTTCCTTGGCCCTAGGTCCCCTCCTGATCTTACCAGGTACTGGACCCCATAGCCTTAAATTCCCTTTGCCCCAATGGACAGCACTTCCCTAATCAGCTTGGAACCATCTGGTTCCACCAATAAAAAGTCAAAAGTGAGAATGTGAAGCACAGACCAAGGAACTATTCAAATCCTACCAGAAAGCAACCAAGATACATCAACAGTATAAACAGAACCGAACCTCAACGAAACAAAAGTAGACTAGAATTTCATATAAGATACAAAAACAGAAGAAATCCATATGCCCAACCACAATACAAAAACACAAGTAATATGTCTCCAGCAAACCCAACCCGTCCTACAGAAGTTTACTACAACAAAAACCACCCTCAGGAACCCCAGGATGCAGAATTTAAAAGAACAATCATAAACATGGTCGTAGAACTCAAAAAATTGAAAGAACACACAAAAAACTCAAAGAATTCTAAGGGTATAAGAATAAATTCCTGATTGAAGTTCAAGAAAATATGAATCTTTGGATGAATGGAATGACAAAAACAATTCAGGAAGAGAAAAGTGAATTCACAAAATAGAAAGGTTGAGGAAAAAATCAAGCTGAAATGAAGAGGGAATTGAAAATTTCAATAAGCCAATTTGAAATGGCAGGAGAAAGCCCCATAAGCAGAATGAACAATATCAGTCTAAATGACAGAGTTCAAGAGCTGAAACACTGAAACAAAGAATAGGAATTTTTTAAAATACAAGAATGAAATTTTCAGGAAATGTGAGACACCATGAAAAGACCAGATCTACACCTCATAGACACAGAGGAAAAAAAAGAATATCAGATCAATGGCATTGACCAGATCCTCAACAGTATTACAGAAGAAAACGTTCCTAAATTAAGAAAAGACATGCCTATACAGACACAAGAAACACACAGAACACCAATTAGCACCAGAAAAGAAACTTCACACATTATATTACAGTGAAAACAATAAATGTGAAGAACAAAGAGAGAGTACTGAAAGATGCAAAAGAAGAACAAGTTGCATATAAAGGAAAACACACCAGAACTACTGCTGACCTTTCAATGCCAACTATAACAGCTAGAAGAGCCTGACCAAAGTATTCCTGGCACTAATTGACCATACATGCCAACCCGGAACACTTTACCCAGAAAAACTGTCTATCATTGTCAAAGAGGAAAGAAAAATCTTCCATAATATAAATAGGCTGAAAGAATTTGTGTCCACCAAACCAGCCTTACAAAGAATACCGGAAGCAATTTAACCAAAAAAAGGATTGAAAAAAGAAATAACCACATTGAAGATGTTATAGAAAGGAAACAAATGATGTTATAAAGTTTTTAAAATACAGAAACACAAAATAAGACTAAGGACACAAACAAAAAGTAAAATGATAGTAACCAATACATCCCAATATTTCAATAATAACCAATTTACAGACTCAATGCAATCCAAATCATTTTTCACAGAAATAGAAAAATTCATACTTAAGTTCATAAGGAATATAAAAGACCCCAGATGACTAAAGAAATCCTGAGCACAAAGAGCAATGCCAGGAAGATTACCATACAGATCTCAATCTATATTACAGAGCCATAGTCATAAAAACAGCATGGAATTGACACAAAAACAGACTTGTAGATCAACGGAACAGAATAGAAAACTCAAACATGAAGGCATGTAATTAGACACCTGATACTTGACAAAAATGCCAAGAACACACACTGGAGGAAAGACAGCATGTTCAATCAATGGTGCTAGCAAAATTACATCTCCATGTGTAGAAGAATGAAATTATAACCATATTTGATACACTGTACAGAAGTCAAGTTCAAATGGATCGAGTACCCAAAAATGAAGCCTTGATATACTGAAATTGTTACAAGAATACATAAGCAGTACCTTATAAGATATAGGTGTAGGAAAGGATTTCCTAAAATGGACAAGAGTAACTCAAGAATTAAGATCAACAATGGACAAATGGGACCTCATTAAACCAAAAAGCTTCTGTAAAGCAAACAACCAATTTAGTGAAGAGGAATCCTACAAGGTGGGGGAAAAGCCTCATCAGTTTTTCATCAGACAGAGGATTAGTATACAAAACACATAAAGAACTTTAAAAACAAAGAAGTAAGAAAACAAATGACCCAATTAAAAATGGGCTTTGGATTTGAACATAGAGTTCTCAAAGAAATAACAGTGACTAGGAAACAGCTTAAAAGTGTTTAACATCCTTAGTAATCAGGGAAATGCAAATCAAAACTCCTTTAACATTTCATCTAGCCCCAGTCAGAATGGCCAGGAATGAGAGAACTAATGACACCTAATGCTGGGATGCATGTGGGGAAATGGAAACCCTCATCCACTGTAGATGAGATTGCAAACCAGTGCAACCACTGTGGAAATCAGTATGGAGAATCCTTAAAAAACTGAAAATAAGTGCATCATAATATTCAGCTATACCTCTCCTTGGCTTATACCCAGTGGACTCATTCTACTATAGAGATACACACACAGCCATATTTGTTGTTGTTGTTTTCACAAGAGCCAAGACAATGGAAAATTCAAATGTGGGAGGAGAGATGGCTCAGTGGTTAATAGCACCAGCATCCACATGGCAGCTAACAATCATCCTCAACTCCAGTTCCAGAGGATCTGACACCCTCTTCTGATCTCTGCGGATGTAGCACAACGTGGGTGCACTTGCCTACATGCAGGCAACATACTCTTACACATAAAATAAAAATAATGAAAAAATATTTTTTAAATTTAAATGTGGGATATTTGCATAATAGAGTTCTACTCAGCAGTAAAGAAAAATGAAATCTGTGGGTAAAAAGATGGAACTAGAGACTGTTATACTAAGTGAAGTAACACAATGTCAGAAAAACAAGAACATACATTTTCTCTCATTTGTATATCTTAGTGTAAAATCCCTAAATGTGAGTATATATTCTGATGTAACCACAGGAGCCAGGAAAATGGAAAGAAATCATGGGGATAAAGAGGAAGAAAGAACTTGAGAGGGGAGGATACTAGGAGACAGGTGTTTTTCAGGAGAAAATGTGGAAAAGGATAAGTAGTTTCATTAGGGAGGGAGTAGCAAGTATTATACAGGGGAACTGAGAAAAGAAATTAATAACGTTTGCATGATATGAAAAAGCATAGTAACATGTATTAGTTCAAATATCTACTGAAAATTCACATACAATAAATATATGACTTGCATGTGTATAGCTGAAGGCTATATAACAAAAATCACAGTGCCACACATGAGGAACTTCCCTTCAAGATGTTGGTCAGGGAAATCTAAAGACTCCCCAAATAACACAGGCTATTGCCACAGTCCTTGATTGCCTCCCACACTTGCAAGCAAATCTCTATTGCTGAAGACAGACCACACCTCGGACACAGAACTTGGAACTGACCTCAAGCATCCTCACTGAAGACTAGCTCTCATCGTATCAGAGGATACTATATAAACTACTAGGGGAGAAAACCAAGCAATGTCCTACCCAGCTGCAAAGTCTAATAAACACAACAATGACTGGTCCAACAAGCTATCACTATTGGTGCAGCAGTGGCACATTTCTCTTGGGCATAAGATCTTATCCTGTCTAATTGAGATTCAGGCCCACTCTTTGGAGGAAACTCATATGTAGTACAATAAACATAGCCGAATACACATGACTAGAGAAGTCATAGATTATAGAGGGAAATCTACTTTTGCTGTATCCCCAGATCGCTGTAATTTCATACTGTATTCTAAATAGGCATCCTCATCCACACAGACAACTGTATCTTTCATCCCTCATCAAAGAAGCTTGTTTTTTCAACGAATGGAGACTATTACAGAATTCGAGAACTGTGAGACACTTAACCTTAAGTGACACATCAACAATGCAACGTCTACACATAAGATGAAAGCATCTCTCAACTCTCGCCAAGAAATTTCCTATACAGCAGATGGTGATTACCACAGAAACCCACAAATGGCCAGAAGTTTCCTTATACAGAAAATGGCGATTACCACAGAAACCCCGAAGTGGCCAAAGTGCTGAGAATAAGACATTACAGAGTATTTATCCCTACTAAGACACCTTTCTCAAACCCCTACCTCCCAAGACTCAGGGATCATTGCAGAAAAGGAGGAGGAAAGACTGTAAGAGCCTGAGGGATGAATGACCACGAGGAAACAGTCTTCCAGACAGCTGGTGAGTTACTGATATGAACCCTAAGCAATGGTGACAGCATGCACAAGTCCCATGTAAGATCAAACCAGACAAAATCTCAACATAAGCATGTGGAAGGGGATAAGAAATCCTAACCCAACCCAAGGAACTTTGGCAGTTGCTGTCTGCTGGGAGATGTGGGAGACAGCATTTCACAGGCGGAAGACACTTAGTAGGTCCAAATACACTGAAGGACATCTGGGGACACAAATCAGATTCCATAGGCCATGTTATATTCTCTCATATACATATGGGAGTATATTAAATTGGATGGAAATCAGTAGAGAGAGGTGTGGGTAGTGGAAAGGGTCAAAAGACCAAAAAACTGTAGTGTATGAAAATTTAAAAATTGAATAAAAAATAAAATTAAGAAAATAGAACTTCCAGATGACCTAGCTAACCACATCCAGGTTTATAGCTGAAGGAATCAAACATGGTCACCCACAGACTTCTTGCACATCCATGTTTATTGCAACACAATTCACAACAGCCAAGTTGTGGAAACAGCCTACCTGTCCATGAATATGTACATGGATAACAAAAATATGGTTCATATACACAATAGTTTTATTCAGCCACGAAGAAGAATGAAATTATGTCATCATTCAGGAAAATGGATGAAAGTGGAGATCATCATGCTAAGCAGAATTAACAGGGCATAGAAAGATACTGCGTTTCATCTCATATTCAGAATCTATCCATCTACCCATCCATCCAATTGCCTATTGTACATCTATATGTATACCTATGTGCAAATGTATGACATGAAGGCAGAAGGAGGATTCTGGTGGGGAGGAAGAAGTCTAGCAAGAGAGGGGAGGGACAGCAAAGCAGAACTGGATGAATATGAGCGAAGTATAATGAAGAACATGGATAAAATGTCATTGTGTGCAATAACTAAAGAACCTAACAACACTGAAAATAAGCACAAAAGGGCAAAGACATAAAAAAGAAAGAAATATAGAATTCACAGGTCATGATGATAACCTGCCCGACTTCAAGGACTGAAATGCTAAACAAGAGTCAGTCTTTCCAGTTGACCTTATATTCAATGAGATCTCAGTATCCATGTGGGTTTTTCCATGGAAAATGAGACCTTTCCACGGCTGATGTAAGAATACAAAGGAAGAATAAGGTTAGACCATTGGTATCAACAGGCAGCAGGAGTTGTAATAAAGATGCATCTGTTGAAGTACTGCAGTGTGGCTGCAGATGGAAGCTACCAACAGAAGGCAGAAGCCCCAAACAGACCTGCATGTGTGGTCCTCTGATTCACCACCAACATGCCATCACAATGCCTCACAACAAGTCCCAGTGGAAAACACAGATGACTTCATTTTTAAAATGACTAAAAGACTTGTCTACACCATGCCAAAAGTGGCTATCCACGTGACCAACAGCATATGCTAAGGGACGGAGCATTATACATTAGCAGGAAAATGGAAAATAAAACCGATGACACAAAATACAACCATCAAAACTTGAAGAGTATTTAGTGTAAGAAGAATGGAACTGTCCTAGGTTGCTGGTGGGAATGTAAACTGAAAAAAACCACTCTGGAAAACCATTTGACATGTGCCAGAGCTACACAAATATAATCAATTATCAGATATGCAACTATACTCGATAATCAGAACTCTTTCATTCCTTACATACCTAGTATTAATGCCTAAAATGTCACCAAGAAACATCACAAGGATGCTGATAACAGCACTAGGTATTGTGTCCCCAAGTTGGAAACAGCCCAGATGTCCATCAAATATATAATGAAAAGAGTTCAGGAGGTAATTCAGAGGTAGAGCACTTATCCTGCATTCACATGGCTCTGGGTTCAACTCCAAACACCAGACATACACACGCATAGACACACACACTAGCCAAATGCAGTTTTCTGTATTGATGTAATGAAATAAACAAAATATAAAAGGAATAAATATAAGAAAATACCATGGATGGATATTGCTATATGCTCTCCCCTCTGAAATTAATAATTTCAAACCTGAATCCATAATATACCAGCATTAAAAGGTGAAGCCTGAGCTGAGCAAGGTGGTTCAGTGGGTAAAGGTTCCTGCTGCCAAGACTGGTTACCTGAGTTCAGTCCCCAAGACCCACATGTTTGAAGAAGAGAACTGATTCCCACAAGTTGTCCTCTGACCTCCATACAAACGCCATGGCACAGGTGCACACACATCATGGCACATGTGAGCACACACACACACAAGGAAAATTAAATTAAAATGTGAAAATATCTTTAAAAATAAAGAGATGAGGTCTTTGGACAGGGACAGTGGACTTGAGGCCTTCACAAATGGGATTGGTCCCCTTCAAAAGAAGCCAACGGGGCTTATTTGCTTCTTCTGCCTTTGTGCATGAAGAAACAGCAAAATGCCATTGACTCGTTTGTGGCATGTGTTTTTATGCATATTTGTGTGTGTGCATATGTGTATAAGAGTGCATGCACATGTGTACATGTGTGTGTGTGGAGGCCAAATGTTGTAACCAGATGTACCCTCAATGGCTCTCCACCCTGTCTTTTAAATAAGGTCTGTCACTGAACCACTGCCTCCACAGTACTTGGAATATATGCACACAATTACATGTTCAAATTTTTTTCCATGGATGCTGGCAAGCACTTTACTGGCTAAGACAATTCTCCAGACCAAGAAGTCACCATCTGTGAAGTAGAGTAATCCCTCACTTCATCATTCACTAGGGATCAACTGGCTTCCAAACAACTGTGAAATTGATGCTACTTTGTTTCAGTGGCCTGAGTAAACTAAGAAAAATATACCATGCTACTGAGAGGAGACCCAATTAAAAGATGGGGTAAGGGTCTGAGCAGAGAATTCTCAAAACAAGAAATAAAGATAAATAAAGATGATTAAGAAGCATCTTTAAAAGTATTCAACATCATTAATAATGAGGGAAATGCAGATTAAAACCACTTTAAGATTTAATCTTACTCCACTGAGATTGGCTAAGATCAAGAGAACGAATGATACCATATGCTGGAGAGAATGTGGGGAAAGAGGAATATTCATTCATTGCTGGTAGGATTGCAAACTCATGCAACCCCTGTGGCAAACAGGGTGGAGAACTCTTTGCAAACTAAAGATGAATCGAACATTTGGTCCAGTGATACTACTCCTTGGCATATATACAAAGGACTCATCCTGTAGTGGAGACACTTATACATCCATGTTTGTTGCTACTCTTTTCACAAGAGCTAAGAGATGGAAGCAACTTAAGCATCCCTCACCTGACAAGTGGATAATGAAAATATGGTACATTTAAACAATGGAGTTCTATTCAGCAGTAAAGAAAGATGAAATCATGGCTTTTTCAGGTAAATGAATGGAGCTAGAAACTGTTATGTAAAGTAAGTAACACAGACTCAGAAAAATGGATGATATGCATTCTCCCTCCTTTGCAGATACAGCACCCTTATATGTAAGTATATATACTGTTGTAACTGCAGGAATCAAGAAAATGGAAAGGAACCAGGGAAGTAAAGGGAGAGAAAGAACCTAAGAAAGATTAGTAGTAGGAGGCAGGCATTACTAATGGAGAAATAGATAAAAGGGGGGTATTTAAATGGGAGGGAGGATGGATGGTTATACAAGGAACTATGGGAATAAAGGGAAAGAAGGAGCTCAAGACAGGTGGGGACATAGGAGACTGGTATTATCAAGGGAGAAACGGGGAAAACTGGGACACTTTAAATGGGGAAGGCATGGAGGGAGGTTAAACAGGAGGAGAGGGAGAAAGAGAGAGAGGAGAGATAAATAATGCCTAGCTACTGTAAAACACAAGAGGGAATCTTATTGGTCTAACAACCTAATGACAAATTCCACATACGCTACCTCTACATGAGTCCGTGTGCATTGCTGAAGGCTGCATAACAAGAAACAGTGTCAGACCAAAGAACTCATCCTTTGAGCTGTTGGCAAGGGTAGTCCTAGAGGCTTCTAAAATTACACAGGCTATTGTCACAGCCCTTGACTGCCTCCCAGAACTTGAAGGTAAGACCCTATTGCTGAAAACAGGACATTCAGAGATCAGATTTGGAGCCACATCAGTGACACACAGCATTTGACACTGGTGCAGTAGTGGCACTTTTATCTTGGAGCCAATCAACAGCTACTGAATTATTCTTAGAGCCCACTCAATGGGAGGAAACTCATGTGTGGTACTGTAGCCATAGCCAAAACACATGGCTGAAGAAATCCCCAATGCTATCACACATTCCTAGGCTAATACAATCTCTTACTAAATGTAAAATGTATCCTTACACATACAGTTAAGTATCCTAGTCACCACTCATCAACGAAGCTTCTATTTGCATCAGACAGAGACTACTACAGAGTACCACACTGGTCACAGACAGACATTGTCCATATGTTGCCCACACCTAAGCAGCACAACTACAATGCAACCTCTACACCCAAGGCTCACACAACATAGAACAAAGGGTAAACAGGACACTAATGAATCTTTCCACTCTCATTAATGAAGCTCCCTCATGCAACAGAAGGCCAGTAACATAAAAGGTCACAAATGGCCAAGGAATGGAGGTTAGGAATCTTAAGAGTGTGAATCCTTGAGCAGGACTCCTATATTAAGTTTCACTCATCCAGGGGTCATGCAGAAGAGGGGCAGAAAGATTCTAACAGCCAGTGAGGAGGTGCATGACCATATGGAAATAGAATCTACAAGCTCCCGGGGCTCTGCTTGTATGAACCTACAGAAATGACTTTAGTATGCTCAAGACCATACAAACTCAAACAGACAAAAATCCAGTATGGAACTGGAGAAATGGGTAGCAGACCCAATCTTTGCTGTAGGAATAGTGGCAACTGATTACTGTTCGATGATGAGCTAATCTTCCTAAAGCGAGGGACTCCAGATAAGCTGACTGGACCTCACTGTATGAACCTGCACTCAGGAGCACTTGGGGACACTAACTTAACACATTATATATTAATACAGATGAAAGAATGTGTGGATTCCAGTTTGGGGGCTATGGGTGATGGTGGGAAAGAGGGTATAAACATGATTAAAATTGTTGACCTATACTGTATGAATATGTACACAATGATTCAGTTTTTTAAATAAAAAAAGAAATGTAGGTACAACAGTAAATAAACAGGTAGAGACTTTAAAAGAAATTTCCTCTTGGATGACTGAAAATATTCAAGATGTATTCAGAAAACATTCAAATACAGTACCACTGAAGGGATGGACTTTTGTGTTCGGGGAGGGGTTCTGAGATGAATCCCTTGTGACTTTATAACCTCAGGCTAAAGATAAAAATGCAAATAAATATTGAACTCTAGGTAGGAAGTTCAGTGTGGATCAGTAGTCTTGAATTACTTATGTGAATTCTCAGATTTGGCAGTAAGTAGACAGAATGACATGGGAACCAGGCTTCTCACTGTTGCTATAAATATATTCCAACCGTAGGCTAAGGATCTAGTCAGAGAACTCAAGATTTCTTTTTTTAATTCAGGGAAAATGTTCACACAGAGAGAGAGAAGACAGACAGAAAAAGAGAGAGAGAAAGAGAGAGAGAGAGAGAGCACCTCGCTGTGACTACAGTTAAGGGAGAATGTAGCTTTGAGATCTCTAAGCCCATTTGCTCCAGGCTGGAATGTGGTGAAGGAAATACTGAACACCAAGCAACCAAGCAAGACAGACTCGTGACACTGATAAAGCAAATCAATTCTCTTCCCAACCAGTCCGTATTCTAAGGTATGTTGTTATTGGATCTGACAATATGAAATAAGCCAGTGTGAGGTGAACTGCTGGTAACTTGTGGTGAGGAGCAAACTAAGTGATGTTCCTAAGTACCTCCACACTGAAGATCACCAACTGTCTGTGTCAGCTTCCATTACTCTGACAAAACACCTGACCAAAAGCAACTCTAAAGGATGAAGAGGAGGGTCAGGCTCACCATCTTGGAGGTTTCTGGACATCTTCACAGTACACCATAGCAAGAGTGTAAAGTGGAGCAAACCCTTCACCTTGCAACTGCTGAGCCATGATACCAATAGTCCCTTTAACGATACAGCCCCAACAACCTAACATCCTCCTACCAGAGCCTGCCCCCTAAAGTTTTCACCAACTCCTTATAATCCCATGGCCTGAGGACTGAACTTTGAACAACTGGTTTGTGGAGGACTGATTTCTCCCAATTCAAACTACAGTTCTGTCTTTCTTCAAATGATTCCGCTTCCCAGCCAGTCCTGTCCTACTTGGCAATGTCATTGAGTTCTTTGGATTAATGTACAGCCTATTCTGCTCCTCGTGTTCAGTCATTCCTCGGTCTATACAAATGATAGGATCCTTTATGGATATTAAAATCTGTGATTACTCAGATCACATGTATTAAGCGGCCTAATATTTGTGCATAACAATATATTCTACACATATTGTCTCTTAAGTCTCACCTTGATTACTTCAGTCCCAACAGCCTACTGGAGGTGGTGGATGAAGATAATGATGAAAATGAAAACTGTTCAGGGGAAGGAACTGAATTCCTTGCAACATATTTATATGAACTAGGAAACTGTGATTTGATTGATCATTGGTCTACCCCATACAAGGGAGAACAATTACTAAGCAAGTGTCTGTTGGCTGCTATTTACTTACTAAGACTTGGTCTTTTGGAGTCTGATGAAATTATAAAGACCTATGGAGAAGTGTATGCCCAAAGATTCAAAAATGGAATCTTGCAGAAACATGAAGCCATCCTGAACCTGGGGATGCACACCTGTAATTCCAGCATTTGGGGAGGATTGGGAGTTTGAGGCTAACCTGAGCTACATACCAACTTACTGGCCAGCCTAAATTGAAACTCTATCTCACAAACAAACAGAAAATGAAAAAGAAACCAGCTCACTTAAACAAACAAATAAAAAACATGACTCCAGCAAGACGATGTCTTATCACTCATTCCCCTGGACTTGGAGTAAGAGGATTACTTATCTAGTAAAATGCAAATTCTGCATTAACAATTTTAATTTTTTAGGGCACAATAACAAGAGAAAAGGTTTGCATACTTTAAAACCAGACATACTTTACCTGGATACTTTGGATCTGTGGTTGGTTGGACCTGGGAACGCCAAGCACATATATGAAGGCTGACTGCAGCCACTAGCACACAGCGAGGTTTCTCTTGCATGTTCACTGTATGCTCAGTTGAAACAGGCCTTCACTTTGCAAATGCTTTTTTAGTATAAATAGTCACAAGGGAATAATTTTAAAGGACCACAACACTAAAAAATATTTAGAAAAACTATGTTCTATTGTTCAGCACAACAATGGGAAAACTATAATTCATAATAACCTATAATATATTTTATGAACAACTAGAGGAGAGGCACTCAAATTGAACAGTAAGAAAGTAGAAATGCTAATTACCCTGATTTGATCAGCGCATACTCTATACATGTATTGAAATGTCATATTCAGCCCCATAAATACTAATTATATATAATTTCTCAAAACTCTGATTTTCTCATTGCGCATTATCATTGTCTCACATCGTATCCTATCAATCTGCACAATTTTAACAGCACTTAGTAAAAACTCTTTAAATGCCCACAATTAGTTTTTAAATCTCAGTTGATCACATGAGGTTGCTGAACATGTGACCAGCTGTGTTTTGTTCTCTGTCAAGAATAGATGGATCTTTGTTTAATGTTGTAATTAAAAGTTTTGCCCCAGGGGAAATTTTCCCAAAGTCAAGTCTCTGCACTAAGCGGGCATGTGTGTTTGTAACTTCAAAAATTTTAGTCAGGCACAGAAATCCATGTAAAACCACAGTAAACATGTAGCTCCGTGTACAAGAACATGCCACTGTGATACTTCCATCCTCTAATGTTTGCTTCAAACTGACCTCTATAGTCATTGATTATCTGGAACTCCCATCTGCCCTGACATGTCCCACTGTACATAACTTATGGTGGGGAGCAAATTCTGTCGTCATGTTCCACTGATAAGCAATTATGTTAGCTTGAATTTCCAATTATTTTATATGCATTTGGGCAAACAATGGCGCTCTGTGAGAGATCAGGAATTTTAAAATATATTTTATTGAATTTTGGTGGATTTCATAGGTCTCACTCTCTTTTAGCCCCCCTGCCCCATCTGCACCCCTTGTAGTCTACCAATAGGACTTCATGCATTTTGTAATGTATGTTAAGGCCTATCAAGTCAGGTCTATGTATGGAAGCAACTTATATGTCCCTCAGCTGACCACTGGATAATGAAAATGTGTTACATTTATACAATGGAGTTCTATTCAATGGTAAAAAAAGACAAAATCATGAAATTTTCAGGTAAAAGGATCAGTCTAGATACTGTTAAACTAACTGAAATAACAACTCAGAAAAACAAAGGACATATGTTCTCCCTCATTTGTGGATCTTAGCCCCAAATCTTCATATGTGAGTATATATCCTGATGTAACTATAAGAGCTCGGAAAATGGAACGAAACCATGGAGGTACACAGAAAGAGAGAGATAGTAGGTGACAGGTGTTACCGGGGGTAAATGGGTAAGATGGGGTACTTCAATTGGGAAGGGAGAAGGGAGGGCTCAGCAGGGAGAGAGGAGAGAGAAGGAGTTTTTATTTCTGTTTTGTCCACAATAAATTTTAACCTAAGCCCAAATTGGTTGAGGAGCTTAGTTTAATCCAGTTATTATAAAACTTATGTGTCTACTTTCTTAGCTCTACTCTATGTTTACCTGTCCAGTATGAATGGCAAGAGCAAGCACCACCTTGGAGAACTCAGCTCTTTTACTTCAGTGTCTTACATAGTATCTACAACATTGTTGGCATTCAGTGAATACTTCTGGAAAGAAAGGAGTTTAGAAATAAGCATTATTCATAGAGTAAATGACAGTAAATGGAGCTTTAGCTTTAAGAAACGTCTTCTTTTGATTCTCTGTTTTTCCTTCTGATTCTTGAGCAGGCAGATTCTTACCAAGTCACTGAATTGCCACACTATCTTTACTTTGCTCACTGAATTGCCACACTATCTTTACTTTGCTCACTGAATTGCCACACTATCTTTACTTTGCTCCCCCCCCCCCACACACACACTTTTAACTACAGAAAAGCACTTCAGCTTTGAAGGCACTTGAAGCCTTGAGTTATCCACAGAAAATATCTGGAAGCATCCAGAGCAGCTGATGTGTGTATCTTATCCTTCAAAGTCTTTAGGAAACTCTGTCTTCAAATCCTCACATGCTACAGCACATAGCCTTTCTCTCTATCTCGTCTCATGGTCTGGCAGTTGGGTGGTCAGGAGTTTTAGAGGTTGTTTTTATCATTTAAAAATATTTTTATTTTTTCTTTGGGAATTTCATACATGTATACAATGTATTATAATCATGTATCTCCCCACTTTGTGCCCCTCCAACTTTCCATGAATATATATATATTCTCCCACTGCATTCAGTATGTACTGCTCATATAATGGTTGGAGTTTTGATGACGTCTTTTGGTCAGATCTTTCATCTGAGCTTTCTGCAATACTCCATTTTGTTTTAGACCCTAGAAATCCACAGGTCTTTGTATAATATGGATAGAGCCTGAACAATTATCCATTTTATGAGAAGAGACCAAGAGCATAATTGCTGTTGAAGCTTCTACAAGCTTTTCCTGCACTGAACTGTGTAAGTCTGTCAAGTGTTTTTACTTTTCACCACAAAATTCATGGTTTTATTCTCTACTTCCCTTTTCTTCTTTCTAATGTACTTACTAGTATGAAGACCTTTCTCAAATGAAGGTACTGGTCATTATGGAAAACTGTTGTTACAGTTCAGACCTGGAGTGTCTGATAGAGGCTCAGGTGTTGAATCAGGCTTGGCTTGCAGCCTGTGGCAGTATCAGGAAGTCCTGCGAATGGCTTAGAGAAAGAAGCTAGGTCACTGGGGGTCATTGGAGATGCCAGTTCCTTCCTCCCTCACTCTTTCGCTCTCTGGACCCTATGAGGGAACAGCTTTGTTCTGCCCGTGTGTTGTGCCTCATCAAAAGCTCTAAAGCAAAAGAGAAAAATTGCCATGAAATGGAACTTCTGAAACCATGAGCCCAAACAAATTTTTCTTTCTTATAATATGTTTATCTCTGATGCTTTGTCATAGCAATGGAAAACTAACAATTACCCTAAGGTGACAGAAATATGTGATCACTTGATTTTACTAGTCAAATACATATTTTTGTCTTACAACAGGCCATGGTCTTCAAATATAAATTCATGTGCATACTCATAATAACATTTTGTATACCAGTCTATATTCTGATACATCTTTCTAGACCATAAGTAACTACAATAACTCACAATATAGGGTCATGACAGAATGGAAATGTTTGTGGTGCTAAAACTCATACAATGTACATTTTATATGCCATTGTATTGATATCATCAGTAACTCAAAATGAGACTTAATGATTAAAAGTGAGATGATTAAAAATATTGATGATTAAGTTTTATTGTACTGATGTTAATACTTAATGAAGAATGAGGTCTGCTTTGCATGAAACAGTAAGCCAAGTTCAAAAAGATAAAGCCAAAATGTATAATGAGGAGTTGAACCACAGATGGGTTAGAGAGTCAATTATCTTGTAAAATATATAAAAGATAAATCTGAAGAAAACATAAAAGCATTTGCAACTGGCATGAAAAACCTCTTGGAAAACTGCTAAATGTCTTTCTTTCCACTGGGTGACTCAGTTCCTGCTACCTTACTTTCTTTAGTGAACCTAAAACCAACCCTCTTATGAAAAGACAGCAGAAAAGAGGATGACTCCCTCCTTGGGTTTTGTATTGGATTAAGCTAGTCCCCAGAGAAAGGAAGAGAAGTAACAGGGAGAAAAGCCAACATCTGCCGCAGTGAGCGAGGAAGGATTCAGTACCTCTCACCCCAGACTAAAGACAGCATCACAGTTCTGTCCCACCCCCAAACACCAACTTCTAATTTACAGAATCAAAGAGGGAATTCATACATAGGTTTCTTAAACATCTCAGGCAATTTGAATATACGTTAAGAGTCTCTAATGTGACCACTGTGGCACCTGAGGCCATTTACTGACCACCTACAGCTTCAGTTTTCTCAATTATAAAACTGGATAGTCATAGCCCTTATTAGCATGACTGTAAAAGTAAACAGTATGAATGTGTAAAGTGCCCAAAGGCCATATCTTATAAATATAGGCTCTCAAAACTCAGTACCTGCAACTGCTGTTTTTGATATCACCTGAGGTTCAGGGAGCCTAGGGGATTTAGAAGCAGACACCAGGACACATCAGTGTAGAGACAGATGGGTACAATGCCGCTTTTCTAAATGTGGGATAACTTGCAGCCCGTCTGAAAGTTGAGGGCTGGAGAGAATCAAAAGTCTGTACAACTTGTGGATAACATTTTTGAGCATCGTTAGATAGGAAAGGCCCACACCAGTGGCCACTGTCGCCACTATTCTGGTTCTTTATCATCTCCTAAGGGATCAGGTAAGTAGGTTCAAATGTCCTCTAGCCTTTCAGACATCTTGCTCCTCAGATACATCTTACAAGTTTCTTTAAACTCAGAATAACACAAGATGAATTGCATTAGTCTCTCTATGTAGGAGAGATATGTTTTAAGACTCCTCAGGAATACAATAAAATCTTCAGCCCTATATTTGCTCTCTTTCCCCCAATACTTATATACCTATGATAATCTTTCACCTTTTCACTGAAAGGAAGCATGTTAGTGGTTTCTATTGGCCATATCTAAATTATCAGCATATATTGCATTTCACGGTTATTTTTAAGTACCCGAACCCAAGCACTGAAATACTACACAAGTCCATCATTATATAACCAAGTAAACTACTAAGTTACTAACGAGCTGGTAGCAAATACAGTATGGATACAGTGCACAAAGGCTGATCATGTCCTAGACAAGAAGAAGGAGGAGATGTAAGATTTCATCATGCTACTTAGAATTGTGTGAAGTGTAAAACTTAAGAATTGTTCATTTATTGGAATTCCTGCTTAGTCTTTTCAGACTGTGGCTAAAAGTTGATAGCTCAAACCATGAAAAGTAAAATTTCAGGCATTTGAGGATTACTGGACTAAGTCACTGAGATAAAGAGAGTTCCTTTTGTAACTGTTTCCAGTTTGTGTAGATTCAATTATTTTAATTTGTCAAGAGGAACCCCTGCTCAATCTAAAGTGTTTTGAAGATTCCATAAAAATTTCTGTGAGGGTCAGGGAGATGGCTCAGTTGGTAGACTACTTATTGGCATGGACAATGTGAGGATTGGGGTTTGTCCAATACATGGAAACCCAGGTAAAGAGCCAGGTGTGGCTGTGCACATGCCTGTAATCCCACTGTTAGAGAAACAGAATCAAACAGATCTCTGGATTTCCATTGGCCAGCCAGCCTCACTGAAGAAATGAACTTTACATTCAGTGACCTGGCGATGCACAGATTTATTTATGCCTGGGGCTCCGGGAAGGACAATGGAAATGAAAACATCTTCAGCATGGACTCATACTTGTTTTTAAAAGACTATGAGGTCATTTACCTGCTTGCATACCATTCTAGGTGATGCTGGGAAGGGTGTAATTATAGTACCCTTCAAGACTAAGGGGCACGCAGGTACCAAGTTTCCATCTCATGGATCTTTGATTATTTCATTATGCCTCTGGATTACTCAACGTAGTAGTCTTCTTCTGGATCTCTTGTCATATAACAAAAATATTCTTTATCATTTGAATAAATTGAGTTGGGATCCTCAGAGATGAAAGAATTTTTTTCTGATTTGGGACAGAATAAAAAGAAACACAGAGAATTTCATATCTAAGAAACGCCATTATACAGGAATACATTTCTATATCAATTTTCAATTTTCTTAAGCACAACACTACAGAACTAAGATATACAGCATATCCCATTGTTTTGAGGAACAGTCAGGAAAAAACAAGCCAGAAGCCAGAAGCAATACAAGAAGCGTTGGAAATAAAGACAGAGGAGATCAGAGAAAATGGGGGTAAGAATCATAGTCCTTAGATGTAATAAAGTTGAGATGTAGGCATGAAATGCCCAAAGCATATGTGTTTGTCATTAACAGAACTGACACTCGATGCTGTCACTGAGAATAATGGAGAAGATCACTACAACTGTGTTGGACCCCTCGAACACTTCACAACCATCATCCCATTCAGTGCTTGTGAACAAAATCAAATGTGGGTACAGTCGATTCTTCCACTTAACTCACAAGAAAAACTTTCAAAAAATATGTGACTTAGATTGGATGCCCAGGATGTCCAGGAACTGAAAGTACTAGAACATATATGGGCTTCATCTGAATACCATGCACTCACTTGTAAGTGGTGCAGTCAGAAATATCCACAGGGTTGGTACTATGGCTTAAATATGGTATGTCTCCTCCAAAAATTCTTGTTGCCATTTAATCCCCATTGTGAGACATAAAGAGAGTGAAAACCTAATCTAGTTATAGTTTTAGAGTTGGATATTTGGGAGGAAAAGATTTATAAGGGTGGAGCCCTTGTGATGGAATCCTCCTGGCTTTCCATGGCTTAAAGTGTGAGGCAGGTAACCTTCACACTTCATGCTCCTTATTGCTCGGCCTCAGAACCCCACCAGTAAGAACATCATCACCAGATGCAGGCCTGAGGCTTCACACCTCCTAAGCTTTGCACCAAAGAATCTTTTCTTTGTAAGTTACCAGGTCTCTGGCACTGCATTATTGGCAACCAAAAATGACTACTTCAGTCATCAGTGCTGAGAGCCTTAGGAAATACTCAAGGGTATTCCCACATCAAATATCCAAGTAGCAGATGGGACCCAAAAACCAAGATGCTGATTCTTAGCACTAGAAAAATCCTAAACATTTTGATGGAAAAACATATACATAGGTAAGAATATTTTGCTCTGCATATCACCTGTTTCAGAGCAAAAATATGGAAACACAGCTCATCAGAATTCCTGGGACAGTGTTCAGCATTTCTACCAAGTAAGGAATGGTTGAAAGTCATTTTTCAGAACTGCTTATTATCCGTTTAAGATGAGAAGTCTCATTTGTCATCCTATTCAGCATTCTGTCTTCTTAGTGAGCATAATGAATATTTATGAGGACGTTCCTGCGATGCTCTCTGGGGCTTCAGTAGAGTGGCTGCAAATTCTCTCTCCATCAGGTTTCCACTCACTTTTGGAGATGGACTGGTTTACACATAAGGAAAACATGATAAACAGAAGCATGTCTCGAGAAATGTCAGGGTAGAGTGCAGATTAAGCCTGCAGAAGACCTGGGAAATGTGTTTTGATAAGGATGCCTGTTGCAGGTGAAATGAAGTTCAACAAACCAAAGAAACTGCCTGAAACAGCTGGAAATGTATCCTGCCAAGAGAGTAGGAGAAAAACATAGAAGTGTTAACTTTGTTGTTTGTCTGTCTTGCGGATGTGGCTGGCTCTTCTATGCCTATGTGGAAACACTTCCCTTGGCCTTCATCTCAGAAGAAAAAAGAGTGAGGCCTTTAAAAGGCATGCATAAAAGACCTGTGATGTTATTTGAGACAATGCTATTTCAAAATAAATCGCATGGTTCAAAAACGAACCAGTTTAACTAATTTCTGACTCACTTCATCTAAGGGGTGAAAGTGGAGCAAATAAAACTGGGAACGTATGCCTGTTTTCCTGACATCATATTTTCCAGTGATTCAGTTTGGTTCCCGTGATACTGTGTCTTTGAGATTGTCCCCAGTGAAGCACAGTATTAAATGGAGCTCTGAAAGTTGAGCCAAGAATACCAATGGAGAAACCTGCCTTTCTGATCAGAGAGGACAAAAAGTGCAAATACTGGAACATTGCCTTTTAATTAGGTTCAGATTCATTTCTTCATGTGAGAGCCTTCTCTGAATGACAATTTGCAAGTTACAAAACTCAAATAATGGTATTTTACTACAATAGCATGTGGTATTTCTCTAGAACTTTACACATTTCAGAGGATATTTAATTTTTGTGATTCCTGGGCTTTGGCGAGCAGTGGGCAGTCAATTCTTGTGATAACCACATTGTAGAAAAGGAGTCCAGGAGTCAAAAGCACAGAATATTTTACAATTTCATATAGGAAGGAAATGATTCAACCAAGAATATAAACCAGCTGCTATCCTGATGTGCGTTCTCTTCTAAAGGACAAATACATAGACTGATTTATGAAAAATGCAAAAGCCAAAACTGATCCTCAGAAATATGTTTAGATTAGCTGAGTTGTGAAGAGTGTTATGTCTGAAACAAGGAAAATGGAACTGATGGGATGGCTTAGCAAGTAAAGGTGCTTTATGCCAAGTCTGAATTTGATCCCTGGTGGGGAAGGACCAAACTGACCTGGTAGGTTGTCCTCTGACCTCCACACATAGGCTGTGTCACATGCACCCACACAGACACACTCACACAGAGACACACCAATCAAAAAATAAATGTAAAAGATTAAAATGAAATAAAACAAGGAAAATGAAAAGGATGGGTAAGTTGATGGTCTGAACTTGAAGGTGTTGACAAAAGAAAAAAAAAGTTGCTCTACACAACCTAGCATTTGTTTTTAATAGGGCACCACAATGATAGGATAAGACCCTGTTGCTAAAGACACCTTATAGGTTGACTGAGGACTTAGAGAAATAAATTTCAAACCAATTGTGAAACTTCCTCCCTGCTTTACCTTTCATAGTACTAAAAGGTGCCATGCAGGATCCTGGGGCAGGGGTTTGGGAGGAAAGCCATGAATGATATTACCCAATAATTAACCCTGCATGCAGCAATACTCATCTGCAAGGCAAGATGTTTCAACTGGTACAATAATATCATCAAGGTTATGGAGGAAACCAATAACTTCTGGATTGGATTTGAGACCTAGTCCACAAAAAGGAATCCATGCCTGGTCCTGTAAACCTGGCCAGAAGCTGATGGCATTTGTATTTGTGCTTATGTTGATCCCTGGTGGGGAAGGACCCATAGATCGGTGCTATCCTCAACCTTGGTCAGAGAGTCTTCTTTAAAACTTTTAAAAATGGACTACTAATCCTTCAAATTTTTAAAAATTGTTCCTCTCTATTTTTATGCATAGCATCTTGTGCAAAAGCATCTTAAAATAAATTTTTAAAAAATTCATGATTTTATGTAAGCTAATTTAAGGGCCAACTAATGGCAATTCAGGTTCTCTCATTCATTTGAGCCTAGGCTCCACATCTATCTGTGCTTTCTCAAGACTACAGGCAGACATTGCTGGATTGCAGTGGACTGATAAAGCCATACCAGAAAACTACAACTTGACTCAATAAGTCAACTAAAAAACATACTTGAAAGACCCACCAACAGAATGATTCATGTTGGAAACAGCGAATTGGGGCTTGAATAAAATTAGTAGATGAATTGGATCACTCAATGAAGGTTAATGAGTTTCAAATTATAGACGCTTATGACTTTTGATATTAATGGATTCAATTCCCCAATAAAAAGACACAGACCAACAGATTTGAGTAGAAGACAGGACCCATCTTTTTGTTGCCTCCAAGAAACACACCTCACTATCAAAGATACACACCAACTTAGTGTGGAATCATGGAAAAAGGTATTTCAATGAAACGGAATAAGAAACAAACATGCATAGTTATTCAAATCTGACAAAATAAATCTCAAACCAAAGTTAATCAGAAAAGGCAAGGAATGTTATTTCATACTCACTAAAGAATCAATCTGTGGAAAAAGATAGTATAATTATAAATATATACACATCAAACATAGGTGCATGCAACATCATTAAAGACATATAACTAGATCTAAAACCAAAGATTAGTCACAGCACAGTGACAGTGAGTGATTTGTGTACACCACTACCACCAATAGAGAAGTCATCTGGACAAAACCTAAGAGAAGAAACACTGGGGTTAAATGACAGCATCAATCAAAGGACTTAACCAACATCTGCAAAACATTACTAACGAATATACATATTTCACAGCAGCCCATGGAACTTTATTGAAAGTTGATCACATATTAGAATGAAAGCAAGTCTCACAAATATTGGAAAACTGAAATATCATGCTGCATTCAATCAAGTTACAATGAAACAAAGACAGATATCTACAAGAGAAACTACAAAACTATATGAAGTCATGGAAACTAAACCACACATTATTGAATGATAGTTGGATCAAGAAACTACCCAATAAGGAACTTCTTAGGATTCCTAAAAGGGAATGAAAATTATAAAGGAACATACTAAAATCTACTGGGAAAATCAAAGGCAGTATCAGAGTTTATATCAGTAGAAGCCTACATTTAAAAAACTGAGAACAGACAAAGAAAGCTTACTGAAATATGCAAGAGGAAAACAAGTTTCACATAAAGGAAAACCCATCAGAATAATAGATGATTTTTCAATAGAAAGGTTAAAAGCTAGAGGAGCCTAGAGTAATCTATTCCAAGTCCTAAGTGACCATGTATGCCAACCCTGACTACTTTACCCAGCAATACTGTCTATCATAGTTGAAAGAGAAAGAAAAATTTTCTACAATAAAAAAGGCTGAAAGAATTCATGTTCTCCAAATCAGCCTTACAGAGAATACTGGAAGCAATAGAACTGACTGAAGAAAGGAATAATCATATCCAAGAGGCTATGGATAGAAAAAAATGAAGCTATAATTACAGAAACACAAAATAAGACTAAGAAACAAAAGGAAATAAAATGACAGTAACCGATACGGATCTTTTGATGATAATTTTAAATATCAATGGCTTGATTTTCCAACAAAAGATACAGGCTAGTTGAATGGGTTAAGAAACAAAATCTATCTTTTTTGTTGTCTAAAAGAAATTCAGCTTACCTTTAAGGACAGGCACCTCCTTAGAATTAAAGGGTAGAAAAGACATTTCCAAGCAAACAGTACCAAAACACACAGGTATTTCTATCCTACCTTTTGACAAAAGAGACTTCGAACTAAAATTAATAAGAAAATATAAAGAAGGTCACTTCATTCTGATCAAGGGAACAAATTACCAAGAAGATATTGTAACCATAACCATGTATGCACCAAACTCTGGCACATTCAAGTTCATAAAAACAGTCCTACCGAATTTAAAGACACAGATTAACCCCAAATCAATAACAGCAAGTGACTTCAATACCCCACTTTCTCCTATAGACAGATCATCTGTACAAAGAATAAATAGAGAAATATCTGAATTAAACAATACCATACATTAATTGGACCTAACACAAACATCTATGGACTATTCCACCTGAACACCAAAGAATGCACATTCTACTTAGCAGTACATGGAAGTTTCTCTAAAATAGATGACATACTGGAGCTCAAAACAAACTTCAGAAAATACAAAAAATTGAAATAATTACATGTATTCAATCAGACCACAATGAAATAAAGCTCAAAATCAATAGCAAAGGAAGGTCTAGTAACTGCACGAACTCATAGAACTCAAACAACACACTACTGAATCACGAATGGGTAGAAGAAGAAATCAAGAAAGACAAATATTCCTGAAACAAAATGAAAATGAAAAGATAGTACAACAAAACCTCTTGGACACATTAAAAGCAGTGCTAACAGGAAAGTTTATAGCTTTAAACACCTACATTAAAAAATTTAAAAGAGCACAAATAAATTACTTAATGATATAACTCAAGAATATGAAAAACCAAGCTAAACCAAGCCCAAACCCAGCATATGAGAATAAATAATAGAAGTCAGAATGGAAATCAATGAAATAGAAGCAAATAAAATAGAAAAAAGAATCAATGAATCCAACAGTCCAACAGGGGCTTCCCTGAAAAGATAAATAAGATAGAGAAACCATTAGCCAACCTAAAAGAAACAAAGAACAAATCCAAATCAGCAAAATCAGAGATTAAAAAGTAAACATTACAACAAACACCAAAGTAATCCAGAACATTATGGAGAATTGCTCTAAAAACTATGCTCTGTTAGACATCTAATTTCTACATTCGATCAAATCACCAAAATTAAACCAAGAAGAGGTCAGGAACTTAAATAGACCAATACCAAATAAGGTGATTTAGATGGTAATTCAAAGCCTCCAAACTGAAAAAAGAGTCAAGGCCCAGATGATTTCACAGCAGAATTTTACCACACTTTCAAAGAAATACAACCAATACTGTTTAAATTATTCAAAAGATAGAAACAGAGGGAGAATTCACAAACTCCTTCCATGAAGCCAGTATCACTCTAATATCAAAATCAGGCAAAGACACAATAAAAAAGAAAACTACAGGCCAATATCCCTAATGAACATAGATGTAAAAATTCTCGGTACAATATATACAAACTACTTACAAAAACATATCAAAAAGATCATCCACCTTGGTTAAATTGACTTTATTTCAGAGATGCAGGGATGGTTCAATATAGGTAAATCAATACATGAAATAAATCAGGTGAAAGGACTTAAAGATAAAAATCACATGATTATATCAATAGATGCAGAAAGGCCTTTCACAAATTCCAATATGCCTTCATGATTAAAAAAAAATCCTAGAGGAAGTTGGACTTCAGAGAAAACACCTTAATGTAATAAAGGCTGTATATGGCAAATACACAGTCAACATCATTTTACCTGAATAAAACTCAAAAGCATTCTCATTAAAATCAGGAACCAGATGAGTCTGTCCATTTTCCCACTCTTTTTTGATGTAGTGCTTGAAACCCTAGCTAGAACGATTAGACAAGAGAAAGACATCAAAAGAGTACTAATTTTAAAATGTCAAATTATTCCTGTTTGCGTAAGACATGATAATTCTACATAAAAGATCCCAAGAATTCTACCAGAAAACTTCTAGAAATGATCAACACTTTCAGTAAAGTGACTAGATACAAAATCAACTCCAAAAATCACTAGTCTTTTTATACACCAATAGCAAGCAGTCAAAGAACGACATCGTGGAAACGTTCCTATTCTCAATAGCCTCAAAATTATCTAGGAATAAATCTAAACAAAGACAGCAAAGAACTCTACAAAGAAATCTTTGAAGAAAGATTTTGAGGAAGACATTAGAAGATGAAAAGACCCCTGGTATTCATAGATTGATAGAAATAACATGAAAATGACCCTACCACCAAAAGCAATGTAGAGATTCAATGCAATCTCAATCAAAATCCCTATGACATTTTTCATAAAAATTGTAAAAAAAAAGTCCTAAAATTCATATGGAACCAAAAAAAGACACTCTAGATTGGCAAATCAATACTGAAAAAAGAATAATGCTGAAAGGATTACCATACCAGATTTCATACCATATTACCAGCATACAATAATAAAAACAAAGCACAGAAGACCCAGACACAAGCGCACACAACTACTGCCACCTGATATTTGACGGAGTTACCAAGAATAAATATTGGAGGAAAGACAGTGTTTTCAGTAAAGTTGCTGGGTAAACTGTATCTCCACATAGAGAAGAATGAACATAGAACCATATGGATCAACCTGTACAAAAATCAACTCCAAATGGATCAATAACTTCAATATGAAACCTAAAATGCTGAAACTATTAGAAAACATAGGCAGTACCCTGTAAGACATAGGTGTAAGAAAGGACTTTGTGAACTGGGAATCATTTGCTCAGAATTAAAGTCAACAGTTGACAAATAGGACCTCCTAAAACTAAAATCTTCTGTACAGGAAAGAAAACGACCAATTTAGTGAGGAGAAAGTCTTGAGAGTAGGAACGAATCTTTGCCAACTATACATTTGATCATTAGTTTCCAGAATGTACAAAGAACCCCACAAAAGAAAGACTCAAGAAGGCATATGACCCAATTTAAAAACGGGATACAGACCTGAACAGAGAGTTTTCAAATGAAGAAATAAAATAAAATAAATATCTTTTAAAAATTTTATTCATCATTTTTAATTTTTATATGTCTGAGTGTTTTGTTTGAGTGGATGCAAGTGCACCCACGTCATGCAGTGTCCATGAAAGCCAGAAGAAGGTATCAGACCTCCCTGGAACTGGAGGAACAGATAGTTGTTAGTGACCATGTGGGTTCTGGGAACCAAACTCCAGTCCTCTACTAGAACAGACAGTGCTCTAACCACTGAGCTATCTCTCCAGCCCATCTAAGAAACTTTTTAGAAAGTGTTCAACACCCTTAGTTGCATTGTCTATGCCAGCATTAAAATTATACCTGAATAACAGCCTGGTTCATAACATTGTGAAAATGACCCTATTTTAATAGTAGGCCCAAAGTCAGAGGAAACCTGTTTCTCCAGATTTCTCTTAGAACAGTGCTGTTTTAGTATGTCTGGAACTATATCTGGAGCTGTGTCTTTGAGTCAGGCTTCACTCATAATTTTTATTCAAAACCATTTCTCCAGCTTCCACTGGGGATGTAGAGGTTTGGGTTCACCCTTGCTTTATCAGGCAATCAAGCCTAGCTCTAGAATATCTCATACACACACTGTCAAGCTTCCTTTCTCAATCTTCATGTATTCAATGAAGATGGATATGCTGTCTTTCAGTGCTTTGATATACTAATTCTCAAGCACAGCCACATTCATTCATTATTTAGGGGCTGAACTAGCAAACAGAGGTTCCCAGGAAAATTAGAAGTGGTTAGTCCAGAATCTATTCATTTTGTGTTATTTCTACACTTAGTAATTAGGAAAATGCAAATTAAAACTACTTTAAGATTTCATCCTACCCAAGTCAGAATGGCTAAGATAAAAATAAATGACAACAAATGCTAATGAGGGAGTTGGGAAATGCTCGTTCACTGATGGGATTGCAAATTGGTACAACTGCTGTGGGAATCAATGTGGAGAACTCACAGGAAACAAAACATAGATCTACCATAGGACCTAGCTATACCATTCCTTGGCTTATACCCAAAGGACTCAGTATTCTACTACAGAGATATTTGCTCCACCATGTTTGTCTTCTTAATAGCTAGGAAATGGAAATAACCTAAATGTCCCTCAACCAAAGAACAAATAATAAAAATGTGGTACATTTGTACAATGGAGTTCTATTCAGCAGTAAAGAAAAACAAAATCATGAAATCTGTAAGTAAACAGATGGAATCAGAAATTAATACTGTGAGGTAACCTAGTCTCAAAAAAACAGGTAATGCATGTTCTTTCTCATTTGTGGATCCTAGCTCCAAATAATTAGATGTGAGCATATATCCTGATATATATCCACAGCTCTAAAGAAAATGAAATTATGACATTTACAGATAAACGAAACTGAAAATAATTATTCTGAGGGAGGTAGTCCAGACCCAATTATTCTGAGTGAGGTAATCCAGACTCAGGAAGAGACATGTTTCATTTTTTTCTCTCATATGTGGGTGCTAGAGTTGAATCTTTAGATATTTGTGCTTAAATTAGAGTGCCCATAGAAAGCAGGAGACGTGTAAGGTGACATGGGTATTTCAGTACAAAGGGGTTCACACACAGGTGGCATGAAGGCGCAACGGGGAATAAGGAGCAGGAAGTGCTCAGAGTTGTGAGGTTGTGAGGGCAAGGTGGACACCTAATTACTAGAGGAAGATAATTAATACTAATGGCTTTTGAAACCAAGTAAGCTACATGTAACCCTGCTGCTACAGAACCTTCCTAAAATAGGCACATTACATATAAAAATAGTCTAAATGAACTCATTAAATTAGGGGAGGACAATGCCTCCCTCAGACAACATGGGCTATCAAGCAAAGAGCCCAGTGCCAAGTACGGGTTCCTTCTTTTTGAATTCTTGGTCAGTGGGATCCACAGACTTTCCCCTAAACATTGCAGGCTGTTGCCAGTGCTTTTGGTCACTTCCAAAACTTGATGAAGTCCATATTGCTGAAGTCATCATGTAATTATATCACAGAAAATGGAAAAATCAAGCTTGTACTGACCTAAAAGCTTCATCCCTACTGGCTACCATTCACAGTTTTGTAAATTGCTGTACATGCTAGTGGGGGAGAAAAGCAATCAACAAATATTAACCCTGTGAACTCTGAAAATGACAGGACTGGCAATGTATGCCCACTAGTGCAATTGTGGCCTTATGTTAAAGGAGCAAATAACTACATTTGGTTGAATTTAAAACCTGCTCCGCTAGTCAGAACTCATGTGTTGTATTGTTACCTTGCTGAAACCCCCATGGCTGGATATGTCATTGACCCTAGGGGATTACATAATGCTATTGTTCTGATAAGTGGACATAATAATATTCTCCCCTCGTTAGTTCTAGTCTTTATACCTATAGAGTAGTTCATCTCTCAGTCCCCATTAGAAAAACTGCATTTTATAGTAAATGGTTATTAATACAGAGATCCACAGCTGTCAAAGTGCAAAGAGTAAAGGGCTGTTGAGTGCTCTGCTCTAAATGGGATATCTATATCACACCCCTTTCACCCAAGGCTCATGGATCATGGTGTAAGAAGGAGCAGAAAATCGTAAGATCAAGTGGGAATAGACGTGTGCTGCAAAACACTATTTGCT
This sequence comes from Eospalax fontanierii, assembly GCA_035773235.1. NCBI lineage: Eukaryota > Metazoa > Chordata > Mammalia > Rodentia > Spalacidae > Eospalax > Eospalax fontanierii. The sequence continues at coordinate 41,894,431 of CM069540.1, read as the reverse complement.
ATCCGTGACAGCACACTTATATACATGAATTCACAACAGCTGTGACTGCACGCACTGGACCTGTACAAGATCAAGTCAGTCCAAATTCCAGAATAAATGGAGAAGGGCATTATGGAGTCCTATTCCTGTCTGGCATCCCTCTATGATAGACTGTAAGAGGTAATAAACTCTTTCTGCCCCAAGTTGTCTTTGGTCAGTGTTTTATCACAGCAATAGAGAAGATAAATTAGAATAGAAATTGGTACCAAGAGAAGAATACTGCTGGACCTGAACATGTTGTTTTGTGGAGGACTATGGAAGTATTTTGAACTTTGGGTTGGAAGAGCCACTGAGTACTCAGAGGTTAATGAGCTGTTTGGAAAAGTTATACTGAAAGAAATGTGGATGGTAGAGGTCTGGATTGTAGTTTCAGAAGGAAACAAAGACCTGTCAGTGTAGTTTGTGTGATTTATTTTGGATTAAGAATCTGTGGAAGTGAAACTATTTGTGGTTTATGGGGACTGTTGATGTTGGAAGAAGTCATTGGTAGAGGTGAAGCTTCAGGTTCAGTGAAGACACAGCAGGACTGAAGGTGTCATGGAGAGAAGCTGAAGCTTTTCACCTTGGTAGGTCAGGAGAGGCCATTAGTGAAAGTGCAGCCTCAGTTGCCATGGAGACCCAAGCATTTTGGAGATGCCAGTACAATGGTATGACCACCAAAGATAGTGGGAAGTGTGGAGCGGTGCTGGTCTGAGCCTATGTGTACTGCAGCTGAGCCAGAGGAACTGGGGTCTGCAGCCATTTCCAGTTTCATTCTGGGTTTTTGTCTGCTTGAGTTTGCATGGGTCTTGAGCATGCCAAAACCATTGATGTAGGTTCATATGAACAGGGTCCCAGGAACTTGTAAGACTCTATAAGCTGAGCCTTCTGGAGCCCAGAAGATTGTGAATGAATCCCAGGTGTCAGGCAGTCAGCGGAACTGCTAGGCTTCAGTTTCGCTTAAGTACGCCCTGGTTCTTCCCTCTTGAAATAAAAAGTTATGTAACTTGTTTTAGGTTTTACATGAACTCACAGTTAAGAAACTTCAGATTTTTAAAGAGAACTTGTACCTTTAAAGTGCTGTCATTTTTAAGGACTGTGAGACTTTTTAAGTTGTGCTGTTTCATATTGCGATATTAATATTAATATGAGATCTTGGTGACAAGAAATAGAGAGGTGGTGGTTTAAGTGTGATGTGTTTCTATGGCAAGTTGGCAAGGGGTCATTTATGCTGAATAGTATTCTCTTCATTGTCAATTTGACACACCTGGTTCTATAGGATTGGCCTGTAGGCATGTTGGTGAGGCATTTTCACATGATTGTTGACTGTTGTGGGAGAGCCCAGATACTGTGGGCAGTGACACTCCTGGACAGGTTGTCCCTGGTTGTGTAAGAAAATGGGCTGAACACAGACCAGAGGAGTAAGCCAGTGAGCAGCATTCCTCCATGGTCTGTGCTTCAATTCCTGTCTCCCAGTTTCTGCCCTGAGTTCCTGACTTGCTTTTCTCCATGATGGAGCACAAGGTATAGGGTAAAATACACATTTTCTCTTTAAATAGCTTTGGTCGTGGTGTTTATCACAGCAATAGACAAGCAAACTAAACGATCTTGCAAGAATGAGGACCTGAGTTCAACCCCAGATCTCCTGTAAAAAAGCTGGGCACTGATAAAAAATACCTCTAATTTTGTAAGCAAATTTAAAACATTAATAACTTTTATTGAATCATTGTGTATTAATCATCTTTGTAGCCATTCCCCCTGACACCCCTCCATAGTCCCCCAACTGGAATTCATACATTCTTTTATCTATGTTAAGATCTATTGTGTCAAGTTAGTGGCCCCAAATGTTCTTCAGTGCAAGTTCATCCACTGAGGTCTGGTCAGCTTATCTAGAGTCCCTCCCTTCAGGAAGATTAGCTCATCCTCACACAATAGTAATCAGTTGACAGTGTTTCTTCAGCAAAGATGGAGGAACTGCTACCCATCTGCATGCAGGGCTGTTTTCTGCTTGAATTTGCATGAATCTTGAGCATGCCACAACCATTGCTGTAGGTTGCTATGAACAAGTCCCAGAAACGTGTAGGATTCTATTTCCTTACGGTCACACACCTCCTCACTGGCTCTTACAATCTTTCTGCAATGGACCCTGAGCCTTGTGTGAGTGAAACTTAATACAGGATTCCAGTCCTGGGACCCACACTCTGCAGATTCCTAGTCTCCATTCTTTGGCCATTTGTGATCTTTTGTGTAACTGGCCCATTGTTGCAAGAGGAAGCCTCATTAATGAGAGTTGAGAGATTCATTAGTGTCCTCTTTGCTCCTTGTTCCATTTGTGCGAGTCTTGGGTATAGGTGCTGCATTGTATGTGTGCATGGGAAATTCATGGACAATGCCTGTGTGTGCTCAGTTGTGCTACTCTGTAATAGTTTTCGTCTGATGCAACAGAAGTTTCTTTAATGAGTAGTGACTGGATTACTTAACTGTATATATAAGGATACATATTTTGCACTCAGTAAGAGGTTACATCAGCCCTGGGATATGACAGCCTTAGAAATTTCTGTATGTATGGCTTCTAGTACCCCACATTAGTGAACAATGTTACTGCCCAAAAATATGAAAATATAAATGTCAGGTACAGGCTCCAGAGGCACCCAAAATAATATAGGCTAACCATCACTCTTGGTTGCCCATCAAACCAAATTATAAGATCATATTGTTGATGCCACAACATACTCAGGTTGCAAGACAGAGACAAATCAATTTTGAACTGACTAGGAAGCTGTCCCCACTTGCTACCATTCATAGCACATGCACACACACACGCACACACACACACACACACACACATACACTGACACAAATCTAAATCAAGAGGTTCATATGAAGAGTAAGAAATACGTCAAACTGATTTTTTTTGTCCATTGTCAATATATCTGGTATAGTGACAGATGGTACCACAGCAATGGTAGGTAAAAGAGAGAGATTTATAAAATCAGCAGACTATGACATGAAACTGCTTCCCAGACTCATTGAATGAAATATTTCATAATGCATCAAGAAAATCTATGTGCTAGGTTTTGACTGTTGCAACACTTGGTTTGTTCCCATAATGATCATCGTAGGTTTTGACTGTAATTTGATGGTGTACTTCATTCTTCAAAATAGTTGCTCAAAAATGTGGGTGTTGCCAAAAAAAGCAATGGCTTCGTTCAGATACTGTGGTGAAATAAGAGGCATTTGTCTTTTGGAAGATGGGACCAATGAGAGTCTAGTCAAGAATGGATCATAAGACGATGGATGATGTCTTACAAATTGTAATCAAGACTGTAAATTTCCTCAGGCCCAAGGGAGTAAATTCTTGCTAATTCCAGGAATTCCTTGAAAGTGCTGATGCTGACTATAATGATTTCGTTTACTTTTCAGAAGTAAGTGGGCTAAGCTGAGACTGAATGTTTCAAAGATTTGTGATGTTTATCACAGTCCTCTGAACAGTGAAAAATATGTACCTTTGATTTTCAATGTGATACAAGCTTTTGAAACCTCACCCCCAAGGTTCAGGAAACATTGCAGAAGAGGGGGCAAAACGACTGTAAGAGCCAGGGTTGGCACATGATTGGAAGGAAACAGAATCTTCCAGGTCTCAGAAACTTTCTCATATGAATTTAAAGCAATAACGAACACATGCACAGGACCTATGCAAACTCAATCAGTCAAAAACCAACATAGAACTGGAGAAATGGACAGTAAGCCCTAACCTTAGCTGAGGAACTATTAGTAGATGATTACTGATGGGTGAGGAAGAGTTGATTTTCTTTAGAAGAGTGACTCTAGATAGATAGGCTGACTAGACTCCAGTGGATGAACTTTTACTGAGGAACTTCTACACCTCTACAAACTTGATTCAATAAGCCTTAACATATATGACAGAATGCATGAAATCTGGTGGGAGAGGTATTGGAGGTACAGATGTGGAAAGGGCTCTAAATATGATTAAGATGTCTTACATGAAATGCACAGCAATTCAATAGAAATATCCATTGAGGAAAAAAGATTTTGAAACAAGAATTTAAGGATATATTTCAAACTTTCAGGGAAAATAATATTTTGGAATATTTGTGACTCAAATTTCAGCAAATAAAAATGTTACCAGACAGTTTTCAAATGGAGTGAATAGAGATACAATCTGTCATGCAACATAAAAAATAATTCAAGCTGAGCATGGTGGCACATGCCTTTAATCCCAGCTCTTGGGAAAGCAGAAGCATGTGGATGTCTGAGAAACTAAGGCCAGCCTGGTCTACACAGTAAGTTCAGGGTGGACTAGGACTATAGGGAGACCCTGTCTCAAAAAAAAAGTAAAAGAAAAATTCGATCGTCTCTCTTGACTAGACTCTCATTGGTCCCATCTTCCAAAAGACAAATGCCTCTTATTTCACCACAGTATCTGAACTAAGCCATTGCTTTTTGGCAACACCCACATTTTTGAGCAACTATTTTTAAGAATGAAGTACACCATCAAATTACAGTCAAAACCTACAATGATCATTATGGGAACAAACCAAGTGTTGCAACTGCTTCCATTGAACCAGATACTGACAAATTAGCTTCTCGGTTACACTGTCAGATACTCTCACTTCCTAGGTTCTTCTACTTCTATAATTAAAATGTCTGAAAAAAAAGAACAATGAAGATTTATTACTTATAGATGTTTATTTTCTTCATTGTGATTATAAACTTGGGATCCCATTGATGATTTTAAGACTCTTCTAACAGGGCACCACATAATCAGGATAAGAATTGGTAGGTGAGAACTGTTTTGCTTACCTTTGGTGGTGAATGTTGTGGAAATTATACTAAGACCTCATCAGTGCTCCTCAGTGATTATGTATCTAATGTGTGGCCCAAAACAATTCTTCATCTAGAGTGTACTGAGGCCAGTGAAGCTACAAGATTGAACACCCTTGTGATAGTATAATATACTATTTTTCAGATTTACTACCATTTGTGTGTTTGTGTGCATGTGTGTGGTGCATGTATTTATGCATATGCGTATGTATAGGTGTGCCCATATGTGTGTGTTTCTGTGTTCATATGGTGGCCAGAGATTGATATTAGGTATCTTTCAGGAGTCAACACCTTATTTGTTAAGGGAGATTATATCACCAAACTTGGAGATCACTGATTTGGCTAGGCTGACTGGCTAGCAAGCTCTGGGGATCTACCTGTCTCCACTCTCCAGGGCTAAGATTACAAATGTGTACTGTCACATCTGGCCTTTTATGTGGGTACTGGGAATAGGGTACTAACTGAGCCATCTCCCCACACCTTTACTAGCATGTTTTATCGAATTTTTGTGAATTTTATACATCTTGATCATATTTAAACCCCTTCTTCTGTCTGCACCCCATAGCTCACCCAACTGAATTTCATGCATTCTTTCATATATATTGAAGCCTATAGAGTCAAGTTTTCATAATATCCCTCTGTGTGAGTTCACCCACAGGAGCCTGGTCAACCTATATAATCGTGCTACTATAAAGAAAACAAACTCTCCCTCTCCCGGTAGTTATCAGTTGCCAATAGTTTCTGAACTAAGATTGGGGTTTCTTACCTGTTTCTACACTTCACTTCTATGCTAGGTTTTTGTCAGATTTGAGCTTGCTCCGGGTCTTGTGCATAAGTTGCTGTTAAGTTCATATGAACAGTTTCCCAGCCTCCTGGAAAATTGTTTCCTTGTGGTCAACCACCACCCCTGGCTCTTCCAGTCTTTCCTGCATCCTCTTCCAAAATGGTATCTGAGCCCTGAGTGGTAGAGGTTCTTATGTAGGTCTCCTACCCAGACACAAGCAGTCTATAGTCTCTTATTCTCTGCATTTTGGCCAGCTGTGGCTTTCTGAGTTAATCTCCATCTAAGCATGAGGAAACTTCACTGGTGAGAATTGAAAGATGTATTTATATTCTTTCTGCCTCCTGTTCTGCTCTGTTCCCTGAGCCTTAGATATAGAGAGTACATTGTAGATGTGTCACTTAGGAATGGACATCTCACAGATACTTGTTCTCTGCATTTGACCAGTTGTGAAACTGTAATTGTCTCCATCTGTTGCAAAAAAAGTTTTTTTTTTGGTAAGTGGTAAGTGGTACATTTACTTATAAGTACAAGGATATTCGTACTTATTAGAATACAGTAAGAAAGTAGATTGGTCTGGGGATGTGACCAAAGTTTTTCTCTAGGATTCTGTGACTTCTCCAGCCATGCATATTTGGCTATGTTTGCAGAACCACATATAAACAAATTCATTCTCATTTGATCAGGCCTCATGTCCATTTAAACAGCTGTTGGGTACCCCCGAAATAAAAGTGCCACTATTGTACCAGCATAGTTTGCTGGATGTCATTGTGTTTATTAGACTTTACAGCTGGGTGGAACCACTGACTGTTTTTTTCCCTTGAGAGCTTACTTAGCATCCTCTGATATTATGGCAGCTAGTCTTCAGAGAGGAGCTTCCACGTGACCTCCAGCTCCATTGCTCCAAGTCCTATGTCCAAACTATGTCCCATCTTCAGCAATTGGGTCTTACATTCCAGTTCTGGGAGGCAATCAAGGGCTATGGAAATAGCCTGTATTTTTGTCTCTTGGACTAGCCTGACCAACAGCTGGAAGGGACATTTCTCTTGCCCGGTACTGTGTTTCTAGTTTACATAGTCTTTAGTTACACGCACACACTCATGTGCGTAGATTATATGTGTATTTTTACAATAGGCTTTTGAACTCATAATTTTCCCTCTGTATTTTCATACCACCTAAGCATTATTTATCTCTTCTCTCTCCCCCTGTAATACCCTTCCTCCTCCCTCCCCAATTAAAGTAACTCCGACTTTCTCCATTTCACCGTTGATAACACCTGTCTTCTATTCCTCCTCCTCCCTTGACCTCCTTCTTCCCCTTCACTCCCATGGTGCCCTTCCTATTTTTCTGGCTCCTCCAGTCATGTCAGAATATATATTCATATCTAAGTGTTTGTAGCTAAGATCCACAAGTGAGAAAAAACATGCATCATTTGTTTATCTGAGTCTGTATTACTTCACTTAGTATAACAATGTTTTGTTCCATACACTTACCTGCAAGTTTCATGATTTCACTTTTATTTACCATTGAGTAGAACTCCACAATGTAAATTAACCACATTTTCTTTATCCATTCTTCAGATGAGGGAAATTTACATTATTTCCAATTTTTTAGCTATTGTGACAAGAGTAGCAACAAACATGGCTGCGTGCCTTATCTTTGATAAGAATGTATTGCCTTCCTTAGTTAAACTCCATAACCTTTTTAAAGTAAAAACTTAATTTTTTTGTCTTGTTTTATTTTGAGACAGCATCTCATTTTGGCTGACATCAAACTCCTGATCTTCCAAGTGCTAGGATTACAGGTGTGTGTCACCATGCCTGGCTTGATAAAAATTCTATTTTGTGAGCAGTTTGAAGATAACAGCAAAATTTAGCAGCAAGCACACAGAATTTCCATACACTGTCTGTACTTACCAATGCGTAGCCTCAACATCCTCCACCAGGGTGGTTCACTTGTGACAGTGGAGAAGTTGCCTTGATATTCATTCTCTCCCAGAGCTCACAGTTTACACCTGGGTTCACCCTTGGTATTATATACTTAGTTGGTTTAGATACATTTTTCGTGGCATTCTCACATCCTAATCATATAGACTAGTTAACATCTTGAGAAGGCCATTGCATTGTGCTTACTCTTTTTAACTGGTTCTATGATGTCATCTTTTCCAGAATGTCATTTGGTTAGAAACATTCAGAGTGATGTCTTTTAAATTTGCCTTTCACTCTGTAATAAACATGTAATTCCCCTCCAATCTTTTCAGGGTTGGGTAGCTCAAGTTTTTAGTGGTGAATGATGTTTCCTTTTTCAGTTTTGCCAAGTTTGTTTATCTCTTGTTAAAAGAGAGCCTTCTAAGTCTTGCCAGTTACATCTAGAACTGCTCTAAAAATCCATGTGCAGGTTTGTGTATAGACATAAAATTAATTCATTTGTTTAGTTACCAAAGAGCACAAATGTGGAATTGAATGATCAAAAGTATGTGTTCCTTTGAAAGAAGTGAATGAACTTTCTTCCATAGAGGCTACACTCTAGGATCCTGCAAGCCAAGAGTAAAGATTGCTGTTGATCCACATCATTAGCATTCTCCATTGTGGGTTGGGGTGTTAGGCGTTCTTACAGAGGTGTAGTAGTCTGGTTTTGTTGTATTCAGTTGTAATCCTCTAATGACAATGATGCCTGGCATTTCTTATTGTGCTTATTAATTTTTAGAAAGAAGAAAAAGGAGCTGCAGAGATGGATTAGTAGTTAAAAATACTTGCTGCTCTTACACGGAACCCAACCTTTGTTCCTAGCACCCACATGGCAGCTGACAACCATCTGTAACTCCAGTTTCAGAGGATCTGATGCTCTATGATGCCCTCTTCTGGTCTCTGCAGGCATCAGGCGCACCCATGGTATACTTACACACATGTAGGTAAACATAAAAAATAAAAATAAATAAATCTTATTTTTAAAGAAGAAAGTGAAAATCTTACTCTAATTTCTTTATATGTACTTTACAGTTCTGTAAGGCACTCTACAAGCTCCTGAAGAGAAATTTTTGCTGTGAATTCTGTGAACTACAACAACTGGCCTAGAAGATATGCCCACTGGTGCAATAGTGGTAAGACTATTATAGGAGCAACCAACTCCTTTCCAATTGGCTTTAAGATCCACTTCATAGAATGGAGCCCATATGTGACATTGTTTTAAGGCCTAGGAACCTGAGGCAAAACCACACACAGGCCATGGGAAGAAGTCAAACCAACTATTTTGCCAGCAACTATTTTTTTAAAATATTCAACATCTCTAATCATGGGGGAAAAGCAAGTTAAAACCACTTTGAGATAACGCCTTATCCATGTCAGAATGGCTACTATCAAGAAATCTGTCAACAAATGTTGGGAAGGGTGTGAAGAAAGAGGAACCTTATTTGCTGTTGGTGGGGATGCAAATTAGTACAAACATTACAGAAAAATGTTACAGAAGTTCCAGAAAAATTTAAAATAGAGCTGCCATGTAGTCTATCTATTTCACTCCTGGGCATACACCCCCAAGAACTTCATACCTTATCATAGAGATATTTGAACTATAAGTATTCATAGATGTACAGATATTTACCTAGGCCTATGTCTTAGTGGATACACTAATTTTTCCTCTAGCAGTTTTATAGTTTCAGGTTCTATGTTGAGTTCCTTTGATTCATTTAAAAGTGATTTTTATACAGGATAGGTGGAAAAGATTTAGTTTCTTCTACACATAAATATCATATTTTCTCAGGACCAATTTTTAAAGATGTTGTCTTTTTCTACAAATAGCTCAGTAGCATAGCTTGAAATCAGGGATGATAATAACTCCAGCAGCATTCTTTTTGTTCAAGATTTCTTTGACTATCCTGTAGGTATATGATAAACCTTTATTATTGAGATATAGCCTATAATATTGAGATATATTCCTTGTATTCTGAGTTTCTTCTGGAATTTTAACATAAAAGGATGCTGAATTTTGTACTTTCCTGCATATGTTGACATAACCATGTTTTCATGACTATTCTTGCAATATTTTGAATTGAGAATATGTGGTTTCTGGTCACCTGGGATTGAAGAATCACTTGTGATTATTAAGACCAGAGTCACTGAGATGAAATCATCCAGAAACCATTTCCTCAGGGTCAGCACACAGAAGCTGTGGTCCACAGTGGCCAAAGCTACATCACAAGCTTGTCCTTGAAGCTTCAAGATTTGGTGTTTTCTCTGAAGAAATTTTTGTTTATTATTGAATATTTGGAAATTTCAAACAATATATTTTTATCTTTGTACCCCCCTAACGCTCCCCTGATTTCATGAACTCCATCATAAGGTCTACTGAGTCAAGCTTGTGTCCCCAAGTATCCTTTAGTGTGGGTTTAAGCAGGCTGGTTAACTTATACAGAGTCACATCTGCAAATGAGACTGACTCTCCTCCTCCCAGTAGCTATTAGTCATCAGGTTTGTCTCAGCTGAGATTGGGGTTTCCTATCCACTTCACCACTTCTGTGCGGGGGTCTTCCTTGATTGGAGGAAACATGGAACTTATGAATGCTGTCACCATTATTTTGAAATCATATGAGTATCTGTCTACCTCTCTGGAAAACTGTTTCCTTGTGGTCATCCACCATCATGAGATGAAGTTTGATATCAGTATCCTATCAGGGATAAGCATTCTGCAACCTCTTCTCTGCACATTAGCCAGGTTTAGATCTCTTTGTTCATCACCATCTACTCTTTGAGGAAGATTCTCTGTTGAGTTGAGAGATGCATTGATCTATGGCTATAACAATAAGTCATAGGGAGTTGTTTTAGTATTATATATATTTAGCAGAATAATATTAGTAGGCTCTCCCTATGGCCTGTGGTCTGTCTAGCTACAGAGTCTTGGGCCTAATATCCGTGTCAGGTAAGGACTCCATCTTTTCAAGTGGACCTCAAATCCAATCAGAAAGTGGTTGGTCACTCCCATAAAATTTGTTCCACTATTGCACACATGAGCATATCTTGCCAGGCTCAGTTGTTACAGTTTAGAGGATTCAGAGCTGGTAAGGTCAATGATCACCCCTCTCTTCCTTTAGCATGCATACCACTTTCTGGCACTGTGAAAACTAGTCAGTAGAGATGAAGTGTGAAGTCAGTACGTGCTTGATTTTCCTCGTTTGATCTACAGTTCATGTATGTAGTGTCTTCATCAACAGAATCTTACTATCAGTTTCTGTTAGATAACCCAGAGCAGGGGCAATTGGCTGTATCGTTTGAGGGTCCATGAGATCCTTAGGTTAACAGTTTCAAAAGGGGGGGTCCATTCCTGGAATTGTTTCAAAAGAGGGAGTCTATTTCTGGAATTGGGCTTTTACTTTTAGCCTAGGGTGTCTACTACAGGTGATGTCTCCATGTTATAGGGTAACACCTTTTAATCTCTTTTTATGTTGTGTGTGTATTTACTTGAAGAAGTTTATACAGTGGTAGCTTCCCTATGACTTTTTCTGAAGGTCTTTACTGTTAGCTGTCCCTCCCTGTCTCCCTCCTTCACTCTGCTCTCCCATTCCACACCCCATTCAACCATTCCTACTCCATTGTCCCCTTTCTCCCTTTATATCAATGCATTCTGACTTCCCTCCCATAAGTCCTTTCTCATGATCATTTACTAGTTTCCTGACCTCTATGGATTTTCCAATGGAACCACACATATAAACACATTCAGCAAAGTAGCAGGAAATATAATTAGTGCCCCCCCCAAGTCAGTAGCCTTCCTATGTACCAACAACAAACCAACTGAGAAAGAAACCAGGAAAATGACCCCATTCTCAATAGCCCCACAAAGTATAAAATATCTTGGAATGAATATTTTAAAAATGAAGGACTTACAGAATAAAAAAGCAGCATGACATTGAAGAAATAAATTGAAGAAAATGCCAGAAGATGAAAAGACCTATAGTCATGCTCATGAATAGGTAAGATTAATACTGGGAAAATGGCCATCCTACTAAAAGTAATCTGCAAATTCAATGCAATGCCCATTAAAATTCCAACACAATTCTTAGCAGAAATTGGAATAATAATCACAATTTCATATGGAAATACAAAAGAAAAAGAAAGGATAGCTAGGTATTTCTGCTGGAGGCATTGGCATCCCTAATATCAATTATACTACAGAGCTAAAATGATAAAAATAGCATAATACTGGCATAAAAGCAAATGCATTGATCAATGGGTTAAAATTGAGTGCCCAGATTTAAGTCCACACATTACAGCCACATGATTATTGTCAAAGGGATAAAAAAATCCACACTGGATTAAAGACAGCATCTTGAACAAATGGTACTAGACAAACTGGAAAGCTACATGTAGAAGAATGAAAATAGGTCCCTATCACTCACCATGCATAAAACTCAACTCCAAATGGATCAAGGACCTCAACATAAGAGGTGATACCCTGAATCTGAGAGAACAAACTAGAACTTAACAGGTTCAGGAAAGGACTTTCTGAGCAGGACACCTACAGCCTGAGCAGTGAGTCTAACAATTGACAAATGGGACCTTATGAAACAAAAAAAGCTTCTGTACAGCAACCTTCAGCACAGGGAAAAAATCTTTACCAGCTACAATTCTGATAGAGGTTAACAGCTAGAATATATGAAGAACCGTTATGTGAAAAAAAGAAACAACTCAACTAAAAATTTAAGCAAAGAACTGAACAGGTCTTTCTCAAAAGATGAAATGAAAATTACTGATAAATATTCTTAAGGTATTCAATATCTTTAGCTATCAGAGAAATGCAAATTAAAACTGCTTTGAGGTTTAATCTTACACCAGTCAGAATGGCTAAGATCCAAAAAGAAAACATCAAATACTAACAAGGATGTGGGTAAAGGGGACTCTTATTCAGTACTGAAGGAAGCGCAGAGTGGTGTAGCCACTCTGGAAACCAGTGTGGAGATTCCTCAGAAAGCTAGAAACAGATGTCCGGTATAATCCAGTCATACAACTCTTGCACATATAACCAAAGGACTCAATATCCTACCACAGAGATATCTGTTCATCAGTGCTCACTGCTTGCTTTATCCCAATAGCAGCCTTGATGTCCATCATTACAAAATCAAATTTCAAACATCAGTAGTCTTTCTATAAACCAATAACGAGCAATCTGAGAAAGCCTTCGAGGAAACCCGCTCATGCACAATAGTTTCAAAAATATCTATGAATAAACCTAACCAAAAGCAATAAATATCTCTATGAAGAAATTTTTTAAGCTTTGAAGAAAAAGACTGAGGAAGACACCAGATGGAAAGACCTCCCGTCCTCATGGATTGGTAGAATTAATATTGTGAAAATGATCATCTTCCCAAAAGTAATCTATAGATTCAAGGCAATGCCAATAAAAATCCCTAGCACATACGTCACAGAACTGAAAAAAGATCCTAAAACTCATAGGTAATCACAAAAGACCCTAGGTAGTCAAACAGTCTTGAGCCAAAAGAGCAATCCTGGGGCATTACCATACCAGATCTCAAACTATATTACAGAGTGATAATCATAAAAACAGCATGGTATTGACACAAAGCAGACATATAGATCAATGGAACATAACAGAAGACCCAAACATGAGTGCATGCAATTTAAGACAACTGATATTTAACAAAGATTCTAAGAACACACAGCAGAGGAAATTCAACAAATTGTGCTAGCAAAACTGGATCTCCACTCGAAGAATGAAATTAGACCCATATATTTCACCCTGCACAAGGTTCAATGGCAAATGGACCGAAGACATCAATATGCACCTGAAACATTACAACTGTTAAAACTTAGGCAATATACTACAAGATATAGGTGTAGGAAAGGACTTTCTAAATCAGACATCAGCTGCTCAGAAATTAAGTTCAACGATCAACAAGTGGGACATCATTAAACTGAAAAGCTTCTGTACAGCTAAAGAAACCACCTAGAAAGCGAAGAGAAAACCCACAGAATGGGAGAAAATCTTCAGCAGCAACACATCTGATAGTGGTTTAACATCCAGAATATATAAAAAATCAAGAAAACAAGCGACCCAGTTAAAAGAGGGCTTAAGATCTGAGTAGAGAATTCTCAAAAGAAGAAAGAAAGATGACTGAGAAACATCTTTAAAAGCATTAAACATTGTTAGTAATTAGGGAAATGCAAACTAAAACCACCTTAAGATTTCATTTTAGAAAGAATAAGAGAATAAATGGTACCAAATGCTAGAGAGGCTGTGGGGCAAGGGGAGTGCTTTCACTGCTTGTGGGATTGCGAACTCATGCAACCCCTATGGAGAGCAGTGTGGAGAACTCTTAAAAAAATAAAAATGAATACCATTTGACCCAGTGATACTGCTCCTTGGCGTATCCCCAAAGGATTCATCCTATCACAGAGATATTTGTATATTCATTTTTATTGTCACCCTTTTCACAATAGTTAAGAAATGGAAACAACCCATATATACCTCAGCTGACAAATGGATGATGAAAATGTGGGACATCTACACAGTGGAGTTCTACTCAGCAGCAAAAATGGAATAATGAAATTTGCAGGTAAATGGATGGAACTAGAAACTTACACTAAGTGAAGAAACACAGACGCAGAAAAGCAAGCAATGTATTTTCTGTCTCATTTGTGGATTTTAGCATCCAATCCTTATATGTGAGTATATATCCTGCTGTCACTGCAAAAGCTAAGAACACTGAAAGAAACCATGCAGGTAAAGAGAAAGAAAGAATCTGAGGGGGGGCAGCTAATAGGAAACATGTTATAAAGGGAGAAATGGGAAAAACTGAAGCTTTCAACTGGGAAGGGAGGGGGCACGGATATACAAAAGAATCCAAGTAAGAGAGGAAAAGGAGCTGGGGTAACAGAAGACAGGCATTACCAAGGGGAAAGGGTGGTACTTAAACTGGGGAGGGAGAGGGGGGCTAGACAGGGAGAGAGAGAGGAGATATAAAGGTGGTGTGAAAAAACAGAGGAAAATGTATTCTCCCCCCCCAAAAAAACCTCTTGAAAAACACACATACAATAGTGAGCATCAGTGCATAGTACACCTGAACGTTATATAACAAGAAGCAGACAGGAGACACCTCCCTTTTGAGTGGCTGGCTGAGGCATAAAGAGACCTCCAAAATGACACAGAATCTTGCCACAGTCCTTGATTCTCTCCCAGAGCTTGAAGATAAGACGCTATTATGAACGACAGGACATACTTTGGACACAGGACTTGGGTAATGGGGCTGGAACTGACCTGGAAGCCTCCTCCCTGAAGACTGGTTCTCATAGTTCTAGAGGATACTATGCAAGGTGCTAAGGTATAAAAATCAGTCAGTGGTCTAACCCCAGCTTTAAACACTAATAAACCACAACAATAACAGCGCAACAAACTACAGTGCTATAGTAGTGATACTTTTATCCTGGGAGTGATCCACAGCTATCTAATTGGACTTAATGCCCTCTCAATGGGAGGGAACTCATGGGCATCACTGCAAATATATTCAAATATATTCAAATGCTTATGACTGGAGAGGACATAGATCCTTGAGAAAACTCTACTTTTCTCATATCCCTAGACAAATGTAATTTCTTACTGTAAGGTAAGTATAGATTATGTTTTTATTTATAGACATGTATACCATCAACTGCTCATCAAAGAAGCTTCTTTTTGCAACAGATGGAGGTTACTGCAGTATCTCACAACTGGTGAGAGAATAAGTTTCCGAGGGATGCCCAGCCCTAAGTGACTCTGCAATGGAACCTCTACACCTAAGGCTCATGGAACATAGCAGAATAGCTGGTAGAGAGAATATTAACACATCTCTCAACTCTCACCATGCAACCGAGAGCAATGCACATAGAAGACCACAATTCACCACTGTGTAGGCAATAAGACACTACAGAATGTGTGTCCCTGGATAGGACTCCTAAATTAAACCTCACCCACCCATGGCTCAGGGACCGTTGCACAAGAGGGGATGAAAGATTTTAAGAGCCAGGGCTGGTACATGATCTCAGGGAAACAGTCTTCCAGGTCACTGGAAACTTGCTCATAAGGAGTTACAGCAATGGTGACAACATGCATAAGACCTGTGCAAACTCAGTCAGACCAAAACCCAGCACAGAACTGCGGAAATGGGCAGCAGGCCCCAGCCTTAGCTGAGGAACTATTGGCAGCTGATTACTGCTCGGTGAGGAAGAGTTGATGTTCTTTAAGGGAGTAATTCTAGATAGACTGACCAGACTCCAGTGAATGAACTTGCACTGAGGGACATCTGTGTACACAAACTTGACCTGATAGGCCTTAACATATGTGACAGAATACATGAAATCTGAGGGAGGGGCTATATGGGGTACACATGTAGAAAGCAGTCTAAATATGATAAAATGGTTTGTATGAAATATAAAAAAATTTTTCCCAATAAAAATGTACATTGGGAAAAAACTTGCTTCCTATCACCTGATGAGTGTACAGTGTATGGTAAGTGTGGTACATTTAAATAATGGAATATTACTCATCTGCTAAAAAAAAGGAAACTGTGAAATTTGCAGTTAAATAGATGGAACTGGAAAGAATCATCCTGAGTGAGATAACCAAGACATAGAAAGACAAATGCTGAATGTTCTCTCTTTTAAATTTGACTTTGCTTCAGTGTCATTGTCTATTGGTTATGACTTTGGTAATCTGTTTTGGAATAAAAATGCTCAGTTGGTACCATAATATGTTGACAACGTAATTTTTTTCTATTCATAGGCGTAAGCCAGCAATCAGTGTTCATCCGTGGTGTCTGCTTCAGTTTCTACCTCAAGGGTCCTGCTTTGTGTTCCTGCCCTGGCTCCCCTCAATGATGAACTGTGTTTGGGTTGTGTGAGCCAAATAGACCTTCTCCTCTCCAAGTTTCTCTGTTCATGGTGTTTAGCACAGCAAGAGGAACTAAACTCTAACATGTACTAGTAGATTTTGTTTAGGGCTTTAATCCAGTTTGAATTGACTGTGTATTGTATAACACAAGAGGCCAATTACATGCTTTTACATATATCTATCAGTTTTCTTAACATTTTCTAGGAAAGACCATCCATTTCCCATCATTTATTCTTGGCATCCTTGTCAAAGATTAATTCATTGTATGCGCATGCATTTATTTTTCAACTTTTTATTTTGTTTGGTTGGTGTATATGTGTGATTGACTCTGTTGTAATGTGTTGATTACTATAGCTTGGTAATATGTTTTGAAACCAGGAAATGTCATGCTTCTAGAACTTTTCTACCTTCATAAGGCCAACATTTCTATATATGGTCCTTTATGGTTTTATATAAATTGTTAACTGTTTTTGTTGTTATTGAACCTCTCTCTCTCTGAATTTCTCTGTGTATGAGTGTTTGTGGGGGTTATAGTGCAGGTATTTCACCATAAACATTAGAAGTCTTGAGTGTTATAGGTATGAACCAAAAAATGGTGCAGTCACTACAGAAAATGGTAGTTTCTCTAAGACTTATGAGCATTTATTCATATGATTTAATTCAGAATCTCAGATAGGATCATTACCATGTTCGTGAAATCATTGTCCAGATAGTAAGACATAGAAACATTCTCAAATACCCATTATCAAATGTATAAAGAAAACGTATTTGGGGTTTAGGAGATGACTCAGGCAGTAACGTGCTTACCACATAAGCCAGAGGAGCTGAGAGTTCAAATCCCCAGCATCCATGTGAAAACAAGGCAAGGCTACTTGTACTTGTAACCCCAGTGTGGGAGAGGCAAAGATAAGTCGATCCTTGATGTTTAATCTAGTCAAACTGGTGAGCTCCAGGTTTGGTGGAAGGCCTCTAAATAAATTAGTGAATAAATAAATAAGGTGGAGAGCGATAGAGGAAAATGTTTGATGTTGACCTCTGACTTCCACAGGCATGTCCACACACATGCATGCACATGTGCACATACTTTTATGTGTATATACATACACCATATATATACATACATCACACACACCCCCCCCACACAACACACATACACACAAATAGGGTAATCACATTCAATGGAATATGATGCAATCTTTAAAAAGAAGGAAATACTGCAATAGTGTGGAAAAACCTGGGGGCTGTATGCTCAGTGACATGAGCCAGGCACAGAACAAATACTGCATGGTTCATTTATATGTGGAGTCTGAAACAGTCACATTTACAGAACCAGAATGCAGAATAGTGTTGCCAGGGGCTGGAAGAAGTGGAAATGTGGAGTTGGCAATCAACAGGCACAAGGTTTCAGCTAAGGAAGATGAATAAGCTTGAGGGTTACTGTATAACATTGTACCTTTAGCCAGTAACAACGCACTAACATTTAATACTGTGTTAAAAGCCTTGATCTTTTGTTGACTATTCTTACCACAATAAGATGAAGTCTTTTAAAACCTATAGGACAGACACCAAGCAATCAGTGGGGAGAATCAAAACATGGAAATATGCAAAATCATCAATGAATAATAAGACCATTCTTCAAAGGGAAAGAAATTAAAAACAAAAGACGACATAGGATATGGTTCCTTCGATCTCCAGGCCTAAAATGGGCAAATCTTCAGTAATGAAAATAACAGCTGCTGCTCTCAGGTTGAGCCTGGGAAATGAAATGACGTGGGAAGGAACATTGTGGTTGCGATGGTCAGAAGACTTTACAATTGCCAAAAGTACACAAACTATAAACTTAAAATGACTTATGTAGACTATACATCAGTAACTTGGTGGTAAATGGCTAAAAAAAATGGTACATATAAGAAAGAAAAATCCTTAGAAGTGAAATATACACACATCCAAAATGCAATGAACCAAAAATTGAATAAATTCTAAAGTGTTTGGGAAAAGAGACTAGAGAGCTGGAGCTCATCGTGAAGAGTTTATCCAGAGCTCAGACTAAATGGATCCAGGTCTTATGTGAATTAAACAATAGTTAAGAGATACAGAGAACAGATTTAGGGGCTACAATAGATTTTAGGAGTGCCATTAAAGGAAAGTGAAGGAAGCAACAGAAAATAAACAATTCATGAAATAATCACTAAGAATTTCTAAAGTTGTAGAAATAATCAGCTCTCTCAGAAAGCTCACTCTGAGTTCTAAAAGGGTAAATGAAAATACAACTTCACCCATACGCATGTTTATGAAACAGTGAACATCAATAATATGTGCTCAAGATCACCCACGGAAAGACAGATGACCAGAAAAGAATGGCAGGGTGACAGTAGTCTTCCAGTCAGCAATAATTATTCCCAAAGTACCAAATGATTGCCAACTCTGAACTTTAAGCATGATCATTTTTCAAATGTGCATGCCAACTAAAGTCATTCTTTGAAGTTCAAAGAACTTACCACCTACAGTTCGCTGAAAGAACAAATTAGAACATTCTTCTCTTTAGTGAAAAAATAAAATCCAGAGAGGAGGTTGAATATGGAAACACTGGCGAGCACAGAGACCGATCATTACATTTAATTCACCATTGACTGTGAAAAATGACTATTCTATGGTTTAAAATACTAAAACTAAAGTTACTATGACTGATGGGGTTGAAAGCTCTTCTGTTCTATAGGAGACAAAACCTGAGCAGAGAATAAAAGCAGATTCTGCGAGGAAATTCATACTGAGACTTATATTACCAAATTGCAGGGTAATCGCTAAAACAGATTTCATAAGTGAAAACTCAAGTAAGACAAAGCCATGAGAATCTAAGGATTCGGGTTCTTTTGTCGCCATCTCAATAAGTTCATACATAATATGAACTTAACTCTGTCTTCCCCCAACAAATGCCATTATTAACATGATATTTCCCCTGGCTCCCACAGTTTTCCCTACCCAAATTGAATGCTTTGCAATTTAGATATGAAGCAGGATGATGGGACCCCTTCACAGTATATCTGTTGTGGGATGCAGGCCTCTAGCAATGTTATCATACCAGACCTGAAAGTGTGACTACATTCTAGCTAATCAGTCTCCCAATTTCATGGCAATCACTCTTAAATTGTTTCACTGTTTGTGTTATTGTTTCTTTGCTTCTTCAATTTTTTTTTAATTTTTTAAATATTTAAGATAATACTGTATTGGTTCTTTGAGAATTTTATAAAGTATATTTCAACCCTCTTCACCCTTACTACTCTCCCTAACTTCACACAGATCCACTCTCTACTCTCCATCCCTCTCAACTGCACAACCTACAAGGAGCAACACTCTTAAAGAAAACTAACTCTCCTTTCCCCAGAAGCCATCAACTGTCCATAACTTCTCAGTTAAGGGTAGAGACTTAAGAGACCCTCCACATCCATGCTAGAATTTGAATGACTTCATCTTGTGCAGGTCTTGTGTGGACAGCAACATCTGGATTTATGAGTTCAATGGTCCTGTCATATCCAGAAGACACGGATAGAGTCATATCCCCACCTACGACTCCTATAATCTTTCTTCTCCTCTTCCACTGTGTGCTTGAGCCCTGGGTGGGTGGAAGGTTGATACAGATATTCCTTTTGTGGCTGAGAATTCCACTGACACTCTCTTACACTTTGATTAGTTAGGTGTTTGTGTGTTAACTACCATCAACAAGACACAGCTTTTCTTTTTAATGCATTTTTGAAAATTTCATACACTGTATCTTGATCACATTTAGACCCTTCTATCTTCACAGTCCCACCTGCATAGTGCCACCCCCCCCTTGGATTTCATGCATTCTGTCATGTATGTTAAGACTTACCAAGTCAAATTTGTGTCTCCAAATGTCCCAAGGTGTGAGTCCATTCACCATGGTGGTGAGTGAATGGTCTCATCTCATAGTGGTTTTAATTCACATGTCTTACAAAGCTAGCAAATGAGGGTTTTCATATATTTATTGGTCATTTGGCTATCCACTTTATGAAGTACCTTAAAGTTCCTGCCCATTTAGCTAATAGTATATATGGTGGTTTGAAAGAGAATGCCCCCATTGCTCCAAGTATTTGAATACTTGGCCCCAGTTCATGCACTGTTGGCGGAGGCTTAGGAAGTATGGCTTTGCTGAAGGAAGTACATCACTGGAGACAGGCTTTGAGAGTTCTCAAGACTTGCCCCATTTCCAGCTACCTACTACCTCTCGTATGTGCTTAAAGATGTGAGCTCTCAGCTTTCTGCTCCAGCTGCCTCCTCCACCGTGATGGACTTTTGTCTTTCCAGAACTACAAACCCAATAAGCTTTTCCTTCTCTATAAGTTGCCTGAGTCATGTTGTTTTATCCAAGAATTAGAAAAGTCACTAATACAGAAGAAGTTGGTACCAGATCGTGAAGTGTTGCTGTGAAGAACCTGCCTATGTTGGTTTTTGGAGGAATGTGAAAGACACTGGAAGTTTGGAATAGAGAAGCAGTTTAATGTTATAAGCTCTTAGTTTCTGTGGGATGGGAATCCAGGACTGCATGGCTGGGTCTTCAGCTCAGCATCTCCACAGGCAGTGATCTAGGTACTGCCTGGGTTGAATTCTACTCTTTCACGAAGTGTGGGTAAAATTCAAAGCCAGTTTTTCACACCTGCACAACCAAGTTCCCTGTCTTCGCGCTGGCTGTAAACCAGGTGCTACTGGCAGCTCTTGGAGAGTGTGTGTGTACACGCTCACTCATGGTGTGGCAGCTTGCCCACAGAGGCCAGAAGAAGATATTGTATCCCCTTAAGTTTCAGTTATGGACACTTGCTGGCCATCACGTGGGTGATGGGAATTAAACGGTGATGGGAAACAGCAAGTGTTCTTAACTGCTGATCCATCCCTCCAGCCCCTACTTTCTCTTTTATTATACTCAGGGTATCAGATCCTGTGCTGAGGACCTTGATCCATTTAGAGTTGAGTTTTGTGCATGGTGAGAGATTAGGGATCTAGTTTCATTCTTCCACATGCAGCCTTCTCATTTGACCAATACAATTTGTTCAATACAATGTCTGCTATCTAGTGTGTATTTTGGCTTTTATCAAGAATCAAGTGACTGATACATGTGTAGTTAGATCTGTGTCCACTGATCAATGTGTTATATTTAAACCAATACCATGCGATGTTTACTACTATAGCCCTCTAGTATAATTTGGAACCAGGGATAACAGTACCTTCAGCAGTCATTTTATCATTCAAAAATATTTTGCCTATCCTGGGATTTTATATTTTCATATGAAATTTCAGGTTACCTTTTCAATTTCTGTGAAGAAATTGTGTTAGAATTTTAATAGATATTACTTTGAATTTGTAGATTGCTTTTGGTAGGACTGTAATATCTTATTGGAGTATTTTTAATGGGTATAAAATGACCTTCCCTATCTTTTCTGACTAGTTTTAGTCTGAAGTCTATTTTGTCAGGTATTAAAACAGTTACACTTGCTTGTTTCTTAGTTCATCTACTTGGAATGGCCGTTTCCATTCTCTTACCCTAAAGTAATGTCAATCATTGATAGTAAAACAAGTTTTTCTTCTTTAATATTTTATGTATATGAGCTTATTGCCTGCATGCAGTGCCCATGGAGGTCAGAAGGAGGCTTTGGATCCCCTCAACCTGGAGTTACAGACAGTTGTTAGCCATCATGTGGGTACTCTTCAAGAGCAGCCAGTACTCTTAACTACTGAGCGATCTCTCCAGTCTGAAGATGTGTTTCTTAGGGGAAGCAACTTGATGCATCCTCTTTTCTAAGTCAACCAAGTAAGTCTGTCTCTTCTTACTGGGGAGATGAGATCATTAATATTGAGGGCTACTGTTGATCAATGTGTATTAATTTTTATTATGTTGTTATAGTGTTTTCTTTAGATACCTTTTGGCTAATTCTTCTGGGATCATTTATTTGTTCTTTGTCCTCTCTTGGGAATTTTTAATCCTCACTTCTGACCTAAGTATTCCACTAAGTAGTTTCTATAGAGGTTTTCTCAAGGACATAAATTCCTTAAATTTGCTTTTACTGTGGAAAGTTTTTTCTTTCTCCTTTGTATACAACTGATAGTTTTTCTGGGGATAGTAGTGTGGGCTGGAATCTGTGTTCTTCCATGACTTGTAGGACATGGGTCCAAACACTGCTGTCATTCATAAGCTCCATAGAAAAGTCAGTTAATGTTCTGATGGGCCAGTTAATATTCTGCCTTCATATGTGACTTGATCTTTCTCACAGCATGCAATATCTTTTCTTTGTTCTGCACTCTTAGTGTTTGATTGTTATATGATGTAATATAATTTCTTCCTGTTCCTATCTACTTAGTGTTCTGCATGCCTCTTGTACCTTGATGGGTCTTTCTTTGCCCAGATTTGGGGAGTTTTTTGGTATGGTTTTATTAAAAATATTCTCCTGCCTTTGACTGGATTTCTTCTCCTTCTTCTGTACCTAGCATACACAGGTTTAGGATTTTTACAGTGTCCAGATGTTTTTCATACCCTGCTCTTGGATTTTTTTTTTGTATTTGACTTTTTTTGATTAAGCAATGCATTTTTCCCCAAAAAAGTCTTCAAGCTCTGATTTTCTCTGTTTCATTTTCTCCACGTCCTTTTTGCTCATTTCCTCTAAGATTTTCTTTGAGTTCCTGAGTTTATCATTTGGAATTTTATTTCAGTTTGTCCTTTCTTCTGATATTAAATCTCTTTATTGGATTCTAATTTCATGTTTTGAATTGTTTTAGTTATTTCATTCAAATGTTTGTTTTCAGTCTTCATTCAGCTCTTTATTCATAGCCTCTTTGAGTTCCTTGAACATGTTTCTAATTTTTATTTTGAAATCATTGTCTTGTGCATCCACTAGGTTGCCATTCTCAAGAAATATAATGGGGTGCTAATATCTGCCAGAAGTAAATTATCTTGGTTATTCATATGGTTTGTGCTTTTCTAGTAAGACTTCAGTATCTGGACTTGGGTGGTATGGGTAGGTGATCTCATCTTTGTTGAATGTTTGTATCTTTGTTTGCTGTTTCCCAAGCTTGTCAAGTTATGACCCAGCTTAGTAGTGCTTGGTTTCAGTTTGGGGACTCCCCCTTATGTAGATGTGCAAATGAAGTGAAAGACATGTTCTTGATCCAGCTAGAGATAGGTGCAACTTTGAGGTGAAGTTCCAAGATTGAGTCCACACAGTATTGGTTCATCAGGGTAGACTGGGAGCTGCTAAGTGAGCAGGTTGGCCAATATGTTGGACTGGTCTGTGATACAAAGGATCCTAGGCACCAAAGCAGGTTTAAAGATGAGAATATGCAGGGAAGTCTCAGAAATGGGAATTCAGAACCACAGATCTAAGGTAGGGAAGGATCCCAGTGACTCAACCTGGCCTGAGAGCTTAGATGGCAGAGGGAACACACCACAGCAAGTCTGGGGAAGCACACAGATCTGGATAAGGTGGCAAGGATCCCATTGACCCCTAGGAGATCTGTGTGATTTTCCTTTTGATTTTGAAGGGGTTACAATTGACAACAAAGAACAGTTTGAACCTGATCAAGATTTTTATGGTGTTAATAAAAATTAGAAGAAACAATGAAGAAACATCAAAATGCAACAGTTGATTGTTCAGATGTTGTAACGTCATCAAATTCTTCTATCCCTTCAGGAAAGACTTGATGGTCTAGCAGAGACAGAAACAGAATAAGTCAAATGCTTTCATCAAGCTGTTAAAAGACAGTGCATGCCCTCAGAATCTTGAAGTTAAATAGGCATAAACAGAAGCTGGATTCTATGAGGGAATTCCTGATAGTTGTGCTGGATAGCTTTAGTGTCAACTTGACACACCTGGGTTGAGGGAGCCTCAACTGGGGAATTTCCTCCATCAGACTGGCCTGTGGCCATGTCTGTGATATTTTCTTGATTGTTGAGTGCTGTAAGAGGGTCCACTGTTGGCAGTGCCATCCCTGGGCAAACTGTTGTCTATTTATAGGAAAGTAGACTGATCATGAGCCGGTGAAGCAAGCCAGTAAGTAGCATTCCTCCATGGCTTGTGCTCCACCATCTACCTCCAGATTTCTGCCCCGAGTTCCTATCTTGGGCTCCCTTAGTTATGAACTGTGACCTGGGAAGCCAAATAAACCCTTTACTCACCAAATTGGTATTGTTCAGAGTGTTTTGTCACAGCAATTGAAGGAAACTAGGACAATAGTAAAAGGTATTATGTTATTCTGTATCAGACTCCATTTGACAATTTGAGATCATTAGTGCAATGTGTTTACCAAGAAAACCCTAAAGGAATTCTTGCTTTCTGGTTAGCTTTTTAAGAATGCCAATTTGCTCAGTATGAGATTCAGGAAAGTGATAGACTTATCCTGAAGCACTTGGAAGACAATAAAGTTCTCAGGTGCTGCCCAGCCTGAGGGATTTATTTGAGAAGTACACTTTGAACCCAATGACTATTTCACAAAACAAGTGTTAACAAAGACATATAGGCTGATGAAATAACCAAATAATTTTGATTCCTTTTCCTTTGATGGACAGAAATTATGGGCTACACAGTTTCAGGTAGATTGGGAAGAAGAAAAGAATGTCACTTTGAAAACCATTAAGAAGAAGTAGACTACAGGGGTGTGGGGCAGTTCACACCATGACTAAAATGGTTTGCCATGATGCTTTAATATTTGCCCCTCCGGAAGTTCTTGAGAACACGTAGCACTGAAGCCATCCTGGAAGCTGTCCCGAGGACCCTGCTACTCTCATTTTACCTGTGTGCTACTCTTCTCCCCTCCCTTAAGGGAAATTACTTCACACACACACACACACACACACACACACATTTTCTTTGTTGTTTTCCTGACTTTCTTCAGTACTCTACATTTAAGACACAAAACCAAAACTAAAGAATTGAGGCTAATATCTGCATATGTGAAAGAACAGGCAGTATTCCTCTTTCTGCACCTGAGTCACCTTGCTCAGTTTCTCTTTAATCATTCTAATCTCTCACCATTACAACTGCTTTCAAACATGCCTCATCTGTAACTTTAAACTCATCCAAACTCTTTATCATGCCAAAGGACACATTCTCAAGATTGTTCATTTTTATGTATGTTGTGTTTCTGTCTGTTTTATTTCTCCTAATTTTTTTGAAAAAAAAAATATATATGTATATAAAACATATGCAGTCCTATCCATGCCCACTCTCTCCCTCCAGTCCCACCTTGGCCCCTTCAACATATCTCCGGTCTCCTTCCCAACTCATCTTTTATTTAATAACCCACTAAGTTCAATTAGTACTGCACATATGTGCATATGTGTGGGGTCATTCACTGGAACGTGGGCAGCCTAACAATGGCTATACCCAAAGAATAGTGTCTACCTCTCCCTTCTCAGCTATCCACTGCCATTAGCTCCTCAGCTAGAGGTGGAGCGTTGAGAGCCCCTCCCAATTCCATACTGGAAATTTTAATTCCTTGGATCTTGCGCAGGCAACCACAGTTGCCTGAGTGCATTTGTGTCATGGTAATGTCATGTCCACAGGCCAGCCTTTCATAGCACCTTCTCAACACCTTTTTGGCTCACTTGTTCTTTCACTGTAAGCTTGGATAATAGCAGCGAGGAATAGCCATTCCACAGCCTGAAGGCCATCCTATCTTTAAATTCCCTTTGACCAATTTAGTCCATTACCCTTAAATCAACCTCATTCAAGTTCTCAGGAACCAGGCAGAATGCAGCCAGAGTCTTTGCCAGAGCATAATATTGAATAGATGCTAACCTCATTCTTCTTCCCCTCTGAAACCTCATGAGCCAGACTTACTTAGTCTGCACATGCATATTGGCATTGTTATGTTCCAAACTCCAGCCAGAAAAGCATCTAAGAAACAAGCCTCTGGATATGCCTGAGAAAGATTATGTATATAATGTTAATTGAGGTGGGAAGATTTACCCTAAATGTGGGCAGTATCATCCCCTGAACTATACAAAAAGAAGAAAGGTAGCTGAGCAGTAGCATTCATCACTCTCTGCTTCTTGCTTGCAGCTGGAGTGTGACTGCCACTTGAAGTTCCTGCTCCATGACTACCTTGTCATGATGAACCCTTCCTTCTCTGTTTCTCTTGTCAAGTATTTTGCTGCAGCAATAACACAGGTAACTAAAATAAGATACCACCATGCTCTGAAGCTCTGTCATTGGGGCTAATACGCCAGCTGTTAGTTGGATATAATCACCAGACTTCTAGCTAGGAAAAGGCATCATTTCAATAAAATTAAGCAAGCATTCCCTTGACAACTTTTCCCTTGTGGGTTCTATAATACATACAGTAGGGCTCAAAGGATTTTCACAATCTGTTCTTGCCTAATATATACTACAGACATCCTTGCTTTAGGGAAAGCATAGGAATTATATGCAAATGTTTTATAATTTAGCAGTGGGCAGACCCATATTTCTTTAACTTTCTCTTTCCTTTCATGCTCGGTGCCATGACAGTGTTCAAGTGTTGTAACTTGGGATCTAAGGACAGAATGTTCCTTTTGAAAGTACAAATTCATATAACCAAATCCCTGGAGGGAGAAGAGCACTTTAAGCAAATTGTGCTCAACTGTCTTTCTTGTACCTTCACCTTCATATCTGGGCCATTACAGACCCATTGATGTACTGTAAAGCCACTGTGGAAGGACAGAATTCACAGGGTGATAGTTGAATATTCATCCCAAGTCAAACCAGGAATTGATACATTAGTGATACTGTTCTATAAAAAATGAATATCAAATGGCCCCAGCAAATCATGTATTTGTGTGTGTATGTGTGTGTGTGTGTGTGTGTTGTATTTTTGAGACAGGAACTCATGTATAACAAGCTGGGCTTGAGTTCACTATGTAGTTGAGAATGGCATTGCATTTGTGATCCTTTCACCTCTACTTCTTAAGTACTGAGATGACAGGAGGGGCCACCACACCCAGTCTGCATGATGCTGGAGATCAAATCCAGGGCTTCATACATGCTAGGCAAGCACTCTACCAACTAAGATACATTCCCAGTCTCTCCCTACATATGGAGAGATAGAGATAGAGATAGAGATAGAGATAGAGATAGAAATGTGAGAGAGAGAGAGAGAGAGAGAGAGTTTTAACATTAGCTATATGTTTAAAAGTTATCATATTTGGAGCCATGCAGATAGATCAGAAAATAAAGTGATTGCTACACAAGATTTTGCACTAGAGTCCAGAGCCTCAGTACCCACATAAAGAATTAGATATATCAGCATGCATTTGTAATCCCAGGTCTGGGGAGGTGGAGATAAGTGGATACCTAGAGCTCTTAGGCTACACAGACTAGACAACTTGGTGAGCTCCAGGTTCAATGAGAGACCCTGTCTCCAAAAAAACAAAGTGGAGAGTCATCGAGGAAGACATCTGACCTTGATCTCTAGACTCCACATACAGGTGCACCCATGTGCGCACATGTACAGACCCGTAAATTACAATAAAATTGTATGAGTAGGGGATCCCATAACACCTTAAAGACTCAGCTGGTTAATTTTAACTTCTAGGTTTCTGGGTAAGTTTTATCCTCAATGTCCATGTGACAAGCACTCTTACCTCTGAACTTGATCTGATTTGGGGTTTCAAGGAATTGAAAAAGCAACTCATGTTTCTACTAAGTAACATTTCATTATGGAAAAAATAGAATTCCAAAGGAAACATGATGTCCAAAATGAGGATCGAGCAATGCTAGAGATTTAAAAAAAAAATAACATTTTAAAAGTAATAAACTGCTATTTGCTGACTGAAAGGAAAAGTACTAATTGTATTGACAAGTGTAGAAAGTTCTCTTACCCACAGCTACTGGGAAAGTAATGTCTCAACCCACTCTGGGCCACTGGTGATACACATCAAAGAGCTGGGCCAGGTTTTTATAGTTGGACCAAGTAATTCTCTATTTAGGCTTTCATCTTCAAGAAATAGTTATGAATATGAACAAAGATTCAGTTAATAAAATACGTATTGTGATTGAGAATAAGTAAGTAATTAGCCAGAGCAATCAAAGTTCACTCTCACAAACACACCAGTAATGAAGTGTCCATGAACATAACACTTGCTTTTTCCACATTGTCATCTTGGGTGGCTCTTTCCCCGTCTATCCCTCTACCAGGCCCAGAACCATGCCTTAGAGCTTTCTGGCTGACTTGCCAGATGCTCCTACATTAGTCATTATTTTAACATCCTATCCCCAAGCAGGCCACCTTTGCGTAGACCTGGTAGAGCCAGCCAGGAGATGGCACCTTTTCCTGCCTCACCTCCACACTCACTGCTGTCCACATGCTATTTCCAGTTGCCAGGGTTCAAGTACTGTTGGCCTAGAAGGTCAGCCCAGTGAACACCTTCATGCAATCCAACCCACAAAAACCCTGTCTATCAGGTGCTTGTCACTGGGCTACAACCTATACCAGTATTCCCTTTGCTGCATAGAGTCACTCCACAGCACCTAGCATGAGACCTGAAGTAAAGAGTTGAACAAATACCACCATGAGATCAACAGAAGCAATTAAAAGAAACACCAGGGTACAAAGAGGTGGACATAAGACTAGTGAACTGCGCGGTGGTAAAAAGTAGACGATGCTGGAAAGGTCAATGTGAGTGGACTTAACTAGTTACTCGGTAGAATAACTGATCTAGTATTGCTGTGAAGGCATTTTTCAAATGTGATTCACATTATCAAAGGAGACTATCCTACATCTCCTAGGGTTGCTCAGCCAGTTATCTAAATGTCTTCAGATCAAAAGTGAGGTTTCCATGAGGAAGAAGAAACCCCATCTGTGGCCTATAGCTTCTGCCTCTTCTAAGGCTTCCAGCTACTCTTTCTGAAGTCCTGTCCAGAGATGCCAGACCTGCCCAGCCAGCCCTGAACCTCATATAGCATGCATATCATACATACTGTCATCTATCATCTATGTCTGGCATGTATTTGTCTATCTATCATCTCCAACATCATTCTCTATTTCTGTCCATCCTCTGTACTATCTATCTACCTACCTGTCTACCCATCCATCCATCCATCCATCCATCCATCCATCCATCCATTCATGTCTGTTTCTAACCATGAATTCTATTCGTTTTCTCTCTTCCTGACATACTAGGGCAAAGTTTTCTGGACAAACTCTGGTTTATTTTCCCTTTCACAGAAGAAATATACATTGCACCCCTCCCTGGATTTCCTAGTGAATCCCCTTCCCACTCACTGCTTCTGTTGGGAGGAGTGTGGGCTCTTCCATTTTGCAAGGTGGTCAGAAAGAAATGGAACTGGTGAGCCTTGGGATCCATAACTGCTCAGTCACCTTCCATCTCATTATCACGCCCAGAAGCACTTCCTACCAGGTGTTCCTCAGGCTGTCACATTGGCGGTGGGGTGCAGGATGCACCTTGCATCCCTCCACATGGTACCTACCTCCTACGTATCCCAGTGCTCTGAAACTCTCCTTTCTCATCAGATTCCATACACCTTCAGTTAGAAGTGAGGTCTCTAAACCAGCAATGTTCAGTCTGTACACACACACAAGTCACTTCAGAATCTACTGGAAATTGCTGATTACCAGTGTTTCCCAGACCATCCCAACAGTTATTTCTAGGTATGGGACAGGGCACTGGACTTCCCTTAAGCTCCCTGAGTGATTTTTCACTTTTCTAAATTAGATATTCACAGTTGATGCTATTTGCTTTCACTTACCCACTGGATTCTGCAAAATACATTCAATGTCTTTGGCTGTTGTACAGCTCCACTCTCCAGGCATAACATGATTATTCCAGCCCGAAATCAGAGTGGCTGTGGTCACCTTCACATGGCTGGACCTGTTAACGTCCCTCATAGAACAGGAGGAGCCTGGTTCCCCTGACCCCGGTACGTGGTTGGTGGGGGGAGGTTCCAGAGTATAAAGAAGGCAGAAAGGTGGCTGGAGCAGGAGTCCATCAGGCAGCTTTCATGCATCCTCACCCATGATGGGATGGGTTTTTGGTGGTACTGCTGCCCAAGAGACAGCTGCCTTCCTGAAAATAACCCCAATAAACTCATTGGCTTGACCATCTGGGCTTGAATGGAATTGTTCCTTTGGTCTCTTGGAGAACAGATACTTCTGTGTATCGCCCCAGCTACTTAGCCAAGTGGCCTTGGCATTTCAGCTGATGAATTCCTGCTTAGGACATACCTCTCTACTGATGTAAGTAAGGTGTGCGAAAGAATGGCAGTTTTGGAGTCGCATATGCAGATGTACAACTCTCAGCTTGCCAGTGATGGGTAGAGTTCTCTTTGTGGAATCACTGGCTCTAACGTTTCACAACCTAGCACAGCTCCAGCTCAGAAGAGGGATCTGCAGTTTCATGGTTGCTTGTCCAGTTACGGCAGGAATTCTAGGAGAATTCTAACAGTTATTTCAAATACAAAGAAAACCCATGTGTTCAGGTCAACCAAGGCTGAGGGGAAAGGGGAAACAAGATATGAGTGAATCATAGAGTAACTTAAATGCTTGAAATAGCTGGGGTTCAAATGAGCATTCGACAGTCTTACAAGCACTTAAGCATTCTATTCAAATTCTACGCCCTCCCAACACACACACTCTCTCTCTCTCTCTCTCTCTCTCTCTCTCTCTCTTCTATCTTCTCCACTCACAAGGGAATAACCCTTGCATCCTGGGGCTTCTAGTCTTTGGAGGCTGTGGTGAAGGCTCTCAGGCCATGTGGCTTGAGAGTCTGCTGTGTTTGGGGACCTGGTGACGCCAGTGGTACTGAAGGTCGCTGCTGGGGATGCCAAGCTTCAACATGTCCTCCCCTTGGAGCTTGTTCCACTCTCTTCTACCAAAACGTCAAGACTCCTTCCTCCCCAGTTTCTTCCCTTACTGTGGTCTATGTCCACAGGAACTACAGTCCATCATCGGAATACAGCATCCACAGCCCTCCTGCCTTTCAGGATGTTTACCTCCAATGATTATCTCTAACTCAAGCATCACTTTCTATTTCTTCCGGAGCTACTGCTAACGTCTTGTTCCCAACCCCAAAAGCACTCTAAAGCTATAACTACAAAACATTTCTTACTTATTTCTTTTAATAGAAAGTGTACCCACGTTCTATAAATTTCTATAAATTCTCTATCACCAAATAACTTTGAAGCATCTAGGAAGATATGATCATGCTAGATTATGAATTTATACCTTCAGAGTGTCAGATAAAACATACAGTTGCAGGGATGGAGAGATGGCTCAGTGCTTAAGAGCACTGGCTGCTCTTACAGAAGATCTTGGTTTGATTTCCAGAACCCACGTGTTGGCTAACAACTGTCTATAACTCCAGTTCCATGGGTTCCATGGGATTCAATATCCTCTTCTGGCCTCTGTAGGCTTTGTGTGGAAATGTTGCATATACAGACATGTGGACAAAACACTCATTCTGTAATTAAAGAAATAATTAAACCAGACAATAGGTGTGTAATAAACGTGTTCTTCTTTGTGATTAACCAAAATGCATGAAGATACTGCCTTGTGCTCCTACTGCTTTGTATGGAACCACCCTACATGCAACCATGTGATGGACCATATCCTTCAAACTATGAGCCAAAATAAATGTACTGCAACCTAAATTGGTAAGCACAATCATCTAAGCAGTGGTCCACAAATGACTCGTCACAATAGGATACAGGTGGAAGAACAGCTGTCAGCATGATCTTCATGGATTTGGAATGGAAGTGATTTCAACAAAGCACTGGAAGAGATCGCTGCAGGGATGAGAACCGGGGACAAGGATCCTCATGCTCCGGGGTCATGTCAGGGTCCTTCTTCTCCCGTGGTCCAAGAAGACTTTTCCAAGCCAGTTAGCTGAGTCAGAAGAGAAGCTTGTCTGCCTTTCCAGCTCCAGGCTTCTGTCTGTCAGCGTCACCCTTATACTGCCAGGCAAACCTTCTCTTTCCTGACTCCTATGACCTGCAAACTTGGGAAGCTGGAGTAATTTGTTCTCTTGGCTGCAAAGTTGCATCTTATGCACAGAATAACCACTTATAATCCTTTCAGGTTTTCTCCTTAGAGGAACTGGTTTTAAAGACAGATAAATGTTTATAATTAATTACCAATTTCCTCCATACAGATGAAAATTTCAAGCTCTTAGGTAAGCATTTCTTTTGAAATTTCATTACCAACAGGTGCTCTCCTTTCTTGGGAAGCCCACATCCCATGCTGGTCCCTTTAGCAATCTCTTTCAGGTCCCTGTTGAAATTACTTCTAATTCCAAATCCATGAAGATCATGCTAATGAGATATCCCTCTACCTGCATCCTAAACATATAATATCAGCAAGTCACAGCTTTGATTTCAGAAAATTTATTATCAATTTCACACACTGGAGAAGGTTCAATTAATTTTAGGTAAAGCTCAAATGACATCGTATTTTGTCTCCACTCCCCAGTTGCCCACGCAGGAGGACTTGCAAGAATAACATTTTAATGGCTTGGAAACTGTTCCCAACAGAATTATCTGAGAGAGGATTTTTCAAGGGTTACATCACTAAATGACCAAACAAAGACGCAGTGTCTGGCTACCGCCCACATGATCCACTGTGAGCCGTGTTTTCATAATGATGTAACGAGATTTAGACACACCTCTTTTTGTAAGTGATCAAAGTGATATTAACAAGGTCTTCAGAAAACCTGATCTTCAGAAGCCATCAAAACATCCTAAAGGGTATAATCTCTGCTTTGTGGTTTTATTCTCAATAATAATGACAGCTAAAATGTGCTGGTCATATTAGGTACGCAGCACACACTATCTCATGTGACTTACAAAAGCCAGAAGCACTGAGTACTAATATCCTCCTCATTGTTAGGAGAGGACACTGGGGGTTTCCTGAAACTAGCTGCATTGGCCTCTAGGTAAATGAGAGTCTAAAGCTTGCATTCTTCAGTAATGAATATGATTAAACCAAATCAAATTAAAGCTAAGGCTGAGGTAAAGAAGCTATTGCATAAATGAAATTTTGTTGTATTTCTTTACACATAGTATGGTTATTCTTTATTTTAGTAAAGTATGAATCTTGGTTTTAAAGACTCTTTTAGAGAGGAAAGTGAATTAATTTGAATTAAGCATAATTGTATTGGTTTTCTGGATATTTAGAGGATTTTTGTTTCTCTAACAGGTTATATATTCTGTATGACCTCCCCTTTTTGGAGATATATCACTATGTAGCCCTGGCTAGTCTGTAACTTGCTACATAGACCAAGCTGGCTTTGAACTCATAGAGATCTCTGCTTTCTTAGTGCTGTAATTAAAGGAATGTCACATCACAACCAGTGTGAAATCCCCTTTTTTGTTTAAAAGATTAGATTTGGAGTTGGAGAGATGGCTCAGAGACTAAAAGCACTGACTGCTCTTGCAGAGGACCCGGGTTCAATTCCTAGCACCTATGTGGTGCCTAACAACTGTCTGTAACTCTGGTTCCGGGGGGATCCAATGCCCTATTCTGACCTCTGTAGACATTGCACAACCCGGGTGCATTTACGTATATGCAGACATACTCACACATAGGAAATAAAAATAAATAAATAAATAATTTTTAAAGATTAGATTTGCTTTATGCAAAGGCTCTCATTGCCCCTTCTGTTTCTGTAAGGAAGTAGCACATGTTGTCATCTCTCTTCTTGGCATCCTCTTCCTCCCTAACTCACAGAGCTGTGTGCCAGTTCACATGCAATCCTCTCCATATTGGGTCATGTCTTCTTCACTCCCCAGAAATGGCAGGGAAGTCTTATAATCCCAGCCTGAAAGAATCCCTATTTTCTTACTCCGCCTTTTAGGGTGCAATTCTGGGTCTCATTTTGGAGCAGAGCTTCAGTGTTTCCATTTATCCCACTGTACTCTCTTTCTTGACACAGAGAGCATTTTGCTCCTCCCTGAAGTCTCAATGCGGCTCCATGTTCCTTCTGCCATCTCACTCTGTCTCATCTCTGTTCTGTGGTCAAGTCTCTCTGTGCAATACCAGGTCCAGAGGAATCTGAAAAGAAAAATTCTGTCCAACTTGGAGCTGGAAAAAAAAATCCAGAACAACTGTAGTGATCGCATAACACATCTATTACTCATTTTCAAAGGATGTAGTCCAGTTGATGATGAGAAATTTGTTTTCCATACAGGAGACCCACATCATGAAATCCTTTGTCTTATGGAAGGAGAACCAACATCAAAGAGATGCAAGGCTTGCCCAAGAAAGTATGTGCTTCCATGGCAGTCATCACATCACCCTGTTGCCTTAGCCTGCACCCTCTGCCTCAGTTCCCCATGTCACCAAGGACAACCATCTGATGACCACCGTCCCACTGCCACCCACAGGGGCTCACAGGTCAGGAGTCTAGATCATGTCTTTAGAGACAAATGCTTCTGAGAGTCATTTGCCATATACATTCATCTTGCAAATGGGGTCGTAGAACCTGGGACAACCTTCTGTTCCTGGAATTTGTTTTACTATGTCCACTCTAATTTGTTCTTTTACACTACCTCTATATTGAGATTTTCTTCTTTTCTTTGTCTTTTTGGTAATGCTGGAGATTGAACCCAGGGCCTTGTGCATGCTAAATAAACACTTACTCGTTAAGACCCATCCCAACCCTATACTGAGCTTTCCTGGTTTCTGTATTCTAGCACTCCGTGGTTCTTTCTAAATGAGACAGTAAAGGGGGAAATATGCCAGACCACATGGTTCTACGATTTGGATTTCTCCCAAAGATCATGCATTGAAACTTAGCCCCCACCCCTACCCTGTAATGGAATGAATAGGTGATATGTAAGCAATGGATTTCTGATGTTTGTAAGTCACTATCTTGGATATTTAATTATAACAGTGCAAAGGAATTGCTACATGGGCATTACAACATCATTTCTTTTTAAAATAATTTATTTTATTTTATGTATATAAATGTATTGCATGCATGTATGTAAGTGCACCCAAGTCATGCAATGCCTGCAGAGGTTAGAAGAGGGTGTCAGATCCCCTGAAATTGGAATTGTGGATGGCTGTTAGCTGCCCATGTGAGTACTGGGAACCAAACCCAGATCCTCTGAGAGACCAACCAGTGCTCTTAATCACTGAGCCATTTTTCAGCCACACAGCATCATTTCTTAAAGTACTGCTGTTCATTCACCTTGTCATTATATAACACAGCTGATATAGGTGTGTGTGATGTAACCTAAAATGGAACACAATCTTGGGGTGAAGCAAATGTTTACATACAGTAAACATACAGAACACATAATGTCCCTGTTAAGATACTAAACATATAGACAATGAGAAGATCATATATACCATAGTATCCTGGCTCCTACTCTGAAGCCCTAGCAGTGGAGGCCAACCTACTATTACTAGCAACCAGCCAAGGAAGCCAAGTATAACCAATGTAACAGCCAGCTACAAACAGCCAGAACTTGATTAGCAACTGAAAGCCTTCCTAACTTTTTCCTTATTTCCAATTGAGGACCACCTAGAAAAACCTTTATTTGCCAAAACTGGCAGCAAGGGTTTTGGTTGGAGTAGATATCCTTCAGACCATTACTAGAACGGGGAGTCCATAGTACTATGTAGACTCTGCATGGTCCAGGAACTGCCTGCTTCCAAGCTACAATGGAGATGAATATTGAGTGTTCAGAAACTTTCAGAGCAATTATGTTATATTTGTTCTAATTGTACTTATTCAGATATAATTTTATGTCTGCTGAATCTAATAATAAAAAGTTGGGGCATATCATTTGTATGTCTTATTTCATTTCTTTGGCAATTCATTTCTATTGTACTTTATGAGAATATTATTCAAAAATAACAAAAAAAACAGAGAATTTTAAAATCATGCTGGCTACTCCCCTTATAGAAGTGAGTAGAGGCAAAGACAATAGATGACGGTGGTTGTAGAGCAGAGCAATAAATATTCCCGAATTAATATTAAACACTAACGTGTGAGCTGAGTAAGCACAATAATTTACCCAATAACCCAATACCCAAACCAGCATAGCTGGGCAAGGTTAAGATTCCAGCCTTACATTTTCCAATAGGAACCCAAGCCCTTCATTTCTATATGTTTTTGCAATAAGAGCAGTGCTCTTAAGAGTTAGGAAGTTAGTCACTGTAAAACCTAACCAAAAAGCAATTTGGCCAGCATACAAGATCAGTAAATTGCAGTGGAAAACTAAACAAGTAAAAGATTTGGATTCTGTTTCTGGAAATAAAATAGTAACAGAAATACAAAGAAATCACGGTTATTAGTATCTTGTTGGCATGTTAACTTAGGTCTAATTCAAAACAACTGTCTGAAAGGGTGGAACCAGGTTCTCCTGCACTAGATCTACCAGGGCTGCTCTCTGTGGATCTGGAAACATTCCCTCAGGATACGGCCTATGCCGAGGCTGCTCTGGCAAGTGAGCCTGTGGAAAAGAGCCCTTGGAAAGTCCCAATGGTGAGCCTGCCAATGTGCACAGTACTTTTACCAATCCTGTGTCCAATTTCAGAATTTGCTTCCTTGTTATTTCCTTAGCCAACAAAACATTGACAAAAATAATGGTGACAATTAGCATTCTGTGAGAAACGCTCTGCCAAAACCCAGCAGTATCCAAGCGGCTTACCTAACATAGGCACAAGCAGGCACTTCTTCATATGCCTCGGTACTATCTCAAGTTTACACCTGTTTCCGTCCTCACTCAGCCACCTTGACCCCCTAAATCAATGCTTCTCAGGCTTCTGTCCACTCTGAGACATGTGAGTGATGACATTTATTTACAAGACTCACTTCCCTGGGCATTGTGAAGTTATACACAATTGTAAAGGAGGCAGCCTTAATTCCAGGAGGTAAATGAGATCCAGTTAAATGACAGGAAGTCTTGGAAGAGCTAAAATGCAATCCATTCTGGGTTTTAGTAAGTTGTCTGTAAACTTTAATTTATT
Source organism: Eospalax fontanierii (assembly GCA_035773235.1). Classification (NCBI taxonomy): domain Eukaryota; kingdom Metazoa; phylum Chordata; class Mammalia; order Rodentia; family Spalacidae; genus Eospalax; species Eospalax fontanierii. The sequence continues at coordinate 41,856,945 of CM069540.1, read as the reverse complement.
ACTACTGTCTCATTTTGATAGTCCTAACAAACGAGTATCATTCCCCAATCACCCTGTGTTATGACTATGGGACTGAAAACTTTGTGATAGTTTAATGTTATGGACTGAGTTGTGCCCCCATTGATTCACGGGATCTCTGCTCCTATTGTTACTCTGCTTGGAAATAGGGCCTTTCATCTGGTTCTTTTCTTGTGGCTTTGACAAAATGTCTAGCAAAAGTGACTAAAGAAAGCGAGGGCTTATTTTGATTCACAGTTTGAGGGTACAGTCCATTATAGCAGGGAGAGCACATCATCCGGAGAGTAAGGTAAGCTGGTCATGCTGCACCAACTATGAGGATCAAAGAAAGATGAACGCTGGTGTTCTGTTTGCTTACTCCTTTTTACTCAGTCTAGGACCTCAGTCCAGGAGATGGTGCAGCCTCTCAGGGTGGGACCTCCCCTCCTTGGTTATTCTTTCCCAGGATGCGGAAGTATGAGAAAATAATTGCTTAAGCTACCTGGTGTCTGGCATAGCAGTCTCTCAGGGAGGCATGCTGTTTTCTCCTATATCCTCACAACACACATCATTTTTGTGAGCAAAAACACATGGGTTGTTTCCTACACACACACAGCAATCTTCCCCAGACTTTAAAATGGATGTCCTGTGATAAATTCAGTTCTGATATCATCTACCTGGAGTCATCACCACCCCCCCACCACAAATTCAAAGTTCTGTGCACAAAATTGTGACCCACTTCAGATGGTAATTGCAATTCTATAGAGACCCGTGTTTCCAACCAGCTATCATCTGGAACTCCTATGATTACACTTCTCACATTCAGTAACATACCAGGACAGCAACAGTATTCATGGAACTACTTCCCTGGTCTTTTATAAAAAACAGCACAGAATACAGATAATGGTCAGAAACAGACAGTCATTTGGTTAGATCAGGATGGTCCCAAACATAGGAGTCCTATCTCTGTGGATCTGTGCACCATCCTCCCAACACATGGATATGCTCACCAATCTGGAAGCTCATTAGAATGCCTTTTATGAAGTGTTTTGATAGACACCACTCACCTTTACCTAGAGACTGAAGCTGGAGATGAAAACCACAACCTCTGTTCTTCAAAGGACTTGGTCTTCCTGGTACTGACTCTATCTGAAAGCTACCTAAGGGTCCCACCCAAAGTCATCTCAAGAACAGATACTCAGATGTTCTCAAAAGGGACTCATTATGAATAACAAGAAATAGCTACACATTGGAAGTTCCAAGGATTTTAAGAGTCAAGTTTAAGATCTTGACACAAAGATCAAATACATGTTTCATAGACCACTCACCCCAAACAGATGAGTACACCTGCCTAGAATCTTGATGTCACCTTTCACCTTTTCTCTGCGTTGGCCTGACCCCAGAAGAGTTGAGCCACAGTCATCTAACCCCCACCCCTTTCTCAATGAGAGGCAGTGTATCCGTGTATGGTGCATGTGTGTACATGTGAATGTGGGTGTGTGGGGGGGTGCACACCCATGTGTGCTCATGCATATGGGAGTAAGAGGTGGAAGCAAGGTGTCTTCCACAATTGCTCTCAAACCTTATATCTTTTATTGTTTGCACATTTCATACACGCATATAATAATGTGTTTTGATCACACCCACCCCTACTTGTCCCACCTACAATTTCTCCCTCGTGTCCCCACCAGTCCTTCTCCCAGCTGGACTTGTGTTCTTTCCTTTCTTTTCCATTTTTCATACATAGTTATTGAACTTTGTGGATTTCATACAGCACACCATACTGTTGTGGTCTTTTGTGTTCATTGCTCTCTGTTGCATGAGGAAGCTTCACTGATGAGAGTTGAGAGATGCATTAATATTCTCTCGACCCTTTATTCCACTAAGTTCTGCGAGCCTTGGGTGCAGAGGTTCCATTGTAGATGTGTCACTTAGTGTTGGGCATCTCTTAGACAATTATTCTCTGTGAGCAGTAGTATAACTCAGTAATAGTCTCCATCTGTTGCAAAAAGAAGTTTTTTTGATGAGTGGTGAATAATATGCTTGTCTATAAATAGGAGAATCCATATTTAGCGTATAGTAAGAACTTAAGTTTGTCTGCGGATATGACAGACTTCGGTTTTTCTCTAAGACCTATGACTTTTCCCACCATGTGTATATTCCAGTGTCATACATTAGTTCCTTCCCATCGAACAAGCTTTAATTCCAATTAGCTACTGATTACACCAAAGATAAAAGTGCCACTACTACACCAATATAGTTTGTAGTGCCAGTCATTTTTGTGGTTACTAGGCTTTGAAGCTGGGGTTGGACCATCGATTGATTATTTCTCTTAGCAGCTTTCATAGTGCCCCCTGAAACGATGAGTGCTAGTCTTCAGCGAGGTGCCCTCGAGGTCAGATCCAGTTCCGTTGCTCCAAGTCCTGTGTCTAAACTGTGTCCTGTATTCAGAAATAGGATCTTACCTTCAAGTTCTGAGAGGCAATCAAGGACTGTGGCGATAGCCTGTGTAATCTGAGGAGTCCCTTGGACCACCCTGACCAAGAACTCAAAGGGAGGTTTCTCCTGCCTGGCACAGTGTTTCTTGTTACAGAACCTTCAGTTATATACAGTCAGTCATGTACAGATATCGTTAAGTGTATTTTTCAGTGGACTTTGGAGCTGATACATTTCCCTCTACTTTTTCATACCACCTAAGCGCTCTCTCTCTCTCTCTCTCTCTCTCTCTCTCTCTCTCTCCCCTCTGTCTCTCTCTGTCTTTCCCTATCTAACCTCCCCAGTAAAGGTAGCCCGTTTGCTCCATTTGCCCCTTGATAATACCTGTTGCAGTAATACTTCCTCTCTTGAGCATCCCTTTTACCACTATGGTTCCTTGTATAACCCTCTCTTGTCCCCTCCCAGTTAAATACCCCCATTTTACTCACTTCATCCTTGGTAATACCTGGGTCTTTTGGGGGGGGCGGGGTTTGAGACAGGGCCCGGAGTTCACTCTGTAGAACAGCCTGGCCTCAGTCTCACAGAGATTTGCCTACCTCTGCTTCCTCAGTGCTGGGATTAAAGGTGTACACCACCACACCCCGCTCATGACCTTTTTTAAAGCATCTGAGTCTACTTAGAGCTGCCTGTACGAGCATGGGTATAGGACTGTCTCCTGGAGCATGGGTATCTCACTGAGCCTGAATCCCTGAAGAAACTGACTCTGCTTCCCCCAGTCACCATCAGCTCTCAACAGCCTCAACTAGGGGTGGGACTTCACGAGACCCTCTTCTATTCCGGCGGCAATTTTGGCTGCCTTGACCTTGTGCAGGTCTTACACATGTGACCATAGGCACTGTGAGATCATGTGTGCAATAGTGCTGTCGTGGCTGTCAAATGCTGTTTCCCTCAGACAGCCACCACCTGTGACTATTGCAGTATTTCTGCCCCCTCCTCTGTGATGATCACTGAGTCTTGGGAGAAGATAGTATGGTATAGTTGTCCCATTTAGAACAGAGTACTCAACAGTCCTTTACTCTCAGCATGTTGACCAGTTATGAGTCTGTATTCATCACATCTACTATTAATAGAAGCTTCTCTGATATGGGCTGAGAGGTGCACTACTCTTGGTGTATAAAGACTAGAGCTTAAGTGGAAATATATTACTATGTCCATTTGGCAGAACTCATGTCTAGTACCATTAATTTGTAAAAACTCTGTGGCTGGCTATAATACGGTATTGCTAGGGTCTATGACATAGCCAGCTATGGGGTTTTGACAAATTAATGGTACTAGGCATGAGTTCTGACTTAGGGATCAGGCTTTAAGTCCAATCAAAAAGTAGTTACTCTCATAACCTGAGCACCACTGTTGCACTAGTGGGCGTGCAATGCTAAACAAGTCATTATTGGCGTTCACACCACTAAATAAGATTGTTGATTATTTTTGCCCGGGAGCATGCGTAGAAACATCTAGCATACATAGTAACCTCCTGAATTAGGACAGCTAGCCAGTAAGGATGAAGCTTCCAGATCAATATCAACTTGATTTCTCCATGTTCTATTAGTCAACTATATGGTGATATCAGCAATAGGATCTTGCCATCAAGTTTTGGAGAGTGACCAAGAGAAATGCAATAACTTGTAATGTTTTGGGGGGCGGTGTCTATGGGATCCTGCTGACCAATCACTGAAAAATAGGTAACCTATGCCTAGCCTAGCACTGGATTCATTCCTTGATAGCCCATGTTTTCTAAGGGAGGCATTGTCCTCCACCCCATTATAGTAACTCCATTTAAATTCTTTCTACATATGTACATGTATATATTTAGTAAGCTTCTGTAGGATCAGGTTTTCATATGACATTTTCAAGGGACTTTAATATTAATTATCCCTCTTAATAATCACTTTTCTAACTTGTCCTCCCATCCCCCACTCCAATGAACCCTTCCTGTTCCATTATTCCCTTTTCCCCATTTGTAACAACCTGTGTTCTATCCCCTTAGCACTGAAATATCCCCATGTCATCTTATTAGTTTCCTGCCTAATATGAGCACTCCAGTTTAAACACAAATAACTAAAGATTCAAACCTAGCATCCACATCACGTCTAAGAAAATATGCACCACTTTTCTTTCTGGGTCTGGGTTACTTCACTCTCAGTGATTATTTTCATCTTCATCCAGTTAGCCATGAATTTAATTTTCTTTATAAGTGAACAATATTCCATTGTGTACATGTTTCACATTTTCATTATCCATTGATCAGTTGGTGGGCGTCTGGGTTGTTTCCATCTCCTGGCTATTGTGAATAGAACAGCAATGAACGGGATGAGTAGGTGTCTCTATAGTGCGATATAGGATCCTTTGGGAATATTCTTGGTAGTGGTATAGTTAGATCGTGGGAAACTCCACACTGATTTCAGTGTAATTGCACCTGTTTTCCCTTCCATCAATAGTGAACAGGTGTGCCCTTTACGTACTTATACAGCAGCATCTGTGGTCGCTAGTGTTTTTTTTTCCTTTTGATCTTAGCCATTCTGACTGTTCAATGCCTAACTTGAGATATTTGTTTTCCTGGTGTTCAGTTTTTTTAGTTCTTTGTGTATTCTAGACACGAAACTTTTGTCAAATATACAGCTGGCCGAGACACTTTTTTCTTATTCTGTGGACTTCCACTTCACTCAAATGATGATGTCCTTTCCCATATGGGAGCTTTTTAATTTCATCAGGTCCCTCTTGTCAATTGTTAGTCTTAATGCACAGTCCCTACCTTCTCCTCTATTCAGATTCAGGGTATCAAGTCTTAGTATTGAGATATTGATTCATATGAAACTGAGTTTTATGCTGGCTGAGAGGTAAGGACCTGGTTTCATTTTTATATATGTAGCTACCTATTTTGATATGCACCATTTGGTGAAGATGTTATCTTTTCTCCAATTTGAGTTTTTGGCCTCTTTGTTAAAAACAGGTGACTGTAGGAGCATAGGTTCACTTGTGGATACTTAGTTCTAAACCATTTATCAAACTGTATGTTTATAAAGACAGTACTATGCTGTTTGTATTACTATAGCTCTGTATTATAGCTTGAAATCAGGAATGGTGATGTGTCTGGCAGTGGTTTTATTGTTCAGGATTGTTTTAGCTACCCTTGGCCTCACATAAAATTTGAAGTCACTTTTTCAATTTCTATGAATCATTATGTTGGATTTTTGATAGGAATTGCATTGAATCTGTAGATTTTTTTGGTAGGATAGCCATGTTCACATTATTAATCCTGAAAATCCATAAATATGAGAGAACTTTCCCTCTTCTAGCATCTTCTTCATGGACTTTCTTCAGTGCCTTAAATTTATCATTATATTAGTCTTTTGTTTCCCTGGTTAGTTTTATTCCAAGATATTTTAATTTTTTAAGGATATTGTGAATAGGATTGTTTTTCTGATTTCTTTCTCGGTGTGCTTATTGTTGGTATATAGGAAGGCTAGTGGGTTTTGTGTGTTAATTTTTTATCCTACTACTTTACTATATGTGTTTATCAATGGTAGGAATTTTCCAGTAGAATCTAATGTATACAATCATATCATTAGCAAATAAAAATACTTTGATTTCTCTTAAGGGGAAAGTTTATCGCAGAAAGTGCTCACATTTTTAAAAACTTGAAAGCTTCCAAATTAATTACTTAGTGATGTATCTGAATAACTTGGAAAAACAGTAATCAACAATAATAGACAGGAAGAGATAACCAAAATCAGGGTTGCAATTAATGAAATAGAAATGAAAAATACAATATGTGGAATCAATAAAATGAGTTGCTCTTTGAAAAGGTTAACCAGATTGACACATTTTTACCCAAATTAAATGAGAGTGGACCCCCGACACTCAGCCACAAATGGAGCATCTATATCAGCACCCCTAGAAGGCTCAAGGACCCTTTCAGAACAGAGGTGGAAAAGATTGTAAGAGTCAGAAGCCTGGGAAGATTGGAGTGAAAAAGTCCCATACAAACACAACAGGACCGCTTAACTCATGTTCTTACAACAGTTGTGGTTGTTTGCATGTGATCAACTGCAAGCCAGCCAACATTCTAGCATGGATGAGGAAGGGAATCTTCAGCCTCCACCTCTAACTGAGGGCTATAGATAGTGGTGGCTTCTGGAAGAGAAAGAGTAAGTTTTCTTTAAGGGCATGGTCCCTGGTAGGTCAACTACATCCCCTACATAGTAAGGGTAGATAGGCACCACAAACTGAATTTGATGGATTACTTTAAAAACAATTAAGAAGTCCTATTCAGGGACACGCTCTCCTCAGCCTCTTATTCTCGACTTTGTCCAGTTGTGACTATATGCATTGTACTCTGTGCATGAAGAAGTTTCACTGATGAGAGTTGAGAGATGCGTTCATATTCTCTCTACTCCCTGTTCTGCTATGTTCCATGAGCCTTAGGTGTAGAGGGACCCCTGTAGATGTGTTACTTAGGGTTGGGCATCTCTCAAATACTTAGTCTCTGTGTATGATCAGTTGTGAAACTCTGTAATAGTCTCCATCTGTTGCAAAAAGAAGCTCGTTTGATGAGTGGTGAATGGTATACTCGCTTGTAAATGTAAAGATTCATATTTAGCATACAGTAAAAACTGGCATTTGTCTAAGGATCTGGCAGTGGTAGGGCTCTTTCTAGGATTTACGACCTCCCCAGTCATGTGTATGTGACTGTTTGCTGCCTATAAGTCTCCTCCCACTGAGAGGGCTCTATCAATTAGATAGCTGTTGATTACTCCCAGGGTAGAAGTGCTTCTACTGAACCAATAGAGATGGCTTCTTACGCCAGTCTTATGGTTATTGAACTTTAAAGCTGGGGTTGGACCATTGATTGATTTTATCCCTTAGCAGCTTACATAGTATCTTCCAGAACTGAGAGTTAGTCTTACGGGAGGAGACTTTCAGGTCAGTTTCAATTCCATTGCTTCAAGTCCTGTGTCCAAAGTATATCCAGTCTTCAACAATAAGGTCTTACCTTCAAGTTCTGAGAAGCAATCAAAGACTTTGGCAATAACCTATGTTATTTTGGGAATCTCTTGACCTATTCTAACTAACAACTAAAAGGGAGGGTTCTCCTGTCTGGTTCTGTGTTTCTTGTCATGTAGCCTTAAGCTACACACATACACTCATGTTCAGATATTGTATGTGTAATTTTCAGTAGGTTTTTGAGCTAATGCATTTCCTTCTGATTTTTCACACCACCTAAATTTCATTTACCTCTCCCCTCTCTCTTCTTATCTAACCTCCCTTCTCCAATCCCAGTTAAAGTACCTCCATTTTCCCGGGGTCCCCCTCGATAATACGTGTCTCCTATAATCCCCCTCTCTTGAGCTCTTTCTTCCCCTTTACCTATGTGGTTCCTTATGAAATCCTTCCTTCTTCCCTTCACAGCTGAATAGTTCAGTTTTCCCCATTCCTCCCTTGGTAACATCTGTTTCCTACTATCCCTCTCTCTCTGGTTTTTTCTTTCCCTTTGTCTTCATGGTTCCTTTCCATTTTCCTAGTTTTGGTGATCACATCAGGATATATACTCACATAAAAGGATTTGGTGCTAAGATCTGCAAATGAGAGAGGACGTATGTTGCTTCTTTTCCTGAGTCTTTGTTATTTCACTTAGTAGAACAGTTTCTAGCTCTACCCATTTACCTGCAAATTTCATGATTTTGTCTTTCTTTACTGCTGAGTAGAACTCTATTGTGTAAATAGACCACATCTTCATTACCCATTTGTTAGTTGAGGCACATTTAGGTTGTTTCCATTTCTTAGCTCTTGTGCAAGGAGCAGCAACAAAAATGGATGTACAAGCATCTCTAGAGTATATTAAACCTCACTCATTCATGGCTCAGAGACCATTGTGGAAGAGGGGCAAACGGATTCCAAGCACCACAGTTGGTGCATGACCATAAAGAAACAGTCCTCCAGGTCTCCGGGAACTTGCTCATATGAACTCACAGCGATGATGTCATCATGTACAAGACTCTTGCAAACTCAATCAGATAAAAACTCAGCATAGAATTGGGGAAATGGGCTGCAACCTTAGTCGTAGAACTATCAGCAGCTGATTATTGCTGGGTTAGGAAGAGTTGATATTCAGTAAGGGAGAGACTCTAGATAGGCTGTCTAGATTAGACCCCAGTAAATGAACTCACACATAAAAACATCTGGGTTATATATATATCATATATATATCATATATATATGATATATGACTTAATATATATGATAGAATGCATGAAATTTGGTGGGCAAGCCATGATGGAGAGAGTACAGAGATGATTAAGATGTTTTATATGAAATGCACAAAAATTCAGTAAAAATGTAAATAAAACACAATTAAGTAGACATTAAGTTGGGAGAGGGTAGAAAGGTCGGCATGGATCTGGGGAAGGAGTCAGGACGACGAGTGGGGGGTAGTGAGTGAATCAGATCAAATGTTGTTGTATGAATTTCTCAAAGAATGAATAAAAACATATTTTAAGCCTCCCAATTATGGATAGGTAACACTAAAGGCCTTTAGAAAAATTCATATGGAAACCTACCACTATAGAAGTTTCTTAAAGTCTATAGGTATACACTATAAAAGGAGATTGAAGGGAATTACCTTATAATAGGGCATTGCCCCTTCCAGAAAACAGGCTAACAAACAAAACCCTCAATGGTAGGAATGGACTCCCCCTCTAGAAGCTTCTGACCAGCTGGTCCCAATCACCCTCAAACAATACTGGCCATTGCCACCTCTGCTCTTGTTTGCCCACCATAACTTGATGGTAAGACCCTATTGCTGATGACATGACATTTAAGAGCTGTAGAGCATACAAGGAAAAATCAAGCTGGTACTAACTTCATAGCCTCGGCCCTACTGGATAGCATTCACAGTGCTGGAAGGCACAATGCATACTACTGGAAGAGAAAAGTAATCAACAGCCTTACCCAGCTGTGAATGCTATGAACTACAACAACAGCTAGCCTGGCAAAATATGCCTGCTCGTGCAATAGTGGCACAAATATATGAAAGTAACTGGCCATTCTCAAATTGTCTTTAAGGTCCACTTTATAGATTGGAGCCCATGGAACCTGAGGCTAGTCAGGTCACAGGACATAGGGGAGAACCTAATACTAGTTGTCTCTATGTTACCATGTTAAACTGACTCTTAATGGCTTATTTTTATACCCATAAATGAATGCATCTCTCAAATTTCACCAAAGAAGTTGCATTATGCAACATGCAATGATTAACAGAGAACACAAAACTAACCAATGTGCAGAGAACAAGAGGCTTCAGAGTGCTCATCCCTGAATAGGCCACGTATATCAAACTTCTGCCTTCCAAGATTCAAGGATCATTCCAGAAAGGTGTGGGTGGGGGCAGAAAGATGGTAAGAACCAGAGGAGGTAGATGACTACAAGGAAACAGTTTTCCAGACAGATGATCAGTTACTCATATGAACTCACAGCAATGGTGACAGCATGCACAAGTCCCATGCAAGCTGAAATCAGACAAAATCCTCAGCACGGACATAGAGAAGTTTGTAAGAAACCCCAACACAACCTAAGGAAATTTTGGGAATCTGTGGCAGCCAGAAGGGAGAGAGACTGTCTCTTTTGAGGATGGAACTCTTGACACGTTAACCAGGCTCCAGTGGATGAACCTACACTAAAGGAGATTTGTGTTTGGGGACACAAATTAGACTCGATAAGCCTAAGTGTAGATAGATAGATAGACAGATAGATAGATAGCATTAAATTGGGCTGGGGACAACAAGAGGAGGTTCAGATAGGGGAAGGGATCTAAATGCCATCAGATTATATTGCATGGAAGTCACAAAAATTCAATTAAAAAATAAATAAATAAAAATAAAGTCTACCAACTAATAAAAGGCCAAAGGCAGACAGATTCAGCACAAAATTTTACCAGAATTTCAAAGAACTATTCAAAGAAGAATTAAATAGTATTACCCTGCTATTAAAACCAGACAACCATCTAACAACAACTATATACATATATATGTATATATACATATATATTTATGGGGAGTGGTAATCTCTCTGTTGAACATAGAAGCAAGCAAAAAGTATTAATAAAATACTTGCAAGCTGAATTCAAGAGCACATCAAAAAGATTAGATTATCTACTGTGATCAAGTCAGCTTCATTCCAGAGATGGAAGGATGGTTCAACATATATAAATCAATAACTGTAATTCATCACATAAATAGTCAATGATAAGGAACCACATGATCATCTCATCAGAGGCAATGTTGATAAAATCCATCATCTTTCATGATAAAAACCGTGGATAACAGAGGGACATATGTCAACAATAAAAAAAGCAATATACAACAAACCCACAGTCAACCTTATACTAAATGAAGAAAAACCCAAAGTATTTCACTAAAATTAGGAACAAAATACTGATATTCATTACCTCCACTCCTGTTCAATATAGTGCTTGAGGTTTTAGCTAGAGCAATAAGACAAGTAAAGGAGATAAAGCACATACAAATAAATTAAAGTCAGTAATGGGCTGGAGAGATGAACCCAGTTATGAGCACTGACTGCTCTGGAAGAAGACCCAGGTTCGATTCCAAGGCACTCACATGGTGGCTAACAACCGTCCATAACTCCAGTTCTAGAGAATCTGATGCTCTCTTTTGACCTCTGTAGGCACTGTATGACACAGGTACACTTACATGCATGCAGGCAGTACACTCATAAACATAAAAGAAATATATTTTTAAGTCAAAAAGACAGGGTCTTTTCACTGGACCTGTAGCTGGCAGTTTTAGCTGGACTGGCTGACCAGTGTACTCCAAAGGTTCTACTTTACCTCTCTCTGCCGCCCCCCCAGAGTTGCAGAGGTGCATGGCCATGCCCAGCTCTTTTCATGTGGGTACTCAGGATCTGAACTCAGGTTGCCAAGCTTGAACAGCAAGCATTTTACCTACAGAGCTATCTCCCTAGTCCATAACCATTTTTTTTTTAAATGCATTTTAGGTCTCTTTAGTTTAGTCTATAATGTAAGGGAAACAGTAGTTGAATAAAACCATCAACCATCCTAAAGAAGCTCACAGGCAGTGAGAAAACTGCTAAGAAAGCCAGCAGCGTGCATTCGTGTCAAAGTGATAATGGCTGACAATAAAGGATATAGAAAATCTTCCAGACCAGAATCTCAATAGCACTCAAAAGCAGAACATAATCGAAAAGTAAAGTCATTCCATGAAGTCTGGTTTTGTTAATTTCACATTAATTACATCTGTACCCTTCTGTCTTTAAAGGGCAGAGAAGCTTGCAAAGGTGTTTCCATGGTAGCCAAGATTTATTTTAATCAGACATAGTAGGACAGAGACTTGGAAATAGCTGTCATGAGAGCAGACTCGTGTTGCTTACAGCTCCTGGAAGCCGGAAATGTGGCACACAGTGCAGGACCACACAGGAAACACCCGGGCAGATCCAGAGCTGAGACAGTGGTGACACAGTGCCATTGAGCATGTGCAAGAGGCTTGAGGTGGACTAGTTTGAATAATTTCAGCAGGCTCTGGGACACAGGTACTGCCACAAACTGTCTGGCACCTGAGCCATTAGGGGGAGATGCATATTGGACCAGAGTGTGATAATGGTATGATAAAGGCAGTGTTTGGAGATACCTGTTCTGGACTTTTAGGTTTGCATATGGCAAGTGTGCTAAGGTAAGTTGTTGGATGGTGTAGGAACTGAGTAGCCCTGAACTGGGTGGGGATCAGGGGGAGTGTCTCCCCAGGGTCCACAAGATCCAGATGTCACAGCATCAAAGACATAGAAAAGGGCACACTTAACATGAATGGCAGATGTCCTTGGCATTGGGAAACCATCAAACCTCTGCGATTACAGTGACCTGTATCACAAGAAACCCACAAGTCACAGAGATCTCCAGATCATCTGGAGCCACTTTCACGCAGGATTATGAGAAAATGCATCCCTCATCAACAATAGTGAGAACCCACTTAGCACACCAGGTGATAGACTCTATGCAGATTTTGTAACAGTCTTGGTCATATTCTGGGAGACAGACATCATCTATACTAACACATGAGAATCCATCCTGGACACTCTCTAGACATAATCAGCAAGTAGTCCTTGACATCTCAGCCCCACCAGTATTTAAGGAAGGATATTAATATTTATTAAGTTATTTATATGTGTCAGGTGCTTTACAAATATCATCTCATTAAGTTTAAATCAGCTCCATGAAGGTTGCCTAAATAAAAATAGTTAAGAAACTTGCCTAGAGTCACACAGCTATTAAGGTCAGGTGCTTTATTCTAACTCAGAAGGTGATTTGAAAAGCCATGTTTTGGCGGTGTGGTGGTTCACACCTTAATCCCAGCATTTGGGAGGCAGAGGCAGATCAGTCTCTGTGAGTTCAAGACCAACCTCATCTTCATAGTGAGTTCCAGGTCAGCCAGGGCTACATTGTCGAACCCTGTTCTTCCCCTCACCTATAACACGAAGCCACGTTCTTTTCAAGACAAAATCATAGGCGTTGCCATAGGCAATTCTGGCTGGACAGTGCTTTAAGGACACACAGTTTGTTCTTGAGTTTTGGCTTATAACTTCCCTGTGAACCCCGCGGGTGCTTTGGGAGACCCCCCGCTATACGATCCTAGTGGCCCTGTGAGTGCAACATCATAGCTTTTCCTTCCACAGTGTCCATACTACAGAGCTATTTCCCCATGTCTCTGACTCACATGTTTTTAAAGGAGGATAATATCAACTTCAAGATGCAGGGAAACGATGTCAACAATGTCTATACTGGACACTGTCTCTTAGAAGCTTGGTAGGACAGGAAATGAAAAGAAGACGTATAAACAAATTAATAATGTACTGTCCCTTCAGAATGTCACTCTAAAATACGACATTAGCATAGAGGTAATACGAATGGCTGGCTTCCTCCTTATATGGAAGATTTAAGTCATCAGACTTCCTCACTCTAAGTTTGCATTACCTTTACCACATTATACTGACTTGGCCTGAGTCCCTGAGAAACAGAGGCCGAGGCAGATGTTTATAAGGTATCGCCTGATGATCAGCAAAGGAAAACCCAGGGATCCAAGATTGAGAGAAAATGTAAGCAAGGTAGGACTGAGGAAGGACCAACAGGAGATGCATTCCCAAGTCTTCTACTCAGTGGTAACCACAGAAACCACTTCCTGAGTCTCAAGCCATCTTCAGAGGGGCTCTCTGAACCATTTGGTTTTAGGGAGTCCATCTAGGGAGAAGACAGGTGAAGAATTTACCATCCTCATTAATCAAAGATCTCATAACCAGAGCTAATATTTCAGATGCATGCATGTCAGTCTCCATGTGGGCAGCAACCCCAGTTCCTAACAAAAACTCACAATGACATTACGTTCTTGCTTTCTGTTCTTATACTGGAAAGTATAATGGCTAATGCCCTTTGCAAGTCCATGGAAATGTCCCTGTGCCCTGACTCTTTGGAAACATTTCCTACATGGAACCAACCTGGTTAACCCTAAAAGGTCTAAGAGTACAGAGACAGAAAGTGCAACTTTCAGAGAGTTTCCTGGAAAGGATGGTAAGAATACCAAGTCTGCCTCCACCCCTTCCTTCTCAGATGTACTACCCAGTATTTCATTCCTTCATGGAACTCTCCTGGGAAGTTCCTCTGTCCTATTAGGTCAGTTGCTACTGCACTGGGGTCACATGATGAAATCAGAGGACCTGGTTGCCACATGCCCATGGGTGTGCTTATTTTGCTATTGAGTTCTATGCTACCTTCCTTTACTAAGTCTGCTTTACTAAGTCTGCCTTCCTTTACTAAGTCATGGATCGAGTGACCTATAAATAACTTATTTTTTTTTTATTTTTCTCCTGCAGGCTGGAAAGTTTAAGATCAAGGTATGTGGATATTTGGTGTCGTGTAAGATGTTTGGGGCAGAATTTTGTTCAGTTTAGTTTTGGTTTTGATGTATGCCTATCAGCTCCCGCTGTGTCACTATTTGGTGGAAAGAAGAAGAGCTCTCTTGGGCTTTTCTTTTCTTAATAAAGGCAGTATTCTCAGACATGAAGGCTCCACTGGAACGTCTTAGTAACCCTTGGTATGTTCCACCTTGTTAAGGTCTCACTATATTGACTTAGGGGAAGAATACAAATGTTTGGTTTACAGTACTTAGTACATTAGTTTTCTGAGGCTGTTGTAACAAAGAACCACAAGTTAGGTGATTTCAACCAACCAACCAAACTTTATTTATTCATAAGTCTCTTGTCCCTAATTCTCCAATCCCATCCCCTCTCAGGCTCTGTCTAACTAACTAACCTATTTCCAAGGCCCAGGGATCCTTGCACATCTGCATCTTTTTCCCTGTCATATGCACAGTATTCTCCCCAAAGCTCAGGCCACCTGTCTGGATAGGGCTACAGTGAAGACAGTCTCCATTTTCCTTTACCAATTCACATATGAACTGGAAGGGCTGAGGATGCTATCAGGGAGGCTACTGGAAAATAAGTATTTGATTTTTCTCCCCCTTTTCTCCTGGCCCCCAGTGGATGTCAACCAATTTGTGGTCCCAGAGGAAAGGCAGAAAATGGGGTAATCCATGCTGTGCAGCTTCATGGAGCACAAAGAGGAAGAGAGGAGTTGGGTGGGTTCCGAAGATTAGCACAAATAGTAGATACTGTGACACTCTTCAAAATGACATTTCTCTAAGACAAACATCCACTTTCTCTCTGCATACAATGCCTTCTTGTCTCTTCCCCAAAACTGAAGTATCCGACCACTTCCAGGTTTCCCTTGTCAACTAGTAATGTCCCAGAGCCTCTCAGAGGAGTGCAGGTAAGCCCCAGGCACCCACACTGCATCCCAGCTCTGACAGGGACTACTGTGAGCTGTTGAAGAAGACACAGCCCTGGAATATCACATCAAGGTTGATTCCCCATTTCTCAATGATTCTCACTCACCAAACCCCCAAGTCAACAACTGTAGGCTGAACTAGGAACACAGAAACAGAAGGGACCTTGAAATGACTTCAATTAAAATAGGCTGGGTATTCTTTGGAACTTTGAAAGAGTTCATTCTTTTCCTTCCCCCAATACCTGTCTTAGTGTCTTAGTTACTTAGCTTGATGTGACAAAAAAAAAAAAAAACAAAGCCTGACAAAAGCAACTTTAGGGAATGAGGGTTTTTGTTTGCTTATAATTCCATGGAGTGAACTATCATAACAAGGAAGTGTTGGTGGCAGGCATTGGTCATGTATTATCCAGTCAGGACAAGCAGAAAACTGTGAGTGCTGGTGCTCAGATAGTATTCTCTTTTTTATACAGGTCAGAACCCAAACCAAGGAATAGTGTCATTCACTTTTAGGGAGAGTTTTCCCATCTCGGTGAACTTAGTCAAGTTAATCCATACCAGCACATCCGCAGGCTAATCTAATCTACAGAAAGCCAGTGATGTATTTCAACTCTTCTCAGGTTGATAGTCAACATTAACAATCATGCTATTCTTTAAAGTACTTAGCCCTTGTCTGTCTCCTTACACAGGAAAGTGACACAGTGGATTTGTAAAAACCTTTTATCTGGGAAGAGACTGGAATGAAAGACAGGAAAGCAGTTAGGCTGTCCTTTGTGCTAGAGGCGACAGCACACCTGTATGCTGTACAGTAAGGGACAGCTGCTACTTCATGTGCCTTCCTATGTTGAACTGAACCTTATAGTCTGTGGGTCAGATGGAATCGTTAGCTCCAGAAAACAGGAAGGTTATATTTTCCAAAGATGACTATGATAATATTTGTCATACTAATGCTTTCCTACAGTGTGAGTGACAGGCATCTCAGTCAAGTTGGGTCTGGGTTCCTTCCCTTGCTTCTCAGGATGCATGTTGCTATGTGAGAAAAGCTTTCGAAGCTGTCTTGGAATGTTTGTTTCCACACTGCCCCTCTCTAGACATTCTTAATCACAGTCAGGCTGCCATGCTCTGAGGTCATGTAAGCAACTTCAGGAAGGAAAGTATTTGGACTCACGATTTTCAGTGTCTCAATCCATAGTGGTGGGGAATACATAGGAGAAGATGAGAGCATGTGTCAGTGGCTATTCACATTGTGGCAGACCAGAAGCCAGGCTTTTAACCTTCAAATTGCTTGCTCCTAGCGACCTACTTTTACCAGTTAGTCCCCATCTCCTAAAGGCTCATAGAAGACCCCCCATAAGAACAAGCATTTAAAACATAAGCCTATGAGGCATACAGCAGATTTAAAGCACAGCACTGCATCAATGTCCTAGGTGAGCCCTACTTTAGCCATCCTATCTCAGATAGCAGACTGTGCATGAGGAAGCCATCTGGGAAGAAATCTTTCATCAACTGTCATTCCTGTCTTCCAAGCTGAGGTTCCATCACCAGAAAGAGCAAAGAGCCTGCCCTGGGCCCTGTCTGATTCCTGATCCATGAATTCATGAGTATAATGAAGTGATTATGTAACTAAGTCACACCACTTAGTTTCTGGTGGTTCATTATGGAGTAATAACAACTAGAACCGAGATCTCTTCTCTGCTTCATGGCAACAAGTCAGGTCTCTAAAAAGACTCTCCCTGGCTGTTTCCAACATCCCTGAGGTGTGTGTATATAGTCAAAGTGAATTTGCGGCATGAGGTGCCAGAACTGGGAACTTGTCATGCATTCAAGACACGGATGAAGGCAGCTGAGCGTGAGAAAGTGGCATTACTGTCATAATTGCAGGAGAGACAGCTCTGGAGTTCAGAGGAACCAGAGAGAATGATAATCCTGTCTCTCGTTTACATGGAACCATCATTGTCTGGAAGAACCAGGCCAACCAGCCTCAGAGCCTGTAGTAGTCTATAGGAACCCTGCTATTGTGCAGATGGTTTAGTCAGCATCCTTGGAGAGAGTAAGAATAGCAAGGAAAAGATACGGGAGCTGAGCTGCGATTCTCACAGGCATATTTGGGTCTATAGCTCTCCAAGGTATTTAATGCTGGCTCCATTCCAACTCACTAGGCTTGAATGACTAGAATTCATTTGGGTTACAGGTAAACACTCCAGATATATATATACAAAGCAGCATGGGGTGTGTGTTAAAAAGACCTATCACATTGTTGTGAGGGGGCAGAGTTCTTGACATATAAGGCTTATTTATATTCATGGCCACAGCAGATCTGATTCCATGATTATGGCTGCATCTGTGAAATAAGACTGGACCTCGGTGCAGGTTCAGCTGGGACTCAGGTCTATAGCAAACCATTTTATTAGCTGTGTAATTCGTATATGATGTTATTATACAACCTGGCATGTCGAAGGATGCTTCAATGTAAACAGAAGTTCAAGATTTTCAAAGGCTCACTGTCCCAGTTCACAACCCCAAGAGCAAAATGCACATAACAACTCCCCTGGACAGCAACCTGCCATCTACATGGAATTCCTAGCCCCCAGGCAATGGCACAATCACTGCTGGTGGTTGGTTGCTGTCTTAGTGAACCCTCATGACACAACTCAGCCTCCGGAAAAAAATGGCTGAGGATGCAAAGTGGGGATTATGTACTGCCATGAGTAAGTGATTTAGAATCTCTCATTATGAGAAGATTGAGCTGAGGACTAGGGAGGCTTGGGATCAGTGGTTTGGAGCTGCATCCTCTAATGAGAATAGAGAGACAATGCTTCTGAGAGTGGAGCTAGAGAATATCACAGGGACCAACAATGGAGAGAAAGGAAAAAACACAGAGGCTGAGGACAGCTATGACCAGCAGTTGTCACTGCTTCTGACAGCTTTCTGAGGCCATCTGGGTTTTGTCAGACACTCACTGCCTTATGGAACTTGAAGGAGTTTCTGATTTTTGTGACCGTGGTTCTCTTCCTCAGATGCTCATATTTTAGAAACACTCAGAAACTCGTAGGCTGGGCCTCTGGTGTCTTTCAGTCATGTGGCAACTTTATTCAACCATCAGCAGGAGTCTGGTCACAGAAAGCAGGTCAAGAGGCGAAGAAGGGGGCATGGGAGAGTTTACTACCAAGGGGACAAAGTATCAATCTGAAGGCCCTGCAACTACTGTTTAAGTAGTTTGTTTTATTTTGAGGGATTGGTATCAAACCCAGGACTTTGCACATACTAGGCTCTGTCACTGAGCTTCTCTGCAAACCCAAAGTTTTCAGAGACATAGTTGCAGTAAGGACATCAGGAAATCTAAGTCACCCCCAGGAAGGTTTATCAATGTGAATAACTCATACACAGAAAAATAGGCTCCCCTGATACCTTGAACCATGAATCTCTCCTACCTCGGAACTTCCTTTAACCCCAGTTCACTATCTACCTGCTCATTATGAAAGAAGGGAGGAACACCCAGATGCTCCCAAGTGGGAATGAACAAGTTAGCTGAACTCCCAGGGTACAAATGCAATAGGCTTAAAATGTGTGTTCAAGCAGGTCACTCAAGGAGTGTTCTTGATCAGAACCAGGGGACTTAGGGGAGGGGTGTGCTAGATATGGAGGAGCCTTAGCATTACTGACAACCTGATTTGTGCCGGGCAGGGTGCTCGGGCTCTGTCAGATCCTTCAAGTCCTCCCAGTACTCTTGCCAGCTAGGTGGTACAATAATATCAATTCTATGAGTTGTCTAAGATGAGTGACAATCAGAATTTGGTTCTGTATCTGTATGGCCCAAAGGGCCAGGCTGACCTCCAGTACGGATCTCCGGTTGGCTTCCCTGCAAGTTCCAGCTCCTGGGGGTGGTAAGAAGCTGGAGGAGAATTCTTTCTCCCTACACATGAGGGCGCACTTCCCAGACTCCAGATGGAGAAGGCGGCTGGGATCTGAGGACCTGGCCTCGAGCAAGTGTTCTGGCTCTACAGCCATTCTTTTTTCCATTCCTTCTCCTCCTCAGGGACCCATCCTAAAGTGGAACCTACACCAATGCTGTCCTTCATTCCTTCTTTGTTCGTCATTTCTTTTCTCACTTATTAAGTGCCTTAAATGTATCAGCAATGCTCTGAGGTTGTAGAAGTGAACTGTCTCCATTGAAGTCACAAAGACAAAGGGATCAGAAGCTCCAGACCAGCCTAAGCTACTCAGTGAGAGCCTATCTCAAGGCCCAAATAGCAGCAAAAATAAAATAAAATTAATCACACAAAGAGACTGACAAAGACTAAACCCTGCTCAGACACCAGAACAAAGGGGCATGACACAGCATGCTTGTCAGCAATGATGACTAGGAAGTCAAGGTTTAGAGCCAATCTAGAAGGCACCAGTGGATTGTGGCAGAAGCACTTAGTGGTGAGAGAATAAAGAGTCTGATTATGACATTAAAGTTCCATGTCCCTCTCTAGAGACTCTCTGCATTAGAGTCTTGAAGGAAGCTAGATTTGCCCAGACAGAGGGGTTGCCATGGGATAGAAGGACTAGACCAGAGACTGCTATTGATCCCAAACCAGTGGATAGAAGGAGGCCTGATCTTCTGATGCAGAGTTGCAAGACCAGGCTGAGATACCATTCTACCAGCCCAGGGAGCCAGGGGAACAGAGCAGCCATAAACGCAATGGGAAGAAGATACTTGAAACTGGATTTAGGGCTCATCCAATGTACAAGCAGCTTGGAGTGAGGGTTTGGCAGGGTCTCATTACCAGCTTGACTGAGACGTTGAAGTGAGCAGCCAGGTTGGAGCTTGGAGGGATATTGACAATCCACCATACCCAGCCAATGAAGGGGACAAAAAAGGGGGATCAAGGTGTATATGAGGAGTCAGTGCCTCTGATAGCTGCTGCCCTGGTCCGCATAAGACTTTGGTGATAATGCTTGGGTCACTCTTGGCTAGCAATAGCCAGCTACAGTCAAGAAGGAAGGCAGGAGGCAGAGTAGAACAAGAAGACACTGAGTACTATGCATCTCTGTTCCCATCCAGGCACAGTGGCTCGTATTCATGCTGGTGTTTCACCCCTGCTTTCAAATCTCTTCCAACTTGCCCTTTTGGCCAAACCTGACCAAAAACACTCAGGAGAAGAGATTCTGGAAAATTCTCAGTTTAACTAGATGTTTGTGCAGAGGAGTTCAAATGTTAGCAGAACTTGATTTGAAAGACAGATCCTGCCTAATTCTCTGAAGCTCTGGCTCTAGAGAGAACCAAATATCTTTTGGGAATTCTGACAGTTGGGCCTAAGGGGTGAATATTAAGCATATCACATACCAATCACACATACATTGGCACGCACCCGGGAGGACACCCGTGTCCATCTGTCTTTCCTCTCATATTCATGGAATGAATGCTATAGTTTACTATGCCAACGCTGGATCCCTGATTTGTTTTTCTCATTTGGGTTTTGTTTTCATTTTGTTTTGCTGCCTTCAGACTGCATAAATTCCAACAAGACTCTTTTCCCCCCTTTGCCACCTACAAAACGACACCTACTAGCTCCCTGCAAAGCCCAGGTGAATATCACATCCTCTCCAGGCTTTCTCGGACCAGAGCCAGTAAAGTAGTCAATGGCTTCGCTCCACCTGTGTACTTTAGATATATCTCCATTATATGATGCCCTAGAGACACAATTGCTCTCTCTGTCCAACTCTTCCATCTGCCCCTCTGAAGAGGGAGTTCTGGCTACTCATCTCTGAACATTTGGCACCTAGGAGAAGGGAACTTCAATAAATGTGGATGAATGGATACTTCTAGGTAATGTCCCTTAGGTTATGTACCTTTGAAGTGCCTAATTTTAATGTCACTCAATTGCTTGGATTTGGCAAAACGTATGCCCTAGAAGAGGCAGTGGAGGTAATGATGAGCTGGAAGCTGTAATCAGACTTTCCATTCCACCTACTCCCTGGGTCCTGGTTGAGTGGAGGCCGATTGAGCCACATAGACAGACTAGAAAGAGTCAGGTCCATGATTAAAATTTCCTTCATGTTTCCCATCCCCCGGCAGCAAAGAGAAGCCTCTCTCTAGTTTGCATGAGCACTGCCTGTGTTGGTTTACCAGACAACTCCTACTCACTAAAGGACATGGAGAAGGTGGGAGGCGGTGGCAGGAACACACTTCATGGAATTTCCTTGCTTCCAAGGACAGTGTGTCCTCTCCATACAGAGTTTCTAAGGAGAGCCTGCAAGGGGAAATGCCAGACTTTAAGAG
This sequence comes from Eospalax fontanierii, assembly GCA_035773235.1. NCBI lineage: Eukaryota > Metazoa > Chordata > Mammalia > Rodentia > Spalacidae > Eospalax > Eospalax fontanierii. The sequence continues at coordinate 41,835,325 of CM069540.1, read as the reverse complement.
TAACTTCAGCTGAAACCAAGTAGAAAAGGGAATGAACATTTTTTAAGCTTCCAGTTGACCAAATCTTGGGAATCTATGCAATTATGGTCGAAGTTAAATTTTTCTGTTAATCTTGCAGAAGCCCACACCTGAAGAAATAAGGGTCACAGAGATTCAGCTTTTCTTAGGTCAGTCTGAGAGAATACAACTTCTCTATTTTTTTTAATTTAAAAAACCTTTTTGATATTACTTTTATTCTGTGTGTGTTTTGCCTGTATGAATGTAAGTGCATCATGGGTGATCAATACCCATGGAGGTCATAAGAGGGTGTCAGATTCCCTGGAACTGGAATTTCAGATGGTGATGGTTGTTAGCTGCCATGTGAGTGCTGGGAACCAAACCTGGGTTCTCTGCAAGGGCAGTCAGTACTCTTACCACTGAGCCATCTCTCCAGCCCCCAGTTTCTTCTATTTTGGCCTTTCTTGTCTTTCTTCAGAGTTACAGACATGCTTGATGTATGGGACCTCCCCCCACTCATGAGCTATGCTTTTTGTAAAATAGAATTAGACTTTGATTTGCTTACCAGACAAATAAAATATTTTTAAAATTTTTTTTAAGGACAAAGTTTTGTGTGACATTTTCTTAAGTTTTATTATCTTTTGGGTCTCAGAGATATTTATTATAAATGAAGAAGACATTTATGAAGTAAAATAGACAAGGAATAAACCCTGTGCCTCTTGGGAAGAATTTTATAGTGTGGGCTTTTAACTTATTTATTCTTTTCCTTCTTCTTTCACGCTTTATTCAGCTGCGTAAAAATATAAAATTGTATTAGACATGCAAATTCTCAATGTCCTACTCACATCAAAATTAAAAGTTCAGCTGCTTTGCATGTACAACAAACTATGCTTTTATCAAAATACTACTGGGGAAAGCTGGGCATGGTGGTTCGTACCTGCAGCACTTGGCTACTTGAATGGTCCAGGCAAAAGTATCACTTGAGCCCATGAGTTTGAAACCATCCTAGGCAACATAGTGAGACTCTGCCCATGTCAAGAAAAATAAAGCAACCAAACCAACCAAAACAAAACCACTATGGAAGGACAAGGTTCACCCTCAGTCAGGAGTCCCTTAAATTAGATTCCCAGTGGATTACATCATGCCTTGACTTCTTTTTATTCATTTTATTCATACTTATTGTACATGTTTCATTATATTTGTTTGTATAAATATTAATAAGCTGTGGTTTCGATGACTTCAACATTGATGTACAGATAAGCTAGAACCTCCCCATCCCAGAAAAAAATATCAAAATTAAACACTGCTGTTTACTAAATGAACAGAACAGCCATTTATAGAACATTTGACCCAGTTGAAGCAGAATTCACATTCTTCTCATCAACGAATGGAACATTCTCCAAGATAAACCTTTTTAGAGCACAAGATAGTTGTCAACAAAAAATTTTAATAGAATTCAGTCTCTTCTTTAATAACATTAGAATTAAACTATAAATCAATCAACTAACTTTAGAAATCATACAAATAGGGGCTGGAGAGATGGCTCAGCTGTTAAAATCACTGGTTGCTTTTGCAGAGGACCTGGGTTTGGTTCCCAGAATCCATAGGGCAGCTAACGACCATTTGAAACTCAAGTTCCAGGGAATCCAACACCCTTTTCTGACCTCCATGGGCATTACATGCATGTGGTATACCCAAATACATGCAAGCATAATACTCATATATATAAAATAAAAATAAATAAATTTAAAAGAAATCATAAAAATTCATGGAAATTAAACAACATGGAGATCAAAAGAGAACTTAAAATTTTTTGGAATAAATGAAAAAGGAAACAGAAAAGCTGTGGGACACAGCACAAGCAGTACCAAGAAAGTTTTGTCACTGAGGTCTTTAATAAACAACTAATGGTGCAACTCAAAGAACTAGAGAAGCAAAAACAGCCACAACAACAAAACAATTAGTAGAAGAAACTGCAAAGAGCAGAACAGAAAAAAGGAAGATACAAAACATTGCAAAGTAACAATGAAACAAAGAAATGGAGTTTTGAAAGGATAAACAAAACCAAGAAGCCTTTTACATGTCTAACCAATAAAGAGAGAAGACCCTACTAGATAAAATAGCAGGTGGGAAAGATGGAGCAGCTGACAGCACTGAACAGCAAAGGATCGCCAGGGCCTAATACAAACAACCATATGCCAACAATTTGGAAAACTTAAAAGAAATGCACAAATTGCTAGATATAGATAAGCAACTGGAAATAGCCTTGAGTATGTGCAACATATGAACAGAACAATAATGGGTCTCAAATGGAATCAGTAACTAAACCCAAAGTTTCTGAAAACAGATAAGCCTTTGACAAGATGACTGAATGTGACCAGATTTTAGAAGAAGGCCTATCCTAATTATCCTCAGTCTATTCTAAAATAGTGAACAAGACGGAACTCTTTGAAACTCCTAGTTTAGAGCCATTCAGATACCAAAGTCAGACTGGAGATGATGAGAACAAGGAAAACTAGAGCATCCCTGGGAAAGAGGTGCAAAAATTCTCCAACAAAATACTAGCAAAGTAAATCCAACAGTTCATTAAGAAATTGTACACTATGATCAGGTAGAATTCATCTCAAGAATAAAGACTGATTCAACCTGCAAACAGAAACATAACACATGACATCAGCAGGTGAAGAACAAAAACCATGGGATCATCTCAATAAAGGCACAGAAGTCACTGAATAAACTTTAATATAGAAAGTACTTTAAACCAGTAGAGGATGCACAGGACAGACTCATAGCCAGTGTTCTACCATATAAGGACATGTTGACAGTTTCCTGTAAGATCTGGGTCAGAACAAGGATAACCCTCTTTTTCCCCCTTTTTCCTCATGAAAGAATGAAGGGAAACCAATTGTCAGTGTTTGCAGACAACATGATTTTATACATAGAAAAAAACCTAAACACACCATAAAAATCCATTACAACTGCTAAATCAATGCAGTGAAGTTGCAGTATGCACAATCAACATACAGTAATGACTCACAACGCTGTATCCCAATAAAGAGCTTTCTATAAAACCAAACCACTTAAAAACCGCACAATCTAGGAATTCATTCAACCAAGAAAACAAGTTATTTCCACAATAAAAATGACAAGACACAATAAAAGAGATAGAAGAGACCACATAACAATGGAAAGACAACTCATGATCAATAATGGAAGACAAATAACTGTTAGTGTTCTATACAAAGTGATTTACAGATTCAATGCAATCCCCATCAAAATACCAAAGGCATGCTTCAGAGAAAAAGAAAGTCGATCCTAAACTTCATGGGGCCCACAGAAAAATCCCAAGAACACACAAATAGACAAACTGGCTAAAACAGCCTCAAGCAAAAACACAAAGCTGGAATGTCAAAATACTTTATCTCAAAACATACTACAAAGCTATTGCAACCAAAACAGTATTCCTCTAGCATAAAAAAAAATGGGCACACAGACCAAAAGCACAGGGCAGAAATTGCAGAAATAAATATACACATCTATAACCAATTGATCTTTAACAAAGATGCCCAAAACATACATTGGAGAAAGGATAGCTTCATTAATAAATGCTGCGGGAGAAATTAGATACACACAGAACGTAGAATAATGAAGTTAAATTCATGTTTAAAAAGATAACTCAATATGAATCAGAGATCTAAATGTTAAAACTCAGACTATGAAAGCACTGGAAAAACATAAACAGTTTAAGACAAGGGTACATCTTTTGGATAAGGCCTCAAAATCATGGGAAGCAAAAGAAAAACTAGAAAAATTGGATTATATCAATGTAAGGCACATTACTACAGCAAAGGAAAAAACCTACAAAGCCAAGAAAACTAAAGAAAATACCTGCCAACCACTAATCTAAGCAGGGATTTACATCCATAGTACTCAAGGGACTCACAAACTCAATATAGCAAAAATGGGTAATCCAATTTAAAAAATGGGAAAATCTTCTTAATAGATCTCTCTCAAAAGAAGACATCACTGAATAAGAAGTCTATGGAAAATTCTCAACAGCACTTATCACCAGAGAAATGTAAATCAAAACTGTAATGAGATACCATCTCACACCTGTTTCAGTAGTTATACTGTAAAAGAAAACAAACCTACAGGTTCTGATAACTATATAAAGGGACTGAGAAATGCCATTGGTGGGAATGTGAATTAGTGGGCACTTAACAGGATGCCCACGGAGCATCCTCAAACAAGTGGGAGTGGTGCCACCATAGAGTCCAGCAATTCCTCTGCTGGATATACAGCCAAAGGAAATGAAGTTGGCACTCCACTAGACACTGCACTGCCCTGTTTCTGCAACACTACTCACAAGAGCCAACATACAGGATCAACCTAAGTGCCAATAAGCGGGTAAATCAACTATAGAATGAGGTGTATATTCACAAAATGAGATATTATTCAGGCATAAAAATTTCAATTCTGTCTTTTTTAGCAACATGGATGGTACTGGAGGGCCTTATATTAAGTGAAATAAGATGAGCATAGAAATAGAAATATCATATTCTCTCATTTATATGTTAAATCTTTTTAAAAATACTTTTTCGGATTCCCCTGGAACTGGAGTTATGAATGGTTGTTAGGCATCATGTAGGAACTGGGAAATGAACCCAGGTCCTCAGCAAGCACAGCCAGTGCTCTTAACCACTGAGCCATCTCTTTAGCTCCTCTATGTTGAAGCTTTGAAAAGTTTGTTTCTCAGAAGTAGAGAGCAAAACAATTACTTGAGGATATAAAAGTGAAGAAGAAGAATGGAGTTTGGATAATGATACTAAAATGTAATTATGTGGGAGGAATACACTGTTTCATGCACAGTAGGTTGACTACAGCTTACAACAATTTGTAATATATTGTATGAAAATCTGGAATGGTTTGAATTAAACACAGTGACAAATGTTTAATTCTAATTGCCTTGATTCAATGTCACACATTATACCACATATCATCACACTATTCTCCACACATACATACAAATTAAAATAATTAAAAGGTTTAGTACAATGCCAAGTAGATGCTAATGCTTTGATGAATGGTGGTGATGATGATGACAATGACAACAAATGTCCACAAATGATCTCACTGCTGCCCCCAACATTTCAACTACAATCTCTGGCTTGACAGCTCCCAAACACACACCCTTAGCCCAGATCTTTCTGCTGGGCTGCAGTCCTACTCAAAACTCACACTATCAAACTCATCATTTTTTTCCCTAAAGCTTGTTCTTCATCTTATGTTGACATTCTCAGTAAAATGTTGTGGTCTTCCTGATCAGATTTTGTTCATTTATTGAAGAATAGCTTTTAAAATATTTTACTTTTTATTTTTATTCTGTGTATGAGTGTATTGCTTGCATGTGTGTAAGTGTACTCATGTCATGCAATGCCTATGGGGATATGGGGGCGGGGAGTTGTCCAATCCCTGGGAACTGGAGTTTCAGATGGTTGCTGTGCTCTTAACCACTGGGCCTCTCTCCAGACCCTGAAGAATGGATTTTAAAAAGAGCCATAAAAACATATTAGAAATTGGGTCCAGAGAGATGACTCAGTGGTTAAGAGAACTGACTGTTCTTGCAGAAGATCCAGTTTCAAATCTTAGCACTGATATGGCAGCTAACAACCATCTGTAACCAGTTCCAGGGGATTTGACGCCTTCTTCTGACCTCTGTGGGCAATGCATAGCACACAGTACAGTTCTGACTTCTCTTTAAGCTTTTTTCCATGATAAAATATTAGAACACAAAGCAGAATAGAAATGTTTCTGTGCTGGGAATGGAACCCAGGACCTTGCACAAGCAAGACAAGTTCTTTCCCAGTTACATCCCCAGTCCTTACACGTATTTGAAATGAGCATTTACACTATGTTTAGAATATATCTTCAGGAGACTGTTCTACTTTTTTGCTGTTGTTCTAGGAATGACATTAGTCTAGAAGCTAAAGGTCAGCCTGACACCCTAGAAGTCAGATTCGATGCTACTAACCACTCTGACCAACTCTACCTTATTTTTCTCTCAGTGTGCTGTTCTGAGAAGTCAGTGAGGCTGCAACAGGGTTTTACTTAGAATGGTCTGAATATCCTTTCCAGCTTTGTGTTATATGCATGCTTTTATATTTGTCATTTATTTTCATCCAAATCACTGGACAAGTTTGAGGATGGGGCCTCGGCCAGACTATCCTCTGGTGCTTATGAAAAATCCAAATTGTTTTTGTGCTCAGTACATCTCTCCGGTTTACTCACAGATCTTTCACACTCCTCATTGCTCTTTGAGCATTGCAATGATGCCACCCATTTTCATTTCATAACACCAAATAGGTTTTCTAGGATTCCTTCAAGATCACCCACAGAAGTTCAGTGTTTACAAGGTCTCTCCAGCCCTTGGGATCTGAGCCAGGAACTTGGATGGACTTAGAGCACTTACGTAAGAGGTCACAAACTCAAATGCCTGTAGGAGCCAAGTAGCGGACAGGAGAGGGAGGGAGACTCTGGGGAACTGGAGATGTTCATCCAAAGTCAGTGGCACACATTGGACTTTACCATACAGCCCTAAATGTTCAACAATAACAAGCTGTCTACTATTGCCAGAAAATTCAAGAGTTTTTTGTAAGTAATATATGGATTTTTATGTCCTGGATTTTTACATTGAATTTGAGATTTCACACAGATCCAACAAACCCATCAGTAGGATAGACTAGGACTTTCTCCCTGGTCCTCCCTCAGTCCCCCACTGCCCTCAGGTTAGTGTTAGTACTTGATTCTTGACTTAGGGCCAAGGAGATCTTTGCTGCTGCTGCTGCTATTTGGTTTGCTGTTGTGTTTTTGTTGTTGTTGTTGTTGTTGTTGTTGTTGTTTTCTGCGTCACTGCACCAGGAGCAAGCCTGTGGCATCCTTTCTTTCTGTCTAAGCCACTTCAGTTGCCATTAAGAAACTGAGATCTCAAGGCATATCAGCCCTTAATTTTCTTAAATCTAGTGTTACAAACTCACACATCTCTCATGTTCCCCATAGAATACGATGCTATTTTTCTATGTTTTATTCATTTGCCATTTAAATCTGAGCTCACCAGAGTTCCTGGGGACAGCCTCACTGCTTTCTTTCATTCTGTGCCCTGTCCCTGACCTTTTAAGTGACTCTGACTCAAGGCAAGACATCAAGGAACCTGTAGGTGACAGCATTCCAGGCAGTACCTCAGGACCAGACCTTCCTCCCACCATCTTTCTGGTACTAGTCAGGCATCTCTTCATTCTTATTTTCTCCCAAACTTTGAACTCCATCACCCAGCCTCTGACAAATGTGCCTGCACTTTTTGAATGTACTCACTTTCCATATTTGGAGCTGGGATTTCTTTGATTCTGCTTCAGCTCTTTTTATTAGCACCCAAAGTCTGTGGAAGTTATATCCATTTCCTGTTGCTGTGGACACAGTTCCTGGGGACGCATGAACAAACATCAATGCACCCCAGACAGGAAATCAACAACAGATCAAAGTAAAGAAGCTGTCAAAGTCCAACTTGGTAAGCCAATGAGTTTTATTGGGGCTATTTACAGAAGTCTGAGTGAGGGATTACTTAACAGGAGCCTAAATGACTCAAAGACAGCTACAACACCAAAAGCCCACCCCAGCATGATGTCTCCTCCAGGCAGCTCAAGTGGACCGAGACTCCTCCAGGAAGCTCTACTGTTCTGAACTCTCTCTCAGCAGCCCTTATATCTTATATATGCTTCGGGAAGGAGGGACCTCATGAATGGTAAGTTTCAGTGACTTCATAGAATTACTGAGTTTTTCCCTGTAGGAAGGAGTGTTTCACCTCCATTTAGAGGCAAAATACCAAAAGAGGAACACGGTGCCTGTATCTTCAAGAGCTCCCTTCTAAAATGGAAGTTTTCATCATGGAGGACATTGCTACATATCACTTGTTCCCAGATAACACCAAACCTGACCCACTCCAGCTCCTTCCTAGGAAAATAAGACTCAGTTTTCTCTTGGCTCTCCTGCCTGCCCGGACAAGGTGAAGGATTCATTTTACATCATTTTTGCAATGTCCACAGGCACAGAAAGACCTCCCACATGTAGGCACACTATTACAGGCTTTCTTTGGATTATCATCCTTAATCTGAAACTCAATCCTATGAGAGACAAGCCATCATTACTGCTTCATACATGGAGAAACTGAGGCTTGGGGCAGTATAGTAACTTGCCTGAGGTCACATGGAAGGGAAAACTGAGCTGAAATCTGAACTTAGACAACTTAGCTCCAAGGGCCATATCCTTAGAACCTGGGCCACTCCTCTTATTGACAAAATATGACCATTGAAGCAAAACACCATCAAATGAGGAAACCAGGCCCCAACTCAGTGCAGGCTCACGTGGGCTCAAATGCATACTCTGTAGAATGTCACATAATGTCTAGCCACAATTCTCCATATTAGAGTCCTTGAGAATGAGCTTAGAAAAGAAATCAGCGACTCTGAAGTCTGAAGTCTGGTTTTCACCTTGAACACATTCTGGAAGCATTGATTAAGCATCTATGACATGCAGGCTTTGAGCCGGCAATGGGACGATAGTATTCAAAAGACATATTTGGTCCTTGTCTTAATGAAACCATGTTTCCCATGCACTGGCTAAATCATACCAGATTTGCCTCACACACAATCCTGTGGAACACACACACTATTTCAAGAACTACTCCTGGTCTCAGATACCAAGACAGGCAGGTAAGGCTTGAGTCTAACTCCTTTAGCTCCCCATGGAGAAGTTCCATTTTCACTACTGTTCTAAATGATGTCTGGTTTTCTTATTCCACAGAGAGTTTAGGTTTGTGTTTGAGACTCTGGTTTCTAGGATGCTATATTTTAGATTTTCCAAGATTTCTTTTCCTTGAACACATACTTGGGAATCTTTAAACAGAACTTCTGTTCCTTTCATTTATTCCCAACCCATGTCCATGAGTACTCATTAAATTGTTAGCTCCCAAAGGCTTAATAATATGATTGCTACTACACTACAGAGTCCCAGCAAACAGCTCTTGGTACTTTTGCCTATGGCTCACTTTTGCTATAATTGAGGTGATTTAGCACAGGTATGGGAGTTTGATAACCATCTTAGACTTAACTTCAGTTTCTGCAGTTAGACTCAGGGTGTCTATATCAACTATATCAACTCAACTCTATAGTTCAACCAGCAAAACAGATCTGGGTTGATGGCCTCGTCCATCTTGGAACATTCAAGTATTCGATTCATTCTGTCTTTGGTTGCTACTTGTGTACCAGAAATACTGTGGATACACACACACACACACACAAATACACACACTGTTAAAAATGGTCAAAATACCCTACTCCTGTGGATTTTATTTTCAAGCCATAAGAAGTTATAGAAAAATACAGAAAAGTAAATGGGACTAGAATAATTTTGTTAAGGGAAATAATCCAAACTCAGACAGATGCTACAGTTTTCTCTCACATGTGGAACCTAGATTTTAAATAAATAAATATATATTTACATATTTATATATCTACATACACATATAATATGTGTATTTATGTGTCATAAAAAGACCATGAGAAGACAGAAGGAGAGAAAAGAAAGTATAACAACAAAATGAGCAAGCTATGTGAATATAAGATAGAGAACACTAGGTGATGGTGAGTGTGTGAAGCAGGGCAGGGAGATGGCAAGAGCTCCTAAGGAGGGAGAGAGCATCTGAATGAGGACATGCACAGGAAGGGACAAAGCAGGCATTGGGGGGAGGCTGAAGGAGGAGCCAGTGCGGAGGATGAGCTGCAGGAGTTTGTCTGACATACTCAAGGCACAGCAATAGGGAAAGAAGTGGGACACAGAGTCAGAGGTCAAGGACACCTTAGAAGGCAGAGATTTATGGGCCATTGCAAAGATTTTGGCTTCAGCCCTGTTTGAACAGAGGCCATCAGATTAAGGTTTAATGAATTTTAAAAATCACACTAAAACTTACCATCTCAAGCCCGTTTTGAACATAAGACGGAGAACAAAGCAAATGTGAGCAAGGCTGGAGAGACCGGCCCCCTGCTGAGTCTTCAGGTTCCTGTAGCTTGTCTTCTACCACAGGTGCCTGGAGAATGGCACCCATGAGACTAGTCTCTCCTGCCAACCACATCTGTGATTTCAAGGTCAAGGGCCAAGTCTCTTTCCATCCTTTGAGCTTGAGCTTTCTGATGAAAGTAGTTCTATCCCTAAACAAGGCTTTGAGAAGGGTCCTTGGAGTAAGGTCTCCTGGATAAGAAAAGAACTGAAATTTAAGCATCTGTTTACGCTAATGGATATGGTCTAGGTACTTCATATATGTTATCGGACTTACTTGTCATGCCACAACAACATATGAAATGCTCACAACAGAATGATGTGGGGTAGATTTCGATATGTACATTCCATCCTTGGCCCCTCTTCCCTTCCTGGGATCTCACTGAATTAAGACAAAGTATAACAAAGAGTTCACTGGACTAGAAAGGTGGGGGGCTCCCTCAAACACTAGCCTAGAAAACCTAACGGTGCTTCTCAATTGAGTCTGCTGCTAAAACCTCAGGAGCTGAGATGCCCAGGATTACTCATTTGGTCACAAGCTAAATTAAGCCCTACCTCACTGAGCTAACCACAGAATAAAGGTGGGGCCACTCATAAGAAACTTTAACTCAATAAAAATATGCCTGAAAGGATATGCATGTCTAACTTTCTTCTGTCCCTTAGAAGACATGAGGAAATTCAGGGAGAGAAGACAGACTTTTCTCTTGGGGGCAGGTGGCAGTGGTTGGGGTCTGGCTATAGGAACATATCTTGGTCACATTGAACTCCCACACTGCCTGGGGAACCCACCCCTTCTCAATGGCTCATGTACATGAGAAAGATAAAGAGACTTGGATCATTCCAACCCTCTCTCTTCTAGGTAGCCTTAACTACTGGTCTAGACAGCATATGCTTCCCCTACTTGCTGGGTTTACAAAGTCTTGATCATGAGCCACAGCCTTGAGGGGTCTTGCAGAAATGGAGAGATTTTATTAGCACTCTTGCTGCTAAGTTCTGATATTCCAGGCTAAAGAACTGCTAGGAGAAGTGGTGACTGGGGCATCCTAATAAGTTGTGAAGGATGGCAGCTCGAGTCACCAGGGTCTCTCTTTTTGTGTGTGTTTGTGTGTTTGTATGTGTGTGTGTGTGTGTGCGTGTGTGTGTGTTGCTTAGACTCAAATACAAGGCCTTGTCCATGCTAGAAAACATTCTGTCACTGACCTACATTCTCAATCAAAAGCTTCCCAATAATAAATTCTCTGTCTTTGTCTCTCTGTCTGCATCATTGTCTGTCTCTTTGCCCCCACCACTCACACCCAGGGTCTCACTTGTAGTTCACATTAGCCTTGAACCTATGCTCTTCCTGCCTCAGCCCCATGAGTACTTGTACAAGTACAAGTCTGTAACATGGTATCTGACTAGACACAGGGTTCTGGAGTCACCATTATGGGCTAGATTGTGGCCCCTGAATTCATATGTCAATGTTTTAACTCCTGATATCTCAGCATATGACTGCTTTGGGAAACAAGGTCATTCAAGAGATTATTAGATTAAAATGAGGCCATTAGTATGGTCCCTAATCTAATCAGACCACTGTCCTTTTAAGAAGCAATTAGAACACCAACAATGGAAAGAACAGGCAGGAACATGGGAACAAGACATCAGCTTCTCTCCTTGCTTCCAGGTTCCAGGACCATGAAAATAATCAAGGTCTGTGGGCTGCAATGCCCAGCTGAGGTGCTTTATTACAGCAGCCTGAGCAGCACATCCAGACATCTCATCAGCAAAGCTGAGTTTCTAATCAGCAGTCTGGCTCTAATGTCCCACATGGACAAACTCTCCTCTCAGCATGGCTCAGAAACAGGCTGTGCCATGGATAGATTATAAATTCCTTGCTCCAAATGTGTTCTGGTGGCCAACATCCCTGCTGATGAAGTTCACTGATCCAGCGACCCCTTTTCATCACCTTGTCACAGTCCCCTGTCCCCTTCATCCTGACTCTGGTAGAACCCCTAGGCCCCTCGTTCCTCTTTAGCTTAGATGTGGTCCTCCACTCAGTCAGCACTCCTGTGTGCACATCCCTTGAGTCTGCTAGGATTTGCACTTGCCTGCATTCTTTCTGGGTGCACATGATCATGACCATGACAGCAGTCACACTCACTTGTGGTTCTCTACACATGACAGATTCGCTGGAGACCCAGGACCCCTGACTAGGGTGCCAATTTGGATATATGAATAGTTCTCAGTAACAGCACCTGTAAGCAACTATTCCAGTGGATCAGTGTTTAGGGAAGGGAAGGCCTTGTAGCATCTAGATTAGCCGGTAGGAAGAGAAAAGGCATGCAAGAATCCTGATCCTTCCCGTTAGCAGAGTATGGAATGCACTTCACATACACACACACACATGCACGTGCACATGAGCACATACACATGCATGCACAGGCATACACGCAACACACAGACAAACAAACATGAATGTACATGCAGACACATGCACACATGAGCATATACGCATGCATGCACAGGCACACACAAATACGAACACATGCATGAACACATGCATTTTATTCATGCGCGTACATGCACAATGAGGAGCTGTACATATACCTGCTGGTCCTACGATTTGTCCACTGTCCTTCTGGGCTTCTCCATTATAGTGCATCGCCCTGTGCAGTTCTGTCTCTCCAGGGATCCCTTTGGTAATTCCCTAATTGCCTCAATAAAACCTCTCCTCTGTCCTCACTCTGTCAGCTCTAGCCTTGAGACTTCCTAATGGAAACCACTCACTTCTATTGGAATCCCAGGGTGTAATTAGCAGTCTGGGACTTCGGTTTCCTTACTCCCTTTGGTGTGAAGGTGAGGCCATTGCCAAAAACATTGTCAGTGTCAGCGGAGCTGTTCCTTGAAGAGAGCATATGAAGGAGTTGTTACATGTTGACTGTCTCCTGTGTATTTATTGACTGAAACATTTGAGCTGTTGCTTTTCACATTTGTAATTTTAGATCACAGATGCCTGCCGTGTTTAATCATACAGCAAAGCTCATATTTAATGAGAAAAATGTCAAGTATATTGTTATCCACCATAAAAGCTGTGAAAAATATTTCTGCCATCTGCAATGTGCCTTCTGCTGCTGCCTCTAAGAATTTTTCTAGTAACAATACAAAATTAACATTCAGCAAACATGAGAAAAGGAAATTTGCTGAACTTCCTCTTTGCTTTGCAAGACCAGAAAGAAATCCAAACCACGCTTCAACATCATGAAAAGATACTTCACCTAGATTTCCAGAATAACTTGCTCCTGGATCACATGGTGTGCTGCATGGTGTACTGCATGCCTCATATACATACACCTTCCACATTCCTGCCAGTGAATGGCCAGCTCCTACATCTGGCTCCATCAGCCTCTGTGTAACATCCCTGTAAGGCATTTCCTCTCTTGCATGGCCCATCAGCACTCACTGTGAGTCTACCTCATCCCCCCTTTCTCTCCCATCCTGTGTCTCACATTCCAGCTTACTCCAGTTTTTGGTGCTATACAAACTCTCCTGCCTCTCTCTCTTTCTGACCAGAACACCATTCTGCTCTTCTGTGTGGCTGTTTCCACACATTCTACAATATCTACCTCCAGTGTCATTCCCAGGAAGCCTCAGGTGACCCCGCCCCCCCCAACACACACACAGGATGAATCCATTTGAACTTTCTCTGCGTGCTGAATAAAATGCATACCCACCTGGAAAATTTTGCACATGGGATCCTATTGCTGCGCTAACTAGTCTCCGTCAACGCTGAACTCTTGCCTTGCAAGGATGGCGCTTCTGCCCCGTGCCTCAGCCCCACACGATCCGTTTGCAAAGTGGCTGTGGCAGCTGCTTCAAGAGACTTGGAAGCTACACAATCGCTGTAACAGGGACAGGGAGTAAATGAACTTTCTTAGCCAGGAACTTGCTCTTTTGACGTTGGCAACACAAAACCTTGCCATTATGCAGGCTGTGTTTATTTCTAGGTTTTCTGTCTGCATTTTAGCCTTTTCTCCAACTGAAAGAAATAATAGTCCCGTCAGTCAGAGAGCAATTGATAGTGATAAAAAGTCTCCTTTTAGACAGTGAGTTCACTTGTTCTTAAGTCATTCTTTGCCACAAACTGCAGGCTCGTTATACGAGGAAAATGTGGTATCTCAGAGAAGCCACACTCTTAGAAGTTTATAATTTACCTCGCCTGATGACTAAGGTCTGGAGGTTTTTGCTGCTTATTTGAGTGTGGTTTGGGTGGGGAGGTGGGGATAAACAAAGCCTGTCTTACTCACTGGAACTGGTCCGTGGAAGTCATGGAGCAGTACCTGCTCTGAAGATGGCACCTTCTGCTTTTAGGGGATACTATGATGGAGAGGCATCTCAGCTTCTGTATAAGCCCTGCCTGCCTCCAAGCAGGTGCTCACCAACAGGAGCACCACCTTACCTCATCACCTGTCTTTTGCTTTGGGTCTTGGTCAAGACTTCACTTACTAAACAAAGGTCTTCATGAGTGACTTTTGACAAGAAAAAATAGCATTTGGAGTAGGACCTTGAGAGAATTCAGCAACCCCTTGAAAGGATAGAAAGTCAGACTTCAGGTGGAGGTTGGCCTAGGAAATGGAGAGCAAGGAGAAGGAAGTGGGGCTGCCTGTCAAACCCACACACAGAGAAGAGCATCCCTTCCTGATGTCTCAGACTCGTGGTCCCGTTCAGAGATGGAGTGAGTTCCATTCTAGTCTTTCCTGACTGCCCAGTGCAAATTTGTCAGTCAGTTCCTCCCAGGAACCACATTTGGCACAGAATGCAATTGTATGCCATACATACAGAGCCCATTTCTCCATGGGGAAGAATGTGGGTCATATGAACACCCCCAAATGCTTATGGTCAACCCTGTATTCCTCCCCTTTCCCACACCTTAGGTCTCTGAGGGCAGATATCAGCAAATAAACCTCAAACACAGCTGTATCTGCCAGGATCTGGAGAGGAACCTGAGGCAGGTGCTCCTTCTCAGCACTCAAAAGGAACAGATGCCACGGACGCCTTGACCATGGACTTCTTTGTACCTGTGAGGTACAAGTGCTGTTGCCTGAGCCTCTCAGCTTGTGTGGTTTCTGACAGCATCCCAGGAAATGAACATACTTGCCCTTTCTTAAAAAGGGATGAGACAAATTGAGCAGAACAAAGGAGATCATTTGGGTGACCTTAACATTGAAAGAGATGAGAATGACTGTGGACCCCTGTCACTGAGTTCAAAGTCACCAATGACAGGGATGGTTATTGAACTGGAGAATGCTCCTCTTTGTGGGATAAGGTTGAGTTTAAGATATTTCTAACAGCACAATTATGCATATACAGATATACATCTGTATGTAAAAACACACACATGAGAGAAGAGAGGAATAACTGTGTATATACACTTAAGGCACATAGAAATACAGAATTTCAATCAAACTTTTCCTCAAGTACAGAAATAGATGGCTGTTTTTAAGAATACCCCCTTTGAGGCAATACTTTTCATTTGACCTTTTTTGTTGTTACTCTTTTAATCTGCTCTTCCTTTTCATGTCAAACCTGGCTTCTTATTTTAGATAGTTCGCTTTTTCTTTTTTGGAAAGACTATTGGTTGAAATATTTTGCCAAATTCCTTTTTTGTTCAGAAAGCAAATGGTGAACCTCAGTCCAGTGTCTATTGAGCTCATACAGTTCAGAGGTTGAAAGATAAAGGAACTCTGTCTTTGATGATCTAGAGCTATGTACCTAGTATACTACCCGGTGGCCCCAAGCTGTTTGCATTTACATTTAATTCAATTCAACTAAATATTAGAGATCTCAGTTTCATTGGTCAAGTGTTCATTGGCCACGTGTGATGAGTGGCAATCACATTGAACAGCCCAGACAGGGAACATTTTCATGACCTCAGAAGGTTCTGTGACTCGGTACTATTCAGGAGAAGGAAGCCAAGAAGCAGACAGACATGCTGCAATTGGGGCTGGGTCCCAATGCCTGCTCCCCAACATCATGCTTGTCCATCTCAGGTAATACACATATTTCTCCTTTCTTTTTCCTCCCTACTAAAAGAAAGAGAACACTTACCAATGTAGTAGACTTTCCTTGCAAATTAAGAGATTTATGAAATCAATTTAGTGTAATGAATATTTGTAGAACACTTATGAGCTAAGCACTATGAAAAATCTGTGGATTGGGGGTCTATCATGTTATTCCGGCCTCATGGAGTCTGCATGAGCAAAAGAAGCAGCCAAAAATGAATTAAATACAAGTGATAATAAATATCCTCAGATGTTAAGATAGGATGGAAAGGTGATACAAAAGGATAAGGATAGATGTGATATGGGCATTTTCAGGAAGAGTCTATGTAGGCAACATTTCTAAAAGAGAGAGAGCTCTGAAGAAGGATTGGTGGTTGGTAAGTTGTACCTGGGCTTTCTGTCACAGAGTAGTGTATACAATAAAATCTAGGTCTCTGCTCTCCTCCTCATCCCTTCTTGTGATCTCTGCTCTTTAAGTAAGAAAACTTTCTTGCTTCTCTACAGAACACACTATTCAAGCAAAATCTCAGGAGAAACACAATATAGAAAATAGAACTAAAAAGCAATAAGAGTGACAAAAAATAAGAAAGATCAGTTTTCAAGATCTTGGTCACAACTTAATGGAAGGCAGTGATGACCAAAAGTCAAGAAATAGCCCAGTGAGCCCTGAAATTGCCCCAACCTAGACAGAGCCTCCAAGAAATGGCACCAAGGAAGAATCTCAGTCACCAGCAGACACTAGAACTTCAGAACACAGGACCGAGAAGTTGTGTGATTCTCTTTATGCAAATGTGAAGAATGGTCAAAGCCATAGAGACAAGAATTTTCCATTGGCTCATAGGAAGATAGGAAATGTCAGTTCGTAGGTACAGGGTTTCCTTGAAGAGTGATGAACATACTGTTGTAGCAGACTGAGGTAAGGGTTGCTTTGCTTGGTTAATTATACTAAAACACTCCAACAGAATGAGTTTTATAATATTTATGTTGGTCAATCTGGAAAGTCAACTTGATGAGATTCAGAATTACCATGGTGGGGCAGGGCTAGAGGGATGACTCAGTGGTTAAGAGCATTGGCTGCTTTTGCAGACAACCCAGGTTCAGTTACCAGCACCCACATGGCAGTTAATAACCACCCATAACTGTAGTTCCAAGGGATCCAATGCCCTCATCTGGCCTCTACAGGCACTGTGAGCACATGGCTCACCTACATACATGCAAGCAAAAGACTCACATGGTTTGTGGGCCTTTAGAACTGGCTTATGGGAGCAATGTAGAAGAATTTCTAATAAGCCTTGAATACTGTAAGCAGAGCTTAATGGGCCATTCTGGCAGGGTCTTAAAAGACAAGAATTATGAGAGAAATGCAAACAATAGAATTTCAGCTCATGAGGTTTCAAAGGGGAACAAGGTTAGGGACCACTCATGTCATATTACAGCAAAGAATCTGGCTGCACGCTACCCATGTCCCAAGAACATGACTGAAGTTGAACTGAAAAGTCATGCACTAATTTATTTGGTGGAAGAAATCTCAAGACAGACTAGCCTTCAGTCTGTGCCATGGTTAATGCTCGCTGTTTTTATCCAAAAAGGAAGCAGAAAGAGAAGAAAAATAAGAAGTTTCATAAGGAAAGGTGTGTAAGAAAAGTTAAAGCTTGGGCCAGGGAGAATGCAGACAATAAAGCATCTGTAATTGTTAAAAAGATTGGTGAAAATTGAAATTTCTGCACTGGGACAAGAAGAAAAATTCTCTAGGGCAAAACTGCACCCATCAAAGCTCCAGCTTGTGAAAATATAGATTCATTTGAAAAGCAAGAGCATACAGCAAGATAACTTATGGGTAAAGGCACATGACCCCAGTCTGATGAACCGAGTTTAAGCCCTAGAATCCACTTGATGAAAGGAGAGAACAAATTCCTACACATTGGCTTCTGACCTTCACTTACGTACTATGGTATGTATACACACACATAATAATAATAATAATATTAATATTAATAAAAAATAATAATATTATTATTATAAGTAGATAAATAATGTAATTTTAAATTTTAAAGAAAGAAATGAGAAAACCTAAACTGACAATGCCCCTAAAGGAGTTTTGCTGCTCAAAAACAATTGCCTAGGAAAGTGTGTCCCTAGGGTCAGCACACAAGGCCAATGGAAATGTGGTCCAAGGAGGTTTGCAACACTGATCACATGGTATTGGTTTTGTAGGCATGAAAGACACCGGATTGAGGGAATCATTGTTCTAGAGAGTACTGAGGCATGCAAGGTATGCCAGAGGCATGGCCTTTGCAAAGAGGCTCTGAGAGACCACTATATAAAGCTCTGAAGGTATAGCCTTATTGCAATGGAGTCTCAGGATGTATGAGATGTCAGGACCATCGGACATTCACCAAGCAATCCTGCAGGTATGGTGTGAAGTTGGCCCAAGAGAACAGTTATGTGTGTAATAGGCAGCAGAACTGAAGAAGTGGGGCTACCTACACATTTAATGCCTAAACGGTTCCATCAGAAGCCCCAGAAGTGGATGTGATGCTTCAGGACTTGATGTTTGCTCTGCTAGATTTTGATCTTGCTTTGAATTGATCATTCCTTTCTATGACTCTCATTCTTCCCTTTTAGAATGTGAATATTTATTCTATGCCACTGTATTTGGAAGTACATAACTGTTTTTCATTTTATAGGTTCTCACAGTTAAAAGATTGCCTTGAGTCTCAGATGAACTTGGACTTTGTTGAAATTGCTAAAGACTAAGAGGACTTTTGAGAGATGTGTAATTTGCCTTATGAGATGACCTATGGGGACAAGGATTGGAAGACTACAGCTTAAAGGTGATGCGTTTTGGATGTCAGGTTGACAAAGAATGAAAATGTGGTGGTTAATCTTGATTGTCAAGTTGACGGGATTTAAGATTACCATGGAAATAAATTTCTGTGTATGCCTGTGACGGACTATCTAGGTTAGACTCTTTAATGTGGGAAGACCCATCCTAAATGCGAGCAGTACTAGTTCACAATCTGGGGTGCACAAGCATCCATTGCTCTGTGCTTCCTGAGTGTGGATACAATGATCAGTTGCCTGCTGCTCCTGGGCCATGCTTCTCTGCCATGATGGAGTACATGCCTACAAACCAAAAGAAACCTCTCTTTCCTTAATTTGTTTTTGTCATGTATTTTGTCACAGCAATGGGACAAGTGGTTAACACAGACTGTTAGTTATATTTCCATAACACAACTTTTAAAAGAATAACATTAAGACTTGGAAGAGAGAAGTGAAATTATGCTTATTATATAAAGCAAATATTTTTCTATTATGTTTCTTTGGGGGTTTTGTTTCATCCCCTTTTAGTAGATATCATTACTGTTCATCAATGACTTCTTTATTTCCAAGCATATGTCGAATTCATATCTCTCTGCCCCTGAGTTAGTCTGATGCTCAGGCTTCTGTAACAAAATATCATAGAATATGTGCCTTTGACACAGAAATTTATACTCAGGATCGTGGAACCTGGATGTTCAGCATCAAAGCACAGACCCTGCTACTTTCTGGGACAGGTCTTTTTCTGGCTCACTGAACTCCTGCCTGAACAGTGACTTCTAGTGTCTCCTCTCTACTTCTAAGGCCTATTTAATAACTTAAACCCCCCTCATTGTGGAAGCCCCATAACAAAAATTTTTTTATCTCATTTGAGTATCTTCATTTGTATCATTTCCAAAATTATATACTATTTCAAAGAGTTAAAATGTGGGACTTGAAGGGCTGGAGCAATGGCTCACAGTTAAGAGTACTGCCTGCTCTTGAAGAGAACCTTGGTTTGTTTCCCAACACTCACATGACAGCTACCAACTGTTTGTGACTCCAATTCCAGGGAATCTGAAACCCTCTTCTGACCTCTGCAGGCATTGCACAACATGTGTGTACTCAAATACATGCAGGCAATAGACTCATACACATAAATAAAATAAATAAATAAAATTTTTAAAAATTGGGGCCTTGAGAGATAACTGAGGTTAAGAGTACCTGCTCTTGGCATAGACCCTGATTTGGTTCTCTGGTACTTATATGGAACCCATATGGTGGCTAACCTTCTGTAATTCCAATGATAAGGGACCCAACACCCTCTTCTGGCCACCACAGGTTTGCATGTACAGGTGCACTTACATACGTGAAGGCAAAACACTCATATATATTAAATAAAATTTTTGTTTGTTTGTTTAAAAATTTGTATTTATTTTATGTGTATGATGTTACTGCTTACATGTGTGTAAGTGCACCTGAGTCATGCAAAGCCCACAAAGGTCAGAAGAGGGCATCAGATCTCCTGGAATTGGAAATACGAATGGTTTTGAGGCACTATGTGGGTTCTGGGAATCAAACCCTAGTCCTCTGGAAGAGCAGTCAGTGCTTTTAACCACTGAGCCATCACTCCAGCCCCCAAATTTTAAAAATGTTTAAAGAGCTAAAGTTTGTTTTTCCATGTCCCTATAATGAAATGCTGTTGTCTCTTACATGTCTGTTCTAAATAACCAAATTGCAATCATTGTTTCAATGCTTGTGATTTTATCTGTTTTGGATTAGTTCCTCAGATTGTATCCCCAAGTGATATTAATTATTCAAAACATTCATCGATTTTTAAATGATAATAGTCCGTATTTTATTTAGATTTCTACATTTTCCATCTAGGGTTCATCATCTGTTATAGGATACCACTTTATATTTTTGTCATTGTTTTGAATATACTTTTGACAAATTCATAAGCAGAAGTCTCAACCAAAGTGTGATGTTGTAGGGTTGGAGAGCTGGCTCAGCAGTTAAGAACATGTACTGGTCTTGTCGAAGACCCAAGTGTGATCTCAACATATACATCAGATGGCTCACAACTGCCTGCAACTTCAGATCTGAAGGAATCTGATGCCTCTGGCCTCTTTGGGCACCTGCACTCACACCCACACACAGGCACATAATTACATTTATTTTTAAACGAGATGGTGTTTGCAGAAAGGGCCTTTAGTAAGCACTGAGATTGTATAACGTCATGAATGTTAGACCTCTATAATGAGGTTAATGGTCTTTAAAATACAGATTTTAATTAATTCTTTGAGAACTTCTACAATGTCTTTTGATCATACTCCCCCATTCCAGATCCACTCCCACCTCCCTACCCACCCAAGTTCATGTTCTTTTTCCCCTCCCAATGTCTAATATGTGTTGCCTGAATATGGATGTGGAACCTACCCTGGATTGTGGTTGATCTACCAGGAGTCACACCCATAAGGAGATCTGCCTTTTCTTCTCTAAGTAGCTATTGCATGCCGAGAGCTCCTTTGCTGAAGTGGGACTTCATTTCTACCTCCCCACTCCAAGCTGGGACTTGAGCTCAAGCAGGTCTTGTGCATGCTGTCACAATTGCTCTGAGTTCATATGTGCATTTGCCCTGCTGAATGGAAAATGTTGTTTCTTTGTAGTCATCCACTACTTCTGGCTCTTACAATCTCTCTGCTCCCTCTTCTTGGAAGATCCCTGAGCCTTGGGAGAAGGGATGGGATATAGGCATCCCATTTAGGGCTGAGCACTCCACGGTCTCTTATTTTTTGAATTCTGGCTAGTTGTGGGTGTCTGTGTTAATTACCATCCACTGCAAGAAGTTTCTTTGATAAGGGTTGAGAGATACACTAATCTGTAGATATAACAATTAAGTCCTTAGAAGTTATTTTTAAATTGTGTCCATTTAATAGAATATTAATAGCAGATTCTGCCCTAGGGTCATGAGCTCTCTAGCCACAGGTTCTTGGCCAGGTGTGGGTTCCATCTTATGTGGAGTAGCCTTAAATCTGATCATAGAATTATTGGTTATTCTTATAACATTTATGCTACTGCTGCACCAGTAGACATATCCTGCCAGGCCAGTTGCTATTGTAGTTTGCAGGGTTCACAGATTGGTAAGATTGGTGATTATCTTTTTTTTTCTCCAGTAGCACGCATAGCCTTTCCAGCGGTATGAAAACTAGCCAATAGATGTCAATACCTGCTTGATTTTTCCATATCAAGTATGTGTTGTCCTCAGCAATAGGATATCATCATCAAGTTCCGGAGGGTAACTAAGAGCAACAGTGATGGCTTGGAATTTGAGCCAATGGGAACCTCATTCGGGATGAGTATTTCCAGTTCCAACTATTTATATGCAAATTTGTAATTTCATTTTTAATAGCTGAATAATATCCCATTATATACATGTGCCGTACTTTCATAATCCATTCATCAGTTGATAGGTTGTTTCCATTCCCTGGCTATTGCAAACAGAGCAGCAACGAACATGGATGAGCAGCGGGAACTACCTTCAGGACTCTGTAGTAGGGTACAGAGAGAGGACTATGACTGTATGCCCAGGAGTGGTATGGCTGGATCATGTGATAGATCTATTTCTAGCTTTCTGAGGCACCTCCACACTGATTTCCATCGTGGCTGCACCCATCTCAACTTCCACCAGCAGTGATTAAGCCTTCGTCTATCTCCACATCCTGGTCATCGTTTTTTTTTTTTTTTTCTTTTGGATCTTAGCCATTCTGACGGGGCAAGATGAAATCTCAGAGTAGTTTTAATTTGCATTTCCTTGTTGGCTACAGATAAAACATTCATCATTTTATGAATGTTGATTTGATAACCTTTCCCTCTGTTACCTACAGTAGATGAACATACACATTCCACCATATGTTCACAGAATTAGGTAAGAACATAGTGATTTCTTAACTTAGTACAGAGTCATAGAAAACTGCACCATTTTAAACAAACCTGATATATTAAATATATTTGCTTAAAGTACTTATCAAAGGTGATTACTAGGTTTTGAAAAACAGTCCTTTAAAGTGTACTGAAACTTATTTGTTATTCAATATAATGTTTATGTCCACATGTAAGAAATGTGAGCATTGTGATTTGGTAGTAACTGAAGGAAATAAGTGGGGTGTAAACTCTATAAGGGGTTGCTTCTCTTACCTGGTATTTCACACAAGCCAAATACTTGATGAGTTTAACACTGCTGATTGGAATCAGTATGGGGTCCCACAAAGAAAACAAACACTAGAAATTGATCTACGTATATGATCCATCCATATACTACTTCTGATATTTACTCAGAGGACTCTAAGTCAACATATCCCAAAGATACTTGCACATAAATGTTTGTTGCTGCCCTATTCAACATAGCTAAATTATAAAACCAACCCATGTGTCCAAAAACAGAGAAATTAATAAGGAAAATGTGGCATATATACAAAATGGAATTTTTTTGATAATATATAAAAATGGAGTTGTGTCATTTGTGAATGTTGGCATAGCTCAGATGTAGTGTGCTTGCCTACATCGGGCCCTAGGTTCTACCACAGGAAGAAACTAATACTTGTTAAATATTCCATACTAGGTACTTAGCCAAGAGCTGTGCATACCGCAACTTTAGATATGGATGAGGCATCACTATTATGATTGTTGCCCATGTACAGTGACAATCAGGAATGAGAGATAAGGTGACCATCTAGTCACATCACTCTGTAATAGAACAGAGGTAGAGCTCAGGCAACTTGACTCCAAAGCCTGTGTCTATACCTTTAACTCAACATTACAGATTTCCAAGGAGGAGGTACAACCTCTAAGTCATTTTCCCTCCTGTGCACACTGAGGGAGTGGCCAGCTCTTGTTGTCACACCCTACGTAGCTTCTTTGTTACACTGTCCCTTGTACAAGTCCTTCTAAATTAGGCTTTCTGACCCCAGTTCATCCTATGCCCTGGTTTCTCAGCCTCTCCCAGTCTGGTTATTTTCAGAAGAGAAGCACAGATGCTCTAGTAAAGAAAGAATGGGAGTTGGGGGGAGAACACATGAAACAAAATTAAGCAATGGAAAAGACAAAAGGACTGTAGACATTCTGCCCTTGCCAGAGTCAGTCAGTGGTTGAGAGTCAACTTCTGGGAGCTTTGGTGTGGAGCAATAAATCTAAAGTGCTACCTGAATGGTCACTAAGCCTTACACTCCTGCTTTCTGCCGTGAGAAGAGCCTGGTCCCTCTGGGGTAGGGATCTATGAAATGCCACTGTTGGGTCAAGCCTGGGGCTATTGGTTAAAGGTTGTGCTGACTGGCTTCTTCTCACAGTGACTCTGTGAAGTTGTGCCTTTATATCCCCAGTAGAGCAGGCTTGCAGATCAAACATGGCTGCACCTGTTTTCATATGGCCCATAAGCCAAGAACTATTTTTATATTGCTTATGAGGATGAGAATAACAAAGAAAAATATTGCATAACGTTAAGAAATTATACCTAATTCACATGTTTTAGCCATAATTTCAAGTTTTATTGAAAGAGGACCTTGTCCACTCATTTGCATATTGGTCTCCTGTTCGTTTTACTCTGGTGAGTGTGTCTATATGGCTCACAAAGTTGCATATATCTGCTAACTAGCTCTCTACAAAGAAGCTAGGCTGAGCCTTGTCTTAGTGCATTTTCTCTTCCTATAACAGAGTACCTGAGTAGGAATTTAAAAACCAAAGAAGGAAGTTTATTTGGGATTACAGTCCTGGAGCCTGAACGTCCAAGATCAGGGACCATATATGATGAAGAATTTCAGCTGTTTCATCACAGTGTGGAAGTTGGGAGGACAAGCAGGTAAAGGAGATTGTGATGAACTGAGGAACCACCTTGCTTTGTAATAAGCACACCCATGAGAAAGCATCAATCTCTCCTAGTGAGCTAATCACATCCTAAAGGCAACTCCTATCAAATATCAATGGAAGTCTCACAGAAGGTCAACCTAACCAAACCACAGCACCCCAGGTATAAACAGGTATACTAAGGCCCAGGGAAACCGAAAAAAAAATAAATAAATCACTTAAAGAATCCAAAAGAGGTTGTTGGTGAAGTTATGCTAAAGAATAGGCATAACCCCCACTATTGGGAAGGCGGGGCAGTGAGATATGATTGATAACTGTACAGTGAGCACATCGTGCTTTAATTCTCCTGCTAGTGTACCATACAAACCCCAACCGCTCCTCAAAGCCCATCACTAGTAAGTTTGAGGTGTTCTGAGGAAACCAGGTTCAGAAAAACCTTTGAATGAATTTCTGTAGATACTGGCTTCTTTTTTTCCTAATTAATTAATTAATTTTTAATATAGGTGTATGAGTGTTTTGCCTGCATGTATGTAATGCACGCCATGCAAATGCAGTGCCCACAAAAGCCAGAAGAGGATGCTAGATCCCCTGGAACTGGAATTTCAAACAGTCATTAGTCACCATGTAACTGCTGGAAGCTGAACCTGGATCCTTCAAAAGAGCAACCAATGCTCTTAACTGTTGAGTCATCTCTTCAGCCTCCATTCCTGGGTCTTTTGTGATGTGATTAGAAGCATGAAAACTCCAGAAAGGGCTAGAACTCATAGATGTGTAAACTGAAACAAGCTCTTAAATATTTGTAAATAAGTGAAAGGCAAGTTAAAAGTCACAACATATTTTCTTTTCAGTAGAAAAAGAAGTTTAATGTCAAAAATACATGTGCATAAACTTCTTCCCAATTTCCTTAAGCAAATAATAACAGAAAAGCTGAACCTATTCCATGTGGTAGACACAGGCCAGAATGTGTGGCAGACTTAGAAGAGCCAAAGGGATGTCAGGAAGAATTAGAGACAAGTTTCTAGATACCAGACCTGACCAAGTGGCTCCAGAACAGCCCTCCTCAGGGCTGTGGCAGAGGAAACCTACTATTCATTCATCAACCAATCTTAGGTAAGGACCTGCTCTGCCCCACAAGCTTCTCATGAGGTAAAAAAATTAGAGAGGCAAGGTCCCCGCTCTTTAGAAGCTTACATCTTCATGGAGGAGAGAGGTAATAGATGGAAAAGCTCATTACAATTGGTAACAAGCCCAAAAAGCAAGCACAGTAAAAAGATCAAGAGGCAGGCAGTCTTCTGCTGACCTTATTTGGAGGGAGGGTTCTTTCAGAGTATCATTATGCAAAGATGAAGTCATATGGGATTATGATGGGCACAAAGTCCATTGATTGGCTTCCTTGTAGGAAGGGAAGATGCTGCAGATATTCAGAGGGAACAGTGCCATGAGACAAGAGAAGCAGACATCAGAGTGATGCATCTATACGTCACAGGATGCCAAGGGTTGCGCAATCACCAGACACCAGAAGAAGCAGAGAAGGAGATTCACAAGAGCTTATCTATGGAGGAGCATGGCCGTGGACTCCTTGACTTGAGACTCTTATCTCTGACATGTGACAGAATGTATTTCTGTCATATAAAGCTCCCCAGGTTATTCCTTGACATCGTGAGGCATTGGTTTGAGGATCCCTGTGAATCCCTGAATTTAAGGGTGTTCAGTCATTTACATAAAATGGTACAGTGCTTTCACATAGCACTCCAACTTCTGTGTGCTTCACATCATCTCTGGATTACTCCTAGCACCTAATACAATGTGTATACTATACAGATAGTTCTTGTATGTTTGGGGAAACAATAAAAAAGTGTGTCTGTGTCCAACACAGACGTAACTGCTGTAGGCAACATAGCATTTTCTGTCTTTCACAGTGGAAGGCTACATAAAAAGATGAATATCTATCATCTCACTTGGTGCAGTGCACCAGCGTGTTCCAGTCACTCTGTTAAAGCTTTCTGAAATTAGCACGGAGATGGCGTGGTGGGTAGAGGTAGTTGTCACAAAGCCTGGTGATCTGGGTTCAATTCTCCAGGATCCCAGGATCCACGGTGGAAAAGAGAGAATGACTGATTCCTACAAGTTTTTCTCTGACCTCCACACGTACACTTTTGCACACACGTACATGTACATGTGTGCACACAATAAACAAATAAATGAAATTTATGAAATAGTTTCAGAATATTTCCTGTGTACAGCAGTTGAATCTGTGGCTGTGGAATATGCAGAGACAAAGGGCAGACTGTATTTTGTGTGGTAGCCCCTAAGAAACTAATGCAGCTGAGCAATCATCCCTGGGGAGTTTAAACAGAAGAATACTATGATCTGGCTGGAACTGTGGTGATGCTGTAGCGCCTGCATTGAAAGTTGACTGCAAGGGCTGGAAGTGCAGGTATTTGTCTGGCACATACAAAGCTCTGAGTTTGATCGCCAGCAGTACAAATAAACAAGTACATTAATAAGAACTAGAGGACAGCCATTTAGAGGAAGCACAGCACTGTAGATGGGAGGTCACAGTGAGCAGCGCCAGGGACCACTGCTCCCATTTCGAGGATCAGCGTCTGTAGTGGCAGCCAGGCATGATGTAAGAAACAGCTGCACAGATGGATCCATCTATATGCCTGGAAGACTCGGGTGAAGGTGAGTGACTGTAGTTGCAAGCCCTGATATAACAGATCTTTCAGCTAGTCCTCAAATGTGGCTCCCTGGAGAAAAACTTACCGAAGGAAGAGTTAATGGGTTTTTTTGTTTTGTTTTTCTGAATCCCCAACAATTCTTACAGAGCGACAAGTATGTAGCTAATTACCAGAACTGGTAAATGTTGTGGATGGGGTGCACTGAGGAAGTGGACACATCCTACAAGCAGCCTTACCTGTATACTAAGACAGTTTTTATTTCATTTGCTTCCTTTGATTTGGCCAGAATTCATTTATTGAACGTGTTAAAAAGTACCTACATTTTGTCCTGAAATATACCAGTTGTTACCTGAAATGAACCAGTTGTTCATTCTACTTCCTACTGAGGATGCGAAAAACTTGATTCTTCTGACTTGGAATCAGTGACAACAGGAACCAATTAGCAACCAGTGACAGTTCACAGAGAGCCAAGGAAGGACCCTTCAGATGGGAACTGAATTTGCCTCACCAGTCTCAGAGCAGTGAACAGAAGACGTTCCCATAAGGCGTCCATATCACTCTGTCTTTAATGATGAATTTTTTAAAGTTACCCTTGTGGTCATGATGGAGAGATTTACAGATGTTTCGATGAAACTCTTCATCTGGAATTTATGCAGTGAAGTACATATTGACTTTGTGTCACTGAAAACACTAAGATTTATTATTCTTAAAGATAAGTAATACCTTGACTTTGACTTGGTCAATATTTATCTCACAAGCCGATAAATCTCCAGCAATAAATTTCAACAAAAGCCAACACTTTCTGATACAGGGCTGTATTTTGCAGAAGTCCCCAAATTTCTGTTTTCTCACAGAGAGTCAGTGGTCAAACCTGAGGAAGTATTCTCAGGCATATTTTATTTTTAGTGAGCTCAGTCCCATTTTGACAGCAGAGTTTTATCCAAATAACTTAATGTGGGTGGGAAAATTACAGACTGGATCTTTCTGTCTTCTTTTCAATAGTTGTAAGCAATGAATCTTCTCCCTAGCCCAGGCCTAGCTAAAGCCCAGGTCCAGTGCTCACATCAGACACCAACCAGAAAAGGCTAGAAGACAGGCCTGTCTGCAAATAAAGGTGACAAGTGACATTGGTCATTTGTGCGCCTGTCCGTGAAGGCATTATCTTAGCTTTCTATTGTACTGTAACAGTGAGTGAGCTCATACTAACTTCTCATAAGTTCAAAATACCATTTTAGTGTTTGTTGGTCAAACAGTCTGTCACCATTTAAAACTATGGTGTGTCCTGTGTGTAGCCACAGAGGTTTCCCATCTAGCTGGATGTGACGTGACGGCAATGACCCCAGATGACTCATTTTCTGAATCTTCAAAGAACTTTTCCTGGCTTGATGTCCTAGGCAATCCCCTTCTTTCATAGTCTTTGGAATATGTGCTTTATTCCTGTAACAAAATATCTGATACTGGTTAATTTATAAAGAATAGAGGTTAATTTAGATCAGGGTTCTGGAGGCTGGAAAACCCAAAAGCATGACACTGGGATCTGCTGAGCTGCTTGCCAGTGAGGGCCCTGCCTGCTGTATCATAATGTAATGACATCACATGGAAAGACTGAGCAGTAAGCTGCCTCGGGCATTTCTTAGCTCTTTATAAAGCCACTAATGCCGCCATGGCAATTCCACACTCACCTTCACCTAATCCAAATCACCTCCCAAAGGCCCCATTTCCAAACATGCAAACATATCAATGTGAAGCTTCAATTTCCAACGCATTACATTAAGGAGCGTATTAAGTAAGCCACAGCGATAAGTATGACAATTTATAGCATGTATATGCCAACACTTCTCCTCACGTGCTATCTTTTTCTTTTCCTTTAATGTGGAGAACAAACATGGGGGTGCCGACTTTTCCACAAGATTCATGGATGTTACCTGAGACCACTGCTTCTCAGAGGAGCTTACATAGCCAGAGTCTATAATAGTCTTTCTCCTGCCAACCAAATACATGCTGCAGCATGTTGACAGATAAGTCTGTAAAGGTCTTTATCACTTGAACTTCTCTATCTAATAATTTTAGGAAGATAATATTTAACTTAACTACATCCAGATCTCAACTACCAGGCAGGTTTTACTGTTTATTTGTTATTTATTTAATTCTGTGTTGTGTTCTATTTGAGAACAAGCTTGTTTACCCAACTTACTCAACTTTATGTTGTGAAGGTATTTGAGATCAGAGTAAGGATTCAGGAGCCAGCCTGCCTAAATTTGAATCCGATTTCCCCTACTTCCCAATAGCATCACTTTGAGCAAAGTAATTCTCTCTTTGTGCCTATTTCCTCTTGAGTCACACTGAGATCTGTCACCAAAGGGTTATACATAAAATTGTTAGGAGAATTCATCTATCAAATATTTGAATACTTGAAAATAATAAAGTGTTATATCACCTGTTTATGAAATACATAATTTTATGTATTTTATGAGAATGATTTTTATATTAAAAACACTTAGCCAATCACTTCATACATATTAGTGCATCTCATCTTCATAACAATTTTCAAAGACATATGTTATTTTACAAATAAAGGACCAGATCCAACAGATCAAGCAGTTTGCCTAGAGTGGTAAAGTGTACCTAAGGACTAAGCTTCAAAATCAGGCCTCCTGAGTCTGAAAACAGTGGTTGCACTTTTATGGTAGTGTTATCCCTCCTGAGACCTAATAGTCACTTTAACTGAGGACTTCCTACATGCCTGGCGTTGTTACCAAATTGTTGCGATGACTGCAAAACTCCTCTGAGTTTGCTCCCATTTCATGACAAGGAACTGAACCTCGGGACACCGAAGACCCCTGGTTAACCTCAGAATTAATTTTTGCTTGTTTGTTTGCTTTTAATTACGTGTGTTTTTGCAAATGTACAGCTGAGTGCAGTGTCCACAAATGCTGAAAGAGGACATTGGATTCCCAGTTACAGCTGGTTGTGAGCTGTCCAGTGTAGGTGCTGGGAACTGAACTTGAGTCCTCTGCCAGAGCAGCAAGTACTCTCTTGGGCATCTTTCCAGCCCCTGATCTTACATTTAAATCCAGATCTTTTGAGCTTGAAATTGCTCACTTTCCATTCTTCAAATGCATTGAACACGAACTCTATGTGGCTTTCACATTGCTGTCCTATCACATCTTAGCTCTTCAAGTTAAAATCTTCTAGGCCTTTGGAGACAGCAAAAGAATACAACAATGAATATCTAAATGCCTCTCAATTAATTTCAATAGTTGTTTATTTTTGTTTAGTTTCTTTCAATAATTATTTTTATTCTGAGATTTTCAAATGTGGAGAATGCTAGAAAGAAATATTACATGAAGCAAAGAAGGTAACTTTTCAATGATAAAGGATGCAAAACAGAAAAAGATGTACTATGATGAATGCATATGTAACAAATAATATAGAATCAAAATTTATAAAGCAACTACCATAGGAGCTATCATAACAGCAAACAGAACCATATCAAAAGCATGAGACTGAATCTACTGTTCTCTGCTTGTAAAAAATAAAATAAGGAGATATATATATATATATATATATATATATATATATATATATATATAACATGGGGAAGCACAGGAGAGTTGTAAGAGGCCAGAGACCAGTCTTAGCTACATAGTGAGTTCTAGACCTCAACCAGAGCTGCAAAGTGAAATCCAGTTTTATGAAAAATGGAAAATCATAAGGGAACAGGGGGTGAGGGCTAATGAAGAGTGGGAGAGCAATGAGTGAGTTGGTTTGTGAAGATGAGCTCTCCAGGCACAGTGCTCTGTTATGGCACTGATGACCAAATCAAACTCCAAACTGTTAAGTAAATGACAATATGAGAACCAAATTTCTTACAGAAAACAAATGTGAGCAGAGATTCTTTTTCCCCTCAGCAAAGCATTCTCTGCTTAGATGGGTAGTATCAGATGTCTTTAGAAGTTATGCAGCTCAGTGTACAGAGAATAAGGGAGCAGTAACCCACCTGTTCTTAAACAGCAGGGCTCTGCCTGAAGACCACATGGGCATTTTCAAGCACTTTGAAGATTAAACAGTAATTGTTTGGATACTATATTTCCCTCCAAGAGCAGAAGCATATATCCCCTAATTTTTATTTAAGATTGACTTACTTCCTCAGCCAAAGTCTGAACTTGTAAGTACTGAGGTGTCTTACTACATCAGGTATGTATATATGAGACCTTGAGAGGTACTGGGATGGTTACTGCATCAGGTACATGAGACATTGAGGGGTGTGATTATATAAGAAGCTGAATATCCCAAACTTTGAACTAGATGGTGGTCCATAAACAGAAACTCTATTATTCTAGATCCCCCTAATTCTAATTGGGAGTTTTACTTATATATTCTGAAGCATAGACCAACAGTGTCAGATACACTCAAGAAAAATTTAAATGCCAAATAGCATTGTCTTCATTAATGGGTTTTATGGTTTTCAAGGGTTTTGCCATTTGTTGCCTTTTCTAAGCCTCATGATGCTGTTTCACATGGATGAGGACATGGTGACCTTAAGCTGTCTGCCCAAATGTCAGCATCATGGCTAAAGAAGGACATGATGAAGACTGAATCCTCTACTGCAAATAAACCACCACTATTGTTGCTACTGGTGTACTGAGTGAATGTCCTGGTGGGGCAGTGCATTGTTACCATGATGAAATATCCTAACAAAAGCAGCTTGCAAGAGAAAGTGTTCATTTTTGGCTTATGTTCCAGAGGGTTACCGTCTATCATGGTGGGAAAGGCATGGCAGGTGGAAAAAGAGGCCAGCCCAGAAGTCAGGAAACAGAGACATCACATTTTATCCACACACAGGAAAAAAAAAGAGAGAGAACTGGAAGTGGAGCCAGGAAAACCTCAAAACCCACCTTCAGTGATGTACTTCCTCCAGCAAGGCTATCCTTCCTAAAGGTTCCATAACCTTCTCAAACAGCACCATCAACTATGGACCAAGTGTTCAAATACATGAGTCAATGGGGCCATTTTCCATGTAAACCGCCACCATACACATGCATTTCTCCAGCCACCTTAGACACTGCATGCAAGTAGCCTGGCAGGTGCCTGAGAGACGGTGCCATCTTGAGCATCAATGACTGATGCCAGCCACAAATCCTCAGACTCGAGGAAAGACTGTCAGTTTCTGGCTCAGATGGGAAAACCAGAACCACCTGTAATCCTGTGCAGCAGAACAGAAAACACAGCTGCATGAAGCAGCTCTGAAGAAAAAAAAAAACTTAAAAAAATCTTTTATGTATTTATCTTTATTTTATGTGTATGGATGTTTTGCCTGCACATGTGTAAGTGTGCCTGTATCATGTAATGCCCACAGAGGCCAAAAGAGGGCATCGGATGCCTGGAACTTGAGTTACAGGTGTTTGTTAGCCACCATATAGGAACTCGGAACTGAGCCCAGGTCCTCTCCAAGAGGAGCCAGTGCTCTTCACCACTGAGCCATCTTTCCAGCTCCTGAAATAACATCTTTAAGACAAACAAAACAAAACTCTCTATAGAGTTCCACAAAAGAATTTTCAAAAATCTAACCCAAACCAACATTTTTCTGCCATGAAAGTTTTGAAGGCAGTTGGCATCAGCAGTCACAGTATGAAGGGACATCTGTATCCACACAAAGGAAGGAAGAGGTTCATAGATGACAGATTACAGGTGAATAGAAGAGAGTTTCTGTTTTCTAAAAATACACCAGAAGCTAATTGCTTATTTCTGAACAAATATATAAAAGTGTTACACATGTTTTCAATGTATGTACAGGTAAGAGTGTGACCACAGAGCAGAGGCCAAGAGAGAAGACCCATGGCTACCTGATCTCGGGTACCTCCATGAACTAAAGGGAGAGGAGCTAGTCTGAAAACATAGTTTTCTTGTGTTGCATTGAAAGACTGCAGAAAAACGGCTTAGGTTCATCTATAAATTTGTACCTTAGTTTTTTGTTACTATAGCAAAATACCTGACGAGTTATTTCTAAAGAAGTTTATTTGTCTTCTATGTCTGCAGTGGGAAGTCTAAAAACAAGACGCTGGACTCCAGCCTTTCTGCTGCATTATAACCTGGTAGAAGATGTCACATAACAAGACAGAGCCAGTGTGCTAGTTGAGAACTCATAAAGCCATTAATGCCATGCTGAGGGGTCACCTCCAAGAACTCAACTAATCCCAATTACCTACTGTCTTAGTTTCTTTTCCTGTTGCTATGATAAAATACTCTGACAAAAGCAGAGTATTCTCTTAAGAGAGAAAGGGATTGTTTGAACTCGAAGTTCAAGGTACAGTCTGTCACAGCAGGGCAGCAGTAGCAGTTTGGAGCAGCTGGTCACATCCCACCTACTATGGGGAAACAGAAGAATGAATCATGCTGATGCTCATGCGGCTTGCTTTCTCCATATCATACAGTCCAGGAGATCTGCCCAGGGGATGTCCCACCCTCAATTAAAATGGATCTTCCCATTTCAATGAACTGAATCAAGATAATCTTCCACAGGCGTGTCCGGAGGGTTTTTTCTCCCAGGTGTTTCTAGATACTGTCAAGCTGACAGCACTAAGCATCATACCTACTGTGATGGTTCATCGTGACTGTCGATTTGGAGGGATCTGGACTCAATGATGGACCTTTAGCCATGTCTGTGAGGGGATTTATAGAAAGGGTTAACTGAGGAGAGAAGATAATTCTTCAGGGTAGTAGTGCGGCCAATGCATAACCGGGGCACAGAGAGGACGGAGGGAAAACAGTGCTGCCTGCCCGACACATCCGCTCTGCTGCTGCTGCAGCCATCCCACCACGACCTCCATCTTGGCTGATGTCAGACTCCAGCTTCTTTGGCCTTCCAGTATGGACTGAAGAGAAGCAACGTCAAGGACTCTTCAAGGCCTTCAGTGTCAGATCAGGGCCGCTGAGGCACTGGGCTCCATGCACTGAGTTGCTACTTGGTTCTCAGTATCTCCAGAACACAGGCAGTTGTTATTGTTCTACCCAGACTCTCTAGCGTAAGCCAGTAAGTCAACCTAATAAATTCCATTTTCATATATATATAAATTTCTACTCATCCTCTCTGGAGAATCCTGCCTAATACACCAACCAAAGGTCTCACCTCCAAATATCATTAATCTATTAGTTTGGGCATTTGTTGTCATGTTTAAATCATAGCAGTTAGGGAAAGCAATTTGTTGTCATTGTTATTCAATATGGGGTCCATGAAATTTTAAAAGCTTCCAGGTCCAGCTCTACCCCAACACTACTGAATCAGAATCTTCATTTTAGAAACTTCTCATATTACTCATAGGTACTGAAAAGATTTAGAATCAGTCTAGTAAAACTGAATTCATATAATGCATAAGCAAGCAGACATATTCGCTGCTATTGTTATTTGGAATAGGATAGAATCTTACTATGTAACCCAGTCTGGCCTTAAACTGGCTTCATAGCCCAAGCTAGCCTCAAATTCCCAATCCTCCTGGCTCATCCTCCTAAGTGCTGAGATTACAGGTGAATGCTACCACCTCTGGCCTGAAAGCTCTTGTTTTTGTTTGTTTGTTTGTTTGTTTGGTTTTAAGTTTTTCTGGTGTTTTTGAGACAGGGTCTTCCTATAGCCATAGCTGGTCTAGAACTGGCTATGTAGACCATGCTGGCCTCGATCTCACAGAGATCTGCATGCCTCTGCCTCTTGAATGCTGGATTAAAGGCATGTGCCATCATGTCCAGCTGACTCTTGTTTTTTTTAAGCACTGGACACAGTATAAAGTGTTTTATAAGAAATCCGAAATTGTTTCTTATCATTGTGGTTGTGTAAGGAAATAAATTTTCACCTTTGTACTACGATATTTTCTGACAAAACTATAGTGCATCATGATTTGTTGCAGAAAGAACTTTTGTAAAAAGTTTTCATTTTGCTCTAGTTTTCTAAAGCACCAGAAATTCCTACCAGTGGTGAGCACCTTTCAGACATTAAAACTCTTGAATAAAATGAGAATTCAGTCAACAACATCCATTTCCTGAAATTGTTGGGTGGTCAGAGGAATGTGGCTCCTATTACCACAGGTTTTACTTTCTGAGAGGCAGTTCAGCCTGAAATTGCTGAGATCAAGGCCAGGTGGGCTAAATACAGTTAAGCTAGGGGAAGACAGAGAGACACGGGGCCTGGAGCCCAGAGAGGAGTGTGGAACCGAGGGAGTTGGCTCCCTGCAGCTCCCAAGTGCAGAATGTACCAGCTGGGGATGTGGAAGACGCTTCGAAGGCCCTGCAGCTTGGCGATGAGGTGCAGCATCTGCACAAGTAAGGCTGTTCTGTTTTGTCTGGGTACAGGACACTCTGGGGAGTTACCTCTTTCTTCCCCCTGAAGGATAGAAAGATGTCCATAGCTCACCTGAGAGTCTAGGCCTTTAGTCAGATGCTACCGTGACTCAGAGCTAAGGTCTAAGAGTTTCCTAAAATATGTGAGGTAGGGGGCTGGCCATGAGGTTCCCACTGCCATGTCCCACATGATGCACGGACAAGTAATTTGGCCTTGATAACTTGCTGAAAGTTGGCCCTCTGAGGCTGAGAATCTTTGAGTCTTCTCAAGCCTCCAACCAGGACTTGTTTGCTTGTGGGGTAGGAAGGGGGCTGAGGGCAGATCCTCTGTTTGTATTAGTTGCCTGAGGCCAACTGCTGCTTGAGTTTCTGATTTAGTCACCTGAGGAACTTTCCAAGCCACTCTCAAATAATGCTTGTCCTACCGTTTGGGGGACTCAAACTTTGAAAACAACTGATTTAAGAAGTGCAGCTATCCCTCAGCATCTGCAGGGGGTTCTGGGACCTTGAAAGTCATTTAAATAAGACACTGTGGTATTTGTGAGCTATACACATCCGACCCTACACTTTAAATAGATCTAAATTACTTACAATATCTAGGACAACGTGAGGCCTCTCTGCCTGTTGCAGTTTCTAAAGTCATTTTACGTACACCATCTCATGAATCCAGGCAACTAAATATTTTACATTTGAAGTGAATTTCAGCAGCACTGTGACTAATATTGGGAATGCTGTGAGACAGTGGACAGAGTGGAGATTGTGAGTAGCTCATATTTACTGAGCACAGTTTTTATTCCAGGCACTAGGCAAACATTGGTTCAGAAAAGTTAACCTGCCTAGGAAGGATCAGCTGGAAACAAGAAGTCATATTTGAGCCCAGGCTGTCTGACTAGGTTCACTGTCAACTTGGTATTGTGGTATTGCTCCTCCTACAAATGACAATAATTGCTTGATCACAGTTAAATACTTGTTACTCCCAAAATACTCATGGTAATTAACCTTAAGTTCCAGACTGTGGGTCAGCCCAACTTCCTTTAGTTTCAAGACACAGAGAATCACTCAGATGCACCTTGAGCAAAGGAAAAGGCCTGGGGAGGAGCCTGAGCAGCCCTGAGGACCTCTCTCCATGGACCTAGCACTATTCAGCACACCTGCTTCCTGCTGGTGTTGAGGTTCCCGCTACTCATTCAAAGATGAGCTCCTGGAAGGAATTTACCCAACTGTGTGTGCCTGTTTCAAAAACAGATGCTCCAAGCAAGATGCTCAGGGCTGCTTCCCAAGACTCTTTCATTGGTCCCCCACTTAATGTTAAAATTTACTACATTTGGGTCTGGTGATTCCAATAGCCACATCAGCTGCACAGAGGAATAGGGGTCCAGCCTCATTACATGACCCAGAGAAGAATAGGAAAGCAGTAACTTTTAAATGAGTTGTTATGACTTTGACGTAAGGGAAAAGTTGAAAGGTTTCCAGATAAGGCATACCTATGTCTCTAAGCCATTGTCTGGGTACAACCTGCTTCAAGTGCTCTTCTACTGGGCTCAGCATGTGAAGGCTTCCAGGGATCTTCTCAAGGTGGAGAGTGAGGCATCAATGCTGCATTGCCACTTTTTCAGTTCAAGGCTGCTGTCACATGAAGCCGTTTTATCAGAGGCCATGGTGAATTGCACAGAAGTTTCAATGGAAGTAGTTTTAATGGAAGTGTCCCCCACAGGCTCCAAGTATTTGAGCACTTGGTCCCCAGTTTGTGGGGCTGTTTGGGGAGGGCCGTGGAATCTTTGGGAGGTGTGGTCATGCTGGAGGAAGCACGTTGGGAGGGGGACCTTCGAATTTCTAACAAGCTTGCCAGAGGTGTGGATGGTTACAGTCTGAGAAGCACTGTTATACTCAGTGGCTTGAGTGTGTTCTGTGTCTTGCCCTGGATTCTAGCTGGGTGATAAGAGGAAAGAAACAAGTTGGCCCTGTAGCTCATGATGATGAACTTGAAGTAGGTGCAGAGCAGATGGGTAAAAGTTGTCTGGTAGCTGAGAATGAAAATCTGGAGTTCAAGGACTGTGATGATGTCTGTCATCTCAGGGAGAAGGGAGTGATGTGGCTCCAGAGGAGTAACAGGGTAGATAAGGAGGATCCTCATTTATATTCATTCTCTCTCTCTCTCTCTCTTCCATACCCTCCTCTCTTTCCCTTCCCTTCTCTCTTTCCTGCCTTCCTCTGCTTCTCTCCCACACACATATTTACAATATGTCTTCAGAAATTCCCAGTGCTGTTCCACTGAGCATTTACGTGTAGATATTGTAGACTTTGAAGGCACCTGTGTTCTAGAAGCTCTTTCAATCTTCACTTGCTCAAGGATAGCCTGGTCTTGTAGGGCATCCCTCCTCATGGCTGTGCTGATTCCTAGATAGCCCTGGAACTCTTTGTAGAAGGCCTCAGCATTGGTCCCTGGGTAGTGAAAACTCTGGGCTAAGGGAAGGGAAAGGAAAAGATAGTTCTAGAACCTAAGTGAGGATGAGAAAAGATAAAGGCTATAGACAAAAGCAAGGTGGAAGTCTTGCCCTATGAAGGGGTGGGGCTGGCCCTAATATGGCTGAAGACCTCTGGAGCAGCTCCCAAAAGTCATTTCCAAGATCATTGAAATTTCAGCCATTTTGAATGATACCAGATCATTGGATCACAGGCTTTGATGAGGGGAAAGATTGCTTTTAGAATCTCATTACTCCATAATCTCATCTTTATATTTGTGATGGTTAATCTTGATTGTCAACTTGGCTGGATTGAGAAATGAGTAGGGCGTCAGTAAAACACATTTCTGGGTATGTCTGTAAGGGAGTTTCAAGGACATTTGACATGTGGGAGGAGCAACTGAGGGGGACAGACATTCCCAGAATGGGGGTGGCTCTAATAGGCCAGAAGGTGGGGTGGAATAATGACGGAAGAATATCTGGCACTGTGTACAAGCTTCATCCTTCAGAGGAAGTGTGTTTGCTGCTGCTGCTGCAGCAGCCACCACTGCCACTGTCTGTGAACATTACAGTCCAGTTCTTCAGCCTTTCCATGAGACTCACACAAGCTTCTCTGCTAGAGCCTTGGTACTGGGCAGGGACTGTAGCATTGGTCCCCATTATGGAAAGGCTTCTAGTTTCTTGGGCTAAGAAGCTACCAGGTTCTCTGGCTCACTACTACAAAGATGGTCATTGCGAAGACTACTCAGTCTCAGATCTATCATAAAAGCCAATCCAATGAATCCTTTTTTATAATTACACACATCTATATCATACATCCTGTTGGCCCTTTTTCTCTAAAGAACTCTAATATAATATTCAAGCCTGGGAAATCTGAAAGATAGTTAAGAAAAGAGAAAGGTATGCTATGACTAGGGCTGAAGCCCAGCACTGGAAGAGAGCATTCATGGGAGCATGGGGACTAGTGGTGCTCATGACTGAAGTGTGCCACCCAATTCCACATGTCAAAGTCCTTTTTTTAAATGTGTATGAGTGTATTGCCTACATGTATGTAAGTGGGCCTGTGTCATACAGTGCCCACAGAGGTCTGAAGGGGGCGTCAGATCCTCTGGAGTTGGAGTGATGGATGGTTGTTAACTGCCATGTGAGTGCTGGAAATTGAAACCGGGTCCTCTACAAGAGTAGCCAGTGCTCTTAACTGTTGAGTTATCTCTCCAGCCCCATCGAAACCCTAATTTTAATGAGATCAGTTTGGAGACAAGGCCCCTAAGGGGGTGGTTAAGGTAGATGAGGCCACTGGTTGGACCCCATCCAATAGGACTAGTGTAACTGTAAGATGAGATGAGACTAGGACACTGGCATACACAGAAGGAAGACCACATGAAGACACTAAATAGATAGTCATTACGAAGCCAAGAAGAGAAGTGTAAGAAAGAACCGGCCCTCCCTTGACTTACACTTTTAGCCTTTGAGTTGTGAGAAGTGGTTCTTGCATAAGTCACCAAAGCAGTGGGATTTTATTAGGCTGTACACTAAGCGTAAGAGATTGGAAGGCAGGGGAGTGGAGGGAACCTCAAAGGTCATGTTCATAGTCAAACTTGTGTGTGAATTTCCATTCAAGAGTGAGCCTCCAGGCTTTTTGTCACTGACATGAATGATCTGTGACAGGAAGTCCTACACTGAGAAGTGGTTTATGAACTGTGGAAGTGGTCAGCCTGCCCTGAGTTTGTGGTGTCTGTGAGGCCATCTTTCGAAGATGCTTTGGCAGGTAGAGAGAGCAACCATGAAGCTCACAGACAATTGTCTGCTGCAGAGAATCTCAGTATTTATATAAAACAAGAGGGTCCAGCTGACGTGTCTGGATTAAGTCTCACAGCTAGTATTACTGAATTTGGCAGGCCTCAGCATGCCTTACAGGGAAAAGCTTTTTCTGGGGACCCTTTGCTTATCAGCTGTGCATCCTGTGGTTCTGAAGGCTTATTCAAGTTCATGCCCTACTGCAAGCTTAGCAGCAGCTGATTTGATTAAGGTGTGCTATGGTTTGGATATGGTTTCAGTATGGTCACCCAAAGGTTTATGTGTTGGAAGCTTGGTTTTCAGTGTGGCAGATTTAAGAGGAGGTGGACCCTTTAAAGGGTAATTAGGCTAGTTATGGCTTTGCTTGCAGAAAGGACGAATGCTTATTCCATACTTGAGTGAGTTCTCATAAGAAAAAGTTGGTCCTCCTGCTGTCTGGCTTCCTGTCTCGACATATTCTCTCTCTCTCTCTCTCTCCCTCTCTCTGCCAAGATGTCTTATTGTGTCACACACAGTCACCAAGGCTCTTACCAGAGAATGAATATAGGGTTGTCTAAGCCTTGAATTTTAGCCCCCAAAGCTATGAGGTCAACTCTTCATAAGGTATCCAACTTCAAGTATTTTGTTATAGCAAAAGAAAGTACACCAATACAGGATGACATGCAGATGGCAGGCTACCTGGTTCACTCCCCCTCTTATGACTGATGGGTTTATTCTTCCAGCTGTTTGCATGTGGAGAACAGACAGTACCCATTGGAGTGCTTCAAGCCTGCCCCCTGCTAAAGGCAGCAGCATTCAATGACTGGTCAATGGAAAGTAACAGTATCAGAACCTAGATTCTTTGCACAGGTGTTCCAAGTGAATGTCCTCCACACTAATTACCTGTCCCTACTCCTGAACATCCCACTCACAAACTGACCTATGATGTGAGGGTTGAAGGTGCTAGGAAAGACCTGTGCCACTTTCATCAGTATTGACCTAGTATATAAAATGAAAAAAAATCAAATATGGGATTACAAAATTTTGATAGATCATCAGTGTTTATGTTGACTATAAAAGCAGGCAAAATTACAATATGGTCAGACTATGCATGAGAAAATTATAAGGTTTAATATTAAGGTATGTGCTCACAATGAGCAGAATCAGGATGAAATGTTTGAAAGAGTACGAAAAGTTTCTTCTTTTGTGTGTTTTGAATAGGATGTGCCTTTCAATCCTGTGTGTGGTTATGTTATGGCAAAAGCTTTGAAGATCACTGAGTCACACACTGTCCCTTGGAGCAGCAATCTTAACTGACACTACCCTGTTCATGCTTGTTGTAGCCAAAATGGCCTTAGCAACTCTGTCATAAGGATGTGAGAAGCCTTTGCCTACTCCAGTCACCCTGAGACAGAGTCCGTGCCATTGGGGATATATAGATTAGGTTGTCTTGGTTCTGTCTGGACTTGCTGTCTCAA
The DNA here is from genome assembly GCA_035773235.1 of Eospalax fontanierii. Classification (NCBI taxonomy): domain Eukaryota; kingdom Metazoa; phylum Chordata; class Mammalia; order Rodentia; family Spalacidae; genus Eospalax; species Eospalax fontanierii. The sequence continues at coordinate 41,793,803 of CM069540.1, read as the reverse complement.
CAGCCTGCATCCTACCTAATTCTTTGTCCACAACTGACAGAATCACTGCCTCACTCTGACCAGTCTAAATCTCAGGCCCAGAAAACCAAGAGCAAAGAGCAGGGTAACTAGTTTTAAGTGACTTACTACTTTTGTATTGCTAGTACCACAATACCCGATAGAAACATGCTGGGGGAGATTAAAATTAAGAGGGGAAGGATTTATTTTAACTCCTGGTTTCAGAAGGCTCAATTCATCACAGAGGGGAAGGCAGAGCTAAGTTCATGTTGGGGGACATGTGTAGTGGGACTTCTCTACAGCATGGTGGACTAGGAAGCAGAACAGAGCACACTAGACCACAACCAGGGACTGGTATATTCTTTTAATGCCAGCCCTTAGTGAGCCACTCTGTCATCTGGTCTTCACAGCCTCCAAAATTGTACAACCAGGAAGGGACCAAGCACTCAAAACAGGAGCCTGTGGGGGACATTTCAGATTTCAATGATAATAGTCACTAAGACTCGGAGTGATCTGTGAAATTTGTTTAGAAGTAAGTTTAAATTAAATCCAGTGCCCTTCAGGATGTAGTCCTACTACCCCATCTGAGGTCCTGCTTACTCCCTAGCCTTGTGTGAATGCCTAAAGAGACTCCTGTTTCAGGAATCTGAATTCTGACGTGGAAACAAGGAGCCTGCTGGAACGTGGGGAAACTGGCTAGTTAGTGTAGAAGGAGACATGGTGTTCTAGGGAAAGCCAGGTACAGGCTAGCTACACCTCACACAGGTGGGCAGTGCCAGCCAATAGGAGGAGATGAGGAGAAACAAGGAGTCACTGGCAGCATGTGGCCCACCAAGAACAGCAAGCTCTGCTTGTGCTACAGGAAAATCCTGTATCATGAGCCCTTTATGTCTAAGGTAACTTGAAGGAATTTTCCTTTCTTGACTCTACTAAAAGAAAGGAAGAGAAATAGCAGTGTTCTACGGAGATATGTTTTTTTAAAGAGAAAAGAAAAAGCAATTTGTCCAAGGATGTCACTGTGATGCCGATCACAGAAGCCAAATTTGGAGCTAGGCCAAATGCCCAAGAAATAAGCATGTAAGGGTGTCGATTCAAAGAAAGGGGTGCCTGGAGGCAGCCGAAACCAAAACAATGAGACTCATTCCCCTCATACTGAGATGGAAGCATGCACATCACAGCATTGGGAAAAGGCCAAAGGTTATATAAATAGTTGACATTTCAAGTATTTTTTAACTCTTCCTGTCAACTTGTGAATGTGAGGGGAATTTATCTTTTCACAGATGGCTATACAAAAAGATGCTCCGAACCGCACAGCATTGCCTTCTTCGTTCTTCCTTTGGAATACAGCCACCGTCATCAAGTTCACCCGCCTACTTCTGAACTGTATGGATGCCACCAGGGCTGATGGGTGTAGAGAGTACTTCACTGATAAAGAAGGAATGAGGGGGCCAAGCTCAAAGCTCACCTTTCAGGCCATCCAGCTCCGCCCTTCAAAGGAACTGTCAACATAACAGGATGGGGATGGGGACAGGGTGTCCCGCCTCATGTACGAGATGCACGTAAACATGAATGTTCTTTGGACATTGTCATCCTACTGACTGGGCTGTTGCTCTGAGTCTGTTATTCCCCAGCAGGAGAGCAACTGAGGGCCTCCAGGTCAAGTCCTCTTTCTAACAAGGTAATCACAAGCAATAATAGTTCTGGTAATTTATTTTCTTTTGCTGTAGCAAAATAATCTGATTCTAGGTAACTTATGAAGAAAAGAAGTTTGCTGACCCATGTTTCTGATGACTAGAAAGTCCAAACAGCATGGAGCCCCTGACTATACATGATAGGTAGCATCAAATGATAAAAGAGAGAGAGAGGTAGAGAGGAGTGAGAGGAATGAGGAAAAGTGAGCAAGAGATTTATGTAAGCCAGGAGTTAAGAGACAGAGGAAGCTTGTTGTTTTTGTAACAATCAACTCTTCAAGGGAACTTTCTTCGTTGCTCTCACAAAATACCTGACAGAAACAACTTCATGGAGGAAATATGTACTTGGTTCTTGAATTCAGAGTCCAGTCCATCATGGTGGGCAGCATGTGGCAAAGCAGAGCTGCTCACAGCATGCCAGGCCAGGCTGCAGGGGACACTGATGCTTGTCTGGCTGCTCCTCTCCCGGCAGCCCTCCCCCGTCTTCCCTTCTGTCTGGAATTCAGTCTCAACATGTAGACAAATCACACTGAAACAATCCGGATCCCCAACGCTTTCTTGTGGATGGAGGCACCACTGAGCTTTTTATATATACACACACTCAAATCCCAAGAACTCCTTTAGGAAGTTGGAGTCCCTCATTTTACAGAATGAGAAAAAGAGGCAGAATTGGGGTGCCACAAGTGGCCACACAGGAATTGGGGTGGCTCCATGTATTAAAAAGATGCCTCTGGATGATGATCATCATAAAAATCCACTGATGGAACCTGCCACAGGCCTGGTATCTTGTGAAGCATTTTAGAGACCGAATCAATTCCCATCCTACTACATGGTCCCTGGATTATACCTGAGAACTCTTAGGGTTCAGTGTCAATAGAGTGGCCTGCCTAAGACCTCAAGGCAATGTGCAAGTTGTCACATTGAATCCCAGAATTTGTCCTTTTCACTATGGCAGAGTTTCTCCTGGCTCATCTGGAAGAATGACTGTTCTTTGTGTTATTGAACTGAACATATCACTACTGAGAGACCCTATCGTGAGTGTTCAGGTTGAGTAGGTACAATGGTTATTGATTTGGGGCATGTGTGAGCTCATGCATATGTATATGTGTGGTGGTTAGAGGACAACCCACAGCTCTCTACTTCTTCCATGTGGATTCTGGTGATCACAATCGGGTCATCAGGCTTGGCAGCAGGTGCCTTTATCCACTTTATCTTGCCATCCCCTGTAAGTGACTTAAGTCTTTTTGTCCTCTAAGGGCTGATGTGTAAAAGGCTTGGTCCTCAGTGTGATGGTAAAAGGGGTAGTAGCTTCAAGAGGTGGGGCCTAATGGGAAGTCGTTGGAGGCCCTACTCTCCAAAGAGATCAATGTAGGTTCCAGGAAATGCAGTTAGTTCTTACCAGAGGATCTTACAGAAACAGCACAACCGGGCCCTTTCTTTCACATGCATTCAATCTGCTATTCTGATACTGTTGCCTGAAGTCCCAACTAGGCTAAGCTAACACCAACATTATGCATTTGGTTCTGCAGAACTGAGCTGAATAAACCTCTCTTCTTATAAAACTACCCAGATATGGGTTTTCCTTTATACTAATGGATTCACACAATGGGATGTGGAATGGTTTGAAACACTTGGTGTCCAATCAGTAGAACTGTTTTGGGAGGCTATGGGGCCTGGCCTGTGGAGATAGGTCACTGAGGATAGGCTTTGAAGAGTTGTAGGCCAGCCCTGCTTCTGGCCCCAATCTCTGCATCCTGATCTTCCAACAATGGTAGAAGCAACAGCAGCAGCAAGCATCCACTGCCACAGTCGGAGCCACTCTGCCAGACCTTCCCTGTGATGAAGGACAGTGTCCCTCTGAAAGCACCAGTGAAAACAGACCTTTCCTTCCTTAAGTTGCTTCTGTCTGGCATTTTGTCACAGCAATGAGAAAAATAACTACTATAGGGAAGGGATAAGTAGCCATGTTTCCTGTGCCGTCTGAATCACTGACCCGTAGCCCTGCACACACAATTGTTTTATGCTACTTAGTACAGGCTCTTTATCATGCTGTATTATATTATTAAATAATCAGGGCCACAAACATGTAAAATGTAAAAATGCCCCAAAACCACCCTATTATGTAACAACTATTATCCTGAACTTATGGCTAAGAAATTGCATCAGTGAGTCTATATAATTTTTCTAAACTCAATTCATAAGAAGCAAAGTCAGAATCTGTACTTATTTCTATCTGATGCCAAAGCACAAGGCCGTTGCCCGACCCGATCATCTCCAAGGAGCCAAGATGAGTTGCCTCTAAGAGTCATGGCCCCTGTTGCAGAAGTTCTCCATGATCCCTGTAGGAGGAGTTCCTCAGCCATTTATGGATACGCAAAGATTGGAGCTCTCAGAGAAAGCAGCTGCTAGCTGCTGTCAGTGCCAATTGCTCTCACAGAGCCTCACAGTCCCGCTGAACTCTGGACTGCTTAGATGCTCAGGTTCCTTAGTGGTGGTGGTGAGGCAGGGGGCTCCCTGCAGTTCTTGTTGTGAGGGGTTCCCTGGAGCACCTCTGCTCTGGGTATCACAGTTCCTGAAGTGGCCCTGAGGTCTTGTTAATGAAGCTTTGGTCTTATCAGCAGTGCCTCATCCTAACTACCTTTCCTATAACCTTGCACATAGTGTCATCAGTGTTGGTCACCTGAAGTCATCAACCGCAAGGCCACTGGTGCTGTGCAGTGCAGTATTTCCAGCTGCTCTCACTTCCTTCCTTCTTGGTTATCCTTGCTCACCTCCATCAAGGAACTCCTATGGTGTGGGGACTTAGCTTGGCCTAAGGGCAATGTGATGGAAACCATGTTAATGCTCTGGAAGTCAAGACATGAGCATTTACCTTTTCTATAGGTGCGTCTTGATCTCCTAGCCCGTGCTGGATAGAAGTCCTCTCTTCTCACCTGCTGCCTGAATCCCTGCCCTAAACTTCAGTTGACAGTTGCCCTAGCTAGCTACCACCATCCACTTGACTTACAATATAGTTTTGAATGATACCTGGTGTGTCATGGCCATGAGGGCCACCCATCTGTAGGACATGGTCCTCTTTTGAACTTTCTGGATATTGTTTAACTGCATGTTCATTGCCCCAGTTCCACCTTCTTAGATGGCTCTTTGTACAGCCTAACCAGGTGCTGTCCTCAACCTATGGGTGTCTCTGGGCTCTGGGAGGTCAGAATTCCCAAGCTGATGACATGGCCAAGTCCTCAAACTTTCTAAAAGCAAGAAGACAAGAGCCAGAGGAGAGACACGTTAAAATCCCTGCTCAATAAAGGACTTAATAACTTCATCTCATAACCATTGCTTTTCCCCACTTTGGATCCAGGGACACAGAGAAATGGGATTACATTTTATCTTTCAAAAGGAGACAAGAGCACCTTTTCCAGGGAGAAAGACATTAATGATATTAAAGTCTCATTGCAGAATTTTGCACAAAAGTACCACATCGTGTTATACACTGAAATAACAAATTACTTGGAAAATAATAAAATGACAAGAAATGACAGGAGAGACAGCTCTAAGTGCAGAGGAAAGGCAGGTGGGCTCAGAGTCAGACAAATGGGCCTCAGATCCAGTTCTTACTAAGTGGCCTTGAGAAATCTGACTTCTCCAAGTTAACTTCCTTGACTATGAACCAAGGCAGCAACATTTACCTCACAATGCATTGTGAGGATTAACTGAAATGGTTTACGTGAAATCAGTCTGAGCATACATGAAACATATGTCCCCTGCATATGATGGGGCAGGCACTTAAAAGATGACAGTTGTTTTGAGAATGATGGAGAGGATAAAGGAGAAGAGGACAGAGCTAAAGCTAAATGGAAGAGGAGAAAATACAACTTCTCCTGGAAAAATCTGTAACATCAATCAATTCATCTTTGATTCAGATGGGATGTCAGTCATGAGGACACTTACATCTGAATGGACACAGAATGTGCCATAACCATAAAGCATAATTCTGCACAACTAGTATGTGGAGATCCACATCCCTGCCAAAACCCAGACCCTCAGAGGACTGAGAAAACAGATTGTATCACTGAGTCCAACTATGCTATCTCTTTGCAAGCACATTTCCAGTACTATCTGCTCTATTTTCTGTGCTGTCTCACACCACTTATGGAGAGAGTAATCACCTTAGCTAGTAAGTACATACTAACAGGAGTTCCTGGTTTTAACAATTTTGACAGTAATTGTAAGTCCTTGCCTTAAAACCATACCTTCCCTCACCCCCTCAGACACCATGGAACTTATGTTAATATTAAATCCCCAATAGCTTTACACAATTTTTGCCAATTAAGTGATCTTATCTTTATTTTGGATTCTTCTATTAGCTCTGGAACATAGGTTATTAAACCATGACATATATTGGGGTAGAGATATATTTCATTAAGTCAATTTTGTAGGACATTAGTGGTTAATTAATTTGTAACTGAATTAAAGAACTGAGTTGACTTTTGTGGCTGAAAAGCTCATATTTTAGAGGCACCACAAAGTATAACTTGGAGTTTAGAATTGTATGCCGACCCCTACATCCTAATTCCCATACTGGATTTTATTTGGAATTTGGAAGCTACATTGAAATAAGATAGAGAGCTTGGCTTTTCACTGGCTGCTGTAAGGGCCACATACATTTGTCTAGGTCTTTTTGGTGGTCCTGTTACCAGCAGCAACATGTTCTTCACTTTACCTACATGCAAGGATATAGGCTGAGACCTTGTTGCTGACAAGGATATTTGAGAAGAAATTCCCTAGAGCGTTCCAGCATGAACTGAAAAAAGAGAACTATGCCCTTGTGCCCCCGGATACAGTGGTTAGAGGAACTGATTGTTTAAGCCACATCTGAATCACTGGGGACAAACATTGAGAGGCCAGCACCCTGATGCTGACTAGACAAAGCTGGCCTTGGATGACTGGGAACCTCGCAGTCCAAATCATTCCATGGATGCATTAGGTTTCCAACCTGGAGAGAGATGTCAAGGGTGTGGAGGGGCTGCCAGAGCCCCTCGCCAGGCAACTGTTCCATGGTGAGATTTTCCTGTAGTGACATGACTGCAAGTTCTCCCTGCCACTGCCTTTCTCCGTCTGCTAGGGCTTGTGTTTGCTGTCCCCTGGTCTCTGTGGTATCATCGTCCATGCTCTGAAGAACCAGAAGGGCGAATATCTGTGATCTCCATTTCCATGTGGAAATGTCAGCCTCAGAAGCACACAGCTTGTGGGAATGCCCCGGTGACATTCTCAGTCCTGCTCCAAGGACTCAAGCTGCAGTTCAGCTGACAGAGTTCAGGTCCTGTCCCCTGACCCTGTGGCAGGGCTACTGGGCTCCAGCTAACAGGGAGCAGCTTGGTGTTCACCTGTGTGTTCCACTATGAACCCATATGTGGATGGAGCCACCTCAGCCACCCTGCCCAGACCACTGCTGCCATGTGAGGATGTCACAGGGGCTGCCATGTAGCCAGTAGTGCTGTTTCAGTCAAGAGAAACTATGAATATGACTTTGTGAGCAGATTCAGATCCTGAATTTTTATAAAAATCTTACATATAGTACCAAGTAAGCTCTTTCCAATATGACTATTCCTGCCCCACAGTCAAGAAATGTGTTGGTCACAGTCAACCCATACACGTTTGAGATCTTCACTGCCTTCCACTAGCGGGGGGCTCTCCTTCATGTCTCCACCCAGAGACACCCCGCATTCCAGCTTTACCACATAGCACTTAGCTATCCTCATCCAATCCCTAGAGCCTCTTCTCAATCTGACGCTCACTCCACTCTGCCCATTCCTACCCCAGCCCTCTGTCCCAGTCACCACTGTCCCTACCTGTGAGTCTCCAAACTGCTCTCCTCAATCCACAGTGAAGCCAGATGGGGCTAAAACACTCCTTCAAGTCACCCAGCAAAAGATGGACTCTAATTGGACTACACATGTCAATGTAAAGGCTAAAACTATAGAACTTTTAAAAGGAAACACAGAAGAAGGAAACTGTGGCAGTGTTGAGTTAGACAAGGAATTCTTAAACAGGATATAAAGAAATCAAACTATGAATGATAAATTGATGCTTTAACCTATGAAATAGAAAAACTTCTCTTTGATGCTTGAAAATGTGGAGAAAGTGTCAGGAAAACATTCATTTACTATACTGAAGCTCTAAAACTCAATGAAAATGAAACAGACAACCCAATTAAAAATGGGAACATGTTTCAAACAGACACTTCACAAAATAATAAATGGGCACAGCAACAAGCACATGAAAAAGTGTTCAATATATAAACTATGAGGAAAATGCAAATTAAAATCAGAATGACTACCACTACACATTGATATGGATGGCTAAAGCCAAAAAGACTGATAACAGCAAGTGTTGACAGATGTAGAGGAACTGTAGCAGTCACCTATTTGGGATACAAATATAAATGGTAATAAATACTTTGACAATCATTTGGCAATTTCTGATAAAGTAAAACATATCATATGCCCTTCGCTCTGCTTAGCTGTTGATCCAAGAGAAAATGAAAACTCATGTTTCCACCAAAAGCCTTACACAAGGAATTCTAGCAATTTTATTCATAATTGCCTAAAACTCAGAATGACCCAAATTTCTCCCAGCCAGTGAAAGAATGAACAAATTGATGCACACCCACACAATGGAATCCTAATCTGCATTTGAAAGGAAGAAGGTATAAATTCAGGATACAACATGAGTGTATGTCAAGGGCATTGTGCTGAGTTACTTTTTACACCATTCCAGCCATCTCCAATAGCAAAACCTCCAGGACAGAAAGCAGATCAGTGGCTGCCTAAAGTTTGTGGAGTCTGACTGCAAGGGTGGGATACAGGGCAAACTTTTGGGATCAGTACTGTCCAGTATCTTTACTGGTTACATAACCATGTACCTTTCTAAACTGCACAAAACGTACTTTTTTTAGAATGAATTTTCCTGACAGTGAATTATAGCTCAATAACTCAAACTGAAGGGACCATCTTCAGTGAGCCCCTGTTTAGGTTATAAAAGTCCTTTTGATTTGAGAAGGAGAGTTTATATTAAGATGTAAGAAAACAGGATTACATAGAAAGTATGAAGAACTTTGTACTAACCCAGGTCAGGGGAGGCGGGAGGTGAAGGGCATCTGTTTGTGTCTGCCAAGACCCACTGTGGTTCTAACTTGGTCTCCTTTGTCCTGATTTTCCCCAGCACTTTCAGTTCATAGTCCCCAGTTACAAGTCTCAGGTTGGTCCATTCTATCTAGGAAATGGAATCCTCAGCCCTAGTATTGCCCTGATGGTGTAATTGGTAGACATCAAGAAAGCTAGGATTGTTGTAGGGTGCCTATAGACAGAGCCACTTCCACATGAACTTTGGGATTGTCTTAGGGCACACACACAGTTTTCAAGTACCCTCCCATCAGCCTAAGAGTAAATGCCTGAGCCTGGTGAATGAGGCACTCCTTAAACCTCCAGCCCTGACTTTTCTGCCTCTGTCCACCCTCCATCCTCCAGCGACACTTTCCAGCGTTCTATGACAAAATGCAAACACTTAATATTTGCAAGGTTTCTCTTGGCTTTGTTCTGAAATACCTGCTTTTCTCTGGGCCCAAAGCTCCTTTCTTCAATTTCTTCTTTCCTTCACCTTCTGTGTGTGAAGTTCCAGGACTCTGTGAGGGCATTGCCATGGCCAGGAAACTCTGAATGTCATCAGATTTTTCATCTCTAGACTCTGGTGCAGGCTGTATCTCTTTGGTTTAGATGGTTCAAAGAACTGAAGTATGTAGAATGCTCATGTGCATGTACATAGCATAGGCTAAAAACGCACGGCTCATGCTTGTAATCGCAGAGGCTGAAGCAGGAGGACCCTCAGGCAGGGGGACCCTGAGGCAAGATCACCCCATGAAAGGGATTGCTGTAGGGCCTAGATGGGCATAAGAATCATCAGTGTAAATAGTCTTCTGGAGTTCTGGGGAAGCCACTGTGTCAGACTTTGAGTCCCTGTGTTTTTAAGCACCATATGAAAAGAACCTAAGGGGAGGAAGGGTTTCTTTAGGTTCAGGGTTCCATCCATCATGGCAGAGAGGGCAAGGCAGTTCCCATCATGGTGGACAGGAAGAAAAAAGAGGATGGGATGGGAACTAGGCATACGCTTTAAAGGCATATCCCAGGAGACCTACTTCCTTCAGCCAGGTTCCACCTCTTGTAATAGCATCACTTTTGAACATCAGGGCTCAGTACAGAAGCCTATGAGGGACAGACACTTGTGAGGGACATCATTTTATATTCAAACCATAATGTACTATGATTGGATTATGATTTCAGATCACTCCCTATCCCAGCAGCTCTGCTGGACTGTGGTCAGAAAGACTTCCAGTTCTGCCTTGTGGACCAGGCTAGTAAATACCATGTGCAGTGGGAGTGCAGGAGCCTGACTCAACTCTAGCTGTCAGGATGCCATTTGGCCTTCCCTCTTTCCCTTTGCCAAGGGTACTAGCAGTATCTGAAATGGTACCTGGGCTGAAGAGATCACTCTGTTGCTTCGTTCATTTGCACTACTGAGACATTCATTTACCTATTATTTTCCAATGACTTATTCTACTTAGTGTCCTCTTTGAGCCAGGGCCTCCCCCTGCCGGCAGGACACTAGTGAAAGGTGCATAGTTACCACTGGCACTGTGTATACAGTCCGCAAGGGAGACAGATGTTAATCAATTCATTACTAATTAAAAATTAGACTTTATCAGATTCTCTTTCAGCTGAATGAGCCTCCTGAAGCTCATGTTTGGATAATGGAATTCCTCACTACCAGGGAATCCTATTTCTTGCCATGACACCCAGGTCTAGTTTGTATATTACCCCCTGGTGAAGTTTGTGAGCTACAAAGCCATTTTGTCTTGTCCCTGGAGGCTGGGTTCTTCAGGCTCATTGATAGACTGCATGGCTGTACAACATGTGCATCGTCCCAGGAGAGACTACATGAGCAGGGGACAGTGGGAGTCTGGGGATGGGAAGGTACTAATGCAGTCTTTCCCCAGGACTTGGCCAGAACCTCACCCCCTGGGGGCTACTCTGCAGCTCCAAAACCATAGCAAGGACGGTAAGGCATCAGAAAGAGAGGCTGAGCAGCGGGTCTTGCTTACTGAGGTCTACAGGAACTGTGGGAACGAGGACTTGTCCAAGGATCAACGCCAACATGAAAATGTTTGCTATGTATCTCCATCCCATTTAATAGCAATGCTTGAAAACCCTTGTGCTTTGGGACAACTGAATGCAATATCTTACTCTAGATTATCAGATAAAGTGACAAAAGTAGAATATGAACCTAGATTAGATGCACGTTTCTTATCAATATAAATCCATGAACTTGGCAATTGTTTAGGGTTATGAAACATAATATCCCTCTTCTAAGGAAGGCTACATCAATGCCCAGAGGAGTAAGAGTCCCTGGTGGCATGGAAATTACCGACAAATGATTCAGAAAAAAAAAAAAAAGATGTGAAAGTATGTAGACATTTTTCAAACAATTATGAGTTCTGTGACCTGTCAGGCTCCCTGACTGGTGCAAGTCGGATTGCTGATTGGAACTTGCAGCAAAGCTATGAGGTTCTAAAAGCATCAACTTGGGAGAAGTTGATCCAGTTTTCTCTACTTTTCTTTTGAGTCTTTTGTCTACAAAAGAATTCTGATCCTTTTTTTTTTTTTTCCCCTCTACACCACTTTCTCTGGATTTTCGCTGTATGGGTTTCTGAGCTTGGACCCAAGGCCCAGGAGCCTTAAACCGACGTGTTCGATAAAAAGGCATTTTCACTGATTACATCAATCTGAGGTCACAAAAACCAGTTAGAAGCAAACGGTATAAACAGGCGCTTAAAAAGAGCTTTGGGCCAGTGTGCACAACCCTCAAATCTCCGCCTCGCGCTAGCTCCCAGCTCCTTGACCTTCTGGAAGCTACTTAACTTCTTGGCGATTCAGTTTCTCCCTCTCTTCAGTGGGCGTCTTCCAGGAACAACCTCAGAGGGCCAGTGTGGGGGATAAGTAGGAGGATTCATGAACGTTGCACACAAAGTGCCTTCTAAGTGAAGGTAATTTATGGTGGAGGCTGCCTTTGTAACACCGAGGCCCCAAGTAAAAGGTAGAATGACGGGTATCCTGTCTTGTGTGAGAAAAGCGACAGGACCCGGACATTAGGAATCCTACGAAGGGGATGGGTTCCATAAACCCAGGGTCGTTTCGGCCGTCGCTTTTCAACCCAGGTATGGTGCGGCTGGACTCCCAGAAGGGCTCCCACCTCAGGGGTTAGGACACGAGGCTTGGCGGAGTCAAGAAAACAATGAAGGGCCTCTCCGGCCTCCCTCCTGCCGGTACTCCCTCGCAGCCAAGGAAACTGAGGCTCTCCAGGGCTCGGCTTGGACCTGACCCTGCGGGGGGCAGAACCTCGGGGTCCTTTCCCGGGACGGTGACCGCCGAGCCCACGGCAGGGTCTGGCAGCCGCAGCCCGGGAAGAACGTGAACTGTGCGGTCGGCTGGTACTTTCTGAGTTTCGAACAATCCGCTCGCCAACTGCCCTTCGGGACAGGTCGGCGCTGCCTTTCGCCGGCGCGGCCGCGGGACCCGGCGGTGGCGGCGGCGCCCGGGCTGCGGCGGGGCCCGAGGGGGGTCGGCGCGCTGGGCCCGGCCGGGAGCGTCGAGCAGCGCCAGCCCCGCGGCCGCTGGGCCCGCGCCCCCCGCGCCACGCCCTGCTCCCAGGCCGCGGCTCCTCCCGCGCTGGCGGCCGCCGAGCGGTCCGGGCGGCGGCGGGAGGAGGAGCAGGAAAAGCGGCCGGGGGAGGAGGCGGAGGCGGAGGCGGCGGAGGCGGGCAGGGCGGGCGGGGCCCGGAGAGTTTAAAGCCCATCGAGGGGGTGGGGAGGCCGGGAGGCGGCAGGAAGGGAAGGGCGCTGCGGCCAGCCGCGGGCGGGCTCTGCGCTCCGAGACCCGTGGGAGCCCCAAGTTTCCGCGCACCCCCGCGCGTGGCGGCCCGGACCGTCCCGCGCCCGCCTTCGCCTCGCGGGCACCTCGCGCAGAGTGTCGCCGGCGGCCACGCGGAGGCGGCGAGCAGCGGCGCGGCAGGTACGGAGTTGGGCGGGGAGCGGCCGCAAGTTACTTTGTGGTCCGCGCCTCGCGGGGCCCGGCGGCCGGGCGGGTCCCCGCCGTCATTGTCTGCGCGCTGGCCGGCCGCGGCCGGGACGCCGGGCCCCGCGAGGCGAGGCGAGGCGCGGCGGGCGGGCGGAAGGGCGTCGCCTCGGGGCTGGGGGCTGCGGCGCCCCGGGCCCACGGCGAGGGCGCGGGGCGGCGGGACGGGAGCCCCGCCGGGCTCTGCCCCGCGCTCCGACCCTGGGGGGAGGTGCGGGGCCCGGGCAGCGCATTCTTGAACCATCTTGTCAGACGGCGGCGGCTCGGGGGCTGGGGCGCGGGCTGCGGTCAAGGCCGCGCTCCCGGGGGGCCCCTGGCTCTCGGGGGCCGCCGCCCCGCGGGGTGGGCGCCCGGGCACCGCTGGAGCGGCGGGTGCTCCTGCTGCGCCGCGGGCCTCGGCGCGCGCGCCAGGCGGGCCGGGCAGCGGTGCCAGACACTCCCAAGTCCCGAGCGAGCGCGGCCCAGCCGCGGACGGAGGATCCCCCTCCCCCTTTCTTTCTTTGGTTCAGTTAGTGGCCCTGTTACCCGCCGCTGGGGCCTAACACCAAGTTTGAGGGCTCGAGAACTAGCCGCCCGCCAGCGGTGGAAACGTGATAAGAGAGGTACCGTTTGCAGAAGGAAATTTCTGATGCAACTCTCCGCCTTTGCTGGCTGATTCTCTCCAAACGCTTGCCTGGCGAGGGCCCTGCAGCATGTGCGTTATGGAAATTAGGGTATTCTTTACTTTTTAAACTATATTTGTCTTTTCTTGGGATTGGAAGAAACCCCACGAACTTCTGATGCTTTGCTTTGACTGAAACATTGGGTAAAGTAGGGGAGCCACAGGTGATTTTTACAGGGTTCTGGTTCTTGAGGATGTATTTGGAAGGATGTTTTCTTGTAAAGGTTTCGTCCAAGAGATGCAAAGAAAAAGACCAAAACAAGTAGCGTTCATGAGTAAATAGGCGTTATTGCACAACTTTCTCTTTGCCGCTGTTTAAAAGGCCAGGCCCAGAAGACTTTGTTTCAGAAAATGCTGATTCAGCCATTTGGAGCCCCTGAGTCTCAGAATGGTGCTCACTTTAACGTTTCGCTCTGCTTTACCAAGAACCCAGATCGTTAACGCAGCAACTGGAGTAGAGTAGAACTTACACTACAATACTGTTAGGATTTTAGCAGGAATGGACCTAGAGCTCTTTCCAGGAGAGGTGGGTAAGAAGCTGGATTTTTGCAGCAGAGGGAATTGTGGCTAAGGCGATGGATGGTGAAGTGTGTCTTAGGAGAGGATTTTTTTTTTCTTTTTTCTTTTTTTAAACTAAGAGTACTGCAATCAGTTGATCCTGGTGGACCAAATTTTTTCTGTTAAAAATCAAAACTTTAGGATTACTGCATGTACTATTTGAGTTTTACGGGGAGCTCTTTTGAAAGAGAAGGACTACACAGGCCAACCCCCAGATTACAGGGAGGGAATTTGAGGACAGACAGAGTTACAGCCCAGCAGGCATTGCAGTAACTGAGAAGTGTAGCCACTGATACTTAGATGGCAGTTTGCCGTTTACAAGGCACTTTCAAAAGCCTAGTTGCTTTTAATCCACTTTGTAGCCCCCATGATCCCCATTTTACAGGTCTGGAAACCAAGGCTCAGGAGGGTAACTGGTATGCCTGAGGTCGGATTGGTTAACTAATGACAAAGCTGTTGCAAATCCTAAACTTTGGGGTTTTTTTCAGTTCTGTGTGCTTTTTGCTCCTGCAAAAAGCATGTCCACTTCTGAAAGAAACTGTGGAGGAGGGACACTCTGCCAGTCACACAGAAGAGAACTGGGAGACTGGGGGTTGGTTGCCTAGTCCAGTGAATTCCCAGATTACTGCCACGTAGGCTCAGCCATTATCACTCTTTAATTTTTACATTTGAGTATGCATTTATTTTAGGAAGAAACGTTGCTATTTATGAAATCATGAGTTTGATATCATAACTGAGTATTATATAAATTAAAATGGAAAAGCTTTGTATCTTGTGTATTGCCAAAGTCACCTGTTGCATATCACCTGTGGCCTGTATTGCTTCTGAGGTAGTGTTGGGCTGGTCAAAATGGATTTTGTTGGTGGACCAGGAAACCAGAGCGGGGGAGATTCTTGGTAGCTAATTGTCTAGGACTTTGTGTGGTACTTGCTGCTATAATTGGAAATTAGGGCAGCCTTCTCTATCCAGTCAATCTCTACTGGGAGAAAAGAGCAAAGTCAGAATCGAAGATCTAGCTCAAAACTTCTGATGTTGCTGATCCGGCTGGGTCAGAGGCTTTACAGTGCATGAAAGCCAAACTTCTGGTAGAGCTGAGACTGCATTTAGGTGATCTTGGAGCCGTGGATTCTTGGGAGGTATATCTTATTAAAAACTAATGTTTTATAGATGGTGTAGTTTAAGGAACCTCTTTGCTTAAAATTCTGTTCAACATTTAGCTACAGGAAGCTATAGGATAGCAGTATATATATTTGAGATTGGACACAAGATTGCCCATCTCTCAGGACTCAGCCGTAACTGCTGGGGTTTTCAGTCCTACCACCTCTGTGGGAGGGAAGCCTGTTCATAATCCAGCATTTGTTTCTTAGTCTGCTAAAGCAGTGTAGAGTGCAGGCAATGCAGGTCAGTCGCAGAGCACATGGTAAGGTCCTAAGTCTAAGCCCAGCGCCACAACCCCCCACAACCTACAGCACGGTATGGAGCTGCTTGGAGGGACAAAATCAGTGTCTTTCATTTAAGAAACTAGTCGTCTATTTCAATTTAAATGAACTTTTTCGCTCTTAGTAAAGTTGCTTTTGGTTTATTTTAGTTTTTTACTTTTCGCCTGTCATTTTTCACTTGCCTGTAAAAGTTTATTTTTCTCTTTTTCTTTCTGCATTTTGATTTCTGTGTTCCAGCGGGGTCATAGACATTACAGCGTATAGAAACCAAACTCCTGCTTCAACAAAGACATCTGTTGTGCCTTTAGTTTCATACAGAGGCTGCAGAAATTCTTGGTTTCTTAAGAATTTCTATAGGTGAAATCTCAGGACACTGATTTTTAGACCTTCTTTTCTAATATAGGCATTTAAAGCTAAATGTTTCCCTCTGCACACTGGTTTGGCTGCATCCTACAAAAAGTTTGATGCTGTAGTTTAAAAACATGTTTTTAATGAAATGTAGTTCAGAAATATGGGAGATTATGAAAAAAGAAATCAAGGCATTCAAGCTATCTGGTAGGGCTTGGCAAATGTGTGCTTTAGGATTTGGGGTGTATTCTTCAGGGTTTGTACACTAATGAGTATTGAGCTGCTCTGATCCATTCAATCCCTGGCTGGTACTGAATTTGAGCTGCATACTTTAGGGGACTGTCTCTGTTCTCCTTCCTGGCTAGCGCACCTTCCTGTCTGACTGCTCTCCTTGATTTGGAGGAATGCTTGTGATCTGCCCTCTAAGGAATGAGATTTCCTGCCACTTGTCTTCTAAGGGTTTTCTCAGTGCTTTTTGCTCTTAGGGCCTGATAACTGGAGCGATATGGGCAGGAGGGTTAAAACTGCCTCCTCACTCACGGAAAGGCAGATAACAGGTCTTCCGTGACAACGGAATGAAAAGGTGGCTTGATCGTACTTCGAGATGCTAATAACAAAAACCATTTTCTAGGGCTTTCAAGAAATCCTCTCAGAGGCAGAGATGGGGGCTTCAGTTTTCTGCTTTGGAGATGGACAGTAGGAAGTTTCCTTTTTTTTTTTTTCCTGTACTAGAATTTTCCTGATTTTCAGCCATCTACTTTACATATGGGTTTTGGACAGAATTTCTTTTTCTTGGTCGTTCAGTCCCTAACTTAGAGGAGCTCGTTATTTGATCTGGGCCCGGCGAAGCTGGACATTTTGTTGTTAACATCTGCTGGGGCAATGGAATATGCACTTGGAGGAATTGCCTTCTTCAGTGTAGCACTTCCTTTATGCTTTGCTTGGCCAACCTATCAGTCAACAACAGTCCCAGGAGACATGCTGCCTTGGTTTGATTCTTGGTTCTACAATTTACTACCTTTTTTGAACT
The DNA here is from genome assembly GCA_035773235.1 of Eospalax fontanierii. NCBI lineage: Eukaryota > Metazoa > Chordata > Mammalia > Rodentia > Spalacidae > Eospalax > Eospalax fontanierii. The sequence continues at coordinate 41,776,899 of CM069540.1, read as the reverse complement.
TGAACAAGTTAACTAACTTCATCTGTAGAATGGAAGTTTATAGGATAGAGTATAGGAAAGGTTCAAGCTCAGATGTGCTGCAGGTTGGTGCTGTATAAAGAAGTGCCTGGTCTCTAGGCACAGAAAACCTAGGGCATTTGTCTTTAGACTCTAGAGATTGGTGTCTGGGCTCCACAGAAGCCTTTATCCCAGCAGGGACTAGAAGGAACGTGGACACGTATCCTGGACATGCCAACCATGTCCCCAGGGGAGTGGCTCTAGCCCCATTCCAGGACTGTGCTGGTGGGCAGCCCCACCCCTCACTGACTTCCTTACAGGGTTTTGAGCCAAGTAATTAGGCTTGGGCAGCTGCCATTAACAAGGGGCTCCTAAAGCAAATGGCACAGAAAGAGCTCTGTGGGTCTTTATCGCCTCACTGTGCCATTATTGTCACCATAACTAAGGCTCAGTTGGGGGCCTAGGATTCTCATTTGGTCTTCCAGGGCAGGTACAACTACAGCATGGACTGTTCTCTGGCTGGCCCCAGGGTGATCACGTATGTCCTCTTGTGACTCTGCTTGGGCCTCTGACAGTGAGAACACCATGCCAGATACTCGCAGACCTCTTCTATACCTTTCCCTCCTGTCCCATGGGATCCAGCAGCCAGGAACTTTTAGGGCCACTTAGCGTAAACTGCCTGCTTCCCACTTAAGACCACATTTCTTCATTTCTGTGATTAGTAGGGATGCTGGTTTTCTTATTTAATTTTCTCTTCGGCTCTCTCTCTCCCGTTCTCTGTCTCTCTCAATGCTGGGGATGGAACTCAGGACCTTGCACATGTTGAGCAAGTGCTCTGCCATGGAGTTAATGCCCTCAGACTTTAATATTTTAAAGATTTATCCTTGGGAGTATCTATAATAAAAAATCAGAAACTTTTTGAGTAGTAACTTGATACCACAAGTGAATATTTTTATTCCATGTAACATTATTTCAGGCACAAAATTATTAAAAGTGCTGCATATGAGTGTCTTCAGGCCATGTGTATGCAATATATAATAAACATAGATTAACTTCATGTTTAGACCTAGGTCTCACCCTTAGATATCTTGTATCTCGTCTGTATGCAAATATTCCAAAACCAATCAACCAGCCAACCAAACAACAATAAAAGCCAAATTTGAAACACTCCTGGTCCTAAGCATTTCACATACGAAACACTAACTTGTAGCAATAATTTTAGGATCCCCTGCTCCAAGAAACTTATAGTAACCCAACATTACTATGAGTTGAGAAACTTTTTTTGTGGGGTGGGGGAATGGAATTTTTTGGTTTTTTTGTGTGTGTGTTTTGGTTTTTGGTTTTTATTTTTTTGAAACAGGGTTCAGCTGTCCTGGAACTCGATGTAGATCAGGCTGGTCTCCATCTCTCAGGGATCCATCTGCCTCTGCTTGTTGAGTGCTGGCATTAAAGACATGCACCACCCTGCCTGGCTGAGTTGAGCAGTTTTTAAATTTAGATATCTGCACAGTAGCCTCCTGTCTGCGGGCAATGCCCTGCACTGAGTCAGGGGCCCTCCGAGGAGGGCTACTACCCAGAAAGTCTTTGTATAGTGGTGTTGTGTGGGAGGTGTAGGCAGCTGAGACTGCAGTCTTCTGATTGTCTCTGTGGACTGGCTTCAGCAAAAGGCTGCAGCGTCCATCTTTCCACCTTGGCATCCCATGGCACAGCAGAGACTGTGGTGTACTTCTCCCTGAGAGCCTTCCACTTGCCAGTTCTAGGGAGCTGCTTGTTCTCTTTCGATGAAAATTGTGTGGATCTTACAGAAACCACTCCAGGATGTTCCTAGAGAGATGGGAACATTATGCGCTGTGGCATGCATCTCCTTATTGTAGTGACTGAGCCCAGGAGGAGGGAGAAGGTGATAAAAGGAGCTCCTCACTTCTTTGTTGGATCATTCCTAAGAATCAGGTTGTGCCTGGCCCTTCTTTGCACTTTGTAGCCTGCAGAGCTGGGAATGGACACAGGCTGGGACACTGACCCTGGTGTCCTAGCCTACCATGTGGAGCCTCATCAGGCTCTGTACTTAGTCAATTCTCAGAGCACTTTTTCTTTTGAACTTAATTTTTTTTAATGAGAATGATAAACAATAGTTTAAACCAAGAGTTGAATTATTATTCAGAAACCCAGATTTACATGCAGTTCCCAGCTCCCACTTTCACCTCCATATTTCTAAGCACACGCCTATAGTACATAGCAGTCCTTACTTGACCTCCTTCCTAGAGCCCAGATTTTCTGTTTCTTTGACTATAGAAGCTGAAGATTTTGTCTTGTTATCCTGCTCTGAATATTCTAGTCTCCCCACTGTCTATCTTTTTGGCCAGATAAGTATGCAGAGTAGGAATAGTCTGCCACATGCCATTCACATCTCTGCCATGTAGTCTACCTCGGAAACATTTTTATTTCCTAGGACACTTTGCTTTCTGCTGCAATTGTTTTAACTTAGGCCTTTTTATGTGCGTATCACATGCTCTACCCTAAACATACACGGACACATAGCTTTCACTTACATGGGTGATCTTAGTTTTCTTTTGCAAGCAATCTCCCACGTACCTTTTGTCACTGGAGGCGCTCTGCACAGTTGTCAACTCAGAGTCTTCCTTCTCCATCATCCTGGGAATGCCTTTTGCTCTTCTGTTGGACCTCATGACTTTTGCTTTCTTGTCGCCCCCCCCCCCAATCTGATGAACACTCTACATTAGCTTCTCTCAATAGAGGTATATAAATTTTTTCTCACCTTGTATGTATGGAATGCCCTTATTTAAACCCCATCTGTTAAATATAAATTTCTAAATTTGAGATAATTTTCCCTCAAAAATTTAAAGTCTCCTATGCCTTAAGGTGAGAGGCAAAGAGTGAAGTTCATCTAAGTCTTTAGTTTTCTGCGTATGAAAGAATACTAAAGTGTCTATTTGGGGGTGATGGTAGTGGTTTTGTCTTGTTCCTGTTATGTCTGGAAATGTTTAAGGTATTCTCTTTGTAGGTTTTGAAGTTGTTGGAATCTACATATATCCAGCAGGGTAAGTTGAGAACCCTTTTAAGCTTCTAGAAGCAAAATTTTCAAGTCTTGAACATATATTGAATCAATTCTTCAATTTCTTTGATTTTTCAAGAGTGGCATTTATTTGATTTGTTTTCTGTAGCACTGGGGATTGAACCCAGGCATTTATGTATGCTAGGCAAGCACTCTGCCAATTGAGCTACATCTCTAGCCACATCTCTTCTTGAAATTTTGATATTTAATTATATATCTGTTGTGTGGAATATATCTTCAATTTGACCTTTTAACCTTCCTATTAGATTTTAAGTTTGTATTTCACTTTTAACTTCCAAAGGCCTTTTTATTTCATCTTGCATTTATCTATTGTATTTGGCATTGAACTCAGGACTTCACATTACTAGGTGGTACCCCTCTTAGATTCTGTTTTACAATAGCATTTAATTTAGCAGTTTTAGGTTCACAATTAAAGGCGGTGTGCACAGATTTTCCACATGGCCCTTCCATACATGTTCCCCACGTGCCAGATCCTGCACCAGACTGACACATTTAGTATAGCCAGTTTACCTGTGTTGACACATTAACCAAAGCAAGTGTTCTTTCTAAATGACATAACATTCTAGTTTTGTGGATACAGTGTCTTCTTTTATTTCATTTAGAGACAGTCTATTTTAACTTGTCCTTCATTGTTTCTTCTGTGTAATTTAAATTTTTATTTACTTATTTTTCAGCTTGTGTATAACTTTTGTAAGCAGCAGAACCCATGGCAAACATTGTGTGCTTGGAGGAAGGTGGGTGAGCGTAGGGAGAGAGGCAAGAAGGAGGGGCCCTTAGTAATTCACTATGGGACTGAGTGGAGCTGGAGGATAGAGTGTGGGGAAGACTTGATGGGAAGTACAGGTCCTGGGGAGATGCAAGGGCAGAGATCATATCTCTGATGGGTAGCCCTTGGGAAGGGTCAGTGGCACATCTGTGCCACTCCGTCAGTGCTTGTGTGAGCAGGCCAGTGGTTTTTGGACATGCTGCAGGGTATTATGGAACAGGGAAGGAAGAAGCTCCAGAGCAGTGGAGGCTAGATGGAATGGTGGACAGGGCCCGACTACCGGCAGAGCTCCCTTGAGGGAAGCTGGAGTGTCTTCTGTCCTTGCTGCAGGGTACAAGCTTTCATGTTAGAGGCTTTATGTAGACAAGACCTTTTCTGTTTTTTGACTTCAGAATGTGTGGCTGAGAAGCCAGTAGAGTGCTGTATGAATGGTGGCTTTAACTGAGCCTCTGTGTCCCAGTACGTGAGGCACCCCTGATGCCCGTATCTTCAGGGTTCTCTGTGACTGCAAAGGGGAATGGAGCTTAGGGAGTTTTCACTAGACCCATTGTTTGTAGTCCGGGACCAAAGGCTTGCTTGTGCTGACCCCTGTCCAGTGACGTGCCTCACTGTGTCTGGAAAAGCCTGGTGAGGGAGGGGAAGAGAACCTTGGGTCTGATCTGACTGTTCTGTAAGACTTGCAATTCATATTCTTAATTTAGAGCCTGGCTTTTCTGTTTGCAGAGGTGGTTCTAATTCCTGAGATTGTTTTTTAACTTCCACTGAGTATATCAAATTTCATCTCTGTCTTCTGGCTAGTTTTTCAACTCTTAAGCATTTGATAAGTCAGTTACTCCTTGTCCACTGGCTTTGATGTCGTAACTAAGCAAAACCCATGTCCAGTGTGTCAGAAAGCACAGGCCTGGCTTCTCTGGATTCCTCATTCATTACTGGACCATTTCCCCTCTGACTTTTTCTTTACTTTCCTTCCTTTCTCTATTTTTGTTAGAGAAGTGGGGGTAGGGCTCTTTGTTCTATGTGACCTGCTCTTCTAGGCCAGGAGCCTGTAGGGCAGGTGGCCTGTTTAGGCAAAGGTTTCACCCTTAAGGCTTTGGGCAGCCAAGCAGGGAGGCCAAGGGACACCTACCTACCTCTGTGGGATTGACTGCAGAAGTAGAGTGGTGTTGCCATTGACAGTGTTCAAGCTGAATACACCTGGAATCCAGATCTTCCTTCCCTGGCTGCGCTCTGTGCTTAGGTCTGTTTTTTAATTTCTCTGCATTTGCATTTGACTTCTGTGGTCTGAGTTGACTTCCTTCTGTCATTTTGTGCCTGGTGATGCTTGCTGTGTGGCAAGTCCACTAAAAAAGGTGCCTGCCTAGTGAAAGTTAAAAGTTTTTAAACCTTTGGTGATGAAGAATAACAATTCTGGAGCAGGCCAGGCTGAAGGGCTTCCTGCTTTTTCTTGGACTGGGGCTTAACACAGCTGGTGGCTATTCTCAGGACTGCCTCACTCTTTTTGATTAACATCACAGTATTGGAACTCATAGGTAGGGCCACTTTGGAGTTTCTGTTCCCTAAGGAGAGCACCTTCAGTTTGCTTAGGGACTTGAGCTGACTCCCAGGTTACTTACCTGGTGCAACTTTTTTGTTCTGTACACATTGCCCAGAAAGTGCCTGGATAGGGTTTTCTGAGCTCCCTCTCTCCTTGCTTATGTGAATGTTGCTTAGTGTATCTGTTTCAAAATATGTTGCCCACTGTTGAATGTCATTGCTTTTACTGCCATCTAGACTTTATAGCTGTTCCTACCATGTTCTCTGTTAGATGGGAGAATAAAAAAAATCTACCACTGTCTAGCTCTGTGCCCTCATAAAAAGTCACAAATAATATAACCATACCCTTTTTTTTTTGCTTCCTTTACTGTGATTGTGTTTATATATATATAGTCAGTTTTCTGTATTTGTGGCTTCTGCATTCACAATGCAGTAAAAAATACTCAGAAAAAATTGCTCTGTGTTGACCATGTTCAGACTTTTTTTCTTGTCATTAGCCATAAATAATATGCTATAATGACTGTTTTTATAACATTTTATTGTGTCAGCTATTATAGATAATCTGGGGATGATTTAAAGTACATGGGAGGGTATGCATAGGTTGTATGAAAAAAAAATTATACAGGGGACTTGGGCATCTGTAGACTTTGAAACCTGTGGGGGTTCTGGAACCAATAAAGAGGATACTGAGGCCGTGTGTGTGTCTGTCTGTCTGTCTGTGTGTGTGTGGTGTGTACAAAACCACAAGTACCTCCCAACCTTATGTTTTGCTTCCTTTGTTCCGTGTGTGTGCATGTGTGAGTGTGTGTGTAAAGTGGTGAGTGCATAGCAGATGCTTGCTATCTGTATTATTTTCGTTGCTAACTCTATACGGAACTGCACTTTCTCACCGAGATCCAATAGCGATGTGTTTGTAGCTTCCAGAAGGAGCCGCTCCCTTTCCGGTGTTCTTGCTTTGACATTTTGGGGAGGGGTTTGAGAGGAAAGTGATTCTGGACACCTAGATTGGCTGACCCTAGTCACTCTGCGCCCCCTCCCCTCGCGGGTCATGAAAATGGTGGTGTTGGTGGCATTATTGACTTGTGGTGGGCCCAGCACCCAGCCCCAAGCTCTGTTTGTGGTTTAACCGGTGGACATGGTGGACTTTCGGCGTCATGAGAACAGCTGGCGTTCCTGCTCTTGCCCATCAGAGTGAAGGGGGATGTGGGGGAGGGGAGGATGAGAAGCCGGGAGCAAGAGGTTCTTCAGGGTTGCCATGAGAACCAGGGATCCGGGGATTGGGCAGCAGAGGGCCCCCGCTGGGCCTCGGGGCGTGGCTGCGTCACATGGGTTTGGTCCTGGGGTTCCCGTAGTGCGCAAGGACCTGGCAGCGTCCCTCATCCTCTCGGTCGTCAGGGGTGCCTGGTCCCCTGGAAGCTGAGGAGAGCGGTGGAGGAGCACGGGCCGGTGCGGCTGAACCGGCCTCCCAGCACCTGTGCAATGATGGGGGTGGGTCCCGGCGGGCATGTTTGGGAGGCGGGGCGGTATGGCACCCTAGCGGGGATGGCGTCCCCGGAGGCAGCGTTGCTTTGCTTAGCGTGTTGGCGTGTGTCGGTGCCTGTGGGCGCGGGTGTGCGCGTGTCGGAGCGTGCCTGCCGTGTTGGCGCGTGTCGGTGCGTGTTGGTGCGTGTCGGTGCGTGTTGGTGCGTGTCGGTGCGTGTTGACTGTGTTGACGCGTGTCGGCGCGTGTAGCCGTATTGCTTATGTCCGTGCATGTTGGCGCGTGTCGGCGTGTGTCGGCCGCGTTGGCGCGTACAGGCTGCATCGGCTTGTGTTGGCTCCAGTCGGCCGTGCCGGCTCCAGTCGGCGCGTGCCGGTCGTGTGGCTGCGTGTTGGCTCGTGTCGGCGCGTGTCAGTCGTGTGGCAGTCGTGTGGCCGCCTGTCGGCGCGTGCCGCCGCGGCATCTGCGGTTCTCCGGCCTCCGGAGTCGGTTTTCTGCGCTGTAGGCCCTCGACTGGGGCGGAGCCGTGGCGAACCCGAGCGAGCCGCGCGTCCGAGCGCTGTCCATGCAGAGCGCTGTCCACGCGCTGGGCACTGCCGGGCTCGGGAGCTGTCCGCCGGCCGGTAGCGCGCACGCAGCGACCTCGTGCGGCAAAGGCAGTGCTAGCCAGCTCTCCAGGTACGCAGGTGGGCTCCAGCATCCGGGGTGTTCTGGGGGCTTTGGGGGAAGAGAAGACCTGCCGAAGTCACGGTGGTCATTTGGAAAGGGTTTGCCTCCCGAGATCGATAGAGGTCCAAAGGATCTGCAGCGATCCCGCGAGCTCGCCAGCGCAAATGGCCGCGGGCTCGGCGCGCTGTTGCGCTGCCGGCTGCCGGCTCGCCGCCGGCTCGCCTACGGTCCGGGATCGCGCGAGCCTGGGTGGACTCTCGCTATAGGACAGTGTTATGTAACCATTTTAAATCTCGATTCTTTAATATTATGTAACAAGTAGTAACTATACCCACGTAAACCTGTAACTGGAACGTGGAGACGTAGCATCCGCTCTTAGCCAAGTGGGCAGCCGTTGTGAGAACCAGCTTGGGCAGTGAGCAGACAACGGCATCCGGGGTAACTGGACCTTTTTTCTCTGTTAAAAATAGGATAGTAAGGTTGGCCTGGTAGTCTTTTAAACCTCAATGGCGAATACTCTGGTATAAGTGCCTGGGATAAATACTTATTGTACATCTCCATCCATTAAACCTCTTACTTCATTGAAAGAAAATAGCAATTATTTAAAATTGAGTGATGGAGATTTTGGCATTGGTTTTATGTTTTTTGATGGACTCCAATTAATTGTACATATGTGCCTGGAGGTCTTCTTTGCCCCTGCCCTAGGTCTTAAGAAAAATAGTCCGATCACCTGTTTACAATTTGACTGCCCTTTTCATCAGCTGCCATTTTTCTGTTGATGGCAGGAGTCTCTGCCAGTGTATTGAGGAGATGGCTGGACAGAGAAGCAGGTACCCAGGTAGCTACTGGCTGGGGACATTTTGGTCTATACTAGCAAATAGTCTTGTTGCTAGACTAGTAAGAAGTGTTTTTCCTTGTCATTCCCTTTGCATCTGGAACGCAGTGAATGACTGCAGGGATTTTGACCTGTTGGTGGCCAGAGCTCTCAAGTGTGGCCTTTATTTCCTGCAGGCCCCTGTTTCTTTGTTTTCAGCTTCTTTGGCTGGATTGTTCCTATTTGCAGTGGTAGCTGACCTCTCGTACTCCCTCCCCCCTTAGTCCAGGTCCTCAGTGTTCAACAAATGGATGAGGATGAGGGACGTGATAGGTTGGGGGATGGGTTGGGGGATGGGATTATTGGGATTTTCCTCCCCATTAGTCCTGAGAAGAAAGGTGGTAAATAACACTTCCTATTTAGGATTCCAGGCAATTAGGCACTGAAGTATGACTTAATTGTGGGGTGAGTTTTGAGATCCTAGTGTGGACTTAGGGTTGAATTCCTGTTGTGCCTCTTGCCCCTCCCTGTTTCTGGACTGTGGAACAGGGATAATACTTCCTGTCGCACAGTATCCAGACGCATGCACTAACTGTTGGAAGAAGGCAGCAGATGGAGTTAATGGCAATTTCACTACCAGTTTGGAGGGATGGGAGAAGTGCCAGATTGGTAGAATAAAATGTGAGTTATTTTTATTCCTAAATCCTCTCCTAAGGATTTCCATCACCAGTTACTCTTCTCACCGTCATGTAATTACCACCCAGAACTGGGCTTCTGAACTTTCAGAGAACACTGCATCTTTTGAATTTTAGAATTAGGTGACATTTAGGTGACAGTCTGAATTCTCTTGACTTTCAACCTTTGTAGTCCAACAAAAGCCAGGCAGCTTAGTACTTGTGACTTAGAAAGAATGACTTAGGAAGCTTACTTGGCCTAGCACAATTACACACTCCTTCTAGCCTTGGGGGATGGCAGCCTGAAGATGCCCAGTTGGCAGAATATCTGAGGAGGGCCAGAGAAGGACCTTGAAACCCACACTGCTCAGTGCATATCTTCAGGGACCACTTGATCGACCTGGGAAATGGAATCTACCATCACAGTGAGGCCCACTGGTGATTCTTTAATTTTCTTTTTTAATTTGTGCATTTTACTTATTTGAGTGTATATATGAGTGCCATAGTGCATGTGTGGAAGTCAGAGGACAACATACAGGAATCAGTTCTCTCCTTCCAGTTATGTGGAAACTGGGGATTAAACTTATAGATCATTGGGCTTGGTGGCAAGTACTATCTCCCTAGGCCCTGTGGGTAATTCTTAATGGATATGAAGCTGGAGAAGAGTTGCTGTGTTCTGGACCTTGTAACTCTGTGTTTTGGGATATTAGGACAAAAGGTTGGTAGTGTCCATCTGGTGGAGTTAAACTGCCTAACTAGAGAGACAGTGGCAGAATGAGGGGTGGCGTGGAAGTAGTCGGAGCCCTTTGGACTCTGGGAGATCGGGGAGAACGTGTCATAAGAGGCCTTTGTGTGAGCCATCTTGTTCTCTATTTCATCATATTTAAAAAAAGGACTTGGCTCAGGCCCCAGGACTCCAGCTTCAACCAGTGCAGGACACTGAGAGGCAAATCCAACAGTTGGTGCGGCCACTCATCACATCCAAAATTGGCTTGGAGGACTGTATTTACTTAAAATCCATAGAATTCACTACGGAGTGTATGACTCACGCTGGTTTGACTTATAATTTTTTAACTTTATGATGGTGTGAAAACAGCACACATTCAGTAGAAGCTCTTCTTTGAATGTTGAATTCTGTTCGGTTTCTGAGCTAGTGATGTGCTGTAATGCTCTATTGTGTTTGCATGTCTAGGCCCAGACAGCTCTCAATCAGCCACAAGGATCCTCCTGAGAGGACACGGCTGACACTTTAGAGTTTACTGAACTGCAGTGGGGAGCTGTAGAATGGTGCGTTTCCTTTAGTTCAAGTACAGTATTTTAAACTTAAAGTGGGGCTTGGGAGTTAGATAAACTGTTTTATGTCTGTAGGTAGAAACAACCTAATCCTGATGCCCTCAGTTCCTGAGCCCTTTCTATGGATATTTATTCTGATTTGTTCAGAAGTATCCTCTTTCCCTGTTCCCAAGTGAAGTGGGCTTTGTTCCCCTTGAGGCTAGTAAGAGTTAAAGGGTAGGAAAAAGCTGAGCTTTGGCTGGGAGGTGGCCAGTCAGCATTTACTGGGCCCGTTGGCTTCGTTGCTTCTCTGTTTCTTTGGGCATGGGCTTCAGGATTATCAGCTCCAGGAACATTCCTAGTCTGTGGAGAGTGGCCCACAGGCACTAGGGGTGAACTCAGGATGCCTCAGGCTGAAACCCGATCTTAGGGAGGAAAGAAAATCCTGAAGGTATAAATGGGACTTTAAATCACCTACACATGATTGCTCTCCTTTTTGGTGCCAGTCCAGGAGTCAGCTTCTGGGTGTTGTCAGACTAGTCCTGGTGGCTATAGAGTACTTACTTGCCTTAGGCAGCCACAATGGCCAATGCAACTCCAAGCAGTTTAGCACTTAAGTGAGATCATTGCAAGGAGTGCCTCAATGGCTTTAGACAAGACCCTCTCCTGTTATATGCTCAACCAAGGTTTGAGGAATCAGACTGTCTCTTTAGTCTGTTTTCACCCACTTAGATTGAAAATAATTGTTACAATTTGGATGTGAAATGTTTCCCTACTGTCTAGGTGCTTGAATGCTTGGTTCCCAGCTGGTGGTAGTACTTTGGGAGATTGTAGAACCTTTAGGATGTGGAACAGGGTCTGTAGGAGAAGGTGGATCTCATAGGTAACAGTCCAGTCCTGGTTTTCTGATCTTTCTGGTGTGATGCAGCTAGCTGCTTTATGCTCTTGCTCTCCCAGCACTAAGCTGTTCATACCCGGCTGCCTTCCCTACCATGATGGGCAGCACCTCCTCAAGGTGTGGGCCCCAAAGAAATACTCAGCAAGCATTCTGTCATAGCAGTGAGAACAGTACCTAATCCAGTAATGACATATAAGTGAAGTGATGAAAAAAGAATACGCAGAAGGGTTGGTTAGGATGACTCAACAAAAGAGCTGAAGAATACAAATGTTCTCCTCATCCAGAGACACCAGAGGATGCCTGACTTATAGCCAGTAGCTGAGTTCGTCAGTTTTCTGCCACTGTGGCAGGCAGTACTTGTGGGAATGAGCTAGACAGAAGAAAGGCTTATTTTAGCTCATGCATTCAGAAGTTGCTTCTCTCCACTGCTTGAGTCTGTGACGGCACTATGATGGAGGAGTGTATGGTGTAGCAAGGTGCTCACCTTGTCATGGCCAAGAAGGAGAGGGAGATAGGGAGAGAAAGAAACCCGGGGTCATCTCAGAACCCTTTCAAGGGAGACCCACCAGAGCTCCAAAACTTCCCTCTAGGCCTCACCGTCCAGTAACTCCGAGGTGAAGACCAGTTCTTTTTAACATGTCCTTTGTAAGACATTCAGATCTAAACTATAGCAGTACTGAGCCTGGTATATAACATTTCACCCTCGTAATTAGTAGCCTGTGATGCATTTTTATTTATAAATTAGACACAGGTTATTTTTTTCCGGAATTTTCCATTTAATGTCAGTTGTTAGTTGATCACAGGTAGCCGAAACTGCAGAAATTAAAGCTGTAAGAAAGGAGTTCTATTGATATTTATTTATTGCCTTGAAGAGAACTAGCAAGTTTCAGTTCTGAAACAAGTTAAATGTTAATACTGTTAAACTGTTAATATTTAACAGTGTTACACTGTTTGAAATAGTGTTCCTTAAATGTTAATATGCACAAGTCTCTTAGGGCCCTGTTAAAATCAGCTGCAGTTGTTGTGATGTGGGGCCCACGTCTGCTTTTCTGATCAGTGTTTGTTGATGCCTACATAGCCCCGAGGTGACTAGGCTTTGTGCAGTAAGGCCTTACTTAGTGTACTTCCTTCCAGTTATCTGTGGTTGCTTTCTTCTCTAGAAATCTTCTGATAGAGGACACTTTACCCTTTAAGAACAATCATTAATGATGCTATTAACCCAGGGATTTATGCCAAAACTTTTCCTTTGATTAGCCCTATATTGGTGTAAGTAATATTGTTAAATGCGCCCAATTATAAGTAATTTTTTCAATAATAAATATTTGAAGATTCTGCTTTGACATTCACTTGCATTTCTGTGGGTTTATGTGATAGTTTTGGGTTTTAGCCCCACCTCCATTTAGGATGGTGGAATACTTAGAAAGCCCCAAAACTTTTGAATCTTGAACGGATTGGAAAACATACCTGTCTTGCTCTTTTTTTGCTAATACTTTTCTCTTTTTCTTGCTGTGCTGGAATGGAGCTTGTAGTGTAGGCACTCAGGCCTTCTACCGCTGAGCTTTACCTCCTGCCCTCTGCCTTGCTTCAGGGTTCACATTCACTTTGAGCGTATACATTCTTCATACCTGGCCTCTCAGAGGCCCCTGCGTAGTATCTTTACCTCTCAGTACCATGTTAAAGACCAGAAGGGACTTTCACACTGAACAGAAACAACAGAGATGCCCCAGTGAGGCTGCAGTCTAGGCCTTTGCTCTCTCTCTGTCAGTATGAGCTTTACCTTGTCCTACAATGTAGGGCTGAGTTGTCTCATTATTAACTATGTGAAAGGACTGACTTAAAATTTCATCTTACACATGTGAGCTGCATTCTGTATACATGCCATCTTAAATAACTTCTGCCACCCAAATACCTCCTTGGATAAAAAAGACACTATTAAAATTTCATATTCATGCCTATTTTAGTTACTCAATGGATACATTAATAGAGCCCATTGGACTTTGGGTCCCATTTCTTGTCACCTTTTTATCAAGAATCACCCTAGTAGTCATGTTGTGGATGTTGGGCGGCTTAGTGCTTATGAAAGTCTGTGGCCCAGAAAACTTGGAAACGGTGAGTTACTGCTGTAACTGTATGGCAGTGCATTCCGGAAAATTTACTGTGCTGTAAGGTACTGTGATACTCCAAGGAGAAGAGTACCTGGTGCTGAGGAAATTATGTGGCATACAACTCCTTTGTTGTTGATCAGTTCCCTCTCCTCTTAAAACAATCAGATTTATTGAGGTATAATTCACATACTATGCAGTTCACCCATTTAAAGTGTTCAATTTAATTACAGTTAGCATATTTATACTTATGTGTACTTGTATATGTTTGTGTATATGTGTTCAGGTACACACATACATATTTATACACACACACACACACACACACACACACACTGCTTAGGTCTGAATACATTCTCCTCAAATTCTTCCTTTAAAACTTACTGGTTAGTGCAATAGTATTAAATGTTGGAACCCAGTTGGACATGGTGGCGCATGCCTTTGAGCCCAGCACTCAGGAGACTGAGGCAGGAGGCTCTCTGAGATCAAGGTCAGCTCAAGTTCTACATCGCAGCTTCCAGGTCAGCTGGAGTTACAAAGAGACCCTGACTCAAAAACAAAACAAGATGAAAAACAGGCTTGAGGATATGGATCTGCTCTTCTGCTCTCTTCTGTTCTTCATCCACAGGAAGATAGGTTTGTCCTTGTGGAGGACACAGCAATGGGAAGCCATCTTGGAAGCCAAGAGCAGCAAATATCCCTGACTGCTGGTGCCTTGATCCTGAACTTTCTGGCCAGTAAAACTGTGACACATTTCTGTTGTTAACATGTTGCTTAGTTTGTGATGTTCAGTATAACAGCACACACAGACTGAGAGAAAGTTGTGTCAAGATTGGAGTGTTACTATAACCATTGGGCAGAGAACCGTTGCAGTGACAAGACCACTACATTTTCCCTAATAGGCTTATGCCTACTGGAGCTAGTGGGGCTTGACTATCCATAGACAGTCACTCCCAGGGTGGTATTTGACAGTGCTGTGGTGGCAGTGTTGCCCTTAAGTTCCTACAACTTTAAGGCCATTAGTTATAGCACTAGCTGGGATCTAGCACTATATGCATCTGACTGCAATCCATGATCTCTGTGGAATGGTCAGGGTCCAGCAAGGATGTGGGGGGAGGGACACTCAGAGCCTCACAGGCCCAGCCCCACCTTAGTGTGTACTGAAGGTAGGCCTTTGAATCACAGGTAAATCTAGCTTTGCAGTCAGAGTTTTGCATTTGTTTGGGACTTGTTACCCTGTCTTCTGGCCTTTTGGAATGGAAATGCCTGTTCTGTGTGTGTTGAATTTAGAATCTCAGAACTTGCTTGATTTTTCAAGTTCCCAGTGAGAGCACATTTTGCCTAAGGATAAACTTCACTTTTGAAACTCACTGATGGAAATTATATTTAGGTGAAATTCTGAATTCTAGAATTTTGAGTTTGTGCTGGAATGAGATAAGATTTTGGGGGCTACTGAGGTGGAATGAATCTATTTTGTTTGTGAAAAAGACATGGATTTTGGGTGCCAGGAACTAGAATGCTGTGGTTTGAACACTCATGTCCCCCTAGAAGTCACATTCAGATATAATCACTAATGCACCTGTATTGAGGTGCGGGCTGTGGGGAGTGATAAGGTCATGTTCATTCTACCCTCAAGAATGGATTAGTGTTCATAAAAATGTGCTGGAGAAAACTAGCTAGCATGACTCCTGCCATGTAAGGACATGGCCAGACCCTCACCAAACGCTGACACCTAGATCTTTTAACTTCCAAGCTTGTAGAAATGTGAGAAAGTAATTTATTTTCTTTATACTCCACCCATTCTCAGGTGTTTTGTTATAGTAGCTCAAGAGACAAGGCACATACTTTCAATGTTTAATAGATTCACAGGCATATGCACCCACCACACTCAATCCGAGAACAAATTCATAACCTTGGAAGCCATTTCATTCTGGAAAGATAGGTCAGCAGTTAAGAGCACTGGCTGCTCTTGCAGAGGTCCTAGATTTGGTTCCTGGCACCCACATGGCAGCTCACAACTATCTGTAACTCCAGTTCTAGGGAATCTGACACCCTTTTCTTCCCTCCACATGTGGCACACATGCATGCATGCATGCAAGCAAAATGCTCATACACATAAATCTGTATAAAAAGAAAACCCAATTTCATGACTGTATCATTTAGCTTTCATCCTCTTGCTGTCTAGTCATCTCATCCAACCCAAAGGAACAGTGCTTTCTTTCTGTCTACATAGATTTCCCTGCCCACAGTACTTAATATGTATAGGAATGGTAGCATATGTAGTGTTGGTGATTAGCTTTCTTCACTTAGCATATTTTCAAGGTTTAGTCAAGTTATAGCATGTTTCTTTGTTTATTCCTTTTTGTAGCTGCTATTAATTCATTGAATTAATTACTTTGTTTATCCATAAAATATTTAATGGATATTTAGGTACAAACTAATTTTAACAATTGTGAATAATACTTTTTATGAAAATTGGCATACTGGCATGTGATGATTAATATTGATTATCAACTTAACAGGATCTGGAATCACCAAAGAGACAAGTTTGTGAGGAATTATCTTGACTAAGTTAACCTCTGGGCATTCCTATGTGAGATTATCTTGATTAGCTTAATACCTGTAGGAAGACCCAGCCTAAATGTAGCTGGCACCATTTCATGGGCTGTTTCCTGAATTGAATAAAGAGGAAACAGGATGGGGAGCAGCCTGACTGGGGATGCAGGTGACCACCCGTCTCAAGTTCTTGGCACCATGACTCCTCTACCCTGATGGATTGTACCCTGAGACTGTGAACCCAAATAAACCCTTTCTCCCTTAAGTTGCCTTTGTCAGAGTATTTCTTCATAGCAAAGAAAAGTAAGTCAGGGTGGCAAACTGAGTACTTTTGCTTCTCCCTTGTGATACATATCTAGACACAGAATTATTTGGTCATTTGGAATTTTTAGCTTTTTGAGGGATTTCTAAACATTCCACAGTGGCTGCATTATTTTCCATTCTCACCAGCACTGCAGGAGGTCCCAGTTTTTCTACTTTTCCCCTGTTACTATGTGAAGTAGTGTCTTGCTGAGGCTTTGATTTGTGCTTTGGCTCACATTGTGGGACTCTCAGATGCTCTGCGTGACAGCCCACATGACAGCCCACGAGTGCTTTGCAGCTGCGTGGAGAAGTGTCCCACAATGGACAATGGTGTTTTTTTTTTCTTTTCTTTCATTTGTTTGTTTTGTGTATACGTGGCTGGGAACTGAACTCATACATGCTAGGCAAGCACTCCACCACTGAGCTCTGAGCTGTATTCCGAGCCACACCCTCCCCCTTTTAATGAAATTTAATTTATTTTAATCTCTTACTGACTCTGCTATTGGCACCATATTGAGGGGTTGTTACAAATCCCTTGTTATAAAGATTTTTCCTGTGTTTTATTCTAAGAGTGGAATGGAGATCGTTTTCCTTCTTCCTTTCCAGTTTGGTGCCTTTTATTGATGTTGTCATTACTTTTTCTTATGATTGCCCTTCAGCTAAGGCTTCTAAGCCTGTGGCAGAAGTGGCAGATGTGAGAACCCATCTTGCCCTCTGTCTTAGGGGACTGCTTTCAGTCTTTTACTGTGGAGTACGATGTTAGTTGTGGGCTTTTTTACAGTACCAGGTAGGATAATAGATACTTAATTGCCATTCTCTGGATGCTTTTCAAGAAAAAAAGTCCACGTTCTTTGGTTCTAGGGCTCCTTTTAAGTTGTTCTGTAAAATGTTTGTCCCTGTGACCTTCTGACCACAGGGAAAGGATCGTGTGCTATAATCTTCACAGCTATTCTGTTTTTTATTGTATTGTTTGGAAGTGATGGAGATCAAGTTTAGAGCCTTTCACATGCTAGGATATTGCTGGAGCACTATGCAACATCCCCCTAGCTCTATTTTTTATTTTTTTCTCAAAATGTTGAGACTGTAGGTAGGGATGGTGATAGTGGCAAGGGAGGCCACCTGAGAGAGATCACCTCTATCATACTCTCCCTTAGTTACTTTTAGTTTTGTCCCAGTTTTAAAAACATCTATGTGATGTTACATTTAGGTTGACTTTAGAGTAATCTCTCAGGGCCAACTTTTGCTTCCTAAAAGGGAGAACATGAATGCTATGCTTGTAATACACTGAGTCCTTGGGAGAAGTAAGAGGTGTGATAAAGGCCCTTGCCCCATTTGGAAAGTGCCTCATGTTCCCAGGTCAGAAATAGATCCTCCTTGAAGAGCTGTGCTCAGTCCCGGATGTGGTGGCCTGGCTGCAGGCAGAACGTGGCTGGTTGTTCTAACTCTCTGGGAGGCCTGGGATGCACAGTTGTTCACTGGAGCCTCACAGAACATTCCTCCCAGACTCTGGTTCCTTCGTCACACAGTTGGAACAGGACACAGATAGTGTGGGTCTGTATAAGCTGGGCACAGTTGCTCTTCTGTGTTGGAGAAGATCTGATTTGGGGTACTTATATGTGCTTTTGCACTTGGCCTCAGTGTTCACATAGGCAAAGGGAAGATGGACAAGCACTGGCCACCTGTGGGTGTTGGCCACCCCAAAAAGGCTGTCTGTCATGCTGCCATGTTTCACCTGGGGGCAGGGCTAGAATTTTTCTTAGAAACTGCAAATACTGGAAGTGTGGCATTTTCCATCTGTCTCCCCATTTGTGCGACTTGTTCAGGAGGCACTGGAAGGGCATTCTCAGAGTCCGAGCTATACATCTTGCCAGAATCAACAAGCAGGATGAGGTTTCAGGGCGCACAGCTGAACCACTTTTCATAAGGACTGACCTTCGGGGGCCCCCACGGGGGGAACAGAATGGAAGGAATTGTCCTGCCCTGGGCGGCTGGTCCTGTGCAGCTTGTTGTGCTGCACGTGGTCTGGCCAGGGACATTCATGCATATGGCTGAGTCTCGAAACTTGATGTAGTTTTTTTTTAAAGAAAATCTTTTATGAATAAATCATCTCAAAGGGGCCTTCTCTCAGTGGTGGGTTGGGAAGTTGGGGGGTTCAGGCAGTTTAGTTCAAGTATGGTGGCACGACTTCCTTCCAGCCTTCCCAGGGTGTACATTGAGGTTTGGGGTATTGAGTGAAGTCATGGTTTTTAGCAAAGCAACTTTGGGGTGGTGATTACAAGGTAAAGGATGATGTGAGTGAAACAACATTTTTAAGCTATTGTTCTCAGGACCCCTTGGCACTTAAAGTTGACTGAAGATCACAAAGAACAGTGGATATATACATATATATATATATATATTTTTGAGACAGGGTCTTGTATAGCCTAATCTAGTTTCAAACTTTCTATTTAGACAAGGATAATCATCTTTTTTATTTAATGCAGTGTTAGGTGTGGAATGCAGGGACTTATGTATACTAGGTGGCACCTACATATTGAACTATATCCCCCACCCAGTACTTACCATTCTAGATGTTAAGGCTAGACTTTTAAAAATACTTCTTCCTCTCCTTAAAATAACAGCAAACCTATTATCTGCAAATATAATGCCATTTATGGAAAATGTTGTGTTTTCAACCACAAGAAAATCTGAAGATCAGCTTTGCTTTGCATTGTTACAAGTCTTGGTAGTGTTTAGTGTAGAATGCAGCAGTTGGATTGCCAGTCACATGTCTTGTGGCCTCTAGAACATTCTATCATACATCTAGGAGAGAATTAGAGGGAATAAAGAAAGATTGCACCATAGTCTCTTGAAGGTAGTTCTGACCTCATGAAGCCATATGAACTCTAAGGAGTATGTTTTATAGTGCAGGGGCTTGAGAGTCCAACAAGTCTTCCTGATTCCTAATTTAGCAGCATTCTTTTGAAGGCCCCACCTGTTCCTTGGTGCATTTCTGTTGTGTCAACTATAGTCTCAGGGAGGTTCACCTGGTCACTATCTGTAAAGCCTCATGTGGGGGGGGGGGTGGCACAAGGTTTTCAGTATTCTTGTTGTGTCCTTAGGTTAAAATAGAGGGAAAGAAACCTGGAAATGGTAGCAACCAAAGCCATTTGCTACCATGAGAGGAATTGGTTGAGGTGATCAGTTTATGGCATATGGATCAGACAGAACCATGCAGGCAGTAGGAGGACTCTGGAATCTAAGGGCCACAGAAAGCTCTGCCGTGCTTCAGTCTGGGGGACTTGATGCATGAGCCCAGGTAGCTGTCTCCTCCGTTCCCTACTTGCTGAGCCTGGGTCATCAACCCTCATCTAGACAGGTCTGCTGACAGACAGCTCTGTCCTCCAGCACCAGCTAGTGGAAATTAGGCATTTGTTAAAGAAACCTACACCAGTGTCTCTCTTGTGCCACCCAAGAGTACTTTGGAGCGAAAGAGAGCTACTCAGCAGTGTGGGACAACCCCAAGGGATGGCCCTTTGTACTCCATGATGCAAGACCAGTAGTGAGTTTGGAAGTCCAGAAGGGGGCACAGGAAGGACTAAGCACCTTTCTCTTGATAATACTCGCCTGTGGCAGTTTTTCAGGGCCACCAAGAAAGGACTTTGATGGGCCCTGTTTGATAGGGCTGTTTCCTAACGAGTAAAGGTCAGCAGGTCGTTCTCCTTCTAGACCCCCCCGGACAAGCTTGGCCTGAACATGTTTAGCTTGCGTGCAGTTTCTGCAGAACTGATAAGAATGATAGCTGACCATGCATTCCATAAGCTGTTTTTCCAAACTCTTCATTCCTGGGTCTTGAGCAATGAGAAGACTTGGCTGAAGTCCTCATCCTTTGCATCCCTAAGCCTATGGAATCAAAGTTAAAGGACCATCTTAGAGATGGTGAAGTAACTGATGGTGTTAGACGAAGCATGTGGTGAGTACCCAAGAAATGTTTATTGAGAGAGAATAAAGAATTTCAAAGCCCAACACACTTCCGATCCTCATCTTGGTAGGCTTAGTCCCTTCCTGCTAGATGTAATCTAAAAGAGATACGCGGTGCCTCAGCCCATTAATATTGCTGTTACAAAATACCGGAGCCTAGATTATGGAAGGTAAATCAAACCACACAGCCGCAGGCCATTAGCCCCAGGGTTTTAGCAGGATGGAGCCGTGAGTGATGAGGCTTTTCTGACTCTCTTCCTTTATGACAACTAATTCTAAATTGAGAGTCACTTGGGAATTGAAGGAGACAGCAACATGGATTATTTGTCTCTTCTGCCTAAATTTTCAGAGGCAGGTAAAACGAGTGAATTGCAGAGTCCAGTATTTCGACTTCCCACAGCTGTTTTTCCAAACTGTAGCGTGACAGTTGGTATCTTCATTTAGTTTGAAGGCACTGTGCCATGTCTGCTGTGTTCATTGTACCATCTGTTCCATGTCCTGGGAACTGGTACTAGTTGGAGGAGCAGACTTCAGGCCTAGGAGTCAATGATGGGGTGTGGTTGGAGTGCTGGGGTAGCACCCTAAGCAAGCTCTCTCCACAGCTCCTTTGATAGGAATCAGGTGAGTGTCCAGGCCCTCGGTTCTGATGAAGAATCTGTCGTAGTAGGCATCACATGGTTTAGCTGGCCTCCTAAGTCCCACCAAGCAAGAACCCTTCCTTGAGACAATGTATGGGGAGATGGTTATGACAAGAGGATGAGCAGACTGGCCCACGACAGTCCCAGTCCCTGTCATGGGGTGCTCATTTCTCTAGCTAGATCCAATCTAAGAGAGACACTTTGTCTCAGTCTGTTACTGTTGCTGTAACGAGCCATCCAAGCTGAGGTAATTCATAAATGGTAGAAGTTTACTTAGCTCACAGTTCTGGAGGAATGGTGCTGGCTTGAAAGCCTTCTTGATGCATCTTGAACTGGCCAAGGGTGTCACATTGCGGAGATAGAGCTAGCTTAGGGCTCTCTTACTTTTATAAAGCTACCTACTCCCATGACACTACCTAATTCTGTTCTCCTCCCAGTGGCTCTACTTCTAAGTTTATTAACAAGTATTTGAGGATTCTTAGCTTCCAACACTTGAATTCCAGAGGATATACCCAGTACCCAAACCATAGCACCTTGGTGGGAAGATATAAGAGCCCTCCCCCGGGGACTGAACTCTCCCTATAGCTCCTAAGCTGTTGGTGGGAGTGAGGGGAATGGGCTGGTACACCCTGGCTCTGGAATGTGACAGGGGACATGGTCTTTAGAAGTGGGTGGCTTTGCCAGTGAAACTTGCACATTTCTTAGAAAGTTCTTTGATAACTCATGTGGCACGAGAGGAGAACCTGAGTATAGGCCAGTGTGTGAGGCTAGGCCAGTGGGAGTGGTCCGCTTTCCGAAGTAGACAGTAACAAATGATTCTTCCCTTAGTGTGCCTATCCCTTAAATGGTGTACATTGCCTGACCTGGACCCTCAGAACTCAGGTGTCCCTATTGGAACCGAAGGACAAGGAGTAGAAGGGGCCACAGCCTGCACTCCTGTCTCTCTCGGGGCTGGCGTGCAAGGCAGCAGGAACTCTAAGCCAGGGCAGCAGTCTGAGCAGGGAACAAAGAAGACCAACTAGAAGAAGGTCATTTACAGTTTTTAGGAACAGCTGACGAATCTTAGAAAAGTAATATAGATTGCATTGTTCAGTCATTTTCATTTCTTTCTATGTCTGTGCCCGTGTCTTCTCAGACCTGCCTGGTTCAGTAGAAAGGCATTTCAGTGCCATTAACAATTGTTTTCTGGCTTTTCTTGTTCGGTTGACCATTTGTTTCCATTGTCTTTGCTAACATCCTAATCCCCCAAGAGACAGGGTTTCCTCACACTTGCACGTCTATACTCACTTCTGAAAACCTGTTATTGTCCATTCTAGTTACTCATGGAATGTGCTGAATGAAAAGACGTGATTAACTTTAAAATAGTTCTGGTGCTAAAGGCCGTTGGACTTTGACAAGTGTGAGGTGACTAGGCCAGTTCTGATAATAGGCTGAAAAAACACGAGGCTCCATCTCTCCAAAGATAAGCTCACCCAGGAAGAGGAAGAGATGGAGCTAGAGACAGAAGAAGGGACCATCTTACCCAAGCCACCTGCCCTGCCCCCTCTCCAAACCGGAACTGCCTCCACGGTGTTGCCTTTCCCACTTTCCCAGCTGTTCATGTACCTTTTCGAAAAACTCCTTTAGTGAAGAAAGACAAAGAAAGAAAAGGGAGGGAAGAAAAAGTTGAGAAAATAGAGGGCCACATTCTTCTGGGTTGCTGCAAGCAACACAGAGCAGGGTCTGTGCAGTCAATGTTCGTATGACTTGGCCTGATACACTTAATGGGCCCATTGTGTTTAGGTGTGAGAAGGGAGGGCCAGCCACTCAAGGGCAGAGGGGACCAGGGGCCCCTTCTGCAGATTACAGGAGAGGGCTGGAAAGACAGAAGAGACCAAGACGAGACAACTGGTTCAAAACTTGATTAAAGCCCCTCTTTAATTTTAAGATTAAAGAGATAGTGTTAAAACTTCCAGCCTAGGAGTTTGCAGAGTGAGGTCCCACTCCTGACTTTTATCGTGGCCATGGGGTGAGTATTTGAGGTCTTTGGCTTTTCCTTTATGTAGCATCTGTACATAGGACCACACACTAATTTGACCTTTTCTTCTTTTAACATGGTGTCTTCTTTCTGCCCCCTTAGCTCCTTCCCACCCATGTTTCATGATTGTCTTCTACCAATCTGTAGAAGACACCAACTTGCTGCCGTGGTGTCTCGAGGTTGGATCTGTTGCGTTCTCATTTTAGGGTTGAGGGAAGGAAATAATACAGAAGATGCTTCCGTTTTCTTTGGAGGCTGAGTTCCCGTTATTCTAATGATTGCGTGTTACAGACTAGAGACTCCTTTCTACTGGGCCTCTTCTGGGGCTGTTAAATACTTTTTTTGGTAGCTGCCCACCATTTGAAGGATTGCTCCACTTTATTACATATACTACCTATGGTGCCTGTCCGTGTGCGTTCACAATTTAAGCTTCTTAGTCCTGTTCTGAAAGAGTAAGCAGTGATCCAGACTGAGGGCCCTGACCTCAAAGTGGCTTCTTAATGAAGAAATCACTACAAACTGAGTTGGCAGGAGAAAAAAAAAAAAAACAGCAACATCAAACCTGCTTTTGAAGGGTGAAGGCTGGAAAATCAGAGGGCAGAGCTGTAGGCATGTAGAATAAGGAGGGGTGTGCATGCACTGTAGTTCAGCCTCAAAGGGAGGATGAGGAGGACAGGTAGATGGGAGCTGTGTCTGTTAGGAGACAGCAGACAGCGAAAGTGGGTGAAGGTAAAAGGTGCTCATGTGTTTGGGAGAATTCTAGAGGGCAGAGAGTATGCCAAGGCGACAGGGGAGAGGCATGGCTGAGAACCTGGCAGACGCAGCCCTCCACTTCTAGGTCTTGTAGAGCAGACTGGGGAGCACTGTGAGGCAAGCCTGACAGTTGTTGCTGGATGTTTGGGTGCATTCAAAATGTAGCAGGTTCTGTGGTTGAATTTGTTCCTTGAAAGTTTCTTTGTTAGGACCTAAATCCCTAAATTTGTATCTCCATGGTAGGTAGAGCTCTGAGATTGGGCTGGTGGGGGGGGAGCAATAGGGTTAATGAGGGGACTCCCATGATGGCATTAGTGGCTTTATGAGAAGAGGAGGATAGATGCAAATTCGCATGCTTTCTCTGTTTCCCCATGTGATGCTTACGCCATGTTCAGATGCACCACGAAGGCCCTCACTGGATGCCAAGCAGATGCCTGTGCCGTGAGCCTTGAACTTGGCAGCATCCGGGACCATGAGCGCATACACTTCTATTTATAAATGATCAAGGCTAAGATATTTTGATACCTCAGCAGAAGACAGGCTAGGATGGCATGTGGCTGGTGTTAGCTGATGGGCTCTTCAGAGCTAAGAGCTGGGTGAGTAACAAAGATGCTGAGAGGTGATCCTGTCCACGTCTGAAGAGAGAAGGTAGTTGCTGGAGGCTGCAGAGGTGGAAGAAAGTGGATGGCCTTCCGTTGTTTCCCCAGCCGCAGTTAATTAGGCTGGTGGATGAGTGGAAGACAGGTAGGGATGGGGGAATGCTCTTGGTGCAGTGGGGTGAGTGTCCAGTCCGAATTGAATTGAACAGAACTGAGGGAAGGGAGGATTTGGGCAGGTCCGTTTATGCGGGTTCCAACTTTTCTGTATTAAGTAGTATGGCAGTAAACATCCTGTTGTGTACATATGTATTTATGGGAACTGTTGATTATGCCTATGAGCCCTTCTGTTGAGTAAATTATGAAAAAGGACATGCTGTCCCTACGCTTAACCTTTTATCTCCAGTTGACACCCGAGATACTGTAGAATGCACCTACTTATGGTCTAGGACAGCATCCTCCTCAGTGGGCCATCTTCCCTTCAGTCCTTTTGATTTCCAGCCATCTGATAGGTCACATTAAAGCACATTTGTTGCTTTTTCAGTCACCCCCTTTCCTGGTTACTTGTGCAGCTGAGAGTTTAATAGTTTGTTTTCTAAGTTGTTGGATTTTTGAACCCTTTGCCCATTTTTAGATTTTATTTTCTCTTAGTAAATAAGATTTATGTAAGATAAATTATTTATTAATTTATGTTTGCTACCTGTTGTTACAAATGTTTTATCCTAATGTTGGGCTTTTGATTTTGCACATACAGCCTTTCACTGTAAAAGAATTGGTTTATCCTACAGTGGCTTTTAGATTAAGAATTTTGCTTGGGGGCTGAAGAGATGGCTCAGCAGTTAAGAGAACAATACTGCTCTTGCGGAAGACCGGAAGACTGGGAGTTCAGGACCAGGAGTTTAGGTCCCAGTACCCAGCTCACAATTGACTGTAACTCTAGTTCCAGGACTCTCTGGCCTCCGTGGGCACCTGCATTCTTGCTTAGGAAGATCTCTCTCATCTAGATTTTATAACATTATTTATGTACATTTTCTCTTATGTATTTTTTGTAATGTGTAAATCATCCACTCATTAGCAGTGTGGGAAGTGAGGGTCTGACTCTTACTGAGGAAACTTCTGGTGGTTATTCTTGGTCTTGTTTTTAATTCATGTCTCACCCATGTTCTCTGTCCAAAATCTCCTTTGTGTTCTGTAGACGTGTATCTTCTAGTACCCTCAGATCGTCAAGGAAACTTTCTCCTAAGACTAGGGGTGAATTGGAATGTGTTACCCTATCCCATAGGTAATAGGAACTTCTCACTTCAGTGAAGGGAGTATATTTCTATGTCTGCTCTTCCCAATTCCTCTCTAAAAACCTTCCCAGAGGGTCCTGTATGTATTTTCATCTGGAGTGTATTATTTTGGTACTTTGGTGAATGAAATAATTTTCATCATCAACCTTTCTCATTATCCTGGTCCCTGCGTGAGAGAGGTGGTGTTTGCAGCTGCTCCCGGACCACAACCTTATTGAACGTTCACCTTGGTTCTAATTGATCGTCCTTCATTTCATCTGTAAATAACAATGGTTTTTTTCAAAATCTGTTTTCCTATTCAACATTTCCTTTGCATTTCTGTTTATTATTTCACCATGTGATCTTTGGCCCTGGGGGCTGTTAGGGCTTGTAACGTGTGGGCTTGATGCAATGGGAATGGCCTTGTTCTTCCCATTATTTGTGCTTCTGACCTGCTGGAATTTTCTGGTCTATACCATGTATAAGGTTAAAGCTGTGCCTTATTTCATACTTTATTACCCAAATTTAAGCAAGCAGATTTACTTATTTTCTCTTACCAACCATGTTTTGGATTTTAGGCTTATTCTTCAAGACATATTTCTCTTTTAAAAAATGAGAAAATAAGGCTAGAGAGATGGCTCAGTCAATAAAATGCTTGCACTGCTGGTATATGATTTTGGACCCTCAGCACTCACATAAAGAGAGGCACGGTAGTGTACATCTATAATCCTAACATTAGGAAGACAGAGACAGGAGGGTCCCTAGCACTCCCTGTCCAGTCAGCCTAGCTCAGCTGGTGAGCTCCAAGTTCAGTGAGAGACCTTGTCTCAAAACGTAAGGTAGAAAACAACTGAATAGGGCATTGTCATTAACCTCTGGTCTCTACATGTATGCATGCCTATGCACACATGTGAACACATGCATGTACATATACTACACACATACAGACGAGACAAAAGTGGTGTGAAGGTAATTGGTGTGGGTAGGTTTTGTGTTATATGTGTGTTTGTGTGAGTACGTATGTGCACATGTGTATGGAGGCCAGATATTGATATTGGATGGCTCTCCTCAACCTCTTCATATTTTATTTTTTGACGAGACACTTATCCATTCAGCTAGGCTGACTGACCAATAAGCTTTAGGAATTCAGCTGTCTCTAGCTTCTCACATACTGCCATGCCTTACTTTTTTCATGGGGTCTAGGATCCAAACTCAGATCCTCAGGCTGGCACAGCAGATATTTTGCCAATGGAATCATCTTTTCAGACCACCTCTCTTCTTTATTTTAAAGGTACTGGTGATTAAATTTACAGCTTCACACTACCATTGAGCCATGTCCCACTCCTGTATTTAACTGTTGCTTCACTTTAAAGCTGTCCACAGGATCTAACCATTGTATTCTGGGGTTTCACAATTACTTTTTCAAATTTTGCCTTTTTTTTCCATTCCATTTTATCCACATATTTAATTTTTCTTCTTAACTGCCTTTGTGAAAACAAAGTAGACTTCTGCTATCATTTCAATATGGGTTATTTGTTTTAATTTAAGGTGTTCTCTTCTCCTCTCAAGAAGTCCTGGACTTCCCTCTGGCCAAATAGGCTAAATCTTTGTTGTGAAAGTTGGGATTTGTTGAATGTCTAAATAATCACTGTTATAACTCCAAATATTTAGTGTGTGAAAGCTAGACAGAATGAAAACTTTATGTTAGCTCAGGAATTTTTGGAAGATATCACAGATACCAAACAAGAATCAAGAGGTACTTTGTGTCTAGAAAATCTTGGAACTAAGCTAACGTATTTGTTTTTGTCTAGGTTATAATGAGATCTTAAATTTTTGTCACTTCTAACTGTAAGATTACATGAGATGTGTTCCCTTGACTGATAAATACGACAGATGGATAGATTCCATCTGGACTCTGTAGGTGCCTGTCCAGCGGGATGGTCAAGGTCAGTCCATGACCAGGACATACTGGTCTACTTTGGGACATTGCCAGTGCTTGCTGTAGATGCTGCCTGGGGTCATGGTAAACAATACTCAGGAGGGGTATTTGTACAGACTTTGTGTGACTATTGACCACTGCTGAGGTTATCGTGTATCTCACTCTTTTAATCTCATCAGGCTTAGAAGTGTATTGTGTTTGTTTTTTTCAACTGCAAAGTTTGACACCTATTTTCTTGAAAATGGACAAAAACGGTTGATGTCGTGACCTTCCTTCTCCATTTAATCTTAATTAGAGACCAATTTATTGTGCCCGCACATACTTTAAAAGCTAGTCTCTGAAGCATATGATCTAAATCCCGAAGTGATGAGTGGTAGTGGAGGCACTGGGAAGTGACTCCAGGGACATTCAAATCAGAGCCCAGAGAAAGATCAGGGCCTCTACAGGTGGACCCCTCTGCATATGAAAAATCAGTCTTCCACAAGCTGTCTTTCTGGTGACCAGGAATCCATTTCCCACTATTCTGCCCATTTCTGTTTCAAAACTTAAAATTATTTGACTTCACACCAACTTAGAAAAAAAAATGTATTTAACTTAGATACTGGAATTTAAAAACATTCTGATTGATATACTATCAAGATACTTCCTAAAATTTTAAAATTCTTTGAGAAGTTTGAAACAGTGAAATGCCATTGTGTGTACAGGTGATAGTGAGCTTTGAGAAGTCAGATCTTATATCACACAGCTCCCATTTGAGACCTAAAATGATCAATGTCTACTTTGATACTGGGGGACTGTTTGCTGTATTGATTACATTGAATATTTGTTTAATGTTTACTATATGGTTGTCTCTTGTCCTCAGTCTTTATATGCTTTAATTATTTTAAACTTAAAAAAAAATCCTATCAGGGAGATACTTTTTTTGTAACTATGGACACTGAAGTTTAGTGAGTCTAATAATTTGCCTAGATAATAAGTTGCTCAGTTAGAGTAGTGTCAGGAAATGAATTAAGGGCCTTTAATTCTCAAGTCTAGAGTGCCCAGTGGGACCCAAATGACTGGTATGAGGCAGGGAAGATTCTGTTTTCACACTTTTAATGCTTTTTTTGATGAGTACTTCATTGAATTGCCTATTCAGAACCCTCACGTCATAGTTGGATCACACAACATAGTGGGAACACACAAAGCAGCAACTATGAGTCTGATTATACCCTCACCTCCTGCTAATTACCCCACCAAGTTAGTTAGTGTGTGTTTCATGTGACAGTGTTAAAATCTAGTGCATCCGAGTGCACTTTATTAAAACCCACAGTGAGGTGGGCGTTATCCCCAGAGTCCTGTAGAGCACTCATGGCTCAAGAGGAGGCTGAGTTGCCTATTTCCTTGACTGCCTCAAGAGAGACATTGCATTGACCCTCCCCATGCTCAAACTGGTGCCTTGGGTTGTTCGTATACAAGTCTTGAGTATGTGAATCAAAGTGAATCAGAGGGGCTAGGAGTTGAAACTGTAAACTGTAAACTTCTGCTGAAGTCCTCCTGATAGGGAACATGATCATGTACCATTTAGAATGCATTGTTCTCTGCATTCTCTGCAAGGCTCTCCTAAGATCTTGACACCAGGCCATAGGCTGGTGCCTGGTCTGAAATGCAGGCACATCTATGGGTTGGGTTGAGGATGTGAATGTAGCCTGGGAGGACTCTGTGGAAGGAAGGATGTGGGCTTTTGATTTGGGCTCAAAACTTAAGTTCTAGGTAATCTTTTGCCTCTTATGAGAACAAAGTTATACAGGCTCCACATTCTGCATGCCTCGAAGGTCGCTTGCTTTTGGGATTAGAGAGACCCCCAGGCAGTGAGCTAGGAGCCTGTGGTATATTTAGGCACCTGCCCCTAAAATTAGTAATCATGACAGTGAGGACCTAGTTCTTCTATAGATTTACTATCATTTCATTCTTGGCAAGTCTCTTAAACAACCCCCTTGAAAACATGTTCTTTTATATCTTTAGCAGTTTTTAGTCCTGGGTACATTCAGAGTATGCATTCAGGTCTATACAAGTTTGAAACAAGTTCAACAACGACCATTTTGATTTTCCAGCTTTGGAGCTGACCAGTATGCTAAGTGGGAGAGGACAGCTAAGAGGAGCAGTGACCCAGTGAACAGTGCATTTCCCACTTCGATCCTCAGTGAAGTCTGGGTGGCCACCTGGACAGACAGAACTGCTGAGTTACCTGTTACTAGGTAAGTCCTGTATATTTTCAGCCATATGTAGATAGAACCTCTCAGTCTTCTGTTAAATATCGATTAAGGCAAGGTCAATAGGCAGTGTGTTTCAGTGTAAACAGAGGCTGACACTGGAGCCTTAATTTCAAGGTTTCTAAAGATGTCTCTCATCTGTTTCTGTTGTTTCATTCTTTTTGGACTGGAACTCACTAGGTAGATCAGGTTGGCCTCGTTCTTGAAGAAATCCACCTCCCTCTGCCTCCAAAATTCTGGGATTGAAGCCATGCTACCACCACACCCCCTTCCTTTTGGTTTTTTTAGCAGACCATTTTTGGGGTCATACTCCTAGATTGCAGAAGTCTATCTTGAAGGCATAAGTAGG
Source organism: Eospalax fontanierii (assembly GCA_035773235.1). Lineage (NCBI taxonomy): Eukaryota > Metazoa > Chordata > Mammalia > Rodentia > Spalacidae > Eospalax > Eospalax fontanierii. Next base: position 41,746,966 of record CM069540.1, on the reverse strand, counting down.
ATTGGTCTCTCCTGTGACTTCACTCTCACTTGGCTTCCCCATGAAGTTTCCTCTCTGTATGTCCACGTGGTTATCCCTCTGTACACAACAGGGATGTGTTTTAACTTCCTCTTTTAGATATGACATGAGTCCTATTGGACCAGGGACATCCTAATGACCTCAGTGTAACTTAGGTACCTCTTTAATGACCTAGCTCCAAATACAATTGCACTTGAAGGTATTGGGGGAGTTTCTAGGAATACGGGTTATCTCAGAGAGGAGCCAGATAGAGGGGCTTATGGGACGTTGGGGAACTGAACTCCCATCAGTCTACTAAACCCTTGGTAAGCATTCTAAGCTTTCTCTTCCTCACCATGTTCAGCCTTATGGGGAGGTGCTGAGTCATTTTACACAGTCTGTTCCAGACTCCTTATGTGCACAGGTGGATGGTTCTTACTTCTCTCTAGACACCTAACACTCAAGTTTGAGAGTCTGTAGTCCTTCATAGAGCTCTGGGTACTCAGACAGAGATGAGGAGGAGGAATGGAGCACCCTGCCAGATCCCACTAAAGTCAACCCAGGGGGTAAATGGCTAGTCACAGATGCCTCAAACCGTCCCAGCTCTCCTGGTTGGACAGAATAGGGTATGACTAACTATTTTTTTGTACAAGAGAGGCTCTTTCCTCACAGCACAGATGAGTGTGGGTCCTAGGATTACAGTCAAGTCCTGGGGCATAGGTACAAGATGGCTTTGTCCTGGTCTTCCCTTTCAGGTGCTCATTGTAGCATGTAGTGCCTGCAACCATAGGTGGTTGTGCACCCAGGAAGGTTGACCCCATGATGGTGGCTCAGAACTGGTGCTCTGGCATCCAGGTGGTAAAAGCCCTGTTTGACCTATCTGCCCCTGAACACTGCCAGAAAGCCTTTCTCCACAACACAAATTTATTGTGAACAACACCAAGGTTCCTTGAGGTGTAGGATTATTTTTGTTCCTGGCACGCCTTTGCAAGGCTAAAGAGACACATCTGAAACAGGCAGAAGGCCATCTCTAGCGGATCCTGGCCCCACTCGGATCATCTGACCAAGCTACATCTCCTGTGTTTTTCTTTTCTGATTACATCATTCAAATGGAGCTCTCCTCAAAGCCTCTGAATTCCGATAGCCTGATTGGAACTGCTTGATGTGGACACAGCATAGAAATGAAGACTCATTTCACAGCTGATGTTTCTGGCTTGAAATGAGGTTATCAGGAGCAGCTTAAGGAATGATAGGGAAAGCCTGGTATTGTGGCGAGCCTCAGCTTTTATCTGGGCTTCAGGAGCGGAGTCTGTGGCTATCCATTGCCATGTTGATTTCATTTGATTTTTTTTTTCTAGTACTAGGGATTGAATCCAGGCCTCACACATACTAAGAAAGCACTCTACCTCTGAGCTATACCCTGAGCCCCAGCCTCACACATACTAAGAAAGCACTCTACCTCTGAGCTATACCCTGAACCCCATTGTTCTGTTCGATAGCTTTGAGTCTTCATAGGCATCAGTGAATGGTGACTAGGGAACCCCACCAAAGATTATTCTGAGGAAGTAATTTCTAGACATTTTTAGCCACAAAATTTGTTTATTATTTTGAGACAATCTGGCCTTGAACTTACTGCATAGTCAAAAGAAGATAGCCTTGAATTCCTGATCCTTGTGCTTAACCTCTCGAGTGCTAGAATTAGAAGCATATGCCACTGTGCCCAGCTTACAAAAACCTTTCTTAAGGTATGGGAAGTTTTGCATGAACTCTTGTATCAGTCAAGTCAACGCGTGCCTCTCTGACTGAGTTAGGTGCTTGGGGCCTGGGAGATGGCAAGGCATTCAACTTAAGAATGCTCCTTTTGCTTTACTGTACTCAGACAGCTCTGACTATAGGGTTCTCTGAGTGTGAGTCCAAGGTTGAAAGTCTTAGACTTCAGAAAAGCTAGTTTATGTTGGTTTGTCTGTGCCTCCTGGCTTCATGCTGTATTTAATTCCTTGCCAGACAGTTCCTGAAACAGTGTGGTAAGGCCATGCCTACAACAGGGGATAGCGGTCTTTGAGCACTCTGCTGCAGAACACAAGGCAGTGCCTGCCTACCAGGGGCACTGGAAGGTCTGCTCCGCATCCCTGAGCCCCTGTGGTAAGGGGTAGATCTGACCTGAAACTAGTCTCCTTTGGCCTTGGGTGTACTTTGAGTGCATTTGAAGTTATTAGTGGACTTGTTCTCACTTTCCAAACATTTCTGTATTCCTTTTTTGTATATATTCATATTGAATGCCCAGTTGGTTCAGGGCACCGTCTTGTGTTCCACAGCCCCTTTCTACACAGGGCATACTATTTGGAAGATACTATGTTTAGAATTTGTGCTTTCCTTGACTCAATGTTTAGAGCTCAATCCCCTGTGTTTCAAGATGATGTGAAACAGAATCAGGGTGTGTGAGAGGAACAGATTGCTGTGAGCCAGGAATGGCTTGCAGTGCCAGACCAGGGCATCTGGACTTGGTGTGGGCAAGACACATGGCTTGAACTGAGATGTCCCCTGAAGGCTCATGTGTTGGAGACTTGGCTTCTCTGTCAGCTGGTGGACTTTTGGCAAGTGATTGGATCCTGAGGACTCTGACTTAATGATTACTCCCTTAACGGATTCATAGTGTTCATAACAAGTGGGGCGAATAGAGTACTTGGAGGAAATAGAATACTGAAGATATGCCCTCAAAAGGTATATCTTGTCCCCAACCTCTTCCTGTCTCTCGATTTCTCAGCCACCATGAAGTGAACAGCTTCTTCTGTCACATATTCTTGCTGCCATGATGTTCTGTCTTACCGAGGTCCACTGGAATGGAGGCAGCTAACCATGAACTGATACCAGGAGCCAAAAACAGAACAAGCAACCAAAATACCTTTCTTTCTTTAAACTCTTTCTCTTAGGTATTTGTCACAGTGATGAAAAGTCTTAATACAATGGGAACCAGAGGCCCTTTGTGATGGCATCTTGGGCAGTTAGGGATTAGAGAAGCTTTGCTGTTTTCTTTGCTGTTCCCTAGCTTAAGACCTAGCACAATTAGGGGTTGTAGTGGGAAGAGACGAAAAGTACAGTGGTCTTCTTTTGTCTGGATTTCACTCGCTGCAGTTTCACTTGTGGTCAACTATGATCTGAAAATGCAGTACAGTACAAGATTTTCAGGGCCCACTTTCATTACAGTATATTGTTATAATCTGTTTTCCTGTTAGTTACTATGATGAATCTACTGTGTTTCTTTTATAAATTAAAGCTGTCATAGGCACGTGTAGGAGACAACAGTGTATTCTGGACTCAGTGCTGTCTACTACATCATGCATCTGCAGAGGGTCTTGCAACATCTGCAGAGGGTCTTGGAACATCTGCAGTGTTCTACTCCACAACTGATCTTAATCACACTATATTCTCTTCTCCCACTCTTTGACCCAAAGAATCCTGAAAATATTTTCCTCCAGCCCGCAGCTCCTTTGAGTACACAGCTTGCTTCTCTTTCTCCATGTTAGCTGCTTGTTTGGGTGCTAGAGGATCTCTAGGAGATGGACTTGACTTCAAAGCATGACATCCCCAAGCTTAGTGTCCACAAGCAGTTCCCTCATTGTATGGCTCTGCCTTGGGTAGGGTGCTTTCTGCTCATGGCTGTGGGGACAGGCTAGCCCACATGATACAGCTCTCTTTTATAGTTGGAGATAACTCTTACTGCTCTGGAGATAGAGTTAAAGGAGTGTTTGTTATACTATAGTTGTTCTTATTGGCTAAGGGGAGAGGTCATTTCTCTGCTCAGCTTCCTTGATTGCTGTGGTTCTTTCATATTCATAGTCTATTTTTAGCTGTCCTAGAATCTAACTAAAATGATAATTCTTACCTTTTATTTTCCAGGGTCAAAAAGTTGCAATAAGTGTGCCATGTAACAGTTCTGGTCTGTACCTGAGATGGTTGTGAGCCAGGCTTTGAGAAGTTCTCACATCCTCTGGTATTAAGTCTTCCTGACTTTCATGACACCCTCTTGTCTTCTGGCCTCTTTTTGACAGTGAACTTTCCCCAGCCCCACTTCTGTTGATTCTTCTCTGTTGATGTAACCCTTGTCACCTCATACACACCCCTCTTAACTGTGTGTCTACTGACCACTGCACATGAAAAGCATTCTCACCCTTTTTTGGTGGACTTGTGTTCTCCTGCAGAGTTCCCTTATTGGTTCATCTTTTCCTAGCCTGAGTTACTCCACTCAGTCACCCTGACTTGGTGGATTTCTGTGTGCCTTGTGTCTCACAGATGACACTGGATCACATGGCATGTGTCTTACTAACCCTGAGCAGCCCACATGATACTAACCTAACACCTTGCATGTGGCAAAGTTTCAATGAGTATCTGGTTGATTTGTTTTCCTTCTTGGATTTTAACATCTCACTCACTGATCTGTGGAATCTAAAGATCACTAAGTGAACAACAACCCTTTGTTGTTCTTTGTTTCAAGAGTGTTTCCAGTTCTCATGGATGCATTTTTGCAAGAGCTCCTTTAAAATCCCCTGAATCCTCTTGGTGTTGACTTCTGATGTCTTTTTGAGTCAAGTTGCCATTTTCCTCATTCTTGGTCTGACTAGTGGTTTTTTAGATATTATATCCTATGCTTCTGGATCCTTATTGACCTCTCTTTTAGTGGGCAGTTTTCCTGTTGTCCTATAGAATACAGGGTGGTTGGTGTTGAGCACCTGACAGTGGGTAGGGCCTGGAAGCAAAGAGGTCATGTACACAGAGGAGGAAGACTTCAGAGGAATGACACTGTACCATCTTGGTAAAACTAGAAAGTTAGTTGTCCTCCCCACCCCATCCAACAGGTTTTGCTGTGTTGCCCAGGCTGGCCTCAAACCCAGGATCCTCCTGCCTTCATCCCCCAAGTGCTGGAGCTTCATGCACCACTGCATCAGTCCTACTTTGGTTTTTGGTTTCTTATTTGGATACTTTTATTCCCACACGGCTAGTATGTTTTAGGTGGATGTTTAGAGATCTATCTTTTGACCCTTTGTGAGGTTCAGCCAAAATTTGAAAGTAATTGCCAGAATTCTCACAATGTCTTCTAGAAGTCAAATACTTGTGGACATTTAAAAAGCTCTAGCTCTTTCCCGAATTGGAAGGACCACAGCTCAGTGATCTTTGAAAAACTGGTGGCTCATTCCTCTCCTGTTCCTTCTCAGGTTGCTGGACTATCTCTTTACTATCATCATTCTTCAGGTTCAAAACTAAATGGTAATTTCTCATCGTTATTTCTGCCCATCAGAAAGATATGATTACTGTTTAGGAAATCATGGTGCTTCAATTTTGGTGGCTTCCAGTGTATTATAAACCAAGAGTTTCTTGAGAGAACGACTTCATATTGAGGTATTCTTAAGTATTAATTTCTGGCAGTTTGCAGTATTGGATCATTTAGGGATAAGGTAATAGACTTAAGCCTCCTGTTTTTAAACAGTGACAAGGCCAGTGTTGAATTAGGACAGAGTGTAGTACAAGTCAAAAAGCATTTAATGTGGTATTGAGATACAGAGATCCAAATCTAGCAATCTTAGCACAAGCATAATCCGTGTACCTTCTGATGTCATAGAATGTGCTCTGGTCTTTGGAATGCTCGCAGATGTTGGGAGTGGTATGAAGGGAAATAGATGGCAACACGAAAGGAGTGGAATGCAGCTGTTATGATTACAAAGCCCAGATGAGAGTGATAGGAATGGCAAAGGACACAGGCCAAGACATGCTGTACTTGCTAGGTGCTGCTATATGATCACCTGAGGGTTGGCACACATGGTCTTCACAAGAGTCTGATGGTGTAAACACCCCTCTTGTTATAGAGGTTAGGACGTGGAGAAGCTGGATATTGTTTACTTATAATTTGAGGGTTTCATATTTGTAAATTTATCTCCTTGCTGGAACTCCTAGATCTGTTATTTTAGTTCTTTGTGGTCAGTCACAGATGGACCTGCAGTGGTAAGAAACATATTCTAGTGGCAGTCAAGCAGGGCGCCAGTACTAGAAAACACTGTTGTATGGTCTATTTGATGTCACTTACTTGTTTTGTTTAGGAAGGGGTTGTTTTTCTGAGATTTTGCTGATAAAAATGGCCCAAATTCAAAGTGATAATATATGCATATGCTCAAGAAAATTGTAGTGCCTTACAGAGGTGTTGCATGAACTTTGTTCAAGTATGAGTTAAAGTGCTACTGTTGGCTGAGTGTAATGTTAATGATCAACAGTAAGTATCTTCAAGCAAAACATGCATAAACCAAGCTTATGTATTGTTCAGTTGTCCAAAATATGTATTTCATGCATACATCGCTCAGGCATCACTGCCCCAGTACATATATATGGTGACTTTCAGAGCTTAACTATCATGAAGAATGGATGGGAATCCATGTTACTTGTTCTTGGTCATGATATCAGTTGTTCTTGTTGCTGTGACCAAATGTTTGACAACAAACAATTTAAAGGAAGAAAGGTGTACTTGGCAATTTGAAGGACTCATCCCATCATAGCGGGGGAGACATGGGGCAGCGGGTGCAAAAGACTAGCTGGTCTTATTGCATTTACAATCCTGAAACCTTGTCTCCAGTGACCCACTTTCCCCAGTGAAGCTCTAGCTCGTAGAGATTTTACCACCTTCTCAAACAGTGTTACCATGAACCTGTGGGGGACATTTCATATTCAGACAACAGTATTCTACTCCTAGTCCCCACTGGCTCATGGTTGTCTCAAAATGGAAAATGCACTCAGTCTAACTTCCAAAGTTTCCATAGTATTTAACAGCTCCAACACTACTCAACAGTCCTAAGTCCAGTCCCACTGGAGACTCAATGCAGTCTCTTGACTGTGACCTCCAGTAAAATTGGAAAACAAGTTACATACTTTCAACATACAGTGGCACAGAGTAAATACTCCTTTTCCAAAGAGGAGAGGGGAGGGATGGGACATAACAAGGATCCAGCAGACCAAAACAAGATAAAAATCCAGAAGGGCAAACATCAAATCCTGTTGCACCATGTCTAGTATTGGGGCCTTGTGATGCAATCATCTGGACTCCAGAGAGCTTGGGTAGCACCACTCCTCCACCTCTGCTGCCTACAGCAGACATAACCTCTCTTAGGTCAGCTCTATTTCACACCTGTGAGTTTCCTTGGAGCTTATTCCGTGGTCTTGGTAACTCTACTATCTCTGGGTCTTCATTGCAACATGGACTTCATCTTCACAACCTCATAAAATGTCCTCCTTGCAGAAACTTTGACCCTGCCACACATTACTTAGCATCAGCAGCTATAGAACCATGGAGCGAGATTCCACAAACACCTCAGTCTTGGAGTTCTTGTCCCTGTTAAATGAGTACCACATGGATGATGCTGCCAGATCTGGATAGAGCATGGTTGCCTTGGACCACAGGTACAGCGTCCTTTATTGTGCTGACCCTGGAGAAACACTTCCCCAGACAGTTGCTTTGCGCAGCAGGCACTCCCTGCGGTGGTATTCTGCTTCTGGTTTTTCTTCTTTCAAATAAATTTTTACTTTCAAAAGTTAGAGCCTTTTTGATGGGAAGGATCTTGCCTTCAAGGTATCTTGTTGTTCTGGTGAAACTAGTGAGGGCTCTCTTTCATGGCTGTTGTATCTTGAACAAGTACAGATGCCTTGTCCTCCCTACACTCTTCTTATTGGAAACTTTCAGCATGCTCACATACCTTTCCTCACCAAATCACATATTTTTTACTTATTTAGTTCCACTTATTTCTCTCTCAAACCACAGGGCCAAATAAAAACAGTGAATACTAGCCTTGTCATAACTTGAATGTTATGCCATCTTAAAATTTTCTTTGTTAGAAAAATTAGTCCATTACTTTTTAATTTAGCTTCACACCAGTTCTCAGGACATGGGCAGAATTCAGCCCAGGTTCTTTGCCGACAAGAATAACCTCTGTCCCAGTTCTTAATAGAGTCTTTGTTTTCCTCTAAAACTATGTGAGCTGGACATCTATGGTCTGCATTTCTCTTGGCCTTCTAGTCTTCCAAACCCCCCTCAGATTGACTCAGTAAGCTCTGCTTACAGCATTCCAGCAATTTCCTAGCTAAAGTTCTAAACTCTTCTGCATTCCTCCTGCAAACTAGTTCCAGAAGCCCAAGAAACACATTGCCAGGTTTATCACAGCAATGGTCTCATTTTTCAACACCACCTTTCTGTGTTAGTGACATTTTTTTCACTGTTGTGAACAAAAAAATCTAGCAAGTAATTTAAGGGAAGAAAAAGTTACTTATTCTTCAGTTCGAGGAGACCATCCCACCATGGTCAGCCTGCTGTCAGCCTGGCTGTGGTCACATTGCTTCTGTAGTAAGGGAAGAGGATATGGAGCCAGGGCTGTAAAGCTCAAGGCTTTTCCCCAGTGACTCACTTTCTCCAGTGAGATTCAACCTCCTAAAGGTTCTGCAATCTTCCCAAACAACACTACCAGCTGGAGAGCAAAAGTTCCATCATGAGAGCTTATGGTTGACATTTCCTATTCAAGCAGCAGTCACACCGCTCCAAACCCCTGTATACCTTTCTTTCCTCACAAATTTTTTCTTTTCCCCTTTTCAAAACTTACTGAGGTGTCATGCATTGAGCATAGTAAGTTTCACATCTTTAAAATGTGCAATCCGATGCATTTTGGTTTATGTGAAGCCCCCAGACTGCCCCATGCCTCTTTGCAGTTCCTTTCTTGTCACCCTTTCATGGACCTGCCCTTCTCTCATAGATTATTTTGCATTTTCTAGAAGGTTACTAAAGAGAATCCTTGTGCTTTGATTTTTTTTTTATTTCACTTAGTTATAGTTATTTTGAGACTATGAGAAGTACATGTCAGTCATTTGATACTTATTATTGCTGGGTAGATTTGTGATGTCACCATTGGATTATTTGTCCACTTGGTGATGAACATTTGTTTCTAGGATTTTGCTAATTCAAATACAGCATTAGCAGATTGCTTTAGTTATTAGTATCTGTAGAGATGCTTTTCCTTCCTGGTATCCTTCTTTCTGAATTTGATCTCCTCTTGTGAGGTCATAGACATTTACTTTGGGTCTGGCAGTTTTGGTGTAGGATACAGTGGTGGTAGAAGTGGTGATAAAGACAGTCTCAGATTGAGGTTAGCCTAACCTAGGCACCAAGACATAGATACCTCTCTTAGAGGGTCACATGCTTCAGATATGGGTGGATGGATCAGCATATTAGTTAATTCTTTTCTTTAAATTAGCCTATCTTTTTAAAAAGAATTATGTGGACATGTCTGTGAGTGCCCATGGAGGCCAAACGAGGGCATTGATTGGATTCCATGGAGCTACTGTTACAGGTGGTTGGGAACCACCTGATGTGGGTACTAGAAACTGAACTAGAATCCTCTGCAAGAGCAGTACAGACCTTTAACCACCCCCTGCCCCCAGTCAATTCTTGCAGAATGTGAGTACAGCACCAGGAGCCAAATCACTGGGTTCCTCAGAATCTGCCTTTGCTTTGTTGACTCCCACATGTATCATAAGATAAAGATAATTCCTGGGAGTACTATCCTCAGATAGCCTGGACTGGTTTGGGAGGACAGTCCTGGCCAACAGGAGTTATTTTGGGGCCCTGGAGGTCAGTGCAGGCTTGACTCTGGAGCCTGGGGTGATTAAGTATCCTAGTTGTCTACTGTCTTTGCCCTTCCGTTAAAGCGCCAGCAGAATTAGACTAGAAACGTGGGTGCTTTTTGTGATGCCAGAATTTTGGTTCTTCTGATATCGACAGTGGCCTGTTTGACTTCTCCAGCACAGGGAGTGGGACTCAGAACTTGGGCATGTGCCTATCTGTATGTTTTTATGCATTGCCGAGTTTTAGAATTGTCGGACAGCGTGCTCTACCACTTCCAGGTGTCTTGTTCCAAGAACAACTCTTGCCAGACTCAGCGTGAATTGTAGTCATTGAAGGTTCCGTTGGGTAGGTTGCCTTGAAATGGAGGTATGGAAAGAGAGGGAAGAGCACCTGCTGAAGTGGGAAGCAGGAAGAGGTGCGGTAAGGCAGGAGGTTTTGTTGGGGTGGGGATGTCTTTGGTCTTTGTCTAGCATGGTAGTGAATACGACTTTTCAGGCAGGTTGCATATGTGAACGGTAGCAGTGGTGTTTACCAAGACATTGCTTAGGACCACCTTTGAACCTTATCACAGGAGAAGATAAATCCTGAAAGAACTTTCCGCTTTGGCAGCTCCCAAGGAAATTTTGTTGATGAGGTAGCAGAAGGAGCTCATTTCAGGGCGCTTCCTATGGAGCACTGCCAGAGAGCTCTAGTTCCATCTGTGATCTGACAGCCAAACATTCCAGCCGTCTTCAAGAAATAGGTTTTCCTTTCTTCTTTCTGAGAATGGGGCAACCTAGTGACAATCTTACCGAGGGGCGTCACTGGATCAACAGGCTTTTACAATCTATTCTAAATTGAAAGGAGGATTAATTTTTTAAATTATAGTCTCAATTAAGAGAAGAGTTAGAAATTCAGTAAGTAATATGCCATGAGATTCATGATAAGAAGTTCAACTCTGAATAGCTACGTGTAAAGCATTTCAAGTAGAAGTAACAGATCTGGAGCAAGGAGGAGGGTGACATTTCAGAAGTGCCTTTTCTTTGCACTCTTGTGGTTTTTTGATGGATTATATCACAGACAGAATAGCTGACCACTGAGGGTCCACTGTGGGCATGGCAGACATGGATGATTTCATTCAAGGACACTTTCTTAGCTATTGTAGTTTTTAGATCCAGTAATGGAAAAAAAAAATAGTCTTTGAAATGACCAATCCTTAAAGATTTTGCAGAATTCTGTTGACTGTGTATACCAACTTTGGACTCTGATATGCTGGGACTAGTGTGTGCAGAGTAGTTTAAAAAAAAATCCATTTGTTTGTATATGACATTTTTTGTGTGGTGTTAGAGGTCAAACACAGATCCTTCTCTGTGCTAGACAAGTGTTCTACCCTTAAGCATATCCCAGCAAGAATGGAATATGCCTTTAATCCCAGCACTCAAGAGGCAGAGATAGGCAGATGTCTGTAAGATCGAAGCCTATATAGCGAGTTCTATGCCAACTGGGGTTACAGGGAGACTCTGTCTCAAAAACAACAACAAAACCCCAAAAAGACAAATTCTATTTCATAATTACATATTAAAGACTTTTGCAATGAAATTTCAAGTTTTTCAGAAAAGGATGAAAATATTTTTAAATGTTTAGAACTTTAGAGTTTAATATGCTAGTGTCATCTAGATTGTAGATCCTATACCAATTCCAGTCTTTGCGTCTGAGAATTTATTCAATGTGTGTTTTAATGTAGCATCTTTTAATATGTATAGTTTCTAACTTTTGTTGGTCCTTTAAAAGGCTTTTTCCCTTTGGGGGGAGGGTAGGTTAGGAGTGTTTTGTGCCATTTTCTTTTGCTGTCATGAAATTTTTGAGGCTGGGTAATGTGTAGAGGAAAGAGTTATTATTTGTGCCATAGCTGTAGAGGCAAAAAGTTTTAAGATCAAGCAGCCCCATTTATTTGTCCTCTTATAAAGGCCCCTTTGCTGCATCACAGCATGTCAGAGCACGAGAACAGGAAATGGCCATAGGCAGAAGAGGTTAAGTACATGTGATTACCTCACATTGCCACACCAGGTGTGCTCTCTCTTGGGACTTCACCCTGCCAGGCCAGTTAATCTCTCCTGGGGGCAATGCCTTCATGACCTAATTTTTTTTTTTTTCACTTCAAAGATTCCTCTACCTCCCAACCCTGCCACATGGAGCACCAGCCGTATGAGCCTTGAGGAGATGGGCTTTATACATGACTCTCACACTGTCCGTGAGACCAAGCTGCTCGCTTTACCTTATGTAAAGCAGATCTACTCCCTCCCTTCCATTGAAGAAAGACTGTCATTAATATCAACATGCAGGAATCAGAAAGGTCTGTTCAGCTGGGCTTTCACTCACTGATGGGCCTCCACTGGGTGTCATCTCCCCATCCTGGTTTTTGCTGCACTTTCTCCATGTCTGTGAACAAAAACACTTTATCTGGTGCTCTGGTCCAAGATCTTTTTTTTTCCTTAATTTTTGAAAATTTTATGTGTATGAGTTTTTCGCCTGCATGGATGTAAGTGTACCCTTGTGTGCAGTGCTCATGGAGGCCAGAAGAGGATGTCAGATTTCCTGGATCCAGAGTTATGGTTTGGTTGTTAGCTGTCATATGTGTGCTGGGAACCGAACCTAGGTACTCTGTGAGAGCAGTTAGTGCTTTTAACCACTGAGCCCTGTTTCCACCAAAGATCTTAGGTCCAGGATCTTTGACATGCATCTTTTAGTTGATCCAGAATCATTATTCCCAGGCTGCAGCCTCTGGGGTCCAGGCACAGATTCTGTTGATGTTTCTTAGCCTTTTGTTCTTGGCCAGCTGCAGCTGGTTCTCCATAGAGAAGCCAGGATGACCCTGTGAGACGAGGACTTACCTCGCCCCTCTGACTCCTCTGTTCACATGCTTGTGGTGACTCTGAATGAACGATGTCCTGACAAGAGTTTTTCCTTCCCACTCAGCTAACTCTTCTATGAGATGAAGAGTATGAAGAGAGAGCGAGGAGGGAGGCAGGCTGGAAAGGAGGGGAAGAAAACCCAAAGCGTGGGAGGGAAGCTAAACCAGGTAAGAAACACACCCTTCCATCTTGCTTTAGAGAGTGCTTTACTAGATTAAAGGCTCAACATTATGCTAGAAGAAAGTCAAGCATTTGACTTTGTGTAATATCCTAACAGTTTACTTCAAAGCCTTGCATGTTTTGTGGATTTAGAAGGAATTTGGGAACCTCCTCCAGTCTTCTGCTGGGTGTTGCCTACTTCTTGATCAAGAGTGTGTGCCCCAGGCCACTTTGGGGGATTTAAATACAGTGCCTGTTATTTTTGGCTTAGAGAAGAGTCTCATTCCCCTACTCCCAGCCTTGCCACTACCAGTGACCACTAAGGTCTTGTCTCAGTAACTTTTCTGTTGCTGTGATAGAACACCATGACCAAGACAGGTTAGAGAAGGAAGAGTTTGTGTGGGCTCACAACTCCAAAAGGATAAAGAGTCCATCATGGTGGGGGAGGTGGCTGAAGCAGAAAGCTGAGCACTTATATCTTCAAGCACATGCAAGAAACAGAGAAAATAACTGGAAGTGAATTGAGGCTATGAAGTCTTAAAGCCTGTCTTCCAGCAAGGCCACACTTCTTAAACGTCCACACTGTGCTACCAACTGAGGCAAAATATGTGAGCCTATGGTAGACTCTACTTGTTGTGGTTTCAACAGGAATGAACAGGTGAGACACCATGAGCTGTCACTCGGGTACTCCATCATGGTGTTCTCTGTGAAGTTCATCTGGATTCATGTTCCCATGTCTTGGGAATGCATTGCTCTTACGTAAATCAAACACAGGGAAATGCTGCACAAGGCTTATGCAAAGACCCCCCCCCCCATGAAGGTGATCCACAGCCCTTTATAGTTTAACCCCAGATTTCAGTGTGTTGGCTCAAGTCTTTAATTTCTTTTTTCTTTGGATCAAAATGTTTGTAATCAGTGATTTATAACTCATTGCAAGGTTGAGTTTTTAAAAAAAATATTTTCAGTGTTGGCTTTGATGTGAAGGTATGTTTGTAGATTATTTAAATCGAAGAGCTACTTTACAAGACACCTTTTATATTTCTGATAAAGTCGTTTACCATTTTTCCAACAATTGTACAGTGTAGTTTATAGACAACAAAGTCAAGTGTGAGTGACTTGCCATGTGAAGCCTGTACTTTGGGAGACGGGGGAACAATGCTGCAGTCACCAGTGTGTAGATTCCTCCCTTTTATTATTACAGTGTTAAGGATGGAATTCAGGACACTGGGCAGACTAGGCAAGTGTTCTGCCACTGAGCTGTACTCCCAAACTCTTGCCTTCCTCTTTCTTTTTTAATTTTAGTGTTTGAGTGTGTTACCTGTGTGTGTATAAGTGAACACACATTGTGCAGTGCTATTGGAGATCAGAAGAGAGCATCAGATCCCCTGGAACTGGAGTTACAGACTGTTATTAGCCACCATGTGGGTGCTGGGAATCTAACCCAGGTCCTCTCCAAAACAGCCAGCGCTCTTCACTGCTGAGCTCTCTCTCCAGCCCGGTTTTCTATTTTTACTTTTGACTGAGTTAAGTTCTCTTAATTTTTTTTTCTTTAAATGCGCCAAAATTTATCACTTGGCAGCCATCCACAGATACACAGTAATTTTTAATAATTTGTGAAATTCCATAGAGATAGTGGTCCCATTGAAAAAGGATCCACCTGGAAAAAGGAGGTTTAATGGATTTAGAAAAAACTATAACGGAAAATAAGTTCATTTTCAGGACGCCTATTTTAGTTCTGTCTTTAAGAAATGTGTGTTTTTCATTTGAGATCAGATTCTTTCAGCACACAGCGCATACCAGTATCCCCAGGTTACTTAAGGGTTCTGTCCCTGGGCACCTGATGCTGCCCCTTCCCTCCCATCCCTCTCTAATTGTGACTCTTCAGCCAGTTGGCCTGCAGAACTTTGATAGGAAATCTCCATTGTCAACTTGATTAGATTGAGAAGCTCCTTGGAGATGAATAAGACACAACTCTGTGTTTGGGGCATTTCAAGAGAGGATTAAATAGGGGGATAGCCTTGTCCTGAATGTATATAAGATCATCCCACAGACTTGGGACTTGAGTGAAATGAAAAGGAGAAAGCCAGCTAGTTCAGCATTCACCCTCAGCTTCCTGGTTGTCAGGTTGTAAGCTAATGTACTCTGTAGCACTCTCCCTGGCATGAAGAACGGACACCTCTGAAATCACAAGCTTAGGTAAGTTCTCCTTTTAATTGTTTCTCTTGGATTTTTGGCCACAGCAGTGAAAAAAATGTAACATAGAAAAGTGGCACTAGAGAAGTGGGTCTTTTCTGTGACCAACCTGGTCGTGTGACTCTGTAACTTGTTTGTGGGGATTAGAAATGATTGAAGTGGCAGCTAAAGAAGCTCTAGAATGCCATAAACAGAGTTTAGTGGAAAATTCTGAGCTTAGAACACTAGAATAATAGTAATGTAGATAGTAACTACTGTGCTCATGCAGTTTCATATGGGAACAAGGAGAAATTAGATTGGTTGCCACTGATGGTCACATTCTGGCAAAGAGCTTGTCTCAATTTGTCCACACTGTGTGACTGTGAGAGGCTGACTCTTAGTGGTGACGTACTAATCTAGCAGAGGAGGTTTCATAGAATTCCAGCATTCAGGCTGTGGCATGGTTATTGCTAGCTACTTTTAGCCAAATTTATAATGTGAGTCAGGAGCAAAAAGCAAAACACAAGGCTGAAATGCTGTAGTTTGGTCATAAAAGCCAGTGTAAAATTGTAGAGAAGGAAGATAGCTTCTAATGAGATTAGTGCCACTAAAGAGAAGTTTTATACTTTGCATTGGTGTTAACAGGGAACTGGGGATTTCCTCTTTGGGGTTCTTAGTTTTGTTAATAAAAGAATTTAGAAATGGACTTGAGAAGGATGCTCAAGGATAATTTTATTCATGTTTGAGAGAAAAAGAACAGGGTTGGCAAGCTGTAAATCTCTGTCGCCACCAGGAGAATGGTGGCAGAGAAGAGGTAGAGAAAAACCGTGGTATTTGATGTAGGGCAGTGTGTTCAGCAGTGGAGGTGAGCAAGCAGCAAATTCATGGCAGTCAAGCAGCTACGTGGTGGTAGGGGGTGGTAGGTGGTGGGGAGAACCTGAGAGAAGTGTGAGAAAGCCCAGAGTGTTAGGGAAAAGATGCCTAGTCTTCCTTCCAACCAGTATCCCAAAGAAAAAGAAATCGAAAATAAGGGAAAGGAAAGGTGGGCAGGTTCTGCAGTGCTAGATGATGGATGTGCTACAAGCATCTGCACCAAGGAAGGAGCTTCTGGGAAGAACAAGGAGATTATTTCACTAAGAGCTTGATTAATCCTCCCTCCTTAGCATGTCTTCAAGTGACTCAGAGTTCCTGGAGTGACTGTGAACTGCTCTGCTCCATGCTGTCCCCCTGTCGCAATGGACTGACAGTTATGAAACGTTTAGCCTAAATAAATCTTTCCGACCTTTAATTACCTTTGTCAGGTATTTGGTCACAGCAATGAAGAAAATAATTACAAAGAATTGAAATCTTTTCTATCAAAAGTATTATCAGAGAATGTCATCTTTGTAACAGATTCTATTTTGTAACTCCCCCCACCACCACCTTGAAAAACTTTTGTTTACAATAAGGAATTCAAATTGTTTAATATTCCCCAACATGTAAAACTGTTAACACAAAGGCCCTGCTGTATTCCAGGAACTTGATCTTGACCATTTTATCTGCACCAGTTCTTTTAAAAATAGCCAACTAAAGAGACCCTGAGATCAGACTCCAGTCCTTGAGGGGAAAAGGTACAGTATTATTGGGTTAGGATAAAAACGTAGCAAACTTCCTCTGGAGTGTGCTTGCTCAGTCGATTGACATACCACACCCTTTTGCCAAAGTAAAAGCCACCTAACCGAGTCATTTTCACTGGAAATCTAGGTGATAGCCTAAAGACCCTCTCTACTCCCTCCTGATATGTAGGAACTTCCAATAGGCTTGATCTTAAGGGTCTCTTGCAAGTAAGCCTAGGTGCTCTGACGAGGATAGTAAGCATTCCACAAACAGTAGTTAAAGTATATGCGAAGCATTTAGCAAAGAACCTGCTAAAAGTCCATACTTAAGCATATGATATTTCCCCCTTGAAAAACTGATAGATTGTTAGTGAGACTGTCCAGGCCATGACTTTTCATGTATTGGGAAGTATGAGGCAGTAGGCTGCATTTCGTTTCATCTTCAGTATTTTCTATTTTATGACTTTTACTTTTCTTTGATTTTAATACATATTTAAAAAAAAATTTTTTTTTCATTGAAATTTCCAAATTCATTCACCAGTGTTCATAAAATTTCTGTCTTATTAAAAATAATTTCATTCCTTTTGATAAGTTTTCATGCTTCTTTTGATTATGTTATGAAGAGACATTGATAACTATTGTTGGATTTTAGTAAATTATATTGTTTTGCTCTCTGGTTTGCTTTTGACTATTTTAAGGGTTTAAGGGTGGACCTTCATTGTTGTTTTTTAACTTCTCTTTTATAAGATGCAAGTGTCCTGGTACTAGTTTTTTTCTTTGCTTATTTTTCTTGCTTCATTTATTTGTCTGGACACATAATGCTATGTATTGTCCTAATTGTCTAGGAACTATTATTGTATCTTAATTTCTCTCCTTGGACCCATTATTTAGGCCAGAAATTATTTTTAATTTTCAAGTGACTAAGTTTTATTGATTTATTTTTTTATTAATTCTGGGTCTGTTGTGTTTGACTGTGGTGTGGAGGCCCTGGCCACATTGTTGGTATTTGGCCAGCACACAGTGCAGCTTCTCTAACATCTTCTATAACTGCATCTTCTGTAAGAGTCCTGGAGGAGGTGGCTTGTAAGAGGAGGTGGCATGTGATAGCTGCTTCTTTGGGGTCCATTTTTTAGCTCCAGAGATCTCTGCATTTTTGTAAAATGTGCTACCATTCTTTGTGATTTAGTCTTTTAAAGTAATCACCTGTCAGTATTTTTAAATGCCGATTTTTCATAAGGATCCACAAATTCTATCTTAACACACATAGTGTCATGTAAGCCTTTCACCCCCTGTTTGGGTTTATTCCTTCCTTTTCTTTACATAATGAGTCAAAATCTCCAAACAACAGGTTTATTTGTCTTGGTTTCTCCTTATATTATCTATCTGTTTTGAATGTGAACCTTTTATATAAAACATTATACTTATTCTGTGTTGGTTTTTTTTTTTATCCTGGAACTCTCTATGTGGACCAGGCTGGCCTCAAACTCACAGAACTCCTCCTGCCTCCGGAGTGTTAGAAATAAAGGCCTGAGCCTTCACTCCCAGTCTTTTTTCTGATAATTTTAGTATTGTACAGTTTTGCTTTTTTAAAAGCTTTATTATTATTATTATTTTATATGTATGACTGTTTGGATGTGTGTGTGCGTGTGTGTGTAATGCCTGTGGAGGTCTGAAGAGGGCATTGGTTGTGAACTGCTGGGTGGATGCTGGAAACTAAACCCAGGTCCTCTGCGAGTGTTCTTAACTGCTGAGCTCTCTCTCTAGCCCACGTGTTTCTGTTTCTGAGAAGATATGGTGTTATCAGTATATCATTTTAAAATTTGAATTGATCTGTGTCGGCACAGACTTTATTGTTTGTGTGTCCCAGCTTGTTTTTTTCGAATATATCCATTTTGTGGCTGTCTGTAATTCTTTTTAACATTTTTATTTCAGTTTGTCTTGAGCATTTTTTAACATTAGAATATTTTTGAATAATGTCTTAAACAGGAGATAATTGGGCAGCTGACACTCATTGCTGTACACCATCTACTATCATAAATTGTCATAAAATGTCAAAATTATCATATTAGATGTTTTTTTCATTTGTCTATTCTGTTTTCTATTTGATGTTTAAAGATTTTTTTTCTTTTTTATCCTTTCATTAGGTTTTAGAACACAAATGAACATTGGTGTTCCACGTGTGGTTATCTTAATAGATCATATGCATTGCTGAATTTTCTTCCTAAAAATAGAATTTCCCAGCTTTTCTGGAAAGTACAATGTTTTTTGATAGTGATTTAAGACCTAACATTTTATTTTATAGTTTTGAGACAGGGTCTCCTTGTAGCCCCAGCTGGCCTGGAACTCACTACGTAAACCAGACTGGCATCAATCACACAGAGATCTGCTTGCCTTTACCTCCTGAGTGCTGGGATTAAAAGCGTGTATACCACACCTGGCCCTAAATTCAATTTTTTAATTAAATTTTATTACTTAAACTGCCTGTCACAAACTATGCTGTTGAAAGCTGACACAAGCCTGTAATCCTGGTACTTTGGATTTAATGGTAGAAAGATCATGAGTTAAGGTCTTTCTTGGTTCCACCACAAGTTGAAGGCAAGCCTAAGCTACCTCAAACTTTGTCTCCAAAAAAAAAACAAAGCAAACAAAAACAAACACAAGCAGACAAACCGTAATTATGCTATTTAGTCCTATTAGTAAGTGCCTTCCGAACACAGCAAGGAGCTAGATCAAGTTCTTTTTGTTTGTGTACCTTTAAAAAATAATATATATTTTTGTGGAAGAGGTGGATACATGTGCCATGGTACACAGGTAGGGTTTTGCAGGAGTCATTTCTCTCTTCTTTTCACATAAGTACCAGGAATTGAATTCAAGTTATTAGGCTTAGAGGCAAGCACCTTTTACCTACTGTCAGCCCTCTAGACCAAGTTCTTAAAGATGAGATTTATAGCTATCTTCAAAGAGAAATATGATTTAATGTCAGGACCTCATATTGTATTTGCCAGCTTTCTTGTAGTATTAGAAAACTCTTAAGGCAATCAACTTTATAAGAGTGAAGGTGTATTTTGGCTCAAAGTTTCAGAGTTTTCCAGCCTGGTTGATTGTCCCCAGTGCCGTCGGGACTGTGGTAAGGTATCATATCATGGCCATGGGCACATGATGGCTATAAAGCAAGGAGAGAGACAGGAAGGTCCCAGGACCCAGTAGCACCAGTCTAGAGACTAAACCTTTACCATGTGCCTTTGGGAGAATTTCCAGTTCCAAACTTTAGCGTGGCTGTACAGTGACTAAGATATGTCACTGCAGTAAGCTGTGTGTTGAAGGGTCAGGTGGGCAGACCTGTGCCTGTCATCTCCTTGTCCTGTGAGTAATGAGTGGCATTTGAGGATGACAGGTATGAAGTAACCATTCTGGAGAGAAGAAACATTTCCCAAGGAATCTTAGAGCTGCCTGGCAATATTGAATACACATTTTTGATTTACAGTCACAGAAAAATAGAAAGCATCCCCTCAGTGCAGTTACACGGCCTTTTCCAGGCTCTTCGCAGTTCTTGTGTACAGGGAGTTGTGAAAGTGACCAACTCATTTTGTTTTTGTGTTTAAGGAAGGATGGTTTATTTTGGCTCTCATTATGACCTTATGATAGGAAAGTCAAAGCAGGATCTTGAAGCAGCTGTTCACATTAGGTCTGCAGTCAGGAAGCAGAGAGTGATGAATGCTCCTGCTCAGACAGTGTCCTTCATTTTATGAAGTCTAGGCAGGGCCCAAGTCCAGGGCAGCCCATTTAAGGTGGGCCTTCCCACTTTAGTCAACCTAATCAAGGTAATGCCTCAGAGATTGCTCTTAGACTTGTCTCCTAGGAGATTTCAGACCATGTCAAGTCCACCACCACCCATTACATTTACCAACTATAAATTCTTGAATGACAGGGTTTCTTGGAGGCAAGGCGTCCTTTGATCTCCTGTGTAGCTGAAAGTGACTATGAATTCTTAATTTTCAACCTCTCAAATGATGGACTCACAGCATAACTACCATACCAAGCTTATTTATATAACCCTCTATGAAACATTGTATATTTGTGCTTGAGACTACAAATTTTCACCTTCATCCAGACTTGGTTTTCTTTGGACAGTTTATTTTGTTTATTTTATTTATTTATTTATTTTTTGTGGGTTTTTTGAGGCAGTCAGCAGGGCTTACCTGCAACTGTGTAGCTGAGGATAACCTTGAATTTCCAATCCTCCTGTCTCCGTCTCCCAAGAGGAGGAGTCACAGGTGTGTGCCATCATGCCCAGTTTTATGTGGTCCTGGAGATAAAGCCAGGGCCTCATGCATACTAGGTAGGCACTCAACCAACTGCGCTACATCCCCAGCCCTCTCTTCTTGTTGTATTACTGTTATGCCAAGAATGTATGGTCACCTTCTAATTTTCTCCACATAAGCAGTTATTTTTTATTTATTTTTAAAATCAGAATATAAGGTGTTAGGTACCATTATGATATAGTCAAACAAAATGTTTATGAGGTATCCCCCCACCCCTGTATCCCCTTGGCTAGTTGTGCTTAAGCAGATGTGCAGCATTTTTCTAAAAGAAGAGGTTGGAGAAAGATGCACTCATGATGGTCAAGGTGTTGCTAGCAACAGTATGGAACAGACCGAGGGCTCTGAGCCAGACGAGAAAGGAGCAGGAGTGGCGGGTCCAGTAGACCTGTTATCCTTGTGTGTTGGACATGGCCTAGGCATGTGGAGGACAGTTTGTGAGCTTGGAGACATGGAGGAAAAAGAACGGGGTCACTGTTCATGAAACCTAACTCTACCATGATCTTATTTTCAGACTGTGGGTTGGAACCCCTTATCATGTTTTAAACTCAAGGTCATGAAAAGCTTTTCAAATAGAAGAGAAAAACTGAGAGTTGATTGTATAGATTCTTCGTACGCACTGAACACACTGCCAGAGGTCAGTCACGTAACATGTTTTGTCTTAGATACTGTTCCGTTGCTGTGATAAAACACCATGACCAAGGCAGCCTATAGAGGGAGAGTTTATTTGGGCTTATTGTTTTAGAGAGAGTCCATAATGGGGAGTGTGGGGTGTAGGAAGCATGGTGGCAGGAAGCAGCTGACCAGAAAGCTGAGAGCTCACATCTCCAGTGGTAAATAGGGAGCAGAGAGAGTGAAATGGAAGTATGCAATGCTGTGAACTCTCAAAGCCCCCCAACCCCGTGACCTTCTCCCTCCTGTAAGGCCACCCCCTAAACCTCCTTAAACAGCGCCACAAACTGGGGCCTAGTGTTCATACACTTGAGCCTGTGGAGAACACATTCAAACCTCCACTCGTCTTGGTCGACAAATGAGGTAAGCCTGGCTTGGTTATGGTATGCCACTTTCCCATCTGATTACTGGCTTCACATTTGGCTTTTCTGGTAGATAGTGTCAACCTGACTAACAGTGGAATAGGAGGGTGAACACACTACAGTTCAAGTGTGCCATGAACAGAATTTGCAGTTAGTTGTGAGGGCAAGGCCTTGCAGGTGCACTGTACCAGTCTCTGGAAGTCAGTGAGAAATGCCCAGCATACTTTTCAGAAAAAGTGTTACTGGGTGTAACAGTTTTCAAGTTTATGGAAATAATTTTAATTTAACTGGTATAAATGGCCCTTAAAATAGGAAAACAAAACATATCATCGAAGGAACAAAGGCATATTCAGGTTCATTTTTGGGACCCAGAAGTATAAATATTGACTTTCCAAAGAAAAATATTGACTTTAGTATCATGCAACTCTTGACTTTGTCTTGACTGTATTTCTGAACTATAGTTTAATAAGGAAGAATGAACTTCATAATAAAGATCATTTAAATATTTATCAGAAGGTCACAATTTAGCTAAGATGAACAGACTCCCATACATTATTTAGAGGGGTAGTCTGCAAAGGAGGGCTTAACATTAAATGGACACATGAAACCAACACAGCAAGACAATTTGTCAATAAGCCTTTAAATCAAAGAAGACAAAATGGCCCTGGTTATTTGTATACTTTTATGGTTTTTCTACAGCTGTTAATGTGGAAGTCTGGTATCATTAAATATACTAATCTGCTCTAGATCTGCTAAATGGATAAAATTTTATCCATTTTGTATTCGTGAATGTGGTATGATGTATATTATTTTGATGTCCCCTGGTGACCTAAGACTTGAACTCTTTAAATTAGCATAGTAGGTCATCAGATATGTTTGATTGTAGGGCATTTGAAAGTAAACCTTCAGATCAGATTTGGCAGGTACAGGCTGAATAGCTCTCATCTGCCGTACTTAGGACTTTTGGAATATTTGTGTAGACTGACTTTAGAACATCCCCAATCTGAAAATCCAAAATATTACAAAATGTTCTAGAATCCAAAATATTTTAGCCTCGTATCAGCACTTAACTTTAGGATTTCAGAACATTTTGAATTTAAGAACTTCAGATATGGAATGCCTGCCTCATGTAAGTTCCAGTCTTCATAAGGGCATTGATAATGATAAGTTCTCACCTGTTAGGTGTAAGCGGAAAAGTAATTTTATGGAGGGCTTGCTAGGTGGCTTCCATTTAACTCCATAGACCCTTGCAGTACAGGATACAGACCTGGAAACATACACTAAACACTGCAAACAAGTACAACTAGAAAATACAGTGATGTTGTTTTTTATTTAAAGCAGTTTGAATTAAACAATGTTCTGTAGAGTTTCTGCTGCCTATAATTACACTTTTGCTTTCTTAAGACACTGTTCAATTCCATGGTTTTATTAAAAATTCAGTGGAAGTTATTAATTTTTATTAAAAGAATATGTACCAAATAGCCCATTTCAATGTTTCTATCCAGTTGAACTATACAAAACATTAAGTTGGTCATTTTGACTATTTTAAATGTGCTATTGTGTGGAATTAATTCTGTTCACAACATGTAACTGTCAGTGCTATTCCCAGAGCCTGTTTTTATCATCCGAAAAGAAACTCTGTCCCTACCTGCTCTCTCTTCCCTCCTCATCTCCCTTTTGTCTCTGGGTTTGCCTCTAAAAATTGCCTCATATGAGTGAGATCATAGCCCGTTTGTCGTTTCATTCCTGACTTGTTCCACTTATCACATGTTTAAGTTCCATGTATGTTGTAGCATGTATAAGAATTTCATTTTTTATAAGACCGGATGACATGTTTTGTGTGTATATTCCACAGTAATTTACTGATAGACACGAGGATTGTTTCTGCCTTTTACGAATATTGCTGCCATGACCCCAAGAGTACAAGTTAGCTGAGTCCCCACTTTGAGTTGTGTGGGGTTAGGGTTATAAGCCTAGAACTGGGTTGTTGTGTAACATTAATTCAATGTTTTATTTTTTGAGGGATCACTATGCATTTTACAATCACACCAGCAATGAAAACTGGGCTCCAGTTTGTCCATATTCATGACAACACTTGTTATTTTCTGTGTATGTGTGTGTCCCTAATGTGTGTGAATTGGTGTCTCAATGAAACTTTGATTATCATTTCCCTAAGAGATGTTGATTATCTTTTCATGTATTTGTTCTTTAGGCAAAGCTTATTTTAATCCCTTACCTAAATTATTTTGTGACTTTATTGATGAGCTGTAGGAGTTCTTTATGTAGTTTGGGTAGTAATCCCTTATCAGTAAAGGATTTGAAAATACTTTGCCCAAACACTGGATTGTCCTTGTAGCCTGTCACGTGTCCTTTAATGCATGCAAATTTTTGTGAGGATTTATCCATTTTTTTTTTCTTTTGTTGACTCTATCATTGTTTTTATGTCATAGAAATCACTTTCAAATGCAAGGCTATGAAGTTTTCCCATTCCATTTATGGTTTTAGCTCTATTTTTAGGTCTTTCATCCATGTTAATTTAATTTACTTATGGTATAAGTTACGATCCATTTCATTCTTAGGCATGTTCCTCATCCAATTTTCCTAGAATCATTTATTGGAAAGATGGCCCATTCCCAAAGAATGGTCTTAGCACTCTTGCTGAAAGTCAAACACACACCCAAGAGTTTATTTCTGGGCTGTTTTGTTTCTCTGTTCAGTGGCCTTCTGCTAGTGCTATACAGTTCTAATTACTGTAACTTTGCGGTAAGTTTTAGGGTCAGAAAGTATGAGTACTCTCACTTTGCTGTTGTTGTTGCTTATTTAAAATCAAGATATTTTTTGACTTCAGAGTCCCTTGAATACCTGATTTTTTTTCTATTTCCATAAAAACTACCAGTAGGATTTGTATAACAGATTACATTGATTTTGTAGGTTGATTTTGGCAATGTTTCATGTTAACCATATTAATTCTTACCAGTCTGTGAACATGGGTTGTCTGTTCAACTATTTATGCTCAATTTATACTATTTTACAATGTTTTATAGTTTTCAGTAAGCAGGTCATTCACCTTCTTGGTTAAGTTTTTTTCCTAATATTCCTAAATATTTTATTATTATTAATATTATTGTTATTATTATTGAAGATAATTGTGAAAGGAATTATTTTGTTAGTTATTCAATTTTTCTTAAGTTAAAAACACAACTGATGATTGTTGTTTTTCATTTTTGTTTCCTGTAACTTTGGTAAATTTGCTTATTAGTTTTAATGGGTTTTTGATTTTTGTTTCTTGAGTTAGGTTCTCACTATTTAGCTCCTGCTGGTCTGGAACTAGCTGTATAAACCATCCTAGGCTGGCCTCCATCTCACTGTGATCCACCTGCCTCCTCCTCCTGAGTGATGAAATTAAGGACATGTACCACCAGACTTGGCTCACTAATAGACTGTTTGTTGTTTGTTTTGAGATATGTTCTCCCTGTGTAGCTAGGTTTGCCTCAAACTTGTGTTCTTCCTTCTCGACTACCCAAAGTGCTGGCAATACAGGATTGTGCTACCATACCTAACTAGCTAGCTCTGATGGGTTTTGTTTTGTTTTTGGTGTATAATCTTTAGTGTTTCCCACATATAAGATCATTTAATATGTCGATAGAGCTAGTTTTAGCCCATCCTTTCTATTCTCTCTCTCTCTCTCTCTCTCTCTCTCTCTCACACACACACACACACACACGGGAGAGAGAGTGAGAGAGAGAGAGAGATGCACTGGGTAGGACGTTCAGTGCAATGTTGGGTAGAAATGAAGGCAGTGATCATCTTTGTCTTACTCCTGAAATCCTAGGAAAGCTTTCTGACTTTCATCGTCTCGAAGATGATGTCGTCTTTGGGTTTGATCCGCACATTAGAGACCAGAGTTAAAACAACTTTGACAGAGTCTATAGTTTCCTTGTTCCCACAGAAACTGCTCAGTGATGTTTGTAAGGATGTGTGTTTCTTTCTGGTCAAGGAGTGGCCAAGTAAGATTCACTTGGTAAATACTTTCAAAGATAATATATCTGGCATATTTAAATGATATTTCCAAAACCTAGCACACAATAAATTCTAAATTCCAGAGGGGAAAAATACCCTATATATTTCTATGTGTTGATCACATCTGAGAGTTCAGGAGGATTTATTAGAGCGAACACAGTGTTCATGGAGTGGAGTGGTGACTGAGGGGTTGCAGAAGCATGAGACATAAGTAGCCGAGTAGAATGGGCAGCAGGTGAACTTCTTAAGGGACTGGGAAGAACTGTCATCTGGCGCAGCAGACAGCACCAAGGGGGCTCATCCTTTCTCCCTCCCCCTCTGGGATTTGATGAAGGGATGGGGAGGAACAGGCCCCTGGGAGAGAGAGCCAGGCTGTAGTTAGAGGAAAAATAAAAGGAGTGTTCAGAGTCTGGCCAGGATATGGGGGAGGACGTGCCCCGGAAGTAGAGTTGAGTAGCATTGTGGGGATTTGTGCCACTCGTCCATGGCCAGGTCCGAGAGTGATGAGTTGTCCAGTGAAACAGTCTGTATTCACGTATGTTTATAAAAATAAGTATTTTTTCTGGAATTTGCAAGTCTGAAATCTGATGGGCATCCTGGAAGCTCAGCATGAGTTTGCTGTAGTCAATAGGGCACATTCATATTTCTCTGAGAAAACTTTCAGTGCCTTGCACTTAGGGCTGCTAGTAGGTGGCACCAGATTCTACCAAGGATAATCTCCTCTAAAGTCAAATGATTACAGATGTTAACCACATCTACAGAATATCCACCAAACAGCTCCCACACCGGCATTGACTAAATATCTGGGTAGTATAGATGCTGGGCACATGAAACTGTGCCACGGAAAAGGGGAAATTCCGCTGTCTCAGGCCGCCGGGCTTATCAGAGCTCTAAGGGTGTATATTCCAGTCCCAAGACCTGGTCCCAAGATAACTTCTTCATCGCTCCTGCCATCTTGTTAATGCCTCTCTTGCCTTCTGGGCAGTGGTTTTTCCTAGTGATTTAAAAGGCTTTAGAAAAGCACTTACAAAAATGTGACTGTTAGCAAATTTTATGGATTTCAGATGCTTTGTTCTCATTCACTATAATGATAATTCAGTGATGTTTTTATATTTGGGGTCTGTGTTATTTTAGGGCTGCTGTTACAAAGTACTACAGGTGGATAGAATCAAGAAAAGTTTATTTGCTCAAGTCTTGGATGCTAGAAGTCCAAGATCAAGATGTTGGCAGGTCTCATTTCTTCCAAGGCCTTTCTCCTTGACTTGTACATGATGTGTTCACGTCTTCTCACTATGTCTACCTCTGATCCTCCTCTGTGCATGTCTGTATACCAATCTCTTCTTCCTTTAAGGATGTTACTCACTGGATTAGGGCTCATTTTTATTTAGTTTCTTGTTTAAAGATCCTGTCCTCAAATACAGTCACATTCTAAGTCATTAAAGATTATGACTTGTGAGTTTTAGGAGGATTACAGTTCAGTCCATAACATTCTACCATTAACCATTTCCTTTTCTAGCAGATCACTAA
The DNA here is from genome assembly GCA_035773235.1 of Eospalax fontanierii. Classification (NCBI taxonomy): domain Eukaryota; kingdom Metazoa; phylum Chordata; class Mammalia; order Rodentia; family Spalacidae; genus Eospalax; species Eospalax fontanierii. The sequence goes on along the minus strand of CM069540.1, from coordinate 41,719,606 downwards.
GGAAACACTGGAGTAGGGGCAAGTGGCTGACCCCACAGTACATAAAAACTTGGCACACTTTTCCTTTGCTGAGATTTGATCACAGCATGTTATCATCTTGTTCTGATGGAGTTCTGTTGTAGTACAAACGTGTATTGACTCATGAGATTAGGTATTCAAATGAAGTGAGTGTTTCTACCCCATTTCAAAAACTCCACAGGGAAGGTTGGAATGCTGACCTACCCTAGAATGTTCCACTGAAGTCACAAGTCCACAAGGCAAAGGAGAAGGATGGAAAGTGAGCACTTGGTTTCATGACAGGTGACTTCTTAGTCTGGTTGTCCCCTGCCTGGCTCAGATGAGCTCCTTACCCTAGTTTAGCTCTTTCTCTTCCTGGGGCCTCAGGTAAGGTTTTAGGGGAGAATAAATCCAGCTCTGTTCAGTTCCTCTAGCTTCTCTTCATGAGCTGCCAGAAATACTTCACTTCAGTGTCCTTCAACCTTATGAAATGGATTTTAGTTTCAACTTTTGCTTTGCTGTGTGGAGGACCAGAGTCTTTAGAGTTAGTACTTGGCTCTTTAGATCTAATTAGTGAATCTTGGTTTATCCTTATCAGTACTCACAACATTTGAAGTACATCTCTCTTGAGCCTTCATCCAGCTGGTAGAGCCTTCAGTTTTGAAGTCCTTCCATATGTGCTAGCCTTGATCAGATTTTCATACTTCTTTGAACTTGAGTTTCTTCTGCCTTAGTCTGTGAAGTCTCCTTTTAGCTTCAGTGATAAGAATCTGCCTATAGCGCTATGGCTGCAGAGTGAAATCTTTTTCATTCTTCTTGCTCTCCAAGTGGAGCAAATCTGCAGAGAAAGCTGAAGATTAGGAATACCATTCATTCTGACCGTCGAATCTGATGCAAAGCCAAGATCAGTTACAAGCCAGAAAAGGAGATGAAAACTGTAGCCAACTGTGAAGGTTGGTGGCAACCTACATGTCTGTTTAGCGGGTGAGCTCTTGTGAAGGAATCCAGTTCCTTCTGCCTTGCACATACTGGTTTCCTTGTTCTTAAAGAGGCCGTGGCTGATTGAAGCTCTGTGCTGCATTCCTGGGTCACAGGCCTGATTGTCATGTGGCCAGTTAGCTTTGGCTTCTTGAGCTCATACTGCACCCCTTCCGCCTGCCTGCTGCATGTCCCTTCATCCCCTCTTCCCGAGAGAGGAGATCAGGAAACTCAGAGGACAGCATCCCGAGAGAGAGAAGCTCTCAGAGTTATTTTACTAGTGTCATTCTCAGCTGGGTACAGGATAGACTTTGAGGGCCAAATAATGGCTCAGGGAAGGGTAAAGACACAAAGACTCTCTTACTTTTCGCTCACCTCCCCCTGGCGTTTTCCATTTCCTGCTGGTACACACAGAAATGGCACAGCACAGGCTCCAGTCAATGCCTTACTTTGTAGACTTGCTGGGCGTTTGTCCTTGCTGCTTCTGTGCCCAAGGCTGCTTCCCCGGGAGCCAGGACACTGGGAACACACCAGTGCTGGCCATTCTCCGCTCCTCTCTGCTGTACTTTAAGGACATGCTCAGTACTTTTCAGTGGCTTTTGAAGGCACTGTCTGCTCTTATAAAAATCCAGCAGCAAGACTTGGCAGCATTTATTCAGTGTTCCTGGAAAATTAGATGACAGTTCCAGAATTTCTCAGAAAACAGGATGATTTACAGTGGGTTCCAGTCTTGAGCAATCTGCAATTACAGCAATTAGATAAATCTCCAGGGTTTTATAGCGAAAAAATTCTTCTTAAAATCTTCAACATACAAATAATTTTCTAATTCTAGCTGTGTTCACTAATAACTGTGGCTTGGAGCTGATGTAGGATTCAGTTAATGAGTCACTGATAGGTGATTTTTTAGTACATACAGAAGCACCAAGATAGTTTTATGCACCATGATCCTGCTTCCATCCTGCTTCCTGCTTTCGTGATGGAGGTAGTGATGAGTTGGGCAGGGCTTGGGCAGCATGAGGATGACTCCTAGCTGACCTAGGCTCTGCCTTTAAAACCTGGCACTTCAGAGTTCTGTTGTCTTGGCAAAATCATGCACCTTCCTGTTCTTTGATTTTCTTGTTGTTAAAAAAGTGGTTTCCAGTGTGGTAGTTGTCATGGGGATTAGAGGAAACTCTTGGAAATTATTCAGCATCAAGATGACAACACTTTAGAAGCTGTTGAAGGGTTTTAAGTGTGAATTTTAATCTCTTAGATATTGATTGAGTACCAGCCAGGGGCCAAGGAGCAAGCTTGGAGCTCAGTAGAGCTCCAAATCAGTATGTTCACAGATTTGACTGAAGAAGACAGACATGGAGCAATTGGCAAATGAGATAGTTGGTAATAAACTGTACTAATCATGGAACAAGTATAATAGAACAACAGGAGAGAGAGTAGGGTTTCTACAGGGGAAGTCAGAGACTTCTCCTGAGGAAGAGGATATGTCTACAGCACCATAAGAAAGCCAGAAGATGGCCCCCCAGGCACTTGGGGGTAGTATGATGGGTTAGAGAAAAGTGTGAGGTTCTGAAGGTCCAGGAATGTGTATGGGTCTGATGGTCAGAGAAGTGTCAAGTTCACTCTGCGTAGGATAACAGTCTCTGGGGAGCTCGATCAATATAGGCCTGAAGCTCTTTCTTCAGAGCTCTAAAATCTTAAGGGCCCTGCACCTAAAAGGCTTTTGACTTCCCTTGTCCAGTCAGTCAGACTAATCTTCCCAGAACTCTGCCTTCATTGGGTATGATGGGGTTTCAGGGCTAACGGTGGAACCCATGCATGGCCTCACTCACCACTGTGGATGCCATTTTATCTTTCTTCCCTCAGACCTTTTAATCCTTTTCCACATATGGCTTCCATCTAGCTTTGAAGATGGGATTATGTACCTGTGACAAATGTTTTGGTAAATAAAAGTAGTGGTTGATCATCCTTCAGAAAAAAATGCAAAATAGAAAGCAGAACTCACCTGGCTACAGCCATCTGCATAGTGTTGAACTGTTCCTTAGAAAAGAAATACCCAAATGTAAATTTTTGTCTTTTTGCTAAGTTTATTTTTTATTGAATTTCAAAGGCAGTATTTTAATTTTAATTTTTTTTCCTGAGTTGAATTAAAACCATACATGATTACATTAGAAATTTACCATCTTAGAAACTCTAAACTTTGCCGTTCAGAACCACAGCTTGCTGGTGGAAACACGGCCGACAGCCTCAGTGCTCATTCGTTCCCCGAGTTACCAGCCATTGATTGTTTTGGTTCCATTTCAGTGCAACATCCTTCAGTCATCTCCTCTAGAATAAGAGTTGGCGAACTACAGATCCAGACCAAATTCAGTCTTCCTGCCTGCTTTTGCAAATAAAGTTTTATTGGAACACAGCAACAGTCGTTCCTTTGTGTATGCCCATGGCTGCCACAGGGCAGCGTGTCCTGGTGTAGTTTTGGACTCTACAGTTTTGCTGACTCCGTTCTAGAACACTCATTGCTGTAATGAGCCCTTTGGAGAGACATAGCTAGCTCCCAGAAGCCTCCTGTCAGGTGGTCTTCCGCTTGTTTTCTGGACATGAGAGTTTGCTGATCACACCCATCTCTGGATGTTCTGGTGGGTGTTCCAGATTTCTTTATATTTGGGCCATATCTGGAGGAGCTAAATGATGACATCAGTCCTTACATCCTTAATTTGGATTAGTTGCTGGAAATTAATTCCATTGCCAATTCTATCACTGTTGTGGTTATTTATTCAACTAGAGAGCAGTTCTGTAGCTTTTCCATTCTTAGTACACTGCACTCATACTTGCACTACATTTCCTTCAGGAACTGTGCTGACAATCATTCCCACTCTTATGATTAGGTGGGAGGATGCAAAGATCATAACAGTCCTCACTTTTATGTAATTGCTCTAGGCACTTGCCTAATACAGTCTTACGGGTCACATCAGATTATAATTCTGAACTCAGTGACAGCAATGTACTGTAGAGAGGTTTTGTGAGGTAAAACTGGGAAGTTCCTACATGTATGAACATTACCATTCACCTCTGGGGCTATTAGCACTTTGTTCAGTCTCTGTACATTTCTTCTGTTTACAGCTTTATAGTAAGATTTAGGGATAACTTATACAAAGCACATTGGCATTGTGCTTTTTGTACATGTAAATGACTTTCATTAAATGAGAGCTTTTGTCTTGATCACTATTGAGAACATGAGTTGGCTATTTGAATTTTTTAAGAAGGTAGAGTTAAATTTTGATTGAAAGAATGTAGCATTATAAATGATTTTTAAATAGCACCTATGTATATTGGACATTACAATATTTTCAGTCCTTTGAAATCACAGTGGAATATTCACTTTAGAAATATATGGTGCTTGGTTTAGAAGAACATTCTCACTAACCTAGCAATCCTTTTATTTTTTGACATTGAGGTATTTAGTGGCTAGTAAATAGTATGTGCTTTTATACTTTGGGTGCTGTGTGGAATCAATTTCAAATGTTCTGAGTAAGGATGATAAGTCCATTCACTCAGCATTTGATGAATGTAGTTGGTAGGCAGATCATGGCTGGATACTGAGGTACAGGATGAGCAGGTCTTTCTCTACCTGCAGAGAACTCCCAGCTCCAGCGGAAAGCAAACAGGTACAAAACCTCGCTGTGGGTTAGTATGGCCTAGGATGTCAGCATTGTCCTTGTGAAGACCAGAGGTGGCACTGAGGTGGTCTATCCCATGCTGTCCTGTAAAATATTCAGCAATCGGCATATTGGCCATTGAAGGCAATACAGGTGACACTGGAGAAAAGATGTGCCTGTTTGTTGTTAACTTTCCACTGGCTCTGAGAAGCAGATACCTTCCTGATGCCCATTTCATAGATGAGAAGAACCAAGGCATGTACTCTGTGCTGTTCTGTGTGTCAGGACTTTATTGTGCCTCTCCCACTCACCTGTGAGATAGAAGTCTTTATGATCTTCTCCTTATAAATGAGAGTACCAACACCATTGTAGAAAGGAAGGTTCCTTTTTCCCAGTAATGGATAATGCTTGTGGGGAAGAGGTGAGACTGAGCAGAGCACAGCACTATCCAGAGGACAAAGATCTCATATTCCTCAGAGCTGCTGTAATGAAACATTTAATTTGCATCCTTAACTTTGTGCTTATTGAATTTCTTTATTCCTAAAATGCTGTAAGTCAATTTTAATGATAGCTTTTCAGTCAAAATAAAGAAAAAGATTATGTATAATCAGTCCCTAACCACGTACTGACTCTTAAGTTGTTTGCACTTCAGAAATCCTGAAATAGGATAGAGGCATGTCCTAGAATGAAGTGATTCTATTGATTATGGCAAGTAAGTAATAAAATACATAAATGGACATTATTATATATTTAAACTCTGGGAATGTCATAGTTGTGTGTGTGTGTGTCTTTTTAATTCCTAGTTTGGTCTTCTGAACGGTGCTACCCTATGAGTTGTAGCCTTCTTATGAGTACGGTACTCTTCTGAATATTTGTACTGCGTGGTTTCTGTATGTCATTTTCATTTTGTGGCTAATTCTGTGACAGATTCTCTGCACATACCATATTATCTGTTGTTTTCAAGGAAACCAGTACCTGTACATGCCGACAACTTTCCCAAGGTCATGGATACAGTTTGTGACAGAGCAGGGGTCAAGCCACTGGTTTTGAGTCTGAAGCCCTTGTCTTAGCTACTCTACTGCCCCATGCCCCCATGTCGTCTCTCTCGACAGCGCTCTGTGCTTGGCTGGACTGACTGATGAGGGGCAGAGCTGATTAATTTTCCCCTTGATACGATTTCGCAGATAGTGGAAATTCCAGAGCCATTATGCCTCTAGGGTGCCTGTATTCCTGTGCCCCACTTCACCCTCTCTCTGCTTTCTCTCCCTCTATCGTTCCTCTCTCCTCCCTTGTCCCTCTTTTTCTTTTTCTTTCTTTTTTTATCTTAAGAATTTCACTGTAGTTGAGGCAGGATCCTCCTGCCTCTGCCTCCTGAATGCTAGGATTCCAGATGTGAGTCATCCATCATCCCTCACTCCTATTCACTGTGGAGGTTAAATCCCCACTGAAGAATCCATGTTCTTTTAATTTTCCACCCTATGAAGGTTAAACTTTACTAGTGAACTTTACATTTATTTGTGGGCCATTTGGACTCACCAAGTTGCCCCCCACCCACACCCCTTAAAACCAGATGGCTGCCTCTTGAGTCCTATGGTCTCAAAGTTTATAAATTATCTATAGAGACCAAAACATCACTGGCAGGAAATCATCCCTTCAGCATGTGGTGGAAGGCAGGTGGGCGATGTGTGAGGAGGCAGGCAGGTTGGTGGCAGGCAGAGACAGGGGAGCAGCAGGTTAGCAGGCCGGTAGGAGGCAGCTGAGTAGGCCGAGGGAGGCAGGTGTGACTTCTTGCGCAAATGCCGCTCCTTGCACAGCTGCTCCCCTACCACAGACGGTGCTTAAGAGTTAGAGAGGCAGCATGTTCACCTGGATGAAACATAAAGTCTTCATCCAACTGTTCTTCACACTGGGCCCACATCTGATTACTCGGGGAGGCATCCTGTCCATTTTTGGTTAGTAAAAATGGACTTCCCATAACACTTATTCGTGGTCCACTCTGGCCCTTTAGTAGCACAGTAAATGTGAAGTCACATATCATTACTCCCTTGGTTCCTGAGATATCCTTCCTTTGTTATGCTTTCTGGACCTTTTTCTGTTCTCCTTGCTCTTGTTCTGCCCATGGCTTCTCAACAGAATGGGCCTCAGTTAACAGATGAGGTAGGCCTGACCACATCACAAATGAAGGTGGCTGTCTGTGCGAGCTCTCATCATTTTAGCTCAGGATTTTCATGCAGCACTCTCTCCTGTTCAAGTAATTGGGGCTGGCCATATTTATTTCCAGTCCATAATAGGACACATTTATAAATTTATGTAGCAATTTGATGCTGAATTTAATAGTAAAAATTTGGCTATCTTTGTTTTACTTTGTTTTCTAGTATAGTCAGTATTTTCTAGTACAGTTTACCACTCTCAGCAGAAGATGCATTCTAAGTCCCTTGCTGAGTGCCTCCAGTCTCGCAGTACTGAATCCAATGTAATTTTTCCCTGCGTGTACACAAGGTTTAATTTATATAAAGTAGGCACAGGAGGAGATTAATAGCAATAACAGAATGTAGCAAAATAGTTTATTACAATTTTAGTAAAAGTCACTTAAAACCTATGAATGGCTTATTTCTGGAATTTCCTATCTAACATTTTTGGACCTTGGTTGACTGCAGCTAGTGGAAGTGAAAATGTGAGCCTGAAGATAAGGAGAAAGTAGTTAATGTCATGATTTGTGAAAAACACCTCTGTTCCTCAGGAACAGTAACAAAACCACTCCTTGCCATTGATGGCTTGGAAACAGTGGTCTTGATGACCTCAGGATGTCTTCCTGGTCATGCTGGTGGCACTGGGTTTGAAACTGAAGTTTAAGGTTTGTGTTTATTACCACTTGTGACCTTCATGCATCTTTTGTCTTGGGTGGTTTCCTGAAGCCAGGTAGGAACATCTCCATTCATTGCCCCTAGTCAGTGGAGCATAATGGGAAGATGGTTCCCATGCACTCCACCCACTTTTTGTGAGAGGCCCAATGTCACTTCTTGTCCCCTACCACCTACCTGACTGCGCCTCTGAGAGACTTGTGCATGCCTGCTGGTCTGTTCCTGTTGAGCAGCTGTTTCAGCCCTCACAGTTCCCATCATGGTGGTCAGCGTGGTCAGTAGGAAGTGATGCTCACGCCAGGTTGACTCTAGTTCTAATCCCAGTTCTGCCCCCGGTCTTGTGAATCCTCTAACAAAGTATGGGATCCTTGTATGTTGGGGACCATTATTAAATAAGTATCCTGACATAAACACTGTAAAGCCCCAGTGACTGACCTGATAAAAAAAGACTTGTCAAGTGTCTAGTGGGTGAGTGGGCGCATAGTGAGGGTATCCGGAAGAAAGGCACTCATGACTCCATCACACTGTGAGGCTCAGGGTATACTAAAATTGATGGAGTATTTCTGGAATTTTCTATGTAGTATTTTCTTTCCGTCGTTAAGTTGGGGTAACTGCATTTGTGGTTAAGGGTGTCCAACTGCCTTTCCAGACTGCAGCTTAAACCCACTTTAAAGACTAAACCAAACTGTTAGAACATTTTTTCTTTTCTTCCTTCCCTCTGGGTCTGAGTATGCAGCCCTTGTTGGCCTGAAATTCACTATGTAGACCAGGGTGGCCTTGATCTTGCAGAGATCTGCCTCCTGCCTCTGCCTCCAAAGTTCTGGGATTAAAGGCCTGTGCCACCACAGCCAGCCAGAACATTTTCTTTTGTTCTTTGGGCAGTGAGGAAATGATTAACATTTTAGCAGTGGTTGCCCATTCGGGAATATAAATGTGTTTAAGACATAGCTTAAGGTTCAAGAAAGCACAGGGGTTCGAGAGGACAGAGGAAGGGAAACTTGTTCCTAAAAGCCCTGAGTAGTGAGCTTGAGGTCCAGTGTTCTCCCAGAGGCCCTGGGTGGAGCACACGGAGGAAGAACTCTTGTTGCCTGTGGGTGGAGAGGTGAAATTTTCGGCCATTGTTGCCAAAGACACTGTTGCCTCGCTGTAACTTTTTTCTTTTTTCAGAGAGTAGAAGTCAGTTTTGCATTCTTAAAGCATTCAGTATGTTTACAGGTTATAATTTAGCTTATCACTTTAGTATTTGCTAGAAGAAAAGCAAATTCTTATTAATGTCATTTATTGCCAACATGGATTGTGTTTCATGTGGTCTTTGGGTCAGGTTCTTGGCATTTGAGGAAAACATATATTTTTCCACCTTCATAGAAAGAGAACGTGGTGTTTTAGCCTGTATCAGGGTGAATGTCAGAGAATCTAGAGAAACAACTTAATCCTCTGGGATCTGTCTTTACCTCAGATGGATATAGAGGAAATAAAAATAACCTATCGAGACGTGGACAGGCGGCCTGGCCAGTTCCTCCGTCTGCACGTCTGCCCAGAGCCTGCCTGCAACCAGCCTGGGCTCCGCACCCTAAGAGCCCCAGAACAGGCCTGCCCAGGAGGTGGGCAGTGGCTCTTCGAGGGGGCGGAGCCTGCTGGGCACAGAGGCCTGCAGTGATTTCTGTATTCCGAGAAAGTTTAAAATAGATTCATGGTTGGGTACCTTTCCTGCATTATAATTCTTTAAATGTGGCAGGTCATACACATGGGGTCTGTGTTAATGGTTTGTGACACGTCAGTAATTTGGGCATCCCTTCTCCGGCACCTGGATAAAGTGTGTGTTTATGTTGCTTTATGTTGACAATCTCCCTGGCTAGGTTTGGGTGCTGTAAAACATCCATGCTCACTCAGATGAAGAAAAGAAAAACAGAATGCTGGGATGATTACTGTCAGTGCTTTGGACAGCTAGACAAAGAAAAGTGAGACGTTTTACATGGACAATGAGTATATCGATCTGACAAAAATTTAGGTGATTGTAACTGTTTGCTTTTTTTTTTTTTTTAATGGTGTATTTAAAAAGGAACCTTAAGTTACTCTTTTTACTAAAACCTAAGAAAATTTAAACATGACTTTATTTAATTTCCTATTTAAGTGTCCGGCCTTTAAAGTAGTAGCTGTTTAAGTTACATTGTATGCCCCTATACTACAGTCTCATGGTTTTTTTTTTTTTTTTCAGTTGCATGTGTGAATCCCTTCATCCATACTGTGCCTTTTCTTCCTGAACATGTAGTCCCTTTGCTGGGTTTTCTGTGTAGGGTGTGGCGTGCAGAGTCAGCAAGGCCCCCGGCACAGCTCCTGCCTCCAGTTAGGAGCCCCTCGCCCTGTGCTTCGCAGTCGTGTCTGTCCGTACACACATTGACGGTTTCCCAGAACACGTTAAATATATTTGCGCAGACCCTCAGAAAGCGGCTAGACCGCAGGCTCCCTCTCTGCCCTTCCCTTCCACACTGACTCCTCTTTTGTGTTTTCTTAACAAGGAAGAAACAGAAAGCCTTTGAAGTTACGATGATGTGAAGACTGGCATTATTTTTAACTTCTATGAGTGCTTCATGTGATTGGCTTCTATGGAAAAATTTCATACTTAGCTGGTGTTTACTTTTTCCGCTCCCTGCTGAACTTTCTGTTACTGAACTTGAATTCTTGTTGCTTTTCGAGGAAAGACAGGAGGCCCCACCCATCTCCTTCTGAAGGTGGCCTTCTGCATCTCTGCTGGGATAGGAACCCCGGCTCATTTTCTTCTGAAGGTGGGCTTCAAGAGACAAATAAAACCCAAAACATGAAGGAAGAATAGAGCTGTAGGAAAACCAAAACTTTTCATTACACCAAAGTGTCCTAGCAATGTGAGGAACTTGTGGTGATGTCTGTGGGGAAATTGCCGTCTATGAGAATTGTTAGGGATGGTGAGGATGGAGATGAGGATTCTCAGGCTCCTTGGCATGGCTATGACCTCTGCCAAGAGCATTGCTGTGGGTACCACAGACCTTGTTCTGTATACTGTGTGCTGGCCTTGCTTCTCTGGGCCTCTTTCCTGAACCTCCTCTCTGTTGCCCTAACATGGTGTATTATGTTATTCTGTAGCAACAGCTTCTTAAATTATCAATTAGCAAATTGCATAGTATGTTTATTGCTATGTGTTGTGTCCAGCTAAAACATAGGCTTCATGAAGGCAGGATCAGTGCTTTAATTACTGCTATGCTGAATGTAGACTGGGTGCTTGTTGTAAATATCTGCTGGATGCATGAGTCTCTCTGAAGACTGAATGTGCAGATGCTTCTCAATTTACAGTGGAATTACATCCTGGCAGAAATGAGAATATATGTTGAGTGCATTAAAATGAGTAACTTACTGACCACTCTAGCTTTGCAACACAGTGCACTGCACAGTTCAACGTTTCTAGATAGTGGAGCTGACTGTAAAGTAAGGCCAAAGAGGATTATACCTCTTGATCAGACCAGGGAAGGAATCAGATTCAAAATCTGAAGCCTGGTTTCTACTGACCATGCATTCCTTTTACATCACTGTGCAGTTGAACACAGTAGTATGTCTCTTCTGCTCCAGTGACCTGAAGATCAGCACTCAAAGTCTGTGAAGCTCCAAAGTAGACTACTTCATATCAGTGACACCCTTGGCAAGGATTTGTGATGCCCAGAAAACTTAAAGACACTGGCCCAGTGGCTGCAAGTCTCTTCTTGCCGTGTAGTGAAGCTTATCCCTGAGAGCTGTGAACAGCAGTTTCTGCCTGGGGGGTTTGATGGGTGGAATTTCAATACAGGGGTGGCGTACACGGGCCTCCTGGGGACCGGATAGTAAATGTGGTTTTGACCCCTGCTTCCTTATATGCGAACTGCCTTAAGGTGAGTTTAGATCTGTAGTCTTCAAAGACTGAAACATTAAAGTGAGGATTTCATCCAGCCTGTGGATTGCTGGGCTTGATACTGACTCTCATGGGAATGTGATTCAGTCAGGATCGTCACTTCTTGGTTCTATAATCAGGGGTGTTTTGGACACAGTAGGGCAGCCTGACCCCAGTGGCCATGAGAAGACAGTATAGATAAAAATAGATTTAGGCAGTAAGACAGTGGAGATTTGGTGAACAGTTGTACGCTCTGTCTTGATACCAGTGCTCACTGGTTTGTACATTTTCAGCAGATGAAATATAACATCTCAATAAAGCTGTTTTAGTAGATGAAACACTGATGAACCACCTCTTCCATGAAAAAATTCAATTGGATAGATTGTAGATAAGAAAAGGTAGGGAATGACTGTGATTTCCAGTTCTTCTAACCATCTGAAGGCTCACTGATAGAACGCATTGATCCTTTCCTTGGGAACAAAATAAGTATTTCAAAAGATGTGGGAAAGTCAAATCTATCTATCTTACTCCCGACACCAGCCTGTCCTCTCAGTGTCTCGCACTATGTGAACCTCATTCTGGTCATCCAGGATTGCAACTCTTTAAAAACTAGGGCTCTTCTGTCATCCTTCTTCACATCCATCATGTCTTCATTGCTTCTTTATGAGCTTGATGGTGTGGGTCACTGGATTTCACTTTGGAAATTCCCATATCATCTTGTGTCCCAGAACTTGGTCTCTTAGGCTAGAAATATTTGAGCAGATAGAGTCCTCAGCCTCACTCCTTCACTGGGCTCCCCAAAGAGTGGTGGAGAATCAAGATGCAGCCTGCTCTGTTCCCTGCTGTTCCATCTTGAACAGCTTGAAATACAGTCAGCTGAAAACTTGGCCATGGCCTTGGTATTGCTCTTCACAAGTCTTTCCACAAACTGATCTCAGAGCAAGGTTAACAGATGTGTAACTAGAAGCTCATTAGCCTCTGAACCCCATTCTAGATAAAGAGACCTTGGGTGGAAGAGGAATGATATCCTATGCTAGAATCAGTTTATAATTTAGGAAGGAAAGTTTCTGGGTGGGTCGATAAATGCTTTGTAACCTTAGTGGCAGAAAAAGTAAGGGCTCATCATGGCGGTAGACAAGTCTGTACCTGTGAATAGTTTAGAGTCTTATGTGGGGAACCTCCCCTCCAACACACAGGCATATCTGTGTGTGCATACACTGACTCCTACACTCCTCCATCTTCTCTTGCAAGTGTCATTCCATTTATTGACAGTATTAGAGGCACACAGCCTGGCAGCTGGGTTCCTGTGATGGAGGCCAGCTGGCTCTTCCTTCTTGCCGTCTGTTGAAGCTGGAGTGGCCCTATGAATAGCCAGGCTGTTGCCATTTATAACCGCTCTTCAGACATGGAAGAATATGTATACTTCTTATTAAAAAGAACAGTGAAGGCCTCCATGTTCCTCCCGTTGGCCCCCAGCCCACCACCACCTTGCCCCCAGCCCATATTAGACTATGACAGAATAGAAGGCTATCTCCTTGGGGATAGACATAGGAGCTGGCCTGTGTTTTGTGACAGTACTGTTTGTCTCTCATCTCGCTGCCTTCCCAACAAACCGCTTGAAATGGGTATAGTGATCAATATTGTGGTCTGAATTTACCCATGGAGAAACTATTCCTAGACTTTTCATGCCTTACCGAGCCAGGACAAATAGCTGAAGACTGAAAGATGACAACTCTAACTCAGTCTGTTTGACCCCAAACCTGAGTTCCCTTCCTGCTTTCTTATTTGGTATAATGGGAAGCTGACCATTTCCTTTTCTGTCTTCATTTCCTCCTGATCTGTCATTTTGGATAGTTTGAGGAACCCATGAAGAGTGTCCTTGGGTCAGTCATGGGCATAATGCTGTCTGATCTTCAGCTCCCTTCCAATATATTTTTAGTTTCTCATTTATCTTTCCTCTCTACAGTTTTGATTTTTCTCATTTAATTTCTTCAGACCCTTGGTTTCCATATAAAACATTTATCATCATTGTTTTAAAAGAAGAGTGTTCTGCTTCTATCTGTCATTTTTGGGATCTCTAAATGTTCCTCTTTATTAATTTCTCTTAATCATTAAGGATCATTTTTATTTTCAGTCAGATAATTTTCATTTGGAGATCTGACATATATTTTATATGGTTAGGTCTACTGGCTTTTTGGCAGGAAAGGTGATGTTTTAGAAGATTTTGTGACTTTGTTCTGTTATACAGGCATCTTGGGGACCATTTGATCCTTTTGAAGCTTGCTCCTAAGCTCTGTTAGCTGAGGGTATATAGACATAGAGTCTTTCTTAAGCTGGAATCATTTGCTGTACTGTTAAAGAAGGACGTTTTTGAAACCTCTGCTTACTCCCCTACATGAGAGGAACATGTGCTCAGCCTTGCCTTATGTGGTTGGTCTGCTTTATTTCTTCCTGGTGATTTGCCTCCATGTACATGCTTCTCAGTGGGGACTGGCAGTGAGCCCTCTCTGACAGTCTCCATAACTTTCCTCCAGTGGGTGCCAGGCACCCTGCCTGCCTCTGCCTTCTTCAATGCTGCATTCTGCCTCTTAGGAAGGTACCCCAGACTCCACTGGATGCTTCTCCATGCACTGCAGCTGGTCTTGCCAGGGTAACTGGTAGGATTCACCTTAATATGCTTTCCTTCCTGGGGCTCCTGCCCCACCCTGGCTGTTGTCTTCTATGCAAAAACCAGCTCTATTTTAGTCAGGAGTCAAGGTACAACCAGTGCTGTTTTCCTATATTGTACTTTTAAGACCATTGTTGACACAGGGTCTACCTATCTAGCTCAGGCTGGCTTTAACTTACTCTGCCCAAGCCTCTCCAGTGGTGGGATTACAGGCATGCACTACTACATCTAGCTCGTAATATTATTTTAACCATAGTTCTAGGAATAGATTCTCTTGGGAATATTTCTGTGAAATGTACAAGTTCAGTCTTAGAACTGAAAGGAAATTTGGTGGTCATGTTTTCCAGAGCCAGTTTTATAGGTGAGTAAATAGGCCCAGACAGCAAAGTATTAGCTCAGAATCATTTAGTCTGCCACACTGGTAGTTTATAAACATTGATTCATGTCACAGTAAGATTTTTCATATGTTAGGGATGAGGTGAACTTTTTTTGTGGCTCACACTAAGAGACACAACCATCCTTCCTCCCATGAAGGCAAACTGTTTTGTCTTACAAACAAAAGGATCTCTTTGGCAAAAAGACTGAGTTTGTTGTGCCCTGAGATTTGGGCTATATGTTCTTTTTCATTAGCCTCTTGCTTTATTCAAAGCTCCACTGAAGACATATAGATCTTGTGTTAGTGACTTTTCTGTTACTGTGATCAAACACTCTGACAAAAGCAGCTTAGAGGAGAAAGAGTTTATTTTGGCTTACATTTCTGGAGGAATGCAGTCCATCATGGCTGAGAAGCCATGGTCAGGAAGCGGAGTGATCACATTTCATCCACACACAGGAAGCAGAGAAAGAGAACAGGAAGTGGGATCCAACTATAAAATCTTTGCTTCCGCCAGCATAGCTCCACTTCCTGAAGGTTTCATAATTTTTCCAAGTAGCACCAAATGTACAAACAGATGAAACTGTGAGGGGGCATTTCATATTCAAACCACCACAGATCTCAAGATCATCTTAAGCTGTCATCACCTTGATCTGATAGCCCTGCCCTTCAGCATGCTCCATCTCACCTGCCCACTGAGGAGCTTTCACACCTGGTCCAGGTATGCTTTGGGGACCCAGGCTGGAGCTCTGCACTGACCTCGTTCTGCCTCCAGGTTCTTGGCCATGGGCTGCCATGTACCCTTGGCCTGCTGCCCTCTGTAGGGACTTAGAGATGAGGAAGAACCACTACCAAGTATTACATCATATTAAACCCCGAGGCCTTTTCCCAGTCATCCAGGACAGTGAGAACCATCTCCCAAGTTCTGAGATTCTTGTTGAGCAAGTTCATGGAAGGGGTGCATGTCTTCCTTCTGCTAGCGAGGGGCAGAGTATGTGTTATATGCCTGGTGTTTTGCTCAGAAGGCTAGCTCATCAGCTTAATTATAATTGCATGTGGTTTGGTGCTCTGGTTTTAGCATAGATGTTACAGGGCTTGTGGAACCAAGAGAGAAAATGCAAAGATTGCAGCTGAAGAATCTGGGTTTATTTTGACTACAGTGCCTTTGTGAGCCCCATGAAAAAGGCCTAAGGTGGCGACTCCCATTTTAGACAAGGCAACTAAAGCTCTGAGCTGCTCAGGAATTGCCTCCACTGCTAGTGTGCCAGCACATACAACTTCAGCTTTCCAACTTTGAAGCTCTGCACGTGTTAGCATGCCATTTTGGCCTCTTTATATGAGGTCTGTGAGACCATATGTAGCAAAATGGCTGTGGAGTCCCTTGGACATATGGAATGACAATGATCTTTTAGCCTGGTTCTTGGAGGGTTCCTAGAGCTCACTGTATACAATAATTTTCTGTGTCTGAGGGAAGAGCAAGTTATAGGAGAAAATATTCAGAGAGAAAAATCATTTCCCCATTTCCAAAACTTTAAATCATGGGGTGAGAATTTCCCGAGTGGGGCCAGAATCAAATACATTTTATTCAGTTTAGAAATATGTTGTTTTTCAAATTACAATCTTGTCCTAATTTGTACCTTAACTGGTAGTTTTGGGGTACTTTAATGGCTGTAGTTGTCAGCATGATTGCGTGGATATTCATGGGTTATGGGTACAGATTCTACAAGTAGAGCTGCTAATTGCCTGACTGAAGTTACTGTAGCACTCATAGTGGATTCAGGTGCTACCTGCTGACAAGTCTAATAAATTAACCTTCTATAATAAGATATGGAAGTTCTGGTACCCTTTCAGCTGTCTTTTCACAAGAGAAAGGGTTTGTTAAAGATGAGGATGCAGGAGGTTGCTGTGGATGCAGGTGGAACAGAAGATCATTGTAACGATGTTTAGAGAGCGATTTTTAGAGTTTATGGGAGGTTAGGATGGAAGTGGAGGAGGTGGAAGGAAGTAGATGTAGTAGGGAACGTGGAAGTGAAGGGGTGTAGAGAGTGGAAGAAGAGGTGATGGAGGGGATGGAGAAGCGGATGGCAGTGTGCAGAAGGAGGAGTGTTGGCAGAAGTGGAGATGGAGGTCACAGAAGGGGAGGTGGACATGGAGGGAGAAGTGACGGGAGGAAGAGGTGGGCTGGGGTGACAGAGAGGGGGAGGACATAATGGCGGAGAAGGTGGCAGAAAGCAGTGAGGACAGGAAATAATGGAGGTCCTAGGGAGGAGATGACGGTGAAGGCGGCGGTAGGGAAAGGTGGAGGTTGTGGAGATGGCGGTAGAGGTGACTGTGAAGCGGTTACTGTGGGAGGAGGTGGTGGTGGAGGTTGTAGAGGGGACACCAGTGGTGATGAAGGTGGTTGAGAAGTTGAAGATGGAAGAGAGCGCAGCAGGTGCTGCAACAGTCGTGGAGAAAGCAGCAGCTGACATTTGCTGTGAAGAGCTTTGTGGACAGGAGCACACGAAGTCTCTACAGCAGCCCTGCCCTCGAAGCTCCCGAGGGCTTAGTGTCTTTCCCCAAGGTCACATAGCTGCTCGTTTGCACAAACTCTAGAACTAATGTCCTTCACCTTAAGTCCAAACTACCTCCTTGGTGTGGGAATGTGGGATCAAAAACCAAGAACAAAACTGACTTGGCAAAGGCATTTTATTTTGGGAAAACCATTTGTCAAGATTGACAGGCCCTGGGCACGAGGTTTCTTTGGAGGGTGATGGAAATGTTCTAAAATTAGAACATGTTGAGAGTCGTACGCTCTGTCTTGATACCAGTGCTCACTGGTTTGTACACTTCAACAGATGAAATATAACATCTCAATAAAGCTGTTTTAGTAGATGAAACACTGATGAACCACCTCTTCCATGAAAAAACTTAATTGGATGTCTGTGTGTCCAACAGAGCACAGTGGGTGTTAAAGTTAATTCAGAACTGCGTTTACCGATGCTGTCAAAAGTAGCTGTGCTTGGAGGTACTTATATTGAAGAAATGCCTGAATGTGAAGTACATGGGGCTCCTCTGTAGCTTTTCACACGTATAGTGGTTGGGTTGGTGGTAAGAGTCAAGTGAAAATTTGACATACCCTTCTCTCCCCTCCCTTCATATGTGTAGATAATTAGTGTTTTCACTGCTCGACTCAGTATTCCATTTGATTTAGGAGAAACAGTTTTTGAACTCTTGACTAGATGTGGTCCAGACATTTTTATGTTAGACTCAACAGCCTATATAAATAGAATTATAAGCAAAAAGTGTTGCCTTCGCTCTTGATATGGACAGCTGGTGTGCTGAGCTTCCCTTCTTGTTCAGACTCTTGGAAGCGCTTGTGGCCTGGGCTTTAGGCCGGGTTGACTTACGTCTTTGCACTCTGTTCCTTTGCCTTTACATAGGCATAAAGCATGGCATCTGAATAGACAGGGCCATCTGGGGCACAGGCATGACTCCCGCACATTTGTGATGAATGTTGCTTCCATTTCAAGGAACTGATTTTATACACCTTACTTACCATGAGAGGAATTGGAGTGCCAGAACTGTAACTTTCACCCAAGCTCTCTGATACTTTAGGGATTTTAGGGAATGTCAGTGTAGTGACATCTTCTGTTGTCTAGGACAGATGAGCTCATCCCCATAGACGTGCACTGGATACCTGGACTTATTTTCCCCTCTGCCTTCATGCTGTCAGCTGCCAAACAGTATGTGTTACAGAAAATATTTAGATAGGAGTGCATGTAAACCCTCTACCAGTACTGGACCTGGAACTCAGGAATTATAGAGGTGGTCTCACTGTCTAGTGCAGAGTCAGCATGTAGAGCAGACCAGCTCCACCATCTCTGATGCCGATTGTCAGGGCTTTGTTGGAAGGGAGTCCTATTCTACTACCATTCAGGGCAGTGTCCCAAATTGGGCCACCCAAGGGAGGAGGGTGACTTTTTCCTGTTCATTTTTACACTCCATTGGATAGATGAGACCTTGACTTTGGCAAGTATTTCTAGCACTACATGCATTTGAGAAGGTCCCACAGGACCCTGTGGGATTTCCCCTAAAGAACTTTGGGAACATACTCTTAGCTCTCCCACCTTTCTCTAGAGGTAGACCTCATAGTGACTAAGGACCTTAGTGGCATTTGCCACTAGCCTGACCTTCAAAGAAGGATCCCAGCTTTCCTTTCCTGACTTAGGACCTCCCGTTTATGAAGGAGGCTCAGGTCACAAGGTGCTCTGTCCCCTGCCCAGTTCCACCATAGTGATAGGGGAGGCAGGGGTGCAGACACACAAGGAGACAGAGACTAACCTGAAGAGGAAACCGAGCCACGGCAATGAGAGACCTTTATTCTGGCCTCAGTGCTCATTCCCCTGCTCCTGGCAGCATGACACTGTTTGCCTCCAAATGGTGGACAGACATTTGCACTTGACCTTCTGAATATCAGTGCTAGTCACTAGGTAACTTTATTCTGCTGCTCTTTTAGTATTGATTTTATTTTATAAATGCTATCATTTTTTAATATATAGGTCGACTATCCCTAATTCAGAAATGAAAATCTAAACTTCTTTAAAATTCAAAACTTTAAAGTCAACAGCATGAGACCAGAAGTGGAAAATCTTGAACCCCCACACCCAGTGAAAGTCCTGCATAAGTTTACCATTAGACCATTAGGCTATATGGATAAAGTGTGTATGAAACAAATGAGTTTCATGTTTAGACTTGGATTGTTTCCCTAAGGTATGTCATTGTATGTATGTATATGTGTATATATATATATATATATATATATATATGCACATATTCTAAAATATGAAAAAAGTATGAAACACCGCCCCACATATTTTTGATAAAGGACACTTGGCTTGTACGCAGTCTTCCAGCTTCTCGGGAACAAAATGCTTGTCTGAAGCTCTAGTCTGTTGAATTTTAAAAGTTGCCTTTCTCATTTGATCTGGGTATTTTATAAATACACAAGCCACTTACTAAGATTTTATGATTACAGTCACATTTTAGACATAAGTTGCCAAAGTAAAATAGAGGTGCCCAGTGAAGCTGTAGATACGTGAGAAATAATGTTTAGGTTAATTCTCATAATACTTGGTTCATAATTATACCAAATAATAATTATCTATCTGAAATTTAGATTTAGCTGGTTACTCTGTGTTTTTACTTGCTAAATCCAGTGACACTATTTAGATTATTTGCCTTAAATTATGTTTGCAAACTACTTGCCTTTTCAGTAGGGCTGTCACTGGGACTTGGTTTGCTTGTGATTTCTGAGATTTCTCAGGGAAAGCGGTTTGTTGAGTATATGAATGAGTCTCAGACTTGAGTGTTCAGAGGAAATACCCAGACACTAATTATTGTGCTTGGCCACACCCATGGGGGTACATTTGATCATAACTCCATGGGATCTGAGCCACCTAGAACCCTGTCCTTTCAATCTTGGAAATGAGTGGGATTGTATATCTTGGTACACTCTTCCCTGAGTTTGTGTGATCTGCTTCCAAGCTGGTGGTCTAATAGCAGTATTTGTATGAGTAATGTAAGAACCCATTCACATAAGAACGTATTTCAGATGAGACATTTTAATAATTTAAGCAAACCTGAAAACTAAACTCATGTCATGGATACATTTTTGAGAAACGTATTTTTAGATAGTTTTATCATTGTATAAACATCATAGAGGATAGCTATACAAACCTAGCCTGTTGCGCTTCCTGTGCACCTGGGCTGTATGGTCAAGCCACCATCAGAGATGCAGCCTGCATTGGAGGAAACATAACTGTGTACTCTGTGACTATTTTGAACCTGTATTAAATCTTTCCTGGCTCAGAAGTTTGCTTGGAAGAAAATGACTAAGATGTTCATGTAAAAGAAGCAAGAAAGGAAATACTCTGCTGATGATAAAACCTGCTGGCAGGCTGTATGAATGGAAAATGTGGGGTGTCAGCCCAGGAGCAGGCAGATGTGTGGAGCTGGTGAGTAGGGAGCTAAGAAGGAGGTGCATGTATGTGTTGGGTTTTAATATGTGTACAGTGACATAGAGCAGGCAGAAAGGGTTGGGTAGCAAGTAGTGCTTCAGCTCACATGTTATTTGTTGGCCTAAGGTTCCTATGTTAAGGGTTTAGATTTCCTGGGTGGCTTTGGCAACTGAAGGAACCACTAGGAGATAAGGTTGAGGGAGAGATGTTCAGGTCTTTGGGGCCTGCCTTGCAGGAGGGAGGCTTCTGAGCCTTTGTTTTTTTTTTTTTTTTGTTTTGTTTTTTTTTTACCACTTTTTCTCAAGTCTTGGCCATTCAGTGAGTGGCTCTGCTCCACTGTATGCGCTCTGCTATGGCTGCCTGGCAATGAGGCCGACCAGTCATGGACTGAATGCCTAAAACTGTGAATCAAGCTGGGCGTGATGGTGCACACATTTAATCCCAGCACTAAAGAGAAAGAGGCGGGCAAATCTCTGTGAGTTCGAGGCCAGCCTGGTCTACATAGTGAGACCCTGACTCAAAAACAAAACAAAAAACCCTATGAGGCAATTTAAACCTTTTCTCTTAAGCTTATTACCTGAAATGTTCATTATAGTAACAGAAAACTCACACAAATAGGTCTAATAGCATAATCTCTCCTCTCCTATTGACCACAAAAATAAATGTCAAATATATGAAAACATATCAATCAGAAAGGAGATTAGAATAAAATTCAAGTAAATGTTTTTCAAATTTCTCAATTGAGGAAGAAAACAATTTTCAAGGTGAAAATGAACTGAAAACAAAAGGTCATTCAACATGTCTACACTGAATGAAATTTTAAGAATCAAGAATTTAATAATATCTAAACTCAGATCAGGTGGGCAAAGCATTTGCTCCAAATGAGATTAAACTTAGTTTCCTCAAACATAAAAAGCTCATCTTAGAAAAAATAAGAAATAAGAGTGCAGTGGGCTAGCATATGGCCAGGTTCCCTGTGCAGACACAGTGTGGTGCCCTGTGTCGTAAACAGGCCCTCCCAGTTGTCACCTCAAGGTTCTTTGACCCATTTTTCACATCAGCCAGTTGACTGAAGCTGCAAGTAACTAGCACTCAGCCCTCAGTTACTGAGCAACTGGACTGTGATTCATTCATAAACCTTTCAGATTGGAAAACTCTTGCGCTTTCAGAAATTAGAGCTAGTAGAGTTGTTCCCATCTAGTTGGTCTAAGAATAGTCTAAAAGAAAGAATATGGAACTCCCGACAAACTGTTCAGCCTTAGTGTTAAAAGTCCACATATAAAATCTACTGAATGAGGCCACAGCTTTCCTCTAGAATTGAGAAGAAAATAATTTCCAAAAATAACTGGTCATGATCCTGGCATCTTCCTGTGTTCCAAAATCCACAATTCCTCCTTTGTTCAAGGTAGAAGGGCAAATTAAGTGAAGAAGAGTTTCACAGCCAGGCCTGGTGGTATAAGCCTGTAATTATAGCTAATGGGGAGGCTGAGGCGGGTGGATTGCGAGTTCAAGACCTGCCTGAGCAATTTGGCAGTACCCTATCTTGTGCTGACAAGATGGCTCGGCAGGAAAAGGTGCTTGATGCCCTGTGATAACCTGAGTTTGATCTCTAGGACCCACATAAAGGAAGAAGGAATAGACTGACTCCATAAAGTAGTTCTCAGACTTTGACAGACATACCATGGCATGCACCACCCCACCACCCCAACCACTCAACAATGAATAAAAATAAGTTTTAAAGACCTTGTCTCAAAAAGTCAAAAACAAGAGACCTGGGTCAGTAGCAAGTGCAAGGTCCTAGGTTCAACTTCCAGGCCTTCTGTCAGTCATTTGTCATCAATCAATTGATTGATGAATCAGTCAATCAGTCAAAAAACAAGCACACAGAGTTTGATATATATCCACAGTTCTGAAAAGGTACCTGATCTTCAGTCTGTCTTTCTCCTTCTATGGATCCTAGACGAATAATCACAAATGTGGGCATATTTTCATGCCCAGAGGTGTTTGATTGATGATTATTTATCTGAGAATTTAAAACTACTAGAAAGGGTCTACTTGGGTAGTTCTGAATAGTCAAAAATGATATTTTCCAAAGTTAACATTCGTTATCCTGTTAATTGTGGGTCATTGCAGGGTGGAACCAGACAAAGTGGTCATTGCAATCTGATTTCCATCATGTCCAGTAATACGTGAAATAAAGAGTCAGAGATCACAAAAATGCTGCTATCCTAGCACCATAGGACTCAATCTAACTTAAATTTTATATCTGCTCTATATTAATTTTAATGTGATTTGCTTTCAAAATTCAGAAATGAGGAAAAAGAATTTCTCTTGGGTAATAAAGAGCAGATTAGGTAAGGAAACCTTTCCCGTGGAATTGCAGAAGCTAGATGTGCCTACCTCTAAAAAGAGGAGAGTCTGCCTAATTCAGCCGCCTGAGAGAAACTACCTTCTGAACCAGCCCCAGGAATCCAGCACCACAGCAGTGATTTTTGGACATCTTTATAAATAATACAATTTATATACAAGCACATAGTAGATTTTGTTTTTCTTAAAGCCTGTGTAGAGTATGGATAGGATTAACCACTTGGTGCGTAAGTAGAGTGAGGTTTCTTTCCTTCCTATTTTAACTCATCCTTTAAGAGACAGAAAGCTAGTTAATTTGAAGGGAAAGAGGGAGGGAGGTTCCAGTGGGCATATCTTCCTTTCCTTAGGATTTTGTTTTGATTTCTCTATATTGTCTAGAGGAAGGTGTTGATGAAACTTTGCCTTTCTCTGAAGTATGCATGTGGGTGAGCTGGCCTTTGGTATCTCTGCCCTGGGCTCCCCTCTGCCTTCCCCCGGCCCCCAACTGGCAGTGCCCCAAAGACCAGCATGGATCCCGTCATTGCTCTTCGCTTGCAAACTGGTGTGTGTGTGACCCAAGAGAAGTTAGTATCAGTCGTAGATCCCATTTTGTGAGTGAGCTTTTCAGAAGGCTCTGGGCAGAAAAGACACTTGCTAAGAAGCATTCAAGCATTGTATGGTCATAACCCTGTACTCTGGCTCCTTCTGGAAAACTTCATGCCAGTATGCTTTTTTGTGTGTCTCTTGGACCATTTTGGGTGATGGAGTGGAAAGGACTGAGTGAGAGCTATTCAGCCAGATTGCTCATGTCCTAATCTCTTGACCTGCCCCCATTATACTGGGAATGGTGTGTGAAGAGGGTAACTTTTCTGTGCCTCCCTGTTCCCTTACAGCCCAGACTGGCAGAGCAATAGCTGTGGGCATCTTGGTTATGTTAGCACATAAGCATGCCAGGCTTACTTTTGAGATACATTACTGAAATTTTCTCGATAAATTATATAGCATAGCAGACCTCTTACTTTTAAACTATGAGTTCAGAACCAGTTCAACCAAGAAATTGAAACACTGAAGGTAAAGCAAAGATCATAGAGTAACTTACAGACATTTAAGAAATTTGGGCCAGTGTTCTTTCTTGGAATTTCTTCATTCATTCTATTCTTATTGTTGGCATTGCTTAGGTCATATAAGCAACTTGCTACTTGCCATCAGTTCCCAAGAAAGTCAACAGCACTTGGAAGTAGTCCATTTTCTGTTGTGAATAACAAAACACCACCAGTTAGGCAAATTATATCAGAGTTTTATTTTAGCTCATGGTCTCCTAATTTTCCCCTAATATTCTCAGTTCAGTTGGTTGAATCCATGGGTATAGAACCAGAGCCTAGAGGACCTGCTATATATTCTAAAATGTTCTTAATGCTAATAGAGATTCATATGCTACGGAAGCTTGGCATTCTAGGAGGGATGGAGAAATACATGGTTGCTGTTAATGAACTGTAAGTGATCATTACCTAATTCATGATGGTTCTGCTTAATAAGTTTTTGACTTTTTGATGGTGTGATAGTGATACATATTCGGTAAAAAAATACTTCAAATTTTGAACTTGGATCTTTTCCTGGACTAGTGGCAGGCAGCATGATGTTCTCTTGTGATGCTGGGAGAGAGATGTGAACCACAGCTCCCACTCTGCCCTATGAGACAACTAGTACTCTACAGTGACTTGTGTCCCAAACACGACATCCAGTAGGTTGGGCATATTTAGTGCATTTTTCACCTCAAATATTATGTATTTTTAATGGATTTATTGGGAGATGATCCCACTGTAAGTCAAAGAACATTTGTACCATGTTTGTGTCTGTATATTAATGAGTAGACTTAAATGTACATTCTGTACTTTTGGCACAGTTGAAAACTTCTGATTCCAGAGGTAGTACGTGTGTGTTAAAAGAATCTGACAGATTTTATGAATCTGTAAGAGGTTGTTTGACACCTTTCCTCTAAGAGTTAATGACTGTTCCATTTCATAAGCATGTGAATTTTAAGTGGCATATTTCCTTCCATATTTTAATATGTCTTTCACTTGCTTGAGGTGTTTATATGACTATATTTTTCTAGAATTGTGGCTCTGGAATCTTGATATTATTTTTAAAATTTTTAACTCAAATTTTGTGCTTGTTCAGATGTCTAAGGCATGCCATTGAGCTCTTCATCCTTTGGAAGGAACTGTCCAGGATCCCAGTCGGGGGCTGGTTCTGACCCAGACAGCCGGAAAGCCGTGGCTAGTGTAGTAGGTCTAGAAAGTGCATGTGCTTCATGGGATATTGATTGTGGATGTTCATTTCCTGGGCTGAGCAGGAAATGACAAGCCTCCCTTTTGAATTCTGGGAAAACTAAGAAAAAAATCAAACATCAGCTACAAACAAAATACAGGAGCAACTTCTAACTCTCTTGACAACAGGTTACAACTTTTCAGACATCCACTAAATATTTTAAACTGCTATTTAAAATTAAAACTGTAAATGAATGGAAAAGAAAGAAGGAACCAAGTAAGAGAGTAAGTATCAGGGTATGTGCAGTGCCTTTTCTCACCCTCTTGTTTTCCTTTTAGGACAAAGTGGAGCAGAAAACCCTCAGCTCGAAAGGCCTGACAAGGGCAAGGTTTTCACGATCGAGAAACCATCCAGGTAAGGAACAGACAAACCTTTCTAGGAGTTCTTGGTATCTGTGAGGTCTCAGATCACCTGTAGATATTAAAATCTGAAGATGCCCAAGTTCTTAGTATAAAGTCTGTCTTCCAGGAACGTGTGCTTACCCTCCTATGTGCATTGCCATTGCTGATAGCTCCTGAACCAGTTTGGTGTTATAGAATCAGATGTCACACTGTATAGTTTAGGGGATAATGATAACAACAACAACAAAAATCTGAATATGTTTTATCCAGGAGCAATATTTTCCCCAGTAGTTTTCATTGAAGATGGAGATCCTAAGCATGCAGAAAGCCAAACTATATACTCAAAAATGTTCTTGGCCTATTAAGAGTCTAACTTTGGATCTTCTTTTTCTCTTAAGGCAAATAAACATAGCCTTATATATTTCCTTTCAATGCACAAACTTTAGTGAGCCAAACCTTAAATTCTGTTTTGTATGAGTTATCTGAGATTCGTCCCTCACAGTTCTAGGGATTGATATTCTACAGAAAGGAGAATTATCTTTGCCTTTTGAGGGCCCTTTACAATGGGGTCCTCTGTAATGTCATTGAGGTCTATTCACAGTGGGACCTCTGCATTGCTATTGAGGTCCCTCCACAGTGGTGATTGAGGTCTTCTGCATGTAGGCATTTTTGTATTTTCACTTAGGCTAGTTTTATACACACACACACACACACACACACACACACGCACACATATCTTCTCTTTCTCATTCTTTCTGTGTTGTTAAATTTCTGAGGGGGGGGAGGGTCGCTATGGGGAAAGGGGAAAGGCCCTAAATAAATGTAAAAATGATTTGCTAAATTAAATCTAATAAATGGAAACTTTGGTCAAGAATGAGCACTCTGATTCTGACCTGAAACTAGAAAATTGCACATGGCCCATTGTTGGGTTATTGTCCAGTTTAAGTCCAAGAAATCATATGGTTTTGAGCTGGTAAGTATTAGAGTAATCAGATTTTTTTAATTGCTTAATGAGAAAGAGGATGACATTTATCAAAAAATAAAAGCTGAGGTCTACCCAAGTAATCAAATAAGTGTTTTCTCAAGCATTAGGCAACTTATAAAAGCAGTCAGGATTTTTTTGTGACAAACATCATTTCAGGCTCACCCTTTAGTAAACTTTCAAATGAGATAATGCAAGTAAAAGAGAATCAGCTAGGACTGGCATTGAAACATAGGACAGCTTAAACTTAGTACATTATGCAGCTTACCAACAACCTCACTGAAATTGAGATATTCCAGGTTTTGCTGTCAGTGTTCATATAGAATTCTGTGGTAACACTTTTATCAGAAAATTAGGAAAAAAAATTACATTGAATTTTTAAAAGCTCATCTCTTGTCCTTTGCCTTTACACTATACTCCCAAACACCCAGTAGACAGTAGGTGGGGACAGACTTTGTGAAGATGGCTGCCTTCCATCTCTCACAGTTTAACTCAGCAACCAGGGGAGGCTGGGACTCTGATGTGTCTCAGTACCTGAAACAGGGCATTCAGGGAAAAGGACCTCGTTTTCATATTGAATTCAACTGCTTATTGGCCCAGTGAGTTCTTACCTTTAAGTACACCTATGAGGATTCCTGTCCAGGGACCCACTCTCTATAGATTCCTAATCTCCATTCTTTGGCCATTTGTGACCCCTTGGGTTACTGGCCCTCTGATGATTGGGGGAGCTTCATTAATAAGAGTTGTGAGATTCATTAGTGTCCTTGGTCCTTGTTCCATGTTGCATGAGCCTTGGGTGTAGAAGTTGCACTGTACACCTATCAGTCCTCCTTCCCCTCCTTTCCTTTTCCTCCTCCTCACACGAAAACCAAAGGAAGACCTGGGCCCTAAAGTCCAGCCACAGAATTAACAGATACAAATGAAGATTAGTCCACATTCTTAAGGGAAGGAGAAAATGTCCCAATACACTATAAAATTGTTACTATTTGGGCACAATAAATGTCAGACCATGTGATTTACTTTCAAAGCACTGAGAGAAAGATAACTATGCATTGAGAATTTTGTACCAATGTGCACTTCAAGCAAAACTTGAGAAAATGTGTTATTGTCAAGCTTCATTAAAGAGTGATTAAGAACTGGAGGTGTGGAACAGTACTTGCTTAGCATGCACAGGCCCTGGGTTTGATTTCTAGTATTTAAAAGAGTTACTAAAAGTGGTACTTTAGGACAAAGCAATGAATACCAAGGAAAATGCGGCATACAACAAATAGTGAAGTGGAGAGGAATTAGAACAATGTTGTGAGTGTTACTTGGTGTAAGTTGTTGAAATAGAGCTGAACTGAAATGTCATGTAGTTGGATATTGAGAGCCTTTGGGGAGTAGGGATAAAACCTGAAAAGGCTTTAAGGAGAAGTAAAATGTGGAATAACTTGTGATCACATAGAGAAAAAGTATGATTATGTATTTTAAAGTATCAGATGTGTCTAAAATGTTGACAAGAGAATATATATTTTTAATCAAGCAGTGTCATATAGAAAATACAAGATATCAAAATAATTCCGGGCCTGTGAATAACAGTATTCACAGGCTCATATTAAAGAATCACCTAGAGCCCTACACCTACCATACACTCTTGATTCTTCTCCAGACCTGTGAAACTTTTTGAAAAGTTGACCATACATGGAAAGTTGCAGTAAATTTTAAGCAATCTATTTCATGCAAGCCTCGTTCTTTGACCTAGTATGATTAAATCAAATGTCAACACAAAAAGTTCAAAACTAAACACATAAACAAGTTTGTGGAAACTTTAAAAACACATCCTGATTTGACTCCTGGGCAACACTGGAAGTCACGTTGGAAATGCCAGCTGCTTCTAAGCAGTGAATGCCGTGAATGCAGGGCAGCAAGAGGGTCACACTGCTGAAGTGTGCAGGACTCAGTTCTGAGTCTGAAAAGAAGAAATGTTGAAGTTACAAGACTAAATTGAATAAGTCCAAGTAATGCCAAAATTAAAATGTAAAATTATTGAAATTGAAATAGATCAATAGACAAGAAAGAAGCCAAAGCTAATCTTTCATGTAAAAATAAAACACAAAAGCAAAGCACAGAAACAATAAATTCATGTAACATACCAAACAGACATGTAAGAGAAACCCATTACTACCAGGTTGTCATTTTTAAAATGAGAAAACTTTGACTCATGAATGTGTATGTCCACACACACACACACTCTCTGCTGGGAATTAAACCAGGGCTTACCACACAAATACTCTACCACTGAGTTGAAACCCAATCCCCAGAAACAGAAAATCTCGAATAACTCTGGAAGAGATAAGAGTCGGTAATCAGGACTCTTCCTTCAACAATGCTCAAGTAGTTTTACAGATGAGTATTGTAAAACTTGGAAGAAACAAATAATGTCTGTCCATGGAAACTGCTTCAGAGGTATATATGGAAAACTCCTCTCCCACTAAAAATGTTTTTAAACAGGCTTGAAATAATACTAGAATTGAAAGTTATAGAACTGTTTTATACATGAATGTATTTTTTAAAAGTCTAAATAACCCACAAATGAATTAAACGCAGTAGTTTAATCTTTTAAAAAAAAACAAGACAAAATAATAGTACCACCAAATTTGGGTTATTCATAGTAATGTAAGGATGGCTTGTCATCATAAGCTAACATGTTGACAGGAAGAACAATTAGTTGTCTAATTAGACAAAAAAAGAGAACTTGTAGCATGCTTTTACTTGATATAGTACATGGTAGCAGTAGCAATGAAACTCTTACTAATAGGGGTAAAGGAACCTCAATAACCAGTTAAAATTGGTTTGTCAGAAATCCAGAGCATGTGATATACACTGTGCATTACTGTGGTTTGAATGGAAAGTATCTCCTTAGGCTTATATATCTGAAGTTAGCCTCCAGATCGTGGTACTGATGTAGAAGATGTGGAATCTTTAGGAGGTAGATCCTCACTAGAGAAATTAGCTTACATTGGGCGCAGGCCTATTTTCTACCTGCTGTCTGCTTTCTGACTGTTCTTGCCGTTTGATCAGTCAGACACGCCTGCCACCTGATGCCTTCTCTGCCACGATAGACTATATCCTTCAAACTGTAAGCCAAAATAACTTCTTCCTCCCTTCAGTTGGTTCTTATCAGGTACTTGGTTGCAGAAAGGAAAAAAGTCTGGGGGGATGTGCTAGTGCATGGGGGAACATCCAGGTTTTCACCATCAAATTGCAAGGCTTCTCATGAAGCATCACAGAAAATAAGTATATGTTTCATTAAGACAGATAGATGTAGGACCAGAGAAGACACCGTGCCGTGAGAAACTAAGTGTGCCAGGGAGAAACCATGGCAGAGCAGAAATCACAGGAACCATGACTAACCATATTTGTAGTGGGTGAGGGATGACAAACTCCACTGCATACTCTATCCAGTAGCCAAGTTTAGGCTAATTAAATAACTAAAAATGAAACACTGTCTTTTCCTTATTTGAATAAGAGTAAATGAGAAGTGAGAGTCTTCATGCACTCCATCTAAGAATTTCTTAACTAAGACATCACACAACAATAAAGATGTGGTAAACTTGCATGCAAATATGCACTTCCAAACAAACTGACCAGGTGGAAAGCCCTGAGTAACACAGGTTATTCAGCTAGGGGAAAAAAAAATGCAGCGCATACAGCATACACAGTATTATTGTCACTTGCTCATAAAAAAAATTCCTGTAAACCCTGTAAATAAAAACGACAGCATCAAATAGAAAAGGTAGCAAAGCTCGTGGATAGGCAGTTTGCAGAAACAGCAGGCATGCTGTCTTATTTCAATTCTGGACACTTCACATGAAAACTAAGAAGATCAACCGAGTGCAAATCAAGGAAGCCGATGCTCTGAGGGCAGTTTCAGGGAACAGAAGGGCACAGTCCTTCTTTCAAGTGTGTCCAAGTGCCATGTTCATCTTCCCTCTTGGCACACATACAGTACTGGGAGTCTGTGGTGAGCAGGCCTGGGGTGTGCAGCTCTCTGGCAGAGCAGTACAAAGGCCATTCCCTTCCTTGGAGAGAATGGATCAGCTTGTCTCCCATGCAAGCATGGAACTTGAGCTGGAGGAGCCCCCACAAGGACCTGTGGGGTGTCTTTCCAGTGCTGTCCTCCAACCACCATTCGCCTCGCATCCCACAACCAGAACCAAGTTCAAAATGTGAGAATCTTTTTAACAAGATATAATGGTCTGACTATGACCAAAATACAGTGCTGGTCCTTTTTCCTTGATTTTCTGTTATATAAAACTTAAGATTAAATGGTATGTTGGATCCAGAGTTGCCCAGTTCCTTACAAGGGACCTGCTGTATAGAATAAAAGATTAGCTGTGACTTTCCTTGACCTGTTACTTCTATCTGGCAAAGAGGATTTATCATTCCTGTTTGATTACCTCATGCCTAACATAAGCTGCTTATTTTATGCGGCAGTTGCTAAAAACACTCCATGCATTTCTTAGTGGCACCGACAAGAAGGACTGTATTTTCCTTTGAAAATGGCTGGTTTTGTAATAATTTCAATTACTCTCAATAATTTCTAAAAAATATTTCTTCATTGTGGTAAAATATATAAAACTAAATTTATCATTCTATTCATTTTTAAGTATATAATTCAATGGTATTAATTATTTTCAGTGTTGTGCAAACATTATTATCTATTTCCAAAACTTGCCTAGCACCCCAAACAAAACCCCATCCAATTAGGCAATAAATCCCCTGCCTCTGGTAACCTCTAATCTACTTCCTGTCTTTGTGAATTTGCGTATTCTAGGAAACTCATCTAAGTGGAATCACAGTGCTTGTCCTTTGGACCTGGCTTCTGTCATTGAGAATAGTATTTTCAAGGTTCATCTGTGTTAGTGTCAGCATCTCCTCTCTTTCTTGTCTAAGTAATCTATCCGTTTGCCTCTGGTTTGCCTCCTCCTTGGGCAATTGTGAACAGTATTGTTGTGAACATTAGCTTGGGAGTATCTGTATCTCCTGATTTCGAGTCCTAAGGGCAGAGGGCAGATACTTAGGAACGGAATTGCTGGTTCTGATGGTAACTCTTAGGTTTTGTTTCTTCCTTGGTGATATTTCTGAGATATGATTTCTGAGAACTTTAGAAGTTTGGCTTTTTCTGAGTTTTCTGGCCATGCCTCCCACCAGTGGTACAACTGAACAAAGAGGCTGCAAGGAGCTGAAAAAGAGGCTTAAAGCCCACTTGGGAAAGTAATGTAGCTGACTCATAGAAAGCCCCTGGAGGTCTTAAGAGCTTGGGAGGCGGTGTGGTGCAAGGGTGAGTGGGCTGGTTGCATAGAGTAACTCTTGAGCAGCTTAGCCAACTGCCTTCTTTGCAGTGTGAGGCTTGGAAGGAGGTCTCTGTGAAACTCAGGAAGGTACAGCTGCTCTGATGGGCTCCGTATAGAGAGCGATTGTTGGGAAGTGTAACACGTGTCTGGTTCTGGGAAGCCATTTGTGCATGTCCAGCAGTCTCATGATGTGCACTTCTAGGCAACAGTTTTGCCACTGAGCTTTAGCCCTGTTCATGCATTTTGACCCGTCGATTCTAGGAATTTATTTCAAGGAATGGGTATGTGTGTGTATGTGCGCGTATGTGTATCCACCTCACTTCTGTCGATAGCACACATTCCTTCAGAATAAAGGAAATAAACAAAAGAAGAGTCTAACCAAACTATTTAACTTTAACTATTTAAGTCTTTTGATATACTAACATTCTGCCTTTAAATAGTATAAATTTTCTGTAACCTGAGAAAATGCTCAGGGTTACTATGACAGTACTCCCTGATTCTAGTTTTCTGTCTCTCTATATATGCATGGTATATGTTTATATTTAATGATATTTAATTCTTTGTGATTGGATTAGAGAAGACTTATTTACCTTATAATTTATAATGCTTTGGATTTTAAAATGATTTGAACAAATTGGGAATCCAGCCCAGAGATATCACACTTGTGTGGCTTGATCAAGAACCTAGATTTGATCTCCCAGCAAAATGATGGTTGATTGTCTAATAGAAATTAGAACAAATGTAACAAATTCACAGTGAAAAGAAAATAGTAAATATTAGTTTGAATTTTATTGTTTGGAATATGTTATCTGACAGTGGCAAATAGGGAAAGAGGCAACAGTCTTGGACATCCTTACATGTTCTCATCAGCAACAGGAGGCATTGGCAATGCAAGGCTAGGAGGGGAACATGCCAAGGACCTAGGACGCTTCCTGCCCACCGGTCAGTGATGTGTGATTGTGATGATGATCTATCGTGCTGCGCCCAGTTTGTCACACCACCGGGTCACGAAGCAAACAGAGGCTGGATATGTAACTGTGTCGTAGAGTGCTTGCCCAATGTGCACTGAGGCCCTGAGTCTGATCCTAAAAGCCACAAGAAAAAAGAAAATGAGAAGGGGAAAGAATAGGGGATTCGATGACGTTGATGTATTTCAGATTTAAGAACTTTGCTTGACTTACTCCCCAAGGAGGCATTTATAAAGACCTTGTGGACAGCAAGGCCAGTATCTTGGGTACTAAGAGAAGTCCCAGTCAGGGCAGACAGTGCACTGGGAGTGCCATGGTGATAGTGAGGTGCCAGGGCTGCATTTCAGTGATCCTGGGCAAGGTAGGAAGAGTGCTGTGGCACAGGGAGTGGAATGTGTTAATTTCCTAGGACCTGAGGTCTTTGAGGAACATACAGGCTAGGAGCCAAGACAGGGATGGGAGATGGAACACCCTCTAGTCCTCAGAGAGCAGCACTACTCGCCACCAAGACGGTCACCTTGAGTTGAAATGTATTGCTGTTGTTTACATCTCTCCAATTTCTAAATGTCTCCACAACATAAGTTTATTACTAAAATGGGGAGGGGTATAATACAGTGTAGAATTTTAAGATGAATGTTTATGCCCTTACAGCCAATGCACCAAACTGCAGATTTTTTCTAGCTAGGAAGTGCTCTGGGACCCCAAGTTTTGGAGTTGTAGTAGGGTCCGAGCCTGTGTCCCCAAAACATAGCAGTTGTAGCCAGTGGAACAGTGAGGAACAGTTCTGCCATCCTGACAGGTCCTGCCCAGCCCAGTTTAGGTCCAGACATAATCTGAGAATTGAGTTACTTGGTAGAGGTTACTCAGCTGTTAACTTTGATAAGGAGCCATGTGGCATCTGCAGCCTGGCCTGACCCAACTCCAGCCTTCCTCAGATTGCCCCCAGCCTCTTTTTCCTTGTGCTTACTGTTATTCATTGGTGGCCTTGTACTTGGATTGCTGATTCTTGTGGTAGATCAGAAGTTCTCAGTTGCTCTGGTCATTGTGTCCTCCATGGGGACCTACTCCTTGAGTCTTTTGTCCTCCTTCCTCAAGTCCAGTGGTTGGCAGCCACATGAAGCAGGACTGTGCCCTGTGTTCTTCTGTCTCCATGTTTTTCCATGGTTCTCTGGTGTCTCTTGAGTAAGTTAGGAACCTCTTCACACTTGGCAGTCTCTTTTTCATTTTGCATAGTTACTGAAAACGTAATAATAATATGATGATGATAGTCCTGATAGTGACAGCTAGGCAGTGTGTGCCAAAGCTTCTGCATACCTTATATTTTTTCATTAAGTCATCATTGGTACAAATGGGAATCTGTAACTTGCCTAGAAGTCCCAGAGAGGTCAT
Organism: Eospalax fontanierii; assembly: GCA_035773235.1. NCBI lineage: Eukaryota > Metazoa > Chordata > Mammalia > Rodentia > Spalacidae > Eospalax > Eospalax fontanierii. The sequence continues at coordinate 41,685,498 of CM069540.1, read as the reverse complement.
CAGTGATAGCGAGAATCAATGCCAAGTATATCTAGTGCTAGAATTTGAGCTAATTTAAAAGACCCACCAAGCACACACCCATAAGCCATCCCTACAGTGTTACCTTATATACTGTATGTTTCCCTCCCTTCCAAGGCCGTGCATTTCGCCAGGGCACTGTCCGTGTCGTGAGGGTTCCGTTACAGTGCTATCAGTACTACAGAGTCACAGTTCAGAGATGCTTCTATAGGGAATTCCTGAACTCATGTGCCATAGTAGACATGTATGCAAGGTATTCTGATAATCCCCAACAAGCAAAGACAAAATCCATCTGACAGAGCCCTTCCCTTCCTACTGCACTGTTCTTGAATATCTGGAGCTGCCTGGATAGGGTGTGATCATGGGGAGGATATACAAATGAGAAGTCAGTGGCTCCTCACCATTGGGGCTTTTGAACCAAGCTTGATTGTGATTCTTCTAACACCCTCTCAGTCACAGAAGTGACTTCTACAGTGTGTCCATTTTTACCTGTATGCATAGAATTAGCTCGTTTTCTTGGTTATCATTTTTCTCACGGTAACACTAGGTTGTTACCCAGTGATACTAGTGATGAAGTTCTGTTTCTGAAGTGCTCAGCAGCAATCCTGGATGGTAATGCATTTGGCCCCTCCTTGCATCTTGATGTCTGAGCTGCTGATAATTTGTATTTCTGTTCTTCCCCATCCTATTTTCTAACATTTTCTGACACCATTCGTTTGGGTCAGTATGTTGAAAAGTTAGGCGAATCGTTGTCCCTAGTCCTTTTCCCACAAAGTCACCAGTGTTCACTTTCTTTTCGTCTTAATGGAAAATGGAACGGCTTTTGTCACACCAAATGATAACATTTGTAGATCATAATGATTGTTCTGCAGTGCCAGGTAGCATGGGGAACTATAAACTGTTAGGCTTGATGTGATTTCTTACCTCCGTCTTCTACTTCTGTGTTTATGTGACTTCTCTGTTCCGAAAATAGGTTCATGAAACTAGTAAGAATTTGTGATTCGTATCTTAGTTCATTGGATCCACCTATCCTGTGATGTAAGAGTTGTTATTAGGGCCACATTTATAGGGAGGAAAGGATCAGAGAGGTGAGAGCATTGCCCAGACCCCCACCCTATGTGAGTGGCAGAGCTAGACTTGAACCCAGGCTGCTGGGTTCCCACCTCAGCCTTTTGTCCCCATGCGCTGCGACCTCCATGCTGGCCCTCAGCCCTTATCCAAGTCCACCAGTGTTTTCCTTCCTTTTTGCTTTGTAAGATTTTTCCGTGGCTCACACTGAGATTTCGACCTTGGGCTTGGAAACAGCCAAGACGCTGGTCTCCTGCTGTCGCCTCTCCACAGTGGACACTGGCTGCCCTTTAATTGCGCTTCTTCCCTCCTTCCCACTTTGAAGATCATTTATCTTAATAAGGAAGATGGGAACAAAAAGGCATTGAGGAGCTTGCATTCTGTCTTTGGCCAGTGTCAGGCAAGCAGCCGACCTCTTCCTCCTGGTCCTTATTTGGAGCAGAACTGAAAAAGCCTTTGTCATCCTTTGTCATTTTTCAAGTCTCAGCTATTCTGGTCCGTGCTTTCCCGATGCTCTGACAGTTCACGCCACTCTTTTGTCTGGTCCCTTTGAGCAGATAATTGGGCTCCATTAATGTTTCATGTTTCCTTTAGCTGTCAGGATGCTTGCGGCTCAATGGAGGGCCTTAGCCCAGCAGCTCTTTCTGTTCTCCTGGCAGGTTTGCTTTTCATTCCGCTTGCTCGCTGGGTAGTTTTCCTGTGACTTCTATTCATTCATCCCTTCTTCGTTCGTTATACAAGTGTCTGTTGCTTGCCGGGGCTGTGCGAAGCGGCGGCCTAGGCCTGGGGAATGCAGCCGTTAGCTTTATGCTATTCTAATTTACCAATCAAGTAAAGTGGACCGTTTTGTCCAGTAAATGCAGCAGTGAACAATTTAGGAATAAAAGGACAAAGTAGAAATGAAAGATTCTTTACTCAGTGATGAAAGAATGTCTTCCAGTTTCTTCTAGGTAGAAAATAAGAGTATCTGCTCTTTAAAAATCCAATATTATTTCCACTATATTGTACTTTGCTAAAATCTTTAAAGGAGAGGGGTTAGGAGAAACCTACATTTAACCAGTATCAATAGCCTCCGTCTGTTCCCGTAAATAGTACGCTTTAGATAGGAGTTATATTTTCCTATATAATTAAAATTCTGTCTAAAAGTAAAGACTAAAACTAGTCTTTCAGGCCTGCTGCCTTCGGAAATGGTTTTGCCGGGCCTCCAAGATCATTTCTGTCGGCATGGCTGCTGCCTGCCGCACTGTATGTAGCCCCTTCCCTAAGTCGGTTCCTCACCGGTGGGCAGGCACTGCGGCACATGTTGGTTGATGCATGCTGGTCTACAATGGATCCTACAAAGTAGACACTGGAGTGGAGTTAAACAATATTTGCAGATATTGCCAATCAGTAGGTATTGGATTCCAGTGTCTATAGATGGCTTTGTTTTCTACTTTACCCCTTAGAATGTGAGGGACTAGTCACTCAAGCCTGTTTGATTCTAAAGTATTCAATAATAGTCCCAAGATGAAGTTAGCATATAGGTCCTTAACTCATCCATCTTTTTGGATATCTTTTTTAATGTGCTTGAGTGAAAAATAGATGAAAGTCTATCACACAATTAATGGTACCTGTTGGGATGGGTCTCATAGTGAATGGGGACTCCCAGCATCCTGAGAACTATAACAAGGAGCAGCTAGATCTCTGTGTCACAGCAAATGGTTTTGCCTACTTTGTAACAAAAGGTGCTGTTGCCAGTGCCACACATTCTCTGAACACTACCAATGGGTATTTAGAGCAAGAAGAGATCCTCAGATGAGGCGAACTGCATGGCTGCTCATTCCAGGCCCTACCATTTATTGAGGCCCTACAGTGTGCCAGGCTTGATACTGGGTCATTAAGCAAAGGCGAAAGAGCCTGGGTTCTGGCCTTCTGAAAATTAAAGGGAGATAGGTAAATCAAAAATTGGTGAGAATATAAAAAAAATGGCGGATTGGTGAGAAAGGAAGGAAAGAACATCATTGAAGAAATTGATGTGTTCAACTTTGGACTTAGGTGGATCCCTTGCTCTCTCTTGGGATAGCTGAGTGACTCTGTGCTTCAATTTCTCCACCTAGAAAAAAAAAAAAAGCCTACTGGACTGGTTTGGTAGGAAGATTGAATACCCTGAACCGTGAGGTGCAGCATGGACATGGCACCTTGCAGGTGCTGAGCCGCTGGTTAAACTCTCGTTCATTCTTATCATTAGTAAATGCAAACTTACAGAGAGGAACAGGAACAGCAGAGTAGCATGTGTTTCCTTTCTGTGTCTAGCCTGTGCAGTCTTGCCCAGGAGTTTGCTCTATCAGGGTACATATCCATCAGACCCTGATTCTGAGGGAGATGCATTGTTGGCTTCCTTTCTCCTGGGCCGTTATGTTATACTGGAGGTGCCTCTTAAACTTGTGTACTTACTTTTCATAACTGAAGAAGCATTGCTATGAAAATAAGCATTCAGTTAGTAACTGTCGTAGTCTCTTCAGATTGCTAGGTGACTTAATAAAAAGAAATTTATTGCATTCATGCCAAGAGACTGGAAATCCAAGACCCCTACAGATTTAGTGTCTTCCTCATTGTTGCATTCTGACTTTTTTGCCCTCTTGACCTAATCACCTTTGCGTTGGAAGCTGGCTTCAGGACCTTGGGAATTAGGAACTTTAGTTCAGTTTGTTCTCTAGACACTGGGATTCAGAGCTCCAGAACAAGGAACCTTTTTCTACCCACAAACTCCAAGTGGTCTTGAGTGTGGGCACATTGGAACAGTTCTAGGTGATCCTTTCCACACAACCCTGGCCTGAGTGTGCTGTATTGGTGAAGCATTCTAGTCACAGTCCTGGAAGCAGGCATCTGTCTCCTGGGCTTTTCTATTCTGGGTTCTCCTGGGATGGGTTTTCTCTGCCTCCAGTATCTTAGCACTGAGGCTCCTTTGAGATCTGAGAGCCTTTGCCTGTAAACAGAGGTAGCAGTCAACTTCCCACTCTGAAGCAGTGAGTAGATCCATGCTGGAGGAGTTCTGGCCTTTCTAGTGTTTATAGACCAGGAACTTTCTTTGCCAAGAATCCCTTCATCTGGGGATGAGAGCCTGCTGTACCTTCCCATTTCCCCCCAAGCTGTAGCCAAGACTTTGCGTCCTGGGAACCATCCCTTCTTGAGCTGACCTTTTTCAGTTGGGAGCCCATGCTCACATTTCTACAGGATATATTGACTCCCTATTAGGTACCCTTCAGCTGGAGAAGGTTTTAACTTCTTCATAGAAGGAATTACTTTTCCAGAGGTAGTAAAAGAAAGTTTCATATCTTTCTCTACTATTTTATATTTAACATCATAACCCTTTTCCAAAAAACTTGTTGCATAAGTCTTCATTATATTTGGTGGCAGGACTATTCTTACTAACAAATATTACACATATTTATGAGGTATCACGTGATGTTTTGAAATGTGTATATGTTGTGTAATGTTCAGTCAGGGTAAGAATGTCCTTCTCATATATTTACCCTTTGTTGTTGACTTTAAAAAAAAAAAAAAGAATGCTTTATGAATGTGCATGCTTCCCTGTATAAACCACTGAAGCAAGTGTGAAGGAAAGAAGCTTGCATACTTTACTAATGTCTGTATTCCAGTACCGTCAGTGATGTTGGATGTGTATTTGGTACTCAGTTAAATATATGTTGAATGAAGAAAAATTTTGTTTAAGTGAATGGATCTTGAATTTGTGGAGTTAAAGTTCATGAAGTTACAGTGTTAATTTAATGATAAAGATTCCCCAGTGTCTCCTTTACTTTAAAACATTGACTCTTTGAGAACTTAGTGCCAGTGAGTGACAGACTTTTGGACTGTAACTTTGATTTTCCCTTTTCAATTCCAGTGTTCTTGGACTAATATTTTTAGGGTTGATGGAAAATGGGAACCTTCTGAAGTGACAAGTTATTTATATAGTTTCTTGTACCCAGGCTTCTGCCTGATTTATGATGTAATAGAAAAATTAGGAATTTTGAAATTGAAAAGAAACATTAAATTGCCAAAGAAGATTTAAGAAAGATACAATTTATCTTTTGCCCTTTTTGAGTATTATTTTGTAGATTATGCACCCTCTCCCCTGTATCTTCTAAAAGTAAAAATAGAAATTGCATGGCTGAATTGTGCTTTTAAAATGTCATTTGCAGCTCAGGCCTTTGGTTCTTATTTGGCAGACTAAAATATTTTGGTAGTGGAAAATTCCTTTCCTGTGTTGTATGACCATTTGGTGCAGAATCCAAGTCATCTTAGAGAACTGGGAAGAGACTTATTAATGCCCAGGTGTTTCCTTCTACAATGTGGGAGGGTATTATAAAATCCAAGGAAGGACACTACTCACTTTGCTAGGGGACACTCACTGAACACTGGATGCCAGGTCTTTAATTTGTGATGAATGGAATCATTGAGTAAAATAAGTAATTTTCCTTATTCTATTGGAATTACTATACAGCTCCTTGAAACACAGATTTGAAAATAAGACTCATTGGAATCAAAGTACAAAGGGATTAATCATTTTCTTACTCTTCTGTTTTCATTGTTGTTGTTGTTTTATTTTGGGGGAAGTATGAACTTGCCCAGCAACAGGGGTATCTGTCTTGAACTTTGCCTTTTGTCCTCCCTCCTTTTCTCCCTCCCTCCTTCTCTTTCTCTTTCTCGATCTTTCGACTAGCATTTTCACTGGGCACGATAGTACTTTGTTATATATATCTCACATTTTTTAACCATTCATCCAATGAGGAGTGCTTCAGTTGTTCCACCCTTTTGTTGTCTGTACTTGCATGGGTGTGCAGTGGTCTTTTCAAGTCTTCCCTTTAGTTTTTCTGGGTATACATAGCTGTTCCAGTATTTGCAGATGGACTCCAAGACCTCCATGAGGTACTTAGGTCCCTTGTACAAAATAGAATTATGTTTGCATCTAAAATATGAATATTCCAAAATGCCTAGAACTCTTGATATTTATAAGACCTAATACTATGTAAATAATTGTTATACTCTGCTATTTGGGAAGTGAAGACAGAGTATGTCACATGTTTAATGTAGATACATAGACCTTGTTTTCCTGGAACATTTTTGCTCCCAGGTTGTTTGAATCTCCAGTTCTGAAACCTTAGATAAGGCTAACAGTACTTTAATCTACTTTTAAAACAAGAAACAAAGCCAGATTGAATCTTATCCCTTTCATCTAGTTACTAAAGATGTTTGACAGATATAAAGGAACCCCCAACTTTCCTTTCCATTGTAACATTTGAACCAGATTTTATTTAGTTCCCTCCCCTTTGGGTTGGAGGAGAAACTTGTATGATAGTTGCTAATCATCAAAAACTATTTTCTATAATGGAGTTGTATTCCTTAGGCCTTTTATTTTAGATGCAAGCATATTTTCAAAAAAGAAAAAAGATTCATCTCTTTGTTGGAATGCGATGTACAGTGTTCTTTTCAAGGATTATCACTATCTCTGCTCATAAACTTAATCAAAAAGCCAAATACATACTGTGTCCTTGACCCTGCCTGTGGGGTCATAAATGACTCCTCTAAAGATCCCAAGCCTGGGGAAAATGGTAGCAATGACTTTGAGCTGAAATGAGGAATCTAAAAAACATTCTGAGCTAAGCTGTTGAGGAATCCCTACATCCCCTCATGATCCTTAAGGTCCCTTCCAGCTTCTGTTCTTCAGCCCAGAGGTAGCCAGTGCTAGAGTGGGAAGAAGGAAGGAATGGAAAACTGATTTCAACTAAGAGAAAACGGAGTCCTGCACAGGCTGTCAAATGTGTATGGTCATCAGGCAACAAAGAGTACCCATCATATCCTCAAAAATTGTTAAATCCATCAGCTTGTTGACAACTTTTTCTCAATAAAGACTGAAAGTGGCAATTATCATCTCTGATTTGAAAGGCGAGCATGCCATTTTCAGCAGCGGCTAGGAAGTTTTTCCTGAAAACACTGAAAATTTAGGCATTGTAGGTGTACGTGCTATATATGAGAGTATGTATATGTGCATACTATACACACTAGTACTAGTTCCAGAGTCTGTATCTCCTGCCTGTAAGAACCACTGAAATGGACTGTTTTCTTTTTTAATTAGTGACTTGACTTGGAACTTGCATTTATGTTTTTGTTTAGAGTTATGATTAGGTGACTGGCTTTCATATTTTCTGAATATCTTTAAATATTACGTATGAAAATAGAGAACAGGACTCTCTGACAGTTAATTTCTTATTTATGTCCAAACTCTACATACTGTAAATTAAATATCATTAGAATACATAAAAAATAGAAGGTAGATTGGTTTGAAAAAATAATTTCAGTAGCATGTTAAGTGTTTTAATTATGTTTAAAACATGCACAATGTTTTAATTAGAGGTAAACGGGAAGAGCTTACTGAGGAAACAAGGCTTAGGTCTTCAGTTCTTTTCCAGATTACAAACTTGATCTTTGTACCTGTCAGAACCTTTTCAGGTAGAATACTGCCTACTTATTTTCTTCACAGGGACTCAGATCTTAGTTATATGGGACACACACACTTGTCCAGAGCTATTCATTTCCCGGCCCATATACCTTGTGTGTAAAATCGAGAGGACAGGGAAGGCACTGGGTGTTCCCAGTGGCTGGTGAGGGGGTCTGTGCAGAAGGGACCACCATAATGGATGCGTGCTGAGTGCATAATGCAAATGATATGTTGTCTTTAAGGGGCCAAAATAATTTAATGGAGAAATCCAGGGCCATTTTTAATCTCCAGTTCACGTAAAGAAGACACTAGATGGTGCTGTAAACTAAGGAGTGAGTTATTTGCGAAGGTACTAAGGTGGGTCCCGGAGCATATCCTCCGCTCCTGCCGCACCCCTCCCCTCTACGCCGTTTCCTGGTCAGTACTCATCATTTGACTTGTGGGAGACATTCGCTAGTCTTGCTTTATGAATCGAATGAGAATTTGTTTCGCCGAATTTATATCTATTTCCAAACGAAACCAGCCTGAGTTTGCTAATGACAGTGAAGCAAGAAGAGATGTGAGTTTGAGATCAGATGACCTCAAATATTTGGAGCAAAGTCCATGCCCCAGTTTGGGACTGGGCTATTTAGAGAAGAAAAATAGCTATTAAGAGTTTGATCGGCAGCCATATTTGTTCAGTAAACACATTCTTACAAATCCATCTGAGGTGAAATTTTATATATGAAGTCATTTTCCTCTTCTCTCCTAGCATTCTTTCTGGGGGGGTGGGGGTGGGGATGGGCACCCTTCTGGAAAATTCTTTTTCTTCAGGTTAGCTTTGAGTAGACAATCTGAATATTCATTTCGAGAAGCATCAGTTTGTCTTAGTCTCTCACTTCTGTTCGCTGGCAGAAAACCTTTCACAAATGGGTGGTTATAGATCAACTTAGATTCGTGGGATGAAAAAAAGACTTTAGCAGTTGGCCACACAGAACAGACACACAGGATTCTCTTTGAGGAGAACTTGTGGACAGAATATAAACTTAAAGAATGGTTGCAAGAATTGAATGTGAGGTTGAAGAGATGGGTGAGATGGATCAGTGAGTAAAAAAAAAAAAAAGATGCTTAGCACCAAGACTGACAGCCTGAGTTCGACCCCTGAAACCCTCGGGTAGAAGGAGAGAACCAACTCCTGCAAGTTGTCCTCTGACCTACTGTGGTGTACACTCACCTACCGCCCAAATAAATAAGTGTAATTTTTTTAAAGAACTAAATGTGATTTCAGTATATATCAGTCTAATGCTGAAATCAAAACAACAACAAAAACAGACAGTATAAGCCAATGTGGTGGCACATTCCTTTAATCTTAACACTTGGGAGGCAGAGGCAGGCAAATCTCCATGAGTTGGATGCCTGCCTGGTCTACATAGCAAGTTCCAGGCCAGCAGGACTACCCTATTGAGGCCCTGTTTCAAAAACACAGGAAACTATGTGAAATACGAAGTATCTTCTCTAGAATCAACTGCTTAAAACTGGTTTAGAAGACTTAATTTTTGACCCACATTAGAATTTAAGGAAGGACAAATAAAGTCATATCATGGTATCTGAACAGATAAAAATACTAATTGTCCTCATAGGATGTTTTAAAGTTGATTCTAGAGGAAGACAATGTATAACATCAAAGAGTTCTATTTTTGCCCTGATGGCTATGGAAGTATGAAGATTTGAAGCAGCTGGGTATGGTGGCTGTATTCAACTGGTAAAGATTGTGACCTATGAAGTGAATGCTGCCAGACTAGCCTGGTGCCCTTTTAAAGGAAACCCAGCTAAGTATATTCAGATGAAAAGAAGTTGCCCACTTCAGAGGGCACCTGTTATCTTTCTATTCTGGCATTCACTTGCCTCATATTTACTTTGAGTAATGTCGAAATTGCTTTGTCTTTGACTTAACTGCAGAGAACTGACCCAGGAATTTACCTGTTGACCAAGAAAAAGAGAAGCAAAAGGACAAGAGACACCAGGGTCTGCCACCAGGGGTCGGCACAGCCAAAGGCTATAGCATGCTCAGGGAAAAATAACTGCAAATGAAAATCGGCCGGAGTGAACCAGGCTATTTGATTTTCTCAGAAATGAGATAGCCGTCTGAACCGGGGCGGCATTGCCATTGAGTGCCCCATAGCAGGGTGAAAGTGGTAGATATGGCGCTTGGTGCTGTCTAGACCCTTAAGAAACAGCCCTGCATGAAGCTTAGCTGAATTCACAGGATACTACCTCAGTTTCATCCAGCATTGATTCTTAAATGGTCCATTAAGGTAGAACTCTTGAGCTGTTAATATGCTGAGTTTTGAGTGGCAGTATGTGTACCTGATTGTTTCAAGAGCTTAGATTAAGCCACTGTTAGCATGCCAACTAAAAATGAGTGTAGATGTGTGACATTTAGGCTGCATGTATTCTAGAACTTTCCTGAAGTCTTCTGAACTCTAGTGTAGTCTTCTCCTTGGCAGTGGTCATCTGGGACAGCAATTTCCTTTTCTACTGTTCCAAGAGTATGCAGATGACAGTTTTCCTAAGGAACAGGTCTCTCAGAGGACAACAGGACCGGAAGATGTGCCTACACTCTCCCTGCTGGGGTCCTGGTTCCGTGTCAGTCTGCCAACCTTCAACTGAGCAAGAGCCCTGCCTGTGACCCTCATCGTTCTCCTTTGTGTCAGCTTGCTCGTTTTGTGGTTATTAGTAACTACTAATTCAGCACTTTTGTCCATTTGCTATTTGGCTATACTATTGATACTGATCTCTCAGAACTTGATTTACACGAGTGTTGTCTTCGTCCTCCCTCCTTCCTCCCCACACAGACCCTAGACATCCACTGGCAGTCTAGATCTTTGTGCCACCCTTAGCACCTGTTGGGCCCATAGCCTCTGGGCTTCCTGTCAGTGCTGTCCCTTGCACATGTCCTCTGTTCTCATTCCAGCAGTGACTGCACCAGTCAAACAGCAAGAGCTCGTTGCTGCTATTTTGAGCAACCTGCTGTCTGTCTCCTTTGATGACCTTGAACATGAACTGCCTAGCCACACCATGAGGCACGTCCCTATCTAGCTCCATCAGAGCCCTCTCTTAACATGAGAATCTAGGGAGAATCTAGATTCTGCTGCTTCGAAGCTCAAACTTTCCCTCAGTTGTGCCCTGTCCCCTCTCCCTACCAAGGAGATACTCTTGACCCACTCTTGACCATCTTGGTGGCCATATGTTCCCTGGTAGGTTTGCATATCTTTTGTTTTCATGCACTTTAGCCTTGAGAAACAAAAGGAGCTAAAGAAAGTCCACCTAAGACATCGTTTGCAGTGCTGGAGAATTAAATCTAGGTCCACAAAATGCTAGGTAGGTGCTATACCACAGAACTACTTGCCCAGTGTGCTGCTTGAGACTGACTGTGTGGGAGCAGAAGGAGCAGGGAGTGCCATGTTCTATAAAGGTCCTTGAGCCCATTTGTTGCTCACATGCCCGGTCAAATGAACGTCTAAACTTATTTTAAAATCTGAGGTGCTGTCTGCTGCTTGTGTATTCTGGGACAAGCAAATGGCTTCATTCCTCAGGCCTGTGGCCTCAGCTGGTAGACCAGTTGCTTATGTCGTGGTGTTGTATAAAGAACAGATGAAATGAATCTGTTCCCTCTATGTCAGGCTGTTATAAAGCAGATCATACCTGACTTCATCCTCACAGTCCCTGAGGGTGGATACTGTTGCGAACTCTTGTTAGATTTGAAGAGACTGAGAACAAAAGGTCAAGTCCATTGCCTTGGGCCTGGAGCCTATAGGGGCCAGTTGGCATGGCTGGTGAGCAGATTCGCAAATGTTTCTCTCTGTGTTCCTTCCTACCACTTGGAACTCATGGCTTCTATTAGACTTGAGATCTTTCTGGCTGTGACTTAGAGACACTGCGGGCATGAGGGTCAACACCGGGCTACGCCTTGTAACTTGCAAGTGCTATAATAGAGCCAGCCTAGGTCATTGTTTGTCCAGCTGTTAACAAGGGTCAAGAATGCAGGTGGAAAAAAGAAGCCTGTGTTACTAAGACTATTAAGTTACAGGTACAGAAAATGAAGAGTAGGAACATATTCCAAACAGAATTACAGGGATGTGCAGTGCTTTCTGGTAGATCATCCCTGGATCCAGGGATGGAGCCAGGCCTCAGAAAGATAAGAAGGAGAGGCAAGCAGAGCTACCTTAAGCCTTGCTGTGTGACATCCCTGACCCTCCCTGTTTGCTTCCTCACCGGTAGCTTTCTGTGTATACCAACTTACACCCCAGGTCTCTGTATTAGTCAGGCTTTTCCAGAGAAACAGAACCAGTAGAATTTGTAGAGAGGTATATAATTTAGAATTGGCTCATAGGACTGTGGAGGCTGGTGAGTCTCAATTCTACAGGTCAGGCCAGCCAGCAGACAGGGTAGCTGGGGAAGAACGACAGCTCTCCTCTGGTGGCAGATTTGAATCCTCTCTTCCTCATAGAGTTCTATCTTCAGTTCAGACCTTCACCTGATTCGATGAGGCTCACCCATGGTGGTTGGCCATCTGCTTACTCAAAGTGAGCCGATTTAAATATTAACATCCTCAAAGTAATATCTTCAGCATAGTACTTCATCCTAATGTTTACCTGGGAACTGTGACCCCCTATTTTCTGTGCATTTCCTGCTTCTACCTCAGGCTCACTCTTAATACTGTCCTTCTCTTTGTGTGTTTTATGTGTGCCTTCTTCTATGAAACTGACCTCCACAGACTCCAGCTGCTTGAGAACTGAGAGTGGACTTGGAAGTCTGCGGGCATGGGTTTAGAGTAACCGTTCCTCAAGTCATCATGCCATGGGCTCTGTCACCCAAGGTCACATTGGGCCCAGGCTGGTGATGATCTGGGGGTCATCGGTCATTGTCTGTTTACTACGCTTGTTGTATCCTAAGGGAGAGAGGATATGATTGGGACCCATTCAGCCAAGTCCAGATCAGTGGGATTGTGAGTGGCTCTGTGGCCACACTGATGGCACTTGGGAGGAGAGGAAGAGCTATAAAGGGGCAGCACAAGCTGAGCAGAACCTCTAAGCATTTCCTGTAGATACAGGGGCAAGTGTGGCACGGCTCCAGGGATATTGGGAGGTGTTAATAAATATAGTCACTTAATTGCTTGAAGACATTTATTATCCTTTGAATAATGTTCTTCTGACCCTTATGAAGTATTTTAAAAATATTATTATTTGGGGGGTCTGATTACCCAAAGGTGAACACTTTTGTCGGATCCTTGCCACTGCTGACATTTCTTTTTTCTTCCACCTTTCCATGTGCAGAGGATGACGTGGACCTGGAAGGGCTGGTGAATAATATGAACTCATCCCTGGAGAGCCTTAACTCAGCCTGCAACATGCAGTCAGATACGGTGCCCCTGCTTCAGAATGGCCAGCACGCTGCCAGCAGCCAACCAGCAGCCTCCAGCGCCCGGCCTCAGCCGCCACAGGCGTCCCCAAGGCAGAAAGTGCAGCGCTCCCAGCCTGTGCACATCCTTGCTGTCAGGTGGGTCCAGAACCAGAGCTGTCTGCCCTCTGCTCTCCAACTGGTGATGGGCAGTGACTGTCCAAGTTAGAGAAGTTCGTCTTAATATCAGATGCAGTGGTTGCCCGATAATAATGTCGGGGAAGATGGTCCCCAGCCCACAGTGGGGTGCCTGATGTCAAACCCAGCCCTGAGCTGTCTCCCTACTGAGGTCTCCCCTAGACATGCATACCGCTGGTGAACTTTGGCTTATAAATTAGACACAATAAGAGGCAGGCAACAATAATAGTAAAACAGAATAGTTATAACACTAGTGGAAGTCACACGAGTAGGTCTCTCTTGCTGTTGTGGTGACACTATATGATGAGACAAAAGGAAGAGAGCGGCACAGGCATTGTGACTCTCTGGGCTACTGTTGGCCATCAGGGGGGCGTGGAGGTATGACAACAGGACTGTCAGGCCGTGCCTGTGCTAGCTGACCACAAAGAACTGACAGTACCATTCACAGAGGCCCTGGGTGTGCCATCCACCACTGTCGCGCTTGGGGTGAGCTTGACACCTGGCTCAGCATCTGGACCTTTTACTGAGTACCTGCTACACACGAGATACCATGCTGGTGGGGTGAATCTTCAGAAGACCATCAAATGACAGAAGATCAGGGAAGAACGAGGGAGTAACCATACTCCACTCTGGAGGCTGCAGATTGCCTGCAGCACCAACTTACGAAGTTGAGTCAGCAATACACAACTCCACACCATGATTCTGTTTCGACCTGGTCCCTAGAGGACTGAATGGGGAAGCATCTGTCCTGGTGAGGAGAGTCTGCTGGGGACCTTGAGGGGACTTGCCGGGAGGTAGCAGATCCAAGCTGAATCCAAGCTAAGAAGAAAGTGGGAGGTTGGTGAGTGGAAGTGATGCCATCGGAGGGGTGAGGGGAGGGTTGAAAGGGCTTTTATGCCCTTCCCGGCAGCAGGGGAGAGGATTGGAGGCGTGCAAGTGAGGAGGGTGTGTTTCAGTCTAGGCAACATAATTTTTGCTTTGGAGGATGTAGGTCAGGAAGGAGAGGGCCCCATGGCTCCAGAGCATGTACTGATGTGAGAGCTGTCTGGAGCCCAAGGACCTGCAGGTGACTGGGTCCTGAGGTGGAAAACGGTACAGTTAGTTGAGGGTGCTCCAGACCACAGTCTGGCTTATGATTCTGAGAAGGATCTAGGGAGCAGAAGAAAACGCAGGTGTGGCTGTCTTTGTCTGAGTGCAGGCAAGGAGGGAAGCTAGAAAGGTCAGTAGATAGTCATGTTAAGGGGAAAATGTTGAGAACAGAGTAGAGCCCTTGGTTTGTGAAACTAAGCTGAGGTAGGGCAGCTTTTGGGGAGCTCTACACCGTCCGGCTCAGACTCTGAGGGCCCCTGTGAATCTCAGGAGTGCGTGGCTTGGCAAGAACAGCCAGAGCAAGCCTGCCCCACCTCTGTGCATTGAGAGGTGTGTGTGCATGGATTGTGTTTGGGAACGCTGCCCAGTCTGTCCAGCTGGACGTCTAGTGGCTGTACTTTCTCAGCACTACGTGTTCTGGGGTGTTCCTCCCCTCCTTGCTTCCAGAAACTTCTAAAAGGGTTCTTTCTGATCTGACTTGCTGGGTCTTCTGAAGCCTTGGTAACCATTTTCCCCTAGGTGACCCCTCTTTCCTGGGATGTGGCAAGGAAGTTGCAGCTCTGGTCAGCAGCTGCTCAGGTTCCTGGTTTGTGTTAAATTCACAGATGGTGAACTGACCCTTTCCTACATTTATTTGCCTATATTTATTTATTATTTATTTATATTTGTTATTTATTTCCCTCATTAGTTCCTGAGTCTGTAAGGGAGACTCATTTCTTGGTGAGTTTTTCTGGGTTCAGGGGTCTGCTCACCCACAGTTGCCTGGAAGATGCCCAGCAAGAGGGAGCCTTCCTGATCAAACCCAGGGGAGAAAGGACCCAACGGCAAGTCAGAAGGAAGAGGATGGTGCCAGAGAGGTGCCAGCTCCTGATGAGATTTCCTATATTGCCACCTCATGGTCTAGCTGAATTTGTCCTTTCTGACATTGGCTGCCTGTGCCTCATTTCCTGAGTTACACTGGGGTAGAGAAAACCAAGACTCTAAGCAGAGGTGGAGGCTGGGGCTGGCACGGGTTGGGAGTTGCTCTCTAACCTAAATAAGAAAGCCCTCAAGTGTCATGCGAGGGTGCTGGGTGTGCACTGCAGAGTGGCTCCTAATGGCTCCAGGAGGCTAGGTAACAGCCAGCTCTACCCCCAGGCCCTGACCATCCCTGACATCCATGTGTCTTGGTCCCCTTTCCACAAGCATTCTTGTTTTGTGGTATTGGGAACATATGCTTGTAGGTGTGGGCCTCTGCAGCCTCTGTAAGTGTAATGTTCCTTAGTTGTGCTGGGAAGTATCTGTGAAATACTAGAACACACACACATACACATACACACACACAAATTAAGTTAAAAATTGAAATAATTTAGAAATTCTGGAATATCCTAATGAAGAGGGAAGCTCTTCTGAGCCTCTAGAATATGAGAGTATTCCTATCTCATTCTGTGGATCAAAGATGAAAATTATTCTGTGGAGTTACATCACTAGGGACACATTAGCTGGAGAGCACCGGACGTGATGCTGGGTGCATGGCCTTCCTGCCTTGCCCTTTGTCATAGTGTTTAGACCCTGACAAGGCTGCACTGCTGGAGCTAGGTCTGTTACTAGAGAAGCAGGATTTGCCAGCAGTAAAAATAAGCTTTCTGCCACCTCATCAAGTCCTTGAAGGAATGGCCTTCCTATGTTTCACAACACTGATTCCTTTCTTGCCCTGGGAGATCTGGTGCCTTAAAATAAGCACGTCATTTCCTGGTCCACACAGAATGGCTAGACAGATCTTCTTTTGAAGTCAGAGACAAGTTGGTAAAGAAACACAGAGGGTAAATTTTCTAATGGCAACTGTCCCAGGAAGACTAACGGGTTATTGATCTTACCAAACTGTAAAATGTACTCAAAAAATTATTTGAAGGCAATGTACACAAAGGTGATTTTGAGGAGTGCTTACATAAGAGGTGGACCGGGAAGGCTGAGCAGACAGTGGATCAGTCTATGCCTCTCCTGAAAGGGAGGCTCTGCATACTGGTGATGCCCCCTTTCCTGGTGGGTGGGTGGCAGTGGGTGGATGGGTGTGTAGAGTACAAGGTGTCTTCAGGAAGCCCCAGGAGATGTGGTCAGGAAGTCGCTGGCAAAGCTCTAAAGAAAAAAAGTACTGGGCAGTCTGCATCATTTTGGCTTGACTTTTAACTTGATTTCTCTGCCATTTTCAAAAAACAGCAGATTGATTCATCATCTGTTGCCTAGTGGCATGACAAGTAGCTTTTCAGGAGGAGGTAGCCCCAGAAAAGTGCCAAGGAGAGCAGAGGAGGGTGTTGAATCAGCCAGGAACTTCAGGAAGGCAGGTACAGGAAGCTCTTATTCCAGCCAGTTCGGTGTCAGCCGCCTTTCTGTGTACATAGATGCACCCCACACTGCAGATCAGAGCCCAGGAAGCCGCCTAGGACTTCCCTCAGGTGGATAGGTGTTCATTTCAAGGATGCTGAGAAGTCCCTGTTCTTCTGCTGTCAGTCACAAAACCTGTTCACATACTGGGGACATGGTGAACAAATGCCAATGGGACCTTGTGTGGAGTGCATGGTTGAGGTCCAAATGCACCCAGACATGCCAAGACGAGACTTCCCTGTCCCATAGGGCACACAGAGAGGGAGCAGATTCTCAATGATAACAACCTTTAAGTTTTGTTTCTGTTTTTGGTTAAGGTGAAATACACGCAACATTTAGCACAGTAACCGTTTTTAAGTGTTAATGAACACTCAAGATTGATAGCCGGTCCCCTTCTGTAACAGAAACTCTGGACCCACTAAATAGCAGCTCCCTCGCCCTCATCTCTCTTCTCAGCCCCTGGCAGCCATTGTTCCATTTCTGAGTTCAACTGCTTTATATGCCTGCTGTACACAAGAATCTTCCAGTATGTGTCCCTCTGTTACTGGATTATTTCTCTCAACATAATCTCCTCAAGGTTCATCCACACTGTAGCATGTGTCAGAATTTCCTTCCTGTAGTTTTTTGGATAATTCTCTCTTTTTAGCTGCATAATATCCTATTATAGGGACACACCACATTTTGCCGTTCCTTGCATCCATCCATCCATCCATCCGTGGATGAACACTTGGGTTACTTCCCTCTTTGGGTTATTGTAAAATCATGCTATTATAAGCACGTGCAGTGGTATCTACTGTTGTCTGTTCTCTAGGGGCACAAACCAAGCAGTAGCGATGCTGTGGCATGGGATAGCGTGTTCTGACTAGCCTTTAACATCTTTCCTTCCTTGCAGGCGCCTTCAGGAGGAAGATCAGCAATTCCGAACCTCATCTCTGCCGGCCATCCCCAATCCATTCCCTGAGCTCTGTGGCCCTGGGAGCCCCCCTGTGGTTGCTCCCAGCTCCTTACCTCCGAGCCAGCCGGCTGTGAAGCAGGTGAGTTACCCCCACTGCAGCAATGTGGCCGTTACTTATGGGAAAAATGGGGGCAGTCATGAGATCGCTCTTTGGGTCTCCTTGTACTTTTCCCTTATGAGTCCTTTTACTTTATTGGTCAGAATTCCACTTATTAAGTTAGGGATGCATCAGTGGAATTCTTAAAAGTTACATTTGTTTATTTATTGTGTGTAGGGTTGGGAGTCTGTGTGCCATATATGGAGTTCAGAGGACAACTTTGGACAGTCCTCCTTCCAGCATATGGGTCCCAAGGATTAAACTCAGATCCTCAGGCTTTGCAGTCAAGAACCTGCACCTTCTTGCTGGTCCAAAGAATAGATCTATATCTATCTATATATTTAATATTATTTATTTTGTTTTATGTATATGAGTGTTATGTTACATGTATGTAAGTGTATATGTACATGGCATGCCCACAGAGGTCAGAAGAAGGTGTCAGATCCCCTGGAACTGGAGTTATGGATGGTTGTGAGCTGCCATATTGGGTGCTGGGAACCAAACCCAGGTCCTCTGTGAGAGCAGCTAGGGCTCTTGACCACTGAGCCATCTCTCTAGCCCCTATCCGTATGTTTTAATAGTTTTAACTGTGATCTTTTTTTAGAAAAAAAGTTAATAATTTGACGATTGGAGATAAGTTTGAACTCTTCTAAAGACATTATGCTGCCAGGTCACACTGATCACCAGTACCCAGTGTGGTACGGCTGGTGCCAAGACACTTCCTCTCTAATGCAGGACAGTCAACGAGTTTCCATCTTGAGGCCTTGACTTTGAATGTGGCCTGCTCAAAGCAAAAGAATCTCTACTCGACATGGCAGATAACAGCTGCCCTTTTTACACTGAAGTTTCTCCTTTGAAGTAGGACTGCAAGATAGATATCCAGTTATTGGCCCCATGTGTGAAACGGCCCAGTGCCAGTCACTCAGCTTATCAGAGACACTAGGCAGGGAAATCGGTTGGCTTCTGTTGCCCTATTTGTGCTGAGCTAGGAGCAGGACAGCCCAGGGTTCTGCAGGGCCCCCAGCCTGCTGCAGTATGATTTGTGGGTGGCGAATATGACAGAGACAATAGTGGCGTCTGCCTTGTGCTGCTGATGTGTGTGAAGGCTATACTGCTGCACTTATGTATTTCTCAAGCCAGCCCTACGAATTAGGTACAGATGTCATTCATTATCAGTCTCTTACGGTGGAGGAAACTGAGGCTGGAATTGGCAGAGAGCCGTGAGTGACCTGGTTTCAGGGCCCAGAGTACTCATAGGCTTCCTGCCACTTTGACTGTTCTCTTTCAGACAAGTACAGTTGAGAAGGTTCGGTGCTTTCCCACCACACTCACTTCTCTTCCCTCTTGCCCACCCCTGCCTGCCGTTCTCTGACACAGGGAGCCAGCAAGCTCTGTTTTCTGCAGTCCTGTGTCACGTACTGCAGGGCTCTCAGGCGCTAGGCTTTTGTCTAATATTCACTGACTCTGGAGGCCTGCTCCCCTCGAGTGCCTCTCGGGCTGCCTGCATTATGGCACTGTCAGACTTAGAAGGTGAGGTCAGTGTTCCTTGTCTGGGAGCCAGCGCTGGCCTGGCTTCTGCACACAGTCACATGCTGAAGTGCATCTGGGCTGTCTACCTCCCTGGTGACCTTCCGCCTCCAGTAAGGATCCTGATGAGCGTGTATGGGTTTGTTGCTGAGGTTGTTTACAAGTTTCCCGTCCTGAAGTAGACCACAAAAGTACTATCTGGCCCTCGCCTTGACTGGCAAGAAAACGGGTCTCCTCCCCACGGATTGTCCAGATTTATAAGAATAAGGAAACCCAGGAATTTTGCCTGCTTATGTTTTTCTTGGGATTGGAGTTGGCTTCTTATGAGAACAGTGCACTGGCGTGTTTGTTGTCAGATTCCTCAAGCCGACTGGGACCAGCAAGAGCACGGAGGGGAGGGTGTTTCTCACTTGTGGAGCGCCATTGTTCTTTGTGGCTGTTTTCATTTTTATTTTTCTTTATTCTTTGGCAATTTTATGCACAGTGTATTTTGATCATATTCACCCCATTGCCCTCTTTTGGCCCCCCTCACTCTCGCTTAGTCATTTTTTTTTTCCTTCCAGAAACCCCCATTCTACTTCCTGTTGTTATTGTTTTCAAACGTTTTATTATGTTTATTTATTGGGAGGATGCACATGCACATGGTCATGTAGAAGTCAGAGGACAACATGCAGGACTCTTGTCTTCTTCCACCGTGTAGGTCATGGCAAGGATGACCTCCGCTTCTCAGACTTGGCCACAGGTGCCTTAACTTGCTGAACCATCTCACAGCCCTTTTGTTTTTGTTTTGACCCATTGAATGTTATTACCGTTGCTTGTGTGAGCATGGCTGGGACATGGGGGTTATTTGCTGGAGTATGGGCAGTTTGTCAGTGGCTGTACCACTGAAGAAAGTGATCTTCCCTCGGAAACCATTAATTCCTTCAACCGGAAGTGGGGCCTCATGTGGCTGGGTTTTTGTTGTTTTGCTTTATTACTTTCTTTTCTTTGACAGTTTCATACATGTATTTAATACACGCTGATTACTCTCATTTGCCACCCTCTCTCCAACCGCTGTCTACCCCTCCACATCTCTGCAATGATTTCTCAAATTCTTATCTTTTTGTATATTTTGTGACCCACCAAGTTTAACTAGAGCTATGTGTATGACTGTGGATGTGGCTCTGTGCATTAGAGTCTGATGGGCTCACCAGTGGATGCTGTCATTTTTAAAGTGTGGGAGGGGTTGTGATTTGCCTTCTCTCACTTCTGTCTTGAACCTTGTGGAAGTGGAAGTTTTCTGTAGTTCCTGCTGGGACTAATCACAGTACCACATGTGGCCACCTGCTAGACTTTGAGTACAGCATCCTGGCTGGAGATGCTACGGGTGAAAGTGCTTGAGTTTCATTTGGGTCCTGTTCTTTGTCATTTGCCTGAGGGAAGGAGAAATTGAATATCATTTATCTTTTCATATGATGTCAGAGGACATTAGCATTGAGAGCAGGGGCCAGTCAGGAGTTGTGAAGCAAGAAAAAAATGGATTTTATTTTCATAGATAAAATATAGATTGTTAATAATATTTATGCAGTATTTTCAGGGTAGCCTGCCTGAGGGAAGTTGCTTCATTCTCTGGGGGAAAAAGGGAGGATAAGAAGAATGTGCTAAGCTCTTGGGAAGCTACCTGGGGACAAGGATGTATTCAGAAGCCTCCCTGTCACATCCTTACATGTCACATCTTACATGTTCCCATGTAAAAAGGCTTATGATAGACAAAGGGCAAAGTAGAAAAGCAGCCATGGGAAAATAAAAAAAAAAAAATTCTTTCTACGGGCTTTATGGCAAAGTATTCTGAAGTCCTGCTTAGGTAAGTCAGTTCTTCCAATTCCCTTGAGTTTCCTTTCTGAGGGGGTTTTCAGTGGTTGCTTAATGGGGAAAAAGTAGTCAGGGATGGGTGCCTGAACCCAAGCTCTGGAGAGGAAATGCTGTAGTGTGCTTATCACATACAGCAACTTCCTTGGTGCCAACTTCCATGAAGATGAGATGTGAGCCATGGGCCGTGGCACGTGGGTAGACACTGCCCGTGTGGCACAGCTCCTTGAGCCAGCTGAACATCAAAGACCTTGAGCACCATAGAGTAAAGTGCTGGCGCAAGCAGCCAGGCTGCCTTCTGTTCATGCAGCCTTGTCTGTGAGTTGCTGTCAGACTGGGTTGCCCTGCACTGCTGGCCTGGCTCCTTCACAGATAGGCAGGCTGCCACATGGGAGCTCATCAGCCTACAGATCCTAGTGGCCACAGGATTCAGGGAAATGAAAGAGGAGAAAAACTGTGAAGGGGATAGAGAAGGGCCTTAGCCCGGTCACTGCCAATGGCATTTTTTTGTGCCATCTCCCTCCAACCTTTCTGATTTGGCTGTCATCCCCAAGCTCCTACCCTGTACCAGATCCTTGGCAGACCCTGCAGCTAGAAAACTGGCTCCTGTGAGCTGAGCATGCCAGTACAAAAGCCAGACGCTGCCCGAGGTGAGGGCAGAAGGGAGCAGGTGATGGTAAAAGATAATGTGAGATGGAGAGAGAAGTTGTCAGTCTACCTGGAAGGTTGGAGAGGTCTTATGCAACAATCTGCATTCTCTTGGGGAATTGCACAGCCAGCTGCTCCCAACTTGGTGGAGGTGCTGGGGCCGAGTTCTTGATACAGAGGCAGTCCTGTGGGGGCCCTTGGCCTCACTTAGGTCATCCTCATGGCTGGCAGTCATAGCTGTACTTTCTATAAGTACCTCTGATTCTCTGGCTTGGGGACACTGAAAATGGCCACAGTTGACAGCTTCCAATCAGAGATCATCATGTTGAGACCAAACCAGCTAATGGCCCCCTTGTTCCTTTCTCACCTGGGCCTTCAAGGCCTCCAACCTCCCAAGCTTTAATCCAGTCTTTTATTCTATTGAATACTGTTCCTTTACTGCCCAGTGTCTGTGATGACAGCACAGTCTGGTCTGATTCTAGCTTCTTACATTCTCTGCACTACAGCTGTCCCGAGTATAGCTTGTCAAGAGTTCTGTAGACTCAGCAGCCTGGCAGGACAGTCCTTTATTGGAAGGGACACTCTCAGGTTCCAGTGATGAGACTCATGGTGTTCACACAGGCTTCTCAAGCATTCTGGGTCAGGACAGAGAAGATTTAGGGCTTCCTGCCCTCGACTCCAGCTTCTAGGGTTTCTCTTTTGTTTTACTGTGCTTTATGAAGGTTCAAAGAAAGCAGTTTGGTTTACTTGTTAATAATATTTATACTCCAGAGCATTTGATGGTAAATTCATGTAAGGTTGTATTCTGGAGTCATCACTGAAGGCCTGGCTTATTCATAGAAGGTCAAAGAAAGTAGATCCTTAGATATCCATGAGTATAACCCCTGTACCACAAGTGTGCAGATGCTCAGGTGGCGTGGTGCTTGTACAGAAACTGTTCGGTCCTACCATTCACTTTCCATCTCTAGGTGACTTTCAGTCTTTTATTCTATCTGAATACTGTGTAAATTGTTAAATTTCTAAAATACTTTCTATCTACTGTTGGTTGAATTCCTAGGCACTGAGCCTAAGTAGACAGACAGTGGGCTACATGAATGTTGTGTTACAGGAATCATTCTCTTTGACCCCTGAGTGAACAAAAAAGTAATAATATAATCTTACATAATATCTTCCAGCAGTTACACTTGGCCATTTTAAAACAGATGAGTACATCTTATGTGAAGGTACATCTTCTGTAAAAATTGTCATGCCATGTTATTTAGTGATTTAACTTAAAGTTGTGTGCTTATATCTCATTTATCAAAAACAAAAATATCTGAAAGTTAAAGTTCGTTCTTCCAGGGGGTAGTAAAATTAAATCAGCCAGCATCCAGATACTTGATATGTATTTGAAAATTGTCTTGAACTTTAATCCTCCTGCCTCCACCTCCAGAGCAAGGATTATAGCCATGTGACACTTAACCCAGTTTATCCAGTGCATTATTGTACTGAGAGCTTTGTGCATGCTAGACAAGCACTCTTATCAACTAAGCTACCTTCCCAGCCCCACAGCATGGGTTTCTGGGTCATGAGCCCATGGTGGGTATTATCTTAGGTATATGGGATTGGCCATCCGTTGGTCCTGCTGGGCTTCTATAGTGGTTTTCCTTGCCTTCTGTGCCTGGATGGACTCCGACTCAATGATCCTCGTTCATGTAAAACCCTCAAGAGTCTTCTTTGCCTCTGTTTCAACATCCCAGAGACCAACAAGGCATATATTTTTAAGTCTTGCCCTTATCTGACAGCAGCCGAGTGCTTAATGTGTGGCTGGTGGGTGCCAAACCCAGGTATACAGTATAGGCATATAGCATCTGATCTGTGACGTGCAGAATCTGGTGTGGTGGGGAGGAGCTTGAATTGTGGCTAGAGCCCGAGTAGTGCTATTCATACTGTTCTGGGCCTGATGGGAGCTTGTGGGCTAAGCCAAGCTGTCATCTTTCTAGCCAGCACTTTAGAGCTGAAGATAGGTCCTTCCTGTGTGTTTAGAACTGGCTGAGTGTGTGGCGAACCCAGAGAGTAAGCCCTGTAGGGGTAGGAGAAGGTGCTCTGTAGAAAAAGAGTTTGGGCTGAGCCTAGGTGGCAGGCAAAAGGTAACGCGTCCTTCCTCTTATCCCTCACCACAACACACTTCAGGCAACCCTAGCTTGTGGACCAGATCCCCTGCTATCGCCTTGCTGTTTCCCTCTGTGTTATCGGAAAAGAGAATGCAACTTAGGATATGGCCCTTTCCAGGTGATCCTAAGTGCATCTGCATGGCACAGGCTTGAGAGGGTTGCAGCTCTGTTTGGGCTCTAGACCTTGTCATTTGTTGTTTCAGATGGATCTCAGCTCAGAGGTGTCAGAAGCTAGAGAGGAAGTGGAGCCACACAGTGAGGTTTGGGTGGCGAACATATGAGGAAATGTAGGTTCACTGGGTGGAGGGAACCTCAGTTGAGGAATTGTCTCCATTGAACTGGCCTGTGACCATGTCTGTGGGGCATTTTCTTGATTGCTGAGTGATGTGGGAGGGCTCAGCCCACTGTGGGCGGTGCCACTTCTGGACAGGTGGTCCTGTATTGTATAAGAAAGCAGGCTGAGCTCCAGCCAGAGGAGCAAGCCAGTAAACAGCATTCCTTCATGGTAAGTTGCCTTGGTCATGATGTTTTATCACAGCAACAGAAAAGTACACAAGGTAAAGCAGAATATGGAGAGTGTTTGGAGAGCACAAGACCACTTAAAGGGTTGGTAGCATCTTCTCTTTCTGGTGTGACCCAAGTTGGGCCATTCCGTCCCATGGTCAGTGAGCCAGGTGCTTGGACACATGTAGTCGTAAAGAGGGAGTCGGAAGGGTGTATTGATGCACAGGGAGGCAGTGTGTAGGGTCTTAGTCATACTGAGAAGGATAAGATGGCTTGTTATGTCTGAGTACAGAACTGCTGAGAAGGGCGAGGATGGAGGGAGCCAGAGCAGTAACTCTGGACAATACTAGGTAGTGATGTGGAATTCACAGCAGACACAGTGGCCACGCATAGCAATGTTGGGCTTCTCTTTCCTTCAGCCAAAAAGAATTTGATGTGACCACATAATGACTTGTTAGAGCACATTTTTCCATTTGCTGTTTAAACACAATTAGCCTCATATTGTACCCTATCATTAATGGGGCATAAATATTGTCTTAGCTCCAATCATTTGTTCTCTCTTTGTTTAATTTTAAAAATTAATTTTCTGGAACTGAATTAATGACCTTGCATAGGATTCTGTGCCTACATTTCTAATGACCAAAACCGGGTCTTCCAAGGCTTTAACTGCAGTTGATGAATATGCTGTGGCACGGAGACCCTGTTTGGTGGGAAAATCTAATCCTGGCCACCACAGGACTAGGAGGCTGTTCCCTTTTTCCCTCAGTGTAGGTCATAGGTACTCGAGTCTGCCCTGAAGCAATATGTTCTTGAGCTTCAGTGACCTCTCAGCCCACAAAAGACCTCATACCCCATGCACAAGTCGGCCTTCTCTTCGCACCTCCACAGTTTATTCTGTCACCTTTTCTGCTGTCTTCTGATATCAGAAGACAGCAGGACCTAGACCTAACTGAAGTTTAGCCTGAGTGAACCCCTGCCTGGGGCAAACCAGCTGCTCAGAGCAGTCCCTGGGCTGTGGCGGAAGGTCAGGAGTGAAAGTAGGACGGAAGCGATGTTGTCACCCCGGGGATGACCGTTCATGGTTTCCCTGGCATGACACAGCCATCAGCTCATCCCATCGTTTTAAAAAGATAAAACCTTCTGCTCAACATGCCCATCCCTTTGTCCTCTGGCTTAACTGCTCGCTCACATTTCTCCAGGGAGGCCATGCCTGTTCCCTGTCACCTCTGCACTGAGAGGCAGACCCAGTGTGTGGAGGGTGAGTTCTAGCTCGTGCACTAAGGCAGGGTTGGTAGTCCTCAGGTCCCCTGCTACTTCTGAGCAGCAGCCCCTCTGAGAGCTTCTGTTTCTTGTCTGTCATAGGAGGCTGATGTCTCAGGGTAGTTGTGATGTCAAATCAGCACATAGGAAAATGTCAGTGTGGTGCTGTTTCTTCCCATCACAGCTGTCACTGTAGGTGTGTATTTGATCCTCACCTCCTCTTGTGGAACAGGACAGCAGAGATGTTCTCAGAAGGCAACTGAGGCCCAGGAAAGGCAAAGCCACTAAAGTGTGAAAAGAGTGAGCCTCAAATACAAAACCGTTCACGTCTGAGACCCGTATCTGCACAAGTGGCCCTGCAGGTTCCGAGTAGCAAAAATACCTCTCAGAAGACTGAATGTTTGTCTAGCATTTCATTAGGTAGGGGTATCCACAGGGACTTAACAAATCAAACAGGTAAAAACTACCAGCTTAGACTGGGGATGCAGCTCTGTGGTGCAGAGCATTTTCTTAACAAGTGCGGTACTGTGGGTTCAGTACAGTATTTCCCAAATACTGTCAAAAAGAAACACCAGTTAGTATATCTTACTGCAGGGTTGCCTGCTGCCCCGTGAAAGGATGGATGTTTTTACCAGTTTAATCCTTTGTCTTGTGACTCCTCATGATCCTGTATCAGGCAGGCTCTGAGATGGGTGATGGGAGGAGAGTACAGTCTATCTTTGAGGAAGCGTAAGTTGGAAGGATATCAGGCACATGTACAGGGCCAGAGGAGCCAACCTGCTGAGTCTCTTGTCCACATCTGGCTGCTCGTGCTGTGTTCCTTGCTGGTCAGCGTGGGTTTTAGAAGCAAGACAGCTCTAAGTGCTTCTTCCTGTATAGAAGCTCAGTCAGCCTCTCCCTTAGTTTTTCTTGATTTTAGCTAGTCACAGTGGGACAGCTTAGCTCGGCTAAGCTGTCATCCTGACACTCTATAGTCCTTTTTCTTTGGTGAGTTGACTGAGAGTCCTTTGCCTGCCTTTCTCGGCTTACATTTTCGGGCAACTCAGTGACTTTGGTTGTGGGGAGAAACAAGAAAACACAAATCTTTAATTACGGAAATTAGTGTTCCTTACCTCCTCTCAGAAATTCATCTTTCTTACTTGGTTTTAGAGGATCTGAAAAAGCTAGCAGTGGGAAACCAAATTAACCCAGAGCTTTTTGAAAGTTTTTAAAATCACTTTATATCCAGTCAGTATCTGTGGATTTCCCGTGAGCCTGTTTTGGGCATGGGTGCTAAGTTGCCCATAGTAAAATGGTGAAGGCTACCCCTAGCTGTCACTGTAGACTGCAGCTGTGGAACCAAACATAATCCCTAACACTGAGACAATACATTCATGTCTTAGTGTTCAAGTGATGCAGTCAAAGCAGAGAGCCATGATCTGGAGCAGGCCATGTGCTTGTCCGAGTATGAGACAGGAAATCTCGTGTGAAATCCCTACCTAGTGTTTCTCTGTACTATAAAATATCTTCTACAAGCACTGTGAATGTGAGGAGCCTAACAACTGATTATTACAGCATTGGTTAGCTCTTATCTCAGTTTTGCCAGAAGTTTATTGTTTGTCCTACCCATACTAGGACCGACATGATGAGACTCCAACAAGGGGACAGGGGATACTTATCCATGGATGTTGGGGATTTCAGAAAGGCCCTCTTCATCTGGTAGGAACAATAAATGATTTTCCTGGGAAATTTGCTAGTTGTTGTTGATGCTTTGACTTGATATTTCATGAAGAAATGAGAAATCATTAGCTAGTAAACTTTTTTTTTATTATTATTATTTTGAGACAAGGTCTCCCTGTATCCCCAGCCAGCCTGACCTCACTTTATAAACCAGGCTGGCCTCAGTCTCACAGAGATCTGCCTGCCTCTGCCTCCTGGGTGTTGGCATTAAAGGCATATACCTCCATGCCTAACTTCTAATGCACTTTTTACCTGATAAAGTTCTGTCCTTGTTAGCTTCAGCTGTCAACTTGACACAGACCAGAGTCATTTGAAAGAGTTTCATTTGGGGGATTGCCTAGGTAAGATTGGCCTGTGGCCATATCTGTGAGAGATTGTCTTGACTGCCGATTAATGTGGGAGGGCCCAATCTATTGTGGGTGACATCATCCCTAGGCAGGTGGGTCCAGGCTATATAAGAAAGCTTGAGTCGGGGCACAAACCTGCCAACAGCATTCTTCTATGGTTCCTGCCTCCAGGTTTTGCCCTGACTTCCCTCAGTGATGGACTGTGACCTAGAAATTTAAACCACAGACACCCTTTCCTTTCCAAGTTGCTTTTGGAAGGAATGTTTCATCAAAGCAACAGAAAGTAGACTAAACTGGCTTCTCTGATGGCATGGCCTACTGTAGGCATGTGATCAAACAGTGCTCTGGTTTGTTTGTGCTTGTATTAGAACCCACATCACATGAACATCTGCTCTTCAGAGATGCAGGTTGAACATCTCTGATCTAAAAATGAAATCTGAAATGCTCCAGACTCCATAATGCCACAAGTGGAAGCTTCCATCCGTGTGACTTTATTAAATTATTAGCATGCTAAAATTAGTATTTTATTGTAGAAAATGACCTTCAGGCTATGATTCACTTACGAAATAGAAATTTTATGTTTAGACTTGGGTCTCATCCCCAAGATATTCCCATCCAGAGAAACTCAAAATCAGAAATATTTCAAGTTGAGGATACTAACCTTTGCCTGTGAGCAGCCAGAGAGGATTCGTTTTTATTTTCAGTCTGTACCTACAACAGTTCCTCCTGGTTTAGGAAAAAATATTTCATGAAATTGTAAGTTGAAAAGTCTCAGACCTTTCAGTCGTGATTGAGGCATTCCGTGCCGTGGTGAACGTCTTTGTCACCATTACTGAGTGTGTAATCCTGGCCTTCTCATTGCTGTGGGAGACGGTAATCCACACAGAAAACCACATCCCGGGGCCGGGAGTCACCCTTCCTCAGTCTCTGCGCCTGCCCTGTGAGGCTTCTTGTTGCCCCACCTCCGTGTAGCTGCCCACCAGGCCACGCATGTCCTGCATGGCGTCTGCCTTTCCTTTCCTCCATGTCTCCTCTTTCTTCCCGTGCTTTCACCTTAGTCTCTTAACCAGCCTAAGTGGAGTCATAACAAATGTAAAAATGATAAAGAATCCCTGGAGGAAACCAAGCAAGGGCGTTTTGAGTGCCTTCAGCAGAGGGAATGTGGTAAACATCCTCTCGTGGCTGTGGGTGCCAAGTCTCCACATTTCTAGGAAAGAGAACACAGATGTTGACCCCGTCTGGGAAGGTTAATAATTACATGTCCTCTGGTTCCTTAGAGAACTAAATGCAGATGACTGGTGGTTTATCTTTCACCTTACCTCAAAGTAGTTTCCTTCTTGTAATTTTACCAGCAGACACTCTGTCCTGAATTGAAGTAGGAGTTCCTAATGATTTTATCGAGTTCTGGCGTCTTCTGATTCATTTATATGAGCTGTGCATTCCTCTGCTTTGTTCCCTGAAAGTGTTTCTGTTCACACAGGCCCTAGTTTCTCCACAGAACCCTGGAAGGGGACCAGATCAGTGGTAGGAATATCATAAATACTTGAAGAAAAGGGAAGCAGCATTATTTTCTTTTCATTTAGCTTTGGAATATTAATATGATCAACACTTTTAGTTCTGATCATTGAGCTGTTAAAACAACATTTTTTAAGTGTTCTTTTTAAAATTATTTTAAAATTTTCTGTGTTTGAATGTTGCCTGCAAGAAGACATTGGATTCCCCTGGAACTGTCGTTAAAAATGGTTGTTACCTGGCATGTGGGTACTAGAAAACTGAACCTTGGTCCTCTGCAAGAGCGCCTAACTTCTGAGCCATCTCTCCAACCCCCCCAAACAATATTTTAATCACAGTAAATGTGTTAGCTTGCCATTTCTAAAACAAAATACTCAAATACTTATAAAGAAAAAAGATTTGTTTTGCATTTAGCTGGTTGACCATGACTAGGTTTCAGTCTTGCTGTTCAGGCCTCTAAGCTGTAAGTGATGCTACACCTTGTAACTTTTGTTACATTTTCAGTTCTCTCCCTACCTCCCTAAAGAGAGCCTTCAGCATATGTATCGCTGTATCCATTCACAGGGGCTTATGTAATGCAATTACCATAGCAGAGGCAGAATAAGTTTTTAGACCTGTGAGCCCTGTCCCCACACCTGGAGCCTTTGTGTCCTCTCCATTGACAAGAGAGGCCCAGAGATCCTCTATGACTTTGGAATCCTGCACTTCCCCAGTGAGGATGGCTTTCTCTGCCTCACATGGTCAGCAGCTATCTGCAAGGGCTCTGTTGTCTGTCTTCAGAATTTTCTGGCCACCCATTAAGTCTTCTGACATGTCCTTGGCTGCCTCTGGTTGTGTCATGTATATGGCAGAGTAAAGCTATCCATGGGACTGAAGGATGAGAAGTCCTTAATTGCCTTACAAGGCAAAGGTTACTTCAGAAAGTAGGAGTAAGAACAGAAGGGATGGGCAGCCTCTGGTAGCTAGTACAGCTGAGGCCTTATATGCGTTCTGATAAGACCTTGATCATAAATACGGAAGAAACTGTAGTGTCAGGAATGCAGAGCAGGTTTGCATTATTTAAAAGGAACTTCTGATATGTAGTGCAAAGAGTAGGCTAGACCTGGACATGTGGGAATGTGTAGTTCTCTTATTAGGATGCAGCAAGAATATACACGCTCCAGGTTAGTTAAGTGGTGTGAAGTGGGAATGCCAAGGGAGTCTGAGCAAAATCAAAAAGATTTCACAACTTATTGCTTTCCCATGATTTTTATGATTCCTCAGACGGATTACATTTCTCTTTTTCCTCCTTTCAAAATATATTCTTTTAATGCTAAAGTCTTGCTTCTTAAACACTATTCCCCCAGTAAAAGGGGCCATAGGTACCCTAGGAGGTACTTAAAGAATGAAGGTGACATTTTGTATGCAAGTAGGAAGGGCAGAGAAGAAAAAAGAACTTGTGTAAGGGGAGACACCTAGCAAGTAGCCTTGAGCAGGTGGTCCCAGCAGCTGTCTCCAGGAAGTAAGGGACCAGAAGCATACTGGCCTTCCTGAGCTGGTTCTCCAAAGGGGGTCACAGTATTTCTTCAGTGGTATAACTATCCTGAGCCAGAGCTACATAGCTTATTCTAGGGACATCACCCAAGCCAGAGCCTGGGCTAGAACTCTTCAGAGCTTTCCAGGTCATAGGAAACTCCCAGGAAATCCACTAACTAATTAACTATACTTAAGGAACTACAAGTTCTGGCAGCAAGTGTAGCATGTATCCTACTGGATCCCGAACCAGGAAAAAACTAGTCAACTCCAGTTTGTTGCTGTCCATGTACTTTGTGTGAGACCGTCCCCTGAAGCATGGTTAACCTACCAGGAGCCACACCCTTAAAGAAAACCTACTCTCTCTCCCCCAGAAGCCATCAGCTGTCCATACATAGCTCCTCAGTTACAAGTGGGAGTTTGTGGACTACTTCTTCCTCTGTGCTGGACTGCTCACTAGACTGATCTTGTACAGATCTTGTGCAGATAACCACAGATGCTGTCAGTTCATGAATGCAGTCATCTCTTCCCGTCTTCCCTGAGCCTGAAGGAGGAGGTGTGATACAGATGTTCCATTTGTAGCTATGAACTTAACAGTCCCTTATTCACTGCACTTTGACCA
The DNA here is from genome assembly GCA_035773235.1 of Eospalax fontanierii. NCBI lineage: Eukaryota > Metazoa > Chordata > Mammalia > Rodentia > Spalacidae > Eospalax > Eospalax fontanierii. Next base: position 41,654,203 of record CM069540.1, on the reverse strand, counting down.
GCTGTGAATTTCTGTGTTAACCACTATTCATTGCATAAAGAAACATCTGATGAAGTTTTGAGAGCTGCATGATCTATGAGTATCTCAGAGGTATGAATTTAGAGGACAATTTGAAACTGTGTCCATTGAGAAAAATAATAGTAGTAAGTTCACCCCTGGAATCTGTGAGCTCCCTAACCATGGGTTCTTGCCCAGATTTGTAAAACTACGACTATGTTTCCTCCTGTGGAACAGGGCCTTAAATCCAATGAGAAACTGGTTGGTTACCTCCACAACGTTCGTGCTAGTATTGCACCATGGTCATATCTTGTCACCCTGGTCGTTGTTTCAGTTCACAGTGTTCACAGCTGAGTAAGACTGCTGATGACTTTCTTTTCTCCAGCAACCTACATGTCATCTTCTGGTGCTATGAAAGCTAGCCATCTGGAAGGAAGAAGCTTCCTGGTCAGTACCAAGTTGGTTTTCCCATGCCCTGTAGCCAATGTGTGTGGTGTCTTCAGCAATAGGATCTTACCGTCAGGTTCAAGTAGCCAACCAAGAGCATTAGCCCATATTGTGTTGGAACTCTCCATGACACCTCTGACCAACAACTCTGGGGAAAATATCCCACGCCTGGCACTGGGCTTTGGGGACAGTTGTTAATTTCCTGAATTTGATCATTGATCTATGATTATGTAAGAATGTTCTTGTTTTTACGAAAATCACACTGTCTGTCTAGCAGACCTGTGTAGATAGAGAAGAGAATGGAAAGTGAGCGACTAAATGGAGCCAGATGTTACTATTTGTGGAACCCAGATGAAGAATATACAGAAAATTTATACTGCTTAAAAATTTTCCGCAAGTGTGAAATTACTTCAAAATAAAATGCTAAACCAAAAGCAACAACAACATAAAAAACCCCTCTGTTTAAAACCAAAAGTATGCCTCTCTGTACACACATTTTCTGTGCTCTTCCCCACAAGGTGACAAAAAAGATAGAAGTCAACAGAACATGCCACCCAAATTCCCCATGTCTATCAGAAGTGCATCTTTGAATGCACAGGACAGGGTGAGCTCTATAAATGTGACCTGACTGAGGACCTTGTGAGGGTCCTGAAAGCTGAAGGGTGTATGTAGCTATCAACTGACCCCTGGGGGCAAGGCACTGTTAGGAGCTGCCCGCAGTGGGAGGTGTACCCAGAATTTCTCCCAAGGTCAGAGGGTTCCTCCAAGCATCTCAGACTTTTAGAAGGATTAGTCTAGGACATGTTTTTCTAGTTCTTTCTTTTAAAAGACTTAGGTTGTGCAGGCATCACACAGTGCACTACATGGATCAGCTCCATGTTGACTTTGAGGCTTGTAAACACCATCCAAGCAGAGAGTTTGTGAGACTTCAGTGTCTGAGCATTAGCATTTGATGAAAGGTTCCCAAGAATATACAATGGGAAGAAATAAGTTGCTAAGTTTCTCAAAGGCATCAACAGTCTTATCATTAATACCTTTGGCTACTTGAAGGGGAAAAATCTACATACTTACAAGTCAACAGCCAGCACAAAAAGGTCTTGTCCTTGAATCTGTTACCATCCTCAGCCTGAAGTTTTAAAATGTCCCTTTCAAACTGCTGAATCTACTTGGGTAGACTTTTCCTTCATCCACAGAGCTCATAATGGCTCTGTAAACAGTGGTAGAGTGTGGAGCTAAGACTTAAGCCTTGTTGGGCAGCAGCCTGGGAAGGCCAGAGGCTGTATGGTTGGAATGGAGTGCAATAAGATTCAGTGGGCTGGGATGGCGCTTTTTGCCAGCAGGGCTTGAGGCATGAAACAAATGAGTGGTTGTACAGAATCTGGACTGCTTGGGTGTGCAGTAATACATGCCTCTGCCTTTTTCTGTGAGGTGGAAAGATCAAGTCTGAAATTTCTCCTAGAACTGTCCCGAGCTCTTCTAATCATTCTGGTTGCAGCTGAAGTGAACTGTGACAAATAGCTTTGAAGTACAGTGTTCTGAGAGGCATAGGAAGTTAGTCTAGGTCCCTCTTGGAGATATCAGGGTTTATATAATTGAATTCCCTGTCGATAAACATTTTCATTAGAATTCTTCATTTTAAACAAAGCTGAAGTGAATATTCTTGCACATATGTCTTTGGTCACTTATTAGATGGATGTGTAGGTGGTCGATAGATAGATTCCTAACAGTGTATCACTGAACTAAATGAGTATGTGTACAAGTACAAAAAAATAATTTTATAAATAGTGTCAAATACAGTCTGTCCCTTGGGATGAAAGGTGAAGCCATGTTGTATGGTAGAACTGGCCCCTGGCCTGGCTCTGCCATTTGCTACAGTATGACTTTAGATTCCTGCCACTGGGCTTATAGCACTGGGACTTTGGTGGCAGTGGATCAGGATGTGAAGGCCGAGAACCAGACAGTCTACCACATTGCCTGGCTGTTTCTGTAGTTTCAAGAAACTCTGGAAGATATTTACTAAGCTCATCTGGAGCAGAGGAACAAACCCAGAGGTCTGACGTGCTGTCCTTCACTTTCATATCTGCCTTGGAAATTTCTGACTCTGACAGCACCGAGCAGTTGGAGGAGGATAAGATGTGGACTCTGCGTTCAGAGCCTCGTCCCTTTGGGCATTAGGCTTTCTAAGGTCCTAGTCAGTAGAACCTTGTTTCCTTGCTTGTCCAACAGACACGCCTACCCAGCAGGCCGGAAGTTGTCATTGGCTTCACCACTGGCAAGTTTTGCTTGAGCGGCTTAATTTTTTTAGTACTGGAAAAACAGCTGTCTGGGAGGGTATGTGGTGTCAGTGAATAAACTCTACATTTTAAAAGAGGCCATGATAATTAATGTACCTAACACTTAACAGTCTTCAGTGTTTCTATGGTTATATAATCTTATTTTTAATAATACTTATGTTTGGGGGCTAGGGAGCTGATTCAGTGGTTAAGAGCACTAGCTGCTCATGCAGAGGACCCTGGTTCAGTTCCAAGCACCCACATAGTGGCTAACAGCCATCCATAACTCTTTGTCCTTTACTGTATTTTTCCAATTTAATACAAGGAGCACATTGTTTCTATATAAAGCCTAATACATGTATGTGTCATCTGTAGGCATATGTATTTTGGGATATGTATTGGTATTGTGTAGGTATGTACATATGTACACATACATATATGTGATTGTATATGTGGTAGCACAATGCTTGGGTTCAAGTAGCCTTTATTTTATTTAATAAGAGCCCTAAAGCTCAAGGAATTGCAGAGAGAGCTATAAAATGTGTCCTTTAACTGTAAAGTTAAAAGCACAATCAAATATTTTGAGAGCAAGGCCATAGTCCCATAACTTTTACCACAGTATTTTGTTTAAATGATTCTGTTTTATTATGACATGTGCCTGAGGCTTGCTTTCTTGTACATGCCTCAGTACGACTGTCTAGCCTTTGACCTTCCAGATCCGATAGCCTCCTAATATAACAGAATCAGCCCTCAGAGTAGGAGTCCCTAAGTGTACCGTGCCTTCCTTTCCCCCAGCATGCCTCCGCCGACCCTCTTGACAGCAGCCAGCTTCTCCAGAAATCTTACCCACCCGTGTTTACATGGTGCTTCTGGAGTGACAAAAACTCTAGTGTACCTCCCATGAAAACTTTTGATCCAAGAAGTTAGTTGGACAAAAATGAAGAGTGAAGACAACTTGGGGCCCAAGAACTTCTGGTACAGATGTTCACCACTGTTCCAGTTACCATGTGATGTGTGTCAGCTCCAGGGACCAGGCAGTCCGTGTAGGGACATCTTTCACTATAGACTGCTGGAGAAGGGGGAGAGGCATAGAGTTCATACTAGCCTATTTTCTATTTTTATAAGGTGAGCCTCTGGTAGAATCTCTCCACCAAAGTCAGGAGATCTTTTGAATTTCAGTAACAAGATTCCTTAAACCTCAGCCAACAACAGCAAGATCCATCTGTTGCAGTAAGCTGTGGTAAGGGCCCATGCCAAGACTGGGAGCAGAGAAACCCAAAAGACCCCCCCCACACACACACACACCACACACATACACACTCACACACTGTCCATTTACTGAGGACCACGGAGACCAACAGTCAGGTATCCCAGCTTGTAGTTTGGGGCCATGAACAGATGTACCTCAGCCCTAACTGTTCTTAAATATCCTCCTTTAAGTTTGTAAAGAATGAGGCTTTTGTTCCTTCCTCTATATGGTAAATGTATAGGAAATGAAAACAGAAAGTCTCTGAACAATGGAACATTTTATTACCTCTCAGGACTCTTACAGCAAGGTATGTAGTGAGCCAGTCCAGCAAAGCACTCCCTCTTCTCCCCTCCCTCTAAAAGACAGTTCGATATTATTGACATAATTATGCCTGTTTTTCATACCGCTGTTTTATTGTTAAAGGAGATTAGTTATCTAGTTTTGTTTGCCTGTTTTTGCAATGGACAAGGAAGTTGAAGGTTTGGGAATTGACTTTCCTCTTGCGTCTCACCACTTGTGAGGTCTGCTCTCTAAGACTTGGTATACTGGTGAAACTGTCCTCGGAGTCCTTCCCCTCCCGTCTCCAGTTCCCTGCAGGCTTCCAGCTGGGCCAGGCTACCTACATCCCAGGACTGAGGACACCGGAGGTTGGGAGAATTTCAAGAGAAAAATCTCCTGAGCCTGTTCATACCCACACTGTGAGGCTAGTACCACGTACGGCTTTGCCCTTGCGTACAGGGAAACAAAAGCTTAGAAAGCTTGGGTAGCTCCACCAAATTCTCACAATGAGTTGCTTGTGAAGCAGGGTTGCGGCTCCCTCTGCTTGAACTGCTTTTCAGAAGCACCCCTACTGCCCACGGCAGGACTTCTCAATGATGCTTGCATACTTGGAGCATCAGGCTGTGGCATCCCATTCATGAACACAGCAGTACCCCAGGATAAGGATGAGGAAAATGAGTCTTGAGCAGCTACCTACCCAAAGGCACAGTACTAGTAGCTTGCTATGTCAGGATGGAAATTTGGGTCTCTGGCTCCCCACCTCCTACCAATATTGTCCAGATCCATATGTTTCCCATGGAAAATAGCTCCCAGTTGTGAGGACCCTCCCCCGCCCCTGCCCTGCCCCGCGGTACTCTGAGTTGCTAGAGGCCTAGAACCTACTTATGACAACCTTCTGTGCCCACCCTGGGTAAGAAATGAGAGTGTCCAGTGAATCTTGTAAACCCAGGAGCACTTGCCCCAGGCTCTTGCACAGACCTGTAAAATATACAACTTTGGTTTATAACATGCCGCAGCACAGTCAAGAGTCCTACCTAAGGGAGAGATGACAGTGTGGCCCAGAAGACTTCATCTAGAAGGCTCCTTTAAAAGGTTCAATAGAGAGAGGTTGGTGCTGCACACAGCATTAGCTCTGTCCCTTCTGGAGCTCCCTGTGTTTACCCAGATCAACACTGCTGGTGTGTGTGTGATGGTTTTTCTAGGGTTCTGTCTTGGAGATTGTTTGACTTGTGGGGAGCAGTTTGGGAAAGTGGCCAGAGAATGATGTGTCCGTGATAAAGCCCATAACTGGAAGTGTGCACCTTTGTATCTGTCCCCTGTCACAGGGTTCAGGAGGCAGGGATTGAGAGCTTAGCCTTTTACCCATCGTGTATCATGGACTGCCCTGTCCTGGCACCCTAATGTTTTTTGGGTTCCCAAAGCAGTGGAGGTAAACCTGTGTCAGAGCACATATTAGCTTATACTTCCTAGACCTTTATGCTATATATGATACTGTATGTGTGCATATCTATAGATAAATACATATACTATGCATATATCAAAAGATAGGTACTATATACAATAGTATGTGTGGCTGTATATCTGTAGATGCATACTATACACAATACAATGCATGTGTATACATCTGTGAATATGTACTTTATATACTGTGGACCTTTGAGGGCTGGCTGTGCAGCCGTAGAGGGGTTAGGAGAGAGTTTAAGGAAAAATGCAGTAGGCCTGAAACAAAATTTGAGAAGTCGAGCTGTGGCTGATTGGAAGAGTGGCAAGCGAACTTGGGACGACATGAAAGGCATACTCTACCACCGCATAGCTTTCCTGGACGAGACAGTGTGCACTGTAATCACGTAAATGTTTAGAAGCTTAGAAAATAAAGCATTAGGAGTCTGATGTGGGAAGCGGAAAGCTTCACTGTACATCACAACCAGCCTATGTGCCAGGCATGAAATGCATTTATACTTTCCAAATTTGTTTCTTTTATGTTAAAGCATTTTAGTAAAGAATGTTCCTGCCTAGAGACCAGAGACATATTTTCTTGGTTTGAATTAAGTGTTATTTCCTAGACTGAGTCAGTCACGTGAACTGTGTGCAGGCATCTGCTGTTCTGGTGGAAGCAGACTTTCACTGAGTGAGACATAAATTCCAGAAGAGGGAGGGGTGTTTTTCTTTAAAAGTGAAAGTGGGTTTGAAAGCAAATCTTGGATTTTTCTGAGTCAGGGAGTGGTCAGGGTAGAGGAGAAGTCCCTTTGGGTGTTACCAGCTTGCCCTGCATAGAGAAGAACCCTTTTCGATACCCCTACCTAGGTGCTTAAGACCAGAGCCATGTGACCTCCTTTCCAGCCAGACGCAACCTGGTCCGTCAGCATGCAGACCATCTCTGCAGGATGGTTCAGGCAAGCCCCTGCCAGGCCTGTGAGACCACAGCGTGCTCCCCAGTGCTGCCGTTGACGTCCCTTCATAGAACCTCCCTTCAGAACACATAAAGGGGCCAGAAAGCTGAGCCCTTGGGGGGAGTTTGTCAGGATAAGCTGACAGTCGCTACTGATGGCAGAATCAGTGCTAAAATTGTCGCTGATGGCAGCAGTTGGGGACAAAGATTAGTGGGAGGTTTGGTTTGGACCCAGAGAAAGCACGTGCTCTGGCCTGAGTGGCCTGCTGGGGTTTCACTGCCTAGGGATTTTTGCAGCGGATCACGCTGTGTGTAGATGTTGTCATCATCGTCCTCAGCCTCACCCAACCTTACCCTGGGTCTTTCTGCAGAGATGTGGGAGAAGAGCCCATGGGGTGGTTACATCACCCCCAGAAAGGTCATGATTAGGTATTGGGCTACTGGAGTGGTTTGGTTCCTACCTCGGGGACAAGGGACACAGCGGGCGGGCAGGCAGGCAGGCAAAAGTGACTCCGGTCAGGGCACAGCAGCCCGGGACTACGGCCCCTCACCGAACAGGGAACCCAGCCTCCCACAGAAGGTAGGGAGACCCCAGGAACAAACTTCCAAGCAACAAGCAATCACAGTTTAAAATGCCATCTTGTCCCTCTGACTGCTTTTTTCATACTGTTGAGGTAAGATTGTTGGTTTGGGAGTTTTGTGTATGTGTGTGTGCGTGTGTGTGTATGGTGTGTGTGTGTGTGTGTGTGTGTGTGTGTATGTTTTAAGTACATCCCACTATCCCCTAAAGATTGTATCCCTGTCAGTATTTGAGCTAGAACAGACAGCATTTTTAATTTCCTGCATTTCTACATTACTGTGTCCTCTTCTTAGAAGCTGTTTGATTTTCATGGATTTGAACAGGATCTGGAAAATGAAGCTTTCTTGCAGTCCTGTGGGGGAGGGGTCAAACAGTTTCATGACTGTGTTCTTATGTGCCCTGTTTTATTAGTTTAAATGTTAGCATATCCCTGTTCATTTATGTCAGCTTCCTCCTGCACCTCGGCAACTGTAAGGGGTGTGGGGCAGCGGGAGCAGCAGGGGAGCAGCAGGCCGGGTTGGACTCTGGGAACAGAGACAAAGGAATCATGGCAGTTGGGGGGAAGGAGGGAAGCTTGGAGGTGAGGAGGGGGGTGGAAAGGGAAGGGGGAGGGAGAGGAGAATCAAGATCAAGAGGATGATCAGGGAGGATCAGCTCAGGTGTTTGCACTTATTCTTGAGATTTGATTTGTGCAAGGTGAACCTGGAACCACCTTCAGTGTTTGTGTTCTGTGCCCCTAAGCCAGGCTGCTTCCTTGACTGTGTCCTGTATATGCCTCTGAGGTACCCCAGTTCCGCCTGAGAAAGGAAAGAGAGATCCAGGGTCCTTGTCCTGCCTCTGTGGAGCCAGCAAACCTAGGTGTCCATGTGTTGGGACACTAATGATTTTACTTTGGTTTCTTTTTGCCTCAGTTTTTCTTGTAGCTGCAAAGCTTTTCTTATCCGCACCTGTCCTTCTGTTGTTGCAGGATGTTAAAGTCTTTAGTGAAGATGGAACAAGCAAAGTGGTGGAGATTCTATCAGACATGACAGCCAGGGACCTGTGCCAATTGCTGGTTTACAAAAGTCACTGCGTGGATGACAACAGCTGGACACTCGTGGAGCATCACCCTCACTTGGGATTAGGTAGGGGACTGGTGACCTGGCTGGAGAACACCACCTACGGGACCTCATTGTGTATGCACATTGTTGTGCCACTGCCACATGCACATGTGTAATTGTCTCCTGCCCTCTCCCACATTGGCCAGTGGTTGATGTGTTGTTTTCCACTCCTCCTGTCTCTTTGATTTCTCCTAAATTTCACCTTTCCTCCTTCCAAGTCCTCTTTACGTCTGCTGCTCTAAGGGTCTCACCTGGGGCAGTCAAAGCAGTAGCTTCCCAAAGACTTGGCTAGAGTGAGAAAGTTCCTGTGATCTGACTTTCCTCCTAGCTGTTAGAGCCCTAAGGACTTTGCTGCCCACCTGTGTGTTCTGGCCCCTTCAGACCATTGGACTGCAGCTGTCCATCGTTAGAGAGCAGCTCACCTCCTTGTAGGAAGAAGGGAGCCCTGGTTCCTGGCTACATTCACACAGAGTCCAAACACATGGTAAAGCAATCACGTTAAAAACCATGAAAGAGAGAGAGAGAGAGCAAGCGTGCATAGGAAGGACTACAAGAATGAGTCTGCCTAATTAGACTTAAATGGAATAAATATTATTGGAAACCCCTTCAAAGCCTCATTGCCCTTTTCATCTGAAAGGTACTATATCAGGTACTTCTGGTATCTGTATGCAAATATAATTGTACAGACATATAGCACTGAGAGAACTGGTACAGATCCACATGAAGTTTTTAACACACAAAAGATGGTCTCGAAATTTCAATCCAAGTATTTAGTATAGCCCTTAATTTCTAGCCCACCATACATTAGATAACCAAAGGAAGAATACCTTATTTTGAAAGTAGGAAAAGCAATATCCATGCATGCACAGTTCTTAGGGATATATTATTTCTGTCTCATTCCTTGTTCTTTCTCTTGCTCAAATGTGTTTAACATACTGTATTTTAAAATCAAGTGAAAATGGAAAGTAAGTGAAATGACCTAAAAAGAAATAGGAATCTTTGGATTAAAATTTGGGACCCATTTAATGGAAAGAAACAAATGAGCCTCACATGGCTGGAATTCAGAGGAACTCAGAGCGTCCTCAGGTACTCTTCTCAGATCTTTCACACCAGTCCCTTACTAGGGACAAGAAAAACACATTTTTCCAGTTTGGAGGCTGGATTTTTTAGGGGACTTGTATGAGTTTTTAAGAATCACCAAGTATATCACCCAGTACAGTCAGATCCCCTAAGACAAACCCAGTCCCCTCACTCCTCTACCTGTGATGCTGACATATGACCAGACCCTTTTTATCCTCAGTGCCTAGATGGAGCCCTTTATAGGCTGGTGTTCTGTCCCTGGCTCCCCGATCATTAATTTGAAAATGCCAAGTGATGTCTTTTCCCCACTGACACATATGGATAGAAGGAAGAGCTCTAGCTGGCTTGTCTGGCATCAAAATGGCTTAGATAAGCTCCTTCCTGTGCCATGATTTCCAGCCCTCAACCTGGAGGCCTGAGTTTCCCTACTGGGTGGGCGGTGCTGCCCAAGGATGGCTGGGTGGGCTGAGAGGCTCCATTGAGCCTTGTTCTATGTGCAGTCTTTCCATGCCAGCAGAGCCACACAGGTTTCTGCTGACTCACAGGGCAGCAGTATACTTTAAGGCAAAGAAGAACAATTTTCCTTTTGAGCTAATGTTCAAGCCTTTCTCTCATAGATGCTGGACTTTGTTTCAGAAATTTGAAAAAATACAGTGTGCTTCAAGGAGTTTTCACCTCTTCCATGTGAGCACAAAGTACTTTGGGAATATCATAAGGAAAAGGAGCAGTTCGGTTTTTCTCAGGACCCCTGGATAATGGAAGTTCATGGGCAGCCATATGAGGGTTTAAAACTGTAGACAACACTTTTGCCTAAGGGCATCTGGGAGCAGCCTGAGGGAGGCCACCAGCCTCCCCACCCCCCAAGGCCCTGAGGAAGGGCTCACTAGGCATGCTTCTCTGTTTCCCAGCTCACTGAAGGAAGGAAACAGAAGTTAGTACTGAGGCTGGTTTACATAAAGAGCCAGTAAGGAATCTGAGGCCCCTCTGGAGTCACCAGACTGGCAGTGGGGGAAGCAGGGTCCTTTGGGGATACATGGGCCAGCTTGGCAGTCACTGGTTACCTGAAACCGCAGGGGGCCCCAGTTTCCCCGCCTCCTTCCCCAGACACCAGCCCTGCCCGCTGTGTGTGCAGCTCCCCCCACCCCCATCTCATTCCCCTCCGCAGGCAGGCAGGCAGCCTGGAGAGAAGGAGCCCGTTGTTGGGGATGGGAGTCTGTGTGCACCAGGACATTGGCCCCTTAGCTCAGAGGCACCCACATGACCCTTTTTGCCTCCTCAGATCTCTTTACAAACAAGAATACCTTTTGCTTTAGAGCTAGCTAGCATTTTGTCCTTCCTGAGTAGTTGTTCCCTCCCATTTTTTTTTTTTTAAATCCTTATTTTAACTGGTAAAAGTACTTTATTCTATAAAGCAACAACCTGCAGGTTATTGCGTTATTGGGTTTTGTTTTTCAGTTTGTTTTTTTGTTTTGTTTTGGAATTTTTCTCTGAGTAAAATTCCTAATGGAATTCACCAATCTGGTTTTGGACTAGAAAGTCCATTTAAAATGAATGCTCTTGAGGCTGGACTGTTTTTTTTTTTCCCCTCTAAACCAAACATTACAGTTTGAGTCTATGCCTAAGTTATATATGGTTGTTCTCGTGTGTCCTGTGGAAGGAAACTTGGGGGCATATAAACATAAAGGCCCATGTGTTACAGGCAGAATTCTCTCCCAGACAGACGTAAATAGGAACTAGTCTGGGTTTGTACCAGGTTTGGCCTTTTTTTTTATGTTCTCTGAGCTTCTTAGGATAAAAAGTTTTCATTAGGACAAATTCTGATTTTAAATACATTTCTTCCAAGATGTCCTCTCCTTGTAATATAAAAATGAAAAACGGAGGATGCGTCAGCCCATATTGTTCCTGGTAACGGGCAGTCAGTCACATACAGCGTCCACGGCCATAGCTGTCCCCATGGGCAGAAACTCTTCTTTGTGAATTCTGAGATTCTTTTAACTTGGAAACAGCTTTTCCCTAAGTTTCTACCTTTCCTTCCCAGATGAGAATTTTCTAGAGATTCAGTTCTGACGTCAGGAAAGGAGGTAGGAACTTGGTACCGAAGCACCCTGTGTCCACTCAGTCTGCGTGTGCCATATTGGCAGCAGGTCACATACTGAGCTTCAGGGGGATTATTCCATTGTTGGAAGTGATCAATTCTCTGTCACTAGCACACCTCCCTTATTATGGCTTTTCAGAAGCTCTGTGAGAGGGACTGTAATCCGTTGTCAGAGAGCAGAGGGGCATAGCTTCTCTAAGAATGCTGTTTATATCAATGGAGAGCAGGTTGAGTTCTTCATGCTCCACACAGAAGCAGAGGTTCAAACAGCAAGCGAAATAACCAGCCTATCCAGAATACTTAAATAAGATGTTCTAAGATGTGTGTGTGTGTGTCACAGTGAATACTCTGTGTATAGAATTTTTTTTCTTTGCCTTCACTTATAATCCAGTTGATGCACACAGTCCATGATGTGGCTGGTGCTTGGCTGGCTGGCGGAGTGTGAAAGATGAGTATATCCCATTACTTACAGTGCCCTTCCCAGCTTCCCTTTTGTGTTCCCTAAAGCGGGTGCAAGCTACCAAGTTCACAGCTCTCTTGACTTTACTCCTCTGTGCCCTGTCCTCGTACCCACCTTGTCTTTGAATATTTTTCCAGTTGTGGTAGTCTGTTCACTGTAAGAGTTGAAACTTGGTAATTTAAGTAAAAAAAAAAAAAAAAAATCACTTATGTTCTCCTAATGGATTGATACCAGGTGTAAAAGAGATATATGCATGTCAGTAATGACATGAATTTAGCATTTTTAGATATCAGTATGATAAAGGGACTTAAATTTAGTGTAGTTACTAAACTCATCTTCATTCCCAGTGCTTAAGGAAGAGAAAGTCAGCCAGATTTTGTGACTTGTGAAACTGCCCCGTAGTTTCAGCCTGTCTCATCACCCACATGATGTTTCCCCCTCCAGAAAGGTGCTTGGAAGACCATGAGATCGTGGTCCAGGTGGAGGGTACCATGGCAAGTGAAAGCAAGTTTTTATTCAGGAAGAATTATGCGAAATACGAGTTCTTCAAGAATCCTATGGTGAGTCTTTTCTGGGGGTTTGGGGTTGGGATTGGATTTCTGGAAAATTTTTATTTTGTACTTGGGTTGAATAGTATGTGATTATTGATCCAACCTTGACTAAACATCATTGAGACTGGTGAAGGATGTTAGTCAAGGAAGAGAGGAAAGCCTGGGATTTTTCAGGTATTCTGAAACCACACAGTTAAATTGGACTGAATGGATCAAATATTCAACAAAAGAAATAACTCATTCTTTGCAAATAGCAGATCTTATTGCAATTATATGTTGAGGAATGAATGGTAATCAATGATAGGCATGCTGACATCAACTCCTTGACTTTCCATTTCTGTTTTGGGGAAGTTGCCCATCCTGTGACATAGCAGGACTTCCAGCAATTGCTCTAGTCCTGAGTCATGGGGCAGACTAACAGTCAGCTCAGACAGGGAGATCAGCATCCACTCTGGCTCTGATAATTTTGCTGCTTTTTTTTCCTGAAAAGGAAGAAATTTGATAGATTCTGGGTAATGTAGCAGACCAGGCTTCTCATCTAGTTGAGCATTTCAGTTTCCCTACAGTCCTGGATTAGAGGAGTCAGGCAAGCATGTTTCACCACTGAGCTGCATCCCCAGCCCCAGGAATACTTTATCTCATGCCAGGCATGTTCACCAGATTGTGACCCTGACATCCCTCTGTCATGGAGCATGCCATGAGACTTGAGTTCTGTTTTAAATATAGTCAGTGTTCCAAGTTTGAGTCTACCATGTAAGGAAACTGAGTTCAGCCTTTTGATGTAGGTTTTGATAAAAGAGTAAAAGGGACTATTACTTAAAATACAAATAGTCACGATCATACCTATAGAACTTTTCAATATTGACGTAGAAATATGTTTTTCCTCCACTTTGATGCCAATCTATAACATGCTTGTTTCTCCCATCCCTTAGAACTTCTTCCCGGAACAGATGGTTACTTGGTGCCAACAGTCCAATGGCAGTCAAAGCCAGCTTCTGCAGGTACTGGACAAAAACAGAATTCTTGCTGAAATAGAGGTTCTTGATAAAAATCCTCTTGACACTGTTCCAGTATCCTTAATCACGTATTAACTGTAGCTGCTAGTAGGGTTTAGAGTAATTAGAAATTTGATTTGAGAAATCAAAATGAAACAGCACACTTGCACCTGTGGTGAGCCGACTCGGCTGTGGAAGCAGTCTGAGTAATGCCATTTCTGTGTGTGTGGCGGGAAGGGCAAGAGCATGATGCCCAAGTTCACTCTGAACATGGGTTCCCCAGAACAAGCCACTGGACAACTGCTTGGAAATATCTCCAGATATACTCAGTTTTCATCCTCGTCAAAAGTGGCTTAGTAAAAAACAGAGTCATTTTTAAATAACTTATCGTACATTAAGATAAGGAAATCTGCCCTACGCTCGCTAAAAGCAGTCCCAACAAAGCCTGGCCACCAGCCAGGCACTCTGGGCATAGTGCAGAGCCATATTCTTCTTAGGACTGGAAAATGGGGAGTATCATTGCTATCCCAAAGTATGTGTCTGTGTGTGGGGGTGGGTCTCCATCTCCAGCATGGCTGTTGTGCTCCAGCCATGCTAGAGAATGGAGGACAATCAAACAGGACCTCAGGTGGCTCAGAGTGCGGCGGGAGGGTGGGTAGTTCGGTTATTAGAGCCAATGCAGGGGTTTATATAGGGAGGTCTTCCTGACCATTACAGAAGGCGGGAAACTTAAAGGTGGGGTGTTGGGATAAAGTGCGGGAAGTCTGTGGAAGTTCAGGAACGAGGAAACGAAACCCAAAAACCTGGTTCTGGTCTGGGGTGGGGGAAAGGAAGATTCATATCTATAGTTGCTTCCTGGGGCCAGGTTATCACATCAGGCAGAGCAGGTCAGACACCTGCTGTCCCTTCAGGGTATCCGGAGTTGCTTGCCTTGCTCAATACCCAGATCCCCACATGTGTGCAGTATGCCAAGTGAGAGCAGTCCCATCTCTAAGGCAAGTAGCCGTGTCTGATGGTGACGCATAAGACTAAATCCAGTTCCTCCCACATCTTGCCTGCCCACGGGCCCGTCTTTCCTACCTGTTGCTGACCAGATTTCTTCCCACCATCTGAAAGGGAAGACTCAGTTTTATCACTGGCCAGTGAAATAACACATTTCTCTTCAAGTACTCTGACTTGTAGAGGATTTTTGTGCTGTGTGAGGGTGAGGTCTCTTGAGATGCTGAAAGGACTGGACCCCAGTGCCTAGGAGCTATCTGTTGGTGAGATCTGCTCACCATCCAGAGCAGAGGACCCACTGATGTCACCTCCCTGACCCTTCTTGTAACCTGGTTCAGTGCTTCCCTTTCCCATAAAAGTGTGGGGTGACTAGGTTGCTTGCATGCTTGCTTGGTTTTAGCCCCAGGAACCTTTGCTAAGCTAAGACTGCCTGTGAAAAGAGCTAGCTAGGGTAGTGAGCTGTCACCACAGTGTCCCAGGCACTTGATATACAGACAGACACCTTTTACATCTCTGCACAGTAGGCCTAGCACCCTGCTCTTTCTTCCCAGCCCCCTGTTCCCCTGCTCAGTTGCTTTTGGCACTGGCTGCTGGGGACCTTAACTCTGGTGACCAGGTGAGATAACTTCTTGAAAATTTTGAGTAAGGCACAGAATCCTTAATGCTCTATCTTATAAGGAAAGTTATGGTATGTCTGCACCACCCTTAGAGTCGCTTGCTTGTCTCTGCTTCCATACTAATTGTGTTCTGCACATGACCAATTTTGGTGGAATTTCAAGACATTTGAAAGAAGAAAATTCTATCTAACCCAAAAAAGTGTTTTAACCCTTCAGGAAACGTCAGCTGTGTGTGATAAAATAACTGCTCTGGTCATGTTAGATGAACATTATCTGATCTCTGAAATTTGCTCCTCCTTAGAATTTTCTGAACTCCAGCAGCTGTCCTGAGATCCAAGGGTTTTTGCATGTGAAGGAGCTGGGGAGAAAGTCTTGGAAGAAGCTGTATGTGTGTCTGCGCAGATCTGGCCTGTACTACTCCACAAAGGGAACTTCAAAGGTGAGTTTTAAACCCTGCTCTTCCAGCATTGATTTTTACCCCATGCCTCTAGGCTAGGCATGCTTGCAGTGAACTTCAGTTCTTTTTAAAATGTACCTGAGTCTCCTTTGTGCTCATGCTAATTTAATTAATGAGCAACTTGCACAGCAACTAAACTCAGAGGTCCTGGTGTATTGATGGTATACTTTAGAAACTGGGTGATGATGCTCACCTGGGAGTCTCTACACCACATCAGTGCTGTATCCCTGGGGTACCCAGCCCTGGCTCCATACAGTGAGCTGAGTGCAGGCTGTCTTAGCTGCCTCAGTCACTGTATGCACATACTTGGTTTTCATAATTTGGAATTTGGATCCCAGCTGGTCATAGGATGGGTCCTGGATTATTGCGTTGTATTGGTAGCTCTGTTATAACACACAGCTGACACTTTTAGTTTGTGTTATTATGGGAATTCTATGTAGTCATTTGCAGGTTCTTGTGGATGCCCAGCAGGAAGAGTTAAAAGATACAAAGTAGCCACATGCCTCAAAAGTGAGCTGCTCCTACTGTGGCCTTGCCCAGAGTCTTCCTGTGGGCTCCTGGCACACTTGGGTATACTCTTTACCTTGTGGCTCTGCCATATATGCAGTGAGCTCTATCCAGCCCACCTTGGCAAAACCCTTACCTTTTCATAACTGTGGTCTTCTCTTTCACTTGTACCGGGAGGTAGGGGAGCTGGTGGGGCCTCCATTGAAGATCCAAAGCACTAGTCAACCTGGTGCAGCTCTTGGATGTCAGCTAGCTGCTGAATGTGTAAGCTAAGGAAAAGGATGTTATCAGAGAGGGACCTGACCTGTTGCAGGGCCAGAGAGGCAGAATCCTGCTCTCATACCCGTATCTGCTAAGGCCCCGATAGCTTGCGGTCTCAAGCAGGCAACAGAGCTTAGGTGGAGTACTCAGGATGAGGTAGACCACGCTGTCAGTGGAGAAGTGCGGGCAGCTATAGGCTCCAAGCACAGAGTATCCAGAAGTGGGGAGCACTCTTAACAGAGACTTTAGACTATAGGCTTTCTCCTGGATTTTTCATGTTATCTGCTCGTGGGGCTTTGACTCGGCAGAAATACAAATACATAGCAATAGACTTATCTGAGAATTTGCAAAGTAGGGTTTAGGGGTAGTGCTAGGTAGATTTGGCTTTGATTCGGTACTTACTTTACACTGTGGTTATGACCTCTAAAGTGCCAGGGAGGAAGTGTGTGTGTGTGTATGTGTGTGTGTATGTGTGTGTGTGTGTGTGTGTGTGTATATGTGTGTGTGTGTGGTGCCCCTGTGTTTGTGCACAAAAGCATTCTCTAAGTTGTGCTGGCAAATGTGACCCCATACTTCTTCTGGCTTCTCTTCTGCAGGAACCCAGACACCTGCAGCTGCTGGCTGACCTGGAGGAAAGCAACATCTTCTCCCTGATTTCTGGGAAGAAGCAGTACAGCGCACCCACTGACCACGGACTGTGCATCAAGGTACCCCAAGAGGCTGCCTATGGGCTGGGGCTGGGAGCTGCAGCAGCAGATTTTTTCTCCCGGCCAGTACTTGCCTGTGGATCCTTTTGTTTTTAGCAGAAACAGTTTCACACTGGCCTTACTGCTTATGAGGTGGTGGTCCTTGAGTAGCCCAGGTGCTTGTGGAAAGGAGACGTGCTAGATAATGCCAGTAGAGGACTCACTGGCTTAAGACCAGGCAGCTTTGGTCTCCTGTGCTGGGCTGCAGCTATTGCCCAGTAAAAGAAGCTGGTTAAGGGAGGAGACCCCTGGCCCGTCCCTGAATAGTTTGCAGCTACTGAATGAATTGGTACTGACAGTCAGTGCCTCTGGTCAGGAGGCCCACAGCACGGTTTTCCCTCCTTGAATGTGATACAAGAGTATGCAGTAATATGCACACAGATAACGTGTGTGAGAACACATGCACATGGATGTACTTGTGAGCACAAGCTGCACATGTGCATGCCTACGTGCGCGCACACACACACACACACACACACACACACAGTCATGTTATCCCCCTGGTGAGTTTGTGAAAGTGTTGATAATCACAGCAGTAGCTTTCTTCTGAACACTTACTGTGTATGAACTGTCTAAAGATTTAACATCCACTATGCTGTTTGATCTTCGTGGTGGGAACTAAGTCGACCTCTTGCCTATGTGAAGATAGCCAGTGAGTAATTGTGCTTGGAGCTCATGCTGGTGTGCTCACTCGTAAGCCAAAGCCCATGTCCCATCCTGAGGGGAACATAGAACCCTTCCTTGCCTGGCAACAGAGAGAAAATTCCATCCTGCAGTAGCTTCTTATATCCTGCTCTCTGAATCCTCGTTTGGCCTCAAGTACAGTAGCACTCCTTAGCCTTGAGTTTTATTTCAGTGGTTTCAGTTACCCATAGTCAACTGGGATCTAAAAATATTAGATGGAAAATTCCAAAAATAATCGGTTTATTAGCTTTAAATTGAATGATGTTCTGAGTACTGTTATGAAACCTCACACTGTCCTTCTCTACCTTGCCTGGGGTCATGAATCTTGCCTTTGTCCAGGGTATCCACTCTGTGTACCCTACAGGCTCATTAGTCACTCAGTAGCCATCTTTGTTACCATAGTGAACAGTGGGTGTCACAGTGCTTCAACTAAGACACAGTGTAAGCTCTGAAACTAATAAGGGAAGAAAAAAAATCATATGCTGAGGTTGCTGAGATATTTGGGAATAATGAACCTTGTATCTCAGAAACTGTGAGGAATTTAAAAACAGAATGTGGCTATCCTACCTCACCATACTGCAAATTTGGGGCCACAGTGCTTGGTAAGTACTTACTTATAGAGATGTTTATGCTGCCAGTGGTTTTAGGCATCCACTGAAGATTAAGAGGAGACTCCTATAACAGGAATCTACTTTAATCCTGCTAAAAGCATGAGGCAGCCTGGGAAGGCTGGAGGTGAAGCCAGGCAGCCATCCTTTCTCTCCGGCCCACACTTCTTCCTAAATGCACAGTAGCCCCTCATCCCTCCAACCAAGTCTGTGCCACTCCACCAGCACTGTTTTTGAGTTGGAGTAGAGGGTTCACGTGGGAGCCCCGGGATCACGTACCCCTGTGACAGTCTCTTCACTTGCCACATGGCCCTTTGCCTCTGATGCATCTGTCTGTTCTCTGCCTGCCTTGGGTCCTTAACAATATCCCCCAGCCTTCCTCTCAGTATTATCATTGGTCTGGACTTCCTTGAGGCCACTTGGCACTCCAGACCCTCCAAGAGCCTCAGGGACTCTCCCTTTTCCCAGCCAGCCCCCACAAGGGCCCTTACCCTGGGCAGCCTCCGGTGATTTTATAAAGGTCTTTCTGTAACTCAGGAGGCAGTTGTCCTCATGAATGCCAGTGGACCCACCACAGCACTGAACTTCGTCCTCTGTTCTGGTGTGCTTACCATGTTTGTGACCTTATGAGGATTAGTTTTACTGTGTGTGGTTCCTCAGAAATCCCTAATCAGAGGGAGTCTTCTTCAGCTAAGGGATAAGGAGCTGAAGCTAGCTCAGAGCTGGTTCACAACCAGTCCTTAGTACGGGCTTGTCAAGCAGGTGTTGTGCTCTCCACTTGGGTGCCGCCCAGCCTTCCACCTTAGTTTGAGTGCAGTGCAACCCTCTCCAGCATTGGGTCTGTCTCTATTCATTCACTGTTGCCTGATGGGATCTTCTTTCCTCCTGTAGCCAAATAAAGTGAGAAATGAGGCTAAGGAGCTGCGCCTGCTCTGCGCTGAGGACGAACAAAGCCGGACATGCTGGATGACTGCATTCAGACTCCTCAAGGTACACATCTGGAGGCTGCAGTGGCTACCTCTCAGCTGGATGTGGTGTCATGAAAGTGTCATGATGTTTCCGATGTTCAGTCAGAATTGATTTGTCACTTGTAAACGCACATCCTTCTATATAAGGTCTCAGGAACGTTGAGGGTGAATAAAAGGGGAGCCCTGTACATGATAGGACATTTAGAGGCAGCACTGGTCTCTGTCTTCAAGGTGTTCAACCAGAAGTGCCTCTAGAATTGCCACATGTCCTCTGAGCATCAAAGGCTGAGGAATTTCCCCAACAGTAGACTACTCTCATTTCTAAGCCAGTTCTAAGTCTCTCGTCAGGATTTCAGCTAGCCCTGAGAGAAACACTCTAGGTATTAAAATGAAATTTCCAGCTATGGTGCACATACCTAGAATCCCAACAATTGGATGTGAAGGCAGGAGGATTATGAGTTCAAGGCCAGCTTTCTCAGAGAGAAAGAAATGGTATCTGTTCTTTGCTAGAAAATCTTAATTAAAAATGAGAGTACATAACAGTATTAGAATATCCTATATTTTTGTGGGGGATCAGTGGGCAAGTCTGTATTTGACTTTGTTGAGCAGGGAAAAGAAAGGTTACTAGGAAAGAAACAAGTGACTCTGCTCTGCTGTGCCAGTGGGGACAGAGGCCAGCAACAAACTGTATGACTTCTGTATGTTTGATTTATATGTATATGTACAAATGAGCAGTTTATTTTTCCAAAGGCAACAAAAGAGATGGAAAAATGGTACGACGTGGAACAGCACATTTCATTAGGCAGGGTGGTCCATTATAAATGCTATTAGTAGGTTCCAGTTCTTAGTCACTATACCATGAGTGAAAATCATAACATGATTCGTCCCAGGAAAGGAAGTGTGGAGAACTGACGGTGACACTAACTCATTTTCATCATTAGTGCAGATCCTGAGATGCTGCATAGTGTTAATGCTCATGTGACACCATGCCTGTTGTGAACATTCATGCCTCTGTTCCCAAACCTCATCTTCCCTTCACAGCAACTGTGTGCCCCATGTGTCCTGATTGTCTCTTTCACAGGTGACAGCAGAGGCTCGAGGTGTGGCCGCTGGGGTGCGGTGAGGCAGGTTGAGAGCATTATAGAGGCTCCTGAGCTCGCTTCCTAAGTACTGTGCTTTGCTGTGCTCCCTCGGAGCCCTGGCACTTGGCGTGTCCACTTACTGTTTTATTTTGTTCTGTTTTGTTTTGATATAGTGTCTCTATGTGGCCTGTGCTGGCCTCAAACTTGAGATCTCCCTGCCTCAGCTTCCCAAGTGCTTGGAACAGACCCACCTCTGATCTGAATTCTAATGTCCCAACCACTTTGCGGGTATCATTTGATCCAGCGATGCACAGATTCCACAGGTTTCAGGAAACATCTTGCCGGCTTGACCACATCCAGGCTGGTCTTTAGAAGTTAGTCTCCAGGGAGCTTAAAGTAGAATTTTTCTGTTTCTGTCCTAACTCCTGTGCCCCAAAATCATTGACATTCCTAAGCGGGTTCTGAGATGTGTTCAGCCATGTCGTTCCTTACCATACTCTGACATGTTTCTTTCCACTCTGCCCTCTCCCAAATTATCCTGGTAGAAGTCCTTGTTAAAGAAGGGCACAGTTAGAAGGTGAGTTTTCTGCAGATGATGTACCCATGTTGCTTTCAGAACAGGAGATTTTATTCCAGGACTTTGTACAGTTTGAAGACTAGAGACCTTCTAAAATATCTCTTATTCCTTATCCCAAGGCCCATCTTAGATGTGAGCTGCAGCTCTATGGTCATTCTTGGTTTCCTAGACAGAGGGATAGAAGCCAAGATGGGTTTTAGCTGGACAGCAGACTACAAAGAGCAGGTCCAGGTGGGACCTATGAACCCAAGTTCCCTGATTTGTTCTTGATCATGGGTCAAGGCAACATTTTGCCCAGCTTGCCTCTAAAACCAGCGAAAACAGGGACTTCTGGGCTGTCAGAAAATAGTAGAGACTCCCAAAGATGCCAGTTTACTTTCTCTCTTTCTCTTTCTCTCTCTCTCTGTATTTATGTGTGTGTGTCCATATATCCATCCGTCTGTGCATCTGTCCGTCTGTCTTGTGCAGATCTGGGGATTGAGACCATGCTAGGCAAGCACTACATCACTGAGCTATATCCCCAGTCTTCTTTAAACTTACTCTGTTACCCAAGTAGGCCTTGAATTTGTAATCCTCCTGCCTCAGCTTCCCCTCAGCTGAAATTGCATTCCTGTACCAAAAGGCCCATCCACTTTAAAGTCTCCTTTCTTGATGCCATGCTCCTGGTGGCTGTTCTGTATCGTGGAAATGCCACAGTCTCCCTTGGGGCATTGGAGAAAGTCACTAATTGAGGAATTTGGACAACAGAGTGCAGGCTGCCCTTGGGCCTGCATAGTGTCCCAGCAGCAAAGATAACAAAATATTAGGTTGTGTCTTCTCATGATAAACATGAAGGTGTTGGTGTGTAGTATGTAACAAGAGGTCCTTGAGACACTCAGACATCTTCTCTGCTAAAAATGGATTTCTGTCCTCATCTGGAGGAAGTGAGGACACATGGAGAGTTCCTTGTTTTATTGCACTTGTCAACACAGAGACCCTAGAATCCTGAATCATGAAGAGTCACCTTCCATAATCTCTAAGATTGTCCCATAACCGTTTCTGGTTAGTAGACATGGTACCAGCAGAGTTGAAGTGGAAATTTACATTACACTGCAATCCCTGGGCTTTGAGGAAGGAAAAATCTTCTTATTTAAAATTAATGAAGGACTTTCTTAACATTTTAGTGCTTTCCCAGGTTTTTTTTTTTTTTTCACTTTTAAAAAAGTGAAAAGGCCTAATGGCTTGGTCTTACCTATAAGAAACCTAGTATCATTACAGTCAGCATTACAGATTTCCAGAGGTTAGCATGTAGATTTTATTCTTCACCCCTTCCTATTACATTGTTGAGTCATTTCTTGGATACAATTGGGACTGTGCCAGAAGTATTAGAAAGCTGTAAAGCTGTAACACCTATTTCTCCTGTTCTCTCTCTTTTTCTAAAAGTTTCTGAAACTACTGACATAGAACCCCCCCCTCCCCGCCCATAAAAGGAGGTCTTGCTACGTCCACACAAGAGCTTGCCATTGTGGTTGCTTTGGTTTTAGATTACCCCACCCAGAAAAGGCAGTTAGGTTCATATTCCACAAGACAGCAGACCACCCAGATGCCCAGGGAGCCGCCTCTGCAAGAGCACTGAGATGGTGGTAAAAGCCTGTGGGAAGCAGAGGAAAGCTCAGTACATCTGGGAAGCAGCACATGCGGACCAGAGTCGTCTCAGCAGCCTGAAGATTGTGCAGAACACAGCCACACAGTCTCACTCTAGAAAGTGTCTGTTTATGCTTGCTCCATGTCCAGTCCTGGGCCTCCAGATACTGAGGTTGATTGAGTGTAAGGGTCCAGTGGAGCCTGGGCGTGTCACAGACGCAGTGTCCAGGAATTACAAGATGACTTGGGTGGCTCAGATGTCCCCATGAACACACACACTCCCACCCACATGCACACCTTCAGTGCCAAGGCTTACACCTAAGGTTCCATACAGATAACCCATTAAATAAGTGAATCACTGAAAGGAATTCATCTCCCATCTATGCAAAGAGGAGACAGACATGGCCAGTTCGAAAAGTTTGGCCCAAAACCAGGCTATGTTCATAGCGATGCTACATTCCTTTTTAATCCTTTAGTCGGAGATTGTGGCCATCTTCCCTGTGGAAGTTAAAATATTCTTTGTTTTATAAAATATTTGCCTATCAAGTGGAAACTTTGGGTTAATTTTTGTGTCTATGTTAAGTATCCTACTTGGCAGATTAGTTGCCACACCTTTTTTTCTTCTCTCTTCAAAATTTCTTTGTCAAATCTGAAATGGAAACATTGTGGATTTAGACCCTTCCTGGTACTCTTTACCTACAAGGTAATCTTTCAAATCTAGTGATTCTAAGATTTCCATAGCTGAATTCCTCTCCCTTTCAAGACAAAATCTGTAACTGCCCAGTAGGACAAACAGAGAAAAGACTCGATCGAATAGCAGCCACCATCTGGACTGCTGCCAGCCCCTTTATGCAGGGACAAGAGTACTGTCTCACATGCCCAGTTAGATGCTTGAGCCTGTAAAAGTCCTTTGTCACTTCTGAACCAGTGGCATGAGTCCATTAAACCACAGGGCTCCCAGAAGGCTGAACCCACTTGATCTTAGTGGATTCCTTTTCCTTAGCATTCATCCTAAGCAGAAAGTGCCTCCCACATGCTTACTGTTCACCTTCTATGTCCTCAGAATCAACTAACTACAGGAAAAAATATATTCTTTAAAGAACATTACATTTGAGGGTTGGGGAGGTGGCTCTTCTGGTAAAGTGCTTTCTATACAAGTGTGAGAACCCAAGTTTGGTTGCCCATCATTCATGTAAAAAGCTGAGCTGGGCATGGCAGTGTGTACCTCTAACTACAGCACTGGAAATAGGTCAGATCCCAGCAGCTTGCTGGCCAGTCAGTCTAGCCAAAATGGTAAGCTGCAGGTTCAGTGAAAGACTTTGAAAAATAAGGTGGAAAGTGATAGAGGAAGACACTCAAATCCATCTCTGGCTTCCACATGTGCACACATGATACACACACCTGCCCATACATATGCACACTCACAGTTCATTACTTTCATACTAAACACATACAGATGTTTTGTTATTCTCTAAACAATACATTATAATATCTCTTTCTACAACATTTACAAATTAGATAGTCTAAGTAATCTAGAGATTATTTAAAGTACACAGAAAGAGGTACATAGAGCTCCTGCTATTATTTTTGGTGTTTGTTTGGAGTCCTGGAACCAATTCCCTCCACAGCTACTAAGGAAGGATTGTATACAGACACATGCTAATGTGTGAATAGTTTAAGTGTGTGCGTTACCAAGTCCTCAGAAGCTTAGCATATGTAGCATGTTTATATCTAACTGGTTTAGCCATCTGTGTCACGGTGAGATGTGCTTCATTGTCTCCAGTGGTGTTTCTTGCCCTAAAGTCCTATTTGTCTAATGTTAGTGTCACTGCCTCAGTTTGTTTGATTAGTGTTTTCATAGTTTTTCTTTTACATCAAGTATTTTCATTTCTGTTTTCCCTGTTAGTCCATTTCTCATACATCCAGTTACTGTTTTCTGGTGGTTGCCCTAGCACCACAGCACGCGTCTTTTGTAACTTATTAAAATGCTACGTGATTTAATACTTTAACCACATTCAGGCTGACATAAAGGTTTATTCCATTTCCTTCACCACCCATTTGAAATGTTCCTGTGAATAATCATTCTCTCTACATTGTGGTGTCCAGAGACTCATCACTGCTGTTGTCTCGTAGCCTCAGTTTATATTTTACTACCCGCATATTTGCACTTTAATTTTTCTCAAATGTACATTCTTCTCTGTGGGACTAGGAGCATTCAGCTTAGGAGTTCCTTCAGTGTAGACCTGTCTGTCTAAGCAATTCCTTCAGTGTAGGCCTGACTCTGTCTTAGGCAGTCCTGCCTTACTGAAGGAACTTCTTACCAGCTCTGACCATTGTTTTCTTCTGCATTCTCACTTGCCTCCTTCTCTTTTGAGCCTCGGTTATTTATGTAAAAGCGCCTTTATTGAAATAATGTTTTTGTTTTCTTTTAACATTTCCTCCTTGTTTTTGTTATTTTTTTTTTAAGCATTAAAATAATGTCTCTGAGTTTAGACATGTATTCTTGAATCTGTAGTTTGTTGTCTTCTCAAGTATTTTGGAAATTTCTCAGTGATTTTCACTTCAGATATTTGTCCTGACCTGTCCTCTCTCTTCTCCTCTCACAGGAGTGCAGTTATACCATGACAGCCGATTTTGTCATGTTGTACATGTTTACACTTTAGAAAGGAGTGTATGCTTTAGGATCAAGAGCTACAGCAAAGCTCGCATCCCATGAAGCAAGATCAAGAGGACGATGCATCCCCTTGATAACTTTATTTCTCCTTCCTGGCTTTTTTTTTTTTTTTTTTAATCTTCTAAGTTGGTGTTTTGAATCAATGGTTGGGGAGTGTTGGTTGGGCCATTGAATGCGTATGAGACCTCTGTCCTATGGAGACTGGCTTTGGAACTGGCTATGAATATTCAAGTCCTGAATTCTTACCTTCCCATGGCCTTGGATCGTTTGCTTCATTTCTCTGTGATTCAGTTCCATTATCTGTAAAATGGGGCTAATGATAGGATATAGCTTAAAAATGGAGAGGATCAAATGAAATAAACCACTTAGCACAGAACTCAATCTAGGTAGTTATTCTTGATCTTAACTTTTATGATATGTGTTGCTGTCCTATTTGTTCCCCTCCCCAACATTCCCCGACCAGTCAGCACCCCCTTTCCTCCAGGATAAGAGGAATTCTAGGCAGAACTGACAGAAGTATGCCATCCTGAATACCATATGTTGGCTGGCCATTGTTGGCTCTTCTGAATCAACACTACCCTCCCAACTGTGGGGTTTGCTGTGGGCTGGGGCCATGGGAGCTCTTGGGTACTGGCACTGACTCTGGCCTTTCCCCTTCAGTATGGAATGCTTCTGTACCAGAACTATCGCATCCCTCAGCAGAGGAAGGCCTTGCTCTCTCCCTTTGCCACACCTGTGGTAAGTAGACTCAGGACCCCCCACCATTCAGTGCCTTTTCGGCCACTGCATCACCATGTGCTCTGGACGCCTCATTTCAGTATACCCTACACGTTCCATTTTCCAGAAGAGTGTTGTGTGGTCCCTACAGTGACTCCAGGGAGACCAGCCCCCTCCCCATCCTGCCTCCACTCAGGACTGCATGGAAGGCTTTCTTTACCTCCAGCTCTTCGGGAGCCCTCATTCTTATCTTTGGCTTTTGTTCCTTTAAGCTGCTGGATCCCCGGGACGGGACTGTTGTAGTCATTTCCTGGGGAGAGTGTTGACAGAGTAACCACCCCTTTTGTGTTTTCTGTGTGCACTCTGTTTCCCAGAGGTGCAGAAGTATCTCGTCCTCTCAGAATGCAACCTTAAAGGTCCTTCAGTGCCTGTTCCCAGAGATAGCAAGCAGTGCCACAAAACAGTCTGCTGTTTGCTTCCCTGAACATGTAGTTTACTGTGAGGAGGAGGCTCAAGCCCTTACTCTTCCCTTTTCCCGAACATGTTTAAACATGTTAGAAGACCAGTAAAGGGCCACACAGTACAAATGCTACTGGCCTGGGGTCCTCCCCTGCGGCCTTTGTTTGAGTGCTGTGAGAAATTGGAAACCTTCCTTTCATTCCTCCTTCTTCCCTCCCTCTCCCCTCCCCCCTTCCTTTCTTTCTTTCACAAAACCTCAAGCCGTTTTTATTAAGGTTCCCCTCTAATCCTTGAATTTTCAACCTGAACCAGGGAACTGGGCTCTGTTAGTGCTCCTCCTGGTGTCCTTAAGCTTTCATACCAGGATCACCAGCCTACTGTAGCAGCTGATTTCCCTGCCTCTCAGAACTTGTGGTCTTTCCTTTGCAGCGCAGTGTCTCTGAGAACTCTCTGGTGGCGATGGATTTTTCTGGGCAAACCGGAAGAGTGATCGACAATCCGGCTGAAGCCCAGAGTGCTGCCCTAGAAGAGGGCCACGCCTGGCGGGTAAGGCACTAGCCCCAATCTGGTTGAAACTGGTTACACAAAGACACCCAGCTTTTCCTAGGAGAATGTCTCTATGGGTGTCGGTAGAGGAGGTAGGGGATTGAGGCATAGGAGTAACTACAAAAAACAGCTGAACCCAGGGGCCCTACAAACTGTCAGCCTGCAGACCCACCCCCACTTCCCCCACCCCTACCCCACCCCACCCCACCCCCTCCGCCTCCCCACCCCCGCCCGCTGACTCTTAGGAAGGGGGAGAAACAGAGCTCTCTGTCCTCTTTGACTGTTGGGTAGAGCTATTCTTGCTGATAGATTGTTACTGGCTGTCTGTCGAGGGCGCAGGGCCAGGACTGAATGGAACTCACAGATGTTCGCATCGGACTCCCCAGGGGACAGTTGTCTCACCAGGCTCAAGTCCAGACTCTGCAGATGGGAAGATTACCTCCCATCTCAGGTTTTCCTGAAATTTAAAGACCATATGCAGAACACCAGCTTAGGGCTGTGCTTGGAAGACAGCCCCAGTCCTTAAGCCGTGGTGTGGGAAAAAGCGAAAGTCTGTAGCACAGGGATTCTGGAGAGCAAGTATTCTGAGAACTGCCTGAGTTTAATCTAATAGCCTGGGCTTCACTGCTGAGATTCTCAGGATTTTCACTGTAGGTCTTCTGGGTGAGAAATATGTTGCTGTTTCAGGGCTGGGTTGGCTAGAAATACACCAGGAAGTATTTGCTTTTGTTTCTCTGCCACCGTGGCTAATAAGCTTTTTATTTTTCAATTGTCAGGCGGTGGCACCTGGGTTAAAGGTCTTGGGACACTGTCCAACCACCCTGTGCTGAGGCTGGGCAGTGAGTGATTTGGTGTGTCAGTCTGTCATCTTTGGTACTAAGGTGGGCCTTTCTTTTGCAGAAGCGAAGCACAAGGATGAATATCCTGAGTAGCCAAAGTCCCCTCCATCCTTCCACCCTGAATTCGGGTAAGTGTGGCGAGTTGCTCATATTGTTGTGTGTAAAGACAGTGGCTCTGTCCCACCACATCTCCCTGACTTGTACAAGGGTCTCAGGCAGAGTGAGCCTTGCCACTTCAGCCAGGCTCGCAGTTTATCACAGTTGTTCTCACGGGCTCTTGGGGAAGCTCCGTGCAGAGTAGCCATGTTTCACCCTCTGCTCTCTGTCTCTTCCACTCCCACAGTGATTCACAGGACCCAGCACTGGTTCCATGGCCGTATCTCCAGAGAGGAGTCTCACAGGATCATCAAACAGCAAGGTCTCGTGGACGGGTAAGGAAACTCCACTGATAGGAGCTGTGGTCTGTAAGGTCTGTCTGTGCCGGGCACATGCCCTGCCTTGTTCGTCAGACTTCCTTGCAGAGACCAACTCTGAGGCAAAATATGCTGGCCTTGCCCAGCTAGGGTCGGAGGGGATTCTGACCTATCCCATCCTGAATATGTAGTCCTCGCACCACCTCATTTTCCTCCTTTCTTTCCCTTACGTCTGGTCTGCTGTTTATTGAAGAAGCAGGTCACTTGCTAAATGCATACTCACAGTTGTTGGGTTTATTTTTTTCTTTTCAGTAAGTTCTTTTGTTTACCTTTTTGCTGGAAAGTGATAGAGGTTGAGTGTAGGGTGTGGAAGGGTGCTGAGAGCCCCTCAGGTTGAGGGCTGTGTGCTCTGCTGCCTCAAGGGAAGCAGTTTGTGGAGTCGGCCAGTGCCTGATCACATCAGGCTGGAACAGCAGCTCTGAACATCATGGCTCCTACCCGTTCTGAGTCTCCCCAGCCTTAATCACTCAGTGGACTCAGCATACGTTGACTCAACCTTCCATTATGCCTTCCAAAATGGTCATTTCTGGTTCTGTTATTCCTTTGTCATTTTCTAGCTGAAGTTCTTTCTCTACTCAGATACTTGATTTCCTGAAAAAAGCTAAGTCAGTTCTTGCAGTGAGCTGATATTCTTCCATCTTGTACCACTGTGTGTATGCTGTGTTTAACTGTCAGTCTGAACTTACTGATCTGTGTTTGCTTCATCTTCAGTCAAATGTCTTGCAGCTCAGTGTACCCAACATGGAACTTTGGATCCCTTTCCAAAAATAAAATCAGCTCCTATTGTGTGACTCTTCCGAGGGAAGCGTGCACAAACATCTGTTTGCCCCAGATAGGGTGTGCACAACAGACCAAAGAAATGATTCTACCAAAGTCCAACTTGACAAACCAAAGAGTTTAGGAGCCCTGATTCTTCCTACTAGGAAAGAGTATCTGGAGGCCACAAACTTTAGGTGGTTTTAGTGAACAAAGCAACAGCATGGGCCAGGCCTTTGCCTGCTAGGCCAGCTGTGTACCACTAAGCTACTCCCAAGCCCTGGGCTTTTTGAGTATTCATCAAGACGAAATCTTTTCAGTGTCTTTGCATTGTAAATATTGATGTTGATTAACATTCACTATTTAGTATTGAAAAGTTAGATCCCAGAGATGCTCTTCCCCTCATTCCCTCTCTCCTATCCTTTCTCTCACACCCTTCTTCTTTTTTTAAACTCATTGTTGTTTTTGTTTTAATTTAGACCTAGATGCATTTGGAGTTATTTTTTTCCCTATATTGTATAAAGAACAGGTCTCGTTTGATGTGTCTCACTCTATTTTGCTTCCTGTATGGCTATAAAATCGTTATGAAACTATTTACTTGAGATGCTGCCTGAATTGTAGCATGGTCTCTTAAACCGTCAGAAATGATTCTTCTCCTACTACACAAAGCATGCTTCTCTGGTCTCTAAGGTTTATGGCATCTAAGGAGAAAAAAAAAAAATCTTAACATTTGAAATGTCCCTTCATGCTACTTTTTTTTTTTTTTTTAGTTTAAGGATGTATGTTTGTCATCTTGCATCCACTTAGACCTCTGAGCCCCCCGTAAGAAGGGGGTCTTGGAATGTTCCAGGGGTGTTGTTATTAAGTGTACCGTATGTGGAATTCATTAAGAACACCACACTGGTCCTTCTGCCAGATGACATCACACTGTGCGGACAGATGTACAGACTTCTCAGGAGCTGTGATGTGCTCACTGTGTGCCCTTCCCTCCTGCCCCAAGGGTGGTGACAGAGCATCTCTGGTGAATCTTCATCCAGAGAAGTAGGGGAGTCTCAGGTTCAAGGGCTATATGGGAGCACTTGTGTTTGAAAGGAGCTTCCTGGGTGATTGTGAGGTGAGGCCCACCCTAACCACTCTAGCCCTCACTGTGGGCTACAAACCCAGGCAAGTCAACTTTGGTACTGTGTATCAGTTGCACACACCCCACCCCATCTCTCATTCCCCCTGCAGCAAACTATGTCTGTCTTCAGCTTGCTCTGGAGTTAAAGTTATCATAGTCAGCAAGCCTTCTAGCCTGCCAACCTTGTAAGTAGCCCAGGCCTTCACAAACTCTGGCTTTCTTCCCCACAAGGAAGTCTCTGGAGTCTTTGTCACTGACTCCATCTTCATGTCTAGCTTAGACCCCAAGCTGTGGGAGTGCAGACAGTGGGGCCAAGCCAGGCATCAGCACTGGGACTGCTCAGCCTAATTCCAAGGTTGAAGGGAAAATGTGTTTGCAGAATAAGGTAAATCAGTCTGTTTCTAATTTTCCCTGATCCCTGTAGTGGTAAATGAAGGGGGGCCGATTTAGAGAGTGGAACAATGGAAAGAAACTTTGAAAGATAGCAGGAGTAGCAGATGCCGGGAGAGTATTTCCTGTCCCTTTGGCTTCTGATGATTTGTGCCTTGGAGAGATAGGCCAGAAAGCTGAGCCATCATAGCCTTACCTAAACCCGGAAGGTGCTCCTGAGGTCTGGTGTGTGGGCAGCCCCCCCAATCCCCGCCCAATGCAGGCGCCCCCGGCGGCCATGTTCGTACATGTGCGGATATGTTTTCTCACACACACCAGCCTACACTAAGCTCCCTGTCGTCTTGCTCACAGCCCTACCCAGAACCTTCTTGAATGGTCTTCTTAAGGTCAGACATAGCTCTGCCCACCCCTCTGCTAATCTACGGGGCTCTGGACCTAGGCCCATGGGTCTTTTCTCTGTCACCGTCACCTCCATACTATCCCCTTTGTCCGCCCTCCACACCCTTCTGTCTTTTGGAAGGAAATTTCTTTGGCTTGAAGCTTTTCCTACCCCCAGAGGGTGAGGTGCTGCTGTCCCCGGAGCTCATGTGGTGACCCTGTAGAAGAAGACTTCCGCCTCTCTTGTGCTTCTCGTGCTGAACCAGGGACTTCTCCTAAATACCTGTGTGACCTTGGAGAAGGCCACTTTTTCTCTCATCCTGAAATTAGCCCATCACAGCATCTCTGTGAAAACTAGCAGAATTAATGAGGATTTGAAACAGTTTTACCTGAACTGTGTTGTTACTAGTCACCAGCAGCAGCTGGCCTGGGCTCTCTCCATCCTCAGTGAGTGGACTCCTGTTGCTCTTCCTCCGGAGTCCTGTTCACAGCTTTCTAGCTTAGGCAGCTGCTGCATGACAAACTTTGCTCTTTACTAGACCTTTTCCCATAATTGCGACTCTCATTGAAATTGCCTGATCTCTACATGTCCAGTTATAATGGCTACACTTGAAGCAGCTGTGAGGCTCCTGTTTTACTGCACAATGCTGTCTATGCCTCAGCCATGATCTTCTATACGGTCATGCACAAAGGGAGTCATCCCCCTTTGCAGATAAAGAACCATGGCTGTGAAGCCAGACAGTAGCAAATCTCAGCCCCCTGCTAATTCTTAAGCCATGTGCTCCTTTGGGTTCACGTTCAAGGTCATCCCAGATGGACAGCCTCCAGGGGCTGCTGATAAAACCAGGCCATTGGGGTAGCCTCAAGGTCTCCAGGGTCAGTCCTATACTCAGGCTGGGAAGAAACAGCGTGTTCTGTAGCCTGTCCCTCCCAGCTCAGCAAACTTTCACCTTTGCCCTCACCTTTGGCCCCTAGGTCCCCATTTGCAGATGGAAGCAGCAGGTGGTTAAGTGACTGAGGCAGGATCAACATCTCTGCTTAGAATAGGAATTGACCAAGCTCCTGGGTTTCTATGACAGAGTAACCCTGTTCTTGCAGTGCATCTCCTCAGCCCTGCTGCCAGTGATGCATGTTCCAAAATGGCATCCATGATACTTCTTTATTCAGAAAATAGTGGGCTTCATCATGGCATTTTTATACATGAATATCATTGTACTTTGCTCATATTTGCTCCTTGCCTTCTTTTGTCCTTCCCCTCCTACTGGACCCTTCCCTCCCCCAACATATAGTTCCCCTTCTATTTCATTGATTTCGTGTGCTAGCTGGAGATACAGGTGAAGACATAGTGTTAAATCTAGATTCTGCATCTGAGAGGAACAGGTGGCAGATTTGGGGTCCATGATAGCACTGTTCCACACAAGCCTGACCATACCAAGCCATGGAGTGATGTTTCCCAAAGAGTGCAAATCCTGAAGAGTACAAGTTCCTGCAAAATACTATGTAGATGGGTGCTAGAGTTAGGTACTATGTGGAGCTTAGTGGAAAATCAGGATACGTATTTGTGTTTTAAAGGCACTGAGAAGTAAATGAGCATTTTACCTTTCGGGTGTGGCTTTCCCAGCCCTGCTAACTGCTTTGTGTTAATGTTCTGCTTCAGCAGCTGGTTAGATATAGCTGAGGATGGTAGTTTTGGTCTAATGTCTCAAGCCATTTCCTCTTCATGTCATTGACTGGGCCTTTGAGATGTTTTCTTCCCTTCTCAATACATGGACTCTCTTAGCACACATCTGGGCATGGCCACGCGTGATTGTAGGCCTCTCTGTGCTGTTCTGTTTCAAAATTTATTTTGCCACTCTTTCAAAGTTGCAAGAAAAATGCAGTGAACTCTGGTATATACTACACCCAAGATACTAGTTGTTAACAGGAAAGCACAGTCATTCTGTCATTTTGATCATCTGAAAGTAAAGTGTAGCTTGATGTCTTTTTATTCCTAGTTATTTCTTTGTGAAAGTTCTAAAACTCAGGACTTCTTGCATGACTATGGTGGGATTATAAAAATCAGGAAGTTGTTATTCTACTCGCTTATTTAAATTTTAGAAGCAATCCTCATTGCCTTCTTTATAACGATGGAAAAGATTCCATGACCTTGGATACTCTGCCTTTCCTGTTGTGAGCAGAAGCCAGTTCTTATAGATGGTGTCTAGGTTTGCTCCGGGCCGTGTCCCATGGCTACAGCTGTCTAATACTTTTTGAACGGGAACTTGCAGGAAGGTGATGTAGAGCCTCTGTGGCATCTCCTGTCTCGAGGCATCTGTGGTCCATTTGCCTCACTCATCCCCATGGTGGTGTTCTGAATGCTGGGTGAAGATGGTTTCTCTCTGGTTCCTATACCGTCAAGCTGATGTTTTCCCTTTTGTAAAAAGTAAATATTAAGAATAAGACACTTTGAGTAGTAACTACTCTGTTTCTTGTCAAGCCCTTATCCACTGACTTTAGCACCAATAGAAGATCTTCTCATTAATCACTTGTTGCTATGGTGACTTCCAGGTGGGGATTTTCTAGTCTGTCACTCCTCGTACGTGCTCAGATTCTTCTCTGAGTATAAGCTTTTTTTTTTTTTTTTTTCTTCCTCCCTTATTAATTTGCTTACTTATTTCTAATGCCTATGTACTTTTGTGGATTCCTACTGTGTTTCTAAGTTATAACCCATTTCATCTGACTTATTTTGATGCCCACATTTAGCCATTTTGACATGTCCCTGTCAACCTTTGAATACTTTCTGCCTTTGTAATACGAATATTGCAGCTTCATCTTTGTAGTTTCTCTACCTCAGTCCTGAAGTCAATCATATACTTAAGGGTCCCAGGTTCCCTTCAATAGAAAATGAAATTTCTAAACTACCTTCTGGGTGCTGAGTCTGCTGTTAACCAGTAAAAGCCACTTGAGTACCAGACATCAAAGCATCATGTCTTCAAGCTTATTTTTGTCAGGCAGGTCTAGCAGGTATGCATGTATGTACATGCAAGTATGCATATATGTGCAGTTCGTTTTGGATTTTAAAGATAATTAACAGCACATTGCTGATCTCTCACCCCCAGGCTTTTCCTCCTCCGTGACAGCCAGAGTAATCCAAAGGCGTTTGTGCTCACACTGTGTCACCACCAGAAAATCAAAAATTTCCAGATCTTACCTGTAAGTACTGATGTTTTCAAACCAGTTCTTCCTTTTAGGTTCTCTGGTTCCATCCCTAATGTGCTCTCCAAGTTAAAAAGTAACAAAACTAATTGCAGAGAGTTTTCAGTCGCAGGTAAGCAACTTTCAAGGGACTCCATGTGGCTTTGCTGTTACAACAGAGTTTTTCTGGGAATAATGCTGAAAGTGGCGATGTTGCACTGAGGCCTTTCAGTTCACATGTAACTGAACTGCCACTTGATAGGGACGGTCTAGGTCCGAGGGTGGGAGGCTGTGGAGGGTGAACATCACCAAGTGACATGGTGGCTGTGAGCGTGGGCAGGTGAAAAGGCTGGACTCATGCCATGGTTTTGACATTGAAAGAATGGTCCAATTTGAGCTGATGTGTCTCATGGCTGCTCAGAACTCTAGAGAAGCTCACTGATGGTTAAGTGGCTCCGAGGAGAAATTGCGTTCCTCCCTCTGCTCAGGCTTTGAATCACAAAGCAGTTCTACCATTGGTTGCCAATTTTGTCCGTACAATTGCCTTTATCCCACCTCTTTTTTTCTGTTAAAAACAAATTGTGGCTAGACTGTCCAAAGTAGTTTAACTCTCCCTGAGTTAAATTCAGATTTGTTTTTCCTCTCAGAGACTCAGTGTGCACATGAACAGAAGAGATGTCCTGAAAGGTCTGAAACTAGATGTATCTGGTTCACATAGTTGAACCTAGGGTTTTTTAGAACACTTGACCCCAAGACTGTACTGACTAGAAGCCATAGGTTAGTAAGGGACAGAGTGGACATCATGAGAAGTATTTGTGAACCAGCGGGAAACAACATGACAGACAGTCCCGTGTTCCCTGCTGGCTCCTGGGAGTTCCATTTTACAGATGAGAAAAGTAAGCACTTGCCTGCCCCCATCTAGGGGAAAGGGACAGGAGCTCATGGAGTTCTGACTTTACCCTTCTACCAGATGTACAGACAGACACAGAACTGTCATGCACGAGCAAATGCCTTGTTTCCATTCCTTTGTGGGTTTCCTCTGCATGGGTCCTGTCATTTTCTCAAATGCCCCCAAAGCCTTGAGGAACAAAGGAAGAGCAACCTGTCCCTTACAGTCACAAGGTTGCAGCCTCTGCACTGGAAAACCACTCCAGGATGCGTATCTGCTTTAATACTTGCCTTTCAGTTCAGAGGTGATTGTGAGCTTATCTATCACCCAAGATTCAGAGTTTCTCTTAACCATGTGAACAGGGCAGTGTGGCTTTCCCATTCTACCTGTATTATTGCCACTGAACTTAAGTCAGTGAATTGCAATTGATGTTTGAAGGAGAGTTCTTTCTTGAAGATGCTGTGGTATCCTCTAATCCCATAGAAATAATTTTTCAATAGTGCTTGCCCATGTGATTGTGTTGATCCCTTGCAGTGATACAGTAGTTGCTTTATAATGGAACCACATGAACTTCAGGTGTTCAGGAGGCTGACTGAGTCAAGTGGCAAGAACTGAATGAGATGCCATCTGTGGAGTACAGCATATATAGGGTACCCAGTTTGGCTGCTAAGCTTAGCTTCCTGGGCCTGGAAGCTAGGAACAGCTTAAACCCCCTGATGGCCATCTCAGGAAGCCGGCAGCTTGCACCGTGTCACGTGGTGAAGTCGTGGCACCCAGCACAGAGTCCTAGCCCCCTTGGTTTTTGACCCATTCTGAAGTGTATTTCCCAGGAATGGAACCATGACTAGGCAAATTTGCTCCCGACCACAGGCTCACAGGTTGCTGCCCAAGCTGCCGTCCTCTAACAAGGCAGTGTCTTCTGTGTCTCTGCAGTGCGAGGATGATGGGCAGACATTCTTCACCCTGGATGACGGAAACACCAAGTTCTCCGATCTGATTCAGCTGGTTGACTTCTACCAGCTCAACAAGGGAGTTCTGCCCTGCAAGCTGAAACACCACTGCATCCGCGTGGCCTTATGACCTCATCATCTTCTTAGCAGAGGCTGGAAGAAACAACACTGGAATGGAGAAGAGAGGCCTGCACACGGGTGAGAGCGCACACCTTTTCCCACCCAGGGACTCAGAGCAACACGGCTTTATCAGTGCCAACCAACCAGTATCAACTAGTAGTTGGACTTCACAAAAATTTGCTGCTGCGGATCGAACAGGATCACCTCCCTCTAAACCAGCCAAATCGGGGAGGGAAGAGATCCAGTGTAAGCGCGGGAAGGAACTGGAATGACCATCTTGGCAAGGCCATGCAGGATGAAAACCGCAGAGAAGTGATTGGAAATGAACTCTCGCCCTGGAATAATCTTGACAATTGTAACTGCGATGTTTACTTTTTTGTACTGATCACTTTGTTGCACTCCTTCTTCGTTGTCAATGTTGTATTCAGCCTATGGTAGGAGGGGATGTGGCTTTTCAACTCAGATGAGATAGAAAGGGTTTGAATTGGCAGACTTCAGACTGTAAATGGGTCCCCAAAGTTTTCCAGAGGGTGTCCTGCCCTCTGTAGGTCGCCACAGTGTGGATTTGGCTCCCACGTTATAGACACCCTAGTCCTTCCCATTATACTTGAAAAGCTTTTAAAAAAAAAAAAAAATCAAAGGTGTCAACTGTGGTCGGCATCCAGCATGTTGTGTGGACTCAGTCAAGCTACCACAGTCTGATAATCATTGTTTGTAGTGTAGTCTGGTTGTTTTGTTACTAGAGTGTCTCATTTTACACAGTGCAGGAGACCTCATTACTTTGGAAAACTCACTGTTCCCCAGCACAGCATGGCTGAATGACCTCAGCTTTAGACTGATGTCAGGCAGCCTTCTTGGAACACAATGGTACCCACCATGGATGCCACATAGTCCATCTGGGGTGCCCTGTGCCTCTCATTTTCACAGCCGCCCACTGTTCTAGAATAATCGCTGCCTTTTCCCTCTGCAGTAGCCTCAGTCATTTCAGTTTGGGGTTGGGGGGGGTGGGGTGGGAGTAAAGGATCTAAGGATCTAAAGTGAAAATGGCAACTAGTTGGCCTCGTGCTCTGTCACCATAGACTTCTTTGGTGACAAAGATAAGGAAACACTGCAGAGGGCACAAGCACGGGCTAGCTTTAAGGGTCTTTGCTTGATGAGCTCCATGTTTTACTGAAAACCTCATAAGCCAGCAGGGGCAGGGTGTGCAGAGGTTCTGCCTCCGCTGGCTTCGGTGAGAAGTACCTCACAGTGGTTGTGAACATTGGGCAGTTTTAGCAGCATGACGTTTGCTTCCTCCTCCAAGAAGGAGTCAGAAGGTGGCTTGAGTTGTTAGTGGGTCTCCAGAGCCCCATTGGAGGACCCTTTCCTTGTCCCCTTAGTGTGCTATCAGGCATGAGGGTGGTCATTTCTTTACCCTGACCCCTTTAGTGGACAGGACTCCCTTGAGAAACATAAGTCAACTGTGGTGAACAGAAGACTTCTCTTTCCTGACACCACACCTGACCTTTGAACCTGAGCTAGCCCCTAGATTGCCAATCCCGGCCAGGTGAAGTGCTCCCCGAGGAGCCACTTCTGTTTGCCCTGCGGCCGATGGCATAGTGGAAGACACACGTGGCAACACTTTGTGAGGTCAGCTGCAAGCCAGTCCACAGTATAAAAACACTGTAGTAGTTCACAGACCACACTCCCCGTGTGTCCACAAAGTGTCGATTACACAAATGAAGAATTTTTTTTTTTTTTAAGTAAACACATTCTTAAGCATAAATGCTAAATTGCATTTCTCTTTCTTTCGCAGCTAGTTAATCTTTCAAAGAATTGACAATGAGATAATTCTCAATTTTGTGCCTGGCAGCAGGCTTCCTTTATCTTTACCTTAGGGACAGATAACGGATACTTCAGTTTTACCATGTTACTATTTTTTTTTTTTCTCTTTACTGGTTTAAGGTTAGAACTTTAAAAAAAAAAATTTTAAAATTTTTAAAAAGACAAAAAGCAATGCTAGATTTGTTTTTTCTTTTTTTCTTTCTCTTTTTTTCTATTTCTGTAGACCAGTCCCCACAGTGCATAATCTCTTTTTTGCCTCTCAAGTAGACAGCTAGGATGTGTATTTCATATTTATAAGTATGCGTTTTATTTAAGAGGAAAATATAGGCTTGACTCTGGTTCACAATTTTATATGTAGCTGGTTTGATGTAGTGTTTTGTACTTCCCTAGCCGAAGTGAATTGTTGGAGGCTGCAAACCGCCTTGCGTGTAGCAGACTTCAGTGGCCCCGAGCTCGCCAGCCTTTGCACAGGCAGCTGGGAATTCCACCTGAAACAGCCAAGTCCCTGGGGTGGTGGGCACCCAGCCCCCTAGCCAGAGACTGAAGGACATTTGACTTTTATTTTTATATTTAATTGACATGAATGTAAAGGGGACAGCTCAGGGTTGTTTGGGAGCCTGTTGACTTTGTAATCTCTGCCTGTGATTTTCTTTTCTAATTGAAAAATCCGTGTAGCCACCTGGACTAAGTTGAGAAGGAAAATGCCAAATGCTTTGGGTATTAGCGTTTAATAGGTAGGCTCTGTTATATTAGGTGTTAAGAGTTTCAGAACGTGTTTTTGTTTGCTAAACCTTGAAGAAACATGTGCCTCAGCTTAGATGTTTTGTCTTCTCCTTCCTGCACTTAAATACCTGACAGTCTGTCCGATCACTGCGCCCCTGAGGGCGCAACTAGCTCATCGTAGATTTGTGATGTCATAGTGCAAATTGCAGTGACCGGAAAATGACCTGACATGTAAACGTTTTCAGGGAATGCAGAGGGTGTTAATTAACAGACAAAACCTTTATCCCGCGTGCTTTTTGCTTCATTCTGTGCATAGCTCTTCGGCTCGTGAACCTAATTGTAAACTTTCAGGTATTTTTGTACAAATAAGGGACTGATGTTCTGTTTCTTGTAATTAGAAATAAACATTAATACAGTGTTCTTCATTTTCTATGGCTTGTTATGTCTATGTCTATATTTAAAAGCTGGGCCTGGGCTAGAGAAATGGCTCAGCAGTTAAGAGCACTGGCTGCTCTTGCAGAGGACCAGCACCTGCGTGGTAGCTAACAACCATGTGTAACTCCGGTTACAAGGGAATCCAACAGCCTTTTCTGACCTCTGCAGGCATTGCACAACATGGGTGCACTTACATACATGCAGGCAAAATACTCACACACATAAAATAAAATAAGTAAGTTTTTTAAATAAAAAAAGGAGTGCTTGCTGTGAAAGCAAGAGGACTTGAATTCAAATCTCCAGTGCCTGTGAAAAGGCCGGGTGAAATGGGACAGCTCAATCATGGCAGGACACCCTCAACCAGCCTCTTCCTATCCCTCGTTCCCACAAGGAAGAATCACAAGCCTGAGCTGAAGATGTGGGTCAGTTTCAAAACACTTGCCATGCAAGTATGAGGATCTGAGTTTGATCCCTGAAACCACAGAAAAGCCAGGCTAGTGGCACAGGCTTGTTTAATCCAGAGCCGGGAGGCAGAGATGACTAGATCCCTGGGATCTGCTGGCCAGAGGGCCTAATCCAATCAGTGAGCGCCAAGTCAAGTAAGAGGCTCGTCCCACAAAACAAAACAGGTGGCACCTGAGGAATGATGCCTGAGGTTGACCTCTGATCTCCACACGTTCATTACCACACGGGTACATATGCATCTACACACCCAGGAATGTTGATGCACACAGAAAGAATCAGACTTTGGAATGTTTCACAGAATCCACAGAGGTTTGATGGAGACCTCCAGAAACTAAACATTCACATCTGACAAGGTGTTAAAATGTAAAGGACCTGGGTTTTCTAGTCAAATAACACATCTACAATGGGACCTCAACATCTACGGTTCATGGAACGTAGGAGTAGAGAGAACAGTAATTCATCTCTCAGCTCTCACCAACGAAGCTTCCTTCTGCAACAGAGGGCAAATTGACCCAGAAAGTCACAGCTGCCCAAGATGTAGAGAATAAGAGACCACAGAGTGCAAGTCCCTGGATAGGACCCTTATATTAAACCTCCTTCCACCCAAAGCTTAGGGATCACTGCGGAACAAGGGGAAGAAATATTTTAAGAGCCAAGGGAGGTGGATGATCACAAGAAAAACCGTGTTTTATGGCTTCTGGGAGCTTGCTCACCTGAACTTAAGAGTAAAGGTGGCAGTATGCACAAGACCCGTGCAAACTCAAACCAAACAGAAACCCATAGAACTGGGGAAACCTGAACCTTGGAGGTACTGTTGGCAGCTGACCACTGCTGGGTGAGGAAGAGTTGGTCTTTAAGAGAGTGATGCTAGATAGGCTGACCGGGCTCCAGTGGATGAACTCACACCACACCAAGGGACATCTGGAGACACAAACTTGACTTGATAGGCCTTGAATGCATGAAATCTGGTTGTGGAGCTGTGGGAAGGTGCAGGTAGGGGAGGGGTTCTAAATATAATTAAGACGTATGAAACGCACAAAAATTCAATGAAGAATACATATTGGAAAAAAAAAAACTGACATACTAGGCATGGTGATTCATGCCCTTAATCCTAACACTCAAGAGGTAGAGGCAGGCAAATCTCATTAGGCTAGTCTTGTCTATATATATAGTGAGTTCTAGGTTAGCTGTAAGAGGGAGATCCTATCTCAAAAATAAATAGATAAATTAGTTAACTAATTTTTTAAAAGAAACGGATGCACTCTGGCATTGCTGTCCTAAGCGCTCCCCTAAGGGCCCCTAAGGTACCCACTGACATGCTCTGAGGCTTGACTTCCTGTATTCCTGCCTCCTCTGCATCCCACCTCAGTCGCTCAGAGAAAGTGCGTGTGGCCACCAACAGTGTTTTGAACACTGGACACGTGGTTTTAAAATATGAGTCCTGAGGGCTGGGGAGATAGATGGCTTGATAACGCACTTGCTGGGCAGGCATGAGGATCAGAGTTAGGATCCTCAGCACCCACCTAAAAGCCAGGCAAGTGTGGTGGCCACCTGGAATCCCAGCACATGGAAGACAAAGATAGAATCTCCCTGGAACAAGCTGGCTAACGAGACTTAGCCAGACTTGGTGAGCTCTGGGTTTAGTGAGAGACTGTTTCAGTAAGTGAAGGGGAGCGCAATCGAGAAAGACCCGATGTCAACTTCAGGCCTCTGTACCTCCACACACACGTTCCCATGCACCTGCATACATGCAAACATTCACACTTACAAAGAATGAATCTGTGGTTCCTAGTAACTCTCCCCACGAAGACAGGCAAATCTCAAAGGCAGAACATGCCTTTCTTGTCATGACAGCCCTGTGGCCCTTCTCGTGTCTGTGATAAGGACAGCCAGGGTGGGTAAGGCACCACTAGGCCAGAGTTCCCAAAGTACTCTGGTGGTCACTCCAAATAGGATGAGAAGCAGCCATATAAAGCAGAGCGCACATGGAAGGAAAAGATGCCCAGAGCACAATCTTCACAATCTCACCACCTTCACTCCATTCTTAGTACTTAAAATGCATGTCCGGTGCCAGACATGGTGGTCTATTCTTATAATCCCAGTTCTTGGGAGGCATAAGCAGAAGGATTAGAAGTTCAAGGGGAGCCTTAGCTACATAGTGAGTCAGGGGCCAACCTAGAGATCATGAGACCCTGTCGCAAAACAAAATTCTGTTCGGTGACTATTAAGGCAACAGGAAGGGATCTTTTTATGGTAAATGAATGTATTTGTTAAACATAAAAACATTCTATGACATCGACATTTAAAATTGAAAACTCAGTCATACCCCTTTGCACCTCGGACTTTAGACCTCACTCCTAAGAAACTATGGTAAGTGCATCCTAGACCACACTGGGCTTTGTGACATCCACAACAAGCA
The DNA here is from genome assembly GCA_035773235.1 of Eospalax fontanierii. Classification (NCBI taxonomy): domain Eukaryota; kingdom Metazoa; phylum Chordata; class Mammalia; order Rodentia; family Spalacidae; genus Eospalax; species Eospalax fontanierii. The sequence continues at coordinate 41,612,228 of CM069540.1, read as the reverse complement.
TAGGCTACTCTTAGGGCCTTGGAGATCCAGGTCAAGGTGTCAAACAGCCATGCCGCAGATCTTGGCCCGGCCAGCAGAGGGCACCTCAAGATTAATGGCACAACCTGAGGACCTGTGGATGGTCATCTGCAGAGCGGGAAGCAGGTAGTTATCTGTGTCCTTTCTTGATAGATTGGTATCTTTTGGGGAGGGAGACCCACTGTGTACCTTCAGTCTATAGGCCTGATTGCTTGGAACGTTTCATGAACTACATGTAGATTTTTTTGGTTGTTTTTAAAGACCACAATCGTTTGTGTGGTAGAACTTTCATGGCATCTACTTTTCCTGAATCCTATGGTGCGCATGTCCACTCAGTTCTGTGCTGCCCTCTCAGGTTCTCCTTGATGGTGGAACAAAAATAAATCAACAAACACAGTGACAAAGGGCTCCGTGTAGCTCCGAACTTAAGAGCATCGGCTGGTCTTCCAGAGGACCCTTGTTTGGTTCCCAGCACTCATATGGCAGCTAACAACAATCTGTAAGTTCCAGAGGAATGACACCCTCTTCTGGCCTCCGTGGGCATTGCACAACACAGGTGCACTTGCATATATGCAGGCAAAACACTCATACACATAAATTGAAAATGAAAGTAAATTTAAAGAAGGGCTCTGTGTGGAACGTTCAGGGAGCAGACACTTAGGCCGTTATAACTAATCATCTCATTAATTCCCCCTTCCTGCATGGGGATACACACTTTCCAGGTAGCTCTCCTGAAATAGTGTCAGATAAATTTACAACAGAATAACATTTTTACTTGGTTTTTATATTGCATATTATTCAGATGCCATTTTGAAAGTCTGTTGTTTGAAATAAAAGTTATGGCCAATTCTCTTAGAAATAAAAATAATCTGTTAGTATTCTAGCCAAGCATTTGTATCCACTGGTATCAGTGGATTTACCCAGCCCTGTATTGAAACTCTTGCATTGTTGCTAATGTGTGCTCCATACTTAGGTTCATAGATGTTGCAGAAATGCTGAATATTTATAGACTTCATTCTCTTTATTTTCTGAACAGTATACTTTAATGCATTACACAGCATTTATATTGTATTAGGCACTATAATTAGTATTTCCTAGAGATAAAGTCTATAAGAGGATATATCTAAAGTACATGCAAACATGATGCCATTTGATATCTGGGACCCAAACATCCATAGGTTTTGGTCACCACAGATGTTTGATCTGTAGGGCATACTGGAACCAGTCCCTCCCACAATTCTGTGTGCTTTCTCACACATACACAGATGCCTGTGAGAAGTGTAGCATAGACTGCTGATGGAGGCACAAAGATAAACATTGGGTTGCCTGGGAACGTTGTCTGGAAGGTGTGTGAAAAATAATTATAAGGGTAAAGGTGACACATTGGTCTTAGATCTTGTGTGCCTGTCAATGATACCACTAGTTCACTGAACTTTTAATTCAAATTTGCATTAATTATAAAACAAAAAGACCAAGAAGATGGGCTCTATGCCTAGTAAACCGAGTTCTGATCCCTAGAACCCTAGAACATATGAAAAAAAAAATACCACTGGTATGTGGTAGCATGCATCTACAATTCTAGCACTCCTAGATGGGAAGAAAAGAAGATGGAAGAACCACCTGGAAGCTCATGGGCCAGCTAGCTGGGATTATCTGCCCTAACATAAGCAACAGGAGAGACTCTACCTCAAAACAAGATGCAGAGAGCTGGAGAGATGAACCTCTGGTTCAGAACACTTGTTGCTCTTGCAGAGCATCCACATGGAAGTTCACAACTGTCCTTGATGCCAGTTCCAGGAAGTCTGATGACCTCTTCAGGCCTCCATGGGCACTTGTACACACATGGTACACATACATGGTACACATATCAGGCACACACTGATAGACACATGAAATAAACTTTTAAGGAAAAATAAAGGGAGAGGGTGAGAAAAAGAGATGCTCTATCTCAAAACAAGATGAGAGCAAAAGGCAGTTAGTCCCGAAGCAAGGTGGAAGGTGAGAACAAGAGACAGAACCTCAAAAACAAGATAGAAGGTGAGACTGTGTCTCAAAATGAGGTGGAAGTGAAAACGAGACACTGCTTCAAAAACCAGGTGGACAGCAAGAACAATGGGAGGAAATCAGTAAACAGCCTCAAAACAGGCGAAAGGTAAGAACAAGAGACACTGTCTTAAAACAAAGTAAAAGATGAGATTCTGCCTCAAAAACAAGGTGGAAAATGACTCCTGAAAGTTGTACTGTAATGTACACTTATGCACCAGGGCATATGCACACATATGGCATATGCCCACATGTGCATGTACACACACACACACACACACACACACACATCCATACACATGACTCACAAATAAATAAATGGGCACCCTTGGACTCTGAATCTGGACTCAGACATAGAAGGACTGAATTCAAGACCACGAGAGACCCTGTCTCAAAAAACAAAACTAGATATACAAATGGAAAGATTTAACCTCTGAGATTCCCTGGGCACACTTTGGATTCTGAATAGCCATGAACTGGAGAGTGTAGAGAGAGTAGCTTTATCATTGTGGAAGTTTATAGTGAGTGGCATTGGTCTAGTTGAGATGCTAATTACAGAAGTGACAAAAATCATAAGATCATCACAATAAATGCAGAAAGGGTCTTTGACAAAATCCAACATGGCTTCATGAGAAAAATCCTGGAAAGAATTGAACTAGAGGGAACATACCTCAACATAATTAAAGCTATATATGACAAACCCACAGCCAACATCATCCTAAACAGAGAAAAACTTGAAACATTCCCATTAAAATCAGAAACAAGGAAACACTGTCCACTGTCCCCACTCCTTTTCAATATAGTACTTGAAATACTAGCTAAAACAATAAGACAAGAAAAGAAAATTTAAGGGATACTGATTGGAAAATAAGTCAAATTAGTCCCTCATTTGCAAATGAGACATTACACATGAGAGATCTCAAAACTTCCACCAGAAAACTCAAGAAATGATTGACATTTTCAGCAAAATGGCAAGATGAAAAAATCAATTTATGGGGCTGGAGAGATGGCTTAACAATTAAGAGCACTGGCTGCTCTTTCAGAAGACCCAGTTTTGAGTCTCAGTATCCACATGGTAGCTGACAATTATCCATAACTCCTCCAGTTCCAGGGGATCTGACACCTTCTTCTGGCCTCGGCAGGTACTGCATGACACGGATACACATAAAAATTAATAAATAAATTATAAGCTTAAAAAAAATCAATTCACAAAATCATTAGTCTTTTTATAGGTCAATAGCAAGCAGTCAGAGAAAAAGGTCATATAAACACTACCATTCACAATAGCCTCAAAAAAAAAACACCTCAGAATAAATCTATTCAAAAATATTAAAAGATCTTTACAATGAACTTTAAATCTATGGGTTTTTTGTTTGTTTGTTTGTTTTTCTAGTCTTTTTGAGACAGGGTCTCCCTGTAACACTACTGGCCTGGAACTTACTCTGGAGACTAGGCTGGCCTTGAACTCACAGAGATCCATTTACCTGCCTCTGCCTTCTGAGTGCTGGGATAAAGGCATGTGCCCCCATGCCTGGCCCAAAACTTTAGATCTTTTAAGAAAGAGATTGAAAAAGATACTAGAAGATGGAAAGACCTCTGGCTCTCATGGATTAGTGGGATTAATACTGTGAAAGTGACCCTCCTATCAAAAGCAATTTACAGATTCAATGCAATCCCAATCAAAATTCCCGTGATATATTTTACAGAAACATTTTTTAAAATCCTGAAATTATAAGGAATCACCAAGGACCCTCGATAACCAAGACAATTCTGAGTAAAAAGACCAATGCTGGAGGGATTCCCATCCCAGATTTCAAATTATATTACAGAGTTACAGTAGTAAAAACAGCTTGGTACTGGCTCAAAAAGAGACATGACAATCAATGGAAAAAATGATGGAACTGGAAAATGATCAGTGGAGAAATGCAATTGCAGTCACCCAGTATTTGACAAAAGTACCAAGAACATACACAGGAAGAAAGAAAATGTGGCCGGGGAGAATGGATCACATGTAGGAAAATGAACTTAGATGCACATTATAACCTCTTGCCAAAAAGAATAAACAAAACAAAAAAACCTCCAAATGGATCCAAGATTTCAATAGGAAACCTGAAACTGTTCAAAGAAAAAATCAGCAGTACCCTACAAAATATAAATGTGGGAAAGAACTTTCTAAATCAAATTTCGTTTGCTCAGGAATTTGTCCTAACTGACCCATGGGACCTTGTATTAGTTTGCTTTTCTGTTGCTGTTATAAAATATCTAACCAAGGGAACTTATAAAAGGAAGAGTTTATTGGCTTACAGTTCCAAAGGAGCAAGAGTCCATCATGGTGGGGAGGCATGGTGGCAGAGGTGGGTAGGGTAGATGCCAAGGCTAAGCGCTCCCATCTTCAAGTAGGCACAGGAAGCAGCAAGTGACTGGAGATCTGGCAAGGCTTAAGAATGCTCTAAATCGTCCCTAGTGATGTGCTACCTCCAGCATGGCCACACCTTCCAAGATCTCCCAAAACAGCGCCACCAACTGGGGACAAAATGTCCAAATACTTAGCACCTATGGGGGACATTTTCATTCAAACCAGCACAGTCATTAAACTAAAAATCTTCTGTACAGCAAAAGAAACAATCAACCAAATAATGGAAGTGGGAAGAAAACCCTCCATCTATATATCTGATAGAGGATTAATTTCCAGAATTCACAAGACAAAGAATTAAGAAAACATATGACCCCATGAAAAGGGGCCTACAGATATGACAACAGAGTTCTCAAAAGAAGAAATAAAATGGCTTAGAAATACCTTAAGGAACATCCAGCATCCTTAGCAATTAGCGAAATGCAAATTAAAACTATTTTACGGTTCCATCTTACCCTAGTCAGAATGGCTAAGACGGAGAAAACCAATGAGACAAATGCTCATAAGGACGTGGGGGAGGGAAACGCTCTTCACTGCTGGTGAAGCCACTGTGGAAATGAGTGTGGAGAACTCTTAAAAAACTAAAAATAAATCTAACCATCTAATCCAGCTATACCTTCCTTGGCAGCTTTGATCCCCAGCACCCATTTGGTGACTAACAACCACCCATAACTCCAGTTCCAGAGGATCCAACACCAGCTTATGACCTCCAAGGGCATTGCATGACACAGGTGCTCTTACATACATGCAGGCAATACATTCATGTGCATAAAATTAAATAATAAATAAAAATTTAAAAAAAGAAAAAACCCTACTTCCTTCACTCCCATAGACTGATGTCTCTTCTTACTATATTCTAAACACATATCTTTACATTTACAGTCAAGTGTACCTCTCACCACTCATCATAAAAGCTTCTTTTTACAACAGATGAAGACTATTACCAAGTTCCACAACTAGTCAAAGGTAGAGAATAAGAGACTGTGAGGTGCCCAGCCCTAAGTGACACATCTATAATGCGGCCTCTATAGGTTTGGGGAACATTCTGAAAGAGGGGGCAGAAAGAATGTAAGAGTCAGAAGAATAAGACACAAGCAGCTAGTTAATGCATGCTAGACATGACGGGAGAGCTGCAACAATGAAATCTCCACAATATGGTAGTCTAAGGACATTTGTATAATGACAAAACCCATTGATATGCCAAGGAGGATGGGGGCCACATCATAGGGTCCCACCTCAAGATGAAGAGTTACAGAAGACAATCAATGAGTGCTGATAGAGGGAGAATCAGTTTTATCCAGGAGTTAGCTCCCTGAGAAGTCATCTAATGCCAAATGGACAACCCTAAACACAAGAACACTCCAAAATGGGCTCAATGCATTATGCAGATATATACGTGTACATATAGGTATGTATATATATATATATATATATGTGTGTGTGTGTGTGTGTGTGAGTGTTTATGTTTGTATATGTAGCAATAATAATCAAAGACAAGCACAAGAAATTGAGAGGGAGGGGACGTGGGAGGAATTGTTGGGGGGCTGAGAGGGATGGAAATAATTCAGATAATACTCATGTATGAAATTCTAAAAATTTAAAAAAAAATTAATTAGAAAGAGGAGCTGAAGAGAAGAGTCACCAGTTAAGAGCACTGGCTACTCTCTCAAAAAGCCAGGGTTTGGTTCCCTGCACCCACACAATAGCTAACCATGTAATTCTAGTTCCAGGCTATCTAATGCCCTCTTCTGGCCTCTATGGGCACTGCACAACATGAGTACATTTATATGCATGCAGGCAAAACACTCGTACACATAAAATAAAAATAAATAAATTGAAAAAAATTTAAAGTACAAATAAATAACTTAATGATGCACATCAAGTGTTTGGAAAATCAAGAAAAAAACAATCCCTAATCCAGTAGGTGGGAAAAAATTATATAAACCAGGATGGAAATTAATGAAATAGAAACACAACAAAATACAAAGAATTAATGAATCTCAGGGCAAGTTCTTTGAAAAAATAAACAAGATTAATATATCCTTAGCCAAATTAACCAAAAGAAAGAAAGGAGACCCAAATTAATAAAATTAGAGAAAACAGAAAAATAAATACCAAAGAAATTCAATAAGTTATAAGGTAATACTTTAAAAATCTATACTAAACTAAGCTAGAAAACCTGAAATAAATGGATGAATTTCTAGAGACCTGAGACCCTTTAAATCAAGAAGAGAGCAACAACATAAACAGACTAATAACAATAAGAAAATTGAAACAGTAATAAAATGTCTTCTTACAAAAAATTTATGGATCCAAGTGGATTCACAACAGACTTCTACAAAACTTTCAAAGAGGAGCTACAACTTCAGTGAATACTTAAATTATTCCAAAGAAAAGTACAAACAAAAGAAACACTTCCAAACTCCTTTTAAGCCACCAGTGTTACTATAATATCAAAGTCAAGTAAAAACAAAACAGAATAGGCTGATATTCCTGATGAACCTAGATGCAAAAAATTCTCAACAAAATATTTGCAACCAAATATACACATATCTAAAAGTTCATCCACTACATCCAGTTGAGTTCATCCCAGAGATGCAGACATAGTTCAACATACTTACGTTATTTATTAAATCATATAAATGGTCTCAAAGTCAAAAAGCATATGACAATCTCAACAGACACAGAAAAGGACTTTGACAAAATCCAACATGGCTTTGTGATAAAGGTCCAGGGAGACTAGGACTGGAGGGAAATCGAGGTCAATATAATAAAGGATATATAGGACAAACCCACAGACAACATCATCCGAAATGGAGAAAAATTTGAAGCAATCCCATTAAAGTTAGGAATGAAAATCTGTCAGTGTTCATCAGTGATGCTCCAGCAGATGATCACACACCCATGCACCCACAGACAGCATTAAGTGGACCCAGTATATTTAACACAGGAAAAGAGCAGAAGTTGGGAAGGAAAGGTGGGGGCGGGGCTGGAGGGGAGGAAATGGGATGGGATTTGATGAAAATACATTATATGTATGTATGAAATTCTTAAACAATAAAAAGAAAATCTTTCAGACCTTCACCTTCCTACTTAAAAGCAGTACATAAATTTCCCATGAGAAAGATGTCCCGAGTGTAATAGGAAGTAAACATTCTTAACACTTGAGGCAGGTTGATTGACACCTAAAAAAATGAATCTACTAAAACAATTGTTAACCCATTATTTTCCTCCACATAGTTCTCTGTCATATTTCTATAATACATTACTCCGAGCCCAAACACTTTTTTTTTTAATATTGATCTATCACCAGAATTTGTTATTTTTGTTAAAGTGGTGTAGAAGCTCTCAAACAAGTATGCTTCTTAGAGACCTTCTCTTTTATGTATGGTCCTCAGTGTTCATGTGAATGTATTAAAATCTCATAAAATTGGTGTGCTTTTCTCATTTAAAAAAAAATCATCCTTGTCAGTAAAGCACTTGAAACCCTAACTAGAACGATAAGGCAAGAGAAGGAAATTTAAGGGCTATAAATAGGAAAAGAAGTCAGATTACTCATATTTGCAAATGTGTGTAAGATGAAAGACAACACCTTTAATAAATGGTGCTGGACAGATTTGATGTCCACATGTAAAAGGGTCAAATTAAACCCATTTCTCTCACCCTGCACAAAAATAAACTCCAAATTGATCAAAGACTTGAGTATGAAACTTGAAACTCTGAAGCTGATAGAAGAAAATACAGGGTGCACCCCACTAGATTTAGGTGCAGAAAGGGGCTTTCTGAATAGTACTCCATTCATTTGGGATTTAATGACAAAACTGAACAAGTGGGACCTCATAAAACTAAAACAGCAAAGAAAACAATCAACTGAAAAGAAGAAGCCCACAGAGTGGGAGAGAATCTTTTCCAGGTATATATCCAATAGAGAATTAATATTCAGAATATACAAAGAACTCAAAGAAAGAAAAAAACCAAAGAATCAAGAAAACAAATAGCCCATTTAAAGTAGGCTATATATTTAACAGAGTTCTCAAAAAGGAAATAAAAATGACTAAGAAATATCTAAAGACATGTTCAACATCTTTAGCAACCAGGAAAATTCAAATTAAAACTACTTTGAGATGTCATTTTGTCCTACTCAGAAGGGCTAAAAATATGAAAACAACTGACAACAATACTGGTCAGGATGTGAGGAATGGGGAACCCTTAATCATTGCTTGTTGATTGCAAGCTTTAGCGCAACTATGGAAATCAGTGTGGAGATTCCTCAAAACGCTAAACATAGATCTATGACCCAGCTGTTCCACTCCTTGGCATATACCCAAAGAACTTGATATCTTACTGCAGAGATGCTTGCTCAGCTATGTTCATTGCTGCTCTAGTCACAATAACCAAGAAATGGGAGCAGCCTAGACGACCTTCAGCAGAAGAGTGGACAATGAAAGTGTGGCACATACACACATTTAATGGAATTTTTTTCGGCTATAAAGAAAAACTAAAGTTTTAGGTAAATGGATCGAACTGGAAAACATGATACTGAGTAAGATAACCCAGACGCAGAAAGACAACTATAACATGTTTTCTTATTTGTGTATAACCAGAAGTAATCATACAAGCCAGGAAAGTAGAAAGAGACTGTGGAAGGAGAGAAGTGCTAGAGAAAGAATAGTAGGACACATGTGATATGAAGAATGAAAGGTAGAGAATGGGAGGGCAGGGAGCTGGAGAGAGTCTCAGTGGCTGCTCTTGCTGATGACTCAGGTTTAGACTAGTATTCGCATGACAGCTAACAACTGTCCTTAACTCAAGTTCCAGAGGATCATACAGTCTCTTCTGGTCTCCATAGACATTGCATGCACAGGTGCACTTACATACATGCAGGCAAAACACTCCTATACATAAAATAAGAATAAATAAGTAAATACATGTATATATAGAAAGAGACTTTAAACATGTCACAAGGGGGCTAATGCTCCAAGCATTATCCCAGAGTCAGACCTTGGACATCTCCCTTTAAGTTGCTGATAGGAGCGTCCAAGGGACTCGACCAAACAACACAGGCTATTGTCATTGCCCTTAGTTGCCTCCCAGAACTTGAAGGTAAGTTCCTATTGGTAAAGGTATCACATACTTCAGTACAGTACGTGGAGAAATCAAGTTGATACTGACCTAGAAGCCTTCTCCATAAAGAGGATGGCCCTCAAAATGTCAGAAGGTGCTATGCAAGTTTCCAAGGAAGAAGTTATTAATAGTCCTACCCAGCTGTAAAGCCTATGAACTACAGCAGACTGGTCCAGCAAGATATTTATCCTCAGATATTTCATCAAACGTACAGCTACGTGCAATGGACAAATAGTTGGAGCAATAGTTGCACTTATATCTTGGGGATAATCAACAGCTGTCTAATTGTACTTAAGGCCTGTTCAGCAGGAGGGGATTCAAGCCTGGTATTGTAAACCTGGCCAAAAACCCACAGCTAGAAAGGTCACAGACACTAGAGGAGAACTTATAACCACCATTTAGCTAAGTTAATACAATTTCCTAGTGAGTTCTAAATATACATCCTTATCCCCATAGATATGTACATCTCTCTCCCCTCATCAGAGAAACTTCTTTTTATAGCAGACAGACTATTATAGAGGTCTACAGTTGGTCAAGATGCACTTGAAACTAAAGTTTCAGGAAACAGCACCTCCATTATTGGGTACAATGTGCCTTCTTTTAAATTTTACTCTGTTCCTAAAATAAAATACTTTCTTAAGACCTTCAAAAGTGATTATATGACCCACTATTAAGCTGTTGTCAACAATTTTTAAAGCACTGAACGATACAGAATGGACAGACCAGAAACATACCCATACGAACCCAGCCTGCTTGTCCTCGACAAAGGAGTCAAGGCGCTGAAATAGAGCGGGCAGTGTTTTCATCAAACAGTACTGGAGCAAACATGCAGCCACGTGCAATGGGCAAATTACTGCAGACACAGATCTTACACCCGTTACAACATTAATTCAAAGTGAATAGACGTAAAGCCCAAATATAAAATTATAAAACTCTTAGGAGAAAATCTATGTGATCATATGATCTCTGGTTTGAGGGCACTTTTTAGGTACAACAAAGAAAATCCATAGAGGAAAAAATATAGTAAGTTGGACTTCATTTTTTGACTCACATGTCACCCTAATGTGTCTGGGAAATCCACGTAGGCTTCCTGTATGCGTCACCATCACCCCAGGGCCCTGCAACCACCAATTGTCAAGGAGTCCACTTCCTTTGGTCCCTCATCTCTCTTTTGGATTCTGCAGGCCCAATCCCCACCAGGGACTCCTCCAACTACTGAGAAACCCTAGTCCATCCCTCTCTTCAGAACTTACAAGATCCCTGACAGCTACCAAAGACCCTTTGGTTGTTTCATCTATCCTTGAGACACATGAACATTTCACACTTCCAGGGAAATTTTGTTCCAAACTCCCTAACCAAGCCATTGCTGCCACCAGACTGTAGTGTCAGGCGGAAGACCTATAAGCTGTAGCTCTAAGTGCCAGACAAAAAAAGAGAAGGAAAAAATCCCGGCCCTGTAAAGAGCTAGCTGTTCCTGGACATTATAAATATCACTGGTGAAAAAAGATGACCAACAAAACAGGAAAGAAAAATTCAAAAATACAAACTAGCTCTGATAAAGTTTTAAATCGCCATTTCTACTACATAGAAAACATTATTAATAACATCATAAAAATGTCTTGCCTGTTTTAATTTTCTCTGTGTGTATATAAAGTATAAACACTTGTAACATGTAAGTTCATTATATACATATTGATATATAAGTAATTTTTCCAGCAACATTTAATATTTTTTTATTATTTTTAATGTGTTTTTTATGGAATTTGGGGCATCTCACACAATACATCTTAATCATATTTAGTCCTTCTCCCTTACCTACAAACCTCATTGCCCACCCACAGGATTTCATGCTTTCTGTCATATATGTTAAAGCCTACTGAGCCAAGTTTGTGTACCCAGATGTCCCTCTGTGTGATCTCATCCACTTGAGCCTCTTAAGCCTATCTAGCGTCACTCCCTCAAAGATCAGCTTACTCTCACCCAGCAGTGATCAGCTGCCAACAGATTCATGGCTAAGGCTGGGCCTCCTGCCCATTTCCCGAATACTATGCTAGGATTTCTCGGATTGAGTTTGCATGGGTCTTCTCAGCAGCCCATGGAATGTTCTCCCAAACTGACTACATATTAGGATACAGAGAAAGTCTCCAGAAATGTAGGAAATTTGAAGAAATAGCCTGCATGTTATCTTATCACAAAAGAGGAAAGCTGAATATCAGCAGAAACAGAAACTACAAAAAGTACACAGATTCATAGAAACTAAAACTTAATCATATTTCAGTTAATCATAATCACACTGTTAAATGAAAATTGGGTCAAGGGAGAAATAAAAAAAGAAATTAAAAAGTTCCTAAATGAAAATAAAAACATAGCATGCCAAAATCTATGGGCACAATGAAGGCAGTTCTAAGAGAAAAGTTTATACCACTAAGTGCCTATATCAAAAATTAGAGCTATGTCGTATTAACAGTTTAATGATGTATATGAAGGGCTTGAAAAACCAAGAACAAAAACTTTTTAAAAAGTAGACAGGAAGAGGTAACAAAATTAAGGCTGACATTAATGAAATAGAAATGAAAACAATAATAGAAAGAATCCATGAAACTAAGCAGTGGGTCTTTGAAGAAAATTAACAAGATTGATGAATCTTTAGCCAAAGTAACCAAAAAAAAAAGAAAGAAAGAAAGAAAAATAGTAGGCACAAACTAATAAATTCAGAGGTGAAAGGGAACCTGTACAACAGATCCTGAGGAAATTCTGAAAATCTTACGAACATACTTTAAAAGTCAATATTTCACTGAAATGAAAATTTAAAGGAAATGGGTAGTTTTGTAGATATATAGGGCCTATCAAAGTTAAATCAAGATGAAATAAACAACTTAAATAGAAACATAACAACCAATGAGACAGACACAGTAATTTATATTTTCCCAACTAAGAAAAGCCTAGTAGCAGGTAGATTCAGTGCAGAATTTTACCAGACCATCCAAGACTTAACCCCTCAAATTATTCTGTAAAATAAAAAAGAAAATTCACTTTCAACGTCTTTCTGAGAAGCCAATATTACTCAGATACCAAAATGAAACAAAGATCCAATAACAACAATAAAAAATTATAGGCCAGTCTCCCTGATGATCATAGACACAAAACTTCTCAATAAAATACCTGCAATTGAATTCAAGCACACATCAAAAAACGAACATCTACCATGATTAATTTGGTTTCATCCCAGAGATGCAGGGATGGTTCAACATACATAAATCCATAAATGTAATCCACCCCTTGGGCTGGAGAGATGGCTCAGTAGTGAACTGCACTGACTGTTCTTGCAGGGTACCTGGGTTTGATTCTCAACACTGACATGGTAGCTAACAACTGACTTTAATTCCAGTTCCAAGGGAGGTGATGCCCTCTTCTGACCTCCATGGACACTGTACAACATAGGTGCATTTACACACATGCAGGTACTACACTCAACACACAAAGTAAAAATAATAAATAAATAAATGTAATCCAATACATAAATAACCTCAAGGACAGAAACCACATGAGTAGCTCATCATTTGCAGAAAAGGCCTTTGTCAAAACATCTGGCATCTCTTCATGATAAAAGTCATGGAAAATCTAGAGCTATAGGGAACATATCCCAACATAATAAAAAAAAATACAAGAAGAGCACAGCCAACATCTCGCTAAATGGAGAAAAACCACAAAGCATTTCCACTAAAACCAGAAACAAGAAAGGATGTCCACTCTCTTCTTTCCTCTTCAATATAGTATTTGAAGTCTTAGAGCAGTTAGATAAATGGGGCGGAGAAAGGGGATACAGACTGGAAAGGAGGAAGCAACAGTATCCTTATTTGCAAATGACTGCATTCTATATATAAAAGACCATAAAGACTCCACCACAAAACGAGGGTTTAATAAACACATCTGGCAAAGTAGCAGGATAAAAAAAAATGAACACACACAAATCAATAGCATTCCTAAATGCCAACAGCAAACGCATCAAGAAAGAAACCAGGGGAATGATTCCATTCACAAGAGCCTCAAAAAATTTCTTGGACTAAATCCGACCAAAGACATGAAAGACTTGTATAATAAGTATTTTATGACACTGAAGAAAGAAATTTAAGAGGACACCAGACCATGGAAAAACTTCCCATGTTTGTGGATTGGTAGAATCAATACTGTGAAAATGTCCATCCTACCAAAAGCAATCCACTAATCTAGTGCAATCCCCATTAAAATTCCAACAAAATTCTTACAGAAATTGAAAAAATAATGTTAAATTTCATATGGAAACAAAAAAGCAGGATTGTCAAAACAATCCTGAACAATACGATTTTAAATATTAATACAGAGCTACAGTAATAAAAACAGCAATATACTGGCATAAAAACAGACACACTGATCAGTGGAATAGTACTGAGGACACAGATTTAGGTCCACCCAACTGCAGCCACCTGAGTTTTGACAACGAGGCCAAAATCACACACTGAAGAAAGGAAAGCATGGTCAAGAAGTGGTGCTGGTTAAGCTGGTAGCTACATGTAGAAGAATGAAACTAGATCCCTACCTCTCACAGTGCATAAAACTCAATGCCAAATGGATGAAGGACTTCAACATAAGACCTGAATCTGATAGAGGAGAAATTAGAGAATATACTGGAATTTATAAGTATAGGAACACCCTTTCTGAATAGGGCCCCGATAGTGAGGCATTAAAACCAACAATTAACAAATGGGACCTCATAATCTTTGGAACTTTTCCAGCAAAGGACACTGTCGTTCAAGTAAAGATGCAGCCTAGAGAGTGGAAAAAAATCTTTACCAGATATCCATCTGACACGGGGTTAGTATGTGGAATATACGAGGAAATCAAAAACTAAACATTTTTTAGAATGATTAAAAAGCGAGGCAAAGCACTAAACAGAGTTCTCAAAAGATGAAATGCAAATGGCTAAGAAATATTTATTAATGTTCAACATCTTTAGCCATCAGGGAAATGCAAATTTCTTTGAGATTTTATCTTACCCCACTCAGAATGGTTAAGATCCAAAAAACAAACAAAGAAACAAGGACCAATGCTGGTGAAGATGTGGGAAAAGAGGAACTCTTATTCCCTGCTAGTGAGAGTGTTCAATGGTGCAGCCACTGTGGAAATCAGTGTGGCGGTTCCATCATATGATCCAGCTGTTCCACTGTTGGTCATATGCCCAAAGGAGTCTATATCCTACTACAGAGATACCTGCTCATTCATATTTATCACTGCTCTATTCCCAATAGCCTGGAAACGAAAACAACTTAGATGTCCATCAACTGATGAATGGATAATGAAAGTATGGCACATTTACACAATGGAATATTCATCTGTTAAGAAAACTGAAATTCTGAAACTCTCAGGTAAAGATGAACTGGAAACAATCACCCTGAATAAAGTAACCCAGACCCAGAAAGACAAACATCACATGCTCTCTCTCATAATCATATGCTAGCTTTGAATCTTTAAGTATGTGTTTTTCAATAAGAAAATCCATAGAAGTCAAGAAACTAGTTAGGGGCCATGGGTGAAGGGCTTCTTTGGAAGGGGAGGAAGAAAGCAGTGATGTAAAGGGGCAAAGTAAAGGGTTAAGTGGGGTGGAACGAGACTGTAAGGAAGAGGAGGAAGTGGGGGGATAGCTAATGCTAAAGATTTTTTTGAAAAAGCCATATGAAAACTATTATAGAAGCTTTTACACACACACACACACACACACACACACACATATATATATATATATATAGAGAGAGAGAGAGAGAGAGAAGCTGCAGAGTACATATCCCAGAAATTTGGCTATATCAAATTTCTCCCTCCCAAGGCTCAGGGATTGTTGTAGGAGAGGAAGTGCAAAGACTGAAAGAGTCAGACATGGTGGATGACCACAAGGAAATAAGTTTTCTAGATAGCGGATCAGATACTCACATCAACTCACAGCAATAGTGACAGCATGTACAAGTCCCATGCAAGGTCAAACCAGACAAAACCCAACATAGGCCTGGGGAAGTGGGTAAGAAAGCCCAGCCTAAGAAAATTTTGGCGACTAATCGCTGCTGGGAGGGGGAAGAGTTAGTCCCTTTCAAATATGGGACTCTTGGTAGGTTAACCAGCCTCCAATGGATGGACCCACACTGAAGGACATTTGAGAACACAAATTAGACTCTATAGGCCATATATATATATATATATATATATATATGCATATATACATATATAATAAAGTATATTAAATATGGTGGGGGTAAGAGTGCAAGGTAATGACCAGAAGAAGATCAAAATATCATCAAATTATATTGCAGGGAAATTGCAAAACTCAATAACGAATACTAGTTATTACCATTGCTCTTGGTTACCCTCCAGAATGTAATTCTGGCAAGACTCTATTGCTAAAGACACTACATTTGTGCCATAGAGCAAACCATGGAGAAATCAAGCTTCACCTCTAGCAGTTAGGTTTTACAGTGCTGAAAAGTGCTATTCATGCTACCAGAAGAGAAAAGTAATCATCAACTTTACCTAGCTGGGAACTCCGTGAGCTGCATTAACAACTGGCCTGGCAAGATACCCCACTGATGCAACTGTGTCACAAATGTTATGGAAGTAACCAACCACTTTCTGATTGGATTTAAGGCCCACTTCACAAGATGGTGCCCATACCTGGTACTGTTATCAGAGTCATGAACCTGTCACTAGATAGGTCACAGGCCACAGAGGAGGAGAATCTTCTACTATTATCCAGCTAAGTGGACAATATTAAACTGAGTCCTAATGGTTTATTACTATACTCCTTGATTAGTGAATCTTTCAACTCTAACCATAGAAGCTACTTCTTTCAGTAGATGACAGTTAACAGAGTCCCATAACTAGTCAAAGTACAGCGAATAAGACACTGAGGAGTGTTCAGTCTTAAATAGGACACCTATATCACACTCTTGCCTCCTAAGGCTCAGGGATCATCGTGGAAGAGGGAGTAAAAAGATTATAAGAGCCAGAGGTGGTGGATGAATACAAGGAAACCACGTTTTCATGATGCACATAGGAATCCACAGTACTTGTGACAGCGTGCACAAGATCTGAACAACTCCAAGCCAGAGAGAAACCCAGCTTGGATTGGGAAGATCATCAAGAAGCCCCAGCCCTAACTGAGGGACTATTGGCAGTTAATAACTGCTGAGAGGGGGAGAGTCAGTTTTCTTTAAGGGTGTTATGCCAGGTAGGTTGACAAAGCTCCAGCAGATGAATCCGCACCCAAGAGCATTTGAAGACACATATTAGACTGGATAGGCCTTAACAAAAATAGAGTAAGGAAATGAAGTAGAGTAAGAAGGTCAGAACGCATCTGAAAGGAGGTGGAAGAGGAGGTCTGAATATGATCAAAATACATTGTGTGAAATTCTCAAAGAATCAATAAAATGATTAAGTCTTATTGAGATGTTCTGTATGCAATACACAAAGATTCAATAAAAAAAACATAATACTTGTAAGTTATAATTGAAAATGCAAAAAATCAACACGTACATAGTACAAATAAAACAAAAAGGTTAAAAAAAATCAATAAAAACATTGTTTTAAGAAACCATCAAAAATTTTTCCACAAAGGCTGGGAGATGGCTGAGTGAGTACAGTGCTTTCCAGTCCTAATAGCATGCACCTGCTACCTCAGAGCTCCTACAACAATACAGGAGGTGGAGAGAGGAAGTTCCCTGGCAGCTCACGTTCACCTAGAATGGTATATACTATTGTGTGACACTGTTCCTAGAGAGACGTGGAGAGATGCTTGCTCACCCCAGACAGGGAACCAACGAAACTCTCTAGGAGTTGTTGGCTATGGAGGCCTCTGAGGCCCCACAAATCCTAAAGGCTGCTACTGTTGTTGGTTGCACACTAGAACTTGATGGTAAGTACCTATTTCTGAAGACTCTGCAAACTTTGACTTATAGGACATGGACTAATCAAGTTGAGACAGGGAAGTTCCTTCCCTGCTGGATGGCTTTCTTGATGCCAGATGGTACACCATGGGGAATAGCTGTCATCAACGTTCCTGCTGTGCAGTGCTATAGACTATTATGTTGTGTGACAGACACGATTTCTAGGGAAACATGAACAAACGTCTACTCATCCAAGATAGAAAACCAACAACAGACCAAAGTAAGGATACTGTCAAAGTCCAACTTGGTGAATCACTGAATCTTATTGGGGTTACTTAAAGAAACATGAATAAAGAGCTACTTACAGGAGCAGAAATGACTCATAGATAGCTGCATTAGTAAAGCCCACCCCAGCGTGTGTGACAGCTCAGGAAAGCAGGAAACCCAGAGCTCAGCACAACCTGTATATGGCTTGACAGTTTGGAGAGTGTCCTTTCCTGGCCACTCAGTTGGTCTGGGACTCTTTCAAGAAGCTCAGCTGGTCTCTGCTTCTTCTGGGTAGCTTGGTTGGTTTTCTTTTCTTCCAGGCAGCTTGGCTGGTCTGAGACTGTCTCACCAGTCCTAATTATTTACATGTGATTAGGGAGAGAGGGGGCTAGTGGATCCGGTCAGTTCAAAAACTCTTAAAGCTTACTTTCTGAGCTTCCTGAGCTCCTGAGTTCAAGCAGCTTCCCTGAAGGATGGAATGTTTCATCTCCCTTAGAACATGATAAATATATTGGTTTCTGTTTTCTCCCTGTAGCCCAAGCTGGCCTGAATTTTTCTATATAGACCAGGCTTGGCTCAATCTCAAGAGAACTACCTGCCTCCTGAGGGCAGGGACTAAAGGCATGTGCTCCTCTCAGAACATTCTATACCTTAATGAGCTTCCCAGCAAGATGGAATGCTTTGGTTTTTTTTATGGAAGAAATTGCTATAGAACATATGCATCAACAATAAAGAGACCCCATCTCATACAAGGTGGAAGGTGATGACTGACACCCGAGTGTCCTCTGTGCTCCACACGTGCATCCTGCTCTGTAGCTTCGTTCACAGTGTTGGCACCTCAGGTAGGTCTCATCTCTTTCACCTGAATCTAACTCTCAGTTACATGGTAATTCACAGTCTTGCTCCTGCCATGTACACACTGCTAGGACTGATCACAGGGAGAGGACCACCTACTGCTCCTATAAAAGAATCATGATAGCCCTGCCACCCCCTCCCAGGAGCCCCATCAACTGCAGTCTGAGCCACCGTTCTCTGCCCTGGGTCACAACAAGGTCACTCTCAGCCATCACCACGTTGCCACCAGGAGACATAAGCGATTCATGAGGACACATGTGGTTGTCACAATGAGGACAAGTTGCACCTAATGAGCCAGATGTGACCGAACATCCTACAATGCCAGGATGGCCCCTCCACACATGTGCACAATGTTCACAGGCACACATGCTCACAAGCACACATATGCTTATGGGCAGACATGTTCCCAGGCACACATGTGCTCACATGCTCACAGGCACACATGTACTAAGAAGCACACAGGCATATTCACATCTGGAAGCCCAATGCCTTTCTTGTCTCAGCCTTCTTCCCTCTCCTGCCCATCCCATGCTGTCTCCACGCTCCTGATTTCCTTCCCTCCCTCCTGAGAGCACAGAGCTGCTCTCTGTACTCTCTTGGGTCCAGATTCTACATATAAGCCACAGAAAAGCTAAAACATGAGTTGGCTAAGAGAAATGCTTTCTAGAACACTAATGCTTTCATTGATGTGGAGGAGTGCACAGTATGGAACAAGGGCTGCAAGGCTTGCACTGTCTGACCTTTGGGGTTGGCTTCCTTTCAGGGCCTGGAGGACCTCTAGGCTCTCACAGACACTGTTCTGCATAGGGTATCCTTCTCTCCCTCTCCCAAGCACTGAGGACCATGGCTTCCTTGGGCCTCAGCAGAGACTTGGAGTGTGAAGCACTTTAGTTCTGATCCCTGTACAGCTGCCTCACCATCTTTTGCCTCTAATAATTAATTCGTAGAGGGGTCTGGAGTCTTGTTGGTGTCACTCAGCTTCTCTTTCAGGTTCCAGGCTAAACATAAGAGTCCTTGGCTCCAGGCAACACCCCCCACCATTCCTACAACCCCTCCTCACCCAGTCCTTTAATGAGCTGCCCACGCAGACTCACACCCACTGTGTTCTTTGATCTGGCCAATCCAGGTTGGCGACCTGCCTAGCAGTCCAGCACCCCACACAGCAAGCTTTTCTGAGGCACCTTCCCAGTGCCATTTCCTGGACTCAGTTTTCTCCAAGCTGCTTTATGCTCTAGAGAAAGCCTATCCACTTTGGCTATTTCCAGAAATCAATGAAAATCTCATTCGGAGTACTGTCTAGCACATCACAAGTGTCATTTCAGTGAGTCAGGAAGGAAGGCAGACACCTGAGTTCTGCCCAGTCTGGACCTGGAAACTCCAGTGATGTGCAGGCAATTTAAGGGCAAAGAGAAGGCTCTTCTCTCCAGGCAGTCTTTTCCTGACACAGGGCTGAGATTCACGGAGGTGATCTAGTGGGACTAACAGCATAAAATTGGGGCTGTTTGAGCAAATGTAGGAGGATGGTAATGTTATATAGTGCAAAAGACTCACACTGTCAGGATTTGGGGTAAAACAGGCTCACCAAATGAGTTTTGTCAAGAGCTCGGAGAAGAACTCCTCCCTGCCTTGTCTGGACTGCCTTGACCTTTATCACCATCAGCTGTTAACGTTTAACCAGTACACCAGGCTAAAAATGCAAGGACAGGAAAAGGCATGGGTTCCGAGCTACAGAGACTAACCCGCTGAAGAAACGAGTTCACAGCCGAGTCTCCACTGTCTCCAAAGCTGGAAAACCCAAAAAAGCAGAGTAGACCTGTGAAGAACTCAAATTCCCAGCAAGTAAGTCTCCTATTTTATTTCTTATCTGACTTAATATCTGGAAAAGACACCTCTTTTGTGTTGATTCAGGCTCCACATTCCTGAACGTTTGTCAAAAGGAGGTTATTAGTGACAGGCCTGCAGCAATGAAGCAAATTCAGGAGACATGGCTTCTCCTTCACACCGTGCACGCTAAGGTAGCACTGGGCATTCATTCCCATAAGCCTCTTCATCTGTAAAGTGGGAATTTTAGTAATACGTCTCTTGCAGGTCCTGGTGAAGATTAAATCTTTAAGTATGTAACAAGCCCAGCCCATACATGAGAGATGATTCATTAATATGAACTCTTTCCTTACCTGAATAACATCTGTAGTTCTGCAAAGGGTTCTCTCCTTCTGACTATCTAAAACGGTGTGATTTAAGGAAAATTCAAAGATCTCTCTGGCCAGTCACAATGCTGATTGCAGTTCTCATGGGAGAGGAGAACCATGGGAGAGGAGACCATTGGTCTGTATCTGGTGTGAGTATAAACAGCCTTTTCCATATGTTTGGATTGCGTTGGTCTCTGTCAAGAAAAGGATTCATATTCTTTATGCCTGGTCCCAACCCCACTTCACCAGCACACAGTCTAAGAAGAGGGATGAAACATGGCATAAGATAATTTCCCACAGCAAATGCAGATGAGATTGGAGCTGCAGTTATTTTTCCTTCAGAGCCTGGCATTTTCTACTCTTCCAGTCTGGGAAAACTGCATTTCGAAGGGTTTCCTGGCTTCATAGGAAGGTTCCTCGGAGCTTCTTAATGATCTGATTGCCAGTCCAGACGGCTGGAGTAGGAAAGGCAAAATCGTGGGTAGGAAGAGAATGAGATGGAAGAAGCACGTATGGAAATGCAGGAATGGCACAGGGCCCGCTGGAAAGCTGACAGCACAGATCTGGACATGAGGTGGACAGTTCTGGGCTTTCAAGGTAGCGTGTGGGGTCAGTGTCATCAAACCAATGGGGCAAGCATCATCCTTCAGGCAGGTCTCCCCACGCACGGCCTTGGAGGGTCCGTGCTCCAGCTCTGATCCTCTCACAGTAGGACTCTGCCCTGAGGACGTGCCCTTGGTTGTACCTTAGCCCAAGCAAGCCAGGTTGTTGGTTGGTCCAGGACAAGTGCTTGTCAGTGTTTAGTCTTGCTTGTCAGACTTACCAGGATGAAGATGCACGATACAGATGCCCCCATGAAGCTTTTCACTCCTGTGTCCTCTCTGAGGCGATGACATTCTACAACCAGTAACTTTAGATTCTGCTTAACATCTAAATCACTACTTCTGAACATTCAAATTCCTAAATTAGCTAGGCCTGGTAGTACGTGCCTTTAATCCCAGCACTCAGGAGGCAGAAGCAGGTGGATCTCTGTGAGATCAAGACCAGCTTGATCTGCATAGTTCCAGGCCAGCTGGGGCTACAGGAAGGCCCTGTCTCAAAAACAACAGCAACAATAAATGATTCCTAAATTATATGTGAATTAAATCCATCTGCATGTAGTGCCATCCCTTATCTCTTAAAGAGGGAGGGAGCCTCGAGGCCATCAAATGCTGGACGACTGAGGAAGAAGAGATTTTCTCATTGAATAAGGTTATTTGAGAAATCAACTCAGTACCTTAATGATTACCATATAAAATGATAAATTTCCACTCCGTCAAGAAGGTAACACAACTCTGAATACATAAAGAGGTTTAAATATGTATAAGAGGGGCTGAGAAGATGGCTCAGTGGTTAAAAGCACTGGCTATTCCTGCAGAAGACCTAGATTCAAATCCCAACACCCCCATGGTGGCTAACAACTGTCCATAACTCTAATTTCAGGATATCAGACACCCTCTTCTACCCTCCATGGACACTGAATAACACGGGTGCACTTACACACATGCAAGCATAACACTCATACACATAAAATAAAATAATAATAATAATAATAAGTTCAAGAAATCTTGGTACAACTACAGGGAGAAGTAATAAATATGCCAACAGAATGAGAAACGCCAGCTTGACTTTACCACTTACAGTCTTCCCTTTGTACCCATGGGGGATGAATTCCAGGAATCCCGTGGATATCAAAACCCAGGGGTTTTCAAGTCCCTATTTATTGATTTATTTAAAAACATTTTGGGGGGTTTCTTTTTGAGACAGGGTGTCACTGCCGCCCCAACTGGTTTGGAACTCGCTCTGTAAACTAGGCTGGCCTCAATCTCACAGAAATCCTCCTGCCTCTGCCTCCCTAGTACTGGAATTAAAAGCGTGCATCACCATGCCTAGCTCAAGTCCCCTACCCTTACTAAAAACTGGAATAGTTCCAACCTATGTACAGTCCCCCATACGCTTGTAAATCCTCTGGGTTTGATTCAATACCTAACATGGAGAATGTGCTGCCAAGCAGTTGCTAATGCGCCGTTGTTCAGGTATAATGGCAAGAAAAAATATGTCCATGCTCAGTGCAGATATAAAAAATATTTTTTGATCCTTGATTAGTCAAATCCACAGGTAAGGAACCCACTGGGTTTATGGGACATATATGGAAGCCTACATCCAACAAATAGAAATATACCCCTGAAACAAGTACCCCTGAAACACTAAACCCATTCGCTTCTTAGCCAGGTACAAAAGAGAGGAAGAGCAAGGAGATAAGGGCCCAGAAACCCCTTCAAGGGAACATTTCCAGTGACCTAACTTGGGACTAGAGATGGCTCTGCAAGGTAAGAGCATTTGCTGCTCTTGCAGAGGACCTGGGTTCAGTTCTCAGTAACCCATGGTGACTCACAACCATCTACAATTCCAGTATCAGGGGATCCGACACTCTCTTTTGGCCTCTGCAGGTGCTGGGCACTTACATACATGCACACAAAACACTCCTACACACAAAATAAAAATAAATAAATCTTGAAAAAAAGTTCCAGGACTGGAGAGATGACTCAGTGGTTAAAAGCACTGGCTATGTTTGCAAGAACCAGGGTTCAGTTCCCAGCACCCACATGGCAGTTAACAACCATCTGTAATTCCAGTTTCAGGGGTTCCAAAACTCTCCTCTGGCCTCCATGGGCATTATACACACATACGTATAGGCAAAACAATCGTACACATAAAAACAAATTTTTTTTTAAGTTCCAATAACCTAACTTGAACTAAGCTCCAACCCTTAACATTTCACCATCTCCCAATAGCACCTCAGTGGGGTTGGGGCGGGGGTTACTCCAGAGCTAAACCACCTCTTACTTATTACATTAATAGTTCAAATAAGGAATGCTATATTGCCTTCTCTTCCAATGCAAAAGCGATCAATAAACTTAATCGTCTATTATTTATACAAATAAGAGCAGAAGAAACCCTAATAATGAATTCCAAATCAAATGCTACAATTGATAATGAGATGTTAGAAGCAATCCTTTCAAAGTCATCAGGATGAGGCTGTTTACTAACTGCTTCTATTTCGTATCTTTCAGGAGTAAGGGTTCCTAGTGCTAGGTACATGGGTACTTTTAAATTTTAAGTGTTCTGCTAGTCATATTTTTTTTTAAAGTAAAAGATGCATTCCTACTATAATGGGATGAAATCTTTTTGGTGGGGTGGGGAAAAGTGGATCTTTTTGACACAAACAAGTATAGTTTTACACTCACATTGCGCTTAATAGGGAAATGTTCATGCTGCTTCAGTTTATAAACTGCACATCAATCTTTAAAAAAATGGACTGACATTCATCTGCTCAGTAGCAGAGACCGCTTTTTGAACGCTCAGCAGCTGTCGGGAGCTGGATTCACCGTAGCACTCAGTTTACGAAGGTCAGGAAATAAATGAAGAATAAAATGCCCAGGAAGCAGCCACACTGTCACATTCACAGACGGTACAATGCTGACCAGGAGATTCATCCAAATTAGTAAATGAGATGGTAAAGCTTTAAAGAGAGTAAATAAGTGGTCAGGACAAAGGCTGCTCTATAAAACTCGATCTCAGTTCTATCTATTTCTAATAAAGTGTTCCCTTCATGGATTACCAACCACAGGGCTCTGTTCATGTTTATGAGAAACCAGGATTCCATGTATCACAAATGCTTGCTTGTCTATGGATTTTTCTTTTCCTTTTTTTTAAAATTTCATAACTCCTAAGCCATAATTAGCCATGTGCCTCTTAAAAGGCTTTCTGTAGTTTCTAGCTTCTAGAGTTGAAGTACTGGTAATAAAATAGTCAAATCTGCCCATCTTTTAAGCTTAGCTAAAGAAGTGAATCGTTTAAGAAATCCTTCTGCTGGTACATCATCAAAGGCATACTCCTCTGCTTCCTTGGGAAGCTTAGCCCTCACATCAAGGCTAAAGTTCATCAGGATTTGATGTTTGCATACGGAACGTGGAAAAGATCCAACTTCATGTCTTCCCAAACAAGAACACAGTTGTTTTCTTCACATTTAACAATCTACGCTTTCCCTGTGGGTGTGCAGTGCACACCAGCCGATCTCCTGCACTCAGGGGTCCTTCTTCTGGAATCTCTATTCTATTTACTGCCCGTGCATGTGTTGGCTGGCATCCAGCCTTCCTCATCCCCCACACCGTGTCCTGTGCCACTGTGTTCCTGACGGTGGAAATTTTCCCTCTGCCCTACTCTCAGACTCCGCTGGCCTTCCCTAGACTCTGCTTTTCCACTTCCATTTCAGAGTCCAAGATATATACTGGGTTTTGATTAGCATGGCCGAGTCTGCTACCTGTTGGAGAAACTGAAGCATTTATAATCCTGGCTGTTTCTCTTGGGCGCTGGGTACTTATTTCCATTTATTCCAGACTTTCTGTTTTTCTTTCCATAAACTTGCAGAGCTTCTGCTAGGTTTTCTTAGACGTGTTCCTCTTGGTTTACTTCTGATGTGAATGCTGGCTTGTCCTTGTGGTGGTGGATAAAGTGCAGTTCTACCTCCCCTGGTGAAGGCAGATCCCAGCCCAGAGCTTGAGGCCTGCTGGCTGGACACCGTGCCATCTGCTCAGTGCCCTCCACATACCACGTCGTGTCTTTCCATTTTCTGTTCTTAAACGACTCTCAGATCTATGGGCTCTCCCATCCCTACCCATCCAATTCATGCTCTAAGAAAGAGCTGCTGTGATTTTCTGCACGAACCTGAGGATGTCCATATTCTGCTTCAGATCTCACGGGGTCCACTTGCCCTCCAAGTGTACAAGCATGATCATCGAGCAGCCTGGACATCACAGGCCTTTTCTCTGCCTGTGCCCCCACCTTCTTATTTGGTTAATTGATTCTTAATATTTTTACATAATATTGGGGCAAAGTCTTTATACATGTATGCATTACGTAATGTTTAAATTAGGTTAAACAACTATGTCCTCAAAGCCTGTCATTGACTGCGTGACCTTCAGAAGATTCCCTGACCTCTCTGAGCCTGTTTCTTCATCTCTAAGATAGCCCTGGAACAAAGCTATCTCGTAAAGAATGTGTAAGGATCAACTCCTGTAAAAAGGACCCAAACAGAAGTTAAAATGCAAAGTACTATTAGGGAAACTTCAGGAAACAGATTAGCCCTCACAAAACCTCGTCCCCAGAGGTCTGTGCCTGTGTGAGCAGGCTCTTGTGTGGAGGCCAGGTTCCTGCTGTGGGTGGGACTATGTGCTTTTCCCATGGTCTCTCCTCCTGGAATCTAGTGTGTATGGTCACCCTTCCTGTCCTACAAGCTCCTGGTCAGTCCTCTGGGATCCCTTTTCCTAGTAAGAGAACAGGCCAGGGTGAGCCTGAGCTGCCTGTGCCCTGCAGGATGGAGAGGTACCAGTCTGAGAATGTTTGTCTATCCAGCTTGGTACCAACGTTTCCCATCTCACTATAGCCCTCCCTTGTGGTCTAGCTGACTTGAGACAGGAGGTGCTGCCAGTTTCCTGCTCACTCGGCTCCCCTGATGGCAGCACCGGGTGCTGGGCAGCTTCCTCTGTGCAGATGGACCTAATCTTCTTACCTCTCCCACTGAGCACATAGCTGCTTTCTGCATCAGTAGTGGAAGGAGCTGGGGCCAGGGTCCCTCATCCATGGCCAGCAG
Organism: Eospalax fontanierii; assembly: GCA_035773235.1. Taxonomy (NCBI): domain Eukaryota; kingdom Metazoa; phylum Chordata; class Mammalia; order Rodentia; family Spalacidae; genus Eospalax; species Eospalax fontanierii. The sequence continues at coordinate 41,585,723 of CM069540.1, read as the reverse complement.
CCACCTACTGGCTCCCCCTCCCCAACCACCCTCTCTCCTTGTACATTTTACTGTCCTGGAGGCCACTGCCTCTGTCTAATGGTGCCTGTGAAGAGACATTCTGCTGAGCCACATGCCTTGAGGAATTCCTGACTCCAGACTGTATATACATCCTGAACGTGATATGTGTATTTTATATACAATTGTGTGTATGTGTGTGTGTGTGAGACAGAAAGAGAGAGAGAGGCAGTTTGTGTGTGCATATGCACAAGAATGGCACCTGCATACATGTATATTTGTATTTGTGTTTGTGTACACACGTGAATGCGCACGTCTGTGTGTTTCTCTGCATGTGTGTGCCTTCTGTGCATTTCTGTACTCTCTGTATTCTCTGTTCTCTATATATACATATGCTCTGTGTGTGTTGTGTGCTCTTTGTGTATGTATATGTCTTCTCTATGCATGTGTGTGTGGTCTCTGCACACGTGTATGCTCCGTGTGTATGTTGTGTGACCTCTGTACCTATGTAATCCTCTGTGTGTTCTCTTTCTGTATGTTGTGTGCTCTATGAATGTGTATATTCTCTGTATATATGTATGCTCTCTATGCACATGTGCCTCTGGCCCTGGAAGAGGCCTCTGCATGGTGCTGCTTTTCAGAGTTGACCTGTCTTGCACCATTCCTTATCTGTATGACTCAGGCTCCTGTTCTAGATTCGCGGTGCTGAGTGCACCTGATAAAAAAACCAAGTTCAGCTCCTCAAATCACACTGATCAGCAGGAAATGTGGTCTGCCTCTCCCTATCACTGTGTCCAGTGGGCAGAGGGGCCAGAACCCCACATGGTGCAGGTGCCGACTAACTGAAGGAACCAGAGCAGTACTTTGAAGACGCTGAAAGCCCAGCCTTGTCAGCCTGCGTCCCTCACACCTCCCATGCCTCCATGAATGGAGCAGGGCCTGAACAAGCCTTCTCCCCTGCGACGGAGCCTGTGCCTTGAGCTACCAAGAGTCTCCAGGACCAAGTCTCGGCCCCTTACAGTGACAGGGAACCTGGAGCCCACCTCTCCTGGGTCACTCCGAGGCCCCACTGCTGCCCTCCACTGTGCTGGGCTCCATCCTGTGGAGTGGGAGGTGCAGGGAGAGGAAGAGGCTCTGGGTAAATAATGCAGAGCAAGCAGCTGATTGGCTTCTGGAGGCGGACACTTTGTCTGCATAAATGGCAATCGCATCCTCTGTGCCTTCTAACTGTCACCAAGGAGAGAGAGCGAGCAAGGAAGCAGGCAGAGAGGAGGCGACTCTCGGCTGCCTGTGAGTATTGCTCTTTGTCCACACAGCTCACGGTCAGACCCCAGCACCCTGGGGCCAGGGTGGGGGTCTGCATCTGATTCTCAGCATGCTAATTCTCTGTCCTTCTAGGGACAGAGACACTGGCAGCTAGGAAGGCTGGACGTCCGCTGTGCACAGGTGACAGAGCTACACAGGGAACTTTCTAAGAAATTAGGCACCGATCTAGGCTAACCTTTAAAAAATCATCTCGATACAAGTCCAGCAAAGAATTGAGAACTTCTGGTGGCTTATCTGCTATTTGGGCTACTACAGCAATATAACCAAGTGAGCAGAGGTTTCCAGGCCGACTCCTGTGCATGTGGGGTAGGAAGGGAAGGAGAGGCTTTGGGGCCACAGACCTGGATGTGCTCTGCAAGTAAAACAAGGCAAAAGCATCCTCCCTTCCTAAAGGGCTGAGCACACAACAGATACTCAGCAGTCTCGAGAACTCAATTTTGAATGAGCAAGGCAACTTCAGGTGGAAAGGTACATCTACTCTAACCTCGCCAGCCTCCTAGCTTGTTTCTAAGGGAACTTCAGGCAAATGACCTTGGTTTTCCTGCTAATCATCTTTCTTTCTCAAAGGCTTTCAGAGCTCTGCTCCTTATATATAATTTCTTCTTTGGAAACACAGTGTTTCCCCTCCAAAACAGAACCAAAGCAAAGGTGACAATCTCAGGAAAGCTGACCCTCTTTGGGACCATCAAGGACGCTAGAGAGAAAGAGACTCTATGTTCAAGGCTACCCCACACTCCAGCCACAGCCTGAAGAGTCCTGGACCAGGACAGCAGGCATCATGGGACACTGATGAACTAGCCATAGAGGGTCATATAGATGTCTGTCACGAGATAACGCTTTATCATCCACTGCAGCCTCTTTTCCTCTTTCCTGAGCACATGTGCGTGGGCAGCCACACATAGACAGTGGGAATAAGCTAATGAAAATGAAATTCTCCTTTAAACCTCTGCATTCGAAGAAATGACTGAGGATCTAGTTACATTTGTGTTCTGCTCTTGGAGCTATTGATTCTCATGAAGGCTTTACCCTGGGCTCTTGAAAACTCAGCTTGTGTCTGGTGGTAAGTTTGGGGAAGCCCCAGGGAAATGAGACTCATAGAATGTTCTAGAAGAGCAGTCTTGTGTTTTCCTTGTGCTCAAACATTTGGGGAGGAAAATGCTGTAAGGGCACAAATGCACCTCACAGGCAAGTGGAGCAGAGACTGGCACACAGGATCATAGGGAAGGTTAAAGTCCCGCTGGACTGAAGGAGCCTGGCTTGCCTTCTTGTTGGGACAGGCCTGTGTGTATAAACCATTTTTAAGTCAGGTAGGTTTTGGCAAGCCAACTGCTGCCCTGAATGTATTTCCTCATTTCTGAAGAGGGGTAATTTCACTGCTCTGCAGAGCTGATGGATAAATGGCAAACACAGAGGCCACAGAGAATAGCAGGGTTTGTCCAGCACGTTCCCATGGAGATAACACCCAGGAGGGTGGGCAGAGTGGTGGCTCAGTTCTCTTGTTGAAGCAGCATCTTGTTCTCCTATATGTGAGGAGTAGACAGGACCCCTGTGGCCCCGGCAGGATCCCCTGCATCTGCACTTGGGGTTGAAACAGGTCTCCATCAGCCCACGAGGCAGACCTTGTTGGAGTCTGTGACTCTCAGGTAACAGTGACGGTCCAGGTTGCCCTGGCCAAAGATGTGCTAGGAAGAAGCTGGCTTCCGAATGAGAGAGGGCAGTGCCCACTCATCAACTTCCTTGCTAGCTTCCTTTGGTATAGCGGTGATGACAAGGCTCACCTTGCAGTGTGGTCAGTGTTCAATGAGATACAGTGCATATGATGTGCTTAGCAGAGGTTAGGCAATACTGATTTGTTTCGTTTCACAGACAGTAGGATATGACAACTGAATGTCAGTGTATTCTCAGAACTGGATTTAGGGGAACCTGAAATGCAGGCTTCTTTACAACACCTGGTGAAAGGCCAACAACTATGCAATACAAGGTATAATGAGGAATTGAGAAGTCAGGGCTTGCCCTGACCCCATTCAGCAGAGAAAACTGAGACGACCAGAAGCAGGTGCCAAAGGGCATCACACAGACTCACAATGCCAGGTGTCTGTATTTGCAAAGACAATAAACCAATATGAGGCTGTTACCAAGAGACCACTGACTGGAGCACAGCCTGCCCAATCTCTAGCCTATAGGAAAAGCAAACAGCTACAATCTTTTGTGTACTATAAATGTAACTGTAAGAGCAGAGAAGAAATTGGGAAGAATTGAGTGAGCAGGGGAAAATGAGGAAGGAGAGAGCATTCCTTCTAAGAAAAACTTCTCTTCGAGTAATAGAAAATAAAGCTGAGAACAAAGGAGAAAATTCTAAATTAAAATGATTTGATGATTCTCTGCTAAACCTTAAAAGTAGCAAACATGTATGAAAGGAGGAAGATTTAAATGTTTTTACATTTAAATTTTCGGTGGCTGTGAACAGCTGACTGAGATGCATGTTCATGTTTACATTGCCTGTGCATAGTGCACAGCTTTCTGTAGCTCTGCGGCTCGCATGTTGTTGATTACACTGAGGCATTCACCTGGGTGATGTCACCTGTCCCGCTGTGTCGTAGTCAGTCTGTCACACCCTTGGCAGTACCATCCCTAATAGCAAATGCCTGCTGACCAGTGGGGCTGGATGGATGGCAGGAACCCTGTGTGGTCTCTGCTTTAGTTTTAAGAAGGCAGAGAAGTGTGTTATGCTTCTCCACATAGGCATATGGAGAAAACCACATGTACAAGGTGATACCACTGTCCCAGACTTCCTTTTGTTTCTTTTCAAGTCTCACAAGTTACAGATTTTTCTGGCATTCTCCAGCTTTGGGTTACCACATGGTTGAAATGATATGATTAGAAACTGTATTTTCCCAGGAGAGTGTAGCTGAAAATGGTTATACAAACTCGATGCATTGTTCACCAAGAAAATATTTAGAGGGGGCATATTGATGAAGCAGGAAACAAGAACAGAACAGTGGTCCTTTTCATGTCCACAGATGGGCCAGGATACAGTGAAATGGCAGGCTTTGAGCATCTGCAGAGAGACTTAACCTTATGTCCTCATCACAGTCCTGTGTGGAGCTTGGTTTTGTGAGGATTCCATAGATTAGAAATAGAGTCCAAAGGACTGAGGCTTGTGGCCCTCTAGGTGTATATGTTAAAGTTTTACCTTAAGACATAATGGTATTAAGAGGTGGGCCCTTTTGGAGGTGCTTAGGCCATGAGGATACAAGCTAATCATTGGAATAGCACCCTTGTAGAAATCCCAAGGTGAGCCCTTGTTCTTTTCTTCCAAGAAGTCAACAATTTGATCCTGGGGGATGGACCTCACCAGTTTCACCAGAATGCAAGTATGATCTCAGACTCCCAGCCTCTGTGACTTTGCAAAACCCTATTTATAGAGCAGAAGTTACCCGGTGGATGCTATGTGCTATAATGGCCCACATGGTTTAAAGGAAGCTCAGAGACCAACTGGATTTCAAGTTCTGATCCTGAAGCTGGTTTATGCCACTTTTCTCAGGGGCTGGCAAACAGTAAACAGGCCATGTCTGTTAGGATGCTCAGAGCCTATGTTTGAATCCAGTGCCAGCAAGAACCAGACTGCCTGAGTTCATCTGTAGGCTGACATTGTTAGCTGTGTCATCTTGGTCAAAGTGGTAGGCCTCTCTGTGCTTCAGCTTTTTCTTCTGTTAAAGAGGATGGTAAGAGTTCTGGCAAGGTACTCTGGTCCAGGTGAGTATCTACCAGAGACCTTTGTGTTATACTAGGTCCCAGAGCAGAGCCATTGTTAGATAAAGGGCCTTTTGGATCTCTTTAGGTCATTGGAGGATTCCTATGAAGGGGATTAGAGGATCCTGGTCTCTGCTTTACTTCCTGGCTACTGAAGAGAAGCCTCCATCAAACTCTTAATGATGTACTGCCTTACCTGTGGCCAATAACATGAGCCATTCAAAATTAGACACAAATCTTCAGATTCATGAGCCCAAATAAACATTTTTTTCATCATAAGCCAATTATGTCAGGTATTTTGTTACAGTAAAGTGAGCATGGCTTCACAAATGGGAGCATTATGAACATTAAATATATGCAGAGCTTAGCAGAGTACTTGGCGCATAGAAGTTTGCATGATAGTCACTTTCTAAACCAATGGAAGAGTCCTTATTTAAACAAGAACAATCAGATTTTCATAAAAGTCATTGTATAAAAGTGTGAGATGTGCTAGGGGATATGAAGTACTTTGACACAAGGACACAGGAAATCGGGCTCTGCCCTAGCTTCACTGTCAAATAGCTTCAAATTTGGAAGAGCTCACCCCTTCTCCAAGTTTCAGGCCTCTTCCTGAGAGACGAGGACAGAAATGGCTCTGACTCACTGCAAAGAGCATTAAATGAGTTAGAAAAATCATCCTTGGGTCTCTGCATACAAGCCCATGCTCACCTCTTCCCCTCCTGGCCTTTGTAGACAGTTTCTAAGGCTGCCTGAAGGCACATGTCCCCAGCCCTACCTCTTGTCTCTGGCTCAGCCTCTACCCTAATACTGATAAAGTAATAGCCTTGCACAATGCCCTAATCTTTGATCCCAGGTGTATATCCTCTAGATGAGATTAGGATCCTGAGATTCAAAGAGGTTTGCTAGATTTTCCATCTCCCCTGAAGTCACCCAGTTGATAAGCTGTAAGAATAAGATTCCACCAAAAGACTTAACCGCCTGGTCCCCTCTCCCCTCACATTCTCAGACGTGCCTCCAAGAACTCGTCCCTTTTTTGTAGCTGTGACATCAGCCTTCCCTCTTGTAAACTGGTGCAGTTGTGAAAACTGGGTGCTGGAGCCTGAGTGACATCCACAGAGCCCCCCACATGGGTCAGTGGGTTTTGTGAACTGGAAAAGGCCAGTCAGACAGGGGTACAGATTTGAGCTCTAAGCTCTGGCTCCACATTCCCTGACTCTGACCTTTAGGATGTTCTTTCCAACTCTGGAAAGGGAAGCCATGGCTCCAGAAGAGCAGGATTTCCACTCTGTAAAGGGATGTTTGTGAGTCAAGAAACAGAGATGCATATATGATAATGTTTCCTATAAGAAAAGGCAGAGCTGATGAAATAGCCTTTAAAGGCAGAAAAGGAGTTGATTCCACTGTTATTTTTTAACTTAAGACAAATTAAAACTTCCAAAGTTGTTTCTGGTTTACAGAAAAATGAGGTAGAAAAGGCTGGTGTGGTTAAGTGCTTGAGAAGTGGAGGCAGAAGGTTCAGGAGTTCAAGGCCAACCTGGGCTATGTAGTGAGTTCCACCACAGCCTGGAATGTAGCATAAGACCCTGTCTCAAGTGAAAAGAAACAGGAAAAGTAAACAAAACGGAGAAAAGAGAGGAGGCGAGGAGAGGATTCAAAGCCTTTTCACATTTCCCATCATGCCCCGTACAATACTTCTCTTATTACTAATAAAAGTTTTACCAAACGTGGACTCTGCTGCAGGCGCTCTACACACAGTCTCTTTTCATCTTACTATTCACACTCCTGGGGTGCTTTCAAGCCTTCTTGTCCTCACGGAAAGCCTCAGAAAGACTGAAGGTCGAACCGGTAACTGAAGAGGTTCCCTTGACCTTGGGTCTCTCTGACACTGGCACATACCAAGGCTGCTTTTAAGCTAATCTCACCACTCTGTGCTTCAGTTCCCAGCAAAATGCTTACCTGAATCTCATTAAAAACCTGTCATTTAAACTGGGAGGCATACACCCTTATTCCCAGCACTCGGGAGGCAGAGGCAGATAGATCTCTGTGAGTTCAAGGCCAGCCTAGTCTATACAGTGAATTCCAGGCCAAAGGAGGCCACAGGGAGACCCTGTCTCAAAAAGGCCAAAAAAAAAAAAAAGTCATTTAGACCGCAGTGAAGAGTTTTAAAAGATTCAGGGGTCTTTGGCCTTTTTATGTTTTTGGGGTGAGGTATTAGATAATTATTCGTCCAGTTAAGCCATGAAATTTTTTATGACTTCAAACTGTAGACAGGTGCAGGGCACTTTGCTTTCTGTCCTTCCCTCAACACAGAGGAGCCGAAACACTCCACAGAAGACAACTTTGAGCTTCAAGTGTGCGCTCCCAGTTTTGCGCCAGGCTCCGGGGAAGTGGTACTTCCACTGCACCCCACAAGTTGCAGAATGTAGGGGCCTGGATTGGGCCCTGGGCTATGGCTGCAACTGAGGAGTTCAAGGAATGAAATTACAGAAAATGGAGACAGTAGTCTTGGGATGCTGGAAGTGATCAGGACCGCAGGGTAGATGGGGCTGCGGTTGTGGAGACATTGTCATCACTGTGACTCTACCAAAGACAGGATGAGAGGGTGCTTGAGCTATCATAAAAGTAGAATCCAATACAGCACAGAACAGAAATGAGATATTTAGAGGACCAAAACTCTCATTCAGTCATTCTTCATTCTCAGTTATCAGAGAACAACACTAGAATAATAAATTATAACTGAAATAATAATAGCCTCATATTTGAGGGTCAGTCAAGAGAGCTAAGCTGGTTCAGGGGAGTTCATACCTTCCTGAAGCCCAGGGGGCTGGAACTGAGCTGACTATCACTAAAGTAATGACAGCCAGGGAGGTACCCGGCTCACCACACATGCATACAAACTGCATACAAACTCCACACAGTGCAGCTGCTGCGAAACAGATCAGGTTATGTCAATAGAAATCTTTTCAAGGACTTGGAGAAGCATAGGCCATTGCCGTTATCACAGTCTACATCTTCCAACTAATATTTGCCCAGCTTGGGGTCATGAAATATCAGACAGTGCCAAAATGTACACAAGAGTCTCTTGAGGTTTTGCACTTATTGCTTTCTGCTAAGGTTTTGATGGAAATAATCTGCAAGTAAATAACAGAGAATGGTTTAAAAAGACTAAACATGTATTATTTGACAGTTTGGCTGGGAATATTTCTTTGTAGCAAGTTGGCATGTGCTTGTTTGTTGATTTTGTTTTTCCTAACACATGCTGCTTTAGCCATAAAATAGTCTCTTTTTCATTAGAAAGGCTACTATGCTTTCACAAATTTGCAGATCTTTTCTTTATGAACCTTTAGCTTTCCTGCAATGGATATCCTCCTCTCAGTAGGACAAATAGAGACTACAACAATAGCTACTTTAAAGGGTATTTATAAAATCATCACACACAAGGTTCAAATCATAAGGAAAAATTTGTTGGTTTTGCCACATAAAAATTGAAACTCTTACAGGTCAGAATAAAATCATTCCAAATGAGGTTAGACAAAAATGGGGAAAATGTCATAAAACATCACAGGCATAAGAGTAGATGCTCGAATATATTAGAACTCTTTCAATTAAACAATAAATATCTAACATCCTGGTGGAAAGAAGGCAATGAGGAAACAATTCATAAACAAAGAAACTCAAATATCGAAGAAACATCAGAAAACTGCTTGATCTCCATAGTTAAAATATGACAGGACCATTGATTCTCACAAGACTGATACAATTTGAAATGAATCTCAATGATCATATGGCAAAATGAATACCCCTATGACCTCTCATTGGGAAAGTAACCAAAGCAGTGTGCTATAGAAAAATTGGGCAATATAATTTGAAAAGACCAAAATTATGTATCTCTAGAAGAATTTGTCCTGAAGAAATTATTAAAGAAAAAAATTTCTCCTTTAGGAAATTTTAATGCAAAACAAACTGTGCAGATTAGGTAAGAGGTAAGTTTTGGTGTTTTAAAGAAAAACAAATACAGTAGCCCCCTCAGATTGTTGTAGTTCAAGACCTGCCGTGAACCCCTGTGTGTCTTATAAAGGCATACCTTTGATAAAGCTTAGTTAATAAATTAGCCAGAGAAAGAGACTGGCAATAATAGCTCTTATACAACAAAGCAGTTGCTGTATTACGTATACTGAGGTTTTACTTGAACACAAGCATCGTATGGCTGTGACAGACAGTCTAACCGAAATGACTACCAAAGTGACAAAGAGGCAGGTAGTATGCACAGTGGGGAGACACTGTACTAAGGGCTGATTCATGTCCTGTGTGGGATGGAGTAGGGAGACACAAGATTTCATCATGCTGTTCAGAATGGTGAGCAGCTTTTAAAAATTACACATCATGTATTTCTGGAATTTTCCATTTAATATATTTTGGACTGCAGTTGCCTGCAAGTAACTGAAACCTCAGAAAGTAAAAATACACACAAGGGCAGACGACTATAACCGACATTTCTTGAATGATTATTTTGTACCACGGTTAGGAGGTAGTCCCATTTTTTATTCATTTATTGCTCACAGATTTTCACTGTGGTGGTACTTATCATTATCTTGGTTTCTGTTTTCAGTTAAGGAAAATGGAGTCTAGCGTAGTGGTAACTCATGCAGCGTGCACCTCCACTCAATGTGCATCAGGGCCTGAGCTTGAGGAGGTCAGCTCTCGATCCTGAGCAGCAGCCCCTGGGATTTCTCCCTCTCTTCTTGATAGTGAAAGAGGAAGCAGGGAAGGGTGTAATGTTGGGCAGTGAAGGTGCACCTTCTGACCAAACTTCAGTCACAGTGTGCAGCGTCATGCCGTCATGAGAAGACAGAACAGAAAAGCATTTATCAGCCTGCTTTTTCTCATGCTTGGGACTTAGGACTCACTGTTGCTCTAATTTAGGTCTTATCTTATGCTCTGTCACTGTCAGCCAAGCACTCAGGGCTGAAACATGTGCATCCAAAAGGTAACTCTGAAATGGGGCTAGGCCCTCTATAAATTGTGGTTGTATGCTGTTCATTTAAGAGAGAACTCTGGAGGAAGGAGAAGCTGATCGTGCAGATTGTCCCTGAATACCAGCTACCTCCTGACATTCCCTTAATCAACTTGAGCCTAGTTCTACAAAGAAGTCCTGCTGAGCCCATTTTGGAGGACACTGATGGTATCTAACCAGACTTATCTCCTTCCAGCCTTGGTATCTGATCCAGCTTGCTGCCTGATTACCCTGAGATGAACTGCCATGCTTTCGGTCATTTTCCTTTATCTTCAGGCCTTATCAGCTGCTGTGATAGCTATTCTTGATGGTTTACTCGACTGAATGTGAGGCACATATGACATTGGTAAAGCATTCTTCTTGGTGCTTCTGAGAGAGCATGACCAGAATCCATCAGAGGATGGTCAGTGAACTGAGAGAAAGATCTACCTTGAACATGTGCAGTACCAATAAGCTGGAGTTGGGTGGACCAAAAAGGCAGAAGGAGGAAGCTCCACTGTTCTTCCTAAGTGGGTACACATCTTTGCTGTTGCTATTGCCTGTGGACATCAGACTCCATATTCTTCATCCTGTCAATGTCACCAATCACTGCCCTCCTGGGGAGCCTTCAGGACACTGACCTCTGACTGAGAATGTATCTTGGGCCCCTCCCATTCTGAGGCTTCCAGTTTCTGGCACTAAGGGAGAACTGGTTTCTCCAGTCCTCTAGCCTGCAGACTGCAGAACTGTACAGGGTCTGAGCATGTGAGCCAATCCAATAAATCCGGTTTTGTAGCTATAAGTAACTGTATATGGGGGCTTTCTCCTCTACAGAACCTTGAGCAATACTCTTTGGCTGTAATTCCCCCACCTGCCCTTGCTTGTTTCAAAGTCGGGGTCAGTCTCTCTCCCCTGTGCAATAACCTTGATAAAGTCTGTCTTTCCATTTTTAACAAGTATCTGATGAGTAATTTCCAACATGCTTAACATCATAAAATATGTCCAAATCCCCATCCCAAACAGTGGGAACCTGACATGGAGGTCAGCCCATTGCTAATCACAGTGTATTTGGTTTATCCCTAGTACTTACCCTGATGGAAAATCCATCTGCAATTACAAAGCTCTGGACTAAGGAAGGAATTCAGCAAGGCAGTCTTTGTTTAGCATACAATTGTCTCTCACAAGTTTAGGAAATATTTAGGAAGGACACATGGTAGAATTGGGGATGGTAGGATTCTAGGTAGTGTCCAGTTTTTTTACAAAGACATTTGATTTTTATTATCCACAAATTCCATATATGCAGATTCTCCTGCGTGCTAATCTCTACCTTAATCCCCAGTCAGGGATCTCAATGCCTTGGGATGGTGTGCAGAGAGGGGAACAGCGTGAGTCATTGGATGCACATGTTCACGCTGAGGTTGAACAAGGTGGAACTCTGCCTTCTGTTGGAGCCCTTGTGATATAAATTAGAGTCTGGTTTTTTTTTTTCCCCACAGACTATTTTGACCTCAATCTTTTTATTGTTGTCCTTTTTTCTTTGTGATTTTGTTGCTCAAAATGACTCTCAAATATACTGCCAAAGTGTTGTTGGTTCATGATCCTCAGCCAAGCAGGCTGTGGAGAAAATGGCTGTATGAGTAAGTTTCACTCTGGTTGTGGTAATGTTGTAGAAGATAACTAACATGAACTCTGACCCCTGCCTGAGTATGACTTTGGTAATAGGAAAGAAAGCACCATTCTGAGAAGCAGGTTGTAAGCAGAGGTATAGGCCCACCTGGAGATGGGATGCAGGAGCAAGATGCCACTGACTTTGGCTGGGGCTGTGCTATTCTGGGCTCTGGGCTGAACTCACATAGACTGTGATCATGCCCTCACCCACTCCTCAGAGGCCAGAATTATCATTTCTATCCCTCAGCTCTGAGATGGGATTTAAAGTGTGAGGCTGTTTGTCAAATGGCTGATAAAGGACACAGGTGGAACTTGGTCCGGTGTCTGTGATTAGGTTGGAATGGTCATGAATACAAATGTATACTTCTTGAATGTTATTGACATTTAAAATGAGATAAAAACACTGTGTTGTCTTCTGTTGAGTGGTTGGTTTGGTATAGAATTAGCATTGTATTACCCTGTGTGTGCCCAAAGGCATGTCCATCTTGTCCAGACATAGAAGGCAAGGGGTGCTTAGTTGGAGGGGGCTGGGTAGTCTCTAGAGTATAGGGGGTCATTGCCTCTTGGAATTGCCTTATCCAGTTCAGAAGTGTAATGTTTATCCATTGATTTCTGTCTCTCTGTGGGTAGCTTTCAACATGGATGCAAGTGAATTCCGGAAGAGAGGGAAGGAGATGGTGGATTATATAGCCAACTATCTAGAAGGTATTGAGGGACGTCCAGTCTACCCTGATGTGGAACCTGGCTACCTTCGACCCCTGATCCCCACCACTGCCCCCCAGGAACCGGAAAGATTTGAGGATATCATCAATGACATTGAAAAGATAATCATGCCAGGGGTGAGTATGTCTCTGAGATCAGAGGACAGCAGGACTTGTCCTGATGCATGCGATAGTCCCCATGACATCAGATCCCCACAACATTTAGGCTAAAGAGAAATTCCTATTATTGTTAGAGTTTTACAGCTGAGGCTCAGAAAAATTGGGTGGTCCATGGAGGGTCTCATCAATAGTAAATGATAGATCCAGAATGCCAGCCCAAATTATATGGTCTCCAAAGGCAGAACAAAGGCTTTCACCCAAGACTCCCAAGAGTCAGTACTTCAGTATACTAGGTTCTTACAGTCTGTTATCCTATGGTGGCAAGATAGAACACGCCCCTGGTGGCTGGATTGCCAACGAACTAATTGTCCTACATAAAGTAGACTTCTATCATATTTGTGTGTGTCAAAAGGTAACATTCATGTATGTTTTCTTTGTTTGGGCATGGACAATGCATACTGCTTCTCCTCAAGGGCACAGAACAGATACAACTGCAGGACCAGCTGCATTCCTGAGTCCAAGGAGTCAGAGGGTTGCTGTGTTCTCAGCAGTATGTCTCCACAATATGCTTTTACCCATCTAGCAGTTTGCCTAAAAGCCTGACCCTTAACATGGCTCTGAATGAGTGCACCTGTCCCTCACCAAATCATGTGCAAAGTCTGGTGCTGGAAGAGCAAGTAGATTGCATACCTACCCTACTCCCAGCATTTAGGTGGTTACAACGTGGCTGAGAAACAAGCATGTGATATGCAGACCAGGAGGGTCTGAATCATGGGTATTCTTGTTTTCAGACAGAATGAAGCAGCTCTGGGAAGGCATTCAACTGAGGTCACAAGTTGTGCAAAGGACAGGGCCTTAAGCCTTCAGCTTGAGACAGTTCTGTTCCAGAGCATTTCTTACAGCCCCCATCAAGTTTCAACTTCAGGAGATTTTCCCTGACATTTGTTCTTTGAATGGAACTTGGGATTCCTGATCTGAGCCACAAACTATGCAAATATGCTAAGCCAGTCAACATAAAACCCTTCCAGAGAGACACAGTTAAATGTCAGGGAGAGGAGGGTTACTGGAGGTGGCGGAAGAATGTTTGATCTCCCTGCCTAATTCTCCGATTCTATGATTCTACTGGAATGTTTATTGTATAGAGCAGGGCTGGGAAACTAGCTATGTGGGCAGCTCCCTGGGTAGCAGTTCCAGGCCTGCCTGCTGCCAACCCTAGGGTTGAAGGAAAACTAGGTTAAGGCTCTGTGCTGCGCTTAGCCAGTGTGGGACCATCTGCTTCAAATACTCTGTGACTATTCATGGAAAGCAAGACACAGGAGTGTCCTTCTAGACAAGAGTCACCCTGGGCTTTCCAAAATTGCCAGTGCAGGTTGGGAGGAGACAGAGCTGTAGGTGATATAGGCCTCCAGGTGCTTGAAAGAAACCGAGGCCCTGGGCCCCGGCCTTGCTCTCTGGTGCTGTGTTCTTGTACCTTCCATTGCGCCTTCCTCCGGGGGCCTTTTCAAGTTACTATTTACAAAGGCCTCTCCATAAAGACAAGCACATTACCAATACAGATACTTTTTACTTCTGTGTATGAGTGTTTTGCCTACACGTCTGTAAGTGTACCATGTGTGTGCAATGCCTGTGGCGGCCAGAAGAGGTCGTTGGATTTCCTAGAACTGGAGTTACCGATAATTTTTACCCACTATCTGGGCATTGAGAACAACTGAATCCTGGTCCTCTGCAAGAGTAGCCTCTCCAGTCCTGACAGATACTTTTTTAGTTTAAACCTGAAAGTTCAGTTTTTCTTTCTAAATGTCTCATGGGCTCTGTTGAAGACATCATGCATCCTAAACAGCTCCCAGGACCTCTGAGACTCATTGTCATTCTCCATCTCTCTCTCTCTTTCTCTTTCTCTCTCTCTCTCTTCCCTCTCTCTCTCTCATTCTCCTCTCCCTTGTTTTCTCTCTGGCATTCTCCCACTCCCAGTTCTGGGAGCAGCCACCACTATGATGGGATTTGTGGAACTCTCCCAGTTCTTGGTGAACTCTGTCCTAGTCAGCTACCATCAGGGATTGCTTGTGCCACATCTAGGACAATATTCTTAATATTTGGTGTTGTAGAGAAGAGAAAAGACCTGTTTACATTTCTGTCAAGACAGTAAGATGACAAAGTCTTAGTCATCATTCTTTCCCTATAACAGATAGATGAAATGATAAACCTACAAAATACAGGATTCCTTTTGGCTCACAGTTTTGGAGGTTCCACTCCAGAAAGAACCCATTGGTCCTGTAGCTTTTGGACTGTGATGAGCCAGCACATTATGGCAGACGCATATGGCAGAGCAAATCTGCTCACCTCTTAGCTCGAAGGCAAGACAAAGAGATCAAAGTCTGGCAATTTTTATTGAGGACACATCATCAATGACCTTAAGGCCTCTCCTTATCTCCCAATAATGTTATCTTGTTGGAATGACTTTTATTAATGGACATAATCTGGACTGATGCTTTTAATTAACCCCAGCAAAACCATGCTTTTGTGTCTTGTGACACTGGCACCTGATCTCATTTCCTAGGCATCCTTAACTTGGTACTCTACCCAAAAAGATAACGAATGAATGAATGAATGAATGCTTGAGAAGTAATACATCAAGGCACTGAAACCTGGCACACCCATCTCCATCGCACACAGTGAAGACTTGGATGAATGAAATATTATAGAACTAGGGATGAAAAGGCCAGATGATCTGATAAGATTAGGATGGAGCAAGCTTGTACTTCCCCAACTGAAGCTGGAGAAACCATTTTCAGTCAAATTATAGGTGGGGCCAGACTTGGGACACAAAGTTACAGCACAGTTCCAGGAGACAAGTGGTTCCAAGATTTAGCTAGGGGAAGAAGTTTCCTCCAAGTTTGGGCCCACTCTTACAAATGAAAGTTAAGAGTCAGGCTTTTATTTGTTTGGGTAATTATAACATTGGTGTAGTAATGCCATACTATCCTGGGAAGCAAGCCTCTAAAGCATGTAGCTTTGGGGATGCTCAAGAGTCACACTGTAGCAAGGTATTATAACAAAGCCCATAGACCAGGTGGCTTCAACATTTCTTACAGTTCTGGGGTTGGGTGTCTGAGATCAGGGAACTGGGTTCAGGTGAGGGCTTGTATCAGAGTGGCAAAGAGTTCTCTCTCTCTCTCTTTCTCTTTCTCTTTCTCTCTCTCTCTCATGTATATTTAATTTTTTCCTACTAATCAATCACTCTTATGCTTGCAACCCAGTGCTCTACACATCACGTGCATCTTTATTTTCATCTTTACTTGAACATTTACATGGATGGCTTGGGTTCCAAGGCTCTGTAATAATGGAGTCTAGGCTCCTCTTGCTCTTAGGAGTCGTGAAGAATGTATGCTTGTTTTCTGCCTCTGCCCTCAGCTCACTTTGTAAGATCTCATCCCTAGGACAGACATCTCCCTTTTAAAAATAAATTAAATATATTCTTTAAAAGAGTATTAGCTGAGGCTGGAGAAATGGCTCAACAATTAAGAGCACTGGCTGCTCTTGCAGAGGACCCAGGTTCAATTCCCAGCACTCACATGGCAACTAGCAATCATCTGTAACTCCAGTTCCAGGAGAATTCAACTCCTTTTCCTGGCATCTACCGGCATTGCACAACAGAAGTGCACTTATATACATGCAGGCATTATACCCACAAACAAAAAATAAAGATAATAAATATTTTCAAAAAGAGTATTAGCCGAAGACTCTGCACAGAAACCTTGCTTCAGAAAATTGGTTAAGACAGAGGCAGATACCATGTGAGTGTTTCCATACCGTTGGTGGGTACATCCTGTGTTCAGAGACTTTAAAACTCAACAAAGTTTTGTCTTATAATCAGTGAAATGCAAGAACTGACTTACTAGAATCGTAGGGGGCCTGATGAACTACAGATGCAGAATGAAGCCCATTTCCAGGATTGGGGTCAACCTTAATTTCTCAGAATCATTTGATCAGACAATCTAAACACTCTGAGCTTTGGAGAAAAGCACTTTTTTTTTATCCTGACAGAAAGCACCTCATAGAAGTTCAGCTTTCAATATTACAAAACCATACATTGTTGTTCAGTGAAATCTCTAAGGGGTTCAAATTTTCCAAACATGTACAATGTCAGTACTCTCCCTGGGCTCTGGAACTTTTAGTTTACAATCTGTCTGGTTTCTTTTTTCTCCTGATCCCATAATGAAGGCTCTGCTCCCATGACATAATTAACTCACCAAGGCTCCACCTCCTAATACCATTTGGGAGGATAGAGTTTCAACACACACACAAAGAAAGGTCAGAACATTCTGCCATATAACCAGTGCTGGCCACACAACTGTCCTCATCACTGCTCTGACTCCCAGCACCCCTGGAGTTCCCCAAATCACCATATAGGTGCATCTCCCCCTTTTCACCTGAATTTTTCCTCTGTGCCTAATCAAGAGTTTGCAGAGAGCAGGAATTTGTTCCCTCTGGGCTGAAGAAGGTAGACATGCAGAAGTCAGGAGGACAGTGGCCATTCTGGTGGACAGACAAGGTGGGAGTTCTTCACTATGTTAGTGAGGAAAGTTAGTAAGATGAACTGGACATCTGGGACTGTACTGAAGAACCCTAAAGAAATCAGGCATTAAAAATAAAACATCCCCAGAGGTTTACTAGAGCAGTTTTGGGGAAAAAAAAAAAAAAAAAAAACATGCTTTGAACTCTAAGATTCAGGCTTCTGGTATAGCATCTTCCCTAACCAGAGCACCTGGCAAGGACCCGAAGCAGTCTAGTTACTCTACCTAGAGACTTCATTTGCTGTGACAAATTAGAGTGATTTCTCCATATTACCTTATGAACACATTTCCTTCTTGACTAGCAGGTATTTTCAAACACAAAGGGGGAGTCTGGTTACAGTAGTAACAATGAGGTGGAACTCAGAAGGAAGGTGTAGGATAATGGACCTTGGGAAACTGTGTCCAAGATGCTTTCTGCCTGTATCCCAGAAGCACCCAGTGCCTTGCTCTGGGAGAGCCTGACTCCTTGATCCCAGGGTAACCGCTCCATCTCCCACAGGTGACTCACTGGCACAGCCCTTATTTCTTCGCCTACTTCCCCACAGCTAGCTCATATCCGGCCATGCTTGCAGACATGCTGTGTGGGGCCATTGGATGTATTGGCTTCTCCTGGGTGAGTATCTTGATGATCTTGGGATTCTGGAAGCTTTCTTGCAGGGGAAGGTGGTCTCTTTGCACACAGAACACTAGCAGATACCCCCCCCCAACCACCATGGAATTAATTCTCACCTAGGGGTGGCCTTTTGGAAAGATTTTTTTTTAAAGAACTTTTCATTCATGTGTTCAAATAAAAGTCACCAAATGGTCCTTTGTTACCATTTTGTGTCAAGGGAAGCCGCCCAGTGGCTTAGCTCCTTCATTCTATCCACTGCAGGCTGCCAGCCCAGCATGCACAGAGCTGGAGACAGTGATGATGGACTGGCTGGGGAAGATGCTGGAGCTGCCAGAGGCATTTTTGGCTGGAAAAGCCAGTGAAGGGGGAGGAGTGATCCAGGTAAGGTGGGCTTCTGGCAGGGGAGGGCTGTTTCAAAAGACCAGAGCTGCAGGCAGAAAGGGGCGCCCTTGCTGCTTTTTGTTGTGCTCCTGTGTTTCTCCCGGAGAACAGGCAAAACTGAGCTCCGGGGAAACCCTGGCGTTGGAGTTGGTGGGCTCTGATTTCAGATTCTGATGCTGCCTCTCACGAGCTGTGGCCAGAGCATTCACATCCCCAAGCCCTGGTGGAGAGTAGACTAATGACTATCACAGAGGAAATGAACAAGAAAGCTCATATTTGGGGGGGAGGGGGGGTTAAGCCACTGCTGGACACCATCCCTAAGTGCTTTTCAGGCCCATTTCAAACCTCACAACAATAGTGTGAATTAGGTGTGCTGTTTCACAAGTGAGGAAACCAAGGAATAGAACATCTGATAGTTCACTCCTCAGCTCCTAGTTGGTAAGTTATAGACCTTGTACCTGCGTGATACAGAAGCTATGATCTACTGTCACCAAAGAGCCCTGTCTTCACTACAAGTTGTAGTGATGACCATGTTTCAAAGGCTTTATGTGCACTTATCTGAGCAAATGGTTTATCTAAGACTGCTGCTCTTTCTGTACCTACATTTAATTCATTCTCTTCATTTATCAGGAATCTGTTGAGAACAACTGTGGAGTTTGCCTGAGGGCAAAAGATCGATGCCCTGGCTGATTTGTCCCTCCACTAGGCACTCCAGGGTGAATGATTAAAATTGAGGGCTGGGTGTGGTGGTGTACACCTTTAATCCCAGCACTCAGGAGGCAGAGAACGGAGGATCTCTGAGAGTTCAACACCAACCGGCCTGGTTTACATAACTTGCTCCAGGCCAGCCAGGCCTGCATAGCAAGGTCCTGTCTCAAAATGAGATGAGGTTTTTGCTGTTGAGTAGAAGATGAACGACATTAATTCGCCACTTTGCCTTGTATCACTTTTCTCATATGAAGTTCATGGTTGTGACATTGACAGAGCATTGTCAACTTTAGAAAGGATTTGTTTTTTCATGCTGTCTCAGAAGCTCTGAGAATCAGGTAGAGTAGTGAAAGCTCCACTCACTTGATGGGGAAGAACCCTGGAACAGACTGGTGAGTGTCTTTGTGCAAGATCACATGTCTGGTGTGGCCAACTAACCTGGGAAGCAAGCCTCTCTGTTTCCAGCCCTGACACTACGTGATGAGCCCATGTATTTTCAGCTCCATGCTCATCCTTTTCCCTGCCGATGTTATTCACATGTTAGTGGCATCAAACACTGGGCTAAAACCAAGACCGTCATCTTGAGACCCAAGGGGAAATCTATTTCCCGTCTTCAAGCTTCTAGGACCTTCTGGAATTTCTTGGCCCACAACTCCCATCTGCATCTTCAAAAACAACTGTGTTCCATTTATCTGACCTTCCCTTCATGTTCACATCTTTTTCTGACAGCAGATGAGAAAGTGGGTCTCCACCTTTTCAGAACCCATGTGATCAGACTGGGTCCACTCAGATAATCCAAGATAATCTTCCCAGGTCATGGTTCTTAATATAATCACATCAACAAAGTTTTTTTTTTTTTCCTGTAAGATAAATAACAGGAAGATGGATCGCTGGCGTCTTTGCACTGGGAGATGTCTGTCTGTTATACACGTTGCAGTAAAGTCCCCAGAGGGCTTGTTCCTCGTGTGGGTGCCTTGAGAGATTCAAACTCAGCAGCTCTCGAATGGGCCTGGGAATGTGAATTCTAGTTAATTCTAATGCCTCTACAGTCCGTGCATGACTGGTGGTGGATTTCCCTATGACCACTGGCCCTATGCCCCCAAACCGTGCTAACATTCCTTGCTTATATCAGTCTGTCGTATCTAAGTCATTATAAGTAGGGTCCTGATAAAAATTAAATACTAGATAGAGCTGGATATGCGGGGACATACCTCTAAACCCAGCATCAGGATGATGGAAGAAGGGGAATCAGGAGTTCATGATCATCTCAGCTACACGGTGAGTCCAGGCTAGCTTGGGTCACATGAGACCCTATCTCAAAGAAACAGAAAAGGCCAGCACTAGGGAGGCAGAGACAGGTAAATGTCTGTGAATTCAAGGCCAGCCTGTTCTACATAGCAAGTTAGAAAGTTCCTGGCCAGCCAAGAATACATAATAAGGCCCTACTCAAAAAGAATAAAATAAAATAAACCCTAAACCTAAAACTAAAAAACTATATATATTAAAATATGTATGTAAACTATAAGCAAAGCATCAATGGAATTTCTGTGAACCAGGTTTTTAGAATAGGAGCAATAATGTTCTAGTAAAGTCCCAGTATAGTTCCAGACAGTTTTCTTCCTGTCAGAGGTTTTGCAGCACAGCCAAACCTCTTTGTCTAAGGCTCCAAGAAAAAGCATGCCTGAGTGCTGTTCCGCTTTGAGAAGGGTCCGCCACACAATGTCCCCCAAACGCACCATCCGTGTCATTTTCTCTTGGTGAAACTGTGGTGGCTTTCCAAATACTGATGGCTGAGTTCTGAATCTCCTGGGACTTCCTAGTCACCCTTGTCAAGGGCAATCAAGCCCGAAAGTCTAGAGAGAAGGCAGCCAGCCAGGGCTCCAGAGGCCAGCAGAGCCGCCCACAAGAATATGGCCTGGAGTTCTGATCTGCTCATTTCTGGCCAAGCTCAGATCCTTCACAGTAGGCCTGCCCAGGAGCAGGCTTACTTTTTCACTACAGCAGCACACACTGTGCTGTGACTGCAGCACTTGGTAACCCTGGTACCACACCACCTCGCCTTACACTTAACGGCAAGCACTTGCCCTGTTGTGGACGGTTTCTGTCCTGTTTTCAGATGCTTCTGTGCTTCGGTTTCCACAGACTGGGCCTTTTCCATCATTTCTGTCTTTCTTGGAATATTTTTCTTTTTTTTTTGTCATTTTTTCCTCTATATTTTGGGTGAATTGCTCAATTTACCCAAATTCTCCACATTGCCAATTTGCTATCTTCATTGTCAATCTTGGCTCTATTTTTTCAGTTTTAAAAAAATTCTGCCCTCTCTTTACGGAAAATAGATACTCATTATAAAGAGGAAAATGCAGTAACTATTTTAGAGTATAATTCTCTCTAGTGTTATTCCAATATCTATATATTTGTGTTAGTTGAGATGATAAGGTACATACAGGTTTTCTGTATAGTGTTTATTGTGTTATATTTTTTCATGATTTAAATATTTTTAACATCTTGTTATTGTGTGTGTGTGTGTGTATGATGGCAGAGGGGCTCATGACACAACATGCTTGTGGAGGTCAGAGGTCTCCTTCAGCCTTTATGTGGGTCACCAGGCTTGCATAAATAAGCAGCACCTCCACCCACTGGGCCGTCTCACTGTCCCAAAAGTATTTTTAACTTTTATTTTTTATGTTGTTTTCATGTGTTTGTTTTTCTGTTGTTCGTGTTTGAGACAGGGTCTCCCTGTAGCTTCAGCCGGCCTGGAACTTTTTCTGTAGATCAGGCAGGCCTCGTCTCACAGAGATCCACCTGCCTCTGCCTCCCACATTCTAGGCTTAAAAGCATGTGCCACCACACCAGGCACCTTTAATTTTTTCTTAATTTACCTTTTAAGTTAGCATACAAAGGAAGAGGTTTCATTATGGTACTTTCATACATACATGTTATCGTATGTTATTATATCCGTTCCCTCCCCCCACTACCAGTTTCCTCTTCCTCCCTGTTCCTCTCATACTGGTCCCTTCCTTTTCAAATATTTTTTGAGACTATTACTGCATGATTTTCTATGATGTACCACTATTTATATAAATAATGCCTAATATGTGTTGCATTACATTTTTTACTCTTGTAAATAAGATTTCAGACGGTGGGCTTTAGGATGAGGGGCAAGAGTCTTCCAAGATCATCACCTCCTCCAGTTGTGTCCAAGTGACACATCTGTGCTCCACCACAGCCAGAGAAGAGAACATTTCTGGGTCACTTATCTTATAGAGACAACAATTTCATTTTGAAGTTTTTCAGTGCTCTGAGATGATACTTCTCAAAGAATTTCACAAATACCATATAACCTACAGAGTATCTATTATAATAGCTAAATTTACTGAATACCTACTATGAACTTGAGTATATTTTAAGGTGGTTTATTTTGCTTTGTGTAATCATTTTCATCTTCAAAATATTTATGAGGACTGATTTCATTATTTACAGTAGTTTTCAAAGAAAGCCACATGAGGCCAGACAAATTACAGTGTGTGAAGATGGTGCCAAATGTCACACCAGCCTGCCCTGATCATTTTCTTGGGATAGTGTCTAGAGGTGTGCTCTCATGGATTAAACAACCTTTTCCATAAAGACAGTTCCATTTTCAGAAGCCCTAGCATTAGATTAAGACTAATCCTGGCAACTCAGCCCAGGCTCCCACAAACGCCCTATGAACTCAATCCACTTAATTTGGGCTGGTTGAAAGCAGACTTCCGTGTCTGTGTTTGTGGCAGGGAGCTGGCCCTTTGCAGCCGGTGAAGCCCCCAAAGCAAGCCCGGTGACATCCTGTGAGGCAGCCAGCCTTATCGATCCTCTCAGAGCTGTAATCACTGCTTCCCAGCATCTGCGCAGCAGCGGGCGTCTGAGCCGAATGGCAAACCATCATTGTGAGGCTGAACAAATGAAAGCCACAAAGTCAGTCTCCTAATTGGGTTTGAAAGCTCTTGTGGAAGAAAAGCTGCCAATTTCTCACCCTGTGTGAGGCAATGTTGGTACAAACCAGAAGATGAAAGGATCTTTCTGCTCTTCTGCTCGGGGCATCAGCAGCCCTGATCATCAGCTCGATAAATGTTCCCTCCCACCTCAGAGCAGGCTCGCCATGGCAACCTTTGTCTGCCTGAAGCAAAGGCATCATCATCAAGTCACACAAAAATGTGGGGGAGACTGGTTCCAGGTAGAAGGAGCAGCAAGTGTGCAGGCTTACTTGCATGCAACTCAGATCTGTTCAACCTCATGTCTCTCTCCACTGGGCAAAGTGATGAAACTGGGCTGTCACTTTCTCTCTTAGCACAGAACGGTCACTGTTGTCTCCTGCCCTCAGCAAAGATCCCTTCCAGAAAAGGACAGACAGCCACTCACCTTGACTTCCAAGTCTGCTCAAAACCTTATCTGCCATGGCCAGTTGAGGGCTAATGGTCTATGGACACGTGTTTTTCACTGGATTTTGTTAGTTTGTAAAATTGCATTTTGTTGGCAAAAGGAAGAAAATTTTTTCTCAGGGTACAGATAGTGACCATCCAACCCCTAGTGAACTGGCTCAGCTGCTTAGAGCTCTTTGTTAGACTGTGGTTCAGAGAACGCTTTTCAAATTCCAGGGCTACAAAGGTGGGTTTTTTTCTATCCACTTTTTTCTTTTAATAATAGATGTATTGCCTGCACATGTGTAAGTGCACCCACGTTGTACAATGCCCTCGGGTCAGAAGAGGATGTCAGTCAGATCCCTTGGAACTAGAGTTACAAATGATTGTTAGCTGCTGCGTGGGTGCTGGGAATCAAACCTGGGTCCCATCCAGCACCCGTTCCCCATCCACCCTCCCCTTTTCAAGAGATCCTAGAAAGTGAAATGTGGGCAGGGGGCAGAAATAAGCAAACCAGAGGAGGAAACATGGAAGTAAGAGGCTGCCTGGGAGACATGTGCAATGCAGTGTCTGTCTCCAAGAGCTTGGAGTTCCTGAGCAAGCTGACAGATTGGCTGACCATGCTCCTTTGACCTGGTCCAAAGCCATGTACAAAAGGATTGATCATGAAAACCCAGCCTGAAGACAAGCTGCAAATCACTCAGATGCTGATAAAAAGGAGGGTCTGTTTATTTGAACACATGCACTACAACTACACAAACATGAACACAGCATTTAGCTTTAAAGCTCATCCACTTCCTCAAGGAATATGAGTTGACTGAAAAGAATAAATAAAATCAGTAGAATGGTAAAACCAAGTGGGAAACCACGGTCAATGAAGGGAGGACGAAGTGTTAAGAAAAATTTGTTTGTCTACCTAATTACTTCATTGTCTATTTCTCTGAAAAACTCTATAGTCTTAAAAACTGCTTTCACAGTGGGCAGAAGGCTGGTGGGTTTCTCCTGGGATTTGTCTACCAGGGAAGCTGAGCACATAGGCAGGGAGGTACCAAAAACGACTAAATGGGGGTTCACTCTCCCTAGTCACCAATTTGGAGGAAGCTATGTAACCTCTTGGGATAACCATTCTGCACCTGAAGATGAAAAACTGTAAAAATGGGATTATTTCACAAATCCAACAGGCATGGTGGGCACTGGAGCCATTTCTTTCACCCACTCTCAACTTTGAAAGATGCATTTCAAACAGTTCTTCTCCACTTAGCTAAAAAAAGGGCTGTGATTACTTGCCTTGGTTTGCTAGGGCGTCATAACAAAGTACAGAACAAGGATGACTGAAACAGCAGATTCGTTGCCTCAGAATTCTGGAGGCTGAAGGCCAAGATCAAAGTGGCAGCAGGATTGGTTTCTCCTAGTCTTAGCTTGCTGGCAAATGTCTTCTTGTAGTCTGACCTCTGTGTGTACACATATGTGGTGGCTAATTTCTTTTTATCGGGTCACCAGTCCACCAGTCCACCAGTCCCACTGGATTAAGACCTACCCTAAAGACTTAACTATCTCTTTAAAGACCCCTTCTTCCTCCTTACCTCTTTTCCTCATCATTCCTCTGCCTGCCCCTCTCCCTCTCTCCCTTCCTTTCTTATGGATGTTTAGAGACAAGCTCACACTGCAACCCGAGAAAGCTTGGTACTTGTTGTGTACCCAGACTGGCCTTGAACTAACAGTTATCCTCAGGCCTCAGCCTCCTAAGTTCTAGGGTTGTGGGAATGCACCAGTGTGCCTGGCCTTAAGGGTGTTATTTCTAAATATAGTACATTCTAAGATGCTAGGGTTTAGGATTTTAATATGTGAAGCTGGGAGGGCGTGCAATTCAACCTGTAACACAAAGGACTTAGAAAAACCCTCCAGGTCAACCTCTGTGTCTCAAGGAAAATACATCCCTATGTTATGAGCAAACAAAAATTGTTCTGTCCACATGCATAGGAACCCAGAGCCGGGCTTGGGCAGGATGCCATAGGTCAGTCTCTTCCTCTGCTGGAAGTAGGGACAGTATGTTCCAGGCCAGGCCTAGGGAACCCATGAGAAAACATCTGCAGAGTGGATCTGAAGGTCTTGTATATGCTATGGGATCAGAATATTAGCTCACTCTGACATAATATGGCTAGAGCAGTGTCTAACTACAAGAACTAAAGGGGCCCCTGCAGATGTTAGATGGTTCCTGTGCAAAAAGCTCCTGAGAGTTTTATAATTTTAGGCTCCTCTTTTAAGAACTATGGACAAAAACAATACATCTTCCAACCATTTAGACACTGGTTCCTTTGCTGCATTTTGAATTTCATTTGAGTTTTTTCTCTTGGATTTAGGGAAGTGCCAGTGAAGCCACCTTGGTGGCCCTGCTGGCTGCTCGGACAAAAGTGACTCACCAGCTGCAGGCAGCCTCCCCAGAACTGACACAAGGTGCCATCATGGAAAAACTGGTGGCTTACGCATCTGATCAGGTGAGTGTGCTGGGGGGCGGGAGGCATGAGCCCAAGCCCCCCAGTGCCTCTCAGATCTGAATCTCAGCACCACTCAGCATCATGTCAAATCCAACAGCAGTTCCTCAGGGATTACTAGGCAAGGAGCTGAGATCATGTGGGAGCTTGAAAGAACTAGTCAGAAAGAAAACACACTTTCTGAGGGCCCCCCTCCCACCCACCCACTGCCTGGTTAGCATTTCTGTAACATGGCCTTGCACTGTGTCCCTGGGCCTTCAAAGCACCTGTGGAAAAATTGAATGTGAGGCTCCAGGGCCTGATGCCAAATCCCAGCTCTGCATATCACGCACATTCTCAGAACCTGATTCTTTACTTCCAAAAGGGAGGAAAGCACTAAGCTTGGCATGACTACTCAGCTCAGCTCACAGCTGTGCTTGAGTGGAAGGTTTGAAGTTCTTTCAATGTGCAGAAGGCCCTGGATAGAAGTATTTAGTGTGTTTGGCTCGCTTATTTTCTCTCTCCCTTCTTGACCGTTTTGATTGTTTTATATTGTCTTATTTTGATTCATTAGACTCAAAACCAAGAATCCAGGGTAGAAACAAGTCTGGAAAAGAGCTGCCTTCATGAGGAGGGTGGAGAGTAACTCAGCCCTGACACCTTCATGGGGCACCAAGAGCTGGGTCAGGTGCACTGTAGGGGCAGCGATCAGGGTGATGGCTGAGTACACCCTCACAAATTCAACTGCACCCATCCTCTTTGTAGGCACACTCCTCTGTGGAAAGAGCTGGATTAATTGCTGGCGTGAAATTAAAAGCAATTCCTTCAGATGGCAACTTCTCCATGCGAGCTTCTGCCCTGCAGGAAGCCATAGAGAGAGACAAGGCATCTGGCTTGATTCCATTCTTTGTGAGTGAACGGTGCTTGTTGCAGATGGCATCGTGAGTTCCTCTGGATTCTACCCGGGCCTGGGATAGAGTTTGAAGTGTGTGTATGTGTGTATGTGTGTAAAATCAGTGGGTCGTAAGACAAAACAAAAGACATGAATGTGAGAAAAGGACTTTTGTGACAAGGAGGTACTAAGAAGGGTCATATGTGAGAAGCTTCTGAACAAGCAAGGACTAATAATCCCTCTTAGGTAAAATATCTAAGGAGTCAAATGGCACACTGGCTGGCTTGTGCCCAGAATGCATTCTCCAGTGGGGAATGCACTGGAGTTTCGGAATTGTCATGTTTCTGACATGAGCACAGTAGTATGTCCAGCCTAGGATTGATCTGTCATGTTTGAAGTCATTAGGGTGCCATGATTGTGGTTCTACGTGGGTTGTACTCTGGCTCTACTGGCTGTGCATTGATGTCATAGGAGAGCTTTAAAAATGCTAATACAGACGGGAGAGATGATGGCTCAGTGGTTGGGAATACTTGCTGTTCTTCCAGAGGACTTGGATTTGATTTCCAGCACCCACATGGTGGTAAACAGCCATCTGCAACTCCAGTTGCAGCAGATCCAACACCTTCTTCTGACCTCTGAAGGCATTGCATGACATGGGTGCACTTACATACATACAGCCAATACACTCATACACATAAAATAAAAATAAATTTTAAAGAATGCTAATACCCAGGCCCTTTCCCTAAATAGTTTTGCAGATATGTCTATGGATGGAGCCAGGCATAGGAAATACTTAATAGCCAGATTCTGATGTGCATCTGAGTTTGAGAAAGATGCTCAGGAGAGTCATTTTCCTCTTTTTTTTTTTTTATTTTCAGTTCTGAGGATGGAACCCAGGATGCAGTTCACCCTAGGCAACAATGAGCTCTATTCCTAGCCCTTGATGTTTCTAGACAGGGTCTTACTATAAAGCTGAGGCTAGCTTTGAATTCAGTGTCTTCCTGTTTCAGCTTCCCAAGTGTGAGGATTACAAGTGTGCAACGCCATGCTTGAAAGAGGGGCCATTTCATCATATCTTTATCTTTGTCATAGGAGTAGTGCTTACACTTAGCAGAAATTCAGTAAGGCCCAATTGTCCCTCAGGATGCATGGGAAATTCTTCCCAGGATACTAAATCTGAGGATGTTCAAACACTAGATGGTAATGTGCACTGTGAAAACCATATTATGGGCATATTTAAAT
Source organism: Eospalax fontanierii (assembly GCA_035773235.1). Lineage (NCBI taxonomy): Eukaryota > Metazoa > Chordata > Mammalia > Rodentia > Spalacidae > Eospalax > Eospalax fontanierii. The sequence goes on along the minus strand of CM069540.1, from coordinate 41,557,893 downwards.
ATGGGCCCCACATTCTTTTCATATAATAAAGAATATATATATTGTCTCGCTATGTAGCCCTGGATGTACTAGAACTCACAGAAATCTACCTGCCACAGCCTCCCACATGCTGGGATTAAAGGCATGTGCCACCATGCCTGGCCTCCTCAAAAGCTTTAAATCATCTCTCACCACTCATAAGACTGAATACATGCACAGTGAATACAAATGTCTGTGAGTGTCTGTTATATTGCATCATATAGGGAATGGAGACAAAATTTTTAAAAATATTATTTTTATTTTATGTGTATGAGTGTATTGCCTGCATTGTATGTTTTACAATGCTTTCAGGGGTCAGAAAAGGGTGTCAAATCCCCTGGAACTGGAGTTAGAGATGGTTGTTAGCTGCCATATGGGTGCTGAGACTCGAACTTCTATGAGATAAGCCACTGCTTTTAACCTCTGAGCCATCTCTCCAGCTCCCTCCCCAAATATTTTTGCATGTTTAGTATAGTGCAGTTTTTATATTTTGGAATATTTTCAATTCATAGTTGGTTGAAACTGTGGAGTAAAATCTGTACAGATTGAGATGTGGATGTATTTGCCAAATAAAATTTAGAGAGAAAGTAATTCTGGATCAAAATAAAGATTACCCTTAAATTTTCGACTTACAGTTTTTCAGTTGAAAGTATTTTATTTAAATGAGATCATTTTTGAGCCTATTGCTTCAATATTGTATCACTAAAATATTCTAGGGGAAATCCATCTATTGAAAACTATTCCTTTAGATTTGAAGAATGAAGGCAATAGAGGAACTATTCCTTAAAAGAATGAAAATATTTTCTAAAAACAGCAAAGTCCCTGAATAATATTAAAAGACAAACACTGTCAGGACCTACAGCTTAGAGTATGCATATAAATATGAAGTAAATCTTGATATAAAAGGTTAATCTGTCAAAGAGGCAACATTCCAGTGGATAAACAACCACAAAAAATGGCACATGCACACATAATCAGTTCTAATCCTCTAATAACCAAAAAAATGGGAACTAATTACTGAATGAGATTGTGTTGCAATCTCATACCAGACGTTTAATTTTCTGTTCCCTCCATCTCTCTCAAGTTTTGCAGAGACCCTTGCACATAGTGATTGAGAATTGTCACAGCCTTTTTTTGTTTTCTTATAGTTGATTTATTACATATGTATCTTATAGAAATATCCATATTCTTAAATACACTTATTTTGGTACTTTATATTTCTGTGAACTAAAATAAGAACGTGAAGGAACTGTGAGCTGGGATCACCATCAAAACAGTTGTACACTGAGATAGTATGCTAATATAGTCGGCCACTGAATTAAGAGGAGCTGGTATAGAAACCCTCTAGATCATTTTTGTTTTGTTTTGTTCTTCTGACACAGCATCTCACTGATAACTCACAGCAATCCTCCTGCCTTAGAATCCCTCATGCCGCAGTTATAGGCATGAGCCACCATATGGGGCAATCATGGTATAATAATTTCATCTTGAAGAGAATTACACTTTGTATTGAAATGTTCACATGGCCTCCTTCCTCCTTTTTTTCTTTTTTATATGTGGTAGAGTTTAGGAGGGGAAAAAATTATGTGAGCAAACAGGATGTGAGATATCTGTTAGTGAGCCTACGGCTTAAAAACTGCACATTCTGAAGATAGATTCCTTAAATTCCCATATTTTTAAAGGAATTATTTCACCTTATAAAAGAGAGAGAGAGGGAGAATTTGAGGTCAGAAACTGATAGTGGATTTCTGAGTCTGAAAGGAAGAAATGGGGCTGGCGGGGTGGTGCACACCTTTAGTCCCAGCACTCAGGAGGCAGAGGCAGCTGGATCTCTATGAGTTCAAGGCCAGCCTAGTCTACATAGTATGTGCCAGGTTATCTGGGGCTTCAGGGAAATCCTGTCTCAGAGAGAGAAAGAGAGAGAGAGAGAGAGAGAGAGAGACAGAGAGACAGAGACAGAGACAAAGAGACAAAGGCACACAGAGAGAAGAAAGAAATCATTTGCAAGTGACTAAGAAAATGATGGCGTGTCTACAGTGCTAAGTTCCTTCACTTGCAGGCTGTAAATGTTAAGTGCACACTGCATTGGTCTTCCTCTTCGTTCTGTATGGGGTGTTCCCACTGTGCATTTGTTACACTCTGTTATTGCTTCTTAGTTCTTAGATATCTGACAGCTTATTGTTTTCTTCTGTGTGTTTATGTTTGAATAGTGCATTCTTTAAAGTTACATTTTGGTTCAGTAGTATTATATTTTACTTTAAACATATCTACAAGAGTTACTGTTTGAATCTGCAGTTTGTGCTACCTGTGAATTTTATCCTCCCCCAAGGAGACTTACCCAAATCTAGAAAATATTTAGCCAGAATCAAAAGAATATTTGGCAAATGCCTTGTTCTGATTTACTGGGGGAAGGTGATAGGTTCCTTTTCTTTTTTACTTAAAAATAAATAATTTTTTCTTGGACAGTTTCACACTTACATAGAATGAATTTTGTTCTTTTTCACCCCCTGTTATCCTGACTTATCCCCCCTTCTCCACTGAAACCCTTTTGTCCCTGTTCAACTTTCACATCTTTTAAGTGTGTAAGTTGCTGAGTTTAATAGGCTTGCCTGAATGAGTATGGGTGGGAAGTTATATAAGCAGAGCATCGGCAATTTACATGTGGTGACTGAGGAACATGACGGCCCTTCCCTAAGCTGCCATCGACTTTCAGCAGTCCCTCAAGAAAGGATAGGTGTCGTGAGCCCTCGCCACTCCATGCTGAAGGGTTGATGGGCCTAGGCTTGGGCAGGTAACCACAGCTTCAGTGAGTTATGAGTGCATCGACCGTGTCATATCCAGAAAACACTGTTCTGCAGTAGACCTGCCCAAACTTTGGTTCTTTAAATCTTTCTGCTTCCTCTCCCCACTATTCCCTGTACCTTGAGAGGGTGTGTATGATATAGAAGTCCCATCTAAGGCCAAGAACTCCACAGTCACTTAATATCTGCACTTTGACCAGTTTAGAGTCTGTATGTTAACTGCTGCCCCCTGCAGAAAGATAAGGGCTGATAGCTGCACTGGTCTATAGGTATAAAGATAAGTACTTGGAAGGCAGTTTGATACCATGTTCATTTACCAAACGACTAGTAGTAGGTTCTCCCCTAGGGTTTATGACCTTCCCAGGTCATAAGTTGGGATTCTTGGCCATGTTTTAAGTAGCAGATATGGATTCCCTCCTGAGGAATCTAATCAAACAGCAATTAGCCTGATAACATTCATGCCCCTGTTTCACCAGGGCATATCTCGCCAGGTTAGCTGTTATAATTTGCAGGATTCACAGATGGGTAAGACTGTTGATGACTTATCTCCCTGAGCAACCTGTATAGTACCTTACGACACTCTGAAAGCTAGCCAGCAAGAGGAAGCTTCTCAATCAACTCCAGCCTCCTTTCTCCATGTCCTTTGACAAAAATGTGTGGCACCTTCAGCAACAGGGCCTTACCATCAAATTATGGCTGTCAGTCAAGAACAAGGGCAGTAGCCTGTTTTTGTTTTGGAGACAACTTGAAAGGAGGTATCCCATACTTAACACTGAGATTTTTATTTTGTAACCAGTGGCTCCTGGGAGGAGCTTTATTGTCTTGTGTAGGGTACCTGCATTCAGACTGTTAATATATTTTTTTTCTAGTAAACTTATAAAAGAGTAGGTTTCTATGTGACTTTTTAAAACAATCTTAGTATTAGTTATTCCTCCCAACCCTTTCCTCTGCACATCCCTTCCCCACTTAACCCTTTCTGCCTCATTATTCCCCCTTTGCACTTTCATACCATCTGTGTTCTGTTATCCTCTTTCCATTAAGATCTTTATCCCCGCCATCCCCCCCCCACACACATACGCACGTGCACACACACACAATGGTCCCTTTATGGTTTCCTGGCTTTTACAGCTACTCCAAGTTAAACACATAAATCTAAGGATTTGACATATGGGAGAGAACACACAGGGTTGGGCTTTGGGGATCTAGGTTACCTTACTCTACCAATTTGCCTATAAATTCCAGTTTTCTTTAAAGCTTAAAAAAATTACACTGTGTTAATGTACCACATTTCCATTATCCACTCATGTCCATCAGTTGATGGACATCTAGGCTAATTTCATTTCCTGGCTATTGTGAATAGAGCAGCAGTGAACGTGGCTGAGCAAGTATCTCTGTAGCTCGATATCAAGTCCTTTGGAAATATGCCCAGGAGTGATCCAGCTGGGTCAGATGGTAGTTCTATTTCTAGGTTTTTGAGGAACCTCTACACTGATTCCCATTGTAGCAGCACCAATTTGCACTCTCACCAAAAGTGAGTAAGTGTCCTCCTTTCTGCACATCCTCCAGAGTATTTGTTGTCATTTGTTTCATTTCTTTGAATCTTAGCCATTCTGACTGGGATCACAAAGGAATTTAATTTGCATTTCCTTAATGACTAAGGATGTTCGGCCTTTGAAAAACCTTTCTTAGCTGTTTGTGTTTTTTTCGTTTGAGAATTCTCTGTTTAGTTCGTAGTCCCTTTTAATTGGATTTTTGGGTTTCTTCATATTTAGTTTTTGAGTTTTTTTGTTATTTGAGACACTAGTCCTGTCTGATGTATAGGGGCAAAGATTTCCTCCCATTCTGTGGGCCTCCTCTTAACTCGATGGACAATTTCCTATTAAGTACAGAAGTTTTCTTATTTCATCAGGTCCTATTTGTCATTGTTGGCCTTATTTACTGGACAGCCTGGGTCCCACTCAGAAAGCCCTTACCTGAGCCTGTCCCCCGAAGAACCTTCCCTTTTCTTTGCTATGGAATTTTCAGAATTTCAGTTATATCGTTGAGGTCTTCATTTGGAATTGATTTTTGTGCAGGGTGAGAGATAAGGGTCAAGTTTCATTCTTCTGCATTTTTATATCCAGTTTTCCCAGAACCATTTATTGATGCTGCCTTTTCTCCAATCTTATTTTTTGAGTATATTTGTCAAAAACCAGGTATTGATGTTTAAGACTTGACTGGAAGTTTTCCTTCCACTTAATGAAGGACCATTTCCTATTAGGAAATGCTTTTTGTCTCTCTGTCGGTGAGAGGGCATCCCAAATGAGCAGCATAGGATTGCTGCTCTTTTGGAAATTTGTTTTTAAATCCATGGGGACAATTGTTTCTTAATTATTCCATTTACACCCAAGTTAATTACTGATGCATTTAAATGCTACCTGCTATTGTAGTGTTTATTTTCTGTTGGGATCACTTATATTTTTTCTTGACTTTTCAGATTGGGTGTTTTATATTGCTCTATCTTCTTCATTTTTATCTTTTTATCTTATTTTTATAATGCCTCCCTGTCTGTGTCACCTTCTATGTGGTTCCTGATGTCCATTTCAATCTACATTTATTCAAATGCTATTAGACATCATTGTTATTTTACATGAACAATATAAATTTAGATACATCTGCCTTATTTGTCTTATTAGTATTCATTCATTTTCTATTTCTTATTTGCTGCTGGCATTATCTTCTCTTTGGGAAAATTTCAGTTTAGAATTGTTTTAGTGATTCTGTGCTATGGATTGTCTCAATTTTGTTTCACTGATTTTTTTCCATTTTCTTTAAATTAATTTAGCTTTATTTTACATATTTGAGTGTTTTGCCTACATGTATGCAAATGCACCACTGTCATCCAATGCCCACAGAGGCCAGAAGAGGGTATCACATCCCCTGGAACTGGAGTTAAGGGTGATTGTTAGCTGCCAGCTGGGTGCTGGGAACTGAGTCTGGGTCTACTGCAGGAGAAGTCAGTGCTCTTAACTGCTGAGCCATTTCTCCAGTCCTTCCACTTACTTTTAAAAGATGTTTCTTATGGTATCTTAGCTTCCTTTGCTAGTGCTCTGACAAAAACAACTTAAGTCAGGTAGGCTGCTTGAGGCAGCTGTTCACATTACACCTTCAGTCAGGAGAGCAGTGAATGCCTGCATGCTAATGCTTAGCTCACATTCTCCACTTTATACAGTCCAGCTCTCCTGCCCAGGAGTGGTCCCATCCACAATTAGGATGGGTCTTCTCACATCAGTTAACACAATAAGACAGTCCCCCCACAGGCTGCCCAAAGGCCTATCACCCAGGTGATTCAGGGTTGTTTCAAGTAGACAATTACCACTTACCATCACAGCTGGGTATAAAATGCTAAGGTGGAAATGTGTATCTACCATTGACTTCTTTCTGTGATTTCTAGTGAAATGTGAAGTTGTATTATTGTTGCTCACATTGAGATGATGGGAAAATAACTCCTCTTCTTTCCACTGTCTTTGCTTTTCTTTTTTATTTTAGGCAGTTTTACCATGATGCAAGGCGAGTTGTTTCTTTGTAGTTAACTCGATTGCAGTTTCACAGAATTAGTGAATCAGAATTGGATTCCATCATTGGTCTGGGGAAATACTAACCCCAGTGTTCTCACTGTTGACTTCATATCACGTGCTCTCTCTTCCAGTTCTGAGTGCGCATTCCTACATCTTCCCTCTTTTATGCTCTTTTTACTGTTTTCCATCTTTTTAAAAAATCCATTTCTGTCTGACTTATTTACAGTTCTCCAGTTCTCTCTTCAGCTATGTTCAATTGATGAGTGAAATATTTTAATTATAAATATTGAAAGTTTTAAGTGTTAATTTTGAAATAATTTTAAGTTTATTAAATATTACAGGGGGCTAGAGTGATGGCTCAGCAGTTAAGAGTGTATACTGCTTTTGCAGCGAAGACCCACATTCCCAACACCCACGTCTGGCAATTCACAAACACTGCTTATAACTCCAGCTCCAGGGGGATTTGGCCTCTGTGCACACCTGTATTTATGTATACATACCTATACACAGACACACACACACACACACGCACACACACACATACACATAACTAAAAGCAATTTAAAATTTTTAAACTATTTTTAACAATAAAAATGTATGAAATGAATACAAAACAACCCTGTACCTTAAAAGTCTTTTCCAGATAGTATAATTAATATAATTATGGTACAATGTTAGAACAAGGAAATTGATATCAATACATTGTGTTTATATAGTTCTGCCTGAGCTACCTGTAGATTCCTGTTACTAGTCTCTTAGTTAGAATATTGAAATACTTTGTTAACAGAAGGATCTGTTTCCTATGGGGCCTTTATTCACGCTCACTCTCCTGTCTCCCATTATCCTCACAATTTCTTTTCTATCTGATGTTATAGAAATAAGATCATATAATAAGTGAATATTTGAAATGAGCCTCTTTTCACTCAAGCTAGTGCCCTTGTTAGTCATACAGGTTGTTTCACATGTCACTGGTTAGTTCCTTTTACTGCTATACCACAGATTCAGTACCATGCTATGTGTATTACAGCCTGTCTATCTTTCCATCCCTGCCTGAGAGGCACTTTGTTTGCTTCCATACGTCAGCTGCTGCAAGCAAAATATCTGTCAGCATTAGCACGTAGATATTTGGATAAATATATGTTACCAATTCTTTGGGATACAACCTTGAAAGCTCATGTGGTAGTTATATAGTCAATTTTTATTAATTCGTTGAGAATTTCATACAATGTATTTTGATCAAATTTGCCCTCCTCCCCCATCTCCTCTCAAATCCATCTCTACCTCTGTACCCCTGAATTTTGTATCCCAACTTGTCTTTCTCAAAGCTCTTGGATGTGTGTCCATCCCCTGAGTGTGGTCAATATACAAAGGATACTCACTTTCCTTATCCCAGCAGGGGATACTCACTTTCCTTATCCCTCCCTAACTGCTCAACTAGACATGGGATTCTTTGCCACCCATTGCCCCATGCTGGGATTTTTGTCTACGTTAAGCTTGCAAAGCCCTTGTGCATACTGTCACAACAACTGAGAGTTCATATGCATGTCTTTCCTGTTGCGTCTAGAAAACAGTTTTGTTGAGGTCATCCACTGCCTTTGGCTCTTACAATGCTTCTTGGACTTCTTCCATAATGATCCCTGAGCCTTGGGAGTTAGATGTGTGATAAATAAGTGTCCCATTTAAGACTGAGCACTCCATCCTGTGTTAAATTGCCATCTACTGCAAAAAGAAGCTTGTCTGATGTGAATTGAGAGATGCACTCGTCTGAGTATAGAAACAAGTCATTGGGAGTCAGTTTAATACTGTGTCCATTTAGCATAATAATAGTAGTAAGATCTCTCCTAGGGTCTATGACCTACCTAACAACAGGGTTTTTTTTCTCCATAATGGTGTCAGGTATAGGTTCCATCTTTTGGAGAGGACCTAAAATCCAATCAGAAAGTGCTTGGTTGCTTTTATCACATTTGTACCACTGTTGTTGCATATCTCGATAGGCCAGTCATTAATGTAGTGGGCAGAGTTTACAGCTGGGTAAGACTGATGATAACTTTTCTCCTCTTGTAGTATATATATCACCTCCAGCACTATGAAAACTAGTCAATAGATATGAAGTTTCAATGTCAGTACCAGCTTGATTTCTCCATGTTCTATGACTCAAGTATCTAGTGTCTTCAGCTGTAGGGTCTTACCAAGAGCAATGGCAATAGCCAGTGATATTTGAAGGGTCTATGGGACCCCACTGGTAAGGTAACCCATTCTTGGCAGTGGGCTTTTTATTTGCTAGCCTATGGTATCTAGTTGGGATATTGTCCTCCATTATTGGGTAGCTCCATTTAAACTATGCTTATATATGTATATATTTTAGGAAGTTTCTGCCAGAATAGGTTTCCATATGATTTTCTCAAAGTCCTTTAGTGTGAGTCGTTCCTCCCCATACTCCCTCCTCTGCCCTGCGCTCTCACCCCATTTAACTCCTCCTGTTCCATTCTTTCACTTTTCCTACTTTATATTACTGCATTCTATCTCCATCCCTGAAAGTCTCCTCCAATGGCCCCTTAGCAGTTTCATGACCTCAGGATGGGAAAAAAGTCTTAACATCTGACAGAGGCTTTATAGCTATAAAAATAACCCAAATAACTAATCATCGAGAAAACAAACAACCCAATTAAGAATTGGGGCTGGTTAGTAAACAGTGAGTTCTTAAAGATGAAAATGGCTTAGAAATATCTAAAAACAAAAGTTCAGGTTCAATATCTTTAGCCATCGGGAAAATGCAAAATTATAATGTCTTTGAGATTTCATCTTACCCCAGTCAGAATGACTAAGATCCAAAAAACAAATGAGGACAAATGTTGGCAGGGATATGGGGAAAGGGCACTCTGATTCACTGCTGGTGGGAGTGCAAACTGGTACGATCACTATGGAAATCAGTGCTGAGGTCCCTCAGAAAGCTAGATACAGATCTACACGATCCAGCCAGCCCACTCTTAGGCATACACCCGAATGACTCTATACCCTACTGCAGAAATACTTGTTCATCCGTGTTCAGTGCCATCCTAGTCACAAAAGCTAGGAAATGGACCAGCCTAGATATCCAACAACTGATGGGTGGATAACGAAAATGCCGTACATTTATGTGACGAAAAATTATTCCATTCTTAAGTAAAATGAAATTATGAAATCTACCGGCAAATGGGAAGAGCTGGAAACAATCATTGCAACTGACATAACCCAGACCCAGAAAGAACTGTCACATATTTTTTTATGTGTAGATGCTAACTTTACGGTTTTAGACACGTGCATTTCCTTTCCTTTATATAATGAATTTTGATTATATTTCCCTCCCTTTAACTCTTCTCAGATCTACCTGGCACCTCCCCAACCTCTCCCACTTCCTGTCCTCTTTTTTTTTTTTTGAAGAATATAATCCGCTGAGTCTAATTTGTGCTGCCTATACACTTCTAAATGTGGAGCCATCCACTGGAGCATGGTCGATCAATCAGGTTCCACAGTCTTAAAGAAAACTGAGTCTCCCACCCTTGGAAGCCATCAACTGTGTAACAAGTTTATTTTGTTAGAGAAATTTTAGGCCATATTAAGTGCCTTTTTCATTGTTGTGACAGAAATAATTTCAAGAGGAAGGTCTTCTTCTGGCTCATGGTTTAGAGAACACAGTCCATCAAATGGTAGCACAAGAAGCTGTCCCACACATCAGCAGTCAGAAAGCAGAGAGCTCAGGCTTGAAGGGAGCCAGCCAAAAACCCATGAGGCCTACCTCCCAGTGACCCACTTCCTCTAGTTAGGCCCCACCTCATCCCAGTTCTACAACCTCCTAAAACAGCACCAAGTGTTCACAAGCATGAATGTGTGGGAAACAGTGTAGATTCAAACCATAACAGAGGTTCACAGAAAACATAAAGAACAGAGAGTTCTCATACTGACTTATGTGTTTTCTAAATGCTTTCTCCCAGGCTGTGGCTTATCATTTTATTCTCTGAATTCTGTATCCTGCCTTTTGTGAGGTAGATATTTATAATTTCAGATAAGTCCAGCTTATCCAGTTCTTTCTCCGATACGACCTTTGGTGTAATATCTAGAATCTAATTGGCCAATCCAGTGACATAATGTGAGGAATCCAACTCTGCCTGAGGTAGCATTAGCTTTAGTGGCTGGGTGTAGTAGTGCACACCTGTAACTCCAGCACTTGGGAGGCAGGAGCAGGTGGATCTCTGTGAGTTCAAGAACAGCCTGGTCTACATAGGGAGTCCCAGGCCACTGAGATAGTGAGATCCTCTCTCAAAATCAAAAACAAAACAAAAAAAATCACTCTTAGTGACTTGATAAATAAATAAAATCTTCAAGTTGTTCTTTTAAGTACTCGTCCCAATGTTCATTTTTTTAAAATAAACAATCAGCAAATACAGAAGAATGAGGCAGTTTGACTCCCTAATTCACAGCATTGGATTCTCCCTTACTGCCGTCATTGCCTTCAGCAACAGGAGTGCCACTCAGATAGCTAGCTGGACTAGCCTTATACCAGCAGCAGCCATCAAGAAGAGTCCACAACACCTTGAGAAAAGTACAGTCATAGTTGACGGCCCCGTTACTGAGGTGCAGCTTCAGCCAAGACTGAAACATTTTGTTCCAGTCTTTTTCCTATCACAAACCTCAATGAACTCTAAGTGACCTGCAACCATTTCCATGTAGGCCAGAAAGGGGGCACTTCCATGTTGGGGCTAGCAAAGGAAGAAAGGGAGAAGGCTGTGTTAGGCCCAAAACAAATGATCCTGACTGATTCAAACACCTTTTCTCAAGCTATACACATGGGCTTCTCTGGCTCGCTAAGTCTCTCAGCTAGAATACACCCTCCTAGGCTGCCTCCCCTGGTGTTGCAACATTGGGCCCAATGAAAGGTTTCTCTCCGGTGGTCTTTACTTTTAGCAGTGAGGCTGAGCTCCCAACACGAAGTCAGAAGCAGCAGAGATGGCTGAGACAGCAGAATGGCCGTGGCGCTGACAGCTGAGCAGTTGGCACACTGGGCTGTGAAAGTAGCCGAGGCAGCTGCTTGACAGCTGAGGAAGAAGCAGATGAACGGTTTGAGAACGGCTAGGGCAAGATGACGAAGGGCTGTAAAATAGAAACATGAGAGAGTGGAAAGCTGAGGCTAAAGAAAGATAAAAGGCTGTAAGGTATCAGAAAATAACTACAGCCTCGGTTGCCAGAAGAGTTTCAGAGAACTGTCAAATCCTTAGGACCAACTGTCTTAGACACCCCAGATCCAGAGCTGTAACACTAGCCAGAGGAGAGGGCTCAGGAATCCTGACTTCCTCGGCATACACAAGAGGTATGACACTGGCTGCTGTCAAAAACTGAGAAATCCTGATTATCAGCCTTCCCAGAAACTCCAACCCTAACCAGAGCCAAGGGCTGAAAAATGCCAAATTCCTAGACCTACACAAAAACTGTAATAAGGGGCTAAGGATCCCAGTATCCAAGGCCTGCAGGAGCAGTGTAACACTAGAGGGTACCACCTGCTGTTTTTCCCACTGGCCATCACTCACTACTGCAAAACACCCAGGGAAACAAAAGCTCCCAGTGCTTGAAGGTTGTCTCTCCTTGGCTACTCACGGTTTCTGTCTGAGCAGAACGAAAGCACTGTAGCCAACTGATTGGCAGCACCATGACCACCTAGATTTTTTCCAGTGTTACATTTTAGGAATTTCATAGTCTCTGCTTTATACTTGAGTCTATTGTCTATTGTGAAAGAGGGTATGTCTAGTGTCATTTGAGTGTGCGCATGTGTGTGTGTTGTGATGTCCAAGTGTTCCAGCGTCATCTGTTGAAAGACTATCCTTCCTCCATTGAATTGCCTTTCTTCGGTTGTCAAAGCTTAGCTTACATGTGTGGACCTATTTCTTGTCCTTTGGCCTGTTTTTCTCCTTTTCCAAGACCACGTTGTCTTGGTTGTTGTGGGTTTATAAAGTAAGTTGAATAAGGTCGGATTAGAACTCTGATTATTGTTTAGATCCTCTTGACTTTTTAGGGTTTTTTTCTTATTTTATGTGTATAAGTGTTTGAGTGTTATGTCTCTGTGTGTGTGTGTGTGTGTGTGTGTGTGTGTGTGTGTGTGTGAGTGCACCTATGTTGTACAGTGCTGGCAGAGAACAGAAGAGGGAGTTTGATTCTGTAGAACTGGAGTTACTAATGGTTGTTAGCTGCCATGTGGGTGCTGGGATTTGAACCTGGGTCTCCTGAAAGAGCAGCCAGTGAATGCTCTTATGTGCTGAATCATCTCTCCCAACCTGACTTTTTAGGTCTTTTGTCTCTCTCCCTCTCTCTCTCTCTCTCTCTCTCTCTCTCTCTCTCTCTCTCTCTCTCTCTCTCTCGGTTTCTTGAGTTAGAATCTCTCTCACTATGTAGTCCTGGCTTGGAATTCACTATGTAGACCAGACTGGTCTTGAATTCACAGAGGTGAACTCACAGAGATCCACAGCTCTGCCACCCGAGTGCTGGGATTAAATTTCTGTGTCACGATGCCCAGCCCCTTGGCTCTTCATATAAATTTTAGAAGCAGTTTGCCAACTCATGGACATTATCAAGCTAGGGAAGCACTACATATTCCCAGTCTGCTAAGGGATAACTTTTATTCAGGTCATGATTGGATGTTGGCATTTGTAAAATAATTTTTCTGTATCTATTTATATACTGATATGTTTTTCTTTAGCCAGATGACTTGACAGATTGTATTTATTTGTTTTCAAGCATTTAACCATCCTTTATATTTGAAATAAATCCCACTTGGCTGTAGCATATAATTCTCTTCCCACCTTGTTGAATTTGTCTTGCTAATAGTTTAGTGAAGATTCTTTTAAAAAAAATTTATTTTTCTTTTAGTTTTATGTATATGAGCGTTTTCCTTGCAAATATGTAAGTGCACCTGTGTCATGTAAAGTCTGCAGAGGCCAGAAGAGGACATTGGATTCCTTCAAACTGGAGTTATAGACAGTTCTTAGCCACCATGTGGGTACTGGGAATCAAGCCTGGGTCCTCTGCAAGAGCAGCCAGTGATTCTTACATCTATATTTACAATAGATATTTGTCTGTAATATCCTTTCTTGAAATGTTTCTATCTAGTTTGGGTATTACGGAAATGTTAGTATCCTAGAATGAGCCAGATTATTTCTTGAAGTTTCTTTCTGAAATGTTCAATGGAACAACCAATGAATGCAGGTAGACATGATGCTTTCTGATTTTGAGAGTTATTACTAACACAATTTCAATATGTATAGCTCTACTGAGATTATCTGTTGATAGACTCGAGAAACCTGTGCATTTCATTTAAACCCTTAAATCTGTGGGCACTGAGCCCATGATATTGTTAATTATCCCTTTAATGTCCATGAGATTAATATTCTTTATTATTCTTTTAAGGTTCATGAGCTCATCAGTGTCAGGTCTGTTTTCATTTTTGATGTTAATAATTTGTGTCTTAATATGACTAGAAACTTATCAAACATATTGATGTTTTCAAAGAACCAACTTTTAGCCAGGTGTGGCGCACAGGCCTTTACTGCCAACACTCTAGAGGCTCGTAGTTTCCCTTTCGTTGATTTATTTGTATTTCTGTTTATTTTCTTATGGTCACTTTGCACTTAATTTTTTTTACTAGTTTTCTAAGATGATAGCGTAATTTTAGATTTTTAAAATTTTCCTTCTTGGCTAGTATATGCATTCAAAGACAGAACTTTCCCACTAAGCTCTTTTACTATACCATGTTGAGTTGAATTATCATTTTTCACTGAAGTTGAAATGTATTTTAGTGTTTGTTAGGAAGTTTCCTTTGACATTTAGAACTGTGTTATATGACTGTGAAGAGTTTGAGGAGTATTCCAGCTCTTTTGATTACTGATTTCTAGTAAAGTTTCACTGTGATTTAAGAGCAAACCATGTATAGTATCTGTTTTATCAAAGTTATTGAGATGTATTTTATGGCTCAGAATATGGCTTGTAGTAGTCAATGTTCCATGCAAGCTTGTTGTGGTTATTTAAATGAGGTATCCCCCAGAGGCTCAAATATTTGAACATAGTAGATAGGGCTGTTTTGGGAAGGTCATGGGATCCCTTGGCTTTCTAGGAGGAAGTATGTCACTGGGGAGCTCATAGCTATGCCCCCTTTCCAGATTTTCCTTCTTTGATTCCTGTGTCTGTTTGAAGATGTGAGCCTTCATGTGTCTGCTTCAGCTGCCTCTACTGCCATACCTCCCCACCATAATGGAACGATAAGCCAAATAAACTCTTCCTTCTACAAGTTGTCTTGGTCATGATATTTATGATAGCACCAGAAAACTAACTAATACACTTGCAAACAAGAGACACTCTACCATCATTCTGTGAATTAGTTTATAGATATTAATTAGATCCAGTTGATTGATAGTACTTTTTTTAAGGCAGGGTCTCACTGTAGACCAGGCTGGCCTCTAACTCTCAGTGATCTGCCTGCCTCTGGGAGGATCCAGTCCTCCAGGTTGGTGATTAAAGGTACTTTTCAATTCAAGTACATCTTTATCAAATTTCTGTCTGTTGGATCTGTCCATTTCTGACAGAAGAATGTTAGAGTCTAACTGTAAGAGCTTGTATCTTTGCGTAAGATGCTATGTTTCTTTGGAGAACTGATCTTTCGTCATTATGGAAAATTATTTTTCTCTTGTTATGTTGTCTCCACTATAACCTCTGTGACTTTTTAAACCTTTTAATTCTAGTGAAGAACATATACTATAAAATATATTAACCATTTTCAAGTGTTTGGCTCAGTGATGTTTAATCCATTAACACTTCTGCAAATTTCTGCTAATTGTGTCACCGCCCCACCATCATAAATTTGAAAAATTCAAAGTTGAATCACTGTGAGCTGGACCATCTAGGTGTATGCATATCTAATGAAATATTGACTTTTCAACTAATTGAGGTGACTCTATTATCCTAAATGCTAATATTACAACTTTTCTTTGTAACTCTACGTTTTTATACATAACTTAGGAAACTAATGTGTGCTCAAATGATTCATTCAGCTACTACCATATCACCTTCATCAATTTCCAAAATGCTATTCCTTTCTCCAAATTGAAATTTTACATCCATTAAATAATCATTTCTCATCCCAAACCCCTAGAAACTATTCTTCTATTTTGTGTACCTAGGAATTTAACTGCTCTGAGTACCTCATATAATTATCAGTATTTATTTTTTCATGGATACTTTTCACCTAGCATAAGGTCTTCAGAGTTCTTTCCATGTTATAATATGTACCAGAATTTCCATTCCTTTTTGTCTCTCTCTGTTTGTATATATCATATTCATGTGTGCATGTTCATGTGTGTGCATGTGTGTGTGTAGGCCAAGGATTGTTATCTGGTGTCTTTAATTCCTTCCATCTTAGTTTTGAGACAAGGTCTCTCACTAAACCTGGAGTTCACTAATTCGGCCAGGCTGACTGGGCCTCCAGGATCCACCTGGGTCCATTTCCCTGTACCAGCACTGGAGTCACCAGCATGCCCAGCTTTTTACATGGGTGCTGGGGCTCAAACTGATCCTCATGCTTGCATGGTAGGCATTTTACCAACTAAGTTGTCCAGTCTCCCCAGTCCCTCGATTCTTTTTAAGGCTGATTGATGTGAAGGCCTTCTTCTGTCACTTCCTAATATTTTTCTATACAATTTATGATGCACCCCAATTTCCTGTGTTAGTGTATTTCCCTGTGTGAAGTTTAATTTTTTGCAATGAAATGTTTACATTCAATACGTATGTTGGGTCAGCGGAATGCACGTAGATAAGAGATTTGTACATGCGGTTGTCCCTCATTATCCATGAGGTATTGGCTCCAACTTGTCTGTGGATGCTCAGGTACCTTATATGAAAAAACACAGTATTCACATATAACCGTTGGTACCTTGCTACGTACTGTAACTCTCTCTAGAGTGCTTATGTCTAATAAATGTCTACACATTATTTCATTCATGTGGATTCAGAACATAGAATTTTATGTCCAGCATGTTCAAATATTCCTTCTGGAACCTTCTTCAATTTTTTCCATTTTTATTTAATTTATTTATTTATGTGTGTGAGTGTTTTGCTCAAGTGCAGGACCCATGGATACATAATCCACAGATATAGAGGGTCAATGGTATTCATATGCTCAAGTGTAGAATCCATGGATAAAGAGCCCGCAGATACAGAGGCTCATGGTATTCATATACTGAAGTGAAGGAGCCAGTCGAGGAGATTACAAGTATTCAAGAGAAAACTGCAGAGTTCACTGAAACAAAGCCAGATTTTCTTTTCTGAAGGAGGAGGAAAGGATATGCCATGTTTGGAATTGTGGTCTAATAGCCCAAATCTTGTAAAAATATTTGGAGGATATTGTTGGTCTACTGCTGACAGAAGCCACAGACATCACCAGTCTTATGCATTGGTACAGAGGAAAGCGTCACAGTTCATTCATGCATTCATACATTCACAAATACTTATAACTGTGTGGACATTGCTTGTATCTCAGTGTGCTTTGTGCAGTGCTGAGGACATGTAACCAACCATCATCTCTTTCCTTTCAGAATAGTTTTTCATGGACAGAGATATTCCCAATCTTTGCACCATTTGAAGAGAACTACATATATAGGCAAGGGGAGGGGATGCAGCCAGCTCCAGAGAGGACCAGTGATGCCTGTTGCTAAGCAACCCTATAGAAGCTATGTCCTAGAGGGGATGCAAGCAAGGGCTCATGGTGCCTTGCTTTTATTGTTAAAGGCAGTGTGAAAGAGCACAGGGTATTTCAGACATACAAGTGGTTTATTATTTCAAAGCAATAGCATGGGCTATCCAGCTAAGGTATACTGCCATGTCCCAGAAGGGAAAGGAGTGGTAACTGGGCCTTATCTTAGTCCCCTCATTGCACCTTAGAGGTCATAACTGCGTGTGTGTGTGTGTGTGTGTGTGTGTGTGTGATAGCCACTTGCACCTTTCTAGAATACAGGTGTATGGTGTTTAGTATATCTCAAGGCTTGCAGACCCCTCAGACTGGAGCCCCACTACCTACAGTAAGAGGTGAATTTGTCAGAGTCTGAATCTTTGCCCTTCCATGAACTAGCCTGGGTCTTGTGATAAAAGTTTCTCTCTCTCTCTCTCTCTATTTTTCTCATGATAGTTTGCTTCTCTAGTAATTTCCCTTAATAACCTCAGGCCACAGGCGAAGGGCACTGCCTACAAGGCACGTACCCGAGAAGCACAGGTGGGTGGATGGGATAAGGACAGCAGAGAAGGATGTCACACAAGCTCTGTCACCAGGAGGAAGGCCTCAGGCTCTGAAGACAGAGACTTGCCCTGACTCCTGCCCCTCCCTCTGCACAAATATGATTAGGGCTCTGCAGAGCACACTGAAATCAAGTTAGCGTCACTGAGCAGTGCTGAGCTGGGGTAATCAGAGCCTGGAGCAGAGCAGGTGCTAGCTTTAATATGGCTTCTGAAAATTAGGACGAGCTGACTTACAGCTCTAGGCCACGTGCTTGTGTCATTTAGAGCACTGTCCCCGCAGCCCCCTGCTGCCTTGCCATCCTGGATCCTACTGCCTTCCCACAGCTGCTTTTGATCTGGAAAGGATCAGGGCCTGTGGAAAGTACTCTGGGTGGCACAGCGTGTGGGATTCTTTAACTGACAGTGCAAGGATGGGGTCCAGGACTTCTGTCCTCCGAAAGTGTGAAGTGGTAAATATAACTGTTGGTCTGTTCCTGTCCATGTGCTCTTAGACAATTACCCACTTCTGGTACCCCTGAATTCAGGTGAGGGACCATGAACCTATCTAATGTACTATCTAACGTTAAGGTCACTGTGGTGATTTAACAGAACTCAGGAAGAACTCAGAGCATCGAACCTGCCCTGAGTAAACACTAAAAAACAATCACTTGTTTTTATTTTCCATTGAGACTCCTCCCAGAACAAGGCAGAATCTTAGTGTTTCGTGATCCTTGCAAATAAATCAATAATTAGATGAGAATCTATGAATAAACGTTAATGTTAGCCAAAATCTCATCCCAAGAGATAAGCAGTAATAATATTTGGCAGAAATCATTCTGCATATTCTTCTGCATAGCTGGTAATAAATAAAAATTGATTTTAACAAGAGGATATTTAATATGTATGAATTTTAATAACAGAATGTATTGTCCTTAGTCCAATTAACTTTTAACAGAGAAAATGAGATGAAACTGAAGCAATCAGTGTACTGAAGATGGGTCATTTCTAAGAGATGCAAAACAGAGGATATAGTACAATATTTATGTCTTGAGTCGATTGGTATTGTTTCTGAAACTGCATAATAATAATCCTTAATGAAACAAAGCATTTTAAAAGTCTCATGACTAATCAATCTAGTTAGCTAGGTACCTAAATAAAGCATTTTAATATTCAGTTAAATAGTAGGATGAAATTGCAGCTACCAGAGAAAAATCACACCTGAACTCTCACTACCTGACTCAACTTGTGTAAACGAAGCCACTGTGGAGAATGTTGGATGATGAGATGAGGAGGCCATGGAGGGAGCTGGGGGAATCTGAGGCCACCAGGAAAGGGTAGAAGCCCAGAATCTCAAAGCCTATTGGTACCTTTCAGCCTAGGCAGGACTTATAGTTCATGATGTGAGAAAGACAGAGTCTAGCCAGCAGCCCTGTAGCCTGGGTCTTGTGATGAAGTTTCTCTCTCTCTCTTTCTATTTTTCTCATGATAGTTTGCTTTTCTAGTAAGCTCCCTTAATAACATCAGGCCACAGGCAAAGGGCACTGCCTACAAGGCACGTACCCGAGAAGCACAGATGGGTGGATGGGATAAGGACAGCAGAGAAGGATGTCACACAAGCTCTGTCACACAGCTGAGCCTCACACCTGGGTCTTTTATTATCTACTTTCCTCTTTTATTTTTGTTCTTTTGGGACAGGGTCTTCCTTTTTATTTTTATTTTTTAATATTTTATTTATTTATTTAATGTGTATGAGTGTATTGCTTCCTTGTATGTAAGCACACCCATGTCATGCAATGCCTATGGATCTCAGAAGAAGGCATCGGATCCCCTGGAACTGGATCTACAGATGGTTGTTAGCTGCCATGTGGATGCTGGGAACCAAATCTGGGTCCTCTGCAAGAGCAGCCTGTAATCTTAACCACTAAGCCATCTCTCCAGTCCTGGGGTCTTTCTTTTTTTAAAGAAATTTTATTACATTTATTAATTACGCATGTGCCAGCTTGAGCATGTGGAGGTCACAGGACAACTTGCAGGAGTCGATCCTCTCGTTTTACCATGTGGGTCCTGAGGATTGCACTCAGGCCCTCAAGCTTGGGGTCAAACACCTTTACCCACAGAACCATCTTGCCCACATCTTGCCCACACTAAGACAGCCTTTCCATGCAGCCCAAGCTGGTCTTGAGATTCCTCTACCTCCACCTGAGTGCTAGAATGACAGGCTTGTGCCACCACTCCTGGCCCTTGCAGTCTGCTTTTCTGATGTCTGACATCTTTGGCTTTGATGCTCCTAGAGACCCTGCCTCTTCTGGATCAAAGACCGAATGGTACTAAGTACACTAACCAGTGCAGGGCCTCAACGAGTCTCTTGCTTTCAGGTCATTGCCTATCAATTCTATTGACCTCTGAGCCAGCCAGGTACCAAATAATTACAGACAGTCTCCATGCAGTTGAGCCACGAAATTAGCCAAAGCAACCTGTTGGCCACCTTGCCTATAACTTACTGTGAGCACCATCACAATAACGGCTCTTGCTACAGTTTTTGTTTGTCCCTTGTCTCCTGACAGACTCTGGTGTTTCACTAGGTGGTCCCCACAGTGGCTCTATGGTGTAATATGGGCCTCCCCTTGGGTACTGTGAATAACAAATTCTCTTCAGTGGCTTTGTCCCCTTTCTTATCTGTCGGATCACCATGCCTGCATAATCATAAAACCTGCAATTAAAAAACAGTCTGCTTCTACTGGGCCTGAGGGTAGTCCTGTCAGGGGCAGTCCTTCATGGGCACAGCTCAGTGTTACAGAGAGCCTGTTAGAGCCCTGCCAGCACCTGCTTTGTGACCACCTCTACAACTGGGTATCAGAAAACTCTAGTCTTTGGCAAAGGGCACTGTCTATGAGAAATGGTACCAAGTACCTCCTCCAACACAAGCTTGCATTTGAGCAGCAGGGCCCAGGCAACCAGCATAAGCACTTTGACCTCACTGAGAGGTAGATTGGCTTTCAGGTCAGACACAGGTGGGCATTCATGAAATGGAACAATAAATGCCTCACAAGGTTCCCACCTATAAATTTCTGACCCACTCAACTTGACTCTTGGGTTGGCAATGTGGCTGACATTATTGGGGGGCACTGAATATAGGGACACAAACTGTGTGAAATTTTATGCTCTTATCCCATCTGAGAAGAAAGTTCACTATCCCAAGAACAGGGCACCAATAAGTCAGCTAAATTTTTTGGTTTTGTAAAAAATATCTTTTTGAGCCCTCGGAAAGTGTAGATTTAGCAAAAAGGTTTCAGCATCTATTACATGTCTGGCAATGTGTAAATTATTCCCGCCAACATAAAGAAATAACTCACAGAGCTTGGTTTCAGGAACGTTGTGGGTCTGGAAGATAAGACAGTCACATGTGAGAACAACATGGGTTCCACATCACAAGGTTCTGGGGGGACAGAATGCCGTGGATTCTAGGCGCATTCACTCCCTGTTGCATGACCCACAGTACTCCGTGGTACTCAGCACACCCCTTTAGCATCTTTCCCAGCATCAGTGGTACTTTCTTGTGGACTTTTCAAAGGCTGAAAATGAATCTTCAGGAGCAATGTCACTCTGCATAAGAAGGACCACAGATTAAGGACAGTGAGGCACTTTTGCGCAATGTCCCAGTGTAGCTTTTAACTGACTCTAAAAGAGCCATTCTAATCACACCTTCAGCAATTGCAGCTGGCCACAGTGTGTTACTTCTGATGTGTTTGCTTTGTGCTTTGGGAAAGAACTCCCCCCCCCACACACACAGAGAGAAAGAGAGAGAGAGAGAGAGAGAGAGAGAGAGAGAGAGAGAGAGAGAGAGCATCATTAGAGGAAAATGTCCAATTCCTCTATTTTATAGTAGAAACTATTGTTCTTAATGCCAACAGATAGAATTGGTGAAGTAGGTCATAGAATAACTATCCACATGGTTGAACCCTTCATTTCTTCCTCCCAAGGCCCCATGCATGGGAGATCTTTTGGAGATCAAATGTGGGTGGTCATCCATGAAATGGAGCCAGAATTTTTGCAAGTTGCTTATTTCTAGCCTCACAGCTCAGATTTCTGTGTTTGTGTGATATGCACGTGGTGTTTGCACATGTCTTATTGGTAGGTGGGTACACACATCTATGCACGTGCATGTGAGGTGTCTTCATGTGTGCATGCATGACACTGGTGTCTTCCTCTGTTGCACACCCCACCATATTATTTTTGTAGGTAATGAACCTGAAAGCTCACTGTTTGGGCTAAGCTGGCTGGCCAGGGAGCTCCCAGGATCCATCTGTCTCTTCTTTCCCCTCTGCTGGGGTTTCAGACATGTACAGCCATATCTCACTTTTATGTGGGTGCTAGGGATTTGAACTCAGGTCCTCTTGCTCTCACTGCAAGCACTCTAACCCGCTGAGCCATCTCCCCAGCCCACAGCTCAGACTTTTGTCCATAGAGTTATTTCTTTTAATCTCTTATGGAGCTTTCACAAAATGATTAAACACACACTCGTGGTTTTCCATCTCCATGTAAACATTCATTCGCTTTGTGGTCCAGGTCCTGGACTAGCCACTGGCAGTGGCTATGGGAGCGGGGATTACAGCAATGACTAACACATGGTGGATTAAATGTCCGTTTTTTCTTCCCAGGTGGTTGTTACACTGGGGACCACATCTTGCTGTTCTTTTGACAATCTCTTGGAAGTGGGTCCCATCTGTAAGTATCTGATTCAGTTTTCCTTATGAAAAATGTTCTCAGCATTGGGAGGAATATAGCCAAGCTTTCACTTGGAGCTGTGCTGCTCATCATTAATTTTATATCACCATGACTTGCCAAAGTCTTCTTTGCAATAATGTAACCTCATTGGCTTGAATTCCACAAACTCAGAGTTTGAGCTAATCGGGCAACAGCTGAACTTAACAGTACCAAAAATTTATTTGAAAGAAAAAAAATATCCAAGTATCTCACAGTGACACGATATTCAAGATATGGTGGCTCTTTTGGGGAAACTAAGCTTTTCAATTGGAGCTTAGTACTGGAGCAACTACTCTCCTGTGCGGGTTCTATGTAAGCATGACATGTTGTATGCGTCGTTCATACTTGCTTCCATCTTTTGGCATGACCTTTTTAAAGGTTTTTTTTTTTAAAAAGAAATTATTGTCATGGGCTGTGTAACATTTCCAGCAAGGAAAAAACAAAAAACAATTAGGATGGCATAGGCCACATCCTAGGTGGGTAAGAGCCTGTGCCATCTGTGTACAAGTAAGTTCTATGACGTTTACCTAAAGACAGCCTCCAAAATGATGCATTTCTTAGAACCTTTGGGTCCTTAAGCAGCACAGGGCTGTTAAGCGAATTGCTTGAAGTGATTTAGCAAATCAATACTTTCCAGCTGAGCTTCTCCAAAGAATACTCCATCTCGGATAATTTCCTGGCCCCTCCTTCCTTCCTCGATCAGGACATTTTGTCTTTCTCACTGAGACTAGAATTCTGTATTAGTTGCAAAATGAACACACGGCTATGTTTCTAAAGTTTCACCTTTAATGTGCACTCTGGGAACTCAACAGGCCCTGGAACTGTTTCTAGGGACGGGAGTACTCTGCTGGGGCACCAAGGATGCATCAGCCCCTTCTGTGTCCCTCAGGGACGTGAAGGCTCAGGGCAGAGCTGTCCCAGGCAGGCTTTCTGACCTCACTCCTCTGACTTGTGCCAGACATCACGCCACCTGCTTGGCATTTGGCTTCTTTGTCAGGCTGTGTGGTCCAAACATGTTTCCCACCTCTCCTAACCCCTGATTTGCCTGTAGTCTGTTCTCATTGGGTTCTCCTCCCTGGGTTACTGTCCCTTGAGCAGTAGCTCGGGGAGGTGGCTGATGCAGGCACTCTGGTGTGTTGAGGTGGGGCCTGGCAGAGAAGCGTACAGCTGCATGTCTTAAATTCTGACCTTCACTTTCCCTATCTAAAAATTGGAAAGAAAAATGCCCCTCATAATGGTAAAATAGTATTTCCTTCACAGTAAGGCTCCAGGGGAGTTCATGGAGACAAAGGACTGTGGGAAAGGAAGGCACTATTGTTTGTGCTGCCAGAATTTCAAGGCTAGTCACTAACCGTGACAAGTAGAGTGGACACAGGCTTGCCATTCACTCAGAATTTGGCTCCACCTGTTGTAAGCTATGGCACAGCTGTGATTATGACTGGCTGAGGATCTCCACACATAGGCTGAGAACATACAGAACTCGCTGGCCATCCCCAGTATGGTTGTGCTGTGGGTCTCGTTAGCTGCAGACCTTTGCAAGCTCAGCCAAGCAAGTCCAAGTCCTCTGACTCAGATGTCAGGCCAAGGACTGAATGTTCTGGCCAACAGCCGGCTGATGTCATTCCCCAGGGCTATCGGATTTAAAGGGCTGAGGTCTTCTGCCAGACAGATCCCACGCGGCTGCTACCCCTGAACTCAGTGTGGCTGCCCGCAGGAGCAGGAAGATGACAGCTAGCGGGTGGCCCCTGCCATTAATGCTCACGGTGCCTGGATGATTGTAGCTCAGGCTGCCGTGTTATCCTCAACTCCCTCTTCCAGGCGGGTCTGGAGCTATGGGCAGAGGCTGACGTGTGCTGTACTGTTTGGGTTCAAGCCCAGATATTGCTCTTGGGATGATGCTGGGGTGCTGACAAGCCAATGCCAAATCCTTTCATGTATGGCCAGTGTTCATACTTGAGGGCAGTATTACTAACTGGTCATAGTGCCTTATAACCCAGTCTTTCAGCTGAGATTTTTTTATTTAGCTATCATCAATTAATACTCTTCACCACCAAGTAGTATGTTTTGAGCTGGCCTTATCTTACTGATTAAAATAATCTAGTTACAACACTATAGAGTTCTTCACCCCAATAAAGACAAAAATCAGAAAGTGGCTTTCTTCCCATTGCTGCTTTAGGAAGGACGGATTCTTCTTAGTCTGCTTGCAAATGGTTCACCAGAGAAGTTGTTGACATTAATTCACCTGGATGGACCAATTGCCATGGAGGGGTCTGTTAAGAAGAGGACGGAATATGGCAGATGGGTAAATGGCAGCCTTAGGAGCCTGGTGTGGATGAAGGGAAATTGAGAAGAAGGTCTGGCTGAGCTAGGGAGGCAGTCTCAGGGTTAGGGGAGGAGAGCGGTACATGACAGACTGGCAAATCCCCATCTTCAGGGACAGAAGGGCTGGAAGGAAGATGTGCTGCCCGGTACAGCCTGGCTTGGCTGCTGCATTCTGGGTAAACCTCTTAGGAAATAGGTGGCAACAGCAGTGGGAAGCTGAGGGCTGTAGAGGCTAAAGGTGGTGTGGCCTCAGTGCTAGGGTGCCTGGTACATGTAATCCTTCATCTCTGGCTGCCGTGTGTTCTAAGTCTACCTGTTTCCTACATGTGTATACATGTGCTGAAGGCCCTGAAGGATGGAACTCCTATCAACCACATCAATACAGAACACAGAAGCAGTGCCAAACTACCTCACTTCCTCATTGCACTAAGAAAAGCTCATGTCAAAGTTTCTAAGAAGCATGTGTGAGTTCCTTCTGTTGTAACTTGGGGCTAACGCAAGTTACAACAGTCTCCACAAAGCATCCCTTGATTCTGGCTGCCATTGCTCAGAGACCTGTTGCAGCTTCACACTACCAGAGGATTCAAAACTTACTGAAAACCGTGCTCACGGGGATGATTGGAGATGGGGATTAAAATCAGCTAAGGGGACACACAGAGCAGAGTTGGGAGGACAAGCACCTGTGGGCTCTGGTGATCCTCACAGAGCCACAAGAGTAAAACTGCTCGAGTCATAATGTGCAACCATGTGCACTGGGTAAAGACACTTCCCTACCAGGCCAGGTCTCCTAACTTTCCAACATCGTGTGTGTGTGTGTGTATGTGTGTGTGTGTGTGTGTGTGTGTGTGTGACTTTGTCCTATTCATCCCCTCACGGAAACCCAGCTGGTATCTATAATGATCAACTCTCTTCAGAGAACAAAACTGATATGGGATATGTGCCTCCATCACAAATCATAGTATCAGACTGTCTCAGGAGCCAAGTTAGATTTTTTACAGGTGAACTTGATTCTTCACTACAGCTCTATCTAGTGCCCCCTTCCTTTTGTGGTCCTCTTCTACCCATTAAAGCAAAGTTTACAGGTGACGGTGTCTGATTCATTCTAGGGTGGCATTTGTAGCTAGCACCGCTCTCAGTCTTGTCCTCATTTGGGTGCACGGAGCAGGCTTGTGACACTGAGAGCGGCTACCGATGCCTGATTTCTTTTCAAGTTCTCACTGACTTGCCTGGCATTGCCTCTTCTCAAGGATGGAATCTATGCAAGGAGAAACAGATGGATGGAGGAGAAAGGGAAGTCTGCCTGGCCTCTTAGGCCTACGCTTCCTCCCATGGTGTATGTGTTTTTTGGCTGTCTGCCCATGCAGAATCAGTATCATGTTGCTTCTTAAAAGATTTATTTTATGTGTCTATGTGTCTGTGTGTGGGTACGTATTTGTGTGTGCTAGAGTTACAGGCAGTTGTGAGTTGCCCAATGTGGATGCTGGGAATGAAACCAGATGCTCTGCAGGGGCAGTACATGCTCTTAACCACAAAACCATCTCTCCAGCCCCAGCATCTTGTTTTGTCTCATTCCTTCATTTAACATCCTGAACTGAACACAAACGATGGCATCTATTGAACTCCACTAGAGAACGACAGCCAAAGATAGGTCATTCCATCACTGGAGGTCTCTGTGGAGCCCAGAGCCCAGAGAAAACACAGAATCCATAGAATCACCTTATTTTGTTCCATTTGTGCTGCTTTCACAAAGCACCATAGACCTACTGGCTTGTAAATGACAGAAATTCATTATTCACATTTCTGGTGATTGAAAATTCAGGATCAAGGCACCAATAGAATTCATGATTGGTGAGACCCTGTTTCCTGGTGGCACATTCTATGTGCGCTCACATGGTCGAAGACATAAGGAGTCTATCTGGGGTCTCTTTTATAAAGGTGTTAACTGAACTCTGCCTCAATGATCTGATCACTTCCAAAAGGCACCACCTCATAGTCCCATTGCAGGGGAAGCTAGGGTTTAACACTCTCAGATCACAGCATGCCTTCTCTCATAAGGAAACGTAGAGTTTGTTGCCCGCCTAGCCATGATCCACCCATCATGGTTCTTTTATTCCTTGGGGAGAATCCTGTATTATCCTACAGCTTTGTCTCTTGCTTCATCTAACTGGGTCATGTGAGCAACTGGTGAGACTGATGCCTTCATCCATAGGCCTTTCTTCAGGCGACTCATGTTTCCCCCTGTATCTTAGTCTGTGACTATGGTGCCCTGACATGGTAGTATCTGAGGAAGAGTAAGGGGAACCAAGGCCTGAGAAAGGGGCCTTATTTTTTTTTTTAAAAAAAAGACTGCTTCTTCTCCCAGGGCTGTCTTAGTCCCCTTCCTTTGGCTTTTCTAAACAGTTACTTTTACCCAAGTCTGAATGGTCATCTTTTAAAGCCCCTCAATGGGGACAGGGAGCCAGCCCAAGGGAGGGTATCCTAGGCAACACCAATGAGCGACAAAGGAAGGGAATTAGGAAAGGGGAGGGCCCCAGAACCCTATAAAAGGCCAGACCCAGAGTTCCTATCCTGCTCTGAATACCCAGCTCTGGGGCCCCCATCCATCCTGATGGGAGCTGTCAGTCTGCAGAAATAAAATTTGTCTTTTGACTCTTCCCTTTTCTCTGACTAATGTTCGCCTGTTCTCTGTGCCTGTGACTCGCTGGGGTCTCGCTTATGATCTCTCTCTTTCTTTCTCTCTCTCTCTCTCTCTCTTTCTCTCCCCCCTTTGATTCTTTCACTCCGAGTGGAGGAGCTAGATCTCCCGTGGCTGCAGCTTCTGTGGTTGCTGGGGTAGCCCCCCAGCTGTGGTGGACAGCACTGAGCCGGTTTCCCAGCCCGGCCATTTCTCAATATCTCGACACGCCCTGACCTGCAACCTTGTTCTCCGTGCTGTGATCCCCTACTCGGACTGGTCTATCAAGCTGTGCTTGCTTCTCTCTCTCTCTTCCTCTGGGTCTCTCTCTCTTCTTCGCTTCCTCCCTCCTTCCCTGAGTCCTCCAGCTTGCTCTTTACCTGCTCCTGTGCATGGCTCTTCTGCCTTTCCTGGATGTCCAATTTTTCTGTTCGTCTCATCCCTCACCCCCAGCCCTACATCAGTACCCACATGTTTGTAATGCGTTTAACCTTGGTACACCAAGGTTCTTAACCTGGAAGAACAAATGGAACCAAAACTTCAGAATGTCTTTTACATCTTTGATCAGCAGCAGTGTTCAAAGTGGCTCGTTTCTCCTCACAGTACACTGATTAATAGCATCATGTTTGAAAAAGGAAATGGTGGATCCGTTAATCTGTATAAATGCAAAGAAAGACTGACCTTTGGCACCAGGATCTTTACCTGTGAGGGACTGATGCCTGTTACCCTCGCTACAGCTTGAGCCTTCCAATCTCACCCACATCATGACCATACTTGGGCTAAGGAAGGAATTAGCCTTAGCATGTGACTTTTCATGGAGAGACATGAACAAATATCTACTCCCCAGACAGGGAACCAAAGGTAAACCAAGTTAACAGTTCCACAAAAGTCCAACTTGGTGAAACAATCAGTTTATTGGGGTTATTTACAGGAATGTGGATGAGGGGTTATTTATAGAACATGGAGATCTCAGTGGTGGCAGCTGCCTCACAGAAAAGCCCACTCTAGCATGGGACATGTCTCACAGAAGCTACATCTTCAGAGCTCCCTGGACAACTTGTGGGCAGCTCTACTGATCAGAATCTCTTTTCCTAGTATTATTACTTCTTATATAACTTTATATATACCTATATATATAACTATATATAACTATATATATATATATATATATATATATATATATATAACTACATATATAAAACTGGGGAAAGGGACCATGTGAATCCTATAAGTTTCTAGATTTTTGAAACCTGAAACTTGTGAGTTGTTTAATTACTGAGTCTTAAAAGTTTTGTTTAGTTCCCGAGTCTTAAGAAGCATCCTTCAAGGATGTACCATTTTGATTTTGAAGAAATGGCTATACAACACCTGAAAATCAGTCATTTTTCACTGACTTCTAAGTGTGATAATAGGTAAGGCAATAAGTATTATTAGATATTTTACTCAAAGTAATGAGCACCACTTTCCTCTCTACTTGCCTATGAGAGCATGAAGCTTAACTTAGGTGGATAAGGACAGAGCGCTGCACAGCAGTGAGCCCAGATGTGCCCATATCAAGGGAGTATGCTTATAAGAAAGCTCTCTTATTCCCAAAATAAGGTAAGACCCTGTTCTCCAAGGCTGTCATGTTTGATTGGAGTGAAGGTTAGTGTTTACTGTCAACTTGACAGGATCTGGGATCTCTTAAGAGACAAGCCTCCAGGCACACCTGGGAGGGATTATCTTGTTTAGGTTAACTGAGGTAGGATTACCCAGCCTAAAAGTGGGTTGCACTATTCACTGGGCGGGGGTCCTGGACTGCAGAAAAAGGAGGCCACTAGCTCAGGAGAAGCACTGTGGATGCAGCATAATGGGCTGCCTCAAGCATCTGCCACCAGAACTTCTCTGCCATCATGGACTGTGAGCCCAAAGAAGCCCATTTTCCCTTAAATTGTTTCTGTTAAGGCATTTTATCACAGCAACAGGAAAAGTGACTATTATAGTTGGGAAACAGAAATATTATTCATGAAAGGAGCCAAAGATGAGAGGGTTAGATAAATCACCTACCTGTGGTAGGGACAGAGAAAGCAGTGTGTATAATATTAACAGGGTTGTCTAGAGGAACAGAGTCAATAGAAACACACACCACACACACCTGGTTATAGTAATAAAAATGCGACTTATTAGATTGTTTATATGATAAGAGCTGGGCAGTCCAAAAATGGCTACCTAAAAGTAGAAAGCCAAAGAACACCGTAGCTGCTCAGTCCAGGAGGTGAATGCCTCCGCATTCCCAGGCTTGTGAATGGCTAAAGAAGCTGGAGTCCAATGTCAGCAGAGGACAGCACCAGCAACAGGTCCAGTCAATCAAGAAGAAGCAGCTAAAGCAGATACTGATGTTCCTGTTTGTAGCTAGGCCGCATGTTGCAAGGTGCCAATCACTCCCAGGGTGGGTCTTACCCCTTCAGTTAATGCTTTCGGGAAACACCCTCACAGACACACCCAGGTTTGTCTCCTAGGTCATTTCTAATCCAGTCAGACTGACGGTCAAGCCCAGTTTACCTTAAAGGCATTTGTTTCTTAAAGGAGGACCTGTGAAGGGGTTAGCATAACATATAGCGGAGGATGTTCCCGGTGGGTAGAATGAGGATGGAAACAGTGACAAAACAGGAAGAGACTGAATAAGCACAAGGAAGTGACATGTACTGGTCACTTAGCACTACCCTGAGTATTGCCTGGGTTTCCCCAAGTTTGTAAGTAGTCTGAATAGTTGGTGTTCTGAAGCCAGCAGCACATACCTCTCCTCTCTTTTATAACCTCCTAGTGAGCCAGCTTTGGCTCCTCCATTCATTCCACAAATACTACTGATATACTCTATGTAAGAGGGATGCTAGACAAATATCTGTCTGATTCTCATGGGGAGAGTCCCGGTGGAAACTTACCAGCTGCTTCTTGCTTTAGGCAACCAGGAAGGCTTATGGCTGCACATCGATGCGGCATATGCAGGTAGTGCCTTTATCTGCCCTGAGTTCCGATATCTTCTGAATGGTGTCGAGGTGAGTATACCTTTGGTTGTTCAATAAGTCTTTTGTTCTGATTTTTTGTTGTTCTTTTTGTTTCAGTTTTGTTCTTTGTTTTTGTTTGGTTTGGTTTGGGTTTTACACACACACACCACATACAGACACCCTGCACTAGAAATCCAGGCCAGGCCTTCCTCTGTGCCTGGCAAGTACTCTACCACTGAGTCACACTCCTAATCTAAAGACATCTAAAAAAACTAGTGTCTTAACAGTAAAACTCCCTCTATAAGAATTGGGCATCCCATTTCTAACTGCTGTGATTTGTTTCAGAAATTTGCTTTCCAACAAATTCCAATGGTTATTAGAAATTATACGTCCTTGGGTGGCTGGAGAGAAGGCTGAATGGCTAAAATTATGTAATGTTACAGCAGAGAACCTGAGTTGCTTCCAACACCCACATCAGGTAGCTCACAACCTCCTGTAACTCCAGTTCCAGGAAATGAAATACTTGTGCATCTGTGGGGACCTGCACAAACATGTGCGTGCACACACACACACACACACAAAATAATTTTTTAAATGAAAAATAAATAAATATTGAAAATTATACTTCATTAAGGCAGGGGCTGATGACCTTCATAGGTCACACAGCCTGTCCCTGAGTTACTCCTGGGGTTGACAGTAATTTTCAAGTCTCAATAAATCATGGGCAGAGCTATGCATAATAGACTTAAACCTATAAAACTATGGAAAAATATTTAGAAGCAAAATATAATTTTCATGCATTCCATTCAAAGGGAAATTTAAAATGTCAACCTGCAATTCTCTACAACCTGGCTCTATAGGTCGTTCACATTCTTCTCATATATCCAACCAAGATGGTCAGTCACTTTGGCCAATATTACACAAAAAGCCACTGATGCATTGAAATATCCCATGCACTCTTCTGCAAATTGCAGACTATATCCTGTAATACCAAACAAAATAAACCTTTGCTTCCTTCAGAAATAGTAATCAAAATTGTTGGCCAGGATTCTCTTCCTCCACAGGGCTACAGAACATAAAACAGTGCAGACTTAACACACATAAATCACCTATAGATGTGTTACCATGCTGTTTCAAAGTCAAATAGAATTCCATTGTTGGTGAGAGTCCATAAGGATAGAAGCTCTTCTCCTCTGAAACTAGCATATGACTGTAATAAAGGGCCCCAAGAGGCCATCTGTTGTAGTGTGTCCAAGGAAGGAGATGTTAAATTAGGGGAGTCATAATCTTAGCCAAGAAAAAAATCACTTTCTGCTTAGAAGCATAGGTTTCTTGAGACTTCACCCTGTAAGTGAAGCAAGATAAGGATGCAGGCTTTAACGTTTGGCTCCCAGATTGGAATCACTGTGTGCCCTTTGGTGGGTCTGGTATCCTCTGGACACCTCATGAAATGGATTTCCTAGTGATGCCTCTTTTGTGAGATTAGCCTAAGGAGTAGCTGTGTTAATCTTGTTTAAAAGGCTCAAGATCAGTGTGGCACACGGGAAACTGAGCACGCATTAGATGCTTTCATTATGTTTCCCAGGGCTTGGAGAAACTTTCCCTCTAAACCTCTTTCTGCTTGCATGTCAGGCTTGCCAATCAATTTTCTAATTACTATTTTGAATTCTCATAATGCTGTAATACCAGAAAAGTGAGTGTTAGAGGTATAGAATACAAATTGTCCCATCTTGGGAAAGAATAATCCCCCCCTCGCTAATGAATAAAACAGCATTCTGGTTTCCATCTCCACTGTGTTCACTCATTCATGGATGCATTCAGTAATTCTTTATTGAGTGCCTCATACACGCTAAGTTTAGATGAATCCTAGGAGATAGTGAGAAGGCCAAAACCTTAAGTACTGGGAGTTGGGTTAGCATGTGAAAACTTAGCAAGGTGACGAATGCCTTGCAGTTCCATAGCTAGTTTTGTAGATGTCTGGTACTAGAAAATAAAGAGCAAATTTCTATTGTGTGTGAGCACTCCTGATCCAAAAAAAAAAAAAAAAAAAATCCAATATCCCAAATGCTCCAAAATCTGAAACTTTTGAGCATGGACATTGTGCCAAAGTGGCAAACTCCATGCCATGAGGCTTTGTGTTCATGCACAGGAATTTTTAATTTTTAAAAATGCTTTTATTGTATGTGTATGAGTGTTTTATCTGCATGTATTGAAGTGCACCCCTGTGTGCAATGCCTATGGAGGCCAAAACAGGGTGTTACTGATGGTTGTTAGCTGCCATGCGAGTGCTGGGAACCAAACCCAGAGCCTCTGCAAGAGCAGACAGTGCTCTTAACCACGGAGCCATCTCTCCAGCCCCAGAAAAATTTAAAATATTGCATAAAATTACCTACAGGCTATGTGTATTATATATCCTGAAACATTTAAGTTTCATGTTCAGACCTGGATCCTGTAGCTAATATATTTTATTATATATATGCAAATATTCCCAAATGCAAAGAAATAGTCATTGGAAACATTTCTGGTCCCAAGCATTTCAGTTAAGGGATTCTCCAGGCATCTGTCTCTAAGTGGCGAGGAAAGACAGGCTGTGCATCTCATGTGCCTTTCCCATGGTCAGTCTTAGGCGGGAGGCTCCTGAGTCCCGGGATCCGGTTTAGGGTTTCCTGATCTTTTCCTACCAGTGCTCTTCTTTTGCGGTGAACTGACAGCTCAAGGTTTCGCCTTTCATAGAGGGGTGCCGGACAGTCAGACCACCACAGAGATGGGCCCCGCAGCCAGATCCTATCAACAGCAGACAGCATTCACAGCGCTCACAGGGACAAGGAGTCAGTGCAATTTCTCCTCCATTAGTGTTTCTGCTCTCTGCTTGCCTGGCTGAGGGCTTGGCTGCTCCGTTGGTCAGATAAGCGGCCGCAATATCCTGCTGTGGCCCGACCCTCTCAGATAAGCGCAGTCCTCTCTGTCAGCAGGAGGAAAATATCACTGTACGGTAATGAAAGAAGTTTAAACAGATCAGCCCCGAAGGAGAGAACTAATAAAATCCCCAGCAAACAAAGCTCCCCTTTAACCTTTTGTTTCCTTTTATCAACAAATGAAACTTGCTGTAATTTCCTGTCTCCTTCTCAAAATTACTTTTTCTGAAACCTGGGAGGAAATGAACCCTACCTCCAGCTTGGGTCTATATGGAGACTTGCATCAGCTGGCCCATGTCTGTCACTGACGCCAATCTGGCCCCTTAGGTCTTTGCTGCCTCCTTAGTGATTGTCCCTGGAATCACATAAAGAGCCACTGCAAAACCTTGGGACCGCTGGAAACTGTCCCTTTAGGAAACATGGCTAGCCTGGGCCTTGCAATGGGTCTCGGTCCATTCCTGCTTCACTCGGGGTTTAACTCTATGTGGCATTCAGTCTGTTCCATTGCCATTTGTGAGTCACATAGGAAACCAACGCCGGCATTAGAAAATGGCAGAAAGCGGCTTTTGTGAGGACACCTGGATTTGGAAGGGCGCCACAGAGACTCAGGTGTCCTCTTCAGCAGCTGCTGGTAGTTGAAATCCCAGATTTTCTAATCTTGAAAACATGGTAATGAAGTTTCAGTTGTTTTGATCCTCTCCAGTCAAGAAACCTTTCAGGAATTCAATGAACCTAGACATCATCTCTTAAAAAGAGGAGGACAGTCTTTAAGTATATGGGAAGCATTGTGGCATGCTGGCTGCTGGCAAAAGAACCTTTCAATTAAGTAAAAAAGGCAATTTCCCCCACCTTTTTTTTTTTTTCAAGTTTGGGGTTGGGGGGTTATTTATTTTTATTTTTTATGTGAGTAAATGTCTTGCTTGCACGTATATTAAGTGCACTTGTGTGTGCAATGCCTGCAGAGAACAGAAGAGGGCTCAGATCCCCTGGAACTGGAGTTATGCGTGAGTGGGTCTCCATCTCCAGCATGGCTCTTGTGCTCCAGCCATGCCAGGGAATGAAGGACGATTGAACAGGGCCTCAGGTGGCTCAGAGTGTGGCAAGAGGAGGAGCTCCTGGGATACTACGTGGATGGGTAGTTCGGTTATCAAAACCAAGTCAGGGGTTTATATAGGGAGGCCTATACAGAAGGCAGGAAAGTTAAAGATGGCATCTTTGGGGTAAAGGCAGGAAGGTTGTAGGGCTGACGTGGAAGTTCAGGAACAAGGAAACGAAACCCAAAAACCTGGTTCTGGTCTGGGGTTGGGGAAAAGAAGATTCATATCTACAGTGATTTCCTGGGGCCAGGTTATCACATCAGGCAGAGTAGGCCAGACACCTGCCGTCCCTTCAGGGTATCCGGGGTTGCTTGCCTTGCTCAATACCCAGACCCCCGCAGTTATGGACAGTTGTTAGCTGCTTTGTGGGTTCTGAGAACACAAATCAGGTCCTCTGTAAGAGTAGCTAGTGCTCTTAATCACTAAGCCACCTCTCCAGCCTGAAAAAGCAGTTTCTAATTACTGATTTGCCATGAAATTTTCTCTTTCCCATGTTTTATGAAGATACATATATTCCAAGAACTTTTCTTGTTCAGTAAGTTGAAGAAACCAGGTATGGTGGTAAACACCTTTAATCCTAGCAGTCAGGTAGGATTTTTTGAGTTCAAGGCCAGTTGAGGCTGGCTAAATACATAATGAATCCTCACCTGCCTGGGGGAGGGGAGGAATTGAAGGACTTGTGCTCATAAAGTATATGTGCATCCAATCTGTACAACGTTAGTAGCTACAAACTGAATATTCTAAATAGTATGGGAACTAGAATTAAATCTAGTATGGGAACTCATGTGATATTAGACTCAGTAAACTAGAAAGTGCTTCATATTGGGAATCTAAACTCTTCACATGCACAGGGTTTGTTTTAGACCTAAACATCTGTAACTAAACTGCTTTCTTTTTGTTGTGCTTATTCCTTGGCAGTTTGCAGATTCATTTAACTTTAATCCCCACAAGTGGCTTTTGGTGAATTTTGACTGTTCTGCCATGTGGTAAGTTTCCCTGTTGTTCAGATGTTTGCTACCTGTGTCCATTGCTCTGCAGAGATGGCAGCTCACCTGACAGAAGGCCAGCAGGGTCCCTGAGAGAGCGGAGTAGACATACCTAACCACTCAGCTCACCGCTCGCTTCCATTTAGACCACTCTTAGAATTCTTGCTAAATCTCACCCTGGCTTGGCTGTAAGCTTTTTTCTAAAACATGTTGTTGCAACATAGTGGCTTGAGGAAAGAGAAGGTGAAGACAGACAACCTCCCATTTGACCAGCAGAGAAGAAATCCAAGGAAATTTCACTGCTTGCCTTTAATTTAGTTGCTTCTGTGTTTTTATTCTTAGATTTATCACCAATCAGACTAATGCTGAGCTTAATCTAACGGCTAAAAAGCACTTGCTGAGCTTAAAGTAAACCTGTCTCTTAAAATTTCCCTGGAAGTTCTTAATAACAGTCCAGTAATTGCTGGCTACATTTGAGCAAGAATAACTAAGAATTTAAATAATATTATACAACAATATTTTGGGAAATAATGGCTGGAAGTAAAGCAGAGACAGTAAGGACTTGGTTCTCAAAAAGTTATAGAGTGAGGCTTTGATTAGCCAGTTCATTCATGACAGACCAGAGGACTTTCCATGACCTGCGTGCAACATGTAATATTGTAGAATTTTTCAAGTTTTCAGTATACTTTCTTCGCAACATACCTCAGTATTTGATTAAATAGACAGCTTTTCACACACACACACACACACACACATACACACACACACACAAAAGGCAAGGAATACAGATCTCACACAATCCAGGTAATACCAAGTCTCCCAGTTTACCAAATAATCACTATGTTGTTTTACTCGCTTATATCCAGTTCTTTATTAGCTGTCATATCAAATTCTCTGCCATGGTTTGTCTCCCCAGATTTTTGATAACCTTTTACAAAACTTATTTATTTAATCAAGTGTGATTGAATGTGTGTGTGTGTGTGCCTGTGTGTGTGTCTGTGTGTGTGTGTGTACACACACATGCAAACTGTGGCACATGTGGCGGGAGTCATAAGACAACTCTCAGGAGTTGGCTCTCTCCTGCCACCTTGTGGGATCTGGGGATCCAAGTCAGGTCATCAGGCCTGTGTGCAAGCGCCCCTACCCAGGTGTTGAGCCATCCCTTGCCGACCCTTAATAACATTTCAAAAACAATTGGCACATGGGCTTTTATAGTCTTGTCTAAAATTCCAAATAAGGATGTGTAAAAACTGCAGCCTGGGAATCCGAAGACTCTTTTGTACACTTTTGGTTATGTTCTCAAAATCGGAACGTGGTGACCATAGCTTACACAGTATGCTCAAATCTCTTTTTCCAAATTTAATTTGTGCTGGGCATGGTGGCGTATGCCTTTAATTTCAGGACTTGGGAGGCACAGGCAGGCAGATCTCTTTGAGATCAAGGCCAACCTTATCTACATAGTGATTTCCAGACAGGGAGACCTAATGTCAAAATACCAATAATAATAATAATAACAATCATAGTAATAATTTGGGTCAGAATGTGATTTTGTTCTGCTGGGATATTTGGTCTGACACTGGGAAATGTTAGGAAGCTGGAGAATAGAGAACCAGCTGGAAAGTCAGAATGGACCACCCTGCACAGGACTGTGGTAGATGATGGGATGATGCGGGCAGTCCAACCACAGGGGCTCTTGCTGTGGCAGCAGGCTTTTGTCTCCTGGATAAAACCAAGACCTGCAATAGTTTGTGGAAATACTCTGACTCCCATCTGAACCCTAGAGTTAAGTACCTCCATAGACCCTTGAAAGGGGATATGCCCCGGAACAAGGACACGGACATAACCATGTCTTGTTACAGAGGAGGAAACTGAAGCTGCCAGGGATCAAAAACATATTTAGGACCCCTGGTCTATGATGAAAACACATCAGATAAGGAATAGAGCGCTAACATCTGATACGCATCAAGTATGGCATCCTTTCCTTGGATCTGGACAAGCAATGTACACAAAAGATTTGGGAGAAAGCATGCTTTACCAGCGATGTAATGAGAAACTTTGGGCCATCATAAGCCTTTATGCGGGCTGATTTGTCCCAGGCTGCCACAGATGCTGGAACAGGTGCAAGGAGGGCCAGCACTGGGCTTGCAGCTGTCTGAGGCAGTCACTGCCTGGCATCCTGGTATCAGCTCAGGCCCAGGCTAAAGAGGGAAACAGGACACAATAAAATGACATGGGGAGGAGGTGTAAGAAATACAGAGAGAAGGCTAGCCCACGCGGAGAAGGGAAAGGTCAGAAGGTGAGAGCCTGTGGATCATTCAGCCAAAGTCCTCAATCACACAAGACGATGGCTCTCACTGCTTAGGGTGGGCTTCGATATCTGAGGGCCTTACTACTTCCCAGATTTAAATCACAGGCGGAAGGTGCCCTTCCGAGCTGATTCGTTCTACATAGACTGATTGCCAAGGATTTGAGTGAGAAATTGAGCATGTGCGTAAAAAGTGGGGCTGGCTCAAGTCTAAAGTTTTATCCCATGACATCATGAGAATGGCATGACCAGTGACTGATGGAACTTGTGTGTGAAGGGTTGGTGTTTTAATACAGACACAGCTTGTGTTTGCTGTTAGGACTCTGCTGCCG
The DNA here is from genome assembly GCA_035773235.1 of Eospalax fontanierii. Lineage (NCBI taxonomy): Eukaryota > Metazoa > Chordata > Mammalia > Rodentia > Spalacidae > Eospalax > Eospalax fontanierii. Next base: position 41,519,855 of record CM069540.1, on the reverse strand, counting down.
TTCCTTTGCTAATACTGGCCTCTGTGGTTCCAGGCCCTGTTTGAGGGAGATTTGTTTCCCTGCTGTTCTAGGGGCCAGGAGTCCAAGATCTAGGTGTCTGCAGGACTGTTTTCTCCTTGGTTTGTAGACAGTGTCTTCTGAACTTGGCCTCCTTCTGTGTGTGTCTGGGTCCTAATTGCTTCTTCTTAGACGGACGTATGAGGATACTGCCAGAATACATGAGGGCCCATCCTACCAGCTTGATTTTTACCTCTGTTCCCTTTAAAGACCCTGTCTCCAAACCACCGTCACAATTGGAGGTCCCGAGTGTTAGGACTGAAACAGATGAATCTGAGGATGGCAGCACAGTTACAACCCATTGACAGTGCTTGTAAGAAATTGCTGGTGAAAGTCATAGGCTTATGAATCTAGAGATTGAAATCAGATGGGTTTCTTTTCAAACCATCATCTGAGTTACATCAACTCTGCCCAGCTTTACTCATTTTTTTCTTATTAAAGTTAATTTTTCCTGTCATTAAACCCAATCATTTAGCATCCTATTTTCTTACCACCAAAGAAACTGGTTCTTCCTTTTCCTGGAGAGTGGGAATGATGAAGAATGAAAATTTTCTCCAAGACCTATTGCACTGTCCTGAACATTTACTGAATAAAAAACAAATCTTTTTTTACACTGGGAAATCACTGTAGTAATGTGACCCACACAGGTAGTAAACAAGCTTATAAATACCAGAGTTCAGAGGACAGCCACCCCCAGATACCCCAACAATGTAGCAGAAACTAGCAGTCCCGTGTTAAGAATTTTTTACAGACATCTTTTAAGATTTCACTAAAACAACAAACAAACATAAATGGCTTTTTTTTTTCCTGGCTTTTTGGTATTCCTTAAAGTAAAGAGTGTCTCTCTTTTGTTTAATGAGATTTTTGCCAGTAGTTAGTCTATAATGTAACATAAACACTTTGGTTGACTTCTTTAAATATTGAAACGGACAGGATAATTGAAGTTTCTAAGACTGGCAATCACTACAAGCACAGTAAATACGTTTCTTAATGAATTCATTATTTTGTTCATAAGCTTTTTATTGTTCATTTGGTACCTTGACTTTTATATGGAACTATGAACTGATATGTTCAGAGCTTAACGTTCTTTTAATATCAGATCAGCAAAGAAGATCAACATTGGTCTCTGTTCTGTCTGATTAAATAAATGATCTCTGTACAGATGAGAGAAAAAAAATTAAAGGAGAGCTGGGATTTAGCTCCGTGTTAGTACACTTGCCGAGTATGTGTGAGGTCCTGGATTCACTCACCAACACCACAAAGAAGTAAATAAACAAGTAAATGCACACTGATAAATTGTGCTAGAAAATACAAGGATGTAACTGCAGATACTTTAGAAACCTCAGAAACAACAGGAACAATATGATCTCATCATGTCAAGAACTGTCCACAATACACAAATACAGTTCCCACCACAACAATTTTATTTTGCCAAAACTGACTCAAAAATAAATGGAAAACCTGAAAAAAATCTTATAATGTGCCAGTAAAAATTTCTTACAACAGAAATAGCCAAATTCTGCCTTTATGCTGTCTGACAGGAAATATCAGTTCAATCACAAAAGTAATTCACAGAAAACAACAAAAGCTGCAGAGGTATGTTTCAGATTGATTCCAAAACCGGACAGGGTATGGTGGCTCATCCCTTTAATCCCAGCACTCAGTGACAGAGGCAGAGGGCTCTCTATGAGTTCAAAGTCAGCTTGGACTACCCAGTAAGATCCTGTCTCAAACATACAAACAAAAAAATTATAGGACCACCTCACAAACTTAAAAATTAGAATTTTAAATCAAATAGTAACAAGAAAATCCAATGATGATTTAGAAAAAATACATAGAAGGATCAAACTCTGTCTGTTTCAGACCTCAGCAAGGTTACAAAACGTCATTCTCCATGTGACTAGTGAAGTAGAAACAAATTTATCACTTTAGGTACAGAGAAAAGCATTACATAAAATTCAATATCCCTGCAGGATGAAAATAGTTTAGTAAAATAGAAACAAAATTTTATTAATCTCATAAAATATACCTACTAAAAACTACAGTAAACCTTTAACAAACAAAAATTTAAATGTGTGTGTGTGTGTTTGTGTGTATGTGTGTGTGTGTTGGTATGTGCATTTAAGTGCGGATGCCAGAGGAGGCCAGAAGAGGCTATCAGATATCCTGGAGCTGGAGTTTCAGGTGGTTATGAGCCACCTGATGTGGGTGCTGGGAACTAAACTCAGGTCTGCTGCAAGAGCAATACATGCTCTTAACCACTGGGTCATTTCTCCAGTCCCAGTAAACCTATTCTTTTTTCTTTCTTCTTTAGTAAACCCATTCTCTCTCAGTGGTAAAATACTATAAGCAAGCACTATCTTTAAAATCAGGAAAAGACACTCAGTTACATAATGATGACTTCTAGTCAACATTTTACTTTCCTAACCTGTTATAAGAGAGGTTAAAATGTAAAATGATAGGGATCAGAGTAGAAAATAGAATACCTTCCTAATTCTCAAATAGGCAATTGTCTACAATAACAGGAGAATCTTAAAAGCATCAAGAAGAACACTACAAATAGAGCCAGGCATGGTGGAACATGCCTTTAATCCCAGCACTCTGGAGGCAGAGGCAGGCAGATCTTCATGAGATAGAGGCCAGCCTGTTCTACATAGTGAGCTCCTGGTCAGCTGGGGCTACAGGGAGACCAAACAAACAACAACAAGAAATACACTACTAGACTTCTAGATGAACTAGAATACTTTTGTTCGTTTTGGGGGACAAGGTCTCATGCTCGTAGCGCCCAGGGAGGCCTACAAGTCACTGTGGAGCCAAGGCTAGCCTTGAATTCCTGATCCTCCTGCCTCATCTTCCAAAGTGTTGGGATCGCAGGCATGGCCTGTGCCACAACATCCAGCTCTAAGGTTGTATTTTTTTAAAATATCTATACTTGATAGCGCTTGAAAGTTTTTAAAAGAAAACTAAAATAACAAGGTTGAAAAGATAAAATTATTGATAAACATATCAGAACCAATGTATTCAGTATATTCAGATTTCTTTTTTTTTTTTTTTTTGAGACAGGGTCTCACTGTAGCCCTAGCTGGCCTTAAACTCACAGAGATTCCTCTGCCTCTGCCTCCCAAGCTGGGACTAAAGGCAGGTGCTACCATACCCTCCTATATTTAGATTTCTTATGACAAAAACTTCTGTAATTCTGTAGGAGTCATTAAATAAATGACTAAGTAGGGACTAGAGAGATGGTTCAGCTGTTAAGGGCACTGGTTGCTCATGCAGAGGACTGGGGGTTTGGTTTCCAGCACCCACATAGAGACTAACAACTGTCTTATCACTCCAAGACCAAGGGATCCAACATCCTCTTCTGGTCTCCATGGGCATTGTATGCATGCAGGCAAAACTCCTAACTAAATGGAGTTTGGTATGCAGGGAGATTCCATACAGTTCTAATGAATGTTCTGGAAGGCACAATATTGATATGGGCCAACAATAGCCCAGAGAATTATGAAGCAAATTACAGTGAAGGAATTGTCTCAACGAATGTGAGCGCAGGTAAAGCAGGAAAGATGGACTCAGTGTTGTCCCCAGCATGCTGACAGATCCCGCCCCAAGAGAGCACTCAGAAACAGGCTTCCAAGCATGCAAATCAGCATTGCCAATGGGGTGGAATGTTCACAATCCAGCGTGACAATGACAAGCCAGGCCAAGAAAAATGAACAGTAAGTCCCCACCGAAAAAGAAACATAAGGCCTCTTAGTAAAGGCAAAGTTAACCAGCCTTTAGTTATCAGGAATGCAAATGAAGGTCGCAATGAAGGGAGAGGGCAGGTGTGGCTTGGGTCTAAGAATACTTGCTTAGAACGTGAGGCCTTGGGTTTGATGCCCAGTCTCCAAAACAAAATCAAAGAGTAAGACTAAAACTGAAAAACAAAAAGCCACAGTAAAATACTATAGATTGTTGGAAATAAAAGTCTCTTCATGTGAAACGTGAAACCACAGGAGCTAGTACACTGCACAACTGTTGTGGAGACTAATCTGATTCCATCTGTTGAATAAGGTTGTTCCCTGAGTTGTCAGGGTCAGAATCTGGGCCCTGGCAGCCCTGACAAGCTAATCTTCTCCACCTGTCTTCAATATGCCACTTAAGTGACAAGCAATAGTGAAAGGCAGGAAAAAGATTTATTCAATGCGGCCACTTTGGGAAGAGGAACAAATAGAGGTCCAGTGCCCCCCCCCCCCCGCCTTCTCTTAAATGGACTAGCTTGAGAATCAGGTTTAAATAGAGAGCAGGAGGTATGCATAACTAAATGCTCCTGGTCAAAGTATGATCCCGCCCATCATTGTCTGGGCTCTACTGTCTCCTGCAAAGTGGTCTGACAAGTTGTCAGAACTATATGAAACTTCTCTCTGGAAGACAAGCTCTCCCTCTGGCTGGCACAAGGGATTTAGCATTTTCCTTCTTAGCCATGAGCCTCCTGGGGGAAATTCCAGTTCATTAGGACCCAACATCTGCATGGTCTGATAGCCAAAGGAAGGAGCACCAGTGTTTCTCTCTTTGGAATATCTTCAGTCCTGCCCGGGCGGTTAACAACTGTAGTTGCCTTTTGACAATTCGAAGATGTACATTCTATTCCAATTCAACAGCTGATGCATTTTTGTACGGGGGTCGCCAGGCAAGTGTGAAGAACATGTGAAGCGGAGTGTCCACAGTGGCATAGCTTGACACAGCAAATGGGAGATGATCGAGAACCTCGGGTCAGCATATATTCACTCAGAGCAGTGAGCAGAGCCAGAACAGTCGTAAAAGTAAATGAATGAGAGACACACACCCACACATGATTGTGAAACACAAATATATTTAGAGGAGAAAAAAGCAGGTTGTAGCAAAATACGTAAAGAAGAATGCCGTTTATGACTAAATGTCTTCAGTTTGTGTTATGATATGTTTAGAAACAAATCATACTCTGGATTGCTTAGGAATTTGTGCAAAAGAAAAAGTATAATGACATGGGTGCATTAAACCCAGATTTAGCCTCTTGCCTGGACTGGGGAGACAATGAAGTCCTGCAGAGGGACTCAGAAAAGATAAGACTTATTTGAGATCTATATGACTCTAAAACTGCATTGTAATTTTTATTAAAGGAAAGCAAAGACAGGCCCAAAGATCATTGCTGGAGTCAGTGGGAAAATCTGGCTTTGATGGGCAAAGGGCAGAGGTCCATTGACTGTGGCAGGTACTCATGCTGCCCGCCTCTGGAAGGTCAGACACAGAGCCCTCCCAGTTACAGAGAGGCCCTCCATGAGCCTCTCATAAAAGGCCCACAATGCACCAAAATGCCCATGTGAACACCCATAACACTGGATAGCTTCTTTCCCTGCAAAGATAGTAGACACTAGATAGCTTCTTCTCACTCATTGACCTAGTCTGTCTTTGAGCCCTTTAAAGAAAGAGCACTTTATTCTTTATAAACACATTTAACCTTTTTCTAGTCCAGCTCCCCACAGCGAACATTAGCATCCTATTCCTCCCTCAAGAGATTGTGTCTCAGGGATTCTAACACTGTTTTCAAGCCTAATCCATGGACAGATTGATAGTTTTCTAGTTTGCCCTAGAATATTTTGTCACAAAACATCTTAGAGACAGTAGGTGTTCATCCTGTGCCTTAGAGTGGCATTTAGCATGGATATGGACCTTTCAAATCCCAGACCCAGTAAGAGCTGGGCCTAAGTTACCCAGAATAAGTTGTTCCTAAAGTATTCCCTGGGTCAGACAGGTGCAACAGAACCCACTCTCAGGCAGCCAGGGACCACAGGCCACAAGAAGGAAAGAATACTAACAGCCAGGCCTGTTTCCTCCTGACACCAGTTCCACTGCAGATACCAGCTGGTTGACCTGCAATCCAATTTTTTTCTAAAACTCACCACAAAGTGTTTTCAGAGACCTCCCTGCAGACTGCCTCCATTTCAGAGGCCAGCAGGCTCAAGAGCTGGACTCCCAGGCTGCCTGCACTTCACTTTGATATAGGTAGAAAATTAGGAGTTCTTGTCACAGTCCTCGCTGGAGTGACTTTGCCAGGGCAATCCACAGAACTTAAAACATTTTCTTTATTTTGATAGATTTATTATAGATGAACATCCAATGGTGAGATTCCCAGGGTATGATTTATGTTTTAATAACAGGTAGCCATTTATAGACTGTTATATACATATATGTATTTATGGCTCCAACTGTCAAATACCATACTAAGCACAGACCTTTTTTAAACAACCATTCATATCTACCCACAATATATTTTTAAGAGGTGAGCAACTGAAGTTTAAAACACTATCTTTTAATAACAATAGTCAGATTAAGTTCTTGAGTGACAATCTTTGTACAGCTTGGTAGAATGAAAACTTACAAAGTTGGTTACTTAGTTACTCTGTATCCTCTAAATCATATGCACATTGAGATGAGAACCCAGAGCATACAAACAGTCATGTTGCTGAATCAATTAACAGGTCAAAATACTGAAGTGTTAATAAGTCTTAGGAAGAGTGGTCAAAAGTAGTTTGAACCATAGAGAAGCTTTTACAGATACTGGATTTTAAGAAACCTTTTGTTAGATTTGAACTAGTGATACAGGAATATCGAGGTGAGAGCAATGGAGCCTTTGTCTGCTTTTTGTGCTTAGCTTGAGAGGCTAGGATCCCATAAATGCAATGGTCACCAAAACTACCACAAGTCAGGAGCCTTCGGGTTCTTGTGAGTTCAAAGAATGAGGGTGAATTTTAGAAAGAAGTAGTTTATTATAGCAGAAAGAAGGCAGAGTTCCTGTACAAGAGGGTCCCCAGGAGTGGGATACCATGGAGCCTCACTGCCTTGATGTTAGTAAGGCTTCAGTGGATGGAGGGGGCAGGGGGATATGAGCTGGTCCGTCCAGTTCCCACTCCAGGTGTCCAGATCACTCGAGGCTCCAGTCACGTCCGCATGGTGGTTTCCAGGAACAGTGTTCTCCCTTAGAAAAAAGAGATAAGGAAAAAAACCAGACTGCCTTCCTGACATCCTCAGCCTCTGGCTATGGCGGAATCAGAAACATCTTTGAATTAGATAGATCTGGCATCTCTGGCCTCAGGCAAGGACAAGTGTGTACTGGCAGGCCCAAGGACATTTCAGATACCTCTCAGCCAAGAAAGAAACTGGTCACTTTTCTTTCAGGATCTTTTTACTCTATCCTTCCTAAGCAGTTTCTACCTCCTGTTCTCATCACTATGTGCTGTTCAGCCATGCTCACCAGTGCTCACTCATAGGGGCCAGGCTCACCTATAGGTTCTGTGGATCTACTCCGTCTTGCACTCTTATAGCAGCTATAAAAGAATGGTTGGCACTGCCCGGAGAGCCTGCCTGTGAGTCACACTTCCCAAAGGACGCTTCCTTAGACCTCAAGCAGTCAGGGCACATATCATGTGATGGGCACACAATAATTACACTTTTGTTCCTTTCTCTTAGTAATAGGTGTCATAGAGTTCGCCTAACATCTTAACAAGCACGGTTACGACAGAAGGCATAACATCCCAGTTCTACGTATGTAGAATACTTAGCATTTTTTTCAGAAGACAAATCTCAGTACCCCAAGGAAATAGAACTATTATTAAAACAAAAAGGGAAAATGGAAGAAATGCTCATGAGAAGCTGGAGTTCATTGTCTTTCATAAAAATCTAAACAAACAGGAAAGGAAAAGCAAGATCCAAGCAGACTGATATGGAATCTGTCATATGCTACTCTTAATAGGAAATATGTAATATACTATATTTAAGACCAAAGGGGGATAAATCTTCTTTTTTTAATGTTTTTTGCTTTATTTATTTTTATTTTATGTGTATGACTGTGTTGCCTGTATGTATTTAAGTACACCATATATGTGCAAAGGCCAGAAGAGGTTATTGTATCCTCTGGAACTGAAGTTACTGATGGATGTTCACCACCATGTGGGTGCTGGGAACCAAACCCAGGTCCTCTTCAAGAGCTTCCAGTGCTCTTAACTGCTGGGCTCTCTCTCTAGAACCCAGAACAAACTTAATGAAGGCATTTTAATCATATTGTATTTCTCAGTTACACAACACAAATATCATAAAAACTATTTATAAATGTGAATACTGGGCTTAATAATCCAATGAACATAGACTCTAAATCTAACTTACTATTTCATACTGCACATTGACACTGAACTGTTTAAATTTAGACAGGAGACAGCCATTAGCAAGCTTAGAAAAAGCAATTGAGGGTTGAACCTTCCTTTAAAATCAATCACCTTTGGACCCCAACTCTGAGTAATACATACAACTAGAGAAGTAAAAGAATCATCTCATCTCTGGTTCTGGGTGGAGACTTAGCAATCCAATCTGTCCAAAAGATTATTACATCAAATGATGTTTGTCTTTTTGAGCCCTGACTTCATTTTGAGATAGTGTCTCACTATATAGCCCTGACTGGCCTGGAACTCACTATATAGACCAGTTTGGCCTCAAACTCACAGAGATCTGCCTGCATCTGCCTCTGCCTGAGTGCTAGGATTAAAGACATGAGCTACCAGGATCAAGGAGCTCTGCCTTTAAAAATTAAACCAAAACAAACCCCTAACTTTTAAACAATCTTTTCATTGGATTTTGGACACTTACCAAAATCCCAATGCTTGTCCTCACCCTGGGCATTTTAATTTTTATTGTAACAGGGCAGAATAAATTTATAGAAGACAAAAACAAATTTATAAAGAAGGAGATATCTTACCAGGAAGAAAGTAATATTAATATGCAAAATAACAAAGCCTGACCAGACTTACCTAACACCAACACTAATTGCAAATTAACCTTTGACTCACTTGGTACTCTAGTTTCCACAGATTTCCTTTACCAATAGGTATGTTAGTGGGGATAATAGAGATTCTGCCTGGCCTGAAAAACTGCTGAGCAAGTCTTCACTCTACAAGGAACTTCTGGAGAACAAGGAATTTACCTGTATTGGGAATTTTTTTCTTTAAATATATTGCTCTCTCTGTAGCCCCAAGCTGGCTTGGACCTCATTATGTAGATTAGTCTGGCCTTGATCTCACAAAGATGCCTGCCTCTCCCTCCGAGTGCTGGGATTAAAGGTATGTGCCACCATACCCGGCTCATATTCACAATTTTTAAAAAATTCATTTATTTTTATTTTATGTGTATGAGTGTATCACTTGAATGTATTTAAGTGCGTCCGTGTCATGCAATGCCCACAGAGATCAGAAGAGGGTGTTGGGATCCCATGGAACTGAGTTATAGAGGATGGTTGTTAGCCACCAAGGGGTGCTAGGAACTGAACTCTGGTCTTCTGCAAGAACAGCGAATGATCTTAACCACTGAACCATCTCTCCAGCCCTAAGACTTTAAATAGTTTAAGCCCATCTAAGCAGTCCCAGTCAAGGTATGGTCTCGCCCACCATTGACCCCATCATTTTCCTGGCTCCAGTCTAATCCTGTTAGAACTATATAAAATCTCTTTCTGGGAGGGAGACAAGTTCCCTTTCTGGCTGGGGCCTTTTCTTTATCTCAGCATGTGACTCCCTGGGAAATTCCCATTTCTTTCGGGTCCATTGTTTCAATAGTCTGATAAATTGAGACACAAGTGTCTCAGTTCTGCCAGGCCAGTTATACACAGTGATCCCCAAGTCTATCTTCTGGGGTACTGACATGAGGTTCAGGTTTAAATAGAGGGCAAGAAATATGTATGACTAGGCAGTCTTGATCAAGGTGGGGTCCTGCCTGTCACTGAACCATCCTTGTTTGGGCGGCTCCAGTCTTTCCTGTAAGACAGTCTTTCAAATTGTCAGAATTGTGTGAAGTCTCTTTCTGTCAGACAGGTTCCCCCTCCAGGGCTTAGGCCTTTCCCTTCCCCCAGCATGAGAATCATGAGGGAAATTTCAATTACTTGGGGGTCTCAGTAATCTGACCCCCAAAGGGAGTGGCACAAACTATCTCTCTTTGGACTATCTCTGCTTAGCTGCAATAAGAGAGCCCCAGGCACCTGTCAGTTCATAACCATACAGAATGTGCTCCCATCACTTCTGAAGACTTCAAGGCTTTTAGGAGCTATGTGTCAGGAACCAGGACCTCACTGTTTAACTCTCTGTGCTTAGATCCTGGAAATGCTGTGCTAGAGTTAGGCCAGGGTGGTGACTCTGGAGGCCAGTGCCTGAGCAGAACAAGGTAGCGGAGTAAGCAGCCCCAAAGTACAGTGGCTTAAATTTATTAGTGAAATTAGGGCCAAAGCCTGACAGTTCCCTAACAAGCCAGGTTCAGCTGCTCCTCTTCAATGGTCCCATTAAAGACACAAGTAATACTGAAAAGCAATGAAAGATTTATTCATGTGGTCACAATGGGAAGAAGAACAAATCCAGAGGTCTAGTGACACCCCCACACATAGCATACCACTTATCCTGACTTCCGGTCATCTGAGTACTGACACATGATCAGGTTTAATAGAGAGAGGTTTACATAACTAAGTGGTCCTGGTACAGGTGTGGTCCCACCTATCATCGTCTGGCCTCCGCGATCCCTGCAAGATGGCCAGGCAAGCTGTCAGAACTGTGTAAAACTTCTTTGTAGGAGACAGAGCTCTCTCTCAGTCTGGTACCTGATTTCTAGCAGTTTTCTTTTCCCAGTATGAGATTTCCCAGGACAATTCGAATTCCTTAGGGCACATCGTCTCCATAGTGTGGTAGTCAAAGGGAAAGGCACAAATCTCTCTCTAGAATATCTTCATCTCTGCTGGGATAGTTACAAGCTCTATCATTTGTTCTCCCAAATCAGGGTGAAAAAGAGAACCGACTTAACTGGAGCCTTTAAGCTGGACCCTGTTTACCTGAAGCACAGCCATCAGGACTCTGGTAAGCCCCACTTCTCCAGTCTCTTCTGGGTTTCATTTCCATCAGTGCTGAGTTGCAATGCTGAGGAACCTTCTTCCCTAAGGAGAGCAGGGTTCTGTGCTTTTCAGGCTTACCTTCACAACTCCTCCTATGCTATGCTGAGCTGGGGTGTGTGTGTGTGTGTGTGTGTGTGTGTGTGTGATAAGGGACATGGGGGGACTTGGGTTCCTCTTGGGGCGGCCCCCTCCCACTCCTGAAGCATCAGGAGCTTGCACAACAACCTGAATTATGCAGGGTAGGAGTGGGGACACGTGGAGTACAGACTCCAGCCTCAGTGCACACAAATACCACCTCCCAATAGTTCTTATAAAACCAACATCTCTATAGCAATAACTGTGTTCTTTCCAAAAAAGAATTTACATATCATCCACCAATACCATGAAGAAGGAAGAAGGTTCAGTAGGGAAGGGGAGTGAAGAGAAGATATGACAAAACCTAAGGCAGGGCTGTGCACCAATGTACCCTTGTGTGTTTGGTTGGTGGACCTGTGACCGAGGCCTGTTGACAAGACAGGCTCAGTGTCTGCAGACTGGTCACAGGCAGCTCTCAGAAGCAGCAGAGAGCTCACATTTGCTGGGATAGCTTCCAGTTTGGTTATGTACTACTTAGAGACCAGGGCAGGACTCAGTGAGGTATCTGAGCATGGTGACCATATACGTCAGCTGCCTGGACATTTAACTCATGTTTCTAGAGGTTCAAGTCCAACACAGGACAGCCCCTTGGATTTGGGGCTTTGTGGAGAGAAGCACATTATGAGAGAGCATGTAGCTAAGACAAGTGCTCACACTGTGATTTCTTACTTCATAAGCCAGGGGAGAGGAGGGGAGGGAAGCTAGCTAGCTGGCTTCATATGTATATGAAAGAGAGAGAGAAAGTGCGCTCCCCAAATTCACATTAAAATTTTTTTTAATTTATTTTTTTGTATGACTGTTTTGCATACATGTATGTAAGTACACATGTGTGTGCAATGCCTATGGAGATCAGAAGAAGGCATCAGATCCCTTAGAACTTGAGTTACAGACGTTACAGACAGTTGTCAGCTGCCATGTGGCCACTGGGAGCTAAAACTGGGTCATCTGCAAGGGCAGTCAGTTCTCTTAACAGTAGAGCCATCCTTCCAGCCACATAATCTACTTTGAGGACATACCTCTAGTGACCCAAGAATATCCCACTAGGCCTAGGCTCCTAAGGATTCAGTGCATCTCCCAACAGCACGACTACACACGATCCTTTACATGCCAACCTTTGGGAGTCACTATCTATTGAAATTACAGCAGCGGCTTATGGCGAGAAAGGATACAGCTTTTCCTGGGGCAAGACTGATAACCAACAGTGCAAAAACAAAATCCTGCAGCTCTGTGTCCAGGATCTGGGGCTCCAATTTCAAAGGGCTTAGATGCCTTTGCTGCCTACAACATCTCTATTTTTGGGCTGGTTCCCCTCGCTCTATTCCTCTGTCCATAGCACATGTCCCATCGCCCAGGCATCTCTATCAATGTACCAGAGTCTGTTGAAATTGAGAGTTCACCTTCATGGATGATCTCTTAGGGCCTTTTCATGAGGACTCTGACTCTACCACATGGTACCAGGCCTCAGTTGCTCTTCATGACCCCCTTCATCTTTCACCTTATGCCTTAAAAACCAGTACCACACGGACACCACTTACATTGCCAAGTTATGCTGCCAGCTGGAGATGGAGCCCAGCCCCTCCACCCCATCTCGCCACTGTGATTGCAGCTGTCTCAGCTTCTGTGTACTGACCCTGAGGAAACACTTTCCCATTGTCCCTGTGAGGCACAGGAGGTTTCACTTGAGTGGTGCTGATCTCTTTGACAATCGCAGCTGCTTCTCGGGCCCAAGCATGACCAACACACACAGATTCTTAGCCTAAATATCTCACAAATAGCTCCTAGCCTAGCTAACAACAAAGTCCTTGTTCTCTTCTGAAACAGGATCTGGACCTCCACTGTCCATGTTACTTTCCACACGCCTGTCTTCCAAGTTCCCACAAGTATGGCCCGTTAAACTCTGCCCACAGCATGCAGTGGCTTTTCTAGCCCAAAGGTCCCGAGTCACATCCCTCCAAAAACCAACAAGGTTAGTTCATCATAGAAAGTAGGGACCAAGTGCTCAATCACAGGAGCCTCTGGAGAATGTCTCTCCTTCACACCTCAGCAACCGTCAGCACACTCATTTCTCAGTAAGTAGTCTTGCTTTTAGGCGGTCTGGTTTTATTGCTGTCATATTCCATTCACAAGCTGCCCACATCAAGATAAATTAGGAAGTTGTAAAGACTTAGTAGGTATATGACGTTAAGTTGCCCACAGAGTGTATCTGCCCATTCTCATAGGAACTTGCTGGATTGGGGAAATTACTGTTGTCTGTGAGGAGCATATCTATTGCTCCAGATCATCAAGTCACGCCTTAGTGACTCAAACTCATGAAGAAGCAGGATCAGGTTTTCACTGATGCTCTCCTCTGGCCCTAGAAGCTACTCTGTTTGAATCCTTCTCTAGGAAACCTTCAGATATACCCTTCCAGTGTTCCCTGCAATTGAGGAAATGTTCTAAAGTTCCATGCTGTTCCACGCAGCAGCCGCTAACCCACAGGTGGCAAATGAGCACTTGAAAGATGACTCATCTGGCAGAAGAAATCCATTTTCAATTTCCTTTAGTTGTAAACAACAACTTGATTTAAATAGCCACATGTGGTTAGTGGTGCTGTATCAGATGGTGCAATCATATAAACTTAAATGGGAAGGTTCGATCCATTTGTTTTCACTTGTGAGTCATGTGGTTATTTTGAGTGTCTGTGACAAGGCCAAGTGGCTTACTTGGGCTTCTGTGAACACTGTGGGCCTCAGTGTCAGGTGAGTTTTGATGACCTTCCACTGCTGTTAGATTTGCTTAAGAGCTCCTTTGCTGGTAAGAGGCCCCAGAGTATACAGGAGGGTATGGAACAGACGTGAGGACGCTGTGTGACCTTGAGTGCTATCTTAGAGTTACCCATAAGATAGGCTGAGACCAGAGGTGCTGTATGTCCCCAACACTGCCACTTTTATATTATAAAAGACCTAGTCTCTTCTGAGGCCAGATAAAATCAAGCAATGACTTCAGATGTCCTGTACATATAACTCAAACCTTCTGTGAAGTGCTTGTCCCAGCTTTTGAAATGGCCGTGTTGGCAGTGGCGAGTGGCAAAAAGCTGGGATCTTTACAAGTTGTAACATACTTTGCCTGACCTGCATTCATAGAAGAGATTCCCAAGGTGCCTGACTCCTTCCTGGGCCCAGCTGCACAGTAGGGCTGAAGCCAGCACCAGCATGACCCTTAGCTCCTGCCCAGGTCTCTCTAGAAACTATGAAACCTCATCCAGCCTTTTCCTCTGTGCTGTTCTGGGGTTCAGGAGTCTAGGTACCAGAAGGCACCAGAGTACAAAGCAATGTTTTCCTACCAATGGGGCCACTGAGTCCAGGATGAGAGATTTGACTCAGCATGTATTCATGGAACAGCTGTTCTGTGCCAGATGCCAAGCCATTATCCTTAAGTATGGAGATGGAAACTCCTTATTTACTTATTATTTGAATCCCTCTTGGCATTGTCAGCCTACCTTTGTATTCATGAATGATCTGAATGCTGAATACTGCTAGTCACAGCTTTTCGTGTCTATGCACCTGCAAAAGGAAACCCAATCGAGTGCCATTAATAATTGAGGATTTCCAGTGTGTCCTGGCCATCCATCCTCCTCTCAGGGAGCATCCTTGGATCTGTTACTTTGAGACAAACTGCAAAGAATGCACAGCCTAGCCTGTCCTCAGATGGTTTCATGCCTGCCTCAGAAGACATCTTCTGTGACATAAGAAATCTGTCTGGGAGCTGGACAGGTGACTCAGTGGTTAAGAGTACTGACTGTCCTTGCAGAGGACCCAGGTTCAGGGCCCAGCCCCAACATGGCAGCTAATAACCATCTGTAACTCCAGTTCCATGGATATGCTGCCCTCTTCTGGCCTCTGCAGGCATTGCATGATACAGATGTACTTACATCCAAGTAGACAAAACACTTATACACATAAAATAAAAATAATTTTTTAATTAAAAAAAAGAAACCTCCCTGATGGAAGAAAAAAGATACCTCTGTCTAATAGTTTCTCTGTGTCTTTCTCTTTTCTCCAGGACTTATCACTGACTACAGGGTAAGTGGATGATTTGTCTTGCTGAGCTCCAGGTCTATTGGAATACAAATAAATGGAATGTCAAGGACTTCCTGCTATGGTTGCATCTCACCCCACTTCATGAGCAGGAGTCTAAGGAGGCACCTTCTAACTGGCTTCTAGCAGATATATTAGGTGGGCTCTGTCAGGCAGTAGACAGCTCTACCAAGTCCACCAGTCCGAAGTTCCAGGTTAGGATGAGCACCCTCTAAAGTAGGTAAAAGGAAATCTATACCCTGACTCCTGCAAGGGACTGTCCCCAGAGACCATGTGACCCTCCTTCCTGCCTCGTTGCTACACACTTGGGGTGATGGAATAGCACAGAGAGAAGAATGAGGTTCAGAGACAGGCAACCACTGTCTAGAAGCCTTTTCTCAGTTTATTTTATTTCTTTCTGTCTTTTTTATTTGCTATAAACTTTTTTTCCTGAATTTCGAAAACACCAGGTTGTCCCAGCTTAATTTGGAAAGGAGTTTGGAATCACAAGTAGTGCTGGGACATTTACAAGAATAGAAGCCAAGCAGGAGGGGTCATGTAGGGGCCCACTGTATCAGCTGCCTTTCTGACTCAAGAAATATCCCGAGTCCAGGGAGATGTGCAATCAGGCATGGTGGACATAGGGTGTTATCAAAGCCTCCTGTCCAAAGTGGTATGTCTGAATTCTTGGGTCCAGTATGTCACCCGCTGATAATAAAGTATCAGGATTATCTCTCACAGATATAGAGTACCCTTCCTTTTTCCGGTGACAGCTGCAAGCTGGCAGGTGCTGGCCACTAGGGATCTTCATTACAGTTCCTCCCAGGACAGCATTTTCGGGAAGCTTGCAGTTCAGGGACAAATGCCAGGGCATGTGCAGATGCGTGCATGGCTGTTGGAACAGTCCTTCTTCTCATTTAACATTGTACACATAATCCCTATTTAGGATCCAACTTACCCTTTAGAAAGTTATTCCTTAAGGGATAATGTGAGAATAATATTAAAAAATGTGTGAGAACAAGAGAGAGTACTCATAATCTCTCTATTCTGACACTTCAGTGGGCTTTGCATGTTCATAGCTTCTGAGGGGATCCTATGCCAGACTTCTGAGAAGGAGTTTGCAGCCTTCTTTAAAAGGATAACAGCTAGTCAGGAGGCAGTTGTTAGTAGAGCCCCGATTATTCTATGTGAACTTGACATGGTGTCACCTGCCAATGATATCTAAGCTGTGCAGAAGCAAAGTTTAAAGAATAAAAAGGACAAAGTTTGCATATCCTGTGGTTTAAGTGTCTTGTCTCGGTTTTATACACAAGATAATTATATGTCTACTGCATAGTAACTGAGGAAAGTGAGAAACTTCTGTAAGGAAATAGTTCAACAATAGAGAATTAAAATAGGGACTCATACCATAGGTACATATGTCTAGAAAAAACAGTGTATGTAGATTTGGTATTATCCAAATTTCAAGCCCCAGAGGAAAGGGGGTCTTGTAACTTACCTCCTGATCAAGGAAGGAACGACTGTGTATATAAAAACAACCTTTGTGCCTTCTGCCAAGAAGCAGCACTGTGCTCAGGCTAGCAAACAGAGGGTGAGTTTGGTATACATTTCCTTACTGTAGAATATCATCCCGTGTCTAGTAGGCGGACATCTCTCCTCAGGACAGGGC
Source organism: Eospalax fontanierii (assembly GCA_035773235.1). Classification (NCBI taxonomy): domain Eukaryota; kingdom Metazoa; phylum Chordata; class Mammalia; order Rodentia; family Spalacidae; genus Eospalax; species Eospalax fontanierii. Next base: position 41,503,009 of record CM069540.1, on the reverse strand, counting down.
CAAGGAACCAGGTAGGAAGCATAAGAGGGGCCACCTCAAAATCTCCTTTATAAGCTCAAGTTGAATATTTACTTTAATTTTTTTTTATGAGTATGAGTGTTTTGCCTAAATGTATGTAAGTGTACTCATGCATGCAATGCCCAAGGAGGCCAGAAGAGGGCCATGGATCTCCTGGAACTGGAGTTATAGATGGTTGTTAGCTACCTTGTAGGTGCTAGGAACTGAACCTGGGTCCTCTACAAGAGCAGCCAGTGCTCTTAACCACTGAATCATCTCTCAACCTTTTTTTTTTGTTGTTGTTTGTTTGGTTGGTTAGGTTTTTTTTTTTTTTTTTTTGAGACATTGTCTGTCCTTGTGACCCCAGGTGGCCTGGAACTCACTATGTAGACCAGTCTAACCTAGATCTCACTGAGATCTGCCTGTCTCTGCCTCCCAAGTGCTGGGATTAATAGTGTGTGCCACCACACCCTGCTTAAGTTGAGTATTTAAAAGAAAGCTACAAAGCATCCTCCCAGCTGGCCTGGGTCTCACCCAGTCCTCTCCTATGTGTTTTTTATTATGTTTCCAGCCGTTACCGTCAAGAAGAACGTGAAGAGCCCATCATCTGACAGTCTGGGAAAGCTAGGACAAGCAAGGGGAAAGTTTCTTTGGTAAAGGAGCATTGGGGGATGGGGGATAACTCCCCCCAAATCAGTGACATGAAGAGCAATTCTAGTGCTTCACAGGCAGAGAGAAGCAGGCACACTCGGGGTTCAGTTTCTTCTTTCCCTGACCTGGATGGAAGCTCCTTAGAGTAGGACCACATCTTCCCTATTTGCTCACTGTGGTTCTTCCCCTGCTGCGTACTCAGCAGACACCTGTCTAGTAAGCACCAGTGCCTCCCAAGTCAGTGATCCTTCTGTCCTCATCTCCATAAGAAGTAAAAAAGCTTCCTGTTGGGATCCCAGCTCACATGTCAAGTTCTTTGCCATCTAGGATGAGAAATGAGCATTCCACAGGAACTGGCTGCCTCCAGAAGAAACCAGCCAACCAATAAGTTGAAAAGGCAGCAGGCTCTTAATATGCATCTCACTGATGCGCTTTTATATTTCGTTTCAGCACTGGCAGATTCCACTTGGTCGGAGATTCCGCTCTTTGAAAATGTGGTTTGTTTTTAGAATGTATGGAGTCAAAGGACTGCAGGCTTATATTCGCAAGGTGACTGTCTTCCTTTTTTATTTAAGCAACATTATGGAGGTCTTAGGAGACTCAGAAATTAATGCTGTTTATTAAAGCAAACATCACCATACACTACCTAACAATGGGGATAAGTTCTGAGAAATGCATCATCAAGCACTTTCATAAACATGAAGGCATCAGAGTGTATATATGCAAGCCGAGATGGCCACAGCTTCTTAGCAGGCACAGACTCCTAATGACAGAGTGATACATGGTCTGTGGTTGGCTATTATAAAAATGGTAATAGGACCAGATTGTAGCCTGGGTCTTTAAGATCAGTACATCTGTATTGGTCCAGTGCATGATTATGGATCTTCTAGAACACTTTCACTAGGAATACAGGTTATCAGCTCCAGAAAGATAGTTAAAAGTATTGTGTGGAGTTAATTTTTTCTGCATCTATGCAACAGCAAGTTTCACAGAGCAATGATAATAGTGAGAAAATAATGTGTTTCTTTCCCCAAATTGCCAAACTACAAGAACCTTCAAGTTGGTTTAGATGGGTACCTTCTTGTCCCACTGGTCTGTCTGAAGGAGGCTTCCTGGGCTGTTTCAACAAGTCATGCAGATCACTGGGACATGCACTAAACCACTTTGGGGAACCACTAATCTGCTCTAAGCTCCACTGCTCTGCATTTTTATTTCAACAGTTGGGAAAACCAAGGCATGAATATGAGCCAGGACCTGCCTCCCCATCTAGCCAGGTGCAGAGGGCCACTGACTTCAGTAAGGTCCCTTCTTCAGGACCTGCCATTCTTTCTAAGCCATGGCTTCATCTTGATGAGGCAGGCGTGACTTTAGTTTCCACCTGCAGTGATAGTGACAGCCTTCTCTTTAAGTCCTGGTGCTTACTGTGACACCAGCTGCGCATCTGAGGGTAGGAGCTGAATACCTCAGGCTTGTTCCCTGTGATAAAGATGCAGAAAAGCATTCATTTGCAGAGTGCCGGTCACATGCTACAAACTGGCATGTGTCCAGATCACAGACGATTGTGAGGACATTGATGGAGCTGTCAAGTGGTGTGAGAAATGACCGAGGGGTAAGAACTAGAGACTGAGTGAGTGTGTGTGTGTGTGTGAATTTATCAATAAAACAGCCTCTGTTCCCAACTGCATATGGAATAGGGAAAGTGACTGACTCATTTGGTGAAAAGAAAAAAGAAAACCCCAAAGTGTTTTGTCTGTCCATGGTGATAATGATTTAAGTTCAGAAGGACTTGTTGTGATTATGCTGTCTCATGTTAAAAACACAGAACACCTCTTTCTAGAAGGGCCTCAATCCTTCCTTTCCAAGAGAATGAGAATAGTCAAAGCAGTGTCCCAAGGCCTGAGCTAATTGCAGTTCAATTTAGTCCTGAGTCTTTGGCGCCCTCTGGTGGCCTTACTAGAGAGCCCTTGCATCAATAGAGTTTCAATCCCAACAAGCCTGTCTGCTACTTGAATTCAGCTCCTATTAGGTATCTACCTTGTGACAGAGTTCTGGGGGTTCCAGTTAGTTAAATGTGCATCTGGATGGTGGTATGTTCTCTGAAGATTATATAATATTTTAATCATCTTTGAGTTCTATAAGCATCTAGAAGTTAAGTAAGTTGGTGTGTTGATGTGGCTGGGTGGAAGTGATTCCTACCTACCAGTACAATCAAGATGGAACCAAAGCCCGACCCAATACAGAACTGTGATGCCCTAATGTTAGGCTGCTGGTTTGAATCCCAGCTCGGCTAGGGCATGACTATAAAGCCTTGGGCATGATGTTTATTCTCTCTGAGTCTTAGTATTCCTGTCTACAAATTGCAGCTATCTCAGTATCACAGTGATTGAAGCTGGTATCAGGATGACAAGACAGATGGATTTAGCCTTTCTTTTAGGACATTCAAATACTTCTTTTCAATGCTTGTTACACAGTTACAAAAGATGGGACTGGTGTGGGGGTGAGGTAAAATAATGGATCCATGAAGAAAATGAGGGTGTTTTTCTAAGACATTGGACTTTCCCTGTGGTATTGAGTAGGCGAGTTTCCTTCCTAATTTGTGTGGGAACTGCCAGTGATGAGAGAGACATTGTTTATTGTAAATTTATTGTAAATGCATTACAGATATGCCGTCCTGTAAGGTGCTAGGTCACCAGGGCTGGAGTTCAGTGGTGATGAGAAACTATGGCATGTTTTCTTTTCCTCTTTCCAGCATGTACAGCTGTCCCATGAGTTTGAGTCCCTGGTACGCCAGGACCCTCGCTTTGAGATCTGCACAGAAGTCATTCTTGGGCTGGTCTGCTTTCGACTGAAGGTATGCTATACCGATTTCAGTCATCTTCGTTTTCACTGAATGATAGCAGAGAAAGTATCGTCTATGATGTCCACAAGCAAAAGTTTACCGTAGTTGCTCAGGGCTGCAGAACACAGCTTGGGGTGCTCAGGGGTGGTGCTGTCCAGGCTGATTTCTGAGAGGCATCACACAGACCCCACTTCATGGACTTGCTGCCCAGGTTCCTCAGGTGTCCTCTCTTGACCCCATGCCGAGAGTATATCCTGTGCCTCTAGAATGAGAACTCTTTCTGGACTGTGGCTCTCTGAAGCCTCAGTAACCAGGTCACCTGTGGACCTGCAGCACCAACACATCTGGGCGCTGGTGAGGAAAGGAGACCTCACTGTCCCACCACGTGGCTGCACCTCAGCAGGATTCTGCGCAATGGGAGCACCTGAGCTGTGTGCTCACTTTATGAGGGAAGCCTGCTCAGATGGGAGAAAGTCATCTTTGCTGAGATTCATGGCCATGTTTCTTAAAAGGCCCTACAGTGTGCTATACACACAACCCTTGCTCATCTGTCTTATGAATGAATGCTCTGGACACTATTGAGATACCTTTTAATAGGCCAATAGTTTCTTGTTTTCCTCCTCCTCCACTCTACAGTGTTGGGGTGGAGCCTCACACAGACAAGTGCTTTATACCCCTAACTTACATCCTCAGACTCTACCTCCTTTATCCACGCTTTCTTAAAAATAAGAGACAGAGTCTCATGATGTTGCCAGGCTGACCTGAATCCTGTGATCCTCCTATGCAGCTGCAACTACAGATGCATGCTTCTGTGTCTGATAGGCTAACGGTTTCTAAATGAGATCTGGGCCTTTCTAGGAGATCTCCTTGCTCAGTCCTAGACAGCAGTCATGAGAAGGGGCAATTTGGGCTATATAATTGTCATGGACTGCCCATTCAGGTACCATCTCCCTCCCTCACCTGATTCTTAGTACTTTGAGATGAACATGAGATGCTAACATGTAAAATTCTGGAAAGAGGAATTTTTAGTCTTGTGGTGTGAGAACTAGAGAGGAGCAGACATAAAATGTAAGATCTGGGGAAGATATGCAGAGCAACACAGAAAGCAGGCCATGGCTTAGTGTATAGGACACCCCAAGGCATCTATTTCTCTGGAACTTGGTGTATGGACCATGGGATGTGGCAGTTCCACAAAGGTTGGCGTTGGCATCGTGTTCAGACTTGTCTGCTCCCCAGTAGGTAGTTTTTTTAATCACCTGTGTACTTGTAGGATGCTTAAATTTTAATCTTTAATGATTTCGTTGAGATGTATTCACCTTAGCCCTTTCTTTTGTCCATTTGAGTGATTTTTAGCATATCTACAGAGTTGTGCCTCCAGGACCACAACCCAGCTGTACAATGTGTTCATCTCTGCCGTTAGCAGACACCCTGTTGACCAGCTCCAGGCAGATCTGTCTCTGGAGATTTGCCTGCTCTGAACGTGCAGATAAACGCTCTCCATATGTTGTGTTTTTGGTTGACTTCTTTCGCTTTTAGCATGATGTTGTCAAGGTTAAGACCGTTACTGGATATAATTTACAGATTCCACCAAGTCCACTTTGCCTTCGTTTCTGTCTCTTCTCACATACCTAGTGGTGTGTGCAGTCCTCACGTGCAGGACCCTGGCCACTTTTTAGCTGAGAAACCTATTCTTTTGAGAACCTTTGTTATTTCCTTACCTCTAACCCTCTCCCACCATCCCTCCCTCCCTCTCTCCCTTCTTTTTTCTTTTTCTCTCTGAGACAGGGTCTCACTATTTAGATCAGGCTGGCTTTGAACTTTTTGTTTTTATTTTTGTTTTGAGGCATGGACTCCCCATAGCCCCAAGTGGCCTGGAACTCACCTTGTAGACCAGGGTAGCCCTGACTTTACAGAGATTCACCTGCCTCTGCCTCCTGAATGTGAGTACAGGGATTAAAGGTGTGCACCACCATGCTCAGCTGAACCTTTTTTTCTTAAGGTAGCACATTAGCTAATTACTTTCCTGCTTATATAATTACATTAATCATTATTTTCTCTGTCTTTTCCAGTCTGAGTTTCTATTTTTTAATATTGTATTTATTATTTTTATTTTATGTGGATGAGTGTTTTACCTGCATGTATGTACGTGCACCTGTGTTGTGCAATGACTGAGGAGGTCAGAAGAGGGCGTCAGGTGACCTGGAACTGGAGGAACAGAGGTTATTAGTTGTCATGTGAGTGCTTAGAATCAAACCCAGGTCTTCTGCAAGAGCAGCCACTTCTCTTAACCACTGAGCCACCTGTCCACCCTGCCTGTCATCTGAGCTTTCAATTCTCTTCATCATTGATGACTTCAGCAATTACGTATTGTTGCTATTTATTGATTGATTGAGACTGACACAACCCAGGCTGCTTTCAAACCAGCTGTGTAGCCAAGGATGATCTTGAGCTCCTGATTCTTCCATTTCTTCCTCTCAAGAGATGTGATTATAGGTATTCGCCATCTTTCTGGCTTAAAACAGCATCCACTACAAAACAGTTTTTCTTCATGGAACGAGTGAATTTAACCCAGGGTCTCACTTATGCTAGGCAAGTGCTGTACCACAGAGCTATATTCCTGCCCCATAGCTCTCTATTGAACCTAGAGCATGTGATGCTGCTGTGGCATAACTGTTCCTCTTTTCTCGTCTTTAATAGCTCTCCTTCCATCTTCACTCTAGCCAGACTCCTCCTGTCTTACTTTTTTCTTTGTCATTATTGTATCTCAGACCATTTCTCTGTTTACATTTGGTCCTATCCCATGGAATCCTATCTAACCCAATCTAACTGAAACTTGCAAGAAAATTTTTCCTAAATACATTGTCTTCATTTTCTGTACTATGTGAATGTCAAGTGTGTGCTCCCATGCTGAGTCTTTTTTTTTTTTTCCATTGTAGCATGCCTTCATTTTGAAATGCCAAGTCTTTTTGATAAAATCCATTCTCTTGGTACTATATCTCATTTCTCTGCCCTCCTTAAATAGGATCTGATTTGTTCAGTCCTGGCATTCATACCAACAGTGCCAGAATAGCCTGTGGTTCCTTCACTGTACATCTAGACTCCTCTTGGGTGTCACACTCAGACCCATAGCTAGAGGCAGGTGAATTTGCTCAAGGCCAGTTTCCCACATCCAGCAAATGTTTGTCTACTGCAATTCCGCCAGGCAGAGGGAACACTTCTTTTCCACATGTCCTCCTGCCCCCCCCCCATTTTTAATTTTAAAAATATTTTTAAAGTTTTTCTTTATTTTTATTTGTTGTGTATGAATGTTTTGCTTGCAACTATGTAAGTCCACCATGTGTATGCCTGGTGTCCGTGGAGACCAGCAAAGGGCATCCTGTCCCTTGGAACTTGAGTTAAGGACCACTGTTAGCCACCATGTGGGTGCTGGGAATCAAACTGAGTCCTCTGCAAGCAGAGTAAGTGCTCTTAACTACTTAGCCCTGGGGTGGGAGGGGCTTCATAGGGCAACTTAGAAGAGTGAAGGGAGTAGGCAGAGAGCTGACAGAGGACCTCCTGTGTGCTGTTTGTTAAGGCTGTCTTATCTCAGGTCAGTCACTGGGTGTGGAGGCCTCTGTCCCTCTGTCCCCTGGTGGAGGCCTGTTCTCTTTCTAGAGAGGCCGTGTGGAGATCACCATGACCCCCACCCCCACCCCATCCCTGACCTTCCTGTACCCATGATTGTTCTTCCCAGATTCTAGCAAAGTGTGACTGTTATTTCATTGTCTTTGTTGAGACTGTCTCTAAGTTTCACTGAGAAGTTAGAGTGAGTCTTGCTATCGTGTACCAGAAACTCTGATTATGTTGTTTAAGTTCATTGGTTGGTTGACATCGTCTCTAGGGATCTCCATCTTTTTTAAACAAACTTGGGTTATAGGAGAGTTGACTTCTGGTAATGCAGAACACAGAGAAGTATGTAGAAGATGAAGTAGTCTCATACATTCTTTCAACCTGTGCTCGAATCATTTTGCTGAACTTTCTGGCATCTTAAAGATAAAGTAAAAGGCCAGGATGGTTTTTTTTGTGTCTGCAATCTTTAAGCATTACCAGATTTTGACTGTGTTACATGATGAATCCGTTTTCTAATCCCTTTAGGGCTCCAACCAGCTTAATGAAGCTCTTTTACAAAGAATAAACAATGCCAAAAAAATCCACTTGGTTCCTTGTCACCTCCAAGACAAGTTTGTGCTGCGCTTTGTTGTGTGCTCTCGCACTGTGGAGTCTGCCCATGTACAGCGAGCCTGGGAGCACATCAGTGAGCTGGCTGGCAGCCTCCTGAAGACAGAGAAGGATTCAGAGCTGCTGCAGGTAAGTTGGCTGTACCAGGAACGGCCTGTCCTCCTGGCATCAGGATTCAGCTCAGTCCCAGCTTGGCCACTCAGCACCAGGGGGCTGGATCCCACTGTAAAATGAGAATGAAGAAACTGTCATGTTCAGCTAGGAGAAGCAGAAGTTTCTAGAGAATCTTGCAGTGATTCTCTAGAAACACTAATTTTTACTTACTTTTGTGAGAATATCAATCTCTATACTCTCTTTTCCCAGTGAGTTCCCCAAACTGCATTGACCAAGGCAACTATCATAATCAATTTTAGATACAAGAAAACAATAAAGTGGGAATTTCATGTGACTTATGACTAGTCAGGAATGGTTAAAGTCTTTATGGCACAGAGGGGAGGGATTTGTAGACAGTATAAGGATAATGCATAAGGAAACCACTCTAACATTGCATTAGCACAGGAAGGATAACTTTACATAGACTTTTGTCAGTGAAAACACCAAACAGCACAGGCTTCTTTTCCTGGCAGAAGGTTCTTCTCTCCCCCGAGCAATTCAAAGTCCTATCAGGAAATTTCTGCAAGGGGTGGGAGAGAGGCTTATATTTTGAAACCATTCCATTGTTTTAAATATAAGAATATGTTTCTATGTACCAAATCAAACCCCATCAGGAGAACATGGTCAACATTTCTGTAGCTATGTCTGCCTGCTGCCACATCAGGATCTTTATCCCTCATGTCCCCCAAAATACAAATACTGAAGCTCTGGAAAATAACCAGAAGCAAAGTGTATTTCTGATGAAGTCCCAATTCCTATGAAACCCCAGACTGGGTTTCAATTGCCTAAGCACTGTCCCGGTTACTGTACTATTGTTGTCTCAGTCAGTTTACTTTGAACAATTACAGTTTTAATCCATGTTTTGTGTGTGTGTGTGTGTGTGTGTGTGTGTGTGTGGCTTATTTGTGAGTCCATGTAGTCATAGTTTTGAAAGTAGGAACTATTTCTGTTTCACAGAAGGTGGAAATTAGGCAGAGAGTCTAGTTATATTGCTAAAATGTGTCATTATAGATGTTGGATTGACAATACAAGTTCCTTTTTTCAGTTCAAACTATTGTATATAGCACAGGTGCCCGTTTGACCGCAGAAACATACACATTTCTCTGTATTTAACTTACAAGTACATAGAGTCCTTATTTTTTATTATTTGATTTTTTGTGGCGCTGGGATGGAACAGAGTCTTGTCTGCTAGGCAGATGTACTACTGCAGAATTACATCACCAGCTATTTTTTTTTAATTGGCCATAACTTCATGCTATTTTTTTCCCTGTACAGATCAAAAGTTGAAAGGAAGTGTGCCTGAAACTGGAATGAAGAAAAAATAAACATCACCCTATCTTTGTGAAACCGAGGTTGTACGTGGCCTCATACGTCTGTCTCAAAAGTTAACCAGAAACTTGTGATTGTCTTTTCAGTGACCTATCAATGAAGAAATAATTTCTGTATGGAGAGCTAATACCAGTGGCTATGGCTTTTGTTCATTATTTGGTTGTGATTTTTGTTGACGGTAAATCGGATTATTTTCTTGTTCACAAAGCCGTTCACAAAGCTGGCAGGAAAGGTTTATTGAAATACATTCCTGGCGATAACTGGAGATTATATCTATGGTCTTTAATTTGTCATCTGTTGTGTGGCTAAACACTTAATAAACAATTGTAGTGGAAGGTTAGTTGTGTTGAGTCATCTTGTTCTATATTGTATCAAACTGATTCTTAGGAGTTAGACTTAGTTCCTTTCAATCACAACATCCTTGTTAAATGGCAGTCATTTACTCATCCTGTTTCTTGAAAGCCTAGTATATGTCACTGCTCCAAATGAATTAACACTCAGTTCTGCTTGGAAATGAGTGCAGCTTCTAGGCATTTACTCAAATAATCTCATCTCTTTATTTGGAATCATTTTGATTTTGAAAAGTGGGCTTTTAAAAATATTTATTTTAATTACATATATGTATGTGTACATGAGTGCAATGGCCACACAGGCCAGAAAAAGGGACATTAGATCCCCTAGAGCTGTGGGTACAGGAGGTTGTGAGCTGCCTGATATGGGTGCTGAGGAATAAACTCGGGTCCTCTGCAAGGGTAGCCAGTATGCTTAACCACTGAGCTTCTTTCTAGCCCCAACCTATGTACTTTCATCCTAAGATTAATTATTGTTCTTCGGAGACTTTAGAAATATCAACAGCATTCAAAAAGGGGTCCTTAGGTTACTAGCAAGTGTGATAGTTTATAGTGACTGTCACCTTGACAGGATCTAGAATGACCTAGGTGACAAGCTTCTGTTCATGCTATGAGGGAGTTTCTACATTAGGTTAGCCTCTGGTGGATGACTATGAAGGATTATCTTGATTAGGATGATGGGTGCTCATCCTAAAAGTGGGTGGCATCATTCCCTGGGTTTAGGTCCTAGACTACATGAAAAGGAGAAAGCTAGCTGAGCACCAGTATTCATAGTTCTTGTTTTCCTGATTGTGGATTCAATACAACCAATTCCTACAACCTGTACTTCCTTGCTGTATGACCGTATTCTCAAACTGTGAGTCAAAATAAACCTGTTCTCCTTTAAGCTGCTTTTGTCAGGGCATTTTCTCACAGCAACAGGAAAAGTAATTCTGTGGGTATATTTTGAATTTCAGCCTCTGACATCTATACATGTGTAAATGAATGTTGTGATCTGGTTTTTTAGAAATCGTGGCACACGGCAAGGTGTGGTGGTGTACTCCCTCCATTCTAGTAGTCAGAAAGCAGAGCCAGGTGGATATCTATGAGTTTGAGGCCAGCTTGGTCTATATAGTAAATTCTAGGCCAGGCAGGGATACACAGTGAGACCCTATCATAGAAAAGAAACAAAATGGTACATGTCATTCTCTACTTCTCCATCTGATTTGGTCAGGACATTTAGCTATCAATGAGCCAGATCTGAGTTCTGTCATGATTTAGGAGTAAGGGATGGTCCACTGGGGTCCACTAGAACCATCTGTGGCAGGACTAGAAGAGTACAGAGCACTCAGATGATTGAGTTGAGACTGGGGTGCTGTGGTATATTGAATAATATCCCTCATAGGCTCCAATTATTTGAACATTTTGTCACTACTTTGTGGTTGTTTTGGAGGTCTTAGAAGATGCACCCTTGTTGGAGGAAGCATGTCACTGGGGGGTGATCTTAGAGATTAAGCCTTGCCAGATTAAGAGTCACTCTCTGATTCCTGTGCCTGCTTGAAGATGTGAGCGCGTAGCTTCTGCTCCAGTCACCTCTGCCGCCGTGCCTCCCCACCATGATAGACTATTGCCCTTTGGGACCATAAGCTAAATAAACTCTTCCTTTTATAAGTTTCCTTGATCATGGTGTTTCACACAGCAACATAGAAGTAACTAATACAGGTGCCAACACTTTACTGTAAAATTGTATTTGTGCCTGAGTGTGCCCTTGTGTATGCTGCGAGGCTCCATGATGGGCCACACCATTCATTGATACCAGCCCTCAGCTTTGCTTGCAGAAGGATCACAGTCCAGCATGGTCTGTAAAACCACTTGGGGGAAGTGGTTGAGATTTGAATATGAGCTGAGGCTGAGTAGCAGGTGGCACTGGCTGAGCTGCACAAATGGGAGGCAGGAGTTAGCTGAAGGGCTGGAATACTCCCCTCTAAACTGCTGGATCGAAGGGACCAGAGTCTAGGACCTCAGCAAATGTTCAGATTCAGGAGGAATGAAATCTTGTCTGACTTGTGGCTCCTTTCAAGCTCATGAATCTATTGGCTTCTCCAGGCATCTTGTCAACATCTCTTCAACCCCAGAACACCCAGCCTTAGAAACAGGAAGGACTTTCTCTCAGTTAAGAAAAGTATACACACAGCACTTACTCTATGACAGGGACGGTTACATATATTTTAAAATATTAACTCATTTTAAAACTCTCTGAGGTACGCTGTATTACTACCCCCATTTTACAGATGAAAACACAAAGGTACTTCTGAGAGGTTTGACGACTTGTCTCAGGTCACCCAGTAGCCAAGCTGGGAATGTAGTCTAGGTTCTAGAATCCATATTCTCACCTGTTAAACTGTGCTGCGCTGTGTGCCATGAGCTCCCCAGGATTAAGCTTTTCTCATATTTGCTCCTTATAGGACAATCATCTTTATCTGCCAGGGTAAATCTTGTTGCTGACCCCAATTGTACATTCTTTACATGGTCTAGTATGCCTAGATTATTGAGACTAGTCTGTGGTCAGTGTGTAGACCATTATTTAATCTGTGCCCAAATGCATGTTACAGCACAATGACCTCTCCTGGCACGATTACTAGATACCATCTGTGTGACCTCATGCTTAATGATCATGGGCACCTCCTCCCCACTTACCTGGACACAGTGGATAGCTGGTCAACAACTTACCCTGGGACCACACTTCTCTACAATGCAGCAAACAGCAGCCTTCCTGGAACCAGAGATCCAAGTTTGATGGGTTGAGGTTGTAATACGGGGTAGCTATTTACATCGTCATGGGACAGAAAGCAGAAAGACAGAAAGCCAGAAAGCACCAGAAATAGTGTAAGCCCAAGGATACTTCCTCCAGCGAAGCTTCATCTCTCAAAGTTTCTAGAACCTTCCAAACTAGTGTCAGCAACCAGGGACCACAAATACAAAACCTGAAGCTGTGGGGAATGTTTCAGATTCAAACTGTAACACTATGGTACTAATAATTTGGATAAATTATTAAATAGCAAGATTAAGGAAACTGAAATGTGGAAAACCACCAACAAAGGAGGTTTTTTTTTTAGTTCTAAGTTGTAATCAGGGAGTCTCTGTGGAACAAAGGATGGGCCTGGCCTTAGTGACAATTCCTAACATGTGGCAAGTACTAACTGGGGTCCAAATGAGACAGGTCTAGGTTTACGCATAACCCCCTGTGATGGCTGTTGAGTCTTGGAGCTGAGACCTGAACCCTGGAAAGGCATCTCTACAGGGTTTGGTACTATGACTTCAGCACGGTGCCTGGTGTTCTAAGAATGTTGGGTAAATGTTTCCAAGTGTTGATACTGTTTTGAAACAACAGAAATGTATTCTTTTATCATCCTGGAAGCCAGAAGCCCAAAATGAAGACTTCAGCAGGTCCCTGTTGCCTCGATGTTCAGTTTCTGGTTCTTCGGCTTGTGGTACTTTATGGCAGGGAGAGTAGGGCAGAGTGAGGTCATAATTTGCATATGAAAAAAAATCCAGTTGGCAGATGGGAAGCCCCTCCTCACCAAGGCTGACATATAACAGAGCATGCACAGAGAAAGTACGTGTTGTTAGAATGATCCAAAAGCCCAGGACGCTGGGATATAAACATCTCAATCCCTTGTACAGTGTTTGCCATTGAACCTCTGACCTTTTTCCAGTTCTGGCCCACTTCCTTCTTTGGAAGTGCTTTTTCTAAATAAACTGACTTTGCTTCTACCACTATCCATATGTCCTTGGTCTAATTCCTTATTCCAGGACATAAGCCAGAAATCCCAGCGGGTGTTCACTGTGTTATGGCGCTAAGGCTCCTGGGAAGGACCACTCAGACTCAGATGTTCCAAATCAGCCAGATTTATTTAACTGGGCCAGTGACTGCATTCTTTGGGCTGAGAATTAGAGAGCAGGGCACTGGGGGTGGGATTGCAGGCAGGAAAAACTCACTACCTCATTAACACACTAGGTATTTCACTCATCTGTTTAGCATAACTTAAGGTGATCCTGTCTCCCTAGGGATGGTCCTAAAACCAAATGATTGACTAGTGAAACTGGAAAGGTGGGTTTTCTCAACAGATACACTGGAGATTGTTTAGTCTATCCCAGTTAATTTTCTGGGGCTATTTGCCGCTCTAACAACTGCACCCCTGATATACACTCATAACAGCATCACTCCAGTGTCTGCCTCTGTTCTCCAGCTTCTCCTTGTGTTTCTGCTCATCTTTAAATGCACACCAATTATGTTGGTTGCAGGCCCAACCAAATCTAGCATTGTCATAACTAAGATGTTTTAAAGGTCTTATGTCCAAAGAAGGTCAGATTAACAGACACTGGGGGTTAGAACTTCAGCATATCTGTTTTGGGGGGCAAAATTAACCCAGAACTTAGCAATGTCAAGCTGGAAGCACATAACAGTGCTGATCAGGTTGGCAGTATGGTTCTTAAGGAAAGTGGCCAGTTATAGTTCCTTCCTGTTCTGCCCATCAAGAATGTCAGGGGGCATCATTTGGACTTAATTCTCACCTTAAGCCTAGAAGAACAACCCAAATCCAAAAGGCACCCATGCTGTGTGCTTTGCAATCAAACTGAAACTTCATTTTTATTTTTGCCTGCATGTTCTTTTTTAATTAAAAAAAATTAATTCTATGTTGTGGGTGAGTGTATTGCCTGCATGTGTGTTAGTGTAACTGTGTCATGCAGTATCTAAAGAGGGCAGAAGAGGGCACTGGATACCCTGAAACTGGAGTTACAGATGATTGTTGTAAGGTGTGAATGAAACCCCCCAACAGTTTCGGACTCTGGAAGAAACCTGGAGCTAGAGCTTATCTAAGCCTTGCAAACCACTCCAGATCCCAAATTCCTTGGCAGATAAGCAAGGAATTCACGAACAGCTCTGGAAAAGGACTACTTCCTGGACAGAAGCTTGCCTGAAACATCAATCAGATGTCATGGCAACCCCCCCTCCCTTAAAAGCCAGGAGGGGACTGAAGGTTTAAAAGGTTTTGAGGACTTGGACAACGTGCTTGTGCTTCTGCTGCTTGTGCTTCTGCTGCTTGTGCTTCTGCTGCTGCTGGTGCTACTGGTGCTGCGCTGCCAGCCCGGTTCCCTGGAGCCCCAGCCCCAAGATGGGGGTGAGGGGGCTAGCCTCCCCCCCATCTCTTCGGGGAGGCTAGCCCCCAAGGGAGGCTAGCGTTTCTCCACTCGTGGGTGCAGAGGAGCTAGTCCCATCTGGTCTTCTCTCAATAAAGTCGGGTCCTGTTAGCTGCCAGCGGAGTCCGGTCCCTTCTGTCTGCTGCGTCTCTCGAACCCTGAACCTGACAATTGTTAGCTACCATGTGGATGCTGGGATTTGAACCCAGGTCACCTACAAGAACAGTCTGAGCTCTTAACTGCTGAGCCCCTTGCCTGCATGTCTGAAAGTGCCGTACATGGCCCTTAGAGGCCAGAAGAGGAAGTTGAATACACTGGAATTGGACTTAGGGCCAGTTGTTAACTGCTCTGTGGGTGCTGTGAGCTGAACCCAGTTCCTTTGCAAGAGCAGCAGGTGCTTATAACCAGTGAGGCATTTCTCCAACCCCTGAAATCCATTATTTTTATTTTTATTTTATTTTCTTGAGACAGGGTCTCCTTGTAGCTCCAGCTAGTCTCCATCTCACAGAGCTCTGCCTGCCTCTGCCTCCCAAGTGTAGGGATTAAAGGCATATGTCACAGCTGGAAATCTTTTATTATCTTTTTGTTTGTTTGGTTTGGTTTTTGAGACAGGGTCTCATTATGCAACACTAGCTGGCCTGGAGCTTCCTATCTATGTAGGCCAGGTTGACCTTGAACTCACAGAAATCTGCCTGTCTCTGCCTCCCAAGTGGTGGGATAAAAGGCGTATGCCAACACGCTCAGCTAAACCCCCAAACCTTGTAACCCCACTTCCCGAGTGCTGGGATTATAGGTTTATAGGTGTGCACCAACATTAGCAACAGCTCAAACCAATACTTTAAGGAAGCAGAAGGATCCTCAAATGGAGCACTTTTCCTAAAAACAGGATGCTTATAGCCACTAGAGCCCAGACCACCTCAGTCAGCCTGACAGGAAGTCCCTCTTCTTTAACTCTTTAACCCAAAGTAAATGGATTCCATCTGACAGCTCTTTCAATTGTTCCATTTTCCTGATTTCATTGTACAAAAGCTACCCTGGTGCTTCTGGCCAGTCCACGGTCTGCGGTCTGCTCTCATTCTGTTTTGCAGAGTGGAGGCTGTCCTATTTATGAACATAAATGCTGTTTAGAACTTTATTACACTTGTTAAAATTCTGCTTCTGGACACAGGGAGGGCACCATCTCCCTATTGACTGGCTCTGTTCATGGGAATACCAGAGGCCGCTCTTCACATCCCTATGTGGCAAAAGAAACTTCATAGAATTGTGTGTTTGTTGACTTTAGGCTGCTACAGTCTGTATATGCAAGAAATCAGTAGATACCATCTCTCAGTCTTCATTGGCCTTCTGTCACCAAGGTCGGTAGAAAACTGAAAGATATGGCAATCAGTGGCAATCCAGCCACAGTTAGGAATTCCCAGGGATGGAACCACAGTTTATCTTTTCCCCTGTCTTCTTCTCTTCTTTGCTTCTAACTGTCCACTTCTCACACTTGCCTACAAACATATTTCTTTTTTGAAAAATGATATTTAGTATTATTATGTGTGTGATATACAGGGAGGGGGCATATGTGCTATGACACACATGTGGAAGTTAGGACAACTTTGTGGACTCAGCTCTCTCCTTCTACCTTTATGTGAGTTCTGGGGATCAAAGTCAGACAATCATGTTTGTGTGGCAAGTATCTTTAACCAAGGGACACATTTTTCCTGGCAGAAAAAGGATGCACATGATCTGGGGTCATTCTGTCTTCTCTGCTCAGAACAAATTTGCTAACTGAACTGCATTATCTGAGACTATGTTTATAAATTTGTGGATTTAGAAATAAGTAGCCACCTCTTAGAACCTCTGCCACTAAGGGAACTTGTTCTCAGTCTGCTTAGGTAACAGTTTCTTCCTCAAAGGTGCAAAAATTTCTAGTCATGAGAAGGAAGCAGGGTCTATCATAGTCTGTATTCTCAGAATACAAACTTTCTATTTGCGTAGCTTAAGCTTTAAACTCTTCCACATTATGTACTGTGATATTCATCTAACATGGCCTATCTTTTAAAATTTTATTTATTTTTATGAGTGTTATGCCTGCATGTGTGTAAGTGCACCCGCGTCATACAGTGGCCGTGGAGAACAGACGAGGGTGTCGGATCCCCTGGAAGGGATGACTGTTAGCTGCTCTGTGGGTGCTGGGATTAGAGAACCCAGATATTTCGCAAAGGCATCCAGTGCTCTTAATCATTGAACCTGGTACCTCTATTTTACTCCCTTCCACTTGGTACTTTAAGACTTAGAGGCACTTGGAATTGTGAGGCTTCCTCCCACTTTTCACATAGTACTTCAAATTCTAAGGAGGGCAACAGTGATAGTTTCCCCTATAAAAGTAAGCGTGATACTAGGGAAGTGGGAGGCGGGATCCCAAGCTGCTTAAGAAGGAGGATGGCTCATTGACGACCCCCAAGTCTGCCAATATACGTGTGACTAACAGTATTATTAGTAACAAAAATAGGTGATGCAGTTCATGGTGGGTCTCGACCACCTGCCAGCTACTGTTGTAGTAATCTCAGTTTAAGTCTCCTGTTAGCTGTAGTCCTTACAAAGCTTCCTCAGTTGAGATTTATTCCTATTTGACACTCGCTGATGAATTGGGGCGGGGGGGCGCGAGGGGAGGGCGCCTTCTCTCCCACTCTTCCCGATGGGTTTGCACACCTAGGTGTATCCAGGTAAGTCCCTCTCTCCGCAATCCTGCGCAGCCCTCTCACTGCCTCCCTGTCACAAAAAACGAACAGAAAAAGTCCGACGTGAAACGGAAGTCAACCGATCTCCTAGGTCAAGCCCTAGCCCACAGGTCCGCCGCAGTCTCCTTGGCAGAACGCACCCGACTGCGTTGGCAAGTCAGCACCCGGCCGGATCCCGAGGCCCCTTCGCAGCGGCGCCCACTTTCCGTGCGCATGCGCGGCGCGGGCCGAGCGCGTCACAGCGCGCAGGCGCAGTCGGGAGGGCGCGCTTTTCGGTGGCTGCTGGCTGGGCAGCGCCGCAGGTAGTCTCAGTCCCGGCTTGTGACGTGCACTCTTGCATTTGGGGTAGAAGGAGCGGGTGTTTATTGGAGAAGGTGGCTTCCGAGGCTTCTGGGGGCTACCGCCGGCCAGAGGAAAGGCTCCGGTGAGCGTGACCGGCTTGGACCCGGTCTGCGGTCTGCCGCTCTACGTCCTGCTAGGACCCTGGAGAGCCGGAGCGAGTTTGCGGCTTACATCTAACTGATTCTCAGTGCCGTGCTTCGGTGATGCTAGTGCAGGTGAGTATCCCTAATCTGAAAATCCGAAAGGCTCCTAGGTCTGAACTTCTTGAGCCCCAATAGGATTCCACACGGAACTGTTTCCTGCTCAGAATTATTTATAGTGTTTTATAAATAACCTTCACGTTATGTGTCTAAGGTGTTCTTGAAGCATAAGTGAGTTTCGTGTTAGAGTCCGCTTCCTAACATACGATCTAATAAAAGAGCTAATGTTTGGAAATCAGACACCCTTCTGGCTCCAAGCATTTGTGATAAGGTTACTCAAGTCACAGTGTAGACCAGGCTGGGCCTCTTAATCTCACAGAGATCCTCCTGCCTCTACCTCCAGAGTGCTGGGATTAAAGGCCTGAACCAACCATACCTGGAGCAAAGTAGAATATTTCTGAGCATCTGGCTTCAGATCCTGTGCTCTAAACTCCTATACTATTTTGCTACCAGTAAGTAGAAAGTCTGTATAAAGTTCTGATGTGTTATCTGGCATATGGTACAAGCTCTATTAGGCTTTAATAGTTATTTTAGTGGATACCGTAGTCTAGATACTGAGAATCTAAATGCGATGAAAAATAGTTCATGCTTGCAGAAGCCAACTATTCAGTTTGAATGACCAATAACTTTCTATTTTATTTAGTATTTTTATTTTATGTGTATGAGTGTATTGCCTGCAGTGTGTGTAAGTGCACCAGTGTGGTCCAGTGCCCACAGAGATCAGATGAAGGTGTTAAATTCCCCTGGAACTGGAGTTGTGGATGGTTGTTAGTTGCTATGTGGGTGCTGGGAATCAAACCCAAGGCCAGTACTCTTAACTGCTGAGCCGTGTCTCCACACCCTCCTCCCCTTTTTGAGACAGGATCTCTATTTAGCCACACCTAACATGGTCTACACTACG
The DNA here is from genome assembly GCA_035773235.1 of Eospalax fontanierii. Classification (NCBI taxonomy): domain Eukaryota; kingdom Metazoa; phylum Chordata; class Mammalia; order Rodentia; family Spalacidae; genus Eospalax; species Eospalax fontanierii. The sequence goes on along the minus strand of CM069540.1, from coordinate 41,484,122 downwards.
TAGACCAGGGTGGCTTGCAACTCACAGACATCTACCTACCTCTCCCTCTCAAATGCTGGGATTAAAGGTATGTGCTGCCACACCTGGCTATGACCATTAACATTTTTTTAAAGATTTTATTTTTATTTATCCGTGTGTTCTTATGTCTGTGTATGTGCATGTGAGTGCAGATGCTCTCAGAGGCCAGAGGTGACAGGTCCCCTACAGCTGGAGTTATGGGCAGTTATGAGCCACCTGATAATGGGTGCTGGGAATCAAACTCCAGTCTTCGGGAAGAGCAGTAAGAATTAACTGCTGAGCCATCTCTCCAGCCTCCAACAGTAGCACTGTTAATCAGAAAATTACAAAAGCAAAGAAAATTAAAATACAGCTCTTATGTCAATGATACTTAATTATTTGTAGATTTTATCAAGTCCTCTAAGTTAAGTAACTTGGTAGACAAGTCACTACCTGTGTCATTGAACAGTTGTGACAAATAGTTTTTGGTTGTTTATGTCCATACTTGTTGGCTGTCTGACAGAGTAGAAAGGAAGCAGTGAAACTTGGGAAATAAATATTAAAATAAGTAGGTGGTGCTGTAAGGGAGAAGGGCAGTTTTTTGGGACGAGTGATCAAGAGTAGCGATTGCAGTTGCTAAACTGGGGTGAAAGGACCTGGTGATTGTAGCAATGGTGAAAGTTGGTGAAGGTTTCTAAGTCACCTCTCTCCGTTTCTCATTTCCAGTACTGTCTAACGGAGATGAAATTAAGTTTAAATGGAGAAAAACAGGGAGCTAGGGAAATAGCTCAGTGATTAAAGAGTACTGGCTGTTCTTGCAAAAAGACCTGGGTTGGAATCCCAGCACTAACAACCATCCTTAACTCCAGTTCCAGGGGGATCCGATGCCTTCTTCTGTCCTCTTGTGGGCACTGCATGGCACAGATGCACTTAGACACATGCAAGTATAACACTCATACACTTAAAATTTGAAAATTTAAAAGAAAAAAATGAAGGAAAGAACTGTGTATCCAATTTTAAATCTAGTTTAGCTTTATAACTTTAAATTACAGTCTCAGTAGATATTTAATTTCCTTTTTTATTTCATTTAAAATATTATTTTATGTGTATGAGGGTATTGCCTTCTTGTATATAAGTGTGACCATGTCTTGCAATGCCTGCAGAGGTCAGAAGAAGGCATCGGATTCCCCTGGAACTGGAGTTACAGACAGTTGTTAGCTGCCATGTAGGCACTAGGAATAAAGACTGGGTCCTCTGTAAGACCAGCTAGTGCTCTTAACCACTGCATCTTTCCACCCCCTAGTTTCTTTTTTTTTAATAAGCAAAGATGTATGAACACCTATCTATAATGTGATTCTTTCCAATACACTGTTAGAAATAAAAAGTTATATTAAGCCTAGCTCTTGCACAAAAAGTTGTTTTAGATTGGGAAGTAAATTTAAAGTATACTTCTTTTTACTTTATTGCAATACTTCTTAAGAAACTAAAAGATTTTCTTAAAACCCTTTTTTTTTAAAATTATGTGTACATATTCTGCCTTTTTAAAAAAAGACTTACAGTTTTGCATTTATTTCTTTAGTTGGGAGAGGCAGCACACATGGATGCCATTATGTGCCTGTGGCAGTCGGGAGACAACTTTGAGGAGGTGGTTCTCTTCTACCATGTGTGTCCTAGGGATTGAACTCAGGTTGTCAGGATAGGCAGCAGGTACTTTTACCTGCTAAGCCATCTCTGCAGTCCAATTGTAAAATTTTTGTGATTCTTTTATAACAATGTAAAGGGGCTTATGAAAAATTTTGTGGAAAATCTAAAATAGTATCTTTGCTAGACATTTTAGCTTATTCTAACCAGTTCTTGTGTCATAGGTTTGAATTTTTAACACTTTGTGGGAAATTGGGAAGTTGTGGAAGATTCTGTGGTGTTGGCGTCCTGTTTTATTGATGGACAAGTCACTGAAAACATTAACCGTGTCAAAGTTCATGTTTATGTTCCACGCAGCTCAGTTGGTGTTGATAGCGTCAAGGAGTGTTGAGTATGTGGTACCGTGCATAGTACCTCAGATGGAACTTTGGTCCTGACTTCTGGCGTCACTCAGAATCAGTGGTGTGATCTCCAGTAAGTTCCTTAACCGTCCCAGCCTCAGCTTCTACATTTGGACATGGGGATAGCAGTAATTTTCAAATTACTTTCATTTTATTTCCTGATTTAATTCTCCCTGGTTCCTTGACAAATCAGAAAAGTCAAGGACCAGAAATGGTGCAAGTCTTGCTTAGAATCATCTAATTTTTCTTAGAAAGCAGGCTAAAGACTTAGAACTGGTTTGTTTTGTGTGTCTATAATTCCATTGTTCTTCCATTAATTAATTCATTTTTAGTTTTGATTATTTAGGTTAGTGTACAAAGTATTGGCTTCCATTATGTCCTCACAGACGTGTGTCATTGTATGTGGTTCTCACTGTTGGTCCGCTCACTGCTGCCTGCCCCGCCTGCGTTTCCAGCGGGCTCCCTTCCTTCCCCATTCAGCCGCTTGGTGCTTTCCTCTTACGTGAATTCCCTTTCCCTGCTTCCCACGTCCTCCCCTCTCATGGTCCCTTCTCTAGTCCATGACCTACAAAACCTGTGTAATACATACATGTGAGCAGTTTTAAAACTATGTTCTGAATATGAGAGAGACCACGGTGTTTGTCTTTCTGAGTCTGGCTTATGCTTAGCATATGATTTCCAGTAAATCCGTTTTCCTGCAAATGTCAGGATTTCATTTTTCTGGTTACATAAAATTCCATTGTATATTTGTATATTTTCTTTATCCTGTTGATGCACATCTAGGCTGGTTCTGTTTCCTGGCTGTTTTGAATATTGTGGCTGTAAACATGGATGTACAAGCATGTTGTACATCCTTTGAGTCTGTACTCAAGAGTAATATAACTGGATTGTGTAGTACTATTTTCAGTTCTTTTGAGAACTGTCTATTGATTCTGTAGTCGCTGCACCGGTTTACATTTCCATCAGTAGTAAATAGGGTTTCTCACTGCCTGCCTCCTTGCCAGCATTTGTGATCATTTGTTTTTGTTGATAGCTATTCTGTTTGGACTGGGACTGGGGGAGATGGACTCTCAAAGCAAGCTTAATATACATTTGCCTGATGGCTAAAAATATTGAACACTTTTGCAAGTATTTACTGGCTATTTGTATTTCTTCTTTTGAGAATGTCTGTTCAGCCCATCAGCTTATTTATTGATTTCAAAAAACCCAACTCTTTCATGTATTGTTCTTTTAGTTTCCATTTCATTAATTTCTGCCTGATTTTTATTGTTTCTTGCCATTTGGGTTTGGATTGTCCTTGTTTTTCTAGGACCTTGGCTCACTGTTAAGGTCATTTATTTGAGATCTTTCTGATTTTTCAAGATAAGTTGTCATAGCTATAAGCTTTCCTCTTAAAACTGCCTATTTTGTATCCCAAGGGTTCTGGTATTTTGTGCTTTAATTTCATTTCATTCCAGGAACTTAGTAATTTCCTCCTTGATTTCTTCAGTGACCCGCTCACTCTTCATACAAGAATGTGCTCTTTAGCCTATGAAGCTATGAAGTCATGTAATTTTTCTTACTACTGGTTTCTGGTTTTATTGCACTGTGATCTTAAATCAGATTTTTTTTTCTTCTTTGTATGTATGTGTGTGGTGTGCACATGTGTATATGTGGGTATACTGGCCTGTGAGTGTCCATGTGGAGGCCAGAGGTTTGTATCAGGTGTCTTCCTCAATCACTTCCTACCTTATTTTTTGGAGACAGGCTCTTACTGAAGCTAGAGCTTTGGAGTCCCGAGGACCTGTCTGTTCAGCCCCTCACTCCCAGTGTTGTGTTTATAAACATACTACATACATGGCAGATTCTTTTCACATTTGCTGGGGCTCCAAACCCAAGTCTTCATGCTTATGTGGGAAGCACTTTACCCACTGAGCCATCTCCTCAGCCCCACAAGAGATTCTTTTGAGTCTTTGGTATTTATTGACTTAATTAGTGGTGTAGAATGAAGGTAATGTATTTAGAGAAGATTCCATGGGCTGCTGAAAAGAATCTGTATTCTTTTTCTGTTGGATGTAGCATTCTGTAGTATCTGTTATCCATTTTATCTATGGGGTAGTTTAACTCTGAGAGTTCTTTATTGGATGACCTATCTAGACAGAAGAGGCAGGTATTGAACTGTTGATTAGTTTTAAGTTTTTTTTTCTTCTTTTTGTGTGTGGTATATGCAGGTGCTCACATGTGTGTAGGCTAGACGTTAGTATTGGGTGTCTTCTATTACTCTCCATGTTTAAATCCTTTCTTTCTTTGATTACATTTTTTTTTAATGGGGGATAGAGTCTCATGGGACCTATATTGTCCTCAAACTTGCTGTGTAGCTTAAGGTCACCTTGAACGACTTCCTGCTTTCACCTCCCATGTGCTAGGATTATAGGCATATGTAGTTATGCCAGTTTATGCAGTGCTAGGGAACAAACCCACGGCTTGAGGCATACTAGCAGAACTCTACCAATCAAGCCACATTCTTAGCTCCTTTGCTCGACTTTTCCCCTTTCCCGTTAACTTTAAATCTGTTCTGTCTAAACCCATGAATGTTTTCTCTATGGGAAAATTATTATATAACTAAAACAATTTAGTTTTCAAGAAGTCACTATGGTTGTCTTTAATCTTGGAAACTATTAGTGTATCTTTATATCTTGAGTATTTGAAATCTATGATGACTTAGATATTTCTCTTAAAAATAATCTGTGCTTATAAATAAATCCAGTGTACCTTCCTTTGTGCAAAGTTTTAAAGTATAATCTTTTTGTTTTCTTGATACTGATTTGTCTTCAATTTTGTTGTGTTATAGAACTTCTGACATGCAGGCCTCCAGCTCTAGGTCTGTACACCTGAGTGAATGGCAGAAGAATTACTTTATAGTTACGGCCAGCACTTGTACATCAGAGCAGAAGGCAGATGCATACCGTGCACAGATATTACGCATTCAGTATGCATGGGCAAACTCAGAGATCTCTCAGGTCTGCGCTGCCAAACTGTTCAAAAGGTATGCAGAAAAATATTCTGCAATTACTGATTCTGACAATGTTGAAACTGGCTTGAATAATTACGCTGAAAACATTTTAGCTTTGGCAAGATCTCAACAGGCTGACAGTGACAAGTGGCAATCCAGACTGTCGATAAATAATGTTTTCAAGATGAGTAGTGTGCAGAAGATGATGCAAGATGGCAAAAAAGTGAAAGAGAGTCTCTTGGAACCTACCGCTAAATCAGTAGTCGCCTGTAAAGAGGCCACTGTCTTTGATCTTCCTAAATTTAGTGTTCATGGAGGTTCTGGAGAGGGTGACATTTTATCCAATTCAGTTTCTGACACAGGTAGAGCCCAAGGGACCCCTGGAAACAACCTGGGATGTATTCAGCCTCAGGGTGCTCTGCCGCCTATGGTGACTAATACCATGAAGACTTGTCTCACCTCAACACCTCTGGTTGAGTCAGTCACTGGAAAAGTCCATGGTACACCATTATTTGGAACTATCAAAAAGGAAAATCACAGCTCTCCTAAAGCCAACACAGGACTAAATATGTTCTTATCTAATCAGTCTTGTTTTCTTCCTGGCTGTGAAAATCCACGGGAAAGGAAGGCATTTTATGGTTCTGGCACCACTGACATGCTTTCTAATCCAGTACTGAATAAGGCTTTTAGTAAAACAGAGGACAGTGGCCAAAGGGAAGATAACAGCCTGCCCACCTTTAAAACTGCAAAAGAACAGTTATGGGCAGATCAGCAAAAAAAGTGCCACCAACCCCAGCGTGCGTCAGGGTCTTCATATGGTGGTGTGAAGAAGTCTCTGGGAGCTGGGAGGTCTCGGGGGATATTTGGAAAGTTCATTCCTCCTGTAGCCAAGCCCGATGGAGGAGAGCAGAATGGAAGGCTGCAGAACAAGCCGAGTGGGGCGGTGCCCTCAGAGCCAGCCTGTCCTCTTGATGACCGTCTGAAGAACTTGGAGCCAAAGATGATTGAACTTATTATGAATGAAATTATGGACCATGGGCCTCCAGTACATTGGGAAGATATTGCAGGAGTGGAATTTGCCAAAGCCACAATAAAGGAAATTGTTGTGTGGCCCATGATGAGGCCAGATATCTTTACTGGGTTACGAGGACCCCCTAAAGGAATTTTGCTCTTTGGCCCTCCAGGGACTGGTAAAACCCTAATTGGAAAATGCATTGCTAGTCAGTCAGGGGCAACATTCTTTAGCATCTCTGCTTCATCCTTGACTTCTAAGTGGGTAGGGGAAGGGGAGAAAATGGTCCGTGCGCTTTTTGCTGTTGCAAGGTGTCAGCAGCCAGCTGTGATATTTATTGATGAAATTGATTCTCTGTTATCTCAACGAGGAGATGGTGAACATGAATCTTCTAGAAGGATAAAAACGGAGTTTTTAGTTCAGTTAGATGGAGCAAGCACATCTTCTGAAGACCGTATATTAGTGGTGGGAGCCACAAATCGGCCCCAAGAGATTGATGAGGCTGCCCGGAGAAGATTAGTGAAAAGACTTTATATTCCCCTCCCAGAAGCTTCAGCCAGGAAACAGATAGTAATTAATCTCATGTCCAGAGAGCAGTGTTGCCTCAGTGATGAAGAAACCGAGCTGGTGGTGCGGCAGTCTGAAGGGTTTTCTGGAGCAGACATGACCCAGCTTTGCAGAGAGGCTTCTCTCGGTCCCATCCGCAGTTTGCACACTGCTGACATTGCTACCATCACCCCAGATCAGGTTCGACCAATAGCTTATGTTGATTTTGAAAATGCTTTTAAAACTGTGCGACCTAGTGTGTCTCCCAAAGACCTAGAGCTGTATGAAAACTGGAACAAAACATTTGGTTGTGGAAAGTGAGACAATCGAAAGGAAGAGATGGTATCTTTATAGTCGAGTCTTTTTAACCATTAGCAACGGAAACTAGGTGTGTTACTTGTGTTTTGAGCAATATATCCTGAATTCTGTACCTCAGAATGATACTAGCTTGAATACTGATTGATGTACCCTATATTAATAATGTGTTGCCTTCCAGTTATCTGATATATAGACTAAAAGAGAATGGACTTTTAGTTTCTAAGGAGTCTTGAAGATATATAAGAATAGTGAACTCAAATTCAAACTAGTCTGATTACATTTTTGTGTGAAAATATGTGTGACTGATGTCATCTTTTATTGAGAAAAATTGCTTTGGAAGCTTACATATTTCTCAGTGTTTGCTGGTATATAGTAATTTGCATCTGGAGCAGCATTGCTTACTGGGTTTAGATAGATTTAAAGTCTTAACAAGTGGTTGGAGTGAAAGTACCAGAAACTAAACTACATAAACTCCTACTGGTTTGTAACTTACATGGTTTTCTTTCCATACAAGATTAACTGCTAAAGCGTGTTTAGAAATAGGTGTAATCCGCTATCAAAACTGTAGCCACAAAAACAGAAGGTGAAGAATATATTTTCAGCACGTCTGTGATGCTCTCCATTAGTATTTTGTCTGACACTGTTTCATAGCCTAGCGTTTCTCTGTTTCAAAAATAAATGTTATCAAATTTTTGTAATGGATCATTTTGTTTTATAAAATGTGTTCATTGTAGAAACTTAAAAGTAGAAACAGATAAACATTGTTAGCATATTGCCACTTTGAGGGAGATGCCTTGTTTTGCTGTAACTTCTTTCAGATTGTTTTGTTTTATACAGTGGGGCATTTGTCCTGTGTATTTTCTTTTGTAGTGTGCCCTTCCTCTCTGCAACTCTGCACCCACATGGGGTTACAGGCCATCTCTCCAGCCCCATGTTTATTTCTCGAAGGTTGCTCTTATGTCCTTGGGTCTTAAAATTACCATAGTTTGGGATTCCCTGGAACTGGAATTACAGTTGATTGTGAGCTGCCGTGTGGATGCTGGGAACTGAACCCAGGTCCTCTGCAAGAGTAGCCAGTGCCCTTAACAGCTGAGCCGTCTCTCCAGCCCCTATGGAATATAGATTTTTACAGTATGTTGTTTATGATTTTCCAAATTTCCTCAGTGTCTGTTGTAATGTTTTTTTTTCATCTCTGATTTCATGAGTTAAGATCCTCTCTTTCTGTTGGATAATTTAGCTAAAAGTTTGTCAGTCTTTTCAAAGAATCAACTCTTTGTTTCATTGATTCTTTGTATTCTTCTGTGACCTAGATTTCTTCTGTGTTTATGATTTGTAGGTTTGGTCTTTTTAGTGTTCCAGAGTTCCTGTGCATTCCTTTCCTGGGTTTCTTTAGATTTAACATTTCTTTTGACAGTGATCCAGTTCCTCTACCTTGTCTTCAAGGATTGATATTCTTTCTTTCAAATGATCCATTCTGTTAGTGAGGCTTTCCACTGAGGTGGATTTTTAGAATTTTTATTTTTATTTTATGTGTATGAGTGTATTGCCTGCATGTAAGTGCACCCATGTCATGCAATGCCCGAGTAGGTCAGAAGAGGGCATTGGAGCCCCTAGAACTGGAGTTATGGATGATTGTTAGCCACCATGTAGGTCCTGGGAACTGAACTTGGATCCTCTGCCAAGAGCAGCCAGTGCTCTTAACAGCTGAGCCATCTCTCCAGCCTTTCTGCTGAGTTTTTTATTTTACTGACTGAGTTTCTCAATTTAAGTTTTATTTCAGTTTGGGTTTTCTTCAGAAATTCTATTTCTTTATTAAATTCTGCTTTTATAAATATGCTTCTTGTCTGAAACTTCTGTTTATAGTCTTTGGTCATGTAGGCTAAATGGCTTCTGTGCCTACGCTTCAGTCATGTAGGCAGGGATTGAATCCCACCAATGACAGACTGAATCTGGAGTGGTGCTGGATTGTCTGTGAATACTGTAAAACCTATGTCTCAGTGCTTGGGCTTTTGAGAGGACTTCCCTAAGTCCCTGCTGGTAGGAATAAAAGCTGTGATACTCCATTCTGTCCCTGGTATCCAATTTGAAAGTGGCCACTCCCATAACAATGGGACCTAGGCGTCTGGAGTTAGGCCATCAGTGGTGATTTCTGGTATGTATATCTGGTCTTGCCTTTGTTGGGTGGGCATTTGGATCTTTGTTTGCTGTTACCCCAACTTGTCAGGTTGTGGATTCAGTGTTTGGGCAACTCTGTGCTGATGTGCGAGTGTGTGTCAGCAGTGTTCCCAGTACAGCTAGGAAGAGGTGCACATCTGAGGTACCCGGAGCAAGCCTGTAGGGTTAGAAGATTCTCACTGCTGATCCTCAGAAATCTGAAGGGCTCACTGGATTCCATAGATGGTCCTTGGTTGGCTGGGGCTGGGTCACAGTGTGAGAAATGCACCCAGGAGGCCCAGTGCAGGGTGCTACGTGGGCGTCAGGTGGGGGCCAGGCTGAGAGTTCCTTCCTTGGGTCAAGGTTACATGCAGTCCCTGGGCAGCATGGTGGTGAGGATGGTCTCCAGGCTGGTGATGACTCTGGGGGGTCCCTAACTGGGGTTGGGCTCTCAAGTTTGTCCCAAGAGATGCTGTGGGTGGCTCATAGGCAGTTGGCCTGCTCTGGGTCTCCCTAGCTGTGGTTACAGTCACAGGATGCCATGCTGTCCTAGGAAGGTGCAGTGGGTGGGTTGTTGGCGAGCAGGGAGACAGGCTCTGGGAGCCTAGCTGGGGTCAGGTTCACAGGCAGCTCTGTGGTCCCAGAACACCACATGGTCCCTGGGCAGCACAGTGAGTTGGGGTGGTTTTGATGCTAGCCGTAACAGAGCAGAAAAAGCAGCAGGGCCTTCCAGACTTGTGCTGCGCAGAGCTGAGATAATAACTCTGTACTAGACTTGTAATTTGTTATAACAGTAGTAATAGAACAAATTGAGTTCTAAGAAAACTCTGAGCAGAGTAGAACTTGTGGGAGACCGAGGATGCTTATAATGTGCTTGTGGTAAATGACAGCTGGGAGCCCTGTCAAGAATGATCACCTTTCTCACAAAATCTCAGCAGAACATGGAAACTGGTGTTTTCTTTGTTGTTAGTACTAAACCAGCCTTTCATTTCCTGAGTGAGTCTCAGGCCGTTGAGAAGACTTTTGTTTAACAAACATGGTGAAAACCATACACGTAATTTAAAAATTTTTAGCAGCCACATTAAAAAGTCAAAGAGGTTAATTAATAATCCAGTTATTTCAACAGATAATGAATATAAGAAGTACTTATGCAATAGTGGATTGTTTTTCTCATGCTGAGTTTTTGGTAATCCAGTGTATATTTACATTTTCAGAGCATCTTTGTCTTAAGTCACTCCATTTCAAGTGCTCCTCAGTCTGTGTATTGGCCAGCACCGGTCTAGAACATAGCAACATTTGTAACGAAGCAGGGTGCTTTCCTTTTAGTGTGTGCTATATACTTGACACAGCCTTTTGACTAGGAAATTATCTCATTTTTAGATCTTTAAAGTTCAAGTTAAAGTTTTGCTTTCTACAGTGGAGAAGCTTCGTGGGAACAGGATGACTTTTTCAAGAAGCTTGTGTAAATCTTGTTCTGGTTTTGCTGCATGGTGGCTGCTGATCTTAAAACTCTTGGCCATTATCATTAAGCACTGTGTTTTATGCTAGGTGTATTCTCTCTTAGATCTAATTAGAAAGTGCTGGGGTAGGGCGACGACTCAGTGGTTAAGAGCACTGACTGCTTTCCCAGGAAACCTGGGTTCAGTTTCCAGCATCTACATGGCAGCTAATAGCCATCTGTAGTTCTAGTTTCTGGGGATCTAACCCTCTCTTCTGGCTTCCATGGGCATTGTACACATTGGTACACTTACATACATTCAGGCAAAACATACATACAGAAATAAAATTAAAAATTTTTAAATCAGGTACTGTGAATTCTACAGAAGTTATTTTGAGAAGAAAAGTTTAAAAGGAATATTTTACATATAAATAATTTAGTAGTATATATTAAGTGAGAAAAATAGAAGTGTAGAAATAAACATTCTTGAAATAAGCTGTCTTCTAACACTCATCTTTTTATCCATAGAACAGTGCAACTCTCACCCTTCACTGGAGAATCTTTGTTATGCAGATGGCAGTCAGAAACTTAAAACTGACCATAGTGCAGAGAATAAGTTACAGTAGCATGCTCAGCCCTAAACCGAACATCTACATTATATCCCCTTATCTCCAGCACTTGGAGAAACATAACAGTGGTGGGAGAAGGATGCTGCAAAATAATGTCTTCTGAACCTGAAATGGCCATTGTACTCATGAACTTACAGTAGCTGTGGCTGTCAGCAGAAAACCTGCAGGTCAAGCCGACCAGCAATCCCCATGGAGAGGGATGGGGCACCTGAGGCCCCACTCCTAGCTAAGGGGTTACTGGAAGCTCTTGGCCACTGGGGTAAAGAGAGTCAGTTTTCTTCAGCAGTGTGGCCCTTGGATGGCATCTTACACATGTGCATGTACAGGCAGCATTAGCTGTGTTAACTGGGTGTGCCCAATTTTGGTTTCCTGCTGCTGTGATAAAACATGGAAGAAAGAAACCTTGGAAGAAGAGAGGATTTATTTCATCTCCCACTTCCAAGGCACAGTCAGTCTGATGGAAGTGAGGCTGGAACCTGGAGGCAGGAACTGAAGCACAGCTCCTCTGTAATCTATAGAGCAAGGTCCTTGGCACTAATTTCTCCCATGTTCCTACTAGATCAGCCCATTAGAGCTCTGCTTACAGCACTCATCTGCTTTAGTGACCCAGCCAACTTGCAGGGCAGTGCTTATGGTTTCAGAAGGATCAGAGCCCCTCATGGTGGGGAGGTGTGGTAGCAAATGACAGACATGGTGGCAGCAGCAGAAAACAGCTCACATTTCCAGTGGCAAACAAAGCCTAGAGAGCAAGCTGGAGGATGGGACATGGCTGTAAACTCTCAAAGCCCATCCCCAAGTGATGTGCCTCCTCCAGTGAGGCCATATCTAAAGGTTCTGACTTGACCAAAGAGCACCATTAGCTGACAAAATGTTCAAAAATTTGAGTCTGTGGGTCATTTCTTATTTAAACCATCACATTCCCAGCTGCAGACAAGTTCTTAGGAAGCAGGCAATGTAGTTCCAGAGGAAAGCGAGGACTGAAACAGCAGCTGGACTATCGGTCATTCCTGTGGCATTTTGGTAAACAATCTTCCTGCCTTCTGCCTGAGGCCTAACAACTTGTTTGGGATTGAATTAGAAAGTAATGGGCTTTTTTTTTGTCTTCAGTACATGATTTTTCAAGACAGCTTGACATTAAGTCTGTGGCTTGGTTATTACTGCTGAATGTTATACAAGTGTACAGTGAAAAAGAAAGGGGGCGGAAAGAAATATTAAATGTAGTTTGGAGATAAAGAACTTGGTAGCTTACTGGTGGCAGGCAAGGCATGCCTTATCTCATTGATAAGGAGATCAGATCATTAAGGAGAAGCTTCCTGCCCTACTGAACAAAGGGAAGACCCCACTCAGCTGAGCTTCCAACTTCTGAAAAGAAAAGACCTAAAGAGTTTTCTGCTCTTAGAAAACCATAACATACAAAAACCTGTGATACATATGAAGGGGACCAGTGTCCATCTCAAGCTGGCTGCAGAACTTGGCAGTGGCTTTCGTGTAGTGCTAGATTTAGAGGTATAAAAGATGCAAGAGTGAGGAAGTCATTGATTCTTCCTCCACAGCTTCAGCGATCTGCCGAGGCAAGGTAGCCTATGGTAGGAGAGTCTCTTCAGAAAGAAGGTTCTGGGAGGCCATGGTGTGAAGGGGTAAAGATAAAGCCTGGTTTGCAGTGGAGACCACAAGATGGAGGAGCCAGAGCCACGGGACATCTGCCAAGGAGAGGTGTAGACAGAGAGTGGAACCAGGCTGTGAAAAGACATGGGTGCAGGCAGCAAAGCTGGAAGGACAGAGCCATCCAAGCCCTTTAGAACGAAAGTCCCTGACATTCGCTATGGAGCTACCAGGTTTGGTGTTTTCCCTGCTGGTTTTCATCTGAGATTTCCCCACTCTGCCCGCTTTACTTTCTTTTGGAATAGGAATGTGTATTCTGTACCACTGCATGTTGAAAGTGTGTGATTTGATTTTCATTTTGCAGGGGTTAGGATTTACAGTCAAGAGTGCCTTGGGTTGTAGAAGAGATTTTTGAACAGTGTTGAGACTGTTAAAGATTAGGGGAACTTTTGCAGTTGGACTAAATGTATTTTTATTATATATATAATATATATTAAATATATAAATATATTTAATATATATTATATTAAACCTTTGGGGGCTGGGAGGTAGAGTGTGCTCATTTGAGTAAGAAGTGATCGTGACCCATGGTCTCAAAGACTCAAATACTTGGTCACTTGGTAGCACTGTTTGGGGAGGGTCATGGATTTTTAAGTGTGGCCTGGCTTAAGGAACTGTAAGTGAGCTTTGAGAGTTCATAGCCTTGCTCTCTGGATGTGAGGGTTGATTTGTGTTTGCAGTATAAGCTCTACCTCTCCAGACTTTGTCCTCCTGACACCCTGCCTCCTGAGCCATTGGCTTTATCAAGCAACAGCAGAATCAAATCTTTTTGTTAGTTACACAATCAGCAACTTTCATATGAAATCATTCCTTCAGATCAACAAAGTATTCCACATCAAACATCACCTAAACATACATATGTAATATATAAGTATAATGTATATTTAGATACAGAAATGTCATTTACATTAAAAGCAAAACAAAACTCATGCATATGTGCATATGTAGATGTTCTAGTTCCCTTCCACTGCCGTGACAAACACCAGGACCCAAAGCATCTTAGAGGAGGAAAGGACTTATTGGCTCATACTTCCAGGTCAAGGTCCATCACTGCGGAAAGCCAAGGCAGGAACTCAAGGCAGGCCAGCTTGCTATTACGGCATTACCACCAATGATGACACTCACTTCACAGCCAAGATGCACAGCAGGAAGGAGCGAGGAACCCTGCTTGCCGGCTCCTTTGCTCATAGGCTCGTGCTTAGCTGGTTTTCTTTTTCCTTTCCCTTTGTCTGTGTTTGTATGAGTGTATGCTGTGTGTGCATGGAGACCCAAAGAGGGTGCCAGATCCGTTGAGAGTTATAGATAGTTATGGGTACTGGGAGCCAACCTTGGGTACTCTAATAGCAGCAGGCACTCAACCACTGAGCTGTCTCTCCAGACTCTTAGCTAATTTTATTGTACGGTTTAGGACTACCTACTCAAGGGATAGTGCTTCCCATGGTGCACTGTACATCAATGAATAATCAAGACAATCCCCCCAGACATACCCATAGGCCAGTCTGCTCTTATCTCTCAATTCAGACTCCCTTCTCAGGTGACTCTAGGCTGTGTTAAGTTGATAGTTAAAGCTAATTAGTAATTATCTCTGAAATGTAGATATAAATGTTAAGAAAGGTCATGAGTAAGAAATGAAATGTAAGATTTCTATATCATGAGAGAAAAACATATTAAATGACAGTTTGATGAAAGGGAGGAAGGTTTTTTTTTGGTTGACAGACTGATTGTTTTTTATGTGTATGACTGCTTGGCCTGTATGTATGTGAGTGCACCCATGACCGCAGAGGGTCTCCGATCCCCTGGAACTATAGTCATAGAAGGTTGCTAGCTGCTTTGTGAGTTCTGGGACCTAAACCTTGGTCCTCTGAAAGAGCAGCCAGTGATCTGAACCCCTGAGCCATCTCTCCACCCCTGAGAAAAAGGTTTTTAAAAACTTAAATGAACAGAAATAAAGAGAAAAGTGGGAGACACGACTCAGTGGTTAAGAATACTGAGTGCTCTTGCAGAGGACCTGGGTTCAATTCCTAGCACGCACATGGTGGCTGACAAACAGTCTGTTAACTCCAGTTCCAGGGGATCCAGTGCCCTCTTCTGGCCTCCATAGGCATTGCAAGTACATGGTGCACTTACGTACGTGTAGGCAAAACACGCACATAAAATAAAAATAAAAAAAATTTAAATAAAATGTCAGTAAAATCAAAAATTCTAAAGTTCACAAAAATGCAAAGAACTGATTAATAAACAGTCTAGTAACTTAGATAAGGAAAAGTGTGCTCACATTACCTTATAAAATGGAGAAGTGTTGAAAATACATAGGAAGTGAAGTGCTAACAAAGAGCAGTACAGAAAGAGGAAGATGCATTAAAGTGGATGATTAATTTTGCTGGTTAAGTGTTACTATCTGTGATAATACTATCAACCTGGCAGGCTCTAGAATGGCCTACGAGATAAACCTGTGAGCCTCTGTGAACCTGTCTGTGAAGGAATATTTGGATTGGGTTAATAGAGGTGAGAAGACCCCCCCACCTCCGCTAAATGTGGGTAGCACCATTCCAGGGGTTTGGGTCAGTCAGTAAAGTGCTTGCTGCACAAGCCTCAGGACCCGAGTTAAGATCCCAGTACCCAGACAAAAAAGCTGTGCACAGCAGCACATGCTTATAATTCTGGTGCTGGGGAGGTATAAACAGGACTCCTAGTGCTAACTACTGAGCTAATCTACCAAATCAGTGAACTCTTGAGTCCCAACAAATAAGGTGGACAATGACAGCAGAAGACACCTGATGTTGACCTGTTGCCTCTCCACTCCTGCACACACACAAACATTCACACGAAGGAGAATTAGCCTCTCTCTCTGCTTCCTTCCATGTAAAGCGGCTGCCTCAAGCTCCTGCTGCCATCACTGACTGTGCTTTTGAACTGTGAGCCAACATGAACACTTCCATCCGAAGTTGCTTTTGTCAATGATTTTTGTCACAGCACTGAGAAAAGTAATTAAGACACTACTTTCTGTACCAGTCACAAACTGTTAGTCACTAAACCAGAAACATGGAAACATAGAACACAATATTTAAAGATTATTCAAATACCTGCAAAATTTCCAAATATAAAAAAATATCCAGTGTTGGCAAAGGTGTGGATTGAAGGGTGCTGGCATTGGAGAGAGCACGAATGAATGCATTCCTTCTGGAAGACTTCCAGAGTTCAGCCATATCTACCAAAATGCTACTTCTATTAGTATACCGCATAAATATGTAGAGAATACGAAAAGCCCATGCAGTGGTTTTAGAAAAGATGCATTTACACTGATGGAGAGAGTTCCAGTTCAGTGGGACAAGTTACACAGTCATCTGTGCAGGTCACCAAATTCATGATTTTACTTACATAGTTAAGTTTTCAAAATTTTTTATAGGGTTGGAGAGATAGCTCACCAGTTAAGAGCACTGGACCCAGCCTCAATTCCTAGCACCCACATGGCAGCTAACAACCACCCACAACTCCAGTTTCAGGGGATCTGACAACCTCTTCTAGCCTCTGCAGGCACTGCAGGACTCGGGTGCACCTACGTACATGCGGGTAATATATTCATACACGTAAAATAAAAATAATACAATTTTATTTATTTAGTTTGTTTTGTGTCTGAGTGTTATGCCTGCATGTGTGAGTGCACCTGTGTTGTGCAGTGCCCATGGAGGCCGGAAGAGGGCATCCCCTGGAACTGGAGTTATGGATGGATGGTTGTTAGCCACCATGTGGGTGTTGAGATTCGAACCCAGGTCTTCTGCAAGGGCAGTCAGTCTTAACTGCTGTGCCATCACTCCAGCCCTACATATTTAAGTTTTGCAGAGCAAAATTATTCCAGTGTGATATATACCAGTATAATTAAGGTAATTACCTCTCTGGGGGTAGAGGTTAGGAACAAAGGGGTATTTCCATATTTGTATTTACTCATACAATGTACTTGTTATAATTGTTTATAATGGTAATATACTCTTTGTAGTTAAAAAAGGTCATTTTTATACTATTGAACATAAATAATTAGTTTTTAAAATGAGAGGCATTAGATTTGTTAGAAAGTAAAGGAGAGGCAGGAGGTAAGAACTGAAATCCTCTGTAAAAACATTCAGCACTGCATATAGAAAATTGGGCTAAAATGGCGATGGCCAAACAGAAAATGAATCTTTTTAAAGACAGGTTAAAAGTCTCCATGTTTTGCACATATATAAGATTGTATTTCGAAGTAAACCTCTCAGAATCAGAATCCATAACAAATAGTCATTCATCCAACTCCAAATTGAGAAAAGCTATCAAAACCTCTTTAAAAAGTGGCTGTGCGGCAAATATGGATTTCATCTGTATTTTAAGAAACTGAATGTTCAGAAACCCATTCTACAAAGGAATCTTTGAGCAAGCAACATATATGCATAACATTACATCTGTGACTACAGAAGTGGATAAATTCTATTTCGACGGAGTTTGGTGTAGATAATCGTGAGCTGTCCTGCCTGCGGGGAACATTTGGCTATATGCATGCTTCTGACCCAGTGCAACGGCATGACCCTCAATGCATGATGAGCTGTTGGGGACATGATTTCACAGAATATAGAAAATTGCTGTAAAACGAGGGCATGATTACAATTTAAGGGAAATGATGCAGATAAATCTATTTTAATGGATAAGCTTAGTAGATGCAAAATAAATATGCTAGTACTTCATTATTTATTCCTCTCAGCTGACCTAAATTAGAGTGGAAAGTGCACACCATCTACCCTAAAATTGTACACGAAGAAATGAAAACACTTTTTCCCAAGCTGTGTTTGTACTTTGGGAAAACTTACTCCTAGCATGTAATCAATTTCAGAGGTTCTGTCGTGTTTCTTCAGTTGCACCACATAAACCACTCTTCTCCAGTCGTCAGTCACTGCCTAGGCAATCAGATGCTCACCAGTGGATGGACTTCTCATTCCCTTCTGAACAAAACTCTGTAGTGGAATCAGTAATATCATTTAAAGAAATAAGTTAGACTGGACAGATATGGCTAGTATTGCTGTTCAATTAAAAGGGTGATGAGCCAAGTTCCCTTGCAAGGCTATGATACCTTCCAAGTTGGTAATTTTTTGGTTTATGAAGCAGTAATATTAAGAAATATTTATATTTTTTGCAACCTATACAATAGATAAAGAAGAACAAGAAGTTAAAGTATATTATTCAATGATTTTGTAAAACTACCCAAGTTTGGGTATATAGCCATAGATACTGCTTCTCTGAAATGACCAATTCAATACAATATCTTCTCTGTGATTTGTGCTAATCTACGTAGTTGATAATGTTCTAGAGAAAACATCACTTTATTTTTACTTTAATTAGTTAATTAATTAATTTACTTATTTATTTATGGTCTTTTTTAAGACAGGGTCTCTCTTCCTGTAGTCCCAGCTGACCTGGAATTCGCTACATAGACCAGGCTGGCCTTGAACTCACAGAAAGATCCTCCTGCCTCCTGAGTGCTGGGATTAAAAGCATGCACCACCATGCCAGGGGAGAAAACATATCACTTTAAAAAGCAAAGGTCCCGAAGAGGTGGCTCAGCAGTTAAGGACTCCCGATGCTCTTCCAGAGGACATGAGTTTAATTCCCAGCACTGACCTCTGATGGCTCACAGTAGCCTCTAACTCCAGGTCCAGGAAATCCAATACTCTCGCCTGGCCTCCCCAGGCACCTGCACACATGTGGCGTACATTCATACAGACACACATGCACATGAATAACAAATCTTTTAAAATTATTAAATCAATAAGTAATAAATAAGCAAATATGTTTCCTGGAAACTGGATAAATGATATTATCAGCTTCAGACAAATGAGATCCTCCAGAATTGGTTATCAGCTTCAAAGAGAACATGTAGTACATGGACAAAACTGGATTTTGTATTAGAAAAGAAATCCCACACTTTCTCATGTTTATAAACATGTGCATATCCAAGATCAAAAAGTGAAACAATTTAAACTGGTACTAAATAGCTCTAGGATTTAACAATTTTGTGTTTCTACTCTGTGTCTTTAAATTTTCACAAGTAAATTTAAAGATTGCTGTAAGGAGTGAATGAGAAATATGAATTTAGAGATATCAGATACATGCTTAATGCAAATAGAACATCTTCCTTACACTCTGCCTTTGTTTCCCTTCTGTGCTCTTATTTCAGTGCTATACGAAACTTCCTGAATAGTATTTGGTAAAATAAGATGTCTTAACGCCTTTTAAAAGAAAAGCTAAAACTCAGGACATTTACTTCTGTAAAATTCTCGTATTGACACTACAGCTTAAATGTTTCCTTATGACTTCCTACAATACGTTCTCACTACAGATTCTCCTAATCCTAGCAATTAATGCAATCTTAGTGAAAAATTATTTTAGGAACTAGAGAGATGGCTCAGGAGTTAAGAAAGCATGTTGCTCTTATAAAGGACCTGGGTGCTGATTCCCAGCACCCACATCAGTGGCTCGTAACCACCCATAACCCTAGCTCCAGGGGATCTGACACCCTCTTCTAGCTTCCACGGACACCTGTACACATGTGCACATTACCTTCACACAGACACACATATAGACAGTTAAAAACAAAAAATAATTACTAAAAAAGTAATGCCTGCTATGGTTTTAATAATAATGTGTGCCAATTAAACACAATTTGAAAAGTACAATGCATAAGGGAGAAGAAAACAAAATTTCATAACACAATATTTACTATGTTTCTCTCTAGGTCATTTTCTGTATATACTCACACACAGTGTAATACATCTTCATATAGCTATAATTATCTTGTAAATAACAGTCATCATTCAAAGGTACTATGCTGTTTACAGAACTTTACATTCTTACAAACTATTTAAGGCTGCATAGGACAGGTGGCCCTCCGTAACGTATCCGTGGATTTAATAAACCTGTGAAGACTGTTTTTCATCATTCCCTAAATGATGCAGAGTAATAACTACACACACAGTATTTACATTGTATCAGGCATTATAAGTAATCAAGAGAAGTACACAAGAGGATTGTGTAGTTTATATGATGGGGAAGTTTTTATGAGGGACTGTAGATTTTGGAATGGAGGATCAGCCCCCTGCTGCTACTAATGAATAACCATTATTTGATTGAATGAGGATCATGTTTTTCTTCTTAGTTCCTTAATGCTTGGGTTTTGTTTTGGTTTTTTGTTTGTTTGGTCTTTTTTGAGACAGGGTCTTCTTGTGGCTCCAGCTGGCTCCAGCTATGGACACCAAGCTGGCCTCACTGTAATTGAGAATCCGCCTGCCTCTGCCCTGGTGCTGGGATTAAAGTCATTCACCACCATGCCTGGCTGTGCTTGAGTTTTGTAGAGGTCAAGATTGTTAGATGTTGGGACTGGCGAACACTCGGTGTTCTTGCAGAAGACCTGGGCTTGAATCCGGCACCCACGTGGCGGCTAACAACTGTCAGTAATTCCAGTTCCAGGGGGTCTGACACCTTCTTCTCTCTTCCTCTGGCACTGCAGGGCACAGGTGCACTTACACACATGCAAGTATAACACTCATACAAGTAAAATGAAAAATAAATTTTAAAAAACTTTAAATAAAAAAAAGATTGTTAGGTGTTGAGGAAATTCTTACAAGAACAGAGAACTGTAGTGGTTACTGAGAAATAGGTGGCCAATTGCCTTATCAAGACCTCAGAACCATATTTCTTTAGCATCTCAGTTACTAGGGAACACGATGTGTTTACCATGGTTCAGCAGACCCCTTATTACCTGAAACCATTCAGACCTACTGAATTGAGAATCTGTAGTTTAGCATGTAATTTACATACATGCATATTTGAGAAGTCATGGCTAATTACGATACATGAAATGGTCAGAAAATTCTGGGCAATATTTTAAAGCACTGTAAGCATTAGACTTTGAACAGCATTTTTGATCATTTCCTAAGATAAAGTCATCTGGCTGGAGTCCTCTCATCCCACCTGGACAGAGAATCTTGGGTAGGCAAGGGGAAACAATTTTAATGTTGGCAGTTCTAGGCTCTTGGGTGTCTAAGGCCTAGGGACTGGATTGGTTGATCCCAAGGCTTACAACTTCAAATCCACTGGTTTTAGAAGCCAGAGCATTATGGCTACCCCAACTCTGGTTTGAGGCTTGTTGCTCTGGGCTTTAGGCACTAGTGGCCTCAGCACTTTGTAACTATATCAGCACTACCATAATCCTTAGCTTTCAGTAAAAGTGAGTCACAGCAATGGGCAGCACCTGCTCACAACTCACGCACAAGCCTCAGTTGTTGGGCCCCTCAGTTCCAATACCATCTAGTACTATAGCTGTTGAAGCAGACATGTCAGGACCTTGGTCCTTAAGGCTCAGCATCTTCCCTGAACTCTTCCAGTGTCCTGGCTTACAGCTGTGCATTCGTCCTATCCACTGCCTCTGCTCATCACCTGGAACTCTTTAGCTGGCCTCTTGTCATTGCCGCTGCAACTACTGCTGCATTGCTAACACTTCTGCCGTGTTCTGTTCCCACCGCCAGTTCATCCCACTCTACTAATGTTAAAGATCGAATGTAGGGAGGACCGGCTCACTGCAGAGACTTTTTCATGGGCTTACGCTGCAACACTAGGGGGCAGCACAGGAGAATATCCCCCAGCTGACTTGACTGAGCGGAACCACCTTCTGGCCAGAAGGCTGTGTATGGGAGAGGATGTTTTGACCAATGAGGGTAAATGAAGGACAGTGTTTGTACCAGTCACAGGCTTCTGCTGAGCCGTCAGAGGAACTGTTCCCTTTCTGGCCTATGCGAAACAGCTCTGAGATCATCTGAAGTTTATCTTGCCAAGAGTGCAGCTTTCCAGGATGTCTGGAGTAGCCATGACGGAAGCACGTATTCAGCCAGGTCTTCTGCACCTGCTGAATTGTCCTCAGGGTGATTGTTAGGTATCAAAAACTGCTCAGCTGCTCTGAGGACAGTCCTGACACATTCCAGTAAAGAGGTCCACGTCAAAGGTCAGACACGATTTCAACAGTCCGTGCTACCTCCCTGTGTGGTGGAGAGAGAAAGAGCTGGCACCTTGGTTGAATCACGTCAGTAGCTCTGTACTGCATCAGCAGCCACTGCGTCCTGCATCACACATGATGTCCATTTTCCTTAAGAACATCCTTGATGAAACAATACAAATTTTCAACTTTATTTCAACCTATGTGTCTGTCTTTCCTGCGTTATGAATCAAAATGAGAAGTTCACATGAAGTGATTCTACAGTGGGTGAGGGTCTGGTTTCCTGGAGGCAAATCACTTGTGCTATTGTTGAGTTGTGAACCAAAGTAACTGCTTTTTCAATGGAACACAATGTTCCCAGGAACAGTTATGGGTGAATTATGATTATTTAGACTTTGGTTTTTAGAAATGGAATGAGCCTGTCTCTTAAAGAGAAAAAACTGATAGCATTTGTTGCAAATAATAAAATTCAAATCCAAGGAAAAGGTTAATTTTAGAGAAGTTTTGTCTGTCATCCCAAACAACTTCTTAATACTTGGATCCTTATGAGTCCAGTGGTAAAGAGTTTCATGTGGCCTTTCATGATCCCTGCTTTCTGGTGTTCATGCCTATCCCTGACCTGGGTGGTACGTGTGAACAGCTTCTAGCCAATAGAATGTGGTAAAGACAATGGGCTTTGCTCCCACCATGATGTCGTCTGAGCCTTGGCTGAGGTAGAAGGTCCATTCTCACAACTGGCCTTGAAGGATCATGCTGCCATCGGGTGAAATGCTGAGTGAATTCCAGAGGCTGAGGCCGTGTTCATCCAGCAGGCATCAAAAAAATCTAAAATTATGAGCTGTGTGACAAGAGGGAAATCAGTTTGGCCACTTATTGGGTAAGGCTGATGGGATAGAGCATTTTCTAGCTGACCTTTCAGAAGACATGGGTAGCTCAGGAAAAATGAAGGGCACTCCTCAACTCTGCTGTCAAGAAAAAGGTTGATAACTCACCTGTGGATGCTTTTCCTGAAAAGCACAAGGACTCTGTGGGGAATAAAGACTTAGAAGGCAAAGTCAAGAACCATCAGAAAGTCATTCTCAAGCCTTAAATTTAATCAGGAAACTTCCCAAAGTTACTTGCCTGAATGTCAGAGCATCAGTGGATCAGTGACTGACTTCTTTCTACACTCTAGGTTCCATTTCTTAAGGAGTATGTGTATAGCTTTCTTTTCTGCAGGGTCTGCCATTGTCGACAGTCATGCTGGGGGCAGAGAATACTTTCATTTCATGACACAAGAGCTGTACTTAGTGAACTTCACCCCAGGAGTCCTATCTGAATCTGAACTTGACTTACATAATAAGATTTTGAACATTGTGTTGAATTGTGAATGGATGATAAATTGGGCAGTATCAGAAAAGGTAAATATATTTTGCATGTATCAGGCATGGGAATCATTGGGGACCAATCCTTGAGTTCTCATTGGAAAATTGGCAAAAGAACTGACCTCTGCTATCCACATTCTTTTAAAAATTTTTTTATTGATTCTTTGAGAATTTCATACGATGTATTTTTTCATTTAAAAAATATTTTATTATTTTTATTTCATGTGTATGAGTGTTTTGCCTGCATGCATGCAAGTGTACCATGTGCATGCAATGCCTGCGGAGGCCACAAGAGGGTGTCAGATCCCTTGGAACTGGAGTTATGGGTGGTTGTTAGCCTCCATATGGGTAATGGGAATGAAACCTGGGTCCTCTGGAAGAACAAGTGCTCTTAAGCTCTGAGCATCTCTCCAGCCCCTCCTATAATTTATTTTGATCATATTCAGACCCCCTCCTGCATCTCTACCCTTCTTATTAATCTCTGACCCCCAATCCTCTATTATTAATTTTTAAGGGCTATCAAGTCTACTTTGTGCTCCCCAAATGCTCTTGGGTGTGAATTTATTCCCTAGAGCCTGTCAACCTACCCAGCTTACACCCTTAAAGAAAACTGACTTTCCCTATCCAGGCAGCTATCAGTTGCCAACAATCCCTTAGCTTAGGGCTGGGCCTTCTTGTCTACTTCCCTAACCATGCTGGACTTTTTTCTGGGTTGGGCTTGCCCAGGTCTTGTGCATGCTGTCCCAAGTGCTGTGGGAGCATATATGCAACTTCTCCGCTATGTTCAGAAAAGTCTCCTTGCATTCATTCAGCTCTGGCTCTTTCAAACTTTCTTCCTCTTCTCCCACAATGATCCCTAAGCCTTGGGAGAAGAGAATATGAAATAGATGTCCCCTTTAGCGCCGAGTACTCTACAGTCTCTTATTCTCTGTGCATTGACCAATTGTGGGTCTGGGTTAATTGCTGTCTGCTGCAAGAAGAGGCTTCGATGGTAGCAGCTGAAAGATGTACTATTCTATAGGTATAACAATGAGTCCTTAGGGGTCAACTTAATACTGTGTCCATTAGAAAAATAATAGCAGTAGGTTCTCCCTTATAGCCTGTCACTGTCTACTCACTGGTTTTTGGCCCAGATAACAGTACCAGGTACTTGCTCCATCTTGTGAAGCAGGCCATAAATCCAATCAGAAAGTATTTGGTCACTCTCATAACATTCGTGCCACTTTGGCACCAGTGGGCATATCTTGCCAGGCCAGTTGTTATTGTAGCTCACAGGGTTCATAGCTGGGTAGCTGATGATTACTTTTCTTTTCCAGTAACATGCATAGCACTTTCCAGTACTATGAAAGTTAGTCAGTAGAGATGGAGCTCCAACATCAGTACCAGCTTAATTTCTTTGTGTTCTGTGACTCCAGTATGAAATGTTTTCAGCAATAGGGTCATACCACCATTTTCTGGAGGGAAACCAAGAGCAATGGCAGCTTTTTATTTGTTAGCCTATGGTGTCTACTAGTGACATTGTCCCCTCTGTTATAGAGTAACTCTATTTGAACTTATCTATCTATCTATCTATCTATCTATCTATCTATCTATCTATCTATCTATTGTTGTCCCCCTCGATACTCTCTTCTCTCCCCTGTCCTGTCCTGTCATTCTCCACCCCATTTAACCTCTTGTTGTCCATTATTTACCTTTCTTCCTTTATATTACCACATTCTGTCTTCCCTCCCATGAAGCCTCCCTGCCATGGCTTCTTACTAATTTCCTAAGCATTTTCTGATTGAAACACACATATCTAAAGATTCAAAGCTAGTATCCACTTATGAGAGAGAACATGTGACATTTGTTTTTCTCAATCTAGGTTACCTCACTCAGGATAATTGTTTCTGGTTCCATTCATTTACCTGCAAATTCATTTTTCTTAATAGCTGCATAATATTCCACGTGTAAATGCACCATTATTTTCATTGTTTATTCAACTGGATATTATGAATGCAGCAGCAATGAACATGGATGAGTGGTATGGCCGAATCATGTGGTAGATCTCTTTCTAGCCTTTTGGGGAAACTTCACGCTCATTCACACAGCGACTCTATCAGTTTGCACTCCCACCAGCAGGGAATAAGTGTTTCCCTTTCCCCTCATCCATGTTGGCATTGTTCGTAATTTGCTTTTAGGATCCTTAGCATTCTGACTAGGGGTTAGATGAATTCTTGACGTAGTCTTAACTTGCATTTCTCAGCCGTTTGTGTTTCACCTTTTGAGAACCCTGTTTATTTCCTTGCTTCAATTTTTAATTGTTTCTTAAAACTTTTTTACTTATTATTTTTAATTTTTGTGTATGAGTGTATGGCCTGCATGTATGTAAGTGCACCCATGCCCTGCCAATTCCAGCAGTGGTCAGAACAAGATGCCTGATTCCCCTGGAACTAGACATTGTTAGTTGCCATGTGAATGCTGGGAATTGAACCTGGGTCCTCTGCAAGAGCAGCTAGTTCTCTTAACTGCTGAGCCATCTCTCCAGGTACCCTTTTAATATTTCATTTTTTAGTTCTTTGTATAGTCTGTATACTAATCTTGTATCAGATATATAGCTAGAACAGATTTTTTTTTTCTCCATTCTGTAGGTTGCCTCTTCACTTGAATGATAGTGACATTTGCAATACAACACCTTTTTTAGTTTCATGAGATCCCATTTGTCAATTGTTGCCTTTAAGCCTGCTCAATTGGGGTTCAGAATCTCTATCAGGGTTCAGAAAGTTCTTTCCTGTGCCTTTTTGTTCCAATATATTCCTGACTTTCTCCTCTACCAGACTCAGGGTATCAGGTCTTATGTTGAGGTCTTTGGTCCATTTAGAGTTGAGTTTTGTGCAGGGTGAGGGATAGGGTTCTAGCCTCATTCTTCCACATGTGGCTAACTAGTTTGACCAGCACCATTTGTTCAAGATGCTATCTTTTCTCCCATGTGTATTTTAAGTTAATTTGTCAAAATTCAGGTGGCTATAAAAGAGTGAACTTAAATTGAGGGCCTCAGTTTTATTCCAGTGATCCATGTGTCTGTTTTCTGCCAATACCATGTTATTTTTATTACTATAGCTCTGTAGTATAATTCGAAATAAGGGATGGCAATGCCTCCAGCTCTTTTATTGTTATTGGATATTTTTTGCATTTCCATATGAAATCTGAGATTATATATATATATTTTAAATTTTTGTGAATAGTTGCTTTGGAATTTTCATAGGAATTCTGTTGAATCTGCAGATTATTTTTTTTAGGATGGCCATTTTCACAATACTGATTGTACTGATCTATGAGCATGGAAGATCCATTTTCTTCTTTTCATGTCTTAAAGCTTTTGTTATACAAGTCTTTTACTTCCCTGATTATATTTATTCCAAGATAATATTTTTGATGCTATCATGAATGGGATGATTTCCCTAGTCTTTCTCAGAATGTGTGTTGTTTGTATATAGGAAGGCTGTTGATTTTTGTGTGTTAATTTTGTAGCTTGGTACTTTCCTGAACGTGTCTATCAGCTCTAGGAGTTTTCTGGTATAGTCTTTAGGATCTATATTATAGAATTATATTATCTTCAAATAAGGATACTTAGGCTTTTTCTTTTCTAAGTTGTATCCCCTTTATCACCGTCATCAGTTATTGCTCTAGCTAAGAATTCAAGAACAAGATGGTACTGATTTTGTAGGCATCGAAGATGCAAGATTGAGGGGTTATGGAGTCCTTTAGAAACCTGGTGAGGCCAGTCAACGTGTGGAAAGTTTGGAATTCCTGCAATGAGGCCTTGAGAGGCCATTGCTTGAAGCTATAAAGGTGAAGCCTAGGCTGTAATGCAATTCCAGGATCATGGGATATTCACTGAGGAAAATTACAGTATGGACTGGAGCTGGCCTGACAGAATGGCTAGGTCTACTGCAGGCAGCTGAGTTGGAGGGTGGGCTACACAAGCCCTTTGGAACCCAGCTAATTTTATCATGAGTCCTAGATGCCAGCCATGGAGCTGTAGGATTTATTGTTTTTACTGCTGGATTTTGGTCTTTGATCTGATCATTCCTTGCTATGCTCTGATTCTTCCATTTTGGAATGGGAATATCTATTCCGTGTTATTGTATGTGTTATATACATATGTTATATACATATGTTATATGGAAGTATGTGCCTTGTTTTTCCTTTTATTGGAGTTCACAGTTAAGAGACTGCCTTGAGGCTTGAACTTTGCATTTTAAAACCATGTTGGACTTTTTAAAGACTAAGTAGTCATTTGAAGTTGGATCGCATTTTGCATTATGAGATGAATGTGATAAGATCTTCGGTACAGTGAGTGGAAGGTTATGATTTAAAATGATGTATTTGGGTGTCAGGTTGAAAAAAGGATGGACTTGTGACTGCTAACCTCAATTGTCAACTTAATGAGATCTGTAATCACCTGGGAGATAGGCCTCTGAGCGTGTCTGGGGGTGGTTATTTTGATTAGGTTGAGGTAGGAAGACTCACCTACTGTAGATGGCATTATTCCCTGGGATAGAACCATGGACTGTATAAAAATCAGAAAGTGAGCTGAGCACAAGCATTCAGGGCTCTCAACTTCCTGGATGTACATATGATGAGACCAACTGCTTTAAGTTCTCTCCATGTTAACTGATCGGTGGACGGTACCTTTGAACTGTGAGTCAAAGTAATCTTTTTCTCCATTAAGATGCTTTTGCCAGGGTATTGTATCACACCAACAGGAAAAAAATGGAAACAGATACCCTTATAGAAATAATTTGTTTAGGAGACTTAACAGGTAATTTTCTCAGTTGGCCCAGTTAAAATTGTGCCAACACAGTAGCCGCTACATATTTATAGCTATTTAATTTTGAACATGTTATAGTTAAAAATTCAGTTCCTGAGTTGTTTTAGCCACATATAACAGTACCTGTGGCTCATGGCTTGGAATGCTGGACAGCACACACCTAAAGATTTCTTTGATCATAAAAGTGTCATTGAACAGCACTGATGTACAACATGCAAGACTTTGAAACGAGTAGAGAGAAAATGAAATGTAACAGGACATCTGAAATGAGATCTTAGTGTGGCACCTGAAATGTGGCAGAACCCCTTTAATATTGCTAAACATCACAGTGGTATTTAAGGTAATTTTTTTATCAGATAACTCAGCAATTGTCTTAGCAAAATGTTCTTTTATAATGGAGCAAATGTTCCTTTGGAGGCTTGAATCAGGATCTATGTAAGGGGGGAAAGTTAAACACTTCTTCTTCCACATGGAGACAAGCAAGAAGCTTCCCATTACATTTCATTTTATTTCTCTCTCTCTCTCTCTCTCTCTCTCTCTCTCTCTCTCTCTCTCTCTTTCTCTCTGTGTGTGTGTGTGTGTTTGTGTATGTGTGCCTATGCCTGTGTGTGTCCCTGGAGGCCAAAAGAGGGTGTGGGATCCTTTGAAACTAGAAACTAGAATGATAGAGGCTGTGCACATCCCAACAGGGGTGCTGGGAGCGGTGCTGGGAACCTGAACTTGGGTCTTTTAGAGTTGAAAGTTAATGGTGACACTTTACTAGTTTCCTAAGACTGCTGTGACAAATTATCAGAACAACAGAATGTCTCAGAGTTCTGGAGTCTAGAATTCTAAAAGATGCTGGCAGGACATGATTCCCCTAGACATTCTTGGGGAGAATCAGCCCCTGGCTTCTTCCAGTTCTTGCATCAAGTTCCTGGGCTTGTAGCACCACCACTCTAACTTTTGCCTCTGTCTTCACGTGCCCTCCACACCTCAGCCCCAAGTCCTTTTTACTGTTACCATTCTTACAGGGACACCAGGGTGTGTCTTTAGCAGCCACTCTAACTCTAATATGATTTTCCTTGAGATCTTTAAATTCTGTAGGTCAGGTCCTTATTTCCAAATAAGACCACATTCTAAGGATTCAAGTGAACATGAATTTTATGGGGACCAAAAATAATCAACATATATACATGGTGAGGCCTTGTCAAATAATTAATTGATGTGTTTTCATTTAATTAGCTAATTGGTTAATTAATTTCTGTATTATTAGCCAGTTTTTCATTGCTGTGACAGGATGCCTGACAGAAGCACCTTAAAGGCAACTTAAAATGAGAAAGGTGGTGTCTGGTTCATTATTTCAGTGGTTTTAATCCACAGTCCTTGGCTCTGTTGGTTCTGGGCCTGTGGAGCAGAGCACTGTGGCAGCAGGAGCATGTGCCAGAAGCTACAGGAAGCAGAGAGGAAGGGACTAGGGCTGAGATACTATGTTCAAAGCTACCCGCCCCTGGTACCAGCTAGACCCCAGTTCTTAAAGTTTCCCCTACCTCCAAAAATAGCACTGTCAGCTGGGGTTAGGCTTTCAACACACCAGCCTGTAAGGGATGTTTCACATGCACTGTAACAGCAAATTAACAGTAAGATGATAAGTTGACTCTGTGAACATTTGGGAAGTTGCAAATGTGTACATAGCCTTTAGAATAATAAGACCAAAATTCAAGATACATTTGTTATTAGACAGAAAACATTTATAGCTCTTAAAAGACAAAAGTGTGCAGATGAATAGGTCACTATGTAGAGTCTGGGGCCAAGCCAGTAAAAATCGTGACTGTTAAACAGAAATAGATTCTTCTAGAGTATTAGGTAATCCTTGGATCAGTCTGTGAGACCATACCCAGCATTCATTAAAAGAGCAATGCCATTCTTGTCCTTCTCATGTTTTAGATCATTGTTCCTAACTATTATTACCCTCGTTATACAGAAGAGAGATTTGGTAGCTTGATTGTAGCAATCATAAGGATAGATTTACTCAGAGGATTTGTGCCCATTCAGCCTTAAGCCTTCTGGTTACCTTTCGGCATCAGGCTGTGGGCTCACCTTGGCTGGTCTGACAAGAAGCCTGAGAAACCCACTAGAAGTAACTGAAAGTGTTGACCACAGGCATAATCTACATGTGGCTCTCATCCCTGACTGTACATGTGTACCATTAAAAAATACAGATTCCCAGATGCTTGTTAGCTACACCCCCAGATACAAGCTTTAGTATTTATAAAAGTTTACTATGGATCCTACAATACAGGTAGGGTTTGGAGTTAAAGTGTTACACATGTACAGGACCTCTTATTTTAAGGTTGCCCCAAGGAAAGAATGCCTCTGAAAGTGTTCTGTACACTGAATTTTCAATGTGGAAACTCATTGAGCCAGGTACATTTGCTAAGGAGCTTAGAACCTGTGTGTATGTGTGTGTGCGTGTGTGTGTGTGTGTGTGTGTGTGTGTCTGCATGTGTGTATGTGTCTGTGTATATATGTTTACTTTGTTTTTACCACTTGCTGTAGTTTATCTCAGCCTTGATACTGAGCTTTTACAATTTTGATATTTTCCTAAATTTTGTTTTTCAAGAAAGGGTCTCCCTGTAGCCCCGACTGGCCTAGAACTAACTCACTGTGTAGACCAGGTTGTCCTCGATCTCACAGAGATCCACTGGCCTCTGCCTCCTGAGTGCTGGGATTAAAGTCATGTGCCACCACGACTGGCTTAAACATTCTTTTATTATTGTATTCATTTATTTGTGTCTAAAAATATGTGTGGGAACATGTGTGTGCCATAGCATGTACATGGAGATCAGAGGACAACTTGCAGGAGCTGGTTCTCTCCTTCGACCATGTGGGTCCCAGGGACTGACCTTAGGTCATCAGGTTTTTTGGTGAGCACCTTTACACACTGAGACATCTCTCTGGCCCACACACACACACACACACACACACACACACACACACACACGGAAGAATGAGACCTTCATTTATTTTATCCTATTCTCTTCTGTAGTTTCTTGTCTGGGAATATAGTTGAGACAGGCTCCCTATATTAATAAAGTGAGTGATATCTGAAAGAGAGGGAAGGGGTATATGAATGGGAAACAGAAGGTGACAAGGCTTAGTCCTTCCCTGGAGGCAGGAAGGAAGGACACAGGGCTTCACAAGGCGTACTGTAACTTCTGGAATATGTTGGTTTTTTTAATCTCTTTTCTTGTGTGCAGTATTTATTTATTTATTTAAGCTGCCATACATGAGTCCTGTTATTTACATCATTTACAACCCTCATCTCTCCTGCCTACTCTTTCTCCATTTCATGACCTCTTCTTTATTATTGCTACATGTCATTTACACACACACACACATACACACACACGCAGAAATAAACATACACATAATATATTGAGTCCTTTTAGTGGTAGTTGTGTATATTTGTGTTTAGGGCTTTTGTCTCTTTTCTTGTGCAACAACTTATTACACAAACAGCAAGCATTTATATAGAAAATAAATTTACAGTTCTGAAGGCTAAGTGCGAGAATGAAATGTTACATCTGGTCAAGGCTTTCTGGCTGCTTGGTAACATAAAAGGCAGCATATGGCAAGACAACACCCAAAAGAGCCAGAGGAGAGTGAGCAAGAGAGCCACATGGGCAGGGACACATCACTGACCTGCCTCTGAGACAATGGTATCAATTCATTCATGAACATGAAACCCTCATGACCTCACCAACTTTCACAGAGACTACTTCCCAGTACCACAACCATCATGAACTCTGGAAGGGGCATATAAACAATAGCACAGGCTGTCTGTGAATCACGGTGAAGTTCTCCAAGGAATCCAATGGCATTTGTAGTAAAACTCTCAAACCTGAAATTTGAAAATTCATCCTAGACACCTTAAAGCTTAAAATAGCTTTATTATGGTAAAACTGAAGTACAATCACTGTACATATTTAAAATGTACAATTTAATTACTTTAAATGAATGCACACCCAGATGAAAACATCATTACAACCAGCAGGCACACATCTGTCAGATCTTTGGTTGTGACAAAACACTGAGCAGGGTAATCTAGGGAGGAAAGATTTATTTAGCTCACAGCATCAGAGGTCTCTGCCCCTCATGGCAGGGAGGACATGTGAGCAGAGGTCATGTCATGGTGGCTGGGAAGCAGAGAGAGAATGCCTGTGTCCTGGTGAACTTTCTCCTTTCCCCTCTCTTATTCCATTCTGGCCCAAGCCTGTGGCTTTTTAAGCTACAATAAAGTTATGCCTGAATAAAGAAACAGTTTGTCTCTTAGCATTCATTTTAAGGACAAGAGTGGACCTGAACTCTGAGGATCTGTTCCTCCAGATGTCTCGTGGAACTTTGCTCCTGAGCTAGGCTTGACTCAGTGTTTTATTGGGTCAGTGTCTCCAGCATGACTTGGGGAAGTAGATGGATGTTTCGGGTTTTCTAGCTTTGGATTATTGCAAACAAAACTAGTATAAACAGTGATTTGTATCAATTTCGGTGACTATTCAAAAATATACAAAACCTGGGTTGGAGAGGTGGCTCAGTGGTTAAGAGCACTGGCTGTTTGCAGAGGACTTGGGTTCAGTTCCCAACAGCCATATGGTAGCTAACAACTGTCCTTAACTCCAGTTCCAGAGAATCCAACACTTTCTTCTGGTCTTTGTGGGCATTGCATGACATAAGTGCACCTACATGCCTGCAGGCAAAACACTCATACAAATAAAATAAAATAAAATAATTTTTAATTAAAAAGAATACAAAATCCATTTTGAGGGAAACCAAAGATGTCTCATAGGAAAATGCTTATAGCAGATGGGGTTGATCTGGAAACTCCAAGCCAACGTTTTTCTTCCCTACAGCTCTCTGGGTCTGTCTCATTGCAAGGTTAATTTTGAAAACTAGATAACAGAATCTAAATAGCGCAGAGGAGAACGGGATGTGGAAGGCTTTCTGGAAGGGGTCTACACTGTCTGAGAGACTTCTGGGTGCTGCACTGTGATTTCCTACACCATTCCATTTCACCGTCCCCTAAGGCCACCCTTAAGGCTCGAGTTGTTACTGTGCCAACTTCACAGTGGAGCTGTGAAGCCCTCAGACAGCTAACATTTGCTGGTTTGGAATTTCATCCCAGATCCACTAACATCTTGCCATCCTCACTCGCAAGTTGGCCAGCGTCACAGGTCAGTGCAGCCTTGCTGTGAGGCCAGATTCAAGACGGGCTGAGCTAAGTCTGCTGGAGGAGAGCTCTTCTTACTCCTGTGGGAGACCAGAGCAAAGCCCAGCAGAGATCAGGGTTGTCCACGGGTAGGGGTTGCAGGGAGAAGCAAGGGGCTCTGGGTTGCAGGGTGAGGCTGTTATCATAGTAACCTGTGGGTGTGGCATTAAAAGGTTTATACGAGAATCTGATTTCAGTAGGCACAATTGCTGAATAACTGACCTTTAAAGTAATTTCAAAATCAACCACAAGTAAAAGACACTGTCAAAACACATACCCTGGGTGGGAACCCTGTGCTTGCCCTAAGTCTGCTGGTGAGCTGGCTAAGTTCCCCTCTCTCTGGAGAAGACAGGCTCTTCCCAGCTCCTGGGTAAGACCTCCCTAGAAAAACAGTCATTGTCAGCTAAACGGGTTCCCTCCAGTCTTGCCTTCCTTTGCCACCAGGGGGCGAGCACCTCTCAGGTTTCCTCGGGGCTCTAGCAGGGCCCTGGAATGGGTCTACTTAGCCCTCTGTAAAAAAAGTAAAAAAAAGTTTGAGCTTTGGGACTCTGCTAAGGAATTCCAACTCAGCGTTCAGTGTGTCGATTTGCTAAAGAGCTCAAATTTTGAGTTTCTTGATACTTTAAAGTGCATTTAGATATTTAAAATTTTTAATATTTGAAGTGCAGAAAAAATTTTAATGTTTTCTTTGAAACTTTCATACATTTATACAATTTACTTTCATTATATCCACAAACCATCACCTCCCTTCAGCTGCCTCTAGCGGGCCTCACTTTGTCTCTCCACAACTTCACAGCCTCTGTTTTATTTTGTTGTTGTTTTTAGTTTATTTTTGTTTTGTGTATGGATGTATTGCCTGAATGTAGGTAGGGGCATCCGTTTCGGTTGCAATGCCTGCGGAGATCAAAAGAGGGCATCAGATCCTCTGGAACTGGAGTTATAAGATAGCTGCAAGCATCTGTAGAACCCAGGTCCTCTGCAAGAGCAGCCAGTGCTCTTAACTGCTGAACCATCTCTCCATCTGTTTGATTTTGGTTTTAGAGACAAAGTCTCACTATTTAGATCAGGCTGGCCTTGAATTTGCAGAGACTCACCTGCCTCCGATTTCCTTTTTTGATTATTGATATTAATAACTCCTTGAGATCACTTAATGCTGCCATTATGTGCATGGATGTGGGGCCATCCACTGGGGTTTGAGCAAGCTACCAGCATCCATGTCCTCAGAGGAGAGTGACTCTCCCAAGCTCATTATTCATCAATTGCTAATAGCTCCTCCACTAAGTGGGGAGTGGGTGGGAGGTTTTGGAGGGCACCCTCACTCATCCTGGAATGTGGGCTGGCTTGATCTTGTACAGGTCTTGTGGAGGTAACCTCGGGTGCTGTGAGCTGATGGGTCCATCAGCCATGCCATGTCCTGAAGTCAGCCTTTCACTACCCACCTCATCCATCTGTTCTTCTGACATGTTCCCTGGGCTTTGGGTTTAGGAATGTTACTATAGAGATTCGTCAACAGCTGAGCACCTGAGATTACTTATCCTTGGCGTTTTGACCCAGAATGAGTCCCTATGCTAATCCCTGTGCTAGCTGCTTTTCTGTTGCTCAAGTCAAACACCATGACCAGAAGCAACTTAAGGAAGAAAGTTTTATTTGGCTTATGGTTCCAGAGGGAGAGTCATAATGGACAGGCATGGTGGCAGGGGCAAGAAGCTGAGAGCTCACATCCCCAATCCCAAACTTGAAGTGGAGAGTGAACTTCAAGTGGGGTCAGGCTATGAACTCTCAAGCTGCCCAGAGTGTTGTGCTCCCTCCGGGAGGGTTGCGCCTCCCAACCTTCCGTGACTTTCCCACACAGGGCCACCAACTGGGGACCGAGTGTTCAAAGATCTGAGTCTATGGGGGATATTTCTCGTCCAAACAACCACAACTACTCACCAGAAAAAGAAGCGTCTCCGACCAAGTTGAGAGCAACACAAATCTATACATTTAGAATTATAATATCCTCTTGGTAGAATTTTCTTTTAATCGGTGTGAAATGACCTTTCTCATCTTTTCAGACTCGTTTTGGTTTGCAGTCTGTTTTTCAGATACGGAAAGAGCTGCACATCTGCTTGTTTCTTAGTTCTATTTACTTGGAACCTTTTTCCATCCTTTTCTCCATCTCGCTGGAGAGGTATGTATTGGGAACTGAAGTCTTCCTCTTACTATCCTTGTAGATCTGGCTTAGTTGCCACAAATTCCTTTCATCTATTTTTATCTTGGAAAGGGCTTTTTTTTTTTTTTTTTGAGAGGGTGTCTCCTTGTAGCCCCAGCTGGCCTGGAGGTTGCTGATGTAGACCAGGCTAGCCTCAATCTCACAGCGATCCTCCTGCTTCTGACTCTGGAGTGCTGGGATTGAAGGCATGTGCACCATACCTCGTTTTTATCACAGAAACACAAAAGAATTACAATCTTTAATTACTTATAAACTAGTGGATTTTTGTAAGGCTTCTTCCACGCTGCTCAGTTTTGGTTAACACACCCCTCATCTGCTGCTTGAGTCTCCAATTACCCTGTCCCATCTCCACTTAAACCTTTAACCCAGAGTGCCCCTCCCCCACTCTCTCACGTCACCTGTGTTCCGCTATGCTCTCTGATTATATTTTTACCTTGGATTGTAAAATCATAAGTTTCAATATAGCTTTTTACATAGTCCTTCTTTTCCTTTACCTTTTAAAAAGTCTGGTGGCACAGGCCTGTGACTGCAGTTCCTTGGTAAGCTGAGGCAGGGGCACTGCCTCATTCATGAAGATGCAGCTCAGGTAAAGCAGATGCTGGAGGTGCTGGGTTCTGTCTCTAGCTCAGCTTGCCTTATGTTCTCTACTTGGCAGATTTCCAGCAGAAGTGTTTTCCTGATGTTGTGTCTATAAATGTGAACAGCGTTTTGAATCCCTTTTGGAGAGACTGTGCTCTCCTAGGTCAAAGGGATACAATGGGAGTGTGGAGATGGAG
The DNA here is from genome assembly GCA_035773235.1 of Eospalax fontanierii. Taxonomy (NCBI): domain Eukaryota; kingdom Metazoa; phylum Chordata; class Mammalia; order Rodentia; family Spalacidae; genus Eospalax; species Eospalax fontanierii. The sequence continues at coordinate 41,447,918 of CM069540.1, read as the reverse complement.
GGAGGGAGCAGTCAGCTAATTCAACTAATGCACTGTTTCCTCTGGCGCACTAACTTCTCAGTACACAAATGAAGTACTCGCCCACCCGATGATGCTCAACAGCGACTGCTGGGAATTTCACAAGCACTTCCTTCACACCTGAAGACTCAGAAGGATCCTATTCCTCTTTGAGTGGTTTTGGTGTCTGCTTTTGCCTATGTGAGAGGTGAAGCTGTTATTAGCCTTGTAACTTCTCCTGCTATCTGGGCACAGGTTAGGGTTAGAGGACAGACTTTATTTGATGTGTCCTTCTGAGTATAGAATTGGTCCAGCTTTCTCAAATCCTTTTGCATCAGGACCCAGAAAAACCTGTCCCATTCAAGGGTCTGTGGTGGATGACAGTTGTGGCCATACTAGAAGGGTACCAGCCTTCAGATGGAACCTTCCAGAGCTGTTTCCTTCTCCCCTCAGAGGTCTAGTGGAGCCAGAATGCTCCATGGGAAGGATCCATGACTTACAGCCAGTGGAACTTGTTGGCCTTTCGCTTCAAGTAGAGATGCAGGGACAGCTTAAACTATTGGGACAGAGGGAAACTGGAAATGCAAATGCCTCTGGGAGCCAAGTGGAGTCTACAGAATTTGAATGTGTGGAAATAGTGGCTTTCACAAGGAACATTTCTCTAACTGCAAAGGAAATTAGGCAAGCAGTTTATTTAGGAGAAGCAGAAGCAAGTGGGAAGTGATTTGCCTCCTTTTCCTCTTTCTCTCCTGAGAGCAGGATGATCCTGCAAGAACTGGCCAGCGGGCGTAGCTCGTCCTTCCCTATTTGCTCAGATCCCACCCTCTGGCTTCTGCCCATTGCAGTTTCTGTTTTGCAGGTTGCTCACTGATGGGAGGGGCTGGAGGTCACAAGAATACACCGGGGTTCAGACTTAGATGGAACCAATAGCACTGTGCCCTCCCAGGATTGCCTTGATTCTCCGACGCCTTGAATGGGATCTGTGAGGATGCACTGGGAAAAGCACAGACCTTAGGCAAAAGCCATTTTCCTCTGAGGCAGAGTAAAGGGTCTGTTCTCAAACAGAGAAGTGGAAGTTACCGCAGTCATTGAACGGGGCAGGCAGCCATCAGGATTCAGTAGTCCAGGGTCAATTTACTGGGAATCTCATAAGGATGGCATGCCTGACTTTGGGTGAAAATTCAGGTTTCATAGGTACCCACCTCCTGGGCCAAGCACTGTGATAGAAACTGGGGAGTTCCCTGAGAAGCAGAGCAAATCCCCCACAAGATTCCCATCAGTATTACCTCACAGAGCTTGCTCCATTGATAGGAGTTCCTTGTGGCTGCGGTCCAGTGTGGAGGGCAGCCACAGCACATCCAGCTTACTGAATGCACAGAATGCTTGCAAACAACAGGCCTAATTTTCTATTCTGTTTAATTTTTATTAAGTTTGAATAGCCACACATGGTTAGTAACTGCAGCACAGCACAGCATTGCCCTGACAGAATCTCTATTGGGGAAAGGAAATGAATTCTGTTTTGTCATCCTGGCATTCTCTGTTACAGTGACTGAATGAGTGCTCCCTCTCCCTCAGCACAGTCAAAAAGTAGGATTGCAGTTTGCTTCTTCTGGGCATGTCTTTCCAGGCCCTCTGCATTTAGTCTTCTCACGGCTTAAGAACATCCCCCAAAGGTATGTCTATACATTGCATGTATTAGTGACCAACTAGTCCTTAGGTTGAGCAGCTTTCAGTCTTCTTTTTGGTGTTCAGTGTAATTCTTCTGGCGTCCTTGTGTATCAGGCTGTTCACTGGGCTCTTAGGGGTGGTGAAAGGTGTGCCTTCCACTAGCTGGGGGAGCTCAAGTGTGAGTCCTTTCCTTTTCCTTTTCTCTAGCTATGAGGTTAACAACTCCTCCACCACAGTCACCGTCAGCATTGCCAGTGCAGAATTTTCCTCTGCGTGCCATGTGAACATTCATTCTGTAACTGCCTGTCAATGTCCACTGGGAAGAGTGCCCTGCAATGCCCGGTGATAAGAAAGCTGACTGACTCCTAGCAGGAGACCTGTATAAGAAAGGTGGGGCGGTGAGACATGCTTCCTGAGTGATCCATAGAGCAAAGTCAGGGGGAGGCCAGCAACGCCAGGTAGGTCGCTTCTTAGCATCTAGGCTAAGTGAGGTCTTCAATTCCATCTTGTATTCAGTGTACTTTCATCTGCAGCCACACTTTTTAATTACAGAACATTGACAGCAACAGAAAATCTGATTCTAGACCGTGAAGCGAGAGGATTCCAATTATTTCAACAACATTAATAGCAAGTCTGTTCTGTGCAGGGCAGCATTCTGGAAGGCTTTGTAGTCCCTTGCAGTTTGGAAAACATTTTCAAGTATATTTTGACTTGTAGTTGACACGCAGCTCTCTGACATATTGATGGCGACAACACAACATTCCAGTACATGTGTAAAATGTGTAAGGCACAGATTAGACTTCAGATATTTGTCATCTCTGTGCTGGGACCATTCAAACTGCTCTTTACTGGCTGTCTTGAAATGCCCACTTTCAGCTACAGCTATATAAATGTACTTTTTACAGAGAGGCTATCGTCATGAACAGGAGACAGCTGATTTTATCCTAAGGTTGGGTGAAAGGTTTTGTGTCCTCTGAAGCAGAATCTCTCAAATTCTTTATTTCTGAACCTCACCTCAAGTAGGAAGATGAACTCTTGACATCTCATGCTCTGCATCTATTTGGCAGTCTGCTGAGGCTTTAAAGATAATCACCGTAGGTTCACAAGGACAGCGTAGTGGAACTCTTTTTCTTTTCTGTGCAATTTTCCCACCCAAAATATTGTTTCTACCGCCTCGGCCACTCCATTTGAACTCTCACCTTTCCTTCCCATCACTTTTCTTCATTCTTTTATTAAAACTCAAACACATGCCATTCATGCATTGCCAGGTTCCTTCACATGGTGTATTTCTTCACTTGTTGAAGTATAGTCAGATTTCTTTACCATACTCTGTTGCCCCCAAACTCTTCTGTTGTCACCCAGTGCAACTTCCTCACATGCAGTATTGTAAGTAGGTTTTGTACCACCCAAGTGAAACAATCCTGAGAATTCTTCTCCATGATTTGAAATCACCGAATCTACAGGGAAGAGTCTGCATCATGTAAAAACTAAATTTGAATAATAAGTAGAGGCATCAAGATATAAGCAATGTATTTGGAAAATACATTATTTTATTATTAGGAAAGTGATTGGCTTAACTGATACTGTTTCTTCTCTAATTGAAAGTAATATAATTTTAGAGATATTAGGATCTTACACTATTTCAGTATTGGCATATTGTATTTATTTGGTTTTTGTAAAGGACATTATTCTGACTACCAAGGATGTTTGTTCTGGGGAAATAACTTGTCCTGTCTGAGCCTTAGGATTCCGTATTTGTAAGTGCATAAGTGGCCTCAAGGATGGTTGCCAACCTGGTGCCTGGTACTCAGTAAGGCAACTCAACAAATGCTAATGTTTCTTTTCCTTCTTTATTCCAATCCCTATGCATGTCTGATGTACCTTACTAAGCATAGAGAAGAAAACATGTGAAAATGATGTGCCGATGTTTCCTTTATGGTCAATTCAGACACTAGGATCTTTTCTGGGCTATTCAGGCCCTAAGTGAGGGCTTCAATTCCAATGTCATAGCAAGATATGTCATAGCAGAAGACATAGATAACTCTGTCTGTTGGTCCTGCCATATGGAGAAAAGACCTCAGGAGCCTCCTCAGTGCCTGTAATCTCAGCTCTGAAGCATCCCAGCTCTCTAACTATGGGCTGCAGTTAAATGTGTTCTAGAAGGAAGAGACATGTGTCTTCTCCCTTGAGAAAAGAGATGCCAACTGGCCTCAAATGGAGTAAGTTCGTGGCAACCTAGCCTTGCCCCAACATCGGCCAAGTTATCCTGTGAACAGAGCCTGTCTTCATTCAGGACTCGGGGCCTGGTGCTGCAAGAAGGGAGCACGAGTGCAGGGGTGCAGGACCAGGCCGGGGAGAGTGAGGGTCAGGCTGCTGTGGACCTGCTGTGGCTGAAGACTCTTCCTTCAGGGCCCCATTTCCTAAAATGTTTCCTGCCTGCAGTCCTCTGCATGCTGAAAAGTTTTAAAATTGGGGGGATTAAATATATCTGTGGAAAGCTGAATCGCATGTTGTGTTTATTCTCAGACTTTCTCAGGGAGACATCACGGATCTCCAAGAAGGACAAGAGTATGTCTTTTCCCAAGACTCTTGTCCTCTTTTCTCTTTTTTTTGGTATTATGCATAGTGATCTTTAGGAAATGTGGCTTGAGGGTGACTCTCTGTGACCTTGACCGAGACTCTCTTCCTCCCTGGCCTTAGTTTCACAACCTGAAATTAGTGATCACACCCATTTACACCCTTACTCCAGAGGGCTGTGCCGCCCAGAACAGCCCGGCAGCTGCAGTACAGACCATGGCTCCTCCTTGGCCTCTTGACCCCAGTTTCCTGCTTACCTGGGAGGCCTTTGTACAGTTGAGTGATGACTTCCTCTTCTGCTCTCTCTTAGTACCACTGAGGCCAGCAGGCCCCAAAAGCATCTCCCACCAACCCTACCACCCGGAACTCTCCAACAGAGTGGTCCAGGTCCACCAACCCTACCACCCAGAACTCTCCAACATAGTGGTCCAGGTCCACACTTCTGGATTTTTGCTGTTCTCCATGCTTGAAATTTCTTCCTGTCTTTATTTGTCCAAATAATTCTATTTTCAGGTTAAATACACCTTTAGGGACTTCCTATATGCTGAGTCTGTCATTTCTTTAAAAAATATTTTAAAATTACATCTTATTTATTTTGTGCAAGTGTGTGTGTGTGTGTGTGTGTGTGTGTGTGTGTATGATACACATATGCAAATGCCATGAGCATATATGAAGATAAGAGGACAACTCTTGGGAGTTGGTTCTCTCCTTCTACTGTGGGAGTGTTCCAGGGTTAGAACTTAGACCATCAGGTCCTCAGGCTTGGTGACAGGCAAGCTGCTGAGCCATCTTGCCTGCCTATCACTTCTTATAGATGGTATAAGAGTTAATTTGTTTTTGCTTTCTATTAGTTTTGTTTTACATATTTTCAGGCTCTGTTGTTAGGCACATGCATTTTCAGGATGGTTACATTTTCTGGGGTATTGACTACTTTTTCTCAACTCCTGATAACATTTCTTCCTCTGAAGTCTGCTCTGTCTGAAATTAATATAGTTACTCATGGTTTCCCTTTATTTCTTAAAATTAGCATTCTATTTCTCTCTCTCTTTTTTTTGAGAGTTAAAGCTTTAATAACAAATGGAAGGTGCCTGTACAGAAAAATAAGTATGTAAAAATAAGTACGTAAACTTGACTGAACTGAATTAACTTTATCTTAACTTTATCATCAGAGGTTCAATATGCTTCTGTGACATTCTACAGCTGGTGTGCTGATGTATGTAGGTTTTTATTAGTTTATGGTCAGTGATTTTCTTTTTAAAATTTTATTTGTTTTCTTTATTATTATTTATTCTTTCAGAATTTCATGTCATACTTCCATTTATAATGTACTTTGATTATATTTTCCCCATTATTCTCTCTTATCTCCCTTCAGCAAGTTTCCTCCCACTTTCATGTCTTCTTTTTAAAAACATTTTATTATTTTTATTTTTTGTATGAGTATATTACCTGTGTGTGTGTGTGTGTGTGTGTGTATAAGTGCACCTGCATCTTCAGTGCCCACAGAGGTCAGAAGAAGGTGTTGGATTCCCCTGGAACTGGAGTTACTAATGTTTTTTAGCTACCATGTGGTTGCTGAGTACTAAACCCTTGGTCCTCTGCAAGAGCAGCCATTGCTCTTAACTGCTGAGCCATCTTTCCAGCCCTTAATGTCTTCTTTTCTTTGTGTGTGTGTAACCCACTGTACTTAATTAGGGTTGCTTGCAAGGACATGGGTGGGATTATCTTCTTGAACAAGGGCAACTTACCAATAGCTACACCATTGAACAACACGATTCCCCCTTCTCCCTTAGCAACCATTAATTACCTATAGATCCTCAGGGAGGGTGGGGCTTTGAGTCTCTCCTCTCTTCATGATGGAATGTTGCTGGGTCCACTCTTGAGCAGGTCTTATGTGGGTAAATACTGCTTCTGCAAGTTTGTGGTGTAACAGCCAGAAGATGGTTTCACAGCACTCTTCTCCATCTTATAGGTTCTTACATTTTTTTTTGCCTCCTCCTCTGTTGATGTTCCCTGAACTTTGGAGGAGGTGATATAGATGTCCTACTTGGGACTCAGAACTCAACACTCAATTATTCTTAGCACTGACCAGTTATGAATTTCTGCTGTCACTGCCACCCTCTGTAAAAAAGAAGCTTTTCTGACCAAGGCTAAGAGCAGCATGAGCCTATGGGTATAAACTTGTTCATTTAGCAAAACATGAGTGGTAGGTCACCTTCTGGGACCCATGATCTCTCCAGCCGCGGACTTTTGAAAAGGCATGACTTCCCTGCATTGAGTGGTTCTCAGATCTAAGCAGAAAATGGTTGGTTGCTCCCATAACAGTCATGCCACTATTACTCCAGTGGGTGCATCTTGCCTGGCAGTTGGTATTGTAGCATGTAAGGCTCACAGCTGGGTAAGAACATTCATAACCTTTCTCCTCTAGCAGCCTAATCCTTCCAGCACTATGAAGTAGCCACCAAGGAGGAAGCTTTCTGAGGAGTTCTAGTTTAATTTTTTATGTCCTACAACCAAAGTGTGTTGGGTCTTCGTCAATTGTGTCTGGTGGGTGATCAAGAGCAATGACAATGGTCTGTACTGACCAACAACCCATAGGGATTTTCCCTTAATAATGCCTGACTTCTGGAAGCAGTATCATCCACCCATACAGGGTACATCTGTTCAAACACTTTCTTTACCTTTAACATATATGTATCTTTATGTTTAATGAGAGGGTCTTATGGACAACCTGTAAACAAATCTTAGTTGGGATCCATTTTGATAATGTATATTTTTTATTTTTTTATTAAAAATTTCAAAATTTAGTTTTATGTTATGTGTATGAGTGTTATGTCTGCAAGTATGTAGGTGTACCTGTATGGTGCAGTGACCATAGAGGACAAAAGAGGGTGTTGGATCCCTCTTGAAACGGGAATTATGGATGATTGTTAGCTGCCATGTGGATGCTGGGATTCAAACCAAGGTCTTTTGCAAGAACAGCCAGTGCTTTTAACACTGAGCCATCTCTTCAGGCCCTGTGTCTATCTTTTAAATGGTGTGCTTTGTCCACTGACATTTAAAGTAATTGCTGATGTTATTTGATTAGCATCTAATATATACTTGATTGGTTTTGAATCCATTTGTTGCTCCCTTTGTCTCCTTTTTCTCTTTTTCACTCTCTCTCTGATTTTAATATCTTTTAAAAAATATATTTTTTATTTTATTTTATTTTATGTGTATGAGTGTATCGCCTGCAGGTATGTAAGTGAACCTGTGTTGTGCAATGCTCACAGAGGTCAGAAGAGGGTGTTGGATTCCCTGGAACTGGAGTTACCAATGGTTGTTAGCCACCACATGGGTGCTGGGAACCAAACCTGGGTACTCTGCAAGAGTAGTCAGTGCTCTTAACTGCTGAGCCATCTCTCCAGTCCCAGTTATTATCTTGTATGATTCCAGTATTCTCTTTCTGCTGCCCATTTTTCAAGATTCAGCTGAGATGCACTTGGTCTGTGGCTTTTTGATTAGACTCAGAAACCTATCTGTGTAGTACTAGGTTGGATGAACTTGACTCTGGACACCTCAATCAATTTAGTAGCCATTGTTGTCACTTTGGCTTCTGTTTGGCATTGAATGATGTTCCTTCACACCTCCATTGCCGGGCTCCAAGTCCTGAGATGTCAACTGCTGATCTGATTAGTGCTGGCAGGATAGACCTGGACCATGCTTATAGAACAGCATTATATCAGAGTACTTTGATATATACATACATTAGAAAATAAAAGCCCCAGTCCTTAGTTGATGTCTTCTCTTCTCTGCCTACTGCTAAACTAGCTGAGCTTCACTGTATTTTCTAAGGGCTGCTCTTGCCTTCTCTGCGTCATGGCTCTTCTCTCTGCTCTGCAGCTTTACCCCAGGGCCACTGCATGTCCTAGGATGAGTGCTTGGACGAGGGACTGAAGGCCAGGACAAGGAGAGGGTCCTCTTGGGGAGCCTTGAGGAGCCCAGGGTAAGTGCTGTTGCATCCTGCTCCTCTCCCAGGGAATGGCTGGGGCAAGTAGAAAGATGGGAAAGAGCTTCCGAAAGACAAGCCATAGGCCCGGGGCCAGATCATTGTTAGCAGGACCCAGCTGTCAGGAAGCCCAGGGGACTGGGAGGAGGGCCCACGTCACTGGACACCATTGTTATAGGAGATTCTGAGCAGCCTGAGACCAGCTTCCTTCCACAAGCTCACAGTGTGATGGAAGAGTCCATCACTTAACATCCAGCACTAGAAAGAGTCTGAACACAGACTTACTCTATAGTAACACAAACATGGCCTTGAGGAAGCTCCAAAACCAAGATGCTATGAATTCTGCTTTTGTAGCCAATGAGCAGGGAAAGACTTCCCAGGACAAGCAGGGCCCTTGGAGTAAGCCTGCTTGGGAGCCAAGTGTGATTAGGTTGAAATCTGAAGAGATGGTTTGGGGACATGATTGCCATGCTGAAGAGGATGAGTTTAATTTGTAGACTGTGCTCAGCACTTCACGGTCCCTGAGATCATGCAGGCATCCCCATGGAGAGAATAAATTTCACTCGTAGATCAGCCACCTGCACTTCACGGTCCCTGAGATCACACAGGCCTCCCTGAACTCTTAAGAACCTGTTTTATTTTTGTATTCTGAGAAATTCTAAATTAAGTTACAAGGCAAGAAGGAGGCAAGAAAGGGCAAGAGAGCGCCATATTAACTCATTTTAATTCACAGCATCAAGCTAAATCAACAGCAGCATCAACAACAAAGATTCCCCGTGTGCATATAGAGCTGAAGATTTTGTATGTGCTCATCACCGATTAAGGCCACTTTATATTCAGCCTTTGTTCCAACCAACCAGGAGGCAGCAGAAGTCCTCGGCAAGCCTATGCTCTTATCCCAAGCTTTATGTGCCTCAGATTGTCCTGTCCCTATTATGTATAGAGAGTATAGTTTTATGCTTCTTTTCCCTTAAAGTTTTAATATAAAACAAGCTGGCTACAAGTGGCGTGAAAACTTTTCAACAGTAATCTGACCCTCTTGTTGGTGGCTTAGAGAATTTGCCCCAGGCTAGTCTTTCTTTTGGCTAGCATCTATGTAGATCTAGAAACCCTTTGCTTTAGAGTACTCTCTGTCTCCAAATTTGTTAACAGTGCCAGTGGATATAAATATGCAACTGCCTTCCGGTGAGGTAGTATAAAATTAATATTTAGTAAATAGCTCATGATGCTTGCAGGGATGAGTGTGGGGGGGCAGTAGGGGTCTTGAAAGGCTTCGAGAAGGGGAATGACTGTTATGGGAGGGGAAGAGGGTGGTACCCAGAAGGGAAGAGGCCTGAAAAAGGAATCGAACTGAGAAGCCCTGAAACTACACACCCTCCTTACTCTAGGGTTGGCCCACCCTCTGCCCACAGAAAGCCACAGGGATAACGTCAATGAGGAAGCTCAGGCAGGTGTCAGGAAGGCAGCAGAGTGAGACAGATTTGGTGAGACAGGCCAGTAGAGAGGCAAACAACCCGATATGAGTCTGGAATACCACATGACGGTGCCCAGGGGAAGAGGATTTGGCATGTGCCTGGAAGAGGCCTCTGCGGGAGTCCAAGAAGCTCCCCTTTGGGCACAGGGGTGTTGAGAATGGAAAGAGAGGAGGCCTGGGGCTGACTCATGAAGGGAGGCAGTTCACACACTCTACCTCCTATCTAGTTGGTTTGAGAAAACATGGGAAAGGAGAAGTGAAATCTGTGAGCTGTGCTGAGCTCCATGCAGTTCACTTCAGGGGACAGTTCTGGTACCAAATCACCTCTATTATGCAAATCCCACCCCCCAGTGGCTGGTTCCCTATTGTGCCTGGGGACCCTGGGGCACACATCTGCTTCCCCTGGTGCCAATTCACTGAGTGTCCATGGTCTTTCTGCTCTGCCCCAGGCTCAGTGCCTAATGTAAAAGGGACCATGGCCAGGGGCCCATTGCTGCTCATTCTCTGAGCTGGTAGGGGTGGGGTGGGGTTCATGATATGTCCAGCCACAAGCCGCTCTCTCCTCAGACATGTAGAGTATGTTTGGCGAGAGAGACAGACATCAAGGGAGGCTCACCTTGCTCCTGCTCTTGACCTTTTCAAAAAGTGGAAAAAGCCAGGAGACATCTCAGTGAGGCTCTCCCTCCTTTTGGAAACTCTGAGTAAGGACAGGCACCAGCTGAGATCTGGAGCTGTGTTCTGAGGCCGGCCTTCTCTACCAGCTGCTTTCCTGAGGCCAGCACCCACCTCTGCCTACGTGATCTCTTCCCACCACTAACAGTCTTCTTCGGCATCACTAGTCGCAGAAGCCTGACCAGGCCTCAGCCACCTTCCTCATTTGGTCTGCTCTGCTGGACCTGCATATGGCTCTCTCCTTCTGAAGAAAGAGACCAAGGATGCCTGTTCAGTAGGCTTTCTGTCCTTCACGGACAATTCTTTTCACTTCCTTTGCAGGTTCTTCTTGTTCCTCCCCACTCTTGAAAGCCGTTCTCACCCCACAGGAGCAGCACGAGTACTAGTCACAGCTTCCATTACAGTTGATGGTGAGCTATACCTCCCAAATGCACTCACCATGCGCTGGGATCTGAGGCTGTTCCACGGGATGTTATTCTTAAACAAGACCCGACTCCCCACTTCAGACTTTATCAATGTTCTCTTTTCTTCCTGACTTTGTCAGAATCTGTGCCCTCTACCCCACGATCCCTGTGGGCATTCCTGAAAACCTGCCACTCTAGTCTGGGGCAAGTCTCAGGGACAGTGATTCAGTTAAGGCCAGGATGGGAAAATGATATGCGACTTGTGGGTATGATGAGGACCATGCTGAAGACTTCTCTAAAGGTAAGTTTCTATGTACAGTTTTTTCTCTCTCTGGAATTAAATAGGATGGAGTTGTAACACTGTGGTTCAGGAGGATCAGATTATACCCTCTTCCTTGAAAACAGTACCACAGGATGGAGCAAGAGCCAAACAGAGAGGGAGCCTGAGCCGGGCCTACAGCCATGTTCGCCTCTACCGAGCACTTTCTTCTTGTGGGACTGATGTGAGCCCTGATGTGCTGTCTTTCAATCTGTCCAAGGGGCATGTTCCTGCTTCAGCTAGGGACATGTAAAGATTGGAGTGATGAGAGCACATCCATGGGGCTGGTGTCCTAAGGGAGGACGCTTGACGCTTCCTGACTATACCTGTCTGGTCTAAGATGGGGATGTTGATGGACCACTGGCCAGTTTATTCTCAGTTTGACAGATACTGAAGATTTTAGCCTCATAACTCTTCAGCTTTCAGCGATGAGGAAACAGGGCTCCATAAAGGTAGGCCATATGTCTGCTGTGATGTAGCCTTAAGTACAGACATTCAAACTCAGGCTTGGTGGCTTCAGAATCCTGTTAACCACTAGGCCCTACTCTTGGGGACATGTCCAGGGATGCTTTCTAAGGCTAAGGCCCACCTCATGTTCCTGACTAAGGAAATTGTGTATTGCTTGAAAATTTCAGTGGAATCACTGAAGATCTGTGGGTAAGACAGTCAGTTGGCCAGGTTCCCGTTTCATATAATCAGCCTCATGAAGCCTGAATTGCATCAAGGTGATTAAGGAGACAAGAGGCCCATTAGAAGGTCCATGCTAAGGATAATCACAAGAGAATGACATTGCTTTAGACTGAGTACTATAGAAACCATGACAGCTAGGATGTGGCCTTCTGTCTCACTAAGACATGCAGGCCAAACAGAATGGCAAAGCTCTCCACTAGAAGAACGGAGGTGAGGGCCATGTGGCCTTCTGTCTTTCCCTGCTGCTCTTACTAGTGGTCCCACACTGAGGTAGGCTCTCTACTGTAGGCTTTGTGAGCAGTGAAATGAGTGTATTCTCTCATATTCTGATTCTTTTTTCTGTGTCTTCATTGTTTCAAACTCTGGTGGGAGACATTATTAATTCTTTTTCCATCCTGAAAACAATGGATATAGGATCAGAAAAGTCAAGGTTGTAACTGACTCCCAATGAACTAGTAGACAACTGACTCCTTAGCATGTGGGAAGGTTAGCCCCACACTTCACGGGGTGTGGGGTATGTCACAGGGATCCCTTTAGCTCCAGAATGTTTAATAAAGGACATCTGGAAGCTGCAACTGAACAACAGGGGTGGAGTGGGGTGGAGCTGCTTCTGGTCAGTCCTGGGAAGCTTGAGAGTCTCTGGGTACCCAGTTGGTGACCTGGAAGCTGAACAACTTGTGGGTGCCAATCCCAGGAGTGGGTTTGCTTAGGGCTGGTTAATAATTGGAGAAGCCAGTGAGCACTAGGCTGTTGTTCTAAGGGATATGGAGATTCCTTTGGGTTTCCTGAGGTGTGTGTGTGTGTGTGTGTGTGTGTGTGTGTGTGCGCGCATGTGTGCCCTGGGCTCCAGGGAATGGTCTGGGAAAAGGCACAGGCACATGTTGTACAGCAACAGCAACATTTTGGTCCCACCTTCTGTCTGAAAGGAGGCTGTGCCAGTTGGGTGATGCCCTGGGTTCTGGTGTAGAAAAAGGGCTAGAAGTTTCTAGAATGATGGAGGAACATGGAGTTCCCACTCTGGCTGTCTGAGAACGTCCTCTCAGTCTTTCATCAATTGCTCAGTTCTCTTGTCTCTTTTTCTCCTAGCTTTGTGTTTGAATAGAGGCCACAGCAAAATGCAACATTCAGAAACAAAGTGTTCTTTTTCTTTTTTATGAGACAGGCTTTCATATATCCAAGGATGCCCTTGAACTCACTATGTAGCCAAGGAAGGCCTTGAACTGATTCTCCTACTTCTACTTCTATAATATTGGGATTATAGATGGATTATGGGGATTAAACCACCATACCCAGTTTATACGACTGGAACCCAGGGCTTCATACCTGCCAGCGGGGCCCTCTACCTGCTCAGCCACATCCTCAGTGTTCCAAATTGTGTTTCTTGAGAACCTGAATGGATTCATGAGCATGTAAGAAAGTTTTACATGGAGTCACAAAACTTCTATCACATTTTATTTTGATAGAAAATATGACTGAGCTTCACTAGAAATGATCAGGGTCCTTGGACCACCCATCCCCTAAGCCTGACCTTTAGCTCCCAATCCAGATTCCAGGTTTACATTTAAAAGGCAGCCCAACATTTAAATTTGCATACTCCTTACAAGTGAAGCCTGCAGCTGCTCTTGGCAATCTCTTCAGAGTAGAAGTAGGTAAATAAATGATAGAACTCTACTTTACAGGGTCAGAAAGTCATTGTAAGAATAATTCTTGAGCTCCTGCCTCCTGATCTGCCTGATACAGATCAGCCCTCCTACAATCCTGATGAATAAACTGTACACCACTCATCAAGGAAGTTTGTTTTTGCAACAGATGGAAGCTACTGCAGAATTCTACAACTCTGGCTCTCATAATCTTTCTGCCCCTTCTTCTGCAATGGTCCCTGAGCTGTGAGTGGGTGAGGTTTAACATAGGAGTCCTATCTAGGAACACAGTCTCTGCAGTCTTTTTAGTCGCTAAAACATAGCCAGCTGTGGCCTTCTGTGTACACTGCATTGTCTTCTAAGGAAGCTTCGTTGGTGAGCGTTGAGATGTGCACCAGCGTTCTCTCTACCTCATGTTTTGCTTTGTTCCATGAGCCCTGGGTGTAGAGGTTCCGCTGTAGACCTGTCACCCAGGACTGGGCATCTCCCGGAAGGACATTCTTTGTGTGTGACCAGTTGTAGAATTATTCTTACTACAATTAGCTTCCAGTGGATGAACTTGCACTGAAGAAATGGGTACAAATGCTTGACAAGATGGAACTTAACATGTGTGATGGAGTGCATGAGGTCCAGCGGGACGTGGGAGGATGTGGGGGGCATGGATGAGGTTAGGGTCTGGATTTGATTGGGAACTGTTGTACGAAATGTACAAAAGGGCAATTAAAAAAAAAAAAAGTAATTCTTACAGAGAAAGCTGGAAGTGAAGGCTGTTATTCTTTCTAGAGTTTTGGAAGCTTCCCTCTGCCACCACCCTCACCATAAGGCTGGTCCTCAGAAGGCTGACCAGTGAGTCCCTCTTTCAGGGGGGTTCCCAATTAGCATTCATTATACATCTGTGGGAGCAGAGTGCAATAGTGAAGTTTATACACATATCTGCAGACAAGGCCTTTACGCTTATTGTCAATACCCCTAGACTGAGTCCAGCCATTGCTAAGTCCGCGTGGCTATTCTTTATCCTTTTGATCTCCGGCCACTGAGATATACAAGGTATGGAATAAGTTTCTAAATATGTGTTTCAATGTATTTATCTGTCTGTTTGAAGAGCATGCTCTTTATGTGGGTGTGACCTGAGGAGGCTACAAATTTCAGAAGATACTGCCTTACCGAGACATGTTTTTAAGGTCCTCCTTAGGTACTGCTGCCGGGCCGGAGTGTAAAACCCCATTCATGACTCCACTGCTGTTTTATTTGTTTGGAGCCAATGTGATCCTCTGTAAACATGGCATTGCCTCACTTTCTGGATCTGAACCCAGATGATTTCTGGATGTTTATCTGAAGGGGCAGAGAGAGGTCTGCCAACTGTGTAGTTCTGCAGCAGAGTAAGGACAAGCCAAGCCACCTAACAGAGGCTCAGCCTTGGCACAAGGAGCCCATCTGCAGGAGACTAAAGGAGGGTGCAGGCCCTGGTGTCACTCTGCCGTGGGTCCGGTCACTCCTGAGTGCTGCTGTGGGAAACAGAAATATCCCTCTCCCTCTGCCCACCCTCAAGATTATTGTGATCTGGTATTTCTAAGGCTGCGGAACTACAAACAGGACCAGCTGGTCATCTGGATTCATGGCCATGCCTGCTCATGTGGATCCTACCTTGTATTATATCTGTCTTGAGGCTTGTCTTCCTCACACCCTGGAATCTAACTGGGAGGAAGTGTACCACAGACTCCTGCACAGATGGGCATCTCTTATGCTTGTGTGGACTTCACTGGATAGGGCAGACATAGTATTTGTAGAGTTTATTTGTTCTATCACTACAGAATAAACACTACAAAGTGTGTACAAAAGGATACTCTACTCCTCCAGTGCTAATCATCTCTCATTCACAGCTAAACAGAGATAATCTAACATCATCACATAGGCAGGACTAGAAAGATGACTGATTTTTGCACTTACAGTCCCGTGCATGTAGCTGCCAGCAGGGAGAACACTGGAAGCTGTATTGATACAAGAAGATTTGACCTCAACAACCAATACATGCAACATTATAAAAAACTATATTAGAAAGAACTGGAAACAGTATTGCATATTAGTATCTGGTCTCACTTACAGTGAGTTCTATAGCACCAAATGTGCATGTGCATCTTGATTTTGATGCTGGTACATCTCAGGTCTATTTGGGGCTCCCTTTAAAGCCCAAAACACGGAAACATGTTAAATCTAGGAAATTGGGGTTCTGGACTTTACCGGTTCTTATTGCTGGCACTGAAGAAGAAAGAAACAGATTTTAAATCACGGTGCGTCTACATAAATTCAGTTCATCTTGAGTTTGCTTTGGCAAGATGATTGTTACAAGAGTCACAGTGCAGTTAAAACAAAGTGAAAGAAGAAAAAAAGAATAAAACAAACCCCCATCTCCAGAACAAGCCGCTCTTTTTCTCAACGAAGACTCTAAGACTTTATTATGTGGTTAATTCTGAATCTGAAATGGAACATGCTGGTAACTGAAGCGACTGAGATGTGGCCTTGGTGATGACGTGGTGGTAGCACAACGATGGTTGTAACTCTTAGGAGGACAAGCACTCACTCTAAGGTACAGATCACAGATGGGACCTGGGGCAGGAAGGCGGGGTAATGGGGAGGAGAGGGAACCAGAAGTGATCGCTAAGCTGTCACCAGCAGGTCAGCCTGATCTTAGGAGCTGTCCTGCCTCTGATAGCGACATACAGCACAAGAAGGTATGGGATCTTACACGTCTACACACAGTGGCACACAAGACATACAGCACACAACAGAATAAACCACAGAACAAAAAGTGAGGTCATGCAAAATCTTACTTTTACCAGCTAGAAGGAAAACTTCAGCAACTTTTGGTACAGAATATAGCCACCTTTCAAACATAATTTAATTACTTGTGGACATAATATGAAACCTTATCTTAAATACAATAGTTTCAAAAAATGCTGTTACAATATAAAACCACAACAAAAGGTGTGCAAATAGACATTTATATTGGCTAAAAAAGGCAGTGAGAGGGAGGGGCAAAGCACTTTAGAAAACAGCTCCTGAAGCCACTATTTACAGTTCTGCTTTACCTCTGAATGCAGGCAGCAGGGAGGAGCTGGGGCTGGAGCCAGCTCCTTCCCTCCCACCAGCTGACTCTGTGGGATGCAGGGATAAGACCCAGAGTGAGCAAAATCTGCCAGCACACTGGAAGCCTTGGCAGGCTGTATCTGGAATATATGAATTTGGAGAAGGCCTGGCTTCCTCTGTAACTGCACATGGAACAAAAGCTGCCTACAGCTTCTAGTTCCTCAAATGCTTCCTTCACACAGTGTTGATCATTACACTTACAGTTGTATTTCCACTTTCAAAATACCACATTGTTCTGAAAGTAATCCATGACTCTAGAGACATCTTTGTGACCTCCATTCCTGCAACAGAACTCAAAAAGCACACGAGGAAGTGTATTTATTTATAGAACTTATCTTTCCAAAGAAGCGCAGTGTAGCTCGAGGCTGCCAGGTGGGAAAAGTCTTCAGGTGCTTTTGATCTTTGGGAAGCTTCCCACACCTCTGATTCGTTTAGAATTCATTTAGGTAGGTGGCTTTCAGTGAGGAGTGAGTTTGTCCCTATGTGGCATCTGGAAACACTGGGATATTAACTAGGGGTGCTACTGACATCTACTGGGTGGTGGCTGGGGATGCTAAGGAGGCTACGACGCACAGGACAATCCTCACAAGTGATGATCCAGCCCCGAGTGTCAGGAGGGCTGAGACTAAGCACTGGATAAGCTTTGGATTAAATGTTGAATTATTTAAGGACAATTTTCCCTACATCTCTTTGGGTTCACCTCAGAAAGTTTTTGTGAAGACAATACTGTGAACATTTGAAATTATATATAGTTTTTGTTTTTTTCTGACGTGATGGAGAGTAATGACCCTAATAAAGAATCTTGAAGGAGGCCCTCCCTGGCTGAGAACCCCCAGGTAACTGACTTCGGTTCAGGGAGACATCCCTGTCTTGCTCTGACTGGACTGGTTCTAGCCTTTAGCATCACCTGTCTCTTTCCTGTGAGACCAGGTGGGCATTCTTCTCTGGTAACCTGGATTAGTCACACTGTGATCCCATCATTCCAATATTCTAATACCACTCCTGGGATAAGGGGTGCATAGTTCCATGTCCTGCTTATGTGTGGACACATGCTACTTTGTCTCTGGGCTGGAGAGTTTCAGAATATTTGTAAATTTAGTTTAAATATAGGGATGTTCTTTGTTTCAGCCACTGAGATACTGGGCTCACATATTTTGTGCACTAAAAATGGTCATTCTGAGTCATGGTTTAATGAATTTGAAATAATAAATGGTAAGAGTAAGGAAACAACTTTACCAGGACAAGGACACCCAGGTCCACAGCTATAGGCAGAACAGAGACTTAATTAAAATGAAGGGATGGGGTTGGGCTTTGGCGAAAATAACAGTTCCTGGTCCCAGATACAATGAGCCCAGGGAAGACTGGATACCCAGAGTAGGATTTGGAAGAAAACTTTGGCTTCTGAGGAATTTTTCTGTTTGAGAAGTTCAAATTACAGTCCAAACTTCAGGATTGGTATTTCAAACACAGTGATAGGCTTTGGGACATTAAAAGCATGGAGATGACAAAGCAGAGAAGAAGGCTTCCCACATGTGCCCACAGGGGCACTGAGCTCATTTCACCTGCCAACAAGCGACCGAGGGTTGGGCTCATCAGGTAGCTGGGGCGGAGTTGTGACGTTCTCCAGTCCCTTTCTCCCCTTGCCCAGGGAAACCTTGGAGCGCAACTAGCCCAGGTGCTAGTCTCCAAGGCAGAACATGAACAGTAGCTTTCAAATTTTTGGTCCTGGATACAGGTGGCCTGAGGCCATGGTCTCCACATCAGCTGCTGTCCCTGCTCCTCACCAGCTGCCTCACACCTGGTCCTGTGGCTGACCAGCAGAGCTCCCTGAGATGGCCCCACCGAGGACACACCAGGCATGAAATCTGTGCCCACTGCAGGGCTCTCCTTGCTCCTTCCTGGATGACGGTTTTAATCAATAGTGTAACTATTCAGACTCTGTTTGAAAGGGGTGCTGGGAAGCCACTGGTTAGCCGGCAACAAAACCGCCTGGAGGGATGGATGTTCCGAATGCTCCTGGTGCAAAGCAATCCTGCCTCTTACAATAACAAAAGCAAACCAAATCCCAACCAACCAACTTAAAGGAACAAAAGCCACCTGCAAATCCACACTTAACACTGTCCGAGTGGGTCCAGCCGCAGCAGGAGGTGAAGGCAGCTGTCCTTGTGCTTCTGTGGGCCCCGGCCGGGCTTAGCTCATGTGGAAGCGATGCTCCCCGCGGGTGATGTGGGACGAGAACTCGTACCTGTCCTGGCTGTGGTAGCCACACATGTTACACTCAAAGGGATCCCGGAAGCCATGGCAGCCCATGTGGATGGTATACATGACGTGATCCAGGAAGAGTACCCTGCAGTGTTCACACTTGTACACCTTCAGCTGCTCACCGCTCGTGCTGACCACGCGGAAGGCGTCCTGCGAGTTCTCCGAGGCCGCCCTCAGCACCTCGTAGGCGCGCTGCTCCTCCTTGAGTGCCAGCCCATTGCGGGCATGCGGGTTGATGTGGTTGGTCAGGTAGATGAGGCCACCACGCTGCTCCTCGGCGTTGCTCTCGGTGTCCGTGGAGTCTTGGCAGCTGTTGCTTGGGGAGGCCTCCCGCTCCGAGGACGCCGACTTGGCCTTGGACAGCAGCAGCAAGTTCTCCACTGCACTGTCCTGTGCTGAGTGGTTGGACCTCGGAGGCCCATCTGTCGGGGGCTTGTGCAGCTGGTACATGGGGCTGATGACTGGCACCACTTCAGAGCCACCAGGGGGCGTCTGCACCAGGGGGCGCAGGGACTCGGCTCCCAGGTAGTTGATAGCATTGTTGATGGCCTGGTCCATCACATGGGATGTCATCATTTCGTCCTTCTCATAGCTGGCACTGTCATAGGGCATGTCGGACAGGCACTTGTCTCCTGTGGGAAGCAGATGACCATGAGTGAAATCTACACGTGGGGAACTGGAAAGAGTCCTAGTGTGGCTGCAGACAGAGCACATCGGCACCCACACAGGAGGGGAAGAGGAAACATCCTGCACAGGGGTCTACTGTAGTAGGTGCTTAGGGAAGTGTGGTAGATCTATTAAATGAATAGAGAGACCAAAGTTTATCCCTGACAGCTTAAACAGCGAGGATTCTGCCAGGCAAACTCATACTTCTGTTTTTCACTGAGTATGGTGAAATTAAACATTATTAGACTTAAATATTTTAAACAGTATTCCACATGTATACTACTTAATCTACACTAAACTTATACAATTAAATATCCATCATAATTGATAGTGGTATATAATATACTGAAAGTACTACATGATATATTAAATTTATCATTTTGATGATCTAGAAAAAGCATGCATTAGAACACTATTACTTATTATGCCAAATGAACAACACAAAAATGGGTGGGCCCCAATGCATGATGAAAGTAGAAAGAACACATAAACATAATCCTCCAGTCCTTCTCCTCCCCAGTGAGGGGCACAGCAGAAATGTGGCAGGAAGCAGGAAGTAAGCAAATATCTATTGCAGAGCAGGGTGAGACACACACCATTCACTCATTCTTTACAAACATGCTAACATTAAAGATAAGCACAGCTCTGATGCTGCCCACTCAAGAGGTGATGGGGCCCTGGCCTAGAGAAACAGGATTCTCATATGGTTAGTCTGTGGGACTACATAAAGTCTGCCAGCATCCCACGTGTTGTGGGAGGGGAGGAGGGAACATCTTGCCCAGGAGTCTACTGCAGTAGGTGCTTAGGGAAATGTGGTTGATCCATTATATGAATAGGAAAACCAAAGACTACCCCCAACAGGATGCGTCCTAGGATAGATATGAATGTAGCCCAACACATTTGTAGACAACAATGATTTATCTCAACGTCAAACAGTTAGACACCTTGTAACGGCTTGGTCCCCACACAGGGAAACACTACTGTGAGGTTCTGAAATCTTTAGGGAGGGCCTAGTGGGAAGACAGATTGAGGCTGTGTCCTCAAGGGTGCTGGACCCTGGTCCCCATGTCTCCTTTTTACTTCCCAGACACAAGGCAAGTATTCCTGCTTTGACGCCTACTCTCTCCAGGATGTGCTGCCTCATGACAGGTCCAGCACAACAAGACTAATTGATCATAGACAAGGAACCTCTAAAACAGCAAACCAAAACAAAACTTTTTGTTTTGTAAGTTGATTATTTCAGATATTTCACTACAGTGATGGAAAGCAGGCTAATACAAGCTTATATCCCTGGTACCCCTGAAATACGAGACTGGATTTGGCTTCGTGGTGATTAGTTTGAGAGTAAATGAATCAATAATGAAATAAAATGAGTATCTTTAAAGATACAACCTTTTCAATACATTCCTGTTGAATCCAGTATGAAATCATGACTCAGCGGATTCATTCATCAGATCACTTCTTTATCTTCTATTGGCAGGACTGGCAACTTATGCACTTTGTGAGTGTTGGTGAGAGTGAGTCAGAACGCATAAGGCCACTCACAGCACTGTTTACTTTTCACTCCGACTCTGCTTTTTTTCCCTCCTGCAACACATCTGGTTGGATAGTAGGACTAAAAGAAGAACCAGTAAAAAGGGTCCCCATCTTTAGACATTTAGAGCTAGCAGGGGAGATACTCCTTAACTCGTGATGGTGCAATCCCATGAAAACAGGAAGGCTTGCTTCTAAGAGTCAGTGGAGTGAGTGGGTTTTGGTGTCCCACTGTTGGAGATAGTGGCAGGGAAGGTCCTGACGGAAGAGGGAACACGGTGCGACTCTGTGAAGGTTCAGGGGTCAGAGCTAGTGGCAGAGACGATTATAAACTGGAACTTAGACCAAACTGACTTTGACCAAAGGAAAATGGAAACCACTGAAGAGTCTAAAGGAAGTGACTTTTCAGCCACAGCAAGAGAACATACTGAAGTACAAAGGTGAGGGGCTCTTACATCAGACTGTGTCTGAAGGTGACTGGTGAGGTGGTGGCAGATGACCCCAGCATCTCTCATTCAGACTTGAGTTCTTTGCCTCCCCCACACTCCTCTTTACTAATGGTGGGAAAAACTACTCCACAGTTCATAAATCTACTCATTGTCATTGAAACAAAACAAAACAAAACAAAACAAAAAAAAGCCAAAACTGTGACCATTACTGATGGCCAGGAAGATACTCCTCACTATTCTAGGAAATATCTTCACATTGTGTTTCGTATTCTTAATGGGTGTGTCCCACATGACAGTTTGGTTTCCTTTGCTTTCATCTACTGGTGTCAGAAGCAGCACATACCCTGATAATGGCACACTGTGATGCTTAGACTACAGGAAGACAACTTGTTTATGCCCAGTAACATGCTCTCAGAAACTGGACAGAATGCAATCCCTGTGAAGGAGAGGGTAGGGACCATGAAGTGGTCTTTTCTTTCCATTCAAGGGGAAAGTAATTGCATGACATGCCTAAAACAAAAGGTGTTGCTTTTCTTTTCTTGGATTTTTACCCAGATACTACCTGGCTTATTACATGAACAGAATATACGTATTCTTGTTCTTAGGTCTAACCTGCTACCAAACTGTAGTAAAGAGAGGGTGTGGGCTGGGAGCACAGCTCTGCTGGAGGTACAGTGTATTCTCAGCACAGGTGGTGCTTTCCTGTGTCTCCCAGCATCGGGTTCTGTGGTTTTCTAAGCAACCACTGAAGTCTATTTCAAAAACTTAGTATCAACAGCAAACAGACATAGGAAAGAAAGCAAATATTCCAGATTACCAGGGTGTACTAAATATACCCATGAAATTTTTCTATTGATATGAGAAAAATACAAACCTGCAAAATTCACCAGTGAAATGTATGTATGTATGTATCAATCATTAGCTACTCATTTTCTATTTTTCATTTATCTATCTATGACCAAGGAAAGAAACAGAAAATTTTTGCATGAACTGCAAGACAAAGCTGCAAGACAAACCTGTAGGTAATGTCACTTCTGATGGAATCAACAACATCCTCAGCATTTTCCCCAAATCCTCATAATGACAGAGAAACCTCTGAATTCAATAGGTTGAATTGTTCTTTTTGATTTTCTGGTCATAGAACAGCTGAAAGCTCTGCTTCAAGAACCAAATGACATCAAAGTCCTTAGCATGCAGGCTGGCTCTCTTGCACAGAAACAAAGGCCTTGATGAGCTGCACTGCAGGGGGAAGTTGAACCAAAGCCCGAAAATGTCCTCTGTGGAGACAGGAAGTACTAAACACTACACTGCTGGCTGAGGGCATTTCATGAAAACTGAAAATGAGAGAGCACTCAAAGGAGAACATTTTTAACGAAAGCTGCACTTTGCCTCACCAGAACTCCCCCAACACCATCCTTGGCATTCTTTCAGGATTTAAAAAAGCCATTGGTCTTATAGGACAAATGTCTCAGATTCAATGGGAAGATCACTGAAATGTCAATCAAGCTATTATCAGACCAAGTGATAAGCAGGAAAAAAAGAAATGTCATGGTTACAGTGACAATATTTTCTGGTAAGAAAGGAAGTAAAATGAACCAGTAAGTCCATCCTAGGAAAAAAATAAAATTAATTCCAGGAAGAGAGAAAATGCTTCATAAGTGCCTCATGTATATGGAGTCACTTTTGAAAATATTCAAAGATAACATTCAAAACCAACAGCAAACAAAATAAAATCTAAAACAAGTTACTACAGACTTAATGCATGAGTTTGAAAGCAAGTACTAACATAAATATCACTAAAAATCAGATTACTCAGAAAGAGGGAAAATATATAATACTAACAGTGAATACATATAAAGAGAAAAAGAAATAAAAACAATGAAATGCTAACAGACATGGAAGATAAATTACCTAATCTGTGAACATGAGTAGAGATCACCAGGGATAGAAGAAAATAATTTATGCAAAGGAGTATTTCTAAGAAAAAAGGAGGAAAGGAATCTCTGGGTTACAAAGGCAAAACATTTTCATTCAGAGCACAAAACTCCAAGATGCTTCTTAGTGAGCATGTGTGACTTCAGGCATTTAGGGAGAAGAGTAAAATTACACTAAAGAAAACTGGATTTAACATGATAGCAACATTTAACAAGAAGGTCACTAGGTAACCTGACAAGATCCAGCCTTCTTGGGGACAGGAGGAAAAGTGGCCCAAGGCCACATTCTGAGCATGCTCCTCAGGTACAAAGGTGATGGGTAGATATCCTCAAAATAATGGTGAGACCTGGGTCTGATCCTTAAATTGGTTTAAAGATAGCTACATTACTATAAGAATATTGATTAGTGAACAGAATGTGAATATTTGAGAACTGGCCAATGTAAAAATAATTAACAATAAAAATGACTCAGAGATGGTACTTGCTGCTCTTGCATAGAACTCATGTTTGGTTCCTAAGACAAGACCCACATGGTAGCTAACAAACATCTGTAACTCCAGTTCTAAGGGATCCAGTGCCTTCCTCTGGTCTCCAAGAACACTGTACACAAGTAATATACTTACATGCATACAAAACACTCATACACATAAAAATATTTTTTAAAAATTAAAAAAAAACTTGCTGGGTATAATGGTATTATAATATATGCAAATGGCTTTAGTCTTGGCACTCGGGTAGTGGATGCAGGTGGATCTCTGTGAGATGGAGGCCAGCCTGTTCTCCATAATGAGTTCTGGGCCTGCTGTGTCTACAGGGACATTCTGGCCAAAACAAAAACAAAACAAAACAAAACAAAAGACTTCTAAAAATAAAATAATTCAAGGCACTTAATGCTTTTCATAAAAATATTTTTATTATTAGAGAAATTCTTTAAAAAATGGTATCTGCTCTGGGAAATAATGATTGACCACTTCTTAAAATTTAAGACATGTTTGATATATAGTATTTAATATATCATGGTTACTGTGAAAATACTTTCTAGCAATACATGGGAAGAAAAGAAATACAACAAGCCATTATGTCCATTCTGAGGAAAAAAGATGTGATCTCTAGAAACTTAACAAGATATTTATTTCAGATTTTTACACTGTAATCCACCTATTCCTAATCCTGCCCACTGATATATAATATATATTATATATAATATATAATATATAAATGGTAGATATTTAGAATGATGTTAATCTAATTTAATATTAGTAATTTGTAATTTCTAGACATTGGGCTTAGTTATATGAAAATTTAAATGTTTGTGTCAAAATTTTTATCAGCCATGTGTCATTTTAGTAAGAAAATAGTCTATTATCCTAGAGGTGAGGGATACGTCCTGTTAAGTCCATCTCTGCTTATGTTAGAGCTGGAGGAACAGTGCGAAGAGCTGACGGGAATGCATGAGAGGGCGGCAGACACAGGAGAGCAGGAAGAGACACTGGTTAGGGTGCGAACTGCCAATCACCCCTGAGGGAACATTTACAGAAAGCAGCTGCTGAGAGCCTTCCACATTCCACTTCCTCTCTCCTGGTCCCTGTTTCCACAATGCCACCTCCTCCTGGGTCTAACGTCTCCCCTGGAGAATGCTTTCTCTTCTCAACTTTGTTGCACAGGAGCACTCGGTTTTGTTGCTCCTTTTAATACAGAAGCATGTGAATAAGACAATGGCCCCACTGGTTTCACCCGGGGTGGTTACTAGCATCTCACAGATGCTCCGTTTAGAAGAAGTCTCCCAAAGCTAAATGGCACTGCGTATGGTCATTTACCAAAGCAAGTGGAATTCTCCAGGCTCCTAATCCAAAAGAGGAAGCCAGGCTTTGCTTTCTGAGGTCAATGACTCTTCACAACCCTTGCTTTGCCTCTGCCCATCTCCCTGGGCACCCCATCAAGCTCCCCATAATTCCTGTTCTCTGGGGACTTCCCACCACATATTTCCTGAGAAGGGAGGAGAGAGAGACCCTATATACATGATGCTGCCTAAAATCCCAGTCACCCCAGCAGCTGACTGATTCCTTGCCCAAGATTCCTTCCTTCTCCAATCGGGAAATGAAGTCTCTCATTCCTTCAATTCAGAAGCTCACATCTTCCTGGACAACGCCACACACAGTATTTCCAACAGGTGGCTTCTATTTTACTTTCTAACAGAATCTCTTTCTGACTCTTCCCAAACCCCAATGTGTGGCAAACCTCCATTTAGACAATAGGTCTAATTGTAGCCCCATCTGTAACTGTAAGAGGAAGGTGGTACGCAGGAACTTGACCTCCTCTGCCTTTCTCAATCCCGTATGTGCCCTGGTGGGGGTAGGAGAAGCATTACCACGTTTCTGGCCCACGCTCTCTCCAGTGCAGTGTTCCACGTGCCACCCTTACCACGGTCCTTGAAAACGGTTCTCTCAGAACCTGAGGCCTATTATTTTCCAGACTTGGCTTCACCCTTTGAAAAGCCATGATTCCCTTCACCACCCCTGACCTCTGTTCTTCCGTCACCGAACCTCCCTCCTTTCAATTGCTGCCAATACTCCAATAATCTCTTTTTCAATTAATTTTTGGCCCATGGGGCCTCTCCTTTCAAAGCTGACATTCCCACTGAAAACCTCTGCTTCTTGTGTACTTCTGAATAAGACTACATTGCATGCCTTGCCATTTGAAGGCCACTCCTCCTATGGCCAGAGCTTCCTGGGACAAGTTCCTTCATTGCTTCTCAGTGGGTAGCTGGACTAAGCTGGGAACATAGCTCCTCTTCCTCGCATCCCACTCATCCTGTTCCAGAACCCTCTAGCGGCAGAGCCCTTCTCATCTGCCCGAGCCTTGCACGTTCCGCCTATGTCTCTGTGGTACAATGCTGAAATCCCGTTCCTTTCTCGAGGTTCATCTCAGCTTCATGAATGCTTTACTCCTGTCTCTTACCCTTGCCTGAACTTCACACTGAGGGCTTCTAAAAGTTCACACATCCTTAAGGTGGTTTTACACTCATTGTTACTCTATGAGCTCATAAAGGATGGAGCCAAGGTTTGGGAAGATTGAGTCATCTCTCCAAGGTCACAGAACTAATGAATGGTGATGTGCTGAGCTCAGCCTGGTCTCTGAGGCTAGTGATTTCCACATAGGCACCGCACCTCCTTCAGCTCTTTTCTTGTCCTTCCAGTGTCTGCCTGGATAACAGGCATGGGGCATTTGCTCCTGATCTTGCATCAGTGGCTGGAGGAGCAAAGGGCTCAGTCTGCACTGTTCCTCAAATAGCAAGTTGAGCTGCATTGGCCCACCACTGGCTCTGCTGAAGGGTTAGTCTCTGTTCAGTGCCCCACATTATCCCTTATTTTTCTCCATAGGGGAGTGATATGGGCTCAGAGACGAAAGCAGGCATGGGGTATTCTGCCATGAGGGGTATCCCGGCTCTCAGTCTGACACTGACCTCAGGTCCATCATGCCAAGGGCCCCAGATGCTGAAAAAACCCACATCTAAGAAATTCCTGGTGAAAATTTTGTCAGTTTAAATTATTAGAAAAAAATAAAATATTTAAGATATATTAAGCTTATCATTTTTTTTCAAAAAGTGAAACCTTTTTCCCTTCCTCTACCTTCACATAATTTCCATTTGAGTCTAAAACACCCACATAGTTGTATGTTAAGAGACAGCAAACATTTAACTCTTACCAAGAAATTTCTGAGGCATAGAGCTCTTACGTTTGGCGACGTTACTTGCTATTCTGTCCAGAACAAGGGATCTCTCTGGTCCTATCTTGCACAGATCTTCCGCCATCTCACTGTGATTAGTTTCTTCCTTAATAACTAAAGTCAAAGACAGTTAGAGAGGCCAGTTTAGAAATGCTTGCACTTCGAGATTCTGTTGTGTACAGTGCTGCCCTGACATATCTGAATGCCAGCGGAGGTCAAGCCCTTCCTTTGGACTGTCTCTCATCAGCACTCTGATAGACACCGGTTTAAACGATAACAATGACCAGCCACCTGCTAATGCTTCTCCACTGGCTTTCTCCACCAGCTCCACCCACATTATCCCTAAGACTAAAAGAACAAGCACCACCTCCACCATCTGAGTCTGCACTAAGTTGCTTTGGAGGGTCCTTTCTCAAGATCACCTTCATCAACTCTAACAACAACTATGAGAACCAAACACTGTCAGATCTAGAAATGATTCAAGGGTCTGACTTCATCATTACACAGGGAACAGAGTTGCAGGGAGGTGGTCTAAATGTAGGATCCTATAGCAGGTTTTGGTCCCACACCTGACCACACAGCAAATTCCTCATCACCATACAGAATCTACAGGGGGTAGAAAGCTTATGGTCATGCAGGGAAATGCAGATATATGGGTTAAGCTAATCCATCTTTATTTTTCCATGCCAGTTCTTCCTGTCCATAAGGGGAGATCTAACTTTGTCTTCTGCATAGTCTTATCTATTCTGACTTCTAGTTTTGGTTACAAAGTTTTCTTGCGGGGGGGCGGGCAGGAGTTCTGGAACTATAACTCCTTCATTTCCCTGAAATGTACCCTAATGTTCTAGGAGCTGAAATGTAAAGTCATCACCTTCCACAATTCCCTTTCATTTCTATGAAATTCTGTGTGTGCATCTGTGTATGAACATGTACACATGAGTACAGGAGCCCATGGAAGCCAGGGGCATCGAATCTCCTGAGGCTGGAGTTACAGGTGGTTGTGAGCACCTGCTATGGGCTCTGGGAACTGAACTCAGGTCCTCTGGGAGAGCAGTGAGTCCTCTTAACCACCCAGCCACCTCTCAAGCCCCATCTTCTACGTTTCTGCTTAGTTCTTTCAACAGTCTCTGCTTTGAGCTTTTTCCTTCCCAGACAGTTCAGGTTTATTTATCACATGGTCTTTAGTGGGGTTATCCAGTTCTAGTACTGACTTAACTCGATGTTTGTTGAAGAGTTCCACGAGTCACAGCCACAGTTCATGGAAACTTAGTCTTGCCTAGTTTCCCATTTATTTTTTTCAGATATATTTTATTATATATGGTTATCAAATGCCAGCAAGATTTATAAAACAATTCTATGCTAAAACCAGGCCTTGATTTGGATGGTATCCAGCCTTCTCTCCCCTTTCTAGGTTTTCTCCTTGCCCAGGATGACCTGGCAGCTTTGCACTCTGCACACGATAGGATCCCTGAGAATCTGATATCCTCACCGCTGTTCTAACTGCCACTTTAAAAATCCCTGCTTCTAGTTGGATACTACGGCTGGCATTTAAAACAATTTTAATTTAATTTAATTTAATTTTTTTATATGTATGAGTGTTATGCCTGCATGTGTGTAAATGCACCTGGGTTGTGCAGTGCTTGCGGAGGACAGAGGAGGACGTTGAATCCCCTGGAACCCAGGTCTTCTGTAAGAACAGCCAGTGTTCTTAACTGCTGAGCCATTTCTCCAGCCCCCTGCTAGCGTATTTTTTTAACGGTGGATATGAGTAAGTGCTTCTTGCTAAACAGAGCCCACACCCTGATCCCTGATCGACAGGAGGAAATACATAACCCCCTAAAACCCAGTTGTAGTAGTCTTCACACATGTTAAGAGACTGATCAAGCTAATGTGCTCATTTACATGTCCTTTTTTGTAAAGCAGGCTCTGTCACTGGCCCAGGTGCCCCATGTCTCAGACGGGATCTCCTCCTCAGTCTCTCCCGCCCCCCAACCAACCTCCATATAGGTTGTACTAGAAAGAGGTGAGTGCTGTGCTTCTTCCCTGTTATCTGTGCATGGGAGGCTCAGAAGAAACTACTTTCTCCAAGAAGATATCAGAGTATAAAAGGTTACCACAACCCTTTTACTGAAAAATAATTATATTCAGAAAAATGAACATTTTCTTAAATTTCCTAAGCAACACACAGCTTTTACTTAATGGAATCTAAGCAGGTCTGGGGAGTAAAGAGAGGACCTGACTAAGCAGTGAGGAGGACAGGCCCAGAGGGACAGGTGAGGGAAATGCATCAGAATGCACAGGTTCATTCAGCCCTGGTACATCAGGGCAGACCTGGCTAAGACCCAGCCTCCTGACTACCCTCCTAGCCCAGCAAGTTTGGATCTGGAATATTCCCCAAAGGCGTATGTGATGTGAGAGGTGTGGAACCTTTGCGGGATAGTCCTGGGGAAGGTTCCTTAAGTAGTTGAGGATATATATGCTTTCAAAGAGGGGCGTGGGACCCCAGTCTCTGCTTTTTTCTCTCTTTGCCCCTAGTGTGTGGTGTGAGGGCTTTTACCACATCCATGCTCCCATGAGGACATGCTATTTTACCTCCATGCCGAAAGCAATGCGGCCAATCAAGCATGGACTATAACCTCCAGAATGTTATGTCAAAATTGCTCTTTCTCTCTGTGTGGAAGGCTGACTAACACACTAGTTTGGTGTGAACAATTATGTTGTGTATTTTGATGTGACATGAGGCAGGGAGAAACCCAGTGTAATGAAATGCTCGGTGTGCCAGGCTCTGTCTGTGGCCACACTGAGGTCAGATGACTACTCCTTGCTAGAGTCATTTCTCACCTCTTAGACAGGGTGTATGAGACCACCACTGTAGTGTTCTAAGTCACGTGAGCACTAGTGGGGACAAGTGAGAATTTTTGGGTTTCCTAGGGTTTCCTGATTCTCATCGTGGGGCAGCATCTAATGCACATCCCAGCACGCCTTCCATGGCTTCAATACAGGACATGAGGGTTTCCAACAGGCACTACCCTCACCTTCGCAGATACAAACACGTAGTCCTTATTCTAACCGGTTGTTTGAAGTCACAGCCTGACTGTTCTTTGCTTACCCTAGGAAAAACTAGTTTTTTTTTTTTTTTTAAAAAAGCATACACATCTTCTTTGGATTATTAAACACATAGAATAATCACGGCTCTAGCTTGTTTTATCTTTCCTTAAAACGTTTTTGTGGTGCTAGAGATCAAACTTAGGGCTCCTTGCATACCAGGCAAGCTCTTTATCTCTCCGCTCTAGCAGAAGTTCATTCCTCTAGGTGTAAAAATCAACCCTCCCGCCCAGAAAAACCCAAGATACTCGACAACAGAAAGTCTTTTAAAGGTCACCACTATCAATAGAGGGCTTAAGGCAAGCTCTGTCTGGTCAGATAAGAACTTGCAAAGTGGGAACAGGAGTCGTTAGTGCACGTGTACTGCTACTGGCCAGAACATCCCTCACGCACTGTGTGGTGGGAAGCCTGCTACGGAGCAGAGCACCCTCCTTCCCCAGGCACTGGGGGGAGACGGGTCAAGCTCGGCAGGGAGCCTCAGCGCTTACCTGGGTACAGCGTGCCTGGAAGGCCCATGCTTTCCAAGTAGTTGTGGCAACGCTCTTTATGTTCCTCTAAAGAGCTTCGCTGTTTATAGCTTCGGCCACAATATCCACACTTGTGAGGCTTACCAACTGCAGAAAACACAATTGAGTTTAAGACCCCAATTAAATATTGGCCTTCTGTGTAATGGGAATGCATGCAATACAATTATAATTTAAAGAGTAGAAAAATAAAAATGTGCTCTTGAAGGCTGTATTACAGACTTGGTCAAATGAATGTGTTTTGAAATGCTGATGCCCAGGTGAGTGGTTGAAGGAACCAAGAAATCATGACCCTTGTTCCATCTTAACCTACCGCACTAGCTACCAAAATCATTTCTAAGTCACTGAAATCTGTCCTTTAGTGGGGAAAAAGCAAACAACTGCAACGTTGCAATGTGGACAGAAACACGAGGAAGGCTCAACAATCTACGTATCCACCTCCAAAGTGGGCCTCCCACCAGGCTGGGGCTACATCAAATGTAATTAGGATGAACTCAGCTCAGGAGGCCAAGCTAGGTAATGAAAGGTGTCTGAGAAACTGTGGTAGGTGATATGCTTTAACGAAATCAGCACTTTATTTCTCAATTGTATCTCCTTATAGAATACAAATGACTGGGGCTGGAGATAAGGCTCGGCAGTTAAGAGCATCGGCTACTCTTGCAGAGGGCGTGGGGACGTGGGTTCCATTCCCTGCACCCATATGGCTGCTAAACTACCTATACTTTCAGTTCCAGAGGCTCTGATGCCCTCTCTGGCCCCCATGGTCATTACATGGACAGGTGCACTTAAATACCTGCAGGCAAACACCTATACACATTAAATGAAAATAAATTTTTAAAATGTATTTTACATTTGTAATATACAATATTTTGCTTGTTAATATGAAAATCAAAATAGAAAGTGATTTGGATAGTCATATACATGGAAAGTATGTAATATGTTTTGCATAAACAGAGCTTATGGAAACCTTCTATCTTATCCCTGAAGAACATTAGGATGATGTGACTTCTAGATCAGTCCTGTCCATTGGAATTCACTATGATGATGGACGTATTCTTTAAATGTCTATTCAACAGGGCAGGCATCCACTGTCTTGTTCAGCATGATCCATGGGCACATGGGGCTACTGAATATTCCAAGTATGGCTAGAGCCACAGAGGTACTCGTTTTAATTTTAACTCACTAAAACTTAAGTGCATCATGTGAGTAGTGGCCACAGTATGGGGCGGCGTTGTATTCTATGAGTTTAGCTCTTCCTGATTTTATTGAGTGGTATTTTAGGAGAACAAAAGCAAAGAATCTAAATAATTCCCATGTCTAAAGACTTTGGTGAACACAATTTTAAGAGAAAATTTTCTTCTATTATACGAGGAATGTAAATTTTCACATTAATATCAGCATTTTATTTCTCAGGCAGTTTGGTTTAACATATTTCAAAGTATGGTACAAAGTCATTCAAATGGGAGTGTTTGGTAACTGGTGTAAAGCCTATGCTAATTAACCCTCTTCCTAGGTGT
Organism: Eospalax fontanierii; assembly: GCA_035773235.1. Taxonomy (NCBI): domain Eukaryota; kingdom Metazoa; phylum Chordata; class Mammalia; order Rodentia; family Spalacidae; genus Eospalax; species Eospalax fontanierii. The sequence goes on along the minus strand of CM069540.1, from coordinate 41,415,629 downwards.
GATCAGATACTATAAAGAAGTTCACATGGAATTCAAAGCTTTCACTTTTGGAATAAGCACTGGAATAGTATCTAGAGACAGTGATATACCCCAAACACTAGGAAATAATGATGAAATGTAGAATGTTCTCTAAAATAGCATCTTTTATTGTGTAATGTCATATAATTAAAAGAATACAGAAAACTCTTCTATGTCTTTTCCTGGAGCATGTATAACTTTGGTGAATTCCATGATCAAAGTTGTTTCCTATACAAATGGCATGGTATCTGAACATCCACTTTTCTCAGTATATGACTGATTTCAATTCTAGAACTTTAAAAGTGTGTTCACTATACCCAACAGCAAACTACAGCTTGCTGTGGGAAAGGAAGTTTCTAACAAAGCTTGCAACTCCTGAAGAATCAGGGAGAAAGGAAGGTCTACTTCTCCCCTCTACCAGCCTCTAAGCTCTTCTCCAGAACACATGGGACACCTTCCACTAAGACACTGAAGACCACAACCTCAGGCTACCACCAGATGTTAGGGAAAGTGCTGTGGTTGATTCTAGTTTTCAATGGAATATGGGCATGATCATCCACAACTGAAGAGAATGTGCTACCCCGGAATATTTTTATCATCCTAGTGAGACCACTCTGAACAAGTTCAAACACTGATTGTTTTCTCCAGGAGTGATGTGTGTCAAGGGCTTTGTCAGACAGCAGCATCAGCAGCACCCCAGGTCATGGGTGAATCCACAACAGAAATAAACTGTCCAGATCTACCACCTGTTTTATATCTAAGTACTCAATTCATTAGCTGTGTTGAGAGGAGGTTACCAACATATCTCAAATATAATGATCAGGCATAGAGAAAAATAACATTAAACCCTGCATCAATTTCACAGGAAAGAAAAGGAAACAATGCTAGTTTATATTTTAAAGATGGATATACAGGAAAGATTTGTATTATGAATCAGTAATTCAAGGGTGGGTGAAAATCTCTGGCTTGTGTCAATCTAAGAGTGGCTCTTCACATTTGCCACTGGCTTGGGAAGCTGTGCTTGCCACCGATCCTAGTGCCCTGTGGTGGTCAGTTGTATCTGTTTGTGTGACTCCTCATAAATGTCAGATGTGCAGCGCTTTCTCCTAGGTCTCCTGCTAGCACGGCATGGACTGCTGGTTCTCACAGCGGAAGACTACACAGGTCTGAACGTCACTTCCTCTCTGGCATCATCACCTTTACCTGGTGGCGCACACATATTCATCATTAAATATACAAAGTGTTAGGAGTCTTCAGTTCTCCCTGTGTCCCTGCAGCAAACCCTTCCAGTGAGGTAGGTCTGCGTTCGTGTCCCACCTAAGAAAGGGAGGTGGTGAGTCACCGCTATACCCTACTGACCTGCCTGCTGCATGAGGGCACAGGCCTGAGACTGAGTATAGCTTCTTTATCAGCAGTGTGTTAAGCTCAACCAAATCACCAGTTTCTGCTTATGAGCATTTAGGATTCTCTCGTATGTTCACAGTCAGGGAGGACAGACTTGAGGAGAGGTGGCTCGGATCCCTGGCGCTTCTCCCTCTTTGTTATGGCTGTCTGGGTGAATGTCCTTCTGGAGGGGAAAACTCACAAGAAAACCCAGGTACTGACCAATAGCCAATAGCTATTAAAATGTGAAACCCTGGAGAATCTCAGTCTTGTTCCTTTAGAACTCCCCTAAAGCAAACTTAAGATGGGCCTGAACACATGCTCTAGCCCTCCTCCCATTCCGATCCTCCTCTTGGGACAGGCTGTCTTTTCCTTTCTGCTTCCATGGAGCCCTCGGCACTGACATGCCATGCATATGGAGGATGCTGGCAAGGGGTTCAGGAACTAGACACTGACAGTGAGAGGCGGCTGGGCTGAAATCTTCCTCCTTACAACACCTGCCTGGAGGGTGAAGCTGCTGCTCGGAGAAGCCACTGACCAATGACGGAGTGATGGCTGGCTAAGACAGGGCACTCTTTGAGGGCAGAAACGAAGTCTGCCAACCTCATGCACCCAAAGTTGTGTGTAACACATGACACCCCACAAGAGGGCAGAGTGTGTGTCACATCATATAGACTACACTGCAGGCAAGCATAACACACAATGGCTGGACAGGATCCTTTCCCTCTCAGGCCTGGAGGATGGTGGGGCTATTGAATAAAAAGGCACACAGGAGGCAGAAGATGTGATCTAATTAAAGACTAATCTGTTGGGAGCATTTTGACAACTGTCGGGCATTTATGTGGACTGTGTTCTCAGACGCTAGATTATTTGGGATATTCTGCTGTCCACAGTTGCTGACAGCCCCATCCTGGCCTATCCTAGCCAAGCCTCCAGTTGCAGGAGTTCTTCTCTGGCTGGGATAGTGTGTCTGGGGCTGGCAGGATTATATTTTGAATGACCTCTCTGTTTCCTATCCCTGCTATTAAATATGTTCTACATAATAAGCCAGTGCTAAATGTGGAATAGCAATGAACATTTTCAAGAATTGTGTTTGGAAACTTTGGGGCATGAAGAGTGCACCTGCAGAACAGCTCCAAGGAAATCCCCACTTACCTGACACAGCGGGAGGAGGCCAATTCTTAAACACATCAACGAAGTGCAACTTCCTTACATGTCCCCCCCCACCCGCATTTTATCTGCTTCAACAGGAAAAGTAGATCAGCAGACGGGAGGCCAGCACCCCCAGAAGGCCATGGCCTGGGTAGGGTGGGGGGAAAGTGACAAGGACACAATGGACACAGAGCACATGACCTGGGGCCCCCAAATGCAATGGCCAGGGCCTGCATCCCTGCCATGCCCAAGGGACCTACCAGAGTGTGTCCTCAGATGGCCGGTGAGGGCGTCCCTCCGGCGGCAGGCATAGTTGCAGAGATGGCACTTGAAGGGCTTCTCGCCCGAGTGCAGCTTGATGTGGCGCAGCAGGTTGCCTTTCTGGGTGAAGGAGGCCCCACACTGGTTGCACTGGAAGGGCCGTTCACCTGGGCGAGAAGGCAGAAGAGAGTCTGGTAAGAACAGGGAGAAGGCTGCCCGGGAGCACGGCCTCAAGAAAGTTGTTTCCCATAGGCTTGGTGACTTCCACCGGCTGCAGGTTTGATAGAACATGAGGCTTTCAGACTAAACCTGCCAGCTCCTTAACGCTTCACTGGCTGGGTCAATTTGATCTGAAAATCTAATTTTTTTTCCCTAAATCAGAATGGCACATCACAATGCAAATTCAAACTCATTTAAATAAAGTGACTGCAACATTTTGTGATGAAGAGCCACTCTTCCTGATCAGCAGTTTTGGAATAAACCAATATCCAATTTTGCGTGTTGTGGCATTTGGTGGGGTTTTTAATGTGGCTTTTTTCAAAGGGTCTTTAAAATATGCCACTGAAGCAGCAAAATAAAAAGGAAACTCATTAAAAATGCATTTCAGGATCACAAGTTCATTTCAGCGTTACATTCTTATATTTAAATGAAAGGCACTTCATTATAACAGTTATAATAACTTCTTTTCATTTACATTTTCCCTGTATTTTCCCTTTCAATTTCTTCTCCATTACCTGTCTGTCCCTAAGCAGGCAAATCAGGAGAGAGACAGACAGAGAAAGTGTGAGGGGGAGAGAGAGAGAGAGAGATTGGAGAAAGATTTAATAAAATGAGAAGTTAAGAACCAGGGCAGCGAGGGCCTGTCCTCCACAGGAAAATCCCCAGTCTCCCTGCGCTCCGAACATCAGAGCTGTGTTAGACTTCTTGCCTTTCCATTCGTCACAACTCTGAAACCCTTCAAGCTCTTATTTGTTTATATTCATGGAGGAGAAGTCCCATTTCAAGTTCAGATATCACTGTCACTGAAGGTTTATTCTTGGATTTGTGACTGAGAAAACCTGGGGCCCATGCAGTGTGTGGCAGAGCTCCTGTGTGCACTATGAGTCTGGAGAAGGTGCACACAGCGAGCTGTGGAAAAAGAATATGCTATTGTCCTGTTGGGCGGTCACAGGTCTTAGCACCTGACTCAGTCAACATTTCTTTAACTCTTGCTGAGAGTGATGTCCTTGCTATACTTAAGTAAATACTAAAGCTCTTTCCAAGAACAAATGCTTCATTTAAGACCATCATGTATGAAAATATATGTCCTGAGGACTTGTTTTTTTGTTGTTGTTTTTTAAAGAATAAAGGACATGTTAAGATATCTATCTAACCATTTTCCAAACTGGTCAATGATGATGAAGAAGAGGATATTTATCAAAGTGATTAAACAAGAGCTTACGTGGTTAAAATTCACACCAGGTTAAACTTTAACATCTATACTGCCACTCAAGTTTCCTGAGTGTCCTTATGTCTTCTTTAGTGGGGAGGGCAGATGTAAAAGTTGGAACTAACTTACAGTGATATTTAATGAATTGTAGGCCAGGTGGAGAGGTCTTGATACTAACCAGCATGGATTCCTAAATTTCTGTCTGGATTGGGCTCAAGGGGGCATAAACTGTTTAAAGGCAAGGAGGTTGGAAAAAAATAACCAGCACCAACCTTTTGAGTGTCAAGTGCACATTTGGCTGACACTGTACAGGGAGACCTGGCTGGGGGAACTGGAATAGGCCTGCCCTCATAGCTCTTATCTGGACAGGATAGACCCTCAGGCAGGGTGGGAAAGCCCATGTCACAAAGGCTGTTCAGGTGACACTCTTGGTGACCCAAGTTGGTCTGTAAACTAGTTAGTCCAGCCATGTGTCTAGCTGCTGAAAGACCCGTTTCTGAGCTTGGGTGGTGCTCAAGTGCCGTGTCCCCCTCGTCTGATTTGGTGGAGGAAGGACACAAGGTAGAGCCAACAGCCTGTCAGTGGGAGCAGAACAGAATGACTACAGATACATGGCCCTTCTACAGGACATGAAGGTGGGCATTCCTTGAAGACTAAGATGGGTCTTCTCACTTGAGTCCTTCATGGGTATTATGTCTGCTGTCTATTTAAAAACTTCAAAAACTCATTTTTACACATATGAATGTTTTGCCTGCATGTATGTCAGTGTATTCATATGTTCAATGCCTGTGGAGGCCAGAAGACAGTGTCAGAATTGGAACTGGAGGTAGGGATGGTTGTTAGATACCATGTAGGTGCTGAGACTCAAACCTGGGCAAGAGCAACCATTGTTCTTAACTACTGAGCCATCTCTCCAGCCCCTTGCCTGATGTCTTAATCCCTGCCACATAACAAGGCAATGCAAATTTAATTGAAAATCTATTTATTGAGTTCTAACTGTCTGTGTAGGCATGAATGTGTCACCCATGGTATATGCTCTTAAAAACAGCATGCTCCAAAGGAACAATGTACAGTGTTCTGAAACTCAATGGAGGCATTACTTGTAAAGGGATGAATGAAAAGAGTTGGGCCACAGAACAAGCCCATGTTCCATGTTTCTACTGCTAGTGGCCATGGTCTGGTTCTTGAAGGTCTAAGTTCTAGTGCCAGTGGGTAAGTTCAAGTTCTCTAATCTTGTATCTATTTTTATTTAACTGGGATGAGGATTTAGATATGGCAAATTACAAAATTTAGTTTCCATCCCAGTAACCCTACATTTTTCACTGAAGAAGTATTCTGTCAGAATATTTGAGACCCTTTATGATAACTTAATTGGGTAATACAAATGTCATCCTTGTTGCCTAGCTGGCAGAACTATCTACAGAAGGTAGATTAAAAAATGTGTGACTTGCAAGAATAGACATGTGGCCACAGTGCTGTGTAGAGGCACTGTGCTGGGTGCTGGGCTGGTGGGCGCAGGGTGCCAGTCGTTGCATTCTGTACAGGTCTTTATTAGTTAGAATAATGATGCCACTGGTTCTCGCTGCACTTCCTACATCGTTCCTACTACTGTGGGTCTGATTCTCACCCGCACCCTGAGACACTGGCAGGTACAGTGTGGTTGTGAAGTCTGAATCAAACATGAAACCCGGCAGCCACAGGGGAAATGACCCACTGGCACTGACAAACCACAGGCACTTAAGAAATGGCAGCAGTGAAATTTCACCCAATGGGATGGGCAGAGGCATGGCTCTACCTTGGGAGATGCCCCAGAGATTGCTCAGGTTACCAGGGGAGGGAGAGGGCAGTCCTGAGGTTGGCTGACTGGGTCAGGGGCTTAGTGTGGAAGAGAGGCTGTAATACATGTCCTAACTTGTCCACTGGGGCATCACATCCCATCTAAGCTCTTGAGAGGCCACTCAGATGGCCCTGCTTACTGTCTGCTTCTTAGTTGCATGTCTCCAGAGATTTATCAAGCTCTAGGCTCCATGCCCAGTGTCCTCAGGGATGTCTTAGAAATGTTTGCTCTCCAGATTCTCCCAGGGTCTGAATCAGAACTTTTATTTTCTCAAGGTCCCAAGTGACTCTCAGCTCCTTTCAAGCTGGAGAAATAGTGCTCTATACCTGCTATAAACACAGGGAAGGCAGAAGTCTTGCCTTTGCTGGCATAGTTCACCCAGACCTAGAAGATTAAACCCTTTTGGCATGTTTAGACTATTCAAACCTAGTTGGCTAAATGGGGTTTCTGTTTTTACTTGTGGCTTTCTGTATTCACGCACACAAGGATGTACTGTGTGGATAGCCACAAGTGCATTGTTTAGGGTCTCTTTCTGTTGTGGGCTAGGCAGGACTGATACAGTTGATGGCATGCCCCTCTTTCTCAAAGTTGTATGTTCCACAACTGAAGAACTGAAGAAGAGCATACCAGGATAGGTGTGATATGTAGTCAGTATCTATGAGGAGAGGTATGTGGCAAACATCAGGTGCCCTCTGCATGTCTGTGACTGAAAAGCTTATTTACTAAATCTAATTGTTCTTTTTTTAAAAAAATCAAGGTAGACAGCCATTATATTTTGGCAATTTAGTATGTGATAATTTGATTCATTTATCAAATACTTATTTAAGAGAAACGTCACTACACAGTTAGGTCCTACATGAATTAACAGGAAAGCAATTACTGCAGGCCCTAGAGTCTCCTGCTGAGTGTCTGTCACAGAAGCTACCTCCACATTATTTCTAACTCGATACATAAGGGAAAAGTGAGATTACACTCACATTTGCTTGGCTCAGGGTTGGATGTGATGGGTCTATTTCAACAGGTAATTGAGGATTAAGGGGCTCATTCACAAAGTCAAATTTGTCTCATTTTAGAAGCTAAACTTTTGTTGAAGATGAATGGCTATTAAAAGTCAAGTTATATATGGTTTCCACATATATTATAAGTGGAATGCTTCATTTTGGAAACTGCTTCCATTGGTATAAAAAGTAGAAATACCTACAGTTTTTGATGACAGCTTTTCTGTTCAATACATTTTCTAGCTACTGTTTACTCTCTGCTAAACACACAGTTGTTGGGGCGCCATGTAAGAAATATAGCAGGTTGTCATTTTCAAGCTGTCTTTCTCACCTTGCAGAGATACCTATAAAATTTATCACCTGTTTTTTTCTTCTCCCTGTAGATGCTACCGTAGCAGATACTACATTCTATGACGCTCCAAAGAAGCCAGCCTGTAGGCACTGATGGCTCAGGGTGTCTGTGCTTTACACGGGAGCTCTCCATGACTACCACAGTTGGTGAGTTTATCATGTTTTACTGATTTTCAGATACCTCCTACGAAAGGAAAGGGAACGTTTCTGTGCCGTTCAATAGAAACCTTATGCATGCAGTAAAATGCAGTGAATGCCATTAATATTTTATTACTAAACCTCTTTAGTGTCTTTGGTGATGTGGTGGGACAGTCTGTTGAACAAGTAGCTGACTGTTCAATCAACAAGATTGTTTATGAGAGAGGTGGAGCAGGGGTAACTCAGCCAACTGAGGCTCTGCCAGGCTTCCCACAACCCCAATGGCAGGGGTGGGCACCACTCTTGAACACTAGAACTACTCACCCCCCCCCCTTTTTTTTAACCAGAGAATATTGTATTCTCTTATTCTGCCCAAACCTCTGGAAAACCTCCTTATGTAATACGTCAGAACTTTGGCAGGAACTCCTTACCGATTTGAGATGAAAACTAGTGGCATTAATGCAATCTGATCCAAAGACTCACCATGAGCCATTTGAAGCCAACCTGTACTTGTTCTGAAAGGTACTTCGCTGTTGGGCTACCATTCACTAGACAGGGAGCGCTATGAGCTTCAGTACGATGAAAACACACATATCCGATTTAGTTTCTCAATGGAAAATTTGTGAAGTCAGTTCTGGTGTAATTGTCTGTGCTTTTGCTCTCATGTTGTGAAGGGTGGATACAACGCATAAAGGCTAACATGGCAGCTGAGAGTGTTCAGTGAGCACGCTGGGCCTTCAGTAGATGGCACACAGAAGCTGCTAACCTTCCCTTCCACTGGCAGCATTAGCTGAGTACATTCTAAGAAGATCTTTCAAATCCTGCCCCAGAGTAAGTTGAAAGCCAGTTATTACCAACCACTGCCTACTGGTCAATCCGAAACACACTTTGATGACACATCGCCCCTCCCTCCGCCCGCTTCTACAGCACCAGGCGCTGAACTTAGGCCGCGAATGTGCTAAGCAAGTGCTTCACTACTCGGTTACCCCCGGCTCTCGACGGCACATTTTGCTCCGTCAGCACCCAGAGGACCTTCTGAGACACTAAAGGAAAAACTATGCCAGGCCTTACCAGTATGGCTTCTTTTGTGAACCATGAGCACATTGGGCCCGATGCAAATGATCCCACAGACATCACACTTTAGTTTTCCGTTAGGAAGTCGAATGCCTCCAACTCCTGATAAAGCCGAGCTGCCTTGGTCCCTGTGGGAGCCATTCATTTTCTCTCCCGAGGCATCAAGCATTCGTAAATCCTCCGCACATTCTTCCCCATTCATTTCACAGGCACGCCCATTCTCTTCATCACTCTGAGTCTCTACTTTAACATTACTGGCTGAAAGAGACAACACAGAAGGCCACTCAGTGTCAGTGAAAAAAAAACCAAACCAAACCAAACCAAAAAACATCACAGCAGAGCAACACAACAACAAAAAGTCATCAAACGAAGGAGCAGAGCGTCTGTAACATAGGGGCTGGTGGGCAGAGGGCTTGGATGGTACCTAAGGGATGCACCAGAGGCCGCAGAGGCAGGACTGAATACAGGTAGCATCTGGTGGAAGAGGCTATTTATAGAGACCACATCTGGGGGTGCCCTACGGGACTTCAGGAAGGACCCGAAGCCAGTCCTATGTGCCACTCCTCACCACATGAGCACTGGGCAAAGTAACACGGTGACAGTCCTCCTTCCCAGGGCTGCTGGGTCCTGGCAGATGCCCTAAGAAGAGGGTTTGGGGGCCTGAAAAAGCCCTCTTATATATATTCATAATGAATTTGGAACAAACTCATGTTCAGAATTCTGATCCCAGGTCCATTTCTTTTTCATTTTGATCTTCCTTATCGTACAGTGGTGTACCTCAATCCTGTGCCCTGGGGTAGAGGCATCACCCTTGAACCTCCTTCACTTGCTGAAGGGTTAGCTGGTGTGGTTTATGGATGCAAACCAGACAGGAAAGAGTTTTAACAGAAAGATGTTTGCAGGTTAATGAAGATAAAAACTGCTACTGATCCTGCATCCCTGTATAAATCACATGTAATGCAACTTTATCATTCACTTGGTTTGCTTCTTAAAGAAAATACAAGACAATGCACATGCATTCTCCTGAAACACTAACAGTGCACTGATGAACCTCACATGTAATGGCCAGGAGAAACTGTGGGGTCACCTGATGCCATAACTTCTCTCTTTGTCTTTGCAGACTCTTAAGAATAGGGAGGCACATTTTTATAAGTAAAATAAAAAGTGCGGTGATTATTTGACATGATTTTTAAAACTCTGATTATTTTTATTTTGTGTATATGTGTGAGTGTCTGCATATATGCACGTGTACCACATGTGTGCTTAATACCTATGAAGGCCAGATGAGATGTTGGATCCTCGGGAACTATCTGATGTGCATGCTGGGAACAGAACCTGGGTCCTATGCCAGAGCAGTACATACTCTTAATCACTGATCCATCTTTCCAGCCTGCATTTGACATCATTTTTGATCAACAATTTTAGTCAGGGATTCTCAAAGTGTGGTCACCAGAGCAGTCTGGATATGACCCAGAACATGTTTGAAGTGTGGATTTCTGGGTCCCCCAGCTCACTTATAAACTTCGCTGTATGTTTGCATGGAAGCTCAGCGGTCCCTAGGCTACTTCATGGCAGAGAACATCTGACTTGTTCATGGTCCTATAGGTGATCTCATTCCCCAAACTCCTCTTGCCTGGGGCATCTTGGGTCCAGACAATGAGAGAAGATGGCCTGGATCTCATCTTTTTTTATTTTAAGTGTAGCAATCTTAGGCGAGTCACCTAACTTGAGTGCCTTGATTTTCTCATCCATAAAAATGGGAACCATGACAGCTCTGGCCTACCAGAGTAGCTAGGAGGACTCAGTGGAGTGACAGATGAGGCAGGGACTGGGACTGGGACGTGTTTAAGCCCATTCTCCACACAGTGGCTCTGCAGTGCAAGGCTCTGCTTGACTCCAACAGTGTTTGTGGCACTTACCTTGTACCAGGGCCCTGGCACTTTAATGGCACTCTGCTATTTAACCCTCAAAGAACCCTGCAAGGGCAGCACCATCACCATTATATGTTTTATAGATGGTGGGGCAGCTGCAGGTACCTGCCCCCACGTTATCCTGGCAGTCTTTGAAGAAAATTCATTGACAAATAAGGGAATGAGATGTATAAACCACAATGTGATGCTGAGCTTGGCATGTAGGACAATGCTGAAAAATCCCATCTAATTCCTCCCAGAGGCCAGACTGGATCCCACATGGTTAATCCAGAAGACTAAGCAGACAAGGGAGGTGGGTCTGCTGCTTGCACAATGGTGATCACGATGCTGAGTGGTATCAGCATTTTCAGGTATTTCGGGGGTGGATGCAAACTCACCAGTGTCTGCACCCACCTTGCTTTGGCTTGGTCCAAATTCTTGTGTCCAGAATTCTCACTCATTAACTGCTTAGTCCCCAGGTGTAAACCCCTGTTGAGGTGGGGCCCAGTGGGAGGGCCTTACACTATTGTTGATGTGTCCTCAGAAGGGCTTGTGGCATTTCAGTCTCTTGGTCTGGCGCTCTCTCTCTCTCTCTCTCCCTCTCTCTCTCTCTCTCTCTCTCCCACCCCCCTCCCTGGCTCTTATGTGTGGTCTGCTGGGACATGTGTTCTTCATCGTCATTGCTGGATGCTCTCACTAAATCCTGTCCATGGTCTGGGACCTCCAGAGTGAGAACTAAATACATCTTTTCCCTTCATAAATTATTTGTCTTGGACATTTCACTGTAGTGATGTAAAGCTGATTAACAAGGTGCTCTAAGGAAGACAGACTTGGACTAGAATACTTGCTCTAGTGACCATAGAATGCCTTGTGCCATGCTATGATGCAGCAAAAAGGTCCTTACCAGAGGCAGAGCCCATGCTCTTGGACTTCAGAGCCTCCAGAGTTATTACCTAACTGAGCTTCTATTCTTTATACATTATCAAATCTCTGGAATTTTGTTAGAGCAACAGATAACAGAATAAGCTAAACTTGCTCTTGGAAGTGTTATAAAGTGACAAAGGTCTCAACCTCAGGTTATTTAAAATGGTCCATCTGTGTTTTTGCAGCAAAGTGTGTAGACCAGGAATACATGTGGCTGAACAAAAGCTACCATGCAAAACCACATGTGTTGGCATGACTTTCTTAGCATGCTCCTGACTCAGCTGGATTTCATTAAGGTAGAGGGGGCAGTTAAAGGGAACCGACTCTTCCTGAAGATACAAGTATGCATGGCGTAGAAGCACCTGACAGTCCTGGCCGTTCTTCTGCATCAATAGAAATGGCAAAGTACTTTTGCAACCCTGTGGGGTCTTCCGTGGCATGTGCCACTGATACCTATACGGGTACTTTCTGGAGAAAAGCAGAGCAGCAGGGGAGCATGTGCAGTGACCTCCCAGCTTCTACCAGGAGCAGAAGCACTGCCCCAACAGGCTGCTTGCATAAGGAGGGAAAGTGGAGTCAGGAAGGAAGTGGATGGAGGAAGCGTGCAATAATGTTGCTTTAAATGCCACGGACATCCTCAAAGGCACTTGGTGTCCACCACTAGTGTGATGGGGCAACTGAAGACAGGGCTTCGACACTGTTATCCTACAAGATGGTGCTACCACCAGCGGTGTCAGGATCAAAAGGAAAAGGAGGCTCCGTGCATGAGAGTTGTCCACAAGTTGTCCTGAGATCAGTGTGGGTCCCAGAGACAATTAGGGGCAGACATGTACACAGATGGATGGTTGTGAGGATCTCAAAGTTCCTTGACCTAAATACTGGAGTGCTGATATTTACCAGTTGTATACATATGGAGAGAGAGAGAGAGAGAGAGATTTTACATAATATGGAAAGTATTATAGGTAATGGGAATTTTTAGCACAAGAGGCAAAGTTCGAAGAAGAAAATGAAAGATGGTGCGATGGCTTATGTTTCTGAGAAAGAGGGAACAGACACTCTCTGCGGCTCCCGTGGCCATGGCCAAGGAGTATAAGTAGTAGAAACAAGATGGGGGTTCATGGCAGGTACAACATACATCAGAGTGCCGTGGCCATTGCTGAATGTTCTAGAGTTGGAAGATGGCTAGTATGCTGAGGACATTTTAGCCATGTTATGAGCTAGATGGGTTGTGATGTCTAAGCAAACATGGGTGATCAGGAATAAGGAGATTTGGTGAGAAGCAAGTAATGCTGTCAGCACGGGGAATTTAAGATGTGAGCACTGTCTGATTTTCCACACAGAGGGGAAAGGCCCTCATACCGGGGGACAAATGCAAACTGTGTGTTGCCTACGTTGAAGATATTTGACAGATTTCTGCTCAAAGAGGCTGTCCATGAAAATGGGGATCTCTCTTCAGAACCACTTAGCTGTGACATTCCTTCAGTGAAATATATACTCTCTCTGAATATAAGGAATATACTTATAAATATTTTGTAAACTTTGTCTCTGCTCCAGTACTTAGAACAATGATGAACTCAGTAAGGTGCTGAATTGAACTGATTAAATATAGAACATGAAACGGAGTGTTGTGAGTGTCTTCTCCAGACAGTTCTGGGTTCAGCCTGTCAAGAGCTCTTCCAGTGACTGACAATGAATGGGGTCTGAATTTATTATTTACCAAACGTGACTTCTACTAACAGTAGATGTTTTCAAACCCCCTAGTAAAAGCTACCTTCTTTCTCAGATGCTACTTAAAACCTTATCACCATGTATTTAACAGGCTTTCCACATGACTAGTAACATGAGGGTCCTAAGAGAAAGCCTGAATTGGCAAGGCCTTTAGCATCTAAACGAGTTTAGAATGGAAGAATCTGGAGGAGTCAAGGGACTCGGGCCAACAGGAGCCAGGAGGCCTGACTTCACTGCCAAGCCTGATGTACGCTCATGAATGATTGAAGAGTTTTAATGCAGAGGTATAATGCTCACTGGCAGCCCCTAGCTTACAGATGTTATATTTCCTCTTAATCCTCATTCTCTTTTCAGAATGCATCTTCATATTTACTGGAAAAGTAGATTTTCAGTACTTAGAATGTGATTTTTTTTTCTCATTGAAAAAATATGCGAACGCTGTCATTCCAGTATGAGTTTAGGTCGTGTGACAGGAAAAGCTCAATATTTAAAATGGAAAAAAGGAGAAAGAAAGTGGCTTTACAATAACAGTAATTAATAGGTAAAAGTCAAATGGAATAAAAGTATTAAGATATATCTTAAATTATCTGTGGTAGATTAAATGAAGATATGAGACATGAGTTCGTGTGTGTGTGTGTGTGTGTGTGTGTGTGTGTGTGTGTGTGACAGGCACATTTACATATGCGTTAGTGTATTTATGTTGCCTGTTAAGATTCATGGAGCCAGGCATGGGGGGGCGGTACCTGTAATTCTAGTCCTTGGGGAGTGAAGGCACGGGTCAGGAATTCCAGGTCATCTTCTATTACATGGGGATTTTGAAGCTAGCCTCTACTATATGAGACCCAAACCAAACCAAACCAAACTGGATGTGGTGGCACATGCCTTTAATTTCAGCACTTGAGAGGCAGAGGCAGACAGATCTCTGAGAGATCAAGCCCATAGTAAGTTCCAGGCCAGCTGGGACTATAGAGAAGAACCTGTCTCAAAAACAATAAACAAAACAATAAAAAACCTGGCTCCAAACCGAAACAAATTTTAAGCATAAATTAGAACCATTTATATAATTTAATTTAATATCAGTTAAAACATAGTTAAATATATGATTTCTATCTCATCAAGGTACATTTTTAGAAATTCTATTTTTTAAAAAAAGATTTACTATTTTATGTATATTAATGTTTGTATGCATGTTGATGTATATATGTGCATATGTGTGTGTGTGTGTGTGTGTGTGTGTGTGCATTATGAGTGTGCCTGGAGTCCTCTGGGGCCAGAGGGTGTCTATGGATCCCCTGGAACTGGAGTTACGGACAGCTGAATACCATCATGTAGGTGCTTGGAACTGATGCTAGGTCCTCTGCAAGAGTAGCCAGTTCTCTTAACCACTGAGCCATCTTTTCAGCCCCAGAAACACTCTTCTTTGATGTTTTAGGCCTCTAAGTGGAATGAAGTCAGAGATAAAAGATGAAGAGAAATGGAAATTTACAAAATAAGAAACCAGTTACAAGCATACTTTGCTTTTTTCCCAGGAATTTAGGAACACAATCTGGAATAAAGATGGCAACCTCCCACCCCCAACAAAAGGGGGTTACTTTAATTCCAAGGAGGAAAAGAGCCTGTGGGACAATTCTCCAGCATGACCACAAGATGGCGATGTTGGTCCAGAACAGTTTTGTTGCTGACTTTAGGATTCTCCCACTCCCACCCCTCAGTCATTTGTGCCAGAAGAATAGACACAACTTGGGGATACTGAGAGAAGGAAGGAGAGAAATTACACTATCTTATGAACCCAGCTGTATAACTACATAAACAGGAAATGCATGGAAATGTACATCTCATCTCAGGAAATCTCATGTCATCTACGTTCATGTCTTGAAGACTACACCAAAGATCTTGGACGCTATGCTTTGTTGGGATTTGACCATTTCTCAGATTTAATGAAACCACGTCTTAGAATATGTTGTCTCACTCATGCAGCTGACTTAGGAAAACATTTCAACAACATGACTGGTTATCTCAAAATTATCATGATTTCTCTGTCCTGGTACCTTAAGGTCTTCTATGTCCACATGCAGCATGCATATACAAACATTTATGCATGCACACATGTCTACAACACAGAAATAAATCTCAAGTTATCTTCAAGTTGAATCGAATGAATACTAGTAACAAAGATTTCAATAAAACGTTTTACATTTTGGAAAAGTATTCAATCTAGTCTGTGATCAAAAGTATAGCTAGACTGATACTACTAGACTCTGTACCTCCCAAATAGTATCTGGTCACCAGGACGTCAGAAGCCTATCCTTATCTGTTACTGACACCTAAATATTAAAATAAAATTATAATTACAATAATGACAAGTTGGACTGAAGATACAATTCAGTGGTAGAACATGTGGTTAGCACAGGTGAGATTTTAGTTTGACCCGCAGCACTACACACAGAAATTTTACCAAAAGTGGTATTAACACTCCCTCTTGTGCTGCGTTATAATAGTAGATAATTTATTGACATAGGGTCTAAAGACTGAAATGTAACAGACTTAGCAAGTTGAACACTTTAGTACTCATTTCACTGTGCATTAAAGAAAAGGCTTTATACTTTACAATTTTATCCTAAAAATCTCCTTAAGATTATCCAAATCAATTTGTCACTGTATCATCTTTCAATGCCTAAAAAAGAGAAAAATGAAATTACCATCTAATTTTTGGTATCACTGTTCAGAAGAAGGCAGGTTTGGCCTGCATTCGTGCTAACAGTGTACTTGCTCAATGTGGCCAGTCACCACTGGAGAATGGGCTGGAAACCCATGCTTTTTCTTCTTCTCTGGTCTGAGGTTAACACTCCAGCAAGAGAAGGAGGGTACATTTTTTCTTCTATCACCCAAAAATTGCACAAGTTATCTGAGAAGATGTTGGTTTGTCTGGTGTTGACGGGAAGCATGGACCACAAAGTTGTTGATGACAGCTTTGATCCTGACACTGCTCAAGCAGCGACAGTCCCACTGTGGCTACGTTCGCTCTCTCCTCACTGTTCTTACACTCTTGTGTTCTCTACATCTCTACATCTCTCAACTATCAACACCTTATTGGTGAGCTAGGCATGGAGCACTCCGTAATTCCAGCCCCAAGGAGACAGAAGCAAGACTATCAGTGCAAGATGAAGGCCAGCCTGGATATCACAGTGAGTTCCAGGCCAGTCAGGGCTAATAGTGAGACCCTGCATTATAAACAAAAGCCGAAACCAATTAAACAACACCCCCTCAAACTCTTTATCTTTATACTTTATGGTATGAGGGATGCTCTTGATGGTGAGTGTTTAATGAACAGAATGGTAAACAATTTATCTTATTTTCAAGTGTAAAGGAAGGCGTCGATGAAAGAACATGAGAGAATCATGGTATTTTCACAATGGAATTGAGCATGAATGAAATGAACACAGGATGTTTTCTAGAAGAAAATAGTATACTTACGAGAGAAAGATTTGGGAATTATTGCATGAAAATCCCTAAAGCCATCAGGCCCATATGCAACTGCAATAAAGAAGGCAAAAAGAAAGCTGGGTTGTAATAACATTAATGATGCAGTAGAAGTTTAAAACACAGTGCTATTTTACAAAGCATATTATTGTTCAAAACTATTGGTTCACTACTAATTTGCTATTGTTGGTTCTTACATGAGCAACAGAAATCATCACTCAGAGCAGGATTTCAAACCCCAAGAGGCTCAACTCACAGAATCCCATCACCAGAACCATTGTGAACAAGCTCTGATAGGCTCAGCATCTGAAAGGCCTACCACCTCAGCCTTATCACTGTATCTCATGGGAGAGAGCACACATCTCCACAGGTGGTGAGCTTTTTCATGGGTAGGCTGTGACTCAACTGCTGTTCATCTTTTTCTTAGAAAATATTCAAAGAAAATTAGAAAATTTCCAAGCAACGTGTTGGATGGGGAAAACTGTGCTTCTTCTACTTCTAAAAAGAGCTACCAATTTCTGAGGGCATTCCTTATCAATAAACGAATCATGTTCTTATTCCTTTTCACCAGGAGCTTCTGGCAGGTTCCTATGTCTTAAATCTTGGCATATAATATATATAGGCCTGCATGTGTGTATACACACATACACATATTAGTCGCATGTATGTATGGTTTTCCTCCAAGAATCACACTCCAGTAGCAGTAAGTTACGTACACATGTAGCTGGCTAAATTAAGCTTATTGGAACAACACTGAATTAGCAGAGAAAAGACTGAACTGAACTTAAAGAAGTAGACATATTAATCAAACTTTGTTTACACCATTGCTTTGCAAACTTTTTTGGGCACAGACCTTCCCATTTCTTCATGAAAATCTTTGTCTGTGTGGGTATGTGTATGCATGTATGCTGAGGTTCACACACGTGTACACATGCATGGCAAGGCCAGAGGTCAATGAGCTCTATTGCACTCTACTTTATTTTTTGAGACAAGATCTCTCTCTGAACCTGTAGCTCACCAATTCGACTAGACTGGCTGGTCAGCAAGCTCAGAGAGCTACCCATCTTCAAACATAAGGAGACATTTTTAAAGCCCCTTCTTGGAAGAATGTTCTTAGTGCTCTCTTGACAAACCCATGCTTTTCATCCATTTGCTTTGTTTCCTGAGGGTCAATATGAGATAAAGTCAATATCATGCATCCCATCAGAACCATTATAAATTGGCCTGTTGGACTGGCAAGATGATTCAGTGGGTAAAGGTACTTGTTGCCAACCTTGAGGATCTGAGTATGATACCCAAGACCTGGGTTCGGTTCCCTGCAAGTTGTCATCTGACCTGTACATACAACACGGTGGTAGGCCTCTCTCACATATACATACAATAACTGAACAAATGTCATAATTTTTTTAAACAAATCAGTTTGTAGGAATGGTCTGCAATCAGCCAATAACAGAATGGTACATGGTACGCTTACTGAGCTCCAGACCTTTTATTAAACTTTTCCAAGATAGTTATCTTTGTGTCATAGGAGAGCTTGCACCTTAGAGAGAAAGAAAAATGTGTTTTACAGGGTACAAGTGCTGCCTTTTTAAGGTGGAGGCATTACAGTAGATGGAGCAATAGGCAAGTCTCTAAGGAGGTGGCATCAAGCTGAATGAAACTGGTACTGAGACAATGTTCATATAGCCTGATGAGAATCGCCCTCCTAAAATATCCCTTCAACCATAGGGCCATAGCTCAGTCACACGCTGTGTCTATGCTGATTGGAAACACAGCAGTGGAGATATATTGCTACTTACTATGACTGCTTACAGTCTATGTGCCATTAGGAAATGTAGATGCAGTACTGGGCAATCGTAATGTAAGTCTTAGAATATGTTATTTTATAGACTGTGATGATGCATCCCTTACCTTGAAAGGTGAGTCCTTTTCCAAAAGAATCAGTTCTTTGCCTGGGCTAATTCAAATGAGCCTGCTACTTTTTGTCCTAAATTTTGATTCTCTAAAAATATGAAAAGTTTATAAACAAAATACAGATATGAAGTTCTGCTGTGGCAGAGCGAAGGTGAAGTGGTAAGCACTCACCCTTGTTCAGGCACTATGTGTTCAAACACACCATCTGAGCTTGCAAGAGGCATCTACGGTGTTCCATGTGGCTCAATAACAAGACAAACTGCTGACCCCTGATCCATGCTGAAGTCCAGTCCCTTGTGCTAAGCATTCAGCAGGAGCTTCATAAATGCCAGGTAAATACAAACCACTTCCACAGACAGTCTCAAAGCCTCACTATGGGCCTGTAACACAGGCACCATCACTGTTTCAGCAAGAAGGGATCTTGGGTTCAAAAGAATTTGTCATCTTGGTGGTTGGTATTTAAATGTGGAAATTTAAGCTAGTTAATATATGAGTCAGTATTCAAAATGCATTTGTCCAAGCAACCTTCCTTGGGTTCTTGTGAGGTACTAGGAAATATGTACATTATTTCAGCTACATATACATTTACACACACTCAGTGCACACGTAGATGCATATGCACATACACCTGTTTCTACAGGATCACATGGGTGACAGTACTCTTATAAGAGATTCTCCAAAACAATGAGCACATAGCCAAACAACGGGTTGGAGGGTATTGGCAATTCATTCTCACTGGTTTTACCTGCTGTGTGGTCTTCAGGGCTAAGCCTGGCATTTCTCACACACACTGCAGATGTGACTTTAGGAGGACATAGAGGGGTCACTGAGAGTGCCTTGTCCTCTCTGAGCTAGCTGGCCACAATGGCTATTTCAGTCGATAATCCTGGTTTGCTTCTAGACACAGGAACTGGTCTCTGGCTCTTCCGGAGAGGTCTGTAGGTGTAGGCTCACTGTGCTCATCACAAGCAGCTTTGTAAAGCTGAGCTTCTGGCTCATCACAAGCAGCTTGTCCCACTGTGGGTGGGTTTGGGAAGCTACTCTGATTTACTCTGAGCACTGCCCTCATTTCTTAGAAATTCTACCCCCCAAATTCAAGACATTGTTTTATGAAAGGGCACAGGTAACAAAGTGCATCAAATATTTTTTCAAGCCTTGTAAAAGTCATGAAATACATTCTTAGCAAGAGCACATTTAGCGTGTTTCTTAGGGATTTTCTATTCCACAAAGTCTTACAATCACTGCCATAACATGTAATAAACACCTCAGATTCTGAATTCCGCCAAACTGATGAACATTGCGGGAAAAGAGTTGATATGCCACAAACCATACCCTTTGGTTTCCACTAGCTGTGTGATTCATGAGTTCCTCCCAATGCTTCAATTAAGGAGGAGGCTGAAGCAGACCTAAGATTTTTCAGCACAAGAGGGAGGACATCTCTTTATCTTCAAGTCTAAGAAGTATAATAACAATCTTCTATGGAAGATCAATCATTCAGACTTGCATTTAGAAGAACTTAGAAATATGTCATGGTTTGATTTTTACAATTCATTCCTTAAGTCATGTTAACTCATGAGCGACCAGGGAAGTGGACACTCTTTCATTAACACACGGTTTGCAGTGACCTTGGCAATGTCTACAGACCTAACAGAGGGGCAGTCTGTGGACGTCACTGAGCTCTAGTGATAGGGCTGGGCAGCAAAGGACAGGTAGAGAGGAGGACTAGGCCTCTGCAGCATCCTAGGCCATGCTCCTGCAGGAGTACTGGTTGTATCTATATAGGGGGAAGCTCAATGCTTATCCTCCTTTTCAAACCTAGGCATTTCACAGATGGACACATTTGTTCTTAAGCTACCCTGCTGGTTAGGTGGCTCAGGGTTTTCTCACAGGAAGATGATAGTAGCTAACTGACATCATTCACAGAAGATACTGTGGTTCCAGCCTTGTAAAGAAATGGCCAAGATACAAATAAGCTCGGTGTCCTGTCTGCGGACAGAGAGCAGAGGAGTGTCGGTGTGAGGTCTTACACCTACACTGAGTAGCTTCTACCACTCACTCAGACGCAGGGTCAGAACAGCTCTGGGGCTCTCACACCTCTCCCCACCAGCCCACCAGCTCCTTCTCTGCAGGCTACGAGGTCCTATGCAGCCCTGTAACACCATATAACACCTTCTAGCCAACACTGGAAAGAGAAAACAACAGAACCATATGGGTAGGATGCGGCTGGGCTTCATCCTGACCATCACCTTTCTTCCCTCTGGATCTGAGATGGCCATCCATCTCCAAACCCACCCTCTTTCCCTGGTCCAGCTTCCTTCCTGTATCACCACATGTGCCAACGATCTGGATTCTACCCAATCCAACCAACCAGAGTTTCCCCACCCTCAACCCAATAGTCAAATGATCATCTCAGCTTCTTAGAGAAGCACTTACCAGATTTCTCTTACAGTTCTCCAATCACATCACCTTTAGCACATCCATAAAGCTATTACCACCACCCCTGCCACTGCCCAGCCAAAGCTGTGGCCTGGTAACAGCTGCCTGGGCCTTCCTGCTCTCTATCAGGTATGTGGCTTGCCCTGTGCATGCATTGCAGGCTGGGTTGCCCTTTGCAGGTCACATCTGATTTCCAAACTTCCCACCAGTCTGCAGGGCCATGTGAGAAGAGAATTGAAAATCTTGTGTCAAAGTCTCTCTACCCCTGGCAACTGCTGTCAGGGAATCTCTTGGCAGATCACACTATCTAATAAGTAAGAGGATGAATGTTAAAGAAAATGCTGGAACAAAACTCACAAATTACCCATGTTTGCAAATTTTGTAGTTTTAGCTGGGTGTGGGGGCACACGCCTTTAATCCCAGCACCCAGGAGGCAGAGGCAGGTGGATCTCTGTGAGATCAAGGCCAATCTGGTCTACATATAGAGTTCTAGGCCCACTGGGGCTCCAGGGAAACATGTCTTAAAAAAAAAAGATGAACGCTATAGTTCCCATTCAGCTATGCACATACTTGTTCCATAGCTAAGCCTCAGCCTCAATTTGAACATGTCTTCCTGGCCTGAGTGGCTTTCTAGGTCCTGGATGAAGATGCTCTGATCATCTCCCTATTAGAGATAGGCTCTCCACTTGCCTGGCTTCTCATGTTCTCTGTCCTCACAGCACTGTGGAGTGTGCAGAGCCTGCTCAGTGATCCCAGCCTGGAGATGCTTTGTCAGAAACTGTATCTCTGTCTTGGTGACCATGGCCTTGCTTCTCTCCTGAGTCTGAGATACATGCCCAGTAGAAAACTGATGTGGTCTGAGCACAACTATGCTCAGAAAGAGGCCACGACTGACCTGCACATAGCTGCCCCTTGGTATAGTGCATGGGAGGGACAGGGCGTTTGTGACAGGGCTGAACTAGCAGGCGCCTTACTTAATAACCACGATAGCTGGACATGTTCAGAAATCCACTTCCGGCAACTGAGATTTTCAGAATATATGATACATTTAGATCAAAGTCAGCCATGGAGAAAATTATTTTGGACATCATTTTTAGTACATGTTAGATGTTACTTAATCTACGTAAACTGGTTTTTCGTTCAAATGGATCCTCTGGTTTCCTTGGTTGTGGCTGTCCCTGAACCTGGACATTCATAAGTGAGGAGGAAACGGAAGCGGCTATGATCTCATAGAACTCAGAGGTAGCTGGGCAGTGAGACAGCATGAACAATGGGACTGGAAGACATGTCTGACACTGGGCTCTCCTCTGTCCGGCTGGCTGGAGAATTTGCCAAGTGAGTATCTGAGCCTCACTTTCCTTATCCACTAAGTGGGAACAATCCCATCTATTCTGCCAGGTTTGTGTGATGACTCACAATAGCACTTCTAAGGTCCTTGTAGTCACATTGAGAAGAGAGCATAGTTAGCTCTGTGCTCAGTTGGGAAGATAAGGCTTTATCTTCATGTCCACAAAGAATCCTGGGCCTATGGCATGAGCTACACCAGCTATCGTTTGCCACCTTCCTCATTTGGAAACAAGTAGCAGGCACAGAGCTTGGCAGCCCACCCCAGGTGATGGGGCCAAGGCAGAGGACCTCAGGGTGTACACCATTTGTGTGTTCCAAGCCCAGGAACCTCAACAGTGGCCTCTTCTGTTCCTGACACTCTGATAGGGGCTCATTCCATCTGGGATGTGGTTGAGATAACCTTTCTAAGTACCTCACTTACCTTCCCCTGTCTCAGGTTGTCAGGGAGAAGGATATGGGGGCTGCTTCCAAAGTCCTTCTGGCCTGCTTCCAGTTCCAACTGTCAGATCTGCTTGCAGAGTAGACAATGTAGAGGACACAGCAGAAGGTGATGTCTTTTACCTACCTGGACCTATCTGCATTTTACATTTAGTGTTGGGGACCAAACCCCAAGGCCTTGTAGCTGCTAAGCAAGCACTCTACCACAAGCTATATCCTCAATCCTTTTCCTGTTTTTGTTTACATTTTATTAAGACAATATTAAATTGTCAGAGTGAACAAATTCAGCTAGAAAAAGCTCCAGCACATAAACCAACTTAAGGCTTAGAAAGGAGAGAAAGACTCAGACTTGCCTCTGAAGAGTTCAAATGCAGAAAGAGAAGAGAGTAAAACAATGGTTCTATTCAAAATTTATGGGAGTATTTTTAAGTCACCTGTAATCTCCCCATGTCCTGACACTGAGGTATTCTTTCCTCACTCTCTTACAGTTTTGTCATCTGGGTCAGGATCCTGGGCCTCCACAGAAGCACAGTTAGGAGGACTACAACTGGTGGGCTAGAAGAAAGCTTAGAGATAGTTTATGAATGTTTAATTTCTTGTCCTTCCTTTTCAAAAAACAGTATCATATTTTTAATAAAAATTATGTAAAAAATTTATTTGCCTAATTTGGGGGTATTAAGTACCAGGAAGAAGTTCCTAGATACTATGTATAAGATCTGTGATTCCAGAAGAATCATATAAACAAGAGAAAAAGAAAATCAACAACACAGATGGCAGGATGAATACCCAGAGTTTCTGTGGTTATCTTTCAATACTCCAGCCTTGAGAGGCTGGGCAGACATAGCCTCAGGCACCCTCCACGCAGTGCGGGTGCTCACCTGAGAAGACAGGGATGGAAGGCAGCCCAGAAGGGTCAAGGGTGACAAGTCTGCACATTATCAGAGCGCCTGAGTGTGGACCACTAAGAGAGAGCAGGGCATGTGCTGAGCGGTCCTGCTATACCACACAGGTGGTCGAAGTGGCCTTCCAAGTAGCACATTTATGGGTATGAGAGGTTGAGCTGTGTACCAGTGCCCAAAAGCAGCTGACACAATGAAGAGCTGAAGACAACGTGTGGACTGCCAAACCTGACCTGGCTTCCTGAAATAGAGATCCCGTGTGTGTAGCGAACACTGGTCAGGTACAGGATTTATCAGTCTGCACTTAAAACGAGGGAGCCTATGCCGAGTAAAGCTGAAGAACCTAAGTCTCAGAGCTATCAGGTGAGGATGACAATTCTGTAGGCTCTGCCCACATTCATGGCCATTCCCTCCCATCCCCAGAACTGGCTTGGTGTCAGCCCCAAAGATTCCAGAAGCTTCGGCCCAGCTTCAGGGAGGTCAGAGATAGTGTAATCTCTCCTGGGACACACAGAGGGTGGCTCCTCCTGCTGTCCCTCCCTTCCAGAAGCCCAACGGGTCCCTGTCAGAATTCCAAGCAAAGTGTGACTCAGCAAAGGGAGGAGGGACGGGAAGGATGCTGGTCTCTGTGAAGCCCGCTGGGCCCCAAGCCCATGTCTGCAGGTGTTAGCTTGCAGTGCATGCCTTTAGGTGGGCCCTTGTCTACGGAAAGGGCACTTGTGCAATCACGTATACCAAGGCTGAGAAATTTCCACTTAGGAAGACAGCAATATGGATATTGATATTCAAACAGTCTTCATTTTTTGAACATCACACCATCTCCTCCCCTCTCTGAGACACACTCCTCAGAACCCCAGATCACTCTGGGGGCAGAAGGCCAAAGATGATGTTCAGGAGCTGAGCTGAGTTTCTACAATACTTAGATGTCACAATGAAACTCATGCTCCCTCTATTTCTTAACAAGGAAGCATTCCTATAGAGGACTGGCTTGTGGTAGAGTTCTTTATAAAGGACACCAAACACACAGTGAGAAAAATCAAGATGGGCATGCAGAGAGTTTAATCCCTTAGCATCTAGTGTTAACTTCCTGCTAACTGGGCAAATTAAGTTCCAAGACTACATTTCGTAGTTCTTGTAAGGACTTTTTATTTTAAGATATGGTTTTCCTGCCCCTGATGACTTGGAACTCACTATGTAGACCAGAGTGGCCTTGATCTCACAGAAATCTGCCTGCCTCTGCCTAAGTGTTAGGATTAAAGGTGTGAACCAACATGCCCCGTAGTAAGGGCATTTTTAAAGTATTTTTTCTTTTTCTCCTTTTTCTTCTTTATTTTCCTTTCTCTCCTCTCTCATTAGCACCATGCTTTACAAATGCACTCTATTATGCTTTATCGGCATAGCAAAGCTCTCAGGTAGAGATGAACTCTGGCCTAGTGCCGGACCCTCAAACCCTCAAGTCCCTATGGAAATGGCTCCGCAGTGGCAACCTCTATTCTTGCCCCGCCTCCACCTCCGTGTTTCTGTGGGACTGCAGAGAGCCACAGGACATCACGAAGCTCCATGTTCTTCACAAGGAAATTCAGTAAATCGCCCACCTTGTGGCTCCATACAGCCCGAGAGGCCAGAGAGGGCACACCTGGCACTCAGGAAATGCTGGCTCCCCTTCTCCTGCCCAAGCACCATCACCTTTCTCTGAGCTCAGTTCATTACTCAGAAACCTCTAGTTTACTGACACTTTGGTCAAAATTTCACATTTCTTGGGAAGAACCTTCAAATACCACCTTGCTTTTCCTAGTAGGGACCAGCTCTTTCTTAGGATCAGGACATCTCAAAAAGTCCTGCCCTTCAACTCAGTCGCATTTCTTTGAAATAGGGGGAGTTTCTTCCTTACTTTCCTATCTTTCTTGTTTTATGATTCAATATCACTTTATTGGGAAACAGACGGAAATGAGTAGCTTAAGTCATGTGTTCTTCCCAGTTAAAAATCTGAGAAGCATTCAGCATGCCATAGCCAGGGCAAGGCCGCTGGCTCCCCCACACTCCTTGTGGGAGACAGCTTTCTCTGGGTGAAAGAGCATGCTGAGCATCAACTGTGCAGTCAGTTGTTTAATCCTTGAAGTAACCTGTGAGAAAATATTTCCCCTGTTTGAACCAGAGAGGGAAGTAGGACTCATAGATCCAGCTGCCCAGAGTCACTGGGTAAGACTCAGAAAGCCAAGGTTGCAGCTCGAGGTCATGGTACCTCAAAGTCCATTCTTACTGGCCTAGAGCCCTCTTCTACGTCCTAAAATGACTTTTATAAACTTCCTGTTTCTAGCAGTTTATGAAATGAGTCCTTTCCAATACGCCAAATATATCACCAGAGAAGTGCAGGCCCACCACTAGTATATATTTAAAGCCTGAGGGGGACACCAAAGAACTTTCAAAAGGAAGGCAGGTTCTGCCCCAGGGAGTTTTTAGCTTGGTAATGGTATAAGAAAACAGTAAAACTACCACTCATTGCCCAGCAGTTACCCCAGGATACCAGTGGCAACATACCAAGGGCCCAGAGTTCTTAGGAAGCCTTGTCAGAAGTCATATATATACATGACGAAGGCTAGGGAAGGGGCTGCAGTGGGCATGGAGGGGACCCCCTGCCAGCTTAGGTTGCGGGGACAGTGTTCTGAGGACGAGGGGAATTACAGGCTGGGCACCATCCTAGAGACTTCCGGAAGCTGAAGTAACCAAGCAACAGGAACTGTCTGAAGTGCCTGTTCATTGGGTGACATGGTAGGAACTGGTACAGGAAGACTATCTGGCTTTGAGATAGAGAACCCTGTAGGGGAGGAGAGGAGACTGTGACACTCACAGGCAGAACTAGGGAAGTTGGGAGCCAGCAGGCATTTGGAGGAAAAGCAGGATCATGAGACACTGAGATCGAGAGGCCTTGGCCCCCAGGCAGACGCAAAACCCCACTGCCTTTGCAGACAGGTATGGAATGGTCCACTCTGGTCGCCATGCCTCTGGGACAGCAGCCACTCATTAGGAGGCCCTGAGCTTCCAGAGCCTAACTTCTCCATTCTGTCCTGGCCCTCCCTGCTTCTCCTACCCCATGCAGAACACTGTCCCCGGAGGCAGGGCCAATGTCGGCGATTGTGACACTGCATTGTGTGTCACACTGTAACTGGGTTTCCACATCCTCCTGGCTGTATTGTAAGAGCTCGAGAAGAGGAACGAGAGTGAATACTGAAATATAGGAATACAGGAAAAAGAGGAAGCTGCCAAAGACACCAGCCCAACCGAAATGTGAAGGATTATGGAGAACTGACAGAAAGGGAAGTAAGAAGAAGGAATCACACTGGGGGCTTCGCAGAGAGTCTGGGTGTACACACAACGCACAGACACGCAGACACACACAGACACACACCAGCACACATGTCCTTATATGCTTAGACATACAGAAACACAGACATCAGACACATAAATACACCTAATCACACACACACACACACACACACACACACACAAAGACACCTTCATCTATACACACAATGGAAAGGCATGTACACACAAGCTCATATAATAACAAACATATCCTTAGACATATACAGACACAAAAAAAGAGATACACATATATGTATATTCGCTCACAGGTAAATACAAACACACAGTTTTTCTTGCACTTGCAGTAAAAGTTTAACTGTCCCTAGCTTCTGAGGGAGAGTAGCACAGCCACTTTAGTCCTGCTAGTGGAGAGGAGATGCCGAGTGAGCTCTGCATATCTGCCCCTATCTGCTGCTCAACTCTATAAAAATCTAGGAATTCTGGATAATTCTAGTAAGCCACTGTGGTGTTTTTCTCCCGTATTGAAAAAACCTAGAGTAAAAACTATAGTAAGACTTCTTTACATTACAAGAAAAGCTCAGTTTTGGGGCTGCGACAAAAAATAAACTAACAAAATAGAAAATATAAGTCTGTTTAGGCAAGGCACATAGAGGGACTGCCAAAACCCATTTTTTAAAGGAGAACAGAGGAGGAGAGAATAGTCTAGAAAAACGAGAACAACATTACAAATCGACCCGTTTGCCTGTGGCATTCTGTTTGTGGAGATAACCAGTACAGAGCACTGAGTCAAATGCATTCCATTGGTGGAGTTTGGATGTTGCTTAGAAAAATGTCCTTATCTGGGATGTCCACAGGCTTGGAGCAGAGTGGGCAGGGCCCACTGAAGTAGTAAGAAGGCAGCCAAAGGCAAATGGAAAGTTCCCTTACAAGGGCAGGGGTTAAAGTTCACACATAGCTGTTCCCCATGGTCTCTGAACTCAATCCTCAAGACAAATATCAGTGACCCTAGAACTACTGTTGTTCTGACAGCAAAAATTCATGCTGCTAGACCCATGATGCTCACAGAGACTTCCCATGTGAGTGGTAGAGGCTCTGAGCATTGTTTCTTTCTGTCCTGCAAGCTAGCACCTGAAACTTTGCAAGCACTTTTCAGAAGATAGCCTGCAGGCTAGATTTGCTCAGAAGGTCTGACCTCGACCTCTCAGCCTACCACAATGGGCAGTGCATGCATGTCTCTATGTATATGTGTGTATTTTCGTGTCTCTGGCTTCAGAGAAGCCACACACTGGGTGAGAGAAAGCTCTCCTGTGCTCACCTGTACTCTAAGCATTCCTTGTACAGGGATTCCTTCTCAGACACAACTCTTTACAACTCTGCTAGGTCTCTTCAGAGGCAGAGAGCCTATTCATGTGAAGGGGAAGGGTGTGTCCCTGAGTGGGCAGGAAGATGTCTCAGTCCTTTCCCTGAAAAATTAAGAAAGCTGGGGAAGATTTGCCCAATGGAGGCCGGTGGACAGGGCTATGCAGAAGCAGCCCCACACACACTGTGCTCATCTTCTGAAACTCGCCCATCCTTCTGCACATACTATCCTATGGGAGCCCTTCTGGGAAGATGTTCTGGATAGCACTGTCTCCGTGTCATACTTCGTTCTCACCCATCATGACATTTTGACCTGGAAGTCCACCCTGAAGCTGACAAAGTTAGGAAAGCAAGCAGAAGTGTTAGAGAGTATGCCAGAACAATCCATGCGGCTAAAATTTTGGCATTATTTTTCCCATCAGTTTTGACAAATATTGTCATTTCTAAGCCTCCATTTTTGTTCTGTGTAGATGAAATACATGGTACAAAGGTACCATGTCTTCCACTTTTCTGGTACCTCTCAGACCAAACTCTGGATGAGAGTCCCGGGGTCATCACCACAAGTCTGTCATTTCCTTTCGGCCCTGGACCCCTCAGGCTTGGGGAGGGCTGTGCTCAGACAGGAAAAGGGGGAAGCCCACCTCTCCACGCCGCCCTGGCAGCCAGGGTGGAACAGAAGCCAGGTTTCCCACAGCAGTGAGGGTGCTACTGGCTGCCCTTTGCACTGCCTCCCTCGCCATCCTCTCCCTTATTCCCGGGACCGCCTTTTCAGTGAACCAGATGCACAGCCAGGGAGAACTGCCAAACCCAGACCTCAAACATAAAAGGGTCAGTGTGGGCCTTTAACTCTCAGGCTGCAGAACTCAGTAGAGTCCACAAATCAGTGTCCTCCAGGCAGATGCTGGGGACTCGGCCTTCTCTGCATCCTCCCCACATCCTGGCTCAGTGCCAGGCTGGGTTCCAGGGTAGCAGGTTCTAGGGGTGGGACTGTCTTTTGCTGACAAGCTCTGGGACACAGAATGTCTTGGGGGAGAACTACTAAGAGGGCTGTTGATAATAAATGAAACTGTTAGAAACTCACTAGTAATTTAAAGATACGTGGGAAAGAGAACTACTTAATAAAAGTAACATCACTGAAAATTCATACTGCAGCAAAAGCCATATCCAGTTGGCCACCAATCTGCCACCCATAGCCTCTGGCATCCCGTAGACCACCCAAGCTTAGGTGTGCATGCTGACCCTGGTGGCCTGGGTTTCTTCACATGTGTTATCTGGATGCCTGTGCCACTTGTCAGCAGACTGTCCTAACTGTGTCATGCAGATCGCTTAATCTGTATGTCATGGAGATGATTTAACCTCTATCACGGGGACAGCCTCATCTATGTCCCATGATAACCTGTGCTACTGGGGATTACACAAGATAGCTAACCATGCAGAGGTGTGACAATGGATCACACCTGATGTCACAGTTGGAGGCGAGGTATAAGGGAGGAGGGCAGCTTCTTTCGGGCTCTCCTGCATAGTGTCAACGTGTCTACCGCAGAAATAAAGGTGCTAGAGGCTGGGGGAAGGGGCAGGTTCCCGAGGCCAGGCCCCTCTGGGGAGAGATGGCAGCTTGGGAAGGAGGAAAAGGCTGAAAGAGCTTATCACTGCCAGAGGGGGGGCCGAGGTGAGAGAGAGGCAGGCCTATTGTGCCCAGTGCTCTGTGACATGCAGAGTTGCAGGCATCCTCTAGTGCAGGGATGTCCACTCTCACTACGGCCTGTTCTGACTGCAGGACTGCTCCGTGCCTGACCATTCAGCAGCCTCTGGGGCTCCTAACCTTTTGAGGTCTTGTGCTTTTTATGAAGAGATCCTACCATGAAAGCAAAAGGGCACGAGGAGCTGGGCACGTCGAGCTGGACATGGGAAGCCACATGCTGCTTCTGAACAGTATTTCATTTTCTAGCAACCAAGTTTGAATAATCTGAAACATGTCTGAGGGGAAATGCATATTTCACATAATTTACAGAAAGATTTATCCTCTTCGTTGGACAAAATATTCATGTCTGGGTAACTAATTACACCAAGCTATGTCATAGGAGGGCCCAAGTAAAATACACCTTTTAACAAATAATGAAAACACATTTGACCACCAGATCAAGAGGTGGTTGGGTTTTATGTCAACTTGGAGATTTCTGGAAATACAACCAAATATCGACACAGAATGATCTAAAGGAGCAGAGGTTGAAGATGGAAGCCTTGCAGCCTGATTTTAAAACGTATGCTCTTGAAGTGACCAATAGCTGCCCCCTACTCACACTGTCCTTCTCACTCAGAAGTGATGCAAATCCTTCTGCATCAAGCAATGACAAGGGGTCAAAATGAGAAAGAGGGGAGAACCAAAGATCAAAACAAGCAAATCTCCTGAACACAATCTACCCATTTACCCTGAGGGTCCCTGAGACACTCTGAGGGTGAAGATCCTTGCTTTGCACACTGTGGAGAAAAAAGGACTAAGTGCTTCTTTCCTATCTTAACCTTTAGCAAAGCAGAGGAAGAAACAGAACTCAATGCCCAAACAGACAAGAAAATTCAAAGCCAGAGTCATTTAGAGAATGGTGAGCAGCTCCAAAGACAAAAATACCTTTTCTTTGGTGATGTGCAGGACCTGTGGATTAACAAGCACAAACTTTTTACACAAGGGTCCTACGCATTTGAGGCCTGGACTGCAGGGAAAAATCTCAGGTCAATACTCCACTACATGGGAGGCCTGCAATGCCTGCTGAAAGAGTGAAGAGAAACCGAATGAGGTCTGAGAGTGTAGTGTGGCTCAGTGGTACACTATGTGCTCAGCATGTAAAGACTCTTGGTTTAGTCCACAGCAACAATAATAAAAACATAAAGACACATGCAACACCACACACACAAACCTATAAAGAATACTGGGACAGCAGGTATCCAGTAAGTTCACAGAAAATTCTTTATATACAGGAGTTCAAATGCACTGGAAACAGAGATTAAGTACTTTAGAAGCTTTGGTCGGAACCTCATCCCCACCTCAATGACAGACTAAGGAGACACTATTTGAGATCGTTTGGGAGAAAGAGAACATGAGTGTGAGACCTGGTACAACAGTGAATATCAGAGGCTCCAGCAACTGCTGCTGTGATGAGAGGCTTGCTGGCTGAGCAGTTTCAGACCCTAGGGAGAGAGCTAGCCCCAATTCACAGATCTATGCAAAGATATTTTATATTGGATTGTAGCTATGTGCAAACCACATGAATCTCAGGTAGGGGCAAGAGTCTGATGTTGACTGCTTCCAGGGTCCTGCTGCTGGGAAAGTAGATATGGAGCAAACCCAGAACATTCTGAGATTAAAAACAGGAAATGGGTGAATTCAGTGCCCCTTCTGGGAAATGATGAAATGAAACATGTTTCAACCTTAAAGTGTAACCATGCAAGGCCGAGTTTATCAAGGTTGTTAAGCCTACTTTTAAACTAAAATCCCCTCCAACATCATAATATAATGGTGAAGCTTACACCCTACTCACCAATTCATGAAAACTACACAGGATAAGGGGCACAAGTTACAAACAACTGTAATGTGACTAATGTTTCAGAGCTCACAACTCCATACTTACAAAGTTCATTATTAGTGTCTGCTATTTATCCAGGGACATTAACAGATGAATTAAATAACCAGGTTCTGCACTGAAATGAAACCCTTTGCACTAGAAGCAAGTCTTAAACCAGTAAATGTGTCAAACAAAAGCTTAGTGCCTCCTTGGTTCTTGGTTGCAGGCCAGCTGCCTGTGACACCACCTGTGACTTCCACTGACACCCAGCATTTGTGGATCAAGTAGCACT
The DNA here is from genome assembly GCA_035773235.1 of Eospalax fontanierii. NCBI lineage: Eukaryota > Metazoa > Chordata > Mammalia > Rodentia > Spalacidae > Eospalax > Eospalax fontanierii. The sequence continues at coordinate 41,383,380 of CM069540.1, read as the reverse complement.
TAGAACCTGGCCCGTCCGGCAAGCACTTTTCACAGACTGACACGGGGGCAGTTGTACCCAAGGTCTACCTTTATGAGTAACTCATGCAAATGAGAGGGAATGAAAGAACAGAAATGATGGGAAGATTAAATATTTTCACACTTCAGCGACATATTTCTAACTGTCAGGAGTGAGGCAGAGCTCTCTGTGGCCTGGGCTTGCGTCTCTTGGCATGTTGAATTAGCAGCACCCAGTTTAACTTCCTGCATGGTCAGCATGCTGCCTGGGGGTCTCCGAGGCAGTTGCAAGGCTCCTAAACGTAAATGCTCTTTCTTTAGGGCATTGTATTTCCAGGAAAGCCTTGGGAACCAAACCTTACAAGTCACTCTCAAAGTCAGAGGACTGGAAACAGTGGTGAGCAGGAAGGTTTGCAGAGCTCAAGCAGGCAATGCACAGAGTGCATGGTGGCTCTGCTTAGGCGAACATGCCAACATTTGGACCTGAATTCTGAGATAGTTACCACAGCATGTGGTTACATAGAGCTACCCAACAGCCTTGGTGGATGCAGAATTCCAACCACAGCCTGTCTCCAGGGTCTATCCTGGGGCCACCGCTGTCTCCATGACTTGCACTGCCTGTATCCTCTGCTGAAATACCTGTTCTAATGGGAGATCATTCTGTCAGTTTCCTGACTTCTTATTCTTAACTTAGGTCCTTTAACCATACAGCTTTCTTAATGAATTTGTAAGACAGAGAAGCTCTTGTTTCTGAGCCTTGACTCAAATTGTACCTGGAGCATCTCCATATGTCCCCTGCTTACTTTTCACAAACTCCATAACATACTCATTCTTTGTGATCACAGTGCTGGGGATTGTACCTAGGGCCTTGTACACGCTAATCAAGTGCTCGATCACTGAGATTTCCCTTTAACCATTTAATCATATTAAAATATAAGAATGAATACTTTTAGTGTGACAGTGTTTTCCTCCTTTTTAAAGATAGGGTCTTGCTATGTAGCCTTGGCTGGCTTTGAACTCATAATCCTCTGTCTCAGTCTCTGGAGTGTGAACCATCATGCCTGGCATGACTGGGTTTTAATAAAGATGAGACTTGCTATAAACTTTCTTAGAAAATTCAGTAACAGAATAAGCTGCTCACACTAGGGATCATTTGGGTTGAGAAAGCCACCCCAATGACTTTAAACATTTTATATTTCGGATGTGTATTACTGCTTATGGGGTGAGTTCATGGAAGGCCACCTCTAGTAATGTCCTTCTCCAGGGGGCCAGTGGCCCAGTCTCTGCCATATTTGAAGGCACAGAACATGCCATCATCCTCTAAAATCCTACCTGTGTCTTATCAAAACTAGTTTCTCCCCTAACTTGTTGGATGTACTACAACATTTTAACTATCTACTCCCTCAAAAGAAAAAAGGTTATGTTCTATTCATCCTCTCTTTCCTTATTATATGCCCAGCAAATATCTACCAGATGGCAGATTCCTTGGCTCTGAATGTCGTTCAGCTGGCAGACGTTTTGAAGATGGCAACAAAGGTCATGAACACACAGGCATAAACTAAAAACAGTAATGAACAGTCCAAAGAGCCAGACAACTCGGACTCATAATGCTGTGAAACACGGAAATCAAATTCTTAGCTCCTTAACCTTCCCAACTAAACAGCCACATGAACAAGCAAGATGTCTGACAACTCTACATAGAAAACGCAATTTCTAATCTGTGCCAGGGTCTTAGGTATGTGCTGGGAACATGCCTGTCTCTGAGCAGAAGTGAAGACAGGCACGGTGACCATACCCCGTACCTAGTGCACTCCTTTCCCTGCTGTGGCCTCTTCAATGTTCAAGGAATCCTCTCTTCACTTCTGTGCTTACTTATAATGCATCCCATTAAAAGAGTGGTACAATACTATCATTATACAAAATAATAACTTTCTGAAACTATTCTGTCTTATCTCAAGTTGCCTTGTTTATTTAACCCTGCATCTCCCTGCAGAAGTGTTGCTGGCTGCAACCACATTTGCTCAGTGGTCTGATTGGTTCATTCTTGAAACAAAATGGTGGCCCAGTGGTAGGTCTCTCTCTGCCTTGTTTGTAGGTGATGCCCAAAGTCTTAAAACTACTTTATCCTTGTTCTAATCTTTGAACCGTTGTGATGAGGAATCAACACTTTAAAGAGGTGTTTTACCTCAAAGAATGAGTCCCAAAAAAACTGATTCCGAATGTACATATCCCCTACTCCTGCTTTCCTTTTTAAGGGGAGACTTTTGCTAACAGCCTATATGGGGGGCATCTCAAAATCACCCATCAGTGAACCTTCTGCTTTTCTCGCTAGGACTCACATAGATTCTGAAAAAGTGGCACAGCATCTCCAAATGCAGCAATTTGAGACTTGTTAATTTTTCTGACAACAACTTCTGTCAGTGATTAACAACATGAAAGTGTACTGAATGACTGATGGGAAATCAAATAAGGGATTCTCTTGGAAATGCCCCTGACATACAGCAGGAAAAGCTTGGGAGTTTCATTAATCTTTCTAAAAAGAAAGGTACAAACTTAAATTTTGTTTATAGTAAAAGATTCCAACTTCCCAGCCAGCTCCTGATTCTCTATGGAGTGGAAGGCAAGCTTTTCTGGTCTAAGAATGCTCTCCATCAGCAAAGCAGCACAAGGACAATAATGAAGAGTTACAAGAACAGCCACAGAATGAATCCTCTGCACAGCATTATTAACAAGCTTGCTTGCTCTTTTCTTTCCTTTCTTTCCTTCCTCTCTCCTCTCCTCTCTCTCTCTCTCTCTCTCTCTGTCTCTCTCTCTCTCTCTCTCTCTCTCTCTCTCACATAGTCTTCCTATAGCCCCAGTTTCCCTGGAACTTACTATGTAGACCAGGCTGGCCTTGAACTCACAGCTATCTGCCTGCCACTGCCTCTCAAGTGCGGGGCTTAAAGGCATGTGCCACCACACCTGGCACAAGCGTACTTTCTTCCTGGTTCCCCTTTCACTTAAACTTTCTAAGAAATCTTTCTGTGTCTATGTGGTCAATGAATTATGTGACATGGCACCCAAAATTTCAACTGACCCCCAGAACTTCTGGATATCAGGAGAAAACCAATTTTCTTAAAGGTAATATTTCTCCTCACTCAAGTAAAAATGAAGATCGATTTGAAAGGTGATAGACAAATCTACTTGCCAGACAAGCTTCACTGGCACAAGGCAGAATCACAAGAATATTTTCATGGACAGAGTGGGATGTTTTTCCTCTTTTATGTCTATGAGGGTGATTTTGGCTCCTTTTAAGGAATTTGTAAAAACTTTATATTGGATGGTTTAAAAGCATGACTTTGACCTTAAGCTTGGTCCAGTAGATACTGCTTTCTCCTGCAAGCATTTCTGTTGACTAGGGGACCAGAGATCAAGGCAGAGCCCTTAGCAGTGAAAGTAAATGTTAATTTCATCTTTTCCATAGTATTACCTTGGCAGAGTATCACACTGTTAAAAAGAAGGCAGTTTTCAACCAGACATCTGGTGAAGCTGTGACACTGAATCTCTGAGTGAGGATCCCATCTTATTAACAATGCCCATGCACCTGGCAATTCCAAAAGAGCTCCACAGGCTGAGCTGGGATGCACTAGGCAAGATGATGATAATACTCAACCAAATGTGAAAGATTCTGGGACAGCACAGGAGCTTTGTGTGTCCTCAAAGAGAGTGATATGCATCCACAGAGCTCTTCCTGAGAAATTGCTTCCAAGTTCCCAGTTGACAGGGACAAGGGATGTGGCTGTAAAACTCTCACACGATCTTGTGTGTGCACATGTGCCACATCAAAAGCAAGGAGGCACTTTCCTACCCAGCCTTCTACTCTTCAGAACTGGAAGAGCGTAAGGTTTGAAACGATGAACATATGAAAGTCCTAGAGTTCACAGATCATTGGCAGTGTGCCCCACTGAGCTGCGTGGCTAGCTATGGCATGCTCTTTGCTAGTATACAGACAAGCTCCCTCCAAAGAATGTCACAATGTTGTGAGAATACTAAGAAGCAAGGCAAATGTTCTGCAATTTGCATTCTTTATCTTCATTATATTTCAATGAAAGGAATAAACTTTAGGCAAAAGAGGATAGTTAGTGGGCCTAAGGTAAGTGTTATCTACGACTGGAAGAGCATTCATTGATGAGAGAAGAGAAAACAGTAATGTTGCAGACAGAAGCAGGGGACTCCAGATGGAAAGAATGAGCTCAATGCTTGCCTACTTCCTGTTGCTACAGGCATCTACAGTGAATGGCATGCCTTCTGTTACTGGTATTAAAGCCTTTGCCCTTGAAGGCCTCATGGCATCTGAGTAGCCTTTTATCCAATATGGTTTATGGGAATAGGGATCTGTCTGAACAGTAACAGCATCGTATTGCTCACAAACTCTGCTTGAGCCTGCCTAGCTCTGTAGGCACTGGGCTTCGGAGGAAGGCATTGACATTAAAGGCTAGCCTTGTATTCATTCATCTGTTTCATTCATTTCAGACAGAAGCTACTACAGCAATGCATCTTTAGCTCCAAGGGTACTTTTCAAACACACTGTGGGAATTCCTTGAGGGAATGGCTTCTTGTCCACCTGTGTCGTGACACCCATTCCAATGGTAGCCATGGGTGCAACAAGGGTACTCTGGAGACCACATGCGTTTGAGGATTATGCTAAGAATTCAGATTTCCTTTGGGTTTTCATGGCTAAGTAGGATGAAACAAAGTTCCTAGAATGCACCCGTGAATATAAGAACTTCCAAAATTTGCTACAATAAAGCTGGGGTTCATATTCTGGAGTTGAAAAGATTTGGTTTGGTTTTGTGAGTAAATTTAGATGTCAGATGAAAAATAACTCTTACTACTTTTGACTTAAAACCTTGTTTTTTTGAGCAAAAAACATTCTCTAAGCTAAGTCAACCTTTATTCAAAAATTTAGCTTCTAAAAAGACTTCTGACTATTTCTAAAACACAATGGATCTGAGATACTGAAAAACACAAGCTTGGTTGTCTGAAGGAGATCTCGGAGATAGATGAACATTAAGTGTAATAGAAAAAATGCAGACTCCCCAAAGTCAAGTCCTCTGAGCACTTGTGTAGGAGCCCTAATCCTTACACCCATCCATGCTGCACAGTATACCCTCTTTGAGATCACTAGTTAAATTCAATAATTATTTCACCACAATAAATCCTGAACGAGGGACTCCCCAACTCATTTAAACAAGAAGCAAAGGCAAGAGCTTGTAAACTTGAGATATGTGGCTTTGACCGACTGTCATTACCAACATGTACCTAAAGGTGCTTTAGGTTGCTCATGACATCAAGGCTACACCTGATGGTCTTGCCTGTGCCCTGAGCAGACTGCTGAGCATGGCTGAGTGTGGCTGTGGCCAACACAACACTGCGAACTCACTGGACAGAATCTGAGGACAACATACCCAGAATCAAATGCTAGAAGGGATGGAGGGAGGGAGAAAAAGGAAGAAAGGAAGGAAGGGGGGAGGAGGCGAAGACGAAGGGAGGAAAGGAAAAAGAAGAGTGGGTTTGAGGGAAGGGAAGAGAAAGAAGGAAGGAGGGCAGAGAAGGACGGGGGAGAGGGAGAGGAAAAGAGTGAAGGGGGAGGGGGAAGGATAATAGGACAGTAACAACAAAGCCACAATGACAGATCCTATCTTTGTGTTCTGGATCACGGTGTGCTCAGGAAACTGAGCAGTCACGGGCACAGAGGCACACCCAATCTCCTGAACTGTAAGAAGGGCAGTAGGCGGTGGCAGGAGTCTGAAAGGCTGGGGTATGAGCTGTACCCAGCACATGGGGGTCGAGGCCTGAATGGTGGGAGTGAGAATGCCAGGGATCCATTCCTGGATGCTCAGAACTGCAGTGGATGCTGAGGCAAAGTACCAGGCTTACGTTCTGAGGCTGCAGGAAGAGAGCTGGCTTCTCTTTCTCCTTTAAGAAAAAACAAACAAAAGCCCCAAAAGCAAGACCCAAAAATCCTTTCCTTCCCTCCTCATCCACTGCTTCACCAGCTTGCAGAGCATCTTCTAGGAAGTAGCAAGACGCTTCAGTCTACATTTTTGTGAAAACGGTTTCAGAGAGGCGATGGTGTGTTTGATGGTTGGTTTTTGGGGAGCCTATCTTCTGTGGCACTCTTCTGGAATATGCTTTGCCTATAAAGCAACCACCAGGCTTTGAAGACCACAGGAGAACACAGGGATAAAACGAATGCATGGATGGACACAAGGGCTGAGGTGTCCACTGATGCCCCTGAGTCAGCTGCTAGGAAGCCTGTGTGCTATGTAGGGAAGCAAAGGCCTACTGGACTTGCAGCTAAGATAAGCCTGCCAAACAGCCCGATCCCAGTGCAAACTGGACCAACCGCAGATCATGCAGAAGTGTAAAAGAACTAGAAAATCAAACACTGAAAACATTCATGTAAAAATTTTGTATAATGTAGTAATACGTTTTTCTCAGGAGTTCTGAAGATCTGTCTGTCCAAGGACCAGGGAAAGAGCTCAGTGGTATTGCTCAGCACTGAAAAAATTCTGCCCCCATCCAAACAGCTGGTCTGGTTGGCTCTTGAGCATAAGATAGCAGCCAATCCAAACTGAGACGTGACATGAACATCAAATACAGCCTGGGCCTCAAGCACTCAGTCCAAGGGAAAAGTAGAATCTCTCATTAAAAAAATACCCTTTACATTGAGGACACGTTTAAAATAATATCTGAGTATACTGACTAAGTAAAATATATTAGCATTAATTTCAATTGTGCTATTTTTATTCTTTCTTTTTTTTGAAAAACAAAAGAAGAAAAATTTCTTTTTCTCTAGGAAATTGAAAGGTACCCTGGCAGACCCCACCACTGGATAGTACACAAATGGTATATATGTGCCCAAGAAATGTCAGCTACCATTCATCTACAAGACTCCTGTCCCCCAAACAATGACTGCTTATGCTAATGGTGTTTGATAGGATAAAGCTGGCCTGGGCTTGTCTGCCTAGGGTCTGACTAGAAAGACCCTTGACTGACAGCATGTGTGGACATGCATGTGGTATAGGCACAGAATAGGCTAAGTCAAGGGTGAATATCCAAGGGCCATCCCATCAATAATAATACACAGTTACTGAACTGCAAATAATACAATGGCAAACACAAACCCTTAACAGGAGATGTTATATCCACAAGTACAAAGTCAAATGTAAAAATGAACGTGAGGATCATGGAGGAGAAACATTCTTGCAAAATTACAAGTCAATACACACAGCCTTTGCAATGGCAAACACTGTTATCACCTCAGGATTGAAGCCACTTCCTTAAGGCTCAGTATTCTCCACCAACCACTAATTTCACTAAAGACTGTTTAACTGTAACACTCGGATTAAACAAGTTGGCACCACACCAGGCGATAGTTGTTATTATTAACCATTACGGTATGAACAGACACAGAGGGAAGTACTCTGGGGTCACTGCAGACTCTTATTTTTATTGTGACCAAGTTCAACTGGAGTGTAGAGCTATTGTAAAAGCAGTCAACATTTGCCAGGTTCTAAGAGTAATAATAACAATGATCATATAGCTGCCTGCAGGGCTACCATAAAAGTCCTTTTCCCATTTCAGCAGGGTTTCACTTCTAGGGTAACAGTCTCTCATTTGGAAAGAGTGAATTCCACAATTGTCTGGGTCCTGCCGGGCGGCAGGAGCTGATCTGGAAGCCATCCATCAATCACAAGGTCATACCCTGCTGGAGCGGAAGATGTCGGATGTTCAGTGCTTCACTGGAATCCTGGCCTGGTGACTTCAGTGGAAATTGACAGCCTGCAGCCACATCCCCTGTAGGGGAAGTACTCTCCTGGCAGTCAATCTGGCAAAGACACACCCCAAACCTGTCGCCAGCAATGCCCGCCTTCACCTGACTCCTGAAAGTGGGGCATGAGTGACTCTTCAGTCAGAGGACTGAGTTCCAGTGAAGAGTCCTAGCCTCCATGGTAGGGTGAGCTTGTGATCTTCCTCGATAACTGCATATTGCTAAGCCTCACTGAGTAAGTGTCCTCACAGCCACCACAGTTGCAGGGACCAGCGAGGGGAGCCACCGTGTGAGCTGTGTGGTAATAATTGAGAACTCAACCAAAAAATTCTTCAGAGAAGACCAAGTTCATCCCATGAGTTGAAGGATACTGCCAACCTGTGATTTTTCTAGAAAAATCATTAACTTAGTACTAATGTAATTTAGACAAATCTTGCCTCATGTAAATACTTGACACCAATGTAACAGCAACAGAATTCCTTCCAAACAATATTGTCCCTGTCCCAGACACGAGACTCAAAGGGGCAGATACTTTCTCCTTAGTAAGATGCAGGGGCAGCTGTAACTGCTCCCACTTGTGATACCAACTGCAGAGAGTCACTGAGGACCAATTCTTGGGGGAAAAACTTTTTATTTGGCCCTGACTACACACACAAAACAATCCGCAAAATATGTCTTTCTTTCTTCACATTTCATTGTGGCTGTCAAGACATTAAAATTATATTGTCAGCTCTCAAATCCCAAACCAAACTAAAACAACAACAACAAAAAAGCCCTAATTTGTAGCATTTGCCAAATGTCTGTGGTGTAAATACTTCCAACCACAGTTAGCTTTAAGCTGCTCAATGACAGTCTGGCAGATTGAATGTAGGCTCCATGGCAGCCAGCTGATTCTAGCTGGCTCCTTGCTAACCAGAGTGCTCTTCTGGAGTTCTTAAAATTAAGCTTCTGTTATCCCATGAATCCTAACAGAAGGTTTAAAATCCTGAGCAGATTGTGGTCATTTGTGATTTGTAGAGCTTACTGAGACCTTGAGGAAACTGAGTTTATATGGCTTCTACTCAACGCCTCTTGAGGAGAATCCCTCCATACACACCCCACCCCACCGCCCCCCGCAGCAAGCATCGGCACTGTGCTCAACTGCTTCTCTGCAAACTTCAAGGGTGACTGGCAGGGCTTTCTACTTTTGCATAAAGGAAGGGAAGCTTTTTTTCTGGGTTATATTTACACTTCCCAAATCAGAAACAATGTCCTAACAGTAGGACAGGTGGCAACTGCAACCACAGCACAGAATCTGGTTTGTTTGTTTTTTTCCCCCCCATCTCTTTCTGAAACCTCATGCAGAAGGAAAGTCAACGGAGTTGTCAGTTGGTTGCTCTACATACAGAGCCAACAATTCTTTCAACGCAGAGAGAACAAAGCAGAAAATAACACTGAGACCAAAAGTCAGAAAGAGAAAACAGTTATTCGCCTATCTACTCTGGAACCTTTTTAATCTTAGGATCTTTTCTCAGTAAACTCATGGGGCACACGGTGATTTTGAACTTAAGTAGGAAGAGTAAAATGAAAGTAAGATTACAACTGGGTTTTATTTATAAAAGGAAACCATTTTCCACAGTTAACCTGCACTTCTGGGGATCCAAGAACATGGCTGGAAATGTGAGGGTGAGAATTGGTCGGACTTTTTTGGTCCAATTTTTCTACAGCATTATTATACTTTACATGTGGGCTTCTGGAACATTACTGACCACAGTAAAAAGTCTTCATCAGCCAAAGATGGCCTGTGTGAACTCACAAAGCTCTCGGGTGTGGGAGATGCTGAGGGTGACATTTAAGTCAGTTTCTCACCTGGAAGCTATATGCAGATATGTGAGGTGTCGGTGACCTGGTTGGATTGCCACCATGGTGACAATGTGTGGTTAAGTGTCCTGCAGTGGAGAGACAGCCTTCCATAAAGGTTCTGCCCCTCTACCCCAAATACTAGTTGTGCCATTGCAAACCTGAAATAAGGAAAATGGTGAGCATCAGACCCCACCCTGTTTCCTCTTCTCCTTTCATGTCCTCTCTTGCCCTCCACCCTCTTTGCCTCTGTCCCTTAGTAAGGCAACACCATCATTCCAACCACTCATTCAATGCACTCTGGGACACTGCCCTACTCTACAGGTAACAGCTGGGCACCACAGGGAGAAAATCAAAGCTATTTCTATCTATAGGGTTGAGATGTGCAGCGAGAAAGAAAATAAAGGGTCCTGGAAGCGCTCTATTGTGTTGAACCTCCTGAGTGAGCAGAGCATCACGGGAACCACCCTACCGGCCTCCGGGACTCTTCTTAACTCTTAGGTTTTATCTTTTCATTTTCTCTACTTTCTTTCTATTGGAACAAACATATCTAAATATTCAACCAAAGGATCAGTTGGACACCGTCCCCCTCAGCCAGCAGTTCCCTCGGCTCACCTTCCCCTCCATCTCAGGCCCTGCCGCTATGCTCCCGTCCCCACTGCTCATCTGTCTGTTACCTTGACAGTCTGGCTTCTATGCGCACCTGGCTGAGTGGTGGCCCAAGCCCTCCTTGGAGGTTACTTCCTGCCCAGCCTCTGATTCATCTCACCTCTGTTACCTTTCTTCCTGTGGCTGCCATGTTGTATTTCTTCCTAGAAATTTCACCTGAATCAAGCAACTTGTCCTCTGTCTCCGTTATTTTTTCTTCTATACAATTAAAGCTCTGGTTCCCACAAGGTCCCCAATGTGTGCCCATGATTACCCTCCCCTGTCCTTCTTGGGTGACTTTTCCCATGGTCAGAACTACCCCGCCTCTTCTGTCTCTATGTTCCAGCTAATTCCTTAGCTGGGAACCACTATTAGGTTTCACCTTGATCAGTACTTTATCCCCCAGTTTGTTCGATAGCATCACTGCTGTCCGAGTCCCAGCAATGGAAGTATGGTCACTTTACTCAGGGATCAAGTCAGTGGAACAATACCATCTCTACCTCCCTTCTTCTCTTTTCCCACACAGCCTTCTGGCATTGGTTCAAATTATTTTGAATGGGACCAAAGGACTCCCATTAGCTACTATCATGGGAACAAGCCCTAACATGCAGACCTGCTGGGACTATCACCTAGACCAACAATTTGAAAGGGGCCCCTTGCCAATGCCACTCCTCACCCCCCAGAACAAGTGGCTGAGGTCCTTCAGTGCCTCTACTCCTCTGCCATTCTGCATCCTTCCTTCTTTATCCAGTTCTTCCTATAGTCAAGATAGAACTCCCTCTCACACCTCTGCTCAAGCCCGATGATCTATGAATCCGAGCTTCACTCCATACATATACAGCAAACCCCAGCCCGATTAGGAAAAACTCTTCCTCATTCACATTCTTGAAAGAAGGACTTCATATTCTTGTCAGTGTATCATTGCATAATTGTAACAGAGCTGTCAGTCTAGCCTGTAGCTATGAAGGTCTACAAGGCAAAAGCTGAGTCCACGTTACACAGCAAAACACTCCAGGAATGCTGAAGGCTTTCCCTCATTCCTCGTGGAGTCGAAAATCTAACCAAAGGTCTGTGCCTTGCACCCAACTGGCTCTGCTTTGGGCCAGTCACTGGAGAAATGTCACAGCTTTATGGTTACCAACCTCCAAATACAAAGAATTGGGTACAGAGTAGCCTTCATGTGCTGGAAGAGACCAGCCCAAAGCGTGAGCCTGTGGCCTTTCCTGCCCCTCCATCAACACACATGTCCACTGTGTCTCCACCTGGCTGGCTTAGGCCACTTATGCAGGTAAACCCTGGTCTCCAGGTACAGAGATGGCTGTGGATGAGTTAGGGCCCCCACCACTCACAGGGTTGTTAAGCTGAGAGCCAGCATGTCCACAAGAACAGCTGTGGTATATTGTCAACAAGCATACATATGGATTGGTGAGATGGCTCAGTGGGCAAAGTTGTTTGCTGCCAAATCTGACACTAGACTTAGATCTCTGGGGTCTACCGGTTAGAAGTAAAAAAATGACTCTTGCAAGCTGTCTTCTGATCTCCACATGTGCTCCATAGAATATGCAACTTCCCCCACCCATACACAGACACACGAATAAATACATACAATAAAAATAAGCAAACAACCACACATTTATAGTACAAGCCAAAACACATACACATACAACAGACATATGACACAAACACACACTATGCACATAACATATCTATGCCTCAAATGGCATGCACAACATACATACCACACAAGTCATACACAGCACACACATACACATCACACACACTACACACATAACACACCTATGCCTCAAATGCTCTGCAAAACATACATACCACACAAATCATATGTACCACACACATATACATCACATAGCACACACATATATATCACACATATTCCACACAATACCACACAAATTCCATGTACCACATATATACCACACACACCAATCACAAACATACATACATCACACAAATACACATGATACCACAAACATCATTCTCTCTCTCTCTCTCTCTATATATATATATATACATATATGCCAAACAGCACATATGCAATACACATACACATACGCATTGTGCATAAACATATACATCATACCAAATACACACACACATGCAACACACATAACACACATCACAGAAATATACATATATGCCACATATTACATAAATATATACTATACAACCATATACATATATAGCACACATCACTCACACACAACACATACCACAAATATAGCATGCACAAACACATCACATATTTATCTCATAGCACATATATATATATATATATACATTCCTCACATACCCCTCACCAGCAGTCACACCCACACAATACACATTTATATATCATATTCATGCATACATGCATGTATAAATGTACCACACATCCATATACACATAGCATGTGCACAGATATACACACACATATACAAATACATATCCATCCATCATATACACAAACATAATCCCCATGTACACAGAAACAGCTGTGCACACATATGTACTAGCAAACATACAGACTGCCTGGTCTCCCTGTCCACACCCTGGGCAGACACAAGATGACAGGTGATACAGCAGGTTCATCTAAGCTCTAGAAACCCAAACTGTCAGCAAGTTCTGTGAATTATCATTGGGATTTCCAGTGGCTGAGAGACTGAGGGTGGTTCAAAAGAAGGCAAAGGGCAGTCTGCGATTCACCTTCCCCTGCAGGACCATCAGCCACCAGCAGCAGCCTCTTGGGCCACACATGGAAAGAACAGGAGGATGGTCAAACAGTTCCCGAGTGCTGCCACCTCCTGCTTTGGGAAATTCATGAGAAAAGGAGGGATCCTTCTCAATCCTTTGCGATGGGTCCACTGAGACATTTCAAGATGAAGAAGGTAAGCTGCAGGATGATCAGCACAGAACTGAACAAATGTGCTCCACTGAAATCCCAGCAACATCATTCAGCTCCAAGGAGGGGCCAAGAACGAAGAGGCAAAGTCCATAGGAAGCCATGTGGTACACTTCAGTCATGCCCAGAGAGAGCAGAAGCCTCAGCAGCCCTGCCAGCCCTGCACCTTGGGTCTGCTCTGGCTGCAGCTGCTGTGATGCTGCTAGATAATGCTTCTCCCTATTCTAGAGGGGTTTAGCACTCGAGAAGAGATGCATTTTGCAGATAAGAACAACTTCCTCTTGCTGCTGATTAGATAAGAGACTTGCCTGCCCACTCTCCAGCCTGGCCTGCAGTTTCTCAGTGCTAAAAATCTCCCTCCAGCTCCTCTGCTGCTCTCTCCCAGGCCCAGGAGAAGCACGCCCCTCCATGCCATCTGTCTTCAGAACCACCCTGGTCTGTCCAAGGTTGACCATGAGTGCAGCAGAGCCTGCGGCGACAGCAGGGGTGCATTAGGCATGCATGAAAAGGTCACAGTGAATCCCAGATTCTGTAAAGATGGGACATCTGCACCAGGAAAATCAGCTAAAAAACTGTGACTACGATCTATTTAAAATGTCCTTGTGTAACACAGGACCACATACAGGACAAAAATGACTCCTTAAAATTCCAACTTTAGTCCTGCACTGTGGCTGAGTCAATGTAATGAAAAAAAGAAAAAAAAAAAGGATTTTCACGTTTCATTATATTTTTCAGCATTCCCAGAAGAGGGAATATGTGGACTTTTTTCCTTACTTTTTCTTCTCACTTTGCTAGGGAGAGTCAAACTCCGATGCAGCACTCCCTGTGAGGGAAAGCTGTGCAGGCTCAGTTGCAACTTGGCTGAGTTGCCTTTGGAAGGTGCAGGACTCTCCTCAATACTGTGGGAGATCACTCAGCCAAGAAGACCAAGACACACATTCTAGGACACACTCTCTCCCAGAATTTACTCCCCTTTTCTTCTGCCTGAGCCCTGCACAAGGTTGTCCCATCGATCAGTCAAGGGTCAAGTTCCTCCTGTTGCCCACTTCCCGTTCAGCTGTGGGTGGGCCTGTGCTTTTGCTGGTTTTCCCTTGGAGTCTACACTGAGCAGCTCTGACCTAGTCTCCTGGGACACTTGCGTGTGGGATCAGCCTGCACCCTGCTTTCCTTCTCCCTCCGCCCCAGCCTACTGCCCTGCATCTGCTCCAGGTGCTGCAGTCAGAGGCGAGTGGGGCTCCGGATCCTCACCAGGTGGCTGGGAAGGCAGCGCAGCCTTGTGCAGGTGCTAGGAACTCTGGTCCCTTCGAGATCACAAGGAAGCAAGAGTAAATCCCAGAGGACAAGCATAAAGAAGACACACAGTGCCACTGGGGAAAGGAAGGATGCACTAGGCTGTCAGTTTTCTTGCACAAATCACCATTTGCTTTCTAGACACCAATCCCAACACCGTCCCTCAAGGAGATGTTTATGAGGCCCTGGTCGAGAGTTCTCTGTAACTGCAACCTGCTTTGCATTCCCTCTGCACATGCGCTCTCTCTGGCAACTGAGAGACTGAGGAAACTCAGAATGACTGCTTCCTCAGCTTCAAATAGTTTCAGACATAGCCACTTCAGAGAGCTGAGAGTCCTCTCATTTTTAAAGAGACCACTTCATAAGAACAGACCAGTCTCATTCAGGAGACCATTCTGATGACTACTTGCCAGAAAGTTCTCCTTAAATTCTTCAAGTTGCACTTCAAATCTTTTGTTTCCTCTTACTCAGACTTGGAAGAAAATGGAAGCCAAATATGGTGCTTGTCCTGTCCTGCCTCCTGGCTGTCACGGTTCCCGTTATTTATTCACACACATATCTACAGAGTCCATTCAGCACTGGATAAAGACCTAGTATGTGAAATCCTAACTTTCCAGATTCTGGGAATGACCTATTTATTAGTGGGGGATCCGTAATTCTAGTGTCTCCTACCAATCATTTTTATGACTTGGTTTGTTCTTGGATTCCAAAGCTTGATGTGCCTTTCCTGCCTGGCCACAGCTTTTCCAAAACACACCTTTCTGAACAGTGTCATGTCTGAATGACCTGAACTTCTCCATGCTCACACACCAGTTATCTCTCACCACTTCTGGGAATGTCCCCAGTCAGTCCCTACCCTTGACTAGAGCTCAGTCTCCCCTTGGGTTTTATCCTTTTCTAACATATTTTTCTGTTTTCAACATACTTATGTCATGGGCTATTTCTAAGTTGATAAACTCTTCTGTGGTGCTATGCTTCCATCTCTGCCTTCCCAATGGGAGCGATACAGTCCTTAATCTATGGGACTGAAATTGTGGGAAGCACACCCTTGTCCTGCTTTTACTTGTCCCTGCTAGTCTGTCTTCAGCACATATGTCATCTTTTCCACCTGGTCCACAAACCCGTTCTGGGAACCTGCTAGTTGTTCTCAAGATGGGGAAACTGGGGTGAACATGGTAGTGCATGCCTTTAATCCTGGCACTCAAGAGCAGAGGCAAGAGGATCTCTAGGAGATTGAGGTCAGCCTAGTTCTACAAAGCCAATTCCAGGCCAGCTGGCCTATCTCAAAAACAAAAACAAACAGAAAGAAATACATTAAAAGATGGGGAAACTGAGGTTTGGAGAGGAGAGAAGATTAGAGGTTCTACTCTGAGTGTCACTGCTAAGGGCCAGGGGTCTGACAGCCCCCCTTGATGAGACTTGTGTTCCTGCATGACTGAACTCCTCTTGTCTGCTTCTTCCTGATGCTCTGCCCTTTATTCCTGCTCAGGACTATTCTGGCTCCGGTCTGTGTCCTTTACTCTCCTTTGTTTAAATGAGACACTCTCATGGGGTAGTGTAATGAGATACTGCTGCAAGTTTGCTTCCTTTAATCTGTGAATTTCCTGTACATTCTTATGTTGTTGTTAGATCTCATGTCACTCTACTTAGTGATATATTCTACAAATTATGGAACATATGGCCCATGTGAAGGGTGGCTGGAGTGATGGCTCAGTGGTTATAAGCACTGGATGCTCTTGCAGAAGACCCCAGGTTCAGTTCCCAGCACCCACATGGCAGATAACAACCATCTGTAACCCCAGCTCCAGCAGATCTGATGCCCTCTTCTGGCCTCCACAGGCACTGTACACATGTGGTACACTTACATCCATGCAGGCAAAACATTCATATACATGAAAATAAAAGTAATCAATAAGCTGTGACTGCTGCGACTCCTTCCCCACATCTGATCTGTCTTCTGGTCTTCTCCTTTGTTCTCCTTGTTTGTGGGTAAGCACTCCTCAGTTGCCTGTGAGAAACTTCACTCTGCATTACAGGGCCCACTTCAAACAGCCTTCCCTGCCTGTCCAACTGGTATTGCTAAACCAGGCAACTAGATTCTCCAGGGCCTTTTAATTTCTCAAGTTTGAAATTCCTACTTTCTAAACTTTACCCTGACAGGAAAAGTGGCAAGAGGCAGGCAGAGGAGCTTTAGAAACAAGTCCACCTCTAGTGCCAGGGAACACCCACATGGGACGTATATGGGACTGAGCACTAGACTAGGGATGCAGGGCACACAGTCCAGGCAGCCAGCCAACAGTGCCAGCTAAAGCTAATCCTCCCCCAGGGCTGCAAGGTCAAAGGGACAAGGTACCTATGGCATTCTGCTGGCACAGGGGCCTATTTTTCTGTACAAAGTAAACTATCTTCCCTATTCTCTAAGAACCAGCATGCCTTTCACTGCCCTAAAGGATGCCTATAGCATGAGAGTTCCAAGGAGGCTCCACAGTTGTGGCATTGCAGGGCCAGCCCACCATTTTCTCCACAAGGACATGGCTGGCAGTCCCACTTTTTATTTAGAAAGAGACATGCACACATGCTTTAGAAAAGCTATGAGTCAAACTGGGAGTCAATGGTCACTGGACTATTTCTTCTGCCTCCTGGCCTGAACTCCTTGCTCTGGTATGAGAATTCTAGGCAGGTTCTGAGCGTCTGTTTGTGCCTGGGTTACATACAAACACACCATCCATAGCACAAGGTGCTTCCGGGACTAAACAAATGAGATAGCCATATGCACCTACACTGGCTTAGTGCTTTAATTTAGGTCGACCTTTATATTTATGGCAATGTGTTTCAAAAGGAACCCAGCAGTCAGGACACAGTAACAGTGAGATCACTTGCAATAAACAGAAGACAACCTTAAAAAGAAACACATCAATCAAAACAGGTTACCTGACTCCCAACACTGGGAAACCCTGAAACATGTCAGCTATTGTCCTCAGAGGACAGAAGGAATGATCCTACCTACCTTTCCCCACACACCATCCATTTCCTAATGAGGAAAAAGAACTAACTGCATGTATGCCGCAGCCTGCAGGGCACCTGGGGACCCACTTACCCATGCCTCGCTCACTCTTGGAGTTCTGCTGCGCTCCAGAGGTGGTGGAAAGGTCTTCTGGAACAGGCATGGGCTCATCACCTTCATCTGGGGTGTCGCTGACAGGGGGGCTCTCCTTCCCTGTGGAGACAAATCAGAGCTTTTCTGGCAAGTTGTCACTGATGGAAAAGCCTTGGTACCTGGGCTTCACCTTGCTGGCATTGGGAGGGCAGGATGAGGGGACACCTGCATGAAATTAATGCTTTTCTGTTGGGACCAACATTCATTTTTTTTTTTCCTATGAGAGTATCACTGTCCACCCAAACACAAAGACATTAGAGAGCAAAGATTTGCAAAAGGAAAAAAAAAAAACAAAAAACAAAAAAATCCCACCACCACCACCAAACAAAAAGCACCTGGAACCTTAGATTCCCAGTGCTAAAATCACTACACAAAGATTCATATTTACAGTCCATATGTGGTGATATTATTTTTCAAAATAAACCGATTCTTAGATATTCTCAATACATTTTGTTGCCAGGGACCATATTTCCACAATTTTATTGACGATGGGTATGCGAGCATTCATTTCCCTTCATTTTCTACTTTGTTTGTCTGTTTGTCTTAGACAGGGACTCACAAGGCAGCCCCGGCTGGCCCAGAGCTATGTAGACCAAGCTGGCCTCCGTCTCACAGAGATCCACCTGCTTCTGCCTCCTAAGCGCTGGGACTGAAGACATGCGCCACCATACCTGGCCCTTCTTTTTCTGTTTTTGAACCAGTATTATTTTCTATTTCTCCGACTTTTAAACAGTACTGTGATGAACATACAAGCACCCAGATTTTGCAAATATCCTTAAGTTCACCATCACATCCATATCTGGAAGTGTGACAGTGGGGTTAACCAAACCTGCCTTTCTGAAGTTCCTCACGTGTTCTGACAAGCTTGCAGTCCACACAAAGAAAAGGGCTGGCTACACTACACAAAGTAGAATTTGCCGAATGAAACTGGGCTCTGTAGACTGCTATATTCATTTATTTGTTTATTTATTTATGACATGCCATTTTCTTTATTACTATCTTTGACAATTACGTGCATGTATATAAAAATATATTTTGATTGCATAAGAGGAGGTGGAAAGATTGTAAGAGTCAGAGGGGGTGGATGACCACAAGGAAACAAGAGTGTTCCAGACAGCTGGTCATTTACTCATATGAACTCACAGCAATGGTGACAGCATGCAAAAGTCCTATGCAAGCTAAAACCAGACAAACATCCCAGCATAGACATGAGGAAGTAGTTAAGAAATCCCAACCCAATCTAAGGAACTTTAGGCAATTAATAACTGCTGGGAGAGGGAGAGACAGTGTCTTATAGGGATGGGACTTTTGGTGGGCCCAGTGGATGGACCCCTACTGAAGAACACTTGGGAACACAAATATGATTCTATAGCCCATATTATACAATAAGGAAGTACATTAAAGGCCAGCCTGTTATAAACAGCAAATTTCAGGCCAGCTGGGGCTAAAGGGAGACCTTGTCTTAAAAAGAAAAAAAAATAGAAAAAAAAAAGAGAGTGCATTAACTTGAGGGGGCAGTACAGCAGTAAAATGGGTGTCAGTGAGGGGGGATCTAAATACCATCAAACTATATCGCATAAAAATATGAAGTTCAATGAAAAATTAAAAATATATATGCCATTTTCAGTCCCCATTAATCTCATTGTCCTCCCATTCGTACTGAACCTTTCCTTCCCAGCAAGATCTCCTGTGCTATCTGACTAGATTAGAATGAAGTTTTTCCAGCACCTCTAGGAATGGGGCACTCTCTCATAGTTCAAAGAAATCATGTCACAGGTAGAAAATGTTCCTTTCCCAGGGAGGCTAAAGCTCTGGCAGTTCCCACCTTTCCAGACCTAACTTAAATGAACTACTAGACACAAATCACATGTAGACACAGATGGTCAAGACCCAAACTGATGCAGACAACCCACTACAGCGGCTTCCAGAAGACAGTCTGGCTCAAGATCCTGAAGGTAGGCTACCAGGGCAACAATGGAGTGGACTATCTGCCCGCTGAGGTGGCAACCTGGCCCCGCAGGCAAAAAGACCTTCCCACAGAGACCAAGCCAGACTTCTGGGAGTGTGGGTAAATAACCCAACAACTGCTAAAATGTCCTGAGATCATGACCATGCATGGTATTTGGATCAATTCTTAAGAATTATACCAAAATTTTAGAGGACAGGCAAGACCAGCAAAATCATCTCAATATATGAAACAAACTTTACTGGAATCTTTAAAATAGAATCTGTGCGAGCACCAAGGGCATGCTCTGAGGGATAGTGTTGCAACCTCTGGGAAACAAATGCTATA
This sequence comes from Eospalax fontanierii, assembly GCA_035773235.1. Lineage (NCBI taxonomy): Eukaryota > Metazoa > Chordata > Mammalia > Rodentia > Spalacidae > Eospalax > Eospalax fontanierii. The sequence continues at coordinate 41,363,442 of CM069540.1, read as the reverse complement.
ATATAATATAATATCCCAGCTTAGCTGTGATTAGCACAACTGGCATATTTTCAGAAAGAGCATTATTGGGTATATTTGGACAGGCAGTGTAAGATGAACAGTTGAAGATGGTGTAGGAGTATAAAAATTTCCCATGGAAAAACAAAAGGCCTGAGAAATTGATTAAAAGTGTTCATATTATAGCACTGTCTACATCACCCTAAATAGAAGACCTTAAGACCAGCAGTGGCTGGGAGTGTGGTGTTAATTCTCACCTCTTTCACAAGTAAGGAAAAACTAAGAGAGTGCAGAAGGTATATGAACAATCTGACAACTTTTACTTTCATACAAAATAATATAGCAGAATAAAGGTTTTCAAACTTTGAGGGCTTCAGGGAGGCATAGAAATTTTATTTTGGTAAGGATAGAAAAATAATCACAAGATTCTTATTTAAAAAATCTTCTAGCCAGATGCGATGGTGCATGCTTTTAGTCCCAGCACTCAGGAAGCAGAGGCAGGCAGATCTCTGTGAGTTCAAGGCCAGCCTGGTCTACATAGTGAGTTCCAGGCCAGCTGGGGCTACACAAACACCCTGTTTCAAAAAGACCAAAACCAACCAAACAAACAAAAAACACACAAAACTTCTATATAACATAGAGATATTGCAGGGTTGAGAGGCTGGATAATCAGAGACCCATGCCAGTCCCCTTTGAAAAGGCTCATAAAGAACCTCCATGGAGATGCTGGTGGGACCCTGGCAACAAAAGCCACAGCCTAAGAAGCTGTTGTATGATTCAGCATGTGCAGAATGAAGTCTGCTATGTGCCCCTGTCATTACGTGGGAGATGGAGAAACCAAATGTTTTTGACTTCTTTTCTTTTTTCTTTTTATTTTATGTGTATCCGTGTACTGTGTGCATATGCGCAAGTGTACCTGTGTCATTCAATGCCTGTGGAGGACAGAAGAGGGTGTCAGATTCCTTGGAACTAGAGTTATTAGTTGCCATGTGGGTGCTGGAAACTGAACTTGGGTCTTCTGCAAGAATAGTCAGTGCTCTTAACTGCTGAGCTATCTCTCCAGCCTCCTGACTTATTTTCTTACAGTGATCTTTCCCATAGCCTTGGCGTCATCCAGGAAGCTTATACACCCATGTAGAGACACGGTCGCACTAGAGCTGAGGGAGGGCCATAAAGGTCAGGGTTTAGACAAAGCATGCCATATATCATGTTAAACTTGATGAAAAGAACTCTGTTTTAACATTTGATTGATCTATATATTGGAGAAGAAGATCAACTACAGTTTATGGCTGATGATCATAATAACGGGTACATTTCTTAAGAACTACGATGGGCTCAAGTGCCTACACTAAAAAGTCAGCTTACCAGTGTCCCTGATCTTGCATCTTGGTACTTCCATGTTTTTTTTTTTTCTACATGGGGTCAAGGTGTAATGAAAACAGTAGGGATCATGATTCTAAAATACCATGGGTCAGACTGATCAATAAGAACTTTCTGAGCAGAAGAAACCACATAGAGAGAATGAAGAATAAAAGAGCAGTTCCCGTGTACACAGGAGCACTGAGTATAAAGTCAGACCAGAAGAAGCAAAGTTAGGCATACTCATGTGCCTGCCAAGAGTGTGGCATTAATTCAACCCTGCCTTGCCTCAGCTCACTGATGGTTTTTAAGAGGTCCTCTGATTTGCCTAAAAGCCCCCCAGTGTGAGTCACCCCTCAGGGGAGCCTCTGTGCCCAAGGACCTTTGTATTCTTTTACTGTTGGACAATCTTCATGAGGAAAATTTACCATTTCATGAAAATCTTCATGATACTCAAATTGTTTTACATGTTGACATTTATCCAATTAACCATCTGAACAATTTCTTTCAGAAAGAAAGTGCTATGTAAAGCCAACACACCTTAAATACAGACACAGTGGTTGATTTGGGTTACAGTTCCGGTATAGCTAACTGAAGGGTTGATGGGAACAGGAGAGATGGGCAAACACTTTAGAACTCTTCCTCAAGTATAAAAGGAGGCTAAAAATCATGATTCTTACCTAGATCAGAGGGGCTGTGGTACAAATAAAATAAAAAATGAGTATGAATTCTAATCTGTTAAATAAGCTTGTTGTGCTATTTGCTAACCCTCTGGTGTACATTACAGAAATGTGAGTTATGGCTTGAACCTTTCCTTGATAGCATGAGCAATGGGCTGGCGAGCACAAAACAAGTGCTTCAGTCAAATGGAATGATTCTAAGAAGCAAGTAAAATTTCACTTCTTTAGAAGATGAAACTTCTGGATGATTTATAAAGAACATCAATCTATACTTAACTGACCTACTGTCTATGTGTCAAGTCTGACTATGAGAAGTTTCTGTGGGAAAATCAGAGAAATTATGTGTCAACTGCCAGCAAATGATTTCTCAAGCAAATGAGAATTGACCCAGTTACTGAGGGAAGCTCTGAATTCTCTTCCCAAATGTGTATGTTTCTGATCTACACAGTCCCCAAGGGAGCATAATATCAGGAGCAAATCAAAGCTCAGACTATAGAATCACCACTGTAGAGATTATGACATCTGTACCCTAGAGCTGAAGTGGGTTCCTACTCCAGAGTCATCTCTGGTTCCCCATGGAACTTCTGATTTGCTTCCTAAATGCTGAGCCTCAGCTTCTTATGATCTGCAGATAACTTGATCCTCTTCAGTGGTATTTGCAAGGTGAAAATGAGAAAATGCCGAGGACAGCATTTGGTTAATACAAAGTGCTCAATCAATGTGATTTACTATGATTAACTAGGTAAAACACTTCCACTGCTATTTAATATATATGAGGCTCCTTTTCCTAAGCGGATTATGTGTGTCTGCAGGGTGCACTCCTAGTGTCCACGTTCCAACAAACACATTACAAGCAGCATTAAGAAAATATCAAATACAAAGTTCAGGCTACAGGAGCCAGAGGAACCTCAAAGATCCACTGGCTCAAGTCCCTGCTGCTTCAGAAGCCACACTGTACTTCAGGAGGCAGGAGAACTGGCTCTGCGTCACAGCTGCAGTCAGAAATGGGCAGAGAGACACTCAATTCCCTTATAATAGGCTGTCTTCTTCTTTAGAAGCCAAACCCAAACCTAAAGCATACACATGAATATTTTGCAATGGTTGATGAAGACTGGATAGGAAATAGCTTTAACAAAAAATTAGTAAGAAATGCTCCAAGCTAAGGACATTCTCCTATAAGGCATGTATGTCAAACCCACATCCTGAGGACTGCAGGCCGAGACAGGGATGAACTGGGCCCCAAAACAAAAACCTGCTTGAAACATGAGGAGTGTGTGTGTGTGTGTGTGTGTGTGTGATTTTTTTTTTTTGTTATAACATGATTGCAGGTTCTTGAGTGTGTCAGCTAGAACACAGTCCACACCCCAGGGAGAGAGGAATCAGGGGCTTAAAACAGGCAGATATTTAGGACTCTTCATTTTTTTTAGTTTTTCATACTTTCAGGGGGAATCCTATCAAATTGCTGATTTTGAACAACTTATGAAAAAGATAATTCAGTAACACATTCCTCAATTTCTTATGAAGAATATCAACTCCTAGACTACACAGCTCAGTGCTTGCCTAGCATGAACGCAGTCCTGGGCTCTTCCCCAACCACCATCCTGCAAGACAAAAACAAGCAGACTAAAGAAAAACAAGTCAACTCCTGCTTAGCCAAATGTACATCATTTCACATAACTTCCTATCACTTTGTCCCGAATTCGAAGTGAAAAAAAGCAAATATTGGTTTGAATTGGAGAAGTATCAAATTTAAAAGCCTCTAAAAGTATTGCTTAATTGATACACTTGCATGCTCTAATCTCTGCTTAGAATACTCAAGGTTTATCAGACCCCAACAGTTCTATTAGGGTTGTAGAAAGGATAATTCCTTTGCTATGGTATTAAAAAGGAAATTTCAGACCACGTATTTTCAAACAAAAATGGAGGAAAACAGTATTTGTTTTTTCTCCAAGCCCTTTTGCTCTCCGTGCCCCCAGCTGTCCTCCCCTTTAAGTCAGTTCACAATACACTAAGTATCTACCATGATGTTAAGTGCAAGAAAAGTATTTCAAGAAAATGAGGCTTTTTAGCTTTAAGACCAAAATGGAAGATCAGAATACTGACTGCTCCTCATAGGGCACATCTCAGAGATGGCTTTCTAGGCCACAGACTTGGGCATGTTTGTGTCTTTATTATTTCAAAATTCTTATGAACATACAAAAGCTGGACATATTTATGTGGTATAGAATGATGCTTGATATTTCACTTCACGCATGCAGTGTGTAACAACCAAATCTTGATGAGTGGCTGGCACATCCACATCTCAGAGTTAGCATTTCTTTAAGGTGAGCAAATTCAGAATCCTCTTTTCTAGGCATTCTGAGATATACACTACATTACTGTCAACTACAGCCACGGTACTAGGAGTTTAATCCTCCCAGCCCTGGCTTTGCGTCCACTGACCAACCTGCCCCTTCCCCTCCCCCCTACAATCCCAAGTCTCTGACATCATCTCTTCTCTTAATTTCTTTTAAAAAGATAAATGCTTAAATATTATTTAATCCATTCATAAATTCACTCAACATAAGCATACTGTTTATTTACTATTCAGTCTTGAGCAAATAATGACATGTCCTTTATTAGGAGAAAACACTGACATTATCACATAAATAAACGTAAAAATACAACCACAACATAGTCTGAGGAATTACATAAAGGTATGAAGCCCTAGACTGGGGGATCTGCTTCTTTTCTGACTGGAGTCTTTGTTAACCGTGTACCTTTGTGACAAATGTGGTAAAGCTATTTTCACCTCAACAAACTGCCATCCTCTCCAGTTCTCCACTGAAAATACCACCATATTTTCTTTCTGGAACGTGTTTTCTTCCCCTTTTGATTCTTGTTTGCTATTCAGAAATCAGCTCAGAAACTTTCTCAACTTCTTTTAAGAGAATTTAAGTACATTTTATTATTTATTTATTTATTATTTATTGTGTGTATGAATGTGTGTGATATGTATGTGTACACATGTATGTTTGAAGTTTTCAATGTCTGGCTTGTTTCACTGAATGTCTTCTGGTCTACTCCCGCTATCATGAACGGCGAAATAGTATTCCGTTGTGTACACATACAACATTTTCTTTATCCATTCATCCACTGGTAGGCACTTAGGCTGATTTCATCTCCTGCCCACTGTCCTGAGATTAGGACACCAGAATGTGGGCCTACTGTGGCCCAAGGGGGTCTTATTCCTATCGTATTTTTGCATTACAAACTCAGAAGTCAGTCAAGGGGAAAGCAGCAAAGACATTCAGAGTGGTAACGAGGAGGGGCTCTTCCTGCCTTTGGAGTTTAGCACCCCCACTTTTTCCAGCCAGAAGAGGTGAGCCCAGTGGCTCTTCTCTGCTCACTGTGCGAGCAGACCCTGTTTTCCTGGGCTTTGGGGAGCAGCAGAGAAGTTAAATAGGAAGCTCTAATGCACCAAACAACTTCCTTTCGTCTATTTTAAAAATGGTTTTGTTTCAGAAGCATAAAGGAAAGCAAATTCAAATAACCCTGAAAAATACAAGATAAGCGCTAAGTCTTCCTCTTCCTGCCTCACGACTTTTTTTCCACCATTGGCTTCTGAGAGGGTGTCCAGGTTGATTGTGTGTATAACTTACCATCTTTTTATAAATGGAATTGTACTTCACATCTTTTTCAGTTTTATATACATTTTGTCTTCCCATACCTGCATTCTAATATCCTGTTTGTAGTTCAGGTGTGTGAGCATGGCACAGAGTTGTTGGGTGTTTTTTGTTTGTTTGTTTGTTTTTGAGACAGGGTCTCCCTGTAGCTCCAGATGGCCTGGAACTCACCATATAGACCAGGCTGGCCTCACAGAATTCTGCCTGCCTCTGCCTCCTGAGTGCTGGGATTGAAGACATG